>BSBM01001102.1:37237500-42037500 GCA_027924585.1 Larix kaempferi
TTCATATCTTTAACTTGGTACTTACCTAATTGATCATTCAACATACAATATTGCTATTTAGCTATGTGTCCCAATATATAAAAGGGGTTCTCATGCAACAATTAAACAAAGAAATTAATGAAATAATATAATTACTTTCAAAAACATACCTGGAATAGTCATTTCCAACATTGTGTACTCTCTCTATATTGTCATCTAAGGAGGTAGGTTATTGCTTATGATGAAAATAGGCCACACTAAGTAAGTAGAACGAAGCTGACCAAATGGATTGAAACCATCCGCTGCCAATGAAACTCTAACATTATGAGGTTCATCTTTAAAAATTGGCCATTTTTCTTTGATGTCCTTCAATGCATAACCATCTGCAAGCATTCAAAGAACACCATCTTCACTTATGTTCTTTGCATGATAATCCATAAACTGTGCTATACTTTGGAAACTAAATAGTCGTTGGAAATGTGGAATTATGGGAATATAACGAAGAACTTTGCGGGGAACCTCTTTTGTTACTTGATCAGTTCGATATCTACTAATTTCACATTGTGGGAATTTGTTTTCTGATGCATATTGTCCATAATATATAATATGATCATTAGGACATGCATCAATAGCTTGATACTCCATTCCAATTTCTTTCATAATCAAGAATACCTATTGACATGTGTGTGGTAAATTATTTGATGTTGGTAATAGAAATTCACCCAACAATCTGCAACATTGACAAAAAAAAATGAAATGTAAACAATATACTTCATAAATATTGCATATCCCTAATTTACGAATTAATTAACCCTAAAAATAGAGGAAAATAGTCAACTTTACATACCTTAGGAGCTGTGTGAAACAAGTGTTTGATAAACCATTCAAAACCTTCAAGTTCACCAACAACAATATAGCAGATAGAGTATTGGTTGTTCAGCCTTCATAAAGAAGTTCTTGGGACTTCTCGAGTAGAAGAACATCATGACTATCATGGAGGCTTTCCTCATCCAATGGAGCAAATGTGTCTTGGAGCAATCTATTTATCTCATCTTCGCCATTTGTATCAATAATGTCATCTTCGTCCATAGGATCATTAAGAACTCGATCTTCAATATCCTGGTCTCCATGTTCATCACTTTGTAAAGTAGTATTTCTACTATTATGTGGCAAATAGCTCTCTGGCGGTCGACATTTAGGGGGCATTGTCTTTATATTTACAAACAATGCAATAACATTAGGTTATATTATACAACATAATATATATTTAAAATGATAAAACATTTTGTGAATACATAATCAGTACTATTACAAGAAGTACATTATGTAATGAATAATGTCTTACCAAGGGATGATATTCATACCCCCCTTCAGCATGTCCCTTCTCCTTACAATGTTTTTCAGCTGTTGTTCTTAAAATTCTTCTCATTTGCAAACCTCTGCAATCATTGCAAGGGAAATAACACTTTCCATCACGCTTCGCCTTCAATGCTCCCTTAAACTCAACATACCTCTTATTATTTTATTCCCAAGTATATTTATTTGGCATTATGATAGCCTATAAGAACAAAAAAAACTCAATCAATATATAAGTAAATTGAATAGAGTATATGTATATTAAAGGAGACAGAAAATTAAAGGACGTGATCAAAGGATTACCAAAGTAATTTTCTTGGATTACTACATGTTGTTCCAATAAGAATTGACGTCAGGTGGGTAATGGTTTGATTCTACATAACATGAATTTAGATATTGCCTTAAAAAAGGGGCTAAGGAATTTTGTTAATGATGTTACAAATTAGGATTTTACATATTACTTCAATTCATGTGTCGGATGTTAATATATATGGGGTTTCCTTATAAAGTAATGAATTGCTATCTAAATGTCCAAGCGGGTTAGTATGCTGGGTTGTAAGTGTATTTGTGAAAGGAGTTGTTACATCATTAATGTCTTGCTCTAGGATATAACAGATTAATGGCCTCCCAATGATTCCATATACTATGTAATTTTTTTTTTAGAAACTTTGACTTTAGTAGAAATGACTATCAAAGTTTGAAAGGATACACCTTTGTGGTCTCATTGGTTATTTATGAGGGGGATAGTTAAATATAATTAGATAGTGTTAAAATCTACGATGATGGTCCTATTGATTACAATGAGAATGATTTTATTATCAACATCATCATCATCATCATCATCACTGATGATGATGATGATGATGATGATGTTGGTGTTGTTTTTTATGATGATGATGATTACTGACAATGGCGAAGATGCTTATGATGATGATAATGTTATTGATGATGATGTGATAATGATGACAATGATTATCATGATGATGATCAGGATGGTGTTGATGGTGATGATGATGATTGTCATCGACGTTGATGTCGTTAGCATCACCATCACTAGCATTGTGTTCCAACTTGCTAGGTTGATGTGTGAGTTGTTTCTAGTTATACACCAGACTAGATCAATTGTTAAACGATTGTAGGAAAGGGATGGTAAATAAAATGTGATCGATACATAAGTTATGTATCAGAACATTCCAATTTCAGTACTAACATTGGAAATGATATTAATTCCATGGTTTATGGGTGCTATATTTCTTGTGATTTGTTATCTATGTGACTTATCAACAATTGTAATGTTTTGTACAATGTTCTAAAGTAGGGCATGGGAACATTCAAATTTATAGGCCTAAGGTCAATGTAAATAATTTTAAAATGGGGAGAGGTATATTCTAGTTTTTTCTTAAAGTCATAACAATTTATGAATCCAAAAGATGCAGTATCCATAATTTCCTTGAAATAGTTAATTTTAAATCTATCTAGCTTGGAGATCTCCTTGCTATTATTTTTCATTCACCTAGATAGAACCAAAGGCTACCAATAAAAAGCATAGAAGGAGAAAAAAAAGCATTTTAACACAAACGACCATTTAAAAAATTACATTTTAACAGAAATGAAAATTTAAAAATTTACATTTTAACACAAATGACAATTTAAAGATTTGCATTTTGACACAAAAATACCAGACTATATAAACATTTGTTGTATTGCATTGAAGCCCTAGTTGGAACACAAAGGGTGCAAACACAAAAATAACTAGTGCATTGTAGTCAAACTAACCTGAAAAACAAAGGAGATAAAAAAAAAATGACGTGTCAAACCAGTACTGGATTCTTGAAATCACAAAATGAACAATCAACAAAAAAATTGTTGCAACTATAGAAAATAATTTGTAGAAATATGTCTTAACAATGAGCATCACGGTTCTGGCGAAAATGCACAACGATCAAATTTCAAAAATAACAAAAAGTCAATAACCGTTATTGTGATAACCGTTGACGTCACACGTGTAACTTTTACCGTCGCTATAGCGACGAACTCATATATGTCGCTATAGCAATGAACACTCGTCGCTATAGCGACGTAATGGTACTTTCGTTGCTATAGCAACGATTATCGGGGGCCATAACATTTTTTTTCAAAATTTTTATTTGTTTGTCCACGAAATTTTTTATTTTAACTTATTCGTGGCAATATTTTGTGGAACTTTTGAGCCATATGTAGTAGTGACACATGGGACTCCTTCCCATGAATCTCGAAAACCTCTGGTTGTTCAATGTAGACTTCTTCCTCAATTACTTTGTTGAGGAAATGTTTTTTAACATCCATCTAATGTAGCTTCCATCCCATAGCTGAAGCTAGAGCTATGATTGATCTGATGGTTGTGTATCATGCAACTGGAGAAAATGTCTTGTCATAGTCGACTTCCTCTTTCTCAGAGAATCCTCTAGACACAAATATCGCTTTGTGCTTATCAATGCTCCCATCTACTGCATGCTTAATCTTGTAGATCCACTTGGAAGTCACAACTGACTTCCATTCAGGTCTCGACACAACATCCCATACGTCATTCTTGATGATGGATTGATATTCTTCCATCGTAACATATTTCCAAACTTGCTAGTTGGTAGCCTTCTCGTAACTGGAAGGTTTGGAATCAATAATGTGGGACATCAATGATACGTATCTTGAATATCTTTGAGGTTTCTTGCTCTCCCTAAATGTATATGGGGAAGCATCATGTTTTTCTGCATCCTCTAATGTTTTTCGAGCCCAAATAGGCATCTTCCTTCCAATGGAAAAATCTCTAGGAACATTTGTGGGCTCTAATAGATCAACTAGATCTATCGGATCTACAAAACCTACTGGATCTGCTGACTCCCTCTGAAATCCATCCCGCTGTCTAATCTTGAGATTCAATTTTGAGCATTTTGATCCCTCTCAAATACTAAGTATCAATGGGATCTTAATCTGGCTGACTATACATCCATCACTTACTCTTCAGAACAAGTCCCATCATCCTTCTCTTGTAGGCCATAGTCATATGGTCTTTCCCTACAAGCCAGATTTCGTCAAATAGTCAGCAACATTGCATAATCACAAGAAATTAAATCATATTTCAATGACAATAGTTCACACAGTCATGTAAGCATCTTATCCAATGCTTCGGCACAACATCCATCCACATCCTGAACATACTTGGTGACTATCTGGATGCCTTCCATCTCTACCAGAACATACTGTCAGGAGCGTGCATTGCTCCAATATGTCAGCAAAGAGGTTTCATCCTATACTAGTTCCATCTAGGGTTCATGGAATATTGTACAACACTATAGGTTGCTTACTCAACATATGCACAATATAATCCTACTACTAGTCAATCTCAATCATATAATATGCTATATCATAACATGCATAACACACTTCCTGATTCTAAGAATACAGATATGCATACAAATGTTATGAACATTCAGATTGATCTACAAAAACAATAATGACAAATAATAATGAATATACTTATATTTTATTGTTTTGTGTGGGCTCCCTCTTGATCTCTACCTCCTTGCATGGATCACTGGAGTTCTTTTATCTTCTTACTTGGAAGCTAATTGCAACCCGGATCTTCATACAACATTAATGACAATCTCGTTATCTATAGATAATACAATCATTGGTGTACTAGAAGAAGAACTCCGTTTGATGGTCATCATATTTTGCATTCCTTGACCTCTTTGGTGGAGTTTCTTCATCTACATCAGCTATGGAAGCATGTTCTTTCCTCTTTTCTAATGTAAATTGATTCTTGTAGTGGTTGAACTTTCTGCACTAATAGCATTGAACCTTCGACATGTCCTTCTTCTTCCTTTGATCAGGATTAGAACTTGATCTTCTGACTTTTTCTTTCCATCCAAAGTTCCTCTTTCCTTTATTCTTGGTATGTGCAATGAGTGTTGATCTTCTTCATGAGGTTCTTCTATTTTTCCTCTAACCACAAGTCTTGATTCTTCTTGTGTGCAGTCTGCCCATAGCCTTTCAAAATTTGGTAGTTTTGATCTTCCCGATATGCTTCGAATGAAGGGTTCCCAAGATTGAGGGAGCCCATTCAAGGTTATCATGACTAGCTCTTTGTTTGCAATAATTTCACCAATTGTTGCCAATTTATCTTTTATCTATGTGGTCTTCATGAGGTATGAAGCTATGGTGTCTGATCTAGACATCTTGATGCTTGAGAGTTGTTTCCTTAGGGCAATAGCCCTATTAATGTTTGTATTCTCAAACAATTTCTTCACTAAGTCAAACATTGCCTTTGATGTCTTCTTTTGAGAAATTTAAGGAATCAAATGATCCTTAACCGAATCTATTAGTATCCTCCTTGCCTTGGCATCATTCTTCTTCCATTGAGTCTTCTCTGAATCTTCTACTGGTTCTGACACTCCTTCTGTAGCAAATTTTAGTAGGTCATTTTCTTGTAGAGCAATAAGCACTTTAGACTTCCATGAGTAGTAATTTGAAGCTCCATCAAGCCTATCTTCAACCTTGATGCTTGACATTTTGACTAGGTAGTAGATCTTCAGTATGGATCAGAAACCCTAGCAGAAGCTAGGTCAAAATTAAATTTTGGATTCTAGAAAAGACACTTCCACAGATGAATTCGCCCTCCTAAGGCGAGTTGAATGAACCTTATTTTCTTCTATATCTGTGGTCAGAACACTAGAAAATAGCAAACCCTAATTCTGCAGCAACTTCAGAAATTAGGTCAAAATTGAAAATTGTCAGAATGAAATTTTGTTTGGACAGGAAAATTTGCCTTCCTAAGGCGAGCCCAATGAAGGTAAGATCAAACCAATTTGATGGTTGGAAGTTGGAGAAATTCCTAACCCTAGTTCCCGACAATAGTCACTTTCAGAATAGCTCTGAAACCATGTTAGTGTTTTGACTTATAGCAGCATAATAAACATATAAGCAATAAGAGGATCATTGAAAGAACAACTATGCATAGAAACAATAGACGCAATAGTTTGCTTTGGGAAAACCCAACAACCCTTTCGTACTCAAAGATTTAGTAGAATGAAAATAAAAAGTACAATAAGAGTAGATGCCCAAGAAATCAACTCCAATGTCTTCTAGACCCCAGAAATGCGAACTTCCCCTTTAAGCGAACTTGCTTGGTGAGAATGAAAATGAAATGAGGAAAGTAGCACTTCTATTTATACATTACTTTTCACAAAATTACCTTACTGGGCCGACTTGTCATTTTTCAATATAAAAATACATTTATTATTTGTTTTACATGTGTAGGTTGGCTGGGCTAGTGAGGATGCCTCACATAGCTATAACATCAACATTCTAGTGGGTGTCAGGCCCGGTTTGAAGTGCACATGTGCATTCATGGGTTTGGCATTGTATAGTCATGAGCAAACAACCTTCCTCATAGCTTTATAAGGAAAAACTTACAACCACTTGCCAATGTCCACAATAAAAATGGCAATTGTGACCTAAATTGTAAATAATGCAAAAATCTTGAAATGTCACTAACTTTTACCATTTTCTAGACCTTGTTAAGCCAAACATCATGATTGAATGAGAAGAAAGAGAGCATGACCAAGTTGATAATGACACCTTAACGGACCAAGCCACTCTTGATGGCCTTCATGACAATGGGTTCCTGAAATTCTTCAAGAGGATGAATATGTGGAGCATCGCTTCATGTTGTTAGAGAAACTTGTTAGGTACTAGGAAGATTCCATCACTTTGCTAATTCATTATATCGAAATAACAACAACTTTAACAGTGTTATATGTTAACCTTGCTTAGATCGGGAGTCCTTGCACAAGGAAGCAGCATGGAAGATCCATTGTTCACTGGAAATTTGATCTTAAAAAAGCATAAGAATTATTCTAGTTTATAGGGCATCGTATTATAACTAGATGTGAAATATCGATCGTGGACTTCATTTCAACGAGAGGCTTGCATATCCACATAATAAATCATAATGATGACAAACAATTATAAGAAAGATATATAACCTGTGTAAAAGGTACGAGGACATCCCATATCATAGAGAATCCTACTGTACAAGGTTGCTGGGAAAAGTGTTGGGCTTATTCATGCATTGTTTCATTAGAGAAAGCATCCTTTACATTAACGTTACATAAAAGAACAAAGGATGGGACCATTAATGAATCTTTAATAATTTTTATAGAGCTTAGCTAAATCTAGCAGGGCAACAAAATCCAAATTGAAACAAGAAAAATGTCTTTGATATAAACTGCAAACCATAATGTTTAATTTTAACTGTATATTCACAAGTGCTAATGAAAGTGAACAATAAAAAGAACTTGAATGTGAAATAAAAGACACCATACAGGGCCCGTTTTGTTGGGTCTAGTTTTGCTAGTTCCTATTTAACAAGAGATAGAAAAGCCATGAAAGGTGCAAGCAAGAAAAACTATTATAATGATCAACTGCCACGTTACAACTCTTAGCCAGCCAGCGTCTGAAGAAGTCGTTGGCTCCCCTTAGTATAGGAGCATCTAAATGAGCTAAATGACAATTTGCTTGACAGCGTAAATGTTACAAGACTGGCATCAATCAAAACCACAGTCTCATCCAGCACATTTTTGAACCTGTACATGCAATTTACCACCAGTACCTCATCACTCCTGAGGGAAAGTTCTTCAATATCTAGATCCTCCCACTTGGTTGCAATAGCATGGTATTCAAAGGGCACACCGAAAGATTTTGCATAGTCTGCCAGTCTGCGCCCAGTCTCTTCAATTCTCTCTGCTGCCCTAAATCCAGGTTGGGGGAAATCAATTCCAGTTATGCCAAGCATTGGAGGCCCACCAGGACGATTCGCCAGACATTGAATCAGAGAAGGCCATTGGAAACCGTACAGAATTCCGAAATCAACAATGTGCAACCTTGTTGATTTCTCTGCTACATTAAGAATTGTCTGATACGATAGGAAATGCGACATTTTCCTGTCAGGAATGGCAACCAAGTACAGCTGGTATGCCTTCAAAATCTCTGCTGCAGAGGTTAGACCACATGAAAGCGTAGTGAACAATGTACCACCACTGCCTGACAATCGTGCTACCAAACCATCTACAAAATAATTCGCCAGGCGTCGAGTCCCATCTCCATAAGGAGAAGCATGTTGCCTGATCTGCTTTAAAATCTCATTGGCCCCCCGAGTATCATCCGTTGCCACAGCTTGTGCACAATGAAGAAGAAGGGCTCTCCAATCCACCACTTCCCTTTTCCTTTGCTTCCTCCCACGACTCTTTGAACCTTGCAATCCTTTCACGGACCCACTTTGAACACTTTTCTGCACTCCATTTTGCAAAATTTCTAGCTGCAGGTCCAAGAAAACTCTACTTCCAACACAGATCAAGAACTTGTCAAAACCTGCGGAAAGCTTGTTGCTTTGTCTGTCTTCCAGGTCCAGATCTTCACGGTGTGGATCTTTCTGGCGCTTAGGTTCGTTCTCATCATCTCTATGTGCCGCATTCATCTGAAAATAAACACCAATTGCATCTTCCCTCTTCCCCACCTGCAAGTCAGGGTCACTTTCCTTCTTTGGGGCTCGAAAATGCCACCCATTCTCCACACTGGACCCAAAATTTCGCTTGGGTACAACCTGGTTAACCTCCTCAAACTCTCCAACCCCCAAGCCCTGTTTGCTTCCAGAAAAAAATTCAGAAAGGCTCAGCTTGTAAATGGGAGAATCAGGCAGGCCATCAATAACTGTACTGCTACCCGAAGAACTGAACGAATACTGAGAAGAGTAACCAGCAGAAGGATTCGCAGACAAAGGAGACTCAAATCCCCTTAGCATCTGAGAGTTAAAAAAATCCCCAATCCAGCTACTGTCCTCAATCTTATTCTGAGCATCATCCTCATAGTAATTCAACGACAGCTTTTGTTTCTCTCCTACTATATTGCTATTACAGAGTCCCTGAGGGGGGTAATTCTCACCTAAAATGTCATAAAAAGGCTTAACTGTAGCTTGCAGAGCACTGCACTCCTGATACATACACATCTTTTCCTCCATATTTTCATCCATAAGCATATCACTTATATACTTCAAAACTACGTCACAATACTGCTCTGTATCCTCCGATTCCCCATCTGATGTGGTGATCGACTTCTCGGACGATAAAGAACCTCGAAACTGAGTAGCAGGCATGGCTGCTTCCTGGTGCAACCACGGCCTCTGTAACCCATTGTTATTACTAAGCCCATTCATATTATTACTATAGAATATACCAGTTTTCTCATCCGCCATGGTGGCTGAAATCCTAAGTTAATGAAACTCTAACAACAATCTGATCCACAGATCGAGACTCTGGGGAGACAACTCTTTAGTTGATTGTCATTCCAGTTACCGGATTGCTTACACCTGCATATGCTGCTAAAACACACCCTAGAGTTTTCCATCCTCTACAGGGGAAACAATGTTGTGGGTGTCTCTTAAGATACCTATATTGAAGACATGCATCTTTTATGTTTACTTCCAGTTTTTTGTTTTTGTTTTTTTTTTAATTGTAAAATTATCAGAGGAGTTCATTGAAGGGGTCTTACTTTGATGGTCTGGATTACCAGGCATGATATCTTAAAGATTACGAGGACTCAGTAAGGGTTGCTAGTACACTTTTAAGATCTATGAAGGAACCTCGAGGTTTTGACCTTAGGATTACCCATTACCCATGTAGAAAATGCCTTAGTATGGATCTAGAGGCATGTGGTGGGAGTGCCACAAACATTGTTGTGACTTCTAGTGAAGTAGTGGTTTTTATGTATACAATTGGTTTCAGTTCTATTTATGTGTGCGAAAACATATGTTTTCTTTTAACCTTCTTAAGGATTGTACATACATGCTTTAATGATGTTAATGTAAAAAATTCCAATTGAGAACATATTTAGCTAATGAATCAATCATCATTACACGAGAGTGGAGAGGTGCTCTACATCCCAGCAGTGATGGAATTTGATGGGCAAAATGGCCATCATGGGGCATTTTGAGGGTCAAATACGGTTTAAAATTTTAGCTAAGTGTCTTTTGTGAAGGGTCATAAAATTTCTAAAACGTATTCTTGAAGGGCAATAAAATTTCTAAACCCCCATTATATTACTACTATTTTTGAAGGACAACAAAATTCCTGAAACGTTATTATATTACTAATTTAATAGTAGTATTAATATATTTATGTTATATAAATTATACTTTCTAAATTCCAACTTAGAGAGCATACATTCATTAAATAAATAGAAACATCTATTAAATTAAAATTATTTCCATGTGCAAGTTGCATTGATTTGTTAATCTATACTTTCTAAATTCCAACTTCCAAAGAATACATTTATTAAAAAAATAGAAACATCTATTAAATTTGCAAGTTGCATTGATTTTTCTTAAAAACATGAAAAAACATATTTTTTTTATTTTTTTATTTTTTTATTAGTTCAATGGGCATCTACAGTCTACAAATTTGAGTGCTCAATGCTCATTGATTCTATTAGCATGCTGCAACAACTTTGGGAGTTGGAGGGCCTTGGAGACAAAGGTTGAGAATTATTTGCATTATAGAGGTAATTCTTGCACTATTTTTTTGCATGTGTATTTAGTCATTTATCTCATAATTTCAATCATTTATATAGATTTGGACTCGAAGAGTATTGGTTAATTCTCCAACTCCCATTGAAATTGAAATGAACCTCTCTTATATTTCTCTCATGGTTCAATTTCAATGAGGGATGCAGAATTTAAATTAAGGCAAGTACTAAATAAGGGGTTGAGAGACATGAAATCTGTATTTTGTATAGTCTTGCATTCATTATTGATAATTACAGAGCCTTGCATCTATTTAAAAATATGGATTATGATTACATGTGCCATATATTTACAAAGACTCAAGCATCTTTAATAATAATAATGACTAGCCTATAGATATATAGCTTTCCAGTGGGCATATTGATTCAATTCAAATATAATGTAACTCTTACCTCCATTTTATGATAACAATTTTGCAAACAAAAATAATTATGTGAAATTATAAAACTATTTTTTGTTTATTTATGCTTCATTATTTATTTATTTTTTAGTAATATGAAGTGCATTCATATTTATTCTTTTTAAGTTATCTTTTTATATAATATTAATTTAGTACATAAATGGTAAATAAAATGAATGTGAATCAAGTTCATGGATAGTGATACATATTAATAATGATTATTTTAATTTTAATATAAAAAAGTCAAGAAAAAAATATTTCAAAAAAATCAACAAAATTAAATTATTGAAGGGTAATTTTTTTGGGAAGACTTCATTGTTGAAGGGTAAAATTTAATGTAAAAACCCAGAACATCAAAAATAAAATATGGGTAAGCTAAGGTAAATTTATTTTTTGTTTTTTGTTAATTATTTTTAATCTCGGCAATGATAGAAATGGCCAAGTGACCTCTAGGAGACCAATAAAATGTCAATACAGTTTTCTCAAAAATATATTGATAAATATAAAATTTAACATAACTTTTACACAACATTATAAAAGTTAAATTATTGATATCAATTAATGTTGAAATATTGTAACTTCTAAGAATATTATATTTGTACTTTCTTATTCCGGAGATGTTCCATTCCTCCGTGGAAACTCTACTGTATATCCGGAGATGTTTATTCTTTCGAGAAAGTGTGGTAACTAGGGTTATTAGATCTCCCATGTGAGGTTGGCCCTGAGTTAGTTGTTTAGGGGTTATTAGACTCTCTTAGGAGAGGTCGGCCCCATTAGGGTGAAAAGTCAGCTAGGACACGAGTATAAATAGAGGAGGTGTGTTCCTCATTTATCTCATTCATTCACTCACTTGTGATTGGCACATAGGAGAGAGAGAGGTCTGCATAGGAGGAGAAGGAGCTCTTGTTGAAGACTACATCTTTGTATTGATTGATTATCTATATTGAAAAAAGCTTTGTTGGGTTTTCTACCCCATGAGAGTTTCCTAGGGTAGATCTTTGTCTATCTTATGATTGTGTTTCTTTTAGTGATTTTGCTTGTAAAATTAGGCTAAACTTAACAATTAATAGATAAACATGGACTACCGGAATTAAAAAGTATTTTATATTATTTTGAAAATAATAACAAATAAAATATTTTTATGAGAATACTCATCATTAATACCTTAACAATATAAAAACCAACATAGAATATTCCCTTAACGGATTAAATTAGTCATTCCTAGATTTGCAGAACCGATGAAAGTTGAAAATATATGTATTTATTATTGGGTAGAATGATAACAAGTGCCATTGGTGATGTGGAAAGTAGTCGTTGAAAATTTTGTGTTTATTAAATATTTTAGAAATATAATGATGAGTGTTAGACATATAAATATATGTTTATTAAAAAACAAAAAGAAATGATATTAATTTGATTCGTTTTTATAAAAGTGTTAGTCACTTGGATGCTAAATATTGAAGGAGAAAAAACAATGATAGTATTAATTTGATTCGTTTTATAAAAGTGTTAGATTTTTTGATGCTAAATATTGAAGGAGAAAAACAACTATAACTAGGAAAAAAAAATAACTAGGTAAAAAAAATCATAAAACCTTTGAATAACTTACTATTTATATCAATGAATATCACATGTTTGATCGATGAATGGCAAGGGAGTGGCAATGCAAAGCAAGGTTGTAATGCTTATATTTCATATGTCTTGATAAAAACATAGAAATTAAATATTTGTCCATCCATTTAGGATGGAATTTTGTATTTTAAATTTCAATGTTTTTATGTTTCATTTGTGTTAATATTTAAAAGCGTTTAAATTAAAAAATTTCAATCGTTATAAAATAAATTGTGCAAAAAAATTATAAATAAATTGATATTTAATAGTCATTATAAATAAATTGATATTTAATAGTTATTGTGTAATGTCTTCGACTTTAAACTAAGGTTAAAAGTAGTAGGAAATTCAAGAAAAATAGGCTAAGTGAAGTATTACATAAGATTAAAGTTAGGCCAACTAACCATTCAACCAATAAATTTAAATCTATGGCCTTTTAAAATAATTGCAAGACATGCAAGCATAACATTCCCCTATGGTGCATACTATTAACGTAATAAAATGTAATTCGTAACATGTACATGAGTATGGCACACTAATTATAATATCTAGTACGATTATGAACATACAATTAACCTAGGTACTTGATAGTAATTATTGGATTTGTAATGCTATTGAGAACATGATTAGGAAGTATTTAGTTGTTGTGGTTATCTTTTGCTTGCATAATATTTATCTTTCATATGATTATTACTTATCAGTTATGTTATGTGTGAGCTGATAGTATGGTTAAGTAGTAAGTAAGAATAGCATCAAAACATGTCCATAAGATGCCATCTATAACCACACACAGACCATAGCAAGGACAGAGGCACGGGTTGTCAACTACAACCTTCCAAATCAGATCTCGTTGTTGTCCCCTATAGCCATCTTTCACTAGTATGATTTAGATTGTATGGTTTCTTTACCTCCGGCCATCAATGACTAATACAAATCAGATCTACAATAATATAATCAAATATGCAACAATAGAACAGATCTACATACATAGATACTCTCAATCAAAGAGCAAGGTGTGTTCCTTTTACGATCGGAAACACTACTGAGCCAAAACGATCATAACTTGATCATACAGAAAGATTTTCCAGTGAAACAAAAGGTGTTCCTTACTGGAAAGGTCACTCCGGATGCAATGGAATGGGTCTCACAACAACAACAAAAATGAGTAGAAATAAGCGAACCAAAACATATGGTTGTGCCCCTCTCAACACTGTGAGAGGAACAATTGTAAACACCGAAGGAAAAGAGAAAGAATAGATGGTAGAGAAGGATCATAATAAATTGGATTCATCATGTACAAAGTCCACCCATATTGCATACAGATCCTTACATATAAACCATGAAAATAAATATAGCATAAATCAATCACCACGTCACATATACTAAATAAAATAAGATGAATATTGATTCAATTCAAATATAATGGAACTCTTACCTCCATTTTATGATAACAATTTTGCAAATAAAAATAATTATGTGATATTTGTTTTGTTTTTATATGCATAATTGTGCGAAATTATAAAACCATTTTTTGTTTATTTATGCTTCATTATTTATTTATTATTGCGTATTATGAAGTGCATTCATATTTATTCTTTTTAAGTTATCCTTTATATAATATTAATTTAGCACATAAATGGTAAATAAAATGAATGTGAATCATGTTAATGGATAGTGATACATATTAATAATGATTATTTTAATTTTAATATAAAAAAGTCAAGAAAAAAAAATATTTATAAAAAAATCAACAAAATTAAATTATTGAAGGGTAATTTTTTTGGGAAGACTTCATTGTTGAAGGGTAAAATTTTAAACAAAATGTTTCCCGACGGGTAATATAAAAACCCAAAACGTAAAAAAAAATAATCCGACGGGTAGAATGAAAACCAAATTCCAACACTGCATCCCAGTATGGGGGAGATGTGTAATGTAACATAATGTCATCACATTATGTACTAAAAATAAAAATTAATTAAAATTTTTTTATGTCGGTTCATAAAATAAAAAATGAAAACCAAATAAAAATTAATTAAAAAATCTATATCTGCTCATAAAATAAAAATTTAAAACCAAATAAAAGGTCATTAAAAAAATAACACCTCAAGAAATTGGATGCCTCTTGGCATTTGACAGATCCGCGTTTAGGAAGGATCTATGCTGGTATTATATCTTTAAGGGACATGTACATAAGTAATACACTCAAATTGATGCTCTACAAATCTACATGCCTTTTACCTTGGCTCACTTGTTAATGTTTTATCATCAATTTATTTTTAAAATAAGAACCATGATCTGTAACAATATCTATAAGAACACCAAACCTCGTAATAACACGATTGAATATGTGAATATCCATTGTAGTATCATCATTTGTGGAGTCATCATAGCCTCTACCCACTTGGTCATGTAGTCAATAACCACAATAATGTACTTGTGACAATTTGTTGAGGTTGGCTGACACGCCATCAAATCTAACCCCCCACTTAGCAAAGGGACCGACAACAACGACAAGGTGTAAAGGAGAAATATGGGAACACATATTTATGGTAAATACTTGGCAAGGGTGACACTTCTTGATAGCATGAATGCAATCTTCAAAGATCAATGTCCAAAGTATTATGTGTGCAAAATTTTATGGGTTATTGACATCCCATAAAGGTTACCACCACATGCTCCAGCGTGCCAATCATTTAAAACTTTCTCAATTTCTTCATGAACTAAAAATTGATGCAAAATCAAGTCTACCCCTCGAGGATAGAGAGTATCATTGATAACGAGGTATTTTTTGGCTTGATGGTGAATACATCAACATTCATCATGAGACAAGTGAGAAGAAAATCAATGATTTTGAAGATATACAAGGACATATCTATACTAGGGATTAGAAGAGGTGTAATGTCCCCAGTTTGACTCCATGGCATTAACATTATAAATGATGTAATATTGTTATGAAATCATGGTGAGGAGCTCAAGGCCAAGGCCCCGCCATCGATTTAGTGATGCATAAGGTTTACGTGCTAGCTAGGCACATTGAAATTGTAAATATGCATTTTAATAAATACCCACAACTAGCTATGCAATGCAATGCAACAAGAGATGGGGGCATGATTTTACAAGGAATTGGGAGGGAAAACATTCAAACCCTTGAGCCACTCAAGTCAAGCCAAGTGTCAATGAGAGAACCCAGCAAACCCTCAACTACCCATGTTGACTTTTGTACCCAATCATTGATTTCTCCCAAGAGTTGGTTGAGGTAGTTAATGCCTTGGGGAATGGGAGGTATGGCTGTCCAAATTCGGGTATGGGCAAACCACCCTGCATGGGAATTCGCGTTTTTCTTCTTGGGCAAGGAAAGAGCCATGAATTTCTCCCCCAAGCCATTATCCATGATCATTCCTTCTCCCTCACGAATTTAGAGCTACCTGGGCATTTTCCAGGCATGTTTGTTGTGTTTTCCTTCATTCTCCCAGTAGAGAAGGGCGTTTTTGTGTTGTATACCAGTGGGGAAGACGGGGAATGGAACGGGGGTTCCATAGAGACCGTCTTTGTTGTTAAATGCTGAGAGAGTTGGGGAGAAAACGTTTTTCCTCCCTGTGGATGCATTTCCCTTCCCATAGCTCGTTTTGGGTGAGCCATGATTTGGGGAAAATCTATGGCCATCTTGTTTGTGAATTCCATTGCTGGAAATGTGTATCTATGCCCAATGTTGTGCTTGCTGTGTGAGAAATGAATATGTTGGGGTATGGGTATGGGTATTCATTGCTTTGGCCTGAGCTTGAGAGTAAGCATCCAGGGTTCAATTGTAGTATGATAAACCCAGCTATGGACGGGCTTGGCTCAGATGGAATGATTATGGCTGTGAATGAGCTTTGTTCCCCTTTTCCTTGTGAGAATCATACCCAGCTCGGGGATGGCCTTCGGACGGACTCAGTATAAGCTGTCAAAGAGCCTATGGTTGGGTGGAACATTGCAGCAACATAGCTAGTTGCTTGGGGTAGTTGCAAAATGAAGATAAGTGTTTTTATGTCTGTGTATTTACTTCTGCAATGTATTAATTTTATGACTGTTGATATGTTGTATGCATGAGTAATGTGTGTGGATAAGTTTAATTCCGTTGTGCATACTTGATTAGTTTTACATCTACACACAAATGATTTACGCATATCATTCTAATGAATGGGCTGATAGAATGTGAAAGCCCCACATATTGTTATCATCCTCCCTCTCTTATTGGGTCAACAAGTGGGTACATTACAAGAGGCAATAAGGAACAAATGTTCATCTAGCAAGGATTCATTTACCACAAGATCCTCAATGTCTCTAGGTAACTCGAACATCAGCTTAGAAAAATCCAAGGACTTCTTTGGTTTAGAAGTTGCAAGTTCCAAGTCAAAATATGGCAATATGACAATCCACTTTGAATAATTGCCATTGATTATTCATCAGGTCAAGATATGCTACATTAGGTTGGAATATGTGAGAAGTATGTCCCATCAAAGAATAATGTAATGTCTGAGCCTCTTAGAAACATGCACTACTACCAATGCCAATTTCTTTGTACATGGGAATATGATAATTTTGGTATGGTAATCCATTGCCAGGTAATAAATCGCATGCTCCTATTGTGGCCCATCTTCCTAAATCAAAACCATAACAATGGTTGATTCAGATGTTTTGATATACAATAAGAGTCATCACCATAGTTGGGAGGGCTTAACGATGGGGAAGAAACAAGGTTTTTATTTTTCAAAGCATCAAAATATTTATACACTTTGTTGTCCAATATAAGTTGTACTTATTTTTTCATAAGGAACATGAACCCTTTTACAATCTAAATGTCATTGGTGATGAGCCATTTGTAAGAAATTTGTTTTTCCTTACAAATTTTGCAAATTTTGAAGCTGGCAGATCACACATGGGGAGGAAACTAAGACATTTCCTTAACATTAAAAGGATCCATCTTGATCCCATACTTGGACATAATGAACCCAAGCAATTTCCTAGACACAACACAAAAGATGCATTTATGAGGATTTAAAATAAGGTTATAATACATATATCTTTTGAACAATGTGTAAATGCGAGCTAGATGTTCATCCCATCTCTTGGACTGAGTGACCATGGTATCGTCAAATAGTTCGAACACTTTAAGAGAAAACTCTCATACATATCAAAGATAAATACATAGATGTATACGTGGTTAAACCCTTAAAGAGAGAAACAATCCATGACCCCAACCAAAAATGGCCACTTGATGCAATATATTAATGCAAGCAAAAATAGATTACATGAACATCTCTCACAATCAATCATTGTCAAATAACCCTCCATGCTCTTTAAATAGAGATCATGGACCAATCGGATGCTAATCCATGGATCAAGTGTCGTTAATATTGAAGAGGTGTTGGAACCATCAAATTACTCATGTCTAGGACATGATTGTGACTGTTAGATTAGTGAATTACAAACTTATTAGAGAAAATTTGGGGTCTAAAATGGGCCTTATAAAAAATATGAAATGGATGAGTTGGATTTCTCAAACCAATAGAATTTCAATAACTTTGGTCAACCATTATGGTTGAGTTGGACATATAGGATACAAATATGCTTATGTGTCATAATTTTATTTGACAAGAGCTAACTTCATATCACTACTTCTTAGTTCTTTAAAATAAAAATCTCAAATTAATTAAGATGATAATGAATTAATTTTGAAATAATAAAAACATTTATCTAATTAATCTCTTAAAAATAAAAATAAATAATATTTTAAAAATATCATAAATAAAAAAATAGGAGAGAGATAAAATAATCTTTCGCTATTTTTGTTATAACTTTCTCCTCATAACTCGGATTTTGATATTGTTTGTACCATTGGAAAGGTCTCGATGAGAGCTACAACTTTTGTGTTTTGAGTTTTTCGATATTCTCCACCGATTGTCTAAGGAGGACATTTTAGTACCAATGTACTAAAATGTCCTCCCCAGAAAATCAATGCAGAATCTCAGAACACTCAACACACAAAAGTTGTATCTCTCGTTGAGACCTTTCCAATGGTACCAAAAGAGTCAAATTCTAAGTTAGGAGGAGAAAGTTATCGCAAAAATAGAGAAATATTAATTTATCTCTCTCCTATTTTTTTAATTTATGATATTTTTTTAAATATTATTTATTTTTATTTATAAGAGATTAATTATATAAATATTTTTATTATTTCAAAATTACTCCACTATCATCTTAATTAATGTGAGATTTGTATTTTAAAGGACTTCGACGTAGTAATAATATACAATAAAATAAAAATAATGATTGTTTATTTTTAGTATTATTATAATATATTTTTTCATTATAATTTTAGTTTTTTTAAGTTCTAGATTTTAGTAAATATAAAAAAAGAAGTAGTGCTACATCTATAAAAAATTAAATAAATTATAATATAAATTTAAAAAATTTACCACTATATCATTTATTGTGTATGCACAAGAATCTAAACCTTTCATTATTATTTTCAACCATCATCTCTTAACTCTACACTAACCCAACATACTTGTTAACTACCATTAATGAGATATTATAGGTTGACATTCACTAGATAAACACCTTTAACTTAGTGTGACATGGCATATTTGTAGTGTAACATGGATTTTTTTTTTCCTTTCTTAGGAGGCCCGTTTTAGACCCCAAATTCCCTCTAAAGTACATTGATGAAACACATTAAAATCACACTTTAATTTAATATTATATAAGACCAAGTTTACCTTAACTAACTTATTTTGCCTAAATATCCTAACATACCTCGTTAAGAACAAATTGGGATAGAAATGAAGGATTAGATATTGACAAAAAGAGAAGGAATGAGGCAATACATTCTATCCCCCCTTAATGTCAACTTCTTGAAACCCAAGCAAAGCTCAAAATTTTAGGAACTTCACAATTGAGGACGACTTCATGAAAATGACAAAAAATTGATCATTTATTAAACAATATAATACTTCAAGGACATGACCTTGAAGAAGCTTCTTAATGAAGTACATGTGTATCACAATGTGTTTTCGACATTTTTTTTAAACTAGATCCTTGGTGAATTAAATGGCACTCTAATTATCGCACTAGAGTTTGGTTGGATGTTGGATCTTTGGTGAACTGAATGTCACTTCTCTAAACACCTTTTTCTATGATGTTACACCTACTTTGGGTCCCCTTTCCCTTGGCCTAGAGTTAGTATCTTAAGATGTCTACTGCTATGCTAAGACCCTATTTTCCCCTTTCATATTTTCCTTTAGCCCTTTGTCGTCGGATTGACTCAATTTAAACCTTTAGGGTGTTCATTTGGCATACCTCATTAGTTTATGGGTCCAATTTGTGGTGTGAGCCCCTAATTGGGTCCATAATCACTTTAAACACCTTAGGTAGGCTCTTAGAAACCCAGATCCATTTGGGTTTATTATTTAAGGGGTCAAAGTGAGTCAAACCATTGTTTCCCTTCTTGGCCTTTTGCAAAAGTATATTGTAGGTTTATAAAGAGGTTTCATGCCTGTGTTCTATACCTTGCAGAACAAAGGACCACTTTCAGGGCTAGAAACCTGAAGCATAATGTTGTAGAACCCACAATTTGGAGTCAAACCATGTGTAATGATTTGGTGCCTCCAATGGCTAACCTATTGTACATTTATGCCTTGAAGTCATCCCCTTGCCTATTTATACCTTTCTATTCTTGTTTATAATGTATCCTAAAAAAATTTAGTTTCTCTTCCTCTTTTGGTTATTGTAGCAATAATTTTTTCAAATTTACATCATAATTGTGTTATGTACTTAAATATCAAAAACACTAATTATTAAGAAATTATTCAAGAAACATGAACTACATAAAAGTAAATAAGGGATACAATGATATAGAACCTACAAAATATAACCTTTGTATTGATCATCTAGAGAGAGAGAGAGAGAGAGAGAGAGAAATCAATGCTTACGAGCCTCTTCATGGAGGGGGTGTGGGGGGGAGGCAACCTCTGTAGAGCAAAGATCCAATAAAATAACAACACTTGACAAAACATTACATAGCCTATTATCTTTGTAAATAGTTTCTCCCTTAATACTTGTGATGCCATCACTAATGAGTGACAACCACTTAGTGGGCCTTCTTTGATAAAGAGGACCATTTTACATTGAGTAACTATCAACTAATTACCTAATGAGCCTTATTCAAATAAGATGGACTCATACATTAACCACTAACTCCTAAGTAATGCCATTGTGTGTAGATTAACTCCTTCAAGAGTAGCATTGTTGTCACGTCCACTTCCATCAATCAATTCAAGGGAGGGAACATGGCTAAAAATCCGGGCTTTCAAATTATAAGCCCCATCATCATTTACAAATTCATGCAAACAAATACATGTGTGTAGATGCATAATACAAATAAACATACACAATGTAAATAAACTATATCCACGCACATCTAACATGCATTTATCAACACAATTTTAACATGCATCAATTAAAGGCATTGCATAATGAAATACAAGAAAATACTTATCTTGAAATGAGTTGTCCCAAAAAAATGGCTATGCAACTACAACGTTCCACCTAGCCATAGGCTAGCTGTGCTCATCAATCTCTCAACAGAGCGGCCACTCCTGAGTTGGGCATGATTTCCACAAGGAAAGGGAACCTACCAACTCATGCATAGCCAAACATATACCAAAAATTAGCCAAGCTAGTCCACAACTGGATTTATCAGGCTATAAAGGCCGTGGAAAGGAAATAATAGCTAAGCTAGTGAGCTCAACCTTAGAGTTATTATAACCTCTACCAGATTTAGCTAGCTTGACCCCCACAATACCTACATACCCAACACAAGGAATTATCCCCTTCACTACTCCATAGTCCCTCAGGACATACCTTCCTTTCTAGTGATCTTCAGGGTGTGCATAGAAAGGTAGCCAAAGCCCTATCATCTTTTGTGAGGTTACACTCTTCACTATGTTTAGCAAGCCAATTCTGGATCCTCTTCTACTCTCGGTTGCTTACATACAATTTCAAGCCAAACAAGGGATGCATATGTCCCAAAACACAACATTATCTCCCCACATACACACATCAAGCACAAATGTTGGACATGACAAAAATGTTTTAACTATGGGATGCACAAAACAAGATTTCCATGGTGTTTTCCCAAATCATGGCACATCAAAAACAAACTTTGAGAGGTGAAAATGAGCACAGGGAGAAAAACAATTTTTCCACGGGTATTTTGAGCATTCAAAATGGTTAAAAACGACCTCTATGAAACCCCACTTTGAATTCCCTTTCCTCCCTGTCGTTCTACCACCCAAAAATGACTTCCCAGCTAGAGAAAATGGAGGAAAACTCAGGAAAAGCATACAGGTAAACTCCCATCTAGCCCATAACTCGTGAGAGAGAAAAACTAATACATGAAGAATGGGTTGGGGAGAAAATTCATGGGTCATTTTTTGCACAGGGAGCCAAACAAAATTTTTCCCAAAATGGTGGCTTTCCCATACACAAAATTTGGACAACCATACCTCTCCATTTCCAAAAATAATAACTACCTCAACCACCTCTTGGAATATGATTGGGTACATAAGTCAAAATGGGTAGTTGATGGTTTATGGGTTCTCTCATTGACACTTGGATTGACACTATTGGCTTCAAGGGTTTAATCTTCCCCCCTATTCCTTGTAAAAATCATGCCCCCGTACTCTTGTTGCATTGCATAGCTAGTTGTGGGTATTTTTCTTAAAATACATTTACATCATATTTACGATTTCCATCATGCTAGGATAGCACTTGATCCACATGCATCTATTTTTAATTTTTGATACTAGAACTATAAATCGATGGCAGGGCCTTGGCCTTGAGCTCCTCACCATGATTTTATAATGATATTACATCATTTTCATGATTTAATTTAATACATTACAAGGGTTAAACATGGGGTATTACAATCCCCTCCCTTTTGGAATAACATCGTCCTCGGTGTTCTCTTATTTTTCACAAAGTCCCTTGTCCTTCTTTTCAACTGCAATCGCAATGCCTTTCTGTCTCTTCAACAACATCCATTAGATCTCTTCTCAATCCTTAGCTGCTCATAATGAACTTTTAGGATAACCACGTGTCCAACTGCATCCTTAAGATTCCTTCAAGGTCCTTGCATCCAACAATACATATTCTCAAACAATAAGTAAATTTAAATGTCAATTTTTTTTCTCATCGGATTCATTCCTTAACACGATTTTCATAACCATAGTTGAAGCATATACACATGTATATTCACTTTAAATCAGCAAGAAGATGCAAAATAGACCAAATACTTATCTACAAAATCATCTTCCTTTGGCTCCACATGTATCCCACTTTTACTTTAGACAACTATGGCACCCACAAGACCTTCCCCACCCAACACAAGGATGGTACCTCTTCTCTGCTATACAGTCCCTTGAGTGTATACCCCTTCCTGTGCTCTTTAGGGTGTGCATTGAAAGGTAACCAAGTTTCTGCAAGCCTCAGATCACCTATGTATACATATAAATCAAATGTTAGGCTAACATGTTGGTTGTGCTGCAACATTCTAATAACCAATGCCAAGCTAGTACATTGACTGGGTTTATCAGGCATTCCATGAACTAGTATGCTAACCCAGCTCTCTGACTGGGTTTATCAAGCATAAAACAACCATTTCCAAGACATCACCTATGCAAACTAGTGGTTCCTTCTAGAAACTACATAGGTGACTCACTTGATTGTAGGCTAGTATGGACCCACAATACCCACTCACACAACACAAGGATGGTACCCCTTCTCTGCTACACGGTCCCTCGGGCATACCCATACCTCTAGTGCTATTCAGTGTGAGTGTAGAAAGGTTACCAATACCCATTCAAGCCTCCTGAGTACTCATGCTCTTACTGGGTTTAACAATAATGCGAAGAGACAAGCGCATGCAGGGAATTTTATAAGGTTGATCAAACTCAAGCCACATTTGGCATTTCCTTTGTGTTTTTAGCATCAACAGCCAACAGCTTCCCCACTGTGTTAAATTTTGAACATTAATTCACAATACTCTAGGATATTCACTGAGAGAATAACATATAGAGTATATCAATGCATAACAATCACAATAAGCATGACAAGCATCACAAGAATCAAAAGCATGAGAGACAAGAGACACAGAGTTTCCATGGGGAAAACGCTAAGGTGAAAAACCCCACAACTTCCTCAGAGATAGAGAGAGCAATGGATCAACCAAAGTATAACCAAAATACACTGAGATAGTCTCCTAGTAGCAGATGATCCTCCTCCTCACTACTGCACCACTTTCTAAGTGAGAGAAGTGTGAGTTTCTGAGTGATGAAAATAGAGATCTCCCAATCTCTATTTATACTAACCTGTTTGCCTAGTTACACTATGGGGCCAACTTGTCTATCTAGTTACATCCACAATATAATATATATTTCAGGGTCAACCCCACACATGGTGGTCTAATAACCTGTCGCCAAGTACACACACTTGCGACACTTGTCAATACACATGACGACACTTCCTTATAGAGGAATAACACATCTCTTATAAGGGTACAATAAATATATATGAAATACATAGATGAAATACATTCTGAAGTTACATATACATCAACACTCCCTCTTAACTAGGAAGGTATTTCTCGACACAGTTCTGTTAGACAAGTCTTCTTCTCAGGATCATCATCATCGATGCATCGTCGTCATCATCGTCACTGTTGCTGCTATCTAAACCAATCTCTGACTCTACTCATCATAGGAAGTTCTACAGAGCCAATCCTTTTTCATACTGGATGTAGGCCCACCACCTACAGGTCTTCATCATCACTGGCCATACTGTGGAATCCTCAGGACTTATTACGTGAGTCAACAAAACCTCGAAAGAGCATCCCAGGACTGATTACGAGCACACAGCTCAACCTATCGAATCTCCCAGGATCTTTTATATGTTACTGCACAACCTGTCCACGGCCACAGAGTATCACGAAGCACAAACCAGATGCACACACACAGCACTTACACTCAACGGCATGGGAGGACCAACCTACCACCATCCGTGAAGGGCTCACAACACTTACATCAATGCACATGGGAGAACACATCTACCACCATGTCAGAAAGGCTCTGCACTTACATCAACGCACATGGGAGAACGCATCTGCCACCATGTCAGAAAGGCTCTGCACTTAAATCAACGCACATGGGAGAACGCATCTACCACAATGTCGGAAAGGCACTGCACTTACATCAACGCACATGGGAGAACACATTTGCCACCATGTCGGAAAGGCTCTGCACTTACATCAACGCACATGGGAGAACGCATCTACCACCATGTCAGAAAGGCACTGCACTTACATCAACACACATGGGAGAACACATCTACAACCATGTCGGAAAGGCTCTGCACTTACATCAATGCACATGGGAGAACGCATCTACCACCATGTCGGAAAGGCACTGTGCATCTGTGTCTTCGAAACTCATCACACATAATCCAACTGATTATTTACTGTATCCACCTGACACATATGATCATCCTGATCATACAATGCATCTACCTGATGCATACCAAGTATCTACCTGATACATATCATCATACATGATCCACCTGATCATACAGTGTATCCACCTGATCATACGGTGTATCCACCTAATACAAATACAAATACATGATACATATCATCATACATGATCCACCTGATCATACAATGTATCCACCTAATACATATACAGATACATGGTCCAAGCATCCAACATGATGCATATACAAAATACATACAAGTGATCCAACTGATCATATCCAACATCCAACATGATGCATATACAAAATACATACAAATGATCCAACTAATCATATCCAACATCCAACATGATGCGTACATACATATACATATAAATGATCCAACTGATCATATCCAGCATCCAACATGATGCGTACATACATATATAAATGATCCAACTGATCATACAAAGCAGAAACCAAAACATCATCCTGATGCTCATCATCCAGTGCTTACATCCACAGCCATGTGAAGGATCCTCCTTCCAACATGCTTGGAATGGCTTCAGCAAATGTGTCCATCACTTCTTCCTCGAAGTGTCCTCGATCTGAAGAACACCAAGGCTCTCCCTGAAGTACTCGAACTTCACCCTGGCTAGTGGCTTCATTAGCACATTTGCAATCTGCTCGTCCGTCGCAACATACAGGAGCTTCATAGCTCCTCTCTCCACCATATCCCTGATATAGTGATATTTAATCTCTATGTGTTTCGACCTGTCATGAAACACTGGGTTCTCAGACAGCTTCACACAACTTTGGTTATCACAGAAGATACCAGTAGCATCCAATGGGAGATCAAATAACTCAGACAGTAGCTTCCGTAGCCATATTGCCTCACAACTAGCTGAACAGGCTGCAACATACTCTGCCTCAGCTGTACTCAGTGCAACGCAAGACTTCTTCCTTCTAAACCAAGATATCACACTTGATCCCATACTAAAGCAGCACCCAGATGTGCTATTCTTATCTGTAGCACTGCCTGCCCAATCTGAATCAACATAACCCTGCGGGTTAAACTTTTGATTCGCTTCATACTTGAGCCCATAATCCATTGTACCCTTCAGGTACCTCAGAACATGCTTTACAGCAACTAGGTGAACACTCCCCTGATCTATCAGGAACTGACTCAATGTGTTCACAGCAAAGCAAATATCTGGTCTCGTGTTCGTCAGGTACATCAAGGACCCAATCATCTGATGATACATAGAGATATCAACTGGCTCAGATGAAGTATCACATAGAAGCTTCAGGTTTGATGCCATGGCCTTGCAATCCATCATCCCAAATCTCTTCAAGATATCTATTGTGTACTCCCCTTGACCAAGGAAGATCCCACCTGCATTCTGCCACACCTCCATATTTAGGAAATAATGCATCATTCCCAAATATTTCATATCGAACCCAGCAGCAAGCTTCCTCTTAGTATCTGCAATCAATCTGTCATCTCCTGTTACAAATAAGTCATCCACGTACAGAAGTAGAATCACAGGATTCCCTTCCTCAACCTTGTAGTAAAGGTTGGAATCCACTTTACTCTTGGTAAAGCCCAAGCTAGATAGGAAACTGTCCATCCTACCATACCAAGTTCTGGGAGCTTGCTTCAAGCCATACAAGGCTTTCTTCAATCTGCACACATATGACTCCCTGTCATGTATTTCAAAACCGAGTGGCTGCTCCACATATACTTCCTCTTCAACTACACCATTCAAGAAAGCAGTCTTGACATCCATTTGGTGTATTTTCCATTTCATTGCTGCAGCTAGGGCAAGTACTGTTCTGATGGAGGTATACCTGGCTACAGGTGCAAAAGTTTCTTCATAATCTACTCCCTCTTTCTGAGAGAATCCACGAGCTACGAATCTTTCCTTGTATTTTTCTACATTGCCATCTGCAGCATGCTTGATTTTGTAGATCCATTTGGAAGTCACAACAGACTTCTCTTTAGGTCTTGGGACAACATCCCAAACATCATTCTTCATTATTGATTGGTATTCCTCAATCATGGCATCCTTCCATTCTCTCTTTTCTGCTGCTTCTTCATAACTGGAAGGTTCTTTGTTCATAATGTCACAGAGTAAAGAAACATAGTTGGTATGTGATCTGGTTCTCTTCTTTGCTCTGTTTGCTTCTTCTGGAATGCCAAATCTTTTTGCATCTTGAATGAGCTCTCTAGCCCATGCAGGTTTCCTCTTGTGAGAGTTATCCTCACGGGGTGGATCTATAGGTTCTTGTGGATCTTCAAACTCACGAACAACTTCTAGAATTGCTTCAGTCATGGTAGTGTCTTGAAATCTAGTTTCCTTAGGTTCTTCATAAACTTCGATAAGTGCCTTCCTTGATTTGATGAATGCTGAGTTTTCATCAAATGTTACATCCCTGCTGACATCAATCTTCTTGAACCCTGGAAAGTATATTCTATAAGCCTTCGAGCTTTCACTATAACCCACAAAGATACCCTTCTTTCCTGAAGGATCTAGTTTAGTCCTCTTTTCCTTTGGGACATGAGTGTATACTGGACAACCAAATATTCTGAGATGGCTGACTTCAGGTTTCTTACCAGAAAAGACCTCTTCTGGTGTCTTGTTGTCCAATATCTTGTGGGGTGTTCTGTTCTGCACATATACAGTTGTTCTAGCTGCTTCTGCCCATAGATGCATAGGTAGATCCTGGTCATGCGGCATTACCCTTGCTGCTTCCATGATTGTTCTGTTCTTCCTTTCTGCAACTCCATTCTATTGAGGATTATAAGGAGCAGTCAACTCCCTCTTCATCCCTGAATCACTGCAAAGCTTCTTGAAGTCACTTGAGGTGAATTCTCCACCATTGTCAGATCTGAATGTTTTGATCTTCTTGTCAGTTTGATTCTCCATCAAGGTTTTGAATTCCTTGAACTTATCAAACACCTCATCTTTGTTCTTCAAGAAGTATACCCAAGTCTTCCTAGAGAATTCATCAATAAATGAGTCATAGTAAACATACCCACTTAGAGAACTGGATGACATAGGACCACATACATCTGAGTGGATGATTTCCAGGATATCCTTTGCCTTGCTTTCACTGCTTGGGAAAGCCTTCTTAATGTTCTTACCTTTTGCACATCCTTTGCAAACACCTTCATGTTTGGTCTTGATTTCAGGAAGACCCTCTACAGCCTTGCTTGCAATTGGAAGTGCCCTATAATGCATATGAGCAAGTCTTCTATGCCAAAGTTCACTTGGCTCCATGGATTCATGCACCATGGCATGTTCAGGTTGTCCATTCAATTTATACAAACCTCCCTCTTGCTCTCTAATCACTACTGCATCATCTATGGTCTTTCCCTTTGGCCACATTAGGACTTGGCCATCCACAAATGCAACCCTCATACCTTTTGCATCCAATGTAGAGATGGAGAGTAAGTTCTTCTTGAGCCCAGGTACATAAAGGACTTCTTTCATCTTCAAAGATTTTCCAGAATCTAGGTTGTAGGAGGCTTCACCACTTCCTTTGATTGGGTATTGATAATCATCCCCAAGTTTCACCTTATGGGGTGATTCATGTTCAGATAGATTCACAAAAGATTCCTTAAACCCAGTCATGTGTTTGGAAGCCCCACTGTCAATTAACCAATCATTACAACCATGGGAGATAGTACCTGTGAGAGCAGAGATTAGAACATATTCTTCTTCACTTGATGAGCCATCATCACTATCATCACTTTCTGCCCTAGCCTTCTTCTTGGGTGGTTCATCATATTCAGCAACATGAGCATGATATCTTTTCCTACTACCCTTCTTCGTCTTGGTGTTGTTGTTCCTTTTGTTCTTGGGACATTCTGAAGCAAAATGACCTTTCTCATTACATGTGAAGCATCTGAGATATTTCTTATCTTTATGTTGATGATAGTGTGAAGATTTCTTGGTATGAGAGTGCTCTCTCTTTGACCTTCCTTTCTTGGTGTGTACTGTGAGAGCTTGATCTTCACTTCCCATCTTTTCTTCTCGGGCCACGAGCCTTGCTTCTTCTTGAGAACATTCTTCCCGCAATCTGTTGAAGGAGATCAACTTCTTCCTTGCACAAATTCCTTGAATAAAGGAATCCCATGACCTGGGTAGGCCATTTAGAGTGGTCATGACAACTTCACCATTCTCCACCATTTCATCTACTGCTTCCAGTTGTTCCTTAATCTAGGAGACCCTAGAAAAATAAGATTGAATGGTTTCTCCATTCTGAAACTTTACTCCTTTCAATTGGTTCCACAGGGTCATCTTTCGATTTATGTTCTTCCCTTCAAATAGCTTGGTCAAAGAGTCAAACATATCCTTGGGTGTCTTTAGAGAAGACACATGGGGTATGAGATGGTCTTTGATAGAATCAGCAATGATTCTCTTTGCTTTGACCAAGTTCTTCTTATGCAATACTTTAGCCTCTTCATCCTCTGGGATAGGGATGTCTTCTTTTACATATGAGTCCAACTCATTCTCTTCCAGGATTAACCCAATCCTATACTTCCAAGCTTGGAAGTTATCAGCCCCTTTAAGCTTATCCTCAAGCTTGGTGTGGTGAGACATCTTAAATAGTACTTCAAATGGAAATAGAAAATATTTAGGTCTTACCACTTGAAATGCTGAAAACTGGATCTGGTCTCAGATTAGGGTTTGTCGAAAAAACCCTAAAAATTCAAAATGTGAATTTCAACTTTATGAAAGGATAGAAAGATGCACCTTGATGAGCTGATCAGCCCGGTGTATTCAGAATTTGAGATTAGCAAAGCTTTACCCTTCAGATTTTCCTTTTTGTCCTCCCGGGTTCACTAGGGGAGCCCTGAATTGGGGTTTGAGTTTCCTGGAGATCTACCCAGCCAAAAATCTCGATCCAAAGCTCTAAACTTTGATTTTTGCAAGGAGCTTCCAGCTATGTCTTCAGATTTCAGAAATTCCTATTTTTGTGGAAACCCTAATTTTTAGGGCCAAATCTGAAAATGCTCAGAACTGAATTCTGATTGGACAGATAGATTCTCCGTGATGAGTAAAGTCAATCTACTATACTGCTTTTCCAAAACCTGTGGAGAGAAACCCAATAAACAAGAAACTCAAGTTTCCATCACTGCAAAATGTCTTCTTCTCAGGTTAGCTCTGATACCATGTTAAATTTTGAGCATTAATTCACAATACTCTAGGATCTTCACTGAGAGAATAACATATACAATATATCAATGCATAACAATCACAATAAGCATCACAAGCATCACAAGAATCAAAAGCATGAGAGACAAGAGAGACAGAGTTTCTGTGGGGAAAACCCTAAGGTGAAAAACCCCACAACTTCCTCAGAGATAGAGAGAGCAATGGATCAACCAAAGTACAACCAAAATACACTGAGATAGTCTCCTAGTAGCAGATGATCCTCCTCCTCACTAGTGCGCCAATTTCTGAGTGAGAGAAGTGTGAGTTTTCGAGTGATGAAAATAGAGATCTCCCAATCTCTATTTATACTAACCTGTTTTCCCCAGTTACACTATGGGGCCGACTTGTCTATCTAGTTACATCCACAATATAATATATATCTTAGGGCCAACCCCACACATGGTGGTCTAATAACCCATCGCCAAGTACACACACTTGCGACACTTGTCAATACACATGATGACACTTCCTTATAGAGGAATAACACATCTCTTATAAGGGTACAATAAATATATATGAAATACATAGATGAAATACGTTCTGAAGTTACATATACATCAACACACTGGCATAATTTCACCATCTTACCTACATTACATATAACAAGCATGTAGTTTACATGAGATGTTATCATAATAATTTCAATTATAAATTCTCAAATCTGTTTCATACAGAAACCAGATTCTACAACCATGAGATCCTTCCCATAATGTTTGGCTTTTGCACATTGTAGCTTCCAGTCTTTATTATGGACTTACCCACATTTCCATACCTAAGACAATTCTACCTATAATCTGAAATTTTCAATCAGCCAAACACTTTGTGAGTATCCATGCGAATAATATTTTCATTGCAACATTTACAATAGTCACTGAAGTGATCTCAGAATTATAACACTCAATAATTCAAACACTATCAACTGTTAGTATCTCAAACGCAATGGCATACATTTACTTTATATGCATTTTATTATTAGTAAAGTTGCAAGATATAGTCACATTGTCCATGCAATCAAGTAAAACTTCCAATACTCATGATTACACAATCATATCCTTCCATGCAACTCTGTCCTCCCAACAGAGCATTCTTGGTATCCCATCAAACATTACTACCTTTTTCATGCAATTATTTTCCCTGCATCCATAGCAACTCATGAAATGATCTCACAATTGTAAATAATTCATCATTTCATCTATTAACTAATTTCAATGAAACATATGTATTGCAACCATGCATTCACACAAATGCATGTTAAAATTTGTTTCCCACATATATGCATGTATAAACAACAAGATTTACATAATATTTTAATGCACATTCACTCAATACAACCTTGCATTGAGTCATGAATACCATAATGTCATGTCATGCATTCAACCATGATGTTTTGGAAGCTCTAGATAATTCCTTAACACATAACCCAATCATCTCCCCAATCACTTGGTTAACTATCTGGGTCCCTTCCTTATTCACCCAATCAAAACATCGGGAGTTCACTCACTCCCTGCTTGTTGGTAAAGATGTTTCATCCCAGATTAACACCAATAGGGATTTCATGGGATACTTGTATAACACTATAGCATTACCATTCCAACCACATTATGGCCTTAAACATGACTATCTCATATGGAATGCACTACCACAACTGGACCATAAGTTCTCATTTTCCTTGGTTATTGAAATCATAACCATCATACACACATGGCATGATACATTTTCATATGAATACATTCAAAATACTAAACATTTAGATAGTATAAGGCTCCTTGCCCTTACTACCCTATACCTCACAATACTGAGTACTGGGATATTAGTCACATAAAGGCATTCAACATCACATACCTACCAATTTATGATTATTAAATATGGATCAAGGGATTCTTACCCAATCCCCTTTTTGTACTTATGCAATCAACATAAACAAACCATTACCTACATGGATGCCATCATCATCTTTGATGTTACCTTATCAGTTGGTCTTCTACAAAGGATTGCACAATCCTTCCACCAACCTCTTGATCATAGATTTGTTGCCCCAACCTTTCTTCATAAGGTTTTTGGTCACACACAACAACATCATCAACATCTTTAGCCATGCTTCTGTCATCTTTGGTCCTACAACCAATACCAACACCAATAATTATTATCAACCACAATAATTATCTTAAGTGACTCATTCCATATGTAAAACCTCACCATTTTTTTACCAACATGAAATATCATATACATGCACAAACATCTTCACATGCCCTATGCAATATCTTTTAATATGCCCACTAGTGCATATTCACTTCATCTATCCAATCTCTTGTATTTTCAACATTCCTATGCCATAATTTTTTGTATATAAAACTCATAAAATATAAATACAATAGAAAGATAGGAGTTAATGAATTATCACTTTCCAATCCCTCATCATAGCATGGAATTCCTCTCCCACATCATAGTTGATCCAATTTCATGGCCTCTCTTCCAAATGCACTAGGGGTCATTAGCTATGATTTTCTCACCAAGCAACAATTCAATACATATACTCATGTATAACATTCCTACTTGCTACTTTCCAAACATGCAATTATTATGTTATAAACAAAAATACTCTAAGGTGATAAATTTCCCTTTTTATCAATATTGCCTTATGGACATTATTTTCCAACTTTTGTTGCAACCATCTTATCAGCCCTATGTAGCTTTCCTTGGTCACTACAATAGTTCTTAATGCAGTATGTTCGCATTGCCTTACTGCTCCAATTGCTTTAAGAAATTATAGACAAGTCCAACGTGACTCTTCTTGGACTTCCTAATATTCATTAGCGCCACAATTGATTCAACTCCAACTCCATAAGGAGTCTTTTCAAAGTCCATTATAAGCCCTTGTACCTCAATCAACTATGATACTTTATTTTCTTTCTCATAGAAATATTTTCCACAATTCTGAACCACATACTTGATTTACACATGGGAATGCCTCATTCCTTAATTGATAGCCTTTGCATGGCCACTTTGTCACTATCATGAACCACATGCTAGGTCCACATACTAGAATGTATTATTATATTAGTGTTAGCTTGTGGATGAATAAAATTATCTTACCCATTCTCATTACTTACTCATAAGTTGTTGGTTCATATTTAACAACTTCTCTTAGCATGCAATCACTTCCCACAAGGATGATTCGCTTATCACCTTTACAAGTTGCATGTCCTTTAGCTACTAGTATTCTCCATACTTTGCTCAACATTCTCTTATGGAATGCAATATCCATATCCAATAATCAATATCTCCCATGGATCTTCTTGGCAATTCAAATTGCACATTATGAACACAAAAAATGCACTGTATACCTTCTGGGTAAGGAACCATCAATTCCTACTAGCTCCCATCTCCCATCATAAGATTTTATAAAATAAAATCTACAAGAGTGTATTCTTATCCATTTGACATGTTTTCCACATGTTGACATAAATTACAATAATACTCTCAATTGAGTGTCCCTTCTCATTAATGGTATTGCCTTGTTACCAAGCATCCAACCATACTTGGTTCAATTCTTCTCATTTCTAGCTAACAAGCAATTTTAACACGATTTCTTTCCTAGCCATGCCTCCACTTTATTGTGGGACCATTATTACCATGGTATGGGTGTCATAATATTTAATCACTTTCAGTCACTTCATCTATGGTTCTTTTGCACCATCATATAAGGCCTTTCCAAATTTTCGGCTTCTTTGGAGGCCACCCACAATCAAAATTTCTTGCTCAACCAAGCCTAGAGGATTTCCTCTACCTACTATTTGAAAACAATGGAAACCTATTTCAAAATAAGAACCTTTTATTGATTCTTCTGTATTTTAGCCTTCTTAAATTCTTGAAAATACCTAAATAATTTCCATGCATTATGGGGACTAACCAAATTGACAATTCTTGTCAAGTTACAAAAATATATGAATCACCCTATTCAGAACCTAACTGTGCACAATTGTTCCCTGGACTGATATCAAGGTGTAAAATTTCATTTTTCATGACTCCTATCATCACCACATAATTTTCTCACAATCAAGGATGTATTAGGGGGACGATGGGGGTTAAGGGGGCTTGCACCTTGTGGTTTCTTCACTATTTCGACGGACTTTTCCATTTGCTCTGAAATCCTTTTCGGCGAACTTTTCCATTTGTCCCTGAAGCCTTTTTGATGGACTTTTCCATTTGTCGTCGAAAGCCTTTTCGACAGAATTTTGCAATTGTCACCGAAACATATCAGTGACTTTTTCAATTTGTCGTCAATCGCCTTTATCGGTGACCTTTTCAATTTGTTGTCGATCACCTTTATTGACAACTTTCTCAATTTGTCATCGATCACCTTTATCAGCAATGTTTTCAATTTGTTGCTGAAACATACTATTAGGGGGGTTTTGAGGTAAAAAGTGGGCCTCAAAGCAAAAAAATGTACCATAAAAATTCACTTTATAAGACCCAATAGGATTCAGGATGATGATGACAACCATAAGGGTAAAATTTGTAAAACAATTAGAGGGATAAACAAAAAACTACTTTTCTTATCATATTTTTGACATATCTCCTTAACGGTTTACCCAACTTTCAAGTTTGGGAACTCATTGGATGCAGATTTTAATTCTGCATCCAACCCATAACCACACCGCTTACTTCTAAGGCTCCCACGACATGAAAAAATGAAATTTTCAATTAAAAAGCATATTTTTTTAATTGAAATTTTCATTTTTTCATGTCGTGGGAGCCTCAGAAGTTGAAGTGTGGGTGTGGGTTGGATGCAGAATTAAAATACGCATCCAACGAGTGCCCAAACTTGAAATTTGGGTAAACTGTTAAGGAGATATGTCAAAATTACTATAAGAAAAAGTAGTTTTTCTTTTTCCCCTCTAAAATTTAGGACTCTTATTTTATTATTTCCCTTAGGAGGCCCATTTTAGACCTCAAAACTCCCCTAATAGTCGGCAACATTTTCAATTTGTCGCATGTATTGGAGAAAACTCACTATGTCTTGGGAATACCACAACAGACATATGACTACTAGAAATCTACTCAATTCTCAAAGCAATGCTATTATAAATAACAATGTTAAGATAATGGAGAAATGTAACCAACCTTGATCCAAACGTTTGATGTAGATCCCCGTTGGAGCTTTCAATCTGTGCACTTGTAATTTGCAAATTAGTCTTGATAGCCAATATCCAACAAGTACATATAATATATAATTGACATTAACATTATCAATAACAATGGTCCCTAGAATCATAAGCAAATGTAACCCAATGTATAATAAACAACATTCACACCATGAATGGACGAGAATATGAGCATTTCTATTAATGAACAAGAAGAAGTAAAAAGTGACATGACCTCTTGCCGGCAACCAATGTGAACCAAGATCTAGATCAATCCACTTGTTCCTCCACCACTTCAATCCTCCATGAATGGAAAACTCAAACTAGAAAGGAGTTTGGAAGGTGAACATAAATGGTCCACAACTACAAGGATCAATGAGTGCAGACTCAAGATAGGGAAAAAATCCACTAGAGTTCCTTTATTATTCTCTTCTTCCTCCCGTCCATAAGCCATATGTGCTCAATATATAGTCCTATCAAAGGTAGGTGAAAGGACTCATTGAGACATTACTTGGGCAGATGGAGAGCCAAAGGTCACCCAATGACCGCTTTTTGGGAGTAAAAAGTAATTAATAGTGGTTTTTACCATTTTACTTGATACCCACGGGCTATAGTGATGCAACTCGCGGGTACGCATGCTATAATGATGCAACATGTGGGTATGAATAAAAATAGGGCAAACTAGTATCACTGAAGGATAAAAATGGATCTGAGTCACTGAAATGGATCCTACATGCCAAACAATGTTGATGCTCACAGGGTGGAAGATTTCTGTGTAACAGATGCCCCCTAATGTGTGAGGTCAGAGACTGAAAGTGCTACGATGGCTGAAATACATTATAAAATTCAGAAGTGGAGTGATGGAGACATAAGTGGAAAGAACGGCTCACTCATCATAATACAATAGTATCCCTGAATACATCTCGGTATAGTACAACAATCTGATACAATGGCCATGAATAGGCAGTACACAATAGATACATGTCATAAGTGGTCATAGCCATGATCCCTCTACAGTAAGATATGGTCTCCTGCTGAAAAGGAAACAACTGGTGTAAACTGGAGGTACAAACTGCTGAAATCTGAGAGGTGATATCTCAGATGTAAAGTCAAAGTCATATGTAGCATACTGAATGCACAAATGTCCTGGGGTCTTCTACACAAGTCTTCGACGATGCAAGTCCCATCAAGTGAATAAAGGAGTTGGGGTCAAACCTGATGAGACATCGTCTAATTACTGGTCAATGATGTATACTGTTAACAGACGCAAGATGACCCACCGATAATGAAAATGGGCATCAAGGCACAGAGCACAATCATCAGAGTGTGAATAAATGGGTTGAAGTCAAACACTAGGATGAATCCATCAATCAGGGGACATTGATGTATTCCCAAAACTGTCGATGTCAAGAGAACCTGCCACTAATGACTGCAAACCTCAAGGTACTCAACCGAACTCTAAGCCTCAAGTCCCAGAATAAATGAGTTGAAGTCGACGGAAGGAGACTCGCTGGAAGGAGGGCATTAAGGCATGCCCCATCAACCAGCACGAGGTACCAACAATGCTGAAAGATTTGGAAGATATCAGGTGAAACGGACTGACTCAATAAGGATGGCCGACATGCAATAGTCAAGAGATCTGAGGAGTGGTCGACACTGGTTCAGGACTTCCTTTGAAAAAGAGAATGAGTAGATGGATAGACTCAGGAAGCATAGACTTAACATAAACTGTGCAATGCAGGAGACATTACAGAGGGCTCCATAATGACTAGAAGCTTAACCAATCGGTGGAGAAAACTGAGAAACAAGTACAACTCCTAAGGCCCAACTATAGTCCCGACTCATAATGTATGGAGTGAAATGAATGCTCTGTTCAAAGGCGACACAATAGCTTCCAACAAGAAATAGTGACCATAATCTCGTCCGACTTTTTGGAATATTTGATTTTTTTGGTCTTTTTCATATTTGGGAAAAGCTTGAAAAAGAATAAAATTGCTTATAGTACAACAAGTGAGGGAACGAGTGTCAAATAGATAGCAGACTAGTCCCAAGCAATGGAACATACCTATGCTCAATGCAAGGAGATGCGTGCAAGATGTGGACACTCGGGGGTATGTTCCCTCAAGGTCAAAAGATCATCAAATTGTGAAGGGAAAATATATAAGCTCTGCAGGGCTCAACAGGGGAAAAGTGCTTAGGCACCAGGCTAACAATTGAGTAAGTGGGAGATGGCACAAGGCTCAAGCGGCAAGCAGGATGATGCAATGCAATCACAACATGATATAAAAGTGAAGTCCTTTTTTGTAAAGTTAGTCTCCTTACCCGAAAAAGTGTAAAACAATGAGAGAAAAACTCTTCTAGTCACGTATCACTAGAGTATACCTTTTTCATAATTAATCCACAAAGGTCCGGAAAAGGGGTAAACTTATACCTAAATGGATGTCGCTTCAAATCCTTGAACGAGTCTGAAACAACAAGTATACTCGGCACTCTTGTTTGATTTTGAAAAAGTCTAACAAGGGCTTAAAAAAGACTTTATAAAAATCTTTTCCGTAAAGGTTTAACGAGCCCGAAAAAGTAAACTCGTGACCTCCTTACTGTTTTTAATGAGCTCAAAGGAGATATGGAAGAATGCTCGTAATGAGAGCAGACGAGTGTCAGGGACATGCAAGACTAGTTCCAAACGCATGGGACAAAGCTATGCATAATGCAAGGAACATGAGCAAGATAAGGACACTCAAGGGGTGTCTGCGAATTCGGATAGTAATAGGTTCAAATGCATCATAACACTGGGGAGGCCTACACCTAATGCAAGGTTCCAAATATTCCTGGCATGAATGAAGCAAATGTCGAAAAGGACCAGTAAACAAGTATAAGTCTAGCTAAAAATCTTGTCTCCAAGAAACATAAGTACCAAGATCATCTCTAAAACATATGTAAAGAAAAATCTGATACAAGTCACTGTGGTAGAAACATTTTCAACTTCACTATTGCTAACCTCAGACATAACATAGGTAGAGCTAACCACTGAAGGTGCCATAGTACCAATACCTGAGGGATCAAAACAATCATCTTCAAAATGAAGAGAAAAGCTGAAGGATGTGAAGGAATCTGCAGTGGCAAATTCATCATCACAGGAGTTGGAAATTCTAGAAGTAGAATCGAACTCATCGGGATCACCGATTTGCGGATCTATAGGAGAGTCTAAAGACTCATCACTAGGGAAATCAGACTTTAATGTAAAACCGGGGCTAGACAAAACTATGCATGGATCAAAATGTATGGTAGACTGTATTCTAGACTCATCTTGTTCAATAAGATCAAGGGTAGGAGGGGAATGAGATCTATGATAAAGATCCCCCCACGGCTTGTCATCACCACTCATGGCCTCAATAAAAACTTCATATGAAGGTAGGATACCATCAAGGCAATCATGTGAACAAGATAGGTTGGCTGCACACGTGGGCAGCATAACAGGATCTTCTTCAACTCTCTGGGAAGAAGAGAGATCCGGATCTACAGTGGTTTGTTGGATATGATCGTAAGCGAGCTCCACTACAGATAAAGGCATAGACATCCCGACGTGCGCAATGTCTCCAGACGTGGAACTCGTGGATGGTAAAGTCCACGAATCATCTAAATAGGAGGTCCGATATAACATATTATTCAAAGGAGGATATGCATTGTCGGTAATGGTTCCAATAAAATTCACAAGTGTAGAATGGTTAAAAGTTCCCATTAATGAAGGGTACATTCCAACACCTATGTTCCCAGTTGCCGGCTGAGAATTATAAACTTGCGGGACTATGAATCCTATGGATGCTATGGAAGGAGTGCCAACATAATCCAGCTGATCGATCGTCACAATCTTGCCTTCATGGGGAAAGCAAATAACGCTAAATAAAGTAGATGCAACAGCCTTCATAGCGTACATCCAGTTCCGACCTAGTAAAGGTTGTAGTCGATGGGAGCATCAACTACTTCAACTTCAATAGGCACAGACTTACCTCCCAAGGAGACAACAAGGGAAGGGATAATTCCATGCGGCGTAAAAGATCTACCGTCGAATGCCATGAGTGTAGTTCTAGATGAAAGTAGAGGAGGAGAGCCAAGAGCTTTCCAACAAGTTAACGACATTACTGACGCGGAGGCACCTTCATCAACCATAGTACATTTGACGAAGCTTTTAAGGAAAACCAACTAGATTTGAAAAGCCACGTGGTAAGGTAAGTGAGGCTGGACATCAGTAGTATTGAACTTGATAACATTAGGATTTCCCCCATCCTGAACTCCTAACGCACTCAAAAGGGCATGCTTCTGAGAAGGACAGGCTTGCAAAACCTCAAGAGCCAACATGGCACATGGACTTTGGCCCAAATCTTCTACGATGGAGTAGTTCTGGGCAGCTGGAGCATTAGGGTTATGCATGGAGTGCTTCAGAACACCTTTCAGTATCCGCGGCATAATGGAAGGCTTCTCGATATGCAAGGAATGGTCAGGAGGAGGGGGAGGCTCATTCCCCAAATTTGGTTGTGGTGCACCATAATCGCGTTGACGAGTAGCAACACAAACCTCCGACTGAACCATATTCACATGTCCATAACCACTAGTATTCGAAGAAGACGTGGTCGTTTCATTAGTACCATAACCAATGGTGGGAGCATGCGAAGCCATGTTTTGATGATGAGGAAGGGGATCCTTCAACACAACTGGGCTCTGTGCCAAATGCTTCGATGTTTCTTCAATTCGAGGACATAAGTGAGTAAGATGATCCTCCCCACAAAGATTGCAAGGAAATTTTACCTTATGCCTAGGTTTACGATCCTCTCCAGCATTACCGCCTTTTCGAGGAGGGTTGGCATTCTCTTTATGAGGAGTATTACGATTGCTATTGTTATTACTTCCATTGTTTCCACCCCTACAATTATTTCTCCCCTTTTTCTTACCACCAGGTTGCTGGTTACCCCAGGGTTTCGTTGATTGCACATTGTGTACATCAGACGATGAAGTGGAAGTGGACAAGGTGTGAACCTGTCTGGGAGAAGACTGGTTTAGTGACAAATTTTTCATTTGGTTAGCTACCAAGTTTATAGGGTGAGTGCATGCGGACCCCATGATGCCATCGGCATGTGGTCCAGGAACTAACGTAGGCTCATGTCTTGTTCTCGGTGCGTCAGGAATAATGTCATACAAAATACCAAACTGAGAATAAAGTAGATCTAACTGCTGGACTTTCAAGATAGCTTGTTCCTCAGTCACAATGCCGGACATCGAAACATCCTTAGCAATGTATGGGAGTAAAGACTTAAGGAACCACTCCAACAGGAACTCTAGAGGAATGTTGGCTTTCACTAATCTCTTCCGCCGACGCCACTCTTGAACATGGTAAGAAATATGTGTGGCCTTATTCTGACGGAAGGTGGACAATAACTTAGTACGAGTATCATAACGAACCGGCAACTGGAAATGGTCTAAGAAAAGCAAAGCAATATCGTTGAATCCCCTATAGGTGTTTCCATGCAACTCCACATACCACTTCGCGGCTACCCCTGTGAGGGTGCGTTGAAATAGTCGTAATCTAATGGAATCATGATTCAAAGAGTTGGAGGAGCACCAAAGGTGAAACTTCGTGACATGATCTCCCAGGTCCTCACCACCTTTCCCTTCAAACTTTGGATTGTCCAAAGGAAGCTTGGTAGGGACCGGGGACCAAGTAGGGTCGTGACACACTGGATCATTTGTGAGCTTCGAAAGATCTGGGAGATTCAAGCATGCAAGGAATGGGAGCTGAGGCTGGAAATCTTGATTATAAGCCCCCATGAAAGGTTGGTTAAATGGAACTGTGTTATAAGATGGAGAAAAAGCTTGACCATAAGGATTAAATTGCTGATACTGAGGACCTGACGGCCCATAAGCTTGCCCATGGCCATAGGATTGATAACCTCCTCCTGGCTGACCCATTTGAGAGTAAGCAGGTATATGCGTATTTTGGGCACCATATTGGGGTGGTGGGTTATACTGGTGGCCAGCACCGACTGTGTTGTAGTAAGGGTTGGCACCATGAGTATGGGGCATATATGTACTATTCATAGCGAGAACTGTGTTGTAATGACCGTAATGGTATGGTATGTTCCCACCCCCAGCATTAGTATTAGCTTGAGCAGTCGTGTGGTGACCAAAAGCATGAGAAGTATTCCCAGCCCCAACATTAGTGTGATTAGTAGCAGGGTTGGTGGTGTGATGTCCATGTGGATAGGAAATATTCCCACCCCCTACATTACCATCTCTAGTGGCGGCAGTGGACACAAAAGTATGTGGTATATGTCCACCCCCACGGTTGGGAGGAACGGTATCATGTGCAAAAGTAGTCCTAGGTTGACGAGTAGCGACACATGTATTAGGAGGTGGATGGTGAGTCGTATTCTGAACAGCATTCCAGTTAGGTTGAGTAATCCTATGAGGTGGTCATCTTCAAGCATTAGCATGGTTAGGAATCCGACCAGTCCCCATATTATGTGAGTGGGTGGACAATGTAGTGCCCCCAGTGAGGGTAGTGCCCCCAGTGGGTATAGTATGGCTAACACTTTGACTAGTGCCAGCGTGAGTACCAACCATAGTGGAAGGTTCAACAGTACTATGACTAGGCATACCAAAACAGAGTGCGGTGGGGTTGATCGTAGGGCCAGTGTCATCATGAGTCTCAGGCCTCCCGTATCTATAATCATGTGGAAAAGAAGGAACAAAAGGCTTGTCCTGTTCTTCATCCTTGGGTAAGTCGGGCATTTTGTAAAGATAATTATTCAGATTTGAAGGATCAAACGGATCCCGATCAAGTGGATTAGGCCAAATAGAACTAGGTTGAGTGTCAGGTGGATCACCTCCCCAATCCTCACGAGGAGTACGAGGATCGAAAGTAAGGTCAACTCTACCCGAAGGAGTAAAAGGGTCTTTCCCAATATCAGGATGTGTAGCCATCTAATCTTCAACGTAAGTCTCGTATGAATCTGAAGACTCATAGGAATCTCTCTGGTCTCCTCTAGCAATACGGTGTGTAACTTTGAGTGGCTTTAAACCAGCCAAATGACAGGACCAGCAGAGAGTAGGGCTCCGCACCATGTTATCTTCGGAGAGAGACACAATATCCCCTAAAGGCCAACTATCGATCAAAAACAGTAAATGAAAAGCACACACCTAGAGAAACTACAGCCAAGAGCAAACAAACAGAGTGGCTAAATGAGCTCCCGACACTAGAGATGGTATGTCTCGCCTAAGAGAGGCTTGAGACTCACAAACTATAGCTGGAGGTAACAGAATCAGTTATAGAGACACCCAGGCTTCACTGTGTCGACAGGGTCAAGTCCACTGCATGAACACAACTGTGTTGTCTAATCCCTATCTGACTCAAGACACAAACAATATAACCACTACAAGTACCCTGTGCGGTACCTAGGTAAGGAAACTATGTTCACCGCAATATAACCAATGCTCAGGGGGACAGTCGCAGGTGGGACCCGTCGTATGGGCAGGGTAGCTAAGCTCGAAGCACAAGAGGACGAACCTCTGGTACCCCCAGATACAAACAAATCCTGGATATATCTCCCTCGTTCAGCCGGTATCATAGGGATATTTCCTCAACCAACATCCCGTGACCTCATGCTTAACTCTGGATTGAGTAGAGCTTCCTGAGAACACCGATCTATACCATGGATTCCTCCACTCCCTGGTCAAACACCTAATGTTTCGTCTGGTAGTCTTGGATTGTTAACTCACAATGATCTATTCCAAGACTCTAAACCTATGCTAGTTGGTGTACCCTATAAATAAAATCAGTCTAATCAATTTTATGATTAAGTGTTAATTTTAGTGGTTGTGATTACTCAAGGGATATGATCGTGAAACTAGTGATGTGTAGACTCAATAGTATGCAACATTGTCCAATCCTAGACTCATCTATCCAATAAAACAATGTCACTAATATGCAAAATCAACCAACAATTCCAAAATAAAGATGCAATCTTTTATCTTTTCGATGCACAGGAAGAACCTAAAATGAAGGCAACAAGCACTCAATGCAAAATGCAGTACATGAAAATAAAATATTTTTGTATTTTTGCTTATAAACAAGAAGGAAAATGCAAAAAACTAAATGAATATTTTTGTATTTTTTCAATATAAATGGAATGAAAAAATGCAAGCAAAATCCTACTATTCAGTCACTGAAGTGCCGAGAAGATCACTAAGACAACCCAGCAGATCCTAAACAGTAAGACTCAGCCAAAGGAATGAGCTCAAAAGGAAGAAACCAAGAGGCTAAAACCAAATATTGGTAAAAAACCAAGAAGGTTCAACCAAGAGAAATGAAGAGATCTGGTCACAACCAAGGCATGAAACAGTCAATAAAGAGGCCAACAAAGACTCAAGAACCAACCAAACTCACCCAGCAACAACCAATAGCCATAAACCAACAAAAGACGGAGTTACACGCTACTGTCGAAGGAATACCTGCGGGTACCCGCGAGCAGTAGAGTAAATAGAGGCGGGTAGATGCGGGTAGAACTAAGCTAGCCCACGGGTGAGGAAAGGAAAATGGGAAAACAGAGAGTCCAAAGGCTCAGAAAAAGTAAGTTTTCTACAGTGTATCTTAACGGCCAATCAGTGACACAGAGCTTCGATAAACAACAACTCTAATTATGGACTAATGCTCAAAATTTTTCCCAAACATGGATGTTTTCCCCAGTGGAGTCGCCATTTCTGTATTGGAGAAAACTCACTATGGCTTGGGAATACCACAACAGACAGATGACTACCAGAAATCTACTCAATTCTCAAAGCAATGCTATTATAAATGACAATGTTAAGATAACGGATAAATGTAACCAACCTCGATCCAAACGTTTGATGTAGATCCCCGTTGGAGCTTTCAATCTGTGCACTTGTAATCTGCAAATCAGTCTTGATAGCCAATATCCAACAAGTACATATAATATATAATTGACATTAACATTATCAATAACAATGGTCCATAGAATCATAAGCAAATGTAACCCAATGTATAATAAACAACATTCACACCATGAATGGACGAGAATATGAGCATTTCTATTAATGAACAAGAAGAAGTACAAAGTGATACGACCTCTTGCCGGCAACCAATCTGAACCAAGATCTAGATCAATCCACTTGTTCCTCCACCACTTCAATCCTCCATGAATGAAAAACTCAAACTAGAAAGGAATTTGGAAGGTGAACATAAATGGTCCACAACTACAAGGATCAATGAGTGCAGACTCAAGATAAGGCAAAAATCCACTAGAGTTCCTTTACTATTCTCTTCTTCCTCCCATCCATATGCCATATGTGCTCAATATATAGTCCTCTCAAAGTTAGGTGAAAGGACTCATCGAGACGTTACTTGGGCAGATGGAGAGCCAAAGGTCACCCAATGACCGCTTTTTGGGAGTAAAAAGTAATTAATAGTGGTTTTTACCATTTTACTTGATACGCGCGGGCTATAGTGATGCAACTCGTGGGTACGCATGCTATAGTGATGCAACATGCGGGTATGAATAAAAATAGGGAAAACTGGTATCACTGAAGGATAAAAATGGATCTAAGTCACTGAAATGGATCCTACAGGCCAAACAATGTTGATGCTCACAGGGTGGAAGAATGCTGTGTAACATCGCAAATCGCCTTTATTGACAACTTTTTCAATTTGTCACCGAAACGTATCAGCGACTATTTCAATTTGTTGTCAACAGTTTCAGTATACTTATGCATTTTTCGCCGAAATCTTATCGGCTCAACTCTACAATTTTCCCCTACACACACTTAGACAAAAACGCAAAAAACTTAGAAAACTTAGAAATTGATCAGGAAGTTATCTTAGTCACTGCTAGTTATTCAAGTTATCCCATTCAGGCCCAATGTTGTAACCTTTTGCTATGATACCACACTCTCACGTACCCTTCCATCAATCCAAATCAAGGGAGGGAACATGACTAAAAATACGAGCTTTCGAATTCTAAGCTCCATCATCGTTTACAAATTCAGGAAAAAAAATACAAGTGTGCATATGCGTAATACAAATAAACATACACATCGTAAATAATTTATATCTACACAGATATAACATGCATTTATCAACACAATTTTAACATGCATCAATTAAAGGAATTGCATAATGAAATACACGAAAATACATTTATCTTGAAATGAGTTGTCCCGAGCAATTGGCTATGCAACTGCAACATTCCACCTAGCCATAGGCCAGTTTTTCTCATCAATCTCTCAACACAACTGCCACCCCTAAGATGGGCATGACTTCCACAAGGAAAGGGAACCTACCAGCTCATGCATAGCCAAACATATACCAAAAATTAGCCAAGATAGTCCACAACTGGGTTTATCATGCTATAAAGGCAGTAGAAAGGAAAGAATTGCTAAGCTAGTGAGCTCAACCTCAGAGCTATCAGAACCTCTACCATATTTAGCTAGCTTGGTTGTTGATGTATATGTAACTTCGAAATGTATTTCATATATGTATATTGTATTCCTACAAGAGATGTTATTATTCCTCTGTACGGAAGTGTCGTCATTTGTATTTACCAGTGTCGCAAGTTACATTTCATGTACCACAACTTGTATGTGATGGGTTATTAGACCACCAAGTGTGGGGTCGGCCCTGAGTTGAGTTACCATGGGTTATTAGACTCTCCTAGAGAAGTCGGCCATGTTAGTTTATTAGGCAAGTTTAGTTGTGTATAAATAGAGTGAGGGTATCACTCTCTTTGATCATTCACTTACTCATCTATTCTCTCACTTGGGTGATGCGCACTAGTGCAGGAGGAGAAGCTGCTAGGAGACTATCTCTTGTAGTTGGGTTTTGTATCATTGCTCTTTCTATCTCTTAGGAAGTTGCAGTGTTTTTCACCTTCTTGGTTTTCCCTGAGGAAACTCTGTGTCTACTGTCTCTTGTGATCGATATGCTGTACTTATTATTCTCTCATATAAGATCCTAGATCATATTGAATTAATGCTCAAAATCTAAAATGGTATCAGAGCTAACCTGAGAAGAAGACACTTTGCAGTTGTGGAAGCTAGGGATTTTTGTTTTTTGGGTTTCTCTCCACATATCTTCAAAGGCAGGAGGCTATATTGACTCTCCTCAGCAAGGCGCATCTTTCTGTCGAAACAGAACTCAATTCTGAGCACTTTCAGTTTTTGACCTAAAAATTAGGGTTTCTACAAAAATTGGAATTTCTGATATCTAAGACCACGGCTGGAAGATCCTCTAAAAAATAGAAGTTTAGAGATTTGGATCAAACTTTTTGGTTGGGTGAAGCTCCGGGAAAGTCAAACCCTAATTCAGGGTGATTCCTAGTGAATCCGGAAGTTTCACAAGCAATTTTGAGGGGTGAAACTTTGCAGTTTCCAAATTCTGAGTATACCAGCTTGATCATCTCAGCAAGGCGCATCTTTCTATCCTTTCAGAAGTTTGAAATTCAAAGTTTGAATTTTTAGGGTTTCTCTGACAAACCCTAATCCAACTCCAGATCCAGTTTTCAGCAAATCAAGTGGTAAGACCTAAATATTTTCTATTTCCATTTGAAGTACTCTTTAAAGATGTCTCACCACACCAAGCTTGAGGATAAGCTTGAAGGGGCTGATAACTTCTGAGCATGGAAGTATAGGATTGGGTTAATCCTAGAAGAAAATGAATTGGACATCTACATAAGTGAAGAGGTTCCAGTTCCAGAGGGAGATGAGGCTAAGGCCTTACATAAAAGGAACTTGGTCAAGGCTAAGAGGATCATTACTGATTCTACAACGACCATCTCATACCACATGTGTCATCTCTAAAGACACCTAAGGAGATGTTTGACTCCTTGACCAAGCTATTTGAAGGGAAGAACATAAATCGAAAGATGACCTTGAGGAATCAACTAAAGAATGTCAATATCCAGAATGCGGAGACCATGCAGTCTTATTTTTCAAGGGTCTCCCAAATAAAAGAACAACTTGAGGCTGTGGGAGAAGATATAGAGAATGGAGAAGTGGTAATGACCACTCTTAATGGCCTTCCTAGGTCATGGGAGTCCTTCATCCAAGGAATTTGTGTTAGGAAGAAACTTATCACATTCAGTAGGTTGTGGGAAGAATGCTCACAGGAAGAAGCTCGGATTATAGCTCGAGAAGAAAAGATGGGGAATGAATACCAAGCCCTCACAGCACACTCCAAGAAATATGATGATAAGAAATGGCATCACCATAGTAAGAAAGAAAGGCACCACCATCAAAATCAAAGGGGTAACTTCAGATATCAAAGAAACATGTCAAATGCCCAATGCTTCACATGTGATGAGAAGGGACACTATTGCAGGGATTGCCCCATAAATAATAAAGATGGTTCTCACAAGAAGAAGAAGAACATCAAAAGAAAACATCATGCTCACACTACAGAGGATGATGAACCTCCCAGGAAGAGGGATAGGGAAGAAAGTGAAGATTCTTCAAGTGATGAAGAGTATGTTTTAATTTTTTCCCTCACTGGTACTATTGCTCATGGAAGCAATGATTGGCTTAGAGATAGTGGGGCTTCCAAACATATGATAGGATTCAAGGGATCCTTTATGAATCTCTTTGAACATGAATCACCCCACAAAGTGAAACTTGGGGATGACTACCAGTATCCCATAAAAGGAAGTGGTGAAGCCTCCTATAAGCTAGACTCTGGAAAATCTATGAAGATGAAAGATGTACTATATGTTCTAGGTCTCAAGAAGAACCTTCTCTCCTTATTTGCATTGGATGCAGAAGGTATAAGGGTTGCATTCATAGATGGTCAAGTTCTTATGTGGCCAAAGGGTAAAACTATAGATGATGCAGTGGTGATTGGAGAGCAAGAGGGAGTATTATACAAATTGAAGGGACAACCAGAACAAGCCCTGGTTCATGACTCAGTGGAGCCAAGTGAACTTTGGCATAGAAGGCTTGCACATGTGCACTATAAAGGACTACCTATTGCAATCAAATCAATAGAAGGTCTTCCTAAAATCTAGACAAAGCATGAAGGCATTTGCAAACATTGTGCAAAGGGAAAGAACAAAAAGAAGACATTTCCAAGTAGTGAAAGAAAAGAAAATGGAATCTTGGAGATTATCCACTCTGATGTATGCGATCCGATGTCATCCAGTTCTCTGAGTGGGGATTAAGAGGGAGTTGACCACTCTTTACGATCCACATCAGAATGGAGTTGCAGAAAGGAAGCAAAGATTGAGAGGGAGTCTACCCAACAAACAAACAAAGATAAGTATATGAATTGTCATTTCTTGTATATTATGATTGTTTAAATAATGTTGTTCAATGATGTATATACTTATGTTCCTAGACTTAGGTTGTGTATTATGCATATTAGAATAATTGCATTAATGAACAGGATACTACTAATATGCATGTGATGGGTAAGTGGCCTATGGCACTGTACACCGTTCCATTGGTACTTATCTAGAATGAAACCTCTTTGCTGACATGTTGGGAGTAGTTCAAACTCTTAACAATGTTCTGGTAGAGATGGAAGGCATCTAGAAAGTTACGGGATATGGATGAATGTTGTATTGAAGCATTAGCTAAGATAATTGCATGACTGTATAACATATATATTTTTATGCGTAAGATTTTGTTCTGAAAAAATATGAGAAGTTTCTAATCATGCAATTTAATTTGAATTGTAGGAAAGATCATATACAATCACCTACAAAAGAAAGACTACAACATTTGTTCCAACAACAAAGCTATCTATTGAAGATATTGAAGTTCCCAGAATCCAGGATGAAGTAATGGAAGAATGCCATGGTCGAGGAATACCAGTCGATCATGAAGAATGATGTTTGGGATGTGGTCCCAAGACCTGAAGAGAAGTCTGTTGTAACTTCCAAGTGGATCTATAAGATCAAGCATGATGCATATGGTAGCATAGAGAAATAAGAGGCGAGGTTTGTAGCTCATGGCTTCTCCCAGAAAGAGGGAATAGATTATGAAGAGACTTTTTCTCCTGTAACCATATACACTTCCATCAAAACAGTACTTGCTCTGGCTGCAGTCATGAAATGGAAGATACACCAGATGGATGTCAAGACAACTTTCTTAAATGGTGTAGTCGAAGAGGAAGTGTATGTGGAGCAGCCACTCAGTTTTGAGACTCGTTACAGGGATTCATATGTGTGCAAATTGAAGAAATCCTTGTATGGCTTGAAGCAAGCTCCTAGGACTTAGTATGGTAGGATAGAAAGCTTTCTATCCAGCTTGGGCTATACTAAGAGTAAAGTGGATTCCAACCTTTACTACAAGGTTGAGGAAGGAAATCCAGTGATACTCCTATTGTATGTGGATGACCTGTTTGTGACAGGTGAGGATAGATTGATTGCCGACACGAAGAGGAAGCTTGCTGTCGAGTTCGAGATGAAGGAATTGGGTATGATGCATTACTTTCTAGGTATGGAGGTGTGGCAGAGTGCGGATGGAATCTTCCTTTGACAAGGGAAGTATGCAGTAGATATCCTAAAGAGGTTCGGGATGATGGAATGCAAGGCCATGGCCACACATATGGAATCGAACCTGAAGCTTCTGTGTGATGCTTCATCTGAGTCGGTTGATGCCACGATGTATCATCAAATGATTGGGTCTTTGATGTACCTGACGAATACGAGACTAGATATTTTCTTTGCGGTGAACACATTGAGCCAGTTCCTGGCGGATCCCAGAGGTGTTCACCTGGTTGCTGTAAAGCATATTCTGAGGTACCTGAAGGGTACAGTTGACTATGGGCTCAAGTATGATGCGAATCAAAAGTTTAACCTGTAGGGTTATGTTGATTCAGATTGGGAAGGCAGTGCCATTGATAGGAAGAGCATTTCGGGGTGCTGCTTCAGTATGGGATCCAGTATGATCTCTTAGTTTAGAAGGAAGTAGTCTCATGTGGCACTGAGTACAACTGAAGCAGAGTATGTTGCAGCTTGTTCGGCTAGTTGTGAGGCAGTATGGATTAGGAAGCTACTGTCTGATTTGTTTGATCTCCAGTTGGATTCTACTTGTATATATTGCGACAACCAGAGTTGTGTGAAGTTTTCAGAGAACCCAGTGTTCCATGACAAGTCGAAGCAAATTGATATCAAGTATCACTATATAAGGGATATGGTGCAAAGAGGAGTAGTGAAGCTCCTATATGTTGCGACGGACGAGCAGATAACCAATGTGTTGACCAAGCCGCTACACAGAGTGAAGTTTGAGTACTTCAGAGAGAGACTTGGTGTACTTCAAATCGAGATTCCTTCCAGGGGGAAGTGATGAGTCCAGAGACACAGATGCACATGAGCCTTTCTCACATGGTGATAGATGTGTTCTCCCATGGTGAGCATTAGAGAGATTTTGAGGTCAAAAAAGGGCCTCCTAAGAGATGTACTACAAAAATATGAGATATATTAAAATATTATGAATTGGGGGTTTTATGGGGTAGGTATATATGACAAGTCACCTCCCACACTATTTTCTATGCACAATATAAATAACCATGGTTGAGTTACTTTTCAAAATTCACTAGAAATAAAATTAATAAAATAAGTCTACATTGATGTGACTAAGATTCATTGTAAATTCCCAAAAATGTATTGTCCTTTAACATTTATTTGTCTTGAACTTGCAAATGAAATTAAATAATAAAAAATATTTTTAAGAGCTTTTTTTTAAATTTTATGTTGACTTTTTATATTTAGTACTTTTCTCATGAATTTAATAATGTAATTTAATTGAGAATTTATTTACATGTAAAATGTCAATAATATTATTATAATCCACATTGCATTATTATTATTATTATTATTTATTAAATCTATTATTATTCTTTATTAGTTTGACATTATGTTATTAAATAGAATGGAGTGAATATATAATTTAAAATTAAAAACATAAAAATGATAATATATTATTTTATAAAAAAATGTGAAAGGACTTTCTTTATGAATTAAAAGTACTTCACTTGAAAATGACAATAATATTATTTTATGTGAAAGTGGGAAAAGACATTCATTATGAGTACTTTACTTGAAAATGACAATAATATTATTTTATGAAAAAACTATTATTATGAGTACTTTACTTTATGACTTAAAAGTACTTACACCACTACCTTGGTTAACTATGTGTTTTCATCCACCATAGAAAATTTGACAAATAAACATTCTTAACTCATGCAATGCCACCTCACCAAGGGGGATGATGTCATCTACTAGAATGTGATTGGTTGTATTTTATAGTACATTTTCTTTGTTTTGAGGCCCTTTTTTGACCTCAAAATTTCTCTAATGATGTAAGGGATGGAGCCATTCTCACATGGTGATAGATGTGTTCTCCCATGGTGAGATGTAAGGGCCAGAGCCATTCTCACATAGTGATAGATGTGTTCTCCTATGGTAAGATGTAAGGGCTGAGCCATTTTCGCATAGTGATAGATGTGTTTTCCTATGGTGAAATGTAAGGGCTGAGCCATTTTCAGATAATGACAAGTGTGTTCTCCTATGTTGAAATATAAGGGATGGCCATTCTCATATGGTGATAGATGTGTTATCCCATGGTGAGATGTAAGGGTTGGATATGCCTTTCCGACATGGTGATAGATGTGTTCTCCCATGGTCGTGATGTAAGTGTTGGTGCCTTCCTCGAATGGTGATAGATGTGTTCTCCCATGTCGGTGATGTAAGTGTTGTGTGATGTGCATCTAGGTTGTGCTCCATGGACTATGAGATGATATGAAGACGATGATGTGACAGTAGGGTACACAGGTTTTGTAGAGGCATATAATCAGTCCTGAGATGCTCTTGCAGGTTTTGTAGAGGCAGTGTAATTAGTCCTGGGAGATCTTGCTGGTTTTGCAGACGCAGTGTAATCAGTCCTGAGGTGTACCTACTTGATGGATTACTCATAGAGATGATGAAGACCTACATGGAGGCTAGGCCTGCATCCAACATGAAAAAGTGCTGGCTCTGTAGAACTTCCTATGACGATTAGATTGGAGATTGATTGAGATAGCAACAACAGTGACAATGACGATGATTCGATGACGATGATCCAATGACGATGATCCAGAGAAGAAGACTTGTGCTAGAAGACCTGTGTAGAGAAATACCTTCCTAGTTAAGAGGGAGTGTTGATGTATATGTAACTTCGGAATGTATTTCATATATGTATATTGTATTCCTACAAGAGATGTTATTATTCCTCTGTACAAAAGTGTCATCATTTGTATTTACCAGTGTCGCAAGTTGCATTGCATGTACCACAACTTGTATGTGATGGGTTATTAGACCACCAAGTGTGGGATTGGCCCTGAGTTGAGTTACCATGGGTTATTAGACTCTCCTAAAGAATTCGGCCATGTTAGGTTATTAGGCAAGTTAAGTTGTGCATAAATAGAGTGAGGGTATCACTCTATTTGATCATTCACTTACTCATCTATTCTCTCACTTGGGTGATGTGCACTAGTGGAGGAGGAGAAGCTGCTAGGAGACTATCTCTTGTAGTTGGGTTTTGTATCATTTCTCTTTCTATCTCTAAGGAATTTACGGGGTTTTTCACCTTTTTGGTTTTCCCCGAGGAAACTATATGTCTATTGTCTCTTGTGATTGTCTCTTGTGATTGATATGTTGTACTTGTTATTCTCTCAGATATGATCCTAGATCATATTGAATTAATGCTCAAAATCTAACATTGGTCCCCACAATAACTACACACCCAACAAAAGGAAGTATCCCCTTCACTACTCCACAGTCCCTCAAGTGAGACGAATAATTATTCGCTCACACAATTAATATTACTAAAAGACCCAGAATATTAGATAAGCCAGTAATAGGACAAAATATATATTGATGATTGAATAGATGATAAGATTACAATTATGTATTGGCCTTAAATATGTATTGGACACTTGATGTTGAAGAGACACCTCCTTTCATAATTACTTTAATTAACCTAATGATTAAATATTTAATTATTTAATTATTATCTTATTTATGTTTGTTACTGTGACGAACCCATGTCAACCATTCTCTTTACTTTGTTAGTATATTGTTGTTGGGCGCATATGCTTTGTAAGTCATCCCTTATTAATTGTTGATCCATAGTTTGTGTTATTGTTGTTGGGCGCATATGCTTTGTAAGCCACCCGTAGTATTTGTTGATCCATAGTTTGTATTGGCCCATGGTTTTGACCCATAGTATTGGTGCCTAGATTTAGTATATAAGCATGTGTTGAGGCCAATGAAGGCATCGTGAAGTTATTTGTATTGAGCTTGTTCAAAGGAGGTTGCCCCCTCGAAGTGGCCCATGATCAATAAAAATATTCTGTGATCCAATATATTGTGCATTTTATCAATTAATTGTTGCAGATCCCTATCATCTAGTATCAGAGCAGTTTCTTGGGCTCGTTGGGTGAAATTTCTGCCCAAAATGTTTTTTTGCATCTGTTGCAGGTTCGGATCTGGGAATAATCCCTATCCGGTTAACTGTGAGAAGTACTTGGGCATAAGCCATAAAACTCATTGTGAGGAGTACCACAGGAACCCTGAAGTAGCTGGCCCATTGAGAGGACCTACTAGCGAAAAGGGCAACTACCCCTACCTAATTGACTAGTTCCCACTTGTGAGTTAAACCAAGAGCTGTCGTTTGTGGAAAAGCGGTTATCAGTTTTACCTGAGGCATGGAGTGAGGGGTACTGCCCCAATACGCAAGCCGTCAAACAACATTGGTGGCCGATTGAATCCCTTGAACTCTTAGGAAGCCGAGCATACCTGGGGTCCATGTATATTTTCAGCTGCAAAATCACAGATTTCCTTTGTCTAGAACTGTTGCCGGTCAATTCTATGCCATTGCAGATCCATCTGTTGCCGATCATTTCCGCGCCGTTACAGATCCCTCTGTTTTCGATCACTTCCATGTCATTGCAGATCTATCTGTTTCCAGTCCCTTCCGCGCCGTTACAAATCCATTCCTGAAAAAAAAATACTTTTTTTCCGCCATATCTCCCTTGTTTTCACTCTGTTTCCCTTGAAACTTTTCTGATACCCCTATAATCCCATTCTGCATATTTCATTCCTGAGGACACTATCCCAAATTCCACTTCCCAAAGCCAGAAATCTCACATTTGTCTATTTTAGGGTTTGCAATAACTTCTTCGACTTTCACCCAATCGCCTTCAAACTTTACCACAAAGTTCCTTTCCTTATTCTACTTCTTTGTCCCTCTCTACCAAATTTTCTCATTCTTTCACCCCACTTCTGAAATTCTCCTTTTTTGCCTCCCTGTCCATTCGATAGTGTCCAAAACCTAGTAAAACCCCAATTACCCTTTAGATTTTTTCCCAAATCCAGATTTTCATTTATTGAAACAGTTTCTGTTTTTGTTTTTCTACCCACTCAAAAAAAAAAAACTCCTAGTTATGGTTGTCACCCACGCAGGAGCAAAAACCATGGAGGAAGCACTTGCAGCCATCCAAGCCAAACTCCAGGATCTGGATGAAAAATTTATCGGCCTCCATCTTGAGCATTCAACTATGAACAACAAACGATAGTTCGAGTCTTCATCAGACAATGGGTTTTCTTCTTCCAGCAATTTCTGTGGTTCGAAACTTGATTTTCCTCACTTCAATGGTATTGATCCAATTGGATGGATCTATCGTGCAGAACAGTATTTCAGTCTACATAATACTTTTGATGTCAACAAAGTTCCACTTGCATCCTTTCATTTGGAACAGGAATCTCTTCAATGGTACCGTTGGTACATCAAGGCTCATGAAGAGCCAACATAGTCAGATTTTTGCTAGCTCCTTTCGCAATGATTTGGTCCTAGTGATTTTGATTACTTCACAGGATCCCTCACTAAACTTCGCCAAATTGCCACTGTGAGAGAGTATCAAACAGAATTTGGGAAACTAGCCAACCACACCGAAAGATTGCCTGATGACTTCTACTGGAGTTGTTTTATAAGTGGTCTAGAGGATGCAATCCGCTCTGAGGTCAAAATGTTCTGTCCCAACACAATGATGGAAGCCCTGGGGTTGGATAAGTTGGAAAAAGACAAGATTGTAGCCTAACAGTGCTCCAAATCCACTTTTGTTCCCTTTCTCAATATGCATTCTCAACGACCTCCCATCCCGCCCGCTCCTCGATAAACTCCTATCAAGAATTTGTCTGAAACAAAGATGTAGGCATGCAGAGAAAAAGGACTTTGTTATAATTGTGATGAGAAATTCACTTAGGGACATATATGTGTTCAACAAAATCTCTATCTCTTGTATGTGGATTCTCCACTTGCCTCTAAAATTGGTGAAGAAGCTCCATATACAATGGATGCTCCGGTCGACATTCAGGAGCCGCCTATTGACCCTCCGTCTCAAGATGACCATCCAGAGATATCTCTCCATGCTTTAGCTGGAATCACCACCCCCCAAACAATGCAGGTCCGGGGTTACTTCAAGAAGCTTCCTCTTACAATACTCATTGATTCTGGTAGCACTCATAATTTCATTGACCCTCGGATCGCCAAACAGGCTTATTGTTTTATCCATCGTTGCTCCAACTTTGAAGTCATGATTGCCAATGGGGGCACCTTACCTTGCAGAGGGAAGTATCGTAATGTGTGTATCTCTATGGGAGATTATAACCTGCGGTCTGACATGTTTTCCTTGACCTTAGGTGGATGTGATGTGGTTTTGGGCGCTCAATGGCTACGCACACTTGACCCCATCTTATGGGATTTTGCTGAACTATGGATGCAGTTCTCCCCCAATGGACCAACACACATATTAACAAGCTTACAACCAGGGTATCTCAGCATCATCAGTTCACATCGCATGGAAAAACTCCTTAAGAAGAGTTCACATGGTGTAATTGCTCAGATCCATTCCATTCATATGCAACCATCAGCGGTATCCACTACTCCTTTGGATCTACAAAAAATTCTGGATCGATATACAGGTGTCTTTGCTGAACCAATGGGATTTCCACCTTCAAGGCTAGAGGACCATCGTATTCATCTCCTTCCTGGAAGCGTTCCTCCCAACATCAGGACCTATCGCTACCCATTTCACCAAAAAACAGAGATTGAAATGCTAGTTCGGGACTTACTGAATCAAGGTATTATTCACCCAAGCACTAGTTCCTTTTCTTCACCAGTTCTTCTTGTGCACAAAAAATATGGGTCATGGTGCCTCTGCATTGAATTCCGAGCACTTAATCACCTCACCATCAAGTATAAGTTTCCAATTCCCATTGTTGATGAGCTTCATGGTGCTCAATTTTTCTCCAAGTTGGATCTTCGTTCTGGGTATCATCAAATTCGGGTTCAAGAGGATGATATCCCTAAAACAACTTTCCGCACACATGATGGCCATTATGAGTTTTTGGTCATTCCCTTTGGCCTCACTAATGCTCCTTCCACATTCCAGGATTTGATGAATAAAATATTCCGGCCCTACTTGCGGAAATTCATTCTGGTATTCTTTGATGATATTGTCATCTATAGTAAAACATGGGCTGGACATCTCCAACATCTGGATCTTGTAATGCAACTTTTCTCTGACCATCATCTCCACGCCAAATAGTCTAAATGTGTTTTTGGATAGAAGGAAGTTGAGTATCTTGGGCACATTATCTCAGCACAAGGGGTTCACGTGGATCCTGCCAAAATCGCTGCCATGAACAATTGGTCGCCTCTTAAGACACTCAAGAGCCTTCGTGGTTTTTTGGGGTTGACTGGATACTACCACAAGTTTGTCAAGGATTATGGGAATATTGCAGCTCCATTAACTTCTTTATTGAAAAAGGATGCTTTTACATGGACGCATGCTACATAGTGTGCATTTGACAAACTGAAACAAGCTATGTGTACTACACCTGTTCTAGCTATGCCTGATTTTTCCAAGCCCTTCACTATTGAGAGTGATGCTTGCGGTAATGGACTTGGTGTTGTTCTCCTTCAAGATGAACACCCCATTGCGCTCACCAATAAAGCCCTTTCAGGTAAGAATTTAGCTACCTCTACATATGAGAAGGAAATGATGGCTATTTTGCATGCAGTACAGAAGTGGCAAACCTACCTATTAGGGAATCATTTATGCATCAAGACTGATCACCAGAGTCTAAAATATTTCCTGAAACAACATGTATCCTCCCCAGCACAATAGAAATGGGTTAGCAAACTCATGGGTTATGACTATGAGATCACTTACAAGAAGGGTAAGGACAATATTGTGGTGGATGCTCTTTCTCGCAGATTTGATGACCAAGGTTCTCTTTCAGCTATTTTTATTCCTGTTCCAAATTGGTTGCAATTTGTTCAATAGAGATATGTCAATGACTCTTCATTATCTCGAATCATCCAACGCTTGGCCAACAACCCTTCTATTGTACCACATTACTCTTGGGATGGTGCTTCCATGAGATACAAGGGTCGTCTAGTGCTTCCCCAGAGCACAGATCTTCAACAAGCTGTCTTCTATGAACTCCATGCTTCTCCACCGACAGGGCACTCTGGGTTCCTCAAGACGTATTAACGGGCATGGAGTAACTTCTTTTGGCAGGGAATGAAAAGGACAATTCAACAGATGGTGGATGAATGCGATACCTGCCAGTGCAATAAGGGTGAAACAACACTCCTTCCGAGATTTCTCGAACCCTCACCCATACCTACCTAGATTTGGATAGATATTTCTATGGATTTCATTGAAGGGCTCCCTAAATCTGGAGGGAAGACAATGATCTTGGTTGTGGTTGATCGCCTCTCCAAATATAGTCATTTTTATGCTCTCAGCCATCCCTATACAGCCTCCTCAGTCGCTCAAATTTTCCTGGACCAGATCTTTCATCTTCAAGGAATCCCTTCTTCCATTGTCTCGGATCGTGATGCGACTTTCACCAGTCATTTTTGGACAGAACTATTTCGCCACACTGGCACCAAACTGAAGATGAGTTTAGGGTATCACCCACAAACAGATGGTCAGAATGAAATTATCAATAAATGTTTGGAAACTTATCTTCGTTGCTTCACCTCTGAACAACAACATTAGTGGGAAAAGTGGCTTCCCCCTCGCTGAATGGTGGTACAATACCTCTTACCACACTACCTCTAAAATGACTCCATATGAAGCATTTTATGGTCAAGAAACACCAGTTCTTCTTGAATACACCCCTAGCAGTTCTCTACTTTAGGAAGTTGACACGATCCTTCGAAACCGTGATCATATTCTTCACATTTTGCGGGAAAATCTTCACATGGCAAGAAATTGCATGAAGCAACAGGCCGATCAGCACCGTTCTGAGCACACTTTTGAAGCAGGTGATATGGTTTTTCTTTGTCTCAATCCTTACAAGAAATCCTCCTTGGAACTCAAAGGGCGTCATAAGCTCGCTCCAAAGTTCTATGGGCCATATAGGATTCTTCAGAATATTGGGTTCGTTGCTTATAAATTGGAACTTCCTCCTTCTTCCCGCATTCATACAGTATTTCATGTCTCTTATTTGAAGAAATTTCTTGGCACCAACATCAGAGGACAAACTATTTTACAAGAACTAGATAATTAAGGATCCATCCTTTTGGAGCTAGAGGCCATCCTCAATAAGCACACTCGTCAGCTTCGCTCTTGCTCTATCACAGAGGTCTTAATTCAGTGGCACGTAATGCAACCAGAGGATGCTACATGGGAACATCTCATTCAGATTTAGCGACAATTTCCACATCTAAAGCTTTGAGGACAAAACTTTTTCTAAGGAGGAGGGGATGTTAGGAACCCATGTCAACCCTTCTCTTTACTTTGTTAGTATATTGTTGTTGGACGCATATGATTTGTAAGTCGTCCCTTATTAATTGTTGATCCATATTTTGTGTTATTGTTGTTGGGCGCATATGCATTGTAAGCTGCCTGTAGTATTTGTTGATCCATAGTTTGTATTGGCCCATGGTTTTGACCCATAGTATTGGTGCCTAGATTTAGTATATAAGTGTGTATTGAGGCCAATGAAGGCACCGTGAAGTTATTTGTTTTGAGCTTGCTCAAAGGAGGTTGCCCCCTCGAAGTGTCCCGTGATCAATAAAAATATTATGTGATCCAATATATTGTGCATTTTATCAATTAATCGTTGCAGGTCCCTATTAGTTACATTGCCATTCTCTTAGAAAGGCTTTGTCCTCAAAGCATTATAATGTTATCGCATCGTTCTTTGCGATGTAGTGGCTGACGAAACGTTTTGATACAAGCTTCTAAGTGTAAAGCGTAACTTCCTAAATGTGGATGGTTCAATCACAACAATATGTCCCCACATACACACAACAAGCACAAATGTTGGACATGGTAAAAATGTTTTAACTATGGGATGCACAAAACAAGATTTCCATGGGTTTTTCCCAAATCATTGCACATCAAACACAGATTTTGAGAGGGGAAAATGAGCACAGGGAGAAAAATGATTTTTCCACGAGTATTTTGAGCATTCAAAATGGTTAAAAATGGCCTCTATGAAACCCCATTTCAAATTCCCTTTCCTCCCAATTATTCTACCACTCAAAAATGACTTCCCATCTAGATAAAATGGAGGAAAAATCAGGAAAAAACATGTGGGTAAATGCCCAGCTGGCCCATAACTCATGAGAGAGCAAAACTAATGCATGAAGAATGGGCCAAGGAGCAAATTCATGGGTCATTTCTTGCCCAGGGAGCCAAAAAATATTTCCCCAAAAATGGTGGTTTTACCATACACACAATTTGTATTGCCATACCTCTCCATTTCCCAAAATAATAAATACCTCAACCACCTCTTGGAAGAATTAAATGATTGGGTGCATAAGTCAAAATGGGTAGTTGATGGTTTATGGGTTCTCTCATTGACACTTGGATTGACACTATTGGATTCAAGGGTTTAATATCTCCCCCCTATTCCTTGTAAAAATATTTCCCCATACTCTTGTTGAATTGCATAACTAGTTGTGGGTATTTTTATTAAAATACATTTACATCATATTTATGATTTCTATCATGCTAGGTTAGCATGCGATCCACATGCATCTATTTTTAATTGTTGATAGCAGAACGAAAAATCGATGGTAGGGCCTCGGGTTTTAGTTCCTCACGATGATTTTATAATGATATTACATAGTTTACATGATTTAATTTAATACATTACAAGTGTTAAATAAGGGGTATTACAATTTTTCTCAACGCTAGAGGTGTGGAAACTACTATAAAATTGTTGTTGGTTCCCATGTGGAACCATCTAGATATGTATATTTCCATTGCATTAGAACCTCATGAATTAAGCAATCGTGGAATCGATGTTCTCTAAAGGTAAATACTTCCTTTAGCTTTAACCAAATGGAACCCTCTTCATCAAGTTCTAGAAGTTTGGTTTGAACTTGGCAATTTTACCCCAAGACCTTCTTTAATTAGGACACATAAAAGACTGGTTGAATCCTAGATTGTGCTAGAAGAGCCAAGTGATAGGAAATTGATCTAACAGGTTGGAGTATCTTATAGGGGCCATAACATTTTGGTGCTATATTTTGGGATCCCTTGTCTTTCAAAGAGGATTGTTTATAGGGATAAGGGTGAAGGAACAATGGATCCTATTAATTAAAAAATATGCTAAGTGTGTTCCTCATTTTCTTGTTGCTTCACTGATTTGGGATGGAACCAAATTATCCTTAAGTGCATAGAGAGAGTTCGTTATGATTTTAAGTGTGGAATCCAATTGCTAAACCTTGGATGTGCAAATACACAAACCTTGGATGTGCCAAATACACAAGAAGCAACTAAAGGAGGTATTGGGACATAGACAAATTCACAAGGTGTCATTTTGGTGCCACTATGATAAGTAGTGTTTAGTACCACCCTTCAACAAAGGGTAGTTATTAAACCCATCGATTTGGTTTTTCCATTGTAAAAACAACATAACTAGGTTTCCAAGGATTTGTTGACCACATCAATTTGGGGAAGATCAATTGTGCTCATGCTTAGGTTTCTTCCTTGTAGTTTAAACAAGTCCTACCAAAATTTCCTAGTGAAGGTAGGATCACAATTGCACACAATAAAAGTGGGCATGCCATGTAAGTTAAAAATAAGATAGATGAAGACTTCAGTGACTATGGAGGGCATAAATAGGCACTGGAAGCCACAAAAGTGAGCATATTTGGAAAGGAAAAAGACTACCACCGTGATGATTGATTAGTTACCTACTTTCGGGAGTCCCAATGTAAAATCCTAAGAAATTTCAGTCCATATATTGGCTAGGATCGCTATTGGTTGCAACGCCTTGGGAATCTGCATTGTTTCACCCTTATTGCTATAACAAATGTTGCATTCAACTAAAAATGTAACAACGTCCTTTTTCGTGCCTTCCCAAAAGAAAGAGTTATTAGCTCAATCATGGGTTTTTTGAAATCCAAAGTGATCCACTATAGGGGATGAATGCAACTCCTATAACACCTTTTGTTTTAAAGATGAATTCACAAGTTAGTCTGCTAGAAAGTATAACCATTTAAGGGATTGGGGTCTTATTGAAGTGTTTGGAGGATTTGAACCACTATGTCATTTTCCAAACATTCTTATTTTTCTTCTATGACTAATTTAGTATAGGTAAGGATATAGTAAAGAGATCCTTCCTCCTGATATTTCCTAGACAAAGCATTAAATCAACTTTCTCTTTACATTTCCTATACATCCCATAATCATACGCAATCATCTTAGTGGCCTACTTGTGTTGATATGGGGACAATAACCTTTGTTCCAATAAATCATGTTCTATATTGACCTAGAAGTGATTCCCAATGAGATACATGCTCCAAGTATCAAGTGCATGAAGGATAGCCATCAATTCTTTCTCATAGGTAGACTTTCCCAAAAAATTGTAATACAATATTTTATTGGTGATTTCCAAGGGATGCCCCTCTGTCACCAGCACATATCCTAAATGATTGCTTGAAGCATCACATTCCAATAAAAAAGTCTTAGTGAAATCTAGCACTGGTAAGATGGGTGTAGTACACATGGCATACTTTAACTTTAAAAAGGACTACTCCTCTACATCATTCCATACAAAGGAATTCTTTTTTAGTAGGGTAGTTAAGGGGGTGGAAATTTGTTGACAATTCTTCATAGACTTCTTGTAGTAGCTTGTAAGTCCTAAGAAACCTTGTAATATTTTCAAAGTCTTAATGAATAGACAATTTTTCATCCTAAATTTTATTGGGATCCACTTGCACCATGTCCCAATTGAAAATGTGACCCAAGTATTTGACCCCTGAATCGCAAAAATCACATCTGGAACATTTGAGGAACAATTGGTTATTCTAGAGGAGTTGCAAGGCTTTATAAACATGCTCCAAATGCTCTTTCTAGGTTTTTCTATAAATCAAGATATCATCAAAGAATACAAGCACATGAAGGGCCAAAAGATCTTGTTCATAAGGCTCTAAAAGGTGGATGGGGCATTAAAAAGTTCAAAGAGCATCACTAAAAACAAATAATGTCCTTCATGTGTACATAAGGTTTCCTTAGGAATGTCCACCTCCTTCCTCTAAATATGGTGTTGTCTTGAGTGAAGGCCCATTTTGGTAAGAACCCAAGAGCTCATCAATAACTAGGATAGGAATTTGATCATTGATGGCCAATTTATTAAGTGCACATAAGACATCCTACCTCCAACAAATCCAATATTTCAAATAATACCTTTTGAAAACCACTTAGTGCTCTTAAACATTGCAATGGAAATATTGAACATCCTTAGTATCATGGAAACTCTCAACTAGAAATGAACCTTTTAATATCTTCCAATCTATTCCACAAGTTATTTCTAAGCATTGTCTCAAAAGATTTTATGATTTCTTTAGATTTGTAAAAGAGATTGGATTTACTATTCCTATGCAATGATACTAAGTGTAATGTGGTGGTCTATTGTAGATTGATGTCTTCCAAAGACATGCAGACCTTTTTATCCCTCTTAGTACCTTTAGCCTCTAGCCAAACACTGATTTTTCCTTTCTAGAATGTTACTGTAAAGCTTTTCTAAGAGAGGGATAAATAAATCATAATGGTCTGATAATTAGAGGGATTATTTTTATCACCACTTTTAAAGATAGGAATAATGAGGCTTTGACTCCAAGGATTAGGGAAACCTTTCTTGACCGCTAGATTAAGGAGCTTGTGGATGCGAGGAATGAGAACTGACCCACCCACCGTTAAGACCTTTGATGTCCTTATTTTTTCCATTTGCAATGTAATTAACCCCAAAACCAATGTAATAATTATAATTTGATAAAGATCTTCCATTGTAGGGAGGGTTTTTAATATTCAGTGACATTCAAGGACTCAGAAATCTTTTTAAGATATGTAGTCCAATCTTCCAAAACAATCCTATGTATTCTCTTTATTTATTTATGCCTAACAAATATGACCCTTAGGCATGATAAATACTAGGAATTACAATCTTAATCCTGGAACTAGTAAATACTATAAACAACAACCCTTAGCCACCTATCCTACGGGCCTGGTGTTAACACCAAAATTCTACCACCAAGCTGATATGCTTAGTCAAATAACATATTTACCCATTTTTACTACATATTTGGCCCCAAAAAACTCAAAATACCTAAGTTGGTAAGCAAATGACAAAAAATCAATTATTTCCCTAAAAAAAAAAATTAAATTCCTTCAAAAAAGTCAAAATCCCCCAAAAAGGAAATAAAAGAAAAAGGAAAAAGGAGGGGAAACTCAAAATACCACGGACCAATACTTGTGGTTTCTTGTGAAATTCCATAGGTGTAGATCACTAAGCTTGAACAAACCTCACAATTTCACTCAGTTAATTGCAGAGAAGAATTAGCAAGAAGATGATCAAAATTCACTCATTAAACTCAAACGATGTGAGAAACTGTTGTTGATACATTCATCAGCTGTAAGCTGGAAAAAATATGGCAATACAATAGAATGAATTCGATACCCCTAGGTGAGTTCTAATTCTCTTCAATTCATGGCTTAGTCTACATTGGAACCATCTCCCGATAAGGTCTAGTGGCCATCGATAGTCAATGATCAGTCAACCGGAGTAGAACTGAACATAACTGAACCATGTGAGCACAATAATAGGGAAGGAGACTCCAAGGAGGGTGCATACTAGTTGTCAGTGGTCAAGTAAGGTGCTCCTAACTCAGTAGCAGTCAATCTAAGAGCCACAGTGTTGACACAGTTCTATTGAAGGGGTTCACTTCGCACTGTCGTCAACAAACACCAACCAAACACCCTTAAGCACCGACCCAGAAAGGTTTTACCCTTTCCAGCAACACCCGCAAAGAGAGTGAATTCTCACCTGAGATGATTAAGGGGGCTGCAGTGTTAGTTTCTTATCATTTAATTCAATAGATTTAGGATCTTAACTGAAAGAATAACATGTACAACATATCAAGCATAAGAGACAAGAGACAAGAGACACAAAACATTTCACCAGGAAAAACCAAGAAGGTGAAAAACCCCGCAACTTCCTCATAAATAGAATAAGCATCAATACAACGATCACAATGATCAAACCCAAGAGATAGATATCTTCAGCAGCATGCTCGTCCTCCACTTGTGCACACTCCTCCTCTCTCTCACTAATGCAAAGTGAGTGAAGAATAGAATGTCTAAAATGAGAGAGACACACTCTCTATTTATACACTAACTTTCACTTGACCTTTACTCAACTAGGCCAGACTCAACTTAACCACTTAACATAATGCTGACTGGGCCGACCCCTACTAGAGTGGTCTAATAACCCTTTGACCCACATGACTCATATAGGGCCGACCCCATCAAGGTGGTCTAATAACCCATCAATACAAATGACGACACTTACAATGTAATTTGTGACACTTGCAAATACAAATGACGACACATCCAATCAGAGGAATAATACATCTCTGTTGGATATACAATAAAGTACAAATGTAATATACAAGTGAATATCTTCTGAAGTTACAAATACATCAACACTCCCTCTTAACTAGGAAGGTATTCTATTGACACAAGTCAACAATACATATAGGCATAAGTCTTCAATTTTGGAGCTGGATCATCATCACTGGATCACGGAGCATCATCATCATCACTGCTACTGTACTCGACATCTCAATCACTGGGCTATCTATGAATTCTTCTCATCATAGGAAGTTCTACATAGCCAGCCCTTTTTCATGATGGATGTAGGCCCACCTCCTGTAGGTCTTCATCAACACTGGCCATACTGTGGAATCCTCAGGACTTATTACGTGCATCACAATGCCTCGAAAGAATATCCTAGGATCCTTTATGTGCCGAAGCACGACCGACAAGATCTCCCAGGTCAACTGACATGTGATTGTCACAAAACCTTAAAAGAGTGTCTTGCCTAGCAAGATCTCTAAAGAGCATCCGAGGCGGTTTACGTGACTAGCACAACCTGTTCGGATCTCCAAGACGTATTAAATGTGACCCCCACCACAAAGCCTCGAAAGAGCATCCCAGGACTGATTATGAGTGTACTTCTCAACCTATCGGATCTCCTAGGTCTAGTTACATGTGGTCATGGAAAATCCTCGAAAGAGCATCCCAGGACTGATTACGAGCGTACTACTCAACCTATCGGATCTCCCAGGTCTAGTTACATGCCATAGGACAAAGCCTCGAAAGAGCATCCCAGTATTGATTATGAGCATATTGCTCAACCTATTGGATCTCCCAGGTATAGTTACATGTCCTCCCAGAGAAATGCCTTGAAAGAGTATCCCAGGATCCTTTCTGTGCCGCAGCACGACTGACAAGATCTCCAATGTCAACTTACATGCTCATCTGTACAACCTTTCCACGACCACAGAGTATCAACCTGATACTCACCATACATCATCCTGATGTACATGATCATCCTGATCATCATCATAGGATCGTCCTAATGCATATCATCCAGAGCATCGTCCCGATACTCATCACACATGATCATCTTGATCATTGTCGCTGCATCGTCTTGATGCATGTCATCCAAAGCATTGTCTTGATACTCATCACACATGATCATCCTGATCATCGTCGCTGCATCGTCCTGATGCATGTCATCTAGAGGATCATCTTGATACTCATAACACATGATCATCCTAATCATCGTCACTGCATCGTCCTGATGCATGTCATCCATAGCATCGTCCTGATACTCATCACACATGATCATCCTGATCATCGTCACTGCATCGTCCTGATGCATGTCATCATACATGATCCAACTGATCATACAAAGCATCCACTTGATGCGTATACATATACATGATCCAACTGATCATACAAAGCATCCACCTGATGCATATAGAAAGCATTAACTGGAGCATCATCCTGATGCTCATCACACAGTGCTTACATCCACAACCATGGGAAGGATCCTCCTCTCACCATGCTTGGAATGGCTCCTGCAAATGTGTCCCATCACTTCTTCCTCGAAGTATCTTCAATCTAAAGAACACCAAGCCTCTCTCTGAAGTACTCAAACTTCACTATGGCTAGTGTTTTCGTCAACACATCTGCAGACTGCTCATCTGTCACAACATACAGGAGCTTCACTGCTCCTCTCTGCACCATATCCCTGATATAGTGATATTTGATCTCAATGTGCTTCGACCTGTCATGGAACACTGGGTTCTTAGACAACTTCACACAACTTTGGTTGTCATAGAATATACAGGTAGAATCCAACGGGATATCAAATAACTCAGACAGTAGCTTCTTAATCCATACTTCCTCACAACTAGCCAAACAAGCTACGACATCCTCTGCTTCGGATGTACTCAGTGCTACGCAAGACTGCTTCCTACTAAACCAAGAGATCACACCTGATCCCATACTGAAGCATCACCTCAAAGTGCTCTTCCTATCTGCAGCACTGCTAGCCAAATCTAAATCAACATAACCCTCCAGGTTAAAATTTTGATTCACATCATACCTGAGCCCATAGTCAACCGCACCCTTTAGGTACCTTAGAATATGCTTTACAGCAATCAGGTGAACATGTCTAAGATCTGTCAGAAACTGGATCAAGGTGTTCACCGCAAAGCAAATATCTAGTCTCATGTTCGTCAGGTACATGAAGGACCCAATCATCTGATGATACATAGTGACATCAACCAACTCAGATGAAGCATCACACAGAAGCTTTAGGTTCGATGCCACAGGTGTGGCCATGGCCTTGCAGTCCATCATCCCGAACCTCTTCAGGATCTCTATTGCATACTTCCCTTGTCCAAGCAAGATTCCATCTACACTTTGCCACACCTCCATGCCTAGAAATCAATGCATCATCCCCAAGTCCTTCATCTCGGACTCAACAACAAGCTTCCTCTTCGTGTCAGCAATCAATCCTTCCTCTTCGTGTTGGCAATCAATCCTTCCTCTTCGTGTCGGCAATCAATCTATCCTCACCTGTAACAAACAGGTCATCCATATACAAAAGTAGTATCACAAGATTTCCTTCCTCAACCTTGTAGTAAAGGTTGGAATCCGCTTTACTCTTGGTAAAGCCCAAATTGGATAGAAAGCTATCTATCCTACCATACCAAGTTTTGGGTGCTTGCTTCAACCCATACAAGGCTTTCTTCAACCTGCACACATATGACTCCCTGTCATGTGTCTCAAAACCGAGTGGCTGCTCCACATACACTTCCTCTTTGACTACACCATTCAAGAAAGTTGTCTTGAAATCCATCTGGTGTATCTTCCACTTCATCACTGCAGCCAGAGCAAGTACTGTTCTGATGGAAGTGTATCTGGCTACAGGAGCAATAGTCTCTTCATAATCTATCCCCTCTTTCTGGGAGAACCCATGAGCTACAAACCTTACCTTGTATTTCTCTATGCTACCCTCTGCAGCATGCTTGATCTTATAGATCCACTTGGAAGTCACAACAGTGTTAAATTTTGAGCATTAATTCACAATACTCTAGGATCTTCACTGAGAGAATAACATGTACAGTATATCAATGCATAACAATCACAATAAGCATCACAAGCATCACAAGAATCAAAAGCATGAGAGACAAGAGACACAGAGTTTTCGTGGGGAAAACCCTAAGGTGAAAAACCCCACAACTTCCTCAGAGATAGAGAGAGTAATGGCTCAACCAAAGTACAACCAAGATACACTGAGATAGTCTCCTAGCAGCAAATGATCCTCCTCCTCACTAGTGCACCACTTTCTGAGTGAGAGTGAGTTACTTTTCCGAGTGATCTAAATAGAGATCACCTGATCTCTATTTATACTAATCTGTTTTCCCAGTGACCTCATGGGGCCGACTTGTCTAGCTAGGTACATCCACATTATAATATATATAATTCAGGGCCGACCCCACATGGTGGTCTAATAACCCATTGGCAAGTACACACACTTGCAACACTTGTCAATCCACATGACGACACTTCTTTATAGAGGAATAACACATCTCTAATAAGGGTACAATAAATATATATGAAATACATAGATGAAATACATTCCAAAGTTACATATACATCAACACTCCCTCTTAACTAGGAAGGTATTTCTCGACACAGATCTACTAGACAAGTCTTCTTCTCGGGATCATCATTATCGATGCATCGTCATCATCATCGTCATTGCTGCTGCTATCTCACCCAATCTCTAACTCTACTCGTCATAGGCAGTTCTACAGAGCCAGTCCTTTTTCATACTGGATGTAGGCCGACTACCTACAGGTCTTCGTCATCACTGGCCATACTGTGGAATCCTCAAGACTTATTACGTGCGTCATAAAACCTTGAAAGAGCATCCCAGGATGTTACGAGCACGCGGCTCTACCTATAGGATCTCCTAGGGCCATATTATATGTGACCTCACCACAAAACCTCGCAAGAGCATCCCAGGCTGTTACGAGCACGCAGCTCTACCTATAGGATCTCCCAGGGATAGATTATATGTGGTCATGGCAAAACCTCGCAAGAGCATCCCAGGACTTATTATGGGCACACAGCCCAACCTATCGGATCTCCCAGGGACAGATTATATGCCATAGGAAAAAACCTCGAAAGAGCATATGCCAGACATCCCAGGGCAGGAATTACATGACATAGGCAAAACCTCGAAAGACTATCTGCAGATCTCCCAGGTCCAAATTATATGTCCTCCCAGAGCAAAACCTTGAAAGAGCATTTGCCAGATATCCCAGGGCACGAATTACATGCCATAGGCAAAACCTCAAAAGACTATCTGCAAATCTCCCAGGGCCAAATTATATGCTCATATGCACAACCTGATCCACGGCCATAGAGTATCAACCTGATACTCACCATACATCATCCTGATGTACACATGATCATCCTAATCATCATCACTACAACATCCTGCTGCATGTCATCTAGAGCAACATGCTGAAGCTCGTCATCCACGATCATCCTGATCATATAATGCATCTACCTGATGCATATCATCATACATGATCCACCTGATCATACAATGTATCCACCTAATACATATACAGATACATGGTCCAAGCATCCAACATGATGCATACAAAATACATACAAATGATCCTACTGATCATATCCAGCATCCAACATGATGCGTACATATATATACATATAAATGATCCAACTGATCATATCCAGCATCCAACATGATGCGTACATACATATAAATGATCCAACTGATCATATCCAGCATCCAACATGATGCGTACATACATATTAATGAACCAACTGATCATATCCAGCATCCAACATGATGTGTACATACATATACATATAAATGATCCAACTGATCATACAAAGCAGAAATCAGAACATCATCTTGATGTTCATCATCCAGCGCTTACATCCACAGCCATGTGAAGGGTCCTCCTTCCAACATGCTTGGAATGGCTTCAGCAAATGTGTCCATCACTTCTTCCTCGAAGTGTCCTCGACCTGAAGAACGCCAAGCCTCTCTCTGAAGTACTCGAACTTCACCCTGGCTAGTGGCTTCGTCAGCGCATCTGCAATCTGCTCGTCCGTCACAAAATACAGGAGCTTCACATCTCCTCTCTGCACCATATCCCTGATATAGTGATATTTGATCTCTATGTGTTTCAACCTATCATGAAACACTGGGTTCTCGGACAGCTTCACACAACTCTGGTTATCACAGAAGATACTAGTAGCATCCAATGGGAGATCAAATAACTCAAACAGTAGCTTCCGTAGCCATATTGCCTCACAACTAGCTGAACAGGCTGCAACATACTCTGCCTCAGCTGTACTCAATGCTATGCAGGACTGCTTCTTGCTAAACCAAGAGATCACACCTGACCCCATACTGAAGCAGCATCCAGATGTGCTCTTCCTATCTGCAGCACTGCCAGCCCAATCTGAATCAACATAACCCTGTAGGTTAAACTTTTGATTCGCTTCATACTTGAGCCCATAATCCACTGTACCCTTAAGGTACCTCAAAACATGCTTTACAGCAACTAGATGAACACTCCTCGGATCTGTCAGGAACTGACTCAACGTGTTCACAGCAAAGCAAATGTCTGGTCTCGTGTTCATCAGGTACATCAAGGACCCAATCATCTGACGATACATAGAGACATCAACTGGCTCAGATGAAGCATCACATAGAAGCTTCAGATTCGATGCCATAGGTGTGGCCATGACCTTGCAATCCATCATCACGAATCTCTTCAGGATATCTACTGTGTACTTCCCTTGACCAAGGAAGATCCCACCTGCACTCTGCCACACCTCCTACCTAGGAAATAATGCATCATTCCCAAATCTTTCATATCGAATTCAGCAGCAAGCTTCCTCTTCGTATCTGCAATCAGTCTATCATCTCCTATTACAAATAAGTCATCCACATACAAGAGTAGAATCACAGGATTCCCTTCCTCAACCTTGTAGTAAAGGTTGGAATCCGCTTTACTCTTGGTAAAGCCCAAACTAGATAGGAAACTGTCCATCCTACCATACCAAGTTCTGGGAGCTTGTTTCAAGCCATACAAGGCTTTCTTCAATCTGCATACATATGACTCTCTGTCATGTATTTCAAAACCGAGTGGCTGCTCCACATATACTTCCTCTTCAACTACACCATTCAAGAAAGTAGTCTTGACATCCATCTGGTGTATTTTCCATTTCATTGCTGCAGCCAAGGAAAGTACTGTTCTGATGGAAGTATACCTAGCTACAGTTACAAAAGTTTCTTCATAATCTATTCCCTCTTTCTGAGAGAAGCCACGAGCTACGAATCTTGCCTTGTATTTCTCTACACTACCATCTGCAGCATGCTTGATTTTGAAGATCCATTTAGAAGTCACAACAAACTTCTCTTTAGGTCTTGGGACAACATCCCAAACATCATTCTTCATTATTGATTGGTATTCCTCAACCATGGCATCCTTCCATTCTTTCCTTTCCGCTGCTTCTTCATAACTAGAAGGCTCTTTGTTCATAATGTTACAGAGTAAAGCAACATAGCTGGTATGTGATCTGGTTCTCTTCTTTGCTCTGTGTTCTTGTTCTGGAATGCCAAATCTTTCTGCATCTTGAATGAGCTCTCTAGCCCATGCAGGTTTCCTCTTGTGAGATTTATCCTCATGGGGTGGATTTACAGGTTCTTGTGGATCTTCAAACTCACGAACAACTTCTGGAACTGCTTCAGTCATGGTAGTGTCTTGAAATCTAGTTTCCTTAGGTTCTTCATAAACTTCGATAGGTGCCTTCCTTGATTTGATGAATGATGATTTTTCATCAAATGTCACATCCCTACTGACATCAATCTTCTTGAACCCTGGAAAGTATATTCTGTAAGCCTTCGAGCTTTCACTGTAACCCACAAAGCTACCCTTCTTTCTTGAAGGATCTAGTTTAGTCCTCTTTTCCTTTGGAACATGAGTGTATACTGGACAACCAAATATTCTGAGATGACTGACTTCATGTTTCTTACCAGAAAAGACCTCTTCTGGTGTCTTGCTATCCAGTATGTTGTGGGGTGTTCTATTCTGCACATATACAGTTGTTCTAGTTGCTTATGCCCATAGATGCATAGGTGGATCTTGGTCATGCAGCATTGCCCTTGCTGCTTCCATGATTGTTCTGTTCTTCCTTTCTGCAACTCCATTCTGTTGAGGATTATAAGGAGCATTCAACTCCCTCTTAATCCCTGAATCACTACAAAGCTTCTTGAAGTCACCTGAGGTGAATTCTCCACCATTGTCGGATCTGAATGTTTTGATCTTCTTGTCAGTTTGATTCTCCATCAAGGTTTTGAATTCCTTGAACTTACCAAACACCTCATCTTTGTTCTTCAAGAAGTATACCCAAGTCTTCCTGGAGAAGTCATCAATAAATGAGACATAATAAGCATACCCACTCAGAGAACTAGATGACATAGGACCACATACCTCTGAGTGGATGATTTCCAGGATATCTTTTGCCTTGCTTTCACTTCTTGGGAAAGCCTTCTTAATGTTCTTACCTTTTGCACATCCTTTGCAAACACCTTCATGTTTGGTCTTGATTTCAGGAAGACCCTCTACAGCCTTTCTTGCAATTGGAAGTGCCCTATAGTGCATATGAGCAAGTCTTCTATGCCAAAGTTCACTTGGCTCCATGGATTCATGCACCATGGCATGTTCAGGTTGTCCCTTCAATTTATACAAACCTCCCTCTTGCTCTCCAATCACTACTGCATCATCTATGGTCTTTCCCTTTGGCCACATTACGACTTGGCCATCCACAAATGCAACCCTCATACCTTTTGCATCCAAAGCAGAGATGGAGAGTAAGTTCTTCTTGAGCCCAAGTACATAAAGGACTTCTTTCATCTTCAAATATTTTCCAGAATCTAGGTTGTAGGAGGCTTCACCACTTCCTTTGATTGGGTATTGATAATCATGCGCAAGTTTCACCTTATGGGATGATTCATGTTCAGATAGATTCACAAAAGATTCCTTACACCCAGTCATGTGTTTGGAATCTCCACTATCAATCAACCAATCATTAAAACCATGGGATATGGTACCTGTGAGAGCAGAGATTAGAACATACTCTTCTTCACTTGATGAGTCAACATCACTATCATCACTTTCTGCCCTAGCCTTCTTCTTTGGAGGTTTATCATCCTCGGCAACATGAGCATGAAACTTTCTTTTGCTGCCCTTCTTCTTCTTGCTGGAGTTGTTGTTATTATCCCTTTTGTTCTTGAGACAATCTGAAGCAAAGTGACCCTTCTCATTGCATGTGAAGCATCTTAGATCCTTCTTATTCTTTTGATAGGATCTCTTGTGGCGAGAGTGCTCCTTCTTGGGCTTGCTTCTTTTGGTGTGAGTTGCAAGAGCTTGATCTTCACCTCCCATCTTTTCCTCACGAGCTATAAGTATAGCTTCTTCTTGAGAGCATTCTTCCCGCAATCTGTTGAAGGAGATCAACTTCTTCCTTGCACAAATTCCTTGAATAAAGGAATCCCATGACCTAGGTAGGCCATTTAGAGTGGTCATCACCACTTCACCATTCTCCACCATTTCATCCACTACTTCTATTTGTTCCTTGATCTGGGAGACCCTTGAAAAATAAGATTGAATGGTTTCTCCATTCTGAAACTTTACTCCTTTCAATTGGTTCCGCAGGGCCATCTTCTGATTTATGTTCTTCCCTTCAAATAGCTTGGTCAAAGACTCAAACATCTCCTTGGGTGTCTTAAGAGAAGACACATGGGGTATGAGATGGTCTTTGATAGAATCAACAATGATTCTCTTTGCCTTAACCAAGTTCTTCTTATGCAATACCTTCGCCTCTTCATCCTCTGGGATAGGGATGTCTTCTTTTATATATGAGTCCAACTCATTCTCTTCCAAGATTAACCCAATCCTATACTTCCAGGCTCGAAAGTTATCAGCCCCTTCAAGCTTATCCTCAAGCTTGGTGTGGAGAGGCATCTTAAAGAGTACTTCAAATGGAAATAGAAAAGATTTAGGTCTTACCACTTGAAATGCTGAAAACTGGATCTGGTCCCGGATTAGGGTTTGTCGAAAAAACCCTAAAAATTCAAAATGTGAATTTCAAATTTCTGAAAGGATAGAAAGATGCGCTTTGATGAGCTGATCAACCTGGTGCATTCAGAATTTGAGATCAGCAAAGTTTTACCCTTCAGATTTGACTTTTTGTTCTCCCGGGTTCACTAGGGAGAGCCCTGAATTAGGGTTTGAGTTTCCCGGAGATCTACCTAGCCAAAAATCTCGATCCAAAGCTCTAAACTTTGATTTTTGCAAGGAGCTTCCAGCTGTGTCTTCAGATTCCAGAAATTCCTATTTTTGTGGAAACCCTAATTTTTAGGGCCAAATATGAAAATGCTCAGAATTGAATTCTGATTAGATAGATAGATGCGCCTTGATGAGTAGAGTCAATCTACTATACTGTTTTTCCAAAATCTGTGGAGAGAAATCCAATAAACAAGAAACTCAAGTTTCTGTCACTGCAAAATGTCTTCTTCTCAGGTTAGCTCTGATACCATGTTCAATTTTGAGCATTAATTCACAATACTCTAGGATCTTCACTAAGAGAATAACATGTACAGTATATCAATGCATAACAATCACAATAAGCATGAGAAGCATCACAAGAATCAAAAGCATGAGAGACAAAAGACACAGAGTTTCTATGGGGAAAACCCTAAGGTGAAAAACCCCACAACTTCATCAAAGATAGAGAGAGCAATGGCTCAACCAAAGTACAACCAAAATACACTGAGATAGTCTCCTAGTAGCAGATGATCCTCCTTCTCACTAGTGCGCCACTTTCGTAGTGAGAGTGAGTTACTTTTCTGAGTGATCTAAATAGAGATCACCTGATCTCTATTTCTACTAATCTGTTTTCCCAGTGATCTTATGGGGACGACTTGTCTAGCTAGGTACATCCACATTATAATATATATAATTCAAGGCCGACCCCACATGGGGGTCTAATAACCGATCATCAAGTACACACACTTGCGACACTTGTCAATCCACATGATGACACTTCTTTATAGAGGAATAACACATTTCTAATAAGGGTACAATAAATATATATGAAATACATTTCGAAGTTACATATACATCAACAAACAAACTTCCCTTATGGTCTCGCGACCACATCCCAGACATCATTCTTCATGATCAACTGGTACTCCTTGATCATGGCATCCTTTTATTACTGCATCCGTGATCTTGGGAACTACAGATTCTTCAATATCTTCAATAGATAGTTTTGTTTGAACTTCATTGCTGGAACAAATGTTGTTGTCCTTGTAGGTGATTGTACATGATCTTTCCTACAAGTCAGATTCAATTGCATGATTAGAAAGGTCTTGTAGTTTTTTTTCAAAAAACACATTCTTATGCATAAAGACATATGTCATACAATCATGCAATTATCTTAGCCAATGCTTCAATACAACATTTATCCATATCCCATAACTTTCTAGATGCCTTCCATCTCTACCAGAACATTTGTTAAGAGTGTGCACAACTCCCAACATGTTAGCAAAGAGGTTTCATTCTAGATAAGTAATAATGGAATTTTGTACAGTACCATAGGCCACTTACCCATTACTTGCATATTAGTAGTATCTTGTTCATTAATGCAACTTTTCTAAAATGAAAAATGTACATCCTAAATCTAGGGACATAAGTATGTACATGAATGAACAATATCATTTAAGTAATAAGAAATGATAATTCAAATACTTATCTTTGTTTAGTTGTAGGGTGGACTCCCTCTTGATCTTTGCTTCCTGGAGTGCTCCCTCTTGATCTTTACTTCCTTGCAGGAACTATTGGAGTGTGCTCCCTCTTGATCTTTTCTTCCTAGATTACCTGTCCTTGAACTTATATCCATCCTGGACCACTATGCATGCTTAAGTGTGCACTAGTGTCATGATAGTGTCATCCTCAAGATCTCATACATAATCATACATCCATTAGTATAATCTCAATACTATCAAAAAATTATGATCCTAAATAATCTTAACATGTATGGTCGTGATCATTTCACACATAGGTAATTTATCACAAGCATTAGTATTCAAGGTTTCAGGGAAGACTTCTTTTACTCATGCATATTCTTATTTGACCATAAGACTCTTCTGGTTAGTCATATCATCAATCAAAGTAAGAAACATAATATGCATAAACCCTTGATTACTTCTAACTTCAAGAATAATCATTATCATTCATAAAAAAGTATAAGATCCTAACACAAGCTAGGATTCTAACCTGATATAGGAAAAACATACTTGGTTATCATGTTTGCTAGTTATGTCTAACATATCCAAACAATGTCTTCTTGTTCTCTTCAATGACTTGTGCTTAGTAACCTGCATATCTCATAAGTTAACCATTGTAGAACCAAATTATACATACCTCGTAAGTAGAGCTTCTATGTGATTCATGACTATGAATGAGTCTTTTGACTTCATGTCACCATGGTCATATGTTCTTGATCTAGAACTTGATTTGTCTCTCTTGATGTACCTTTCATGTTAGTGGACAACATCAACCTCATACAACACCACAGTGCATTAGTACAATCATATAACCCTAATCAATGAATGTCTTCTATTATTCACATGCATTCATACTTTTACTAGGGTGATAAGATAAGTCTAAGATTAATCAAGATTGTACTAACCTCAATAATATGAAGACAAACATATCATAAACTTAATCATGAACAGATTTCAACACATACCTATATCTCCTCAAGTCATACCCGTCGAGATAGCTTGTAGCATTCTTAGGTAAGGCCTTAGCCTCATCTCCCTCTAGAACTGGAACTTCTTCACTTATGCAGGTGTTCTAATTCATTCTCTTCTAGGATTAACCCAATCCACTTTGATTTGTTGAAACTAGATTTGGAGTTGGATTAGGGTTTTTCATAGAAACCCTAAAAATTCAAACTTTGAATTTCAAACTTCTTATTAGATGAAAAGATGTTCCTGGCTGAGCTAATCAAGCTGGTATACTTCAATTTTGAAATCTCCAAAATTTGATCCCTCAAAATTGCCTTTGAAACTTTTGGATCTTCTAGACAGGATCCCGAACTAGGGTTTGATAAAGCCCAGTCTTCTTCCCATCCAAAAGGTTCAATATTTTGTTCTAAAATTTGATTTTTCTAAGGAGATTCTAGCCATGGTCACTGATTTCAAAAACTCCAACTTTTGCAGAAGCCCTAATTTTCCACCTTTCCGATCAAAATCCCGAACTAGGGTTTGATCAAGACCGGCCTTCTTCCCAACAAAAAAATTCGATCTTGGTCTCTAAATTTCAATTTTGATGAGGAGCATTCATCCGTGGTCTCCGATTCCAAAAATCCCAACTTTCTCCGAAGCCCTAAATTCCCGCAGCAGTGATAAGCCAAGAATGAAGGTGCTCAGAATCCAATTCTGTTTTGACAGAAATATGTACCTAATTGTTTCTGGTGCATCTCTGAAATTACAAATCCATAGGGTCTGAAACCTCGTTCTGTGATATCCTAACTTGTCATCTTTCCAACCCCACAAGTTTGATCTCAATTGGATTCTCTGGGAGAGATTTATGCCAAGTTTCGCAACGTGACCTATTTATGGGATAAAATAGGAGAGAGAACTTGTACGGCGTACCACGTGTCACTAGTTCAAATTAGGCCTCTGAAAAACTTAACTGATAAACTACAGTTCGTGCTCTTACTGTCACTTTTTACAGAATTTCATTTGGAGCTTCCTAGCCCAATTTGTGACCTTTTTTCCTATGTCACCTATTTATGACTGAGATCTGGAAGAGGCAGAAACCCTAGATTGTACAAGTCATAAAATAGAAAGTACAATGAATTAGATGTTGTTATCTGGACACAAGGTACATGGGGATGTTATCTATGACCTGTAGAAGTTTCAGAATCTGAACCTTCTCCAAAATGGATTTATAGCGAAAGTTCCATGATGAGTGGTTTTTTCTATATCAAGCCCTAGCTTCCAATTTGTCGCAAGTGCAACAAGTCTCATAAATGCCATACCATGCCTTCCTTCAGGATAGCTCTGATACCATGTTATATTTTAATTATTCAATTAAATAGATCTAGGATCTTAACTGAAAGAATAACATGTACAACATATCAAGCATAAGAGACGAGACAAGAGACACAAAACATTTCACCGGGGAAAACCAAGAAGGTGAAATACCTCGCAACTTCCTCAGAGATAGAATAAGCATGAATACAAGGATCACAATGATCAAAACCAAGAGATAGATATCTTCAGCAGCATGCTCCTCTTCCACTTGTGTGCACTCCTCCTCTCTCTCACTAATGCGAAGTGAGAGAAGAATAGAATGTCTAAAATGAGAGAGACACACTCTCTATTTATACACTAACTTTCACTTGACCTTTATCAACTAGGTCGGCCTCAACTTAACCACTTAACATAATGCTAATGGGGCCGGCCCCTACTAGGTTGTTCTAATAACCCTTTGAGCCACATGACTCATACAGGGCCGGCCCCATCAAGGTGGTCTAATAACCCATCAATACAAATGACGACACTTACAATGTAACTTGTGACACTTACAAATGATGACACTTCCAATCAGAGGAATAATACATCTCTGTTGTATATACAATAAAGTACAAATGTAATATACAAGTGAATATCTTCTGAAGTTACATATACATCAACATGCAGGAACTAGGTTTTCGCAGTGGGGAAAGGACATGCATCTACTTCAATCTATCACAACAGAAACCAGAGATTCACATTTGCATGCATTCATACATTTATCATTCGCATTAACAGAGAAATATCGGAGATCACATCAATGAAACCTTACAGAAAACAACATAAAGCATTCAACATTCGACATAAACAAAGACAAACAGACAGATCCGAACATCTTCATGCATTAACTCATTAAAACTTGCGGCATAACCTTTGCAGAAACGGTTAAGAACATCTTATCATGGATCCATACAAAACTGCCGAAAACATAGCAAAACATTACAGAGTTCATCCGCACAATTCTAATCGATCAATAATAGATTCCCTTATGCTTACATTAACATTCTTATTTATAGCCAACTATGGCAGTTACAAAATGGTCCAAATGACCCTTTCTAACAACCTAAACTAATCTTCCGCTTCCTCATTCCTAGCGAATGGCCCTTCATATGTGGATGGTCCTTCTTCATAGCTATTGTCTTTCGCACTTCATGTGGACTAACCCCATGCCAACAAGCCCCCAACAAAAACTTGTGGCTCACCCCGAGCCACCTCAGCTGGACACCTCTTGTACTAATCTCATCCTTCATTGTGATAAACTTCTAAGGCTATTCTTTCCATCTGGAGCTCATTGTCATGTACTTATAGAACTCATCCTCCAGTCTTTTGGAACCTTCATCATCGATTCTTTCACAGCTGTTTGTTACTTTTGACCCCTGCCTACGACTGGACGGAAATTTTTCAACAACACCAATTCGTGGAGCAGTCATAGCGGTCCGGCACATCTGTTTCACACATTTGATCATCCTTTGATGGTACCGACACACCTTTTCTCTTAGTAGTTCTGCAGTCGGAGGGACCGCTGCTCTTCGAACACTCGAAACTCGCTTAACAATCTTAGGTAAGACCTCATCATTGGTGTTCCTAATACTAGGTGCCTCTACATCTGCTGGTTGCTCTTGAACACTTACCGTTCTTTCCCTTAGCGTGCCTTGGGTGCTTCTGCTGGAAATGAAACACACCATTTCAACTATCTCACTTCCCTTTTACACAGCTTCCTTGGACTTGCTCACTCAACTTGCTAACTCTATGCATCTGACTTACTTACTTGCGTCATTCGACTTAATAATTCTCTTCGCTCAACTTACGTTCTGCAATCTATGTGCCTGTATTTATGCTTTCTCCGCATGTCCTTGATGCCTGATTATTGAATCATTCATGAAATCTTTTCCATATCCATCTGATTTTGTCTTCAAGTGTGTCATGATCTTCCTCCGCCGTCTTTCAGTGATGCTTATCCGCAGTAATCATGCTCGGATTTGACTCCTGCGTGCTAGACGTGCGAGCATCGACAAGCGAACCAGTTGGCAATGCTTCCCACTTTTTGTCATAATTGCTTTTTTTTTTCAATCCTCCTGTTTCTCAACCACTATGCGCCTGATCATGGCGATAAGGTTTCAACTAATTCCCGTTTACTAGCTTTGGAAACAATATCCCATCTAAACTTTGTAGTTGCACTGCACCGGTGTTAGTGACAAAATTTATCATGTAGGGACCTTACAAATGCATTTGTAACTTACCCAGGTGCTTTGCAAACTTACTGTCGTACAACAGAACCATATCTCCATGCTGAAAGTGCTTTGGTTTAGTGTGGCGATCGTGCCTAGCCTTCTGTTGATCCTTTTCCACCTTTTGATGAAATCCTGCGATGAACCGATCCTCATCGAGCTGTACCAATTGTGCCAACCATTCTTCCAGTGCTCTGTCGTCGCTCATTCCTATGGCTGCTACGATGTGCAGGCTGGGGACAATATACTCCATCGACATTATGGCTTCCTTCCCATAAACAAGCTTGAACAGGGTCTGGTCGGTCAATTGTTTGCAAGTTGTACGATACACCCAGAGTATCGCTAGAATCTTCAAATCCCAATCATCACAATTTGTGTTGCAAACCTTTATGAGTGCATGCTCCAAGATCTTGTTGAATGCCTCAACTGTTCCGTTAGCTTGTGGATGATATGGGATGCTCTTCTTGTGTTGAATTTGAAACTCCTTTGTCATTGCTGCAATAGTTTGATTAACAAAATGAGTCCCCTGGTCACTCATTAGTATCTTTGGGAACCCAAACATGGTGACCACGTTGTCAAAGAGGAATATTGCTACAGTCATAGCTGAGCAATCCTTTACCGGTGCAGCTTCCACCCATCGCGTCAAGTAATCTGTCGCAGTGATTATGTAGTGCAACCCTGTTCTTTTTCCTGGTGGGTTGATTGGGCCCACAAATTCAATTGCCCACTTGTCGAAATCCTGTAGTGTCAATTGAGGTACTAATGGCATTTCATCCCTTCGTGGCAGATTCCCGATCCGTTGACATATGTCGCATATTTTTTCATAATCCGCAGCATCTCCATGCATCTCCGGCCACCATAATCCCGCTCGGAGGATCTTCCTAGCAGTGGCACATCCTCCACAGTGTCCTCCTGTGATTCCATCATGAGCTTCCACTAAAATACTTTCATGTTCATGAGGAAGTACATATAGTCAAAGTATCTCATCCAATCCCATCTTATATAGTTTCCCTGCAATTAGTTGAAAATCTATAGCTCGGACGACTAGCTACTTCTTCGATTTGGTAGTGAGTCCCTCCAATGCTTGCCCTATTGCCAAAAATTGAATAACTTTCTCATAATGGTCATCGACCATTCCAACCCTGAACAACTGAGCATCGGGAAATACTTTGTCAATGCTCCTTGGCTCTTCGTCAGACTCTATCAGTGCAGATGGTTTGGTCCTACATTTAGGTGTCCCAGCTTTACAATTATCTCGAAATCAAATTCTTGGAAGAGTAACAACCATCGACAGATTCCCCCCCCCCCAACATAGGCTTGTTCACCAAGTATTTAAGTGTTGAATGGTCGGTGAACATTTTAAAATGCCCCCCTAAGAGGTAGTGTCGAAACTTATGTAAGGCGTAGACCATCACCAACCCTTACCTTTCCGTGATTGTGTAGTTCTTCTCCGTAGTAGATAGGTTTCTACTGGCGAATGCTATCGGGTGGTCTATTGCGCCTTCTCCTAGTTGGGCCAAGATGACTCCTACTGTGACTGATGATGCATCGACATGATAGTGGAACTCCTTCGTCCAATCTGGAAATGCTAGTGTGGGTGCTGAAACCATCTTCTCTTTCAATATATCCAGACTCTTCTGGCATTCTTCATTCCATTCAAACTTAGCATATTTCTTCAACAACTTTTCCATTGGCGTCATGATTGCTGCATACCCTCTGATAAACTTCCTGTAGTATCATGTGTGTCCCAACTTCGCTCCTAATTGCTTGACTGTTGTTGGCGGTGATAGGTTGACAATAATTGCAATCTTTGCAGGGTCGACCAACATTCCTTCCCTGCAAAAACTGTGCCCCAGCAAAATCCCAAACAGAGTGCAAAAAATGCACTTCTTTAGGTTCAACGAAATTTGGTGCTGTCGACATATTTCTAGCATCAACCTCAGATTTGTGATGTGATCCTTCACCAACCCGTACACTGTCCAATCATCCATGTATACTGCAAGAAATTTATGGATGTAATCCTTGAACGCTACAACCACTAGTCTTGAAAAACCTGTTGGTGCATTCTTCAGGCCAAATGGCATCACTGTTTATTGAAAACATCCCCATTCAGTGACAAATGTTGTATTGTGTTGATCCTCCTTTGCAATCTTTATCTGGTGGTATCCGGAGAATCCGTCCGTGAAGGAGTATATTTCCTGAACAGCCACTCCTTCTAGCACTTCATCCATACATGGTGTAGGGAATGGATCATGTAGGCATGCGTCATTCAAATTTCTTAAATCGACACAGATCCTGACTTTGCCGATTTTCTTATCCTAGACCACCATCAATCTAATCCACTCTGATTCCTCAACTGGTTCTACAATGCTTGCTTCCACCATTCTCTCAATCTCAGCCTCCACCCTTTCCTTGTACCACGGATTCAACCAGTAATGCCTCTGCTTGACCAGCTTCGCATTAGGTTTCAGAGGGATTTTCATCTCTCCTAGGTCCACCGAAATTCCTTTCATCTCCGAGAATTTTGTTGGAAACAAGTCCTAAAATTCATGCAATAGGTCAGTCATTTGCATAATAGTCGAGTCATCCCAGTAGTCTCTATCATATTCCCAAATTTTCCTATGGTCCATGGGGATGATTTTAGCCTAAGTCACCTAGGCATTAATTAAATAATTAATGGATGGATGAAGTAGGATTCCTAAGGGTGAATTTGAGGAATTAAATGGATAGGGAGGGGCCCCCATGAAGTTATTAACCCCCAATTCAAGTGATAAGGTGATTTATTAATTAATTGGGGAAATTTTGAGGCATTACACCTTATTAATTAATTAATTAATTGCTAAGTTAAATTATTTCTAAGTGGTATTATTTTCATTTAAATAATTATTGCTAATAAATGTGCCAAGTGGTTGATGACTTGGCCAGGAAATTCAAATTGGTAAGTGAGCCAAACTTGCCTAAGTGATGAAGTCTCAGAAAAGATAAGGAATCTAATGGAGACAAGTTGGCAAGGTGAACCAAGAAGGAAACTGTCAAAACATAGCAAAATTAGGAAAAGCAGAAAAGATGGAAAGTAATTAAAGTAGAGAAAAACAAGAAAAGTAGTCAGAAAACGTTTAGCAACTTCCAAGCAAGCTCACAAAGGCGCACTTACTAAAAACAATGAAGGAGGATAAAGAAAGGAAAGTTTTTTCAACTAAGAAGTTTCTATTTTCCACAAGGGGGCCCTTCCTCATCCACATGTGTGGATGGATTGAGTAACAAGATACTTCAGCTATTTATTCATGTTTCCAACTTCATCTCGGAACTTTTGATCATTTGTGTTTTTCTCATGAGAGCTCTGAAGCTTCTCTAGTTGAGTGATGTGCCTCAACTGTGCTTCTTGGGTGATGTGCCCCAAGGCCCATAGTTTCCATTGAGTGTTGTGCAAGTCCACATCAAGCTATTGCAGCCATTGACATATACTTCCAACCTCCATTGAATATCTACAATCATTTGGGAGAACAAGTTCCTCCACCAGTGATTCTACAGCTAGTTTTGGTGAATATTCATTCATTGAAGAAGATAGATCTTGGGAGTGCGCCCAGGGGCTGAAGGAAATTTGGTACAAAAATTTTTGTAGACATCAGAGGTGTTCAATATCAGTAACCAGCTTCAGATCAGATCCATACCTCTCTTCTCACTCATTCTCACATTCACAACTAAATCTAGAGGAGTTTTCCTTGGAGGAGAGGGATGACTCAGTGAATGCACCCCAGTCAAGTTCAGAAGCTCAGTATGCATAAAATTACATTCATATGACCTGTAGGTGACCTGATCATACCTCCATAGTAGAGCCAAAGTAATCTTCTAATTCTTCTCTTCATTCTCCATCAAATGTAATGAATATTTAGCCTGTAAGGCACTGTTGTTTTGAAAGGTAGTTAAATCAACAAAATAAGAGTTCTGATATATTATTTTCAACCTGTATATATTCATTATATCATATCAGATCATTTAAATACTTCAGAACATAGTACATGACTTATGGAAGCAGTTTAATGAAAACAATTGCAAGACTAGCTCCTTGAGTGTTTTTCCTCTACTAGTTTTACCACTTTTGCTGGTAAATCAATTCAGAGTATTAGATTGACTCCCTATAAGCTGTAGGAGTCAAATAATTCAATATATAATCCATATCAGTCCTTAAATTCATAGTTTGGAAACCTTTCGACCCTGTTTGTAAAGATTGCAATTTGACTAGCTCTGTCATCCCGGCAGGGCCGAAAACTTCCAAACCACTCCTACTCTTCCAAAATCCTTTTGAATGATGCTCATTGTGTCCATTGAATCTATTTTAATTTCATAACTTATTTCTGTACCCACCTAGTCTAGTAAGCATATGCTGGTGCGCCTAGGAAGCTTTGCGGTAGGCTTCAGCAGTAGCTGATGTCCGAAACATAAATGGCCCCAGTGCTTTGTGCTTAGGACTCTCCCTATGATGTTATTATTTGTTGCTGCACATTTCCCCATACAAATTCCAGAACTGAAATTTCATCCCACCATACTCAGATTCAGTCTCCATCCCCATCACTAACCTCCTGCTCGGTTTAAAAGAATTATTAAGAAATAAATTCAGTGAATTTTATTAAAATTTCTGAAGTTGAGTTAATACCTTGGTTGAATCTTCCCAAGGATATTACGGTCTCAATTCTCACGAACTTGGGATTTTCTTCTAACCCAATGTTCACTTTCTTTATTTGCAACAACTGTGGAAATTTTTCAGAAGGAATATCTAGTGCCTCGACGCTGCAACTTCCTTCTGGTTCTGGGATATAAGTGGCTCTCGGATCATCCTCATCATCTGGTTCTCCTGTTATGTTGTACCATTCCATCAGCATTTGGGGTGCCGCAGTCCACTGGAGCCCCATAGGTTTGTCTGCCTCAACTACATCGAATAATTTCTCTCGGACCTCCTGTAATGCATTGTAGATGAAGGCGATGTTGTCAGAGAAACTGAACGTTTGGCTGAATCCAATTGTTATTTGTTCCAATGAGGTTGTTTCACGTCGTAGTTCTGCTGCAACATACCAATTGCATGGTACTTCATCCAATGTGTGAATAAATGCATGGACCCATTCCTATTTTTCCCATGGTCCCCATTAACTTTCACATGCATTCAAATGCTCCTTTGGATCTCCTCTACCATCATACTTCCTTCCACAGTGTTCGTCAGTGTCGCCGAACCTAACCGTCATTAGGTGTTGACATAGTGGCCAGTTAGTTATGGTGGACTTGTGCACCGCCCACCATCGCGTTGGTGTAGCCTTCAGGGCTTCCTCCAAGGCCAATAGTAGATGTGGTTGTGCCACCTTTCCTTGTAATGTAGTGAGAAATGTAGCCAACTTAGGAAATCCCTCATACGTTGGTAGCTCGCATTCTTCTGTAGCTACCCATCATAGCAACTGAGTGTTACGTGCGCACCTCCTAAACGACACTTCTTGTATCCGATTCTGCCAATTTTCAAGTGCTTCATCGGAATCTGACAATGTCGAAATGCTACCGCGCCACCCTTATTCTCCATCTGCAGGAGGGTTGATATAATCTTCAAATATGTTGTAAATATTGTCCCATCCCTCAGTGAATTCATCCCTTGTTGGTTCAACATACCTCTGCCCTTCCGCGGGGTCAAGAGGTGCGACTACCCTTATCTCACGGTTCTCAAACGACATAGTTCTTTTCTTGAAGTTGACAATAGCCTGATTCTCCATCACCCAGTCTATCCCTAGCAGCACTGGGTAAGGGCTTGTATTGTCCACAATTTCGATCACATCAAAATCTGCGTATGTTTTGAGTCCCTCCATCTCAACAGGGACCTGGCATAGTCGGCCGATCGGAGTGACTTTACTTTGGTTTGCTAGCTATAGCTGTACCGGGGACAAGGCCAACTACGGTTTCCCCATCATTTCCCAGGCCTATTTTGTTAGGATGTTTACATATGACCCTAGGTCCAATATGACGGAGTCGACATCGAATGCTCCAACTTGCGCAGACATCCGTATTTCTCAGCTTGTCATTCTCATATGTATGAGATTGACCGTTCGCTCCTTTTTTGCACCCTCCCATCCATGCAGCATGTTGGATATCTCCGCCAATGCATCCTAATCTTTGGCTAGCTCCAGGCAACTCTCTAGGAAGGTTCTTAAGGTGTTATCCTTTTTTCTACGATATCGTCATGTTGAATGTTCGCGGCATGTCATAAGTACCTTCTTTCTGGTGAAGAGGTGGCTTCCTCAACTGCCTTATTGCCTCCTGTGTGTTCAAAAAGATATCCCTTTCTACTTCCACATCAAATGTGACTTGTTTTCTCAATGTCGGTCGGACGCTAACGTATGACCTATTAGCCCCTGTCACAACTCCTCCTTGGGTCACTATTCCGACAGTTGCATTTTGACTTCTAACCTCTGTTGATATCTTTTGTACTGCTGGTGGCGGATTCTGGTTCTGATTTTGATTTGGCCAGGCGGGGGTAGGTTCTTAGTTTTCCATTTCATAATGAGCTGAGGACAATATTCGACCCCATGGTCCACAATGTTGTATTAAGTGCAATGTGGGGTTGGATTCATGAAATCACTCTGGTAATGCCCCTACTGAACACAATTGTAACATATGATGGGTCCTCGACCTCATCCAGCAGCTCCTCCTTGACTGAAACTGACACCTCAGCCACCGTGAAACCCCCCTCTAAATCCTCCTCACAGTGGCACATATGGTGGGTACTGCGGTTGACTCTAGTGCGGCTGTGGATATTGCGTTTGACCGTATTGCAGTTGTTGAAATTGCGGTTGTGGATATTGCGGTTGGCCATACTACAGCTGACCATACTGTGACTGGTCATACTGCGGTTGCGGATTATATTGAGGAGGATGTTGATGATACTGTTGTTGCTGCTATACTAGTGGTTTCTCTTCTCCCTTCATAAAAAATGTATCCGCAGTCCTCTCTTGGAATAGGTCACAAGCTCTATTATCTTTCTCGTCATGGCCAACCAATCGACAGAGCTTGCAATACAAGTTCACTGGTTTCGACACCATCTTCTGTAGGTACACACATTCTTCTGGTCAATGTCCTTTCGTCTGAGATACGCAAAACCAAGGCATCCCTCCTTGAATGAGGGGATTCGGTGCACCCGATTGAAAATATTCTTGAAATTTTGGGCACTAATCCTTGTGATGTCCTTTCATCTTACATCTAGTGAACCATACATCTTCGCGGGCCTCTTTCCCTTTCTTCATGTCTTGTAGATGGATCATCAAGTTTTTCAGCTGTGCTTGTATTCAATCCATGCCTAAGCCTGTTTCGCTAATTGGTGAAGCCTCCAGCTTCATTGCGATTTCCAGTGCTTCTACCTGAGTTGCTACCTTTTGTTGCATCAGCAGCCCATGAATGTGTGGCACCAACCCAACGATAAATCATTCTTTATGTTGCATATCACTCATCCCGAAACTCACTTTTTCCATTAGTGTTTTGTATCGTTGGTCAAATTCCCATATCGATTCGTTCGGAAACTATTTGATTTCTTTGAGCTCAGTAATGTACTGCGACTCGGATTTTGGTTTTCTAAATTCATCAATCATCCTCGCCTTGATCTGCAGCAATGTTTTACCTGGAGTTCCCGTTGGTACCTTAGTAAACTTCATATACCAGTCTAGTGCACGACCCCTCAGGGTCGTCGCTAACTGTCCCTTTTTTATATTGTCATCCTAGACCTACTTCACGGTCCATACTGCCTCACACAAAAACCAGTATTGTTCGAGATCCTCGGTCCCATTACCCTGGAAGGTTGGCATCTTTGAGTCGTCACCTACCATTCTTGTGCTTCTATTATTATTATTTACTGATCCGCTACTCTAACTACTATTCTAGCATGTAGGTCAACTCTCCGAATAACTTGTATTTCCTTTTATCAAGTTCTGAGTAGTGTGCAGAGTTGAAGGTATGTTGTAGCTTAGGGTCCATCCTTATTCAACTTCTGGGGTAGCCTGTTCAATCTCTTCTTCGTCATAATAAGGTTGCTTCATCCCTTGTGGTCTTGTTTCACAGTCTTCCATTCTGGTCCCCTCAGGAGACTCTTTCATTCCTCCTCTTCTTCTATGGTCACTAGAATATCACCCCACTCCTCAAGGTACCACACTCTTAGTCAGCCTCCCTTAAAAATTCGCGTCCATTTTCCTGACATCTTTCTATCAGACCTGCATTCACGCGGTACCCATAAATTCCACACACTGATCTTCTACTCATCGGAATTCATCCTCAATATACCCTTTTTGCAGACAAGCATCTTAATCCACAACTTCAGCGATAGCAGGAATCTCCCTCTAGGTCCTTTGAAAAATTTCCTTTCTGTGTCGCTATATGATTTGATTATATCAATGACGAACTCAATGATGTATCCCTTTAGGATACTATCTACCCATAAATCAACAGGCCTTGATACCTTATTGTCGACCCGTTTCAGCCGTTGGATCAGTTTTGGAGTCTAGTGGTCAGGCTCACTCTTTTGGAAATGGTTCTTCTGAAATGTCAGCTGCACCAACCACTCATGTAACAATACCGGGAATTCACAGAAGAATATCTCGTGGATATCAGAATAAATATGCCTTTCCATCCAACTACTTGTCATCTGCCTGGGGTTCTGAATTTCTCCTTCCGCAAATTCTTTTTCTTTCTTGTCAAACCAATCCTGAATCTCCGGTTTCGTTGGGTTGCACAACATGTCCTCTTCTTTCTTCTTCCGGGTCCCGACGATGGAACCATTTGTTGACACACTTTTGCTGACAGGGGTTCACTTCGCACTGTCATCAACAAACACCAACCAAACACCCTTAAGCACCATCCAAGAAAGGTTTTACCCTTTCCAGCAACACCCACGAAGTGAGTGAAGTCTCACCCGAGATGATTAAGGGGGGCTGCAGGAACTAGGTTTTTGCAGTGGGGAAAGGACATGCAACTACTTCAATTATATCGCAACAGAAACAGAGATCCACATTCGCATGCATTCATACATTCATCATTCGCACATTAACCATGTATTCACCATTCGCATATTCAATACATAATTGACATTCGCATTAACATGGAAATAACGGAGATCACGTCAATGAAACCTTACAGAAAACAACATAAAGCATTCAACATTCGACATAAACAGAGACAAAAATATAGATCCAAACATCTTCATGCATTAACTCATTAAAACTTGTGGTATAACCTTCGCATAAACAGTTCAGAACATCTTATCGTAGATCCATACAAAACTGCCGAAAAAGAGCAAAACATTACAGACTTTATCTGCACAATGTTAATCGATCAATAATAGATGCCCTTAGTGTTGGCTTGGTTTTGCAACCAAGCTTTGTGCAATGGGCACCTATCAACAATGTGATAGCAGTTTCAATATTGAAAGCAAAAACAATTATAAATTAAATCTAAATCTAAACTAGCATGTGCATATAACAAATAAATTTTTTAAAAACGATTCAAGAACAAGAAATAAAAGAATAGGTGTTTTGTATTAAGATACCTCAAACGGTGAGGATTTGTGTTGAGCAACTCCCAAGGTGAGTAGCTCTAAGCTCCAAAGGTCTCTTCTCCAAGATGCTGAAAATGGCCAAAAGTCTCATGAGAGATTTTGACAGCGTGAGGATAGGATGATGGATGGATGGAAAGTGAGGAGCCCCTACCACCTTTTTATAGTTTTTGGTGGTGGGGAATACCATTATGGTTTTGAGGAAACCAATGGTATTGACCAACATGGTTTAAGTACCTTTTCCCTCCTTTTTCCTTTTTTGAATATTTTGAATATTTTTATTCCCTTTTTAATATTTTTGGGAATTCTGGGCCCTTTTTGAGGGTTTTTTATGCTTTTTGAGGAAAAATATTCATTTTGAGGGGAAAAAGGGGTGTATTATGGTCTTTTGGTGACCTTTTGATGGATTTAGAGGCTCAAATGGTGGAAAAGTGGACAAATGGGTCATGTGAATAAGGAAATGAGCTAGTGAGCACTTTTTGGGTGTTAATAGATTTCCCCCTGATGTGTGAGGGCCGGAGCTCATCGTATGGTTGATAGACATCATAGTTCTTTTGTCTTTTTTCTGGGGTTTGGGGAAGAGAAGAGACCAGTTGGAGACTGGATCCACGGCCCTTGAAAGCTGCAGAAACAAAAAATATTACATGGCCTCAATATGAATGAGGAATAATCTCTGATAATGGACGAGGCAGGCATACCCATGCTCGTATCAAGACATATACATAACAATTAGTCCCAAGAAGGGGGACCTAAATAAAAAATATGCTGGTACATCATAAAGGTCCAAAGGGGACACTATTTTTGGATGTACTCATGATCATAACATGATTGATCTCAATAACTGATAAACTAGAATAAAGCGACAACCGTTCTGAACAAGGTCTCAGAAGGGTTGATGAACTGTTGAATCTAAAGGTGTCCAATATCTGTAGGGACTCAATGACTCTGAGTCAACTCTGAGGAGTATATGTAACTGTATACTCGAGGGAGTATAAAATTGGGGTACATCTAAATACTGTCACCATGCGCAACCCAGATATCTATAGAAAAAATGTAACTGGTTGTTTCCATAGGTAGACTCTCAAATGTGGAAGAGTGAGGTGGTATTCGGGGTCTTCAACCAATAACTGAAAGGACCAATACCCTGTGCGATTCTCAACGATGTGATCAAGGTGTTGAAGTCGAGCATGTGAGAAACAATCATTTGGAGAGGTACTGAGGACTCTTCTCGAAATGATTCGTAGGCACTCATCATAAATGGTGATGAGTCCAAGACACAGGGACCTCTAGGTCTATCCTCTGGAATAAATTTGGGTGTCGTCGACAGAGGGAGACCAACAACTAACGAGGCAATGATGTTTCCTTGACAGGAGCACGAGGTGTAGAAATGAAGTGTGGTAGTACTGATGGTAGGACTGACATACTTGTGGGGATGGGAAGTAACTGGGGTCATAGAGTGGGTAGACTCAAACTTCCTTTGTTCAAAGCATGATGACATGGTTGACCTGGCAGCGTAGGGAACTGATTGTAGGTGTGGGGATCATAGCTTTTAGGGACTAAAGGGTATGTATTGACTCGGGGGGGGTCAAGTTGATGGGTGCTGTTGAGGGATTCTCAGGGTGACATACTGTAGAATACTCTGAACAAAGGAGACCAAAATGGGGAAGCTGCCATATGAGTAGACGTGATCTGTTGTGGCACCGAGAAGCACCATTGGGTCCTTCTTCGTAGTTTTAATGAGCTCCAAGAAGGGATAAAAGTGTGCTCTGAAATAGTACTGTCCTGTGGATTTTGTGAGCCCAGGACTGTTTGTGCTCATGGGTGCTTTCATTTTTGAGGAGTCTGAAAACGATAAGAAGACTCTACGGTGGTTATGAGTACCATCTTGTGGGTTTTTACGAGCTCAGGATGGTGATTGCTTGTGGTCGCTTTCATGTTTAGAGAGTCTGAAAGTGGTAACTGGCCTCCATTGGTGTTCTTTTTCATAAGTTAGTCTCCAAGGCCCGAAAAAGCATAAAATGATGCAAATGGAGAACTCTTCTAGCTGATGTGACTAGAGTATTCCTTTTTTGTAATTAGTCTACAAGGTCCAGAAAAGGGGTAAACTTATACCATGTAGACACCCTTTTAGATACGTTTAGCAAGCATGAAAGGAAGCAAGGTTGCTCAGCGATCTTTTCATTGTTTTAGGAGTTAGAAAAGAGCTTAACAGAAACTCCCTAAGTGCCTTTTTCGTAAAAGGGATTGCTCGGCTCGAAAAAGAGGTAAAACTATACCAAACAAAAAGGGATTGATGAGAGCGAGAAAAGGTCTCAAGCATCGTCATGAGTTCGGAATATTGAATCCGGTGACATAAAGATTGTCAAAAAGGGGCAACGGCCAATATGGCATGCAAACCGAGGTGATGAGTGGCATTTTGAAAAAAATGCCCAAAAATTATGGGGTGAGAGCGAGAAATGATCTCAAGCATCATCACGAGTGCGGAAAACTGAATCCGACAATATCAAACTTGTCAAAAACGGACGACGGTCGATGTGGCACGCAAACCGAGGCGACGAGGGGGCATGGAAAAAATGCCCAAAAAATCTGGAGGTGAGAGCGAGAAATGATCTCAAGCGTCATCAAGAGCGCGAAAAATTGAATCCAGTGATATGAGACTTGTTAAAAATGGAGAACGGTCGATGTGGCACGCAAACCGAGGCAACGAGGGGGCATGGGAAAAATGCCCAAAAAATCTGGGTGTGAGAGTGAGAAATGATTTCAAGCGTCATCACGAGTGTGGAAAACTGAATCCGGTGATACAAGACTTGTTAAAAACGGAGAACGACCGATGTGGCACTCAAACCGAGGCAACGAGGGGCAATGGGAAAAATGCCCAAAAAAACTGGGCGTGAGAGCAAGAAATGATCTCAAGCGTCATCATGAGCGCGGAAAACTGAATTCGGCGATATAAGACTTGTTAAAAATGGAGAACGGCCGATGTGGCACATAAACCGAGGCAACGAGGGGGCATGGGAAAAATGCCCGAAAAATCTAGGTGTGAGAGCGAGAAATGATCTCAAGCGTCATCACGAGCGCGGAAAACTGAATTCGATGATATAAGACTTGTTAAAAATGGAGAACGACTGATGTGGCACGCAAACCGAGGCAACGAGGGGGCATGGGAAAAATGCCCAAAAAATCTGGGTGTAAGAGCGAGAAATGATCTCAAGCATCATCACGAGCGCAAAAAACTGAATCCAATGATATAAGACTTGTTAAAAATGGAGAACGGCTGATGTGGCACGCAAACCGAGGCAACGAGGGCATGAAAAAATGGTCAAAAAATGGACCTGGTGAAATCAAGAAAAGGAAAGGATTATCATGAAGTTCTCGCTGTGCTAATTCCAACGGTTTGAGGAACGGACGTCGTATGATACCGTAATGGTTGTTTGAAAAATGATCAAATTTCTATAAATAGGGTTTGGGGCCCATATGACGTGTCATTGTTACGTGTGAGTTTGGCAGAGCAATCAGAGCTCTTTCTTGATTTCTGAGAGATTTGACCATTGGTTTTTTATTCCGCGAGTTTCAGGTAACCCTATTCACCTTAGCGTTTTTAATTATGTCTTTTTTGGTTAGTGGCGGGCCCCCGAAGGCCGTGAAATTCCATGCTGGCCTTCCAACATGGAATATCGTGGGTTTCGCGTCCTTTTCCGTGATGAACATCGCGGGTTTGGGGCTGACAGTCGCGATCTTCATCGCGGTTGTCGGGCTGAAAGTCGCGATGTTCATCGCGACTATGGGGTTGATAGTCGCGATGTTCATCGCGACTGTTTGGTCAATACCTGCGACGTTCATCACGGGTTCTTGGATGAAAGCCGCGATGATCATCACGGCTTTTGATGGAAAAGCCACGATGGAATTTTTTGAAAAAAAATTTCTGGTTCTAAAAAAAAAATTCTTTGTTTTTTTGCAGGATGTTGAGGAGACCATTGGTGTCATGGCGAGAGTGGGAGATGGAGGAGGACTTGATGATTCGGATTCGGACTGATCAGGGGGTTCGATAGGCTCTGGCTGTGAGTGGGCTCGTAAAGTTCACTCAGATTCCACGGATGCGTTCAGTAGGACCACTACTGAACAAATTGGTGAGTCTTTGGGTCCCTGCAGAGGGTGCGTTCATTGTTGGGGGTGAGAGGTTAGAGATCACCCTTACTAATGTATACTTTCTTACCGGGTTACCTCGCTTAGGGGAGGTAGGGGATCTTCTGCCGAGGATCCCGGCAGGTTTGGATATCGAGGATCTCCTGGAGACCTTCTGTGTTGCTGGGGTGATTGTGCAGAACAGTGCTTTGAGCCTGAGATCTTTGTGGGAGTGGGACATGCAGGCTGTTGGGGCTTGTGTTCTGTGGGTGTTGGGTGCCGCGGCACCACATCGTTTGTTGTGGGGACAAACGATGATGGTGGATTATGTGCTGAGGGGGACCTGCTACGCGTGGGGTCAGATGTTTTTGACTGGTGTCTGGAGAGATCTGGACAAGGTCAGTCGGGAGGGGGGAGAGTTTTGCTATGCCTCCTTCCTGTGTTGTTTCTTCTTTGAGCGGGTACCGACTTTGCGGCCACGGGTGCCGGTTCGAGACGGGTTGGTGAGTGAGCCGCACATGGTGTGGTGGGGGCAGATGATACCCCACGGTGGTGGTGGTATCCGCGGGTTCTTTTCACAGGATATGTATGAGCAGTGGGAGCAGATCCCCCTGCTGATTGATGATTATCCATATGCCAGTATGGATTATCGAGGAGATCCGGAGATGCCTCGAGCCCAAGGACAGGCCTGGGGTTTAGATGGTATGTTTTTGTGTTTTGTTCTCTACTTTTCATGTGTTTTAGATGTGTTTGTTATGATTATAGTTAGATATTTATATGATGGTTCACTTGCGTGATTGTGCAGATGTTGGTCCTGTACCACCGACCAACCATGTGGTTCGTAGGGGATGGGCGATGGTGGTCATTCCACCTCCTGTAGCGGTACCACCTCCTCATGCTTGAGGAGTTGGGCCTCGCGGTCGAGGAGCTGGGCCTCAAGATGATGTCGTGGAGGGTGTTTGAGAGACACTAGACATGATCCTGGCAGGATTTCCAGAGGATGGGTGGAGGGATTTGGATCGAGACATCGTCGAGCATTGTTTCGATGCGCCTCGTGAGTGGAGGGATGAGGCTCGGCATGATCCGGCAGGGCTGGTGGAGGGGAGGATTCGGGTGTGAGATGATCCAGCGGGGCCGGCGGAGAGGAGAGTTTGAGCTCGGCATGATCCGGTGGGGCCAGCAGAGGTGGCGCCAGAGGAGCCTGGAGACCATGATGATTAGATGATCTTGTATCTGCCCCCAAATGCTGATGAGCATATGGGGAAGTACCTTTTTGTACGGCTTATGTATTTTTGTATATTGGGTGTTGAGGGAACCTATGACATGTTTGACTATATTATGATGTATATATATATATATGATTTGGTATATAGTCGTGTATGCACATGGATGCATTTATTATCTATTTGCTTGCCCGTGGAGCCATGTTTGATTTTCTGTATGCCCATGGAGGCACATGTTATGCACGTGGATGCAACATTTTGATTTTTGTATATGCCCATGGAGGCACATGTTATGCACGTGGATGCATACATTTTGATTTTTGTATATGCCCGTGGAGGCACATGTTATGCACGTGGATGCATTTTTGTAATTTTTTATATATGCCCGTGGAGGCACATGTTATGCACGTGGATGCATTTTTGTTTAAGTCCGTGGAGGTACATTTGTGTTTACTATATGGTTTGATTGGTGTGCCAGTCAAGAATGTTGTTGACCATATGTTCTGCTACACTGTTGAGATTCCTTGGGACATGTGTGAATGAAATGGATTCAAACTGTCGAACCATTTGTTTAGTGCGCAAGAATTTTCTGAAAAGACAGGGATCGAGTACATGGTAATCATTGTTGAGCTGGGAAACAAGGAGTTGTGAGTCCAAGAAAACGTTAAGGTGACTTATGCTCATTTGGAGAGCTACGGCCAAGAGACCGGTCACGGCATCATATTCAGCTTGGTTGTTGGTGGCAGAACCTACGCACACTCCGTCGATGTGGATCAACTCATGTGAAGGGGAATATATTACCCAAGCTACGGAGGCCAGATTGGGGGACCAACGGCTTGCACCATCAGCGAAACCGACGTAGCAGAGTGGAATAGGATCCATCTATGGTCATGCAGAAAAAACAAATATTTAGGTTTTTGAATTTTTTGTGAAAAACAAAATAAGACTGTACAATAATGGACGGTGGTGTCCATCAGATTTTCTATGGGTAAAATCGCTTGAGGTACAACCCGTTGCGTGGGTTGCATAGGGGGTTGCCTTCTGAATCGGTCAGAATGTATGCCCCCTATTCGAGGCAAGGGTGTATAATGTATGGGCCTTGCCACATGGACACAAACTTTCCTTTTCCAGTTTTGTCATGAGCTTGATCATAGGTGAGGACAAGGTCCCCTTCAGCAAAAGTTCTTGGGTGGACATGTTTGTCGTAACTCAGTTTGGATCGGTTCTTGGCTGCTTCCATGGTTTGGAGGGCTGTGCACCAATCTTCATCGGCTTGCTCCAGGAGTAGTAGCGTTGCTCAATTGGGGAAGTGTCCGGTAGGAGTTCAACGGCCATATGTAGGGCTGGAATTTGGAACTCGATGGGGAGGACGAATTTGACACAATGAACTAGATGGAAAGGGGTAAAACTGGTGGCGGTTTTGGTTGACGTGCGGTATGCCCATAGTGCTGGGAAGAGCATGTGGTGCCAATTTGATTTGTGTTTGTCCACAGTGCGCTGGAGGATGGTCTTCAAAATTTTATTAATCGCTTCGACTTGGCCATTTCCTTGGGGGTAGTGGGCGGAGGAGAAATGGTGTTCAAATTTCAGTAAGGTTGATAATTCTCTCCACATGGCATCTTCGAAGTGAGAGTCGTGGTCTGAGACGAGTTGCTTTGGCACTCCAAAATGAGCGATAACATGGTTGAGGAAAAAATGTGCTGCGGTGTCGGCTTTGCAATTGTAAGTTGGCATGGCTTCCGCCCACTTGGTGAAATAATCTACCGCCACAATGATGTGTTTATGACCACCGGCTGACATGGGATTGCAATCTAGGAAGTTGATGACCCATTTGCAGAATGGTCCGACAGTGACGACTGGATGAAGGGGGTCGGGTGGGGTTCTTGCCTTGGGGGCAAAAAGTTGGCAATTTTGACAATGTTTGACTATGGTGATGCAATCAATAAATAATGAAGGCCAAAAGTAACCTATGCAGATGATCTTTTGGGCGGTGGCCATGCCAGAGAAGTGGCCTCCGCAGGCACTGCTATGGCAGTCAATAAGGACTTGTTCTACCTTGTTATGAGATAGGTAGCATCGTAGGATGGTATCGACGCCACGTCAATAAAGTACATCGCCTAATAGGAGATATCGGGGGGCGTGGTGTCGTATAAGACGGCATTTGTCACAATCGATGTGGGGTCAAAATTTTTGCATGCGGAGGTAGATTAAGATGTCGTCGTACCATGGGTCGTCAGAAGAAATGATGAAAATGTGATCGTCAATGAGATCCATTTGGATAGCAAGTGATGACGAAGAGGATGGGAGATCTGTGATGAGTTGAGCGAGTGCTAGGGCCTTGGTGCTCTTTGGGGTTTTGAAAGTTAGGTTGTATTCTTGCAAGATAATCACCCATTTAGCTACGCGGCCTTGAAGGAGGCGATGTGTCAAGAGGTAAACCATTGGATTGGAATTGGATACAACCGTGGTGTGGCTCAGGAGAATGTAATGTTGCGGCTTTTGTACTGAAAAGACGATGGCGAGGGCCATCTTTTCTTCATGTGGGTAGCGGAGGGGTGGGCCTGACAAGGTCTGGCTCACATAGTAGATGACATGCTCTTGGCAAGCAGTATCTTCTTGCACAAGAACTCCAGATACGGCATGTTCGGATGCTGAAACATAGAGGGTGAAATCTTTTGTGAAATCTAGAGGAGAGACCAACGGGGCGTTTGTGAGTGCTTTCTTGAAGTTGGTGAAAGTTGTTTCTGCTTGTTGGTCCCATATGAAATGGGTATGAAGACGTAGTAGTCGTAGGAAACCGTGGACCATTGTGGCATAGTCAGGGACAAAGCGGCGGAGGAAGTTGGACCTCCCTTGAAGGCTTTGAAGTTGTATTAATGTACGGGGTGACGGTAAGTCTACAATGGCTTGGAATTTCAAGGGGTCTGCAATGATGCCTTTTTCTAAAATGACGAACCCCAGCAGGCGACCTGATGTAATGCAAAAGACACACTTGAGAGGGTTCAAGTGGAAGTTGTATTTTCGACAATGCAATAAAACTTGTCGAAGGTTGTCTAAATGATCAGATCGTTTCTTGGATCGAGTGGTGAGGTCGTCTAGATAAACTTTTATGATTCTGTGTAGATCGTGGAAGCAATAAGTCATGGTGCATTGGAAAGTGGCTCCAGCATTCTTGAGACCGAAATGCATGACGCGATAGGCGAAGGTGCCCCATGGGGTAGTGAAAGCTGTCTTGTATTGATCTTCTTTACGGATTTTGATTTGGTTATATCCAGAGAAACCGTCCATAAAAGAAAGGACCTCATGTCCCACACATTCATGGATTAGTTGGTCAATGAAAGGTGTGGGGAAGTTATCTTTGGGACAAGCGAGGTTGATGTCTCAGAAATCAGTACAAACGGGTATGGTGCCCACTTTTTTGTTTACTGGCACTGGGTTTGAAACCCAGGTGGTGTAGGCAATAGGATATATGAATCCTACTTTTTGGAGTTTCTCAATCTCAGCCTTAACAGCTGGGAGATTGGATGGGTGAATTGGTCGTTGTTTTTGTCGGACAGGAGGCACATTGGGCCAAGTGTCGATGTGATGTTCCACAATTTTGGGATTGAAGCCAGGCATCTCGGTGTAAGACCAGGTGAAGACATCATGAAACTCTTAGAAGAGTTTCTTATATTCCTGAGTTTCCGCTTGAGTGCATGATGCACCTAGCGAGATGAGCTCAGGTTTTCCAGGTGTGGTGGAAATGTCGATTTGTATAATAGGGGAAATGTTGAACATGTTCCCCTGTTCGAAGGCATCTGGTGCTGGGATGGGGTCTTTGAACTAATCAACCTTAGTTGGTAGGAAATCTTTCGATTTGACTGATAGATGGTTTTCTGCGGTGGATGTAGACGCCTCAAGGAGGAAGTATGAGCGATGATGCATATCGTCCCAAGGGTAGTCTGGTGCAGTGAGTGTTTCTAGAATTTGCTCATCAGTACGAAAGTAATTAGACCATAAATCAACGGGTTCTGGTTTGTATGTGGTTGAAATCATATAGATGGTATTGATTTCTTCCAAAGAAGATGATTTTGGAGGGTAGATCTCCTCGATGAGGGGAGGAGATATCTCTAAGTCGGCATTGTTCATCTCGTATAAGGCTGCTCTATAATCTGGGAGATCAGGGCAATGGTGTGAATAATGGCCATAAATGTCGCATATCGCACAAGGGTGGTTAGTGCGGAGCGTTTTGTCGTGAGGTTGAGGAGGTGGCTCAAGTCTTACCACTGGAATTCCGGTGTCGTCATCCAACATATTCATGTGTTCTTGGAGTGCAGGTAATTGTGGACATTGATGAGTGGCATGGCCTACGTCGTCACACAACGAGCACTTAGGGGGAATGCGAATAGTTGGGGAGTTTTTGGCTACCTTGGGGGTTGCTGGGGGGGTGCGAGTTATGGGTCCAATGTTATAATTTGGTGGGCCTCTGCCCCTTGTGTTCTGTAATGGAGGTGGGGCGTTTCTGGACGTTGATGTCATAGTCACTATTGGGGGTGGTCTGTTTTGCAGATGAGCGACTGGAGGAGGTGGTTGGTTGGTAGTAGGGATAGGTTGTACCGGTTGTAAAATAACAGTAGGAGTCAGCGGGGGGCTCGGAGCAGGTAAGTACCATACAGGTATCCCTAATGTTAAACCAGGAAGGTTGAGTGTAGCCATTACTGGCGAACTGACAACTCCGGAAAATGGGAACAAGAATGGGATAGTATGAATTGGCGTTGTGCCAATATGAGTAGGCACTATGGGTGTTTGTGGTAGTGACGAAGGCTGCTGTGTGGTGTGTGATAGGGTGCACAAATTCGATGTTTTTGTTATCGGTAAAGGTGGTGAGATTGATGGAAATGTGGAAGTCATAGGTGACTCGGTGTAGATTCCAGGACCAATTGACGACAGAAATGATGTTGGTGCGGTTTGAATGGTTTGTTCAATCATTGGTAGCACATTTTGAGGGGATGCGGGGGCGTTAGGATCATAATATGTGAGTTGATCAATATTGATAACGCATCCTTCATGTGGGAACATCATGAGGCGAAAAACAGATGAAGCCACTGCTTTCATTTTGTACATATAGCTACGTCCAAGAAGGAGGTTGTAGTCGAGCTGGGCATTGATCACTTCGATGTCGATAAGAACTAATTTGCCGCCTAGTTCTACAGGTACGTTTGCTAAGAGGCCTTGTGGTTGAGCTGAGCGTCCGTCGTAAGCTCGTAATGCAGTGGTGGATGGTTGTAAAGCGGGGGAGCCAAGTTTCTGCCACACAAGGGTGGACATAACACAGGTTGAAGCTCCTTCATCGATGATGCATCAATGCACAACAAGGTTTCGAATGTTTACTGATACTTGGAAAGCCAAATTTGATGGCAATCGAGGTTCGGCTTGGTCTAAGTTGAAAGCCATCATGTGTGTGTCGTCAGGGTCTACCCCTCCGATGGCGGATAGTAGTAGTTTTCGTTGTGCAGGGCATGTTTTCAGTACCTCTAAAGTAGACATAGCAGCGGGGGATTGTGCTAGGTCTTCCACGACGTTATAATTGGATGCTGCGCGAGCATTAGGATTGTTTTTAATCCTTCGCAAAGGGATGTGAGGGATTTTAGGTCCTCCATCCAACGGCATATTTGGTATGCGTAGTGGTTGATCTGGTGGAAGGGAGGTGGATGCGTCAGTGGGAGGAGTTTCTAGGGGTGGGCCGTACTGATTCCTGTGAGTTTGGAGGTTAATGTCATTGGATGACATCATTAATAAATGGTGTGTGCCTGGATCCGTATGCTGATAATCAGTTGCGGCATAGGTGATTTGCTGCTGGGGTGCAGCAGATCCTTGTGGGGGATCCATAGGGCGAGTATTTACTACTCCCTGGTTTGGCAATGGGTTTTGTAATATCATGGGTTGCGGTTGATTAAGTGGAGCTGGCTGTCCAGCGTGGCCCTGGCGTTGGGAATCGTTAGCCCAAAGTTTATGTGCTTTCTCTAAATGGGGGCAATTGTGAGTGTAGTGTCCATAGACTCCACATATAGAACATGGATGGTTTGTTCTCAGGTTATTGTTTTTTGGATGCTTGGGATGACAATCAGGATTCTAGTTGGGAGGAGCAGCATTATTATTATTTGGAGGATTGGGAGGTGGTGGACCTTGATTATGTTGTTGGTTGTTGCCGCGGTTACGTCCTCTTCCACGATTTTGTTGTCCACCCTGGTTTCATTGGTTGTTTTGATGTTGGAGTTGATTGTGTTGTGTGTACACTTGCCCTTGAGTAGTGGGAGGAATTTTGGGTGCCACAGGTGCGGGAGCAGGTTGTGGTGGATAATAAGTTGGTGGGGCTGGAGGTGGTCCAGTTTCCTGCTGGGGTTGTTGGTAACCCGAACCTATTGGAAGTGATGGGTTAGCTAGTGTAGCTTGTTGTGGGTAATACATTGGCTGGGCTGGTAAATGAATTGGGTTCTAGGTGGTCGGTTGGTTATAGTATGTGGGTGGTACATATGTCGATGGCGCTTTCCCATAGCAATGTTGTGGACAAGAGGGTCCATGAGTGTGATGAGTCTGATTCGTTGGAGCATATGAAGTTGTTGCTCCAGAATTAGATGTAGCCCTAGAAAGGTCTGGGGCATTTATGGTGCTCACCATGCTAAAAGGTTTATTTTGTGCCGTGACTTGGCCGATAATACCATCAGCGGCATGTGATGCCCCCAAAGCGTCACCGCGTGAAGAATCGCCTCATGGGGCGTCTGGGATGATGGTGTAGAGATAGCCTGACTGGGCATACATCAGGTCGAATTGCTGAGCTTTTAAGATAGCTTCTTCCTCTGACTGGGGTCGTTTGGAAGCTACGTCTTTGGCTATGAGGGATAGGAGTGATTTAAGAAACCAGTCCAAAAATATACGGTCATCCAATTTTATCTTACTAAGGCTACGACGCTTACACCACTCATGGATATGGTTGGTGATGTGGGTAGCTGTGTTTTGTCTGCAAGACAACAGTATTTCAACTCCTACATCATAGCGTACAGGTAACTGAAAAAACTGAAGGAAAGTGGAGGCGAGAGACGTAAATGTATGGTGGGTCCCATGTGGTTGTTCGATGTACCACTTGGCTGCAGAGCCAATGAACATTCGTTGGAACAGTCTTAGTCTAATGGAGTCATCCACTATGGAGTTAGATGAACACCATAGGTGAAATGACATTATGTGGTTTTGGGGATCCTCCCCAGGTTTTCCTTCAAACTTGGGGATGTCCGAGGGGAGCTTTGTAGGCATGGGTGGCCATGTAGGGTTGTGCCTGATAGGATAGTTGGTTAGCCTAGCCAGGTCTAGTAAGTTCAGACTAGCCATGTAAGGTAAATTAGCAGATGGGTGTGGTGTCGTGACTGGGACATAACTATTAGTGGTGGCATTATGTAGTGGTCCAGTAGCCGTTAAGGGTATGCTAGGTATTGAAGGTATGTGTCCTCCAACCGTTGTGGTTTGGGATGGGCCAGCGCTCCCAAGTGCAACATGGGTTGCAGAGGGGTTAGGAATAGTGCCAGGAATTCTTGGGATCTGGGTTGTGGTAATAAGAGGTGGTATAATTCCTATGTTGGGAATACCCATAATAGGAAGTAGTCCTATGTTGGGCATACCTAAAGGTGGAGTGGCCCCTATATTAGGCATGCCTAAAGGGTTTTTTTTACCATGGATGGCACAGTAGTAGAAGGGTTTGTGGATGTATCTCCAATAGTACTGGTGAAAAGTGGGTCGTATTGTGATCCAGCCATGAGGTTGGTTGGTGATATTTTAGTAGGGTTTTCGGATTCAGCCTCAGAATCAGATGTGAAGTGAGGCATGTCAGAATCGGATGACTGTGTGTTTGGCCGATGACGTGTCGATTCAAGGGATAAGGCTCTACGTCGATGATGTGTAGAGCCAAGTATACCGAATTGAGGGGGTTCACCCTGAAGACGACGAGATCGTCTTAAATTCTCAATGGTGAGAAATATTTTAAAAAATTTCAGTGTAAGGTGGTGATGTAAAAAACTCGAAACCCTAATGCAACAATGAGTGCAAGAGGGGAGTGAAAAAATAAAGGCTCTCAGGCCAACAACCAACCTCAAAAAGCACTTATTATAGCAGTTGTGCTATAATAAGTGGAGGGATGCAACAAAATTGATCAGAATACCAAAAGTCAAACAGTTCCTAGAAAAAAGGGGTGTTACAAGACCAAAGGTGGGTAATGTATCATGCAAACACCTAACTAGAAGTATTGTGAGTCAACAAACGATATCCTCTGCAAGGTGATGAAATCCAAGTCAGACAATATAGAGTGTTGAATCAACGGCTAGATATCCCCCTACCGGGAGGGATACCAGGTAGACAATACTAAAGAGTGGCAACTAGGATACCCCGTTCATGACACGTTCGGTTGGGTGAATCTGCGGTTTGGTGTACACCCTCTTGGGTGTACACCGAGAACTTCGAAAGGTATCCTTCGGTTACTGAATGGATTGCGGTATTCCACTCAGACTTCCGGAACCAGTCTGGCTACTTCAACCCTCCTAAGGGAGAGGCCTTCCCGATAAATTGGTTGATAACCGTGTCAAAATTATAAGGGATTTTTGGACCCTAAAGACAACCACTATGTCTCAAATGTAAATAATTGTGTTATTGGTACACCTATCCTCTCAATTCTACCTAACTACAAGATTCTTTTAAGTGCTCCCCAAGTGGGGTTAAAAGTTTGTTGAGTTAAGGTAAATTTTAAGGCTCAGTTTAAATTATGTGGCAGAGTGGGTGCAAGTGTGGTATTTCAACTGAAATTGATTTGCCTCGCTTGGGCGATTGATTACAAATGAAAGAAAAGATGCTTCCAGTTTTGCAAAAAATAAAGGCGTTTTTGAAATGTAAATGCTTGAAAAAACTATTCAAAAATAATGGATCTTTGAAATAATTTGAAGGAAAGCAAATAACATAAATATTTCAAGAAATAAATGGATCTCTTAAAAATTGCTTGGGCAAAGTATTGAGCAAATAAACAGTAAAACCTTGATCTAAATAAAATACAGAAAATCTTTCTTTCAATTGCTGAAAATTTTTAAAAAGACTTTTAATGGAGCATATATAAATAGTAAAAGATTTAGTATGGCTGTAAAAATGCAGAAAAATTAATGCTGTAAAATATGCTAAATGGGCAAAAAATAAAGCAAAAAATATTTTCAAAAAATTGGCCGAATTCAAAAAAATTGCATCGCGGGTTTTGGGAAAACAGTCACGATGTGAAGCGCTGGTTTCAGCCGCGCAGTCGCGATGTGCAACGCGGGTTTCGGCCGCGAAGCCGCGATGTGCAGTGCGGGTTTCGATCACACATTCGCAATGTGCAGCGCGGCAAATGGCCGCGAAGCCGCGATGTGCAGTGCGTAAAATGGTCGAGAAGCCGTGGCGCGCCGCACAGAAAAAAGCCGCGAGGTCACGATGAGCCGCGCGACTGTCAAGCGAAAAGCCATGAGGCGAAAAGCCATGAGGCGAAAGCCGTAAAACAGACGCTGAAAAACGAACCCGAAAATGGTAATTTCAGGCTATTAATGGCAATAGAAAGGGCCAAGATCTAGAACAGCAATGGATCTGCTGTCTAGGATGGCAGATCTATGAATTAAAATGATTAAAACTAAAAAAAACTAAGATCTAAAGCAAAAAACTGAGATCTAAGAATTCGAAGCCAGCGAAGTCGCCAAAAACTGTTGGCTTGGTTTTGCAACCAAGCTTTGTGCAATGGGCACCTATCAACAATGTGATAGCAATTTCAATATTGAAAGCAAAAACAATTATAAATTAAATCTAAATCTAAACTAGCATGTGCATATAACAAATAATTTTTTTTTAAACGATTCAAGAACAAGAAATAAAAGAATAGGTGTTTTGTATTAAGTTACCTCAAATGGTGAGGATTTGTGTTGAGAAACTCCCAAGGTGAGTAGCTCCAAGCTCCAAAGGTCTCTTCTCCAAGATGCTGAAAATGGCCAAAAGTCTCATGAGAGATTGACAGCGTGAAGATAGGATGATGGATGGATGGAAAGTGAGGAGCCCCTACCACCTTTTTATAGTTTTTGGTGGTGGGGAATACCATTATGGTTTTGAGGAAACCAATGGTATTGACCAACATGGTTTAGGTACCTTTTCTCTCATTTTTCCTTTTTTGAATATTTTGAATATTTTTATTCCCTTTTTAATATTTTTGGGAATTCTGGGCCTTTTTTAGGTTTTTTATGCTTTTTGAGGAAAAATATTCATTTTGAGGGGAAAAAGGGGTGTATTATGGTCTTTTGGTGACCTTTTGATGGCTTTAGAGGCTCAAATGGTAGAAAAGTGGACAAATGGGTCATGTGAATAAGGAAATGAGCTAGTGAGCACTTTTTGGGTGTTAACACTTAGGCTTACATTCACATTCTTATTTATATCCATCTATGGCGATTACAAAATGGTCCAAATGACCCTTTCTAACAACCTAAACTAATATTGCATTTCCTCGTTCTCTACGAATGGCCCTTCTTCCGCGGATGGTCCTTCTTCGCAGCTGTCGACTTCCGCACTTCATGCAGACTAATACCGTGCCAACACACAATCAGTTAACTGAAAATAGCTGCTCCAGCCGCTTGAATCGAATATTCAATGTTCGTTCCTATCTTCATCGAACGAACGCATGGCAATTGAACTGACTAATAGATCTCCTAAATCTGTGGAGGAAGGTGCACTTGTAACTGCAGTGATGAAAAAAAGGGCACATAAGTGGCTAGGAGGGATAATAATGACCATACACAAGCTCCAGGGGGGCCATAATAGGGACTAGGTGCTAGGAGACTCCACTGTTGTTGAATGGATGCATGGAATGCATGCATGCAAAACCAAGAAGTGATGGTGAGAATATTCCAACATTTCCCAATACCACGGAGCAATACTCCACCACCCAAAATTGTTATAAAAAGGTGGTGGAGGCCTCCCATTTCACATGATTCACTCTTCCTACCGTTACTATGCCAAAATCACTACTGAACCCTAGCCTCCAAATTTTAGCTTTTGTTCCCATAGTTGAGCTTGGACACCACCTTGAGCATTTAGAGGAGAATCAGAGACACTAGAGACCCGGAGCACCACCATCTCTACGGCTGTAAGGGCCCCCAACATATACTCACCGTTTTGAGGTAAAAAACCACTGTAAATATTTTTTACATAGTACAAATGAAGAAAACATATATATCCTATTGTATAGGTATATATCCTATTTCTCTTGGAACCTATGTCTAAGGGCTCGACCGCCTATATGTATATACATATTTTATTATTGTTTGCTAGCAATAGATTTGGAGGGATTTTGCTTATTGGAATTATTTAAATGATTTGTTTGTTGAACAACTAATTGTTGAGAGGGAACAACCCGCTCTGCTGCACTACACATCTATTAAGGGCATCTCCCTCCATAGGTGGTTTGTTATCTTGTTGTACTTATGCTTAATGTTACAACAACAGTAAGGATGAATCCCTCTTTAATTAAGATATTGGACTGTATATAGTATATGTGTATTGTATGTGATGTTCATGTGTATCTTATATATATAGATATCAATGTAGTTAGATATGATAAGAGTGTGTACATATATGAGATAGTAATATATGTGATATAGTATAATGTAAATGATAATAATGGTTATGGTATGATTAGTGTAGTATATAATATAAATATTGAATAGGTAATGTATGCATTTACAATGTATAGTGTATATATATACAAGATTGTATATATATATATATATTAATTATTGTGGTAATGATCTTTTTTCCCTTGCATATATAAATATTTTATATGTATGGTGGTGAAGGGCCTATTCTTCTCACTATTATCTTGGATTGACTATTTTTTATAATTAGTTGTGTTGGCATGGTTTGCACAAGAGGGCTTATGCCCATATTTAGTTAGATGTAATGCATATGCATGTCAAATATGCTCGTGGACTGATAATGAGATGCATATGATGGTAAAGAAAGGGTGCAACCCTATCATTGTCTTATCTTGATAATTTTATTATATAATTATAGTGTATGCCATGCATGTGTAAGTAACTGCATACATACGCTTTATGTGTTGGATGGATTGGTAATTGCATTTATATGTACCAAGTGTAGGGTCTCTTGGATATATTAATGTCAGAGAGAAGGCTTAACTCTTTTCCTGTGCTTGAATGCATATGCCTATGATTTGGTTGGATATGGGTGAATTGTCATCCATGTTGCTTTTAATTAGAGGAAATATGGGGTCTAAAAGGGGCCTCCTAAGGAAAATAATAAAAAAATCCACGTCACGCTACCAATATGCCATGCCACACTAAGTTAAAAGTGTTATCTAGTGGAGGTCAACCTATAATATCTTAGTAATGGTAGTTGACAAGTATGTTGGTTAGTGTAGTGTTACGAGATGATGGTTGAAAATAATAATGAAAGGTTTAGATTTTTGTGCATACACAATAACTGATATAGTGGTAAATTTTTTAATTTATATTATAATTTATTTAATTTTTTAATAAATGTACCACTACTTATTTTTATATATTTAGTAAATGAGCAGTCTATTTATTCTACGTTTTCGACTTTACGGTGAGTTTTGGTCGGAATCCGGTAATTTGGTTTTTGGTAAAATCCAAAATTTTACATGTTTAAATTGTGTTTTTGAATCCATAAATAGATTGAGCACCCTTGAATACCTTGATGACACCCAAATGATGCAATTTCCATAGTTAATATTTGCAATTCTAACCTTTTTTAAAGATTTCCAACCAAAATAAGAACAAAATAAAACGGAAAATATGCTCGAAAAAGGTTGAAAATGTAGAATATTTAAACTACACCTTTAATAAAATCTAGAACTTAAAAAAGACTAAAATTACAATGAAAAAATAGAATTAAAATAATACTAAAAATAAACAATCATTATTTGTATTTTATTTTATTTTATTATTACTTCAAGATTCTTTAAAATACAAATCTCACATTAAGATGGTAATGGAGTAATTTTGAAATAATAAAAACATTTATATAATTAATCTCTTATAAATAAAAATAAATAAATTAAAAAAAAAGTATCATAAACAAATAAAAAAATAGGAGAAAGATAAAATAAGTTTTCATTATTTCTGTGATAACTTTCTCCTCCAAGATCAGAATTTGACGCTTTTAGTACCGTCGGACATGTACCTATGAGAGCTACAACTTTTTTGTTTTTCCTTTTTTGATATTCCACAGCAATTTTTCAAGCCAGTCATTTTAGTATCTGTACTAAAATGACCTCCCCGAAAAAATGGTGTTGAACATCGAAAAAGGAAAAACAAAAAAGTTGTAGCTTGTGTCGATATCTTTCCAACGGTACCAAAAGCGTCAAATTCCGATCTCGAAGGAGAAAGTTATCACAAAAATAATGAAAACTTATTTTATATTTTTTTATGATACATTTTCATTTTTTATTTTAATTTATAAGAGATTAATTATATAAATATTTTTATTATTTCAAAATTACTCCACTATAATCTTAATTAATGTGAGATTTATATTTTAAAGGACTTGGAAGTAGTGATAATATAAAATACTCTATATTTATTATTTCAAAATTACTCCACTATCATCTTGATTAATGTGAGATTTATATTTTAAAGAACTTAGAAGTAACGATAATATAAAATACTCTATATTTATTATTTCAAGTATATTTATCATATTTCAAGATGAAATTTTCAAGATCTTAACCAAGGTGAGGTTTATATGAAGTTAGCTATTATTAAATAAAATTATGACACATAAGAATCTTTGACTTCTATATGTCCAACTCAACCATAATGGTTGAAAAAAGTTATTGAAATTCTATTGGTTTGAGAAATCCAACTCATTTTTTGGCAAATCCAACTCATCCATGACACATTTTTTTATAAGGCTTATTTTAGACCCCAAATTTCCTCTAATATTGTTCTTAAGTCCCTTGCGTGGGATGAGGGCTTTCCACTTATGAGTTAAAGTATGTTATTAATGCTTGGTAAGCTAATGGATTTGTGTTAACTATGTTTATTGGCATGATAAGTTGATTGGGAATGGATTGCTTCCCTTGTCCTATTTATGCATATTAAGTAGGCTTAAGTACTCTACCTATGAAGGATCAACTCCAAGTAGATCCTTTTGTTTCTTATCCCAGTATGCCTATGGACTTAATGTATGGTTGATGAGAAGAACTCTTGGGAAGAATTCTATGTCTTCCCTTGGTCCTAGTGGAAACATTTCCTAGCTCGAGGGAAGACTCACAACAGAAAGAGTACAGGTTGGATGAGTTCCTACGGTTGGGTAGAATGTGGAACTTGGACACCTAGTTTCCCTTACATAGTCAAGTGTTCTAAAGTTGTGGTATTGATGCATTAAAAGACTTGTTAGGATGTATATGTAGTCCTTACACTTGAAGATTTTATGTGTGTTGTTGGTTTTTCCCATCTTGGTATCCGCAAGACTGTATGGGTTGGTATAATGATTAATGTTGTATGCATTAGCATATGATCATGTTGTTGTGATATAATTGATAGTAATACATATTGTTCATATAGGTTGTCGGTATGCTTATGGTTACGTAAGTATGTGCTTATGTAGTTATGTTGTACATGCATACACTTTGTATCTATCTTATGATCATGTGAATAGGTGTACATCATCATCATGCATTTAAGTTATGATAGTACTATGAAGGCAATGTGCATCATGGGTGTCTATGATAATTGGTGATGTTCTAGTGGTTATGAATGTATAATCAAGCATATATAGACATGATAATCCTATAGAAATAATGCTTATGTGGCTTGTTAGTCTAGTCCTTAATCCTGTAATAATGCTTGATGGACATCCTTCTTGTGTAAAGGAATGATTGACAAATGAATGGTGTTATGTGGCTCATCTTGACTTGATTAGAAAGGACATGATAGTCCTATGTGTTATCATTGGGTGAGGCTTGCCCTCTAAAATCAATGCATATGTTTTGATGATTGTATTGATTGTAAAGAGTCAATGTTAATGGTTGGAATATGATTTTATACCTTGATGCTTGTAATTACTATGTTAAGGATTAGTATCTATGTTGTAGCTAGTCACCATTAAAAGTTAGTAATGCTCATGTGGAATGTGTGATACAACTATGGGGATATAGACTATATGTACATTATGTAATATACTATGGACCCTTTGAGATCTTAGCTAGGATAGGTCTCGTTGCATATGAGGTTGCATTTCCTACTTGCATAAAAGTGCATAATGTATTTAATGTATCTTTGTTGAAAAACTATATACTTGAAGTTAATCATGTGATTGATTGGAATGTGACTCAGGTGGAACCGAAAGGGGATTTTCCAGTACAACCAGTCTACATATTGGGAAAATAAAGACCAAGGTGCTCCAGAATTGAGATATGATGCAAGTAAAGGTCCAATGGACCCATTACAGTCTTACTGATGCTACCTGGGAGATGGAAGATGCTATCAGGGATTCATACCCTCATCTTTTTGAAAATGCGTGAAGGCATGTACGAATAAAGGCATGCGTGAAGGAATCTATGAATAAGTATGCATCAATGACAATGCATTGTTTTAAGGGGGAAGGGGATGTAATACCTCGGTTGTTAAGCCCCTAACATATGCTATTATTTTGTTTTTTTATTAGGAACTAGGTTTTAGGACTATGGAATTTGGACATTATTATTATTATTATTATTATATTATTATTATTATTATTATTATATTATTATTATTAATGTTTAATTAGATAACTAGCTCAACATGGACAACTAACAAGAATGGGGGACCATGGATTCCACATGTGAGGAGTTTGGGGACTAGGAGTTGTTTATCTCCCTAACATTACGTGTTGGGTCATATTTTTTATTATTTTGGTTTGTGGAGGTACTATTACACCCTCTTTGATGTTTAGTGGGGCTTACTTGGCTTGTGCGCCCACCTTGGCTATTTCCAAGCCTCTTATGATACACTTCATGTGCTAGTGCACCTCGTTGACTATTTTTAGCCTCCACTCCTTGAAAAAGTGTGACCCCCTTATCTATTTCACCTTTTTCTATTATGGGAAAGTGAATCTCTAATTGTAACCTCCCTTTCATGAATTGAGTAACCCCCAGTAAAATTGATTTACCTCTCTTGGAATTGGAGTTACTTCCTTGGGAATTTGAATGGATTGAATGGATAGAGAAGGATTGGAAAGGGGCCCTCATTCATTCATTCATTCTTCTTCTCTCTCTAATCTCTCCAGTAGAGAGGCATGCTCTCTTGTTGGGAAATACATGTCATCGAGGTGGAGATGCATTATATGGTTGAAGATTGAAGGCCTTGTAATGAGGTTTGAAGAACCTGTAATGGCGATTGCAGATTGACTATGTAGAACACAACATGCGTCCTCATCCCATTGCTTGTCCCAGTTAGAATATATGCACATGAATCCCAGCGGTGGAAGGTGATGTCCTGAGGGACCTGTATGGTGAAGGGAATCCCATTGCACAAGGTAGTGTAGATGGAAGGGAAAGTTTAGATAGAGAAAGGTGTAGTTGTGGTTTATGACAATGTGGAAAGGGCGCAAACATATGTTCTATTTCTCCCATTTATGATTATTTATGGGTTGTGATACCAATTCCATTGCATTCATAGTGAGGTTCCTAGTTAGGAATTTTTTTTTTCATTGAAGAAGATTTACGTTTGACTAATATATGGTCATTTTGTTGTGGCAGGGTTTTCTCATAGTGTTGAGAAGGGTGCAGCCATACCTTCTGGTTCAAATGTTTATGATCATTTCTGGGTTGTGAGACCTATTCCATTGCATCCAAATAAATGCTTGTTGTAAGTAATACCTTTTGTTTCATTGAAAATGCTTTCTGTATGACTGATATAGGATTGTTTTTGTGTGGCAGTGTTTCTGGTATTGAGATGAGCGCACCATACCAGTTGGTTTGAGAGTATATCTCCCATTTATCTATGGCCTGAGCTCATGGGTGAATGTCATGTTGAAAGATACATGAGCATGACATGTCTATGGCAGGGTGGAACGTTGTCCTGTTGAAGCTAGTTTCCCATGATTGAGATGAGTATTTTTTTATATGTTTGTTTACTGCATTTCGAAAATATATGTTCTTATATTAGATCTGATTTGCTTATGATTTGTATAGATGTAGGTGATAACCTTGAGATATGATTTTATATGGCTGTAGATGATACTTTTCATTTCTGAATTGGTGCATGTTGATATGGCTATGGTTGGTAGTCTGTGATGAATATTTTATTATGTGCTTATTTACAATATTCTGATGTACATGTGTTCTTGGCTTATGGTTTGTATGGATCTAGGTGAAAGCCATGCGATCTTATGTTATTATCATATATATGTCTATAGATGGCATTCCTCATATCTGGTTTTACTTATGTTAATATGGTTGTAGGTGGCAGTCAGTAGATCTAGTTTCTAGTTTGTCAATATGGTTGAATATGGTTGAATATGGCAAACTGCAGATCTTTTTATTTATACTATTAAAGTTAAATTGAAAATATGATTTTGTTAATGGTTATATTGATGTGGAATATCTAATTATTTGATATTATATTACATGTTAAAATCTTGTGCAGATCCGTTTGCATTCATGCTTGCATTTACCTTGCATAACATGTGCATATGGAAAATGAATTGTATCACATGTTTGCTTGTCTTTAGAAGGCTAATTGTTTGATCAAATTAGCTTGTTGGCATGATGACCTAGCCTTAGATAACCTTATTCCACTATGCATTTATCTTGATTCATCCTTCCCTTGGGTTTCCTGGTGACCTTGGCCTAATTTGTTTAGGGGATGGGGACATCACATTAAACCATATGTTCTAGTTCACCCATTTCTGCTCATTTTTGGGTTGTGAGACCTGTTCCATTTTCTATGGAGTGACGTTTCCCATAAGGAACACCTTTTGTTTCACTTAAAAACATTTTCGTATGAGCAAGTTATGATCATTTTGGCCCGACAGTCTTTCTGGTGCTGAAAGGAACACACCCTGTCTTTTGATTGAGAGTACCTCTATATGTAGATCTGTTCTATTGTTGAAAATATAATTATATTATTGTATATATGATTTTTATTAGAGATTGATGGCTGGAGGGAAGGCATCCCTACAATCTAAATCATACTAGTGAAAGATGGCTATAGGGGACAATAACGAGATTTGATTTTAGAGGCTGTAGTTGGCATCCTGTGCCTCTATCCTTGCTATGGTTTGTGTGTGGTTGTAGATGGTTTCTTGTGGACATGTTTTGATGCTATTCTTACTTACTACTTAACTATACTATCGAAAAACTCATAACATAACTGATAAGAAATTCTCACGTGAAAGATAATTATGTAAGCAAAAGATAACCACAACAACTAAATACTTACTAATCACATTCTCAATAGCATTACAAATCGAATAATTACTATAAAGTATATGAGTTAATTGTATGTTCATAATCATACTAGAGATTCTAATTATCACGCCTTACTCATGTACATGTTACGAATTACATTATTATTACGTTCAATAGTATGCACCACAAGGGAATGTTATGTTTGCATGCCTTGCAATTCTTTTAAAAGGATATAGATTTAAATTCATTGGTTGAGTGGTTATTTGGCCTAACCTTAATCCAGAATGTAATACTTCACTTAGCCCCTTTTTCCTAGGTTTCCTAGTGCCTCTAGCCTTAGTTTGAGGTTGGGGACATTACAAGTGGTATCATAGTGAATGTTTCAACACTACAGTTGTTGGGCCTTCTGCAGAGTTCTGTGAATATGCCTTAGAGCTTCTATGCATTGAATAAACCTTAAATTAAATAATATCTTATATATAAGCATGCACCCTAATGTTGTTAGTTAAGTAAACTGTTAACCTGGGACGACTATGGACTTGATATCCAACCGTTAAGGAGAAATAGCTCCCTTCGTGTCCAAGTGACGCCATTTTCCAATTAGGTGGATTATAATAAAAGAGTCGTATTTTTTATAAATAGAAAAATAGTTTGAATAATAATGAACTTATAACTGGTGTGTAGTCTTCTAACAATAATTGTTAATGAACACATTGCAGTTTCCAATGAAGGATTGAACAAGCAGTGTGGTTATTGAATTGAAAATTTTAATCAAACTAGTGAAGACTAAAGACTCAGTATGTACAAGTTCAAAAATAGGAAATCAGAGAGAAAAAATGGATTTTGAAGAAGGACAGTTGCCCTATATCCTTGAAGAGGAGTTTGTTTGAAGAAGAGAAGTAAGTACGAGTAGACATAAGAGAAAAATCATTGAAGCTGTAAGAAAGTGTCCTTTAGAAATGAATGGATTAAAAACCTTTGCAGACTTAAACATCATACCATTGAGATCTTTTGATGTATTGATTGACATGGATTGGTTGGATACACATCATGCCATACTTGATTGTCATAACAAAACTTATACTTATTTGGATGAAGAAGGAAACCGAGTAACAATTAGAGGCATACCTAGAACCATATCGCTAAGGAAGATCACAACTCTGCAGATGAAGAAGTGTTTTACGAAAGGGTACTAGTTGTTTGCAGTTCATGTGGAGGAACCAAAAAGAAGGAAAAGAGGAAGACATACAAGATTATCCAGTGCTACAAGATTTTGCAAACATATTTCAAGAACCACCATGAATGCCTCCTAAGAGATACATTGATTTTTCTATCAATTTGGTTCCAGGAACAATACCCTCATCTAAAGCACCTTACAGAATAAGTACCCCAAGGTTGAAAGAGTTGCAGATGCAGTTAGAGGATCTATTGAATAAAGTTTACATAAAACCCAATGTTTCACCTTGGGGAGATCCTGTGTTATTTGTGAAGAAGGATGGAACTCTAAGACTCTACATAGATTATATACAATTGAACAAAGCAATGATTAAAAACAAGTACCCATTTCCAAGGATCGATGACTTGTTTGATTAATTGAGAGAATCCAAAGTGTTTTCAAAGATAGATTTGAGATTAGGATACCATGAAATTAGAATTAAGAATGAGGACATCAGTAAGACAACGTTCATAACAAGGTATGGACATTATGATTTCACGGTGGTACCTTTGGGTTGACAAATGAACCAACAGTATTCATGTGTCTGATGAATGGAGTTTTCAGAAAGTACTTGGATAAGTTTGTAATTGTTTTCTTGGATGACATCCTTATCTATGCCAAGACAGAATAAGAACATGAAGAACATCTAAGGTTAGTAATGCAAGTACTTAGAGAACATTAGTTGTACGCCAAACTAAGTGTTCTTTCTATCAGAGAAGAATCCACTACTTAAGACATACAACATATTGGGAAGGTGTTTCAATAGACCCTGGGAAGATAAGATCTATTATGGAATGGTCGACACTAAAGAATATATCAAAATTAAGATCTTTTATGGGGTTAGATGGATACTACTAAAGGTTCATTAAAGGATTTTAAAATTTAGCCCATCCTATCACATCTTTACATAAGAGGGTGTGAAATTCGAATGAACACCTAAGTGTGAAGATAGTTTTCAAAGACTTAAGAAAATGCTTACCAGTGCACCATCCTTGAAGATTGTGTATCCTAACGGAAGTTTTGTTGTGTGCACAGATGCATGTAAGCAAGGTAATGGTGGATTATTGCTGCAATATGGACATGTGATCAGTTATGAATCCAGAAAGTTGAAGGAACATGAGAAAAACTATTCCACTCATGATCTAGAGCTCGCAACCATCATTCATGCCTTGAATATGTGGAGACATTATTTGATGGGTAAGATGTTTGAGTTAAGGACCAATCATGATGGTTTGAAGTATTTGTTTGAGAAACCTAATTTGAATGCAAGACAAAGAAGGAATGATGAACACTATTAACAATTTAAGGAATGATTGAAACAAAAGAAAATACCACAAATATTTGATAAGTATAAGTTGGAAGAGAATGTAATCCTTATGCATAGAGATAGAGTTTACATGCCCAACTCAGGAGATCTAAGAAAGATGATTTTGAAGGAAATTCACGATGTTCCTTATGTTGGAAATTCGTTTTATCAGAAGATAGTGGCAGCAGTGAGGAAGTCGTGCTATTGGTCGGGGATAAAGAATGATTTTGCAAAATATATTGCGAGATGCATGGAATGCTGGAAATTTAAAGTTGAGCATCGACATCAAGCAGGATTGTTGTAGTCGTTTCCGATACCTGAATGGAAGTTGGACGTAGTGACAATGCATTTTATCACAAATATAACTAATACGAGACTACAACATGATTCCATCATGGTGGTGGTGGATAAGTTTACTAAAGAGGCACACTTTATTCCAGTAAAGACAACTCATTCAGAAACTAACATGGCATACATTTAAATGAAAGAGGTTTCCAGATTGCATGGAATTCCGAAGGCTATAGTGTCAGACAGAGACTCAAAGTTTACTGGTATCTTTTGGAAGGGCTTGTTCAAAGGATTTTGTACATATCTGAACATGATTACAACATACCATCCTAAGATAGATGGTCAGATAGAAAGATTTAATCAAGTGATTGAAGACATGGTGAGAATGTATGTGATGGATCAATTGTCCAAGTGGAAATATTTCTTACACTTAGGTAGAGTTTGCATATAATAATGGATATCATGCCTCTTTGAAGATGAGTCCTTTTGAGGCTATGTATGGAAGAAAGTGCAATACTCCTATCATTTGGGATAATCCACTGAACATAATCATTATTGGACCATAACTATTGAAAAATATGGAGGATGAGATGGTTAACATCAAGCATAATCTGAAGGAAACTCAAGATAGACAAAAAATCTATGCAAATTATAACATAATTGACAGGTAGTGGGGATCATGTCTTTTTTAAACTCAGACCCTAGAAGAGCACCTTGAACATAGGGAACTATTCTAAGCTAGTTGCTAGATACTATGACCCTTTTGATATCCTATCCAAGATATGATATGTTTCTTATGAGCTTTCTCTCTTTGCTTGCATTAAAGTACATAATGTGTTTCATGTGTCTTTATTAAAAAAGTATATACCTGATGATAACCATGTGATTGATTGGAATTGTCATGTCCCCCATTTTGACCCTTATAATATTTTGGGCTATAATGTAAATAATGTATGCATATTATGTATGATTCCTAGTGTGGAGCTCAAGGCCAAGGCCCTGCTGGTGAACGCTCGACCTTTAAGAGGCAAGTATTTGAAATTATGCTACCCATGTGCTAGAGAACCATGGGAATTGTAAATATGCATTTTAATATAAATGCCCACAACTAGCTATGCAATGCAACAAGAGATGGGGGCATGATATTACAAGGAATTGGGAGGAGGATATTCAAACCCTTGAGCCAATTGAGTCAAGCCAAGTGTCAATGAGAGAACCCATGAACCCTCAACTACCCATGTTGACTTTTGTACCCAATCATTCATTTCTCCCAAGAGTTGGTTGAGGTAGTTAATGCCTTGGGGAATGGAGAGGTATGGCTGTCCAAATTCGAGTATGGGCAAGCCACCCTTCTTATATTTTCGTGTTTGGCTTCTTGGGCAAGAAAAGGGCCACTAAATTGCTCCCCAAACAATTATTCAACCATCCGTTTGCTCTCTCACGAGTTTAGAGCTTCCTGGGCATTTCCCTCCATGAATTTCCTATGTTTACCTTCGTTCTCCTAGCTGGGAAGGGCGTTTTTGTTGTGGCTAACAGTGGGGAAGAGAGGGGAAACAATTTGGGGTTTAATTGAGGCCATTTTGGCCCACTAAATGCTCATACATCTATGGGAGAAATCGGTTTTCTTCCCTGGGGTTGATTCCCTCTTCCCACAATTCATTTTTGGTGTGCCTGCGTTTTGGGGAAAACCCATTGACCCTATTCTGTGAATCCATGGTTGAATTATGTATCCATGCCAGTTTTGAGCTACTGTGTGTAAAAGAATGTTGGGGTTGATATGGGTATCCAATGCTTTGGCCATGCAGGGTTTGAGAGTCCCAAGTTCCTTGTAGATATCATGCCCAGCTCGAGGGTGGTCTCTGAGTGCTGAAATAATACAGGCTGGGCAGAGACCTACGGTTGGGAGGAACGTTGCAGCGACATAGCTAGTTGTTTGGGACAGCATTGCATCAAGATGAGTATTTTATTGTGTATTTACTTCTGCAAATGTGTTAATTTGTTGACTGTGTTAAATTGAATAGCAGTCATGTATTATGTGTGTGGATGAGTTCATTTCCGTTGTGCATGTTTGTTTGATTTACATCTGCACACATATCTTTTATGGCTGTGAATCTAATGAATATGGCTGAGTTTATGAAAAGCCCCATAGAATGGCATCAGGTTCCCCTCCTTGCACTAGGCCCAAGGGTGGGTATGTGACAGGAATGTGATCCAAGTAATTACATTACACAATGTATTTCTCGGTTTATATATGTGTGTGTGTGTGGTACTAATTATGTAATCGAATGGACTGTGATCCAGGTAGAATCAAAAGGGATTTTTCGATACGTCCAGTTTCCATTGTAGGCAGCCTAGTTGCTGTTGAATCGAGAGATCAGGCAAGTAAAGATCCAGTGGGATCATTACAGTCTTGAGGATGCTACATGGGAACTAGAAGATGCTATGAGGGAATCATACCCTCATCTATTTTGAAATTTTTGTGTTGCGGAATGTATGTAATAAATATGCATCAAGGACGATGCATTGTTTTAAGGGGGAGGGGATTTAATACACTGGTTGTTAAGCCCCGGACTTATGATTATTTCTTTGTTGATGTGACTATGGAATTATTATTATTTGTTTGTTGATGTGAATATGGACTTTGATTTTATTATTATTATTATTATCATTGCTTGTGATTGTTATTAATTAAATACAATTGGCTAAGAGGAGACAACTAAAAGAGTATGGGAGGTCATGGTTCCACGAGTGAGGGGGTTTGGATTTAGGATTTTTTTCTCCCCCTAACATTGTACAATGTACCCTACTTTTGATTATTTTTTACTTGGGTGATACTTTGGATCTTGGATTATAGTTTAGTGGACCCATTTATACCTTATGCACCCCCCTTAATGGTTTTTTGGGTCTCACTTGGTAAGTGTTCCCTCGTGAAGAAATTCCTTCCTATTTTGATGCCTCCAAGTCATTTATGAGCCTCTATTCATCCTAGTGCACCCTGTTGATGATATATTTTCCTATTTTTGTGCCTCCATCTCATTAATGAGCCTCCATCACTCCTCATGCGCCCCTCTTGAGTTATTTTTTTTCCACTCATCCATTTTTGTTTGTAACTCCTCCTCATGGAGCTATTCCGGGTTAAGTAACCTCCACTTGACTCTCCACTCTCCCTAATTCGATTTCCCCCTCTGTGATTGAGTGGTCGACACACTAATTCGTGTTGCCTTGGTAGAATTCGAGTTGGATAGCTTATGTTTGAGTTAAACCCTCCTCTTGATCCTAGTGGGCTTGCCTTGGTTCAAATTTCCTCTCTCTCCTATAAAATCATGTGCTCTCTCCTTGTTGAGGCTAATCCTGAGATTGGATCACTTTACTTGTGCTATATCACTATGTTATGAGTGTTGATGGTATTGAGACTATGTTGGGACTGATTTCCTGTTGTAGGATTCCCCCAGAGAGTAGTCTAGTATTCGTTTCTAGAGGGTAGTCTGGAAGATGTTTCCCTTGCTTCTACATTGGGAACCACTTTGCTAGTTCATGTTCTCGCATGTGATTCCTAGGAATGGGATGGTGATATCCCGAGGGTTGATTTAGGTGAAGGGAGTCACATCCCATAAGTAGTGGAGATAGACGGAGAGCGGGAGGTATTGGGAAGTATTATGGTTTCTCGAAAGATTATTTTTTGAGAGTTTCTAGACTGAGTGTGCTATGATTGTGGATCTATTGCCTCAACTTGGGGGTGACCTATTCAAGCAAGGCAGGCTTGACAGTGTCTACGGATTGGAGTAACATTGTCCCATTGAAGCCAATTTCCTAGATTTGAGATAAGTATCCTCTCATGTGCTATTCATCTTATTTTATTCAGTATATGTGATGTGGTGATTGATTTATGCTATATTTATGTTCATGGTTTATATGTAAGGATCTGTATGCAATATGGATGGACTTTGTACATGATGAATCCAATTTATTATGATCCTTCTCTACCATCTATTCTTTCTCTTTTCCTTCAGTGTTTATAATTGTGGCTCTCACAGTGTTGAGAGGGGCACAACCATATGTTCTGGTTCGCTTATTTATACTCATTTTCTTGTTGTGAGACCCATTCCATTGTATCCGGAGTGACCTTTCCAGTAAGGAACACCTTTTGTTTCACTGAAAAATATTTCTGTATGATCAAGTTATGATCATTTTGGCCTGGTAGTGTTTCCGATGCTAAAAGGAACACACCCTGTCTTTTGATTGATAGTACCTATGTCTGTAGATCTGATATATTGTTGCATATCTGATTATATTATTGTAGATCTGATTTGTATTAGTGATTGATGGCCGAAGGCAAGGCAACCATACAATCTAAATCGTACTAGTGAAAGATGGTTGTGGGGGACAACAATGAGATTTGAATTGGAAGGTTGTAGTTGACAGCCCATGCCTCTGTCCTTGCTATGGTCTGTGTGTGGTTATAGATGGCATCCTGTGGACAAGTTTTGATGCTATTCTTACTTACTACTTAACCATACTATCATCTCACACATAACATAACTGATAAGTAATCATCATATGAAAGATAAATATTATGCAAGCAAAAAATAACCACAACAACTAAATACTTACTAATCATGTTCTCAATAGCATTACAAATCCAATAATTACTATCAAGTACCTAGGTTAATTGTATGTTCATAATCGTATTAGAGATTCTAATTACTGTGCCATACTCATGTACATGTTACGAATTACATTTTATTACGTTAATAGTATGCACCATAGGGGAATGTTATGCTTGCATGTCTTGCAATTCTTTTAAAAGGCTATAGATTTAAATTTATTGGTTGAATGGTTAATTGGCCTAACCTTAATCTGATGTATAATACTTCACTTAACCCATTTTTCTTGAGTTTCTTATTACCTCTGGCCTTAGTTTAAAGTCGAAGACATTACACAATAACTATTAAATATCAATTTATTTATAATAACTATTAAATATCAATTTATTTATAATTTTCTTTTACAATTTATTTTATAAATACATTTTATTTTATAACTATTGAATTTTTTAATTTAAATGTTTTTAAACATTATTAACACAAACAAGAAAACATTGAAATTTAAAATACAAAATTCCATCCTAAGTAGATGGACAAATATTTAATTTCTATGTTTTTATCAAGCCATATGAAATATAAACATTACAACCTTGCTTTGCATTGCCACTCCCTTGCCATTCATCGTTCAAACATGTGATATTCATTGACATAGATAGTAAGTTATTCAAAGGTTTTATGATTTTTTTTGCCTAGTTATAGTTGTTTTTTCTCTTCAATATTTAGCATCCAAAAATCTAACACTTTTATAAAACGAATCAAATTAATATTATCATTGTACTTTCTCCTTCAATATTTAGCATCCAAAAGATCGACACTTCTGTAAAAAAAATTAATAAATGATAAAACATAAAAAAAATATTAAAAAATATAATAATTACTTAATTAATTGTAATTCAATAATTAATTAAATAATAATATCATTTTTAAATATAACGATAATAATTTTAATTACATTAGTTTATATTAGTTTATGATAAGAAGATAAATACTTATTTAAAATATTATAATCAAAGTAACAATAAAATAATATTGTTTAATTCAAAATATTATTATTTGATTATAAATATAATTATAGTATAGTATATATATTTGATAGAGAGATATTAAAAATACTATAATTTAATTAAATATGATATTTAAATAGATTAATATTATTTAATGAATTTAATGAAATCCATATTTTAATTGTTCGATTAATAATATTGTTTAATTAAACAATATTATTAATTAATTTAAAAAAATTATAAAATAAGTTAGTGAATGATAATATTAATTAATTAATATTTTTATTTAATTAATAATAATACTAATTAAATAAATAAATAATAATAAAACTATTATTTAATTTTTATTTTTTTTATTTTTATTTTTTTTCAAAGAAAAAAAAGCGTAATTTCATTCATCATTAGAGATCAAAATTACATTATGTATTCACTGTGACAGTGAATTATCAAAGGCCTATAGTTCATAGGTATCATGATGAGACTCTTACGTCTGCTTTCAATCAAAAAACATTTCTGTTTTCCACAAAAAAAAAAAGAAGTACAGTCCCACTGGACTATTTTGCTGTTACAATTTCAACTATAAATGCCGAAACAGTGACATTAATTTCATATAAATATAAAAAGCATACTGTTATATAACAAGTATTCTAGATCAATCTATAAAAGTTCTGTGGTAATATGCAGAGCTCTGTCCATCCCTTAATTCAATATTTATTCAGTTACCGTTTGCCAAGTCGCAGCCCATCTTTGGATAAACAGCAATGTTATGTAATGAAAGGTCTGAGCATGCTCTCAGTTTTCTGTCCATCCAGTTCTTCAACTACTTTCCAAATGCCAAAAGCCAAGTTCTGCCCTTCTTTGGATGCCTGGTCCGCTTTTTGGTTATTTTCCCTGTATACATGCCGGCATATGAAAGTGTCAAAAGTTTGTTTAAGCCTCTGTACAGTGTGAAGAATATTTGCAAGTCTAACAACTCTGCAATCCTGTGTTTGATTGGTCCAGTTTATAGTATTCATGGAGTCGCCAAATACCGCCAGTCTATTGATGCCTCTCGCAGCAGCAAAGATAAGCAGCAGTTTCAAACTCATAACTTCAGCATAATTGTTTGTACCCAAACCCAGTCCCATGGTGATAATATAGAAGTGTGAATCCGTTAAATATAAAACAGCGCCCCCTCCACAGACCTCATTGCTAGCAGCTCCGTCGAAAAAACCCCACGGGTAGGTTCTGTCGATCTCCACTTCCATAATGCGTCTCTGATGAGAAGCCCTAATATGTTCGGGATATGCCATGTAGAGACCCACCGTCATTGTGCCAATAACCTCAGGTGTGTAAGGTTTATCCAGGAATATAACTCCGTTCCTAGCCAACCATATCCCCCACATGATAAGTAAAGGTAGGGCCTTCAGTTTCTGAGTGCGCGCCCAGCTCCACCAGCGTTCCCATGCTTCGTTAACAGTGTTACCATCCCAACGACAATCTAAGTTCAGCAACCTTGAACATTCATGCCAGACCGCCGCCGTGAATGGACACTTGATAAAGAGATGTGTAATATTTTCCATATCCTTCTTACACAGGGCACACCACCCCGGGCCCTGAAAGCATCTCTTCTGCAAAATATCCCAAGTCGGGACCCGATTTTCCAATGCACACCACATGAAGATTCTGTTTTTCGATGGGCATTTTAGTGTCCATAATGATCTCCACCACCAGGCCCCATCCCGTGCAGCCTCACCAGCACTAAGTACATTATAACCCGCCTTAGGTGTATAAATCCCCGCCGGATCAAGTTCCCATATCAATACATCCTCCTCCTCCGTGAGATGTATACCAGCCCGATTCAAACCATGTATATAATTTCCCAAGAAACCAGCCTCCGGTTCCCCCAAGCCCAACATCTCAGCAGTTTTCCAATATTGAATCCACGGTTCATCAGGACGCAGATCAGCCAGATGATTAAGAGTGTAGATACCCCGATTTTCCAGCGAATGGATAACATGAGCAGGCATGATATGCAGTTGTTCACTCCCATTCCATGGATCTCTGCCAATTCTAACCTTTTCTCCGTTGCCAACATCCCAAGCCAGAAAATTTTCCACCAATGTGAAAGACTTAACCACAGCCTTCCATATCACCGAGCCCCCAGCATGAGTTTTCCTAGGGCTCCGAATCCAATCCTCCAGTGTAGTATCAGATAAATATTTACAAATAATAACCCTGGTCCAAAGAGTATTCGTCTTGATAAGTCGCCAGCCTCCCTTAGCTGCCAATGCCTGGGAGAAGAGAAAAATATTCTTTAATCCCCAGCCCCCAAGACCTTTGGGGACAGCAATCCGCTTCCAATTGACCCAGGGTGTGACCTGACCCTCCTTCTTACCACTCCACAGGAATCTAAAGCAAATTCTCCTGATCTGTTCCAGGATTCCTTTGGGTATCCAGGACAGGGACATCCAATATACAGGGATGGCTTCTAAGACAGCCTTAACCAGAACCAGCCTACCAGCACGCGACATCCACTTATGACTCCACACATTCAACCTTTTTTCCACCTTGCCGATAAGCCACCTCCAATCCTTCTTAAAATAAGTATTAGCTTTAAGTGTGAATCCCAGGTATTTTAATCCTTCATCAAGAGTAGAAACCTTAAAAGGAAAGTATTCAACAAGTGCCTGTTCCTCCTCCTGTCGAAGCAGATGAGTGGTAAGTGTGGACTTATCAGCATTAATGTCCATCCCTGTTGCCAAAGAGTACAAATCCAGGATCTCCTTCAAGGTCCGAGTATCCCTTCGATCTCCTGAACAGAAGATGATGATATCGTCCACAAATAAGAGATGAGTAACAAATAACCGATCCCCAATGTTAATGCCCCGAAACCGCCCCTGTAATTTAGCATCAAGAATAGCCCTGCTCAAGCCTTCAGCCACCAGCAAAAAGAGAAGTGGGGAGAGCGGGCAGCCTTGTCTAAGGCCTCTTTCCGCATGGAAAAAGGAGGTGGCAGCACCATTCAATAACACAGAAAATGAAACAGTAGTTATGCATGACATGATCCATCTAATAAAATCAATACCATAACCCAAGTGGGTTAGAAGGAGCCGGATGTATATCCAACTTACCTTATCGTATGCTTTGGACAGATCGATTTTAATAATAGCACCTTTGATGTGCCGCGTCTTCATGCTGTGCATTCCTTCCTGTGCCACCCCTATAGCCTCATGTATCTGTCGACCCTCAAGAAAGCCAAACTGTTCAGCAGTGATATGATCTGAAAGTGAAACCTTGAGTCTCCGAGCAATGACCTTCGACACAATCTTGTAAATGCAGTTGCACAAAGAAATAGGTCTGAATTCAGAGAGGGTAACCGGGTTATCGTTCTTAGGTATGAGGGCTATAAAGGTAGAGTTGAAACAGGCAGGAAGCCTCCCATTCAATCGTGAATCCTCCACCACCTGCAGTAGATCCAGTCCCACAATCTCATACAGCTCAATAAAAAATTCCACAGACCAGCCATCCGGCCCAGGGCTCTTGTCTTTCTGAAAGCTGCCAAGAACCTCCTTCAACTCCTCCTCAGTAACAGGTCTCATCAAACGCCTATTGTCTTCCTCCTCAGCAAAACGTGGGAAAAGTTGAGCAATCCTGATAACTTCAGCAATGGAGGCCTGTGCAGGAGCCTTGAACAGTTGCTGAAAATGACCCACCCCACATCTAGCTTTGCCTTCAAAGTCAAAATGTTCATTACCATCAGCATCTTTCAGGCTCCAAATAGTATTGACCGCCTTCCTTCCCCTAGCAAATGCATGAAAAAATTTAGTATTCTCATCCCCACATTCCAGCCATACCGCCCTGCTCTTGAGTCTCCAGGTTTCCTCCTTTTCCATCAATAGTTTATTTCTGAGACCTTCCATCTTGGCCAATTCAGCCTTAGTTTCCTCGGTCAGAAAACCCCCACCATCCCCCTCATAAATCTGTAGAAGTTCAGCCTCAATTGATTTCAGTTCAACTTCGTCTCTAATTTTCTTTTCAAAGGCCCATTTTTTAACAGCTCCTTTTAACCGTTGAATATTCTCAGCGAACTGGAAAGCCCCAGTACGAGCATGTTCCACATCAAACGCCCGCCAAGTGTCCTGAAAGAGCTCTTTAAATGATTCATCTCTAAGCCAGTTCTTGTTAAATTTAAGAGAGCTAGGTGGATTATCAGGTCCGTGCCTGATCTCAATAAAGATAGGGAAATGATCAGAATCCCCACCGTTCCCCACCCACTGTCGGATTTGTAAAAATCTGTCCACCATCGGTTCAGCCACCAAGAAACGATCAAGTCTTTTAGCCACCCGAGCCTCACCACTCCTGTTGTTCCTCCACGTGGGTTTCAACTTGATAGGTTCAATATCCAGCAATTTTTTAAGAACCAATTTCTGCTGAAAAAACCCAGCCATAGGATCCACAAGTGCCCGGGGTCCCCAAACTTCTGAATTTCCCAAAGTGAAATTTAGGTCACCTCCCATCACAACCGATTCACCTTCAAATAAAGGATCCTGCAGCAAAGAATCCCAGAAAAGGGCCCTATTTACATAAGGCCCGTAGACATTAACCACAGTGAAGCAGGTGCCCAAGTCAACAGAGCGAAATTCAGCTCCTAGCACAGAAACCCTTCCCCAAGCATTAACCAGTTGAATCGCACAATTCCTCCAGCCCACCGCTAACCCCCCAGAGCGACCCCTCACATCCAGGGTCAAGAAAGACCAACCTGCCAACCATAGTTCCAATTTCTCCTTGATGATAGTACCTAAACCTAAAGTCTCTTGTAACAGAATCACATCAGGATGTTCAAGAGTAAGCACCCTCATGAAGGCTGATTTCTTTTTAGGCCCAACCAGACCCCGGCAATTGAAGGACATAATCTTCATAACCGCACCTTCGTCCGGGCATTCACTGCTCTAAGTGCCCTTTCAATTGAAACCTGTTTCCCATCCCGGAGATCCAAACGGGCCCTGCTCTATGCCTTGGATAAGTGTGATCTCCGGCCCCTGCCCCTCCGGGCCATCACCACCGTCTTACCCAAACCCCCCCCAGAAATTTTGGTGCAAGAACGGAGATTGTACCCAGAAGCAGAAGATTCTGGTGAAGACCCTGGTGTAGGGGGCTCAGGTGTTAAGGAGCCAGGATCCGGTCCCAAAGGAGTCAATATGTTCTCCAGAGGAGTCGTTGACAAAGTAGTGATGGGTTCAACAGGTTCATCCACCGGACAGATACAATTCCCATAAGAAGGCTCAACAATAGAAAGAGGGGTAGTTTCAAGCAGACCCGACAAAGTTAAATTCTTCAAACCAGCAACCCAATCAAACCCGACCACAGAACACCGATTGATATAAAGATGTACAGAAGGTGTAAAAGAGAGCGAAGAAATACCCGACAAGATAGGTCCCGGCACAGCATCCTCATCATACGGTACAGAGCCATGAAATTCCTCAGTTGTATCGTTGAGGTCTCCAGCAATAATGTCCAGTGCCGCATCCGAGTCCGGTCCAGCAACAACCGAAACACCCAAAACCTGGTCCTCATCCACCTCCATCCGATTAGTCACCGGCTCGTTGTGCATCAAAACCGTGGGTTCAGCCCCAGTCTCCAACCCCACAGGGTTATACAGCCCCTCGTCCATGGCGCGAGCCGAAAGCTGACATGCAGATTCCGGGTGTCCATACACATGACACCGTCGACACCGAAAGGGTAAATTCTCATAATCCAGCATTTGGGTGATAACAACAAGCCCCCATTCCAGCTTGATATGCTCCGGCAGCCCCTCCCGCACATTCATATTGACCAATATACGAGCAACCTGCTTGTAGTGTGTCTTCAAGAAGGAGAGGTCGGCTTCCAGAAAATCCCCCAAAATATCCCCAATCTGACGGAAATGGCGGATATCCCAGAAATGTAGCGGAAGACCCGGTAGTCTTACCCATACCGGAGACGAATCGATTCTCTCCCGGCTCGCATCGAACAGGGGGTGCCAAGGCTTCAATAGAACCGGCTTCTGTTTAAGGTGCCAATTCCTGTTCAAAATTTTGTGCATATCATCCTTATCACGGAGTACCACCGCAAACCAGCCGCGAAGGAGCATGTCCACCTCAGGAGTGTATCCCAGAACCCCGCTCCACTGTGATTCCACCCATGCCATCACCGTGGGTCGAGCAAAAATCCTGCCCAAAACCCTCCCAACCAGCGTAATACAAGACATCTCAAGGATATTAATAATTATAATTAGCAAATAAAATTAATAAATGATAAAATTAATAATTATAATTTAATTAAATATTAAAAAATTATTTCATTAAATTATAGAGATATTAAATATATTATAATTTAATTAAATATGATATTAATCAATTATAATATAATAATTAATTAAAAATAATTTCATTAAATTATACTATTATATTATAATTTAATTAAAACAATTAATATAGGTTATGATAAATAAGAGTATTAAAATAATGATGAAGAATCTTATAACAATATAATATATTATCCACGGATGCGGGCGCCACCACGATAATTGGGAGGCACGTGTTGGAGGTTCCTCGGCATGGGAGCCCATGAAGTGGCACCATGCATTATATGCATTAACCCGCCTGGATTCCTTCCTCCTCTCGTCGTTAATGGCACATTCAAGAAGCTTCATCTGGACGTCCCCTCACTCGCTGGGTGGACGTGCTCGCAATGTGACATAAACCTTGGTGAACGTCAAATTTTACATTGTGAATATGTCGCATTTAACCCTTGATAAACATCACAATGCGACATAAACCTTGATGAACGACAAATTTCACATCTTGGGCATTGTCGTAGTGCGACATAACCCTTGATGAACGCCACAATGCAACATAAGCCTTGATAAACATCACAATGCGACACAAACCTTAATGAACGTCAAATTTCACATTGTGAATATGTCACATCTTGGGTTGTGTCGGCATATGTGTCACATATTGAGCATTGCCGCAATGCGACATAACCCTTAATGAATGCCACAATGGAACGTAACCCTTGATAAACATTACAATGTGACATAAACCTTGATGAACGTCAATTTTCACATTGTGATTATGTCGCATCTAACCCTTGATGAATGCCACAATGCAACATCACCCTTGATAAACATCACAATGTGACATAAACCTTGCTCAACGTCAAATTTCACAGCTTGGGCATTGTCGCAATGCGACATAACCCTTGATGAACGTCATAATGCAACATAAGCCTTGATAAACATCACAATGTAACACAAACCTTAATGAACTCAAATTTCACACTGTGAATATGTCGCATCTTGGGTTGTGTCGGCATATGTGTCACATATTGGGCATTGTCGCAATGTGACATAACCCTTGATGAACGCCACAATGAAACGTAACCCTTGATAAACATCACAATGCGACATAAACCTTAATGAATGCCAAATTTCACATTGTGAATATGCTGCATATAACCCTTGATGACTGCCACAATGCAACATAACCATTGATAAACATCACAATGCGACATAAACATTGATGAACGTCAAATTTCACATCTTGGGCATTGTCACAATTCAACATAACCCTTGATGAATGCCACAATGCAACATAAGCCTTGATAAACATCACAATGCGACATAAACATAAGCCTTGATAAACATCACAATGCGACACAAACTTTAATGAACGTCAAATTTCACATCTTGGACATTGGCACAGTGCAACATAACCCTTGATGAATGCCACAATGCAACATAATCCTTGATAAACATCACAATGCGACAGAAACCTTAATGAACGTCAAATTTCACATTGTGAATATGTCTCATCTTGGGTTGTGTCAGCATATGTGTCACATATTGGGCATTGTCGCAATGTGGTATAACCCTTGATGAACACCACGATGCAATGTAACCCTTGATAAACATCATAATGTGACATAAACCTTGATGAACGTCAAATTTCACATTGTGAATATGCCGCATCTAGCTCTTGATGACTGCCACAATGCAACATAACCCTTGATAAACATCACAATGTGACATAAACCTTGATGAATGTCAAATTTCACATCTTGGGCATTGTCGCAATGCGACATAACCCTTGATGAATGCCACAATGCAACATAAGCCTTGATAAACATCACAATTCAACATAAACATAAGCCTCGATAAACATCACAATGCGACATAAACATAAGCCTTGATAAACATCACAATGTGACACAAACCTTAATGAACGTCAAATTTCACATCTTAGGCATTGTCACAATGCGACATAACCCTTGATGAACGCCACAATGCAACATAAGCCTTGATAAACATCACAATGCAACACAAACCTTGATGAACATCAAATTTCACATCTTAGACATTGTCGCAATGTGACATAACCCTTGATGAATGCCACAATGCAACATAAGCTTTGATAAACATCACAGTGCGACATAAACCTTGATGAACATCAAATTTCACATCTTGGGCATTGTCACAATGCGACATAACCCTTGATGAACATCACATCTTGGGTTGTGTCGACATATGTGTCACATATTAGCATTGCCGCAATGCAACATAACCCTTCATGAACACCACAATGCAACGTAACCCTTGATAAACATCAGAATGTGACATAAACCTTGATGAACGTCAAATTTCACATTGTGAATATGTCGCATCTAACCCTTGATGAATGCCACAATGCAACATAACCCTTGATAAACAACACAATGCGACATAAACCTTGCTCAACGTCAAAACCCTATAAACATCACAATGCGTCATAAACCTTTCTCGACATCAAATTTCACATCTTGGGCATTGTCACAATATCAAGCATAATGTTGATACATTATGGAAATATTTCAATTTCAATTTTCATTACTAAAGACATTAAAACAATGAAGTAACTTAATAAAATTTTAACTTTTCATGTTATTTTGTTAAAATTGGTAATCATTTTTTTTAAACTATAATTTTCATTAGTTAAATTGCAAATGTAAAACATGACATAAATATTAATGAATTTATGTTGTATTGCATTGCTAAACATAACAGTGTGACAAAACCCTTGTAAATAATTACAATTCTATATAACTCTTATTGAACATCATCATAATTAAGTTGATATAGATCAATAAAATAGATTTCATAATGCAAAATAAACATGACATTTTTTTAAAGTAAATTTTAAAAAAATGATTTAATGATTCAATTTAACATTGTACTTGATAGTTAATGCAAAAATAGTAGAAACTTGAAGATCAAACATAATGTTAATACATTGTGGAAATATTCATGCTCAAATTCAATTAATATTTTCTTTACTAAAGATATTAAAATAAAGAATTAACTTAATAAAATTTTAACTTTTCATGTTATTTTTGTTAAAATTAGTAATCAATTTTTATTTAAATTGCAATTTTGATTATTTAAATTAATTGTGATTACATAAATAGATTCAACATACCCTATCTTAAATTATATAATTCCAAATCTTAAAAATTTAAAATACCACTCAAATAAATATCTAAATTATATTTTGTAAATTAAAATTTCAAAATTAAATAAGTATATTAAGCTATAACTTAAGTTACCAATAAAACAAATATCTAAATTATATTTAAAAAAAAAAGCTCTTTTAATGTTAATAAATTGCTTTGAGTTTGTCAACTAAATAATATTATGATACTATCAAAAAAATAATTACAATTAAAAATAAACCATTTTTGAAATAGATAAAATCAAAATAAGAATTTAAATATAAAAATATTTAAATAAATGTTTTTATAGATAAATATATTTTTATTTTAAACATGTTTTAATTTTTTTTAATATTTAAAATTAACTAAATATTTATGATTTAACTAATAACATATTTCCATATTAAATTGTATTTAGCATCTAATGACATCTTTCCAATGTTAAATTGTTTTTAGCATCTAGTTACTCTAAATAAATATTTATATATAAATATTTTTTAATTGATTTTAAAATTGGTATATTTTTAAATATGTAGTATGTATTGATAAAATTAATCAAAGTTTATATAATAATAATTATATTATATTATTCTAATTTATAAATTTTTATAAAATATATATTTTAGTTTCTTAAACCATACCAAATGTAGGGACCCCTATTTCGAGTTCTTCAAAAACACTTCCATGGAATTTGAAAATATAAGTATAATTAATTTTGAACTTCCAGTATTCCAGTATGATTTTTCAGAAGAGGATATAAAGGCCACAGATCTAGTTCTATCTATTGCAGTACATGAATGTCAATAAATAAAACTATATACCTAGATTTATTCATTCCACCATAAGGGTTAGCAAAATAAATAACTGAATACTTCAAACCTGTTTTTGACAGTTGGTCTAGCGAATCGATGGAGTCCTTGAAGTAGTTTCCACACGATCCAATCCAATCTCCCGATAAAGTACCGAGTGACCCCTCGGTTGACCTCCCTACCGTATCGGGTTCTTCTTCACCCCGAATCCCCAAGCAAGTGGGGTCGCAAGAACACACAAGCTAGCCTCCCAAAAAGATCTTCCAATCCCCGTTCCAGCTAATCCCAACTCCAAGGATCATAACATAATCCGAGATTATGATGACCATCCAGCATTAGGGAGCAAATGTCCTTCTCTCCTTCTCCTCCCTCATTATATAGCAAATTCTTGTGTGCCGTGTGTCTGTCCATGCACATATTTAATTTAATTTAATATTTTCATTTCAAATATTCTCAAATACAGGTGTCTCAATGTCTTTAATGTGCAAGAGATGACATTCTCTTCTTCTCCTCCCTCATTATATAGCAAATTCTTGTGTGCCATGTGTCTGTCCATGCACATATTTAATTTAATTTAATATTTTAATTTCAAATATTCTCAAATACATGTGTCTCAATGTCTTTAATGTGCACCTAATTCCCTAAATCAGTTGGTGTTAGGTGTAAGAGATACATGTGTCTCAATGTCTTTAATGTGCACCTAATTCCCTAAATTAGTGGGAGTTAGGTGTAAGAGAGTTCTACTCCTCTTTTGTTTCTCAAATAGTTTACTAAAATATTCTCATTTAAAGTTAAAGTTAATTCCTATTAGTCTTCTATAAAGACTCCTAGTTTAACTTTTATTTTACATAAATATTTTTTAATTGATTTTAAAATTGATATATTTTTAAATGTGTGGTATGTATTGATAAAATTAATTAAAGTTTATGTAATAATAATTATATTATATTATTCTAATTTATAATTTTTATAAAAAAAAATATTTTAGTTTCTTAAACCAAAACCACTAACTGTTTTAATTTTTAATTTACGTTGACCCTTTACGGATCAATGTATTAAACTATTATATATTAACTTATTAAATCCATAATATGTACAATATATATATAGTGGCCATTAGTAAAACTATTTAAAAGACAAATTCTATATACAATTTAATTATAAAATAAAACCGAAAATAATGGAAAAGGACTCCAATTTTGTAAAAATCAAAACAAATTAGTCCACTTTTATCCTACTCTCTTTTTAATTGTCGTTTTATATATTGTTTTATGTGTGATTTGGTTAATTTGTTTTACTACTTTTTATAGAAGCACGGTCGACACAGATAATTTTAATGATTCATTTGCACAACACAGAAATCGATGACAAATAGTTGACAACCAATATCTTTAATTTTGGGGGATGTGTAAGGCAAATGCAAAAGGAAGGAAAATTGGTTGTAGATAACTAAAAGGATGGTTCCCCAAGATGGAATATATTTATAAGAATAAAACATAATCTACGAAAACGAGATATAGTTTTTGCGAGACTGAAAATGATCTCGATTCTTAAGAGGCTCGATCTCTGAATTATCAATACCATGTGTTTTTTTTCTATCAAGCGATTTCAAAAATACAAAATGCCACCCGCGCCCCCCACGCCACGATGTCGTCTAATCCACCAGGTAAGTGGACCATAAACCTCCAATTTATTTTTAAAAGTCAGTTTTGGAGTTGTTTACAACCCACGCTGTGAAACATTTAGCTTAAATCTCACAACTCTTATTAAACATTATATTATTTTTAAAAGTCAGTTTTGGAGTTGTTTACAACCCACGCTGTGAAACATCTAGCTTTAAATCTCACAACTCTTATTAAACATTATAAGAAAACCACCAAATTAAAACATAAATAGAAAACTGCCAATAAAAAATAATTATGAAATTGAAAATAAATTTTTTTATTTAAATAATCGCTAACTTAATTTTAAAATAAAGTAGACAAAAGAGACAAAACAACAACTACTATCATTAAACACATTGGACGTGCGCCAACTTCTTCCAGAGCGACCATTTAAAACCTCCGAAAACTTGAGTGAGAGAAACAGTGCCTGTGAAGGTAGAGATGGAGATAAACCAATAAGAAATTTGAGAGAAAAAATATGAATAAATACAAATCTCTGTAAGACATTAAAGCTCAAAAATTTTGTGATCTTATTTTGTTCCTCAATGGACTGTTGTTCTTTACCTGTTACATAAGAGATTTTATTTCAGGCTAAAACCCCAAAATTTCGAGGAACTTGAATCTGAAATAGAAATGACTTAAACCCTTTAATCTCCAGTAAATCTAAAATAGATAACCAATCGAACCAGTTATCTACTCGACATCAAGTAAAAGATTATCTAAAGATAAGATTTAGAAACCTTGTATGTCTAAGACTGCTATACATTCTACAGGAAAATATAATCGGCCCTGTTTGTTCTGTTTCTCAAAGAAGAAACGCCGCCTCAGCTTCAGAAAGGTTCAGGCACAGAATGTGTACCAAGGCCTGTACCAATTACTTGTACCTAAGACGATGATCATAAGATGAAATATACCTAAATAATAAAAGTATGGACGTCAATTGTACTTCTGTAAATTCGATGTGCTTCAGAAAATTATGTTGGATTTAGAGACGTCTAATTACAATAATTAAGTTGGACATACGTGCATTATGATTATGATATCAAATACTGTCGAAAGATTACATTTATGTAATGATTAAAACATGCCAAACAATGTGATTAATTAAGTCATGGCATTATACGTATTTAAATAAGGATTTGGATACAAATACATATAGAATAATGTTAATCAATTATAATTGTTAATGGACCGATTATAGTTGATTAAAATAATAGCAGTAATAAATTGAGCTAAATAAGGAAATCAGAATTTATTCTGATTTATTTCTGTTTTTTCTGAAGTTTCCCGATTTGAAGTTTTTTATAAAATCGGAAACTCCAGATTTCTTTTTGGACTTGTTTCCCAAGTATTAGCTAAATTTCAGCAGCCCTAGGATTAGAATCTTTTTCTTTGGCACTGCTATAAAAGGGCTGAGTCTCCAAGGCTTGCAATCATCCAGAAAAATTGTCTGCTCCATTTGAAGACAGGATACTCTCCAGAGAAAAGGATTGCAAGTTCTTGGAAGGATTCGAGAGCCAACAACTCAAGTCAAGACCAGGAGCATATCAACCCAGAGCCTTGGAAGCTGTCCGCAGCCTTTGAAGATGGAAAGTAAGTTCCGTTGTGCATTAAGCTTGATTTCTAAGTTCCGCTGTGCATTAAGTTTAATTTCTTACATAGGAGTAGATCTTGGTTAGGGTTTAAAGTAATTAGTAAAACCCATCAATTGGTATCAGAGCCTCCCTTATGTGAGAATTGCAGTTTGAAATCCAAGTCTCCATGGCTGAAATTGCTGCGTGTGATCCCCTGAGTATGAGATGTGTTTTGTAAGAAATGCTGTGTGTATTCCACGAAGTTTGAAAACATTTTGGGCATATTTCAGTGATGGCTGGAAAATCGATTATATATCTCTGTTTGTTGATAGTGAAGTGTTAAAAACGTTTTGCTGAGGGTATTGATTGGAAAAACGAATTCATGTGTTGTATGCCTCTGTTGGAAGTTTAAAAACGTTTTAGCTGAGTCTGTGGCCTGGAAAATGAGTTTAAATGCTCTGCAGTGGCCATGGAAGTTTTAAAAAACGTTTTGGTATTTCTCTTGCATCTAGAAAAACGATTTTTGGTTCATTTAAAAACGTTTTAGCCCATAGAAGGGTTTCCAGATCTGAATCGTGCCCACAATAAAACTCTGTCATATCCTTTTATTGTGTTCCAGGATTGTTTTGATGGCATATCGTTTATTTTAAAAATTCTGTGTGTATCCATTTCGATTTCTCTGTATATCCATATCGATTGGCGTTTCCAGAATTTATGAAGCGATTTGTAACCCGTGTTTATGCCTTGCTTGAATTTAATCTTTATAAGTGCCAGGATTCGAATCCAGTGGTCACAGGATAGCTGGGTTTACGCCTTGCTGGAAATTGATCCAGGGTATTAGCTATGGCAGGAATATGGTTTTATTTTAAACCTTGTTGTCTTGTATGCCACGATTTCAGAAGGATAACTCATCTAGGTGTTTGGAAAAATAATATTTCATTACTATGCTAGGTATATATTTTTAAAATATACTTTGACCTAGGGCATAGAGCATGTATTGGAAGGTAAACGTATAGCTTTGTTTTTTCTTCTTGAGTTTGAATGAAAACACCCTTGGAAACTCTGTATGACAGAGGGATCTTAAATGAAAACGTTTTGGCTTTTAGCTCTGTAATTTTTCTTCCTGGAATTGACATGAAGGCGTTTTGGGCATTCTCTGTCTTCATTTTCTGTCTTGCTCATTTGTTGGAGTGAATGCATTTAGCATCTGTATGTTGGTTGGAAAATGATTTGTTTTACTCTCTGTATTTTCCCATTGGAATATAAAAAACGTTCGGGTATTTCTCTTACGGCTGGAAAATGGTTTTTAGTACTCTGTATTTTCCCTTGGGAAGATTAAAAACGTTTTGGTAATTCTTGTATGGCCAGAAAACGATTTTAATACTTTGGATTTTCAACTGTTAAGATTGATGATTTTAGGCATAATTTTGGAATCTAACTAAAGGCGTTTTATACATGTGTTGTTTTCGCATGAGTCAAGCATTGATGTTCGCAAAACGAACCGCTCTGTGTAAGACGATTGCAAGGATGACTCATGACAAGCTCAATGGACGTGGGTGTTAGCTTTCCCAAAGGAGGGTTGGCACCTGCTAAGTTGTTTTGTGCATAAGGGTGATGTTTAACAAATAAGTTGCAACACACATATGCTGGCAATGTCTAGAAAAGCATTTGGGGCTTGGTGCACCAGGTCCGTTAGTGACCTGCCTTCCCCACTTGACTGGCCTGGTAGTTAGCAAATGGATATGTCAATCTGGCCCAAAGGCGGAAAAGACAATAAGGTAATGATTGCGCCCAAAGGTGTTTTTCATTATTGAGTGGTGTTTTGGCTAAAAGATTTAATGGAGCACATAATTTAATTTGGGCCTTTAGATGGATTTTAGAATTATGATTAAAGATCAAATCGTGATGCATAATATCTAATTTTTTTTTCTTTTTGTTCTTCAATTTTCAGATCTAAACATAATGTCAAATCTAAGTCAAATTAAGCCCCTCATGGGGAACAATTTCAAACAGTGGGAAGAAAAGCTGAAATTAGTCTTAGGGATCATGCAATTGGACACTGCACTGAGATTTGATCGCCCCAAGCCCAATAAAGAGGGTGAAGAAACTCCCCAAGAGAAGGCTGATATTGATAGATGGGAGCATTCAAATCGCATGTGCATAATGGTGATGAAGCAAACGATCCATGAGACTTTTCGGGGCATAATACCTGATACAGAGACCAGCGCTATTAAATACCTTAAGGCCCTTGAAGAGAAATTCACAAAGAGTAAAAAGACTGAAGTTAGTACACTCTTTGTGAAGTTGGCAACAATAAAATACAAGGGAAAAGAAGGGGTTAGAGAGCATGTTATTGAGATGACAAGACTGCAACGTGCCTTGAAAGGGCATAATTATGACATCTCTGATGAAGTTCTCATTGAGTTCATTTTTCTGTCTCTCCCGTCCAACTTTAGTCAATTCAAGATGACTTATAATTGTCAAAAAGGGACGTGGACACTACCTGAGTTTGAGGCTCAGTTGGTGCAGGAGGAAGAGAGACAGAAAATGACTAAGGGGGAAAGTGCTCATGTAGTAACATCTAATCATAAGGGTAAAGGCAAGAAGCGCAAGTTTGTTGCCAAGGTAGCTGCAAACAATGTCGCGCAGAAAAGCAAGAAGGAAGATACTTCTGCGAAAGCAGAAGAAAGGAACTGTTTTTTCTGCAAAGCGTCAGGACATACAAAGAAATTCTGCACTAACTATCATGCATGGTTGGCAAAGAAAGGTATGTCTCTTGCTTTAGTTTGTTCTGAAGTTAATTTAAGTTCTGTATCTAGATATACTTGGTGGATAGATTCAGGTGCAACGACTAACATCAGTATGTCGATGCAGGGTTGCCTAGGCCATCGCAAGCCAAATGAGGCGGAGCGCTACGTTTACGTAGGAAATGGCAACAAAGTAGAAGTGAAAAGCATAGGAAAATTTAGATTATTATGTAAGACAGGATTTTATTTAAGTTTTGATGCTTTAGTGGTTCCATCTTTCAGAAGGAACCTAATTTCTATATCTTATTTGGACAAAAATGGTTATGTATGTTCATTTGGTAATGGAAATTTCAGTTTGTGTCAAAATTCTAAGCTTCTTGCTTCTGGTATCCTGTCTTCTTATGATAATCTTTATTTTCTAGATATAGACACTTCACATTCAGAGGCACTGCATGTAGATAATAGAAAACGTAAATTAACTTGCGAAAAATCTCCAACATTATGGCACAAGCGATTAGGACATATCTCTATGAAAAGGATAGAACGTCTTGTGTCTAATGATATTCTCCAACCTTTAGATTTTACAAACTTAAGTGATTGTGTGAATTGTATAAAGGGAAAACAAACTAATAAACATAAGTATGATGCAAAAAGATGTAATGATGTCTTAGAATTGATTCATACGGATATCTGTGGTCCTTTTCCAAAAGCTACAAGAAATGGTCACCGTTACTTTATCACATTCATAGATGATTATTCAAGATATGGTCATATTTACTTAATAAAAGAAAAGGCGGAAGCATTAGACGTGTTCATAAAGTTCAAAACGGAAGTTGAGTTACAACTTAACAAACGTATAGAGTCCATTCGTTCTGATCGTGGTGGTGAATACTACGGTCGTTATGATGGATCAGGAGAGCAACGTCAAGGTCCCTTTGCAAAATACTTAGAGGAATGCGGAATTGTGCCTCAGTATACGTTGCCAGGTTCGCCTGCAATGAATGGTGTTGCTGAACGGCGAAATCGCACCCTTGAAGACATGGTGAGAAGTATGATTGCTCGTACAACTCTACCTGAGAATTTGTGGGGAGAAGCCTTAAAGACTGCAGCATACATACTTAATAGAGTGCCTACTAAAGCAGCTAACAAGACCCCTTACGAGTTATGGGTTGGGCGCAAGCCTAGCTTGAATCATTTGAGAATTTGGGGATGTCCATGTGAAGCTAGGCCTTATAAGCCAAATGAAAAGAAACTGGACGAAAGGACCATTAGTTGTTACTTTATAGGCTATTATGAACGATCTAGGGGATACAAATTCTATAATCCAACAGAACATACAGTTTTCGAGTCAGGAAATGCGAAATTTTTTGAGGATAATGAGTTTGTGGGGGGAGATATGACAAAAGATAGTATTTTTGAAGAAGAAGAGACGAATGCGAATGAGACTATGGACCAAAGTCCTGGTTCTGTTCAAATTCCGATTGCGTTTAGAAATGAGACTATGGACCAAAGTCCTGGTTTTGTTCAAATTCCGATTACGTTTAGAAATACATCTTCTGACAATATGCAAACTTCATCATCACAAATAACTCAGTTAGAAATTCAACATGGAATAGAGAACACAAATGGACCTGAACCCAACCCAAACCCTGACATTGACATGACAAATGTTGATGGCCTAGGGTCTGTGGGAGATTCAGAAATTGATAATGATGTTCCTCCTCCTGTTGAAGATCAAGTTGTAAATGAACCTCAAGAAAATCTAGTACCTGTGCCAATTAGGAGATCTACTAGAGAGAAAAGATCTACACAATCTAAGGATTATGCATATCTTCAAGAACATGAGTTTGACATTGGCATGTTTGAAAATGATCCTGTTAATATCAAACAAGCTGTGGAAAGCTCTAACTCTCAAATGTGGATTAATGCCATGAATGAAGAGATGAAATCTATGTATGACAATGACGTTTGGGATATCGTTCCGTTGCCTAAAGACAAGAAACCCGTTGGTTGCAAATGGATATTTAAGACTAAGCGGGATTCTAAAGGCAATGTTGAAAAATACAAGGCACGTCTTGTTGCGAAAGGTTTCACACAGAAAGAAGGCATTGATTATAAAGAGACTTTCTCTCCAGTTTCATCAAAAGACTCTTTAAGGATTATATTGGCGCTTGTAGCACATTATGATTTAGAACTTCATCAGATGGATGTAAAGACGGCGTTTCTCAATGGTGACATTGATGAAACGATCTATATGAAGCAGCCAGAGAACTTTGTATCAGGTGATGCAGGGTCTATGGTTTGCAGACTTAAGAAATTTATCTATGGGCTAAAACAAGCATCTCGACAATGGTATCATAAATTTCACAAAATTGTTAGCTCATTTGGTTTTGAGTCCAACATAGTAGACGAATGCATATACCTTAAGTTCTGTGGGAGTAAATTTATTTTCTTGGTTTTATATGTAGATGACATATTGCTTGCCAGTAACGATAAGGACATGTTGCATCAAACTAAGAATTTTTTATTTAAGAACTTTGAAATGAAAGATCTTGGTGATGCATCATTTGTTCTAGGGATTGAAATACTTAGAGATAGATCTCAAGGTATTCTAAGGTTATCCCAGAGGAACTATATCGATAAGATTCTAACAAGATTTGGCATGGAAAACAGCAAACCAGGGGATACCCCTGTATCAAAAGGAGACAAGTTTAGTCTAAAACAATGTCCCCAAACTGACTTAGATAAAAACATCATGAAAGATATTCCCTATGCCTCAGCCGTGGGTAGCATCATGTATGCACAAGTATGCACGCGTCCAGATATTGCGTTCATCACTGGAATGCTAGGGAGATATTTGAGTAACCCAGGTATGGAACATTGGAAGGCAGCCAAGCGAGTGTTGAGATACCTAAAGAGAACAAGGGACTATATGCTCACGTATCGGAGATCGGAACAGCTCGAGGTCATTGGATATACTGATTCTGATTTTGGAGGATGTGTCGACAGCATGAAGTCAACATCAGGATACATCTTTATGATGGCAGGCAGTGCCGTGTCATGGAAGAGCGCTAAGCAGTCATTGGTAGCCTCCTCCACTATGGCAGCTGAATTTGTTGCATGCTATGAAGCATCTAATCATGGCGTATGGCTGAAGAACTTTGTCACAAGTCTGAAAATTGTGGATTCTATTCAGAAACCACTCAAATTATTATGTGACAACAATTCAGCAGTGTTATACGCAACCAACAACCGAAGTTCGTCAAAGTCAAAGTACATCGATATTAAGTTTTTGGTTGTAAAAGAGAGAGTGCAGAATAATGAATTATGTATAGAACACATAGGTACAGACTCCATGATTGCTGATCCTCTTACTAAAGGATTACCACCCAAGAAGTTTCACGAACATGTTGCCCGTATGGGTGTAATATCTATTTAGGATAGTTGGAAAATGTGGGAGTTTGAATATGTTTTAAGTTTTGTTTTTGATGTTCTATGTAATGCAATTGTAAACAATTTTTGAAGATATATACAAGTTGCATTCAGTTTCAGTTTCATTATTTCTTTCTTTAAAGTTTGATTTTTGACCTCATACAGTAAAGTAAAGGTGACTCAATTAGAAATAGGCACGTATAATCACACTTGCGTGTAATTTCTAAACTATATGTCCAAATCAGATTCATGTCATTTAGTTATGTTGGCAGCGTGATTTATGTCGGTTTAGTTGCGAATAAATGTGACAAGTGCTGCTTAAGTCCTTTGTTAACATAATTGATGGACAGAATTGTTTAAGAAATACGATAAGAAAGACAGAAAAGTTGCATGCAATAAAGTTAAGGATATATAATCAAAAGGTTGCACTTGTCCATGTGGGAGATTGTTGGATTTAGAGACGTCTAATTACAATAATTAAGTTGGACATACGTGCATTATGATTATGATATCAAATACTGTCGAAAGATTACATTTATGTAATGATTAAAACATGCCAAACAATGTGATTAATTAAGTCATGGCATTATACGTATTTAAATAAGGATTTGGATACAAATACATATAGAATAATGTTAATCAATTATAATTGTTAATGGACCGATTATAGTTGATTAAAATAATAGCAGTAATAAATTGAGCTAAATAAGGAAATCAGAATTTATTCTGATTTATTTCTGTTTTTTCTGAAGTTTCCCGATTTGAAGTTTTTTATAAAATCGGAAACTCCAGATTTCTTTTTGGACTTGTTTCCCAAGTATTAGCTAAATTTCAGCAGCCCTAGGATTAGAATCTTTTTCTTTGGCACTGCTATAAAAGGGCTGAGTCTCCAAGGCTTGCAATCATCCAGAAAAATTGTCTGCTCCATTTGAAGACAGGATACTCTCCAGAGAAAAGGATTGCAAGTTCTTGGAAGGATTCGAGAGCCAACAATTCAAGTCAAGACCAGGAGCATATCAACCCAGAGCCTTGGAAGCTGTCCGCAGCCTTTGAAGATGGAAAGTAAGTTCCGCTGTGCATTAAGCTTGATTTCTAAGTTCCGCTGTGCATTAAGTTTAATTTCTTACATAGGAGTAGATCTTGGTTAGGGTTTAAAGTAATTAGTAAAACCCATCAAATTAAAGATTAAAAGAGATTAAAAGATCATATCCAGTTTCGTCCGGGAAAAAAAGATTGAGACAGAAAAACCGACAAAAGAAATATTGAGACAGAATCAAAGAAAGCGGAAACGATGTCTATTCACTTGCTTGTGTGCCTGTACGAACGATTTAACCACACCAACCACAGATCGAGAAAGAAAAATGACGAAAAGAGAGAAAAGCAACAAACAAACATATAAAAAACCACAAAACCATACCTGCTAGTCCATTTCATTAACGCAAAACACAAAATCATACCGCAGCTCATTTATCTTCAGCTCGAATATCTAAAATTTAAGAGATGTCGCAGCTCCAGGGAAAACAGAGAAAAAAAAAAGAAAAATATATACATAATGATAAAAACACAAAAGCAAACCTGCTCGTCCATTTCAGAAATGCGAAATCATGGCGGTCTCGCCCTCTAGGTTCTTCTGCGCTGTGAATTATGATCCGCTGGCCAAACAATGCAAATACAAAAGATAAACAACAACCATATCCTGGTAACTAATGTTTACGCCAGCGGATGACAACTTCCCCACGTGGCATACACTCGGCCATAACTGCATAATGATCTGCCACACGGCATACACTCGGTCATAACTGCATAACTACTCGCCGCCATTAACTCTGTGTGAGGAGGAACACCAACCATATCATGTTAACGAATGTTTAAGCCACTAACGACTAACGATAACAAATGTTTAAGCCACTAACGATACGACGACCATAGAATTCATCCGCCCCATACACTTGTTACGCCTAGGTTGATCTTGATGATCGACTCAATGGAGTCCGTAACCCAAATTCTCAGATATAAACGCTTAACTGCGTAATTAAAAAAAAACAAAAATAAATTTACCTAAGTTTTAACTTTATCTAATTACTATTACTGGGCTTCACTGTTGGAATTTGGTTTCCATTCTACTCGTCCGGTTTTGTTTTTTGATGTTTTGGGTTTTTATATTATCCGTCCTAAACGTTTAACCCTTCAACAATGAAGTTTTCCCAAAAATATTAACCTTCAATAATTTAATTTTGTTCACTTTTTTAGAAATATTTTTTTTCTTAACTTTTTAATATTAAAATTAAAATAATCATTATTAATATGTATTACTATCAATTAACTTGATTCACATTCATTTTATTTACTATTTATGTACTAAATTAATATTATATAAAATAATAATTTAAAAAGATTAAATATAAATGCACTTCATAATATGCAAAAATAAATAAATAATGAAGCATAAATAAACAAAAAATGGTTTTATAATTTGACACAATTATTCATATAAAAACAAAACAAATATCACATAATTATTTTTGTTTGCAAAACTGTTATCATAAAATGGAGGTAAGAGTTACATTATATTTGAATTGAATCAATATGGTCACTTGAAAGCTATATATCTATAAGCTAGTTATTATTGTTATTAAAGATGGTTGAGTCTTTGTAAATATACAACACATGTAATCATAATCCATATTTTTAAATAGATGCAAGGCTCTGTAAATCGAATAGTTATAAATAATGAATGCAAGACTCTACAAAATATATCTCTATATGCCTTTGAATTGTTATAAATAATGAATGCAAGACTCTACAAAATATAGCTCTATATGCATTTTTTTGTATGTATCGTTTATTCTACAAACTGCATGGGCAATTTTCATTCCAAATGTTGCACACAGATTTCATGTCTCGCGACCCCTTATTTAGTACTTGCCTTCATTTAAATTCTGCATCCCTCACTGAAATTGAACCATGAGAGAAATATAAGAGATATTCATTTCAATTTCAATGGGAGTTGGAGAATTAACCAATACTCTTAGAGTCCAAATCTATATAGATTATTGAAATTATAGAATAAATCACTAAATACACATGCAAAAATATAGTGCAAGAATTACCTTTATAATGCAAATAATTCTCAACCTTTGTCTTCAAAGCCCTCCAACTCCCAAAGTTGTTGCAGCATGCTAATATAATCAATGAGCATTGAGCACTGGCCCATTGACCTAATAAAAAAATAAAATAAAAATGTTTTTTCATGTTTTTAAGAAAAACCAATGCAACTTGCAAATGGAAAGGCATGAAAATAATTATAATTTAATAGATGTTTCTATTTTTTTAATAAATGTATTCTTTGGAAGTTGGAATTTAGAAAGTATAGATTAACAAATTAATGCAACTTGCACATGGAAATAATTTTAATTTAATAGATGTTTCAATTTATTTAATGAATGTATGCTTTCTAAGTTGGAATTTAGAAAGTATAATTTATATAACATAAATATATTTATACTAATATTAAATTAGTAATATAATAACATTTTAGGAATTTTGTTGTCCTTAAAAAATAGTAGTAATATAATGATACTTTAGAAATTTTATTGCCTTTCAAAAATATGTTTTAGAAATTTTATGACCCTTCATAAAAGACGGTTAGCTAAAATTTTAAACCGTATTTGACTGTCTACATGCCCCATGATGACCATTTTGCCCGTCACATTTCATCGCTGTAAATTTTTTTACATTAACATCATTAAAGCATGTATGTACAATCCTCATAAAGGTTAAAAGAAAACACATATGTTTTGGCACACATAAATAGAACTAAAACCAATTGTATACATAAAAACCACTACTTCACTAGAAGTCACAACAATGTTTGTGGCACTCCCACCACATGCCTCTAGATCCATACTAAGACATTTTCTACATGGGTAATGGAATCCCAAGGTCAAAACCTCGAGGTTCCTTCATAGATCTTAAAAGTGTACTAACAACCCTTAAGATAATATTTAAGATAACTAGAAGTCAAAATAAACCCCGAGTTGTGTCATGCCTCGTAATCCAAATCACCGAGATGAAACCCCTTCACATGGACTCCTGAAATAATTTTACAACTAAAAAACAAAAAATTAGAAGTAAACATAAAAGATGCATGTCTTCAATATAGGTATCTTAAGAGACACCCACAACATTGTTTCCCCCTGTAGAGAATGGAAAACTCTAGGGTGTGTTTTAGCGGAATATGCCGGTGTAAGCAATCCGGTAACTGGAATGACGATCAACTAAAACCCTAGAGTTGTCTCTCCAGAGTCTTGCTCTGTGAATCAGATTGTTGTTAGAGTTTCATTAACTTAGGATTTCAGCCACCATGGCGGATGAGAAAACTGGTATATTCTATAGTAATAATATGAATGGGCTTAGTAATAACAATGGGTTGCAGAGGCCATGGTTGCACCAGGAAGCAGCCATGCCTGCTACTCAGTTTCGAGGTTCTTTATCGTCCGAGAAGGCGATCACCACATCAGATGGGGAATCGGAGGATACAGAGCAGTATTGTGACGTAGTTTTGAAGTATATAAGTGATATGCTTATGGATGAAAATATGGAGGAAAAGATGTGTATGTATCAGGAGTGCAGTTCTCTGCAAGCTACAGTTAAGCCTTTTTATGACATTTTAGGTGAGAATTACCCCCCTCAGGAACTCTGTAACAGCAATATAGTAGGAGAGAGACAAAAGCTGTCGTTGAATTACTATGAGGATGATGCTCAGAATAAGATTGAGGACAGTAGCTGCATTGGGGAATTTTTTAATTCTCAGATGCCAAGGGGATTTGAGTCTCCTTTGTCCGCGAATCCTTCAGCTGGTTACTCTTCTCAGTATTTGTTCAGTTCTTCGGGTAGCAGTACAGTTATTGATGGCCTGCCTGATTCTACCATTTACGAGCTGAGCCTTTCTGAATTTTTTTCTGGAAGCAAACAGGGCTTGGGGGTTGGAGAGTTTGAGGAGGTTATCCAGGTTGCACCCAAGCGAAATTTTGGGTCCAGTGTGGAGAATGGGTGGCATTTTCGAGCCCCAAAGAAGGAAAGTGACCCTGACTTTCAGGTGGGGAAGAGGGAAGATGCAATTGGTGTTTCTTTTCAGATGAATGCGGCACATAGCGATGATGAGAACGAACCTAAGCGCCAGAAAGATCCACACCGTGAGGATCTGGACCTGGAAGACAGACAGAGCAACAAGCTTTCCGCAGTTTATTCAGACAATGTGATTTGTACTGAGGGTTTTGACAAGGTCTTGCTCTGTGTTGGAAGTAGAGTTTTCTTGGACCTGCAGCAAGAAATTTTGCAAAATGGAGTGCAGAAAAGTGTTCAAAGTGGGTCCGTGAAAGGATTGCAATGTTCGAAGAGTCGTACGAGGAAGCAAGGGAAAATGGAAGTGGTGGATTTGAGAGCCCTTCTTCTTCAATGTGCACAAGCTGTGGCAACGGATGATACTCGGGGGGCCAATGAGATTTTAAAGCAGATCAGGCAACATGCTTCTCCTTATGGAGATGGGACTCAACGCCTCGCGAATTATTTTGCAGATGGTTTGGTAGCACGATTGTCAGGCAGTGGTGGTACATTGTTCACTACGCTTTCATATGGTCTAACCTCTGCAGCAGATATGTTGAAGGCATACCAGCTGTACTTGGTTGCCGTTCCTGAAAGGAAAATGTCCAATTTCCTATCTTATCGGACAGTTCTTAATGTGGCAGAGAAATCAACGAGGTTGCACATTGTTGATTTCGGAGTTCTGTACGGTTTAAAATGGCCTTCTCTGATTCAATGTCTGGCGAATCGTCCTGGTGGGCCTCCAATGCTTCGCATAACTGGAATTGATTTCCCCCAACCTGGATTTAGGGGAGCAGAGAGAATTGAAGAGACTGGGCGCAGACTGGCAGACTATGCAAAATCTTTCGGTGTGCCCTTTGAATACCATGCTATTGCAACCAAAAAGTGGGAGGATCTAGATATTGAAGAACTTTCCCTCAGGAGTGATGAGGTACTGGTGGTAACTTGCATGTACAGGCTCAAAAATTTGCTGGATGAGACTGTGGTTGTGGAGAGCCCCAGAGATATTGTGCTGAACAAGATTCGTAGTATGAATCCTAGAGTTTTTATACATGGTGAGGTGAATGGAGCACACAATGCTCCTTTCTTTATTACAAGGTTCCGAGAGGCACTTTTCTACTATTCTGCTTTATTTGATGCAATGGAAACCATTATTCCTCGAGACAACCCTCAAAGGTTTACGCTAGAGAAAGAAATTTTTGGCCGAATGATCTTGAATGTTGTTGCATGCGAGGGATTAGAAAGAGTGGAAAGACCAGAAACTTATAAACAGTGGCAGGTCAGGATTCAGCGAGCTGGTTTCGTACAGCTTCCTCTGGATCGAACTATTCTCTCTAAAGCCAGGGATAAGGTAAAATCATTCTATCATAAGGATTTTGTAGTGGACAAAGATGGTAAGTGGATGTTATTTGGCTGGAAGGGAAGAATAAGTTATGCTGTGGCTACGTGGAGACCTTCAACATGATTTGGCAGTGGAGATTTCTCATTTCTCTTTAAAGATTAGTGCAGCTTGATACATATTTGTGATTCTGCGAAGGCAAGCTTCTGACCTTCAAGTTCAGGAACTTTATTGGATATTGATAGAGCGTTGTGGAAGGTATTCTTAGAAGAAATTTTGTCTTCTCCTTCGAGTCACAACATTTAGATCCTTTCATGGCAATATAGATTAGTGTAGAATCATAGATTAGTGTAGAATCTGTAGATGTTATATAGATCACCAGATAATTACTTTTCAGCTTCATTTAAATTTCAAACATGAAAGGCTATTTGTTTGCAGCAGTGCGATCTCACCAAAGATACAAAACTGGATTTGTTGCAGTGAGGACAAGGATTTAATCAACATCAACCTTGTGGGCAGTTTTGATTGATGCAAGTACTCAGATATGTGCATTATATGTAGTATAAAGGTTGCAGGGTATAATATATGGTCTTGTAACATTTACGCTGTCAAGCAAATTGTCATTTAGCTCATTTAGATGCTCCCGTATACTAAGGGGAGCCAGCGACTTCTGCAGAAGCTGGCTGGCTAAGAGTTGTAACGTGGCAGTTGATCATTATAATAGTTTTTCTTGCTTGCATCTTTCATGGCTTTTCTATCTCTTGTTAAACAGGAACTAGCAAAACTAGACCCAACAAGACGGCCCCTGTATGGTGCCTTTTATTTCACGTTCAAGTTCTTTTTATGTTCACTTTCATTAGCACTTGTGAATATACAGTTAAAATTAAACATTATGGTTTGCAGCTTATATCAAAGACATTTTTCTTTTTTCAATTTGGATTTTGTTGCCTTGCTAGATTTAGCTAAGCTCTATAAAAATAATTAAAGATTCATTAATGGTCCCATCCTTTGTTCTTTTATGTAACATTAATGCAAAGGATGCTTTCTCTAATGAAACAATGCATGAATAAGCCCAACACTTTTCCCAGCAACCTTGTACAGTAGGATTCTCTATGATATGGGATGTCCTCGTACCTTTTACATAGGTTGTATATCTTTCTTATAATTGTTTGTCATCATTATGATTTATTATTTGGATACGCAAGCCTCTCATTGAAACGAAGTCCTTGAATCATGGTCAATATTTCACATCTAGCTATAACACGATGCCCTATAAACTAGAATAATTCTTATGTTTTTTTAAGATCAAATTTCCAGTGAACAATGGATCTTCCATGCTGCTTCCTTGTGCAAGGACTCCCGATCTAAGCATGGTTAACATATAACACTGTTAAAGCTGTTGTTATTTCGATATAATGAATTAGCAAAGCAATGGAATCTTCCTAGTACCTAACAAGTTTCTCTAACATCAGGCGAGGCTCCACATATTCATCCTCTTGAAGAATTTCAGGAACCCATTGTCATGAAGGGCATCAAGAGTGGCTTGGTCCATTAAGGTGTCATTATCAACTTTGTTCATGCTCCCTTTCTTCTCATTCAATCATGATGTTTGGCTTAACAAGGTCTATAAAACAGTAAAAGTTAGTGACATTTCAAGATTTTTGCATTATTTACAATTTAGGTCACAATTGCATTTTTTATTGTGGACATTGGCAAGTGGTTGTGAGTTTTTCCTTATAAACCTATGAGGAAGGTTGTCTACTCATGACTATACAATGCCAAACCTGTGAATGCACATGTGCACTTCAAACGGGGCCTGACACCCACTAGAATGTTGATGTTATAGCTATGTGAGGCATCCTCACTAGCCCAGCCGACCTACACATGTAAAACAAATAATAAATGTATTTTTATATTGAAAAATGACAAGTCGGCCCAGTAAGGGAATTTTGTGAAAAGTAATGTATAAATAGAAGTGCTACTTCCCTCATTTCATTTTCATTCTCACCAAGCAAGTTCACTCAAAGGGGAAGTTCGCATTTCTGGGGTCTAGAAGACATTGGAGTTGATTTCTTGGGCATCTACTCTTATTGTACTTTTTATTTTCATTGTACTAAATCTTTGCGTAAGAAAGGGTTGTTGGGTTTTCCCAGGGTAAACAATTGTGTCTATTGTTTCTGTGCATAGTTGTTCTTTCAATGATCCTTTTATTGCTTATATGTTTATTATGCTTCTATAAGTCAAAACACTAACATGGTTTCAGAGCTATGTTGAAAGTGACTATTGTCGGGAACTAGGGTTAGGAATTTCTCCAACTTCCAACCATCAAATTGGTTCGATCTTACCTTCTTGGGCTCGCCTTAGGAGGGCAAATTTTCATGTCCAAACAAAATTTCATTCTAACAATTTTCAATTTTGACCTAATTTATGAAGTTGCTACAGAATTAGGGTTTGCTAGTTTCCAGTGTTCTGACCATAGATCTGGAAGAAAAGAAGGTTCATTCAACTCGCCTTAGGAGGGAGAATTCATCTGTGGAAGTGGCTTTTCAACAATCCAAAATTCAATTTTGACCTAGCTTCTGCTAGGGTTTCTGATCTAGACTGAAGATCTACTACCTGGTCAAAATGTCAAGCATCAAGGTTGAAGATAGGCTTGATGGAGCTTCAAATTACTACTCATGGAAGTCTAAAGTGCTTATTGCTCTAGAAGAAAATGACCTACTAAAATTTGCTACAGAAGGAGTGTCAGAACCAGTAGAAGATTCAGAGAAGGCTCAATGGAAGAAGAATGATGCCAAGGCAAGGAGGATACTAATAGATTCAGTTAAGGATCATTTGATTCCTTAAATTTCTCAAAAGCAGACAACAAAGGCAATGTTTGACTCATTGAAGAAATTGTTTGAGAATACAAATATTAATAGGGCTCTTTCCCTAAGGAAACAACTCTCAAGCATCAAGATGTCTAGATCAGACACCATAGCTTCATACCTCATGAAGACCATAGAGATAAAAGATAAATTGGCAACAATTGGTGAAATTATTGCAAACATAGAGTTAGTCATGATAACCTTGAATGGTCTCCCTCAACCTTGGGAACCCTTCATTCGAAGCATATCGGGAAGATCAAAACTACCAAATTTTGAAAGGCTATGGGAAAACTGTACACAAGAAGAATCCAGACTTGTGGTTAGAGGAAAAATACAAGAACCTCATGAAGAAGATCAAGCCCTCATTGCACATACTAAGAAGAAAGGAAAGAGGAACTGTGGATGAAAATAAAAAGTCAGAAGATCAAGTCCTAATCATGATCAAAGGAAGATGAAGGACATGTCGAAGGTTCAATGCTATCAGTGCAGAAAGTTCGATCACTACAAGAATCAATTTACATCAGAAAAGAGGAAATAACATGCTTCCACAATTGATGTAGATGAAGAAACTCCACCAAAGAGGTCAAGGAATGCAGAATATGATGACCACCAAAAGGGTTTCTTCTTCTAGTACACCAATGATTGTATTATCTCTAGATAACGAAATTGTCATTAGTGTTGTATGAAGATCCGGGTTGCAATTACCTTCCAAGTAAGAAGATAAAAGAACGCCAATGATCCATGCAAGGAGGTAGAGATCAAGAGGGAGCCCACACAAAACAATAAAATATAAGTATCTTCATTAGTATTTGTCATTATTGTTTTTGTAGATCAATCTGAATGTTCATAACATTTGTATGCATATCTGTATTCTTAGAATCAGGAAGTGTGTTATGCATGTTATGATATAGCATATTATATTATTGAGATTGACTAGCAGTAGGATTATATTGTGCATATGTTGAGTAACCAGCCTATAGTGTTGTACAATATTCCATGAGCCCCAAATGGAACTAGTCTAGGATGAAACCTCTTTGCTGACATACTGGAGCAATGCATGCTCCTGACAGTATGTTCTAGTAGAGATGGAAGGCATCCAAATAGTCACCAAGTATGTTCGGGATATGGATGGATGTTGTGCTGAAGCATTGGCTAAGATGCTTACATGACTGTGTGAACTATTGTCATTGAAATATGATTTAATTTCTCGTGATCATGCAATGTTGCTGACTATTTGACGAAATCTGACTTGTAGGGAAAGACCATATGAATATGGCCTACAAGAAAAGGATGATGGGACTTGTTCTGAAGAGAAAGTGATGGATGTATAGTCATCCAGATTAAGATCCCGTTGATACTCAGTATTTGAGAGGGAGCAGAATGCTCAAAATTGACTCTTAAGATTAGATGGCGGGATGGCTTTCAGAGGGAGTCGGCAGATCTAGTAGGTTTTGTAGATCTGATAGATCTAGTTGATCTATTAGAGCCCATAAATGTTCATAGAGATTTTTCCATTGGCAGGAAGAGGCCTATTTGGGCTCGAAAGACATTGGAGGATGCAGAAAAACATGATGCTTCCCCATATACATTCAGGGAGAGCAAGAAACCTCAAAGATATTCAGGATACGCATCATTGATGTCCCACATTATTGATTCTGAACCTTCCAATTATGAGAAGGCTACCAGCTAGCAAGTTTGGAAAGATGTTACGATGGAAGAATATCAATCCATCATCACGAATGACGTATGGGACGTTGTGCGGAGACCTGAAGGGAAGTCAATTGTGACTTCCAAGTGGATCTACAAGATTAAGCATGCAGCAGACGGGAGCATTGAGAATCACAACGCGATATTTGTGGCTAGAGGATTCTCTCAGAAAGAGGGAGTTGACTATGATAAGACATTTGCTCCAGTTGCATGATACACGACCATTAGATCAATCATAGCTCTAGCTTCAGCTATGGGATGGAAGCTACATCAAATGGATGTTAAAAAAAAATTCCTCAACAAAGTAATTGAGGAAGAAGTCTACATCGAACAACCAGAGGGTCTCGAGATTCATGGGAAGGAGTCCCATGTGTCACTACTACATATGGCTCAAAAGTTCCATGAAATATTGCCACGAATAAGTTAAAATCAAAATTTTCGTGGATAAACAAATAACATTTTTGAAAAAAAATGTCATGGCCCCCGATAATCGTCGCTATAGTGACGAAAGTACCATTACGTCGCTATATCGACATATATGAGTTCGTCGCTATAGCGACGGTAAAAGTTACACGTGTGATGTCAATGGTTATCACAGTAACGGTCATTGAATTTTTGAAATTTGATCGTTGTGCATTTTCGACAAAACCACGAAGCTCATTGATCTGTAAATACATGCTCTTAAGACATATTTCCACAAATTATTTGCTATAGTTGCAATAATTTTTCTACTGATTGTTCATTTTGTGATTTCAAGAATCCAGTACTGGTTTGACATGTCGAAGTTTTTATCTCCTTCGTTTTCCAGGTTAGTTTGACTGCAATGCACTAGTCGTTTTTGTGTTTGCACCCTTTGTGTTCCAACTAGTGCTTCAATGCAATTGAGGAAATGTTTATAGAGTTTGGGATTTTCATGTCAAAATGTAATTTTTTAAATTGTCATTTGTGTTAAAATGTAAATTTTTAAATTTTTTGGATTCATAAATTGTTATGACTTTAAGAAAATCCTAGAATATACCTCTTCCCATTTTAAAATTATTTACATTGACCTTGGGCCTATAAATTTGAATGTTCCCATGCCCTACTTTAGAACATTGTACAAAAAATTACAATTGTTGATAAGTCACATAGATAACAAATCACAAGAAATATAGCACCCATAAACCATGGAATTAATATCATTTCCAATGTTAGTACTAAAATTGGAATGTTTTGATACATAACTTATGTATCGATCACATTTTATTTACCATCCCTTTCCTACAATCATTTAACAATTGATCTAGTCTGGTGTATAACTAGCAACAACTCACACATCAACCTAGCAAGTTGGAACACGATGCTAGTGATGGTGATGCTAACGACATCGACGTCAATGACAATCAACATCATTACCATCAACACCATCTTGATCATCATCATGATAATCATTGTCATCATTATCACATTATCATCATCATAAGCATCTTCGCCATCGTCAATAATCATTATCATCACAAAAAACAACACCAACATCGTCGTCATCATCATCATCAGTGACGATGATGATGATGTTGAAAATGAAATCATCGTCATTGTAATCAATAGGACCATCATCGTAGATTTCAACACTATCTAATTAGATTTAACTCGCCCCCTCATAGATAACCAAAGAGACCACAAAGGTGTATCCTTTCAAACTTTGTTAGTCATTTCTACTAAAGTCAAAATTTCTATAAAAAATTACATAGTATATGGAATCATTGGGAGGCCATTAATCTGTTATATCCTAGAGCGAGACATTAATGATGTAACAACTCCTTTCACAAATACACTTACAACCCAACATACTAACCCGCTTGGACATTTAGATAGCAATTCATTACTTTATAAGGAAACCCCATATCTATTAACATACCAACACATGAATTGAAGTAATATGTAAAATCCTAATTTGTAACATCATTAACAAAATTCCTTAGCCCCTTTTTTAAGGCAATATCTAAATTCATGTTATGTAGAATCAATAACCATTACCCACCTTACGTCAATTCTTATTGGAACAACATGTAGTAATCCAATGGAATTACTTAGGTAATCCTCTAATCACGTCCTTTAATTTTTTGTCTCCTTTAATATACATATACTCTATTCAATTTACTTATATATTGATTGAGTTTTTTTTGTTCTTATAGGCTATCATAATGTCAAATAAATATACTTGTGAAGAAAATAATAAGAGGTATGTTGAGTTTAAGGCAACATTGGAGGCGAAGAGTGATGGAAAGTGTTATTGCCCTTGGAATGATTGCAGAGGTTTGCAAATGAGAAGAATTTTAAGAACAACAAATAAAAAACATTGTAAGGAGAAGGCGCATGCTGAAGGGGGGTATGAATATCATCCCTTGGTAATACTTTATTTATTACATAATGTACTTCTTGTAATAATACTGATTATGTATTCACAAAATGTTTTATCATTTTAAATATATATTGTGTTGTATATTATACACTAATGCTATTCATCCTAGTGCACCCTCTTGATGAGATATTTTCCTATTTTTGTGCCTCCATCTCATTAATGAGCCACCATGTCATTAATCAGCCTCCATCACTCCTCATGCGCCCCTCTTGAGTTATTTTTTTTTCCACTCATTCATTTTTTTTTAACTCCTCCTCATGGAGCTGTTCCGGGTTAAGTAACCTCCACTTGACCCTCCACTCTCCCTAATTCGATTTCCCCCTTCATGATTGAGTGGTCCACACACTAATTCGTGTTGCCTTGGTAGAATTCGAGTTGGATAGCTTATGTTTGAGTTAACCCCTCCTCTTGATCCTAGTGGGCTTGCCTTGGTTTGAATTTCCTCTCTCTCCTATAAAATCATGTGCTCTCTCCTTCGTGAGGATAATCTTGAGATTGGATCACTTGACTTGTGCTACATCACTGTGTTGTGAGTGTTGACGGTATTGAGACTATGTTGGGACTGAGTTCTTGTTGTAGGATTCCCCCAGAGAGCAGTCTAGTATTTGTTTCTAGAGGGTAGTCTGGAAGATGTTTCCCTTGCTTCTACATTGGGAAACACTATACTAGTTCATGTTCTCGCATGTGATTCCTAGGAATGGGATGGTGATATCTCGAGGGTTGAGTTAGGTGAAGGGAGTCACATCCCATTAGCAGTGGAGATAGATGGAGAGCAGGTGGTAGTGGGAAGTATTATGGTTTCTCGGAAGATGATTTTTTGAGAGTTTCTAGACCGAGTGAGCTATGCTTGTGGATCTATGGCCTCAGCTTGGGGGTGACCTATTCAAGCAAGGTAGGCTTGAGTACTGTTCCTACGGATTGGAGTAACATTGTCCCGTTGAAGCCAATTTCCTAGATTTCAGATAAGTATCCTCTCATGTGCTATTCATCTTATTTTATTCAGTATATGTGACGTGGTGATTGATTTATGCTATATTTATGTTCATGGTTTATATGTAAGGATATGCATGCAATATGGATGGACTTTGTACATGATGAATCCAATTTATTATGATCCTTATCTACCATCTATTCTTTCTCTTTTCCTTCGGTGTTTACAATTGTGGCTCTCATAGTGTTGAGAGGGGCACGACTATATGTTCTGGTTCGCTTATTTCTACTCATTTTTTTTGTTGTGAGACCCATTCCATTGCACCTGGAGCGAACTTTCCAACAAGGAACACATTTTGTTTCACTGGAAAATCTTTCTGTATGACCAAGTTATGATCATTTTGGCCCGGTAGTGTTTCCGATGCTAAAAGGAACACAACCTATCTTTTGATTGAGAGTACCTATGTATGTAGATCTGTTCTATTGTTGCATATTTGATTATATTATTGTAGATCTGATTTGTATTAGTGATTGATGGCCGGAGGCAAGGCAACCATACAATCTAAAGCATACTAGTGAAAGATGGCTGTAGGGGACAACAACGAGATCTGATTTGGAAGGTTGTAGTTGATCGCCCATGCCCCTGTCCTTGCTATGGTCCATGTGTGGTTATAGATGGCATCCTGTGGACATGTTTTGATGCTTCTTACATACTACTTAACCATACTATCAGCTCACACATAACATAACTGATAAGTAGTCATCATATGAAAGATAAATATTATGCAAGCAAAAGATAACCACAACAACTAAATACTTACTACTGATGTTCTCAATAGCATTACAAATCCAATAATTACTATCAAGTACCTAGGTTAATTTTATGTTCATAAGTACTAGAGATTCTAATTAGTGTGCCATACTCATGTACATGTTACGAATTACATTTTATTACGTTAATAGTATGCACCATAGGGGAATGTTATGCTTGCATGTCTTGCAATTCTTTTAAAAGGCTATAAATTTAAATTTATTGGTTGAATGGTCAGTTGGCCTAAACTTAATCTGATGTGTAATACTTCACTTAGCCAATTTTTCTTGAGTTTCCTACTACCTTTGGCCTTAATTTAAAGTCAAAAACATTACACAATAAATATTAAATATCAATTTATTTTTAACTATTAAATATCAATTTAATTATAATTTTCTTACACAATTTATTTTATAAATACATTCTATTTTATGACTATTAAATTTTTTTAATTTAAATGCTTTTAAACATTAACACAAACAAAACATGAAAACATTGAATTTTAAAATACAAAAATCCATCCTAAGTGGATGGACAAATATTTAATTTCTATGTTTTTATCCAGACATATGAAATAAGCATTACAACCTTGCTTTGCATTGCCACTCCCTTGCCATTCATCGTCAAACATGTGATATTCATTGATATAGATAATAAGTTATTCGAAGGTTTTATGATTTTTTTGCCGGGTTAAAGTTGTTTTTTCTCCTTCAATATTTAGCATCCAAAAATCTAACGCTTTTATAAAACGAATCAAATTAATATTATTATTGTTTTTCCTCCTTCAATATTTAGCATCCAAAAAACTAACACTTCTATAAAAACGAATCAAATTAATACTATCATTTTATTTTGTTAGCATCGTAAAAAAACTAACACTTTTATAAAAACGAATCAAATAATACTATAATTTCTTTTTGTTTTTTAATAAACATATATTTAAGTGTCTAACACTCATCAAGTTAACATTATATTTCTAAAAATTTTAATAAACACAATTTTTTCAACGACTACTGTCCAGATCACCACTACCACTTGTTATCATTCTACCCACTAATAAATACATATATTTTCAGCTTTCATCAGTTCTGCAAATCTAGGAATGACTAATATAATCCGTAATATTCCATGTAATATTCTATGTTGGTTTTTATATCGTTGAGGTATTAATGATGAGTATCTCATAAAAATATTTTATTTGTTATTATTTTCAAAATAATATAAAATATTTTTTCGTTTCAGTAGTCCATGTTTACTTATTAATTGATATTAATAATTTAATTTTTATAGCATTGTGTAAAAGTTATGTTAAATTTTATATTTATCAATATAATTTCGAGAAAATTGTATTGACATTTTATTGGTCAAGTAGTGTTGATTTGGCTATTTGTACCATTGCCAAGATTAAAAATAATTAAGAAAAAACAAAATATAATTTTACCTTAACTTTAATCTTACCTTAACGCTTTGTTTAAAATTTTACCCTTCAACAATGAAGTCTTCCTCACAAAATTATCCTTCAATAATTGACTTTTTTAGAAATATTTTTTTTCTTGACTTTTTTATATTAAAATTAAAATAATCATTATTAATATGTATCACTATCCATTAACTTGATTGACATTCATTTTATTTACCATTTATGTACTAAATTAATATTATATATAAAAGATTGATTTTTTAAAAAATTTTAAATTCTTAAATTTTTTTTTTTCTTGAGCATTTGGCAACTTGGAGTCAAGATGGTTCTCCCGAACCATCCTAGTACCAGCCAAGTAAAAAAAGTGGGAATTATTGGTTTACGCTGAATGCTCTCGGATTTATGTGTGCCTGCTTTCTATTTTCAGCTTTGTGGTGGACTTTGCTTTGTTTGGTGGTTTCCCCTTATTTTTTGGGGGTTTTTTTAGCGTCTCGAGCATTTTCGAACAAGGGTTATTGTTCTTGGTTATTTTGGATGAGTTACGGGGGTTAGCATTTTATTCGTACTTTGTCCTTTTATGTCTTTCTTGCTTGAAGACAGCTGTGGGGTTGATTGATGTGTTTCCATTTGTAACCGTCACCGGTGGTAGCTTCGCAGGACAGCTGCCGGTGAAATGGGTCATTGTCATGATGGTTTGGGTTTTGTTTCACCCGATCACGGTGTTCATCATTCCTTTTCTGGGTTGGCACATGGAGGGCATTCTACGACGTATTCTCAGAAGACACTGGAACATTCACTAAACCCTAGGATTGCTGAGAAGGGAAAGGGCCGGGAGGGGGGATGGCCTAACAGATTCAGAGGTGAGAAAGCCCATAGACAGAGGAGGGTTAAGGCTTTGAAAGTACGGGAAGAAGTGGACTGTTTTACTATCCCACAGGATGTAAATCTAGATCGAATCGAAATGCTGGCGTTGAGAGCATATGTGGGTCGCTTGGAATTTGCTTCTGGGGAGCAACTGAAGCTTGTAGATTGGGTTAGGAAACAATGGATGCCGATTGTGGGAGATATGCCGCAGGTGCTTCAGCTCATAAATGGGTGGATAATGTTTATCTTCTCTAAGCGTGAACATGTCGAGCTAATTCTCAAGCGATTTTGGTGTTTTAAAGAGGGTTCTTTCTATCTGAAGAAGTGGCACTTGGCCTTCGACCCTCTTTTAGAGAAACAGGCTTTCCGACACCTTTGGCTTCTTATTCCGGGGCTTCTGATAGAACTTTGGTCGGAGCACATCTTGATGGGTATCGCAAATACTATGGGGAAATTTGTTCGTATGGACAATCGCTCTCTTTATGGTTTTGATCGGCGCTCTGCAAGAGTTATGGTTGCCTTTGAAATGGCGAAGGGACTTCCGGGGGAGGTGGAATTGGCTTGGGGTAGTAAGATATGGAGGCAACATATTGATTATTTTGGTGTTCCTTTCCGGTGTTTCTTGTGTCATGAGACTGGGCATATTAGGGCCCATTGTCCGGTGTCAGTTTCTAAAGACCTTTCTGTGCAGACTAGAGTTTCCCCCACTAGAAAGATTCCTTTGAAGGAACAGTCTGACGGTGGATTGGATTGGCCTGCAATATAGGGTAAGTCTTACAGTCCTACAAATTCCTGTTTAAATGAAATTCCTGATGCTGAACTTGATGTGATTTTTTATACAAATGAGTCCCTAAATAAGAGGCAATTGAATACCCTTGGGGGCTGTGGGTTGGTCTCACATAATGAGAAAGTTAAAGCATGTCGGGACCCTTTTAGTGTGAACTCTGTTCTGGATGAGGGGGGCACTGTAACTGATCCTGTTATTGTTTCGAGTCAGGGTCATAATGGTCTTGGTGATAATGATGAGGGGGGGGAATTGTTGATACATAAGGAGGTTGTAATGGGCTGTAATAATCCTAAAGATAATTGTCTATTGGGGGAAGCTGGTTATGGGAAACCTGAGGGCATTGCATCATTTACTCCTCTACCCATCTTTACAAAAAATCCTTCTTCAAACCCTACTGTGCAATCTGTGAACAATGCACGCTTTCAGAATGTTACCATTAGAAAGTCCCAGAAAGCTGGCCGAAAGAAGGGGGGTTTAGATACTAAAGAGGATCTGGGCTATATTCCTATGTCAAACCGGCTAGACTTGGTGGAAGTTGGTTTGGAGAGTTCTGCAAATCTTGGGGGCCTTAGAGCTGATTCCCCCGTTGATAGGGTTTCTTAATGTCTTTTTGCTCACTTAATATAAGGGGGTTGGGTAGGGTTGTACGAGTTAGGGCCCTGGATGACTTAATTTCTACTACTCGTCCAGGGATTCTACTTTTACAAGAAACTATGTGTGACGATATCACAACTATTTCAAAAATTTCTGGTTTGCTTGGGGGATGGGAAGTCTCGGCTATAAGCTCATGTGGGAAGTCGGGTGGGTTGCTGGTAGCTTGGGACCCTAGATATTACTCATTCTTGGTTTTTAAATCGACATGGGGCATACTTATGGAGGGTTTTCGTAAATCTGATGACCTTTATTTTTCTATTATGAACTACTATGCTCCTTATGGGGAGCGGGAAAATTTCTGGAATGGCTTATAGTCTTCTGGATTGCTTAGTAGAGATAAAATCATTGTGGCGGGAGACTTGAATTTCACCAAGTTATCACAGGAGATCTGGGGTACAAATGCAAAGTTGGATCCAATGGCTACATATCTTTTCTAATTTGCTGATTAAATATGACCTTATTGATGTGTGTACAGGTCCTTTCTCCCCTACCTGGTCAAATGGCAGAGGTGGACAGGATTGTATTCTCAAGCGATTAGATAAGTTTCTTATAAAAAGGGAATTTGTGGAAGCATGCAGTAGATATCGGTCATGGGTTGGTGCTATTAAAATTTTGGATCATTGGCCTGTATTTATGCAGCTCGATGATTGTGATCTCAATCGGAATTATCCCTTCAAATTTGATAGCTCCTGGCTTACGAATAAGTATTTTGATCTATTTGTTAGAAATGCCTGGTTGAATATGACCCGTGATGGGGATTTGAGTCCTGTGGACCGAATTTCCACAAAATTGAAGGACCTAAAGGTCAAGGTTACACATTGGATCCATAAAAGGAAACTTTTGGATAGACAGAGTTTACTGGTGGTGGAATCACAGTTGCAGACATTGTATCTACAAAATATTGAGGCTCCGTTAGACGGTCAAAGCTTTGAGCTATTGAAGAATTTGGAGACAGAAAGAGAAAGTTATTTTTTAAAGGAGGAGATGGAATGGCGACTGAAAAGTCGTGCTCTTTGGGTAAATTATGGTGATAAGAATACCCAATTTTTCCATTCTTATGCTTCATCAAGGCTTAATAATAACACTATCTGGAAAATGCTTGATGGGGATGGGAATGAGATATCTGGAGTTTTGAACCTTCAGTCTTTGGCGAAACAACATTTCTGCAAAATTTATGCTGATGATAATGGTTGTGATCTGATGTCACAGCTTCGGGTGGCTCGACTTTACCCTAGGTTCTTTGATGAAAGAGATGTCGAAGAGCTTATTAAGGTTGCCACACTTGAGGAGGTGGAGAATACTCTCAAATCCTTTGCAAAGGAAAAGAGTCTGGGGCCTGATGGTTGGACTATGGAGATTTTTTTACACTTCTTTGATTTGATGGGGAAAGACATCTTGGAGATGGTTGAGTTTACTAGGTTGCAGGGATATGTTTCTGGGGCCTTGAATGCTACATTTATCACTCTCATTCCGAAGGTTACTGACCCAAAGTCTTTTGGAGATTTTAGACCCATTGCATTATGCAATATTATTTATAAGGTGGTCTCTAAGATTATTGCTAGACGCCTAAAACCAGTGTTGTCAAGATTTATTACTCCAGAACAATTTGGGTTTTTACAGGACCGTCAAATTCATGATGCTATTGGCATTACACAGGAATTATTGCATTCTATTAAATGTAAGAAACTGAAAGCAATCATGCTTAAGATGGAGTTAGAAAAGGCTTATGATAGGTTTAGTTGGGATTTTCTCATATTAGTATTGATCTCGATTGGTGTTCTAGCACCTACCATACGGTGGATTATGGTCTGCGTCCAATCTATGAATTTTTATGTTCTGGTAAACGGGGCTCCAACAACATTTTCCAGTTGTTCCAGGGGTTTGTGCCAAGGCTGCTCTATGTCTCCATTATTATTTGTTTTGGTCATTGATGGGTTGAGTCAGTTGATCAAACTGGCTATTAGGGAGGGCAAGATTAAGGGACTGAAAATTTCAAAAGATCTTTATATTTCACATATTTTGTTCGTGGATGATGTCTTATTGGCTGGTATTGATACTGTGGAGGAATGGAGATCATATCAAGGTATTATTGAGCTTTTTTGTAAAGCCTCAAGTATGAAAGTGAGCTTGAAAAAGTCTTGTTTGTATGAAAACTTGGTTGATGCTGATAGACTTAGATTAATAAAAGCCTTGGTGCCTTATAGATGTTACAAGATTGTTGAAGGGTTTACTTATTTGGGATTTCATTTAAAACCAAATGGATACCTTGTTAAAGATTGGCAGTGGCTGATTAAAAAATTTGAGGCTCGGATCTCGCACTGTACTTATCGTCTATTAAGCACCGAACATGGCACTGGAAGAAATGAAAACCAGTAAACCGGAGTACCAATAAGAACAGATTTCTGTGGTCGGGAGGTTTGAAGAATTCCTATTTAACTATGATCGGATGGGAAAAAATCTCATTACCATATGCTGCTGGTGGATGGGGGATAAAAAATCTTTCTATTTTCAGTGGAGCATTGAGGCTGAAATTTTTTTGGAGGGCACTGTTTGGAAGTTCGATATGGTCGAGGGTCATCCATCAGAAGTATGCGAAGACTAAAACTTCCCATTGGTTAAGGTGGCCTAAAAAGGTGGTTAGAGGAGTTTCACCTATCTGGCAGGGGTTCTTAAAGGTATATTGCTGGCTTGCTGACAAATTGTGCTGGCAAGTAGGTAATGGGACTGAAGTTGCTATCGGCATTGATCTAATTGTGGGGATGAATGACAATTATAAACTGTCTATGCCATTATTGGATAGACTAAGGAATGCTAGATATATCACTTTAAATTCTGTTGCAAAAAACAGTGCAGAGAATTATTGGTCTGGAGCTGCTGATCTTCAGCTCACGGGTTCCTGTGCTATTGAATGGACACTATATACTCAGGCTTTAAATGGAGCTAGCATACACTTGTGTTGTGAGGAGGATTCGGTGCATTGGGTAGGTAATGAAGCATCGGGGAAGGTAATAGCTAGTACATTTTACGATCAAAAGATTAAGAGGAGGTGCATTTTTCCCATCCATTGGTGGTACAAGAACATTTGGTATTGGCACATCCCACAGAAGCTTAAATGTTTTTTATGGTTTCTTTTACAAAACAGGCTAAAAACATGGGATAACCTTAGAACTAAGGGATGGATTGGGCCAAGTCAATGTGTTTTCTGTAGGAAGGATTCTAAATTTTCTAAACATCTCTTTATCAACTGTTCATTCACTAAGAGTTTGTGGGAAAAGTTTCATTAGAAATTTGGTTTCTCGGTCAAATGGGATGGCTTAAATGTGGAATTTTGTTTACACTCTTGGATCAGAAGTGAGAAATCGCACTCTACATTTCCGGTCTTTATTTGCTAGGCCATCTGGTGGGCTTGGAACAAAGCCCTATTTGAAAATATTGGCCCTCTTTTGGATAACGTCTATATAATGGCTTCAATTATTATTTGAAATTTCAGAAGGATGTTGGTGTGCCTGTTCATTGGAACAGTGGAAATTTTCAACCAATGTTTGATGATCTAGTCTTGTTTTTTGATGGTGCTGCAAACTTGGGGAATTGTGGTACTGGTGGGGTTATCTTTCTCAACTTGGAACACTTTTATACTCTATGTATGAATTGTGGTAAAGGAAGCAATATGAAGGCTGAGCTTGTTACACTTTAGTGTGTTACTCGCATTGCAAACCTTTTTGGCTTAGCAAAGGTAAAAATATTTGGTGACTCGTGGGTAACCATAAAATGGGAAAGTGGTGAATATGACCTGAAGGTGCTACAATTGACAAATTGGTGTTACAGAACCAAATCTAAGTTGCGTACTTTCAGCTCATTGTCACTTGAACACATATACAGAGAAATCAATTCACAGGCTGATCGGTTATCAAAGGAGGCACTGGAGGGTGAAGAAGGTTTTCTCCTATGGGAGGAAGTCTTTGAAAACCAGGTTTTGGACTCAGGATCATTATATTTTTTAGATTAGTGTTTTCAGGATCTATGTTTCATGGGATGTTGAACTATGTCAGTAACTTTTGGTAGCAAGGATTACCGAAAATCATACTATATGGTTTTTTGGGACTGTCTGCTAATCATTAACATTATTATGTACTATTTGATTCAGTTAATTGAATAGCAATAGTATGCTTTTTTTTGCAGGAAAAAAAAAAAAACTTAAAAAGAATAAATATGAATGCACTTCCGCAAAAATAAATAAATAATGAAGCATAAATAAACAAAAAATGGTTTTATAATTTCGCACAATTATGCATATAAAAACAAAACAAATATCACATAATTATTTTTGTTTGCAAAATTGTTATTATAAAATGGAGGTAAGAGTTAAATTATATTTGAATTGAATCAATATGCCCACTTGAAAGCTATATATCTATACGCTAGTCATTATTGTTATTAAAGATGCTTGAGTCTTTGTAAATATATGGCACATGTAATCATAATCCATATTTTTAAATAGATGCAAGGCTCTGTAAATCGAATTGTTATAAAGAATGAATGCAAGACTCTACAAAATATAGCTCTATATGCCTTTGAATCGTTATAAATAATGAATGCAAGACTGTACAAAATATAGCTCTATTTGCCTTTTTTTTGTATGTATTGTTTATTCTACAAACTGCATAGGCAATTTTCATTCCAAATGTTGCACACAGATTTCATGTCTCTCAACCCCTTATTTAGTACTTGCCTTCATTTAAATTCTGCATCCCTCACTGAAATTGAACCATGAGAGAAATTTATAAGAGATGTTCATTTCAATTTCAATGGGAGTTGGAGAATTAACCAATACTCTTCTAGTCCAAATCTATATAGATTATTGAAATTATGGGATAAATGACTAAATACACATGCAAAAAAATAGTGCAAGAATTACCTCTATAATGCAAATAATTCTCAACCTTTGTCTCCAAGGCCCTCCAACTCCCAACATCCAACTCCCAAAGTTGTTGTAGCATGCTAATATAATCAATGAGCATTGAGCACTGAAATTTGTAGACTATAGACACCCATTGAACTAATAAAAAAATAAAAAAATATGATTTTTCATGTTTTTAGGAAAAATCAATGCAACTTGCAAATGGAAAGGCATGGAAATAATTATAATTTAATGGATGTTTCTATTTTTTTAATAAATGTATTATTTGCAAGTTGGAATTTAGAAAGTATAGATTAACAAATCAATACAACTTGCACATGGAAATAATTTTAATTTAATAGATGTTTCTATTTATTTAATGAATGTATGCTTTCTAAGTTGGAATTTAGAAAGTATAATTTATATAACATAAATATATTAATACTACTATTAAATTAGTAATATAATAACATTTTAGGAATTTTGTTGTCCTTAAAAAATAGTAGACCCTTCACAAAAGACGATTAGCTAAAATTTTAAACCATATTTGTATTTGACAGTCAAAATGCCCCATGACGACCATTTTGTTTGTCAAATTCCATTAGTGTATGACTATCCATTAACTTGATTCACATTCATTTTATTTACCATTTATATACTAAATTAATATTATATAAAAATATAACTTAAAAAGAATAAATATGAATGCACTTCATAATATAAAAACAAAACAAATATCACATAATTATTTTTGTTTGAAAAATTGATATAATCAAATGGAGGTAAGAGTTACATTATATTTGAATTGAATCAATATGTCCACTGGAAAGCTATATATCTATACGCTAGTCATTATTGTTATAAAAGATGCTTGAGTCTTTGTAAATATATATCACATGTAATCATAATCCAGATTTTTGAATCTTTATAAATAATGAATGCAATACTATACAAAATATAGCTCTATATGCCTTTTTTTGTATGTATCGTTTATTCTACAATCTGCATAGGCAATTTTCATTCCAAATGTTACACAGATTTCATGTCTCTCAACCCCTTATTTAGTACCTGCCTTCATTTAAATTCTACACCCCTCACTAAAATTGAACCATGAGAGAAATATAAGAGATGTTCATTTCAATTTCAATGAGAGTTGGAGAATTAACCAATACAGTCCAAATCTATATAGAGATTATTGAAATTATGGGATAAATGACTAAATACACATACAAAAAAATAGTACAAGAATTACCTCTATAATGCAAATAACTTTTAACCTTTGTCTCCAAGGCCCTCCAACTCCCAAAGTTGTTGCAACATGGTAATATAATCGATGAGCATTGAGCATTGAAATTTGTAGATTGTAGATGCCAACTCCCAAAGTTGTTGTAGCATGCTAATATAATCAATGAGCATTGAGCACTGAAATTTGTAGATTGTAGACACCCACTGCACTAATAAAAAATAAAATAATATGAGTTTTCCAATTTTTAGGAAAAATCAATGCAACTTGCAAATGGGAAGGCATGGAAATAATTATAATTTAATAGATGTTTTTATTTTTTTAATAAATGTATTCTTTGGAAGTTGGAATTTAGAAAGTATAGATCAACAAATCAATGCAACTTGCACATGGAAATAATTTTAATTTAATAGATGTTTCTATTTATTTAATGAATGTATGCTTTCTAAGTTGGAATTTATAAATTATAATTTATATAACATAAATATATTAATACTACTATTAAATTAGTAATTGCACTAAGTGAAATGAGGTGCTCTACAGTCCAGTATGGGAGAGATGTTGTAATGTGTATGTAACGTTACATCTAATAAAACCTAAAAAGTAATTTTTTTAACTAAAAAAAATTAAAAAAATTCTTGTCAGCTCATAAAATAAAAAATTATGAAAAGTATTTAAAAAAATCCATGTTGGTTCATAAAATAAAATATTATGAAAAGTAATTAAAAAATAAATGTTCGTTTATAAAATAAAAACTTAAAACTTAAACCCGGATCTAAATCAAGAGAGATCAAATTTATTGAGTTTAAATTTTAAAAAAAAAATACACCTCAAGAAATTGGATCCCTATGGGTGCTTGATAGATACAGGTTTAAGATGAATCTATGTTTAAAAATAGTAGTAATATAATGACGCTTTAGAAATTGTATTGTACTTCAAAAATAAGTTTTAGAAATTTTATCACCCTTCACCCAAGTAATCGGACTGTTGTTGTTATGTCCGCTTATCATGGATTTGATATTGTTGGGCGTGCAAGTAAATCAGCCCATTGTCCGTTGTTATGTCCTCTTGTCATGGATTTGATATTGCTGGGCATGCAAATAAATCAGCTCATTGTGTTCAGTATGTTCTATCCTCTATAATATGTTTCTCTCTCATTATGGATTTGCTATTATTTTTTCTATTTCTTGGCGTGCAAGAATAGTTGAAATGGCAATCTAGAGTGTTCAAATTGCAATTTCGATGATTTTGGTAGTTTTAAAATATAGCGTTTAGTCTATAAATTTAATCTAAGAGAGGAAATTACGATTGCTGAAATTGCAGAATTGTGGAAATAACAATTTCCAGAAACACATTTGACAGATTTCTATAAAAATTTCTATGGAAAAGAGGGACGTTTTAATTATATTTTATGGTACCCTACGCGAGAATGTTGGAGTTTTTTTAAGGTTTCGGCTTGAAGCTTTGGTCATTTGCTAGGTCGCCTGCAATTTGGAGAGGGGGACAGTATGCATTGCTTGACATTCAAAAACCCCTCTCTTGAGTGCTTTTTCATCTCTTCGATTGCAAATGCTGTGAAGCAGAAGCCAGTAAGGTATGTACTATGGGTTTTGGAAGATAATTTTATTTTAATGTTGATTAGGAAAGTTTAAACGTTTGTAGGATCTTTTAATTTATTTTCGAAGTTTATTCTCTCTGAAACTACAGACTAATTATGGAAATCCTTTTAAGTTCTGACGTGAATTTGGAGGATTTCTTTGGATACAATTTTTGCAGATATTAAAACTCAATGATACCGTTTATTAAGCTGCAAATGGCAAGAAAGCTAGCTGGATTTGGAAATTTCTGAATCGCAAACTTCCTGAACTATGCATAGTGTTTTTTTGGTTTTTTTTTTTAATAGGTTAAAGTTTGGTTCCCTGAGATGTGAGTTCCGTACTTTGGAATCTATACATTTGACTTATTTTGGATTTTGAAATGTGAAATTTGACGCAGGTGCTGGTGATAAGTCTTTACTGTGACTGAAAGAATGATTTGTCTGTAAATGTAATCAAAATGCTTATTTTGCTTGTTTAACCCTGTAAGATTGATTAAATGTTACTTTCTTTGAAAATGTTTTCAGATACTCATAAAGAATACTTCCTATATAAACGTTTTCGAATATGTTTAAAGAGTACTTCGGATTCCTTGATATTTCTATAAAGGATTTTAAATGTTCCATTTAAATTTAACGGAATATCTGGGTTTACAGTTGATTTTCTTGATATTATTTAAATCATTATGCTTAGTATGTAATTTAGAAGGATATTTTAACTTCTGGGCATGTATTTGAGTGAAGATTTATTTTTCTGATCAAAATCCGCATTCCGAGAGCTTACTTCAACATTTTCTGAGCTTCGTTTCGACGTCCTAGGTTCGAATCTCTTGCATTTGAATAAACGGCTTAAAAAACGTCCTAGGTTCGAATCTCTTGGTTTTGGAGATTTTTGAAACAAACTGGAGAATCGTTCGTATCTCCCTTCACTTTTTCTCCCAACGGGCTCTATTGAATTACATTTTATGGCATAGGTTGTAGTTTGTTGGTACCCATTCATCTACTGATAGATCACTAGGTCACCACTAGGTATCATGGTGTTGATCATATTCTTTGCTTAATATGTCAAAAAGGAACAATTTTTATGAAGTCATAGGGTTATATTTGCATCTTTGGCTTTAAAGATGTTCATATCAAGTGGGGTAGCAGTGAATTTACCGAATTCAAATTATTTTGGTCTTTCTTTGACATTTAACTGCATGTTGAGAGGAATACTTATGAGGAGGTATTATTCAAGAAACACCCGTTCATTTGCAATGCTCTGTTAAACAGGAGGGGTGGTTTGCATGCAAATTACTATACTCGGATGTATTATAGCAAGCACATGTTCTCCATCGTTTCGAATAACCACCTTATCTCAATCTTCAATTCGATCTATCGTTGGGTCAATAAGTACAATGAGTTATGGGGGATTGGATCCATACGAAGGTAAAGCACTCTATTGCCCATAACTATACACATAATTGTTGCACTTCCTCTTCTACTGATGGCTTAGATGATTTCTTTACTACTATTGGAATTGGTGCTCGAACCAGGTCAGCCACAACTAATGAATCAATTTGTAAAACTTCACCGGTCCTACTGCCTATTCTCTAGTTCTGTAACTAGATTAGATGTTTATGGATCATTTACAGGTTCTGGAAGAGATGTTTTGGTAAATGCTAGCTCGGATTCTTCCTCCCGATAAACAGGTGTTGCTTAAACAAAATAAACCTGTGCAGTTTAAACTACTGCGAATCAAACTTATTTAATGCCCTAGAGAACTCCTTAGAGTATGCAAATAATGTCCACTGATGGGTGGCACTTGAATCTATTATGTACAGGTCGAAACATGTCACATAATTAAATAAGCATACCTATAATTAACTAAATGACAGGAAGAATCTAAAAAGCGTTCGCAGGCACAATAGTAAGTGCCTTTACCTCCCCTTATATTTCCTATGCTGGCAGTGATACATTCGCTAATAGGCCAATGGGTTTTGAATTACGTTCACCCTAGAGACCCGTATCTAGTATCTACTGCTCAAATTTGAACTGGATATGCTATTGCTCTTGGTTTATATGCTTACTTTGTTGCTTACTTAGATGCTTAGATCAATAGATGCAATTCCAACTTCTGAGTAAACTGAATCGGTTGGTTCAACAATTGCACTTGGGTCAATTAGGTAGGTATGCTTCTCAATCTTTATATGATGGAACCAAATTTGTAGGGTAGGGAAAGTGACGCCTGTTCTTTTTAGTAGCTCATAAATGAAAACTGATTTGGTAATAAAAGTCATAAACTGGTTACATAAAAACTGGTAGTGCTTGCTTTTATTTTGACTAGTATGCTTTTGCTATATTCACCTAAATATGTACTTACAAAGAGTGTAATTTTGAGTTAAAATTTGTTCATTTATTGAAGTAATTTTATTATATTTTTATTTTAAGCTAAAATCCCGAAATCCTTAAGCTGGAAATCTTCAAATTCTAGTTTTAGTAGAAATACACTTAACTACAAAAAGTTCAGGTTGAGTAAAAGGCAGCTACTTTTTTAAATTCTTTGATTGAAAATTTAGAACATGGCATCCCTCAAATCACGGTTTAGTAAGAAAGTTTGGATATCTAGATAAAGAGGAGTTCCTTTTGATGTCCAGGCTTTAATAGCAATGTTAGTTTTAGCTACACAGAGATTCACTTCCATTCTTAGGATTTAATAGGATGCTTTCTTTATTACGTTCTTTCATTTCCATTAAGGTGAACAGCTAAAATTGGGAAGTTGCACATTACTAAATTCAAGGCTTTAAGGAGAATGTGTGCTTGCATTAGCTATGGGAGAATGTGTGCTTGCATTAGCTATAGTTCATTGGTTCTAATAGGAATATTTATAGTAGTTACATAGTGAAATTTTTTAAATTAATTGAATTGAATTATTATTTTTCATCTATAAAAATATATCTCTAAATTCAATTTGTAATAGAAATATTTGCATATTTTGCTTAAAATTCTTCCCAATCTTCTTTATTGTCATTTTTAGTTTTTCATTGTTACCATTCACTTAGTCTTCAAATTTTTTATTCATATTTTTCAATAATGATTAGTGCATGCTGTTATTCTCCTCGAAAAATATGTGGACAAAATTTTTGTAAGAAAACAAAAAAAAGTGAATGAAGTGTAGTGATGAAAAATATATACTTCCAATTTATAATATTAGACTTTTTCTGTAAATACAGACATAGATTTGAATGAATTATTAAACCTATTACATATAGAATGTGGATGACTAGTCTTCATTTTTATTTTTGAAGACATTAAGGACCTTACTAGCATGGATTTTCCTGCATCGAGTTTAGAAAAGTTAAATGCCTTGTCACAACATACAGACAGTGAAGCCCAACCAACAGTGAACGCATATACGAAAGGGGAGGCGGAGAGGGGAGGCATATACGGTATTCATAGGTGGGTGTACTTTATTTAGTTGTTGTATATCTACAGATGTTAATCACTACTTGCCTTGTTATCAATCTACTAATTACAGTTATTCCTCTAACTATTAGAAATATTATTGTTAAGGCATATTGTATGGATTGCGCTGAACTAATGATGGATATAATAAGAGCAGTTCAACCATAATTGCGGGATATGAATTGTGGATACATTAGGAACTAATGATTGACAAGTAGGTTGCTTGGAAAAGATGCTTGCAAACTAATTGCATGGACATCGATTCAGATTTGACATACGCTAGAGTGAGTGTTTTTGTAAGTATTTTCATCTTAAAGTTCCATACTAAATAACTACTGTTATTTGTGATTAATGTTAATTAATGCAGTCTACGATTGGAGCATCGCTTGAGAAAGATGTGTTGTTGCTGCAACACCCCCCCCCAAATTTTCGTAAAATATTGGGGCCCCTCCTTTATTTTAAGAGATGGAAGTTTTCCTAGAAGTCAAAGCCAACATAACCCTTTCTTTACTTAGTTTTTTTTTTTTTAGAGAAAAGCCTTGTGTTTTCTTCCTTTGAAGTTTGCTTTTGTTTTTTCAGTCGACCTCCAGTCGCGGCACTCACCACGGTGCTAGACTCTTGCGGCCACAAGACCTCCGGATGGCCCCACCTCTACGAGACAGACCCTGACTTCACCAACACCTACAAAATGTTGGGCACCAACTCAGTGGTCACTAATTTCCATCTTCAGGATGGGTTGTTGTGCCGTCTAGGCCATCTCTGCGTTCCATCAAGCGAGTGCGCGAAGCTAATTTGGGAAGCTCACTACAGTCGGGTGGCATGACACTTTGGTGTCGAAAAGACATTGGCAGTGCTACAGAACATTTCTACTGGCCGAAACTTCGCCAGGATGTCGGCAAGTATATCAGGTCCTGCACCGCTTGTGCTATTGCCAAACCGACCACTAAGAAATAGGGCATGTACACCCCTCTGCCTACTCCTGACAGGACGTGGGAATCCATCTCAATGGACTACATGTTGAGCCTCCCATCCACCAAGAGGGGAAACGACTGTGTTTTTGTGGTTGTTGATCGCTTTTTCAAGATGGCGATTCTAGCCGCTTACAAGAAGAACATCATAGCAGAAGCAACTACCAAGCTCTTATTTGAACGAGTATGGGTACATTTTGGGATCCCACATACTATTATCTCAGACCATGACAGTCGGTTCCTCAGCTCATTCTGGTCAAGCCTCTGGTCACTGCTGGATACCAAGCTCACCAAATCCATTGCCTTCTACCCCCAGACAAATGACCAAACCGAGGTCGTCAACCAGATGGTCGTACATATCCTGCGCATGTACAATTCAACACACCCCCGCACATGGGATGAGAGTCTTCCCTATGTCCAACATAGCTACAACCGAGCCCTGCATAGCTCAACTGGCCACAGCCCCTTTCAGGCAGGGTTGGGATTCCAACCATTGGGCCCCATGGATGTTGCATTTCCCCTGGCAACCACCTCGGCCGACTCGTCCCCAGAAGCTGACAAAGCCACCCGGTTCATTGAACAGATCCAACATATCCACAAACAGGTTCATGATATTCTACAGAAGTCTAATGCCAAGTACAAGCAACACCATGATCAACATCGGGTGCCACATAAGTTTTAGGTGGGTGACAAAGTTTGGTTGCATTTGCAGAAAGAATGCCTTACAGGGCCCCATTGGAAGCTTCGCCCACTCCGTTATGGGTCGTACACCATCACCAAGGCGGTGGGTGACAATGCTTTTGAGCTCAACATTCCCCCCTTCCTTGGTCTACATCCAGTCTTCAACGTGGCTCTCCTTTGGCCATATTTCCCACCATTATTAGACACCTTAGAGATAGCAGAGTAGTTGACACCAACAGAGCTCAACCCTGACTGCCTGCAACAGGAATCCAATGATCATATTGCAGACACACAGATCAAGGGAACTCGACATCAAAGGATCCATCTTTATCGAGTTGTTAAAGCAGGGAAGCTCCTGCACCAAGGCAAGTGGCTCACCCAAGGCCAAATTTAACAGAAATTTCCTCATCTGATGGAGGAACTCAACGCAATGGAGACCATTGCTTCCTAAGGAGGGAGGATTGATCCAGGTGGATATCAGTGGCATCCCACCTCTTCCAACTGGATCAAAACAGTCTTCTGGCAATTTTGGTAATTTACTATTTTTAGCAGTTTTTCGGGTCCTGAACTTCCAGAGTCGTTTTGAGGCCCTAAACGACATTTTTTGAGGTATCTTTTACCAGCCAATGTGATAATCAAAATCATCATTTTAGATGTAATCCTCGGATAGATATTTCCAACGAGCTATTGTGCACCCCAAACGGAGATTGTATGCAAAAGTTACGACCCCAGGAAGTTGATGTACTAACTTACCCAAACGGGGCCCACATGACTTTTGGCGCTTCATCTCCTAGGGTTAGGTTTTTGGATTTCTAGGGTTTTTTGACATTCCTGTTGATTGTAAAAAGGCCTTGAGAGCCTCATTGTAACCATCTTCTTGCGAATGAGCACAACCGTCACATCTATTCTCAGAGATAAGCCGCCACCATTCCAGCAAGCTTGTTTTTCACTGCATTTTACAGTTTTAGCTTATCCCCTTATTGAATAGAAAACCACTTTTACTGTATCTCTATTATTTTGTGTTAAGAATCTGATAATAATCTTTATTCATTTCGTTCTGCTCATAAAATCCGGATCAGCAACGGACGGAAAGTTTGGTTGTGTCTTTAACTTCATCATTTTGGAAGAACTGCACTAGTTCTTCCAGAGTCTTCTAGCCACACTCACCTAGTTCATCCGCAATGGCGCCTGAACTCGCCTAAGTCACCCGAAAAGCGACCCTTCGCGATAAAGCTTCATGTCTCATTCACGGATGAACTCATCCAGTTTCCCCGCATTGGCGGAAGAACTCGACGAATTCTTCCGCAATGGTCGAAGGAGTTAGCCGAGATCGTCCAGTTTTGGCAGTCACACTTAATGCTGAACGTGTCAATTTGACCCCCGCCGTACGTGCCCTGCCCCGTTTTAAATTTTTTCAACCACCCTATTAATTGCCCGCACGCGTCATATCGTTATAAGTAGGGTTAGAACGCCGTTGGAATCCATTGTTTCATTGGTTGGATTCCTGTTATCAATCCCGTTTGAGACTGCGTGCATCTACTGTGGGCTTGCTGGCTTCGCAGCAACATTATCATCCTCAAATCCAATCAAATCTCTCAAGTTGGTGTACTTCAAACCCTGTATCTTAGATTGCAGTGGTGAGTTCTAATTTGTCTATTTGCATGGTGAACACCGTAGTCATGTTGTATGATCTTCATCCAAACCATTGAAACTGTGCGGTTATACCTAATCTCAGCGGAGAATTTACCCACGGTCTTATCTAGCTAAGTATGTCCATCCTGATTCCTCTTTCCTAGACCATGAACGTTCAAAGTCACTATCTATGATCGCCTATCATGCTTTTGTTAAGAAAGTCTAGGGCATACCCTTCTCCCGTTTTGAAATTACTTGCATTATTGAGACAAAGCTGGTTGTTGAAACAAGGCCAGTCTCGTCTCCCCTTTCAGGAGAATCATTGGTGTCGTTTCATTTTAATTTTTCACTTCGTATCTTTATTTTGGAACATTTTTCTATCATGGGAATTCATTATTGTTATATTCCATAAAATACGCTTAAAACATGATTTCATACTTAGATGATATTCTAATGATCATGCTCTGCGTTGAAAATATTATCTTATATACCTATGCATGGTTATTGGACAGGTTTTTAGTCATGATGCCTAAAGGTGGCAAAAGGAAGGCTAAGATGACTGAGCCAGAATCGGCTGACGTTGATGCAAGAGTAGAAACTCTATTCGGAGACACCAAATCCACTACGGGCGTCCCCTCGGAAGTCAAATGGGGAGAGTTATAGCGCATGATAAGAGACCAAGACATCCCTGAGGCACTCTTAGAGGAAGAATATTTGTACTAGAACATCAGGAGTTTCGGCATATCTAAAGCAACCACACGTCCAGAACTCTTCCCTTGCTTGGAAGTAATTGGATGGATCCTGTAGCATGCAAATGCCGAGACTAGAGTCCTTTTCGACAACAAGGGTGAAGCCTTCGCATCGTTCCATCCAACCTATATAATAGGATCCTACAAGTTGCCTCTTACTCAGTAGCCGCTAGATGACTAATGGCTAAGTCAACTCAAAATGGACAATTTGGAGATGGATAAAAAAATGCTAATCACAAGCAAGCAAATAAGGAAGAAGGAGAGTGATGAGTACGAGGTCCAAAACCTAAGGCCTCATTTTAGGATGATTGCCCTCATGCTAAGCAGGATCTTCGGCAGGCCTGACAGGACTATCTTTAAACTCCAGTGGGTCCCCATAATCCATTATGTGGCATTCAGAGGAACGGTTTTGAATTGGGAAACCATCCTCTCAGACAGTCTGTCATCAGCCATAGTTGAGGCACAAGAAGGGCTGGTGGCAAGGAAGTCAAAATTCTACATGTCATCCTACCTAATAGACTACATTTTGTTGAAACTCCCTTTCCCAAATATGGGTTTCCCTTGGGACTAATCCAACACCCTCGTGTTCACTGCCTACAAAATACTTTGGGCCCATAATTATAGGTGGAGCTACAAGCTCATTTGCGAAGAGTTAATCATACCTTTGTATGAGATAATTTTCAATGAAGAGCCTAACTGCTTATCTAAGAATGCCATGAAAGTAATGGAGAACTATGGCGACTTCTATTTTTCGGAAGAAGGTACTTATATAAGGATGTATTGAGGCTCCAAGCCTCCATATATTCTACATAGGTATGCTACTGATTACATAGTCCACAAGGAGGCAGTAAGGCAGGTGTTCCTTGATGGAATTGGTGGTACCTCGTATAGGTTAAAGAAGGCCACTTTCCCTCCTTTGCCTTTCTTTGTTGGAGCTTATAAGTTCTCAAAGATCCTGTCAGTTAAAGATTTTATTATGGAATTGAAAGATTTTCATTTTAGGGAAAGGGTCTCCCAAAGGAATGACAGACGAGGCAAGGCTGTAGAACATTGCAAGGGGATTCATGCTCATTTTGAGTATGCTCACTATTATGACGAAGATGAAGAAGTGTATAGATGGGTCAGTAACATGACCAAACTACAACTTTGTTGTCTCGGTAAAGGCGGAGCCAGTTCTAGCTCCACTACTATGCTCCGTGATGCAAAATAAACAGAATAGCGGAAAGAAAGAGAAGCATCATAAGTTGCTGAATCTCTTTCCCGAGAAGAGCAAAGGCTTAAGGAAGAAGCTGAGAGAATCCAAAGAGAAGCTGATGCAAGAGAAAATAAAGAAAATGAAGATGAACTTCTAAAAGAAGAAGCTCGAATAATCCAAGAGGAAGAAAGCTCATAATGAAAGAAGTCTGCAAGCTGAAGGTAATAGTATCCAGGTTCAAAGAGATCAATGCTGAAGCCACTACTCTCAGGAGGAAATATGCACGCATCAGTGAGGACATTAAGAAGCATATTGAGTGGAGGGAAGGAAAGTCGGGTTTCCCTGCGAATCTCCCTCTTAAATCCATCTTCGAATTCAAGGAAGACACACATCTTTCAGTGTTTTGCAAAGATTGTGCGGTGAAGTTGAACGCTATAGCCTAAGTTACCCTTGAGCAGTGTAGAAATATGTATCTTAAGATATGAACTGCCCAAGAAAATGGTCAGATGGTGATGCCTCAAGATATAGAAGACTTTCCAGATAAAGCCCAACGCTTGTCTGAGCTACGGGATGGGTTAAGTACATAAATGGACTATGTAAAGAAAATGGACGTGTTAACCGTGGAAGATCTCCACCACTGTATCAGCCAAGCCTCTGTTCACACACATATCATTGAAGAAAACCTTCAGGTTGCAACAGCAGAAATAATTAGCTTGGAAGAAGAACTCACCGAACATGAGGTATCTTTGAAAATTATGCTCCCTATGCCTGCGAATAACATCATAAGAGAAACCAGCCTCTGGGTAAAGCATATAGCAGAAGCAGACAAAGCATCAGTAGCAAAGGTAAACCAGGCATCAATTTCAGCAACATTACCAGCAGCAGTAGAGGCACAAGTTTCAGTAGAAGAACCAGTGTTACCAGAAGCACCTACTGTGGCAAATGCGCCAGCTCAGAATTAATCTTTTCTATTTAATGAAAGGCCAAAGCACTTTGTCCTTTTGCCTATGTACCTTCTAAATATTAAAAGGTCAGCTGGAGTTTTCTTCCCGTCCTTCTTTTTGTAATATTTCCAGAACTTATTCTTTTTGTAAATGAGCACTAGAGACAAATTAGAGGAATCGATGAGGTTAGGGTACACTTGGCAGCTCTTGGAGCATTTTGTATGTATATATATAGATGATCAAAGGGTAGTGAAGGGACTCTTGGTAGGTGAAAGGACTCTTCAGATGTACATGAACTATTTATGCTACATGCATGGAAAATCATTTTGGCCTGTGAAAGCCTGTGTAGCGTTTTGCTTAGAATTATGATGGATGCCTGCTGAACTATTTCTGCATTTTCATACATATTTAGTGAGATCTTTCCTAGCTTTTGTGAACTAATTCTCTGTTATGAATGATTTTACTTCCTTTGCAAAATGTCTGTGCTATGTGAGTAATGGAACGTTTTAATTAAATCAGAGTTATCTTTGGTATCATTTATCTCCGCTGGAAATGCACCTTTACGATTAAATGGCTATCTGCTAAATCCTGAGATGTTTCTTTCAATTTATTACTCATACTTTTGTTTTGCTCCTTGCAAGGATAGGTTAAACTAGCTTAAATAATTTAGATCAGATTTGTTTTGTTGCATGCATTTAGTTTAGAGCACTTGCATATAATCTTTAATAGGAAAATATATAAATGGTGGATTGGGCAGTAACTGGTGAACTTTAAACAAATCTTTAATCATTCATGGTAGCCGGAACTGTTAACCGGACGGATTCCCCACACCAAATGGTGAGCAATCTAATTGGGCTTGCTTACCGGGGAGAATACCTAATTGATTGATGCTATGATTTTCGAGGCATCAACAGGTTTTGGCGCTAGAAGGAGGGCCACCAGTGCATGGCTAACAGAAGAAATCCTTTGGTTAAAGAGAACCCTACTGAAAACCCACCCAAAATAGCTACCCCAGACATCTTCGATCTAGAATTAAGAAATAAAAAAAACCCAAATGGTGAGACAAAACAGCAAGAAACATTGTATGCTTTCCCTTTTGAAGAAGTAAATCGTTTTAGAAGACACACCCGCTCTTACGTTCCAAGTCTTGGAGGGTTAACTACTGTCCCTTTGCTTCCCATAATAAGAGCTCCTAGGAAAGGGACCCAATACACGAGAGACTCCGTTTTAGTTCAGAGTCTAGAAGAATTATTGGATTTGTCTTTAGAAGAAATCACTGAACCTTTCAATGAAGTCCAACCCAAAACCCCTACAAATCAAGATAGGCCACATACTCCACCACATACCCCACGACATACTCCACGAAATACTCCTCATAATTCGCCACCGCATACACCACCCCGTTCTCCACCAAGAGTCATGGCTGTACCTGCATGGAGAGAAAGAGGAGCATTAAATCTAATTGGACCATTCCATGATTTTCCTAAGAATCCAGAAAAGGTCTTGCCGAAGTATGATCCTGGGAAAGGAATCTCTGCTGAAGATCATCTTAAGATTTTTTACTTAGCTTTGAATCTTCTTAATGTAGAGAACGAAGACGTAGTCTGCCACCTTTTCCCTTATACTTTTGAACCCAAAGTATCTTCCTCGTACTTTAACCTACAAGCTATATCAATAGCAAGCTGGGAAGATTTTGAAAAGTGTTTTTTGAAGAAATATGGAAATCAGAAAACTGTAGCTACTCTTATGAAAGAATTGTTATCGATGAGAATGGAAAATAAAGAAAAGGTTCAAGAGTTTAATCAAAGATTTACAACATTGTTAAATAACTTTAGTGATGCAACAAAGCCCGCTAAAGAATGTTTAGTATAATATTATACAACAACTCTTAAACCCCCTTTAGCAATGTTTGTAAAAAGAATGAAGAAGACTACTTTGATAGAAAACTTTGAGGAAGCCAATAAGGTAGAAGAGGAAGCCGACAGCATTGCTAAACATTCTCTTGATCTGCAAGCAAAGCCAATAGCTGTTAAGAAGCCCTTTTTGTTAACTAAAGATAAAGAAAAACCAGCAGTTGATCTAGAAAGTGTGATAAATATGATGCAAAATCTTTCTAATAAAATTGTTGATCTAGAGAAAGATAAGACAACTAGCTCTTCTAGACAACCATTCAAACCTTTCTACAAAAAAAAGGAATGAAGGTAAACAACCAACACCCCCAATAAATAATTCCGCTGTGCTGAATCTAAATGAAATAGGGATGGATCACTTCTGTACCTTCCATAAAGAGAAGCACTCCGAAAAGAGTTGTCCACAGTGGATTAATTCAATGAGTTTGGTAATGAATCAGATGTTAGATGCACAAATCTTTGAGCAAACGGAACTTTAGCAAGAACAGATTCCTGAGCAGGAAGAATCCGCTCCCGATACCACAATGATCCTTTGGGATTGGACCCCTACCCAAGAACCGTGTTTTGAAAACCTCGGTGGTGAAGCTCAAGCAACATCTATTAATGCCACTACCAGAAGTAAAGGCCTGGTACTTGATCAAACAGTAGATGTGCTAAAGCTAAATTCGCTAATCAAATGCCAAAATGGCACATAACTGTCATCCCACCCCAGCCTAAAATGAACCCGACAGTAATTCCCGCAGTGGCTAAAGAGTCGAACACAGAAATGTCCAAACAACCAAAAGCTCCTCCGAACAAAGCCGAAAATCAGCCAAAAATTTCGAAAGAATGCGATATAGGTTATGATATAATTGAAGATATTAAAAAAGCAAAAGCAAATGTTTCCATCTTCGATATGTGTAGTCTTCCCCAACAGAGAAAGAAAATGATGGAAGCCTTTGACCCACAAACAAGCACATCATTAGAAAACATTGAAGAAAACCCAGAAATAAATGAAGCCAGCATTGGCGGAAAATCAAATCTTAGAGTCTGCCTTTTCTCTTCACTTTCGAAATATTTAATCATAATGTGCATAATTGTATGGTAGACTCCGGTGCTAGTTCGAATGTCATGCCTTTGTCAGTTTGTAAAATGATTAATGGATAGCCGATCCCATCTCCATCTCAAATCATACAGTTAGACAAAACAACTGTCAAAGTCATTGGTGAATTGAAAGAGATGCTTATTAGGTTGTTAGCTGATCCAAGGGTATGTCAATTTATTGATATAATGGTGGTCGATATTCCCGAGGCTTACGATTTAATCTTGAGTAGGGACTGGTCTACGAAACTAAATGGTTACTTCGCAACAAATTGGTCTCACCTGTGGTTACCCTATTAGAATAGGCAAAACCAAATCAAAATACTTAGAGAGCCCCACATGAAACAAAATGTCACCCAATTAGAAGAAAAAAATGAAGCTGTGACTTTCTCGTCTTCAGTTTTGGGAAATTATTTCTTGGAAATTGAACTCGAAAATTATCAATCAGAAAATGTTAGCCATGATCCAGACAAACAGTTCGATCTCCTTCATTTTTCACAGACTGATGATTTCAATTGTAACATAGTAGGATTAGTTACTGACTTAGATAGTAATGACACTAACTTAGTTAAAAAAGAAAATGTTTTCTGGATACTTTACTTTGGTGGCTCCAAAACTCAAGAAGGATCAGGAGCCGGTTGTGTTTTGATTGATCCCAAAAGAAATAAACATTTTTTATCTTGTAGATTAGAATTCGAATGTACGAATAATACTACTGAGTATGAAGCTCTGATTCATGGTTTAAAGAAAGCTATTGGTTTAAATGTCAAATATTTGAAAGTCTTTGGTGATTCAGAAATAGTTGTCAGGCAAGTGAGAGGTACAATTCACTGCCTTTCACCACACTTGAAAGGTTATCAGTCTGAGGTTTGGAATCTGATTTCATGTTTTGATGCTTTCAATATAAATTCTATTCCTAGGCTACAGAATGCTGCAACTAATTTGTTAGCAACTTCTGCTTCCAGATTAGTTCCTACGAATAATAAATGTTCCATTGAATTGATTTTCAGACCGTTCGTTCTGGATAACATTACGAATCTTAGAGTATTTGATGATGATGAGCAGATTATTAGTTTTTTAACAAATGAATATATCTTCCAAGAAGCCATAAAAGATGAAGGGCAACACGATTCAAATTTGCAAAATAAGGATGCTGCTAAAGGGAACTTCATGCCTAAAGGGGTAAGAAGTCTTGAAGCACTGTTTGATCTACAGAACAAGTTCAAGAGGTCATCAAATGTCAAAACGCACAGCTCCTCTGTGTAGCATGAATTGGTAAATCTGGGCACAGAGGCTGAACTGAAATATGTTAATCTTGGTAAATGTTGTACGCCAGGCGAAAGGGATAGGTTCATCAAACTCTTCATACAGTATAAAGATGTTTTCGCATGGACTTATGACAATTTGAAAACATATGATACCCACATTATTCAACACATAATACCAATTAAAGCAGGCATTAAGCCATTTCAGCAGCAATTAAGAAGGATGCATCTAACACTTGAGCCTCTAATTCAGAAAGAGTTAAAAAACCTGCTATATGTAAAGATTATTTTTAAAGTCTGACATTCTGAATGGGTAGCTAATTTAGTCCCTGTGTGGAAGAAGTCGGGAGAAATTAGATTGTGTGTAGACTTTCGGAACTTGAACAAAGCTTTCGATAAAGACAACTATCCCGTGCCTCCAATGGAGCAAATATTGCAGATGGTGTCAGGATCAGAGCTTTTCTCTCTGCTAGATGGTTTTTCTGGATACAATCAAGTGCTGGTAGCAGAGGAAGACCGACTCAAAAACACTTTTCGTACAAAATGGGGAACTTTTGCATATCGAAGAATACCATTTGGCTTGATAAATGTAGGAGCCACGTTTCAGCGAGCCATGGACATTGCTTTCCGAGGTTTGGGCAGTCAATGTGTAGTCATTTATTTGGATGATGTGACAGTGTTCTCAAAGAAAAGGGAAGACCATGTGTTCCACTTGAAACAGATTTTCGATCGCTGCAGGAAATATGGAATTTCTTTGAACCCCAAGAAAAGTGTTTTCAATGTTCTTGAAGGCAAAATTCTGGGTCACATCATCTCAAAGAAGGGAATCTCGATAGATCAAGAGAGAGTGCAAGCTATCAGCAAGATTCCCATGGCCCATAACAAAAGGTCTATGCAATCATTTATGGGCACCATTAGTTTCGTTTGAAGGTTTGTACCAGACTTCGCTCAGATCGTTAAACCTTTGCAACAAATGGTAAAGTAGAATGTACAATTCCAGTGGACAGACTTGGAGAAAGTTGCATTTAAATAAATTAAGGTTGCCATAGCTGATGCGCCTTCTTTAAGGAGTCAATACTTCGATAAAGATTTTATTATGTACACCTTTGCTTCTGATAACTCACTCACATCTGTGCTCACTCAAAAGGCAGAATTAGGAGACGAATACCCAATTTATTTTATGAGCACTGGTCTTTAAGGCCTTGAACTAAACTATCCCATGGTGGATAAGCAGGCATATGTAGTATTCAAGGCAGTAAAGTATTTCAGGCCATATATTCTAAAAAATAGAACTAAAGTCATAATCCCTCATCCCGCTGTTAGATCTCTTTTCATTCAAAAAGAATTGGAAGAAAGGAGGGGAAATTGGGTCATTGCTCTTCAGGAGTATGACTTAGAAGTCAAACCAGCCACTATTATCAAAGGCTAGGGTTTATGCAAGATACTTACTGAAAATCCAGCTGATGGAGAGCTAGATTGGAGGAATGAATCCGAGTTGAATATGATCGACGCATGTCCAATTTTCACAGTGCATGAGTCTTGGTACAGGGACCTAGTACACTATTTGTTGTCAGGATATTTGTCGGAACACTGGAGTTCGAAGCAAAGAAGGGATCTTCGTTTGAAATCGAGATCTTATCAAATCATTGAAGGATTACTCTATAGGAAGAATTATGATGGCATATTCCTCAGATGTTTAGAGAAAGAAGACGCAAGTAAAGTGGTCAAAGAATTACGTGATGACCCTGCTGGGAGACATTATTCTAGAGAAACTACAGCTCACAAAATTCTCAGAGATGGGTATTATTGGCCCACCCTTTTCAAATATGCTCACGCCTATGCCAAAAATTGCAATGTGTGTCAAAGGAGTGTTGGACAATTTTCGAAAGAAGCAGGTCCTTTGCAACCAGTTATCATCTCTGAACCATTTGAACAATGGGGCATAGATATTATTGGCGAGATAAACCCAAAATCCTCATTGCAGCATCGTTACATTCTAACAGCTATAGATTATTTCACAAGATGGGCTGAGGCTGTTCCGCTGCGCAAAGTGAATGAAGATGCAGTTATCAAGTTCCTGGAAGAAAACATGATAACTAGGTTTGGGGTTCCAATTTCTCTAGTCTTTGATAATGCTCCTTATTTTTCGTCAATGAAGATTAATGAATTCATGTATGAGAAAGGAATTAAACTACATTATTCAGCCAATTACTATCCCCAAGGAAATGGGTTAGCTAATTCCACCAATAAAAATGTCATCCGAATCCTTATAAAGATTGTGATTGAAAATCAGAGAAGCTGGCACACAGCTCTCCCTAATGCTCTATGGGCAGATAGAGTCACTCCCAAGAATGCCTTAGGCGTTTCTCCTTTCACCCTAGTCTATGGTAAGGAAGCCATTCTCCCTCCGAATATTTTACTCCCATCCTTACAGTTGTCCAAAGCCTCCCGAGGTTCTAGCAATCAAACCCTTCAATCAAGAATCGATACCCTGCTGAAACTTGAAGAATCGCGACAAAAGGCCAAAGACCAATTCCACCATCACCAAGACATAGTCAAAAGGTGGTTTGATAAGAAGAATTCTGGAAAGAGAAGTTTCTAAGTAGGTGACGTAGTTCTGAAGTGGGATCACCAACATGATGGTAAAGGGATGCATACAAAGTTTCAACACTTATGGCTTGGTCCTTACCAAATTTTCGAAAAGCTTGGCCCATCCACTTATAAACTGAAAGACCTGCAAGGAGAGGAGGTAAACCTCCCTCTCAACGGCCTTGCCTTGAAGCAATATTTCACATAAGTCCTAGATGGACTTTTGTACATAAAAAAAACATTATTTTGGTTCTCTTTTATTTGATTATTTCTTTTCGTTTCTTTTGAGTTATTGGCGATCACCTTTTAGTCTGCTAGTTAGATTGATCTGTTGATTTTGGTTTGCTCTTTTTCCTTTGTTCAAGTCCTTGGTTTAAATTAAATCCCAACTCAATTTTTGGCGTAGTTGAAAGATAAGACTCCAAGCAAAACTCAAAATCTAGTAAAGAAGAAACTTACTGATAGAGGAAATGAATATGTCTGACTTTGCTTTCACTGATTGGTTTCTTGGAATGCAGAGATCCTCTTTCTTTTTGGTGAAAATAACCCCTATCAAATAACTAAGATTTAGCCTTTCCTTTTGACTATCTTGGGGTCCCATTCACTCTAACATCAATGACTATCTAAGGAAGTTCACTATAATGGACACATGGAGAGGAAGCATGTCTCGCAGGTGTATGGTATTTAAAATGATCCCATGCTGCGAGTAAAAGCCAAAAGGCTTATATTAGAGAGTCTGGTTTCCTGATATTCTTGCCTCAATTAAAGCATGGCCGAGAAAAGCAAAGAAACTTTCGAATCAGAGAAGCTATTCAAATAAACCATCCTAGCAAGGTTCTTCTCCGTCCGTGAAGCATGAAAATCAAACAAATCTTTCGATCACACAAAAGGACATTGTGGATTGAAGAACCTATATCGAATTATTGAAAGCAGAAGAAGTCCATTTCTGGAAGGTTCAAACGGCAAAAGTCGTGAATTAAAGAATCATCCAAAAGGATACAAAATAGCATGGGAATGAGGAACAAATGAATATGTTTGTGAAATATTGTTACGATCCTGTGGAGTCTTATATCAGTAGGCTTCTGAAAGACAGAATTTAAAATGAACCTCACATTTTGGCCCTTGGAGAGTTATAATGAAATCTGAGTCAAATTTGCCTTTTCCCTCATCACCATTATGATAAGAGTAATCACTCCATTCTCAGAAGCTGAACTATGAAAACATTTTGTTGCACATGAAACCAACACTTTGTAAGTTTTCTGACCATGTGATGAGTTTGTTTTAGAGATCTGTGTTCACCAGCGAATCGCCATTGTTGTTGCTGCAACACCCCCCCAAAATTTTCGTAAAATATTGGGGCCCCTCCTTTATTTTAAGAGATGGAAGTTTTCCTAGAAGTCAAAGCCAACAGAACCCTTTCCTTAGTTTTTTTTTTTTAGAGAAAAGCCTCATGTTTTCTTCCTTTGAAGTTTGCTTTTGTTTTTTCTGCCTAAATAAAAAACTTGTGCTTTTGTGCCGCAACGACGGAAGAACTCAACCAACTCAGCCGCAACGATGGGAAATCATGGATAAGTTAAACCTTTTGTAGATGAACTCAGCAAGTCCTTCCGCAAAGGCGGAGGATCTTGTCAAGTTCTTCCGCAACTGCGGAGGATCTCGCCAAGTCCTTCCGCAACGGCGGATCACTTTGCTCATTTGTTTTGAAGTTTCCCTATTTTTGGATAAGCTCACTAATTTCCGCCGCAACGGACAGAAAGTTTGGTTGAGTCTTTAACTTCATCATTTCGGAAGAACTGGGCCAGTTCTTTTGGAGTCTTCCGGCCACACTCACCCAATTCATCCGCAACGGCGCCTGAACTCGCCTAAGTCACCCGAAAAACGACCCTTCGCAGCAAAGTTTCATGTCTCGTTCACAGATGAACTCATCCAGTTTCCCCGCAGTGGCGAAAGAACTCGACGAATTCTTCTGCAGCGGTCAGATGAGTTAGCTGAGATCATCCGGTTTTGGTGGTCACACTTAATGCTGAACGTGCCGATTTGACCCTCACCGTATGCTCCCTACCCCGTTTTAAATTTTTTCAACCACCCTATTAATTGCCCGCACGCATCAGATCGTTATAAGTAGGGTTAGAACGTCGTTGGAATCCATTGTTTCATTGGTTGGATTCCTGTTATCAATCCCGTTTGAGACTGCATGCATCAACTGTGAGCTTGCCGGCTTCGCAACAACATTATCATCCTCAAATCCAATCAAATCTCTCAGGTTGGTGTACTTCAAACCCTATATATTAGATTGCAGTGGTGAGTTCTAGTTTGTTTGTTTGCATGGTGAACGCCGTAGTCATGTTGTATGATCTTCATCCAAACCATTGAAACTGTGCGGTTATACCTAATCTTAGCCAAGAATTTACCTGCGATCTTATCTAACTAAGTATGTCCATCCCAATTCCTCTTTCCTAGACCATGAACGTTCAAAGTCACTGGCTATGATCGCCTATCCCATGATTTTGTTAAGAAAGTCCAGGGCATGCCCTTCTCCCATTTTGAAATTACTAGCATTATTGAGACAAAGCTGATTGTTGAAACAAGGCCGGTCTCGTCTCCCCTTTCAAGAGAACCATTGGTGTCGTTCCATTTTAATTTTTCACTTCATACCTTTATTTTGGAACATTTTTCTATCATGGGAATTCATTATTGTTATATTCCGTAAAATACACTTAAAACATGATTTCATACTCAGATGATAGTCTAATGATCATGCTCTAAGTTGAAAATGTCATCTTATATACCTATGCATGGTTATTGGACAGGTTTTTAGTCATGATGCCTAAAGGTGGCAAAAGGAAGGCTAAGATGACCAAGCTGGAATCGGTCGACATTGATGCAAGAGTATAAACTCTATTCGGAGACACCAAATCCACTACGGGCGTCCCCCCAGAAGTCAAATGGGGAGACTTATACTGCATGATAAGAGACCAAGACATCCCTGAGGCATTCTTAGAGGAAGAATATTTGTACTAGAACATCAGGAGTTCCGGCATATATAAAGCAACCACGTGTCTATAACTCTTCCCTTGCTCAGAAGTAATTGGATCGATCCTACAGCATGCAAATGCTGAGACTAGAGTCCTTTTCGATAGCAAGCGTGAAGCCTTCGCATCATTCCATCCAGCCTATATAACAGGAGCCTACAAGTTTCCTCGTACTCAGTAGCTGCTTGATGACGAATGGTTAAGTCAACTAAAGAATGGACAATTTGGAGATGGCTAAAAAACTGCTAATCACATGAAAGCAGATAAGGAAGAAGGAGAGTGATGAGTACGAGGTCCAAAACCTAAGGCCTCCTTTCAGGATGATTTCCCTCATGCTAAGCAGAATCTTCGGAAGGCCTAACGGGACTATCTTTAAACTCCAGTGGGTCCCCATAATCCATTATGTAGCATTCAGAGGAACGGTTTTTAATTGGGAAGCCATCCTCTCAGATAGTCTATCATCATCCATAGTTGAGGCACAAGAAGGGCTGGTGGCAAGGAAGTCAGAATTCTACATGTCATCCTACCTAATAGACTGCATTTTGTCGAAACTCCCTTTTCCAAAGTTGGGTTTCCTTTGGGACCAAGCCAACACCCAGTGTTCACTGCCTACAAAATACTTTGGGATCAGAATTACAGGTGGAGCTACAAGCTCATTTGCGAAGAGGTCATCATACCTTTGTATGAGATAATGTTTAACGAAGAGCCTAACTGCTTATCTAAGAATACGATGAAAGTAATGGAGAACTATGGCGACTTCTATTTTTCAGAAGAAGATACTTATATAAGGATGTATGGAGGCTCCAAGCCCCCATATATTCTACCCATGTATGCTACTGATTACATAGTCCATAAGGAGGCAGTAAGGCAAGTGTTCCTTGATGGAATTGGTGGTACCTCGTATAGGTTAAAGAAGGCCACTTCCCCTCCTTTGTCTTTCTTTGTTGGAGCTTATAAGTTCTCAAAGATCCTGTCAGTTGAAGATTTTATTATGGAATTGAAAGATTTTCATTTTGGGGAAAGGGTCTTCCAAAGGAATGACAGATGAGGCAAGGCTGCAGAACATTGCAAGGGGATTCATGCTCATTTTGAGTATGATCACTATTATGACGAAGATGAAGAAGTGTATAGAGGGGTTAGTAACATGACCGAACTACAAATTTGTCATCTCAGTAAAGGTAGAGCCAGTTCTAGCTCCACTACTATGCTCCGTGATGCAAAAGAAACAGAACAATTGAAAGAAAGAGAAGCATCAGAATCTGCTGAAGCTCTTTCTCGAGAAGAGAAAAGGCTCAAGGAAGAAGCTGAGAGAATATAAAGAGAAGCTGATGCAAGAGAAAATAAAGCAAAGGAAGCTGAACTGTTAAAAGAAGAATCTCAAAGAATCCAAGAGGAAGAGAGATCATAATGGAAGAAGTCTGCAAGCTTAAGGTAATAGTAGTCAGGTTCAAAGAGATCAATGCTGAAGCCACCAGGCTCAAGAGGAAATATGCACACATTAATTAGGACATTAGGAAGCATATTGAGTGGAGGGAAGGAAAGTCGGGTTTCCCCGCGAATCTCCCTCTTAAATTCATCTCTAAATTCAAGGCAGACACGCGTATTTTAGTGTTTTGCAAAGATTGTGGGGTGAAGTTGAACGTTGTATCCCAAGTTACCCATGAGCAGTGTAGAAATCTGTATCTTAAGATACGAACCACCCAAGAAAATGGTCAGATGGTGATGCCTCAAGATATAAAAGACTTTCCAGATAAATCCCAACGCTTGTTTGAGCTACGGGATGGGTTAAGTACATAAATGGGCTATGTAAAGAAAATGGACGTGTTAACCATGGAAGATCTCCACCACTGTATCGGCCAGGCCGTTGTTCACACACATATCCTTGAAGAAAACCTTCAGGTTGCAACAGTAGAAATAATCAGCTTGGAAAAAGAACTCGCCAAACATGAGGTATCTCTAAAAATTATGCTCCCTATGCCTGCCAACAACATCATAAGAGAAACCGGCCTCTGGGTAAAGCATATAGCAAAAGCAGACAAAGTATCAGCAGTAGAGGTAAACCAAGCATCAATTTCAGCAGCAGAGGCACAAGTTTCAGTAGAAGAACCACCGTTACCAGAAGCACCAGATGTGGCAAATGTGCTAGCTTAGAATTAATCTTTTCTACTTAATGAAAGGCCAAAGTGCTTTGTCCTTTTGCCTATGTACCTTTTAAATATTAAAAGGACAGCTGGAGTTTTCTTCCCGTCCTTCTTTTTGTAATATTTCCAAAACTTATTCTTTTTGTAAATGAGCACTAGAGACAAATTAGAGGAATTGAAGAGGTTAGGGTACACTTGGCAGCTCTTGGAGCATTTTGTACATATATATATAGATGATCAAAGGGTAGTTAAGGGACTTTTGGTAGGTGAAAGGACTCTTCAGATGTACGTGAACTATTTTTGCTACATGCATGGAAAATTGTTTTGGCCTATGAAATCCTATGCAACGTTTTGCTTAGAATTGTGATGGATGACTGCTGAACTGTTTCTGCATTTTCATACATATTCAGTGAGATATTTCCTAGCTTTTGTGAACTAATTCTCTGTTATGAATGATTTTACTTCCTTTGCAAAATTTTTGTGCTATGTGAGTAATGGAACGTTTTAATTAAATCATAGTTATCTTTGGTATCATTTATCTCCGCTGGAAATGCATCTTTACGATTAAATGGATATCTGTTAAATCCTAAGATGTTTCTTTCGGTTTATTACTCATACTTTTGTTTTGCTCCTTGCAAGGATAGGTTAAACTAGCTTAAATAATTTAGATCAGATTTGCTTTGTTGCATGCATTTAGTTTAGAGCACTTGCATATCATCTTTAATAGGAAAATATATAAATGGTGGATCGGGCCGTAATCGGTGAACTTAAAAAAAATCTTTAATCATTCACGGTAGTAGGAACCGTTAACCAGATGGATTCCCCACACCAAACGGTGAGAAATCCAATTGGGCTTGCTTATCGGGGAGAATCCCTAACTGATTGATGCTATGATTTTCGAGGCATCAACAAGATGCTAACATATACTTTGGAGACTGAGTTATTGCAACATATGGAAGTCCTTGTGAAATTGTCTTGCTGTCATAACAATTTTTCCATAATGAACAAATGCTACTACAACTGCAGAAAAGTGAAATGGACATGTTGAAGTGTGAACTCTTTGAAACCCTTCACAGTCTTATGAAGTACAAACATCAAATTTGTTTCAATTTTGGTCTTTGATGTTATGCCTCTGCACTTGCTGATTTAACATTAATTTTATTTCTATCCATGTCATTATTCATCTTCTCATTTCTTTCTCATTATCATTTTGAGAAAAAATGAGGAATGGTAGGCATGTTTCCTTTACATTTTATTTATTAAAAAAAATTATTCATCTGAAAAGGATTAATGATTATTTTATTTTATTATTATTAAAAAGTAGGGACTAAACTGCACCCATCTCTTGTTTATATTAAATAAATAGTATTTATAAGAAGTTATAGTTTATATGAATAATTTAGTATATACATAGTGATCAAATAAATTTATGCTATCAGGCATAGTGTGAGGGTGAGGATGGGAGTCCATATTCTTACCACACACCACTACCAAAAAAGGAAAAAATATAGGGCTTTATGGTATAAACCAGGAATCCTAGGGTGAGGAAAAAGAGGAAAAAAAGAGGGGGAGTGGTCACGTAGGTTAATTAGGGTTTTAGACCTTGATTATGTAACCTATGACTGTATATTATTAAGGTACTTCACTTAGGCTTTATATAAATATTTACCATCAAATTCCCAATCTAGGTTTATTCACTAAAAATTCCTTTAGTGAGCTAGATACCCTAATGTTGAAAGTGACAAAGAGAAGTATGGAAAGAATGTTAGATTTCATACATTCATAGAATAATAATTCAATTGCATAAACAGGATCACTAGAAGAAAGACAAAGCACAAAACATAACAACATAGTTTATCCTAGGAAACCCAAACAGGAGAAAACCCAACAACCTTCGTATAGAGATGATAATCCTGAGATCAGATTACAATCATAAAAGAGAAAAGATGGAAAATGTATTCCAAAAATACAAACCCCAAAAATGTCTTCTTCTCCTCCAGCAGATGCGAACTTCTCTATCTCAAGTAATGCGAACTTGAGTTGAGTGGATGAGTGAATAATGAGGTGAGATCACCTCTTATTTATACAAGTGTCAAATTGACCTTTTACCTTAACTGGGCTGACTTCTCTAGGAGACTAGGACGAATTCACTTGGGGAGAATTTAATAATTAATTTTAATATTTTCTTTTGCTTTCTTTTCATCCCAAGGTTTACATTGATTCTTTCATGGTTTACATAGATAAATTACTTCAAGTTCATCTCCCTTAGGAGGTACAATTAAGTACAATAAATAATATCTTCCGAAGTTGCACAAAATCCAACACTCCCTCTCAATGAGGAAGATATTCTTTGGTCTTCATTAGCATCATGTTCATTTGGGTTTCATCTTTGTACATATATACTGTCTCCATCATCTCTATACATACTGAAGGTTGACAACACAGTCTTAGTGCTTCGAGAAGTATCTTCATGCATCATCTACACTAGTCCTTTGGTGTGTCCAGGAGAATCACTCAATCCTGGATATCTGAGATATAAGCTATACCATCTCTGCTATACCATTTTCTACCTGTCTATATCATCTTTTGATGGGATTTCCCCCACACCTGGCTGAAATATTTGACGAGCAAATGGGAACGACCATCTACTGACTGTTTGAATCATCTTCCAATGGGATTTCTCCCATACCTAGCTGAGTACCTAGACTGTAGAGGCACTTGTGCAATCACACGGCCAACTACTGACTGTCCGACTCATCTGTCGATTGGATTTCTCCCATACCTGGCTGAGTAACTAGACTATAGAGGAACCTGTGTGAACCTGACCATCTACTGTCTGTCTGACTCATCTGCCTATGGGATTTCTCTCATATCTGGCTGAGTACTAGGACTATAGATATACCTGGGAAAAAACAGGGTAATCATCTCGATGTCATCTTTCCCTCTCATGGAGGGACTCATTCTCTTCTACTCCAAGTCTCCCGCGAAAGTATTCGAACTTCACACTGGGAAGATCCTTGGTGAGAACATCTACAGTTTGGTTGTCTGTCGGCACGTACTGTAACTCAACCGCACCTTTATGCACCATATCATGTATGAAGTGATACTGAATCTCTATATTCTTCGACCTATCGTGGAATACAGGATTCACTGACATCTACACATAGCTTTGATTATCACAGTGAATCATGGTAGGCTGTGGAATCTGTCCAAACAATCACGCTAGGAGTTTCTGAAGCCAAACTGCTTCTTGAGTTGTTGTACTAGCAACCATGTACTCGATTTTTGTAGTACTGAGTGCTACTGAGTTTTGTTTCCTATTGCACCAGGAAATAACTACAGAACCCAAAATGAAGCAACATCCGGAAGTACTCTTCCTATCTGCAACACATTCGACCCAATATGAGTCTGTAAACCCCTGCAATCTCAGGTCACAATCTGAAGCATATTTCAATCCATATCCCACATTGCCATGTAAGTATCTGAGCACATGTTTTGCAACAATCCAGTGAATCTGCCTTGGCTCGCACATGAATTGGCTGAGGGCATTCACAGCAAAACATATATTTGGTCTAGTGTTTGTCAGATACATCAAGGATCCAATGAGATGGATCTACATGGTGGGATCAATCAAATCCGAGTCAGAAGAAGAATCTCTCAACTTCTTCCAATTTGCATCCATCGGAGTCGCGATGGACTTGCAGTCCAACATTCTGAATCTCTTTAGTATATCTATGGTGTACTTTCCTTGTCCTAGGAAAATATCTTTCTGCCTCTGACACACTTCTAATCCCAAGAAGTAGTGCATCAATCCAAGATCCTTCATTTAAAACTCATAGGAGAGATTCTTCTTAAATCGTATGATAAGTTTCTCATTTCCTGTGAGAAACAGGTCATCAACATATAATACCAAAATCAATGGCTCATCATCTACAACCTTATAGTAAAGGTTGGGGTTTGCATCACTCTTGGTAAATCCCAAGCTCACTAGGAATCTGCCTATCCGTCCATACCAAGCACGGGGTTCTTGCTTGAGTCCATACCATGCCTTTTTCAATCTGCATACATGAGACTCCTTTCCGTGGACAATAAACCCATATGGCTGCTCGATGTAAAATTCTTCTTCAATAATACCATTGAGAAAGTATGTCTTCACCTCCATCTGATGCAACTTCCATCCCATAGTTGAAGTAATAGAAATGATGGATCTGATGGAAGTATATCGCACCACGGGAGAAAATGTCTCATCATAGTCAACTCCCTCTTTCTGAGAGAATCCTTTGGAAACAAATATGGCCTTGTATTTTTCAACACTTCCATATGCTCCATGCTTGATCTTGTATAGCCATTTAGAAGTCACTACTGACTTCTCCTTAGGTCTCGACACAACCTCCCATACACCATTCTTCACAATGGATTGATATTCTTCCATCATGGCATCCTTCCAAACTTGATGTTTGGATGCTTCTTCATAAGTGGTTGGTCCTAAATCAATGATGTTACTCATTAATGCCACATGACTGGAGAACCTTTGAGGTCTTTTTCTTTCTCTGGAAGCACCATGTGGAGCTTCACGCCCCTCTGCATCTTGCAGTGTCTATTGTGCCCATCTAGGTCTTTTTCGACCTGCAACATCTTTGGGGATATCAACTGGATCAATGGGATCGATAGGTTCATCCTTTTCTGCTAACTCCCTATGAACTGGAGGGGGAGATGATCTCATCTCTTTTGGTTCTAGTATTTCTTCATCATTGATCTCCATGTCTGATCCTCTTCCTTTCCTGGCAACCATCTCTTCTTCAAAGGTCATATCCCTATCGACTTGAATATGTCTAGATCTTGGGATGCAGATTCTATAAGCCATTGAAGACTCACTGTATCCCACAAAGGTTCCCTTATTTCCTAAAGGTTCTAGCATGGATATTTTCTCCTTGGGAACATGTATATATACTGGACAACCAAATATCCAGAGATGGCCCACTTCTGGTTTCATTCTTGTGAAAGCTTATTCCAGAGTCATATTCTTCAATATCTTATGTGGACATCTATTCTGTACATATACAACAGTTCTAGATGCTTCTTCCCACAAGAACATTTGAAGACTCTGTTCATGTATCATAGCTTTGGCTGCCTCCACAATTGTTTCATTATTTCTTTCCACAACCCCATTTTTTTTAGGGTTGTAGGAAACCGTGAGCTCCCTCTTACTTCCTGCTTCCTTGCAGAAATCATTAAATTCTGTAGAGGTGTATTCTCCACCATTATCGGATCTCAAAATCTTGATCCTCTTCCTAGATAGATTTTCGACTTGTGCTTTAAATTCTTTGAACTTGCTGATTACTTCCTCAGATTCCTTAAACTTGAGGAAGTATATCCAAGTATTTCATGAGTAATCATCAATGAATGCTATATAGTAATGATATCCACCCAATGACGCAATTGTCATGGGTCCGCACAAGTCAGGGTGTACTAGATCCAAAATCCCTTTGGATCTACTCTCACTATCTGGAAAAGATCTCTTGGCATTCTTTCCAAGTGCACATCCTCTACATGTCCCATCATGGTCTACCTAGAGCCCTGGTAAACCTATCACTATATTCTTCAGTGCTGGGAGAGCTCGATAGTTCAGATGAGCTAGTATTCTGTGCCATAATTCACCCATACTTGAAGCATCGTGTACTAGGGCTTGGAATGGTGGAGTGTTCAGTCGATACAAGGTCTCCTCTCTTATACCAATAAATTTGGTTGTGTTCATTCTTGAGTTCTTGTGCCAAGCAAGGAATTTCCCTTCTAAGAAAGCTACTTTATATCCCTGGTCCTCCAAGGCTAAGATGGAGACAAGGCTTCTTTTCATTCTAGGTACATAGAGAACATCACTCAGGCGCAATGTAGCATTTGATTCTAGTTGAAGGGAGGTGGCTCCAGATCCCTTCACAGTGTAGTTTGCATCATCTCCAAGTACAACATAGAGATGTGAATCTTTCTCAACTAATTCTGAAAGATTCTCTCTATAACCTGTCATGTGTCTAGATGCACCACTATCTATGAGCCAAGTGTCACCAATGGTGGGAATAGTACCTGATAAAGTTGATATGAATAGAAATTTTGTGTGATATTCATTCTTTTGCTTCTTGTTATGATGATATTCTTCTACATCAATGGTGGATGCTTCATGCTTCCTTTTGCTTGAACTTCGACAGCTACTGGCGTAATGTCCATATTTTCTGCACCTATAACATTGAACTTGAGATATCTCTGTCTTCTTCTTTTGATCTTAGTGAGGACTCGATCTCCTATCTTGGTGCTTGTGTTTGTGGAAATTCTTTCCTTTTCCCTTACCTTTCTTGGCATGGGATACAAATGATTGATTCTACTCAGGTTGAGTACCATGAAGTCTTTGTTGTGCTGCAATCCTTGTCTCCTCCTGAGTGCAATCTTCCCATAGCTTGTCAAACTTGGGTAATTTAAATATACCACTTATGATTTGAATAAAGGACTCCGAAGATGTTGGAAGACCATTCAAAGTGGTGATAAAAATCTCCTTATCATCAATGGGATCTCCATTGGTGCTAAGCTTGTCCCTTAGTTCTGTGATCCTCAAAAAGTATGAGGCAACGGATTCTGACTTGGATATCTTCATATTCGAAAGTTGGTGCCTCAATGTAATGGATACATTGATGCTAGTGCGTTCACACAATTTTTTTATGGTATTGAACATTTTCCTAGTAGAATTATTCCCTGATATTTGTGGCACCAAATGATCTCTTACCGAGTCTACTAGAATCCTTCTTGCTCTGGCATCATTCTTCCTCCATCGGGTTTTGTCTTCTTCGGCTTCTAGCTCAAGGACCTTCTCATTTACATATTGTAGTAGGTCATTTTATTCTATAAGTAGAAGAAACCTAGACTTCTGAGAGATAAAGTTGGAAGCTCCTTCCAAACTATCTTTAACCTTCATACTAATCATCTTGACTGCACATCTGGTTCAGAAACCCTAGCAGGAGCTAGGTCAAAAATGAAAATTGTAATTTGGAAAAACTAATTCCACAAGTAGATGCGCCTTGCCAAGGTGAGTTGAATTGAGGTAGGGATGATACAAATATGTGGAGAGAAGTAGGTCGAAACTGAAACCCTAATTTCTGCTACAACTGTAGAGTTATGTCAAAAATTGAAAATTCTCGGAATTGAATTCTGTCTTCACCAAAAGATGTGCTTGCCTAAAATTGAAATTCCCAAGGCTCTTTTTCTCCAAGATGTTGGGTGAATACTTCAGAAGATGAAACCCTAGTTCCGGCAATGGCTTCTTCTAGAATTGCTCTGATTCCATGTTTGATTTCATACATTCATATTATAATAATTCAATTTCATAAACAAGATCACTAGAAGAAAGACAAAGCACAAAAAATAACAACATATTTTATTCCGGGAAACCCAGATGGGAGAAAACCCAACAACCTTTGTATAGAGATGATAATCCTGAGATCAAAGTACAATCATAAAAGAGAAAAGATGGAAAATGTCTTCCAAAAATAGAAACCCCAAAACTGTCTTCTCCTTCTCCAGCAGATGCGGACTTCTCTCTCTCAAGTAATGCGAACTTGAGTTGAGTGGATGAGTGAATAATGAGGTGAGCTCACCTCTTATTTATAAAAGTGTCAAATTGACCTTTTACCCTAACTGGGCTGACTTCTCTAGGAGACTAGGCCGACTTCACTTGGGGAGCATTTAATAATTAATTTTAATCTTTTCTTTTGCTTGCTTTTCATCCCAAGGTTTACATTGATTCTTTCAGGGTTTACATAGATAAATTACATCAAGTTCATCTCCCTTAGGAGGTAAAATCAAGTACAATAAAATACAATAAATAATATATTATGAAGTTGCACAAAATACAACAAAGAACTCACTCAAAATTCTCTCTTGTGGGTGTTGAAGATACTTGGACTAAATAAGTTAAAATTTGTGACATGGCTCCAAGAGTGATCCATATCTTGCACATATCCAAACTCCAATACAAAGCAATATATGTACAAATAATGCTAAATATACTACCGCAAAGATAAATCAATGAAATTGTTGAGTAGAAGGACCTATGTTCTGTTGAAAGGGATGATACCTCCCTTTCCCTACTAGTGATGGAACCAACCTTTCCTTAGTTGTGATGGAAACTCTCTTGATATTGTAGGGTTGAATTTTCTAAGGTATGATTAGTGGAACTATGCCAATGAATATTCCTTAGGATGAATGAACAAGATTTTAAGGTTGGAGATGATTTAATCAGAAGATATCCCTATAGAGGTGTTGGAGATGAAACGTGTAAAGATCTTGATAGCTTGGGAGATGTGGAAGACAACTAGATAAAAATGTTAAGGCCCTACTTGAACCTCCCTACCGTGGGGTTACTTAGGAGTTAGTAGTTAATATATGAGGTCATATTATTTGAATAAGTCCATTAAGGTAGTTAGTTGGTAGTTACTTTATGTAAAAGTGTCATTTTTATTAAATAAGGCCCATTAAGTGGTTGATACTCATTAGTAATGGGACCACAAGTAGTTAGGGAGAAAATATTTATAGAACGAGTAGGTTACAAAATTATTTGTCAAATGTTGTTATTATAGTGGAGCTCTACTCAAAGGAGGTTTCCCCCTCAAAGGGGCATGTTAACAATTCTCCTCTTTCTTCATTTATTAATACAAGGGTTATATTCTATAGATTCTATACTAGTGTCTCTCTTATTTACTTTTCTAGTTTATATTTCTTTAATAATTGTTCAATAATCAGGTTTTTACTAGTTAAGTACATTACAAGTGATATCAAAGGACTTTCCTGTTCCATCATAAGCCCAAAATTTAGAAAATAAAATTAGGCTAAAGAAGTGTTTCAACATATTTAAACACAAAGATATGTCATTCAATGGATAAAACTATGCCTAGGGAAGCATACACAGAGAAAAAAAGTGGAGCCTCCTAGTTGGACACCCTTGTAAATCTATGTTGGCACCCCTTCAAGTAGTATCAGATCAAACATAATCTACTTATAGATTCGATCTTCCAAGTAACTTCAAGTATATGGGAATCCCATTAGACATACCTGGAGCCAACCTTACATAATGCCATCGACCATCTTGTTTCTATAGTACACTAAGAACAAAACTTAGGGACATCACTCTCATGTAGTAGAAAATTTGACAACATGACTAAGAGTATGATTTATCCTCCTTAGTTGGTGTCATGAAAGATTCAATCAAGTACTATTATTGGAAACCCTCAAGTATATTAGAGAGCTATATTTCTTGAACTTCCTTAGTCCTTAGGACCCTAGAAACCATATTGTTTGCAAAATTGGGTAGTGGAAAAATAATTTCCTAGAATATCAAGAATTTGGGAATTTATTCAAACTCAGACAAAAGGAATACTCCTACTGAAGTAAAAAAATTATTTTGGTGCACCCAATGTTACCATTGCATGATACTTAGCTCAAAAGACTCCTTACAAGATGTTGATCACATTGGTATAGTTTTCCGTTAACCTCTTTTATGAACCCATCCAAACTATTGCAACCAACCTATCTCAAAAGACTCATTATATAAGATTGCTTGTGTGGGTATAAGTCATTGGTAACCCTTATGGTCGACCCAAAGGACCCATGGAAGCCACTAAAATAAAATCCACGAAGAACAACTCACCCATTTGGAAAACTAAGTCTTTTGGATCCAAAACAATGTATATAAGCTTGACCAACATTTTTCTAAAGATGGACAATCCATAGGCAGACTTGAGTAACATGAAATAAATTTTTTACTGTCTAAAATAATACATTACTAGCAACAATATCCATATATGTTATATCCTTTCCATCTTACATGTAGATGGGAAATAATCATATCTTCTAGTTCAATAAGGAAGGATTTGAATCTTAGAATGAAGTCAAGTCTCCGTCAGGGCCACCCTTTCATGATATTTAACACCAAATGTTATGAAACCAAGTCCCAGGTATAACATAAAAATAACATAAATAAACCAAAATAAAGTAATCAACGCCTTAATAATAAAGAACTAAGATGAATAACAATCCTCTTCGAGGGAGGAACCTCCTTAAATAATTTACACAAGACAAGACAAGATACAATGATGACTAAAATGAAAAGGTCTCCTTCATATATATAAGAGACAAAGGGGTACAATAACAACTAATAAACCCAAGCTGACATCACTAATATGCAATGCACTATAATAAAGGGGGTAATGTGACACTACAAAGGGGGCAATGTGCCAATATTTAGGGCTTACCATGCCCCTGCCCTTGAGACAAGTGTTGTCCTCAACACTTGATTATTTGTGGATGCTTCTATATGAAGGACTTATCATTCCATGTTGAATCTTCCACTAGCAGGTTCTTCCATTTGATGAGTTACTACGTAATAGCTCGATTTCGTAGCTGTTTGGTCCTTATTTTAGTGATTTGTTCAAGTTCCAATATGACTCTTCCTTCTTCATCAAGCTCAGACAAGATTGTTTGAATTGGGATCTTGTCTCATATTACCTTCTTTAAGCAAGAAACATGGAAAACTCGATGCACTCTTGAAGACGAAGGAAGCTCCAATTTTTAATCCATACTACCAATATTTTGCAACACCTTATAAGGACCATAATACTTGGGTGCTAATTTATTGTCCTCATTTAGTTGCTTGAGGGACATTTGTTGGTAAGGTTGTAACCTTATAAATATCCAACCCCTTCTTTGAAACTCCTTTCACTCCGATGTTGATCAACTTGTTGTTTCATCCTATGTTGTGACATAGCTAGGTTGTCATTAATGTTAAGATTCAATATGCTAAGACAGAAAATATCAGCATTATATTCCATTTCACAATAATAGTATATACAGGATCACTGAAAGAACAACAAGCACAGCATAAACACAAGAGACACAGATTTATCTCGGGAAACCCTCATGGGGAAGAAAACCTAACAAAGATTCCTCAATATAGATGACCAGCAAATACAAAGATGCAAACCCTAGACATGAGCTCCTTCTCCTCCATAGCAGACCTCTCCCTCACCTATGTGCTATTCACAAGTGAGTGTGTGTGTGTTAAATGAGGAACACACCTCCTCTATTTATACACAAGTCTGACTTCTATTTTACATTGACTAGGTCGGCCCCAACTTAACCACTGGCTTAAACACCCCATTACAACTGACTGGGCCGACCCCTCTAGGGTGGTCTAATAACCCTTTGACCCACATAACACATATAGGGCCAACCCTCATTGGGGAAGTCTAATAACCCAAGTTACCACATTCCGACGGAGGAATAAACATCTCCGGATATACAATAAGGTCTTCACGGAGGAATGAAACATCTCCGGAATAATAAAGTACAAATATAATATTCTTAGAAGTTACAATATTTCAACACTCCCCCTTAACGAGAAGGATATTATAACAACATCTGTAGGAGCAAGGAGTCATTGACTACATCATACATGATACATCTATAAATCATTGGAATCTTTCTTCAATACATCATCATCAGTAACTCAAGCAGTTACTAGAACATCTTCAAGATCTTCAATACTGGAACATCAACATTGTCAGTACTGAGTCTTCATCTTCTGCAGCACTTGAATAGCATCATCATCATCATCTCGATCTAAAGCATCTGGATCATCATCTTGATCTACAACATCTGGATCATCATAGTAGCATACTCTACAATGCACACGATCCAATTACAGGATGATCAATCCTGCTCACTTTTAGGACATGTGTCCAAGGATGATACAATATACTTGTCAACTTAGACCAATTGTAAGGACCACTCATCGACCTCATCGTCGGTATCACCAATACAGGTATCCACATCATTGACCTCACCGTCGGTATCATCAATACATGTATCCACATCATCGACCTCTCTGTCGATGCAGGAAATCTCATCATCAACGACCACATCACTCCCCCTTTCGAGGAGGGTCCTTCTGAACTACAGCAAGCTCGTCTCGGAAATACTCAAACTTTGCTCGAGACAGAGTTTTTTTTTTGGTCAATACATCAACAACTTGTTCATCAATGCTCACATACTCGAGCTTGATATCTCTTCTACACCATATCCCGTATATAAATATATCGGATCTCTATGTGTTTTGACTTATCATGGAACACTGGATTCTCTGTCATCTTGATACAACTCTGGTTGTCACACATGATCACAGTGGGGTCCATCTCTAAGTCAAATAGTCCTGATAACATATTCAGAAGCCATATCGCTTCACAACTAGCAGAGTAAGCATCTATATATATTCTGCTTTGGTTGTGCCGAGAGCCACACTAGACTGCTTCCTGCTAAACCATGAGATCATGGTAAATCCAAGACAATAACATCCGCTCGATGTGCTATTCCTGTCTGATACACTGCCTACCCAATCAGCATCTGTGTAGCCACACATTCTGAAGTCATGATCTCCAAAATAATATAGACCAAAGTCTATCGTACCCTTCAGGTACCTCATCACATGCTTTGCATCTATCAGGTGATCTCTTCTAGGTTCCACTAGATACTGTCTCAAGGTGTTTCACAACAAAGCATATATCCAGCCTGGTATTCGTCAGATACATCAATGACCCAATAATCTATCTGTATAGAGTTACATCCACTAACTCTGATGAGTCATCAGCTAATAGCTTCAAGTCGGAACCCATGAGAGTGGCCATGGTTGTACATTCCAACATATCAAATTTTCACAAGATTTCCATAGCATACTTTCCTTGGTTGAGAAAGATTCCTTTTGGGCCTTTCTATACTTTCACATCAATCTGAGATCTTTCATCTCAAATTCCGTAGCTAGCTTCTTTCTTTCCATGATCTGTTTCTCATTCCCTATCAGAAAGAGATCATCCACATATAGTAATAGTATGACAGGTTCATCATCCATAACCTTAAGGTAAAGGTTAGGATCATCTTTACTTTTGGTAAATCCCAAGCTTTTCAAGAAGCTATCAACTTCTCCTTCTGTGACTGAACATCATCTACACTCTGCAGTGAGTATTCTTCTGCATATCTATCCATGCCATCTCTCATCAGATGGGCCTACTGATATGAGCCTCAAGATCATTCGAACTCTGTGGTGAGTTCCTTCTTACATCCATCTAAGAGAAAAATGCCATCTGTATATGGACACCATCTTCAACCTTGTAGCAAAGGTTGAAATTTGCATCACCCATGGTGATAATTAAGCTCATCAAATGACTATCGATCCTGGGATCCCGTACATAGATTTCTTCAATTACACCATTAAGAGAATGGTCTTATCGAGCCACTTGGAGCAAACATCTCGTCATAATCCTCTTCCTCTTTCTAAGAGAATCTTCTAGCCACGAGCCTTCTATAGCATGTTTGATTTGTAAGTCTTCTTGTCGAACATCCATCACTTGTTCGGTGTTCATCATCATAGCACATGATATTTTATACAAATCAAAGTTAATCATATGATTAGTAAGAATTCATAATCATCAAATTATGATAACCTACTATGCATACTGATATGATTCACATAGTCATGCAACTATCTTGACCAATATCTTGGCACAACACTTTTCCATATCCTGTATGCATACAGTGGCTATCTAGATGCCTTCCATCTCTACCAGAACATACTGTCAAGAGCGTGCACAACTCTCAGCATGTTAGCAAAGAGGTTTCATTCTAGATAAACAACAATGGAATGTTTGTCCAATCTTACCCATCATATGCATATTAGTAGTATATTGTTCAATGCTATATGAATGCTTACACTATGCATGATATATTCTAGGAATACAAATATTCATACAAGCAATATCATTTACTATTTCAGAGATTCAAATAACAACTCAAATACTTATCTTTTATGTTGAGTGGTTGCCTCCCGCTTGATCTCTATATGTCTTTGAACTTCTATTCTTCCTAGTCCACTATGCATGCTCAACTGTGCAATAGTGTCATCCTCATGATCTCATACACAATCATACATTCATTAGTATACTATCAAAACATGATAATCTTAAGTGTGTATGGTCATGATCATTTCATACATAGGTATACTTACCTAAGGTCCTAACAAAGTAGGATCTTAACTTGATATAGGAAAACATACCTGGATTATCAAGCTTGGTTATGCCTTAACATACCCAAACAATAACTTCTTTGTTCTCTTCAATGATTTAGAGACCTTGTGCTAGAACCTGCATATCTCATAGGTTAAGCATAGTAGAACAAAGTCATATATACCTCATAAGTAGAGTTTCTATGTGATCAAAGATTGTGGATGAGTCTTTGTATTCATGTCATTATGGTTGTAGAACTTGATTTGTCTTTCTTGATGTACCTATATCTTGTTAGCAGACAACATCATCCTCATACAACACCACAAGTGCATTAGTACAATCATAAGAGTCATAACCTTAAACAATGAATGCCTTCTATCATTCACATGCATTCATTACCAAATATCATAATTGTACTAACCTCAATAACATGAAGACAAACATATCATAAACTTAACCATGAACAGATTTCAACATATACCTGTATCTTCTTAAGTCATACCTGTAGAGATTTCTTGTAGTCTTCTTATGTAAGGCCTTAGCTTCATCCCCCCCTGAAAATGGATCTAGAGCTTGATTAGGGTTTGTCAGAGAAACCCTAAAAATTCAAACTTTGACTTTCACACTTCTGAATGGATGGAAGGATGTGCCTTGCGGAGCTGATCAAGCTAGCATACTTCAATTTTGAAATCTCCAAAATTTGACCCCTCAAAATTGCCTTTGAAACTTCTGGATCTTTTGGACAGGATTCTAAACTAGGGTTTGATGAAGCCCACCCTTCTGCCCAATCAAAAGGTTTGATCCAAAGCTCTAAACTCTTATTTTTCTGAGGAGCTTCCAGCAGTGGTCACATACTTCAAAAAATTCCAACTTTTGCAGAAGCCCTAATTTTCCACCTTTCTAATCAAAATCCCGAACTGGGGTTTGATCAAGCCCGGTCTTCTACCCAACCAAAAAATTTGATCTTGGTCTCTAAATTTCAATTTTGATGAGTATCATTCAGACGTGGTCTCTGATTACAAAAATTCTAGCTTTCTCCGAAACCCTAAATTCCCGAAGCCATGAATGAAGGTGCTCAAAAAAAATTCTATTTTGACAGGAATATGTACCTAATTATTTCTGGTGTAACTCCGAACTTTTTCGATCCACTGGGTCTGAAAATTCTACCTGTGGTAGCCTGACCTGTCATATTTCCAACCCCACAGGTTTGACCTCAATTGGATTCTCTGAGAGAGAGTTATTCCAAGTGTCGCAACGTGACCTGTTTATGGGATAAAACAGGAGAGCGAACTTGTACGGCGTGTCACGTGTCACTGGTTCAACTTCGGCCTCTGAAAAAGTTACCTGAGATATTACCGTCTGTTTAATACCTGCCACATTTTATGAAATTTCATTTGGAGCGTCCTAGCCCATGTTATGACCTTTTTTCCTAGGTCACCTGATTATGACTGAGATCTGGAAGAGGCAGAAACCTTAACTTGTACGGATCATAACTCACAAAGTATAACAAATCTGAGGGTGGCCTTTGGACACAAGGTACCTGGGGAGGTTATCTACGACCTGTCAAGGTTTCATATCCTGAACCTTCTCCAAAATGTATTTATAGCAAAAGTTCCACGATGACGGGTTTTTGCTATACAAAACCCTAACCTTCAAATTGTCGCAAGTGAAGCAAGTGTCGTAAGTGCCATACATTTCCTTCCTTCAGGTTATCTCTGATACCATGTTAAGATTCAATATGCTAAGACAAGAAATATTAGCATTATATTCCATTTCACAATAATAGCATCTACAGGATCACTGAAAGAACAACAAGCACATCATAAACACAAGAGACACAGATTTATCCCGGGAAAGAAGAAAACCCAGCATATCTTCCTCAATATAGATGACCAACAAATACAAAGATGCAAACCCTAGACATGAGCTCCTTCTCCTCCATAGCAGACCTCTCCCTCACCTATGCACATGGTCGGCGGCATCGTCTCCTTTTTTTCCTTCGAATTTAGGAATATCAGAAAAAAGCTTGTCTGGTATAGCCATCCATGTCGCATCATGAGCAATGGGTTCATTTGTCAGTTTGGCCAAATCAGGTAGATTTAAACTAGCCCTAAATGGTAAGGTAGGGATGATGAGTCTTCCCATTCTGTTTAGGATGTGATTTTCATAAGGGGGATACCCAGGTGGTGTTGTAAACAACAGATGACATCCTATGAGCGAGGATGGGTCAAAGGGATTCGATGGATCTCCTTGCAGAGAATTTTGTGGGGCACTACTTCCGATGGGGGAAGAAGTGGTGTAATTAATAGATTATCTAAGGGGAGAAAATGTACCTAACAATTCATGGCCTCGACTATATGATCCTATCAATGCTTCCTGGAACTACCCCGTATTGAATTCCCTTCATGTGTAATACAAGGGCGAGTTGTAATGAAACTCCTCGAGAGATGGGATATGCCTTGTAGTCTACGATACTGTCTTAGGATGTTGTTTGGTTCCTCAATGGTGAAGGCTTTGTATCAAATGAGAGTGATAGTGGAATAAACATAATTTAACAAATACAAAAACATGACAACCATAGCAGATGCAAAATGGCGCGATAAGTGAGTGATATGTGCAATATTGGTTTTAGTGCATGAGTTCCCACATGTAGGTTATTTTTATTACGAGTTAGTGAACTTGTAATGCTACGAACATAAAATAAGATAATAATTAAATAATTAATAATTAGGTTAACTAAAGTTAGGTTATGAAATGAGGCATCTCCTCAACATCAAATGCTCGGGCCATATTTAAGGTAGGGCCATCATTGTAACATATCATCTTTTATCCTATCATCTAATATATTATTCTGATTTATTATTCAATATGAGAGTCGGATTCGACTATTAAGCATCCAACTGGATACCGTTGCTGCATTTGGTATCAAAGCCATTCTGATTCCGGCTATTGGCCAAATGTATTTCAGAGTTTCTTTGATTTACAAGCTTTTTGACCAAAAATATAAATTGGTCTTTAACCACAAACTAGCATTTTCTACTGAAATTTAAATAAAAATCTGCGAAAAAGAAATTCGCCAGAAACGATCGATTAGTTGACGAGATACAAGACGTTTGCCTGCCACTGTTGCAAAGAAAAAAAATAAAGAGCAAAATCGTGCGTCATGATTCTCCACCAAGAACGCAAGGCATATCAATAGAAAAACCACTGGTTTAGACACTACAAGGTCTTAAGTATCAGTCAAATTGCGAGGAAATACACAACTATCTGGTATCAGTCTTACGCCTCAGTCCTTGAACAGGCCCTTCGCCATTTAAAATTCGATATCTCCGCTGCAATGTGAATTTTGACTGCCATTGTCTGCAAAATCCAAATAAAGTTAGAAAATAAGGGAAAATCATCGATTATACAGCTCTACGAATTCGAAATAAATCACAAATGTTTCTTCTAATAAATAAAAAGGAAAGAAGGAATCACTAAAAGAAAAAAAAAAATTCGTGAGAATAATTCAGCTACTGCAAAATCATAAAAGGAAAGAAGGAATCACTAAAGGAAAAAAAAAAGTGATGTAACAGACCTTTTAAATACCAACATAAATATCGTATTGCAATTTAAACATTCCGTGGTTTATTTTGTTAAGAAATTATTGGAAGTGTTACCATTTTCCAAACTGAGTAGCTGCACACTGAAGGAGTCACGTAAGGTAAACCAAATAGAGCAACACACCCAAAAAAAATTGTGTTGAGGTATCACATTTACAAGGAAAAAATCCATTAATCTAACGCGGAAGAGTCACGCCGTTTAACTAGAAGTTATAAAATCCAAAAGTCTTGGACGCTAATTAATAAAAGTGTTTAAATAAATTTCACTCAGAATTTAAGTTACAGCATTATGAAGTCTCAACTTCATATTGAAAAGAATTAAAATAAGTGACTGAGTTTATATATATATATAAGTTCATAAAATAAAAAAGTGAACATTCGTTGAAGTAGTTATAAAGCTTAATTACTCTCATCACCTAAGTATATAAAAGGTGATATAACAAACAAAAAAAAAAGGAAAAAGACAAAAGTGTTATTATAAAGCAAAGCATTATTCCAAAGAATAAAAAAAATCATTATATATATATTATTATAATAATAATTATTAATAAATTAATTAATAATAATTATTATTAAAAAATAATAATAATAATTATTATTTTATAATCAGTATTTTTGGAAAAAAAAGGTTATTTAACCTAATATAAAGAGAAGAGAATTGAAGAAAACAAATGAAATAAAGCAAAAATCAAGTCCATATAAGACAATCTATTGTCGAAGAATTCAAGTCAAAGGAAGGCTCATCAAAGAAGTCAAAGATTGTCTATAGTTGAAGAAATCAAAGGAAGACCAATTATCATTGAAGAAATCGAAGACCAATTAGCACCAAAGTAGTCAAAGGAGGACAAACTCAAAAAAAAAAAAGTCAGAGACCATCTATAGTCCAGAACAAGCATCTAACGTCGATTACATTAGAGACCATGGAAGACGGTTTGCGATTACAAATAGAGGAATTAGAAGCCACGTTAAAACGTTATCGAAAAGACAATGAAAGATTGCGCGACATAAATAACAGTTCAAAAATAAGAATTGAATTACAAGAAAGGTGCAATGAAATAAAAATATCTGACCAAGAAAGGCGTATAGAAAAATTGTATGTGCAAATTGATGAATTAAAAGCCGAAAATGAATTCAATCAGAGGTTAGGAAATCAAGATATAAAGAAGGAAATAAATAATTACGAAGCAGAAATAATACGCTTGAACAAAATAGTTAGCGACAAAGATGAAGAACTAATGCAGATACGACATAAATTAGAAAGTCGAGAATCAGAGGTTGGCCAATGTCGACAACAGATAAAAGTTCTTCAACAACAAAATGACGACTCTAAAAAGACACTTAAGTCAGAGATCACAGAGAGTAATAAAGCATTATCCAACAATGTTGAAGAAATTTTCAGACTAAGAAATCATAACAAGATACTAGTCACAAAAATTAAGAAGTTGAAAAATAGCGGGAAGATAGAACAATCTATGGACGACATTGAAGGGAAACTTCTAGACAAGCAAGAAGAAAATAGTTGTATCAGAAGTCATAATAAAGATCTTAAGGAACAACTTAAGAAGTCTGAAGATGACAGAAAATCGCAAGTCGAATTGATTAAGAAGTTTCAACATGATAACAAGCAGTTAGAAAACAAGTTGAAAAAGATACAAAACGAAACCTTAAAACCTCAAGAGATGAAAATAAAACTTCCAGCTCAAATCAATGCTCAAAAGACGACACTCGCAAAAGAAAATGACATTGTGAAAATTCCCTATTGACACCCCAACCATTAAAACCGATATTCTAAAAAGTGGGAAATGTTGAAAGATAATGGTACTAATGTGATCAAATCTCCTGACGATGGATCAGTAGGGAATCCCAACAGTCAGCAACAAATCAATTTGGGATGGATTGACCCATCCACATATCGGAAGTTATGCTCTACACTTAGTAGCTCGTATCAACATGTTTCGTCAGCCATGACATCACAAAGAACAATGCGACAAAATTATAAGGCTTTGAGGACAAAGCCTTTTTAAGAGAGTGGCAATGCTACGAACATAAAATAAGATAATAATTAAATAATTAATAATTAGGTTAACTAAAGTTAGGTTATGAAATGAGGCATCTCCTCAACATCAAATGCTCGAGCCATATTTAAGGCAGGGCCATCATTGTAACATATCATCTTTTATCCTATCATCTAATATATTATTCTTATTTATTATTCAATATGAGAGTCGGATTCAACTATTAAGCATCCAACCGGATACTGTTGTTGCATGTAGTTAAAAATAAAATAAATGTAAATTCCCTAGAAGACCTAACATCCTTCCTATAAAATGTAATTGGGCCTCCCAAAAGCACAATTGATAGTGATAATGGTATCCACGCATCAATCGACTAGTGGAGGTAACAAAGAGCTATTTCTATCAATGATGGGGCCAATGATCCAATCAAGAAGACTTCGCAAGACCTCCCAATGGAAACATATAACTTCAGGATTCAAATTCACTCACAATTGATCCTAGGTGATTTCCTAATTTGGGCCACAAAGATACCTTGCGTCAGGTGTGGATCAGTGGTTCAGCCTACACGGTATAGTATTGTCTCCCTACAACAAGATGATTGTCTTGTAGGGGAGAGAAGAGAAGCTATACCTCGACGTTCACCTCCTTGGTCACATCGCACTTCTGATCCGGGTTTTCTTTTGACACTTTCTTATAGTAGGATTTTGTAAGTACCCTATGAGACAACAATGCTATGTTTCAAAATATTGCTAATGAAACTAGATTGTTGGGCATTAATGGATTCCTATCCCAATCAATCATACCTAACTAAAATATTGTTTCGTGACCTCTTGTGGAGAATTTTAGTTAGTTTAGACAATTACAATGTTGATTTTAATGGGTTTGAGTGTTCACTTATGGAGTGTAAGAAAGGTATTTCACAATCCCTACCTTTCTAATTCACCAAGATCACATGAAATGCGAGGTGAAGATCATACTTGGATCGAAAAAATCTTTAGGTCTCTTAGTGTGTGCTAGTGGTGCAAACACATGTGATGAAAGAATAAAAACTATTTTATCGACAAATTAACTAAAAGAGTATATCAAGTAATGCATAATTTTAACTCTAAGAGATGCTCATGATGCTTTGCAAGATCAAATATTTATAACTAATAGACAAGTGTGCAATGGAGGCATTTCACACTTCTCTCCCTTTTTCTGATTCACCAATCGCACATGAAGTGCGAGGTGAAGAGTATACTTTGGGAAACAAGTGTCTTTAGGTCCTTGCTTGTGAGCAAAAAGTGTTTTCTACACTATCAATACTACTAAAAACAACATGTTGATTGATGTATGAACAAGAAATGGTCTTGAATACTAGTGATACCAATGAGGCCCGTTGAAAGCCTCAAAGTTCGTTACCTAGTTAAGTTTCGGCAGAGATGTACTCTTTACTTCCCAATATTGGTCTAGGTGCACTAATTACTAAAACATTAAGTCACATGGGGTGAATTAGCCTTAATTTAAGTTCACTATTAAGTAGCACTTGGGATGCCAAACTAAGCTATGAAGATAAACGAAAATAATCAACTGTAGCACAGCTAAATCACACTATGTCACGCATACAACCCGGGTAAATAAAAAATAGATGCGCAGGTAGCGCATGTAATGCACTAAACTTTCACGCGGTTGCAATGAGCAGTGTAGCATGGGTTGAGAACTACATGTACGCATGAATGTCAGAGTTGGTTCCATGCTATCAGTGCGACAGAGAGGCCGGGAACTACACGGTTGCGGGAAGAAATGTCCTATGGCCATTATGGGGCCAAATTCTGGAAGCAAAAGGTGGAATACCTACTCTACTGCAAGTGAAAAACATCCAAAATTAGATACTTAGCATAAAACAACCTATTTTAAAAAGAAATGAACAAAAATAAGTATGGTCGTCATTATAACTGTTGTGGAAAAAATTCCACAAGTGCACTCTTCTACTTGGTAAAGGGATAAGCCTTGTACGTTATAACAAGGCCTCAGTACTTTGAGCCCCTTTTGATGGTGGTTAGTATTCCTCCAAGTGATCTTGCAAGATATTCTTAGTGTAGTTCACATCCAAACTTGAAAATATTGATGAAAATAAAATGAAAGAGATGGGGAAAGATGCAAACTTCAACAACAACCAAATATGTGATAAAACACTCTTGCATTGCCCAATGGAATAGTTCTACAACACCTAGGAGGTGAAGGCTTCAAGATAAGCCAACAATATCTCTTATGGAGTCCTTTCTTGTCCAAACTAAATCCTAAGTAGATGGTAGAACAATGGATAGAGATATTTTCCCCTTGATGGTAGGTGGCAAGAAATATTGGGAATGCTCACAATGGTAGGAAATGCTGGGCTATGAGGAAGCTCCAACTTAGATCCAACATCATAACCTTGCTCTAGTTTATCTCTCTCAAATGCATGACAATGGATTCCTTTTATAGGACAAGAGGTGGCCAACAAACAACTAGATCCACATGTGAACTCTCCTCCTTCATGAACCAGTTACAAGGTACACAAGGTGGTGATTAATGCCACCAAGTGTGTGAGGATTAGAATTATGATCCTTGGGGAGGATTGATATTTTAATGCACCATTGTGCACGAGGATCCTGTCATTTTGACAGTAGTGTGGATATTGAAGGAAAAGTCGTGCGGGTGTAGCACAGGAATTGTTCAGGTAACCTGCACTATAGCGCGGGTCAATTGTGTAATACTGACACTACCCTTTGTTTTGACTGTTTCTTTGCACTTGTCGACTCATGTTTTGTTTTGGATCTATTGAGGATGCTTGTGGTTAGATGCATTCTTTATGTTGATGACACTTTATTAGATAAATCACTGAAATGTCGCATGTGTGCAATTTTAGGCGTTAACAGATGCCCCCTGATGTATGAGGTTCGGAGGGTACTGTAGAGCTGATAATGCATCATGTTTTCTATCGTTTCTTTTTTTTTTTGTAGGACGAAGCATATGTGGACAAATAAGGTTCTCCTATGGGAGAATAGTATTGGTGATGATAGTTGGAGCTGTAATAAATAATAGTTTTATACAAACGAGGTGGGCATACCCATGCTTTTGAAATGATGTCAAAGTGATTACAATGAGAAAGGACAAAGGTGTCGACTCTACTATACTACTGGGATATGGATGAAAGTGGATTCAAATCATGTTAGATTAAATGCCCCTAGAGATGCTGCAACATATTGGAGAAGTGGAACAGATGGTGACCATGATGAACCCACTATGGTGGGGGACTAATCTTGGTATGTAACTCTGCCTAAGGTTTGTACTGTACCAAATATATTGCTATCATGATTTCCAAATGTGAACACTGCTACCTTCCAAAGTACATCTCCCACTTATGCGATGATGTGTTGACGTCGAGCATAGGGGAAACCACCTAGCTAGGGAGCACTAATGACTCTCCCTACTAAGTTCGAGGTGATCCCTTATGGTGATTGAAAGGGATCCCGAGGTACAACTGCAACTCTCAGAATATAGTGTGTTGACGTCAACGAGAGATGAAGTACAAGATAGGATGAAATTCCTACCTTGAGAACTGGGATCATATTGTAACCAATGGGTGGATGGACATAATTGACATAAGGCTGGTTGATAATCGTGGATATCATAACTTCCTTTAATGATCAATGAAAACATGGGGAGTGGGGACGACGTATTTTCTTTCAGGACGACACAGGTTAAAATGAATGGACACAAACTATAAATGAAACCAGTTTTGATGGAGATGCAAACGAAGGGTAACGGTGACCGGAAAAAAAAATACCATTGAACACACGGAGACTCAAATACATCAATCAAAGGAGACCATGGGTTGCTGCCAAAATAATATGGTGTGCCCGCAATATGAGGTGATGCGGGAATGGTTTGTACATAAAGAATGATGGTGGGGTCCCACAGTTTTGTGTGCATCAGGGGACCAATTTGATGATGGGTAGAGTCCCCACGGTTTTGATTGGATTGGGGGACACTTTCCAATGATGAAGTGAGGGCCAATTTGTAGACGCAAAGATGGGTTCCCTAGGAAATGATGCTATACATTATATGCATGCGCGATAACCGAATAGAAATGGTTGCTTCTGAGGGTGGGGGACCCATAGGTGTCTTTGCGGAGGTGAGGATATGAGGGGGAGTGTGCATGGTAAATTGATCATGGAGGTATGGGGTGGATTTATGAATCGCTCTCATAACATGTGCCGAAGAATCTGATGAATGTCTAATGGGTGGAGTAAATGCCTAAATGCAAAAATGATACTCTAACGGAGGGTCTTTTCAAGTTTGGTTAGATTCCTCGGACTTGTGGGGGGTTGAAATCATTGGTGTCAATTGATGATGGGGATGGAAATGGTGCGCACACCCATGGGGGAACATGCTATACTAATAATGTGACGAACATGCATGGTTCATCCATTCCACCTGCATGACTTCTTTTTGAAACATCATGCAAAACGAGTGCATGTTCGAACAATGCATATCCCATGCGATGTGCTACTGTTGACGACATACCCACACAACCTAGTGCAGGAGACTCTTTGAAACTTATGTAACCGGAAGGACATAAAATCAACCATTCATAAGGTCACATGGACCCCTAGGATAAAAAATAATCATAAACTCACACAATCGGAAACTAACGGTCGAATATATCGAAATAAGCAAAAATATCTCTAGTAAATATACATGTCAAATGATACAAATGATTTCAAAAATTGGACCCCACCACTATTTATAGGTAGTTATTCCAATTTTCAAATGATCCATGAAGGAAAACTGTATCTTTGTTTGACGAAACATTCACACCACCATGATCGGTGTTCTGATATCTTCAACATGGTACCATCCATTCATCCATCCGAGAAACTTCGCTTAGCAACCATTTTTTTCGGCCATCCCATAGGTGCCTATATTTCTTGTCAATTATTTTGTATTGTCAATACTCTCTTGATAATCTATACTATGCTTTCTTACTTGTGTCATGTGTGTAGGATTATCACCAAGAAACTATTACTAATCACTTTACAATAATGGTTTAAAGACTTCAACCAAAGTTATATCATCTCGGTCCTGGCATATAGAAAACATTCTCACTCTACTTACATTGCATTTATCAAGTATTCCCACTTATAACCATATGTTCCTAATTCTCAATGATTCCATGCCATCAATTCCATCATCAAGAATAACATGTTCCACCATGGGTCTACGTTCCATTACAACCTCTTTCATTTTTTGGCACCCATGATGTTGAACCCCCAATCATCACCTTGCATTCTTCTCACCACATCCCTCAGATTCCTCAACACATGTTATGATTATGATTCACAAATAATTTCTCATCCCCCTTGTGAGAAATATACTAGTTTCCTTTCTCTTCGAATCACCAACCCTCACAAAGACACCAATGGGGCCCCCACCCTATAAAGATACCTATCACACTAAGTTATTCCCATGGGAAATTTTTGCATGGAATTGATTCATGGAGAACCCATCTTCTCGCTTTCACAAAACCATCCCATCATCATCCAAATTATTTCCTGACTCACTTAAAACTGTTGGAATCCTTCCCATACATCTTGGTTCCCCAACCCACTCAAAACCGTGGGAACCACATCAATAATTCTTTATGAACAAATGGTTCCTTGATCCACCCAAAACTATGGGAACTCGATTACATTAATCTCTTGGTAGAATCCTTTGATCACCCTTGATCGATTTATTTAGGTCCATTTAACCCCAAAATTATTAGCATTGTCATTTACCTTACCTCATTTGTATCATGTCCTCGATAAATCCCTTCATTTTGTTAAATTTTCAGAATTTACTTCAATCTGATCTAGGATCTTAACTGAGAGAACATCATGTACAACAAATCTATAGCATATCAATCATGGACACAATAATGCAAGCACACAAGAGACACAGATTTTACTTGGGGAAAACCATAAAAGTGAAAAACCCCAATAACTTCCTCAGAGATAGATAGAGCAATGATACAACCAGAATACAAGAGATAGTCTTCTCCTAGCAGCAGAGCCTCCTCTCACAAGTGCGCCACTTTCCAAATGAGAGAAGTGTGTGAATGAATGATCAAATAGAGATCTCCCGATCTCTATTTATACTTGTCTTGTCCCGCCCAATAAAATAATGGGGCCTACATGTCTAGCTTAACCCATGGTTAACTTAATCCGGGCCGAGCCCACACTTGGTTGTCTAATAACCCTTTGACCCACATGGACGACCCCCAATAGGGTGGTCTAATAACCCTTTGACCCACATGACTTATACAGGGCTGACCCCAACAAGGTGGTCTAATAACCCATCAAGTAAAGTTATGACACTTACAATATAAATGATGACACTTCCGTATAGAGGAATAATAACATCTCTATAGGAATACAAACACTTCCATATAGATGAATAATATCATCTCTATATGAGTAAAAAATACATATATGAAATACATGGGTGAAATACATTCCGAAGTTACATATACATCAACACTCCCTCTTAACTAGGAAGGTATTTCTCAACACAGGTCTTCTAGTACAAGTCTTCTTCTCTGGATCATCATCAGCGAATCATCATCCTCGAATCATCTTCATCATCACTACTGCTGCTATCTCAATCAATCTCTGAATCTACTCGTCATACGAAGTTCTACAGAGCCAGTCCTTTTTCATACTAGATGTAGGCCCACCACCTGCAAGTCTTCATCATCTGTGCGAACGGTCTGATAGAGGTGGTATCTCAGCACTAATTTTATGTGCGGATGCAATACCTGACAAGAGCATCCCAGGAACATTTATGTGCCTAAGCACGACCGACAAGATCTCCTCAAGACTGATTACATGCATCTCCTTCACAATACCTTTAAAGAGCATCCCAGGAACATTTATGTGTCGTAGCACGACCGACAAGATCTCTAAAGAGCATCCCAGGACTTATTACGAGCACACAGCTCAACCTCTTGGATCTCCAGGACTGATTACATGTGAATATACAATACCTTTAAAGAGAATCCCAGGAACATTTATGTGCCGAAGCACGAACGACAAGATCTCTAAAGAGCATCCCAGGACTTATTACGAGCACACAGCTCAACCTATCGGATCTCCAGGACTGATTACATGTCTCCGTAGTAATACCTTATCCCAGGCCTAATTACAAGCACACAGCTCAACCTATCGGATATCTGAGGACTGATTACATACTACATAGCAATACCTCATCCCAAGACTGATTACGAGCACACGGCTCAAACTATCGGATATATGAGGATTGATGACATGTTATTTTCACAACCTGCCACATATCATCTTTGACCTCCAAGTATCAACCTGATACTCATGATCCAATGGATCATCATCGCACGAAGCATCAAACTGATGCTCATGATCATACTGATCATCATCACTGTACCATCCTGGTACATATCATCTGGAGCAACATCCTGAAGCTCATCATCATGATCATCCTGATCATACAATGCATCCACCAGATGCATACCAAGTATCTACCTGATACATATCATCATACATGATCCACCTGATCATACCTGATACATATCAACATACATGATCTACCTGATCATACAATGTGTCCACCTAATACATATACAGATACATGGTCCAAGCATCCAACGTGATGCATATACAAAATACATACAAATGATCCAACTGATCATATCCAGCATCCAACATGATGCGTTCACACATATACATATAAATGATCCAACTGATCATATCCAGCATCCAACATGATGTGTTCATACATATACATATAAATGATCCAACTGATCATATCCAACATCATCCTGATGCATATACATTGCAGTAAGAGGAGCATCATCCTGATGCTCATCATCCATGATCCTCCTGATCATCATAGCATCGTCCTCTTCAGATCATCTCATCGTCCATGAAGTACAGCCCAGATGCACATCATCCAACACTTACACCACCGACATGGGAGAACACATCTACCACCATTCAGGGAAGGCTCCAGCCCTTACTTTTTCACCATGCGAGAACACATTCACCACCATGTGAAAAATGTCTTTAGCCCTTACATCTACACCATGAGATAACACATCTACCACCATGTGAGAATGGCTTAGAAATTACATCACGACCATGGGAGAACACATCAACCATGTCAGAAAAGCTCATGTGCATCTGCATCTTCCGGACTCATCACTTCCCTTTGGAAGAAACCTCGATCTGAAGTGCACCAAGATTCTCTCTGAAGTACTCAAACTCCACTCTGGCCAAGGGCTTGGTCAATACATCTGCAACCTGCTCATCCGTCAACATGATCTGCTTCGGCTGTACTCATGGCTATGCAGGACTGCTTCCTGCTAAAGTAAGAGATCATACCCGATCCCATACTAAAGCAGCACCCAGAAGTGCTCTTCCTATCTGCAGCACTGCCTACCCAATCTGAATCAACATAACCCTTCAGGTTAAAATTTTGATTCGCATCATACTTGAGCCCATAATCAACTGTACCCTTCAGGTACCTCAAAATATGCTTTACAGCAACCAGGTGAACATCTCTCGGATCCGTCAGGAACTGGCTCAATGTGTTCACCGCAAAGCAAATATCTGGTCTCATGTTCATCAGGTACATAGAGGACCCAATCATCTGACGATACATCGTGGCATCAACCGGATCAGATGAAGCATCACACAGAAGCTTCAGGTTCGATGCCATTGTTATACCTCCATATTTCACAGTGTCGTATCTTCACCATAAAAAGAGTTGACGACGCTTCCCCTATTGCTTAAAACACTCAGAAGAGAAAAATGATGAGTGATCCTTGAAGGAAAACCTACCCTGACAAGAATCAACCTAGCTGAGACTTCATTTACCCTAAGTACTATGCCTTGCTCTATCTTATACGCGCAGTAGTCTACACTACCGCACTGTGCTTTTTCTATGCCACGCGGTACTACCGCGTTATGCTCTGTTTCATAGGCGCGGTACTCTTTTTATAGCCTTTTTGGCATGGCTTGTGGGATCTTGATTTTCGAGAGATATTTGAGGATTGGTGTCCCTGATTCAATCCTAACTCATTTTCTGTGATTAGTAAGCCTGATCCACTAAACTCTCCCAAGATCCACCCTTCTCTCTTGTTGGTTAACCCTACCACACACTATAAAAGAGAGGCATTCCATGGGCAAAGGGAGGACTCTTAGAGACATCAAACTTATGATCTTGAAGCTTTGTGGAGGTAGCTAGAGGAGGAAGCACTTGGAGCTGGAAGTTGGCTTGGATATCAAGCAACCATTGTAAATGACTTCAAGTTGGTAATGGAACATAACTTGTCTTGTTTTCCCAAATCACATGTGTTGATTTTGTTTCATTGATATGATTTGTATCTATTATAGATTTAGATTCTAACTCACATTTCAAATTGCTAGAGAATTGTATATGCTTGTATTTTGGTTTCATTTTGACAGGTTCATTCACGAGGACTTGGAAATTGGAACAACTATAAAGACAAGCAATTGGATAGAAGGTCAGTTAGATTTCTTCCACTTCTTCTAGCACTTTAATTTTGAGATGTCTATTTAGATCTAGGAATTCAAGGTAGCATTTGTTTAGTTTTGTCTTAGTTTAGAGTTAGTTAAAGTCTACTTTAATCTAAGAGAATTTTTACTTATCCGTAGGGAAAAATTCTACAAACAAGAATGGCGACTCCACTGGTTTAAACCTCATTTGATTGATTGATTTCACTTTCAGTCATTTTTTATTGTGATTCTTCTTTCTCTTCAAACCAGTATTGAATTCTAGTCTCTTTGACCTTGATTCTTCCCTCCTCTCTATATTTTTTTCCTCCCTGTCTAATCAATGAGTCCTCTGGGTCAGCAGAAACCCTGAAAAACTCCATTCTCTTTTCGAAAGTTGCGCTTTTTTCATACTTTGCAACAATACCGCGCCCTAAAAACTGACTACAGCGTGGTAGTACTGCGTTTCCTGAATTCGTACCAGAGCGGTACTGTAACAGTACCACACTACAGTCTTTCTCTGCCACGCGGTAGTGTCTGCATATTTTTAAATTTTCCTTCTCTGCTTGGTTTCCTGAGTCATTTTTCACTTTCTCTCTACCTTAATTAGTCCTCCCTGTTGCCTATTACTATCCTGTTCATTAAACAGTCTGTGTGGTGTGTTTATTTCTTTTGTGAGCTTGATTATTTTGTGAGTTAGTGGCATTATTTGCATATTGGGTCACCCCTTCAGTTTGATTGCATTGGCTTGATTTTCTCACCACAACCAGCCCATTACTACTGTTCTCTTTTACTGAACCCTGTAGCTTCCATAGTCACATTGTTTCCATTATTATCATTAAAATCTATCTTAAAAAAAATTATCATTGGAGAACATTTGTGTTGTTTGGATTGAAATGCTCTAGCAGTATTATTGTGCATTAGGAAGTGAACCATTGAAATTTACCACAACAATTCTCATTTTTTGAAGCATCTTAGTTGTAAAGATCAGTGAATTGGAAAGAAGTGTTTATTTTAGTTTGGCTCTATTTACGAAAAGAAAACAACAAAAAAAAATTGTTTGGGTTTTTAATTGCTTATGAAAGTTTCATGCATTTATGATCGAAGAACTCTCTCTCTTCCATAGCTAGTTTTCATCGAATACAAGGCTTATTTTCGATTCATTCTCACTTGCATGGTTTGGGTCATCACAACACCACCAAGTTTCACGTCCATTTACCCGATTGAGTAATACAACCATTAAAATCAATCTCCCTAACTAAACCAACATTAACCTCACTTGAGGAAATCAAAAGAATTTGGTAGTTAGGTAGGACACTGGGGATAAGCATCAAAATAATTCCCCCGTGTCATTTTCATCTGAAACATAGTTGTTGTCCTCTAGGGAACTAAAATCCTCTAGTATTTATTGACACGGTCACAGCCAGTTTATGGAGGGGCCTCCTGACCGTTTTTAACTTTCAGGGGTTAAACGGCCGCGAGATTGAGAACCGGACAGACTCTATGGAATGCCGCACTCCACTTAGCCCTAAAATAACATCGATCATTGTCTTCCTTGTAATTCATAGTAATGCAAGGGTGATAAGGCAGAAGCACCCAAAACCTTTTCCAACGTGTCATGAATGAGGTAGCTTAGTGACTTTTCTACTAGGGCTCTTTTACCCAGGATCCCTTTCGGTAGAGGGATATCCTTCTCATATTGGTCTCTCACGTTGTATTGTTCGACTTGGATTTCATCACCTTGCGAAGGATACAGCTTGTTGAGGTCTCCAGCTCTTAGTTAGGAGTTTGCTTGTTATCTCATCTTTATAGAGGGTCATTTTTCTTTTTTAGCGACTGCTTGTTGGCATTCTGGCCATTATTTTTCTCAGCTCGCTTATTGAGACACCGGTCTCAGTATAGATTTTAGAGCTTGCTTTTTTGGCCTGCGAGCCTTGCTTTTTCTAGCTCCTCTTTTGCACACTCGGCTGCATTAGAATTTTTGAGTTCTTTGTTATGAAACTGCCCCCGGATTTCATATTCCCGCCATCATGTCAGAACCACCATGGAGATCATGACGAGTACAGGGAAAAATCCCTCCACCACCACCGCCGCCACGGACCTCCGGTCTACCTACATCACGTATTCCCACTCCTCCCGGCCACGATGCTGGTCGAGGGAACATTCCACCGCCGATACACACTACATCTACAATCCCGTCTATAACTGTTACTCACAGCACAATCTCAGAATCTCTTGCAGCTTCTGCAACCATTAGTATATCTGAGATTCCCACTGTCACTTCACCCACTGTTATTCTAGATATATCTGCCATAGTGGAAAAAATTACAGCGGCTGAATCTAGTACAGCCTAAAATACTAGACCAGAAGCCATTCTCCTACCTGATGTCAACACCTCCCTTCCACCAGAAACTTTTCACGATGATACAGACGGATCTGTTGGCACCACCGAAGGGTCCGACCAGGATATACCTGGCTTGATTTCAGTCTCGGGCAGGTACGTCGAAATTATTGAAGATACTCGACTTCCTGAAACACCTTTTGAACCTGATTATGGCTTTATTACTTCCCAGGCGGAGCTTCCGCCTGTTATCACCATGCCATCCAGTGTTCATCCACAGGAAACCGGTTCCTCCAGTAACGTACCCCGCACTATATCTCTCCCAAACCTCCCTCCAGGACATGAAATCATGGCCTCTATTCAATCTAGTATGGTTAGTCTAGCAAATTCCCCGTTAGCATCAGCCCAGTTTAAACGCAACACAGAGCAAATGCTCTCGACAGCTTCCAGATATCCCCCTGTTACCTGTCCTCCTGACTATCGGGATCCCAACATCCCGTCTAGCACAGAGTTTCATTACTCCTATGTAGACGACTTCGGACCTTCAGAGAGTACTATACCTAGGTTCCCCGCGAACCCCGAAAACCTTTTTCAGGATATGAACTCGGACCCAGTATTCGATGGTCCTCCTATCATTAAACACGCTATGGACGATAACCCCGATACCCCATGGTTAAATTCCCCACATTTTCTACCATCACCCATGTTTGGTGCACATTCTATGAGGGATAACCCAGTTTTTTCTCCGTCCTCTCCTGTCAGATATGGTAGACCCCCTCCACAAATCGGCACTTTTGGCGCCATTGGCCAATCGACATTATCGTATTTGGCCAGTGGCGGAAGAACACCAAGTTATACTGCTGGAGCTTCCATTTTGACCAAAGGGTCACCTTCGGCCACTATATACACTATCTCAGGAGGTGGACAACCGACTGCCATGGTCCCCAACTCCAACAACCAAACTCCTCCTAATGGGCCATCAACCCAACCAGCAGGAGGATAATCCTTTGTTGGGAACCCCGTCCCTAGTCAACAACCTCCTCCTATAGGGCCACCTAACCCATCTGCTGGAGGGAAACCCATTGGCTCCATCCAACAACCCTCCCAACCAGCAGCATCTGCTCAGTATGGTATGTACAACACACCTGGCAGCGGACAACCTTATACCAGTTTTCCAACCGGGTCTCATCCTGAACATCCCCCGTCAGGTACGCCTCCTTCTTGGGAACCCCAAATCCCACAGAGCGGGGGGAACTCCTTATTTGGAAACTGGAACCCAGTTAGGGGGAAATCTCAAATTCCCCCCCAACTTGAACTCTGGCTTCCCTTATCCTTCGGCTACTACAACTCCATGGAACCCATCCCTTCAATTTCCACACGTTCCTCAAGGAGGAACGGACCTTCCATGGACACCACTGTCATAGCCACCCCCAACCCTGCTATGGGAAACCCTCCACTTACTCAATATAGTGGTAACATTCCTGGAACACAACAACTTCAAGGAACTTTTCACCAACCAGGAGCAGCAACCATTCCCGGGTTTCAGCAACCCCAGGGTACCATATCTACCATCCCCACTCAGCAGAACACCCACCAACCGGTTACCAACACTCAACCGGTTAATCAGATGGCCTACTACCCCCAGAACTTCCAGCAGTACCCCGCGGGAAACACACATGGGTATAACATGCAACAGTATGCTATGCAGGCTCCCCTAGGTTTTTCTGCACCATACGGTTATTACTCATACCTGCAGACTAATCGTCAACTTCCCTTTTTGGCCACGCTAGACTTACCCAACTTGTCAAGGCTCATTAACGATCCCATATGGCATGAAACTCACTGGCCACCCATTCCAGCCAAACTTCCATCGGACATTCCTAAGTTCGATGCTAAACCCGGGGAAGACCCCAAGAACCACGTAATGACCTTCCATCTTTGGTGTTCATCCAACTCCTTGATGGACGATTCCATTCGACTACGACTCTTCCAGTGTATGCTTACCGGTACGATAGAAAAATGGTACATTGAGCTGCCACAACACTCTTTCCACGATTTCAACACCTTGGCTATGCAGTTTCTGACCCATTTCCAGCTCCCCATCCGGTATGAGACTGGAATAGAACTGTTAACCTCACTGCATCAAACCACCTCTACGCACATTTCGGATCACATCCATGAGTGGTGTCGATGCCGTAGGCTAATCAAGGCACCCATTCCGGAACAGCTACTCGCTAATTGGTTCACGAAGTCCTTTTTTCCTCCCATAGTCAGGGATATCGCTATGCACGGGCCAGTCACAGAAGAACAAGCCATCTCGGCAGCTCAGTACATGGATTTGGTATACACCCAATCCGACACTTTACACGAACTTCTTCCCCATGCCGCCCGCGTTACCACTGATCCAACGAAACTTGCCACTGAACCCCCCATTTATGGTATTGTCGGTTCAATTAAGACCCAGCCTACTACCAACTCGATGGGACAACAAGCTTCTGCTTCCCCCACCCTACCTCAGGCTGCTTCAAAAGCTACTACTTCTCCTGCTAGGTCCTCCGAAGTGAACGCGGTTCAATCTACGTCACAACCATCCGGAGGAAAGAAGAAAAATAATCGTGGTAAATCCAAGAAGAACCAATAGGAGAACCCCAAGCCACAACCCACCCATAATGACCAAAAACCACGTAGAAAGGCTAAGTTTCCCTGCCTAATTTGTCAAGACGATCACTACACGCATGACTGTCCCTACAAGGATGAGATCAACAAATTCGTTAAAGGATCCTCTCGCCCGGTAGTGTTAACTGACCCTTTCCCTCAACAGCAACAGCAGATGGTTGCCTAAGAAACCACACAGGGGGGCAACTCGAGAAACCCAACTCGCAGAGAGACGTCCACAAATCGCAAAATCCTGATGACAAGTAATGAGGAGATTCATATAACCACTCGTTCAAAGACATATGAGAACCCTTCAAGTTCAAACAAACAATCAGAGATAGAAAAAGGCAAATCTCCTGTTGAAGATCCAACTCCCACCCCTCCCCCTACCGGCCATCTCCATATCGAGAGACCACTTACGGACATAGTGCTACGCCCACCCAAGGGCATTATACGAAAGGTGACATTTAATCCCAATGCGTGAGCTTCCCAAAACTACAACATTGTTGAGGATTTAGCTCAAGCACCTTGCGCCATGTCGACTCTTGAGGTTCTTCAACACTGCCCTATGTAGCGTAGAACCTTACTTTCAGCACTGGGGGCAATGGACCCAGATACTTCAAACTCTATTATGTTTAACTTGGAGCATGCCAAACCTCGGCTTTCTCACCAGTTAGCCTTCCAGGTTCATACAAAAATCCATGGACATAGCATCCATTGCACTGTTTTAGATGAAGGTGCTTCCACGTCGATTATGTCTTTGAATTGCTGGAGATCCTTAGGCTCACCCGAAGTCACGACGTCTCCCACTACTCTCAGGGCATTTGATGGACATGGTTTTCAACCTTATGGACTCATTCCCGTAATTGGTGTTGAACTAGGGGGAAAAACAGTATCCATACACATTGAAGTCGTAGATGCACCGTTAGATTACAATCTTCTACTCGGTCGGAACTGGTTTTACGCCATGACCGCCATAGCATCTACTGTCTTCCGGATCGTGCAATTTCCTCATGAAGGGAAAATTGTCACCATTGATCAACTTGATTACCGCATCCCAGACTCTCATCCGAACTCCGCCAACACCGTCCCATTATTGGATCAACCTCGGTACCAATTCCAAGACGTCGACGTTGGTCTCATGAAGGATTCTTCCCTTATTGGAGTTTTCCCAGAGCTGGGGCCCCATGTTCAACCAGTCAACATGATTTCATCCAATGTCACCCCTTCTAATGATTCATGGATGATTCCAAGTCCCGCCGAGATTGAAAACTACGGCAACTCCATGCCTTTGAATAGAAACCTCGCAGCGTACGAAGCGATCCAATCAGCCACTGATTGGGTCGACTGTTCTACACATCACACTGTGGCACAACTCTCGTCTGAAACTCATTCATCTCCACCACTTTTTGATCCTCTCAATTTGATTTTTCCCACCGACGAATCAATTATGGAGGTTATGTGCGGTGATGAGCCACCATGGGGAGATTTTCATCATCGATCTTCATTCCCCACCATTCAGACGCTTGAGCCTAATACAAAACCTAGCTCTTCACTTGGAATGGTTCAAACCAAGTTTCCCACTTCCCTCGACGAAGTATTTTTCGAAGGAAACTTGGCTAACCTTATGGAAACCACTCCTATAGATATTTCAGTGAAGCCTAGTATCGTGGAAAACGTACATATTGGCAAAACATGTACTCCCCTCGAAATGGAGTTCTACACTGCCTACTTCAAAACCTTCCGCGATGTTTTTGATTGGAGTTATGAAGAAATGCCAGGAATAGACCCCTCTATTGTGGTCCATGAAATTCCAACATTTCCTGGCACCTGACCTGTTTGGCAGAAACTTCGACTCGTCCATCCTCGTAAGGCAGCCGCTATTAAAGCAGAAGTTGAAAAAAATTTGCATGTTGGTTTTATCTATCCTGTCCCATTGACAGAATGGGTATCTAACATCGTCCCCGTAGCCAAGAAACAGGGAACGATTAGAGTCTGTGTCGATTACCGCGACTTGAACAAAGCTTGTCCAAAAGACAACTACCCAACTCCGTTCATCGACCATATTATCGATAACTATGCCGGGAGTGTCATCTTTTCATTTATGGATGGCTTTTCTGGATACAATCAGATCGATATCCTCCCAGCACAAAACAACCTTTATCTACCCTTGGGGGATTTTCGCATATCGAAAGTTACCTTTTGGCCTTAAAAATGCCGGGGCAACTTTCCAATGGGCGATGTCATACGCATTTCACGACATCAAACATATTGTAGAACCATATCTTAATGATCTTCCCGCTCATTCTCAGACCCGGGATGACCATCCTGATCACTTAAGTGCCATTTTCGAGAGATGCTGTCGCTACAATATACGTTTGAATCTGCATAAGTGCGTCTCTTGCATGGAAGCTGGAAAGCTTTTGGGATTCATAATCTCCAAAAGCGGGATACGCTTAGATCCTGCGAAGGTAGAAGCTATCTTAGCCCTGCCTTCCCCCACAAAAATTCCAGAACTTCAAAGTTTGCAAGGGCATGCAAACTTTCTACACCGTTTCATCTGTAATCTTTTCGAGATAACAAAAGGCTATATGAGGCTTCTCAAAAAGAATACTCCCTTCATCTGGGACGACGAATTCCAACGCTCCTTTGACAATCTAAAGGCAGCCTTGACTAAAGATCCTGTGAGCCAACCCCCCGATTACACACGAGATTACATTCTTTATCTCGCAGCTTCGACTTCCACCATCGGCATGGTGCTAGTCCAGGAAGACCACAACGGCATAGAACATGTGGTATACTATCTTAGTAAGAGTCTTCTCGACTCCAAAACTCGCTATTCACATGTTGAAAAACTGGCTCTGGCAACAGTTTTCGCTGTCTAGAGATTCCGTCATTACATTCTACTCCGTCGAACCACTGTTATAGCTGATTTCAATCCAATGTATTATATCCTCACGCGTCAAGTGCTTGGGGGCAAATATTCTTGTTGGATCGTCATCCTTCAAGAGTTTGACTTGGAATTTATCAAAGCCAAGTCCAAGAAGTCTTTGGTCTTTGCTGAGTTGATTTGTAACTTGCCCTGTGCAACTGAGCAATCCGAGCCCATCGATTCTCTTCCTGATGAATCGTTGTTCCTCATTAGCACGTCTGATCCATGGTACGGGGATATTTTATTATATCTCCAAACCCAATGCTTCTGCCCCGACCTCACTCGTGACGAATGCCGGTGCATCCGACATCACGCCAAGTACTACCTCATAGTCAATGATACTCTTTATCGACATGGTGTCGACACCGTTCTTTGACGTTGTTTGACTCTGGATGAGGCGGAACGCATTCTTAATGACTGCCACGCTCGAGCATGTGGTGGTCATCTCTCTGGGATAGCTACGGCCAAGAAGATACTGCGAGCAGGATATTTTTGGCCCTCGATTTTCAAAGATTGCATTGAAACGGTTAAGAAATGTCCCCCATGTCAATTCTTTCATAGTAAAACATGCTCGCACCCTGCTCCACTCCATCCTGTTATTGTCGTCAGCCCCTTTTTCAAATGGGGCATAGATTTCATGCACTGTAAGCCCACTTCAGCCGGGGGGCATAGCTATGTCATAGTAGCTGTTGACTATTTCACAAAATGGGCTGAAGCGATGCCTACTTATGCTGAGGATGGCAAAACAGCAGCACAATTCACATTCAATCACATTATAGCTAGATTTGGTGTCCCACAGTCCATTGTGACCGATCATGGCTCCCACTTTAGGAACCATATGATTGAGGAACTAAGTGCCAAATTGGGTTTTTGCCATGAAAAATCAACCCCATACTACCCACAAGCTAATGGCCAAGTTGAATCCATTAACAAAATTCTAAAACGAATGATTCAGCGTATTATGGGTACTCATAAAGCCAACTGGCACTCAGCTCTATTTTCAGCACTATGGGCATACCGAACCTCAGTAAAAAGCGCTACTGGGTTTACACCATTCCAACTGGTGTACGGCCTTGAAGCCATTTTACTGATTAAATGTGAAATTCCATCACTTAAGATAGCCATAGAGCTTCTTCCCCACACCACTTCCGAAGAGGAACGGTTTCTATACCTATCCAAGCTAGATGAAACCTGCCGCGATGCTGCTTTAGCTAACGAAGCTCATAAAAAATGCGTCAAAGATCAGTATGACAAATCTGTTCAACCTCAGATTTTCAATGAAGGTGATCTTGTACTCACATATGATCAAATGCATGATAAACTCAGAAAAGGAAAGCTAGAATCTATGTGGTACGACCCCTTTGTTGTAAAACGTGTCTTGGAGAAAGGAGCCTATGAACTCATTGATGGTGATGGCACACCATTAGAACGGCCCCATAATGGGCTATACCTTAAACGCTTCTACGCATAAGGTTACCCTACGCGGGGTACTTTTTGTACATAATGTACTTAGCTTGTTTTCACTCATCTTTTTGGTGTGCGCATGGACCTCATGTACCCATTCTTACTTTGACTTATAATTTTATGCGCAGATGTCTTCCTACTTCGGATTCGCCGATGGTGCAAGCCGGCATACCCAGAACCTCGCTTCCGCAGCATGGGTAATCTATTCTCCCACTGGTGAGTTGATATCTTCAGGAGCCAATTGTTTGGGTCCTGCAACCAACAATATTGCAGAGTACCATGCAGTCATCGGACTCTTGACGGAGGTTGCTTCACTCGAAATTGACTCCCTATCAGTCTTTTTAGACTCCCAACTCGTGGTTTCTCATCTGAATTGTGTTTACACAGTTTGCGATCCTATCCTACTTCATTTATTTTGGAGGGTACGTATCTTGGAACGTTCTTTTAATTTCATTTCATATCAACACGTACCAAGAGAATTCAATTGTATAGCTGATTCATTAGCTAATTACATTTTGGATTGGCATCTTTCCCATACATAAGAATACATCATAAAAATAAGCACACAAGTCATTATAGATCATAAAAATAGGTCCACATGTATATCACTATATATAAAAGTGTTTTTCCAAATACATAATGTTTGTGTTTTAAAGACAAAATTTGGGACCAAGTCCCATACAAAAATTTGGCTCTCAAAGCCTACATATCGTATCCATGCCGCAAAAAAGATCAAAAGCTATCATCTAAGGAGATCTGGGAGACCTATCATGTCCCTCGTCAGATTCCTCACGCTGCTGGTGATAACACACTACAGCCCGAACCACTCTACGGAGGAGCCAGCTAATACGCCTGGGCACACCTACAGTATGCTGCTGGAGATGCAAAGGGATGTCATCCACCCTCATAGCGGGGATACCATGGGTTAAGCCCTGTAGGTTCCTCTCTATCTCCCGGACCCCTCCTGCCTCATCCTCGTCTTCTTCCTCGTCCGGAGCGGCCGGGTGATCAATACCACCTCGACGTAATGGCGAGTACCCTATCGGTCTCTGTGGTCCACGATCTGCGACATGCACACATATACATATTAAAGTCTTTTACACATTCTAAAAAACAATAAAAATTATATATTCAAAAAAGAAAAAATATATCCATGAAGGCCATACCTGAGTTGTCCCAATCCTCGTCTTCCGGCAGTGCCAAGTCTATGTCCTCGCGGAAGTGCACCCCTGCATAGGGGTAGTCATCGATCATCATTATCTGTTCCTCGAGCCAAAAGAAGAAATCCTCACCGAAAGCCAAACGTTGTGGTCCCCCAAGTCATCTTGCATATTCACTCCATCGAGCCATCCATGGCTCGGTAGGTGGACGAGGGGGCATGGCTATTTGTGGGCGCAACAACGACACCCTCGCCAAAAAGAAGGTGACTAAGATGCTCCCATACCCAAATTGAGAATTCTCTCCAAGTCTGCACTTGTTCACTTGCTCTTTGAGGTTGGTCAACACTGCCTCACACCAGTTGAATACTGTTCCTGCCATACAATCCACTGTGAGATTCATCTGTGTACGGGACGCCTGATGGGGACCCATGCTCCCTACTGCACGTGTGATGGTGAACAACACGGTTTTTACAGGAAGTTTTGTAATATCTTTGATGACCACCTTTCCACTTTTCTTACCCGAACCTTGATGGCAATACCGAGAAATCAACGCATCCATGCTCACCTCCGAGGCGGTGTACCCGGTAAAACTCACCCGGGCTCCTCTTTTCAAAAGGCCTGTGAGGAAATAAATATCCTCGAGTTCAATCTTGAGGGTGTGTTCTCCCACTCGGAAAGCTTGAATGTCAGGGTCCCACAGTTGAATAAGATGGGTGAGAAGTTTGGCTTGCTGATGAATACCTTTGGTCTTGAAGAATTTCAACAAACCGCATTCCCACAGTACAGTCACAGTCCTTTGGTCATTTTCGGCCAACAAATCATCCACTTCATGCTCTCTTTCTTTCCAACTGACCATTTTGATCCAAACAAATTGCAAACTCCTGCAAAAGGTCATGGAAAACATTCAGTAATCATTTAACAACTTGGTCTCAACAAAAAATTTGAGAAAAAAGGATTTTTTCATCCTAAATTTCGCTTCTATCGCGCCTGGGAAGTTGGTAATGACTTCAAGTTGGTAATGGAACATAACTTGTCTTGTTTTCCCAAATCACATGTGTTGATTTTGTTTCAATGATATGATTTGTATCTATTATAGATTTAGATTCTAACTCACATTTCAAATTGCTAGAGAATTGTATATGCTTGTATTTTGGTTTCATTTTGACAGGTTCATTCGCGAGGACTTGGAAATTGGAACAACTATAAAGAAAAGCGATTGGATAGAAGGTCAGTTAGACTTCTTCTACTTCTTCTAGCACTTTAATTTTGAGATGTTTGTTTAGATCTAGGAATTCAAGGTAGCATTGGTTTAGTTTTGTCTTAGTTTAGAGTTAGTTAAAGTCTACTTTAATCTAAGAGAATTTTTACTTATCCGTAGGGAAAAATTCTACAAATAGCCATAGATGTGGCCATAGCCTTGCATTCCATCATCTTGAACCTCTTCAGGATCTCTACTGCATACTTCCCTTGTCCAAGGAAGATTCCATCTGCACTCTGCCACACCTCCATGCCAAAAACAAATAGTGCATCATCCCCAAGTTCTTCATCTCGAACTTGGCAGTAAGCTTCCGCTGCATGTCGGCAATCAATCTGTCATCTCCTATTACAAACAGGTCATCCACATATAGGAGTAGAATCACAGGATTCCCTTCCTCAACCTTGTAGTAAAGGTTGGAATCCGCTTTACTCTTGGTAAAGCCCAAACTGGATAGAAGGTTGTCTATCCTACCGTACCAAGTTCTGCACATATATGACTCCCTGTCATGTGTCTCAAAACCAAGTGGCTGCTCCACATACACTTCTTCTTCAACTACACCATTCAAGAAAGCTGTCTTGAAATCCATTTGGTGTATCTTCCACTTCTTCACTGCAGCCAGAGCAAGTATTGATCTAATGGAAGTGTATCTGGCTACAGGAGCAAAAGTCTCTATGCTACCACTTGCAGCATGCTTGATCTTGTAGATCCTCTTAGAAGTCACTACAGACTCCCCTTCAGGTCTTGGGACTGCATCCCAAACATCTTCATGATCTACTGGTACTCCTCGATCATGGCATTCTTCCCAGATCCTGGGAACTTCAATATCTTCAATATTTTCAATAGATAACTTTGTTGCTGAACAAATGTTGTAGTCCTTCTTTTGTAGGTGATGGTATACGATCTTTCATACACAACAAGTTAAATTGCATGATTAGAAAACATCTTATAGTTTTCAGAACAAATTCTTACACATAAAGAAATATGTCATACACTCATGCAATTATTTTAGCCAATGCTTCAATACAACATTCATTCATATCCTGTAACTTTCTAGATTCCTTCCAATCTCTACCAGAACATTGTTAAGAGTTTGCACTACTCCCAACATGTCAGCAAAGAGGTTTCATTCTAGATAAGTAACAATGAAATGTTGTATAGTGCCATAGGCCACTTACCCATCAAATGCATATTAGTAGTACACTGTTCATTAATGTAATCATTCTAATATGCACAATACATATCCTAAGTCTAGGAACATAAGCATATACATCATTGAACAATATTATTTAAACAAAATAAGAAATGGTAATTAAAATACTTATCTTTGTTTGTTTGTTGGGTGGACTCCCTCTAAGTCTTTGCTTCCTTGCAGGAGTTGCTGAAGTAGGTTCTTTTCTGTAGCTCCATTCTGATGTGGATTGTGAGAAGTGGTCAACTCCCTCTGAATATATGTATCCTTGCAGAAACTACTGAAGTGTGCTCCTTCTTGATCTTTGCTTCCTTGTAGGAACAACTGGAGTGTCCTCCCTCTTGATCTTTTCTTCCTGGATTACCTGTCCTTGAACTTATATCCATCCTTAATCACTATGCATGCTTATTAGTATCATCATTGTGTTATTGTTGAGGTCTCATACATAATCATACATTCATTAGTATATTCTTAATACTATCAAAACACAATAATCTTGAGCATGTATAGTCATGATCATTTCAAATAGAAATAATAAGCATTAGTATTCAAGGTTTATATAGGACTCTTATGGTTAGTCATATCATAAAGTAAGAAACATAATATGCACACAACCATGACTATTCAAACCTATGACTTCATGAATAATCATTATCAACAACACAACAGTATAAGATCCTAACACAAGGTAGGATTCTAGCTTGATATAGGAAAAACATACCTGGATTAGCATGCTAGCTAGTTATGTCTAACATACCTGCATAATGTCTTCTGGTTCTCTTCAATGACTTGTGCTAGTAACCTACATGTCTCATAAGTTATCCATTGTAGAACCAAGTTATACATACCTCGTAAGTAGATCTTCTAAGTGATCCATGACAATGGATGAATCTTTGTCTTCATGTCATCATGATCATATGTTCTTGAACTAGAACATGATTTTTATTTCTTGGTGTACCTTTCATGTTAGCAGACAACATAAACCTCATACAACACCATAATGCATTAGTACAATCATAAGTGTCAACACCCTAACCAATGAATATCTTCTATCATGCATTCATAATTTTATTAAGGTGATACGACAAGTCTAAATTTAAACAAGATTGTACTAACCATAATAATATGAAGACAAACATACCATAGACTTAATCATGAACAAATCTTGAAACATACCTGGATAAGTCATACTTGTCGAGATTGCTTGTAATCTTCTTATGTAGGGCCTTAGCCTCATCTCCCTCTGAAACAGAAACTTCTTCACTTATGCAGGTGACCAATCCATTCTCTTCTAGGATTAACCCAATCCACTTGATTTGCAAGAACTGGATCTAGAGCTGGATTAGGGTTTGTCAAAGAAACCCTAAAATTTCAAACTTTCGAAAGGATAGAAATATGCACCTTGATGATCTGATCAAGCTGGTATACTCAGAATTTGAAAACTGCAAAGTTTCACCCCTCAAATTTGCCTTTGAAACTTCCGTATTCACTAAACATGACCCAGAACTAGGGTTTGATGAAGCCCACCCTTTTTCCCAATAAAAAGGTTTGATCCAAAGCTCTAAGCTTCTATTTTTCTGAGGAGCTTCTAGCCGTGGCCACATATTTCAAAAATTCCTATTTTTGCAGAAGCCTTAAATTTCCACTTTTCCGATCAAAGTCCCGAACTAGGGTCTGATCAAGCCCGTCCTTCTACCCAACAAAAATTTTTGATGTTGGTCTCTAAATTTCTATTTTGATGAGTACCATTTAGCCGTAGTCTCCGATTACAAAAATTCCAACTTTCTCCGAAACCCTAAATTCCGGAAGCCATGAATGAAGGTGCTAAAAAATAATTCTGTTTTGACAGAAATATGTACCTGATTGTTTCTGGTGTAACTCCGCATTTTTCAATCCACAAGGTCTAAAAAAATTTTTTGTAGTATCCTGACCTGTTATCTTTCCATCCCGATAGGTCTGACCTTAATTGGATTCTCTAAGAGAGAGTTATCCCAAGTGTCGCAACGTGACATGTTTATGGGATAAAACATGAGAGTGAATTTGTATGGCATGTCACATGTCACTAGTTCAACTTTGGCCTCCGAAAACATTTCCTGAGATAGTATAGTCTGTGTACTACCTGTCACTTTTTACGAAATTTCATTTGGAGCTTCCTAGCCCATGTTATGACCTTTTTTCCGAGGTCACCTTTTTATGACTGAGATCTAGAAGAGGCAGAAACCCTATATTGTACAGATCATAAATCACAAAGTACAACGAATTAGAGGTTTTCCTTTTGAAAAAATATACATGGGGATATTAGCTTCGACCTGTAACAATTTCGGATCCTAAAACATTACCAAAATGGATTTATAGTGAAAGTGTTACGATGATTGGTTTTTTCTATATCAAGCCCTAGCATTGTAAGTGCAACAAGTGTCATACATGCCATATCATGCCTTATTTTAGGCTAGCTCTGATACCATGTTAAATTTTCAGAATTTACTTCAATCTGATCTAGGATCTTAACTAAGAGAATAACATGTATAGCAAATCTACAGCATATCAATCATGGACACAATAATGCAAAGACACAAGAGACACAGAGTTTACTTGGGAAAACCATAAAGGTGAAAAACCCCAATAACTTCCTCAGAGATAGATAGAGCAATGATACAACCAGAATACAAGAGATAGTCTTCTCCTAGCAGCAGAGCCTCCTCCTCACAAGTGCACTACCTTCTAAATGAGAGAAGTGTGTGAATGAATGATCAAATAGAGATCTTCCGATCTCTATTTATACTTGTCCTGTCCTGCCCAATAAACTAATGGGGCCTACATGTCTAGCTTAACCCATGGTTAACTTAACTTGGGCCGACCCCACACTTGGTGGTCTAATAACCCTTTGACCCACATGGCCGACCCCCAATGGGGTGGTCTAATAACCCTTTGACCCACATGACTTATATAGGGCCGACCCCAACAAGGTGGTCTAATAACCCTTCAAGTATAAGTTACGACACTTACAATATAAATGACGACACTTATGTATAGAGGAATAATAACATCTCTATAGGAATACAAAAACTTCTGTATAGAGGAATAATACTATCTCTAGAGGAGTACAAAATACATATATGAAATACATGGGTGAAATACATTCCGAAGTTACATATACATCAACACATTTGCAGTTTTTTATCTCCACTACACCCTGCATCACCATTTGAATAATGATGCCATCATTCACTCACCCATGTTTACATTGATCAAGAGAAGTCACAAGCCTCACGCTTATCAACTAGTCTTGTGTCAGGTTTGCTAGTTTCCCAATGGTTACAAAATAAAATTGGTTCTTAAGAAAAGTTTCTCATCTTAACATATCCTTAATCTATCATTGACATCAAAACACCATATTATGATATTTGCAGTAGTCACACTTGTACATTGGGGTCCCTTCTCATCAATATAAGGGATAGCCTCTAACTAAGTAGGGAGAGTCATTATTTCTCACTAACTTGGTGGTATCCCCTATGCTCATCATCAACAAGTATATCACATCAGGGGGTGTCGTACCTTCCGATGGTAGTAGTGTTCACATTTATGATTCATGGTAACAACACACCTAGTAAAATTAATTTCTCCCAATAAATTCACCATTATTTAGGTCCACCAACCCTAGTGGGATATTCATTGTAACAAATAAAATAATATATAAACATATCAATAAACAAATAATTAAATAATAAAAGAAAAATAATTAAACAAATATTAAATAAAATTGATATGTAATTAATCAAATAGATAGAGACGTACCTTTCCATTGAAAAGGAACATAAGACCATATTTAAATGGTCCATCCAATTGTCACATGTAATAATCTCTCATCAATATATATTCAATTTTATTTATTCTTTCCAAATGGAGTTATTTTCTATTGGTTGATTATTCACTTGCATAGTCTTATTGTGATTCAGACACGATCACAAAATGAGAATATCTGGATACGGTATTACATTGGTATCAAATCCTCTTCTTGGGACTGATTCCGAGATTTGGCCACAACAAATTCTCAAAGCTTCTCTCATTAAGGATCTTTGATCCACATTGGCTTTTGGCCATCATTTTTGGGTTTCCCAAAAATATAGGACCTTGTCCAAAAGTATGATTTTGGACCAAAGAAGATGCAGTCACATCGTTGAAACAAACCAAGTTAATAAAATAAAAATATTATTCTGGTGCAAAATTCAAAGACAACCATAAATCAAGGAATCCAAGAATACGAGAAGGGAAATAAAAAAAGAGAAAAGAAGTAATTATTTCCATTTGCAAATAAGAAGACGAGAACAATAAGTAAGAAAACAATGTTACAAAGAAGAAGTGGGAAAAAATAATTATCCACAAGATAAAGTAAAAAAAAGAGAAAAAAAAATTAAAGAATAGCATTCATAAAACCGCACATGGTTTTATGAAACCGCACATGGTTTTATGAAACCACACATGGTTTTACTTAGTATATTAAAATTATAAACGAATTTTATAAGGTATATACAAAGAAATATGCAACCTTCATCACTAATTCTTTGTGGACAAAGCATTCTGAAGAGGAAGGCCATGTAACAAATAAAATAATATATAAACATATCAATAAACAAATAATTAAATAATAAAAGAAAAATAATTAAATAAATATTAAATAAAATTTATATGTAATTAATTGAATAGATAGAGACCATATTTAAATGGTCCATCCAATTGTAATGTAATAATCTCTCATCAATATATATTCAATTTTATTTGTTCTTTCCAAATGGAGTTATTTTCTATTGGTTGACTATTCACTTGAATAGTCTTATTGTGATTCGGACATGATCATAACATGAGAATATCCGGATACAGATATTACATTCATGATCATCAGCGGTTCCGCTTATTCGGTACCAACATAAACATTTCCATGATCATTAGCTACAGTAGCATTCGAACCTCATACATTAGGGGCATCTATTAACACTTAAATTTCACATATATGCAACATTTAAACTAATCTTGCAGGAAGGTTTCATCAACATACATAATGCATCTCACCGAATACATCCTCATCATACCCAAAAGATAGATTGAACCCTAAAATTCCAAATTCAGTCAGTATGAAAAATCACGCGACTAAAAGAATTGGAAACCCACGCTAATTACCTTGACCTTCCTGTTCAGTTACCTACTGTTAGATTATTTAGCCCATGTATACTTTACTTTAAAAATTATTTTATGTTTCCTATGTGTTAGACCTTGGTTAGTTATGTTCCTAGGTGTTTAGACTAGGTTAATTGGCCCCTAATGCATACTTGGCCCACATCCTGTGATGTTTATCCACAAGTGCACCCCACTGCTACTTCGTTGTCTGTTTGTATTCTTCTTCACTGAGTAAGAGTTATTTGGATGATTTTACTAGCTTTATCCGAATTTATTATGCTTTTGTCATAGACAAAGATAACGCAAGGGTGCTAGCATGCTTTTGCAAAGTCTACCTATTTTTGGACACTACCTCTACCTCTTCCATGATTTTCTCTTGGAAATCCTCCAACTTGATGCCTTTTAGTCACTCATGACCTTCCATATCTGATTCATTCAATTCATTAACTTATTGCATGAGTTGCAGTGAGATTTTTTGTAATGTACCAACTAGGATTAGGGATACAAAAACTCTCTACTTCACATAATGAATTAAAATACTGCTTGGGGAAGCTAGATTGACTGAGTTTGGACAAGATCAAAAGATTTGGGTGAAAGGAAGGCTCTGATATTTGGATGATATCTCTGCAAAAATTACTGATACTGTTGATGTTTCAAGAGAATCAAATCTTCAATATACTCCATCACTCTTGGGTTCCTCAGCATATGCAAACTAGTATGGGTGTAAACTTGACTGGAGGCTAGGGATGGGTGTTTATGACTCAGATGGGATAAATTAAATTAAATTAAATTCATTACACATTCAAATGAAATTCCATAAATTTGTATGAATTTATGAGCAAGTCTCACAAAAATACAATAAAAATTGCCTACCAAGATTGCACAGCTAATAATTTTTAGGAGATTCCAAGCAATTAATGAAGGCTCACGAATTCTGAAAATCAGAAATGTATGGTGTCATATAACATGTTAACTAAATACAGGAACATAAATAAACTCATTTGGACATCTACTCATTCATTTATTCCACATAGTCTGAAAACTAGTCAATTTCTATGCAAATCTAGAGAGGGTGGAGAAATGTGAGAATAATTCAGACTTATGTAATTTGAATTTGAAAGATTGATATCATAGGTTTAAATTCACTGTAATTAAATAATATATGGTCCAATATGCCTCTCAAAACATTATATAAATATATATCTCTTTCTACACAAGAATCTAGCTCTAGAAACTCATAGGAATCCTGGAGATTCGAACTCTGAAATGGATGATGCTTCTTCTGAAATTCAAATTCGACTTGATCAGCTACAAGAACTGAAACTAAACTCATTGAAAATGTCTGAATATAATCATCCTCTCACAGAAATTAGGGGCACATCTCCCAAGTCTCTGAGGCACAATTGCTCTCAACTCAAACATTAAAATGACAAAAGATGTGAATGTGGTGCACACTGGTTTATTTATGGAGACTGGGTGACTTTTTTTTTGTAAAATAAATATATTGCATTACTATGACAGAGTTACATATCGGAAAAAAATAGTGGCTTGGCTGGTAGGAGGCCATCCAACCACAATTCTCCCAACCAAAACAGATAACATAGTTTCATCAAGCCCAAACCTATTACAGAGATTACCGAGAGGTACCAGAAGCCCAAAAATCTTGTCAGCAAAAACTAATTCCCCGAACCCAAACAAATAACAGAGTTCCATCCATCCCAAACCTATTACAGATATTACAGAGTTGTATCAAATGCCCAAAACGCGCGGCAGCAAAAAACCAATGCGCAACTATCAACCATAAGGAGATTTAACAGAGTACGAGAGACAAAATTAACAAAAAAAAATTCCTTAAGAGCTCGCCAGAGAGCTACGACGACATAATGAAAACACGAATCTAACATAACTTTAACCCAATACCAAGGAACCAAAGAAGAGTGCCTCAAATTCCAAAAGTCAGCTGAGGAGATAGGTTGTGAATGGGACAAAGAGCACGTGGAAAACCTGGTGTTGCAGTTGCATTCTGAACAAGGGCTCGACAGTCACCCCAGGAAAAGATGGCCCTGGAGCCGAAGGAGGATGAATGCCCAATTTTGTAGTGATAAGGTCAAGCTTCTAGTGCATAATAGAGCACTCCTGGTTATGCGATTTCCACGCAAAAACAGGATCCATATCCCTAGCAACTTTATTTTCACGTTCCATAAGAACATAAGTGAGGAGGCCCTTGGTAACCCATAAAGTAGCCAACATTCGGTCGTAGGCCAAGAGACACCTCGCCATATTACCTGGTTTCATTACCCACTTGCCAACTTCATCCCCCAAGTCACCACCAGACATTGCCTTTGTTAGGACATTTAGACACTTAGGAGTTAGTTAAGATCAACTTGTGTAATATATCCGTTACGAAAAGTGTGTTTCTTTAGTATGCATTAGTATGCATTTGTAAATACTTAATCCGACGGTCACGATATGTTCCCAACATAGAGTGATCCGACGGCTCAACTTCTCTTAGATCATACCTACCCTTAATCTGTGGCTTAGCACCCGATTGGTCCATGATCTCTATTTAAAGAGCATGGAGGGTCATTGGAAAGTTGATTGATTATGAGAAGCTCATTTGTAACTTTCTTTCTTTGCATAATAAATTGTCCCCTGGAAGCTATTTGGCCGGGGCCGTGGAGTGTTTCCCTCACGAGGGTTTAAACCACATCAAAACATCGGTGTATCGATCTGTGATTTGTTTGTGTGAAGTGATTTCTCTAGGTGTTCAATCTTTTGGGAGTACCCTATGTACCCGAACATTGTATTAGAGCTTTTATGAAGTGCTGCTTCCGGTTATGATCTAGATCTTGAACTGTTGTTGCCGAAACTTGAAAGGGTTTCTGGTTCTGGTATTTCTATCCATTTCTGGGCTATGGGAGGTGTTCCATTGCGTCTAGAGCGTCGTTTCGATTGAGAAATAGTTCTTTTTTTATCGAAAACGGTTCCCGGTTGCTTTAGAAACGCGTATTTCATCAGATCTGAAGGTATGATGTTACAATGACGTTTTTTATTTATTTTCTGTTTTAAAAGAAAAAAATCTCATATTTTATCAGTTTTTACTATTAGATTTTTTTTAGTTTCATATTGTTGCTTTCTCTGTATGTGTATGCTCTTTTCCGTGTACCTTGAGCGATCTCGGCAAATCAGAAACAAAAAGGGAGAGGGTTTTTCTCGGCTGTGTATGCTCTTTGCCGTGCACCTTGTGCGATCTCGGCAAATTAGAAACAAAGAGAAAACATAGAGTTTTCGGGAAAGCTAACGAAATCTAACCCCACAAGTGTGGAATTTTTTGTTTTGTTTTGGTTTATGGTGTGATTTGCAGGAAAAAAAGGGCAAGCACGGAAACCAATCAAGAAGAGAGAAAAAAAAAAAAAACCTCTTCCTCTTCCTCTTCCTCTTCCTCAATTCTTACGAAGTTACTTTTAAAAGAAAAAGTGCATACAATTTTTATTTTCAAATTACTTTATTGTAAAAGTGCATCTCACTTAAATAATAAAAAATAAATAAAAAGTGAGTCACTTAAGTTCTTTTTTATTGTTGCACTATTTAAAAGTAACATCATTGTAAAAGTGAAATCACTTATTTTATAAAAAGTGATTCACTTAAAGCAACTTTCTTGTAAAGTGGTTGTCAAAGGTTCATCTTGGAAAGAGGGGGGTCATTTCTTTAAGCTGGTCATTCTCTATGTGCCACGTCACTATTGGGGACATCTTCAGCATTTTCTTTGTTCAAGCATAACTTCATCATCCGAAGTCATTTTTCGGTGCCGTTTTTTTTTTAAACCGCCTATTTTTTCAAGCTCTTCGCATCTAGATTATTGGTTTCTGCTTTTACATCCATTAATTTACAAATATGGCCACCCCTTGTGATATTCTACTTACCAGTTCCAATTATTTCTCATGGAAATCTCGTATGGAGGATGTTCTACGAAGTAGGGGACTTTTCAGAATTACCTCAGGGAAAGAAACAGAACCCACTGATGATGATAAGAGGATAAAATGGGCAAATAGATGTGACGAAGCTCGTGGATTGATTGGGATGTCAATCTCTACTGATTTGCGATTCCACATATCTGGAATTGATGAACCTAATGCTGCTTGGGACAAGTTGGAATCTATGTTTGGTAAGCACAATAAAATTTGAGGTCACCAACTCGAAAATGAGTTGATTTTTTTAAATCCAAGTGATTTTTCATGCATACAAGATTATTTATCTAAGTACAAAACTCTTAAACTCTTATGTGAAGAATGGAAGATTAGGAGGGAAGACAAACAATGTATTTATCATATTCTTTCCAAACTTGGACCTGCATATTCTATTTTTGTATCTACATTTTACTCCATGAAAGAATCCTTGAATGCAGCTAGCTATCAAGAGCCTAGTCTTGAATCCTTTTGTGACTCCTTGATTAGAGAGCAAAATAATCTCATCCATCTTGGAATAATTAACAATGCAGAAACATCTGGGAAAGACTTATTGTCCCAACAGAAAGAAAAGTCCAAGCCTCTCAAAAAACAAAATTTTCACAATAATAAGTCAAACAAGGGTCCCAAACCTTCTCAGTCAGCTCCTTCTTTAAAAAATGACAAAGGATCCAAGCCAAAAGGCAAGAATACTGAGCGTCATTGCAAATATTGCGGGAAAGATAATCATGATGAATCTAAGTGTTTCAAGAAGATGACAGCCTTGGAAGCAGCAATGAAGAAGCACCACATCAGCCTAGATTCACCTTCAGAATCTACCTCTCATGGACATGCACTTTGTGCTTCTGGTTATTCTTATAATGCATCTTCTTCTTCTACTTCAAATGAATGGCTCATTGATTCGGGAGCATCTTATCATATGGCTAAGGATCAAGCCATCTTTTCTACTATGCATGAATGTAACAACAAAAAAATATTTGTTGGTGATGATAGATCTCTAAGTGTTGTAGGAGCTGGAACAGTTCCAATAGATAATGGTCATTTCAGTGATGTACTATGTGTTCCAAGAATTTCCTACAATTTTTTATCAGTCTATCAGATCACTCATTCTGGTGAAGGTAAAACTGTGACATTTACACCTCACCAAGTTGTAATCAAGGATTTTAATGATCCTCAACAGGTCCTAGATACCGGAATTGTTGATGATATTACTAGGTTGTACAAATTTAACAACTTTGGGTCATCACCTTTTCCTTCAGTTTTTGTTACTCATAGTGATAACTTGAGAAAAATTTGGCATGAGTGATTTGGTCACTTAAATTATCGCTCATTGCAACAACTATGTAAAGACGATATGGTGACAGGTCTTCCGATGGTATCAGAGGGACAGGTCTTGAGTTTGAAACTCACCCGAGTAACGCTGGGGGGGGAGATTGTTGGCATTTGCATCCAACACTCCCCGTGAGTTTCGTTACATGGGTTAACCCCCTCACGTGGATCCTAACTTTGGCAATTGTAGTGGAGATTAACACTTGCAGGTTTTGGTCTAACGACAATCGTGCAGCCTAAAAGTGAAATGTGCATATTTGTTGGATATTCTGAAGATGTAAAAGGTTATAGACTTCTTCAAACACATTCTCATGATGTAATCATTAGAAGAGATGTTGAATTTGATGAAAATATCTTGGCCTGCAAGCCTAACTTGGCGATTGTGCCATCTTTTTCCTGCGAGCCTGATTCGACGTTTGTGCCTTCTTCTTCTTCTTCCAACTTCCTTGACAGGTTTCCAACGCCAGTCTCTGATAATGACAGTGAGGATGAAAATTTACCTTCGCTTGCTCATGTTCCTCTAGTTGCACCAGCACAACTGCTTCCTCGATGGGTCTATTCAACATGTGAAGCAGCTGGTGATCTTGTCGGTGATCCTAGAGATCAACGTCGAACACATTCTCAGTTTCAGCGAGCCTCTTCTCTTTTGGATCAAGTTTCTGAGAATCATGATCCAAAAACCTTTGCAGAAGCTTCAGGAAATCCAGATTGGGATGGAGCTATGGATGAAGAATATCGTTCCTTAATGGTGAACGATACTTGGGATCTTGTACCTCTTCCAAAAGGAAGAAAACTTGTCAGATGTAAACGGGTCTACAGAACTAAGTATGCATAAGATGGAAGTGTTGAAAGACTTAAGGAAAGGTTAGTTGCCAAAAGTTTTTCCCAAGTTGAAGGGATTGACTACAATGAAACCTTTGCTTCTGTTGCAAAAATGAACTCCATCCGCCTTGTTCTTTCCCTTTCATCCTTACATAACTGGGAAGTACATCAAATGGATGTCAAGTCTGGCTTCTTACATGGTGATTTATAGGAGGAAATTTACATGGAACAACCTCCTGGATATGTTCAGAATATCTCTATCCTTGTCTGCTGCCTTAAGAAATTCTTATATGGCCTTAAGCAAGCTCATAGAGCTTGGTATGCCAAAATGGATTGCTTTCTCCTTGACACTGTTTTTTCTAGATGCCATTCTGACCCCAATGTCTATACCAAGAAAGTAGGAAACCATCTCATCATACTTGTTCTATATGTTAATGACCTTATTCTTACTGGTAGTGACCCTAAGCTTATAACGCATGTGAAATCTAGTCTTAAGCAAAATTTTGAAATGTCAGACTTAGGACATTTGCATTATTTTCTTGGTCTCCAATTCTTGCAAACCAAAGAAGGAATATTTCTTTCTCAGTCTAAGTATGTCGGTGACCTTCTTCGTCGCTTTCACATGGACGATTATACACCAACCCCTTCTCCCTTCCAGTCTGGAGTCAAATGTTTTGCCACTTGTACTTCACCTAAAGTCGATGTCACCTTGTATCGTCATCTTGTTGGTATTCTCTTATACTTGACTCATTCCCGTCCTGACCTTTCCTTTGCCATTGGTCCTATTGCCCATTATATGCAGAAACCTCATGAAAGTCACTAGAAAGCAGCTAAAAGAATACTTCGATATATTCGAGGCACAATTCAGTTCAGGATTCATTATAGTACAGGGGGGGAACCTTTGTTGGTTGGTTTCACTGATTCAGATTGGACCGGAGATCCTGATGATCTAAAGTCTACTACAGGTTATGTTTTCAGTCTGGTATCTAGACCTATTACTTGGGATTGTAAGAAACAACAAGCTCTTGCTCTTTCTTCAGTAGAGGCTTCGACAAATCCTTTCAGAGTTTCGATTCGAACAGTAGCAGCCTACTCCAATTTGGTGCAACAATCAAAGTGCCATCAAGCTTGCCAAAGATCTAGTCCTACATCAACACAGCAAACAAATTGAGCTTCATATGCACTTCATCAGAAATATTGTTCATGATCATGTTCTTGAAGTACTCTTTTTTCCTACAGATGATCAAGTTGCAAACATCTTCACCAAGTCTCTTACAGAAGCAAAGTTTTCTAAACTTTGATCTATGTTAGGAGTTCAAGAACTTGTCATTAAGGGGGGATAGGCTCTAATGCCTCCTTCCTTCTCCTAATAGTGTCACTTTTGTAAATCCTTCAATCCGATCCCAAGTTGTTCTTAAGGGGGGATGTTAGGATATTTAGACACTTAGGAGTTAGTTAAGATCAACTTGTGTAATATATCCGTTAGAAAAAGTGTGTTTCTTTAGTATGCATTAGTATGCATTTGTAAATACTTAATCTGACGGTCATGATATGTTCCCGAGATAGAGTGATCCAACTGCTCAACTTCTCTTAGATCATACCTACCCTTGATCCATGGCTTAACACCTGATTGGTCCATGATCTCTATTTAAAGAGCATGCCGGGTCATTGGAAAGTTGATCGATTATGAGAAGCTCATTTGTAACTTTCTTTCTTTGCATAATAAATTGTTCCATAGAAGCTATTTGGCCTGGGCCATGGAGTGTTTCCCTCACGAGGGTTTAAACCACGTCAAAACATCAGTGTATCGATCTGTGATCTGTTTGTGTGAAATGGTTGCTCTAGGTGTTCAGTCTTTTGGGAGTACCCTGTGTACCCGAACAACCTTGACCCTCGCCAATAGGTCATGCTCAACCATTTCCAACTCTTCCTTAATGACCCTAGGGATATGGTCACGGAAGAAATAAGCGGCCGCGATGGCCTTATGCTGTTCCCTCCTAGTAGGGGCCTTGCCCTTTTTGGGGTCACGACGAGGCTTATTATCCTTCTGCTTACGCGACGCCATCATATAATTATCAGAAACCCTCACCAAGATGTTCTGAAAAACCACTCCAAGATCGACATTACTAGAAACACCACTCAAGCAGGAAACTGTCAAGATGCATAAAAAACCACCGTTCTGACTGCCTTTTATATCAATTTCCATCCAAATTCCCCTAAAAGTAGCAGGGTTGGCCATCCTTTGATCATTAATCCTGATGATTTCTGTCGGACCTTGCCATGATGCGAGCCAAAGGATTACTTATGTAACCCTCATTACCGAGGCTTGTTCCTATGCTTTGGTTATTATGAATTGAAGTAGGCCATACTGGTTCAACACTGCGGGAATTTAAGGGGAAAGGGATAGCATTTCCCGAGTTGAAGCAGTTAAACTCCCGCAAGCTGTCCATCATAGGAGAAACATGTGGTCTAAAATCGGTATTGATGGGAGGCCTCGTTTCCTGTGATTCCCGCGTTCTCACGCATGTGTCCTCCTCTAGCAGCATGTCATAGTAGTGGGGGCACTATACATTCCCAAAGGTATCAATGGAGCCAGTGCGGATATGAATGGGTTCATTGACCCCGATGTTAGCCAAGAGGTCTGCCACCCTATTCCTGTCTCTGCAAACATGGCTAAAAGACCAGGCACGGGAGGTATTGATAACCGTGGCTAATTGTTCCACTATGTAGGAAAGACACCAGCTGTCCATAACTTTTGCCGGGGGTTTTCCATTCTGGAGGTTACAAGCAAGTTGGATGATGAGGCAAGAGTCCCCTTCGAAGGTGATCGGGGTCAGATTGAGTTGGATATCCAGCTGGAAGAAAGCAAGGAGACCCTCTATTTCGGCTGCGTTGTCCATGTCCTCCCCAATGCTACCAAAGTACACCTATAGGATTTCACCTTGCCAATTACAAATGAATCCACCAAATCCCACTGAGCCTGGGTTTCCCTACGATGCCCCATCAAATTTCAACTTAAAAGCCCCAGTATGAGGGGCCATCCACTAATCAAGACTTTTTAGAGGGATGTTGCTTTTATCCTTTCAGCTGCAACTCTGAGTGTCCTTACTGATACCCCAAGCAACAAGGATTCAGCTCTCCATTTCATTGACCTCCCAGTCTTTTGCACCCCATAGGGTGATGCAGGCGGTTTCCTCGATATACTTCTCAATCTTGGTCCACACATGATCCTGAGAAGAAATTTTATCCTGAAAAATACTCCTGTTTCTTTCTTTCCACACCTCCCACATCAAAAAATCGGGGAATGAAGTCCAAAGAGAGTTAACAATGGGATTCGAGAACGCTTGAGGGTCCCAATTCTTGATAGTCTGAGGAGGGTCTCCTCTATAGTGATTAGACCATTGAAAAATATCGGCCCCTTTATCCCATAAGGGAGTGATGAAAGGGAAATGATCTAGTGAGTGAGATAAACTCTCCTCGCTTTGTAGGCAGAGGGTGCAATGGGATGGGCCCATGATACCATGTTTCTTGATATTTTTCCCTGTCATAATTCTTCAATAGAAAACCAACCAAATGAAGGTGGCAACTTTGGGCCAGGGATTGGTTGTCCAGATCTTTGTCCACGTCTCAACCCGAGGAGTGTCAGGATTGGTGGTACAGAGGGTATAAGCTTCCTTGGTATTGAAAATGCCCTTGGTGGAGTAACCCCATTGAATTTTATCTAGGCCAAACTGAGATTTGATACATCATCCCTGAATGATGTCCCGAATTCAAAGCCATTCTTCCTCGGAGACTCTCTGGGTCCACCAATTCTGGTCATGCCCCTCTTTATAGAAACTGGATCATTGGATGATCTTGGTGAAACCCTCAGCTCTGCAATTGGCCTGACTAATCGCCATATTGTCCAGACTGGCTAATTTCGGGAGTTGTTTCCACGAATCCTCCCAAAAATTTGTAGATTCCCTATTCCCGACTTCCCAAAAACTATGATCCTGAATAATGATTCGATTTTGATGGGCAGTTTCCCAAATAGCAGAGCCTGGAGATTCCACGTTGAAGCTAATCAGGTCTCTCTATAAAAACCTGGGAGAATACTTCACATGCCACAGCTTATCCCAAGGTGCCAATTTAGAGGAGACCCAATTCCACCAAATTTTAGTGGCAAGAACATTACTGTTTTTTTTCGGATCTCTCAGGCCGAGGCCCCCCTTTGACTTTGGTTGACATATCTTTTCACAGCTGACTAAATCCCAGTTGTGTTGGTCAACCTTCCTGCCCCAAAGGAAATTTCACTGAATAGTTATGAGTTCCTTAATGATAGACTTAGGCACGGCCATAACCGAAAAGAGATCAATCGGCATATCCTGGATCACAGATTTGATCAAAGTGACTCAACTAGCTAAGTTAAGAGTCACAAAGTCCAGCTTGATATTATGCATTTAATGCGATCCAGAATATCCTCCCAGAAAAATTTATTAATGATACTGGAAGCGAGCGGCGTGCCGAGGTATTTGGATGGAAGGGAACTCCCTCAGAAGCCAAGAATGCGATTAATATTCCTTTGGTTAACCTTAAAGGTATTGAAGTAGAAGATTTGATATTTTTCTCGGTTCAACTCCAAACCAGAAGCATTAGTAAAGGTAGAAAGAATATTCTTCAAAGATGTTGCCTCCTGGACCGAGGGGTGGCCCATTAACTTTGTGTCATCAACAAATTGTTCGTGAGTTTACACATCGGCCCCCGGGTGTTGCTTGGTTTTTCAACCAAGCATGTGCTAAAGATGCACCTATTAACAAAGTAATAGCATTTTCAAATGAAAAGCAAAAAACAATTATAAATTTAATCTAACATTGACATAAACATGTGTAAATAAACAAGAACTAAATCAATAACAATAAACAAAGAGATCTATGGGAAGAACAAGAGAAAAAAAAAGATTTTTTGTATTACCTCAAAGGTGAGGATGTTTGGTGTTGAGCAGCTCCTAGGTTGAGGTGCTCCAAGCTCCAATGGTCTCTTCTCCAAGATGCTGAAATGGGGGTCTTCAAACTCGAAATGGGAGGCAAATGGCTTGCAAAGGGAATTTGGCAGCATAAGGATAGGATGAAATGTGGATGAAAAGTGAGGAGCCCCTATCACCTTTTTATAGTTTTTGGTGATGGGGAATACCATTATGGTTTTAAGGAAACCACTGGTATGGACCAACATGGTTTAGGTCTCTTTTTCCCTCTTTTTCCTTTTTTGAATATTTTTTATATTTTGATTCCCTTTTAATATTTTTGGGAATTTTGGACCCTTTTTTAGGGTTTTTTGTGTTTTTTGAGGAAAAATACATATTTTTGGAGGAAAAGGGTGTATTATGGTTGTTTTGGTGACCATTTGATGGTTTTAGAGGCTCAAATGGTGGAAAACGTGGACAAATGGGTCATGTGAATAAGGGAATGAGCTAGTGAGCACTTTTTGGGTGTTAACACTGGGTGAAGAGATAGCCCCTTGATTTCTCCTTGCTGAGATTTGGCTTTAATCGTTCTCCCTAAGCCTTACACCATAAGGATAAAGAGGAAAGGTGTTGGCTGCTTATACTATTCTTGAGTTTTTCTAGAAATACCCAGGTTTTGCGCGGTTCGAGGAACCAACAAAACTCCTTTTCACCAGCCCTTTCGGAAAAAGCCTATGAACAGACTGAGGTCTCACCCTAGGCGAAGTAATGGGGGAGTTCTAGAATTAGGTTTCCACAACCAGGTGATGAGTGTTTCAAAAAACCTGGCGAGCAACACACTATTGGACTCACGCTGTGGACTGGGGACTGCGCGAAGTTCACCTTCTTCATGGTTAACAATTATACTATCACGCATCCAAGGACTACACGATGTGGAAAGGTTACTTGATGAGAGGACAGCACCACAGAGGATTGCTCTTCCTCTTCAATACTTATGCAACTTGATAGACTTTACTTAGTGTAAAAAGATGCATTCAATAACAAATTAGCCTGCAACCCTTGTGAACTTATACACTATAACAAACAACAATCTAACTGGGCACTTCTAGTGATGCGCTAAGTGTTTATCCGATTAATTCATTCATTCATCTTGCTGCAAAATACTGGTGCATCCGACATTCATTCACACATGTTGTTACTTAACATATTATTCCCATCTTTCATCCATATGGTGAATACATATAAAAGCAAGAACACATGCATTCATAAACGAAATCTCAACCATTCACATAAGCAAATACACAGATATAAATGCATACAATCAATCACATAACACAAAATTTAACGTGGTTCAACCCCAGGATGGGAGCTACGTCCACAGGAACTGTTGTTATATTATCTTTGGGAAGGGTACAATAGTTCCATTCTGCGTACTCAGCTGCAGACTCTCTTCTCTCTTCAGTAGGTCTCTGCGCACGTAGCTGCATAGCCTTTTACAATCATCTCTCAACAGAGATCAATATTCAGCATTGCTCAATAGAAGATTAACCCTTTCCCTTACAAAATGTGCCATTTTATAGATCATGCCTGTAGGTCACGTCTTTACAATCAAGTGGGCCAAAAAACACTAAGGTTACCCAAAACTGTTGTGGTTACCCGCCGACTCATCCTGTCGTAGTCAACAGCTACTCCACATGCTTCTTGCCATTCTGCTGGACCACTCGCAGCCCACATGCTCTTCTGACAACCGCATACTTCTTGAAACGGTTACAATGCATTGTGGCATGTCACTTTCCATCCTTTTGGCTTGCCCATCGCTGTCGACCCGGTGGCTTAGGTTCTAACTGTTTTCTGCCACTCTCATTGATAGGTCGCTTTCACTTGACTTCATGCTGCTCCCTACCCAAAATAGGTCGCTTTCGCAGCTCAACCTTTCCTTACCTTCTTTACCCAAAATAGGTTCCCTGCTGGCACTACGCAGTGCTACCACTTCGCGGAGTTGGCACTTAGCCGCGCGGTTCTTACCTTCCGATGCTATGCTGTGCTCAACTTCGCAACTCCCCAAAACTGTCTTCTTCTGAGTTGCGTTGTGACTTCGTAGCTCCAAAATTGTCTTGCACAAAAATTTCTTACTTGGGATAGGCCTAACAGTGCCTTAACAATTACATGTGGCTCGTCCCCGAGCCACTTTCCAATTATGGTTCCATGAGTTTCTCTTCCTCATGTGGGGCTATTTTAGTAATGAACTCTTGATACGTTGCACTTAGCTTAGCAAATGTATCCTTGGCATCCTGTTCAATGAATTTTATGGTTTCTAACACATCTAGTGTTAATTCGTCCTGAGTTTGCTCTTGCACTGAATTCTGTGCGTCACGGAGATCTCTTAGTTTTTGTTCAATCTTCTGCGTTAGTTCATGGGATTCCTCCTGCAAGGGCTGTGACTTGTCTCCGACTTCACCCTCCTGTTCTCTTAACACTTGAAGTTGTATTTTTATTTCTTTGACTTCTGGAAATTTGTGGATTCTGTCTATTGGTAGCAGGTTCTTCGTTTCTGCGTTCAGAGTGTCTAACGCTGCCTTCTTTTCTTGCAAACTGGTTTGGACCTGCAGCAGCTCAGGGTCCTCTTGCAGCATAGTAAACACTCTCGTAGCTTCATCAGGCAAGTGTTGACACTTAGCAACTTCACTAGTTATGCTTTGGCTGCTCTGAGCTCTACCTAATCTGGTGGTGTCTTCGGTTGATTATGTGCTTCCAAGGCGACAATCTTTGCTTGATAATCAGTCTCCATGTCTTCCATTCCCGTCTTAATATCGCTGACTACCGAGCCGATCTTAAGGATAGTATCCACGAGCTCTGGCTGCTCTTCGCATTCTAGTATCTCCTCGCAGACTGAAGCGATAGTCTTCTCTATTCTTCTTTGCTGGGTCCTACTCACTTTCAAGTTCCTTGGCTCTTTTTAAACTTGCTTCCTGCTGCTGCTTGTAAATTTCTTGCAATTGATGGTGTTGGTTCAGAGCGACCACAATTCTATCATGGATTTCTTTGACAACCTACAAGTGCAAATTGTGTAGGCACTCTAGTGACAACATTGCGATGTCGATGTCCACATTCTCTATGCTCTCCTCGCCCGCAGCTATTTCATCGCGTGGTATAATGACATTGAGTGGGTCAATGCGGACTATGCGCAATTTTGGTGGCAAGGTTAGGGATAGAGGTGTTTTCTTTGGCTGCAAAGTGTCCCCTGACCTTCCTTCCGATTCAAATTCTCATGGCATGACCAAGTCACACTGGACTTGCTTAAACTTCGTTGTTATGCCTTGCAGCATGGTGAGATTTTTCTGCAAACTTTCTTGAATCTCCTCATCCTTACTATCTTTGAGGTTCAACACATCTTCTAGATGTGCGGTGACCGTGGATGTGATCATCTCATAATCGTCATCATGTAGCTTCGCTTCTGACTGGCCCTTTGTAGCCTTCTGCTTCTTTTTCTGGACTTTCTCTAGTACTGAGCTTCCGGGCTCCTTCTGTTTTCCTGATGGTGACTCTTGGACAATTAGTGTAGGAATTAGATTACTCTCTTTGGATTCATTGTCAATGAACATAGGTACTTCAACCTTCCATTCATCCACCCATTCCTTCATAATAAGGTAGATATCTGCTTCATCCATGTGATAGTTCCCTTGGAACTATTCTGGGTTCTTTTTCTGTGCCTTTGTTGAAATGTAGATGGAATGCATGTCAGCGTAAAAATTTAAGGTGTGGATGTACTTAGATGTTACCTCTTTGGATATGCGTGGTGTGCGAACAATGACATCGCACAACTGCTTGTAATATGTGTAGAAAAATTCATTCGACGAGCACTATCTTTTTGGCATCAGATTCGCCTAGAGATTCGCATATCTGGGTCCTTGACAGTCATTGCTGGGAGAGTTGAGGCCAACATAGTGCCTTGGGTCCTTTCAGCCTACAAATCCAATTAGTACCATCAACCAGGTATAATGGAAAACATCGCCATGGACCTGAGTTTCACGGACATCCTCCAGAAACTCGTTTTGTAAATATTGGCAACAATTGAATCTTCCGCCCTACACTGCCTTCGCCCCAAGGAGCACTGCGTCGGCTAGTACTTCTAAAGGTCTTTCCTTCAGCAAATATTTTCCTTCTAGCAGTTGTGTTACGAACCGCATAGCATCATCGTCCATGCCTTTCGAAATCTGATGTTCCTACTTCATCTGCGTGGTGACTTCCTTATCCCTGGATTTGTCGACAAAGGACTTTTTAGGGTCCTTGCGTCGCTTTCTTAGACCTGTGATCCGATGGATCAAATCTATGTTTAGGTCGATGTTTCTATCCAACCAAAGGTAGGCTTGTGTTAGTTTTTCAGAAATTTCAATCTGATATAGGATCTTGACTGAGAGAACAACATGTACAACATATCTACAACATATCTACAGCATATCAATCATGGACACAATAATGCAAGTACACAAGAGACACAGAGTTTCATCGGGGAAAACCAAGAAGGTGAAAAACCCCACAACTTCCTCAGAGATAGCTAGAGCAATGATACAACCCAAGTACAAGAGATAGCCCTCCTAGCAGTAGCTTCTCCTCATCCACAAGTGCACCACTCTCCAATGAGAGTATGAGTGAGAAAGTGAACGATCAAATAGAGATCTCTCGATCTCTATTTATACATGTCCTATCCTGCCCAATAAACCAGTGGGGCCGACTTGTCTAACTTAGCCTAATAACCCATGGTTAAATTAATCAGGGCCAACCCCACACATGGTGGTCTAATAACCCATTGACCCACATGACTTACGACCAAGGTTGTCTAATAACCCATCAAGTATAAGTTACGACACTTACAATATAAATGACGACACTTTCGTATAGAGGAATAATAACATCTCTCTAGGAATACAAACACTTCCGTATAGAGGAATAATAACATCTATATAGGAATACAATATACATATATGAAATACATTCCAAAGTTACATATACATCAACAGCTTGGTGTGTGCGCGATATGAGTGTGTGCACCACCACGTTAAGTTTTGGGCTCTGGTCGAAGTGTCTGAGCCGCAATAGGTTCAACAACACTGATTCAACGACTTTGGATAACCAATTCTGCACAACCAACAATTGGTTTTTCTTCACATCCGTCTTCCAACACATATATATATCTAGATGAAATTGTGGGCACTTAGGCTCGTCTGGGTCCTTCTATTGTTGCAGCAAGTTGTAGTCTTCGAACTTACAGTCCGCAAGCTTTCCCAACAGATTTTATTCTAATTTTACATGCTTAGATATGAGTGGAAGTGGGATTTCGTACTTAGCATTCTTAGTGAGCTTCAGGGCCGGTGCATCCTGTGCACACAGAGAGATGTACTCCGGGGTCAAAGTTAACAAGATTTATTTATCTCCGAGTGGGCCATCTAGTAGCTTGGAGCTCATCATCTTTGGATTTGTATTCTCGACCGCTAGTTCCTTTCCCTTGGCTTGCATAACCGTGGAATGTCTTGGAAAACGACGTGAACCTTGACCTTGTTCTGTAACAACCTTCTTAGAAGGGGTTCTCATCAGCCCTTCCAAGCTCATTTTCTTAAACACCCTCACAACTTGCTCGACTGTCAACTCTTGCTCAATTGTAGATTTGTTAGGCATACACTAGAATTTCTTCTGCAGGCTCATGGGATAACTTAACGCTCTTGGTAAACAGATTCAATCTATGGCTTGTAGAAAAATTTCGAGTTTCGGTAATGCCCGCGAGTACAAATACAACGGTATTTATAGGCACAGTAGGCCTTAGCCACACCCATCAATGGCTAGAAAAGCATTAAATGGCATGTTCGTTGGCCAAATCCGCTGAGGATTTGAGTCCTTTCCTTCATTAATTCCTTCAGCACGGTTATTTCCGTGTTAAATGCTCAAGCGGTCGTCGGAAAAATCACTGTATAACGGCTAGATAAGAGGCGGGTTTCCACTACTCTGGCGCGATTACTTCGTAGTGTCATTCTTCTCCTTTTGAACTTTTCAACCTTCTTGTTCTATCTAATCTGTGCAGCTACATTTTGAGCTTTGTAGTGCGTGGTTCTTATTTTCTTTTCATTTTCTTTTTCTTTTTCTTTCACGCGCTGCTTCACTTCAGTGCTACGCGGTTGATGCATTCTTTTGCTCAAACTTCGCATATTGGGCCAAAACTGTGTCCAGACCCTTTTGAATTTCTAGTGCCCAATTTCAACTGTACTTGACACTCAGAAATTTCCTTCTCTTCTAATCACTGAGGGTTTTGCGAAGTAGGACTATCCCAATAGATTTTTAGTCTACTTCCATTCACCAAACCTGGTAAGTTATCTCCGGCTAACGTGGCTAACTGAACTGCACCACCGTTAGTAACATGCATAATAGTATATGGACCAAACCAATGCACTTTAAATTTGCCAGGAAATTTCATAAACTTGCTATCATATAGGAGGACTAGGTCACCTACCTAAAAGGACTTGTTCTTGATATGGCAATCATGCCATGCTTTTTCTCTGTCTTTCTGCACTTGTTGGTGAAATCCTGCAATGAAACGATCTTCCTCCAATCCCACCAAGTGTAGAAGCCTTTCTTCTATTGTCTCTTGATCTGCCATGCCTATGAATGCAAATATCATTAAGCTGGGTACAATATACTCCATAGGCATCACAGCTTCATGTCCATAGGCCAATCTAAAATGTGTATGGCCCATCAACTTCTTGCAAGTAGTCATGTATGCCCATAGCACAGCTGGAATGCGCAGATCCCAATCATCCCTGTTTACATTGCATACCTTTGTCACCGCATTCTCTAGTACCTTGTTGAAAGCTTCAATAGTTCCATTGGCTTGAGGATGATATAGTGTACTCCTCTGATGATAGATGTGGAACTCTTCAGTAAGGGCTTCAATGGTTCTATTAAAAATGTGAGTCCCTTGATCACTCATAAAAAAATTTGGGCATCCAAATTTGGTAAGGATGTTCTCGAAGATGAACTGTGCAGCAGTGTCTACGCTACAGTCCTTTACTGGTTTAGCCTCTACCCATCTGGTGAGACAATCAGTCATGGTGATAATCTATCTTGCACCAGTCCTCTTTCCTGGTGGGTTAATAGGTCCCACAAAATCAATAGCCCATTTGTCAAATGCTTGTAGTGTCAACTGTGGTTTTAACAGCATTTCGTCTCTTCGCGACGGCTTTCCTATTCTCTGATAGACATCGTAGCTCTGGAAATGTTCCTTTGAATCTTTATGAATGGTAGGCCACCATAGCCCTGCTCTCAATATATTCTGCACAGTAGTTCTTCCTGCGTAGTGACCTCCCGATACACTTGAATGTGCATCAACCAATATGAATGCCATCTCATGCTCCAACACACATCTGCGCAGTACTTAATCTGGTCCCAACTTGTATAACTGTCCTGCAATTATAGTGAAGTCTGCTACTTCTTCTGCTGCGTAGTGAACTCTGTGGGTGCCAATCCCGTAGTTAAAAAGTCTACAATATCTTTGTAATAATCATCAGTGACTTGTATGGCAAATAAATGCACGTCAGGAAGATTGTCTTCGAGATTGGTAGGTTCTTCGCCTGACTCGATCCTTGAGAGATGGTCAGGTCCAAGGTTCAATCTTCATGGCTTAACCACAATTTAAAAATCATACTCTTGGAAGAGTAATAGCCATCTTCATATTCTCCCCCCTAACACTGGTTTATTGACTAGATACTTTAAAGTGGAATGGTCAGTAAACATTGAGAAGTGCACACCGAGCAAATAGTGTCTGAATTTCTGCAGTGCATACACCATAGCTAAACCTTCTCTTTCTATAGTTGTATAGTTCTTTTCAGCTGATGAGAGCCTTCTGCTCAAGAATGCAATGGGATGGTCAATGCCTCCCTCTCCTAGATGTGCTAGCACCACACCAAGTGCAATGGACAAAGCATCAACGTGTACATGAAATTTCTTGTCCCAATCCGGAAAAACAAGAATAGTCACAGTTACCATTTTTTCCTTTAGCGTGTCTAGACCTTGATCACATTCTGCATTCCATATGAACTGCTCTTCTTTTTTCAACAGCTTTTCCATCGGTGCGGTTATCTGCGCATAACCCTCGATGAATTTTATATAGTATCCCGTATGTCCCAACGTCGTGCGAAGCTATTTCACTGAATTTGGTGCTGGCAAGTTCACAATAACTGCGATCTTTGCAGGATCAACCATCAAGCCTTGTCTACAGACAATATGTCCCAACAGAATTCCATAGGGCACAAAAAAGATACATTTCTTCAAATTCAAAGAGATCTGATGTTGTCTGCACTTAACTAACATCATTCTAAGGTTCTCATAGTGGTTCTTCAGTAAACCAAAGACAGTCCAATCATCAAAATAGACTTCTAAGAACTTATGGATAAAGTCCTTGAATGCAACCATAACAACTCTGGAAAATATAGCTGGTACATTCTTCAATCCAAAAGGCATAACTGTATACTGATATGATCCCCATTCAGTAGCAAATGTTGTCTTGTGCCTGTCTGCTTCATCAATCCTGATTTGATGGTATCCAGAGAATCCATCAATGAAAGAATAGGTCTCATTTCCTCGAACATTGTCTAATACTTCATTTGTAAATGGAGTAGGAAATGGGTCATGGAGTGAAGCATCATTCAGCTTCCTCAGATCTACACATATTCTGATCTCACCTTTAGTCTTTTTATCTTGGATAACTATCGAACTTATCCACTCGGACTCTTTGACGGGCTCAATGATCCCTGCATCAAGCATCTTGTCAATCTCGACCTTCACTCTCTCTTTATATTTTGGGTTCAGTCTATAAGGCCTTTTATTTATGGGCTTCATGCCTGGCTTGAGAGGTATCTTCATAACTCCTAGGTCACCCAAAATGCCTTTCATTTCAGCAAACTTTGTTGGAAATAAGTCCTAATACTCATGCAAAAGGTCTGCGGTCTGCGCAACTGTCTCATCATCCCAGTAGTGTCCAATGGATGCGAACTTCGGCTCTTCACTTGTGCCAATGTTAACTTTTCTTGTCTTAACAGGTCCACTCATATATGGAATTTCCAATGGAGGTCCCTCTACATTGAGTGCTCCCTCGGATTCGGGTATATTGATGTTGCACGGATCCTCCTCATTGCTCTCTTCTTGTTCTTCTTCATTTTCAGCGAGATTATAACACAAGGGAATTTTCTACCATTCTTTCCCATTCTGGTTGTAGGTTCATAGGTACTTTTACATCTTCAAATATCTTTTATTTTCTTTGTAGGTTCATAGGTACTTGGGAATTCTTCTCTGAATATCCTTTCTTTGATAACCTGTAGAGCTTCGTTTATGCTTGGAGACTCACCTTCAAAGCTGAAAGTTCTCTGCAAGTTCGCAGTTAGGATAGACCAATCTATTGTTCCTCTGCAAAGTTTTGTGTCTGTATACCAATCTTCTGGAATCTGCTCTAGTGTGTGCACAAATAGATGAACCCATTATGTCTGTGGTATATTTTCCCATGCTTGTGAACAAATTTCTATGTGAACCCTTGGATCCGTTTGTCCATTATACTTTTCAAATGTTAGCACAACATTTTCTGTGAATCTGATTTGCATCATGTGTCTGCATTGATCCCATGTGGTCAAAGTCTGCTTATGCGCGGCCCACCATCTTGCAGGTGTAGTGCGCAGTGCTATATCCAATGCTAGTATGTGATGTTCAGCTGCAAATGATACAGTATATTCTTAAATAAATGAATAAACGTTAGTTTAACCATCATACGTGGGGATTGGACTTATCTCGGTTCCAATCCAGCACAGTGATTTGGTGATCTACGCGCATCTTCTTGCAGATACCTCATGCATATGGCTTTGCCAGTTCTCTAGTCCTGCGCCAGATTCTGATGTGCAAGAACTGTCACATCACCAACTAATTGCTCCATCTACCGTAGGATTAATGTAGTCATCCTGATTCGCAGTCATCTTGTAAATGCGATCAAGATCTCGTGCTCTGGATTCTTCGTGTATCGGCTCAGTGTATCTTTCTCCTTGCGAAGGGTCCAAGGGTGCGATGACTCTGATATCCTGCCCTTCGAAGATCATCTTTTTGGTCTTCAGGTTTATGATCATGAGGTTATCCATTTCCCAGTCTATCCCCAATAATGCTAGATATGGGTTATTGTCATCAGTCATCTCGATAACCTCAAAGTCAGCAGAATTTATGACTCCATCGATGTCCACAAGTACATTGGCTAATCTCCCAAAAGGTATCACTTTTTGCTGATTTGCTAACCTTAACTGTATGGGTGACCATGCTAACCTTGGTTTCCCCATCTGTTTCCATTTCTGCTTGCTCAAGACATTTACCTCTGATCCTAGATCAAGGATTATCTCAACCATCTCTTAATCTCCTATCTGAGCACTTAGCCTCATTTCTTGGCCTGTTCTCTTGTGGCTCTTTATCTGATGAACTGCACTCTAGACAGTATCCGTGGAACTACGCGTTTCATATTGGTTTAACAACTTCTATAATTCTACTACAACATCTGCGCTCTTCAATAATTTCATGCAGCTCCATAGGAACTGCACAACAGAAGTGCTTGTTTCTGCTGTGGTATTGGTTTGATCATACGCTGTTGGCATATCTTCCATATGCGTTGTTTCACTTCGGAATGGGATTCTTGGACTGACAAGTATTGGTTCTTTGAATATGTCACATGCTTCTTCAAAGACTTCTTTGTTCTTCTCCAAGTTGAAAACAAGTGTTTTCCCAGTAGATTTTATGATCCAGACCGCTTCAGCAGGGATCTTCTTAGTTTTAAAGTCTCCAGAAGTCGAAGCTTCTGGTTGTTTATCCTTGCCTATGGCAACGCCACTTCGCGTCAAAACATTTATACTTGGATCTGTAGTCCTTCTCTCTGCTGTGATCATCTGAATATTGGGATTAGGTGCTTCTTTCTTTCTCTTCTACATTTCTGCTGCTAACATTAGGCATGCCTCAATGACGTGATCAAAAGATTTGCAATAATTACAGGTAGTACACACATTGGTACAATCTCTAGATAAGTGACCTGGCTAGCCACAGTTATAATAGATCATCTGGAATCTTCCTCTTCCTTGTCTTGGGCCAGTGTTTCTTCCTTTTTCGTGGAATCCTCCACAGCCTTTGTATGGGCCTTGATCATACTAGACATTATCTTTGTTCTGTTGTGTTTCTTCTTGAACATTGTAAACTCCACCATGCATATGCTCTACATCTTGCTTTCTCTCCATCATGAGCTCATATGCCCTACAATTGGTGTAGCTTGGGTTTTCAACCAAGCTTGTGCCAATGAGAACCTACTAAGGAAAATGGATTCCTTAGTAGTAGTCTCAAGAAAACCGTAAAAAAACTAAAGTAAACAGTAAAAACTAATCTAACATGTGCATAATAAAATTGCAGTAAACAGTAAATAATTCAGATCTTCCATGTAAAACAAATTTTATTCATAAAAAATGGAATTACATATAAAAGGTTACCTCAATGGTGAGGTTGGTTGAGCTTGAGCAGCCGTAGGGACGAGTTGCTCTAGTGCTCCAATGGTTCCTTCTCTTCTCCAAATGCAATGGGGATTGGCCAAAATGGCTCACTCAAATGGTGGATCTAAGCATAAATGGTGGGCTTAGGCTCTCAAGAATGAATTTGGGAGCATAAGGATACGCAAGAATGTGGATGAATAATGGGGAGCCTATATCACCTTTTTATAGCTTTTGGGTGATGGAGAATACAACCATGGTATTGTAAAAATGGTTTAGGGTTTCTTTTCCTAGCCTCTTTTTTCCCTTTTTGAATATATTTTTGAATTTTATTCCCTTTTAATTGATTTTTGGGAATTTTGGACCCCTTTGGAGGGTTTTTGGTATTTTTGAGGAAATTTAATTATTTTGAGGAGAAAAAGATGGATTTTGGCCTTTTTGTTGACCATTTGAAGGTTTTTTGAGGTTTTAGAGTCTAAAATGGTAGGAAAAGTGGACAAATGGGTCATGTGTCTAAGGAGATGAGCTAGTGAGCATTTTTTGGGTGTCAACAGATTGCCCCCTGATGTGTGAGGGAAAGAGGTCATCGTATGGACGATAGAAATCATAGTTTCTTTGTCTTTTTCCTGGGGTTTGGAGGAGAGAAGAGACTGATTAGAGACTGGAACAACGATCCTGTACAAACACAAAAACTGAAAATACATGGCCTCAATAGTGAATGAGGAATAATCTCAATATATGGACGAGGCGGGCATGATAGTTTTAAACCTTAACAGTGTAGTAAAAACTCATACAGATTCTTAACCAATAACAGAAGATACACAATGGCACACTCATAACACAGAGATTTTCACCCGGAAACCCTTAATCGGGAAAAAACCAGCAAAACTTAGAGCCGCACAACTCTTTTCATTATGTGTTTTCTTAACCATTTACAATACAATATATAGTATTCGTAGCATCTAAAACCCTAATCCTAACACATGGATTCTGCTCATTTGGTGAAGTAGTCGACGGCCACAACGATGTATTTACGGCCACCAGTTGATGCAGGATTACATTCCATGAATTCGATGGCCCATTTGCAAAAAGGACTAACAGTGACAACCGGATGAAGGGGGCAGGGGGTGTCCTTGCCTTAGAGGAAAAGAGCTGGCAGTTGTGGCAATGTTTGACCATTGTGATGCAATCAATAAATAATGCAGGACAAAAATATCCTGCGCGGATAACCTTTTGTCCACTGGCCATTCCCGAAAAATGGCCGCTGCAAGCGCCGCTATGACAATCATTGAGAACTTGTTCTGCTTCTTCTCATGAAAGGAAATGTCGTAAGATGGTGTCGACACTGCATCGATATAGGACATTTCCTAGGAGGAGGTAACGAGAAGCATGGTGACGGATGCGACGACGTCTGTCACGGTCGACATCGGCTGGAAACTTTTGTGTGCGGAGGTAAAACAAAATGTTCTCGTACCAAGGGTCATCTGACGAGATGATGAAAAAATGGTTGTCAGTTAGGTTAGTGGTGACCGAGGGTGATGGCGATAGGGATGGTAGATCCATCATGATTTGAGCAAGTGCAAGGGCTTTGGTACTCTTAGGGGTTGTGAAAGTTACGTCATACTCTTGTAGGATGATAACCCATTTAGAAACGCGGCCTTGCAGAAGGTGATGGTTCAAGAGGTAGACCATGGGGTTGGAGTTTGCGATAACTGTAGTGTGGCTTATGAGGATGTAATGTCACAATTTTTGAACCGAAAAGACGACGGTGAGAGCCAGTTTCTCTTCATATGGGTAATGTAGCGGTGGGCCTGATAATGTCTGGCTCACATAATAAATGACGTGCTCTTGACGAGTAGAATCTTCTTGAATAAGAACCCCAGAAACAACATAGTTGGATGCTGAAACGTAAAGGATGAAGTGTTTTGAGAAATTTGGAGGGGAGATCAATGGGGCATGTGTAAGAGCTTTCTTTAGGTCTTCGAAAGCTCCTTGCACTTGGTGGTCCCACACAAAAGGGATGTGGGTGTGGAGGAAATGAAGGAAACCATGAACCATCAAGGCATAATCGAGGACAAAACGACAGAGGAAATTTTCCTTCCCCTGAAGGCTTTGTAACTGTCGAAGCATACGTGGTGATGGGAGGTCTAGGATGGCTTGGACCTTTAATGGATCGACTACAATTCCTTTCTATGAAATGATGAAACCCAAAAACTAGCCCACCAGAACACAAAATACACACTTGAGTGGGTTCAAGTGGATTTGATATTTGCAACAACGCAGAAAGACTTGCCAGAGTTCGTTTAGATGATCGGACCATTTATTGGATTGGGTCATGAGGTCATCAAGGTAGACCAAGATGATGTTAACCAAGTCATGAAAACAATAGGTCATGGCCTGCTGAAAGGTGGCGCCGGTGTTTTTAAGACCGAAAAGCATAACATGGTAAGCAAAGGTGCCCCATTGGGTGGTGAAGGCAGTCTTGTACTGATCTTCTTTACGAATATGAATTTGGTTATACCCAGAGAAACCATCCATGAAAGATAGTATCTCGTGCCCTGCACATGCATCGATAAGTTGGTCGATAAATGGTGTGGAGAGTTGTCTTTGGGACAAGCTTGGTTTAGGTTGCGGAAGTCAGTACAGACAAGGATAGTGCCTTGCTTCTTGTTGACTGGTACCGGGTTAGAAACCTAGGTGGTATAGGCTATGGGGTAAATAAATACAGCTGTACGAAGTTTCTCAATTTTTGCTTTGATGGCGGGAAGCTTAGATGGGTGGATGGGGCGTTGTTTTTGGAGGACGGGTGGTATGTTGGGCCAAGTGTCAATGTGGTGTTCTATGATAGCAAGGTCAAGACCCGACATCTCGGTGTAGGTCCATGCAAAGACATCGCAAAACTCTTCGAAGAGATTCTTGTAAGCTTGTACCTCATCGTCGGTGCATGATGCGCATAAAGAAATGAGTTCAGGTGTTCTGGGCATGGTAGAGATGTCAAATTTAATGATGGGTGAAATATTGGCCATATTGCCTTCCTCAAATGCATCAGGAGTTGGGATCGGATCTTTAAACTAGTCAACCTTGGTTGGAAGGAAATATTTGGATTCGAGGGAGAATAGATTTTCCATGGAGGAGGTAAATACCTCAGGGATGAAATATGATCGATGGTGCATATCATCCCAGGGGTAGTCGGGTGCGGTAAGTGCTTCATGTATTTCTTCGTCACAGCGGAAGCACTATGTCGTCAAATCAGTTGACTGAGGCAAACTGGTGGATGAAATCATGTAGATTGTATTAATTTCTTCTGAGGGGGAATATGTTGGGGGATATATTTACTCAATAAGAGCAGGGGATGTCTCTAGGTCGACATTATTCAATTTGTAGAGAGATTCTCTGCAATCCGAGAGATTGGGGCAGTGATGTGAGTAATGGCCGTAAATACCACATATTACACAAGGGTGATTGGTATGCAAGGATTTATCGCAAGGCTGAGGGGTAATGTCAAGTTTAACAACTGGGATGTTAGCATCGTCATCTAACATTTGCATGTGTACATGAAGTGCTGGTAGTTGTGGACATTGATGGCCCAAGTCGTTGCACAAAGAGCATTTGGGGGAAGCACGAAATGTCGGGGGGTTCTTTGCGAGCTTTGGAGTAGGTGGGGCGGTGTAGGTTACAGGTGGAGTAGAGTAGGTTTGTGGGCCTCTTCCCCCAGTGTAACGGGGCGGAGGAGGTGCATTACTAGATGTTGATGCGGTTCTCACCCTTGGAGGTGGTCGGTTTGTCATAGTGATAGGTTGGATAGCTTGTGAAATGACAGTTGGTGTTGTGGGAGGATTGTTAGAAAAACAGGATCGCAGATCAATAATAATAAACAGAAATGAAAATATAATCACACACACATTACAAGAGAAACACAGATATATCGTGGTTCACCCAACTTGGGCTACGTCCACACTGAAGTTGCCAGTCCTTATTATTATTTCGTCCAGCAAGTGAAGGGATACAACCTATAGCACAATCGCTGCACTTCCTCTTCACTATTACACAGTCTCTCTTCTCAGATATTAGAGATCTTTACAATGCATAAAACCTAGTACATCATTAACCCTATCCGTATTACAATGTCTTTCTTTTAGAAGGGAAATACAATGGGAAAATACCACAGGTTACCCAAAACCATGGGCCTGAAAACTAGTGCTGAGATCATAACCAAACCTGGGGTACGGAGATGGCTAAATCATCATCTATGAGACTGGAAGATCTGGCTCAACAACCAACAATCTCCCACTTGGAGACTGATCACAACAACTCCACCGCTGCTTTACTTGATGGACTTAGACTTGGAAACTTTCTCCTCTTCACGTTCATGCTAGAAGGCCAACTGAAACCGAGCAGGAACTCATTTTCTCTCTGGTCACTACCTTTGTGAACATGTTTGTAGGATTCTGGCTAGTGTGTATCTTTTCCAGCTTCAACAGTTCATCTTCTAGAATAGAGCGTATGAAATGGTACTTGAGATGTATATGTTTAGTCCTAGAATGGAATGCTGAGTTCTTTGCAAGATGAATGGCACTCTGGCTGTCATTGTACAACCTTCTATCCTTTTGCTTCTTACCCAATTCCTCCATAAACCTCTACAACCAAATCATTTCTTTACTAGCCTCTGTAACAGCAACATACTCTGCTTCTATTATTGAAAGTGCAACAACCTTCTATAGTTTCGAAATCCAACTTACTGTTGTTCCACCTACAGTAAACACATACCCTGTGGTGCTCCTCTTGCTATCCTTATCACCTACCATATCTGCATCAACATATCCCTGTAGAACAGTGTCTGAACCTCCAAAACATAATGCCTTAGTGGTGGTACCTCTCAAATACCTGAGAATCCACTGTACTTCCTTCCAAAGTTCTTTACCTAGATTGTTCATATATCTGCTCACAACTCCCACTGCTTGTACAATATCTGGTCTTGTGCACACCATGGCATACATCAAGCTGCCAACTGTTGATTGATAGGGAATCTTGGACATGTAATCTGTCTCTTCCTGTGTCTTGGGACACATTTCCTTACTTAGACTGAAATGGCTGGCCAAAGGTGTACTTACTGGTTTTTCATTCTGCATTTTGAACCTCTCCAACACCTTTTGTATGTACTCGCTCTGAGACAATGTCAATTTGCGATTTTTCCTGTCTCTTGTTATTCTCATACCAAGGATTTTCTTTGCAGCACCCAAATCCTTCATCGCAAATGAATTAGCTAGCTTCCTTTTGCGTACATTTATATCCTGCATGTTAGACCCTGCAACAAGCATGTCATCCACATACAGTAACAAGATAATGTATCTTTCATTATCTAGCTTCTTGAAATAAACACAGTGGTCAGAATGACATCTACTATAACCTTCTTCTGTCATAAACCTATCAAATTTTAAATACCATTGCCTTGGAGCTTGCTTCAATCCATACCAGCTCTTTTTCAACCTGCACACCAAATTCTCCTTACCTTTGACCTCATACCCTTGTGGCTGCTGCATATATATCTCTTCCTACAAATCCCCACGGAGAAAGGCTGTTTTTACATCTAATTGTTCAAGATGCAAATCTTCTACCGCCACTAGAATTAAGATAGTCCTAATTGAAGTCATCTTAACAAGAGGAGAACATATTTCATCAAAATCAATACCTTTCTTCTATGCAAACCCCTTTACAACAAGTCTGGCCTTGTACCGCTTCTTACCTCCTTCTTCTTCCTTCAACCTATAAATCCATTTGTTCTGCAATGCTCTTTTACCAGCAGGCAATTGAACCAGATCCCAAGTCCGGTTTCCTACCAATGAGTCCATCTCCTCAGTCATGCCTTGCTCCCACTTCTTTCTAGTTTCCACCTATATTTCTTCTTCATAACATTCTGGTTCACTAGCATCAGTCATCAACAAATAATACATTGAAGGAGAGTATCATTCAGGGAGTCTACTTAACTTGGTAGATTTTCTTACAGTTGTAGGAGTTTCAAGTACCTACTGCTGTTCTTGATTTTCTGGCACCTTTGGAACTTCATTTTCTTGAATTTCATCAAGTACTGTGTACTTTGTGGTTTCCTTTTCCTGTTTCTTTCCTTGCAACTGATCTTTATAAATGACCTTTTCATTGAATATTACATCTCTACTCTTGATGATTTTGTTATTTTCATAATCCCATAAATGATAACCAAATTCAGCAACCCTATATCCAATAAAGGTACATTTATTGGATTTAGCTTCAAGCTTTGTTCTATTTTCTTTATCAATATGGACAAATGATTCACAACCAAACGTTCTCAGAAATGAGTAGTTTACCTTTTTATCTATCCATGCCTCCTCTGGAATACCACCATCCAAAGCACTTGAAGGTCCTCTGTTTATTAAATAAACAACAGTATTTACAGCATCCGCCCAAAACCGTAAGGGCAACCCTGCATGCAGTCTCATACACCTTGCATGCTCCATGATCGTTATGTTCATCCTTTCTGAAACACCATTTTCTTGTGGTGTTCCTGGGACTGTCTTCTCTCTACGAATCCCATGGTATGAACAGTAACTATCAAAATCCTTGCCGCAGTACTCACCTCCATTATTAGATCTGAGACACTTCAACCTTTTCCCTATCTCATTCTCAACCAAAGCTTTCCACTTCTTAAAAGTAGAAAACACATCAGATTTCTGTCTAATGCAATAAACCCAAGTTTTCCTAGTTGCATCATCAATAAATGTAACATAATAATAAGAGCCACCAAGAGATTGTACCTGATCCGGTCCCCATACATCTGTATGCACTAGCTCTAACTTTTCATTCTTCTTCTATTTCCCAACCCTGAGAAATATGACTCTCTTATGTTTTCCATAAACACAGTTTTCACAGAATTCCAAACTTACCTGCTTCAAATCTGGTAGCAACTTCCCTGAGTGGAGAATCTGCATCCCCTTCTCACTCATGTGACCAAGCCTATGATGCCACAATGTTGTATCTGTTCCTATGGAAGCTAAATAGATAGAATGGTCAGTATTATGAGGACATAAATACAACGTACCTATCCTGTCTCCTTTCGCTATCACCATTGATCCTTTAGTGATCTTCCACCACTTTTCTCCAAATGTAGATAGACAGCCGCCATCTCCCAACTACTCTATTGAGATCAGCTTTCTTTTCATAGCAAGAATATGCCTAACATCTTTCAACGGCCAGTCAGTTCCATTCTTAACTTTTATCCATACCTTATCCATTCCAACAATTTTACATGGCTCATCATCACCAAATAAAACATGTCCAAAATCGCCAAGAACATACTCATGAAAATATTTCCTATGGGGTGTAGCATGACATGAAGCTCTTGAATCTACTACCCAATACTCACTAGTATTATCTAATGCAAGAATCAAAGCATCTTGTAACACATCACCTGCTACATTTGCTTCCTGGGTAGTTTCCTTCTGTGCATCTCCTTTCTTCTTTAGAGATCTGCAGTCTTTCTTCAGATGTCTTTTCTTTCCACAGTTCCAACACTCTATTTTTCCCAGTTTGGACTTGGATCTTCCCATTTTAGACTTGCCACAATTACCTTGCCTCTTTCCTCTCTCCTTTTGTCTTCCCCTGCTCTCCATGGTCAACGCATTACCTGATGTCTCATCTGTGATTTTTCTTTGCATTTCCTCACTAAGAATAACACCAATAACATCATCAAATTTCAAGGTGTTTGAACCAGAGACAGAGTTACTTACAGCCATGACCAAGCTATTCTAGCTTTCTGGCAATGAACACAAGATTAGAAGAGCCCTAACCTCATCATCAAAGTTCACACTTACAGAATTTAGTTGATTTGTAACCATATTAAACTCATTTAAATGACCAATAACAGATCCACCTTTAGACATCTTCATATTAAATAAATGCTTCATTAGAAATACCTTGTTGGAGGTCGAGGGTTTTTCATACAACTTACCCAGTGTGCTCATCAAACCCTTCGTTGTCATTTCTTTTGAGATATTGAAAGCCACCGACGAAGCCAGGCTCAGTCGTATTGTTCCCAGAGCCTTTCTGTCAAGAACCTCCCATTCTTCGTCCTCCATGGCTGCCGACTGCTTTGCTCTTCCTCCCAACGGTAGGAATAGATCCTTCTGGTACAGATAGTCCTCCATTTGCATCTTTCATAATTGGAAGTTTTGGCCGTTAAACTTCTCAACTTTAAACTTTCCTTCTTCTTCCATTGTTTCCACTCGAACCAGAAACCCTAGCTTCCTGCGGGTTTATCTTCCAAATAGACCTTTGGCTCTGATACCAATTGTTAGAAAAACAGGATCACAAAGCAATAATAATAAACAGAAATGCAAATATAATCACACACACGTTACAAGAGAAACACAGATATATCGTGGTTCACCCAACTTGGGCTACGTCCACACTGAAGTTGCCAGTCCTTATTATTATTCTATCCAGCAAAGTGAAGGGATACAACCTGCAGCACAACCACTGCACTTCCTCTTCACTGTTACATAGTCTCTCTTTTCAGATCTCAGAGATCTTTACAATGCATAAAACCTAATACATCATTAACCTTAGACGTATAACAATGTCTTTCTTTTATAAGGGAAATACAATGGAAAAATACCACGGGTTACCCAAAACCATGGGCCCGAACCCCCTTAGGGTCTTGTCGATATCATAACCAAACCTGGGATATGGACACGGCTGAATCATCATCTATGAGATTGGAAGATCTGGCTCCACAATCAACAAGGATTTGGGGTGGGCAGGTACCACACAGGTAGTCCTAATGTTAACCCTGGAAGATTGAGTGTAGCCATTACTGGGGTGCTGACTGCTCCTGAAGGGGGAAATAGAAACGGGATAGTGTGGATTGGTGTGGCTCCGACATGACTGGGCACTGAGGGTGGTTGAGGCAGTAAAGGGGGCTGTTGGTTAGGCTCCTGCGTATTGTGCGAGAGGGTGCGCAAATCAGATATCTCGGCTATTTGTAAAGGGGGTGGAATGGATTGGAATGTGGAAGTCATGGGTGTATCCATGTATATTCCGGGCCCAAGTGTGGAGACGAATGATTTAGGTGCATTCTAAACGAGTTGTTCAATCATAGGGAGAACATTTTCAGGTGCGGCGGGGGAATTAGGATCGTAGTACATCAGTTGATCGATCTTGACCACACGTCCCTCATGGGGGAGCATCATTATAGTGCAGAAGACATATGAAACGACAGCCTTCATGGCGTACATATAATTGTGTCCAAGTAAGAGGTTGTAATCAAGCTGGGCATTGATGACCTTTATATCGAGAAGGATCATTTTTCCACCTAGCTGCACGGGAACGTTGGCCAAGAGGACTTGTGGTTGAGCTGAACGACCATCATAAGCTCGTAATGCGGTGGTGGATGGGTGTAGTGTGGGAGATCTAAGCTTCTTCTAGACAAATGTCGACATCACACAGGTGGAGGCACCTTCATCGATGATGCATTGATGAATGACAAGGTTCTGAATGGATACAGAAACCTAAAATGCTAATGTGGAAGGCAGATGTGGTTCTGCTTGGTTCAAATCGAATGCCATCATTCATGAGTCTGAAGGGTCTATCGCACCAATGGCGGATAACAATATTTTTTGTTGTGCAGGTCAGTTTTTTAAAACTTCCAGGGCAGACATAACAGCAGGGGACTGGGCTAATCCATCCACTATATTATAATTTGAGGCGGCATGAGCATTAGGATTATTGTTGATCCATCGTAGTGGGAAGCGAGGGGCTTTAGGGATCCCATCCAATGGTGTAGTAGGTATGCGTAATGGCTGATCATTTGGAAGGGAGTTAGTGGTTGGATCAACGAGCATGGATTCAGGGGTGCAGCCATATTGGTTTCGACATGTTTGGAGGTGGACATCAGCCGATGACATCATTAATAGATGGTGAGCACCTGAATCCATGTGTTGGTAATCAGTTGCAGCATAAGTGATTTTTTGTTGTGGTGTTGTAGATCCTTGTGGGGGATCCAACGGACGAGTGTTTACCACTCCTTGTGTGGGTAAAGGATTCTGCAACACCATGGATTACAGTTGAGGAGGTGGCGCTAGCTGTGCCGCGTCCCATTGGCATCGTCAGTCCAAAGTTGGCGCGCTTGCTCCAAATGGGGGCATGAGTGTGTGTAATGGCTGTATACCCCACATATAGAACAGAGATGGTTTGTTCTTAAATTAGAGTTTTTACCCTGTTTCAGTGGAATATCAAGGTTTTGGTTGGCAGAAGCAGCATTATTATTGTTTGGAGCATTAGGTTGCTGACCGCCTTGGTTTTGAGGTTGGTTTTTCCCATGGTTGTGTCCTCTTCCGTGGTTCCGTTGACCTTGTTGGTTGCGTTGGGCATTTTGATTTTGCGGCAGATTCTATTTTGCATACACTTGCCTTTGGGAAATAGGGGGATTTTGAGGTTGCGCCAGAGCTGGAGTAGGCTGCGGTGGATAATATGTAAGAGGGGCTAGAGGTGGTCCAGGTGCTGATTGTGGTTGTTGGTAAGTTTGAGCGACTAGATGTTGTGGTGCTGCAGGCGCTGCCTGTGGAGGGTAATAAGCCATTGGGGCTTGTGAGTGAACATGAGCAAGAGTGGCATGTTGGTGGTAGTATGTAGGAGGTGCTCTAGAAGGTGTATAGTTTGAACGTGCGTGACTGTAACACTGTGGTGGACATGAGGGTCCATGAGTGTGGTTGGAGTGTTCCATGGGAGTGTACAAATTTCTGGCTCTGGAATGAGATGTGGCCCGCGAAAGGTCGGGGCCCTTATTGTTGCTCATAATGGTAAAGGGTTTGTTGTGTGACATAAAATGGCCAATGATACCATCAACGACATGGGATGCCTCCAGTGCATCATTCTGGGAGGAATTGTCGTGGGGGGCATTAGGTAAAATTGTATATAGGTAGCCAGACTAGGCGTAGATTAAATCAAACTACTGGACTTTGAGAATGGCTTCTTCTTCTGACTGGGGTCGTTCAGATGCCACGTATTTAGAAATGGCTGGAAGGAGAGATTTTAAAAACCAATCTAAGAAGATACGGTCATCTAACTTGATCTTGCATAAACTTTGGTGTTTATGCCACTCATGAATGTGATCTGTGATGTGGGTGGTTGTATTCTGCCTGCAAGACAATAGGATCTCTACTCCCGCGTCATAACGGGCGGGTAACTGGAAGAACTGCAGAAAGGTTGAGGCAAGGGATGTAAAAGTGGGGTGGTTTCCGTGAGGCTGCTCAATATACCACTTAGCTGCATAGCCAATGAAGTCCCATTACAATAAGCGTAAGCAGATGGAGTCATCAACTGTGGAGTTGGAGGAACACCATAGATGGAAATACATGATGTGATTTTGGGGATCCTCACCTGCCTTTCCCTCAAACTTAGGGATGTCTGATGGGATTTTGGTAGGCATGTGAGGCCAAGTGGGATCATGTCGGATAGGATCGTTCATTAATCTTTCCAGGTCAGGGAGGTTGAGACTAGCCATAAATGGCAAACTGGCAGAAGAATATGACATGGTTGCTCGGGCATATGTGTTGGTGGTAGCATTATTGATCAGGCCACTGCCCCCAAAGGGAATATGAGCTGTGACAGGGATGTGACCCCCAAACAGAGGTGTGGGGTTGGTGTGGGAGGGGCCTGTGCCTCCAAGTGTAATGTGGGTCACAGATGGGGTGGGATTGAGTCCCGTAGCTATTGGAATTGGAATAGTGATGGGGATGGTAGGTGTGGGTCCCATTGAGGGAATACCCAGGGTAGTTGTTGTAGTGGTGGATAATGTGGTGGCTGGGGTAGTGGTCGATGCTCCACCAGTAGTCCCTACAAATAATGGATTAGAATTCATGCCAGCCATGGGGCTAGTCAGTGCTGTGTATGTAGGGTTTTCTGATTCTGCCTCAGAGTTAGATGTGAAATGAGGGGCGTCAAAATCAGGTGACGAGGCTTTATGCTGGTGATGGGTGGAGTCAAGTGACAAGTCTCTATGCCTGTGTCGAGTGGTTTCAAGTGAACCGTGCTACCTGGGTTCACCCCAGAAACGCCGAGAACATCTCGGGGACTCAATGGTGACATATGGATAGTAAAACTAGTAGGTAGTGGCGAGTGAAAAGCTCAAAAACCCTAATGCAACTGGGTGTGCATGAGGGGAGCGCAAAAAAATATGGCACTCATGCCAACAAAAAAACTCAAAACACTCACTGTAACAGCTATGCTATGGTAAGCAGAGTGACCAGAAAAGGTGGTCAGAATACCAACAAGAAAACGGCTCCTAAAGTAAAATATGGTGTACTCGCTAAACCAGGGGGAGGTAAGAGAGCATGCAAATGCCTAACTAAAATTTAGTTGGCTCAAACCAGATGTATCCTCTGCAAGGTGATGAAATCCAAGTTAGAAAATACGAAAAGTAGAACCAAGTGGATAAATGTCCCCCTACCGAGAGGTACAGTGGGTAAAGTAATCCTAGAAGAGTGGATACTAAGATACCCCATTCATGACATGTCCATAAAGGTAAATCCACAGCTCCTGTTTTATCGCCGTTGTACTCCCACAAGGGTGGTACAATGAGAAAAATGAGTAGGTAGCCTTCGGTTACTAAATGGATGGCGGTATTCCACTCAGACCTCCAGAACCAGTCTTGCTACTTCGACTCTCTTAAGGGAGAGGCCTTTCCGACAAATTGGTGTATAACCGTGTCAAAAAATACTAAGGGATTTTGGTACCCTAATGGAAAACAACTATGTTTCAAGTGAAAAATGACCAAGGGTTGTTATTTGGATACCTATTCCCCCTGTCCTACCTAACTACAAAGTTATTTTATGTTCCCCAAGTGGGGTTAGAAGGTTGGTTGAGTTAAGTCAATTTTAAGGCTCACTTGTTTTAAGGTGACAGATTGTGTGCAAGTGAAATGATGTATCTAACAAAATGCCACGCTTGGGAAACAATCTATCAAATGTAAATGCTGAATTTAAACTTGCAAATGATGGAATTTAACTATAAATGCTAAAAAATTCCTTTTTCAATAAAACTACTAAAAAATATGTAAAATGGTACAGTAAAGGAAATAAAATAAAAACAGAAGGAATAGCTGGGGATGTAAGCAAAACAGGTGGTTGTCAAAGGTGCAGAAAAATCTAGGCCAAAAATGGGCAAGAAATCTTAGAAAAGATATCGCAGGTTTCGAGTTGAAACTAGGGATCTGGGTCGTGGGTAGCAGGATAAATCTCATGCTCTCGGTCGTGGCTAAGAGGCTAAGAGGCTGGGCATACACGATTTGTATCGCGGCTCTGGGGGAAAAACCTGTGCTCGAGGGCGTGAAAATTACCGCCGAAAACGAAAGCCGAAACTGAAAAAATGGGGTTTATAGGCCTTGCAGAAACAACAATGGGCTTGGGCTACAAGGTGCAGGCTTAAGGGTTGATCAAATCTACAATATTGAAGTAAAATAACAACAAAAATAAGAACAAATCTAAATCTAACAATAGATTCAAAGAAAAGTGGAGTCGCCAAAAACTGTAGCTTGGGTTTTCACCCAAGCTTGTGCCAATGAGAACCTACTAAGGAAAATGGATTCCTTAGTAGCAGACTCAAGAAAACAGTAAAAAAGCTAATGTAAACAGTAAAAACTAAGCTAACATGTGCATAATAAATTGGTAGTAAATAGTAAATAATTCAGATCTTCCATGTAAAACAAATTTTATTCATAAAAAATGGAGTTACGTATAAAGGGTTACCTCAATGGTGAGGTTGGTTGAGCTTGAGCAGCCGTAGGGACGAGTTACTCCAGTGCTCCAATGGTTCCTTCTCTTCTCCAAATGCAATGGGGATTGGACAAAATGGCTCACTCAAATGGTGGATCTAAGCACAAATGGTGGGCTTAGGCTCTCAAGAATGTGAATGAATAATGGGGAGCCTCTATCACCTTTTTATAGCTTTTGGGTGATGGAGAATACAACCATGGTTTAAGATAACCAATGGTATTGTAAAAATGGTTTAGGGTTTCTTTTCCTCTTTTTCCCTCTTTTTTCCTTTTTTGAATATATTTTTGAATTTTATTCCCTTTTAATTGGGTTTTTGGTATTTTTGAGGAAATTTAATTATTTTGAGGAGAAAAAGATGGATTTTGGCCTTTTTGGCGACCATTTGAAGGTTTTTTGAGGTTTTAGAGGCTAAAATGGTAGGAAAAGTGGACAAATGGGTCATGTGACTAGGGAGATGAGCTATTGAGCATTTTTTGGGTGTCAATAGTTGGCATTATCAGGTCCAACGGATTTACAGAATGTGCAATATAAATTCTTAGGTGTTAGCACATATTTCTGGATTAAGTAACAATCTTCTGGTCGGTGTCCTCTAGTTCTACAGATCTCACACCATGGCCCTTGGTTCTGATTCAGTGGATTTGGTGCTCCACTATCTAGGTAATATTGAAATAAAGGACAACGCTCCTTCGAGTGTCCTTCTCCCTTACATATAGTACACCAGATTTCTTCTCTTTGTTCTTTTCCCTTCTTCATGTCCTGCAACTGTAATGTCAAGGTGGCTAGTTGATTCTAGATATGGACCATTCCAGTGCTAGTATTTCATATGGGTGAAGCTTCTAATTTCATCGTGATTTCTAGGGCCTCTGCCTGTGAAGCAACCTTCTTTTGCATCAATGACAGTCTGATATGGGGCAACAACGAACTTATGAACCACTCTTTTTGCTATTGCAGTGCTATGACAAAACTGACTTAGTCTAACAATGTTTTAAACTTCTGGTGAAATTCCCATACTTTTTCATTAGGATTTTTCTTATTCTCCTTTATTTATGTTATACATTGGGATTTTGACTTTGGATTCTTGAAATCTCTTAATAGGGAAGCCTTAATATCCACTAAGGTTCTATTATGTCCCTGAGAATACTTCATGAACCAGTTCAAGGCTCTATCTCTGAATGTAGTGACGAGTTGTGCTTGCTTCACAACATCATCCTGAACTTGCTTGATGCTCCACACGGCTTTGTTGACCGAATCACGAACTCACAGTCGACAGGGGTCCACCGACTGTTGACCCATACCACAGTCTCCCTGGGCACCGGCCAGGGCAGGTTTGAGCCCACCCAGCAACACCCGCAGAGCAGATGAGGTCTCACCTGAGGCGTCCAAGAAGAGCAGACGGAACCATGTTTCCGCCGAGGGAGGAGCCAAGTTGCAGCAATATGATACTAATAGTAATTCAAACATTTATCATGAAGTTCTAGCATATCCCAGCATTTAACATTACCCAAAACATAGATTGCATATTACTTCAATCGCAGCATGTTCATGTGGACAGATAACATATTATCGCAGCATTCACATTATAGCAATAGAAAATAGATAACTGCATTAAGAATAAATAACATGAACATCCAGCAACATTACACATAGATTACACCAAATCATCATCCTTATATTACTCGACAAACCAAAAGCAGTACATAAACATCCACATTATCTTTGTCAATCTCCACATATAGCACTTATCTTCCTTACTTTATCCTCTTAACACTTACAATTCTCCTCTATTTATAGGCTTCCACCAATTACAATGCTTGTCCACTTTCCTAACCGACACTATGGACAATCTACTAACTAACTTGGTCTAATGACCCAAAAACCCGCATACCATGGTACAATGACTCGATATTACAAAATATATGACCAAAAACCCGCCAACTGCGGTATACTTGACTCAATATTACAAAATATGTGGTCCAAGTGACCCAAAACTTGCCAAGCACGGTATCCTTTGGCCCAAAATACTCCTTTCACGCCTTCATCCAATGTGTCGTGGCGTCAGCAGTACCGTGACCTTTCCTCATCAAACCGCCTGCTAATAGGCCCCCAACACAATCTTGTGGCTCGCCCTCGAGCCACGTCAATTGCATCTGTTCTTGCTGTCTGGATCACAAATTGTTGTCCCCTTCGTTCGGCTATACAGATCCTCGGCTACCAATTCTATAAGCCCTCCATGAGAGTAGGAAACCCCTTCCTTGCGGTCAGGGATATCGTGAACTCATCCTCCAGTCGCATGGAATCATGCAGACTGAAAGAAAAAGAGCATGAATAGTACCAAGGGGTGAGAATGGCGGAAAACTCTGGCACATCTATTTCACACCAGCATCCGTCTTCTACTGAGGTCAGGGAGCTACCACCCCAACCAGCCTGCTGATAAAAAATGGCACAAACCTTCGATCGACTACTACATACTGAAACATGCGGGACCGGCTAAGGGTCCATTTCACTGTCGACACATCCTGCAGCCACCCTGGCACCGGCCCGGGTATACACAATGTAAGTGCACCCGCGGTGTCAAGACACTCAGGGACACTCATTGTTCAGGTTCGCAGTTCCCCTAGGGTACTACCATGGGAAACTAAGCGGAGCATTTCCATAGCCTCCTTGGAATTCCTCACAACTCAACTAACACAGAGATCAAACATCATAACCACACTTGGTCGGAACAACTTCTGAATGGCAAACTACCAACTTCCTCAGTTACTTATAGCCGGACCTTCCTCTGCCATGACGGGGAGAATGATGCCCCGTACCTCTCATCTGTGAGTCTGAGCTGACCAACTGCCATAGTGGAGGGGCGACCATGCTGCCAACACCGCTCCCACATGCCCTCACGTGAACGACCCTGCTGATCATCGCGGTCCAGCATGTCACATGCAAAACATGCCAGCGTCGTGTGTGAATCCTGCCACAGCGGTCAGGGGAAATCATATGCGGAGAGGGTGGCCTGTAATCCCTCCACTTCACCGTACTCTCCCAAAGTCGTCATACAGAATTTTTCAGCAAGCCTAAGTGAAACACCATCATGATGCTTTGATTGGTGGCACAGCCTCTCCTGCTGGCGCATGCCATACTTCCGTTGGTGCGCCATCTGCCACCAAGCAACCTGCAACTATCATCATTCATTCATCTTTTTTTTTTGCGACTCAGACATCGCACTGCTCCAAGCCCTTGTGATAGGGCTTCAACCTGTGACCATTTACCAGCTTGGGGAGCATCCTCCCATCCAATCGCTGCAACTGAACCGCTCCTCCTAAAGTAATATTATTGATGCAGTAGGGACCCAGCCAATGCATCTGTAACTTACCTGGATGTTTCATAAACTTACTGTCATATAGTAGTACCAAGTCACCTTGTTGAAGCTGCTTGTTTTTGATGTGGCGATCATGCCATGCCTTTTGGTGATCCTTCTCAACCCCTTGATGAAAGCCAGCAATAAACCGATCTTCTTCGAGCTCCACCAATTGTGCTAGACTCTCATCCAATGCTGCAACATCATCCATGCTGGTGGCCACCGCAATTCGTAAACTTCAGACAATGTACTCCATAGGCATAATTGCTTCCTTTCCATAAACCAATTTAAAAGGTGTTTGACCAGTCAACCTTTTACATGTGGTGTGATAAGCCCACAACACCGTTGGAACTCTCAAATCCCAGTCGTCATGGTTTGCATTGCAAACCTTTTTCAACGCGTGCTCCAATACCTTATTGAATGCCTCTACTGTCCCATTTTCCTGTGGGTGATAGGGTGTACTCTTCTTGTGCTGAATCTGCAATTCCTCCATCAATGCACTGATGGTGCGGTTGAGAAAATGGATGCCTTGATCAACCAGCAAAATCTTAGGGCAGCCGAACCAAGTGATAATGTGGTCAAACAAGAACCGAGCAGCTGTCGCTATGGAATAATCAACGACAGGTGCCGCCTCCACCCATCAGGTTAGATACTCAGTCGCCGTGATAATATACCGGGCACCTGTACGCTTCCCTGGTGGATTGATCGGCCCTACAAAATCCACAGCCCATTTCTCAAATGGTTGTAATGTTAATTGAGGGAGTAGCGGCATCTCATCGCATCTGGACAATTTTCCAGTTCGTTGACAAACATCACAAGACCGGGCGTACTCTGTCGCATCATTATGTAATGTGGGCCACTAAAGCCCTACACGCAACACCTTCCGGGAAGTCGCCCGACCGTCGTAATGTCCTCCTGTGACTCCACCATGTGCCTCAGCCAATATTTGCACCTGCTCATACGGCAACACACATCTGTGCAAAATCTCATCAGCACCCAACTTATACAACTCTCCTGCAATTAATTGAAAGTCTGCAGCCTTGACGACCAATTGCTTCTTCTGCGAAGTGGTAAAGTCATCAAGTGCGGTGTCGGTCACCAAAAACTGAAGAATTTCATCAAAGTAGTGATCGACAGTGGTTACATGGAACAGTTGGGCATCCAGCAACCCATCTTCGATATTAGTCGGCTCTTCCCCTGTGTCAATCCGCGACATATGGTTTGGTCTAGCATTCAATCTCCCTGGCTTCACAATGACTTCGAAATCAAGCTCCTGAAAAAAAAGTAGCCATAGGCATATCTTCCCCCCCAACACAGGCTTATTGACCAAGTATTTTAATGTAGAATGATTAGTAAACATTTTAAAATGGCCACCCAACAAATAATGCCTAAATTTCTGCAGCGCATAAACCATGGACATGCCTTCGCGTTCTGTGGTAGTGTAATTGCGTTCTGCCGATGATAGTTTTCGACTGGCAAAAGCAATAGGATGATCAATGTCACCTTTTCCTGGTTGAGCCAATACAACACCTAGTGCAACTGATGAAGCATCAACATGGACATGGAATTCCTTGCTCCAGTCTGGAAAAACCAAAATTGGAGCCAACGCCATCTTTGCTTTGAGTGTTTCAAAAATTTCATGACATTCCAGATTCCACTGGAATGCCGCATCCTTTTTCAACAACTTCTCCATAGGGGCCGTAATCGCAGCATACCCCCTAATGAACTTGCGATAATATCTTGTGCGACCCAAGGTCGCGCGCAATTGCTTAACCATAGTCAGCAGTTGCAACCCCAAAATAAGTGCAATCTTGGCTGGATCGACCAACAATCCTTGCTTACACACAATATGCCCTAGAAATATCCCAAACAGAGCACAAAAAACACATTTTTTTAAGTTCAGCGATAACTGGTGTTGTCGGCATGGCTCAAGCATTAACCGCAGGTTGGACAAGTGATCACGAATCAATCCATAAACAGTCCAATCATCCATATATACCTGCAGAAACTTCTGAATAAAATCTTTGAATGCGGCAACAACGACCCGGGAAAATATGGTAGGTGCATTCTTCAATCCGAACGGCATGACCGTGTACTGAAAACAACCCCACTCAATAACAATAGTTGTCTTATGGCAATCCTCCTTGGCGATGCAAATCTGATGGTAGCCAGAGAATCCATCAGTGAAAGAGTACATCTCCTGGCCACCTACTCCTTCAAGTACTTCATCAGTAAATGGGGTCAGAAAGGGATCATGCAAGCAAGCATCATTCAACTTCCGCAAGTCGACAAAAATGCACACTTCACCCGTTTTCTTGTCCTGCACCACCATAGGACTGATCCATTCTGACTCTTCTACAGGTTCGATGATACCAGCATCCAACATCCGATCAAGTTCTGCGTTGACTTTTTCTTTATGTCGTGGGTTGAGTCGATAAGGTCACTGCCGGACTAGCTTAGCGTCTAGTTTCAATGGAATCCTCATCTCCCCTAAGTCACCCAGGATTCCCTTCATTTCAGAAAACTTTGTGGGAAACACATCTTGGAATTCATGCAGTAACTCGGTAACTTTACTCATCATTTCATCATCCCAATAATCCCCTACATTAGCAAACTTGGGAGTAGCTTCAGTGCCGATATTTTTTTTGCGAAGCTGCAATGGCTGATTGAACGGGTTACTTGGTGCAACAGGTGGTACTACATCGCGACTTCCTTCAGATTCAGGAATGTGAATATTCTGGGGGTCATCATCATCCTCTGGCCCTCCACTGATGTTGAAACACTCCATGAGAGACTGCATCTGACTGTGTGTTTGTGGGTCAACAATGCATTTCACCGGAACAACCTAAAATATCACATTGCGGATGAGCTGCACGGCATTATGGACATCAGGGTTGGCATCCGCCAACGTGAAGGTATGAGAGAAACATATCATTAACTCCCCCCAGGTGGTAATATCTCGACGCAATTTAGCTATAGTATACCACCAGCGTGATATCTCCTCCAAAGTGTGGATAAAAGCATGAACCCACTCATCTCTGGGTCGCGTTACCCACAATCGTTGGCATTCCATCACGTGATCACCGGGATCAGCTCGGCCATCATACTTGCCGGTGTGATAAACCTCCGTATTGCCAAATTGAACCATCATCAACCTTCGACATTGTGACTAATCTCTGATAAATTTCTTATGCATCGCCCACCAGCGTGCTGGAGCAGCCTTTAGTGCTTCTTCTAAGGCCAGCAGTCGCTGTGGTTCTGGAACACGGTCTTCAAATTCTGCTACAAGAGTGTCTAAGCCAGGAAACCCCTCATAGATAGGCAACGTGATCGTTTATGTTGCAACCCAACATAAATATTGCGTAACTAAACCACACTTCTGGACTGAGACTTCATGCATGCGATTCTGCCAATGTTCAAATGCATCATCGGAGTCGGAAGAAACGGAGCTCTCATTGCGCCACTCCAACTCACCGTGAACAGTGGGATGAATGTAATCCTTAGAAATATTAAATGCGTGATCCCAACCAGTGTGATTGTCATCTTTGACAGGTTCAACATATCGGTGTCCTTCAACCGGATCCAATGGAGCGATAACTCAGAAATCGCGGTTCTCAAAAGTCATCATTCGCTTCTTAAAGTTAATTACAGCTCCACTATCATTAGCCCATCCTATCCCCAATAGCGCAGGATAGGAGATTCCTCCATCAACTACCTCAATGACATCAAAATCGGCATAAGTCTTCATTCCCTCAATATCAATTGTGAGTCGCGGAACTCGCCCATTAGGTGTAACCTTCGCATGGTTAGACAACCAGAGCTGTACAGGGGACCAGCTCAATGGGGGACTCCCCATTTTCTGCCATGCCTGCTTGGTTAAGATGTTAACATCCAAACCAAGATCAAGAATTACAGAATCAACATCATAATCCCCAATCCGAATATTCATTCGCATTTCCTTGCCAGTCTTCCTTCGCTATAAGGAGTTTACTGCCGACTCCTTCCGTCCTTTCGGAAGTCGCTGCAGCCATCCCTCAATCTCAACCATGGCAACCAGATCTTGTGCCAATGACAGACAGCTTTCAAGGAACTTTTGCAGTATTCCTGGTGTTGGTTGATCAGCGTCTGACATAGCATCAAAGATAGGTGGCATATCACAAACAACAGCCTTACTGCGATCTTTCTCCAAAGTGCGATGTGCCTCCATGAATGTCTCCCGCTCCTCATCAATATTGAAATTTACTGTCTTTTGACTAGCCAAGAGAATGAGCAGTCGCAAACCATCTTCCCCAGTCGTTTTACCTCCATGAGTGACAATAGCCACCAAAGCATCTTGCGGTCGCGGTTCTGCAGAAATAGTCACAATATTAGCACCCTGTACCTGGTACTGCTGTAGATTTCCTGGTTGATTTACATTCGGGTTGGCGTTTGACGGTGGTCACGGAGGTTGGTTCTGAACTGGTTGCTGCACCGAGTTCTACACTGGTTGCTGTACTGGGTTCTGTAGCTGCGGAGTGTTTCCAGCCTACCACCTTGCAATCAACTGTGGACAATTCTCGACTATATGATCATTACCAGAACAAAACGTACACTGATTCTTTAGCAATGGGTAGTCACACTGATAATTCCCCCATACCACACAGTGGTAACATTGAACAGGTCCTCGACCACCTCAGCCTCCCCCTCCACGTCCAAATCCGCCACCGCGTCTACCCCTGTAGCCTCCCTGATAGCCGCCCTACTACTGATACTGAGGTTGGCTAAACTGCTGTTGCATGGGTGCTGGCGGCATCCCTTACTGTAGCTAGGGTTTTACCCCTAGCTTGTGCAAATGAGCACCTACTAAGGAGAAGGGACTCCTTAGTAGCAGTTCAGTAAATTGTAAATTAAAATGCTAAAACAAAAATGTAAATTACTCTAAACATGTGCATGAAACAAAAAAAACAAGCTGTAAAGAATGGCTTTTGTATTAATTTTACCTCCAATGTGAAGGTTGGTGAAGCTCTTGCAATGTCCAAGAGGGTTGCTCCAAGCTCCAACTTGCTCCTTCTCTTTCTCCAAATGATGGGAATGGGCCAAAAGGGGCTCTCAAGGTGAAAGTAGCTCAAAGGGTGAGCTAGGGTTTCAAGAGAGATTTTGGCAGAGTAAGGGTATACTTGATTGTGGATGTGAAATAAGGGGTCTCCATCACCTATTTATAGTTTTTTGGTGGTGGAGTGCTGGCCCATGGTTTTGGGAACCATATGGTTTATGGCAGTTGTATAGGGTTTTTTTCCTCCTTTTTCCTCATTATTTTATATTTTTTATTCCCTTTTTAGAGGGTTTTTGCTATTTTAGAGGAATTTTGGATATTTTTGGAGGGAAAAGGGGTTTTTGAGCCTTTTTTAGGCTTTTTTGATGGTTTTGTGGCCTTTTGGAGGCTTTTTAGTGGGATTTTCAGGGTTTTTAAGGGAAATATGGTAGGGAAATGGACAAATGAGCCATGTAATGGGGTAGATGATGTAGTGAACACTTTTTGGGTGTTAACACTTGCCCTTGTGGTGCATAATGTGGTTGTTGCACATACTGAGGCTGTGGGGGGTTCATCGGTGTATATTGCGGTACAAACTACTGCGGTTGCTGTTGCTGTGGTACAAATTGCATCTGTGCTTTAGGCATTGGCTGAGCTACCTACGGCTATAGCGGTGTAGTATGCTGATCATCTTTAACATAGAATGCATCGCACATTCTCTCCTGTAGCAACCCATATGCACGAAAATCCTTGTCATCATGTCCTACCGACTTACAGAAGGTGCAATACAAATTCCGTGGAGTTGTGACCATTTTCTGCATATACGGGAAACTATCATGACTATGCCCAAACACCGAACAAACACAACACCACGGCATACTTCCACCATTCAATGGGTTTGGTGCACCTGACACAAAATAATTATGGAAATCCGGACAACCATCTTTCGTATGCCCTTCTCTTCGACAGCGCGTACACCATACTTCATCACGCGGTTCTTTGTTCTTCTTTAAATCTTGCAACTGTATAGTTAGGTTAGCAAGTTGTGTCTGTATTTGCGACATCCCAACTGCATTATCGCCAATCAGGGACGCCTCCAACCACATTGCGGTCTCTAGAGCCTCACTAGGCATCGAAATGTTTTGCTGCATCAGCGGCAGCCGAATATGGGGTAGTAGTGCCACAATGAACCATTCTTTGTGTTGGACAACACTCATATCAAAACTAACCTTGGCCATCAGTGTCTTGAATCGTTGGTCAAAATCCCATACCGTCTCATTAGGATACTGCTTAATTTCCTTCAGTTCAGTAATATACTGGGCCTCCGACTTAGGTCGTCTAAATTCAGCAATCAGCCCATCCGAAATCTCATTCAATGACTTATCTGGAGTCCTGGTAGGGACTAAGACAAATTTCATGAACCAATCTAATGCACGACCTCGCAGCATCGTGGCCAACTGTCCTTTCTTAACATCGTCATCAGTGATCTGTTTCACAGTCCAGACCGCTTCACACAAAAACCAATACTGCTCTGGGTTGTCTGTTGTGCTGCTATGGAACAACGGTAGCTTAGCATCATCACCTGCCATCTTGAGCTTCCTTCCTCTTGTCGCTGTACTATTACTACCAATTAACTTTTGCGGTGTTGATTTACTCGGTGGTGTCGAATTAGTTTTCCTTGCTGGTTGAGAGCTAGTGAGCAGAGGTGTGGGCACGCTGGTGCTGGGGTTCGGTCCTGCCTCTATCCTGGGCATAGTCTGGTCATTCCTATCAGGACTGTGAGGTCGCTTCGTCCCATGTGGCCTTCCTTCATGTTCTTGCAGTCCGATCACAGCAGGACCTTCTCCTATCCTTTGCCTCTTTTCCTGTCGGAACCTTGCTCCTCCCCTCGTAAGGCCACTTTCTTCCTTGGCTTCACTCACAGTCTCCTCATGGTCTGCACCCATCTACCCCTTCACCATTTCATGTGTCGTTCCCCAAAAGTTGGGGTACCCACAACCTCCACCCACCAGGCTGTCTATTGATCAAGGTGCATATTTAATATGCCTTTCTCGCAAATCAGCATCTTAATCGACAGTTGGAGCGATAGCAAAAACCTTCCCCTTGGTCCGTCAAAGAAGTATCTTTCAGCTTCACTATAGGATTTCTTCGTATCAAACGCAAATTTCGTAATGTATCCTTCCAAGATGCTATCAAGCCAAACCTCGACATCCCGTGATTCCTTATTATCGACTTTCTACAATTCCTGAATTATTTCTGAGGTCCAGGTCGTCGGCTCACCACCCTAGAAATTCCTCTTCTGAAAGGTCAGTTTTGACAACCATTCATGCAAAATGACGGGGAATTCATAGAAAAACCATTCATGCGGACCGTCGTGAATATATCTTCCCACCCACTGATCTACTGTAAGTCACGTGTTCCGACTTTCTTCTTCAGCGAACTCCTGCAACCTCTGATTGAACCATTTTTCTATCTCCGGCTTCGTCGGGTGCCACAACATGGCCTATTCCTACTTTGCACATGGTTTCGGCAATGGAACCATTTGTTGACTGAATCACGACCTCACAGTCGACAGGGGTCCACTGACTGTCAACCCATACCACAGTCTCCCTAGGCACTGGCTCGGGCAGGTTTGAGCCCACCCAGCAACACCTGCAGAGTGGATGAGGTCTCACCCGAGGCGTCCAAGAAGAGCAAACGGAACCATGTTTCCGCCGAGGAAGGAGGCAAGTTGCGACAATATGATACTAACAGTAATTAAAACATTTATCATGAAGTTCTAGCATATCGCAGCATTTAACATTACCAGAAATAGAGATTGCATATTACTTCAATCGCAGCATGTTCATGTGGACAGATAACATATTATCGCAGCATTCACATTATAAGAATAGAAAACAGATAACTGCATGAAGAATAAATAACATGAACATCCAGCAACATTACACATAGATTGCACCAAATCATCATCCTTATATTACTCGGAAAACCAAAAGCAGTACATAAACATCCGCATTATCTATGTCAATCTCCGCACATAGCACTTATCTTCCTTCCTTAGTTTCTCCTCTTAACACTTACAATTCTCCTCTATTTATAGGCTTCCGCCTATTACAATGCTTGTCCACTTTCCTAACTGACACTATGGACAATCTACTAATTGACTTGGTCTAATGACCCAAAAACCCGCATACCGCGGTACAATGACTCGATATTACAAAATATATGACCCAAAACCCACCAACTGCAGTATACTTGACTCAATATTACAAAATATGTGGTCCAAGTGACCCAAAACTCACCAAGCATGGTATCTTTTGGCCCAAAATACTCCTTTCGTGCCTTCATCCAACGTGTCACGGCGTCAGCAATACCACGACCTTTCCTCATCAAACTGGCTTCCAACAGGATTCAAATAGAAACCATTGCTGCTCAGGGTCTTCTAGACCTGTTCCTTTAAATATCGATAGCTTAATATCGTCAGTCATTATCCTTCTTGGTGGTACAATATTCTACGCAGTGGTCTGAGTGGTGTTAGGGATGTTACTGCGTGGAATGCTATGGGTTGGAATGTTCTGATTCAGGATGGTCTGAGTACTCACTCCCGCGGTATTACTGGTCTTGACACTCTGAGGATTAGGAATATTAACAACTAAAGGATTCTGAACTAGAAAACTCTGTGAAATAGGAGGCGTGGTATTGTCAACTGGGGGGTTCTGCGGAGTCGGAGGATGATAGGTGGGTGATGAAGGTGATGTGTGGATACTAGTCTCAAGTTCTAACTCAGTATCTATGCGGAGTTCACTCTTCTCGGTATTAAACTTATATCTTTTCCCACTTCTCAAATTGTGTGTATCTTCGTCAGAGTCACTATATATGCTATTGACCATTACAGATTCAAAAAATTCTAGGAATCTTACTGCATTCTTAAAACTCCTTTCTCAGCTAAAAGCATTTTAATATATAAAATCAGATTGTTCAAATACTTACCTCTGAATCCTTTGAAAAAATATGCTTCTGTTGCACTGTAGGACTTCAGGGTGTCCATAATGAACTCTGTTACGAACCCTTCTAGTATACTGTCAACCCAAAAGTTGACTGCTTGTGAGAGTGGACTATCTATTGATTTGAGCCTCTGAATAAGCTCTAGATTCCACTCGGTAGGTGCTCCTTCTTGGAAACAGTTCTTTCGCTCTCCGAGTCTTGATAACCACTCATGCAACTCGTTTCCAAAACTTGCCCAGAAAATTTCATGAATCTCCTTCCACAGGTATTTATTTAACCAATCTACGTTAGAGAGACGTGGTCTATTCTCCTTTCTTGCAAAATCTCTTTATGTCATGTCCAACCAGCTCCAAATCTCTTTCTTGTATGGATGCCAATTTTCAATACCGGTACTCATCACCAGTTCAAGCGTGGCAACGGAACCATTTGTTGGCTGCTTATACTGTTCTTGAGGTTTTCTAGAAATACCCAGGTTCTGCACGGTTCGAGGAACCAACAAAACCCCTTTTCATCAGCCCTTTCGGAAATAGACTACGAACACATTGAGGTCTCACCCGACGCAAAGTAATGGGGGGGGATGTGGAATCAGGTTTCCACAACCAGGTGATGAGTGTTTCAATATAACTGACAAGCAGCGCACTACAGGACTCGTGCTGCAGACTGGGGACTATGCGAAGTTCACCGTCTTCACGGTTAACACTTAGACTATCACACATCCAAGGACTATGCTATGTGGAAAGGTTCCTTGACGAGAGGACAACGCCACAGGGGACTGCGCTTCCTCTTCAATACTTATGCAACTTGATAGAGTTTACTTAGTGTAAAAAAATGCATTCAACAGCAAATTAGCCTGCAACCCTTACGAACTTATACACTATAACAAACAACAATCTAACTGCGCACTTCCAGTGTTGCGTTAAGTGTTTATCCGATTAATTCATACATTCATCTTGCTGCAAAATATTGGTGCATCCGACATTCATTCACGCATGTTGTTACTTAACATATTATTCCCATCTTTCACCCATATGGTGAATACATATAAAATCAAGAACACATGCATTCATAAACAAAATCTTAACCATTCACATAAGAAAATACACAGATCTAAATGCATACAATCAATCACATAACACAGAATTTAACGTGGTTCACCCCCAGGATGGGAGCTACGTACACAGGAACTGTTGTTATATTATCTTTGGGAAGGTTACAATAGTTCCAATCTGCGCACTCAGCTGCAGACTCTCTTCTCTCTTCAGTAGGTCTCTTCAAACGTAGCTGCAGAGCCTTTTACAATCGTATCTCAAGAGATATCAATATTCATCATTGCTCAATAGAAGATTAACCCTTTCCCTTACAAAATGTGCCCTTTTATAGATCGTGCCCATAGGTCACGTATTTACAATAAAGTGGGCCAAAAAACCCTAAGGTTACCCAAAACTATCGCGGTTACCCGCCAACTCAGCCTGTCGTAGTTGATAGCTACTCCACATGCTTCTGGCCGTTCTGCTGGACCACTCACAGCCCACACACCCTTCTGACAGTCACATCCTTCCTGAAAAGGTTACAATGCATCATGGCATGTCACTTTCCTTCCTTCTAGCATGCCCGTCGTTGTTGACCCGATGGCTTAGGTTCTAATTGTTTTCCACCACTCTCATTGTCAGGTTCACTGTGACTACAGAAAACTCACTATGGCTTGGGAATACCACAACAGACAGATGACTACCAGAAATCTACTCAATTCTCAAAAAACAATGCTATTATAAACGACAATGTTAAAACAATGGAGAAATGTAACCAACCTTGATCCAACATTTGATGTAGATCCCCGTTGGAGCTTTCAATCCATGCACATCCAAGCACTTGTAATCTGCAAATCAGTCTTGACAAGAAATATCTAACAAGTACATGTGATATATGAATAACATTAACATCATCAATAACAATGGTCCATAATATCATAAGAAAATGCAGCCCAATATATAATAAATGACATTCACACCATGAATGGACGAGAACATGAGTATATCTATTAATGAACAAGAAGAAGTACAAAGTGATACGACCTTTTGCCGGGAACCAATCTGAACCAAGATCTAGATCAATCCCCTTGTGCCTCCACCACTTTAATCCTCCATGAATGGCAAACTCAAACTAGAAAGGAGTTTGGAAGGTGAACATAACTGGTTTACAACTACAAGGATCAATGAGTGCAGACTCAAGATAGGGCAAAAATCCACTAGAGTGCCTTTACTATTCTCCTCCTCCTCCCGTCCATAAGCCATATGTGCTCAATATATAGTCCTCTCAAAGGTAGGTGAAAGGACTCATCGAGACGTTACTTGGGCAGATGGAGAGCCAAAGGTCACCCAATGACCACTTTTTGGGAGTAAAAAGTAATAAAATAGTGATTTTTACCATTTTGCTTGATACCCGCAGGCTATAGGGATGCAACTCGCGGGTACACATGATATAGTGATGCAACATGCGGGTAGGAACAAAAATAGGATAAACTAGTATCACTGAAGGATAAAAATAGATCTGAGTCACTGAAATGGATCCTACAGGCCAAAGAATGTTGATGCTCACAGGGTGGAAGATTTCTGTGTAACAGATTCCCCCTAATGTGTGAGGTCAGAGACTGAAAGTGGTACGATGGCCGAAATACATTATAAAACTCAGAAGTGGAGTGATGAAGACACAAGTGGAAAGAATGGATCACTCGTCATAATACAATAGTATCTCTGAATACATGTCGGTATAGTACAACAATCTGATACAATGGCCATGAATAGGCAGTAAATAAGTAGATACATGTCATAAGTGATCATAGCCATGAACCCTCTACAGTAAGATATGGTCTTCTGCTGAAAAGAAGACAACTGGTGCAAAATGGAGGTACAAACTGCTGAAATATGAGAGGTGATATCTCAAATGTAAAGTCAAAGTCATATGTAGCTTACTGAATGCCATAATCTCCTGGGGTCTTCTACACAAGTCTTCGATGGTGCAAGTCCCATCAAGTGAATAAAGGAGTTGGGGTCGAACCAGATGAGACATCGTCTGATTATCGGTCATTGATGTATACCGTTAACAGACGTGAGATGACCCACCGATAATGAAAATGGGCATCAAGGCACAGAGCACAATCATCAGTGTGAATAAATGGGTTGAAGTTGAACACTAGGATGAATCCATCGATCAGGGGACATTGATGTATTCCCAAAACTGTCGATTGCGAGAGAACCTACCACCACTAATGAGTGCAAGCCTGAAGGTACTCAACTGAACTCTAAGCCTCAAGTCCTGGAATAAATGAGTTGAGGTCGACGGAACGAGACTCGCTGGAAGGAGGGCATTAAGGCATCCCCCATCAACCAGCACGAGGTACCAATAATGCTAACAGATTTGGAAGATCTCAGGTGAAATGGACTGACTCAATAAGGATGGCCGACATGCAATAGTCAAGATATCTGAGTGGCCGACACTGGTTTCAGGACTTCCTTTGAACAAGAGCATGAGCAGATGGATAGACTAAGGCAGCATAGACTTGACATAAACTGTGCAATGCAACATGCATTACAGAGGGCTCCATAATGACTGGAAGCTTAACCAATCGGCGGAGAAAACTGAGAAACAAGTACAACTCCTAAGGTCCAACTATAGTCCTGACTCATAATTTACGGAGTGGAATGAATTCTCTACTCAAAGGCGACACAACAGCTCCCAACAAGAAATAATGACCATAATCCCATCCGACTTTTTGGAATATTTGATTTTTTTTGTCTTTTTCATATTTGGGAAAAGCTCGAAAAAGAATAAAATTGCTTATAGTACAACAAGTGATGGAACGAGTGTTAAATAGCTAGCAAACAGTCCCAAGCAGTGGAACATACCTATGCTCAATGCAAGGAAGTGCGTGCAGGATGTGGACACTCGGGGGTGTGTTCCCTCAGGGTCAAAGGGTCATCAAATTGTGAAGGGCGAATGTATAAGCTCTGCAGGGCTTGACAGGGAAAGTGCACAGGCACCAGGCTAACAATTGAGTAAGCGGGAGCCGGCACAAGGCTCAAGCGGTAAGCAGGATGATTCAATGCAATCACAACATGATATAACCGAGGGGAGTCCTTAAGGGAGATGGCCAGCATAAGACAAAGTAGAGTATGAGTCTTTATCGCAACGTCATGGTGTGACTACAAAGGCCATCCAGATAGACAAGAAATCTTCCACCCTGTGAGCATCAACATTCTTTGGCCTGTAGGATCCATTTCAGTGACTCAGATCCATTTTTATCCTTCAGTGATACTAGTTTATCCTAGTTTTGTTCCTACTCGCATGTTGCATCACTATAGAATGCATACCCGCGAGTTGCATCCCTATAGCCCGTGGGTATCAAGTAAAATGGTAAAAATCACTATTACTTTTTACTCCCAAAAAGCGGTCATTGGGTGACCTTTGGCTCTCCATCTGCCCAAGTAACGTCTCGATGAGTCCTTTCACCTACCTTTGAGAGGACTATATATTGAGCACATATGGCTTATGGACGGGAGGAGGAAGAGAATAGTAAAGGCACTCTAGTGGATTTTTTCCCTATCTTGAGTCTGCACTCATTGATCCTTGTAGTTGTGAACCAGTTATGTTCACCTTCCAAACTCCTTTCTAGTTTGAGTTTTCCGTTCATGGAGGATTGAAGTGGTGGAGGCACAAGTCGATTGATCTAGATCTTGGTTCATATTGGTTTCCGGTAAGAGGTCGTATCACTTTGTACTTCTTCTTGTTCATTAATAGAAATACTCATGTTCTCATCCATTCATGGTGTGAATGTCATTTATTATACATTGGGTTGCATTTTCTTATGACATTATGGACCATTGTTATTGATGATGTTAATGTTATTCATATATCACATGTACTTGTTAGATATTTCTTGTCAAGACTAATTTGCAAATTACAAGTGCTTGGATGTGCGTGGATTGAAAGCTCCAACGGGGATCTACATCAAACGTTGGATCGAGGTTGGTTACATTTCTCCATGGTTTTAACATTGTCATTTATAATAGCCTTGTCTTGAGAATTGAGTAGATTTCTGGTAGTCATTTGTCTGTTGTGGTATTCCCAAGCCATAGTGAGTTTTCTCCAATACAGAAATGGCGACTCCACTAGGGAAAACATCCATGTTTGGGAAATTGTTTGAGCATTAGTCCATATTTAGAGTTGTTGTTTATCGAAGCTCTATGTCACTGATTGGCCGTTAAGATACACTGTAGAAAACTTTATTTTTCTGAGCCTCTGAACTCTCTATTTGACCATTTGTTGTTTCTCACCCACGGGCTAGCTTAGTTCTGCCCGCGTACACACGCCTCTGTTTACACTACTGCTCGCAGGTACCCACAGGTATTCCTTCGACGGTAGCATGTAACTCCGGATTTTATTGGTTTATGGCTATTGGTTGTTGCTGGGTGAGTTTGGTTGATTCTTGAGTCTTTGTTGGCCTCTTTCTTAACTGTTTCATGCCTTGGTTGTGACCAGATCTCTTCGTTTCTCTTGGTTGAGCCTTCTTGGTTTTTTTACCATCTTTGGTTTTAACCTCTTGGTTTCTTCCTTTTGAGCTCTTCCTTTTGGCTAAGTCTTGTTGTTTAGGATCTGCTGGGTTGTCTTGGTGATCTTCTCGGCACTTCAGTGACTGAATAGTAGGATTTTGCTTGCATTTTTTCATTCCATATATATTGAAAAAATACAAAAATATTCATTTAGTTTTTGCATTTTCCTTTCTGTTTATAAGAGAAAATACAAAAATATTTTATTTCCATGTACTGCATTTTGCATTGAGTGCTTGTTGCCTTCATTTTAGGTTCTGCTTGTGCATTGAAAAGATAAAAGTTTGCATATTTATTTTGGAATTGTTGGTTGATTTTGCATATTAGTGACATTGTTTTATTGGATAGTTGAGTCTAGGATTGGACGATGGTGCATATTATTGAGTCTACACATCACTAGTTTCACGACCATATCCCTTGAGTAATCACAGCCACTAAAATTAACGCTTAATCATAAAATTGATTAGACTTATTTTATTTATAGGGTACACCAACTAGCATAGGATTAGAGTCTTGGAAAAGATCATTGTGAGTTAACAATCCAAGACTACTAAATGAAACATTAGGTGTCTGACCAGGGAGTGGAGGAATCCATGGTATAGATCGGTGTTCTCAGGAAAGCTCTACTCAAACCAGAGTTAAGCACGAGGTCATGGGAGGTTGGTTGAGGAGATATCCCTCTGATACTGGCTAAACGTGGGAGATATATCCAGGATTTGTTCATATCTGGGGGTATTGGAGGTTCGTCCTCTTGTGCTTCGGGCTTAGCTACCCTGCCCATACGATGGGTCCCACCTACGACTGTTCCCCTGAGCATTGGTTATATTGCGGTAGACATAGTTGCCTTACCTAGGTACCACACAGGGTACTTGCATTGGTTATGTTGTTTGTGTCCTGAGTCAGATAGGGATTGGACAACACAGTTGTGTTTGTGCAGTGGACTTGACCCTATCGACACAGTGAATCCTGGGTGTCTCTATAACTGATTTTGTTACCTTCGGCTATAGTTTGGGAGTCTCAAGCCTCTCCTAGGTGAGACATACCGGCTCTAGTGTCGGGAGCTCATTTATCCACTATGTTTGTCTGCTCTTGGCTGTAGATTCTCTAGGTGTGTGCTTTTGATTTACTGTTTTTTGATCGATAGTTGGCCTTTAGGAGACTCTATGTCTCTCTCCGGAGAGAACGTGGCGCGGAGCCCTACACTCCACCGATCTTGTCATTTGGCTGGTTTAAAGCCAGCTTTGGTTACACAATGCATTACTAGAGGACACCGGAGGGCTCCCTCTGAGTCTTCAGATTATTACATGACTTACGTTGAGGATTACATGGCTACACATCCCGATATCGGGCAAGACCTTTCTACTCCTTCGGGTAGAGTTGAACACATTTTCGATCCCCAGACTCCTTGTGAGGATTGGGGAGGTGATCCACCTACGACTCAACCTGGTTCTGTTTGGCCTAATCCACTTGACCGGGATCTGTTTGATCCTTTAAATCTGGATAATTATCTTTACTGGATGCCTGACTTACTCGAGGAGGAATAACAGGACAAGCCTTTCGTTCCTTCATTTCCACGCGATTCTAGATATAGGAGTCCTGAGACTCATGATGATTCCGGTCCTATGGTCAACCCCACTGCACTATCTTTTGGTATTCCTAGTCACAATACTGTCGAACCTTCCACTATGGTTGGTACTCATGCTGGCACTAGTCAAAGTGCTAGCCATACTATACCTACTGGGGGCACTACGTTATCCACCCACTCACATAGTATGGGGAATGGTCCGATTCCTAACCATGCCAATGTTGGAACGCGGCCACCTCCTAGGAATACTCAACCTAGTCGGAATGTTGTCCGAAACACGACTCACCATCCACCACCTAGTACACATGTCGCTACTCGTCAACCTAGGACCACTTTTGCACATGATACCGTTCCTCCCAACCACGGGGGTGGACACTTACCGCATACTTTTGCGTCCACTACTGCCGCTAGTAATAGTAATGTAGGGGGTGGGAATATTTCCTATCCACATGGACATCACACCACCAACCCTGCTACTGGTCACACCCATATTAGACCTAGGAATACTTCTCATGCTTATGGTCATCACATGACTGCTCAAGCTAATCCGAATATTGGGGGTGGGAACATACCATACCATTACGGTCAATACAACACGGTTCCCACTATGAATAGTACATACATGCCCCATACCCATGGTGGCAACCCTTACTACAACACAGTCGGTGCTGGCCACCAGTATCACCAACCACCTCAATATGGTGCTCAAAACGCACATATACCTGCTTACTCTCAAATGGGTCAGGCAGGGGGAGGTTATCCATCTTATGGCCATGGGCAAGCTTATGGGCCATCAGGTCCTCAGTATCAGCAGTTTAACCCTCATGGTCAGGCTTTTAGTCCATCGTACAACACAGTTCCATTCAATCAACCTTTTATGGGAGCTTATAATCAAGCTTTCCAGCCGCAGCTCCCGTTCCTTGCACGCTTGAATCTCCTGGATCTTTCTAAGATCACGAATGATCCGGTGTGTCACAACCCTACTTGGCCCTCGGTCCCTACCAAGCTCCCTTTGGACATTCCAAAGTTTGAGGGGAAAGGTGGTGAGGACCTGGGAGATCATGTCACGACATTTCACCTTTGGTGCTCCTCCAACTCTTTGAATCACGATTCCATTCGATTACGCCTATTTCAACGCACCCTCATGGGGGCAACTGCGAAATGGTATGTGGAGTTTCCTGGAAACACCTATAGGGGTTTCAACGAGATTGCTTTGGTTTTCTTAGACCATTTCCAGTTGTCGATTCATTATGATACTGGTACTGAGTTGTTGTTCACCTTCCGTCAGAATAAGGCCACACATATTTCTGACCACGTTCAAGAGTGGTGTTGGTGGAAGAGATTAGTGAAAGCCAACATTCCTCTAGAGTTCTTGTTGGAATGGTTCCTCAAGTCTTTACTTCCATATATTGCTAAGGATGTTTCAATGTCCGGCATTATGAATGAGGAGCAAGCTATCTTGAAAGTCCAACAGTTGGATCTTCTTTATTCTCAGTCTGGCATTTTGTACGACATTATTCCTGACGCACCGAGAACAAGACATGATCCCACGTTAGTTCCTGGACCACATGCCGATGGCATCGTGGGGTCCGCATGCACTCATACTGTAGACTTGGTAGCTAATCAAATGCAAAATTTGTTGCTAAACCAGTCTGCACCCGGACAGGTTCACACCTTGTCCACTTCCACTCCATCGTCTGATGTACATAATGTGAAATCAACGAAACCGTCGGGTAACCAACAACCTGGTGGTAAGAAAAAGGGGATAAATAATCGTAGGGGTGGAAACAATGGAAGTAACAATAATAGCAATCGAAATACTCCTCGTAAAGAGAATTCCAACCCTCCTCGGGAAGGCAGTAATGCTGGCGAGGATCGTAAACCTAGGCGTAAGGTGAAATTCCCTTGCAAGCTTTGTGGGGAGGATCATCTTACTCACTTATGTCCTTGTATTGAAGAAGCATTGAAGCATTTGGCACAGAGCCCAGCTGTGTTGAAGGATCCTCTACCTCATCACCAAAACATGGCTTCGCATGCTCCCACCACTGGTTATGGTATTAATGAAACGACAACGTCTTCTTCCAATACTAGTGGTTATGGATGCGTGAATATGGTTCAGTCGGAGGTTAGTGTTGCAACTCGTCAACGTGATTATGGTGCACCACAACCGAATTTGGGGAATGAGCCTCCCCCTCCTCCTGATAATTCCTTGCATATCAAGAAGCCTTCTATTATGTCGCAGATACCAAAAGGTGTTCTCAAGCACTCTACGCATAATCCTAATGCTCGAGCCGCCCACAACTACTCCATCATAGAAGATTTGGGCCAAACTCCGTGTGCCATGTCGGCTCTTGAAGTTTTGCAAGCATGTCCTTCTCAGAAGCATGCCCTTTTGAGTGCGTTAGGAGTTCAGGATGGGGAAAGTCCTAGTGTTATCAAGTTCGATACTATTGATGTCCAACCTCGCTTTCCTTACCATGTGGCTTTTCAAATCCAGGTGGTTTTCCTTAAGAGCTTCGTCAAACGTACTATGGTTGATGAAGGTGCTTCTGCGTCAGTAATGTCGTTGACTTGTTGGAAAGCTCTTGGCTCTCCTCCCCTACTCGCGTCTAGAACTACACTCACTGCATTCGACGGTAGATCTTTTACGCTGCATGGAATTATCCCTTCCCTTGTTGTCTCCTTGGGAGGTAAGTCCGTGCCTGTTGAATTCGAAGTGGTTGATGCGCCAATCGACTACAACCTTTTACTGGGTCGGAACTGATGTACGCTATGAAGGCTGTCGCATCTACTGTATTTCAAGTTATTTGCTTTCCCCATGAAGGAAAGATTGTGACGATTGATCAGTTGGATTATGTTGGCACTCCTTCCACAGCATCTACGGGATCAATAGTCTCGCAAGTTTCTGATTCTCAGTCGGCAACTGGGAACATAGGTGTTGGAATGTACCCCTCGTTTATGGGAACCTTTAACCATTCTACACCTATGAATTTTATTAGAACCATTTTCGACAGTGCGCCTCCTCCTTCGAATAGTATGCCATTCCGGACTTCCTATTGTGGTGATCCATGGATTTTTCCATCCGTGGATTCTATGTCTGGATACATTGCGCACGTTGGGATGTCTATTCCCTTATCTGTAGTGGAGCTCACTTACGATGACATCCAACAAACCACTGCGGATCCGAATCTCTCTTCTCCCTAGACAATTGAAGAGGATCCCGTTACGCTGCCAGTTTTGGCATCCAACCTATCTTGTTCACATGATTTCCTCGATGGTATCCTACCTTCAAATGGAATTCTTTTTGAGGCCATGGGTGGTGATGACAAGCCGTGGGGGGATCTTTATCATAGATCTCATTCCCCTCCTCCCCTTGATCTTATTGAACAAGATGGGCCTATAATACAACCTGCCATCCATTTGAATTTGGATCCATTCACCGTCTCGCCTAGCCCTAATTTGACGTTTGAGTCTAATGAGTCTTTGAGCTCTCCTATAGATCTACAAATCGGTGATCATGATGAGTTCGATTCTACTTCTAGAATTTCCAACTCCTGTGATGATGAATTTGCCACTGCAGATTCCTTCACATGCTTCAGCTTTGCTCTTCATTTTGAAGATGATCATTTTGATCCCTCAGGTATTGGTACTATGGCACCTTCAGTGGTTAGCTCTACCTACATTATGTCTGAGGTTAACAATAGTGAAGTTGAAAATGTTTCTACCGTAGTGACTTGTATCGGATTTTTCTTTACGTACGTTTTAGAAATGATCTTGGTACTTATGTTTCTTGGAGACAGGATTCTTAGCTGGACTTATACTTGTTTACTGGTCCTTTTCGACATTTGCTTTGGCCATGGTAGGAATATTCGGAACCTTGCATATAGGTTTAGGCCTCCCCATTGTTATGATGCATTTGAACCTATTACTATCTGAATTCGCAGACAACCCCTGAGTGTCCTTATATTTCTCATGTTCCTTGCATTATGCATAGCTTTGTCCCATGTGCTTGGAACTAGTCTCGCATATCCCTGACACTCGTCTGCTCTCATTACGAGCATTCTTCCATATCTCCTTTGAGCTCGTTAAAAATAGTAAGGAGGTCACGAGTTTACTTTTTTGGGCTCGTTAAACCTTTATGGAAAAGATTTTTATAAAGTCTTTTTTAAGCCCTTGTTAGACTTTTTCAAAATCAAACAAGATTGCCGAGTATACTTGTCATTTCAGACTCGTTAAAGGATTGGAAGCGACATTCACTTAGGTATAAGTTTACCCCTTTTTCGGACCTTTGTGGATTAATTACGAAAAAGGTATACTCTAGTCATACGTGACTAGAAGAGTTCTTCTCTCATTGTTTTACACTTTTTCGGGTGAGGAGACTAACTTTACGAAAAAGGAATTCTCAGTTATATCATGTTGTGATTGCATTGCATCATCCTGCTTGCCGCTTGAGCCTTGTGCTGGCTCCCGCTTACTCAATTGTTAGCCTGGTGCCTGAGCACTTTCCCTGTCGAGCCCTGTAGAGCTTATATATTTTCCCTTCACAATTTGTTGACCCTTTGATTCTGAGGGAACACACCCCCGAGTGTCCACATCCTGCACGCACTTCCTTGCATTGAGCATAGGTATGTTCCACTACTTGGGACTAGTCTTCTAGCTATTTAACACTCATTCCCTCACTTGTTGTACTATAAGCAATTTTATACTTTTTCAAGCTTTTTCCAAATATGAAAAAGACAAAAAAATCAAATATTCCAAAAATCCGGACGGGATTATGGTCATTATTTCTTGTTGGCAGCTGTTGTGTCACCTTTGAACAGAGCATTCATTCCACTCCATACATTATGAGTCGGGACTATAGTTGGGCCTTAGGAGCTGTACTTGTTTCTCAGTTTTCTCCACCCATTGGTTAAGCTTCCAGTCATTATGGAGCCCTCTGTAATGCCTCCTGCATTGCACAGTTTATGTCAAGTCTATGCTGCCTCAGTAAATCCATCTGCTTATGCTCTTATTCAAAGGAAGTCCTGAAACTAGTGTCAGCCACTCCTCAGATATCTTGACTATTGCATGTCGGCCATCCTTATTGAGTCAATCCGTTTCACCTGAGATCTTCCAAATCTTTTAGCATTGCTGGTACCTCATGCTGTTTAATAGGGGATGCCTTAATTCCCTCCTTCCATCGAGTCTCATTTTGTCGACCTCAACTCATTTATTCCGAGACTTGAGGCTTAGAGTTCGGTTGAGTACCTTGAGGCTTGCAGTCATTAGTGGCAGGTTCTCTCGCCATCGACAGTTTTTGGAATACATCAATGTCCCCTGATCGATGGATTCATCCTAGTGTTCGAATTCAACCCATTTATTCACACTTTGATGATTGTGCTCTGTGCCTTGATTCCCATTTTCATTATCGATGGGTCATCTCGTGTCTGTTAACGGTATACATCAATGACCGGTAATCAGACAATGTCTCATCAAGTTCAACACCAACTCCTTTATTCACTTGATGGGACTTACACAATCGAAGACTTGTGTAGATGACCCCAGGCGATCGTGGCATTCAGTATGCTACATATGAATTTGACTTTACATCTGAGATATCACCTCTCAGATTTCAGCAGTTTGTACCTCCAGTTTGCACCAATTGTCTTCTTTTCAGCAGAAGACCATATCTTACTGTAGAGGGATCATGGCTATGATCACTTATAACATGTGTCTACTTATGTATTGCCTATTCATGGCCATTGTATCAGATTGTTGTACTATATCGACATGTATTCAGAGATACTATTGTATTATGACGAGTGATCCATTCTTTCCACTTGTGTCTCCATCACTCCACTTCTGAGTTTTATAATGTATTTCGGCCATCGTACCACTTTCATTCTCTGACCTCTCACATTAGGGGGCATCTGTTACACAGAAATCTTCCACCCTGTGAGCATCAGCATTCTTTGGCTTGTAGGATCCATTTCAGCGACTCAGATCCATTTTTATCCTTCAGTGATACTAGTTTATCCTATTTTTGTTCCTACCCGCATGTTGCATCACTATAGCATGCGTACCCGGGAGTTGCATCTCTATAGCCCGCGGATATCAAGTAAAATGGTAAAAATCACTATTACTTTTTACTCCCAAAAAGCGGTCATTGGGTGACCTTTGGCTCTCCATATGCCCAAGTAACGTCTCAATGAGTCCTTTCACCTACCTTTGAGAGGACTATATATTGAGCACATATGGCTTATGGACGGAAGGAGGAAGAGAATAGTAAATGCACTCTAGTGGATTTTTTCCCTATCTTGAGTCTGCACTCATTGATCCTTGTAGTTGTGAACCAGTTATGTTCACCTTCCAAACTCCTTTCTAGTTTGAGTTTTTCATTCATGGAGGATTGAAGTGGTGGAGGCACAAGTGTATTGATCTAGATCTTGGTTTCGATTGGTTGTCGGCAAGAGGTCGTATCACTTTGTACTTCTTCTTGTTCATTAATAGAAATACTCATGTTCTCGTCCATTCATGGTGTGAATGTCATTTATTATACATTGGGTTGCATTTGCTTATGATATTATGGACCATTGTTATTGATGATGTTAATGTTATTCATATATCACATGTGCTTGTTAGATATTTCTTGTCAAGACTAATTTGCAAATTACAAGTGCTTGGATGTGCGTGGATTGAAAGCTCCAACGGGGATCTACATCAAACGTTGGATCAAGGTTGGTTACATTTCTCCATGGTTTTAACATTGTCATTTATAATAGCATTGTTTTGAGAATTGAGTAGATTTCTGGTAGTCATCTGTCTGTTGTGGTATTCCCAAGCCATAGTGAGTTTTCTCCAATACAGTAGCTGTAGAGCCTTTTAGAATCGTCTCTCAATAGAGATCAATATTCATCATTGCTCAATAGAAGATTAACCCTTTCCCTTACAAAATGTGCCCTTTTATAGATCGTGCCTGTAGGTCACGTATTTACAATAAAGTGGGCCAAAAAACCCTAAGGTTACCCAAAACTATCGCAGTTACTCGCCAACTCAGCCTATCGTAGTCGATAGCTACTCCACATGCTTCTGGCCGTTCTGCTGGACCACTCGTAGCCCACACACCCTTCTGACAGTCACATCCTTCCTGAAAAGGTTACAATGCATCGTGGCATGTCACTTTCTGTCCTTCTGGCATGCCCGTCGCTGTTGACCCAATGTCTTAGGTTCTAACTGTTTTCCACCACTCTCATTGACAAGTCGCTTTTACCTAACTTCATGCTGCTCCATACCCAAAATAGGTCGCTTTTGCAGCTTGAACTTTCCTTACCTTCTTTACCCAAAATAGGTTCCCTGCTGGCACTACGCAGTGCTACCACTTTGTGGAGATGGCACTTACCCACGCGGTTCTTACCTTCCGATGGTATGCTGTGCTCAACTACGTAGCTCCCCAAAACTATCTTCTTCTGAGCTGTGATGTGACTTCGTAGCTCCAAAATTGTCTTACACAAAAATGTCTTACTTGGGCTAGGCCCAACAAAAGGGGAGACGAGGTCGCCTTGTCGAATTTCACGAGAAGGACTGAAAGTGCTTGTAGGAGCCACATTGAGGAGAATGGAGAAGAAGGAATATGAAGTGAGATTCATGATCCATTCAATCCATTCAGGGCAGATATGAAAAGCTCTCAACATTTCGCGCATGAATTTCCAGCTTACTTTGTCATAATATTTTGATATATTGATATTTAGAAGCATTCCTGGATTTTTGGCCACTTTTAATAAGTGTAAAACCTCATGCACCAAAATGACCCCATCTAAAATTTGTCTTCCTTGCACAAACCTAGATTGTTCTGGAGAGATCGGGCTGGGCAGGATGGGCTTCAACTGATTCTCCATTACTTTTGTGATAATTTTGTAGATAACATTACACAAGGAAATGGGTCAGAACTTACCATGAGAATCATCCCCATCAACTTTGGGGATGAGAGTGAGAAAAGTGGCATTGAAATCTCTAAGCACCTTTATGGTTTGTCTGGAATCTTCCACAATCAACCATACTTCATGCTTGATTAGGTCCCAAAAATAGTGAAAAAGGTTGGTGGTAAACCCATCCGAGTCGGGAGATTTTCCTCCCGCCATTTGGTTTACAGGATCCTTAACCTCTAGCATCCTGATTGGTTCATCTAGGAGAGTATTTTGAGCAACCTAAGCAAAATAAGGAATATGTTGGGTGATCTCCGCAATATAGGCTGCACGATTAACCCCGTCCTCCTTCATTATGGTTCCAAAGTAGCCCACCAATTCTCCTTCCATGGATTTCCTATCTTCAATATAGGCTCCATCGACAGTCTTCAGGCGGTCAATTCTGTTTTGTTGTCTATTATGAATAACTGAACAATGAAAAAAATTCGTATTGCGTTCACCTTCCTTGATCCATTGGTTTCTAGACTTTTGTTGCCAGTAGATCTCTTCCTGTTGTTGTTGAGGTGTATTTACTGTCTAAAAGGACCACCTAATATTTAATTATCGACCGGGGTTGGTAATCTTAGAGTTGAGGCAAAGTATATGCTAAGGTAGAATGGCACCTAAGTTTCGGCTTGTCATACCTTTAGAAAGATTTAATAAAGAAAAGATCGAAAGATCTTTCAAAATGAAAAACCGAGTTAAACTTCAGATAAAAAAAAAAAAATGAACTAATTAAACCTAGTTGAATTAACAAATCATAATAGTATCAACTACTCTACTCTATGATTAAATAATGGAAAAGACAAATAGTGATAAAAAAGCAAAACTACTCTTTGTAAGAATGGAAACTACTTGATCAATTCTCAATTTCTAATCTAGGAATGAGAAACAACTATAAATGAAATGAGAGATCTATCTATGAAATGAAAACTATGTTAACTCAAATTACATTACAAAGTATTTAATAAATTAAACAACTATTCAAGACTACACTAAAGCATCTAATTCCATTCTCCTTGGGGGTTTTGAGGAAGTGTATCAAATGTGATGGGAATAGGGGTGAATGTGTCAAAGTGACTTTCAAAGGTAACATGAAAACAAAATGGAAATAAATCTAATCTAATTTCAGCAAAGATATGCAAACTACAAAGAGACCAATTACAATTAACTTTAAACATGATGACCTATCTTTTATCTGTAAACAAGTGACTTGAAATTGATGAAGTCTAAAAGCAAGTAGAAAGCTTGACAAAGATATTGTACTCAGAAGCAAGTAGAAAACTTTATAAAGATGTTTTACTTCTGAACCAAATCCTATTCTATGAATCCATCATTAGTAAGAGAAGAATAATTCAAGACTGAAATAATTTGGAGAATGAAATTGCTAAACCTAACCTAATATTGATATTATTAACATACAATAAACTGCACTCAGAGTAAAATTGATAAATTTTGTAACAGTAAAGCATTAATGAATCATACAGAATAGAAATATAACTTGTAAAATAACTGAAGGAGTGTTTAAAGAAAGAGAGAATGAAAATTAAGGATGATAACAAAAACTTGATTAAAACTTTATACAAAATGAAACAAAGTCTTAATGACTCCTAAGAATACTAATTAAGGGTAAGAGAGATTATAATTTGAAAAACGAGCATAAAAATAATGCAAGAAGGATTGAGGTCCGAACGACAATCCGGATGACTGTTCGAATGACAGTCCAGATGGAAGAAGACGATCCAAACTAAGGGAAGATAAGATTGGATGATTTTAAATACCAGCTGGCTAATGCATGTGATCCTACGATGTAGAGGAAGCAATATATACACTATTTAAGAGTTGGAATAAGAAAGAGCCTTCTATGTTAATCAAGATTTAGGAAACTAACTATTTCTATTTTATCCTAAAAATGAGACTGAAATGTAACTAAAGCTAATCTTCTGCTACAGGGAAGAAACTATTAAACTTAAATCCAACTATGAGTGAACTTACAAGGTTAAGCTAATTAGACTCTAAACAAACTAAACGATCTAAACGCTGAAACAACTAAGCAAACTAAGCAAGCTAAACTATTTAAGAAAACTAAATGAACTAAACATGACTGGTTGTTGGGTGTGTGAGCTATCTCAAGAAAATACCTATTATTTAATTATCGACTGGGGTTGGTAATATTAGAGTTAAGGCAAAGTATATGCTAAGGTATAATGATACCTAAATTCCGGTTTGTCAGACCTTAAAAGATAAAATAGAGAAAATATCGAAAGATCTTTCAAAATGAAAAACCGAGTCAAACTTCAAAAGAACTAACTAAACCTACCTAAACTATCAGACCAAAATAGTGTCAAACAATACTATTCTATCCTACGATCAAACAATAGAGAAAATAAGAACAAATTATTCAAGACTACACTAAAGCATCTAATTCCATTCTCCTTGGGAATCTGGAGTAAGTATATCAAATGTGATGGGAATAGGGGTGAATGTATCGAAGTGGCTTTCAAAGGTAGCAAGAAAACAAAATGGAATGAAATCTAATTTAGCTTCTACAAATAAATGAAAGCTAAAGATTATCCAACTACAATTCACTTTGAACATGATGAGATACAAACGAGAAACTGGAAATTAATGAAGTCTAAGTAGAAAACTTGATAAAGATATTAAATTCAGAAGCAAGTAGAAAACTTGATAAAAATATTGTACTTCCGAACTAAATCTTATTCCATGAATCCATTATTAGCATGAGAAGAATAATCCAAGACTGAGATGATTTGGAGAATAAAATTACTTAACCTAATGCTGATATTATTAACATGAAATGAACTGTACTAAGAAATGAAGAATGGTAAATTATGTAACAGCATTAATAAATCAAACATGAAGGAAAGATAATTTGTAAAACATTAAAGCAAGTTTTAAGGAAAGAGAGAACAAATACTAAAGAGAATAACAAAAGATGGATTAAAATTTCATACAAAATATAGCAAAACCTTAATGACTGTTAAAAGAAATTCTAAGAGAGATTACAATTTGAAAAACTTAAGAAATTGGATTCTAATTAAGAAAAATGATGAAAGAAGCATTGAGGTCCAAATGCCAATCCAAATGACTATCCGAATGACAGTCCGAATGGAGGAAAACAACTTAAACTAAAGGGAAGAGAAGATGGGATGGTCTTACCTACCAGTTGGCTAATGCATATGATCCTACAGTGCAGGGAAAGCAATGAATAAGGTGGTTAAGAGCTATAGTGAGAAGAAGCTATCTATGTTAATGATAATTTATGAAACTAACTATTTTTATTTTATCCTGAAATGAGATGGAGATGTAACTTAAACCAATCTTATGCTACTGGAAAGAAACTACATAATTCTAGTCTATGAACAGATTTAGAAGATTGAGCTATCTATTTTACTAAATTTAAAGAAAACTATTTAAGCAGCTAAATGAACTAAGTGCAACCTAAACTACTTAAGCAAATGAAATAAACTAAACCTAATCCAATTAAACAAACCAAATAAACCTAAGTCTAAAATGAAATGAACCTAAGTGTGACCGGTCACCATTTAACTTCTAAAACATTAATGTAAACAGCAGCAAAATACACACAACATAAATGGAAACATTATTTACATGAACGACACAGCATCGTTTTATATCACAGTACAGAAACATCATATATAAAGCAAATACATAAATAAAATAACAACATGGTTTTTTTACAGAAGACAAAAACGATTCATATACATTGATGAAGAACCACTAGTTGTTGAGGGGACCGTTTCAGTAAACAGAGGTTGAGCCTTTAATCAGTCAATCACCACACATGCTTGACAATTCCCATAAAACTGAAACATAGATATATTAATAAAAGACAGAGTTACAGTGCTTTAGTATTCATCTGCATTTGAAAGAGTAGGCAGTGCTTTAGTTACATAGATATACTAACTCGCCTCTGCTATGAGGACGCCTATTTATACAAGATTACAATGGAGGAAGCAAGTTGACCCTTTAGTGTTCGACTGCTCTATTCATAGACAGTCTTAAAACCATGGAAGGGTTCTATTTACATCTCATAGCAACACATAAGCCAAGAAACGGCTCTGCTCAGCATCCTGTGATAACTCGTAAGCCAAGAAACGGCCTCATAATGGTTCACGATAGCACAAGGCATTTTCCAGACTCCACGGCATTGATCCTTCACGTAGTTGTTGAAGTGTTAATGCTCCTTTGATGTGGGTAGAGATGGATGTGATGTCATGATGAGCGTGAAGGAGAAAGGATCTTCCAGAATATCAGTTCATGTACCATCAAGTCCATGTCCCGAACAGAATCCATGTGGCGGTTTACTCTCTAACAGCCTGAAAATATCTCAACCAACGATCTCGTGGGTTAACTGTGGGGTTAAATGACGGACTGGATGTGACTGGTTGTTTACAACTTCAATACGCGTCCAATTGAGATTCGCTTTGAGATTCATAACCTACAAGATAAATTATAGTCACCACATAAGTCAAATAAACATCAATAAATCATCATATAACAATCTTTTATCCAAATTCATATGATGTGTAAATAAACACATACCTACTCCATTTGACGGTCTGAATGGCAAAGAAAGTGACTGAAACATCGAAAATGGTGAAAGGAATGCCAATCAAAGTGCATTTGATATTCAAAAATGGTGACAAAAACGGGCACCAACACCGGTCACCAATTACATTCTGGAAATATTATTAATATAAACAGCAACAAGATATACATAACATAAAGCAGAAACATCATTCATATAAACAACACAGCGTCAATTATATCACAAAACAAAGCTATAATGTACAGAGCAAATACATAAATAGAATAATGACACAGCTTATCTGCAGAAGACAAAGACAAATTATATACACCGATGGAAGACCACTGGTTGTTGAGGGTCCCGTCTCAGTAATCAGAGGCTGAGCCTCAATCAGTCAATCACCATGCATGCTGATGAATTTCATAGAACTAGAACAGAGTTACAGTGCTTCTGTATCCATTTGCAGCTGGAAAATATTAACAAGACTAAAGATAAAAAAAACTGACTAACTATTGACTAACTGGTCTCTGCTACGAGGACGTCTATATATACAGCGTTACAATTGGGGAGGCAAGTCGACCTTTTAGTGGTCGACTGCTCTAATAATAGGAAATCTTAATGCCACAAAATGTGTCTGCTTAACAATCTGTGACAACACATAAGCCAGGGAACGGCCTTATAGTAGTTACGATAGCGCACAGAGCATCCATCAGGATCCATGGGGTCAGTTTCCTTCACGCAATCATTGAGACGTCGATCTTCCTTTGATGTGGTAGAGAAATGTACTGTCAAGCTGAGCGTGTAGGAAAGGGAATCTTCCAGAACACCAGCTCACACACCATAGGAGCCCCGTTCTAAACAATACCCATATGACGGTTTGCTTCCCAACAACCTGAGAATATCTCAACCAATGATCTTACAGGCTAAACGCGGGTCTGAATGGCGGGCTGAATACGGCTAACCATTTGCAATGTAGATACACATCTGAGTGAAGGTTCATTTGAGAGCCACAACCTATAAAATGAAATATATTTGTCAAGCAAGCCAAGAAATATTATTTAAACATTAATACATCACAAAATGACGATTTTTACCCAAAATTCATGTGATGTGTGAATATATGCATACCTGGTCTGTTTGGTGGGATGAACGGCAAGCAGACTGACTTATTATATCAAAAATGGTGAAAGTAATGTCAATCAAAGTGTGTTTGATATCCAAAAATGGTGACAAAATGGACACCAACAGTCGTTCATGAGCATTAAGTTTGAGGGTGGTAGACTACTCTAAGTCTCGTAACTTAGCATCATACACAGTAGTCATGCCCTGCTGCTGGATTTCCTCCAATTGTCCAATCAGGGTCTTTTTGTTCTCGAAAATATTCCCAAATTCCTCTTTATTCCAAGTATGGATCTTGGCTTTGAGGTATTTTAATTTATGTTGGAACTGGTACATATTTGTACCATCAATGGGTGGGGGTCCGAGCCACCATTGGGAGACAAGGGATTTGAAATCATTATGCTCCAACCAGAATTTTTCAAAGCAAAAAGGTCTCTTGGTAGGAGGGCCCATAATTTTTCAAAGCAAAACGGTCTCTTGGTAGGAGTCATGACTTTAGGTGAAGGTGTCAGAAAAATAAGTTTTTAAGCTGAAGGAATAAGGATTCAGCTCCAAATCATCCAAGTTCAAGTAAGCTCTTCCATCCATAGTGTCCTTTTGTGTGATCAACAAGTCGATGTGATCACATACGGAGAAGTGCTAATTTGACCGATAAAAGATGCCCCCTAATGTGTGAGGTCAGAGGAAAATGATGGACAAAATACATTACAATCCAAAGTTAGAGGAGGAACGAGGAAACCACAGGACGAAGTCACAAAAGTAACTGAAAAAACAAAAGACCAGGTCATCTAATAATCACAATCTTGACATCATACATGTTCATGATGATAGAACATAATCTCCAATACATAACTGAAAGATGTATATAGCATGGCCACTGAAATACATGCATGGATCCATGTCAAAACAGGAGATCATAGCCATAAAAACAAGTTGTATCTATGTCTCATCAAGATCCTTAAATGAATGTGGCTCAGTCTTCCGCAACTTGGGCAATAACACAATGTAGTAATGCTATTATAGGCCCACGGTCTTCATCCAAAATACCTTAAGGTACGAATCCTAAACATGTGCATAAATGAGTTGAAGTTGAACATGGGGAATATCGTTTGATTACCAGTCATTCATGTATATCGTTAACAAACACGAGGATGCCCACCAATAATGAAAATGGGATCCAAGGTACCTAGTACATTCTAACAAGCGTGAATAAAGGGTCTTGAAGTCAAAAAATTGAAGAATCTATCGAATATGATACATTGATGTATTCCCAATATTCAATAGCGACGGAAATTTCCACTAATGACTGCAATCCCCAAGGTACTATCTGAAACTCTAAAATTCCTTCCTAGAGCAAAATGATTTGAATTCAATGGGAAGAAGTTAGTTGGAAGGGAGGCCTTAAGGCATCCTCCATCATCCAACACGAGGAAAAATCAAAAGATTGAGTTGATATGGAGTAGGACTGAATACAATATGAAACAAACTGACGCCAAGGGATGGCCGACACATGAGGTCAAGGTAATTGCAGAATGGCCGACACAAATTGTATCCTTGAACAGTGAGCACAACACAAAAGTGACTTAGGAAGCTTTGACACAATGAGAACATGATATAAATCTGACATGTAGGAGACATTAACAGATTCTCCATATGATCGGAAGAGTAATTGATCGAAGGAGTAAACACTCTGATATCAGGTTCATCCTAAAGTCAAAAACTACAACCCAACTGTTTGATAGAATAAAAAAGGTGCTTTGTTCAAGGATATGATTGACTTGCTTCCTTTGAACTTGAAAAGATATTGGACACCCTTCCCTTCCCTTTTATCTTTTTATTAAAGAATATCCTTCTTGTTGGTTTTAATGAGTCCAAGAAAGCAAACTCAATAGTCTTTCTTAATTTTTTAAGCAAGCTCGAAGAAAGAGGGAGAGGACTACTTGATATAATTCCATCCATGTGTAATTTAACGAATCCATGGGATGGAAACTCAAGACCTTCTTCATGTTTTAACGAGTTTGAAGAAGAGATAGACTAATACTTGATACATTGATCTCTGGAATTTAATATCGAGCCGAGATCTGTTCTTGCTCTCTGGTGTTTTCAATTTTAAGGAGTCTAAAAAACTTAAACAAGAACTCCATATACTCACTTGTGGATTTCACATCGAGCCCGAGCTAGTGCATGCTCGCTTGGTGTTTTCATATTTCAAGAGTCTGAAAACCCTAAAGGAGACTCCTAGAGGTTCATTTTTCGTATAGTTAGTCTCCTCACCCGAAAAAGTGTAAAACAATGAGAGAAGAACTCTTCTATCCACGTATGACTAGAGTATACCTTTTTCGTAATTGATCCACGAAGGTCCGAAAAAGGGATAAACTTATACCTAAGTGGATGTACCTTCAATTCCTTTAACGAGTTTGAAGTGAACAAGTATGCTCAAAAATCTTGTTTGTTTTTGAAAAGTCGAACAAGGGATTAAAAAAGACTTTATAAGCATCAGGGAAACTAAATTCCGTGATCTTATCAAATGACGAAAAGCTAAAATGACTAGGTTAGTGACAAATGACATATAACATGATCAAAAAGAGATTTCATAAAGACATGAGGTATTATACCTAATTGACCTTTCATAAAGGAAAACAAACCTTAGTAGATCATGTTTGCAAAAGGTAGTGAAAAATGTCGCCTCGTTCTTTACCTAATAAAAAAAAGACTTCAAAGTGCATTAGTTTGATTAAATAAAGTTTTCAAAACAGAATTGAAACTATAGAGGAATTAAAAAAGTGGGTAAAAATCAAAACTAATTTTTATAAATAGTTTCAAAACTAAAACAAAATTCACCAATTCATTTGTTGGAGTGAAAAGGGTGAAAGCAACCTCTTACTTCAAATGCTCATACCGATCACGTCGGGCCGCCGAATCACAATCCGCCACTTGCAAGTAATTGCTCTCTCCCCCTACTTTCAATTCAAAGCATAGTTTTAATTTTTAATGGTTGCTTTTTGTTTTTTATTATGGTTTAAAAATTTATGGCCCCATACCTGTGGGTTTCCCTATAGAAAACTCGCGGGCATGAGAAAAGTGCATGGGTTTTCCATAAGTCAAATCGCGGGTACTCGCTACTATCTCATAAGGACAGTCGTGGGTACTGCAGTTTAAAAATAAAAAAACTAAAAACTAAAGCATAAATGGTTGAATGAATGCAGGGATAATGCTAACATGGAGGGAAATGGAACATGAGGATATGGATAGGCATGTTATGGGAGATCCATTCATGTTGGGTGCATTAAGAAGGTGTGGTTTACTCATTTTTTTTCGAACTACCAATATGAGGGCACAAACACAACTGCTGGGAATGCTTGTAAACTATTGGGATGCCGACCAAGGGGTATTTGATCTCCAGGGAGAGATCCTTGAACTCACACTTGACCACATATACTTCCTAAAAGGTTTATCTCAAAGAGGGGAAATGGTAAACCTGAAAGGTACATTTCGAGTAGTGGGTGCCTTGTCAGTACAAGATTATATCAATGCCTATTGTCTTCCCAGCACTGAGAAAAGTGGCAGTCAAGTTCCTATTGCTTCAATCTCGAGCTTCCCTTTGAAGGTCATCCTGAGTACTTTGAATAGGATTGGGGGAAGCTCTGTGCAACACTTAGAATCCAGGAACTATATGAAAATAGGTGTTGAATGCCTTCGGGGGGTTGTATTTGACTGGTGCTCGGGTCTTCTGGTGTGTATGAAGCACCAACTGACTGAGTGCAAAAGAGGAAGGAAAAAGAACTTCGAATACGGGAGCATCCTATGTAGTTTCTTCTTTGAGAGGGTTCCCGCCTTGAGTCCGTTAATGGCCTTACCACAGCTCAATCCTTGTGAGCCACTGATGACTCGATGGGGAGACATGTTCTTACGCCAGGGTGGTGGTGAGTTGATACTCTCGTATTCTGATGAGGACTACTTGGCATAGTGGGGCTGCCAAGTTCCAACCTTAGGGAATTTTCCCTATGCAGGGATGGATTTCCATGGAGATCTTGAGCTCGCTCTACCTTCAGGAGCAGCCTGGGGAGAGATGGGTAAGACATACTTTTACTTTTTGAAATTTATTTCATTTTTAATATTTTTATGTATATAATTTTTATAATGAGTTAGAGTATTGACAATATGATTTAGGCATATGTGGGACTAGTGCATCCTGAGGGACATCCTCATACATTTATACATATGACTGATCTTGGAGTAGTTGATTCCATGCTAGTGGGTATAGAGGGGAAGATGAGTCGGCTTACTCATGATGTATCGACCTACAAGATCGAGCGAATGCCGCTTGACATGTAGGAGAAGGTTGTGGGTATGCCCCAAACATGGATTAGGTTACTTAGGAAAGTAGCTAGGCTCATCATCTATTACAGAGACGCTGTAGCGAAGCTGGAAGAGGCCCCTCCTTCTCCATAGGGAGAAAGACCTATGTATATTTTTTAGGCCTTTTGAGCCCATTTTGTATATTGATATGACTTTGCGACATACTATTGACCCAAAACTCATATTTTTTGATACGGATATATACAATACCGATCTTATATACATGTGTGTTTTTATCTTATGTGAATGCTTAATGTGATTGTGTGTGATAAAGATGCCAATCTAGAATATAATTTGCATAAGAGTCATCTAATGAATTTAAATGTCTTGGAATGTGTTGATATGTGATAAAATCAAATATATTTCCAGTAACTTGACCCTCAAAAACTAATGAAGCAAAACAAGATCCCAAACTCTATAGTCACCCATCAACTGAAATACAACTAACTGTGAGTCGAGTCGTACCTCCAACTATGAAATGCCATGATGAATAGCATCTAGAAGTAACTCAATGACTGCACTGTATTCAACTACGTTGTTCGTTGTAGGTCCTAAACAAGGACCTCCCGAAGACATGAGTTGACCAAATGGTGAGTAGATAACCCAAGCTGCTAAATCCAATGGACAGGTGTGGCGACTAGCGCCATCCACAAATCCTATGAAGCATTCATTTTTCATCTAAAAAATACAACCCATAAGACATATAAGACATCAAATAAGACAAAAGACAAGACTAACTATACAAAACATGTATAGCTATGATACAAGAAAAATCATAGAGTCCTAAGCATAATACTTTTTTCAGGTAGAGCCCATTCCTGGCCTCAGGCAAGTTACATCCTTCATAATCTATTAGCTCGTAGGACCCTTTTTTCAAAAATTTCAAGACAATATATGGTCTGATCCACATAGATTTGAACTTGCTTTCCCCAAAGGGTTCTTTGTCTTGGTCATAAATCAGAACAAGGTCTCCTTCGGAGAACACCCTTGGTTTAACAGACTTATTGTATTGATCCTTAACTCTACTTTTATGAGCCTCATTTGTTGTGAGCGCATCGCGGCGCTATTCATCTAGATGTTATAAGTGCAGCAAACGTTCCTCTAGAACTGAAGTATCGGGGAGTAGTTGGATAGCCAACTTTAATGAAGGAATTTCACATTCAACCGGAATAACCACTTCTACCCATAAACGAGTTGAAAGGGTGAAAACCCTATAGCGGTCTTAACATTAGACCGGTATGCCCAAAGAGCTGCATACAACATGATGTGCCAGTTGGATCAATTGGCATTGACGATCCTTTGAAGAATGGTTTTCAGAGTTTTGTTGACCACTTCGACCTCACCATTCACCTATGGATAGAACGAAGACGAATGCTCTTGCCGAAAACCTAGCATAGTATACAAGTCAGTCATCATGTTGTTTTGAAAATGTCGACCGTGGTATGTAAAAATCTCTTTAGGTATACCAAATCTAGCAATGATCTGGTTGAACATGATGTAAGCAACTGTTTCTCCATCTACTTTGACAGTAGGCATTTCCTCGGCCCAATTCGTGAAGTAGTCGACGACGACAATGATGTGATGATGTCCTCTAGCCGAAGTTGGATTACATGGCATCAAATCAATCCCCCACTTGGTGAAGGGGCCTGCTATAATTACAGGGTGGAGAGGCATTGGGTGTGCTCGCATCTTTTTGGTGAAAAACTGACATGGCTGCAGTGTTTCACAGCTTCCACACAATCTTTAAAGATTGTGGGCTAAAAGTAACCAGCACACAGTATTTTTTGAGTTGTTTCCAACCCATAAAGATGACCCCCACAGGCTCCACTGTGAGCATCATTCAATACTATTTTGGTTTCCTATAAAGTCAAAAAATGGCGTAGAATGGAATCTATCCCATGTCTGTATAAAGTATCATAAATGATGAGATAATTCCTTGCATGATTTTTCAATTTCCATCGTTCATCCCTAGAGAAAGTAGGACACCTCAAAGTCTGGAGATATACTAAAAAATCTCCATACCATGGGTCATAGGAGGCAATAAGAAAGATGTGTTCATCCGAGAATGATGACTCTTCCTTTTTTTTACTACATCACTGGGAAATTCAGAAATAAGTTCTGCGAAAACATGCGATTTCTTTGACTTAGCCGATTGAAAAACTAGGCCAAATTCTTGCAAGATGACAATCCATTTATTGAATTTCCCGCCGACGATACATTGGGTTAGAACATATTGAAACGGATTGACCTCTGCAATCACTATAGTTGTTCACAACATAATGTAGTGATGTAGTCTCTGAACTACATGGATGGCAACTAATGTCAATTTCTCGACGTATGAATACTTGAGTTCACGAGTTACTAGTGCGCACGAAAGATAATAAATGACATGCTATTGGAGCTTTTCTTCCTCCTGAACGAGTATTATACCAATAGTAGAAATAGATTTTGCTAGGTATACAAGAAATTCTTTAGTGTAATCTGGAGGGCTCAGGAAGGGGGCTGATAATAATGCCTTTTTCAAAGACTCGAAGGAATTTTGAGTAGCCTCGTCCCAAGGAAAAAAGGTATCTTGCTTGAGCAGTCTCATGAAACCTTTTGTGATTTTGGCATAGTTTATGATAAAACGTCATAGAAAATTGGACATACCTTGCAGACTCTAAAGTTGTCATAGGGTTCGAGGAGGAGGAAGATTTACAATAGCCTCAACTTTTAATGGATTGACCATGATACCATGAATCAAGACAATGAAACCCAGTAGGCGTCCGGACTCAACACAGAATACACACTTATTAGGATTCAAATGAATCTTACAGTATCTAAATCTCTCAAAAACTAGTCACAAGTGATCAGGATGATCTCGTCTCTTGCGAGATCGCGCTGGGAGATCATCCAGATATGGTTCAACTATGTGCTTGACATTGTGGAAAACAAAATTGATGGCACGCTGGAAAGTGTCTCAAGCGTTCTTCATCCCGAAAGGAATCTTCCGATAAGCATAGGTACCCCACGAAAAAATAAAAGTCATTTTATGTTGGTATTCAGGTTTTATTTGTATCTGATTATATCTTGAAATCCATCCATTAAAGAAAACATTTCATGGCCTACACACACATAGATAATATGATCAATGAATGGTGTGGGGTATTTGTCCTTAGGATAGGCTTAATTTAGGTCTATGAAGTATGTACAAACTCATATGGTTCCTTGCTTTTTATCAACCGGAACTGGGTTAGAGACCCATTCCTTCATATCGATCAAATAGATGAAACTGGCATTTTAACAGTTTTTCAACTTTAGCCTTAATGGATGCTTCTTTCCGTGGGTTTACCGAACGGAGGTTTTGTCTCACTGGTTTGGCATTGGGGTAAGTCATGGTGACATGCTCCATGATAGTGGGGTCGATTCTTGGCATATACTCGTAAGACCAGGTGAATACGTCGTGGAATTCCTTAAATAGGTTGGTATACAAAGTGATCTCATCAGGAGAACAATCTGCTCCAATAAAAAGGTTTTCCACAACCCCAGGTTTGATGGAGATATCAATTGGTATAGTCCTCGATATATTTTCCATATTACCTTCAGCGTAGATCATTTGCGTAGAAGGATTAATGGACAAATCAATATCACCACCAAGTCTCACTGAAAACTCACCATTCTCTATCTTGTCTAGATTGGGAAGAAAGTAGGACGTATGATGCATGTGTTCCCATGGATGATCTAGTCCTACCATGGCTTCCAAAATAGCCTCATTAGAGGGAAAAATAGTATCTAGAAAATCAAAAGAGTGGATAGAGTTGACTGACCATGCAGGTGCATAGTCTATATCTTACTCTGCGGAGACAGACGGAGTCGATATATAATCTGTTGCAACATCTTGTGTTGCTTGGTAAGTTATTTCTGAAACAGATAAGGGCATAGTAAGTTCTTGCTGAGTGGGAATAATCCAAGGGTCAGTTGTTCGAGTGACAGTGAATATTTCCGAAGACAAAATGTCAGAAGTAATCATAGAACCAATGTAGTTTACGGGTGCAGGTAGGTCAAATGTTCCCATCAATGATGAATACATGCCTACTCCCAAACTCTCGCTGGGTGGGTGATTCTAATCAATCAAAGGGATTGTTGAATCCAATGAAGCATTCTTGTTTTTCCAAGTAAATGAAAGTTGATAAATTGTGATGATCTTGACTTCATGCGGGAACATGAGTACTCGGAAAATGGATGATGGGACAGCTTGCATCGCATACATCCAGCTCCTTCCTAACAGCAAGTTGTAGTCAAGAGGGGCATCCAACACTTCAACCTCCATAGACACTAACTTACCGGCAAGTTTAACTTCAAATGTGGGCAAGAATCCATGTGGGTGGAAAGATCTCCCATCAAAAGCCATAATTATAGTGTTGGAAGGGGCTAACTCAGGCAAGCCAAGGGCTTTCCAACATGATATTGACATTACACATGTAGATGCACCCTCATCTACAACTGTTCGTCCAATGGTTTTGGGACCATGGATTAATTCAATCTGGAGGGCCACGTGATACTGTAACTGGGGTTTGATATTAGACATATCAAACTAAGCAAGCATACTAGATGAGTCCATGCTCCCTATTTCCGCTAGAAGTGCATTCCATTGTAATGGACAGCTCTGCAAGACTTCTAGTGTGGACATAGCATAGTGTGTTTGGGCCAGATCCTCTATGACAGATTAGTTAGGATCATCCCGCGCATTAGAGTTGTGCATATCCCATTTGAAGACACCTTTCAATATATTAGTCAAAGGATCTACTGGTCTTTCGATGTGAAGAGATGTAGATGTTTCATAAACTTCCATATCTTTCTATTGCGATCCCGAGGAATAATTCCTAGCTTGGGTTTGCAAAAGCATATCTGAGTTAACCATGTTTATAAATGATTGATCAGCTAACGAGACACTAGTTGTGCCCCCAGCACTAGAATTTCCAGAAGTTGAACCTTTTCCGTGAGGGAATGGGTCCTTCAGGATAGCTGGTTTCTTCTCATGGAGGATCTTCTGGGATTCTTCCATAAGAGGGAACTATTAGGTAAGGTGGTAATCCTTACATAACTTGCAAGGAAAATTGACTTTCTTTTTATCCTTCTTTCCCTCCTCGACATTTTCAATGTTTTTTGGCTTTTGATGGTTCCCCTCCCCTTTCTTGCCCTTCTTTTTATTGTTGGGTTGTCGAGGACCCTTTTGATTAGTCTGCACTTGTTGTACAGATTCAGTTGTAGAAGGGGAGGTTGCAACAGAAGTTGCATCTACAGTAGACTGCTTTACAGATAAATCATGAACTTTCTTGGTTAAAGCTTCGAGTGCTGCTGAGTCTACTGAACCGATGATGCCATTGGCATGTGGTCCAAGCTTCGGTTTACCCAGATCAATATTAGATCTCGATGCATCGGGTATAATTTCATACAGGATCCCGGATTGAGAATATACCAAATCAACTTGGTGGGTCCTAAGGATGGATTCCTCCTTAGAAGACACCCCATAAGTTGCTACATCTTTAGAGATATAAGGAAGGAGTGATTTCAAGTACCACTCTAATAGAAACTCTGGGGGAATTTCATCTTTGATGAGACTCTTTCTCCTTCGCCACTCCTTAATGTGGTCAGCTAAGTGAGTGGCCTTACTCTACTTGAAATTCAACAGAAGGTCTGTGTCAGCATCATACCAGACAGGAAGTTGAAAGTGGTTCAAAAAGACTATTTCCAAATCCCAAAAGTTGTCATAAGCTGCGATAGATAGTTCGATGTAGCACTTATCCGCGACACTAGTCAAGTTCCTTTGAAAGAGCCTCAACCTAACAGAATCGTCGTTCAAGGAGTTAGAAGAACACCATAGATGAAAGGTAGTGACATGATCACCAGGATCCTCTCCAATCTTGCCTTCAAACTTTGGGATGTCAGAAGGAAACTTGGTTGGAACTGGTGGCATGCAAGGTTGTGGCGCACTGGATCATTAGTCAGTCTTGAAATATCTGACAAGTTTAGAGTTGCCAGAAATGGAAAACGAGGTCAAGCCGATGGAATTTGATTAATAGGATCCTGGTAGGGGGAACCTCTCAAAACCAGTTCATATACTATCGGTTGGAGTTTCCCCCAGCCATCGGTTGTGAAGTGAAAGCATTGTTAAAGCTACTCCAGCCAAATGCTAAAGGGTTTCTTCCTTGGTTGTTCATCCATTGCAGTTGGGTGTTATCCCATCCGTAATGTGGGTTAAAATGTTACCACCCCCTCCATTAAACAATGAAAAGGGATTAATCCCTACAGGTACATTGGATGTTTGTACATTTGATGAATGCACACTAAAACCTGTGAAGGGGTTAGACCCAGGTATAGATGTAATAGATGGAATGGGCATTGAAGGCACAAAGGGTGTGGAAGGAGCTATGTGTCCTCCAAACCAAGGAAAACCATGAATGAAAGGAGAAGATTGCGGATTACACTAAGATTGTTGTATAAAGGGAAACGATGTAAACGGTACTGAAGGTATCCCTGAAAAAGCGATATTGGACGATCCAACGATGGAACCAAAAGGAATAGTTGATGTCGAAGTTGAAGAGCCTGACATACCTAAGGAACTAGTATTGAAACCGAATGAAGGGCTCGAAGCAGAGGAAGCCTGCAAAGAACAAGGTATCGATGTGTGTGCGAATGAAGGAGAGAAACCTCTCGATACAATGGCTGAAGTAGGAGTATGGGGGACTCCTGACTCATCTCCTATGTTAGTCGTGAAAAAACCAAGTGTAAACCGATATGAACTAAACTCCGGTTAACCTAGAGAAACTACACTTTCAAGTAAAGGATCGTTAGGTCCTGTCAAAGGAGGATTGAAGGGTGTGCTAAACTCTTGAGTAGTTATGTCTTCAATCTCAACAATATTATGACCTTGATGATACTCAGTTATGAGGTGTGGTTCTCTGGGTGGTTCTGTTGTGCCCGTAAGTTCGTATGAACCATGGGAATCATTCCTCCGGCATTGAGGTGGCAGTGGAGGCTCCACAGTGTGTGGGGGAAAGTTTTTGCAACCTTCGTGACCTACGAAGAGGTTGTTCCTCCATAATTATATAAAAAATAAACTAAGTGTAGAAACCTAGTGTCCACTAACAACTAAGGAGAAAAAAACATACCACTAAAAGTGTCTTACGGTAATCAAGACCAGGAAAACAAAGATAATACTCTCAACCGTCAGCCTGGGATGATGAGGGCCCAGAAAAAACTAGTAGAATATCGAAGGTCAGTTACACGGAGTCCAATACAGGTCCTAAGGGTGCAAGTGTTTGAATCACCAAACCGCCCTCCCTGGATTACTGTAGAGGGTTGCCTTCTGTGTCTTTCCTAGGTGCAGTGGAAATATCCTTCCACTATACCTGTGTAGAGCCCTAAAGTCAAGATTATAAGGATACCACAAATGCAGAAAATGCCTGGAGGGACAGTTGCAAGTTCATCCAAAATGCATGGGCAGGGTAGCTAAGCCTGAAATCCAAGAATGCACAAGGAACTAATGGACCCCCGTACGTGAATCAACCATGCTGTATGCTCAAAAGGAAATTGGGGGGGTATCCCCAACAATTCCAGTCTCACATGACCTCATGGTTAACTCTGGTTTAAGTGGAGATTCCCAGAACACAACCACAAGAATGGATTTACTAGAAGATAGTATGCACTACGATTTGAGAGTTTAAACGATTTCGAAACGTTTAAGTGTGATATATTCTGAAATCCTAACCTAAGCTAGCTAATTTCGTATAACCCTTAAAAAGAAATGTTACTAATAAATTTTAAATTAAGTTCTTTTTATGGGTTGTTACTTACTCAAGGTATAGTGTAGTGTGTGGCATGGTTGCAACTGTAAGCAAAGCGCATATAAAAAATGTAACTTCAAAAAAAAAATTCTTTTTCGTTTGTTATTTTAAAATGAAAAATCTAAGTAAATCTAAGCATAAAAAGTTTCTTTTTTGTTTTGTTTTCAAATTTAATCGGAGCAACTACCCTACTTCGAAAAATAAAGTGACAAATCTTGTAAAAGAAGCTCTTTTGTTATTCAAATTTGGTCTTTTCTCTAGTTATGAAAGAAATGCAAATGAAAATAATGAACTAGCAAGACCTATCAATCTACGTAGGTAAAGAAATATGGCCCAAGACTTAAAACAAACAGACCTAAAGCAAGATCAACAAAGAGTTAACCCAAAAAGTTGCTTCACAAGAGTAACTAAATTTTTGGAACAAGATGCCAAAAAGAAAAAAACTGATGTGTAAGATGGAAAAAAAAGGATCTTTGTGCAAAAACAAGACTACTCCTGAACATCAGAAAATAAAATAAATAAGCATCTGTCAAACAAAAGTTGGGCTAGCAAGCTAGGGCAGCTTCCCACACACAATGACTCAAAGAGAAGTTATAAAAGATTTTCAAAACAGGTTTAGAGCATCCTGAGCAATGTCGATGAGGTATCCAAACTGACAAGGAATTTCAAAACCACAAAGAAACCCCATTGAAGTCAAACCCTGATGAAAAAAGGAAAAACTCAAGAAATACTCGCGGCTGCTATGTAGAACAACTCGCGGTGCACCCGTGGGTATGTATAATATCAACTCACGGCTAGGGCACAATGTGCGCGACTGTATATACTAACAAGTCATGGGTGGGATTCAAAAGACCTTAAAAAGGAAAGAAACAAAACCTAAAGAAATTGAATCAAACCAAGAAAAATCAGGGTGGCTCTAAAAAGGATGTGAATAGGCCCAAAAGAGACACGGGAGTGTCTAGCAAATTCCAGAAAGCAAAGCAGAATAAAAAATCAGACCAAAAGCCCAAGATCAAACCCTAAAAGAGAAGTTCAGATCTTAAATCAAACTCACGACTGTATAAGCAAACATCTCGTGGGTGCAACTGAATGTGTGCGGGTAGAAAATCCTGCAACTCATGTGTTAGGATATTCCTATACTCCATCCTAGTCCTACCAGCATTATCATTATTTTGCGTTATAGTCATGCATGTATTTATGCAATTGAATGCATCCCATTCATCAGTATGGTGTCTCCCACCACCTAATGCTTAGTTTACTAGCCCCGGGAGCATGTTTCCACTCAATTCTAGCCCTCCTAGTTCATCATGCGCCCTCTTTTTCAGCTACCATATGTGAAAGGTGCCCTATCTCACCTACAACCAGTGACACTTCAGTAATTAGTTGCTTAATTTGTGGATCTTTCCTTGATTTAAGGACTGGTTGACTAGTTAACTAACTGAAACACTCCGTTGGACACCCAGATGTTAAGATTTAAAATGCTAAGACAAAAAATAGCAGCATTACATTCCATTTCACAATAATAGCATATACAGGATCACTGAAGAAACAACAAGCATAGCATAAACACAAGAGACACAGATTTATCCTGGGAAACCCTCATGGGGTAGAAAACCCAGTAAAGCTTCCTCAATATAGATGACCAGCAATATACAAAGATTCAAACCAAAGACATGATCTCCTCCTCCACCATAGCAGACCTCTCCTCCACAAGTGCGCCTCTCTCAAGTGTGTGAGTGTATCAAATGAGGAATACACCTCCTCTATTTATACACTACTCTGACATATCTTTTACACAAGTACATGTAGGCTCGTATTTAACCAATGGGTTAAATACCCCACTACAACTGACTAGGCCGACCCCTCTAGGGTGGTCTAATAACCCTTTGACCCATATAACACATACAGGGCCGACCTCCACTAGGGAAGTCTAATAACCCGAGTTACCACATTCCGACGGAGGAATAAACATATCCAGATATACAATAAGATCTTTACGGAGGAATGAAACATCTCCGAAATAATAAAGTACAATTATAATATTCTTTGAAGTTACAATATTTCAACACTCCCCCTTAATGAGAAGCATATTATAATAGCATCTACACGAGCAAGGAGTCATCAACATCATACATGATACATCTATAAATCATTGGAAGCTTTCTCAACATCATCAATAACTCAACCAGTTACTGGAACATCTTCAATACTGGAACATCAACATCTTCAGTACTGAGTCTTTATCTTCTATAGCACTCAAACAGCTACAGCAACATCAATATCTGAATCCTCACGATCGTCAGCATCGTCATCACACGATCATCAGCATCGTCATCACACGATCATCGGCATCGTCACATCATCTTGATCTACAACATTTGGTTCATCACGATCTACAGCATCGTCATTATACGATCATCAGCATCGTCATCATACGAACATCAGCATCGTCATCATACAATCATCAGCATCGTCATCATATGATCAACATTTTCCAGGGTGATCAATCCTGCTCTCTTTAGGACATACATCCATGGATGATGCAATCCATTCATGTACCTTTTGAACCGAAGTCCAGGGACGATCCAGTCCTATCATGTACCTTTTGAACCGAAGCTCAGGGACGATCCAGTCCTATCATGTACCTTTTGAACCGAAGCTCAGGGACGATCCAGTCCTATCATGTACCTTTTGAACCTAAGCTCAAGGACGATCCAGTCCTATCATTTACCTTTTGAACCGAAGCTCAGGGACGATCCAGTCCTATCATGTACCTTTTGAACCGAAGCTCAGGGACGATCCAGTCCTATCATGTACCTTTTGAACCGAAGCTCAGGGACGATCCAGTCCTATCATGTACCTTTTGATATTTCTTGGCATACATTCCTTGGTTGAGAAGGTTTCCATACTTCCAGACCTAGGAAGAAATGCATCAATATGAGATCTTTCATTTTCATTTCTGCAGCCATCTTCTTCTTTCTTTTCATGATTTGTTTCTCATTCCCTATAAGAAAGATATCATAATAATAGTATGATCCATAGCCTTAAGGTAAAGGTTAGGAACAACTTTACTTTTGGTAAAGCCCAAGCTTATCAAGAAACTGTCAATTCTCCCTTTGTGACTGAACATCATTCACACTCTGCATTGAATGATTTTCTGCATATCTATCTGTGCCATCTCTCGTTAGATGGGTCTACTGATATGAGCCTCAATATTATTCGAACTCTGTGGTGAGTTCCTTCTTGCATCCATGTCATCTGTGTATAGAAACCATATTCAACCTTGTAGCAAAGGTTGAGATCCACATCGCCCATGGTGATCATTAAGCTCATCAATTGATTATCGATCCTGGGTATCCATACAGAACCTGAATCACACTTCTTCTTTAATTACACCATTAAGAGAATGGTTTTATCTATCCACTTGGAACAAACATCTCATCATGATTCTCTTCCTCTTTTCTAGGAGGATCTTCTAGCCACAAGCCTTCTATAGTGTGTTTGATTTGTAAATCCTTTTGTTGAACATCCATCGCTTGTTCAGTGTTCATCATTCATCATGATTTTTCCTACAAATCAAAATTAGGTACATGATTAGTAATACTTCATAATCATCAAATCATATTGACATGATAACCTATTATGCATACAGATATCATTTACATAGTTATGCAACTATTTTGACCAATACTTTGGCACAACACTTTCCCATATCCTGTATGCATACAGTGGCTATCTAGATGCCTTCCATCTCTACCAGAACATACTATCGAGAGTGTGCACAGCTCTCAGCATGTCAGCAAAGAGGTTTCATTCTAGACAAGCAACAATGGAATTTTTGTCCAACTTACCAATCATATGCACATTAGTAGTATACTGTTCAATGCTCTATGAATGTTTACACTCAGCATCATATATTCTAGGAATACAAATATGCATACAACCTATTACAGGCAATATCATTACTATTTCAAATAACAACTCAAATACTTATCTTTTATGTTTGTGTGGTTGCCTCCCGCTTGATCTTCTATATGTCTTTTGAACTTCTTTTCATTTTGTACCACTGTGCATGCTCAAGTGTCATCCTCATGATCTCATACACAAACATACATTCATTAGTATATTCTCAACATTATAGTTCTAAATAATCTTGAAAATGTATAGTCATGATTATAGATAATATTCAAGGCTTCAGGGAAGTCTTCTTTTACTCATGCATATTCTTGTTTGATCTAGTTAGTTAAATCATCAACCATAATATGCATAAACCCTTGATTACTAACTTTATCAATAAGCATAACCAATCATACCAAGTATACAAGGTAGGATTCTAACATGACATAGGAAAACATACTTGGATTAGTATACCTGCTTAGTTATGTACAACATACCTAAACAATCTCTTCAATGATTTAGAGATCCTGAGCTAGAACCTGCATGTCTCATAGGTTAAGCATAATATAACAAAGTCATACATACCTCGTAAGTAGAACAAATATTATGGATGAGTCTTTGTCTTCATGATGTCATGGTTATGGAACTTGATTTGTCTTTTGTGATGTACCTGTATCTTGTTAGCAGACAACATCAACCTCACACAACACCATAATGCATTAGTACAATCATATAGCCCTAATCAATGAATGTCTTCGATCATTCACATGCATTCATACTGTTACTAGGGTGATAAGACAATTCTAACATTAATCAAGATTGTACTAATAGATAACATGAAGACAAACACATTATGAACTTAATCAAGAATCAGATTTCAAGACATACCTGAACCTCCTTAAGTCATACCTGTCGAGACTTCTTGTAGTCTTCTTATGTAAGGCTTTAGCCTCAACTCCCCCTGAAACTTGATCTGGAGCTTGATTAGGGTTTGCTAGAGAAACCCTAAAAATTCAATCTTTGACTTGCACACTTCCGAATGAATGGAAGGATGTGTCTTGCTGAGCTGATCAAACTAGCATACTTCAATTTTGAAATCTCCAAAATTTGACCCCTCAAAATTGCCTTTGAAACTTCTGGATCTTCTGGATAGGATCCTGAACTAGGGTTTGATGAATCCCACCCTTCTGCTCAATCAAAAGGTTTGATCTAAGGCTCTAAACTCTTATTTTTCTGAGGAGATTCCAGCCGTGGTTACAGACTTCAAAAATTCCAACTTTTGCTGAAGCCCTAATTTTCTATCTTTCCGATCAAAATCCCGAGCTAGGGTTTAATCAAGCCCGGTCTTCTACCCAACCAAAAAATTTGATCTTGGTCTCTAAATTTTGATTTTCCTGAGTAGCATTCAGTCGTGGATTCTGATTCCAAAAATTCTATCTTTCTCCGAAGCCCTAAATTCCGGAAGCCATGAATAAAGGTGCTCCAAAAATAATTATGTTTTGACAGAAATATGTACTTGATTGTTTTTGCTATAACTCTGAAATTTTTGCTCCACAGGGTCTGAAAAAAAATTTCTGCAGTAGCCTGACCTGTCATCTTTCCATCCTGACAGGTCTGACCTCAATTGGATTTTCTAAAAGAGAGTTATGCCAAGTGTCGCAACGTGACCTGTTTATGGGATAAAATAGGAGAGCGAACTTGTACAGCATGCCACGTGTCACTGTTTGAAATTTGGCCTCTAAAAACTTTTCCTGAGATAGCTCGCCCTGTTATCTTTCTATCCTGATAGGTCTGACCTCAATTGGACTCTCTAAGAGAGAGTTATGCCAATTGTTGCAACGTGACCTGTTTATGGGATAAAACAGGAGAGCGAACTTGTACGGCGTGCCACGTGTCACTGGTTCACCTTCGGCCTCTGAAAAAATTTCATGAAATAGTACAGTCTGTGTACTACCTGTCACTTTTTATGAAATTTCATTTAGAGCTTCCTAGCCCAAGTTATGACCTTTTTTCCAAGGTTACCTGATTTTGACTGAGATCTGAAAGAGGCAGAAACCCTAACTTATACTGATCATAACTCATAAAGTACAACGAATCTGAGGGTGCCCTTTGGACACAAGGTACCTGGGGATGTTATATTCGACCTGTAAACTTTTCAGACCCTGAACCTTCGCAGAAATGGATTTATAGCGAAAGTTCCATGATGACTGGTTTTTGCTATGTAAAACCCTAACCTTCAAAATGTCGTAAGTAAAGCAAGTGTTGTAAGTGCCATACCTTGTCTTCCTTCAGGTTAGCTCTGATACCATGTTAATATTTAAAATGCTAAGACAAAAAATAGTAGCATTACATTCCATTTCACAATAATAGCATAGACAGGATCACTGAAGAAACAACAAGCATAGCATAAACACAAGACATCTCAGTCATCAGTATGGTGTCTCCCACCACCTAATGCTTAGTTTACTAGCCCCGGGAGCATGTTTCCACTCAGTTCTAGCCCTCATAGTTCATCATGCGCCCTCTTTTCAGCTACCATATGTGAAAGGTGCCCTATCTCACCTACAACCAATGACACTTCAGTAATTAGTTGCTTAATTTGTGGATCTTTCCTTGATTTAAGGACTGGTTGACTAGTTAACTAACTGAAACACTCCGTTGGACACCCAGAGAGACTTGGTTGACTATTCTGACTGCAGTTAGCTCCTCATGCACCCTCCATTAGTGCTCTATGCATCAGTTACACCTACTACACCCAGTTAGACTCAGTTTTACACATGGTTGATGGTTACTTGTGCTTTGATGACACTCCATTGATCTGATGATGAGCCCATGCAGGTTAATTCGAACTACACCCTTGGTACTCGAATCCTGTCTATTGTAGAATTATTCTTTATTATACAGATCAATGTAACATGTGTGATTATTCTGCTCCTATCTGAGTTCTATTGCATCTATGTTCTGTTACTCCACTCTGCACTCTTCTTCTATTTTATGCACTTCTTTCTTGTGAGATATACATAAGCTCTTAGATCTGTTGTGAGGATTTCACATGGTATCAGAGCATGTTGAGAGTATAGTCTATGTCTATTCTTGAGAGTTTTTTGCAGGTAATTCGAAGTTCCATCACTTGCAGTAGCAGCAGTTTCACCTTGTATTCGCTCTAGCAATTGAGATGAGAAATTCAAACATTCCTATCACTCCTAGAATCCTGACTCCTTTCAATTACTTTGATTGGAAGATTGATATGGAAATGTCCTGGAGAAGCAAATCTCTACACATGATAACAATGGAAGGGAAATCGAACCAAATTCAGCTGTGGAGAGAACCAAGCATCTGAATCGATTAGATGAAGCTTTTGGTTACATGTGCATTCATATTTCTAGAGATCTATTGTTTCATCTCGAAGGGTTGAAGACTCCAAGAGAGTTATGGTTGAAATTAGAGGCCCTCTTTGGAAAACAAGATGAGCTAAGAGGCCATGTTCTGGAGAATGAATTGCTTTCCCTACAACCAAGCAGTTTTGAGACCATTCAAGAATTCTTCTCGAAATTCAAACATTTGGTTATGCAATGCAAGCAGTGTGGCATTGATAAGAAGGATGAGAAATTGGTGCTCTCCATTATGAGTAAGCTAGGATCTGAATTTTCTATCTTTGTATTTACCTTCCACTCTGGATGAATGTCAATCCCTGGTTGGAAGATGCCCTCCTTAGAAATTTTCACTGCAGCTCTCATCCAAGAACAAGACAATTTGATCCAAATGGGTGTCGTCAAGGCCTCCAATGATCAAGCTCTTTTAGCTAGTGAAGCAAATAGTGCGAATGTGAAAGGGAGACACAAAGGAAAAGACAAGAATCCATCTGAACCCAAGTTGAAAGCCAAGTCAAGTCCATCAAAAGGGGCCTCCAGCTCCAAGAAGGACAAATATAAGATATCTGATGGATCTAAGTGTCCCTACTGCAAGAAAGGAAACCACCCAGAGAGATCCTACATGCACAAGAAAATAGATCAATTAACCAAGATTCTTGAACATAACAACATTGCTCTTCCAAAAGATGCAAGAGTGTCTGATTCTGGAAGTGAATCTGATGGTCATGCATTAATGGCTGGATTTTTGAAATCAAAGGCCCTCCTTATAGATTCAGAATCCTCCAACCACATGGTTGCTTCTGGAGAATCATTTTCTTCTTTAGATCTCAAAGATGGCCCTACTATTCACATGGGAGACAACTCTCAACTCTCTGCCAAAGGGATGGGTACAGTACATATAGAGCATGGCAAGTTCAAGAATGTTCTATTCATCCCCTCTCTGACAACAAATTTTTTGTCTATATATCAGATGACTCACATTGGATCACCAAAGAAGGTGATCTTTGGCCCCGACACAGTTGAGATTACAGAGATCTCTACTGGGAATACTATAGAGAAAGGGTTTGCAAATCATGCCTCCAAGGCATATGAGTTCTCATATTTTCTGCCCCTTCTCTCTTCCTACTCCTTCAGAATCTGATGAAGATCTGAGTGTCTCTTCTTCTAATGAATATGAAGATCAAGATCTTGATGTTGAGATCAAAGTTCAAGAACATTTAGATTCAGATCCAGAACCAACACATGCACCCAATCCAGGGCAAGGCCAATATGGGCTCACACAGTCCTTGCAGCTGCTGGGAACACAGTTGATGATTCATATGATCACAGAACTACCAGATATCAGTATCATGCCAACCTTTCATTATGCCATCTACCTCTTCCTGAGAGATGCTGCATGATGGTGGGGTTCGATCCACAAACTCTTGGAAAGAATCACCATGAGCCATTCGTTAGAGTAGCAGAAAGGTTTCCTGAAAGACTTTCTTTGGCCAATACATCTTCTACACAGTGGGAGGCACATCAAAATACCAGATCCAGATCTAGCACCTGGATTGGCATCCTACAGAGGATCAGCTTGCCAAGTATTTTGCAAAAGTTTTGACTGAGGAAATATTTTTCCTTCTCTTCTTAGTATGAAGGTTCTTTGAGTTCTTTGTTGTTCTTTTTTGAGGGGGGTTATTTTTCCCATGAGGTTTTCCCCATTTCCTTGGTTTATGGACAGTTCTTTTTTTATCATTAATTTGATTGTATTGGGTGACCTTTGGTCTCAGTTACCAGGGCCCAGGATGGATTGAGGGGGGATGTTAGGATATTCCTATACTCCATCCTATTCCTACCAGCATTATCATTATTTTTCATTTCAGTCATGCATGCATGCAATTGCATGCATCCCAGTCATCGGTATGGTGTCTCCCAGCACCTAGTGCTTAGTTTACTAGCCCCGGAAGAATGTTTCCACTTAGTTCCAGCCCTCCTAGCTCATCATGCGCCCTCTTTTTCACCTACCACATGTAAAAGGCGCCCTCTCTCACCTACCACCAGTGACACTTCAGTTAGTTGCTTAATTTGTGGATCTTTCCTTGATTTAAGGACTATTGACTAGTTAACTAACTAAAACACTCTGTTGGACACCCAGAGAAACTTGGTTGACTATTCTGACTACAGTTAGCTCCTCATGCACCCTCCATTAGTGCTCTATGCATCGGTTACAGCTACTACACCCAGTTAGACTTAGTTTGACACATGGTTGATGGTTACTTGTGCTTTGATGGCACTCCACTAATCTGATGATGAGTCCATGCAAGCTAATTCGAATTACACCCTTGGTACTCAAATCCTGTCTATTATACCATTATTGTTTATTATACAGATCAATGTAACATGTGTGATTATTCTGCTCCTATCTGAGTTCTATTGCATCTATGTTATGTTGCTCCACTCTGCACTCTTCTTCTATTTTCTACACTTCTTTCTTGTGAGGTATACATCAGCTCTTAGATCTGTTGTGAGGATTTCACATCGCGGTTACAATAGAAAGTGTGCGCCTGTGTATATAGGAAACATGCGGGTAGGCATTGATAAAAGAAAAACAAAGAAACTTTTCAAACCAGACTGGACTGAGCCAAAACAAAGGGATCTAAAAATAACCCTAAATATCTCAAAAGAGACAGGAAAATTTATGAAACTGAAGAAACCAAAGATCCCCAAGGCAGAAAAAACAAAAAGGTGTCCTAGTGGAGTCGCCAGTTTTGTTGTTAGGGAATTTACCTTATAGTAGGGGATAGATACTACCAACATACAAGGGGTTTTCAGATGGATACATAAGGTTCTGCATACATTACTGTAAATAAATAAGATTAAGGTTTAGAGAAAAGGTACCTTCTTTATGATGGTCAGTCCAAGCTTTTCTCTGGATCTCCACAGCAACAAACTTGCAAAACACATAGACCTTCCTCAAACCAGTTTGACTGTAAATAAATATTGATATTAATGAATGCAATAACATCAAATTATAATCAAAACACAATAAAGATTAACACTTTATTAAGAAAGGAAGGGTATCTCAATATTTTATTGTCAAAAGAATGCAGTAAGTACAAATGTTACACCTAACTCTGCATCAAGCACCTTCACAACCAAGCCCTAGGATCCTGCTCCTCTCTCTAGACTTGTAATTCCTTCAACATAACAATAACTGTCAATGATTGGTCCCTTTATCATGGCCTCCTCTTTCATTTATGGCAAGGAAAGGAGGGTTGGTTTCGAAAGGAAGTTGAATTGGGAAGTTGGAATACCTAACTCAACTAATCCCAATTCATTTTTTTAAAATATTTTTCAAACTTTCCTTAAGACACACGCGACTCTGACAACTAGCAACTAGCGAGTGACTCGCAGCATATGGGTTCAACAACTCGCGGGTGCAGCTTTTAATTGATACCTGCGAGTTGTCATTATAGAGATGCGTGAGTGACTCATGATGTGTCAAGTATAGGAGTCGTGGCTTTATGGTGAAGGTGTCAGAAATATAAGTTTTTAAGTTGAAGGAATAAGGATTCAGGTCCAAATCATCCAAGCTCAAGTAAGCTCTTCCATCCATAGTGTCCTTTTGTGTGATCAACAAGGCGATGTGATCACAGGTGGAGAAGTGCTAATTTGACCGATAACAGTGATGGGTTCAGTTAAGAGAGTATTTTGAGTAGCCAAAACCAAAGAAGGAATATGTTGGGTGATCTCTGCAATATCGGTTGCATGATTAAACATGTACTCCTTCATTATGGTTCCAAAGTAGTCCACCAGTTATTCTTCCATGGCATTCTTATCTTCAATATAGGCTCCATTGGCAATCTTCAGGCGGTGAATTATGTTTCGTTGTCCATTCTGAATAACCGAATGGTGAAAAAAATTGGTATTGCATTCACCTTCCTTGAGCCATTGGTTTCTATACTTTTTTTTCCAGTAGATATCTTACTGCCATTCACAAGCTTTAAGTTTGAGGGTGGTAGACTCCTCTAAGTCTCGTAACTCAGCATCATACCCAACAATCATGCCCTGCCACTGGATTTCCTCCAGTTGTCCGATTAGGGCCTTTTTGTCCTCAAAATTATTCCCAAATTCCTCTCTATTCCAAGTACGGATCTTGGCTTTGAGGTATTTTAATTTCTGCTAGAACTGGTACTCCTTTGTACCATCAATGGGTGGGTATCCGAGCCACCACTGCGAGACAAGGGATTTGAAATCATTGTGCTCCAACCAAAAAATTTTCAAAGCGAAAAGGTCTCTTTGTAGGAGGGCCCACAGCTCCCCATTTCGGACTGACATGCCAATGATCAGAACCAGTAGACGGGAGGAATAATGAGTGGATATCTCCACTGCTATTGAGAATCCCGTCTAAGACCAGAAACCTATCAAGATGAGAGGCAATGCGGTGCTCACCTCCATGTTTATTGTTCCATGTGAACCAGCCATTGGTAGTCTCAATATCTATAAGATTATGTGTTGAAATAAAGTCTCTAAAAGCTTCATTTGTTTCTCCTAAGCTTCTTTTACCTCCTTTTTTTTCCTCCAGCGTGGTGATTAAATTGAAATCCCCACCAATAATCTAGGGATTTCCATCCACCCACCTCGTCACCTAAGGAAGTGAGTATTCCTCTCACAGCCCAAAATTTTGAGAGAGACACAACTTCTAGGTTCCAAAGAAAATATAAGCCACTAGCCATACCCTGGGCATCAATGGTCATTGCTTCACAGCCCTTCCAAATTTTTTTCCCAACAATCTTCATTGTTTCAGTGCCACATTTAGTTTCCTGTAAGCAAAGAATCCAAGGTTTCTCCTTCCGCACCTTATTTTTCAAAGTCTTGATCTTGCAGGGATGATTCACCCCGTGGATATTCTAGGAGATGACCTTCATTGGGTAACCTGATTGAATTCAGAGAAAGCCACCCGAATTGTCGGGTATTGTCCAAATTCAATCAACTTACTACCAATCTTGGCTATCCCTTGTTTTTTTGTTTTCCTGCCTCTCTTTTCACCGTATTTCGGTTTCTTTCTTTTGGTGATTTTAAGAGGTTCCTTGGCAATCCCAAACTGAGGAGAGGCACTAGTTTTTAGGATGGCATACTTAAGAATTTTGAGCTGTCTATGTGAGACATAGCCCTTCCCTTTTTTGCTGCATTCTCATTCAATTTCATCAAGTTCTAGTTCCCCGAGGTCCATGTCCTCTATCTCCTCAACTTGATCTTCCTCCATATAGACAGATTGATCATCTAGGTCATCCTAGCCTTTGGCGAGGACAACAGGGGTAGCCTCAGCAGGAATGGATTCCTTTCCCGGGGTCTTGTCCAAAGAATCTTGATCTTCTTCAATAGTAGAAAGGGTTTGGAATCGATTGGTAATAGCAATCGAGCGACAAGAAGGCTAACCAGGATGTGAATTGTGGGCTATCTTTTTCTTGCTCTTAACTTATGTGAATCCATCGAGGTCTCGACCTTCCTCTGACACCGCTTTAGGGTCAGGTCTTTCAACATTTTGTGGGAAATTCCTACTGAAATGGACGTGAGCATGACATCTATGACATCGAAATGGGACATTCTCGTAATCCAGTGGCGGGATCCATTCCTCATCATCCCATGAGAGGTTAATCGCTTCCGGTAGTTCCCGCGATAGGTTCATATAGACACAAATCCGGGCATAGGAAGTTTAGCATTGTTGTCTAGTGAGTTCTGCAACTTTCACAAATTTACTAAGGGTGTTTCCTATATCCCTCAGGATATCCAGATCCCAATAATCACAGGGCAGAGAATAAATTCTGATCCATATAGGGGAAATTCTCATATCCTTCATATCTAGATTAAATATTTCCTCCCAAGGGATGAGATACAACCCTGAAGAAAAAAGGAAATAAGCTCCACCCTCCAAAACCCTATCCCTATCCTCTTGGTTAAAGAAGATGATAGTGAAGAATCCCTTCGAGCCCAACTGAAGTTCATAATTCCCTTTAGGGTTCCATGAGGTTTTGATCCATTTCAGAAGGTCTTTCGCTTTTGGCCAAATTCTAATAAACTTACCAATTAGGGATTTTTCTTTCCAGAGTTCAACTCGTTCTCGCAACTTCTCAAATTTTATCTGAAGGGCAAGGATCTCTGCATATTTGGGAATACAACCTCTAGGTTTCCATTTCTTCCCCTGAGGGTCCTTGGAGCTAGATCCCTCACCAACTTCCTCCCTGCAATCCATCGCCTTTACCTTTGTTGTTCCATCCACATTAGGATCCAGAGAGGATAACTACGGAGGGGGAGTCCCCCCCCCCATGTGGGTCCATCGCGCTGTGACTAAGGCCGATAGGATGGTCTCACCAAGAACATGGCGGCCGGGCAATTCGAACGGAACAACAAAAAATAAAACCCTAAATGTCAAAAGCTTCAAACTACACCAATTGTAGAGCTTCCATCATAATTTGTTCAATGGAGACTGGGTGACTTTATGATCAAGTATTCATAGCTAATGCGCCCTCCTTTAGTGGATAAGGAAATCTAGCTTTCCTTCCTTTCCCTTTTCTTTCTTTTCTTTCCACCTTTTTCCTTTCCTGATTGCTTTTCTACTTTCTAATTTGGATTTTTCTTATTTTTCTTCTTTTTCTGAACTTTCCTTCTTTTGTGACTTTGTTGCTTTCTTCCTTTGTGTTGCTTTTCCTGATTTTATCTTCTTTTCTTTCCTTTTTCCTGATTTTCTAGATTTATGTGCTTTCTCTTTGACTTCTTCTCCAAGTCTCTCCTCAACCAACCTTATCCACTAATGCGCCCTAGTGGAGCATTTGTTGGTTGTGGATCCAGATCTTACAGTCTCATAGATGATATTGTCTTAGCCATGCACCCCAGAGGACTGTACACCCATTCTGCATTTTTGGGGGTGTTTTCGCCAGCTATTTTGCGGGCCCATGGTTTTGGGTATCCCGTGGTATTTTTTCCCATTGTATTTTCCCTATAAAAGAAAGACATTGTAATACGGCTAGGGTTGATGTATTAGGTTTTATGCATTGTAAAGATCTCTAAGATCAGGAGAGAGACTGTGAGACAATGAAGAGGAAGTGCAGCGGCTGTGCTGCAGGTTGTATCCCTTCACCTTGTTGGACGGTAATAATAATAAGGACTGGAAAATTCAGTGTGGACATAACCCAACTTGGGTGAACCATGATATATCTGTGTCTCTCTTGTAATGTGTATGTGTGATTATATTTGCATTTCTGTTTATTGTTATTGCTTAGCGATCCTATTTTTCTAACAGCATTATCTTCATTTATTCAACATAAAAAATATTAAATGCATCATAAACAATTATTCCAAGTGGATAACAACTTTGGATAAAATTAAATGTACACTCCTAATTAATTAATTTCCTAGAATACAAAATTTAACCCCATGATATTGAAGTTGTCTCCTAAACCCAAGGGATTGGTTGGGTTAGTATCTTTATACAATGTCCATTGTTGTGGGGACATGACAGTCCTCCCCACCCATGTTTTCTTGTCCTCAAGCAATTTCAAACTGGGGTGCTGTAAGATATGTTCTCCTTCCCAAGTAGCATCCGCACTAGGAAGTCCTGCACATTGCACCAAAAATTATTTAAGGATTATGATCCTTAGATTCTTCTCTCGGACTTTTAAAATAATCTTAGTTATCAGCACCAAATTCCCTTCATAATCAAGCGGTGGCAAGTCTTGTGAAGCTTTGACTTGATTCCCTACTACTTTCTTCAAATAGGACACATGGAAAACATTGTGAATTCGGCTTCCCAGAGGTAACTCTAGCTCATAAGCCACTTCCCCAATATTTCTCAAAACTTGGTAGGGGCCATATAACCTTGGATGCAAATTCTCAGCCCCTTTAGAGTTCAATGATGACTTTCTATAGGGATTCAACCTCAAATATACCATATCTCCAACTTGCAAATCTTTCTCAACTCTATGCTTGTCTGCATGCACCTTTTGTCAATTCCATTCTACCTACAAGTTGTCCTTGAGAGTACTAAGTATGTATTGAATCTCTTGGAGCCAATCATTTGCCTTGTGTGTATTACAATCACCAAATATTAGTTCATAAAATGTAAGTGCATCATATCCATAAAGAGCTTTAAAATGATACATACCAATCGAGAGATGAAAAGTAGTGTTGTAACAAAACTCTCCCAAATGGAGCCAAGTAGTCCATGACTTTTGTTGGCCAGTGACATAGTTTCTTAGGTAACCTTCTAGACATTGGTTCACTTTATCTGTTTGGCCATCAGTATGTGGATGGTAGCTAGTGCTCATGTCCAAACTTGTCCCTACTAACTTGAACAGTTCTTGCCAAAAATTGCTAGTAAACTTGTTGTCCCTGTCACTGATCATGGACTTGGGTATGCCATGAATTTTGAATACTTCTTTGATGAAAAGTTCATCCACTTGGATGGATGCAATATTAGTTACGACAACACATAAATTTTCATATTTAGTCAATCTATCAACCAAAACAAAAATATTGTCTTTACCTTGAATTTTGGGAAGCCCAGTAATGAAATCCATCGATACACTTTCCCATTTTTGCTCAGGAATGGGGAGTGGTTGTAGGAGCCCTGTTGGATGAGTATGCTCTAATTTATTTTTCTGACATGCCACACATGATATGACATACTCCATCACTTCCTTATTCATCCCTTTCCATGTGAACCTTTCCCTTACTTTCCTGTAAGTCTTCACAAACCCCCGATGACCTGCTAAGGGCACATCATGCACTACTACATATGGGCGGATTGTTCCACGAAACTTTTCCACGTTTTCAACATTCGTGGTTTCAAAAAATGATTTTTTAACTTTTTTTTTGTCAGGGTGGAAAAATCGTGGCAATATCCATGTTTTTGAAAGTTCCACTAACATTAGTCGATATAGGGATGAAACATTTAGGCTTCAGTTTTCGTGGCAACAGGGACGAATGTCGAGGTAAATGCTACATGAATAGTCTCAAAGATCCATAAAATCCCAAGAAAGAGGGGGTTCCTTCAAGAAATGATAAAGTAATGCTAAGAAGTCTCAAAATAGCCTCCAAAGGCTAGAACTCCAATGCATGCAAAGTCATGCTAAAAAGTGGGCATTATAGCAAGTGGATCCACCAAATACAAACAAACTCCACAAAGTGCTCAATAAGACCCCAAAAAAATCTAATTCCTCTCCATAAATCATGCATAAGAAACCTCCTTAGGTGGGATTTGGCTTCAAATGGGTGAGAATCCTCCACAAAGTAGGATAGAAACCATACAAAGTGGAACGTTCTTCAAATAAAGGCACAAATTAATGGATATAACACCTCTAGGTTAAATGTTATAACAAAAATTCCATGCACTCATGTGTAGGTGCTCTATAAAGCTAAATGTGCAATGCTAGGGTTCCCTTGAATGCTATTTACTCCATGAAATGAGACCTCAAAGGGGACGCTCCTCCAAAGGTGGCATATAAAACCTCTCAAAAGTTGATCGTTAATAACCTAGATCCATAAATCACTTCCAATAACTCCTTCTGTTAGGATTAACCATGGTATGTACCATATTATCCTCAATATGGTAGACACTTTCTATTGGTTATTACTCTCAAACCTATAAAATTATTCTTTTACTATTGTTTAAAGGTTGCAAAGAGATTGGAGTTAAGGTACCATGTTGTAGGCTGCTAATTGTACACAGGGGTGACAAGATCAAGATTCACCCCAAATTTATCTTATTTATGACTATTGTTTATCCTCTTTGTTGTTGTACATTTTGTCTATAAGATCGATGCCCCTTTGATTCATTGTTCAATTTGTTTGCATGTCTTGGTTGAATCGAACATGTGCCAATTAACCAAGACACAAAATCAAGTTATAAGATTTATCTGTTATCTTTTGGGATATTTCAATTACTAATTATTGGATTTGTATAATGTAAAGAAAATTATATTTTTTTCTTAATTTTGAATAATGTATAGAATAATTAATGTACCCAATGGGGCCAACGTTGAATTTTTTCAATGGGTGGTTGTATGGACTAGAATTTTGCATGGTTATACTAGACACATGTAGTGACGATATGGGAGGGTTTCTAGACTCAATCATGTCTCACACTAACAATTCGACAATAAAGCAATCAACCTATAGAATAATAATCAACATGTAGTGATGGTATGGGAGGGTTTCTGGCATTTAAACCCTAGATATGCATAATATTCTCATTTCAGGGCATCCCAAATTTATCTCCATTTTCGGCACTTGACATCCAAATTACTGGATCTATCTTTGGTAAACCCTTTATCTATTATCTGGAACATACATGGCGAGAGAAATGGATCACTGTAAATGCCATAGGAAATTTTGGGATTTTGCAGATGTAATAACCTAGTGAGCCAATTCTCAATTTTTGGGATTTTGCTCTGCTATTTTAGGATAGTCAACAGACTTCCATTCTCACATTAAAGAAAATGAATCTACTAATTGAACTCCCAAATGTTTTGACGGTTGGGGCATTCCATAATTCAGCAAGAGGGTTGGGAGTTTGACCCAAATTGGTTGGATGGTGGATTTTTCTCTTATGGGGTCAAACCTTGAAGACCAAGGTTTTAGAGAGAGAATGGAGTTCACCCAAAGCCATTTTCCTTCACAAATTTGAACAACATTATCTCCCTTTTTATATATGAAGGTAAGCCAATCTCTAGACAAAACACAATATTATGGAATGTATCATAATATAGGAAACTATACATCACTCATCCATAATTGAAGGGTTTTTTGGAAATCAACCTATTATAAAACTAACCAACCAGGGAAATTTCTTGAAATGAAATAATCTGGGTCATTGAAACATCCTCTTATAGAATATTTTTCATCTTCTTAGGATTAAGTTTAACACATTTCTTAGATTGATTTTGGCAATGTTCACTCTTCTCCCTAGATCTTTGAATTAGCCCTACATCACACTATACTATAATAGATCTTTGACTTAGCCCTACATCTAAACATATTTTCATAATCTAGATGACCACCTTACAAGCATGAGTAGCTGCCATATACTATGTCGCTACTGACCACAACTTGTTTCTTTCTCACCCAACTCATTACTCCACCAAATAGTAAAAACACATATGCTCTCATAAGAAGGTCATGCTTGGTGAGAGGGTTGTGAGACTTGAAATTATTGTTAGGTGTCATTATGCCTAGTTGGAGGTGTCATTATGCCTAGTTGGTTATTTTTGTTTTGAAATACCTAGATGGGTTTCTAGTTTCCTGCATAGGAAATGTAGGTAGGGGCATGGTCTACAAAGAAAATGGGACCCTCGTTGTCAGTCTTCACAATTTATGTTTGTGAATTTTTTGAAAATATGTGAAGACTAACCCTTGTTGTCATTAGAATCCACTCAACAATATCATCAAATCACTAGGGAAAGCTTCCAAATCGAACTAGTGATCATAGACAATGCCAACTGCCATAATTTATGGTTTGAATGGTCATTACACTCCACTCAACAATATCATCAAATCATTAGGGAAAGCTTCCAAATCAAACTAGAAGGCAGGGAGAGTAGAATATATCCACACCATGTATGATGGGAGGTGGCATTGTCTTATGAGTGTCACATGGAATATCATAAACATTCTATATGGAATACAATAGTACGAGTTACCCAATAGTATTCCACATGGAAGTGGTTGACCATTCTCCACCTATCATTCTACACTATATACCTATTGATGTATATGTAACTTCGGAATGTATTTCACATATATGTATATTGTATTCCTATAGAGATGTTATTATTCCTCTATACGGAAGTGTTGTCATTTATATTGTAAGTGTCGTAACTTATACTTGATGGGTTATTAGACCACCTTGTTGGGGTCGGCCCTGTATAAGTCATGTGGGTCAAAGGGTTATTAGACCACCCTATTGGGGGTCGGCCACGTGGGTCAAAGGGTTATTAGACCACCCTAGTGGGGGTCGGCCCAGTCAACATTATGTTAAGTGGTTAAGTTGAGGCCGACCTAGTTGAGTAAAGGTCAAGTCAAGTTAGTGTATAAATAGAGAGTGTGTCTCTCTCATTTTACACATTATATTCTCTCACTCACACTTGGGAGAGTGGTGTACTTGTGGAGGATGAGGCTCTACTGCTAGGAGAAGACTATCTCTTGTATTCTGGTTGTATCATTGCTCTATCTATCTCTGAGGAAGTTATTGGGGTTTTTCACCTTTACGGTTTTCCCCAAGTAAACTCTGTGTCTCTTGTGTGCTTGCATTATTGTGTCCATGATTGATATGATGTACATGTTGTTCTCTCAGTTAAGATCCTAGATCAGATTGAAGTAAATTCTGAAAATTTAACAATACCTACCATTAATCTCCCCACATTTTGGATTAAGATTTCACTTATGTCAAATTGTGCTAAAATATGAGACTTAAAATCACAATTCACATCCCTATTGTTACCAAAAAATAACATATCATCTACATACAAAGTGATAACAAGGAAATGACCACCATCTTGTTTGTACTACATATTATAGTGATCTAATTTGGACCTTAGAAATCCCAATCCTAACACAAAATGATAAAAATTTTGGTATGGACATAGTAATATATATATATTATTTAATTAATATATATTATATTTTAATTAATATATATTATAATTTTGTAAACAACAAACAAAACAAAACATAACAAACCAAACAAAACTGAAACATTTCATACCTGTCGACTAGTTAACCTAAGCTCCTATAGGCTAGGATGATTTATGAACCCAAGTTGGCAGCACATATCATTATTCAAATACATGCATGTTTCCAGCTTTCTATTGAATAGGTTTTTGAGTACAGGGTGCAATTATGTGAGCAATCAGGCCTCGAAGATGGTTCATGAAGCAAGTATTTTGAGTAGGTTTTTGAGTACAGGGTGCAATTATGAGAGCGATCAGGCCTCGAAGATGGTTCATGAAGCAAGTATCAGATTTGGGGGCTCGTACCTCTCCATATCTCTGAATCATTTCAAGCCCGATAGATCACTGATTATATCAGTGTTGATAGACAAAATGGAGTTCGAGCTTCAAAGAGGGTTTTCAGTATCTTCTCCCCAAAGTTTGCGTTCAAGTATTGCTTCTACAGTCACGAATTCAGTCATGGAGATAGACAGGAAATCATGCCCAAGTGGTCATGTGCTCAGGATTGAGCCCCAAAATGTTGAATGGATGAAGAAATTTCCATCTGTTGTTGAAAAGGTGAAAGCAGCTGGCTGGTTTAACATGTTCTAAAAGATGGGAGAGTTTCACATAGGGGTTACAAAATCATTTTGTGAAAACCTTGAGGGTTCAATGGTGAAAATGAACGGCCTTAAATTCTCAGTAGCAGAAGAAACCATTGCACAGGATGTTGGGGTTACTCTCGAGGGTGAAAAATGGTATAAGAGGTAATCAATAGATGAAGATTTCAGCCAGTTCCTCCTTCCGGCACACCAAGATCCTGATTGGAGCCAAGGCATTCAGAATACTTTCCTAGTTAAGGAATGGCAGGATGTTCTGCAAATTATCCAAAGGTATATAACATGTGAAGGCAGGTTCGACACTGTATACCGTTATCATATGCATCTGTTACAGCATGTTTCAGGTACAAAGAAATTATACCCTATTACTTGCAGAACAGTTTAAGTAAAATGGCATCTAGGGTTAAGAATTAGTCTGATACTCCCAATAACAGTACGTTTCACCATGGCCTGATAAAATTGTTAATTACTAAAGAAGTAGAAAAGCAGGGTAGAACTTGGTCTCATTTTTTATATTGGTCGGGATTTAAAGTGGAATTTAAGGAAGAGAAGGGAAAAAGAAAACAAAATCCTTTTGGAAAAGAGGTCATAACAAACCTTCGAAATCCTCATGAAAAAACTTCGCCATAAGTAAAGCAAGACCCTGTCTCTTCTCATAACAAACCCTCAGAATCCTTAGAGTGTTCATCTGCACACCATCAGTTCTGCATTCTACTGCATGTGTGCTCTCGTCTCCTTGCTAGATCATTTTTTTATGTCCTCAAGCCCTTTGATGCTCCGAATATCAAACTGCAAAAAACACTTGAAGCTCTTATGCTCTCGCCATCAATATTACATCAAATATCCAACTTGCATCTCTATTTATACAATTACTGCACGGATTGTATGTCCACAAGTTGGTTGTGGAAACCCTTCTTCCATACTTCACAGATTGTGCATTTTCCACATGCCATCTTTTGCACTATTGATGTCTCATCATTTGTGTGTCTTGCGCCTTCATGGTCCATAACTTAGTGGGACTTTACACCTTGGTGGTGTACTCTCGCGCTCTTGATGTACCGTCGTTTTGAGGTATGTGTGCATCCTTGATTTTCAAATTGGTGTATCTTCAATCTTCGGTGTACCATCCCTTGTGGGTAATGCACTCTTGATGTGTTGATGCTTTGCGGAATTTGTGCATACTCCAAATTATGCTTGGTGGGACTTTGACCCGTGCCTTGTCATCACTTGTGGGACTTGAGCACCTGATGTTCCATTGGATGTGGAATTCTTTCATAAACTAACTTCAACTATTGTACCCTTCTTGGAACTCGTGTGCCATTTACAACTGAAATCATCTTCAGATTGGCTTAGACTTGTGTGCTTTCAGGACTTTCCAACCATAGGTTGTTGGTGCTCACCCAATATTTTACCAAGCAATGCTTGTGATTTCAACATGCTTGCACACTTGTATCTTTTCTTAACCAAATCCTTGGTTGTTTGTGCATATGTACCTTTGTCCTACCAATTCTTTGGTTTCTACCTTGAGTGAGTATGACTTGGTGGACTTGACTTCTGCGCTGGTACTTCTTTGAACTAGATATGTATGATGTATCCATAGACACACACCTTAAGGCTGGATGCAACTTCTAGATATACTTATACATACTGGCATCCATGTCCTTCACGATATTGCACAGATGCTTCTTCAAAGTGGCTTCCATACACTTCTTCAAAATACTGTAGGAATGATGTATGCACTTTGACATCAGTTTATATCAATGACTCAAGTTGAATTAGTTGACATAGTCTTTGACATTAATTGACATCAATGGCAACCAAAGTTCAACAATATCCCCCTTTGGAATCCATCTCAACACCTTATGAAGCCATGTATGATCTTCTTTGAATTTTATGCTTCATATGTACTATGTCGCAGCGCTCCCCCTAAGTTCTTTGTGTTTCTGGATACTGCATTTTCGTGTTAGTACTTCTACTACTTCTAAACGAAATATACTAATATTGCTTTCTATTGCTTTTGCATAGACCATATGTTCTTCATGCCATTTCTCCAATCCTGATTTGCTTCACACTCTTTCACGTCTGCTATATCTTTATGTTGTATCTCTATGTTGTTCCTATGCTGGATCTTTTGCTGCATTCATTACTTGTGCAACCATCTTCATGTATTATACTTCAGTCCTATCAGCTTCATGCGTATCTCCTTACTTTAGCTATTTCTACTTGCTTAAGCTTCATTCCTGAAAACTTCATGTATTTCTTATTGCTTCAGCTTCATGTATTTCTCCCTGTTTAGCTTCGTGTATTTCTCCCCCTTTGACATCAATGGAAAAGAAGTTCCATTACTTTCGCAATGTAGATTCTTCTGTTACTTGGTTTTTCCCTAGCCTCAATCTCATCTATCTTTAGGGATGACTAACCCTGTCTTCATGCTTCATTTCTATGTTGTAATTCTGCACTGATGTCCTTTCATAATTATCTTTGATTGCTTTCTTGAAACAGATGTTGTATTACTTCTTCTTGATTTCTTGTTCTTGTCACAACACTTCAATAAGCTTTGCGCAGTGATCCATACATACTTCTTGTAATTCCAACTACATAGTGTTGAAGTTAGTCTTCTACTGGTTTTGCCTTACTCTTCATGCACCTGACTGCTTCATCTGTTGCATTTACTGCACTGTCATACGACCTTGTCGCATTTAATGTTGTTGTATCCCTTGTAATTGCAACCAAAGATATGGCATGTTTTTCATTCATTGACCAACTCGACATAAAAGCGGACATGGCACTCAGTTTGCGTAGCAACAAAGACGTGTCGCTTCCGTACTCTAACATTTTGGGAAACATTATCCATTATAGGATGCAATGAATTAAATTTTCCCCCTTTTTGTGCTATTTCCAAAATTTCATTAACTCCGGCATTTAGTTTTGGTGACTCCACCACCTTCACCGACTTGTGTGACATTGAATGCATATCTCATCAAATTAATTTCATACGCGTGAACATCTTCCTTTCAACTCTATAATATTTTTGCGAACAATGGCTGGTTCACTGCCTCTTGCACTCTTTCTCTTTCGTGTCACATTTATGTCTGATCCTTCTTCTAGTTCCTCTTCCTTTCAACTCTATAATATTTTTGCGAACAATGCCTGGTTCACTGCCTCTTGCACTCTTTCTCTTTCGTGTCACATTTATGTCTGATCCTTCTTCTAGTTCCAATGGCAACCCTTCAAAGAATGAGTGCCTTGCTTTTCAATCTCAACAATCTGAGTTTTCACGCCTGAGAGTCGATATGGACTCCTCACAACAACAAATGGAGGAAAACCAATTTCTTCATCAATACTCTTAGTCATAGGTGAATTACATACATTCTGAGCAATTGATTCTCTTGACCCATCTAGTGGATAATCGGGAACGTCAACAACAACAAATCCTGAATGAGTTGTCTCATATTTGGCCTCAACATGCTGAACCATTGTCCTCTGCAACCTTGCAGCTTCTTACTATGTTCTCTTCTTCCAAATGTACTGTACTGATACTTGTGGATTTGGAGCTCCGACTTGCAAACTGGCTAGACACAAAGCTTAACCTCGAACTGTGGTTGTAGAATGCTTCAACACCTTTTCAATTTTTCCACATTTGTTGTCTTCTTGTATACGCCATTTTTGGCCTCGAGATGGAGTCTTGAGTCATGCATTTTGTAATCATTCTCAATTTTAAATACAATGAAAAGGTTGCATTTTGTATAATATCATGTATTTCAACAATGTTTGATTCTTCATGAAAATATTTTCTTCTTGTGTCTGTACTATTGAAGTCAAACTGATACTCTTTGTTCTATTACATATCATATGTAGTGTAAATCTTTAACCATTTAATGTATGTAATTGCATTTTCCCTTTTATGCGACATCACATACCATGTGTGAACATAATGAATACTTGATACAGTCATCTTAACCACATACACATTCTAACCACACACCTAACTGACATCCCCTTGAATTCCTTAAGATGCATCGTGTTGAATTCAAGGGTTTCACACAGTCCTTAGGGGACTATCGAGAGATGTAGCAATCACTTACTGCATTAGATGTTCCTGAATTATCTGCATCTTCAGCACACTTCTGAGAAGATTTCCTTACCCGAGTCTTGTTGTGTGCATTTATGTTTTGATTTTGCACCAAATATTTTTCACTACAGTCTTTTGAATCCAATTACCTTTGCACAATAATTCTACTTCTGGATAATTCACTGCTCTTCGACAATACATGGCCTTATGTCCAAAACTATCACATGCAAATCATCTCACAATTTGACATTATTTTGCAATATGACCAAAGTGATTTCATCTTGTGCACCTCACCCTATTGATCCTTCTTTGGTTAGGAAATTGAAAAGATCTAAAGTTGAAGGAGTCATCATACCTGAAGGACTTAACCTTATTTGGACAATGTTCTCTGTCACAGACCTTCTTTGGTGTCTTTACATAACCAATACCTATTTTGTCTTCTAGTGGTCTCTGATCCTTCATAATCTTGTTCATCATTGACGTGTTGTATTTTAACTTATTCTGCACTTCATCTTCAAATTTTGTCTTGTCCCTTTCTGATTGTGTCCAGATAGGATTGCTGCTTGCAATATGTACTTGTTTCTTTCCCTTTATCTATGTTAGCTTATCTTCTAAGCAATATATCTCTCTTTCCTTTTCCTCAAGTTGACTTGTCAACATCTATCACGTTCCCAATCCCCTTAGTGACCTTTAGAGTGATGGGGGAACAACCTTGAACAACCTGCTACTTTTTTTTTTCTTCCAAAACTAATCTGCAACTCTAATATTTTGCACAACCACAATTATCTTTGGTCCACAACTCAGCAATCCGCAAGCAATAATCCATAGCCTCAAGTTAGAATTTGGAAATCAGATCTCCAAAATACGCAGCGTTGAAAACACCTCTCTGAATTCTGCAGTTCCGCAATCCGCGATGCGGGACTCAGAAATTCGGAGCGCCAATTACCCGGTGTCAAAAACACCTCTTTGAATTCCGCAGTTCTGCAATCCGTGATGCAGGACTCGAAAAGTTGGAGCATTAATTACCTAGCGTCGAAAACAACTCTCTGACTTCCACAATTCCGCAATCCGTGATGCAGGACTCAGAAAGTTGGAACGCCATAAATCCAACTTCGTAGATTTCCTCTTCCAACTTCCACAGTCCATTTCGACGAAAATGCGCCATTTTGGAACACCTATTCACCATTTCAACGAAAATGCACCATTTAAGAACACCTATTCACCATTTCGACGAAAATGCACCTCTAACTTCCACACTCCGCATCCACGATGCGGGAGTCGGAAAGTCGGAACACCAACTGCACTATCTCGACGATTATGCACCTCCAACTTTCGCACTCTACAGCCGCGATGCGGGAGTCTGAAGGTCGGGACGCCAAACACATTGCGCCAAGAAAACTTTCCCCCAACTTCCGCATTCCGCAGTGCGGGAATCGAGAGAGCGGAACTCCAAAATTCCCGCTGTGAAGAAAATGCACCCTCGACTTGCGCATTCCACATTGTGGATTCGGAAATTCGGAAGCTGGCCATACCCATGTGACCACCAACTTCTAGGGCTGATAACTTCTTCATCCTTAGTCCATTTTGGGAAAATCCGGCACCATTGGAAATCTATTAGGGATCCCTACGTAACTACATGATCCTCTGCTGCATCCGATGACTTTGGTCTTGTCCTTATTCCAACCTAAAAGGTGGCCCCAAGCTTCCTCAAGGCCTCTTCCCCACTCTGCAAGGATCTTATACTACTATGTCATGGCCCCTTTCCTTCATCTGGTCCACAGGGGGATCCTGAACACCACAGGGGGATGTCTATTTCTTCCCCATCACCCTAATTGATCCCTCGGTGCACTCAAGTCCTCAACCAAAATCATCCCTATTCATCACTGAACAGATTTACATATAAGTAAAGAACATGGAGGCAAAACACAACTGCATTAACCCATATTAACACACACTCATATGCATTTAACAACATTCATCATGGGCATAATAACAACATAAATACAAGTGTTTAGTCCATCAATCAGTTGGGTCATGACATGCATTTATACATAAACAAACAATCAATCATGTATATAAATTGGCATAATTCAAAGACAACAGGAAACACTTATATTTTATTGAAACCACCAAGCAAACTGGATATGGACTACAAGGTTCTAACCCAACCATAGGTCTCTTCCCAACCTGTAGTATTTCAGCACTCAGAGACCACCCCCAAGCTAGGGCTATGTATCCACTAAGGAGGAACTACTCAGGTATACTTACAGTCTTGGTTTCACAATCATTTAGGTCATCTAGCACACAACTGGCTCTATCAATCTAGTAGGGAGACAAGGAAGGGTTTTCTAAGTCAATGAGCTCGTCCAAAGAGCTACAGGCATGTCTAGTTGTCTCTAGACAATCCATTAACCCCCATCACCTCCACTCTCAACCTAAGTAAGGTCCCCTTCACTGCAACGCAGTCCCTCGGGCACCCCTTCCCTCAGCGCTAACCTAGGCCAGTGTGGAAGGTCCCGACTGCTAATCCGTGGTTAAATGAACCTTCATTGGCTCTACCATGAATCCTGAAACCCCTGATATCTTCCCAACTGCGATCCACTCTCAGATCTCTTCCATATTGCGACCGAAAGATCTATCCCACATCTGGAGTTTCGGGCTATCAGATTTGGGTTTTCTCGTGGGTTCCTACGCATCTAATTCTCTCCAAATCGCACCAAGGTTCAGGTCTATGGATCCCCAAATGGTTTTTCCCTTGCCACGTAGATTTCTGAGTGATCTTGGCTCTAAAAATCATGGCTCTCTCCAAATTCATGATTTCTCCTTCTATCCCCTACTCCCTTCGCGTCCTCCTCCTAACTGAAGCTAGAATCCATCATCATGGCATGGGGATGAGAGAAAACATCCTCCCATGAGGTGGAGTGACTTATGGGACACGCAAACTGAGCCCTATACCCTACCTTACAAAATTCAGGGCTGCCCATATTCCATCAACCTCCTAAATCAGATTTCTGAAGTACTTCCTTACAACATAAATAAATGGTAGCTAGGACAGGTCAAAGGGGTTCCCAAGGTGACATTTGGCAGTCTATGTCCCAATCCCACAACCCCTCACCTCTCCCTAGTGGATACATAGTTCACCCTCATTTAGTTGCATCCATAGACATCCCCTTAGTATTTTTATTACATGATATTTACATCATTTTACAATTTCCATGGATTAATAGCACATGGATCACACAATGTCAAATACTTGCCTCTTAAAGCTAGGCATTCACTAGCGGGGCCTTGGCCTTGAGCTCCATGCTAGGGATTATACATCACATATGCACAATGTTTACATAAAATCCAATATTTCCTAAGGCTAAAAATGGGGGTATTACATTTCCTCTCCCTTAGAATAACACCGTCCTCAGTGTTCCAATACTTAGGAATACATACACAATTTACACCTATCCAAAATTCACAAAATGTGGAAGGTGTGTCCTGCATTTCATCTTTTATTTTGACCTTCCATGACCAACTCCTTGGTATCAACAGGTTGCTCCTGTTGGCCTTGACCTTATAGCTCCACAACAATCCCTTCCATTTCTTTACCTTCCAGCTGATCCAAAAGTGTAGAAACTTTATGGCTATAATTCATCTTGATGTCCCTTGTTGGGAAGTTGCGGAGGCAATGATTTCCTCCACATTCCCAACATTTCAGTGGTTTCTTTTTCTTTACCTGCTACAATTTCCCTGATTCGTCCAGCCTTGAGCGTTTCTTAATGGGTTGATTGGGTGATTGCATCTTCATTGACACATTGTCTTGTCCACTGCTAATAGCTTCCATAATGCCTTTTACCTGATTTTGTAGACAAATAGAGCCCTGCAAGACCTTGTGGTTAATTTTGTTCTGTTGCTTTTGTAGCTTGAGCATTTCCCCAAGATTTTCTTAGGTCTTGGAAATTGTTTGAAGTATATTTTCAGCCAAGTCCAATAGATTTTGGTCTGCTTCCATGATCAACGTGCATAGATATCCACACTTTTCTTACTATCAACACTTGTCTGGTAACAGCTGCAACCAATTGATTTGCCTTTCACCTGTGAGACTCATTATTGCAAATCTTGTTAGGCCAAGCATTAAGATCAGTTACTTACTTTCCCAATTCACATGGAAATTTCATGCTTAATCCATGATACTTCCACACATTTCATGCTTGTCCAACATACAAATTAACCCATTCATGTTCATCCTTTCACAGGGAATTAACTAATTCATCATTCACAATTTATTCAAGCAGAATAAACACAATCAACTTTCAGTCATAACATGCATTCAACAATTTTATGTTTTCTAAAATGCATCAATCAAAAGGGAAAGAGAAGAGTAATATTTCCCCCCTGTTAATCTTGTTCCAATCCAGAGACCCACCACACTATGGTTCCGTGCTCCTTGGTCTCTTTCACTTCAATTGTGAATGCTTAACTCACCATTTTCCTAGTTTTGGCGATGACACTTGGTGTCTAAGGTCTGTCCAAGGCTTCTCATCCAGGGAATCCTTCCCTATGGTTTCCTACATAAACTTTGCATGTTAGGACCCACACAAGTCCACTAGCACCACTTTACATTGATACTCGTACTAATCTTTCTAGGACAGTCACATGTCCACATGCATCTTTAGGATGCCTTCAAGGTTCTTGCTTCCAGCAATACCTACACTCAAACATTGAGTCAATTCACATGTCAAGTTCATTTTCATAGGGTTTATCTCTAAATAAGAGTTTTAAATCATAACCAAATCATATACACATGTATTTTCATATTAAATAAGCAAGAAGATGCAAGAAGATGCAAGATAAACCAAATACTTATCTTTATGAGCATCTTTCTTTACTTCCACGGGTATCCCGCATTGACTTCAGACAACTATGGCACCCACAAGACCTGACCCACCCCTTCCAGTGCTCTTCAAGTGTGCATCGAAAGGTAACCAAGTTTCTGCAAGCCGCAGATCACATGTGCATACAATAACGAATGTTTGTCCATCACACAAGCTGCTCCACAACATTCAACGCCCAACTAGTGCACCGACTAGATTTACCAAGCGTTTAAGGAATGTTTGGTTAGCACCCAAGCTTCTCCACAACATTCAATGCTCAACCAGTGCACCGAATGGATTTACCAAGCATTTATGGTGCCAAACCAGTCCCATACTTGGTTTTCCCTCTCCATTACCAAGCCAACACTCCCGTATGCGTTAACAGGCCAATGGGAGGAAAATGCACCATGACCATTCATAGGTCAAGGTTCTACTTCAGAGCCATAGACATCTTCTCGTGCTCCAACCAGTCTCGACACCCACTTCACTTTTCTCCTTAGCATGCATCACCAATTGCATGTGTAATAGTTGACAACACAAGGTGGGTAGGTAAGCTCGTCAGTATCACTGATATAAAATTGTAACATACTTCATACAAGTTCACTCTCTAATATTGAAACACCAGAAATGCATCCATTCCTTTAGAGTGTATTCAATGTTGAAAACCATAACACAACACAACACCCGTAAGGTGTGCACCCCTTTCCGATGTGAATCATGTAGGCCCTAATCACACTCAAGCAGTCTGAAATAAAAACATACAATCCACTCCAATAGTCTGAAATTAAAACATATAATCACACTCCAGCAGTCTGAAATAAAATCATACAATCACACTCCAACAGTATGAAATAAAAACATGCCCTGGACATTAATTCTAATAATCAGACATGCATATTTTTAACAAGGGCCACAAATAAATTATCTGTTTTGCATATGTATCTTCTCTTCCAGCAATGTGTCCTCCTCAATCAATTTCAAATCTGAATTTACAATTCTGTTCACTACAGAATTTTGGTTTATTCAACCATGAGGCCATCCTCATATTGTTTGGCTCTTGTAAGTGATATCACCCTGTCCATTATGGTCTTACACTTGCTGCCATAATCTGGGAATCCAGCTACAACATGCTCCCTTGATACAATTTTAAAGGACCAAACAACCATTAGTAATTATTAGCAAAATCTTCCAATCTGAAATGTATAAATCTGTTCTGTACATAAATTAGATTTTGCAACCATGGGATCACTCTCATAAAATTAAATCAGAGAATTTCAAATCTATTTCATCCAGAAATCAGATTTCACATTCATGATATCCTTCTCACAATATTTGGCTTGCACACATTAGATCCCATCCTTTATTATGGACTTACATGCATTGTTATGTCCATGAAAATTCTACCTACAATCTAAAATTTCATTCAACCAAGCACTTGGTGAGTATTGTAATGTACCCTCCTGCGGACCCAATTCGAGGAGGGGAACATGCTAACAATCTATGGGGCTTTTCATAAAACTCAGCCCATTCATTAGATTCATAGCAATAAAATAAATGTGTGCCAATGTAAATTCAACAAACATGCACAGCGAAAATAAAAACATCATCCACACACATCTTTCATATGCATACACATATCAAAACAGTCATCAATTTATATATTGCAGAGGCAAAACACATGGATAGAGAACACTCGTCTTCATTGTGCAATTGTCCCAAACAACTAGCTATGTTGCTGCAATGTTCCACCCAACTGTAGGCTCTTTGATGACATATACTCAGTCCGTCCGAAGGTCACTCCTGAGCTGGGCATGATTCTTACAAGAAAAAGGGGACATTCAGCTCATACACAGCCAATTAAGCATTTCATTTGAGCCAATCCAGTCCATAGCTGGGTTTATCAGGCTACATCAGAACCCTAGATTCTTGCACTCAAGCTCAATCCAAAACAATGGAGACCCATGACCCATACCCCAACATACTCTTTTCTCACACAGCCAGCACAATCATTGGGCAGGGATACACATTTAACAATGGGATTTACAACGAGATGGTCATGGGTTTTCCCCAATTCGTTTCTAGACAAAACGGATTATGGGATGGGAAAAACATTCACAGGGAGGAAAACGAATTCTCTCCCAACTAACTAAGCATTCAACAGTCAAACGGTCTCTATGGAACCCAAATTCGACTCCCCTTCTTCCCCACTGGTATAAAAAACAAAAACGACCTTCTCGCAGCTGAGAATGAATGAAAACACCCAATTTTGATGGGGAAAAACACCCAGGTAGCTCCAAACTCGTGAGGGAGGAAGACTGCCTGATGGATAATGGCTTGGGGAGCAATTCATGGCTCTTTTCTTGCCCAAGAAGCAAAACGCGATTTCCCATGCAGGATGGCTTGCCCAGACCCGAATTTGGACAACCATACCTCTCATTCCCCAAGGCATTAACTACCTCAACCAACTCTTGGGAGAAATCAATGATTGGGTACAAAAGTCAACATGGGTAGTTGAGGGTTTGATGGGTTCTCTCATTGACACTTGGCTTGACTTGACTGGCTCCAAGGGTTTGAATGTTTTCCCTTCCAATTCCTTGTAAAATCATGCCCCCATCTCTTGTTGCATTGCATAGCTAGTTGTGGGTATTTTATTAAAACACATATTTACATGATGTTTGAAATTCCAATGTGCCTGGCTAGCACGCAAACCATATGCATCAATAAATCGATGGTGGGGCCTTGGCCTTGAGCTCCTCACCATGATTTCATAACAATATTACATCATTTACAATTTTAATGCCATGGGGTCAAACTGGGGAAGTTACATACCCCTCCCCTTGGAATAACACTGTCCTCGGTGTTCCAATACTTCAGAATGTATACCCACTTTACACATGCCTCAAAAATTCACAAATGGTGGAAAGTCTGTCCTACATTCCATCTCTTTACTTTGACCTTTCAGGATCAAGTCCTTTGGCTTCCTCAAGCTACTCCTCCTGGCTTCGATATTCCATCTTTGTAGGTGGGCATTACTCCACAGCAATCCATTTCCTTTATTACCCTTCCAGCTGATCTACAAGTCTGGAATTCCATGGCTACCATCTTTCTTGCTATCCTGGTAACTAATTGAGGAAGATTTCCAGCCAAAACAAATAGCTTTTGGTCTGCTTCCATGATCAAGGTGCACAACTGCCTCTCACTTTTCTCACTAGCAATCACTTGGCTAGTAACAGCTGCAACAATGGCTTTCAATGTCTCTCCTGTGAGACTCATCATAGCAATTCCTGTTAGGACAAGCATAACACAATATTAAAATTAGTCAATTTTTTCCCCAATAGACTTGGAACGTCCATGCTTTACTCATGAGACTTCCACACATTTCATGCTTTCCCAACATACACATGAACTCATTCATGTTCATCCTTTCACAGGAAAATAACTATTTCAGCTTTCACAATTCATTCCAAGCAATAAACACCATCAAATTCCAGTCACAACATGCATTCAACAATCCTTTTGTTTCTTAAATGCATCAATCAAAAAGGAAAGAGAAGAGTAAGAGTTTCCCCCTCTTAGTCTTGTTCCAATCTGGAGGCATGCAATAACTCTGGTTTTCTTGCTCCTTATCCTCTTTCACTTCAATGTGAATGTTTGACTTGCCCTTTCTTGGCTATGACACTTAGTGTCTAAGGTCTGTTGAATGATTTTCAACTAAGGAACCCTTCCCCATTGTTGCCTACAAAACCTTTGGTTGCTAGGACCCACACACATCCACTAGCACCATCTTTCATTACTACTCATACTGAGCTCTTTAGGAAAGTCATATATCCACATGCATCCCTATGATGCCTTCATAGTCCTTGCTTCCAGCAATACCTACACTCAAACATTGAATCAATTCACATGCTTAGTTTATTTTCATAGGGTTTATCTCCAAACGAGAATTTAAGAAATCATAACCGAATCATATACACACGTATATTCATATTAAATAAGAAAGAGCTACAAGATAACCAAATGCTTATATGCATTGGATGTCTACACTTTATCCCATGGGATCCTTCTTTGCTTTACAAGCCTTGGATTTCCCGTGGATACAATAATGAATGTTGGGATAGCACGCAGGCTACTCCACAACCATTCAAATAGGCAATGCCAGGACAGTACGCCGACTGGGTTCTATCAATTAATTAAGGGATGTTTGGCCAGCACGACGGCTGCTCCACAACATCAAGTGGTTAATGCCCCCACCAACTATTCTCTGAATTTATCGCGCTTCAATTACTCTCTGGATTTGCCAATAATTTTATAGCGCCGCGACCAGTTATTCTCTGGTTCTACCAAGAAATTTATAGCGCCCAACCAGTTACTCCCTGGTTTACCAAGAAATTTATAGCGCCCAACCAGTTACTCCCTGGTTTACCAAGAATTTTATAGTTCTTTCAGGGTCCTTGCTTTCCTGCAATGCCCAAGGTTTCCAACAAAGAAACAATAGTGTATCAGCTTAGCTGTTAGAAGACTTATACCTAAAATCTTCATTATTCCAAACAAGAACTAAATGAAGATGAATACTTATCTGTATTGTGCATTTCCTTTCTGGTCCATAGGATCCTGCTTCGCTTTGCAAGCCTTGGGATCGCCTATGGACTTGGATGTTTGGCCAACACGCATGTTGCTCCACAACATCAAATAGTTAATGCCCAACCAGTACACCTTCACGCCGACTAGGTTTACCAAGCATTTGTGGTGCCCAACCAATCCCATACCTGGTTGGCCCTCTCCATTTCTGAGCCAGCACATTCATCTAGGTCATTGACCAATGGAAGGAAACTGCGCCACTGACCATTATAGGTCAAGGCTCTACCACTCTTCCTTAGGATTGCATCAACCTTTTACTAATACCTCCACAACACCCAAGCAAATAATGCCAAACCAGTACACCAACTGGGTTCATTAGGCATGCAACAACCCTTCATCAATGCCTCCACAACACCCAAGCAATAATGCCAAACCAGTGCACCAACTAGGTTCATTGGGCATGCAACAACCCTTCATGCGCATAACAATTCTCCATCCACACAAGGATGGCACTCATTTTCCCAGGCAAGCCAACGGTTCCCTTTAGGAACTCTATAGGTGGCTTTCCTGACTACAGGCTATCATGGCCCCATGATACCCACTCACACTACACAAAGGTTACCATTGCTCATACAGTCCTCTTAAGCATCCTTTCTTTACTTTTCCTCTGAACGTGCAACACCAAATTGCACCTGTGTAAGCTAATATCACAAGAAGGATAACCAGACTCATCAGTATTGTCGCTCTAAAATTGTAACCATACTTCATAACATTCACTATCAAGTATTGAAACACCAGGAATGCGTCCATTCCCTTAGGGTGTAGTCAATATTGACAACCCTATCATAACCCAGCACCAGAAAGGTGTGCACTCCATTTCGGATGTGAGACATGTTGGCCCTAATCATACTCAAGCAGTCTAGAATAATAATGAAATAATAAAACATGCTCTGCATATTAAATATAATAACCAGACATGTATATTCTGAGTTAGGGTTACAAAATACTTATCCCTTTTTCAGATGTATCTTTCCTTTCTTTGCGAAGAATGGGGGCTCCCTTCTATGAGTCAACAGTACTTCGGTTTTCCACCCCAGATATTTTCACATTCCATAACCACACATGCCTTCTTGGCATAATTTCACCATCTCACTGACATGGCTTTACCAACATGCAATTCGGTTGAGACATTGTCACATTTACAATGGCGTTTCACCCGAAACCCATTTCCAAAGCATGGGATCCTTCCCATCTAGTTTGGCTTCTGCAGGCCATCACACATGGTCTTCCTGCAATGTGTCATCCTGGCACACTTTATCAAATAGCCAAAGAGTCAGCAACATTTAGCAATAAGCTTCAAATATGATTGTTCCATAACCAATCAATAGCATTAATAATTAAATTCAATATGAATTTACAATTCTGTCTCCTACAAAAATTGATTTGCTTAGCAATGAGGCCCTCCTCATATTGTTTGGATCTTGTGAGTGGTGTCACTTTGCCCATTATGGTTTCACCCTTGCTACCATACATGAACATCCACCTACAACATGTCCTCCTGACACAATTTTATATAAGCCAAACAGTGATTAGCAATTATAAGCAAATTCTCAAATCTGAAATTTACAAATATGTTTTTTTACATAAATTAGATTTGTAACCAAGAGATTATTCTCATAAACTTAAATCAAACAATTTTCATATTTGTTTCATGCATAAGTTATAACCATGGGAACCCTCTCATAACCTTTGGCTTCTACACATGGTAGATCCCGGTCTTTACTATGGACTTATCCTCGTTGCCATACGCAAGACTTTCCTACCTGAAATCTGAACTTCAATCAGCCAAACACGTTATGAGTATCTATGCATATAATCCTTTCATTGCTACAACAGTTACTTAAATGATCTCAGAATTATAACACTCAATAATTCGAACACTTTCAGCTGTTAATATTTGAAATGCAATGAAATTTAAACCTTTCTATATTTGCATCATCATCATAATAAAATTGCAAGACACAGTCACACTATCCATGCAATTTAAATAAACTGTAGATACTCATTACTTCATATTCCATGCAACTCTGTCCTTCCATAGAGCGCTCTGGTAGCCCATCCACATGTCTACCTTCTTCATGCAATCATTCTCCTGCATTCACAGCAGCTCATGAAATGGTCTCAGCATTAACAATGGTTCACCATTTCATCGATTATCTTAATTGCGTTGAAACATATATATCACAACCATGCATTCACACAATGCATCTCAACATGTGCGCCCGCACATATGCATGCACATTCAAAACATTTACATAATATTTTGATGTGCATTCACTTAATGCATAACCCCTCAATACAACCTTGCATTAATCCATGAATACTATGCATTCCACCATATTATGGTCAAACCATGACTGTCTCATATGGCATGTACTACCACAACATGACTATAAGTCTTTATTTGCTTTGGTTGTTAAACTCACTACCAACATACACAAATGGTATGATATAATTTCATATGAATGCATTGAAGTTTCTAAGAAATTATAGGGTGTAAGTCTCATTGCCTTCACTTACCCATACCTCACCATACTTTGTAGGTTGGCATTCACATTCATGCACTTAGTATCACATGCAAACCAATCAACATAGTTTAAACATAGTTGAAGGGATCTTACCAAATCCTCTTTCAACATTCATGCAATTTAAGCACAAATAACCATCACCTGCATGGATGTCATTAACATCACTTGATGTTACCTGATCAGTTGGCCTCTTACCAAGGATACACAGTCCTTTTTCCAACCTCATGATCGCAGATTTGTTGCACCATCCTTTCTTCATAAGGTTGTTGGTCATATGCAACAATCATCGTTCACATCTTTAGCCATGCTTTGGTTGTATTTGGTCCTACAACCAATGCGAACACAACTAATTATTAGCAACCACACTAATTATCTTAAGTGTCTCATTGCATATGTAAAACCTCGCTATTTTATCCATATGCAATATCATATACATTCAAAAACATTTTCACATGCAATGTGCAATGTTTCTTAATATGCCATCCAATGCACAGTCATATCATCTATCTAATTTCTCGCATTTTCATTCATGCTTCTATGGTCTGATTCATACAACCATTATCAACTACATTAATTGTCATCAGCCATAGACAATACCATTAATGGGCTATTACATGTGTAACTTCATTATTTTATCAATATGCAACATCATGCTCGTGCATAAGCAATTCACATGCATTATGCAATGACTCTCTAATCATGCCCACTAATTCATATGCATTATTCTCTTGCATTTCCAGCATCCCTATGCCATAATTTTCAGTATATAAAACTCAGGAAATAAAAACACAATAGCATGAGAGGAGTTAAGGAATTATCTCTTTCCAATTCCTCATTATGACATGGAGTTCCTCCTTCACATCATAGCTGATCCTTTTCTTGTCTTCCCTACCAAGCACACAACGATTCATTAGCTATGATCTTCTCACGAATTAGCAATTCAATATATACATAAGTGTATAACATTCATTCTTGCTATTTTCCAAACATGCAATTCTTATGCTATAAACAGAAATAGTTTAAGGTGAGGAACCTCCCTTTTATTGACATTGCCTTGCTGCTCCCACTACTCATCCGCAATGCATATTACAGCCAATTACTCTTAATAAGGCCTCCACACTCTTCTTATGCAATTCCTACTTCTCATCCCAAGCATAGAGAATGCATTTCACATTTTCAACGACTGTCTCTGGGGGACGACGGGGGTCAAGGGGGCTTGCTGCCACTGCAGGGCGGGTCGAGGGCCCTTGTTTTTTTTTTTCTTTGTAAATCCTTCAATTTCGCGCAATCTGGCACATAAGTTCCATGGCATTTTTCAACTTTCGGCACCTGAAAAATCTCCCTGGAAAACAACTGAAATTCCCTGTTTCGTAGCAACTCGTCCAGTTCTTCCGATCTGTTGCGGAGCAACTCGCTGAGTTCTTCCAACCTGTTGTAGAGAAACTCGCTGAGTTCTTTCACCGAAAAACACTTAGAAAATTTTTGAGATTTTTCGGACCAGCTCGCCGAGTCCTTCCGCCGTTGTTGACCAACTCGTCAAGTTCTTCCGCCATTGCGGACCAACTTGTTGAGTTCTTCCGGTCGAAAACTCAGCTTTTCCTTCAGACAACATCAGCGCAAACTCACCAGTTCTTTTCGTTGTTTCAGCAAAAACTTGCCAACTCCTTCCGCCGTTTCGGCGAAAACTCGCCAACTCCTTCCGCTATCTCGGCCCAGAACTCATAACCTTTTTTGGCAAACTTATTGATTTTTTGCCGGTTCGTTACGGAACAACTCGCCAAGTTTTGCTGGCAACTTTGGCGCAACTCAATGAGATTCGTCGAAATGCATTGGCTCAACTCCACGAGACTCGCCGAAACAGTTAGGCAAAACAATTAGAAAATTTTTGAAAATTTTGAAAATTGGTAAATTTTCCTTAATGGTCTGTGCGGAACAAGAAACATACTTACCTCTGCATGTTGCCCGATTTGGCCCATTAGGCCCAATGCTGCAACCATCTCTCTGATACCATTCTGTAACGTACCCTCCTGCGGACCCAATTCGAGGAGGGGAACATGCTAGAAATCTATGGGGCTTTTCATAAAACTCAGCCCATTCATTAGATTCACAGCAATAAAATAAATGTGTGCCAATGTAAATTCAACAAACATGCACAGCAGAAATAAAAACATCATCCACACACATCTTTCATATGCATACACACATCAAAACAGACATCAAGTTATACATTGCAGAGGAAAAATACATGGATAGAGAACACTCATCTTCGTTGTACAATTGTCCCAAACAACTAGCTATGTCGCTGCAACGTTCCACCCAACCGTAGGCTCTTCAACGGCATATACTCAGTTCGTCCGAAGGCCACCTCCAAGCTGGGCATGATTCTTACAAGGTAAAGAGGACATTCAGCTCATACACAACCAATTAAGCATTTCATTTGAGCCAAGCCAGTCCATAGCTAGGTTTATCAGGCTACATCAGAACCCTGAATTCTTGTACTCAAGCTCAATCCAAAACAATGGAGACCCATAACCCATACCCCAACATACTCTTTTCTCACACAGCCAGCACAATCATTGGGCAGCGATACACATTTAACAATGGGATTTCCAACAGTATGGCCATGAGTTTTCCCCAATTCGTTTCTAGCCAAAATGGATTATGGGATGGGAAAAACATTCACAAGGAGGAAAATGAATTCTCTCCCAACTAACTAAGCATTCAACAGTCAAACGGTCTCTATGGAACCCAAATTCGACTCCCCTTCTTCCCCAATGGTATAAAAAACAAAAACAACCTTCTCCTAGCTGAAAATGAATTAAAACACCCAATTTCGATGGGGAAAAACGCCCAGGTAGCTCCAAACTTGTGAGCGAGGAAGACTGCTTGATGGATAATGGCTTGGGGAGCAATTCATGGCTCTTTTCTTTCCCAAGAAGCAAAACACGATTTCCCATGCAGGGTGGCTTGCCCATGCCCGAATTTGGACAGCCATACCTCTCATTCCCCAAGGCATTAACTAACTCAACCAACTCTTGGGAGAAATCAATGATTGGGTACAAAAGTCAACATGGGTAGTTGAGGGTTTGATGGGTTCTCTCATTGACACTTGGCTTGATTTGACTGGATCCAAGGGTTTGAATGTTTTCCCTTCCAATTCCTTGTAAAATCATGCCCCCATCTCTTGTTACATTGCATAGCTAGTTGTGGGTATTTTATTAAAATGCATATTTACTTGATGTTTAAAATTCCAATGTGCCTGGCTAGCATGCAAACCATATGCATCAATAAATCGATAGCGGGGCCTTGGCCTTGAGCTCCTCACCATGATTTCATAACAATATTACATCATTTACAATTTTAATGCCATGGGGTCAAACTTGGGACATTACAAGTATCCATGCACATAATCATTTCATTGCAGCATTTATAACAACCACTAGGGTGATCTCCTAACTATAATCAAACCATAATTCAAACACTAACAATTGTTAGTATCTCAATCAGCTTTTCCTTTAGACAACTTCGGCGCAAAGTCGCCAATTCTTTCCACCGTTTCAGCGAAAACTCGCCAACTCCTTCTGCCGTTTCAGCGAAAACTCGCCAACTCCTTCCGCCGTTTCGGCGAAAACTCACCAACGCCTTCCGCTGTCTCGGCCCAAAACTCATAACTTTTTGCCGAAATTTTCCTTCTTTTTCGGCGAACTTATTGATTTTCTGTTGGTTCGTTGCGGAACAACTCGCCAAGTTTTGCAACTTCAGTGCAACTCAATGAGATTCGTCGAAATGCATCGGCTCAACTCCACGAGACTCGCCGAAACAGTTAGGCAAAACACTTAGAAAATTTTTGAAAATTTTGAAAATTGGTAAATTTTCCTTAATGGTCTGTGCAAAACAGGAAACATACTTACCTCTGCATGTTGCCTGATTTGGCCCATTAGGCCCAATGCTGCAACCATCTCTCTGATACCATTCTGTAACATACTCTCTTGCGGACCCAATTCGAGGAGGGGAACATGCTAGCAATCTATGGGGATTTTCATAAAACTCATCCCATTCATTAGATTCACAACAATAAAATAAATGTGTGCCAATGTAAATTCAACAAACATGCACAGCGGAAATAAAAACATCATCCACACACATCTTTCTTATGCATACACACATCAAAACAGTCATCAAGTTATACATTGCAGAGGCAAAACACATGGATAGAGAACACTCCTCTTTGTTGTGCAATTGTCCCAAACAACTAGCTATGTCGTTGCAATGTTCCACCCAATCGTAGGCTCTTCAACGGCATATACTCATTCCGTCCGAAGGCCACCCCCGAGCTGGGCATGATTCTTACAAGGTAAAGGCGACATTCAACTCATACAAAGCCAATTAAGCATTTCATTTGAGCCAAGCCAGTCCATAGCTAGGTTTATCAGGCTACATCAGAACCCTGAATTTTTATACTCAAGCTCAATCCAAAACAATGGAGACCCATAACCCATACCCCAACATACTCTTTTCTCACACAGCCAACACAATCATTGGGCAGGGATACACATTTAACAATGGGATTTACAACAGGATGGTCATGGGTTTTCCCTAATTCATTTCTAGCCAAAACGGATTATGGGATGGGAAAAACATTCACAGGGAGAAAAACGAATTCTAGCCAAAACGGATTATGGGATGGGAAAAACATTCACAGGGAGGAAAACGAATTCTCTCCCAACTAACTAAGCATTCAACAGTCAAACGGTCTCTATGGAACCCAAATTCGACTCCCCTTCTTCCCCACTAGTATAAAAAACAAAAACGACCTTCTCCCAGCTGAGAATGAATTAAAACACCCAATTTCGATGGGGAAAAATGCCCAGGCAGTTCCAAACTTGTGAGGGAGGAAGACTGCTTGATGGATAATTTCTTGGGGAGCAATTCATGGCTCTTTTCTTTCCCAAGAAGCAAAACGCGATTTCCCATGCAGGGTGGCTTGCCCATACCCGAATTTGGACATCCATACCTCTTATTCCCCAAGGCATTAACTACCTCAACCAACTCTTGGGAGAAATCAATGATTGGGTACAAAATTCAACATGGGTAGTTGAGGGTTTGATGGGTTCTCTCATTGAAACTTGGGTTGATTTGACTGGCTCCAAGGGTTTGAATGTTTTCCCTTCCAATTCCTTGTAAAATCATGCCCCCATCTCTTGTTGCATTGCATATCTAGTTGTGGGTATTTTATTAAAATGCATGTTTACATGATGTTTGAAATTCCAATGTGCCTGGCTAGCACGCAAACCATATGCATCAATAAATCGATGGCGGGGCCTTGGCCTTGAGCTCCTCACCATGATTTCATAACAATATTACATCATTTACAATTTTAATGCCATGGGGTCAAACTGGGGACGTTACAAGTATCCATGCACATAATCATTTCATTGCAGCATTTATAACAACCACTGGGGTGATCTCCAAACTATAATCAAACCATAATTCAAACACTAACAATTGTTAGTATCTCAAATGCAATGAAATACAATTACTTCATATGCATCATTATCACAATAAGATTCCAAGATACAGTTACATGGTCTATGCAATTCAACAAAATTTCCAATACTTATTATTATACATGCATATCCATTCATGCAACTCTAACCTCCCAATAGAACACTAGTATCCCATCAAGCACAACTACCTTCTTCATGCAATTTTTTCCTCGTAGCATCTCATGGAAGGAGCTTAGAATTTTTAACAATTCTACTATTTCATCTATTATCTAATTGCAATGAAATATATATATCACAACCATGCATTCACACAATGCATACTAAGTTACTAAAATATATGTAACCACACACATGCATGCATAATGAACAAGATCTACATAATATATTTTAATGTATATTTACTTAGTGTACCCGATGCACTACAGCAGTGATCTAAACATTCTTGTGCCTATACAAGTTTCTTAACATGGTAAGTTGGGAAATTTAGTCGATGCTTCAATACAATACCCAGCCATCTCCCTAATTACTTGGTTAACTATTTGGGTGCCTTCTTCTTCATCCAAACACAACATATCGAGGGTTCTCTCACTCCTCGATTGTTGTCAAAGAAAATTTCATCCCAAATTAACACCAATAGGGAGTTCATGGGATATTTGTTGAGCACCGCAGGCTTCAAAACCCAACATTCTCATGGTTTCACATGGCATGCTCTTATTTCTTATGGATGCATTCAAAATTTTAAACAATCACATGGTATAATGCTCATTTCCTTTACTACCACCTACCCCACCATACCCTGTGGGATGTCATTCACCTAAATGCAATCAACCTTACATGCATACCATTTTATGATGATTGAAACATAGTTAAAGGATTCTTACCCGTCCTTCTCAACATTTATACAATTAGCATAATAAACATTACCTGCATGGCTGCCATCAACATACCATATGATGTTACCTGATCAATTGGACTCTTACCAAGGACTACACAGTCCTTCCACCAACTTCTTGATCATGGATTTGTGCTCCGGCCTTTCATCACAAGGCTGCTAGTCACATGCAATATCATCATCAACATATTCAACCATGCTTCTATTATCTTGGTCCTTTCGTTGTGGTTTCCAATAAACTTGGACATATTATGTTGACCAAGATATCTAGGATATCCTCCTCTTGAAATGAAGAACATCATTTTTTCATTTCTCGAAGCAAAATGTAAGCAAGGCATCTCAAATATCTTTACTCCATATCTTGTGCAACATTGCAAGAATCATAGGCATGCAGCATAGGCTTATTCCGCAATCCTTTTAGTGGATGTGCATCCTTGTTAGGTGTGCATTCAAATTATAATACAATGTGCTCATTAACAACTTTTTCCAATATGAAATACCACTTGCAAGCACAAGCAAGTTCACATGCACTATGCCTTATCTTCTTAATATGCCTACTATGCATTCACATATGCATAACCTTTATACTTGCTACTTTCTAGGCATGCAATTTTGATTCTATAAACAAAATAGTTTAAGGTGAGAAATTTCCCTCTTTATCAATACTGCAATCTGTTCAATTCCAACTCCATATGGATTCCTTCAAGGCACATTGTATGCCCTTGCACTTCCTTCAAATCCTGGTTACTTGCCTGTAACTCATACTTTGGCCCAAGAAGCCCCAGTGATGCAACCTTGGGCTCTGATACCATTCTGTCACGTCCCCTATCCCCTCAATGACCTTTAGAGTGATGGGGGAACAACCTTGAACAACCTGCTACATTTTGTGTCTTCCAAAACTTATCCGCAACTCTAATATTTTGCACAACCGCAATTATCTTTGGTCCGCTACTCCACAATCCGCGACTCCAAGTCGGAAGTCGGAAATCGGATCTCCAAAATACACAGCATTGAAAACACCTCTCCAACTTTTGCAATTCCGCAATCTGCGATGTGAGACTCAGAAAGTCGGACATTAGGGGATTTTTGAGGTCTAAAATGTGCCTCCTAGGGGAAATAATAAAATAAGAGTTATAATAATAAAATAAGAGTTCTAAATTTTAGAGAGGAAAAATAAAAACTACTTTTTCTTATCGTATATTTGACATAGCTCCTTAACGGTTTACCCAAATTTCAAGTTTGAGCACTCGTTGGATGCGTATTTTAATTCCATATCCAACCCATACCCACACTACATACTTATGAGGAACCCGCAACATGAAAAAATGAAAATTTCAATAAAAAAAAATGTATTTTAATATTAAAATATACTTTTTTATTTAAATTTTCATTTTTTCATGTCGTGGGTGCCTCAGAAGTATGCATTGTGGGTATGGGTTGGATGTGGAATTAAAATCCGCATTCAAGGAGTGCCCAAACTTGAAATTTGGGTAAACCGTTAAGGAGCTATGTTAAAAATACAATAAGAAAAAGTAGTTTTTTCTTTTTCCCTCCAATTTGTTTTACAAATTTTACCCTTATGGTTGACATCATCATCTTGAATCCTATTGGTTCTTATAAAGTGAAATTTTATGGTACATTATTTGTTTTGAGGCCCATTTTTTACTTCAAAACTCCCCTAATGGTGCCAATTACCCGACATCGAACACACCTCTCTGACTTCCACAGTTCTGCAATCTGCGATGCGGGACTCAGAAAGTCAAAGCGCCAATTACCCAGTGTCAAAAACACCTCTCCGACTTCCATAGTTTTTCAATCCGTGATGTGGGACTCAGAAATTCATAGCACCAATAATCCAACTTCGCATATTTCCTCTTCCGAATTCTGCAGTCCGCGATGCGGAAGTCGGAAATTCGGAACACCAATTCACCATTTCGACGAAAATGCACTTCTGACTTTCGCATTTTGCATCCGCGATGTGGGAGTCAGAAATTCGGAACACCAACTTCACTATCTCGACGATTATGAGCCTCCAACTTCAGCACTTTGCATCTGTGATGCGAGATTCAGAAGGTAAGGATGCCAAACACACTGCGTCGAAAAAACGTGCCCTTGAATTCCGCATTCCGCAATGCAGGAGTCGGGAGAGCGGAACGCCAAAATGCCCGGCGTGAAGAAAATGTACCTGCAACTTCCACATTCCAAATTGTAGATTCAGAAAGTCGGAAGCTGGCCATACCCCTGTGACCACAATCTTCTAAGGCTGATAACTTCTTCATCCTTAGTCCATTTTGGGAAAATCTGGCACTTTTGGAAATCTCTCGGCGAGCCCTACATAACTACATGATCCTCTGCTGCATCCAATGACTTTGTTCATGTCCTTCTTCCAACCTAAAAGGTGGCCCCAAGCTTCCTCAAGGCCTCTTCCCCACTTTGCAAGGCTCTTATACTACTTTTTCATGGACCCTTTCCTTCATCTAGTCCATAGAGGAAGCCTGAACACCACATGGGGATGTCTATTTCTTCCCCACAGTCCTAACTAAACCCTCAGCGCACTTAGGGCCTCAACCAAACTCATCCTTATTCATCAATGAACAAATTTACATATAAGTAAAGCACATAGAGGCGGAACACAACTACATTAACCCATATTAACACACACTCATATGCATTTACCAACATTCATCATGGGCATAATAACAACATAAATACAAGTGTTCACTCCATTAATCAGCTGGTTCATTCCATGCATTTATACATAAACAAACAATCAACCATGTAGATAAATTGGCATAATTCAGAGACAACAGGAAACACTAATATTTAATTGAAACCACTAAGCAAAATGGCTATGGACTGCAACATTCCAACCCAACCATAGGTCTTTTCCCATCCTGTAGTATTTCAACACTCATAGACCACCCTCGAGCTGGGGCTATGTATCCACTAAGGAGGAACTACTCAGGTCCACTTACAGTCTTGGTTTTACAATCATTCAGGTCATCCAGCACACAGCTGGATATGTCAAGCTAATAGGGAGACAAGGAAGGGTTTTCTAAGTCAATGAGCTCCTTCACGGAGATACAGGCATGTCTAGTTATATCCAGACAGTCCAGGAACCCCCATCACCTCCACTCTTAGCCTAATTAAGGTCCCCTTCACTGCGGCACAGTCCCTCGATCACCTCTTTCCTCAGCGTTGACCTGGGCTAGTATGGGAGGTCCCAACTACTAATCCATGGTTAAATGAACCTTCACTGGCTCTACCATGAAACCTAAAACCCCTAATCTCTTCCCCACTGCGATCCACTCTTGGATATCTTCCATGTTGCGACCGAAAGCTCTGTCCCACATCTGGACTTTTAGGCTGTAACGTCCCCCTCACCCAACCCGACCATCGAGAGGGGATGTTGGCCAAATCTCGGCTTTCAAATTTTGCCCCAGATCCATAATATGAATTTCAACAAACAGAATGTGTGTAGAACATAAATAAACATGGACAGCGGAATTCAAATTGTCCACACACATCTAATATAAAAATACAAGCATAAACATTACAGGCATCAAATAAAACATTTAGATTCAATACATGAGAATACTTATCTTTAAGCAATGCAGATCCAAGCAACTGATTATGTAAGAGCGCTTTTCCACCCAACCATAGAACTTGTCCATCCTGTACTATTTCATCTCCCAAGTTTACCCCCAAGCTGGGATATGAGTCCACCAAGGCGAGGGAAACACCTACAGGCTTCTATCTCTCAGCCCACAGCCCATTCTGCTCTTTGTGTTTAGCCAAAATCTCATACAAAGCTCTACAAGGGCCTCACTTAGCCTTAATCTGTGGCTTCTCAAGCACCTACGAGCAGCATAACTCATGGGTAAGGGTTCCCATCTTGCCCAACCTCTCTGCTCACCTACAACCAACAAAACCCACTTCCCAATCTGCAACATGGTCTCCAAATTCAAATTTCTAAGTTCAAAATAACATGGTAATTTCATGGGTAGCAATGGAGAGCTCTGCAACCTCTAACGCTGCATGAAAGAATGAGACAAATGAGGGTTGACTCTAAGTGATATGGGAAAATGGTGACAATACAACTGACATAACTTCTGGCAGTAGGGAAAGGACTCCTGGTAGCTACAGACTGACTTCTGTCATGATAGAACTGTCACAAAAGTGCATCCAATCCCATGCTATAATAACTACATGAGGTGACTTTTCCCACCAACCACACACATGCATCAATGATTGGAAAAATGGTCAAAAAAGGAGATAATTGGCTTATTCAAGGCACATGACATAATTTTGGGTGAGTTCTAAGCTTGACACTTGGAAGCATAGGATTTGGTTTCCCATAGGCCCCCTTCCTCTTCCCCTTTGGTGGAATCATAGCCCCTTTGGTGCTCCTTACACAGCTATTGTTGGACCATTTTATTATGTATGCACATAAGATTTACATATACTCTAAGTCGGCATAAAATCCAACTAAACAGTCCAAATGAAATATAAACATCATACATGCCTAAACATTCACTAGTTGGGCCTTGGCCTTGAGCTCTGCACTAGCATATTTACATAATTTTCATTTTAATGCAATGGGGTCAAAATCGGGATATTACACGGGCTATCAGATCTGAGTTTTCTCATGGGTTCCTGGACATATAACTCTCTCCAAATATCACCAAGGTTCAGTTCTATGGATCCCCAAACGTTTTTTCCCTTCCCACGTAGATTTCTGAGCGATCTTGGCTCTACAAATCGTGGCTTTCTCCCAATTCGTTATTTCTCCTTCTATCCCCTACTCCCTCCACATCTTCCTCTTAACTAAAGCTAAAATCCATCACCATGGCATGGGGATGAGCGAAAATTTCCTCCCATGAGGTGGAGTGACTTATGGGACAAGCAAACAGAGCCCCATACCCTGCCTTGCAAAATTCAGGGTTGCCCATACTCCATCAACCTCCTGAATCAGATTTCTGAAGTACTTCCTTATAGTTGAAATAAATGGTAGCTAGGAAAGGTCAAAGGGGTTCCCAAGGTGACATTTGGAAGTTCATGGCTCAATCCCACAACCCCTCACCTCTCCCTAGTGGATACATAGTTCCCCCTCATTTAGTTTCATCCATAGCCAACCCCTTAGTATTTTTATTACATGATATTTACATCATTTTACAATTTCCATGTCTTAATAGCACATGGATCACATAATGTCAAATACTTGCCTCTTAAAGCTGAGCATTCACTAGCAGGGCCTTGGGCTTGAGCTCCACGCTAGGGATTATACATCACATATGCACAATGTTCACATAAAATCCAATATGTCCTAAGGGTCAAAATGGGGTTATTACAACATCCTTATTTTCTGCGCCAATTCTTCGAGAGAAGCTTTCAGTGCAGATCTCTCTTTCTCAAGTAATTCCACCTTGTCTTGTGTGCAACTCAGTTCAATTTCATAGCTGGTCACCTTTTCACGAACTTCTGCGACAACAGATTCCTCACACGATCTGTCATGTTCTTCATACTTTGATAGTTGTTCCTGCAAGAGTTTATTCTTCTTCTTTGACTTTTTCAAGTCATCCAAGGTGCTAATCAATTCACCTTCCCAATTAATATCTGCAGTATCTTCATCATCATCGGATTGACTGGAAATCTTGACCTCTGCTATAGGATTTGGAGTTGTAATTGGCATAGTAGGTGTTTTAAATGATCCACTGAAGAAGTATTTGTCTAGTGGCCCTCGCTTGCTTTGTGCAACTGCAATGTTCTTCGAACTGTTCTTCTTCCTTTCATCTTTGCTTTCTTATACTACATGAGACATGGAAAATACTTCTTTAGGTTCTTCGTCGCAATCAATTCCTTCCAACACATTGCTTCCTTCCTCGGTGTACAGACTCTTCCTTTGTTTTGGAATCCTTCTTTTATTTTCAGGTCTATGTTGTGAGCTTGCAGTTTTTTTAATCAAACGACCTAGATTCCTCATCACTGTCGCTATCTTCATTTTCCTTGAAGGGAAACTTTGAGGCATAGTAGCCTACTCCTCCACATATGAAGCATTTGAAGGGTAACTTGTTTTTGTACTTACCTCGTCCTACTTTCAAATTCTTAACAAAGTTTGATTCTTCATCCTATGATTCATCACAGTAGTATTTGTCATGATCATGCTTTGTTACACATATTTTTCATTGGTACTACAAAGCCCTATGACCTTGTGTTTCCACAATCCCTGAATTTAATCTCATGGTGCATGGTCCTTGTTTGCTTTCCCCTGCAATTTGTCTTTTTTTTTTACTTTGATTCACTTTTCTCTACTGGAAACATGCGCCAAATTCCCATCGACACAGTGTGCTCCATTGTCAACCCACCTCGATGACGCAATGTGTCTTCAGAGAAACCCGCGTCGACCCTATTCTGGCGCACGTTTCTCCACTACAAACGGCATCGATCTCTCCACAAGGGTAAAATTAGGTCTTCAAGAAGCTTCTAGAGCGAAATATCGATTGATTACCTTTCCTATTGTAATGGATCTGGCTCGACTTTCACCATTGTGGGGATCATATCTCATCCACTCCCCACACTTTTCTCAACCTTTCCTTATCCATATTTTCCTATAAATTGATTCCTTGGGACATGGGTGAGGGGGAGGAAAATTTGGAATAGGTAAATGTTAGAGAAATCTCCATAGGCTTTGATATTCTTGAGGTGCTTTATATTCAAGGTGAAGGTGACTTGACTTGTTGAAGTAAGAAGAACTCATTGGGAAGAAGTTACAACGCCAAGGCCTAAACGGTTGTCCTTTCTTTCTGCCACTTTTAATAAAATTGTATTTTCCTTCCCATACATCTGATGTTCATGATCATGTATTGTAAGATTCCTTGGTCACTTGCATAGGTCAATTATACTATTTCTACTTCATTTGTTGTTGTCTTGGTTTGATCTGTATCGGGTCTTCTTGTATGCAAAACTAGATCATAAAGACAATTGTTGTATGAGAGGTAAGTTATCCCTATACTCATCTCTTGTCATCATTCTATTGACCTAGGTGAAGGTTTGTACAAGTTGTCTCTTTTTGTTCTATATCTGAACCATTCAGACTAGGGACTTCGATCTTTTTTTGCAGCGATTGAAAACTCCTAAAACAAAAATAGCGACTCCACTAGGGATCACCCATTAGATCTCCCTTGGTTCTCTTTGGAACTTATTTGAATTTTGTCACCTACCTTGTCTTACTTGATTGAATTTTTTCATTTCTGAGTCTTTGGGTGACTCAGTACGGATCTGACAATTGCAATCCATTTGAAAGCTTTGAGGTTGATTATCTTTTTGGTCTTTTTATTTCTAAAAATCGCCCTCTATTAGCATCAACACGAAATGTCTTCACATACAGTGCTTTGACAACACGCTTGGGCAGTGTATTAGACAACGTTGATCTACTTTGGCGTTGTATCCCACAGCAGACCGCGACTCTGTGCAAAAGTTGCATTAGAATTGAATTTTCCTCTTAAGGTTGGTTCAAGTGTTATCCTCATATTTATATCTTGTTTGTCTTAGCTATAATCTCAGTCTGGATCTGTTACTTACCCTTCTTCCTTGCATTTGTTTGACTTTTGAAGCTTGATTTGAGTGTTATTCTTGGGTCCTTAGTAGACAAGTAGTTTCCTTGCTTGTCTTGGGTCATATTGATCCCTTATGAGCATAGTTTGTCTTGTGGCTCTTAGAAGCCTCTAGCTTTTAAGTCTTTCCAGGTGTGTTGTTGTGAGATATTTTGCTAGTGTGAGTTTGGATTAAATTGTGGTGAGTCTTGAAGTTGGATGCTTGGGTGATTGTATTTCTTGTTTTCAAAAGTTACAGAACTCTCTGATCTTTGTTGATTTAAGATTCAAAACAAAGTGAGGAGAGTTATAGTTGAATTTGTTTGAAAGTAGTGTTAGAAGGAATTGAAGTTTCATTCTCTTCAATTTTAGAGTATATTGCTTTGATTTGTAGAGAAGATATACCCTTTGGATCTTGGATAATTGTTTCAAAAAATTGAAAGAGATGGAAATTGTTCATGTTTTCCTCCTTTTGATCCTTTAAAAGTATTTGAAAAAGAGAAGAATCTTTAGATCTTTTGAAATATTGAATCATAAAGTTTACTTTTTCAAGCATTTTTTGACAATTAGTGCATGTTCCAAAGATCTTTAAAACCATCCTTTAACTCCTTCTCTTATTTTTTTGAAAGTGAGGTGTTTTTCAAATTAAAAAGACTTTATTGTTTTTGTATTGTTAAATTTATTTTGGGAAAAACAAAAACAAAAAGAATTTTTTTGCGTTGGTGTTATTTTTGGTGTCTTTGGGATTGATTGAAAGAGCGTTACTTGCTTTTGTGTTTCGGATTTGCTTAAGAAGAAAAGTGAAAAGATAGTATTGTATTTCGGGGTAGATTTTATTTGTCTCGGCAGAAGAAGAAAAAGATCTCTCTCCTTCCCATAGATAGTTTTCATCGAAAAGAAAATACTTGCACCTCATCTAGCTTATTTAAGCATATTGTGTCGAGTCCACACTTCATAAGTCCACTTAACCATCTAAGATCAAATCAAGTGCTAGTTTAAATTAAAATATTTAGAAACTTGAGTGATAGGTTAGAGACATGTTCCGGCGTATTTAAGCATAGAAGTTGTCGTTCTTTTCCTGCACTGCATCCCGGTGGATTGTAGTTCTTCCACTTACTAGTCAGTATATCGAACGACCTTTCACGTACTTAACGGTATATAGAAAGGTTCTTCACGTACTCAACGATATATAGGAATAATCCTGTCAAACGGTTTTGCATTAGACAACACTACTACAAATTGGAGCTCCCATGTACCTTGCATATATTGGGAGACCCCACTAGGATCCTGAAACCATCTGAGTCAACCATTGGCCGTCTTGACGTTGCAATACACCGATAACAACCCTCGAGGAGCTACTACACATGTATTGTTAGGTATTTGGGTAATACAGTCACGGGTATGGTCCTAATCCTCCCTGGTTAGTGCTATAAAATATTGGGTCGATTATTACTATTGGACCCTACGGTATATCACGAGTTGCGACAACTTGACACTCCGGTGAGGATCCAAATTTTCATCCCACCTGTCACATAAGTTTTCTTTCGGATTTAGTTTTAGTAGGAATTGAAGTGTGTATTTTGATTAGAATACTTTTAGGGAGATATTTTCATTGTATACTTTGGATGAGAAACCTTTAAGGAGGTCTTGCATAATACAAAATTTTCCACTTGAACATCCCCTCATCGAGGAGGGAAACACATGGGAAGATATGGATCAACCTACTACATCTAGTTCACACGAAGAAGGAATTCTAGTTACTAAATCAAGAGTGAATTATTCCCCTTCTGTAAATCCACCTATCACTGAACCTATGGGACCATTGGTGGTTGGACAACCTTATTCGCATCATACATCTTTTCACCATTCACTTGAAGGACACCCTAGAGTTGTCGATTGGATATTTACTCAACCTCCAGATGACCTGATAACGATTTCTTTCAGTCCAATTGCTTCATTTTTTGGAAATTCCTTAGGGAAAATTATTTCTGATTTCAGTTCAACATCAACTATGGAGACACCTCCACGTCCTACCAGATTTGTCTCGAACGAAGAATTTTTTGGACCACTTCAAGATATTGTATCCCGTTTACGGATACTTGGAGAACATGTAAGGCATAAAAAAATTCCTTTACCGTCCACTTTGAAAGTAATAAATCCTGAATACAATTCTCCCATTTATTATTTTACTCTTTCTTCGCCAAGAATGTTTGTGCCCAACATGAACTCCTACGAACTAGGCTAACCATCCTTTCCTCCTGTATTGTATCAAAATCAACTAGTTGGTTCTAGAACTCCTTTGACCTCAATGACTGGGGGGAAACCTTCATCCAATGTAAACTTTGTAACTGGGACACAATATCCAAGGAAAAGTGCAATTGGAGGCCAACCTTTAGTTAGTGGTCAAAATATGACTTTGGGGAAACCTGTAGTCAGTGGTCACAATATGACTACGGGGTAAACTTCATTTGATAGTCAAAACCTAACTGGGGGGAAACATCTAATTAGTGGGAAAAATGTAACTGAAGGGAAGCCTATAGTCAGTCAATAGAATGTAACTGAAGGGAAACCTTCATTTACTGCTTACAATATGACTGGAGGTCCGTCTACATCTATGGGAAAACCTTCGTGGGGAAATCATACATGGGGCCCATCTACTTGGGGTCATCCTGTATGGGGTTACACATATCCAGGTAATCATAATATGCAAATGAGTCAACTCTACCAAACTGCTCCCGGAAACCTTTATCCTGGAATACCTTACCCTAGAAATACGAACACCCCATGGGGACAATAGAACTTTCCACCAATAGGACCCCCTATCGACGGCCACCCCCACCCCCACCACATGTCCCACCTCCACCCCCATCATCCAGAAAACCACCCCATTCGGGAGGACCCCCTTATTCAAGAGGAAACCCACCACCAAGCCAATATTCTAACATGGGAGGACCTCCACCATATGGCCAACCCCCTATAGGAGGACCACTGCCATACATGGATACACCTTATGATCAATCGATTTATGGTCCTACTGGTACCAAAATTCCATACCAATATTACCAGTATCCACATCCAAACTAATAGTTACCATTTCTGGTGACATTAGATATGTCGAACCTGTCATGTTTGACCAACGATCCCATTCAGCATGGCATAAATTGGCCACCCATTCCTGTAAATCTTCCATCAAAAATACCCAAGTTTGACGGAAAACCCGGTGGGGATCCCAAAAACCACGTAATGACATATCATTTTGGTGTTCCTTGGACTCTTTAATGGATGACTCTATACGTTTGAGTATTTTTCAAAGAACCCTCACCGACACAGCCGCCAAATGGTATATGGAATTACCACCACACTCTTTCGCAGATTTTCGATCCTTGGCCATGGCCTTTCTTACGCATTTTCAGCTACCGAATCACTACGAAACTAGTACGGACCTTTTGACCTCACTCCGACAATCTAACTCCACTCATATTTTTGATCATATTCATGAATGGAGGAGAATATGTTGGATAATTAAGGCCCCTATTCCGGATCAATTATTGGCAGATTGGTTCACTAAATCACTACATCTTGTCATAGCCAAATATGTCGCCATGGGTAGGGTGGTTACGAAAGAACAATCCATTGCATGTGCCTAGTACTTGGACTTATTTTACACTCAATATGGCACTTTATATGACATAATTCCCAATGCCCCTCGCCCCACCAACAACCCAATGAAACCAACCACAAGATCACATGACGATGGAATAATTGGTTCTGTTAAAACCCATCCTCCAACTTAATCAATTGGATCACAAATCCATACGGTTTCAAATCCAAATCCATTACAGGCTGGTAATAACACCAACCATTCATCCAGTCTGACTCCCACCATGGAGGTGAATTCAGTCCAATCTGCTTCATCTCAGAAATCCAGTGGTAAGAAGAAAAATAAAGGTTGTGAAAATGCCCACATAAGATCCAAAGAGATGATGTAAACCTCACAATGAAAGAATATAGGAATAATAGAAGAAGAGAGAAGCAATAGAACATAGATCCAAAGGAGCTCTGATATAGGCAGAATAATTACACATGTTACATTTGTCTGAATAGTAAACTAGTAAATATACAATGCTGAGGATTCGAATTTACTAGGTGTAATTCGAATTGGCCTTCATGCATAGATCCATAATCAGTGGAGAGTCATCAAAGCATAACTAGGAGTCCACCTTCTCATCAGTGAAGTCATCAATGCACAAGTAATGGTCAATCGGGAGTCAAACTGAGTCTAACCGAGTGTGGTTGGTGTAACTGGCACATGTAAGCACTAATGTAGTGAAGAAGGCTCAATGGAGGGCGCAGATGGATCTAACTAGAGTCAAAATAGGTTATCTAGTCACACTGGAGGTCCATCGGAGTGATAAGATCAGTTAAGAATGAGTTAAGCGTAAAATCAAGGAGTGAACTCAGTTAACTGAACTAAAATGGACTGGTAGGTGAAGAAAGATGCCCTTCTCATGCAGTAGGTGAAAGGAGGGTGCACTAAGCTCTAGGAGGGCTAAAAATGAATCTGAAGGAAGCTCCGGGGGCTAGTTTGCTGAGGGCTAGGTGTTGGTACTGATGACTAGGATGCATGCAAAATTCATGCAAACCCTAATTGCATGAAAACCCTAATTTTTCATGCATGACTGAAAATGAAAATGACAGAAATGCTAGAAGGACTAGGATGGAGTATAGGAATATCCTAACACCCCCCCTTAATCCATCCTGGGCCCTAGTAACTAGGACCAAAGGTCACCCATACAATCAAAGAAATGATAGAAAAATAAAGAACTATCCATAAACCGAGGAAATGGGGAAAACCTCATGGGAAAAATACCCCCCCTCAAAAGAACAGTAAATAACTCAAAAAACCATCTGTAAGGCCTCTCCATGACAAAGCAATTTTTTTATTTTTTTTTTAATGAGTTTTCGATTTCTTTATTTTAAATAACAATTATCTTTCTCTTGTCCAGGTGCCTCTTCGGCGGGCCCTTTCGATAGTTTCATTTCTTCCTTCTTATGGGGAGTACTGCATAGCGACCGGGAACCATTACCGCAATCTCTCAACTACGCTCCTTGGAGACTAAGGGATGTTGAGGGATAAGGTTCTCCTTATTGCACGACCCTCAACTCATCGTACACGACCAAATCATTATGGCCTTGGCCGTACGACATACGCTTCCCTGGGTGAGTTGAAACGGCTTCACCCGTGCGTGGATTGCTAATTCAGGGTTGAGAGTCAGTCGTCATACCCTTAAGTGTTCTTTTCATTGTTACGAACCCGATAATTCCATTGTGGGTCCGTCGGTAAATCGTCTTACCTGCCACTGCACACACACTCAAACGCATATTAGTAGCGCTGCACTATAAAACATTTGTATCATTCTTTTCAGTATCTCAGTCAGCTAAGTCTACTAAACATTCATCATTTTAACATTATATCTCTGTCAATTGAGCATACATCATTTTCATTTCAAGTAATTTCAACCTTCATCATTTTCCATTCTAAAGCATTTTCATCATTCATCATTTTCTTTATAAGCATTTTCAAAGTAAATTCAAATGGTTCATGTTTAACTTAGCCGGTTCATTTCAAAACTAGTACCCTCATCAGTCTAATTAGTTAAAGTACCGAGGCGGGAATTACATACACCCCCTCTTATTAAAACTTCGTCCCGAAGTTAAGTCTCATGTGCTTCCACGGTGAGTTTTCACTTTCTTTTCACATTCATTTCTTCAACATAATCACAATTGATAATAACTAAATTGTACCTTTCATAGTGTAGCAATCCCCACAACAGTCCTTTATTGGCTCATTAATTGCAACCGAATTTGAAATTGTCCATAACAAATTCATTTCATTCAGCAAAACTATAAATATATCATTTATGTAAATCCTTTAAGCACCAACACATTTCTACATAAGGAATAAAATCTTCAATCCCATTTTCTTCATTTTCTATGGTTACGTATAACCATCATATATTTTAAACAATATATGAATTTCAAAATAAGAATTAACCCTTCTGAATTATGTTCTTCAATACATAACTTATCCATTCCTAAACTAATCTTACATGCAACCTCTCTCTTTTCATAATCCAAAGTATAATTAAATACTGGAGTGTCGTTTACTTAGTATAATATCAGATTTTTATAAACAAAGTTATGTAAGGTTTTCTCCTCAAATAATGTTCAGATTCTAATATTCAATGTAAGTTTAACTTCTCTCTTTTCACAATCCAAAGCATGATTACAACTAGTAGTGCATACTTGTGAAGCCATCGCCTTGATTTCAGAGAATAAGCATTTACAACCAATCGATAAAATTCTTGACGCAAAACCCCTCATCAAGGTATATGAACCCTGAATACCATTCAAACTTACACACTAGCAAATTTAGAGGAGAATAATTCTAACATGTTCGAGAAGCTGGAAGTATCATTGCCAAAGGAGAAGAAGTAAAAATCGCAACTTCAATTTCTTCGTAGCAAGTGTATGTCATAAACTTAGCTTAGAAGAAAATTATCACCATCCATATCCAATCTTATTGTAGAACGATAATTAGAATAACAATCATAACTCATGATTTAATTACTTTAAGCCATAACTTCAAACAAATCATTTAATACACATACCATCTCTTCTCCTTTAGTTTACTAAAATCCATCTAAACAATCCTCCAGGTTTCCCATTATCATCCTCTTGTTATTCCCGACCCTTGCGCTGGGTTGTGCAGTGACCCGAATTAAGATACCCACTTGTCTATTACTCAGACGTACACGTTAGGGCATGTGGTAAGATTGTAATGTTCCATTCATTTAAGAAACCCGAATGCTTGGCACTTGTAGATCATGGGCATTTGACTTGTTTGTGTGAAAATTTATTTTATGCTCATTAAATACAGCCTTGCGTTCATCCTAGTTAGTTAGGATATGTTAGAGACATGAACGATTCACCCCATTATTTATATTTTCTGAGAAGTCAAATTTAAATGGCTTAAATCAAGGTCTTCCCTGGGTGAGCTGAAACTATCGGAAGGGCCCGCCGAAGAGGCACCTGGACAAGAGAAAGATAATTTTTATTTAAAATAAAGAAATCAAAAACTCATCAAAAAAAAAAAATTCAGGTGACTTTAAATTAAGAAGACAAATACCAAAAAACTTTATTCATTATTCTTTTGTTTAAAAATAAAACTTTTTAGTTTAGTCTAAACTATTTTATTTATCTACTATATTGAAGGAATAAAGTAAGAACCAAACTAGAAATTCCTATGAAAGTTCTCTTAGATTTGAATAGTAATAGGAGTTAACTTCAAGTAAGAATATTCTAGTGAAGAATAAAAAGAACTAAAGAGAATATTTATATTAGATGTTATTTAATAAAAGAAACATTTGTCTTTTATAAATTTCATTATCAATTAAATAAAAATAAAAAATCTTTTTATTTTTATTTTACTAAAAAGGTTTTTAGTAAACTATTTGAGAAACAAAAGATGAGTAGAACTCTCCTACACTTAACTCTCACTGATTTAGGGAATTAGGTGCACATTAAAGACAATGAGACACATGTATTTGAGAATAATGGAAATTAAAATATTAAATTAAATTAAATATGTGCATGGACAGACACATGGCACACAGGCTTTTGCTATATAATGAGGGAGGAGAAGGATAGAAAGGATCTCTTGCTCCCTAATGTTGGTGGTTATCATAATCTCAGATTATGTTATGATCCTTGGAGTTGGGATTAGCCGGAACGGGGATTGGGAGATCCTTTCGGGAGGCTAGCTTGTGTGTTCTTACGACCCCACTTGCTCAAGGGTTCGGGGTGAAGAAGAATAACCCCGATACGGTAGGGAGGCCAACCAAGGGATCACTCGGTACTTCGTCGGGAGATTGGATTGGATCATGCGTAAACCACTTCGAGGACTCCATCGATTCGCTGGACCAACCGTCGAAAATAGGTTTGAAGCATTTAGTTATTTATTTTGCTAACTCTTGTGGTGGAATGAATAAATCTGGGTATATAGTTTTATTTATTGACATTCATGTACTGCAATAGATAGAACAAGATCTGTGGCCTCTATATCTTCTTCTGAAAAATCATATTGGAAGTTCAAAAATTAATTATACTTATATTTTCAAATTATGTGGAAGTCTTTTTGGGGAACCCGAAATGGGGATCCCTACACCATCATACTATGCAGAAAAGAAAGAAGCTTTCATCAGTGAAAACTTTTGCAAAAGACTTGGCAAGTTGATCCCCTGTAGGAAGCCAAAGTAGAAGCTAGATCTAGATCTAGTCTCTTGATATGCCTCCCACTGTGTGGAGAATGTTTTGGACGAAGCAAGTCTTTCAAGAACTCTTTCTGTAACTGGAGCGAATGGAACATGAGGAGTCTTCCCAAGACATGGAAGAGAGAACCCCATCATCATGTTGTATCTCTCATGGAGAGGTGGATGGCATAATGCAAGGTGGCATGATGTTGAAGTCTAGTAGTTCTGTGAATAGATAAATCATCAACTGTGTTCTCAGTAGTAGCAAGGACTGTGTGAGCCCATATTGACCTTGAATCTGGACTGAGAATAGGTGTTGGTTCTGGATCTAAATCTTCTAGAACTATGATCTCAACATCAAGATCTTGATCTTCTTCTTCATTAGAAGAGGAGTCACTGTGATCTTCATCAGAATCTGAAGGAATAGTCGGAGAGAAAGGAATGAAGTATGAGAACTCATATGCCTTTGATCCATGATTAGCAATCCCATTTGCTATAACCTTTCCAGTGGATATTTATGTAATCTCTACTGTGTTTGGACCAAAAATGACTTGCTTTGGTGATCCTGTATGAGTCATTTGATATACTGACAACAAATTAGCTGTTAGATAAGGAACAAATAAAACATTTTTGAACTTACCATGCTCCAAATGAACTATACCCAATCCTTTGGCAGAAGTCTGAGAGTTGTCTCCCATGTGAATGGTAGGCCCATCTTGGAGATCCAAAGAGGAAAAGGATTCTTCAGAGGAAACCATGTGGTTGGAGGCTCCAGAATCTATGAGGAGGGATTTTGACTTTGAAAAACCAGCCATCAATGCATGGCAATCATCAGATCCACTTCCAGAATCAAACATCTTTGCTTCTTTTGGAACAACAATTTTGTTTTGTTCAAGAAGCTTGGTTAGAAGATCAATTTTCTTGTGCATGCAATCTTTCTTAGGATGGTTTCCTCTCTTGCAGTAGGAACAATTTGGTCTCTTTTGTTTGTCATTCTTGGATTTTGATGGCTTCTTGTCTTTGTCTTTTTGCCTCCCTTTTGCATTTGCTCCACTTGCTTCACCAGCTAGAAGAGAAAGATATTTGGAGGTGTTTATGGCACCCATTTGAAACAATTTGTCCTCTTCTTGAATGAGGGCTTGAATGAAGACTTCTAAGGTTGGAAACTTCCATCCAGAGATTGACATTCGCCCAGAATGGAAAGTAGATACAAAGACAAAAAATTGAGATCCAAGTTTGCTCAAAATGGAGAGCACCAATTGCTCATCACTTTTAGTGATGCCACAATGCTTGCATTGTAAAACCAAATTTTTAAATTTTGAGAAGAATGCTTGGATGCTCTCAAAATTTGTTTAGCCCATCTTGGTCTCCAAAAAGAATATGGCCTCTTAGCCCATCTTTTTTGCCAAAAAGACTCTCCAATTTAGTCCATAACTCATTTGGAGACTTCAATCCTTCAACATGGAACAATAGAACTTTGGACATATGAAGGCATATGAATCCAAAAGCTTCATCCAATTTTTTTAGATGCTTGACTCTCTCTACAGCTGTATGTGGTATGGAATCTCTTTCGTAAACCAATCTTTGAAGCCCTTTATGCATCAAGTGAATTTTCATCTCACCCTTCCATTCGAAGTAATTGAAGGGAGTGAGGATCATAGGAGAAAGAGAAGAAGAAGCATTCGAATTGCTCATCTTGACTACTAGAACAAGTGCAAATAGAAACTGTTGAATCTGCTGCTGCAAATGCTGGAACTTCGAAATACCTGCAAAAAAACTCTCAAGAATGGAGGTAGAATATACTCTCAAATGGCTTTGATACCATGTGAAAATTCCCACATAATATCCAAAGAGATGATGTAAACCTCACAATGAAAGAATTTAGGAATAATAGAAGAAGAGAGAAGCAATAGAACATAGATCCAAAGGAGCTCTGATAGAGGCAGAATAATTACACATGTTACATTTGTATGAATAGTAAACTGGTAAATATACAATGTTGAGGATTCGAATTCACTAGGTGTAATTCGAATTGGCCTTCATGCACAGATCCATAATCAGTGGAGAGTCATCAAAGCATAACTAGGAGTCCACCTTCTCATCAGTGAAGTCATCAATGCACAAGTAATGGTCAACCGGGAGTCAAACTGAGTCTAACTGAGTGTGGTTGGTGTAACTGGCACATGGAAGCACTAATGTAGTGAAGGAGGCTCAGTGGAGGGCACAGATGGAGCTAACTAGAGTTAGAACAGGTTATCTAGTCACACTGGAGGTCCATCAGAGTGATAAGATCAATTAAGAGTGAGTTAAGCCTAAAATCAGGGAGTGAACTCAGTTAACTGAACTAAACTGGACTGGTAGGTGAAGAAAGGTGCCCTTCTCATGCAGCAGGTGAAAGGAGGGCGCACTAAGCTCTAGGAGAGCTAAAACTGATCTGAAGGAAGCTCCGGGGGCTAGTTTGCTGAGGGCTAGGTGCTGGTACTGATGACTAGAATGCATGCAAAATGCATGCAAACCCTAATTTTGCATGCATGACTGAAAATGAAAATGACAAAAATGCTAGAAGGACTAGGATGGAGTATAGGAATATCCTAACAAAGGTAAACCCAAAAAATATTCTAACCAATAGGAACAAAAAACAAATAAAGAAACAATTGATGTAAAACTAAAATGAAAGTCTAAATATCTATGTTTACTGTGTGGCGATGACCACTTCATGAAGGAATGTCCCCATCATGAAGAAGTCCAAAATTTCCTAAAAGGAAACCCTCAATCCACGGTTTTAACCGGCCCCTTCCCAACACAACAGCAACTGATGGTTACACAACAACCAACTCCCTTGCAAGGAGAAACATCCACGACCGCTCATGTTCTCATGACGCGTAGTGAAATAGTTAATTTATCCACCAGGACACATACCTATGATTCCATTCCAGACAAATAATCAAATCGAGGTAATGCGGAAAAATCCTTTGCGTGCACGTCCACTACCTCTCCTACACAAGGTCCTTTGAAAACAGACAAACCTATCTCAAATGCAACATTGCGTCCACCTAGAAGCACGATTAGAAAGTTGGTTTTCAATCCCAATGCCCGGTCTGCTCAGAACTACAATATCGTCGAAGATTTGGCCCGAGCACCATGTGCTATGTCGACCCTCTAATTCTTTAAAAATTGTCCTAATCAGCGTAAGAATCTGCTATCTGGTATTGGAGCAGTGGATCTGGACTCTTCTAACATCATTATGTTTAAATTGGAATATTTTAAGATGAGGATTTCCCATCAATTGGCATTTCAAATTATCACCAACGTTGCTGGGAAAACTATCAAGCATGTAGTTGTAAATTAAGGAGCCTCTACTTCCGTTATGTCTTTGTCCTGCTAGAAATCCATCATCTCTCCTGAATTGAACAATTCCCCTGCCACTTTGAAAGCATTTGACGGATGCGTATTCCAACCACACGGGCTTTTACAATCCTTAGTCATTGAATTTGGAGGTAAGATTGTTTCCATTAATGTGAAAGTAATCACAGCTCCCTTGGACTACAACTTATTACTTGGTCGAAACTGGTTTTACACCATGAATACGATTGCGTCTTCTGTCTTCCGCATTGTGCAGTTTCCCCATCAAGAGAAAATTGTAACCATTGACCAATTAAATTTTTATACACCTGACACCACAACTCATCCCGCGGATAATGTCCCTCTTCTAGGGAAGTCTTCGCAAATATATGAGAGTGTGGGGGTAGGACTCCTTAAAGACTCATGCCTAATGGGATTCTTTCCAACACTTGATCCTGCATCACAAATTTCCATAGTGAACACGATATCGTCCATAGCCCCACCTTCCTCCAACTCGGCTAATCCTTGGATTGTTCCTGATTCTATCGATGTTGATTTGATTGGAGATTAGATGCCTCTTATCCCATATGAGGCTACTTATAATTCCATCCAATCAATGCTAGAATCACCTAATGACCATAACCTGGTGACATAAGACCCATTTTCTCTGTCGTCTTGGTTAAAATTGTCGTCGCCATCGCTGGATTATATCCTTCAGACATTTCCCTCCGATGAATACATTATGGAGATTATGACCTTGGATGAGCTTCCCTGGGAGGACCATCACCTTCGATCCTCCTTCCTCCCACCTTTAGACACAGTAGAGAATTATATTCAAACTATTATTTCACCTGATGTCGTTCCAAACTATCAACCTCCTATTCTCACACGGGATACAATAACTAAGGGGAATTCGGAAAACATTATGCCTACCACTACTATTGGCATCTCGGTGAAACCTAGTGTCCTGGAGCATATACATATTGGACAAACCTGCTCTTCTGGATAAATCAAAGCTTATACGGACTTATTCAAACAATTCTATGACGTATTCGCTTGGAGCTACCAAGAAATGCTTGTGATTGATCCTGCTATCATTGTCCACGAGATCAAAACTTATCCCCACGCAAATCCTGTCCGGAAAAATATCTGTCCAGTACACCCTAGAAAGATTGCGGCTATTAAAGCATAAATTGGAAATCTATTGAAATCTAGCTTCGTTTATCATGTCCCCTTGATAGACTAGGTCTCTAATATCATCCCTGTTACAAAAAGCAAGGAACTATTATAGTATGTGTCGATTACATGGATTTAAATAAGGATTGTCCCAAATACAGTTACCACACCCCGTTCATTGACAAGATTATCAAAAAATGTTATGTTAGTGTCATCATTTCATTCATGGATGGCTTCTCCAGCTACAATCAGATCGAGATCCACCCAGCTGACCAACACAAGATTGCATTCATCTTCCCATGGGGTACATTTGCATATTGCAAATTACCTTTTGTCCTTTAAAATACTGGTGCCACATTCCAGCGGGCCATGTCATATGCCTTTCACGATATTAGGTATTTTCTGGATCCCTACCTCGATGATTTTCCAGCACACTCAAATCATCGTGAGTTTCATATCGATCATCTGATGACAGTTTTCCTCAGACGTCGACGCTATAACATCCGCCTAAATCGTCACAAGTGCATATTCTGCGTTGAGTCTGTACGCCTCCTCGGATTCATTGTCTGAAAATATGGGATTCGTATCGATCCCTTGAAGGTAGAGGCTATTCTATCCCTACCCCCGCCCACAGATATCACTAAACTTCAAAGTTTGCAGGGGAAGGCAAACTACTTGCGCCTTTTCGTGTGTAATTACACGGAGAAGACACAGGGTTATATGTGATTGTTAAAAAAGGGGGTTCCTTTTGTTTGGGATGACTATGCCCATAGTGCATTTTATAATCTCAAACACACCATTACCCATGCACTTGTGTTAAAACTGCCTGATTACACCAAGGATTATCTCCTTTATCTTTCTTTCTCCACCTCCATTGTTGGTACAGTGTTGGCATAGGAAGATAGTAACAAGCAAGAACATGTGATTCATTACCTCAATAAGAGTCTTGCTAAATCTGAACAATGTTATTCACATGTCGAGAAGTTGTCTATGGAAACCATCATCGCCATCCAAATATTCTACCATAATTTACATTCTACTCCGCACAACTATTATCATCGCCAATTCAAACCCCATCTACCATGTCCTAACCCGTCAAGTATTGGGGGGAAATACTCACGTTGGATCGTAATTCTTCAAGAATTTGATATACTATTCAAGAAATCCAAAGTGAAAAAATCATTAGTATTTGTGGAGTTCATTTGCGAGCTTCCCTATGTTGTTCATGAATCTGAGCCCATCAACTCTCTTCCTGATGAGTCCTTGTTCTTGATCAACACATGTAACCCATGGTATGGAGAAATTACGCTATATCTCCAAACCCAATGCTTTCGGCCAGAATTATCCCGTGATGAAGGTCATCGCATTCGCCACCATGAGAAATATTATTTAATAATCGGTGATACCTTATATCGCTGTGGTATTGAGTCCATTTTACGACGATGTTTAATCCATGATGTGGTGGAGCGTGTCCTAAATGACTACCACTTTGGGGCATGTGGTGGTCATATCTCTGGGATGGATACAACATAGAAAATTTTACGCCCTGGATACTTCTGGCCATTGATCTTTAAAGATTGTATGGAATTTGTTAAGAAGTGTCCTCCTTTTTAAAAAGCGCACTGATCCTTCCCCTTTACACCTAGTTATTGTCGTCGGCCCCTTTGCAAAATGGGGCATCAATTTTATCCATTGTAAGCCTACCTCATCCAGGGGCCATGGCTATGCTATTATAGCTGTATATTACTTCAAAAAATGGGCCAAGGATATGCCTACATACAAAGAAGACGAAAAAACCACCACACTCTTCATGTTTAATCATGTTATTGCTAGATTCGGGGTTCCACAAGATATTGTCACTAACCATGGCTCACATTTCCAATACCAAATGGTAACTGAATTGAGCTCCAAGTTGGGATTTCGTCATGAAAACTCAACCCCCTACTACCCTCAAGCGAATGCACAAGTAGAGGCCATTAATAAGGTCTTGAAAACCATGATAGAACGCATGGTTAAACATTTCATTAATGGACAAGCACAACATGTAAATCATCCACATATAAATAAGCAAGCATACGAGAGATCCACATCCACCATAGACACATTGTATATAAAATCGCTAGAAATAGTTTTTATATTAAGTGTGATAAGAGTTTCACAAAAAGTGCTAAGACAAAATCTGAATCTCATAGCTTTTAGTACATCATGTCGACAAAATTTTGAAGCTTATGGCTTCCAGAAATCACTATACATAGACAATAAGGCTATTCATGGCGCCCATGGTAACATATCACGGCCCAAGCTACTCAATGAAGCAGACCTCCGATACTCACGAAAACCCCCACTATGTGGCATTGATAACTCCATGGCAGATCCTCCAGGGACATATATGGGATGTCAGCAGTCAACCTTTCTAGGTTTTCTTCAGTTTCTGTGAGCACTTCACCCACCTCTAGATCACGAGATGACATGGTCCTGCCTTCTCCTCGCCACCGGATAGGAGAAGCTTTGGGTGGCCTCTCTGGCCCAATATCTGCATTAGTGAAACATAAAAAGTCTTAGTACACCAAAAAAATTATATATTCAATAAATACATAAAAACTTGAAAAGCATGAACATCATTTCTCACCTATGTCGCACCAGGAATACCCATTTGGTAGTTCCAAGTCAGGATCTCCTCGGAAACGTGTGCCTGCATACTCATAATCATCCACCATGAGTAACTACCTACACACCCATTGGAATAAATTTGGCCCATAGCTGTGGATCGGACTACCATGTCAGCCGAACAACTCAACCCATCTCCTCATGTGTGGATCTCGCGGATCCGGGATAGCTATCTCGATATGCTGAGGACGGAAGTGAGGAACCCACTCCATAAACGACACTAGGATGAACAAATAACCAAATTGTTTAGTTTTTCCTAACCGACACTTGGTCAGCTGGTCTTTCATGATGCTCAGTAAAATCTCACACCAGTTGAATACGGTAGGTTGCATGCACTCTATGGCACATAACATCTGGCATCTAGTTGCTTGATGATGGGACTTGGTCCCTGCTACTTGCACCACAGTGAAGAGAATGGTCCTCAACGAAAAATTCCGGACCTTTTTCATCGGGATCTTCCCTCTAGCCTTTCTAGTACCAACCTCACAGTATTGGTCAATGAGTGAATTAACATCCTCGTCACCCCCACTATGCCCAGATAGAGATGCACTAGTTCCTCTTCTTAAGAGCCTAGTCAGGAAGTAAATTTCATCTATCTCCAAGGTGAGGATATGGGCACCCACTTGAAAATGTTGCTCAACGGGATCCCACATTCCCACCAAGTATTCCAACAAAGGAATTTGAGCTCTCATACTTGGAGTGAGGAAATATTTCTTGAGTCCACACTCTTTGAGGGCCAACATAGTGTTATCATCATTTAACCCTTCCTAGTCCTCCAACTCGTGATCTCTCTCCCTCCACTCCAACATTTTCTTGATTAAGGCTTGAAAAACCATAAGAGGGGGGCATTAGAAACTATCAATTTGAAGAAAACCCCCAAAAAATTGCTTTATTTATTTTTTGGGCTGCGTTTTGCAATTGATGTGCCCCAGCTTTACCTACAGTGCATCATCGACACGCTCTTCCCTTTCAGGATCCGCGTCGACCCCTATCGACGTGCTCCCCGAAAGAGGAAGCCGCGTCAATCCAGGGGCTCATTTTTACTTAAACAATCGACCCAAATACACTTAAAAACAACAAAAATTTGCAGTGATTTGACCTAGAAAATGAAATGGAGGGCAAGTGAAGTTACCTAGAGCTGACGAGATGAAAATTTGTTGCCTCGAATACCTGGAATCTCCAACACAAGTTCTACCTCAAATGGCTTTTACCCTCTTTGGTAAGAATGCAATGATCAAATGAGTCCCTTTCACCTCTATTTATTGACTTGAAAGGCAATATTTTATTATTTTTACCTCATAATATTTTATTGTTTTTTACCATTTTATTAATAAAATCCCTTTGTTTATTTACTATTATGGTTTCTCACAGTTATTTTGAGATTATGGGTCAAACATAATGATAAATTTATGGTCCAAACTACCTTTCATGCTTGAGAACACTTTTAGAGTTGTCTTTAATCTCTTTTCGGACTCTTAAAATAAGAAAAGATTTCCAATCAAACTTGACTCTTTCACGCTTGTAAAAGGGTTTGAAAGGTCGTCCATCTGGTGATAGTTTACCCATTTTTCAGACCGTGTAGACTATTTACGAAAAAGGAATGCCTTAGTCAACCATTGACTAGGAGAGTTCTTTTGGGCATTATTTTATACTTTTTTGGGCCTAGGGACTAACTTTACGAAATATTTTACACGTGAGTCTTCTTTTGTCCATTTCAGACTCCCTAAATTTGAAACGTCATCGAGTTTAACTTCTTCGAACTCATAAAATTAAATGTCGAAGGACCCTTTTTGGGATCAAACCCCTCATTTCTCAGGTTCGTAAAACATGTGATATTGGACTCATCCGAAGGATGAGCTACACAGAGCATCTGTTATCCTCCTCAAGCTTGTTAATAAACAAAGAGGTACCCGACAATCATTACGGGGAATAAGGTAAGGGAAATGCCTTTGTATCTATATTTATGGTAGCTTATCGTCTCCCTTGAACATGGCACTTGTTTGTATTCCATCCAAACAGTTGGGTTAGCAACTTGTATTTGAGTCGTGTCAAGTCTATGAGTATCTTTACTCCTTTGGGTCATCCAAAGAATGCTCCACCCATGTTGCATTATGCCTTGATTTCTGTCTCACCGATTCAATGTTGGGTCTTTGGTCATGTCGTAACATATTCAAGGGAAGTCCTCCATTCGAGTCAAAATTTGCAGTCATCACTGTCATGTCAGTCATCCTTGAAGTAGTCTCTCAATTGTGCTTTCCTGTACACCTCCTGTCAGTCCATACTCATCTTATCTACCATCCAAAATCATCTTCCTATATTGGTTTCGTGTCGATGGCATGGGATACATCATGGCCCTCCTTCGACGGATCTATCCCTATCGATGCCAGCACATCATCCGGGGATTATATTTAGAAACTTACTAATACCTTGAGCATGCATGCCTCAATGGCAGGTTTTCGTACTTTCGACAGTAGGTTCACATCATTGACCTCTAATCGAATGTTTCCTCGAATGTTCGACTCCATCTCCTTTATTCGCATTTGTTGGAATGTACTAATATACCTTGGGGATCATTGTCATCATTAATGATTTCCCTCGCACTTGTTAACATTTCACATCATTGACCAGTAATCAAGTGGTTTCTACCATGTTTGACTTCAACACATTATAATCACATGGTTAGATTCGTGTCGATTCAGGATTGGGTAAAAGACCCTTGGGATCCTCACTATGTGTTTACCCAGGTTGCGATGGAGATTTGTTTAGTATATTCCAACCTGAACATCATGTTGGTGACCTCATTGATGTACTGTCACATAGATCCACTCTTGCATTGGTCGTGGTTGTGTTATTATCTCATCATGGATCTATGCTTGTATCTTAGTAGCCATGATTGTGCTCAGTGAGTTAGGTATGAATTCAATCTGACCATGTCCTTAGTCAGTACCAACATGGATAAACAATGTATTGGTCGGAATCCATGCCTTGACTCATTGAGATGTCTAGTTTGGAGATGTCAGAACTTGTATTGTAAAGTCTGTGATCATTGTTGTCAGCTTTCCAACTGATGGTTCTTCATCTTTCAACAGTCATATCAAAGTACTTCACCTATCCTTTTTCTCTAGCTTCATACTTTGTGGGGAAATTTGTTAAAGGGAATTTTTGTCAGTACTAGAAATCCATGTGACCTTGTGTTGCCACAATCCCTGAAGTTACTCTCATGGTGGATGGTCCTTGTTTGCTTTTCCCTGCAATTTGACTTATTTTTTTTCTTCGACACGCTTTGTTCTACTGGAAACATGCGTCGAAGTCCCATCGATGCAGTGTGCTCCTTTTTCAACCCACATCAATGACACAGTGTGTCTTCAGAGAAACCCGCGTCGACCCTATTATGGCACATGTTTCTTCACTACAACCCGTGTCAATCTCTCCACGAGGGTAAAATTGGGTCTTCAAGAAGCTTCTAGAGTGAAATATCAATTGATTACCTTTCCCTCCTATTGTCATGGATCTAGCTCGACTTCCACCATTATGGGGATCATATCTCATCCACTCCCCACACTTTTCTCAACCTCTCCTTATCCATCTTGTCCTATAAATTGATGTCTTGGGCCATGGGTGAGGGGGAGGAATATTGGAAGTATGGTAAATGTTGGAGAAATATCCTTATACTTTGATATTATTGAGGTGCTTTATGTTCAAGGTGAAGGCGACTTGACTTGTTGGAGTAAAAAGAACCCATTGGGAAGAAGCTACAACACCAAGGCCTAAACAGTTGTACTTTATTTCTGCCACTTTTAATACAATTGTATTTTCCTTCCCATACATCTGGTGTTCATGATCATGTATTGTAAGATTCCTTCATCACTAGCATAGGTCAATTATACTATTTCTACTTCATTTGTTGTTGTCTTGGTTTGATCTGTAGCAGGTCTTCTTGTATGCAAAACTGGATCATAAAGACAATTGTTGTATGAGAGGTAAGTTCTCCCTATACTCATCTCTTGTCATCATTCTATTGAACTAGGTGAAGGTTTGTACAAGTTGTTTCTTTTTGTTCTAGATCTGAACCATTCAGACTAGGGACTTCGATATTTGTCTGCATCGATTGAAAAATCCTAAAATATGCTTATCATTTCCTGTGGCTTTAAAAGCAGCTTCCTTTCTGAGGGGAGGCTCCTTCTCAGTTCTCATCTCGTATGTAGTGAGAATCCCATGAATCTCATCCTTCATCGGATCTTCAATATTAGCTCGACCTTCTAGAACAGACACCTTAGCAGTGAAGTTTTTAGGCAAAGTCCTCAATATCTTATGTACCACTAATTATTTGTCTAGTGTGACCCCAAGACTCTTGATAGCGTTGACTATCTCATCTACTCTTAAGAAGTAAGATGTAATGTTCTCTTCATCTTTCATCTTCAGTGATTCAAATTGCCCAGAGTAGTCACTACAACTTTCCTTTCCTTACCTTATCGTCACCTTCATAGATACCTCTGAGTTTGTCCCAAGATTCCTTGGCTGATGTGCAATGCATAACCTTGACAAATTTATCACATGTTAAGCCACATAGCATAGCATTTATGGATTTTTCATTGCTTCCATAGATTCTCCTTTGCGCTGGATTAACTGACACAATTGCTGGGACATCATAACCATCGACAATAGATTGCCAAACATCTTCTCCCAATGATTGCAGATAAAATTCCATACGAACCTTCCAGAAAATATAATTGGTGTCGTCAAACCTTAGTGCCCTAATGTGGAAACGACTTCCCACTTATCCATTTTTGTGCAATGATCTATCTTCTGGATGTTAATATGTTACTAAAGACACTTGCTCTGATACCAATTGTTGGAATTGATTTAATACTGAGAGGGGAGGTGAATCAGTATTAGCGCAGTTATAAATAATTTTTACCTTCCTAAATAGATTAGACTTTACTTAATTCTTATCTTCATTTGTGCATCAATAAATAAAACATTCATCCATAAATTCACCAAGACAAAGACACAGAACACAAGAATTTTGACGTGGAAACCCAATCGGGAGAAGACCACGGAATGCTTATTTATAATGAGAAAGAATACATTCAAGGAAGCACCAACTTCCTATATTTACCAGCACCAATTGGAAGGAAGCACCGACCCCCTGGTTTTACAGGCTCCGACCTGAAGGAAGCACTGACTCCATTTGTTTCTCTAGAACCAACTGGAAGGAGGATACAACCCTCTTTCTCCTTGCCCCATCCTGCCACCCAGATATCCAAAATGTGATTCTAACTTACTAAAATTCAACTCCGCAAACTCGTTTGATCTTATAAAGATAATTATGTTGTGTGCTACCTTCATATGCAATCGATTCTTTGTCATTGAGTTGCATACATCATTTGAATTCTCATTCCTCTCAATTCACACTTTTGTTGATGTCTTACTTCATGTATTGTGTGCTTGATGATACCGCAGTCTGCACTGAGGTAAGCTTTGTCTTTCTCTTACGGCGCTACTTCTTTCACAAACAGATATTGTGCCTTTACTTGACAATTTGTTGCTGAGATATTGCACTAGTAGCAGATGGAACTATGCACTTACTGATGGGTCTATTGTGTATAAGTGCCACAGTATTTTAGACAATCTGCGACATTATGTGCATCAATAGATTCGTCATTTCGGTGAAATGCACCTATCTCAGATCATCTGCATCATGATGCACTCGCTAGATCCTGCTACTGCTCTATAGTTGCATATCAAATGGACTTCTACAGCTCGCACACTTTCACTTCTGCTTATATGCATCAGCTAGACATTTGTGCATCATCTGAAATGCTTTAGTTATGTCTCTGTTCTTTTGTCTTTACAACATCTGTGACTATCAGCGTGCTGACAGTAATATTTTCATTCAAAACATCAAGCACTTGTGCATACTTCAGTGTTTCTTCCTTTTAGCACTTGTGCATCCATCATACATATACAACATCATTCTACACACCATCCATTATGCATTCTGCTACATGTGTGCTCTCAGCTCCTCTCTAGATCATTATGTTCTGTCCTCGAACCCTTTGATGCCCCGAATATCAAAATGCAAAAAACACTTGAAGCTCTTATGCTCCCGCCATCAAGCTTACATAAAATCTCCAACTTGCATCTCTAATTATACAAGTCCTGCACAGATTGTATGTCCACAAGTTGGTTGTGGCAACCCTTCTTCCATACTTCACGGATTGTGCATTTTCCACATGTCATCTTATGCGCTATTGATGTGTCATCCTTTGTGTGTCTTGCGCCTTCATGGTCCACAACTTAGTGGGACTTTACACCTTGGTGGTGTACTCTTGCGTTCTTAATGTACCACCGCTTTGAGGTATGTGTACATCCTTGCTTTTCAACTTGGTGTATATTCAACCTTCGATGTACCATCCCTTGTGGCTAATGTGCCCTTGATGTGTTAATATTTTTTGGAATCTGCGCATACTCCAAATTCTGCTTGGTGGGACTTTGACCTATGCCTTGTCATCACTTGTGGGACTTGAGCACCTGATGTTCTGTCGATTTTGGAATTCGTTCATAGACTAAATTCAACAGTTGTACCCTTCTTGGAACTCGTGTGCCATTTACAACTGAAAGCATCTTCAAATTGGCTTAGAATTGCGTGCTTTCAGGATTGTCCGACCATAGGTTGTTGGTGCTCTTATAGTATTTAACCAAGCAATGCTTGTGATTTCAAAATGCTTGTACACTTGTATCTTTGCTTAACCAACTCCTTGGATATTTGTGAATATGTACATTTGTCCTACCAATTCTTTGGATTCTACCTTGAGTGAGTATGACTTGGTGGACTTGACTTCCACGCTGGTACTTCTTTGAACTGAATATGTATGATGTATCCATAGACACACACCTTTAGGATGGATGCAACTTCTAGATATACTTCTTCATACTAGCATCCATGTCCTTCACCATCTTGCGCAGATACTTCTTCAAAGTGGCTTCCATACACTTCTTCAAACTACTGTAGGAATGTTGTATCCACTTTGACATCAGCTAACATCAATGACTCAATCTAAATCAGTTGACATCCTCTTTGAAATTAGTTGACATCAATGACAACCAAATTTCAATAGCCTTCTTCCTAATTATATATAGGATTATGATAACCTTTGAGTGATATCCCTCCACTATCCACTAAGAACACCCTCCAAACCGAAAACCACTATCAATAGCGCTTAAAGGATCATCTTCTTTAGCTAGTACAATAATGCCAAGATCATTTAACCTAATAACTAAATGGTAGAAAAGTTGTGTTTTGCACACCCACTTAAGGACCAAGTCCAAATCTCAACGTTCTAAGATCACCAACACTCCAAGAAATCCAATTCCCTTTAAGAGGGAAGGACTAGAATAAGATTTTCCATAGTATATATGCATTTGAAATTGTTTTAACTTTCATTCTAATCCATTCTTCAAAAGACATTGGGTCTAGGTATTTTTGAGAGATAACATTGTTCTAAAGGCCTTCACCACTAGTAATCCTCCAAAGACTTTAATAGCTAAAAAAGTGATGAATATTTTTTAAACCCCATCCACTTGATGCATTTTAGCTTAGTTACTCTAAAACAAAAAAACTCGTTTACTAGAAAAAATTCCAATCCAGATAAAATAAATAATCCATTTATGGATAATAATAAAAATATATTAGATAAAACATAAAAATATGATATGAATTACAATTCAGGGTTTCCCTTTTTTATATTGACGGAATACCCTTTCACAATAGACATGTCTTTTCGTAAGACATTATTAATTTATTTATTATTATTATTTTTATCATTTATTTATTATTTTATTATTAATATTATTTTATCTATTTTTTATATGTTACATTGCCTTCCTCTTAGAGATGCTTTGTCCTCAAAGCATAATTATGGAAGACTCTTATTCGTTGTTCTTGCTTGTAAGGTTGTCTCGTGATCTTCTGCATTGATAAATGTGACACTTGAGGAAACGAGACGATGTGCTCTTTTAAACATGAAGTAAAAATGTTATGTCATCGGTGACGTGGTCCAACTGAGATTTAGCTTCATTGGAACTGCTTGTTGATCGATTGTTCGTATTTGTGGATTTTGTCCTTGCTCTTTGTAAGAATAATACTATTTATTTTCATGGTATCCTTGTCGTCAATCATAACGACTCTTGTGATTGGGATGGAGATATGGTACTTGAGTCGCTTGTGGGGTGTTTTATAGGAACTTCAACTTATTGAGCTTCTAGCGTTTTATTGGATGAAAATAATTCAGTTTAGTATGTATTTGTTTATTGTTTCTCAACTTGAATTTGTTTTCCTAAGAGTCTGCATGCTTCCTTCTGTATTTTCTCTAATTTGTCCTTTACCGAATTGATATTACTCTATAACTTCTCTAACCTTTATTCTTGTGAATTTGTTTCCTCTTTTAACTTCTTGATTTGTTCCTCTAATTCTTGATTAAGATTTCTCAGGTGATAGTTTTCTTCTTGCTTTTCTAGTATTCTTCCTTCGAAGTCTTCATTAGAATGTTTTGTCTTCTGATTATTTTTCAATTTTTTATCTTCGTAATTAATGCCTTGTTGTGATTTCTTAGTCAAAATACTTCTTCAGTATTGCTTGTTAATGTGTTATTGATTTTTCGTAATTTCCAACTTGTGTGCCTTTTTAGTGTCGTCATATTTATGACGAAGTTCTTTCATTTGTTGTCAATGTCAACATATCTCTGATTCTTGACTTTCTAAGTTTCGCTAGACTTGCACCAATTCATTATCTTTATCCATGATGAGCTTGTTTAAACACTTTATTTCTTCTTCTAAATTGTTATCACTTCTATAAGGTGATTCTTCGTCATTTTCGGACTTATTGATTTTGTCTTCAAGGTCTTGATTGTGATTTTTTAATCAAGATATTTCTTCATTCCTAGCTGATAACATTTTCTCAATATCTTTGTTAGCTTTTTCCAACTTTCGATTTTGAACTTTTAAGCGATGATTCTCCTGCTCTGTTAAAAAATTAAGCAACTTCTGCTTATTAATCTCGAATTTTAGATAATTATTCGTTGATTTATAATGTTCTGACTGAGCCATTACTGCTTGTAACTGTGATTATAATTTCGATTTTGTAATCGCCATAATTATGACTTCTATTCTTTGTAAAATTCCTCAACAATAATTGGGCACAAAAGGTGTAAGAAATATGATGTGGTCCTTAAATCTTCTTTGAACTTTTTTCTTTGTCAATAAATAGTCTTATTCCCTTATATAATAGGTGGACACACAAAAAGCGTAATGACCCTAATGTAATTCATTTTGACCTTGAATTCTTGTACTCTTTTCCCTTTTTGTATGAATTAATAATTGTAATTAAAACAATTATTAAGTAATGCTATTTATTTTTTATTAAAATTAATAATAATATTGAATATAATAAATTACTATTATTATTAGAAATCAAATTATTTGGAAAGGTCGATGGAGAGAAATATCCGCTTGGCTTTCATCTGCTCGTATGATCCACCAAGGGCTCTAACGATCCATTCCTGCATCACCTTGTCACAAATCTCTGCCCCCATACAGCCCCTGAGCCATTGGCAGAACCAATGGCAGCTCCACCGAGAGGGGCCGACGGCCCCTCCCACACGCCCCCTCAGTTGAATACGGCCCCATATTCTTCTGATCCCGCCGCCTCTGTGCAAATCGAGTCCGCAGAAGTACCGTTGGTTCACTTTGAAACCTAGAAATCTCCGAATATAATCTCATCCTCCAGCTCGGCCACGGGAACGGCCACATGCATAGCAAAAGCGGAAGAAAGGCCAAGTCTTATTCTTCCAGTGGAACACATCAACGCAAGAGCACAGAAAATAATAGATCGTGCCCTTGTAGGTAAGTTCATTGGTTTCTGACCAACTAAGCAATCCCTACAAGGGTGGATAATGGCCAAATGGAAACCCAAAGCTCATTTCGACCTGCAGCTGGGATCCAAAGGGTTATTTATCATCATCTTCCACAGGCTTGAGGACAAAGAATGGGTCGAGGATAGAGGCCCCTATTTTTTCAACTCGACTGGTCTCTACCTTTGGCACTGGACTACAAGATCCGGCCCCAACAAAGAATACTTCACCTGGGCCCCTGTATGGATTCGCATGTACTCCCTACCACAAGAATCTTGGGATGATGATAATCTCAAGGACATCGGAAATACACTTGGAAGCTATGTCAGGGCGGCAGAGCAAACAAGGAACAACAAGTACACATCGTACGATCGGATCTGCGTCTACATGCATATAGCTAAGTCTCTGTTGGACTCAATCAGCCTCACTCACGAAGACTGAATGGATACAGTCTCTGGATTATGAGGAAATGTCACGAACATGGACATCTGTACAGAGACTTTAACCTCAATAATCCTAATCCCAGCAAGCCACAAGTAGGAAACAAGGACGAGGAGGGATTCCAAAAGTTAGGAAAGAAAAGGCAGTACCACCGTAAAATTCCTATGGAGGAAAAGAAATCGAATGAACCAACCACCAGAAACAACTTTACAGCCCATAATGTACAACTTGAAAATACAGAAACAGAGAAAAAAGGGGAGGAACCAGAGAACAATAGGACGCACAGAGATACACAACAAAACATAACCCCGGAGGTGACTAGAAGCCAAAAGGACAAGCCCTTTCCAAACAACGGCACAACTATGGAGAAGCAAGGGACCTCAATGACTGCCCCACCAAAGCAAGCGGATACCCTTGGACCCAAAATACTCATGGATGAGGAAATGATCGAATTGGAGTTTGGAGAACTCGACATTTTAGGTATGGAGGATGCATGCACAAGGAAATCTTACAACTCCATCCCACCCAAGCAAATCCAACTTCTGACAGAGGCCCTGAACAAGGTAAAGCACTTCAAACTTGGAGTCCATAATCTTCCTCAAAAATAAAAGCAAAGAATTCAACGGGATAACAAGAAGCGTGGAAGGAAAACCGACCTACAAAGGATCAGACAGTTGGGAACCCAACTGGTGGAGTCAAGGCAATATGCCTATCTAACGGAGTTCTTCCCCACTGTATCTCTAGGTTCTCAATGCAATTAATCTCTTGGAATGTGAGAGGACTCAATGGGTCTACAAAGCATCGTATGTTAAAACGAAAGATTCTACAAGACTTGCCCACAGTTATCTTCATGCAGGAAACCAAATGCACTAGAAATTCATTCCATTCTCTAATGTCCAAACTCTGGAAAGGCTTTCAAGTTATGGCGATTGATGCCATTGGATCCTCTGGAGGTATAGCGATGGCCTAGAATCCTTCTCTGATATCCCTAAACAACTTTGCGTCTACTTCCCACTCTCTATTCACATCCTTTCATATTTTAGGCATTGATATCATAGGTCAGCTAATGAATGTCTATGGGCCTCATGCCACGACCCTCAAATAGAAGCTCCTAGATCATATCACTTGGTTCTCCTCTCAACATCCTAACTCTTTGCTCATCCTTGGAGGTGACTTCAATATGATCACCTCCCTCCAGGGAAAAAATGGGGATTGTCGTACCATGTCCCCTGAAGACACCCTTTTCAAAAATTGCATTGATAGTTGTGGAATCATCGACCCACTACCGTCCGAAGGCTACCTAACCTGGAACAACCACCGGGGAGGAGATCAGCAAATTGCCTCTCGTCTGGACCGCTTCCTCATCTCGGAAAAAACTGTGGACATGGGAGGTTTGCTCACTACTACGGTTCTCCCCTCTGCAAGCTCGAATCACTGGCCAATCTCCCTCAATTGGAAACACTCTGGTAACAAAAAATTCTGCCCCTTTCGTTTTGAAAAATTCTAGTTGGCTCACCCCTCTTTTCAGGAATCCATTACTCTTAAACGTACTTTACAAGTCTACTCTAAAGCTTGGGGCACCACTGTTAATCTGGAAAAATCTCAAATCTTTTTCTTTCACACGGATCCCATCACCCAGAGAAATATTTTGTGCATCCTGGGGTACTCAGTGTCCTCCCTCCCGCCCAAGTACCTAGGCGCGCCTCTCTTTGATTCAGCCATCAAGCATTCCTCCTGGAAAGAGATCCTTGATAAACTGGAAAATAAAATCTCCTCCTGGACTTTCCGTTCTCTAAACCTACCCAGCAGAATCGTCCTCCTTAAGGCAGTCCTGCAGTCCATGCCTCTCTATCTCTTCTCGGTCCTCGCTGCCCCTCAGTGGGTCCTCAAAATGATGCGAAAAATTCAAAAGTCCTTTCTCTAGGAGGGGACCACAACAACAATAAGTGGGCCCTTGTCAAATGGCATATTGTCAAAACGCCCAAGAGGAAAGGGGGTCTCAGGATTCGGGATCCAGAAATCAATAATCAGGTCCTCTCTGCCAAAATTTGGTGGAACTAGGTCACAAACACTGTCTCCCCCTGGAGCCGACTCTGGAATCATAAATATGCACCCAAATGGCCGCATCAGCAGCGCATCAGGTATGATCAAGATCCCCCAGGCTCATTAATTTAGCGGGCAACCAATTGTCAAAGAGCCTTAATTCAACAACGCAGTTTCTGGGAAATTAGAAATGGATAGCAAGCAAACTTTTGGTTTGAATCATGGAAACAACTACCAAGCCTCCACAATCAAAGTGCTCTGCCATAACTCCAGGTGCACTATCAATACAACAAACACTTGGTCGTTCAAGACTATTGGACTCCATCTAACTCCATGGAGGTCCGAGAGTGGAAACCACCTCACCTCTAGACTCCCCCTATCCCAACCGAAAGCACTGCGCAAGTTTGGCTAGATATTCAAACTAGACACCTGCAAGTCAACCACGGCCACGACATTCTTCGTGGGGACACCTCCCAACAGGGACCTTCACAACCAAAGAGGCCTACTCTCTTCTCACTAGTAGACCAGAGGACCAGCCAAATCCACTCTGGTCAAAAATCTAGGAATCTCATGTTTGGCCTAAAGTCTCTTCCTTCCTCTGGCTCCTGGCCCACAGGCGTATTCTTACTTGGGACAACCTCTTGAGAAGGGGCTTCTAGGGCCCCTCGTGGTGCATCATGTGTGGAAATCACCCCGAGACAATTGACCATCTGTTGGACTCATGTGCCCTCACTGGAGAACTTTGGGACAAAGTGGCATGCACCTGCAAACACACCAACAGAATCAGGGGGGACATAGTCCAAACAATAGCCAACTGGCCTGAAACTCCGTTTCAAAGCACCATTGTCAATCAACTCTGGGAGCTAATCCCGGGCTTGGTAGGAACATTTGGAAAGAAAGGAATAGAATAATTTTTTAAGACAAGAATAAACAGATCTCGGATATGTGGGTTACAATCAGAACCAACTTGAAAGACACTCTGTCCATGAAGCACTAGAGCACTACAGAATTTCCCACCTCGCCCTTGGAACGGGGCATCCTGATTGACTAGAATCTTAACATCAGATCCCTCCCCCACTCCCTCAGTAGGTCTTCAACCGACTCTCCCAGTCCGAAACAATGGAGCATCCCCCTATAGGCTTCTTCAAACTCAATTTTGACGGCGCCTCAAAAGGCAACCCAAGGGCAGCGGGATTTGGAGGAGCCATCAGGGATGACTCTGGAACTGGCAGGTTGGTCTACTTTGGCACTTTAGGCCACGACACCAACAATGCAACTGAATTATCAGGGCTCCTCGAAGGATTCAAGAGTGCACATCGGCAAGGTCTGATACCCCTGATTGTGGAGGGCGACTCTCGAATCATTTTATCACTAGCTCGCCGCCTACACAATGGTTCCAGAGTTGAGAAACTTTCACCAAGCTGTAGGCTTGGGCAACGACTGCAGGAACTGGCAACCACCTTAACTCAGGTCACCTCTATTTCTTTCCAGCATGTGAGAAGAAAAGCCAATGCTTTAGCAGATCACCTATCCAATGAGGGAGTAATATGTAACTCAAGTTTACAGGAAGGACATCTCTCCTCCATGAGCTCAAGGGATCTAATCCAACAATGCCAAGTTCTAGCCAATTTGAACTCATGACATGGCCAGCATTGACACTCGGGCTCAAGAACTCATGACACCCATGCACTTGAGCTTGAATCGTGGTGAAGGATTGGATGTGCATTTAAGGGGCGAGGCACTTCCAGCCCCGGCTCATTGTGTTTAACCATCGGATGTCACCTCATCCAGGCTGGTCTCGGCCTTAGTGTACCCCCTCCATGTGTCTCCTTTGTGTGGCAATAATGCCCGTAGCCAAACATAAATTCAACTCGTTTAATGGGATGATCTCTCGACTCCTGCGCGACATTGTAATGCTTGTTATCTCATTTTAGCCTTTGAATTGGGCTCCTCCACTCATTGGCTTCTTCTCTTCTTCTCTTCACAGGTGAATAGGGCTCTTCTCGCTCGCTCTTGAGTATCCTCCATTAGGAAATACTTCTGGTTTGCTGCAATGCGCCACCACAGAGGAACGCCGAGAAGAGGTAGGATGGGTCGTGATCGCGACGCCTCTAAAGAAACAGAGCCAGCAGAGGAGGGATACGGGGAGGAGGTCTCCATCCCTGTTCCCCTGCTCATTGACAATTGGGAAGCCCACATAATAGTTGACCACCTTTCCACTGGGCGACATGGAGGGTGAATCGATCCTTACTGGCTAGTGAAGAATATGTTGGGGGCACTAATGGAGGATATGGTAGCAAATTGGGCCAAGGCCAGGCATTCAACTCAGACCCTTAAATCCAATTTGGCTAACATGGAAGCCATGCTTGGGAGTCTGGAAACGACCTTTGGTTGGCATTCCTATGCCCCCAGCATACATGTTCAACGCAACATCAGAATTGGTGAAGAAGTGCACAGGACACCTCTAATGCTGCAGGAGCTCGCGAGCCTGTTGAGTTCTCCTTTCCAATGGGCAAGGCACCGACGATGTCCTCCTTTCCAATTACCACCACCTCCAGCCTTGTTCTGACTAAGCGAGTCCGAGGCGACCAAGAGATCACAGCTCCCTCTTGTTGAAAGACTACGCCTCTACCTGTCAAGATGTCGATGAAGGATTCGGAGGATGAGGATTACTATGGTTGTCCTATCCTTGAGGAGAATCCCCATGATGCAAATGCACCAACAACACCCAGCTAAGGAGGTTCTGGTTACTCCTTGTGTTTTCCAGCTTGTTTGCCTTAATTTGCTTTATAGTTTACTAAATTATAGTATTATAGGCTTCTACAGACAGTGCTCAGCTACTGAAATACCATGTTTCCCGACTCAAGGCAGGGGTTTTGTAATTATGGACATAACAATTTTAACCATTTTGAATACTTGGGGTGGTGGCTTCACTCTTTGAGGCCACCATAGACAATACCTCCCTATGTATTTTTGACTTTTTACGATTAATACACTGTTGCAGCTTACAAAAAAAAATATAATAATTATTATTATGAAAAATAATAATATATTATATTATTATATTTTCTTTTGAAAGAGATTTTTTTTAATTATATATAATAACAATAAATAATATTATTATTATTATATATATGTAAATATTTTTTTTTAATGAGCAAGAGTCAACCGTAATGTTGAGTGTTTCGCAGGTGTGCTCGGGTTACAGGTAGCGTGGAGAGCGAGTGCGTTAAATGAAGGGAAAGGAGTTGCGGTGGAGATTCATGGAGGAGGGCCGATCAGGCGGAGGCTGGTAGTGGGGCGTGCAACGAGAGAGTTAAGAGGATAGGGCGCGGGGATGAGCTGGTACTGCAGTGTAGAAGGTGGCGACGGAAATGGGAGGGGGAGGCGCGGGTTCGGAGAGGAGAATCGAGTAGAGGTGGAGCGGAGGGGCGCGAAGGACGCGGTGGGGAGGTGTGCGTGGTGCGTAGATGGATGGAACGTGGAGTTGTGCGTGGGGAAGAAGGGACGAGTGGAGGGCAGCGGAGAGATGGTGTGGAGCAGGGCAGATTGGTGGAGTGGATGGTCGCGATGGAAGGTGAAGGGCATGAGGGAGATGGGAGCAGCGGAATGGAGGATAAGAGGGCACGATGCGTTGGCGTATGTGAGCGATGGTGAGGGATGGCGCGGAGAGCGCAAACGAGAGGTGCGAGGGAGGCGGAAAGGTGGAGAGGGCGTGGAGAGGCGGACGGATCAGGCCGCAGAAGCAAGGAGCGATTGTGCAGGGCGCGGGGTGGAATTGAGAACGTAGGGGTAGGTGAAGTGCTGCAAATGGAGAAATGTGTAAGAATGGGAATGTGTGGAGAATAGTGGTGGGTTAGGTTCAAAATGTGTGGAGAATAGTGGTGGGTTAGGTTCAAAGACCAATTTCAGGAATCCCTGTTTTCATTTATAATTGTCCATAAAGATTGAAAACATTTTTCCTCATCTTTTCAAGCATGCTTGCAAGTATATATACCATTAAATACCAGTATACTAGGATAGCTTCAACAAGAAGTTTAATTAGGGTCAACCTTCCACCAATAGACAACCATGATTGCACCCTATGGTAACCTTTCTTCAACCCTTTAGTATAATTAGATCCAATCATAAAGCCCTAATCATTTAGATTAAGCATAAAACCAGATCATTTGAAACCTTTATTAAATTCAATAATGTGTAAAGAAAAAAATCTTGATTATTATGTCTTCTTGACTTTGCTATACTCGATCGAATGGAATAATAACATATTTTTGGGCATTGATTTCCATCCTAGTAGTTTTATAATACAACTTCAGTATTTCCTTAAATTTCAAGGAGTAGGATTCTCCACTCCCTGAAATACAACAACACAAGAAGAATATTACATCCTCCTAAATTTTTGGTATATGCATCTTGAAGTCCATGATACCAATCCCGAACTCCTACTCAGTCACATAGTGCATAAACAATTTTCTTTTTGATCCTTAGTCACCACTAAATCCTCTTTTTAAATGAACATTCAATGCCAAGCATGGATTTATTGATGTGCATGGATGCCAATGATGGTATAGGTTCATAGTATGGTTTAGCAAACACTTTCAAACCCTTCTCACTGCTCAACATCTTAAAATCAATAGGAATAAACTTAGAATATCACCATATAGGAAGTCCTTGTGATAAAATTAACCCTTGAGAACTTGAATATTGCATGGGAAATATCATATTCCAATGCTAGGGACAATTTTAAAAAACCCCCTAAATTTATATGTATAATAAATGGGTGAATCTCCATGATACATGGGAAACTGTGAAGGCTATTTTATCAATAATATAATATGTATATATAATTTTTTGGTGACTCTTTCACATAATTGTAGAATCTTGTAAAATGCCTACTTTGGTTGTTGTTCTCTTCTGCGCTAGAAAAAGGAGGAGCAAACTGACGGCATAGCTCCTGAGCAAAGATGGAGATCAACAACCATTAGCTAGGGAGACTGAAGGAAGAATTGAAAAGGATCATGGTTAGGTAACCCCAACAATATGGTTTGTAACCATAGAGGTAATGTGCTTATAACTGAAAAAAGGAAATGCGGTAAGGATTTCCTTAATGGAAATGGCCCATAGCTTCGTAGCAAAGTTAAGTAAAAGGTCATTAAATCTTTGATACATGTAAATGATCATGTATGGGCTAACTATGAAGTGATGACCAAAACCCTTGAAAGAAATGAGCCTTTGAATTAGAACCCTAAATGTTGTATGGATTTGAAGCCATGGTAAATTGAAAGGAATCCTAGGGCACTACACGGATACCCATTAGTCTCCTTGTTGGAAGGACATCTGGTTTGCAACCTTTTTGGTTAGTAACCATAGAGGTAATGTGCTTACCACTGAAAAAGGAAATGTGGTAAGGATTTGCTTTATTGAAAAGGCCCAAAGGTAGCAAAGATAAGTAAAAGGTCATAAATCTTCGATACATGTAAATGATCATGTATGGGTTGACTGTGAAGTGATAACCAAAACCCTTGAAAGAAATGAGCCTTTGAATCATAACCATAAATGTTGTATGGATTTGGAGCCATGGTAAACTAAAAGGAATCCTAGAGCACTACACAGATACCCATTGGTCTCCTTGTTGGAAGGACATCTAGTTTGCAACCTAGTTTGCAACCTTTTTGCTGACATTGGATACACTTAAAAAGGAATGGACACATTCTTGGTGTTGTGTCCAAGTAGAGAGGAAGACAACTAAATAGTCAACCAAGTGTTGAGAGGGTTGGGTAGTATGTCAAAGTGTTGGCTAGAACCTTCAGTTTCCATGGTGACGCATTGAGATGTTTGCACTGTTGACGTGTACTTTTGCATATGAGCATTGTTGTATTACATTAAGTGCATACATCCAGATAATGTAGATTGTTTTGGATGCATAAGCAAGGGAAGAGTGTTACTTGTAAGCAAGATTGCAGTGACGCATTTTGAAATATTAGAAAGATTATTTATATTCATTGTGAAGATGAAGGCATTTTGAATGTTGAAATGTATTCATTGAATATTGAATTGTATGGAGCATGTTCAGTACTACATGGTTCCTATATACACATTAAAATATAAATTGTGTTGCATATGATTTGAAGTAAAATATATTGGTGTGTATGCCTTGAATAGAGCATGCTGATTTATATGGTGTTATTTTTAAGTCTGGAGATGCAAAAGAAGCTATGCACGATAAACAATCTGGTGAAGAAAAGACAAAAACAAATGGGCATGAAAAGAGTGAAACAATCAAAGCAGGCAATACGATGTACAAAGTGGTCAAGTATCATCGGAGATACAATTAGCAACCATGCAAGTAAGAGTAGAACCATGTTATAGTGCATTGTTATAGTGCATTGTGCTGAAGGAATTGCTTAAGAATTCATTTTCAATCATGGTTTAATATTTTGCTTATATTATTGAATGCATTATGAATTGATACCTAAAAGGGTTATGTTAAAGGTAGTAAGCCTTATGATTTGTTAATGCATTCATGTTAATAGCGAGTTATGCTATGTTATGTGGTTATTGCAAGTTATGTTATGCTTATGTTAAAGGTAGTAAGCCTTATGATTTGTTAATGCATTCATGTTAATAGCGAGTTATGCTATGTTATGTGGTTTATGCTATGTTATGTGGTTATTGCAAGTTATGTTATGCTTCATAGGCTATGAAACAATAACCAAATAATGTAATGTTGTTAAAATTGAAAATGGCATCCGAGCTAGTCTAACGTGAGACTGAAGTGTAGTTGATATGGACAGAATGTAGTGCCGCGCAAGTCTCAAACGAACTCCTTACCTGTGTTGACATTTAGTACTATAACCTTCTTGCCCTCACCGAAGAGCACCAAGAAGATAGAAATGGTAGATCCCCCATGTTGTGTGAGGAAGAAAAGGAAGGTGTTCAGATGGTCAACAAGTGAAGGAGATTGTTGGATAAAATGTTGAAGCAATGGCTCAACCAGCTCAGTATGGTGGAAAAAAATAGCATGAGGTATTGTGTGCTGTGACAAATGAGTTGTAATTAAAATTAAAAATGAATTACTTAAACTAAATAAACCAGTTAACAAGAAGTAATAATGAACTAAATGAAATAGTAAACTAATTAAACAACCCTCACATTAATAACTTAAGCGGAAGGGGGAGAAGGGAGGCACCCTGCAAAACCAATGAACTAATTTACCCATAATAATAACTATAATATTAAATGTGATGGAAAGCGCGTGTAAATTCTATTGAAGAAATGATTAATCCATGAATGGCTATAATGTGTACATTAAGTTTGTTGTCCAGTTTAGATATTGAAGACATCTGAAAAATGAAGATGGGCATATGGCATTCCGGATAGTTTAGCAAATGTAGCTAAAGATAAAGCAGAGTACCATTGAGGGCCACTGAAGGAAAAAAAAAAAAAAAAACCATTGAAACAACAGTCGAGAGCAACAAGAAAATATTTTAGAGTCCCCAAAAAATATTTCCCTTGGATGGGATTGAAATTAAGGGGAAGGGGAATGTAACAGCCCTATCGAAGCTCCCAACTTGTAATGAACTTGTAATTGTAAATGTAATATGGTCTAGGGCCAAGCATATGTAAATGAACAATGTTATTAATTATTAATAAAATACAGTTAGTTGCGGACAATGAGAGGACACTGAGATGAGAAGGGGGACTATGAATCCATGAGGTAAAGGTGTGAGAGGGACTTAGAACCTTAGTGGCCTTAACCTTATCACTTAACCAAGTCTTGGACTCCTATGCATTTTATACAATGTTCCCCCAAGTTTCCGGGACGCGGGAGCGCGGGAACGTGGAAACGCACGTTGGGGACGTGTGGAGACCACCCCCAAATTTTAGGGAAATTCGGGGGGAGCGGGGGGGCGTCTAGGTCATAAAAATTATATAAAAATATAAAATATAAAAAAAATTAAAAATGATAAATGATAAATAAGTTAATAACAAATATCATAAATCTTAACTTTCATCTAACTTTGATCCAACTTTCAAATTAATAATACAAGCACGTTACACAAGGTGACAATTCATCATGATCATTTTCAATTTGTCATTTGATTCTTGATATTCATGATTCATAATTATAGTTCAGTCATTCTAATTGAAAAATAAATTAATAAAATTGAATCAATGATACATTGATATTGCATGCAAATAGTAAATATAAATATCAAATACTAGATACTAAGTCTGAAATAGACATTGAAACAGTAAACCATTAATAGTACTAAGAAAATGACTAAATTAAGTTTGCTCAAAGAGTCAAAAATATAAAAGAGTCAAAGACTCAGTCATCACTGATCAATATCTAGAGTCAAAAGTTCAAAACTAACAAGTAACAACAAACACTGAAAACTAAAAGTCTAAAGTAGCTGAAAGAAAGCAACATAAAATGAGCATCAAGGAGTCAACTCCATGGATTGGTCCTCTGCATCCATCTGCTGCATGAAAGCATCGGGACCAACAATGGGAATGTCATCATCTGGGTCTGAGTCACTCTCAGGAGTGACTAATGGCACACCAACCAAACCATTCTGCATCTCATCTGGCCCATCCTCCTCGTCTATCTGTGCATCATTCTCTGGATCCACATCCCATCGTACAGCTGGTCCCATCCGATACTCTGGTGTCTTCCTGTGTGCAAGACGCAGGGCACTATGCACTGCAACTAGCTTCTCCGCTCTCCTAGAGGTAAGTTTATTCCTCTTGATAGAGTGAATGAAGCTATAGGTGGACCAATTCCTCTCAGCTGCGGAGGAACTAGCAATCTGAGACAACAAGCGAACAGCAAGATGTTTGATCTCTGGAGCTCCATCCCCATGCATTTCCCACCAACCAATGGGGTCATCTTGGGCTAAGCCGCTACGGTCTGCCTTGGCATCAGACTTGTTGAAGGGACCTTTGAGACCTGCAAACTGAATCCACTGTTTCCTAAGTGTTTGCCCCTCCTCTTCACTGTACATCTTTGTAATGGCAGCTCGAAAACCCCTCTTGATCTCTGAATCCTGATAGGGAGAAATTCTACCAGGCCTAGAAATGTACCATTTTGGGTTTAGTGCATATGCTGCCATGTGCAAAGGTGTGTTCATTCGATCCCACCTACGCTGAATAATGGGTCGAAGTTGGTTAGTGTAGAACTCCAAGGAGGGCTCTTTCTGACGGATGGCTTCCCTTACCTTACCCAACATGCTGTCAAAAGTCTCATAGATTTCTCCAAGACTAGGAGAATCAGTGTCAGTGTAGCGAATGACCTCAACTATAGGGCGCAAGAATGAGACCAAATAGCTGCAATCTACCCACCAATCATTATCCAATATCTGAAGCCTGATCCTCTTCCCCTCCTCTGTCTTCGACTCTGTCCACCTGTTCCAATCTGGAGTCACAACCATGGCTTGCAATGCTGGCTGTATCTCCAACATCCTCTCCAATAAGAGAAAATAACTAGCATATCTAGTATCTGTGGGCTTGAGGAATTCCTTCCTCGAGTGAGCCCTATACATGGCTAAGGAGGTGTGGTGGTTGCAGATAAACATTTGCACATCCCTTGCAGCTATTACCAAGGTGTTTACCCAATCAATTTTTCCAATGTCTTTCAGGGCATTGTTGAGAGCATGGACACAACAAGGGGTCCAAAATATATGCCTATACCTGCTCTGAACTAGTAAACCAGCTGATCTGCACACTGCTGCTGCATCTGTCACAACCTGCACAACATTCTCAGGACCAACCTCCTCTATAGCATCCCGAAGAAGCTCAAATTGGAAAGCTGCATCTTTGCGCTTTCCAGAACAGTCAACAGCTCTAAGAAAGAATGGCCCATCTGTGCATGTAATTATGATGTTAATAAGTGGACGTTTGGTAATGTCTGTCCACCCATCCATAACAATAGAGCAACCTGACCTCACCCATACCTCTTTCATTTGTTCTTTCTGCACAGTAATATTGGACACCTGCCTCTCTAAGATCGTTGTCCTCACCTTGTGCTCACCTGGGGGCACATATGAGGGTCCCGATGCTGCAATTAAACGGACCATCTCCCTATAATAAGGAGAACGAGTAACATTGAAAGGAATGCCATTGGCAAAAAGGAATTTTCCAATGCCATCATCTGTATCATCACGGCTAAGTTTGCCATACATCCCTGTAATGGTCGGTGCTATAGAACAAGAACGGACCTTTTTTGATGAAGATGTCTCAGTAGAAGATGGTGGAGGCATACAAGTGGATGAGTTACCTTTCCTTTTGGAACTTGCTTTTGCATCGTGATGTTCTTTTAGTTTTGACCCGACATTTTGGCTAGAGAATGTGCCCTTAGCATCTGCTGCCATTTGCAATCTCATAAGCTCTGTTCTTTGCAACATGGTTAGCTTCGAACACACGGAAACCCCTTTGCCACCAATGCCCAAAAGGTGTTGTCTAACACGACTATAACTCCCAACCCAAGGATGGCCACACACATTGCATGCCCAATGACGTGACCCACCACTTTTCTTGTCTTTTTGGTTGGTTGAGGGAACATTTACTTTGCTTGCATATAGCAAAAGCGGTTTTTTGGGATCAAATGTCCCCTTTGCATATTGAGCCAATGACCTGTGTGGGGTGAGATTGGAATTGCCTTCTCCTTCACTTTGACTTAACCTGGTTGATGAGGGAGTTCCACTCCCACTTCCAGTCTCTGTCCCAACTCCAACACTTCCACCCTCAGTCTCACTCTCAGTGTTGTCACTACTGTTGCAATTGCTAGAGTTGCTCATATTGCTGCTGTTTTAAAAAACATTGAATTTCATCATCATTGCTGTTAAACAGATTTTCATTTAAAAACTAAAATTCGTAATTGTAATTTCAAATTTGTAAGTAACATGTTACATTTTCAAAATTTAAAATTTTAATTTTAAATATTAAAAAAAAAAACAGAACTGCTCCAGCTTAAAGAAATTACAACACTGTAATAAAAAAAAATTAAAATTAAACACTAACAGTCAACAGACTAACAGTATTTTAACTGTTAGTCTGTAGACTGTTAGTGTTTAATTTTAATTTTTTTTAAACACTAAAATTAAACACTAAAATTAAAAATTAAAATTTAACAAATAAAAATAAAAAAAACTTACCTTTCGGCTTTCCTGTATTCAACAGTCTGCAGGTTCCTCTGCTCGACGTGGCCCGTGGGTTCCCGGTTCACACTTCACTCACAACGGCCTCCGCTCACAACGGCCTCTGCAACGGCCTCTCCTCGGCCACGAAAATGACCTCTGCAACGGCCTCTCCTCGGCCACGAAAATGACCTCTGCAACGGCCACGGCAACGGCCTCTCCTCGGCCACGGCAACGGCCTCTGCAACGGCCTCTCCTCGGCCACGGCAACGGCCTCTGCAACGGCGTCTCCTCGGCCACGTCCTCTCCTCGGCCTCTACAACGGCCTCTCCTCTCCTCGGCGCTCGCAAACTGTCGGCTGTCCACTACTTCAACGGAAACCTCCCTCCCAACACGGCTCAAGCCCACAAGAAATGGGAACACAACCCACACACAGTCGAAAAAACGAGTCCTCCGGCGGCAAATGTGAAGTGAGCTCACTCGCGGAATGAATGTCGCGGAATGAAGAGGTGGACGTCGACCGGAATAGAAAGGTAAGTTGAAATTAGGTTTTAATTTTTATGTTTTTTTTTTGTTTTTTCAAATTTCGTTTTTTTTATTAATTGTAATTTGGAAAATCGCGGGGGGGCGTCTAGGAGCCCCCCATGCTCGGGAAGGGGCGTCTACGCGTCCCCCATAAGTTGAGCGCTGTTCGAAAGGTAGGAACGCGTCCCCATGTGCGTTTCGGAGGGTTTCTGAATTTTGGGGGCGATGCGAAACGTTTCGGAGGGAGTCCCCAAGCCCCCGAAGCGTGGGGAGCGAGGGGGGCGAGCCCCCGACCTTGGGGGGCGAGTTTCCGTGGAACACTGATTTTATATCAACCTTGGTTATAAACTTTGGTATATAGCTTTATGATTTAAAAAGACAAAAGGGGGATTATTATTTTGGCTGGAGAGTCCGTGAATGCACTAGGGTAGGACAAAAGACGTTCTTGGACTATTGAAGAGATTTTAGACGAAGCCATAGGAATCTTGGCCCTGATGGATTCATAGTGTCAACTCAGGGGTGGCAGCAATGTTGTGAGAATTATGAACATGAATGCCTATGGTTGGGTGGAGCGTTCCTCATCTGCAATTAGTTGCCGCAATATTTACTAATGAGGGGACCTGGTACGTTACATACAACAACATACCAAATGCCAATATTAACCTTTGACCACTGGAGGGGTCGTTTGCTATTATCTAGCTGTTTAGTCAATTACCCCACTTATAAGGAAATTTTGGCTCACCTTTTTTTCCTCCAAATTCAAATCAAGATAGAACTAAATTTCTTTATGATGACGGATTTACCTCACAATCACAGCATTAACAACCATGAATGTGGACAATTCTGAATGGTTAAACCCAATACACCTTTTATGACCATACTTTTCAAAGTTCACTATCGTTGATTTATTGTATAGGTTGTGCAGATGTGACCACTGATGAATTCCTTGATGAATTGTTATGTTTATATACTTTCTCAATGAGAGTGTATTTTAAAACGTTCCTTCCACTTGTGCAGAAATGGCCACTGATGCATTCGATGTGGGTTGTTAAGCTTATATACTTTCTCAATGAGAGTGTTTTTTTAAATGTTCCCTCCACTATCAGTCCGTACGGCATCACATTCACCCTTATGTTTACTATTATGTTTCACACTGGTTTGGGGATATGGGGGAACAGCCGGCTGCAGAGACAACCCCACTACCCGGATGAAGAAATTAAAAAAGAAAAAAAAATGACACAAGGAACAGCACCCCAAAAATACAAATTTTATCATTTTATATGCAATTTAAAACTGCCCTCTGCTAAAAAATGCCAAAGGTAGCTGAAACACACCTCTTGGCTGCTGCCGTTTTCCTCAGTTCAAAAAAATGCATATTGCAAAGTAATAGGTTTAGGGTTCGAAAACCCTTTTTTATGTTGTTCAGTCAGTGGTGGGACTTGCCAACAGGGAATATATTAACTCAGTTAGCAAAAAATATTGTTTTTGTGTTGCTTTGTTGGTCACTTATTAGTTACCTGGGTCCGTGAGATCTGCACCTCCATGAGACATCCCCTGTATGATGGGATTATATAAAACACTGTAACCTTCTTAAATCACACTTTTTCTGAGATGAAGATTTATTGCATCCATCACTGCTATAAGTACCATAGAGCTTCAATAACGAAAATAACAATTTGTCCAATATTTTAAACCAAATACAGGCTAACTCAATACAGTTTAGCCTGATCATCCCTGATAATAATATACTTGGCCAAAATCTTTCACGTTTTTATAAAATAAACCTTGTTCTGTGTCTATACAGAACAGAACAACCAATTGGAAAATTACTGTCATCGGGAAATGAGTGAAATATGATCTTACTATAATGAAAATAAGGACGGCAGGTACAATGACCATCATGCGACAAGCTTCAGAAGATAAAACTTCAAAAGTGATACGAGGAATATGTAAAACACCCTATTTATATTTTTCCAAAATCAATGAAATTCTTAAAATAGTATCTGAGTGTTTTGGTGATGTGCAAAACAACAATAATCAGTATCGTGTTACCTGAGCTCTGAAGATATATACGTTAGTACATTTTACAACAATGCCACTCTTCTGATAAAGACGATATTTGAAACAATAAGTTCAAACTAAAATCACAATTTTGGAAATTTTCTCCTGTACACTGAACATCTCAGTATATCATCAGTAAATTATTTTCAAACCCATTGTTATAAACAACAGGCCTTTGTGGGTCCACCTTCCAGACACCATCTACAATAAACTTAATCTGTTACATCAAATAGTCAGGGTTCAGGAACTGAAATTAACAAAATTCTTATTGGTTGAAATTAATGAATATACTCTAAGTATATAGATATGAACTACACTCTATCTATACCTCATATCTGCCAGGGTATAGCTGCAAAGATATAACAAAGACGCCCGCATTTGACTTCTTCATTTTTTTCTGGGATACAGGCAATTTAACTTCCATAAGATCAAATATCATCTACAGACTACCAAAGGCATTAAATATTATGTATAAGTGAAGTTAACAAGCAAGAAAATAGCCGCAATTATACAAGACAAAGGAAGAAACATTCTTATTTGCTTCATAGAAGCTTCAAAATATGACCTCACAAATCAAATCAGAATGTATACAAAGAACTTGACTCCATCTCCATCATATTCGAAGACGGCAATAAAGCTCCTGCATAGACTAAGTTCTATAGAAGTCCATGCAACATCTCCAGCAACTTTGGGCACAAACAAACTTTAAACCTAGCTTTTGAAAATGCCATTTTTAAGCAAAGATGCCACTAGATGTTGACACATGGAAGTAATATAATAACTAGTTGACAAGCAAATATGAAATACAAATGCGTGGGTACCAACAGGCTTAAAGGGTTTTGGTCTTGCAGGATGTTATTGGCAGGCTGGACCTTTGACTGTTAAGGACTAGGTCCTCCCCTTTGGAGATTGGCAATTCCTCTTTAATATTTATTAATTTTCTGCAGAATGTTTTATGGTCGGTTTCGTGGAAGAACACCCATTTCAGTATCCGGTTTGTCTGAAAACTTTCCATCAGTGTTTTGAACTCTTTGCATCTTGAAAATGCCCTGCATGGCTCTTCGAATTTATCTCCATCATAGGACACTGTCCCTGAAGGGTAGAGGTCAAGCTGAAGTTAATTTTAATAATGAAGTTGTCTCAGCAGTCAGAATAAAGCTTTGGCTTTGATAGTCTACAAATTGAATTTGTCCATCATAGGGCACTGATCTTAAAGGGTTAGTCCCCTTATGCTTAATGCAATTTAAGTTCCGGAATTGGACCAACAATCAATATGGAGCACTCAACCGCTTCAATAAGAAGGATCTCAGTGAGAAGACTTCAACATGTTTTTCTGTTGAGATTCACATGAGGGAGGAGGATTGAATGGAACCAACCAGCAAACCCCAAATCCCGCAATAAGCAAAGAAGAAGAGCACTAGGGTACACAACCCTTAGAGATAGAATATGGCCCATAACAAGAGTGCTAGAGCTAATCATAACTGCACTTGAGAGAGAAAGCACAAATGTGCTAAGGAGAAAAGCCAAAAACGCCATAACAAAAGAGAACTGAATAAAGTACAAGTGCCCTTAGGCTAAAGAATGAGTCACTTGTATAATGAGATCAATAGATCAAGATGATGTTACAAATGAAAGTTGAGCATGTATTTATACACAACTCAAGAGGTAGGGCACTTTCTCCAATGGAGATTATGGACCCATATTGACTAAATTGGCCTTAACCAACCTAAAAATATAATAAATGACTGTTGACTAAGTTGATCAAAGCCAAACCTAGAAACATATTAACAATGTTTACAAGATAAGGTTGGTAAAAAATGCAGCTTATACCATTGTCAACATCTCTTCTTAAGCTAAATAGAAGGCCATGGAGAAAAATGATGAATACAAATAAGAGTGGGTTTATAGATACCCAATTCAGATACAATTGAAAGTGGGTTTATGGATACCAAACTCAATTAGGGTCAACCATAGTCAAAATAGAAATGGGTGGGTTTATGTACACCTTGTTAATTACAAATGAGAGTGGGCTTATGGATACCCAATGCAATACAAATGAAAAGCGAGTTTATGGATACCCAACTCAATACAAATGAGAGTGGGTTTATAGATACCTAGTTGAATAGGAATGCGAGTGGGTTTTGGATATCCAACGCAATATAGGATCGGCCCTATTTTAATATCCCCCCTTAATCTGAAAGGAAGGCATCGGATTGAAGGCATTACATCGCAACATCCGACATTATCACTAAACAATGACCACATGATGAATATATTACAGATAAATAATAATCCCCATTGGATGACACATATCTCCCACACAAATACAGTTCCACAAGTTGGTGAAGGTTGCATCTGGCAGAGGTATAGAAGAAATATTTTCTAAATCATGTTGACTGAATGAAGGTACAAAGATTGGCACATGTTGTCCCTGAGAATGGAGCAACTGAATGCGATGCACCTAAAATGGTTTTACATCATAATGTCAAAAGAGATCCACTGAAGCATGTTGTGAATCACCTGTAAGAGGCAGTGGTAAAGTTCTTGGCAAACCATGAATAAGAACTTCATCAAAAATAACACTTGTGTTTACAATCACCTCATGAGTAGAAGGATCATATAGACAATATATAGGAATATGGGCCCGTGTACTTGATCCAAAAAACATGAAACATGAAATTGATGAAGTCATATATTGATCATTGGGAGGAAGAGTTTCTCTATATGCATCCATAAACCCTTACTCCAAAGAATGATAATTAAGTGATATCTCCAAATATAAGTAGTTGCATTTAATAGGGAAAACATCCACTTCCAGTCCACTGGATTAAAAAACTGCACAAAGAAGAAGGCTTCTTAGGAACGAAATCTTCAAACGCTCACCTTAACGGGCCCAAGAGAAGTATTGTTCTGAAGAAGAGCTCGAAACCTAGTAAAATTCCTAGGAAATTCTAGAAAAGAGATGTATAAACCCTATATATTATTCATATAGTCCAGGATGAGTTTGGGCAAACAGTGTTCAAGATGCATTATTCATGGCCCATATATGTCCATTAGATGGTTCCATGCCTCAAACAGCAGTTTCAGATGATGGTTTGATGGATTTTTTTAATATTATTATTATTACGGACCATTATTTTTATTATTTTGGTGTTAGGAACCCATGTCAAACCTTCTATTTACTTTGTTAGTATATTGTTGTTGGGCACATATGCTTTGTAAGTCGTCCCATAGTATTTGTTGATCCATAGTTTGTATTGGCCCATGGTTTGTATTGACACATGGTATTAACCCATGGTATTGGTGCCTAGACTTAGTATATAAGTTTGTGTTGATACCAATGAAGGTACCGTGAAGTTATTTGTATTGAGCTTGCTCAAAGGAGGTTGCCCCCTCGAAGTGGCCTGCGATGAATAAAAGCGATTCTGAGTTCTATTATTTCTGCTATCTCGTGTATTTTCATTAATTAATTGTTGCAGGTTCTTCACATCTAGTATCATAGCACTTTCTTGGGCTCGTTGGGTGGAATTTCTGGCAAAAGAAAATTTCGCATCTATTGCAAGTTCGGATCTGGGAATAATCCCTATCCGCTTAACTATGGGAAGTACTTGGGCATAAGCCCTAAAATTCATTATGAGGAGTACCACAAGAACCCCAAAGTAGTTGGACCATTGAGAGGACCTGCCAGCGAAAAGCACAACGACCCCTACCTGATTGACTAGTTCCCACCCGTGAGGTAAACCAAGAGCTGTCGTTTGTGGCAAAGCGGTTATCAGTTTTACCTGAGCCGTGGAGTGAGGGGTACTGCCCCAATACGCAAGCCGCCAGATAGCATTGGTCGACAAGTGAAACCCCTGAACTGATAGGAAGTCGAACATAAGGGGTCCATATCTCTTTTCAGCTGAACTGTTGCCGATCACTTCCATGCCGTTTCAGATCCATTCCGAACCGTTTCAGATCCATTCTAATAGTCGTTCCAGATCCAGCCATTTCAGATCTATTCTGAAAGCCATTTCAAATCCAACCGTTTTCAATCCATTTGGCATCGTTTCAAATCCATCTGTTGCCGATCACTTCCGCATCATTGCAGATCCATCTGTTTCCGATCCCTTCTGCGCCGTAGCAGATCCATTCTGGGAAGGAAAAAAAAACTATTTTTTTGCCATATCTCCCTTGTTTTCACTCCGTTTTTCTTGAAACTTCCCTAACACCCCTGTAATCTCATTCTGCATTTTTCATTCCTGACGACCCTATCCCAAATTCTACTTCCCAAAGCCAGAAATCCCACATTTGTCTATTTTTAGGGTTTGCCATAACTTCTTTAATTTTCACCCAATCGCCTTCAAATTTTGCCACCGTGTTCATTCCCTATTTTTGCTTCCTTGTCCCTCTCTGACAAATTTTCTCATTCTTTCACCCCGCTTCTGAAATCCTCATTTTCTACTTCTCTGTCCATTCGAAAGTGTCCAAAACCTAGTCAAACCCCAATTACCCATCTGAGTTTTTCCCAAATCCAAATTTCCCTTTACTAAAGAGGTTATGTTTGTGTTTTTCTACCCATTTCAAAAAAAAAAAACTTATGGTTATGGTTGTCACCCGCACAGGAGCAAAAACTATGGAGGAAGCACTTGCAGCCATCCAAACCAAACTCCAGGATCTTGATGAAAAATTTCTCAGCCTCCATCTTGAGCATTCAGCCATGAACAACAAACGACAGTCCGAGTCTTCATCAGACAATGGGTTCTCTTCTTCCAGCAATTTCCGTGGTCCGAAGCTTGATTTTCCTCGTTTCAATGGTACTAATCCGACTAGATGGATCTATCGTGCAGAACAGTATTTCAATCTGCATAATATTTTTGATGTCACCAAAGTTCCACTTGCATCATTTCATTTGGAACAGGAAGCTCTTCAATGGTACCTGTTATCACATATATAGTAGCCGGGCTACCATACATTATTTTTCAGATTCCAGAGCACTTTTCAGCCAGTTCCTTTACATTGAGATGATGAGACGAGCATCTATCTATGGATCACTATCAGATTTTGGACAGCATATGTATTCCCCGTGCCATGACTGAGTCTCAGGACACTCAAAGAGATGACCGTTGTAGCCATTGTACCATTTATACAGAGCAGTCAGTAGTGCCCAGAGTTACGGTAGCAGTTTCAGAGGACAGATGATGGTTCAGAGGATGGGCATTCAGGTATATGACTCAGCAGGTATATCATGGTGTTGTGGTTATATTGCTTTTATATTCATTCTTATGGCATGTCTTAGCATTTAGTGTCATGATCTGGCGATCATATAGATATGTGGACCTGGTTGATCTTATTATATATATTCTACTGTCCTTACTCAGACTTAGAAGTTCACTATTCATACTCATTGGTTTTACCCTCCCTAGGGAGAATAGAGGTGATCATTCCACCATACCTTGGCTTGCTAGTGTTGGCTCCATTATTCATTGTCTTCATCCATCCATTGCCTACCCTTTAGTTTATCACCCTGACTTACTACTTAACTAGTGGCATGGAGGATCTTTTCCCACTATTGCCTCTATATTGATGAGCTTCCCTGTTTATTGTGTCTCGACTCTGAGTTGGTGACAAAACTTACCTTTGGTGAGTTGGATTGTAGGCCTAAATCATTCTGGTCGGTTGTCCCGATGTTTGGCATTGACTCGAACTCCCCCTAGTCACTTGAGATGTTGTTGGCTAAAACTGAAAGCTCATGTACTACTTATGGAAACTAATAAATTCGCCCATGGAAACTAAAAAGGGCAAGAGCGATGAACTGCTAAAAAATACTCCTCGAAGAGTATAAGAAAGGTCCAAAAAGCAATGATTCTTAAAAGCTATATCTAAACAATTGTTGACCTTATATATGTATAAAAACATGCCCTGGATGCAAGCTGCAACTAGTTGTGCTTATCAGCACACCTGAGATCCAAAGGGTTATGTAGGCCAAAAAGGCCATAAAATGAAATTGAATGATCCTAATGAACCTGGATCAACTTGATGTAGACATGATGCCTAAGTTGAATAAGCACTCTCTAAACAACTTATCCATTTGTGAGACACCGCCATTCCCTGTGTTGTTGCTCATTCAGTATATACTATGGTGTGTATTCCCTTTCCCATATCCAAAGTGTCACAATGTTAAGTCAATCAGTCACCCTTTGGCCTAGCCAGTTCATTTTTAGCCTTCACTAGCAAATTGATCACAACTATGAAGTGAGTATGATTTTGAAAGTCTAGTCTGAGTCATAATAATAATTAATGACACTATATATTTGTTGGTAGATCGGCAGTAATGATTACTTTTTGTTATAATTGCTATTTGAATGAGTTGTAGAGCATGCATTAACCTTTGACACTTTGCAGCAGCTTCTGATGATAATCTGAGTTATATTTGGTCAATATTGACCTGGTCAAACTTAGTTTGACCAAGGTCAATCACAGGACATGAGATTATTGGACCTTGTGATGATACAGATAGATGATATATGTTCTATGTACATGTACATGATGGTTCTATGCATTAGATACAGGTTTATGATGATGATTTATGGTTTTCAGCATTATTTGATCATTTACAGATTATTATTATTTCACCTGTTCCGGTATATTGGATATATTATATGATCATGCAGAGATCCATATGGTGTATGAGTACACATTTTGGATAGTTTTGGACCTTCTGAGTCAACTAAGACAGTCTGTTTTCAGTTCCGGGTAGTTACAGTGATGATTGAGCCTCAGTAGGCTGTCCTAGTGCAGTTTTGGTCTGTCGGAGACCCTGTCAGAGCAGAGATGATTTTTATTTGGTTCACCTAGGGCGCTGATGATGGAGGGGGTGGTCCAACCACTTGTTTTTACCATACTACCCCCCTCCCGGACACACTAGTGACCTCACCTTGACAGCACAAGCACTCCAGGAGGCTGTTTGGAGCATGTACACGCTTCCCGAGGCAGTTTTGGATTAGTAGAAATGGCTACAGAGGAATTCGATTTGGGCTACTGAGGCAAAGTTTTGGCATGGGATGATCAGTGATGATGAGTGGGATGTCTTCTGCACTTTCTCCAGCAGTTTCAGCTTCATCAAGGCCCACATCCATCACTTATGGCATTTTCTGATGATTTCTGAGGCCTCCTAAGGCCCACGATTTGTCCATAGAGGCATGATTTGGTACTTTGATGACTATTTTATTATTATTGTGCTATGGGGATTGACCAAGGGTGGCTAAAATTACCCCTTGGACCCACCATAAGCTTATTGTTATATTTTGTCATCATGATTTGGTGGGATCCCCTCTCCTAGGGCGATTTTGTCCACTTATGGTTATATTTTATGGTTGATCCATGTATTTTATTGTTGAGCTCATCTCAAACATTGATTAGATCTTTTGATCTTTTAATCTTAGCCACTCATGTAAAAAGTGGTTAGGATTATGGTCTCTCTCCATCATATTTAAGGAGAGAGCCTCTCATTGTAAAATCATCTAGAAATTTTTGGTTCTTGGCTCTTGGAATAAAATTTCTATCTTTTGGAGTACATGCTTGGGTTGGAGTGGATGTTGGTTGTTTTGATTGTAAATGCTTTTGTCCATTGCACTGGAGGATCTATTGTAGCTATCTTGCATATTTGCCATATCTTTTTACAGGTGGAGAAGACTTCTTCAACAAGTGCGAATTGGTGGGGAGGCTTGCCCTTCAAGCATGGAGGAGGACGTTTTGGGTTAAACAGGGAGTGGTTTTGTCTTTGCACCAACTATTCTTTGCTTATCTCTTTCTTGCTTGTATCTACCTTCAACATGTTAAACTGATTGATGCTTTGCTCCTTGGTTTTGACAGGTTAGAGGGACACATATGTGGCTTGGAAAAATCGATTTGGCAAGAGGGCTTCAAAAATTCTCCATTTGATCTTTGGCAAAAGTAATCCTCATCTCAACTAGCATTCATCTCTTCATCCAGGTATGATCCAAAGGTATGATCTTCTTCTTCTTTGAATCATCCATAATTTCTAGATCATAAAAACCCTAATTAATCAAAACCCTCATTTTGGTTTTTCTTAGATCTACTTAGATCTAGCCTTGCTTTTGAAGAAATATTAAAAACCCACCTCTATAGCATCCACCCCTAGTTGGATCTATAGTTTGGTGGTGATTGGGTTAAAATTGACACACTTTTCAAGGCAATATAGCCCTCTTGAGGTAAATCGCACTTCCTTGGGAGAGGCTTGTTTGGTTAGATCTAGCATATGGGTAGGTGAGATCCCACTTGATTTGCAATCTACATATTTGATAACCTACCCCTAGACTCTTAATTTGGTGATTTCTACCTTGTGGGAATCATTCCACATTTCAAGGGATTAAAACCCCATTTTGGACTACTTGGCACCTTAAAACTCAGATCTAGTAACATATAACCCTTGGATTGTCTTGATTTTCTAGATCCACATAGATCATTGCCTAAACTACTTGGATCTACAATTTGGTGGCCATTGGACTTGTTTTGACACACCTTTCCCATCTTTTAGCCCTCCTTGAGCAAAGTCGCACTTCCTTGGGTGATTGAGTTTGCCCACTTTGAGGACGTGGGTAGTTGAAATTTTGGTGGATTTGGAACGGGCATACCTTGAAACCTAGGTCTAGAGTATCATTTTGTGACGATCTGCCTTGGGGGTAGCATTCCTTATTTTAAGGGATTGTGGTCCACTTGGGTCATATCATGAAACCCTACATCTAGTAAAATGAAAATCCAACCATCATATCCCAATTAGCCCACTTGATTTGCATACTAGGTGTCCCGATCTACACTTTGACATATCTTTTGACTCCATTAACCCATCCAACAAGGCACTAGTCCTCCTTAGGCAAGTCGCACTCCTTGGGAATTGTGTCAAACCTTAGATCCCATATGTGGGTATTCCTAATTTCAACTTAGATCCATAGATCTACTCACTACATATCCACTAGTACCAATTTGCATCCCTTAATTTTACCGTGTGGGTCCCATTTGAACCATTCACATATCCCAAGAAAGTAGGTCCCACTTGTGTAACACATGGTACTAGATCTTGTCATTATAACTGATCATGTGGCCTAAATCATATATTGGTTGAAACACTAATCATCTCTCAAACCATCATCAACCATACTTTAACTTCTAGGTCCACTTAACCTTGCATTGGTTTCCGTAACTCATCATTTACTTATCCCTAGGAACCTTTGTTTGGGTCCAATCATCTTTGATTGGTAATAGGGTCTCCCCCTAGGTCTTGATTCATCTAGATCTAAAGCGAAGAGTGCCTCGGTTGACGTGACTCCCACCTTGCATTGGTAACCGTGGCATCTCTCGGGTCACCTCTTTAGTTGTCCATCTCCTCTACCGTCCCAGATGGGATACCACTAGGGGCAGCTACAAGTTGTGTGATAACAGTACCGTTGGTACATCAAGGCTCATGAAGAGCCAAAATGGCCATATTTTTGCCAGCTCCTTTTGCAACGATTTGGTCCTACTGCTTTTGATGACTTCACAGGAGCCCTCACTAAACTTCAACAAATTGGCACTGTGAGAGAGTATCAGACAGAATTTGAGAAACTAGCCAATCACACAAAAGGATTGTCAGATAAATTCTATAGGAGTTGTTTTATCAATGGTCTTAAGGATGAAATCCGCTCAAAGGTTAAAATGTTCTGTCCCAACACAATGATGGAAGCCCTAGGGTTGGCTAAGTTGGCAGAAGACAAGATTGCAGCCCAACAACGCTCCAAACCCACTTTTGTCCCCTTCCGAAATATGGGTTCTCAACGACCTCCCATCCCGCCAGCTCCTGTCAAGCATTTGTCTAAAACAGAGATGCAAGCACGCAGAGAAAAAGGGCTTTGTTATAATTGTGATGAGAAATTCACTCGGGGACATAGATGTGTTCAGCAAAAGCTCTATCTCTTGGATATGGATTCTCCGCCTGTCTCTAAAATTGGTGAAGAAGCTCCAGATACAATGGATGATCAGGTCGACATTCGGGAGCCGCCTATTGACCCCCCATCTCAGGACGACCAACCGGAGATATCTCTCCACGCTTTATCCGACGTCACCACCCCCCAAACAATGCGGGTCAGGGGTTACTTCAAGAAACTTCCTCTTACAATACTCATTGATTCTGGTAGCACTCATAACTTCATTGACCCCCAGATCGCCAAACAGGCTGATTGTTTTGTCCATCCTTGCTCCAACTTTGAAGTCATGGTTGCCAATGGGGGCACCTTACCTTGCAAGGGAAAGTGTCACAATGTGCGTATCTCTTAGGAAGATTATAACCTGCGGTCTAACATGTTTGCCTTGTCCTTAGGCGGATGTGATGTGGTTTTGGGCGTTTAATGGTTACGCACACTTGGCCCCATCTTATGGGATTTTGCTGAACTTTGGATGCAGTTTTCAATCAATGGGACACAACACAAATTTACGAGCTTACAACCAAGGTCTCTCCGCATCATCAGTTCACATCGCCTAGAAAAGATCCTTAAGAAGAATTCATATGGTGTCATCGCTTAGCTCCATTCCATTCAGATGCACCCATCAACGGTCCCCACTACTTCCTTGGATAGATATGCAGGTGTCTTTGCTGCACCAGTGGGCTTGCCGCCTTCAAGAGACCTTTCCGGTAAGCATTTAACCGCATCTACATCTCAGCAGGAAATGATGGCTATTTTGCATGCAGTATCGAAGTGGCAGCCATCCCTATTAGGGAATTATTTTTGCATCGAGACTGATCTCCAAAGTCTTGAAAATTTCCTGGAACAACGGGTCTCCTCCCCAACACACCTGAAATCTGTTATCCAACTCATGGGTTATGACTATGGGATCACTTACAAGAAGGGTAAGGACAATATGGTGGCAGATGCTCCTTCTCGCACATTTGATGACCCTGTTTCTCTTACAGCTATTTCTCTGCTTGTTGCAATCTGTTCAACAGGGCTATCTCTTCTATGAACTCCATGCTTCTTCATCGGCAGGGCACTCTAGGTTCCTCAAAACGTATGACCGAGAACAATGTAATTTCTTTTGGCAGGGACTGAAAATGACAATTCAACAGATGGTGGTTTACTGTGATACTTGCCAGGCCAACAAGGGTTAAACGACACTCCTTTCGGGACTGCTCAAACCCTTGCCCATCCCTACACAGATTTGAACAACTATTTCTATGGATTTCCTAGAAGCGCTCCAGTGGTACAATACCACGTCTAAAAGGACACCATATGAAGCAGTCTATGGACAAACACCGCCAGTTCTTCTTCCATACACCCTCAACAGCTCCCCAGTTCAGGCAATTGACTCGGTTCTTCGAAACCGCGATCAGATTCTTCTCATTCTGCAGGACAATCTTCACAGGGCAAGAATTCGACTGAAACAACAAGCTGATCAACACCGTTCAGAGCGCACTTTTCACGCAACTGATATGGTTCTTCTTCGTCTACAACCTTCCAAGCAATCCTCCTGAAATCTAAAAGGCGTCGGTGGCCCGGAATGCAACTCGAGGATGCTACAGGGGAACCACTCCTTCAGATTCTACATCAATTTCCACATCTAAAGCTTTGAGGACAAAGCTTTTCCTAAGGGAGAGGGGATGTTAGGAACCCATGTCAAGCCTTCTATTTACTTTGTTAGTATATTGTTGTTGGACGCATATGCTTTGTAAGTCGTCCTGTAGTATTTGTTGATCCATAGTTTGCATTATTGTTGTTTGATGCATATGCTTTGTAAGTCGTCCCGTAGTAATTATTGATCCATAGTTTATATTCGCCCATGGTTTGTATTGACCCATGGTATTGGCGCCTAGACTTAGTATATAAGTTTGTGTTGAGACCAATGAAGGTACCGTGAAGTTATTTGTATTGAGCTTGTTCAAAGGAGGTTGCCCCCTTGAAGTGGTCTACGATCAATAAAAGCGATTCTGAGTTCTGTTATTTATGCTATCTCATGTATTTTCATTAATTAATTGTTGCAATTTCTTCACATTTGGGCATGGATGAGTTTACAGAGGTATCCTTTGATGGTCACATAGTGTATGAGTACTCATTCCTAGTAGATTTGAGCATTTTGAGCTCATCGGTGCACTTAACTATCAGTTCCGGGCACTTACAGGTGATGATATAGTCAGATTACCACTTTTCTCCAGTTTTTCCATGCAGAAATGGCCTATCTAGCACTTGCATTGAGCTAGCATGTTCTCCTAGGGTGCTCCTAAGGGGATGGGGGGTCCAGCCAGTTGTTATTACCATATTACCTCATCTCCAGACATTTTGGTGCAATCAAATTTGTGTTCAAGACACTTGGCAGTGAGTTACAGGCATTTTTGTACTTTTCGAGGTGGTCTTCCAGCAGAGAAATGGCTCATTGAGGAAATCGATTTGGCTTAGCGGGGCAAGGAAATGGCATGAGATTGGCCCACGATACCTTTATGATGATGTTCACACCTTTTAGCACTTGTTCTGGCATCAGTGGGGTCCACACGTCCCAGTATTTGTCATTTTGGACATTTTATTGTATCTTTGAGGGGGGCACGATTTGGTCTTATGATCACTTTATGATGTTATTGTTAGAATTTGTACTTTAATTCAATATTATCTAGGATCTTTAACTGAAAGAATAACAAGCATAGCAAAACACAATAGACACAATAGTTTTCCTCGGGGAAACCATAAAGGAGAAAACCCAGCAACTTCCTCAAAGATAGTTTCGTCACTAATACAATATCAAGCCAAAAATGGAAAACCCAAAATATGTCTTCTGCAGCTGTCTCTCTTTCTTCTCCAACGAACTTGTCTTCTCTCCCTTGCTATGCAAACTTGTGTGAGTGAGTAGTGTGTCCAAATGAGAGAGTAAGGCTCTCTGTTTATACTTTACTTTTGACTTCACCTTTTACCTAACTAGGTCGACCTTACTAAAACTGACTGGGTCGGCCTTACTAAAACTGACTGGGCCGACTTCTCTAGGGAGACTCAATAAACCCTTTTACATTTGAGTCTAGGGGATCTATTGCCCCAACTTACAATGGAGGTTTTAACACAATGAATTTGCATGACCAAATGTATTAATAACTTTCTCGAACAGAGGAAAAACATCTCGATCGGAAGTTCAAATAAAATATAATAATAATATCAATATAAAATACAAGTGAATATCTTCTGAAGTTACATTTACATCAACACTCCCTGTTAACTAGGAAGGTATTCTCTCACCACAGTCATCACCCTGACACAATTCTGGACAACATCATCATCGTTGTAACATCATCATCAACACTAGATCATCATCGTCGCTGCTGCAGCAATCTTCATTCCGTTGATCATTGATTAGTGACATCTCTCGAATCTATCCGTCACAGGAAGTTCTACAGAGCTAGCCCTTTTTCATGTTGGATGTAGGCCTATCCCTCATGTAGGTCTCCATCATCTCTACGAGCAAGCCATCAAGTAGGTACAGCCCAGGACCAGTCATTACATTGCCACAGCAATCACCTGCGTCTCCTACTATCGCCTCATCGTATCCAGATCATCTCATCATCACACGGAGCACAGCCCAGATGCACATCTCATGTCCAACAAACCACCTGCGTCTCCCACCTAGTGGGTACATCCCAGGAGCAACCCCAATTGCATTACGTCTCTCAACGGTCAGCCCGTGTCTACCAGCATGGGAGGACAATCAGGACCAGCCTAGGTGCATTACGTCCCAAGGACCACCTACGCCTTCCACCATGTGAGATCCTGCCTAGGCACACACAGAGTGTCTTATGACTGATGGACCTCTCAGCGTCTCCAGTATGGGAGGACAATCAGGAGCATCCCATATGCCATCCCAGATGTATTACGTCCCAAGGACAACCTATGCCTACCACCATACGAGAACCAGTCCTTACATCTACCACCATGAGAGGACAATCAAGAGCACCCCAGGTGCATTACGTCCCAAGGACCACCTACGCCTACCACCATGCGAGAATGGCTCTAGTGCATCTGCGTCTTTCGGTCTCATCACTCCCTCTTAGGAGGAACCTCGATCTGGAGAACACCAAGCTTCTCTTTGAAGTACTCGAACTTCACTCTGGTTAACGGCTTGGTCAACACGTCATCTATCTGCTCGTTTGTCACCACATACTGGAGCTTCACTGCTCCTCTCTGCACCATATCCCTGATATAGTGGTACATGATCTCAATGTGCTTTGACTTGTCATGGAACACTGGGTTCTCGGACAACTTCACACAACTCTGGTTGTCACAGAATATACAAGTCGCCTCTAACTAGAGATCAAACAAATCTGGTAGTAGCTTCCTAAGCCATACTACCTCACAACTAGCCAAACAAGCTGCAACATACTCTGCTTTGGTTGTACTGAGTGCCACGCATGACTGCTTCCTGCTAAACCAGGATATCATACCAGATCCCATACTGAAGCAGCATCCCGAAGTGCTCTTCCTATCTGCGGCACTGCCTCTCAATCCGAATCAACATAACCCTGCAGGTTAATCTTCTGATTCGCCTCATACTTGAGCCCATAGTCAACTGTACCCTTCAGGTACCCCTATACATGCTTTGCAACAATCAGGTGAACATGTCTAGGATCCATCAAGAACTGGCTCAGGGTGTTCACAGCAAAGCATATGTCTAGTCTCGTGTTTGTCAAATACATCAACGAACCAATCATCTGAGGGTACATCGTGGCATCAACTAACTCTGATGAAGCATCACACAGTAGCTTCAAGTTCGATGCCATGGGTGTGGGCATAGCCTTGCAGTCCATCATTCTGAACCTCTTCAGAATCTCCACTGCATACTTCCCTTGTCCAAGGAAGATTCCATCTGCACTCTACCACAACTCCATGCCTAAGAAATAATGTATCATACCCAGGTCCTTCATCTCGAACTCTGCGGCAAGCCTCCTCTTCACATCTGCAATGAGCTCATCCTCACCTGTAATAAACAAGTCATCTACATATAACAGAACTATCACTGGACTTTCGGCTTCAACCTTAAAGTAAAGGTTGGAATCCGCTTTACTCTCAGTAAATCCCAAGCTCATCAGGAAGTTGTCCATCGTGTCGTACCACGTCCTGGGTGACTGCTTCAATCCGTACAAGGATTTCTTCAATTTGCACACGAGTCTACCTGTCATGTGCCTCAAATCCCAGTGGCTGCTCCACGTACACTTCCTCTTCAACTACACCATTCAAGAATGTTGTCTTGACGTACATTTGGTGTACCTTCCATTTCATCACTGCAGCCAATGCAAGTATAGATATGATGGAAATGTATCTGGCTATAGGTGCAAACGTCTCCTCGTATCTATGCCTTCTTTCTGGGAGAAGCCACATGCCACAAATCTTGCCTTGTATTTCTCAATGCTACCATATGCAGCATGCTTGATCTTGTAGATCCACTTCGAAGTCACTAAAGACTTCCTTTCTGGTCTCGAAACTATCTCGCATACATCATTCTTCATAATCGATTGGTACTCCTCGATCATGGCATCCTTCCATTCTTTCTTCTTTGTTGCTTCCTCATAGTTGGAAGGTTCTTTATCAATGATGTCACACAGCAGGGCTACATAGCTGGAGTATGGTCTAGGTCTCTTGCTTTCTCTGTGCATCCCATCTGGAGTGCCATACTTCTATGCATCTTGTATTTCCTTTTGTACCCATGTTGGTCTCCTTTTGTGGGAGTTCTTCTCAAGTGGTGGATCTACAGGTTCTTGTGGTTCTGCTATGTCGCGGTCTTCATGATCTTCTGCTTCTTCCATCACTGAATCTCTAATCCTGGGAACTTCAGGTTCTTCAATCTCTTCAATAGGTAGTGTTACGATGGTACCTGCACTAGCGTACCTGTAGAGGTGCCCCAGGGAGAGGGTGTATTTTTTCTGACTAAGAGGGGTGTTTAGCCAGCTCATTCTGAGGTAGGGGCATGGCCAGACCCTCTACTTTCTCCTTTGGAAGTGCTATGGCTTTGTGGCATCGTTGACTGCTTCATGAAAGGGTTTGAAACCCTGAGGTTGGTGTCTAGGGCTTCCGGGGGAGGATCCCTGGGTCACATAACCCAAACCCTGTTTCAGCACTCCAACAACATTTGTTTCAACACCGAGACGCACTCTTATCTTGCAGAGTACCTCCAACACCCTCTTGATCCTCCAGTCCAGCAGCACCCTCCATATGGGCCCTCCTTCAGAGGATGACGCCATCCTCCTGGGAAAACTGTTTACTTGCTAAAAAGGGGGGGTGTTGAGGGTTTTCATCACTGTTGGGGTTAGTTGGGGCATGACGACCCCCCTTGCACAGTCTGGACTTCAGTTTCGTCAAAATTGGCCTTGTTTAGCATATTTTAGCACTTAGGGGGAAAAATACCCCAGGTAGCCTACTATATGCCATCTTTAGATTATTTTATATTATTTTTGTTATATTTTTAAGTTGACATTTTTAAATATTAAATTGACCTTATTTTGTGTAAAAGTGAGTGAAGATCATATAAATTCAATCTCCTCACTTGATTTTCAACATCAACTCTTGGGATAATTTCATTATGCTTGCTATTTGCCCTAACTAGGGCTCTTTGAAGGGATGCACACTCCTTGATAAAGGTTATTTTGCAAGTTTGAAGCATTTCTTGGGAGTTTTACTATTGTTCATGCCATTGCTAAGGTGAGGCTAGAGTTGTTTGCTTAACACATGCACTTGGAGGTATATATGCTTTAGGTTTGATGTCTTTTAGTCAATTTGTATGAAAGTGATGTTTGTTAGGGTTGAATGGAAGCCATTGTTGCTTCATTTTGTCTTGATCACCCTAGCATTCAAGCTTGAGCTTTAAGTCTTCAAGTCTTGCTAAAGCTAGGCTCCCTCTACGAATCCTAGAGGTTGTTGTGGTGAACCCTAGCTTGCCAAGTACCATCTCAAGGAGGGTAACTCCTCGCATTGATGCCCTAGGGTTGGGTAGCTAGTTTTCTATTGAAACCCTAGTTGTTCATCTCTATATCTAAACCAAAATTTCTAAGTTTTGTACATTTGCAATTATTATTTAGGGTTAAAATTTTGTATTTTCATGGTAGAATTAAGGTTAGAATTAGGTCTGCAATTTTATGATAAAAACCCTAAAAATTTAAAAATTAATTTGTTTTGCATTTTTGGCCTCCCTAAAATTTCGGCCCTTCCTCCTATAATTTCGGCCTACCCTATTTGTCCCTGAAAACCCTAGGGCAAAATTTTAGGAGCACTAAAATTCCCAAAATTATCAAAAACTCCCAAAAAACCCTAACTAATTTCTGAGTTCTGTCTATTTTGGGATTATTTGGTTAGATTATTTACAATTTGTTGAGTTTATACTTGTAAATATTATTGCTTAACCTAATTTTTCTATGCTAATTAGTCTTACTTTTACAATTTTCTGAGTTATTTGTTCTTAAAATTATTACAAAAAGGACCTAAACTAACCTGAGTCAAACCCTAACCAACTAACCTAGGCTCCCTAATAACCTCTCCTCCACCTTCATCCCAAAACTTCGCTGCCCCTTTCCACTTCATCCCCTTTCCTTACCTAGCACAGGTCTGCAATTTTGCAGTTGCAAACCCTGTGCACCTTGTGTTCCTCCCTCTGCTGCCCTGACATCTGCACACAGTAAAACAGAAAATCAGTAAAAAGATAGGTTAGCATTTTGGTGTTAATTAGTACTCTCGGTAAGGTTATGACACAAGCTTGTTAGAAAATTCTGAGATTATATAACAGATCTGGAAATGACCAACTAAATGATACATTTAATATTGGTGTTGGTATTTATCATTCACTCATTCTCTACTGCTGCTATAATCTATCAACTGTGGATTACATACAGATCTAAAGTAATTTGATATTGGTTATTGTTGGTGTGTTTAGTCCTATTTTAGACATTGGTGAATGATATCAATTGCATATACTTTTATATCAGCCCTGCTATACTGTATTCTTACACACAGATCTTAAGTTATGTTTGGGTTAGTATTCATTTGACCTTTACATGGTGGATGTTGGTTTTTCCTTATTGGACTGAGAGTCTTTAAAGTGCTGATATATGTGCCACTTGATTCCCTTAAACTAGTAGCATGCCAAAGGTAAAGTCTAGGCTCATTGGTAATAGTGATTATTGAAATTCCATGTTTATCTTTGATGACATTTACCTTAACTTGATGTTGCCTAATGAGCATATTATTGGTTGCACATTGCCTTAAATACATGTTAATCACCCTTGCATATCTAATTAATGAATGACATTAACAACTTTCATTTAATGCAATATTTGGTTAATGGTTGGAGTGTTTTCGCAAATGACCTTGAATCTACATTTGGTGAGCAGTTATTACTTGATTCATTACTGACTTACATTAAGTTTATATTGTATTGAATGACCTAAATGCTACATATCATTATTGGACATTACCTTCATTAGCACTTTGAATTTTGAAATACATCGTAATGCATATTTGGTTATTGGTTAGTGTGTTAGCAATACAGTCTTTTGATCCAATATTGATTATTGTACATGTGTACACACTTATACATTTCATTGAATGATCTAAGTGGATTATTGATTTTGATCATATCATTTGCACTCACTAACATTGATCATAATATTATTGACTCCATTTAGGCAATGGTCTAACTACAAGATTGCACAGAATATAGTTTGTTGGTTGTTCTAGTGTCTTACAGGGTTCCATAAGGATACTTCTCCTTGGAGGTTTCAACTTCCGAAGAAATTAGAATGGTAACCGAGGTGACATTGGGTCACTGTTCTTATTTGTGCTTACTAGGAATTAGCCCTGCTAATTTGTCCGGTAACATTTTTGGCATCATTGCCGGGGAGTTTTCAAAGCTTGAAGTGGTTCATCCGAGTCATTGACATCCTTGGTAAAACGACATTCAGTAAGAACTCAAAGGTGAGTGCGTTTCCTTACATTTGAAAATATCTATAAAGGACTAACCTCGCAGGTCTTATCTGGCAACTCCACACATTTAAGGCGACTCCACTTATATCAAGAAGCAATTCGGAACATCCACCATTATCTCAGGTACGTATTTGTTTAGTGCTTTCGGTGAGTTTTGTTTAAGTCTAACTTGGCAGGTCTCTCCTGGTGACTCCGACTGAAGTAAATATAAAGGAAGTACTCTGCAAAACTGAAAGTCGAGAGATATGGCGACTCTTGATCCATTTGACTTCTCAAGTATTCCGAGATATCCAAATAAGTTCAACAAACACCGTTGCTTGAAGTCTATCCCGATGTTCCACAAGGAAAAAGATACAACTACAGCATGTCATAAAATTCAAGGAAGTTTTGACGACATGGGATATCACAGATGAGGACACTATCATACAGTTGTTCGTAATGTCTCTTCAGCTAGGTGGTGATCCAGATATGGATGCTTGGTACAAAGGGATCCCTCCTAAGGGGATATCTTTCTTCCTCCGACTGGTTGAAGTATTCAACGATCAATGGGGCCCCAATGCTAAAGAAGAAATCATGAAGATTCTAAAGGATGATCATACAGACGAACAAGTATTAGAGGAGCAAGAAACAGTCCCTGACGAAGATAAAGTCTCAGAAGGTTTACTTGAAGAAACCAGTGCTCAGGACAGGGAAAATGAAGTAATTCCTGAAGATGAAGAACAAGAGGCTTCGATTGAAGAAACTGAGGAACGTACAGAAATGGTAAGTGCACCATATCCTCAAGTTACAGTTTCTTATGATATGTTGGCCCTCTTGGAAGAAAGCTACAGGTATGCGGAAAACAATGATTATTGGAAGTTCATTGGCCCGCCAATGTATGATTCTTCTAGACCTTGTAGCATGATGATGGATCCTCTCCCGAGCATATATATGGATGAAGAGGCTTGCTCTGCCCCCGATGAAGAATGGATCAATCGTTTTTCTTTGCTAGAGGATGCAGTGATGCAAGATGTGGTGCCCGTTGGCAATGCTCATGCGCAAAGTTTCTTCATTATATCTCAGTTCATGGTAAGCCCTAATCAACAACATTCTACAAGAAGTGTCAGCCCTTTGTGTCCAGTATCGATAAATGGTCAACAATACTTTCCAATCATGGCAATACAGGTATGTGGACAGGTATGATTTTATTTCACATTGTCATGATTTATATTGTTTATCCTTTCATTTGAAATGTGAAGACTTGGATTATGTAGTTGACAATTTTAAAATGATAAAGATCGTTGCGAGTACTAACATGGTAATTATAAAGAAAAACAATATGCATGTATTTCCAATGGGTTATCCAAACAGGTTACAGCTGATATGTGAAGATTTGCAAGGTCCACCTCCACAAACGCTTTCTCAAATGGACAATCAAGCAATTTTAAAGCAAATTTTTTCTTCAATGCCAATATATCAACCTGATAGTCTATACATCAGTACGGTGGAATCTTGGATAAATGAAGCTTGTAAAGGAGATCTCTCGCCATGGCAGCAATATTTCAACTCCCGGATCCCTGTAGCCATCCGATCCTCATCTAATTTCATGATGAAGACCTTGGTATGTATTTGCTTCGCGATCGATCAGGTTTTATCATGGATTTTATCCAAAGACAAAGGTAAGGCAACAGGTAAGAATTGCTTACTCAAATGGTTACATTGGTGGTATGATTTTACCTAGTCCTTTATGCTTCTTATGTTTAGCATAGGTAGGATTAGTTAGGCATATATTGTTACCATGCATTGCATTTGACGTTCTTCATGTTGTCATAGGTTAGTCGTTTGTTTTTGCATTTATTGAGCCTTATTTGACAAGCAAATGTCTGCCTCTAGGTATTTTGATGTCTTGGATCATTTGGTATGTATGTAGGTCTACAGGTATCCAATGGATTCTTGGATTCTCGAGCACTCTCAAGAGGACTACTCGTCCCGCAATTGAAGCCAGTGTTACGATGGTACCAGCACCAGCGTACCTGCAGAGGTGCCCCAGGGAGAGGGTGTCTTTTTTCTGACCAGGAGGGGTGTTTTTCCAACTCATTCTGAGGTAGGGGCATGGTCAGACCCTCTGCTTTCTCCTTTGGAAGTGCTATGGTTTTGTGGCATTGTTGTCTGCCTCACGAAAGGGTTTGAAACCCCGAGGTTGGTGTCCGGGGCTTCCAAGGGTGGATCACTAGGTCACATGACCCCGACCCTGTTTCAGCACTTCAACAGCAGTTGTTTCAGCACTGAGACACGCTCTTATCTTCCAGAGTACCACCTCCAACACCCTCCTGGTCCTCCAATCCAGCAGCACCCTCCCTCTGGCCCTCCTTCAAAGGATGACGTCATCCTCATGGGAAGACTATTTGTTTGCTAAAAAGGGGGGACGTTGAGGGTTTTCGTCATTGTTGGGGTTAGTTGGGGCATGACGACCCCCCCTGCACAGTCTGGCCTTCAGTTTCGTCAAAATTGACCTTGTTAGCATATTTTTGCACCTAGGGGGAAAAATACCCCGCGTAGCCTACTATATGCCATCTTTAGATTATTTTATATTATTTTTGTTATATTTTTAAGTTAACATTTTTAAATATTAAATTGACCTTATTTGTGTAAAAGTGAGTGTGAAATCATATAAATCCAATCTCCTCACTTCATTTTCATCATCAACTCTTGGGATAATTTCATTATGTCTGCTATTTGCGCTAACTAGGGATGCACACTCCTTGATGAAGGTTATTTTGCAAGTTTGAGGCATTTCTTCTATGAAAGTGACAATTGTTAGGGTTGAATGGAAGCCATTGTTGCTTCATTTTGTCTTGATTAACATTTCATTTTTGTCTTTGATCACCCTAGCATTCAAGCTTGAGCTTTAAGTTTTCAAGTCTTGCTAAAGCTAGACTCCCTCTACGAATCCTAGAGGTTGTTGAGGTGAGCCCTAGTTTGCCAAGCTTGACAAGTACCATCTCAAGGAGGGTAACTCCTCTCATTGATGCCCTAGGGTTGGGTGGCTAGTTTTCTATTGAAACCCTAGTTGTTCATCTCTACATATAAACCTAAATTTCTGAGTTTTGTACATTGTAATTATTATTTAGGGTTAAAATGTTGCATTTTCATGGTAGAATTAGGGTTAGAATTAGGTCTGCAATTTTATAATAAAAACCCTAAAAATTTTATAAAAACAAAATTGCATTTTTGGCCTCCATAAAATTTCGGCCTGCCCTATTTGTCCCTAAAACCCATAGGGCGAAATTTTAGGAGCCCTACAAATCCCAAAATTATCAAAAACTCCCAAAAAAACCTAATTTCTGAGTTTTGTCTATTTTATGATTATTAAGTTAGATTATTTACAATTTTCTAAGTTTATACTTGTAAATATTATTGCTTAACCTAGTTTTTCTATGCTAATTAGTCTTACTTTTACAATTTTCTGAGTTAGTTCTTCAAATTATTACAAAAAGGACCTAAACTAAACCCTAAAACCTGAGTTAAACCCTAACCAGCTAACCTAGGCTCCCTAATAACCTCTCCTCCACCTTCATCCCAAAACTTTGCCCCTTTCAATTTCATCCCCTTTTCCTTACCTAGCACAGGTCTGCAATTTTGCAAACCCTGTGCACCTTGTGTTCCTCCCATTGCTGCCCTAACATCTGCACACAGTAAAACAGAAAATCAGTAAAAAGATAGGTTAGAATTTTGGTGTTAATTAGTACTCTTGATAAGGTTATGTCACAAGCTTGTTAGAAAATTCTGAGGTTATATAACAGATATGGAAATGACCAACTAAATGATACATTTAATATTGGTGTTGGTATTTAACATTCACTCATTCTCTACTGCTGCTATAATCTGTCAACTGTGGATTACATACAGATCTAAAGTAATTTGATATTGGCTATTGTTGGTGTGTTTAGTGCATTTTAGACATTGGTGAATGATATCAATTGCATACACTTTTATATCAGCCCTGCTATACTGTATTGTTACACACAGATCTGAAGTTATGTTTGGGTTAGTATTCATTTGACCTTTACATGGTGGATGTTGGTTTTTCCTTATTGGACTGAGAGTCTTTAAAGTGCTTATATATTTGCCACTTGATTCCATTAAACTAGTAGCATGCCAAAGGTAAAGTCTAGGCTCATTGGTAATAGTGATTATTGAAATTCCATGTTTATCTTTGATGACATTTACCTTAACTTGATGTTGCCTAATGAGCATATTATTGGTTGCACATTGCCTTAAATACATGTTAATCACCCTTTCATATCTAATTAATGAATGGCATTAACAACTTTCATTTAATGCAATATTTGGTTAATGGTTGGAGTGTATTGGCAAATGACCTTGAATCTACATTTGGTGAGCAGTTATTACTTGGTTCATTACTGACTTACATTAAGTTTATATTGTATTGAATGACCTAAATGCTACATATCATTATTGGACATTACCTTCATTAGCACTTTGAATTTTGAAATACTTCTTAATGCATATTTGGTAATTGGTTAGTGTGTTAGCAATATAGTCTTTTGATCCAATATTGATTATTGTACATGTGTACACGCTTATACATTCCATTGAATGATCTAAGTGGATTATTGATTTTGATCATATCATTTGCACTCACTGGCATTGATCATAATATTATTGACTCCATTTAGGTAGTGGTCTAACTATAAGATTGCACAAAATATAGTTTGTTGGTTGTTCTAGTGTCTTACAGGGTTCCATAAGGATACTTCTCCTTGGAGGTTTCGACTTCCGAAGAAGTTAGAATGGTGACCAAGGTGACATTGGGTCACTATTCTTATTTGTGCTTATTGGGAAATAGTCCTGCTAATTTGCCCGGTAACAAGTAGTTTTCTTGATTTGTTGTATGCTGAGTCTTTGTCGAATGTTACGTCTCTGCTGATGTCGATCTTCTTGAATCCTGGAAAGTATATTCAGTAGGCCTTTGAAGTTTCGTTATATCCTACGAATATTCCCTTCTTTCCTAGGGGATCTAGCTTCGTCCTCTTCTCCTTCGTAATGTGTATGTACACTGGGCAGCCAAATATCCTGAGATGGTTGACTTCTGGTTTCTCACCGGATAAAGCTTCTTCGTGAGTCTTGTTATCTAGTACTCGGTGAGGAGTACAGTTGTGTACATACACAGCTGTCCTCGCAGCTTTTGCCCATAAGTGCATCGGCAGATCCTGGTCATGTAGCATTGCTTTCGTTGCTTCCATTATCGTTCTGTTCTTTCGTTCTGCAACGCCATTCTGGTGAGGATTGTAGGGAGTGCTCAACTCCCTCTTAATCTTGGAATCTCTGCAAAGATTCTTGAATTCTTCCGAGGTGAATTCTCCGCCATTATCTGATCGAAGGGTCTTGATCTTCTTCTCTGTGTGATTCTCGACTAAGGTTTTGAATTCCTTGAACTTACTAAATACCTCATCTTTACTTTCCAAGAAGTAAATCCAAGTCTTACGAGAAAAGTCATCTATAAAGGAAACATAATAAACATACCCACTAAGTGAGCTGGATGACATGGGACCGCATACATCGGAGTGGATTATCTCCAATATTCCTTTCACTTTGCTTTCACTGCTGGGAAACACCTTCTTTGCATTCTTTCCTTGCGCACATCCCTTGCAAATGCCTTCATGTTTGGTCTGGATTTCCGAAAGTCCTGAAACTACTTTGCTTGCAATAGGTAGTGCTCTATAGTGCACATGTGCAAGCCTTCTATGCCATAATTCACTTGGTTCCATGGAGTCATGAACTAATGCTTGTTCAGGTTGGCCCTTCAACTTGTACAAATGTCCCTCTTGCTCTCCAATCACCGTTGCATCATCTATCGTCTTTCCTCTTGACCACATTAGGACTTGGCCATCAACAAATGCAGCCCTCATTCCCTTAGCATCTAGTGCTAATATGGAGAGAAGGTTCTTCTTTAATCCTGGAACATATAGCACATCTTTCATCTTCAGAGATTTGTCGGAGTCTAGCTTGTAGGAAGCTTCTCCACTTCCTTTTATGGGGTATTGGTAATCATCTCCAAGTTTCACCTTATGAGGTGACTCATGCTCAGATAGATTAACGAATGATTCTTTGCATCCCGTCATGTGCTTGGAAGCTCCACTATCTATAAGCCAATCATTGCTTCCAAGTGTAACAGTGCCTGTGAGTGTTGAGATCGGGACATATTCTTCATCACTTGAAGAATCATCTCTTTCTTCTTCTCTGGTTCTTTTCCTTGTAGGTTCATCATCTTTCGCGATGTGAGCATGATGTCTCTTCTTGTTTGTCTTCTTGTTGGAGCCTATGTTTCTGGGACAATCTCTAGAGTAGTGTCCCTTCTCATCGCATGCATAATATCTAATGTTGGATAGATCTCTTATGGGTCTTCTTTGTCTATCGTAGTTCTCCCTCTTATTTTGATGGTGGTGCTCCCTCTTGTGATTTCTTCTAGCGTGACCTGTGAGAGCTTGATCATCATTTTCTCCCATCTTCTCTTTTCGTGCCACAAGTCAAGCTTCTTCCTGTGTACATTCTTCCCATAGTCTGTTGAATGTGATCAACTTCTTCCTGGCACATATCCCTTGAATGAATGAGTCCCATGATCTCGGGAGACCATTCAAGGTGGTCATAATGATCTCTCCTTCTTCTACCTTTTCTTCAACTACTTCAAGTTGCTCCTTGATTTGTGAGATCCTTGTGAAATAGGATTGCATTGTCTCTGAGTTCAGGATCTTTCTTTATGTTCTTGAGTTGGTTCCTTAATGTCATCTTCTGATTGATGTTCTTCCCTTCGAATAGCCTTTTCAATGCATCGAACATCTCCTTGGTGTCTTCAAGGATGACACATGTGGGATGAGATGATCATTAATGGAGTCTGCAATAATTCTCTTGGCCTTAACCAAGTTCTTCTTGTGGATAGCCTTAACCTCATCTCCCTCTAGTGTTGGAACCTCTTCACTAACATATTTGTCCAAGTCATTTTCTTCAAGGACAAGAGCAATCATATACTTCCATGCTCGGAAGTTCTCAGCTCCCTCAAGCTTGGTGTGGTGAGACATTTTAAATGAGTACCTCAAATGGAAATAGCAAAGATTTAGGTCTTACCAATTTGAGATGCACAACCTAGTTCTGGAGCTAGCTGGCCTAGGGTTTGTTTGAGAAACCCTAATTTTCCAAAGTTGGAATCTTTTACTTCTGATTGGACAGGAAGATGCGCCTCCTCAAGGTGAGTTGTCCAATGTACTCCGCTTTCCAAATTGATGGAGGAAGACCCCAAAAGCTTGATGCCCTAGTTTTCTCCCAGCACTAGTGTATGGGTCAAAACTAAAAATTCTCGGAATTGGATTATGCTTCCTCCAAAAGATGCACCCTCCTAGGGCGAGTTAGCCTAGCCTCCTTTTCTTGATGATCTGTGGAGAGAAGACCTCAAACTTGGAAACCCTAGTTTCTCGCTGTTGCACAATGCCTTCTTTTCATGTAAGCTCTGATACCATGTTAGAGTTTGTACTTTAATTCAATATTATCTAGGATCTTTAACTGAAAGAATAACAAGCACAGCAAAACACAATAGGCACAACAGTTTTCCTCAGGGAAACCATAAAGGAGAAAACCCCGCAACTTCCTCAAAGATAGTTTCGTCACTAATACAATATCAAGCCAAAAATGGAAAACCCAAAATATGTCTTCTACAACTCTCTCTCTTTCTCCTCCAGCAAACTTGTCTTTTCTCCTGCTATGCGAACTTGTGTGAGTGAGTAGTGTGTCCAAATGAGAGAGCAAGGCTCTCTATTTATACTTTACTTTTGACTTGACCTTTTACCTAACTAGGTCGGCCTTACTAAAACTGATTGGGCCGACTTCTCTAGGGAGACTCAATAAACCCTTTTACATTTGACTCTAGGGGATCTATTGCCCCGACTTACAATGGAGGTTTTACCTCAATGACTTTGCATGACCAAATGTAATAATGACTTTCCCGAATGGAGGAAAAACATCTCCGTCGGAAGTACAAATAAAATACAATAATAATATCAATATAAAATACAAGTGAATATCTTCCGAAGTTACATTTACATCAACAGTTATATTGTCATACTATTTGTTATTGTGCCATGGGGCCATGCTAGTGAAGGATATGATTACCTCCTAGCCCCACCATGTGCTTATATCATGTGTCCTAGTCATTTGTCATGTGGTGCGTCCCCCTTTGGCGATTTAGTGAGTGCGCTCCCCTTTTGGCGATTTAGTGAGTGCGCCCCCCTCTTTTTGTGAGTTGATCCATGTATTGTATTTCTGGCTCATCTTAGCTGTTGATTATTATTGTTATATCTTTTGATATCCACCACTCACTCAAAAAGTGGTTAGGGTTTTGGTCTCTCTCATTCTTATTTAAGGAAGAGACCCCCGTCATTGTAAAGGCACTCTTGGGCTCTTGGATTTCCGGCATAATAAAATATTTTTTGCAAAAACTCTTGGAAGCTTTGATGAATGCTCTTGCAAGTGATTGTAAAGTCTTTTCTCTTCGACATCATTGTGAATCTAGCTCTTTCCATAACCATTTTTTGCAGGGGCCATGTGGTAGAGAAGGAGGACGTTTTTGAAGGGAGCGCTATTGTGGGGAGACTCCATCTCTCCTCAAGGCGTCTTGCATCAGGGAGTATTTTTATTGTATCTTGTGATCATATTGATGCTCTCTAATTCATCTTTATTGCCGTATAGTTTACTTCTTGTCTAGATCGATTCTAACTCTTGATCGTTTTTTGGCAAGAGGAGTGCATTGCTATCTTGGAGCATAGCGATTTCACTTGGGGAGGTTGGATCTCACTCTAGATTGCTTCGATTTGGGAAGATCAACAATTTGCAAGGCGGCTGCAAGCATTTCCAAGTGTGTTTCAAATTATTTTTGTTGTTTCAGGATCCATTCCAACTGTCACCATTAAAACCCTCATTGTTAAAACCCTCGTTTTCTAGATCTAATAGATCAGGTACCTATTTGAGTACGACCATCTAAACCCACTTTGGAATAATTATAAAAACACTAGATCTAAATTTTCAACTTAATCCAACTCCATTTACCCCCGGATCTAGCACTAGTCTCCTCTAGGTGGGACGCCCTCCTTGGGTTTTGGGTCCATTTTTCAGATCTATCAGTTGAGTATGCTTGAACCCCCCTAAATTCCACAGATCTATTCATCAAGCACCTAGATCCAGTCATCTAACACCCGGATCTACTATTTTGGGTCCACTTTGGCCTCATTTGCTTAAACTCTAGGTAGATCCAATTTGGGTATTCTTCATATGAACTAGATCCATCTAGATCTACTTTCCTAAATTCATAAATGGTACTTTTCTTTTATGGTTAAGAATCTCTATTTTTCCTAAGCCTCCTCAACCGGTTTCTAACTCCCATAAACCACCACATTTCCCTAGATCTAGATTTTATCCACCAAGATCTACTCTTGTGCATCATTCGTAACCTTTAGAGTGTCTTGTATTGATTCGCCAGCCCTCTTTGGCTAGTAAGGGTCTCTCCCTTGATCTTGCTTTAGCTTGATCTAAAGTGAAGAGGGCCTCAATTAGCATGACAACCAATCATCCTTGGGAATCAAGGCCCTCTTAGGTCACCTCTTTAGTTGCCTATCACCTCTACCATCCTGGATAGGATCACCTTTAGGGGCAACTACAAGTTGTGTGATAACAAGTACCATCCTCTCCGAGAATGGGTCTCGCAACTGCACTAACTTTAACACTATCATGGAGGAGTCACCTACATGGCTAGAGCCAGAGGAGGGGTAAGAGGAGTGGTAGGAGGAGGAGGAGGAGGAGGAGACACCACGAAGGGTGATGTGCTAGCATCGCCACCGCCTTCTACACGGATTGATACAACTAGTCCTCCATCCATCACTTTTCGTCTGATATTAGATGTAGAGCCAGGGACTTTTGCTGCTACTACTACTAGTGCTAGGGGCAGGCCAGACAAATGGCCCATGACCTTTTCTCGTAAAAGGGGAAGAGGGCATTGATATTAGGTAGCTAGCTGCTAGTTTTCCACAGATACATTTATATATGTGATGCCATTTTGTATTGGTTATCCACTTTTGAGTCCTTGATTGGACAACTATGATGTTTCAAGATTAAGTATCGACTTTGATGTATTATTTTATATTTGGCATGACTACATAATGATGATATATATCAGTGCTTTCTCCATATTTATGTTCCAATTTGTTTATCTGATGTTATTGTTGTTTTATATGTTTAAAATTTTGAATAAAAAATGAATGTATTTTGTATTTTTTAATGTTTGTCGCGGTTTGCCGATGTTGCCGAGAAGTTGTATTCGGGACCCTTGCCGATTTTTGCCGATGCCAACTTTTTCAACATTGATTTAAATCTCGACCATTGATCTTATATTTTTATCTTTTAATCTCAATCGTTTGTTAAAAAGTCGGTTAGGGATTTGGACAATCTCTTAGCTATAAAAGAGAGTGAGCCCATCATTTGTAGATGACTTTTGGCTCTTGGAGAAATAATAAAATTTGTTTTGTGGCTCAATTATCTTGTATCTTGGGATGAATGTGGAATGATTTTTGTCTTTGAAATCCCCTTCGCTACTAGATCCATTTTTCTTCTTCACTAAGGACAATTTCTATTGGGGTTTTTCATCTACAGGAAATGGAGGTCCACTTCACCCATTGACGTTTTGGGTGTGTTGGGGATTCTCTCTCGCATAGAGCAATTTGTGAATAAGAAGATTTGCATTTGCTATTCATCTATTGACATTTCTCTCTGTCTTGTTGGATCAATTTTATTTGCGAAATTAATGAAATTATTTTCAGTTATTGCTATTTGGTTTTCCTAACAATTGTCTCTTTTGTTTTGCAGGTAGAATTTTACCGGATTTTCACAAGAGTGACTTGAGAAGAGGAAGAAGAAATTCTATTTGGTGTTGTCGAGCTTTGGGACAAATTCTTCCAACCATCCCGAATCAAATATCTCATTTCAATTTACAAAATTTTCCAAACCATTTGTCAGACAAAAAAAAATTAAAATTTATTTTTCTCTTTTGTAAATCGCATTTCTTTGTGAGGAGGCCGATTCCTCTTTGGTTTATGTTTCATTTTGCTTGGAAGGGCGTCATTGTAACCCTAGTAAATTCGTATGTCTTAGTTTCCCCTATTCGTTTTGACAAAGAGTAGAATTGTTTTAAGTGAACTTGCTCTCAGTATCAACTCTAGAGGACAAGGGGTATGGGGTTGTGTTCCAGAATGGACAAGTGCTCATACGTTCAGAGAGAGGTACCCAGGATGCAAGTGATGCTTGGTGTCAGCAAGGGTAAGTTATACAAGTTGTTGGGTCAGCCTGTATGTGGGTCCAAGGGGATCTTGGATTGAGGATTGATGTCATTGACAGAGAGTGAGCTGGAAGCTCTAAAGATTGAGTTGATAACGGGGACTCAATATTCTAATCCGGAAGATGGGCATGAGGCTTCTTCCAATACTATCAAGACCAGTTGGTATGAGCTGAAATTGATAGATGCTCAGGAGCAGGTGGAGATTCCTAGGAGCATGGTTAGGAGGAACAAATCTTCAAAGCAGATTCCAAAGCAAGCGGCAGGGAAGTCTTCCGGTTCAGAGGGAGCAGCTACAGCAACGGATGATGTGGTGGGATTGGAGATAGATCCAAGTGGAAGTTCTTCCAGAAGTACCTTCCTCGCTAAGAGGGGGTGTTAGTTTTTCTAGCTCGAACAGGACTTCTATGTAGGCCAGGTGGCAGGCATGCATGAGTCATCCAGAAGACCTCTCTAGGAGCTTGCTTGAGAGGACAAGTGACTTTTATGTTATAATGGCTAAAAGGTGACTTAAGATGTGTCAACGATAGATTAAGTCGTAGCCATAGATCTCAAGTGATCTAAAATCACTTAGAAGATCTAGCGGGCCCATGGTATTTGGTATCCCATGGTATTTTAGTCATTGTAATGATATAAAAGGAAGCCTAAGGAGAGGAGTTGACACACTGTCACACAGAGTGAGTGAGATCTCATTAAGTGGTTGGCGAAGGACTTTCAACCAAGTGTGCAGGTGCAGGGGTAGGGTTAGAGGAAAGGAGCAAGGTGTAGCAGAGAAGGTAGCAACCAGGTGATAGGCTAGGCTATCTTGCTGTGATTGTATTATTCCTCAGTGGGCCATTATCCCAGGACAGGAGCCCAGGATTTCTATTTGCTGGTTTTTCCCCAGTTGGGGTTTTCCAGGGTAAATCTAAGTGTCAGATGTGAATGATTTCCTGTGTTTTCCTGCTGCGTAAATTGTTAGATCTCAGTGTGTTTGCAGTTAATAATTTTATGTAAATTATTCAGGACTGTAGAACGGATCTGGATCTGAAAATTAACAATACAGTAGGAGTAGATTACAAAGAGTAGAGATAGTGTGGTAAGATTGAAGCTCACTCGTGTGATGTGTGTTGAATGAGCTACGTCAATCAATCAAAGTTGCATCTTCACCTGTCATGTGTGGAGAGAAAATTTCTCCACTCTTTACTGACAACATTATCTGATATTTAAAAAATAAACATCTGCAAGCAAAGAAGTGAGCAGCAGCAATAATAGAAACACTCACATCAGACAATTCAGCCCTATTCTCAAACTGCTGTATAATAGAATTTATTTTTCTGCTCCATTACTCAAATGCATTAACTAAGCAAGCTATTGACCTCTACTCCTACAGTAGAATGCATAATAGAAGACTTCAGGATCCAACCCCTCTCCAATAGGATGTCAGAGCTGAGCAGGCTCTGAGACCATATGTAACTATTGAGAAGTAAACAGAAAATTACATGAACAGAAACTCAGAAAGAGTTTTATTATTACAGAAAGAGAGAAATTACACACAAGCTACAAGGCAGTATGCCTTTTAAAAATACTGAGGATTGTCTCCAATATTACACATACAACAACTAATAGACACTTGTCCTATGCCCTCTAACACTTGTTTCAATTTGCCAGCACACACTTTTCCAATTAACACTTGTTGACACATGGGAAACACTGATGTTGGATGTTATTTCCAATACTCTAATCACAGCAGTCTCTCAGATTCTTCACCCACTTCCTTGGCTTCTCCTCTCCATGGCTTTAGTGCCATCTCAGTTTTGACACACACGAGCGTAGACAGGAATGTACATGAGATAAGAGCGATAATATATTGATTCATTATTGAGTGATGCAACATCTCATTACATAGTTGGAGAGAGAGTAGTTACATAATGCCCAAATACCTAATCTTTTAATGGCTACAATTATTAAATAACGACTACATCACCTTACCATAAAGTTTGTAAGTAAGACTCTATTAAATGTCTAAAGTATGCCTAAGCCCTAATTATGACAACTATATCTAGCAACAGGAGAGGGAGAAGCCTATTAGGTGGTTTATGATATAGACCAGATGCAAGACATGGGCAATTGTGGCTGCATACATATTACTCACCTATGGCTTCTCAGCCAACTGAAGTTTATTCAACTTCTGTTCTACATTGTAATAGGGTGGCAGATGCCACCTTTTGCAAGTCCAATAAAAATATTCTCTTTTTCCACAAAAAAAGAACAACGAAATACATATGATGCTGCAGATAGGAAATAGACCAAGGATGATGCAAGGTGAGGTATGGTTAAAGGATTAAAGGAAGTACCGACCCGACTTGTCCACCCATCAAATGAGCCTACTAAGAGCACCTCGGTAGCAGAATTGGGCCACACAATACGAACAGCTCGCAAAAGGCGTAGAACCTTTTGTGCCTCCTCCAGTTTTCTTTGTTTTTCTTCTATTGCCTTGCGAACCTCACTATAAAAAACACAAGTGACATCATTTTATGCTTGTCATAAAAAAATCCAACAGAAATAACATGAAGTTCATGAATAGAAAAAGGTAAACGTACAGAATTTCCATGGTCATCTTTCCTTCCAGTGCAGCTAACTTGGCATTGGTGGAGCGTAGCCTAGCTCTTGTCTTCATGATTTCAGTTTCTCGGAACTCTAGAGCATCTGAAGCTTTCTCGAACTCTTCTAAAAATCTCTGATCATCCTGGTACAGCACAGGAAGGTTAGAATGAATAATAGCTAGGGATATTTATTATATCACTGACCAGTAATGCTGATGCACAGTAAAATGACTTCGTACCACCAAATGCCAATAAAATGCAATTTGATTATGTTAAATAGACAGATTATATTGTGGATGTAGCAATTACTTGTTTTCTAAGGAAAAAATAAGACCAAAAGAAAGAAATGCATTTAGAAAAAACTCTTTAATTTCATTCAGAAAGAATTATAAACATATTTCCAAGCTTTCCAAAATGATCAATTACATCCCTAGGAATAATAAGAAATATGGGTGCCATATACCACATTAAATTTTGTATATAGTTTTATGTAGGAATATTAAGAACTAAAGAAAACAATGGAAACATTAGGGAACCCAGGATAACAACAAATGGCTTGCATAACTTAGCTATTAAACAGTTCCAAGGAATGAACCATGAAACTAGATGAAACCATCAATGAGAAAAAAAGCAATTTGAACAGGTGGTAAGAATATGTCTTTCATCTTCCTCATCCAACTCACCAATCGATTTACAGTAGATTGTCAATAGAAGAGATATGCTCAAGCTGTTAAGCTACTGTCCAGATCAACCTAAAATCTTAAGCAGTTTACTAACTTCAACATTACCTACAACTAAATGCACGGAACTATACTGATAAAAAATATAAATGGTTATCCTGTCTCAGGGAGCAGTCCTTGGAAGCAAGGACCAAGGAAGTTGAAACAGAAGACAAGTCAGCAAGAACCTACCTATATTGTGATGCAGAGGTACCAACTTTATTCTTTGATAGGTCATCCAAACTTCGAAGGTAACCGAAAGAGTGCAGGAGGATGCATCGTTGTTGGAAAAGTGTCAGACTCAAATCAGCTTAGAAAGGGTCAATCAAGAACAGAAAAACAAAATATTGGCAACTAGCAGTAAGCAACGAGGTGATCGAGCTTGTATTAACTTGGAGACCTGGCTTCCAAACCCCCATGTGAGTGTGGATAAGGCCAGGTGTGAGTCCTGGATGACTTTTGACGGCATAGATACACCCCTCCTAGTGTGGCAGCTTAGCCAAAGAGATTCTCTTAGAAGTATTTCTCAACAAGAAAAAAGTATTGGCAACTAAGAATTACAAAGTGTGTCCACAGGAGGACATGTTGGTGAGCAGGGAACACTACTTCGAACTCTGCAACGAACCCAATTTCTGGCACAAATGTTAAACCACTGTACAATGCCATCCCAAAACTACAGACAGCTACAATGAAGGCATGACCGACTCGGCTCAATGAAAAATCATCAAGGCAAAAGAGTCAAGAGTTCAACTCAGCTCAAGAAAATATCAGTAAAAAATCATAGTATACAAAACTGCCAAACATAGTGAGTCAAAAGGCTATTTTATGGGTATTTAATTGCATACCCTGCCCAACAAGTTTTTTGGCAAATCAACAAGCCAAGCTTGTTGATTCAACCAATGACCCATGAGTACTTGTTACCCCGACATGTATGGGGTGACTTGATCATCATTTCCTATGTGATCTTCCATCACATCCGGTAGTTCCACAGATGAGATCTATGGTTTGCCCATAGACACTTTCAGCTAGCTCAGAGATGCTTCCAGCCTACTCAACCTACCTTGCCACTTGACAAAGACAGATGGGGACATCCAGTTGGTACCAGTGTAATGACATATCCTCTCTACTCGACTTATGGTAAAATGTTTTCTTATGTGTGGACATAACATTAGGAGGTCAAAGGTGTTACTCTATAATGGCTCATGTATCCTCAACATTGTTTCAATAGCTTAGGGAGCAGCATGGTGTGGCTATAATTCTTCTTTCCTCATTAGATTAAGTGTACGACGTTATGAGATCAAGTGTGCTGCTAGGAATTTAAGCAAGTGTGACCCTCATTTCATGTCATTTACAAAATTACAACATTTTACCCAGCCATTTTTCATATCATGCCATATTAGCCACTTCACCCACTTCCATCATGTCCCCTTTCCACAATTAACTAATTATATGTCATGTTCTAAGGTTTCTACATATTATTCCTATGTGTGGTGCCTAAATTAAAGTCAAAAGAGTCAAAGTACTCTAAGGGAATGAAGTTAAATAATGAATTTGAGCTATGCCCCCTTGCAAAAAAGCTATGATCCTATGTCCCAGCTTATCAAAGTTAAATCAAAAGAAAGGGACTTGTTACCACCTAAGATGCAATCAGTTGGAATTCAAGTGAGCTGCCAAAGTTTGCACAAGTACTTGTGCATTTTCAATGTTCAGAGGTTCAAATCAAGCCTTTTCAAGGCCCCTTTTTAACTTTCTTCTCACATGTTCATGCCCTAAGGGGTTTGTAATAAAGTGTGCTAGCATGGTGGTTATGTAAAGAACTTGGCTTCCTAGGACTCAGCAACCAATCTGGGTATTCCAATGAGTTTTTTCCCTTGTTAATGATGCTTTGCGTCTTAGCAGAGTATAATTTTCGAGTTTTTCTCCTGCTCCTCCAAAGCTGGAATGCTCGTCTTTGGGGTTAGGCCTTAGGTGGTTATTAAAGTTCATGTGTCAATGTATATCAACATGCTAGACACTATCGTAGGGTCATATGAACATGTGCTAGGTCCCCTAGGTGTTTTTCTTTAAGTTTTGAAAAAAGTAAATTTTCCCGTAAAATCAAGCCATTTTTTAATGGTTTAATTCGGAAAATTGAATATGTCATTAAAAAGTGGTTTGTGGGAAAATTTTGGCAATGGGATGCTCGTTTTCTAAGCCAGAGCACCCATTTAACCCATAAACCCACTTTTACTAAAGTTTCAAGTAAGTATTTATCTCTAAAATTGATATTTGCTCGAAAATAGCTAAAAAGACATATTTAATTGGCCAAAAAAGGCAAAATAAAGACCAAGGACATTTTCCTAAATCAATGGAAACATGTCCAGAGTTGGTCCGGAGTTGAACGAAGTTAACTAGAAATCAATTGCTAGTTATCCTGAGCTCCGAATGGGATGATTCCAATCACATCCACCAAGTTTCAATGATCTTCAATCAGGATGATGCGCCCTTCTCTAGCTTGGGCGACTTCTACATGTGGCATATTCTTGTTGGTTGTGATATTAACAAGAAGGGATGTGCCTACCTCTCTTGAGGTGGCGCAAATCCCTTGGATTTGGCTCTCAATCAATCCCTACATCAAAGCTAAGAGCTCAAGGTTGAACTCCCTCATCAGCATTGCACCCTTCCTTGAATAATGCGCCCCCTGTACATGCATTTTTCTATAAAGAGAGCCCTATTCTCATTCTTTTGCATCAGAAGGTTGAACCTCTACTTGCATCAAGTTGTAATATTTTCAGTTGAGCGATAATAAAAGGCTTTGGAGGCTTACTCTGGTGTTGTCTTCGGTGTTGGATGTTCCATGCTTTGAGTACATGAGGTAACCTGTATCTTTGTTTCATGCTTGCAAGTGTCGAGATTCATTTGTCTTTTGAAGGGAAGTTATCTTTCTTAAAGAATAGTAAGTAATCTTTGGTAGTTATGATGTGATTCTGTAGGTTGCTTAGGTTGGAGGACGTCGCGAGCATGCTAGCTCTATACTCCATTCAGTAGATCTGAACAAGGCTTTCATCTTACCGGTGCATTAGGAAGGAGACTCCAATGCCCAACCTTTAGCGCTCAACCCCCATGGGTTCATAACTTCTCGATCCACTTCCTCTCATCTTTCTTGGTTACTGGTTCTATTTTATTTAGATCTTGATTCAAAAGTTATTTTAAAAGTAGATCTAAATGTTTGCAATCTAAAAATCATAAAGGGTTTAATCTAATCTTCTAGATCTAGGTTGCTTTTTTTCATTTTTTCAAAGTTTAAAGTGTAGATCTAAAGGAGCAAAATAGAAGAAAATTTGAAGTTTAATTTCTTATCAAGCAAATCTAGTGCTATGCATTTGCTTTCCATCTCTTAAAGCTAAAACTTCTAAAAAATTCTCTGGGTTTAACTACTTAGAATTTCGACGAACCATTTCTGGGTTTTTACCTCTAGGCCTATCCTCGGGTGTGTTCTCAAGGGCGTCACCCTCTAAGGACTCCATCTGCCCTTTTCCCTAGGCAATGATCCTTTAACCCTTGCATCCTCCTTGGTTTGCTTATCTTCTGAGTTGTTAAACCCTTGTTTTTCGAGCTTGTGCCTTGATATTGTCAAATCTACCTTCAAGTTGTGCTAGAAAGCCTTAACTCTTCCAGATCTACTCCTTGGGACGATTTTTCCCATTTCTAATTCACGTTTCCCAAGGAAGTTAGACTTGATCATTTACCCTAGCACTTAAATCCTGGATCCATTTGTAATCTTCAAGTCATTGTCTCTAATACATCTAAGATTAAATCTCATATATCTTAAGCCTCCACAGTGACCTTATTTCTTAGATCTAGGGTTCTTCACCCCTCACTTTACGTACCCTATTGAATAGCTTGATCTGGTGATTGGGTTAGATCTCTCATGTCGGGAGTAGATCAGGGTCTCCCCCTTTGCTATCTGGAGCTTGGATAGCAAAAAGTGAAGAGTGCCTCAATTGGCATGACAACCAATCCATCTCGGGAATCGAGGTCCTCTTAGGTCACCTCTTTAGTTGCCTGTCTCCTCTACCGTCTTGAATAGGATCACTTTTAGAGGCAACTACAAGTTGTGTGCTGACAGGGGTCTTTTACTTGCTTGCACCCTTCTTCCCTTCATTGTTTGCAAGTGCATGCACCTTTGAGGTCTTTTGGAGGCCCATTTGTGAGAGATTATCTTGCTCTTGAAGGAGGGAGGCAACAAATGAATCCAAAGAAGGCATTTTGTAGGAGGCTCTAAGAGCCAATTCGGTAGAATGGAAAGCAAAAAAGATACTATAAACAAAACCCAATTTGGAGAGAATAAATTTGTAGATCACCTCTTCTTTTGGGCCTGTAAAAGGGTCTTCCTCGGTTGAGTGGTGGATCATTGATGTGCATATGTCATCGTAGTCCATATGTTATGAAGCTTCTGGGGCCTCTTTCATCCTCTCAATGTATGTGAATATGTACTCATAGGACATGTGTTGTGAATCTTCTACAGCCTCTTTCAACAAGATTGGATCTAGCATATCCACTGTGTAGCAACTGAGTTGGGGAGATAGGAGATCCATGGCTGCAAATGAGCTCTCTGATGGCTGCAAAAGCATTTTTTGATGGCTAGAAATGAGCTCTTTGGTAGCTGCAAATGCACTTCTTTAATGGTTGTAAATAAGTACTTTTTTATGCCTGCAAATGCACTACTTTGATGGCTGCAAATGAGCTCTTTGGTAGCTGCAAAAGGCATTTTAATGGCTGCAAAAGCCTTTCTTTAACTTACAAAAGCTTGATCCCTGATAAAAAATCATTAATACACTAACTATTTTAGTACCCCTACTACTTTGATACCATGTAAGATTTAAACATATAGATCTAGGAACATAAACTAGAGAGATATATAGTAAAAATCAAATCAGTAAACAACTAATCATGTAACAAATGATTTATCATAAGATCATTACACAAAACTAGAAGCAGATGGGAAGAAAAGAATGATGTATTTCATTAGCTTGAATGAATGGAGGTGAACAATATTTAAATGAAGGCAATTCAAATTTGGTCAAGAGGCAACTTGAATTGCTCATCCAGTGTAAGAGAATCTAGTCAAGCTTAACTAGAGCCAAGGACCCTTAGTTAGCCATGCTTACTCTCCTTAACTGAGTTACACTGACACATGACTTCACAACCACCAGTTCTAACTGAAGACTGCTCATGCAGTGATTGTTATGAGCATGCAAAAACTTAATTAGGTCAACAGTGGCACTAATGGCTAAATTTGGACATGAATGGTTAGTTAGGAGCTAAATTAGGGGAGCGCTCTTAGTCAATAACTGAGGTTGAACTCCAACATTCCTAATATCAGGGAAAAGCTCCTCAAATCAAGAGAGGAGCCCCCAAATCTAGGAATACGCATAGGTCAGCCAAAATTGGTCATTAGAGTTTGCTTTTTAGTGGCAGATAAGGTGGTTTTGGACCCTTAGAGATTAGAATTAGGCTCTAGGGTGCCTCAAGTGGTCAATGAGTAAGGTTTGTCCCACTAGAGTCATAAATCAAGCTCAAGGTTAATAAGTAGGAGAATTATGCTATGGAGAAGGTATTTTGTTCCAACAAGATGTGGTGTCGTTTGCCTTTTCCCCTTGGTTCCTTTGGGGCTAGTGTGCATCTTTGGAACTTTAATCCCCCATGCTAGTTTGGAAGGTAACAATTTTTACGACATTGTCGAGGAGAAATTGCACTTCCCTGAAATTCGAAGACTAAGCTTCATCATTTTGTTAGAGACTCCTATTGCAGATTTTTTTTCTCACATGGCGACTCCATGAAGGGACGAAGCCCTTGTTCCTTTGCAGATTTCAAGATTATGTTGGGTGTAGAAGTGAGCACACTCATCAAATTGAAGGCTTCAAAGCTCATCTTGGCCACTCCATTCATCTTGTTCCAGTATGATGTATGGTTATGGTTCATTTTCATATTTATAGCCTCATATTGAAGATTTTGGAAGTGAAGAAATGGATTATAACGGTTCTAGGCTTGAGTATACTTTTTCTCTACTTGATTTTTCAAGAATTCATGGTTTTCCTAATGAGCGCTATGACAAAAGGAATTGTATTGATGAAAATCAGGCTTTTAAAAGCCATTCAACCACTCAAAAAAACACTTAGATTTCAGACTTAAGTAGTCACAGTTAAATGACAATTTACAGGCACTTAAACAGTGAATCAACAAGCTAAAACACACATGCTGAGATAAATAAGCAGTGGAAAAAACACTTATAACAGCAGTCTGAAAATTGTATGCACAGTGAATTTTTGGTCAAACTAGACCCTGGAAAAACCCACAAGGGGAAAACTAGTCCAAGAGCAATTTTTTATTTAGCATTTTCAGGCATAAAAACAGAGTTACAGCAGCAATAAAATCAGCATTTAATCACTGTACCAGCACCTGGAAATCTGTGCAGCACCTCAAAATTTGTGCCCAGCAGTACCTCGAAATTCGTGCCACTGTACGAACTGTACGGAATGTGCAGACTGTATGGATTTATGCCTGCCTCGAAATTCATGCAGCAAAAAAAACTTCCTCAAACTACTAACAACCCAGCAGTACGGCCTCAGCAATAAATGCAGTTGAGCTGCCTTGGGATTCGAGCCACCTGCTTTTGGGATGAATCCCTCTCCTAGGGAATCGAGCCACCCAAAAGAGAAACTTGCTCTCAAAAACTCAAAAATGCCAAAATGCTCACTCTTGGAAAAGTGTGTCTTGCACATTACCCTAGGCTTGCTCTTATAACTTGAAAGTGACTTTTCACCTTCCCAATCCCTAAATCCAATGGTCAAGATCTAATCTTGTCTTGATAAGATCAAGGGATGAAATTTATTCCCTCCAAAATAAATCACTTACACTTTTTAATAAACTAATATTACTTTATGAAATACGTGCACTTTTATTTCATAAAGTCACTTTATATTAGACTAGGAACATTACATAAAAGTCACTTTATAAAAAGAGCCACTTTATTACAATTTTATAAAAGTCAAGTGCCTAGGTAATGCAAGGTCACTTCCGCATACAAGACAAAACTATGCGGAGTGCCTCTCGAGCTAAAAAGCTAACATGTATGAGGTTGCTCCATCTTTCTATGGAAATGGTGATTCGGTTATCTATCACATGACACATCACATCTTCCATCAAGTTGGTGGTTGATTTCAATGTTTTCATGAGGATGATTTGATGACCGTATTTGCTAGTACTCTAGAGGATGATGCATTTGAATGGTTTCATGGTCTTTGTAGCAAGTCCATATCCTCCATTGCAGATTTCTTCGAGAGGCTTCTCCTTAGTTGGCACGATGAAGAGGTGAGCAATAAAGAAGAACTTGCTAAAGATTATGCTACCCTCCTTAGGGTATGTCTTGATTCCAAAGAAGTCAATCAGAAAGACCTTGAAGAAAAGCTTATTGAAGAAGCAATCAAGAAGATGAAACCTTTCTTGAAGAACCCTTGGTTGATGAATTTGTCAAAGAAACCCTTGTTGAAGAGCCATTTCACAAGCCCATTGAAGAAAACATGGATGCATATCCTTGTTCTCCTCATGGTGTTGAGGGCTTGGTGAACCTTCCTTTTCCTTTTGCTTTTGAAGAAAAATGTTTTGAGAATGATAGATTTGAGGATCTTTTTTATAATGAAGATGGTAGTCATGGATATAATAATGTGCATTTTCACCATTGTGATCATGATATGGGTGAGGATTATTGGAAAGTTGTTGGAGAGCCCATATATGATCTAATGATGGAAATGTGGAATTTGAAGTCTTTGGGCACCCTATTTTTTATGAGATCTCTCGTGATCTGGTTCAGCCACACTTGCTCACTCATGATGATGATATAGGGTTGCAAATGGAGGCATGTGATGTTGATTTTGGACAACCTTGTTTACCTTCTCCTATGGTGAATTCGGGCCCTCATTCTCAGCCATTTTGCTTAGGGATTTATGCAAGTTTTGGACAGCAAGAAGATGGTTTTATTGCAGGTTCAGAGCAGCAATGTTTGCCCTCTCCTAAGGAAGATTTCAAGCCTCTTTTCCAGCCATATCTTTCAAAGCTCCTTGTTGGTTTTGAGGGTGATTTGTGGCAGCAAATAGGTTTGAGAGAAAAAATTTATAATGAAGATGATATGTACTCAAGACCTATTCAATCTTGGATAGATAAGATAAGATAAGATAATTATATTAATGTCCAACTAATGACCACAAAGAAGGTCAAAGGGACTGTTGATTACAATGATGTTCGTACAAAGCGGGAGAACCAAACGGTCTCCTATAAAAGGATACAATGCATGAAGAAAGAAAGAAAAGAATGAACAAAGTGAACTGGACTGAAGTATGAGAGAGCTTCGACAGCAGACGCGAATGCAAAAACGCGCAATGGGGCGGAGATGCCCTAGCGGAAAAGATCCAGGAGGGAATAGGTCTGAGGATCCGTCCTATCTCTCCTAACATTTGAGGCTGAATGAAGAGGATTGAAGAAAACTCAACAAAGTCTGTTGTCCCGATGAAGGGCTGGTAGAGAGTGCGGACTGCCCACATACTCATTGCCTGGAGGGGTTCGTGCGTTGCTGAGGTCTGGAGGACCTAGCCCGTCTCTCAGGACGGGGTCTGAGATGAATCTGTTGCTGAGGTCTCGTGGGTCGGGGTGAGGTCCCACGGATCCTCACTAATCTACAGTCTGGATATGTATTGATATTGGTCGGTCTCTTGGTGCCCCTATCTGAAGGTAATACCCTGAAAAATGTCATGATCCTCTGCGTGGGGTCTGGTCTGATGGGAGGTTTAAGAATATGCGCTCGGAACCTGAGAGCCTCCTGCATATAGAGGGCCAAACATCTTTGATCGGGGTACCTGAAAAACTCAGCGAGAGTCTAAGAATCTCTAAACAAACAATGGAACCGTCCTCTGATCTCGTAGGAAATGGGGCATCTAAAAATGAAGTGCGCCTCGGTCTCCACTTCCTGTAGATGACATACTTGGCAGATTCTATCTAGTCTATCAATCTGGTGGTCCGTCTCTACCCGACGTCTATGAGAACTGACTTTGAACTGGCCTAGAGGGATGCGAAGAGCATGCATCCAGTGACGAAACATATACTGGGGTCGGACAATGAGCCTGTCTCTCAGCTCCAGGAAGTGCTCTGTGTTAAAGGCCATCTTTGGGCGTAACCCTCCCGAAGGATTGACCCAGGTGACCTAGACGAATTGCCTGTAGATGTCTTCCCGGATAATCTTGTTCAGTTCCAGTCTAGTAGGTAAAAGGTGACCAGGAGCATCCAATGAATATTGGAAAGGGAGGAGACAATCCACCTGAATACCCACTGCCTCTAGGAGATCTGAAACCCCTGTAAACCAACATCGGGCCCAGCCCGAATGAGTAGAACGGGCAATAGCCTCGGAAGAGCAGTATGCTAGGTAAGGGTACCGATCTCTGCCCTTCATTGAGTCTACAAAGCCCCGGACACAATGTAAGAATGAGACCAAACTGAAAACCGTCTCGAGCCTGAAAGGATGAGCTCCGAACTCGGCAAGGATGATGTGCTAAGGTACTGTCTGCTTACATCTAATAATGTGGTGAAGAAGAAGAGTCTGGACTCTCTCAACTGAGGCCCAATCTGACTCAAGTAAAGACGGCCCCCATATCTCTGAGCCATATAAAACAGTGGAATGGATCAAGGTGTCCATGAGGTGCATCTTGGACGAGATGTCCTGGAAGTGATGCCGAAAGCACTATCTCTCGAGAAGGGCTAAGGATCCATAACCTTTGTTGATCTGAAGCTGAAGAGCAAGCCGCAAACTGAAGCGAGGGCCTGAGAATTGCACCCCCAAGTAAGTATAGGTGTTGGTGATCTCAATCTCCTCTCCTCTAAATAGGAAGTGAAGGTATGAAGTTTTCTTCACCCCATTGAAGATCATAACCTTGGTTTTACCCAAGTTGACCGTCAACTGTTGAAGATCGCAAAACAGAGTTAAGGCATCCAGCTGCCTCTGTAATCCTTCTAGGGATGACGAGAGGAGGACCACATCGTCAACAAGAGTAGAATAGATATCAAAACCTGGTGAAGAAGACAGCCATCCGTGTCCTGGATATGCTTGTGTAGAAATGCCTCCAACTCATCAATGTAAATCCCAAACAGGGTGGGAGATAGTGACATCCCTGTTTGACCCCAATAGTACTTCGAATGAAATCAGACATCCCATTGGTTGCGCGAAGACGTCTGAGAACGGACTCATATAGGCGCATAATAGTTGTCAATAGGGTTGCAGAGATGCCAATGTCCCCGAGTCTCTGGAGTAGGGCTTCCTTAGGGACAGGGAGAGCTTGTGAAAGAGGTCCTCCTCTTTGGCAAGGGTTTGAAGACATCTATATTCATGATCTTATGTATTATTCCAACCTCGTTTCATTTAAAATAATTGCACATACTCAGCTCATCATTGATGTGGAGTTGTCTTGGTTCATTACCAAAGACAAGGGGATAGGTGCGGTGACATTGGCTTGTTTCCCTTGGTTCCCCTTAGGCTAGTATGCATCTTCAGGACTTTAATCACACATGCTAGTTTGGAAGGTAACATACTCTAAGAGAAATGGAGCTACATCATGAATTTGAGCAATGCCCCCTTGCAAAAGCCATGATCCTTATGTCCCAACTTATCAAAGCCAAATTCAAAGAAAGGGACCTGTAAAAAATAATAATAATACTAATAAAAGGATCATAACAATGGCGCAAGGAAAGGGTAATGTTATCACACAACTTGTAGTTGCCCCTAAAGGTATCCCATCCGGGACGGTAGAGGAGTTAGGCAACTAAAGAGGTGACCTAAGAGATGCCACGGTTCCCAATGAAATGTGGGAGTCACGTCAACCGAGGCACTCTTCGCTTTAGGTCAAGGTATAACTAGACCAAGGGGGAGACCCTATACCCCAATCGCAGTTGATTGGACCCGAGCAAAGGTTTCAAAGGTGAATGAATGATGAGTTACGGAAACCAATGCAAGTCTAAGTGGACCTAATGTTTAGGGCATGGTTGAAGGTGGTACAAGGATAGTTAGTGTTTCAACCTATGTATGGTTTAGGCCACTTGATTGGGTATGATTATTAAGTATAGTACCATGTGTTTACACAAGTGGGTCTTATTGCCTTGGGAAGTGTGAAATGGTTTTAAGTGGGCCCACAAGGTGAAGCTAAGTGTGAAGATGGTACTATAGGCTAGATCTAGGTTAGATCTACAAGTTAGAGTTGGTTCTAGGGTTACCCATGTGTTAGATCTAGGGTTTGACACTAATCCCAAGAAGTGCGCCTTGCTTGGAGAAGGACTAGTGCCTTGTTGGATGGGCTAATGGGGTCAAGAAGGATGTCAAAGTGTAGATCGGGACACCTAGAAGCCAAGTCAAGTGGTTTGGATGAGATCCAATGGTTGGATTTTACTAGATCTAGGTTTTTAGGTAATGACCAAAAGTGGACCACAATCCCTTAAAACAAGGAATGCAATCCCCAAGGTGGATCGGGACAAAAAGGATAGTCTAGACCTAGGTTTCAAGGCATGAGCAATCCAAATCCACAAAAATCTCCAACACCCACTTCCTAGAAGTGGTCCAACTCAAAATTCCCAAGGGGTGCGACTTTCTCAAGGAGAGGCAAAAAGTGGTTTTGGTGGACCAAACCAAGTCCAATGGCCACCAAAATGTAGATCCGGGATGCTAATACCCCGATCTATGCATGTTCAAAGTTTCAAGTGAATCCAATGGGTAGATCTTAGTAGATCTAAGTTTTAAGTTACCAATGAGGTCAAAGGGGGGTTTCAACCCCTCAAAACATGGAGAGATGTCCACAAGGTAGTTTTCACCAAAGTAAGGATATGGGTATGTGTTATCAAGTGTCTAGTTGTCAAATCAAGCGGGATCTCACATACCCATGTGCTAGATCTAGCCCAACAAGCCTCCCTCAAGGAAGTGCGCTTTAGGTCAAGGAGAGCTTTTGTCTTAGAAAATGGGTCAATTCTTAGCCAATCACCACCAAACTATAGATCCAACTAGGGGTGGATGCTATAGAGGTGGGTTTTCAATATCTTTTCAAATCGAGGGCTAGATCTAAGTAGATCTAAGAAATACCAAAAACAAGGGTTTTAATTTGATTAGGGTTTTTGTGATCTAGAAATTATGGAAGATTCAAGGAAGAGAAGATCATACCTCTTGGGACATACCTGGATGAAGAGATGAATGCTAGTTGAGATGAGGATTACTTTGCCAAAGATCAAATGGAGAATTGTTGAAGCCCTCTTGCCAAATCGATTTTTCCAAGCCACATGTAATTCCTTCTAACCTGTCAAGCCAAGGAGCAAAGCATCAATTAGTTTAACAAATTGAAGGTAGATGCAAGCAAGAGAGAGAAAAACATAGAATAGTTGACACAAAGGCAAAACCACTCCCTGTCAAACCCAAAACGACTTCTTCCAAGCTTGAAGGGCAAGCCTCCCCACCAATTCGCACTTGTCAAAGTCGCCCTCTCAACCTGCAAATAAAGTATGGCAAATACGCAAGATAGCTACAATAGATCCTCCAGTGCAATGGACAATAGCATTTACAATCGAAACAACCAACATCCACTCCAATCCAAGCATGTACTCCAAAAGATAGAAATTTTATTCCAAGAGCCAAGAGCCAAAAATCTCTAGATGATTTTACAATGAGGGGGTCTCCTCCTTATATAGGATAATAAAGACCAAAACCCTAGATCTCAAAACCACTTTTTGAAATGAGTGGTTGAGATTAAAAGATCTCACAACATAATCAATGGCTAAGATGAATCCATAACATAATATCACATGGATCACTCAACATAACAATAGCGCCCTCACTAAATGGTACAATAGAGGGTGACGTCATCCCACAAGAGGGGTATAAAGTACAATAATCCACCTCATGATGACTAGGACATGATAAAATAAGCACATGGTGGGGCTAGGAGGTATAAATCCTTGCTAGCTCACCCCAAGGCACAATGAAATAATAAAAATATGTCCAATATAATAATAATGACCAAAACTGTCCTCAGAATCCATGATAGTCGAGCAGTAAATGTCCTCCTGTGATCAATCTGGAGATACCCACATGATGAAAAATGACTGGAAGATAGTGAGATCAACCTGGAAGACCTCTGTGAAAACCAAATGCCAAAACCTTGCCTCAATTGCCCAAATCGATTTCCTCAGTGACCACTTTATCCCATTTTTTAACTGCCTCGGGAACTGTGAAAGTGCCAAAACTGCCTCCTAGGGTGCTAGCGCTGTCCATCTGAGCCCACCGGGCTCTCCGGGAGGGGGGATAAATGGTAATAACAAGTGGCTGGACCACCCCCTCCATCATCAGCGCCCTAGGTGAACTGGCCTCTCGGGGCCCCTGCTGCTCAGGCTGGGAAATCAGCCCCAAATCTGGTCAACAAGTGTAAAACTGCATCAATCACTGCCAGAAGTGCCCGGAACTGAAAGATAAGTGTCTCAATGGATCCAGAAGACCCAAATCCACTAGGAATGAGTACTCATACACCCTGGGTTGCCCTAATGGGCCAGCTGTAGGGTCCACCATATATGGACAATGTATAATCTGCTGATCTGTAATAATAATAACCTGCTGAACTGGATCAAACATCATCTGTATCATATGTCCATCATATGACATCATCATCAAACATGTGGGACCATAAATCATCACCAATAATCATCATACATGGTCCACATCATCACGGATCCCAAGAATATATATAATCAAGGATAAATCACATCAGTAGACTAAGACAATGCTTCTTTAATCACTTCATAGCTAAGCTCAAAGTATAAATTCCATTCGGTGGCATTAATTAAGTTAACATATTCCGTGATAATATAAAATTACTTGCACACTAGTTCAAATGACAAACTTACCCATTGGACATGGTCAAACTGCTAGTGAAGGATGAAGGCTAGGAGCAAGGTTGGGCCAAGGGTTTGACTTGTCTAACTTAACTCAACAATACTTTGGACTGGGAGAAGGGGGAAGCTACAAACTCTGTGCTGGACAAAAGAACACGGGGGATGGCTGTGCCTCACAAATGGATAAGTTGTTTAGAGAGTGCTTATTCAACTTAGGCATCATGTCTACATCAAGTTGATCCAAGTTCATTAGGATCATTCAATTTATTTCCATGGCCTTTTTGGCCTACATAACCCTTCGGATTTCAGATGTGCTGAGAAGCACAACTAGTTGCAGCTTGCATCCAGGGCATGTTTTTTTATATATTCACAAGGTCAGCAATTGTTTAGATATAGCTTTTAAGAACTATTGCTTTTTGGACCTTTCTTTATACTCTTCGAGGAGTATTTTTAGCTTTTCATTGCTCTTGCCCTTTTTTTTTTGTTTCCATGGGCGAATTTATTTAGTTTCCACAGGTAGAACATGAGCTCTCAGTTTTAGCCAACAACATCTCAAGTGACTAGGGGGAGTTCGAGCCAAGGCCTACAATCCAACTCACCAAAGGCAAGTTCTGTCACCAACTCAGAGCCGAGACACTGAATAAACAGGGATGCGGTCCAAACACAGAGGTAGAAAAATGGGGAAGTCCTCAGTATCAGAAAGTCAAATAAGACAAGTCAGGGTTTAAAGTCAAACAGGAAGGTCATGTATGGATGGAGACAAGTGGATATGGAGCCTACACTAGCAGACAACAGGTGTCGGGAAAGACCATATCTATGTAAGGTGAAATACCAGTAAGTTTTGTTAGATGACCTAAAAGTGCAAGCAATTGTCCATTTTAAGGTTTACAGTTCATTTTAAATAGTTTGCCACATCAGGAATAATATACCAAGCACATGCTATAATCATGAGTAAATCAACAAGCTAATAGTCCACTGTCAGTGAGAACATATCCATAGATCATACAACATCATCATAATAGCAATCATCATGCATCATCTGAAACACTGCTGAAGTACATCTCTAGGCACTGAACTGAAACTGTAATGGGATAAGTGGTCACATCAGTCATCCAATCTGAACTCTCAAGGCTCAGCCTTGACACAAGGTCATACAATATCTGAATAATGTACTGCTCTGATCATGAGTGATCCAATATATATAGCCATGCTCTGGAATAAATGAAGCTCTGGAATGTGCAGATATCTGCTGTACAAGAATAGTAGCCCTGCTACTATGGTGTGATAACATCTGGCTCCAGCTGGGACAAGTGCTCTAAGGGAGAGAGCGCTTGAGAACCTCAGAATCTCTGGTCTCGAACTGCTCTGCATCAATCTTCAATCCAGCACTGCACCATCCTTGCTTTCAGCTTTCATTTTGCACCTGTTCCTGCTCTCACAAAAACTAGAATACCATCATGGAGCATGTATGGGATAAAAATAAAATAAAACTGAAATGAAATCTAATCTAAAGCATAAACTGAAATGCATCAAAATATAAACATAACTAACATGGCATTCATTTATCATTTTATTTACTGTGCAGGGGGACAAGAGTATCTTCTTTAATTCAGGCAAATCTCGACCAGCACAGGCAGCCCATAATAAAAATGCTAACTATAATTTCTTAAATGCATGCAGGAGAAGAGAAAAGCTTAGGAAGGAGCAAGACTCAACTCAGGCAGAAAAGTAAAAACGGGACAATACTCAGCACACAGAAAAAGAAAAATCACACAAATCCTACTGCTCAAGTGAGCTTATTCAGAACCCACCTAATCTAAACATGCAAGGCAAGGTAAGGAAGGTCAGGGATAATAATCCCTTAGCTCCCTTTGATTTATAGGGAGTAAGATTCGTTGGCCAGTCCCAGTGGTGAGAAAACACATCTCATCAATGCAGCGCTCAATAGTAAGTGGTCCAACCCAAAAGTCACCTGATCCCCTGGATCGTATATAAAATAAATCATTAGGTACCACAACCTTATCACCAATTTCGAAACTTTGGCGATTTACAGATTGAGGGATGACTTCAATAGCATGTTCAGGAAAAGGTTGGATATCAGAAGTGCATTGGGGTTGAGGTGTAACTATATTTGAATTCCTATTAGGAGGAATTTCATCACATCTGGGAGGTCCACCGTTCAAGGGTACAACCATGCTACCAATCAAGATTTCTCCTATAGTCAAAAGGTCAGTATCAACATCCTTATTCATTTCAGCTTGGGTTAAGGGTGGAGGGCTTTGATTTTTACTACTTCCGCTACTACCCTCTCCTGATGGGATAGGAATGGTCATGTTTTCTAAAAATGCCAAATGGTCATCAGAGATGGGACTATGAATTGTGCTAGGTGTACTGTGAGTCCTCATATCCAAAGGTGCTGGTGTAGAGTCAACACCCTCTTCACTACTAGGTAACTCTCTAGGCAAAAGGAAGCTAGGGTAAGGATGAATCAACTGTGGGTCAGAGGGTTCTTCTTGAAAAATGGCTAGATTATTCAATGAAAAGTCTTCCCCAGGGGCATCATGGCTCAAAGCATGTTCTTGCCAACTCATAGAGTTGTCATTCACTTGCCTTAAAACCCCATCCTCTAAGGACAAATGGGACAAGTGATCAGGCACATCAGAGAAGTGATAATCAACTAGTTCTTCATCATTCCCCTCAGGTGAGGGAAGGTGTGTTCCTTCATTGTCATTTGTCCAAGGAGTGATGTGAGGTAAACCCTGTCTTCCTCTTTCTGTGTTAAGGTCAACTAGGAAAAGCCACTCATGTACTGTCCTAGGTATGTACTCACCCCTTCTAATTTGGTCAAAGTTACCCTCCGAAGTGTTTAGCTGAGTGGGAAGTGCAGGTTGGTCAATGTTTGGCCCTACACTATTGGGTTGGTTCGAGGTCCTAAGGTTTTCTGACACTTGAATGGAGCAAGGGTCAACTTCAATAATTCTTTCTTCTACCATGCTAGGATCATCATCATGACCACCCATGACCATAAAGATACCCTCTGGTAACAACTCACCCTCACCGAAAGTGTTTCTCACACCATCCTCATAATTCTCAAGATGTCCATCATAAAATGGCTCCCGATACACCCTAACCAAAGACCCATCAGAGTTGGGGATGGTAGCATATGACAAGTCCATCTGAAGATGTCCCCCTAGCCCAGCGGACCACTTCCTACAAAGGAGCATGCCATAGGCTGGAGGGAGATCTATAACTACTATATCCATAAGCATAGATATGTCGGGGCATGAAAACAGGTCAGCTCTCAGGTTTTTGATCAGTCCGAAAACTTTGACTGGTTTAGAGTCAATTCCACAAACGTTCCCATAAGGTCTAGTTATTTTTAATCCCATAGCTTCCATGACTTGTAAAGGCATCACATTCATGGAGGCACCAGAATCCAACATACAGTTATGAAGGAGGAGATCACCTATGCGCAGTGTAAGGTAAAATGGTTGATGACCCCCATTCTTCCTCTCATATAAGGCAGTTTGGATGTTAATGGCAGGGTCATCCTCTTCCTCAACCACATCACAAGGTGCTGGGTTTTGAGAAGATGGATTCTCACCACTAGTCGTGGCAAGTCTCAGGGATACTCTCGAAAAACTCTACCACTTGCTCCTTTATGGAAGGGATTTTCATTAACTCAGTGAGTGGAATGTTATGCATAACTTTGTCTAACTCTCTTTCGATATTGATATCAAAGTCATACTCAGGCAAAGGGATTGGTTCACTCACTGGATTAGGCAACTCTTTGTTTTTCTTTTCACTAAAAGGGGTAGGCTTTGGGCCATCCTTTCTTCGTTGATAAGTTTTAAAAGGAGCTTGGTCATGGTTAACTTGTTCAGTAGCATAGATGGGACCACTAGGGTTTGTTTCTTCCATGGTGTTTTCTTCATGATCAATCAGGATTCTTCCGAAGTCTTTGTCAAATTTTAAGTCATCAACCCAATTAATGTTCTTTGGAGAATCCGGCATATCATCACCATGGGTGGTATATACAGGATCTTCCAACTTTTGCTCTTCAGACCAGTTTATGATAGGAGGTTCTTGATTCATAGGGTTTCTTCTATCTCCTTCATTAGGTTTCTTTTGTTGATTCCAATAAGGTTTAGGACCATAGGGCTGCCTATATCTATCCCCTTCTCTGTTCTTGGCTAGGTCCCTAGTTAGGAGAGTTAAGTTTTTCATCATTTCATGCATACTCTCCATCATTTCACTGGGCTCTTTGCTAGGTTCCTTACTCTTCTTAAACTTAGGTTCAGATCTGGAGGAAGAAGGTCCACTAATTAGGTCAAAGAAGTTTTGTTTTCCCATGGAGGCAGCATTTGCCTCAACTTTCTTGGCGTTGTCTTGGGCTTCCTTCAAATTATTAGGGTCTTTGTCCTTTAAGTGGTAACCTAGGTAACCTTCATAAGCATTAAGGTAATGGATCAAGATGGCTTGGTCAAGGGGCCTTATGTTACTTGGGATATTGGCAACAGTCCTATCAAAGCGTTGGTTAAACTCATGGACAGACTCATTCTCCTTCTTTTTGATGTCAAAAAGTTGGTGTAAAAGGAAACGCCCATCTAACTTGACTGACCACTCTTGCTTGAGTTTATCGGTGAATACATCATACCCATTGATTGATGATGGAGGCAAACGGTCAAACCATTTGCGAGCATCACCTTCCAAGGATGCAAATAGACCCCTAATAAACACATCCTCCTCCTCAGCCCCATATGCCTCCATATGAGCCCAAACATTGTCTATGTGGTCCTCAATAGAGGTGGCACAATTGCCATTGAATTTTGGGATCTTTTCAAAGTACTTGTCTGGCATACTATGGGGAGCACCCAAAATCTGAGAGAAGTCTAAAGGAGAAGCTCTAGCTTTATGACCAAAAGCCCGAGCAACAGGAGGGTTGTTTTGGTTGTTTACACCGGAGTTTGATTGACCTTGTCCAGCCATTGGGTTGACTGGGTTTGAACTGGAATTATGATTTAGTGCTAAAGGAGGAACCGGATTGAACAGAGGGGATCCTAAGACACGGTTTGGAGAACATGAGTTAACAAGTTTCCACAAGAAATCAGTTGATTGAGTTCTAGGATCTCTTTTGTGATATGTGAGTGGGGTTCCTTCCAGTTGATTTGGATTTGATTTACTTCGCGTGTTGTAAGGATGACTATGAGCTCGCTCCTCAGCGGAGTCACGGTTAGGAGTCGCCAGGTAGATTTTTAAGCTCTACTACCAAGAGATATGTCGTTTGAAGTGCAGAAAGGTAGTGAGACACAAAGATGTGTTGAACCAAGGTAGGCCCCTACCTCCCCGGCAACGGCGCCAAAAATGTTAATGTTGGCAAAGAGAGGGGAGTAAGGCTTGAAAATAATTGTCGAACCAGGGTAGGCCTCTACCTTCCCCGGCAACGGCGCCAAAAATGTTATCACACAACTTGTAGTTGCCCCTAAAGGTATCCCATCCGGGACGGTAGAGGAGTTAGGCAACTAAAGAGGTGACCTAAGAGATGCCACGGTTCCCAATGAAATGTGGGAGTCACGTCAACCGAGGCACTCTTCGCTTTAGGTCAAGGTATAACTAGACCAAGGGGGAGACCCTATACCCCAATCGCAGTTGATTGGACCCGAGCAAAGGTTTCAAAGGTGAATGAATGATGAGTTACGGAAACCAATGCAAGTCTAAGTGGACCTAATGTTTAGGGCATGGTTGAAGGTGGTACAAGGATAGTTAGTGTTTCAACCTATGTATGGTTTAGGCCACTTGATTGGGTATGATTATTAAGTATAGTACCATGTGTTTACACAAGTGGGTCTTATTGCCTTGGGAAGTGTGAAATGGTTTTAAGTGGGCCCACAAGGTGAAGCTAAGTGTGAAGATGGTACTATAGGCTAGATCTAGGTTAGATCTACAAGTTAGAGTTGGTTCTAGGGTTACCCATGTGTTAGATCTAGGGTTTGACACTAATCCCAAGAAGTGCGCCTTGCTTGGAGAAGGACTAGTGCCTTGTTGGATGGGCTAATGGGGTCAAGAAGGATGTCAAAGTGTAGATCGGGACACCTAGAAGCCAAGTCAAGTGGTTTGGATGAGATCCAATGGTTGGATTTTACTAGATCTAGGTTTTTAGGTAATGACCAAAAGTGGACCACAATCCCTTAAAACAAGGAATGCAATCCCCAAGGTGGATCGGGACAAAAAGGATAGTCTAGACCTAGGTTTCAAGGCATGAGCAATCCAAATCCACAAAAATCTCCAACACCCACTTCCTAGAAGTGGTCCAACTCAAAATTCCCAAGGGGTGCGACTTTCTCAAGGAGAGGCAAAAAGTGGTTTTGGTGGACCAAATCAAGTCCAATGGCCACCAAAATGTAGATCCGGGATGCTAATACCCCGATCTATGCATGTTCAAAGTTTCAAGTGAATCCAATGGGTAGATCTTAGTAGATCTAAGTTTTAAGTTACCAATGAGGTCAAAGGGGGGTTTCAACCCCTCAAAACATGGAGAGATGTCCACAAGGTAGTTTTCACCAAAGTAAGGATATGGGTATGTGTTATCAAGTGTCTAGTTGTCAAATCAAGCGGGATCTCACATACCCATGTGCTAGATCTAGCCCAACAAGCCTCCCTCAAGGAAGTGCGCTTTAGGTCAAGGAGAGCTTTTGTCTTAGAAAATGGGTCAATTCTTAGCCAATCACCACCAAACTATAGATCCAACTAGGGGTGGATGCTATAGAGGTGGGTTTTCAATATCTTTTCAAATCGAGGGCTAGATCTAAGTAGATCTAAGAAATACCAAAAACAAGGGTTTTAATTTGATTAGGGTTTTTGTGATCTAGAAATTATGGAAGATTCAAGGAAGAGAAGATCATACCTCTTGGGACATACCTGGATGAAGAGATGAATGCTAGTTGAGACGAGGATTACTTTGCCAAAGATCAAATGGAGAATTGTTGAAGCCCTCTTGCCAAATCGATTTTTCCAAGCCACATGTAATTCCTTCTAACCTGTCAAGCCAAGGAGCAAAGCATCAATTAGTTTAACAAATTGAAGGTAGATGCAAGCAAGAGAGAGAAAAACATAGAATAGTTGACACAAAGGCAAAACCACTCCCTGTCAAACCCAAAACGACTTCTTCCAAGCTTGAAGGGCAAGCCTCCCCACCAATTCGCACTTGTCAAAGTCGCCCTCTCAACCTGCAAATAAAGTATGGCAAATACGCAAGATAGCTACAATAGATCCTCCAGTGCAATGGACAATAGCATTTACAATCGAAACAACCAACATCCACTCCAATCCAAGCATGTACTCCAAAAGATAGAAATTTTATTCCAAGAGCCAAGAGCCAAAAATCTCTAGATGATTTTACAATGAGGGGGTCTCCTCCTTATATAGGATAATAAAGACCAAAACCCTAGATCTCAAAACCACTTTTTGAAATGAGTGGTTGAGATTAAAAGATCTCACAACATAATCAATGGCTAAGATGAATCCATAACATAATATCACATGGATCACTCAACATAACAATAGCGCCCTCACTAAATGGTACAATAGAGGGTGACGTCATCCCACAAGAGGGGTATAAAGTACAATAATCCACCTCATGATGACTAGGACATGATAAAATAAGCACATGGTGGGGCTAGGAGGTATAAATCCTTGCTAGCTCACCCCAAGGCACAATGAAATAATAAAAATATGTCCAATATAATAATAATGACCAAAACTGTCCTCAGAATCCATGATAGTCGAGCAGTAAATGTCCTCCTGTGATCAATCTGGAGATACCCACATGATGAAAAATGACTGGAAGATAGTGAGATCAACCTGGAAGACCTCTGTGAAAACCAAATGCCAAAACCTTGCCTCAATTGCCCAAATCGATTTCCTCAGTGACCACTTTATCCCATTTTTTAACTGCCTCGGGAACTGTGAAAGTGCCAAAACTGCCTCCTAGGGTGCTAGCGCTGTCCATCTGAGCCCACCGGGCTCTCCGGGAGGGGGGATAAATGGTAATAACAAGTGGCTGGACCACCCCCTCCATCATCAGCGCCCTAGGTGAACTGGCCTCTCGGGGCCCCTGCTGCTCAGGCTGGGAAATCAGCCCCAAATCTGGTCAACAAGTGTAAAACTGCATCAATCACTGCCAGAAGTGCCCGGAACTGAAAGATAAGTGTCTCAATGGATCCAGAAGACCCAAATCCACTAGGAATGAGTACTCATACACCCTGGGTTGCCCTAATGGGCCAGCTGTAGGGTCCACCATATATGGACAATGTATAATCTGCTGATCTGTAATAATAATAACCTGCTGAACTGGATCAAACATCATCTGTATCATATGTCCATCATATGACATCATCATCAAACATGTGGGACCATAAATCATCACCAATAATCATCATACATGGTCCACATCATCACGGATCCCAAGAATATATATAATCAAGGATAAATCACATCAGTAGACTAAGACAATGCTTCTTTAATCACTTCATAGCTAAGCTCAAAGTATAAATTCCATTCGGTGGCATTAATTAAGTTAACATATTCCGTGATAATATAAAATTACTTGCACACTAGTTCAAATGACAAACTTACCCATTGGACATGGTCAAACTGCTAGTGAAGGATGAAGGCTAGGAGCAAGGTTGGGCCAAGGGTTTGACTTGTCTAACTTAACTCAACAATACTTTGGACTGGGAGAAGGGGGAAGCTACAAACTCTGTGCTGGACAAAAGAACACGGGGGATGGCTGTGCCTCACAAATGGATAAGTTGTTTAGAGAGTGCTTATTCAACTTAGGCATCATGTCTACATCAAGTTGATCCAAGTTCATTAGGATCATTCAATTTATTTCCATGGCCTTTTTGGCCTACATAACCCTTCGGATTTCAGATGTGCTGAGAAGCACAACTAGTTGCAGCTTGCATCCAGGGCATGTTTTTTTATATATTCACAAGGTCAGCAATTGTTTAGATATAGCTTTTAAGAACTATTGCTTTTTGGACCTTTCTTTATACTCTTCGAGGAGTATTTTTAGCTTTTCATTGCTCTTGCCCTTTTTTTTTTGTTTCCATGGGCGAATTTATTTAGTTTCCACAAGTAGAACATGAGCTCTCAGTTTTAGCCAACAACATCTCAAGTGACTAGGGGGAGTTCGAGCCAAGGCCTACAATCCAACTCACCAAAGGCAAGTTCTGTCACCAACTCAGAGCCGAGACACTGAATAAACAGGGATGCGGTCCAAACACAGAGGTAGAAAAATGGGGAAGTCCTCAGTATCAGAAAGTCAAATAAGACAAGTCAGGGTTTAAAGTCAAACAGGAAGGTCATGTATGGATGGAGACAAGTGGATATGGAGCCTACACTAGCAGACAACAGGTGTCGGGAAAGACCATATCTATGTAAGGTGAAATACCAGTAAGTTTTGTTAGATGACCTAAAAGTGCAAGCAATTGTCCATTTTAAGGTTTACAGTTCATTTTAAATAGTTTGCCACATCAGGAATAATATACCAAGCACATGCTATAATCATGAGTAAATCAACAAGCTAATAGTCCACTGTCAGTGAGAACATATCCATAGATCATACAACATCATCATAATAGCAATCATCATGCATCATCTGAAACACTGCTGAAGTACATCTCTAGGCACTGAACTGAAACTGTAATGGGATAAGTGGTCACATCAGTCATCCAATCTGAACTCTCAAGGCTCAGCCTTGACACAAGGTCATACAATATCTGAATAATGTACTGCTCTGATCATGAGTGATCCAATATATATAGCCATGCTCTGGAATAAATGAAGCTCTGGAATGTGCAGATATCTGCTGTACAAGAATAGTAGCCCTGCTACTATGGTGTGATAACATCTGGCTCCAGCTGGGACAAGTGCTCTAAGGGAGAGAGCGCTTGAGAACCTCAGAATCTCTGGTCTCGAACTGCTCTGCATCAATCTTCAATCCAGCACTGCACCATCCTTGCTTTCAGCTTTCATTTTGCACCTGTTCCTGCTCTCACAAAAACTAGAATACCATCATGGAGCATGTATGGGATAAAAATAAAATAAAACTGAAATGAAATCTAATCTAAAGCATAAACTGAAATGCATCAAAATATAAACATAACTAACATGGCATTCATTTATCATTTTATTTACTGTGCAGGGGGACAAGAGTATCTTCTTTAATTCAGGCAAATCTCGACCAGCACAGGCAGCCCATAATAAAAATGCTAACTATAATTTCTTAAATGCATGCAGGAGAAGAGAAAAGCTTAGGAAGGAGCAAGACTCAACTCAGGCAGAAAAGTAAAAACGGGACAATACTCAGCACACAGAAAAAGAAAAATCACACAAATCCTACTGCTCAAGTGAGCTTATTCAGAACCCACCTAATCTAAACATGCAAGGCAAGGTAAGGAAGGTCAGGGATAATAATCCCTTAGCTCCCTTTGATTTATAGGGAGTAAGATTCGTTGGCCAGTCCCAGTGGTGAGAAAACACATCTCATCAATGCAGCGCTCAATAGTAAGTGGTCCAACCCAAAAGTCACCTGATCCCCTGGATCGTATATAAAATAAATCATTAGGTACCACAACCTTATCACCAATTTCGAAACTTTGGCGATTTACAGATTGAGGGATGACTTCAATAGCATGTTCAGGAAAAGGTTGGATATCAGAAGTGCATTGGGGTTGAGGTGTAACTATATTTGAATTCCTATTAGGAGGAATTTCATCACATCTGGGAGGTCCACCGTTCAAGGTTACAACCATGCTACCAATCAAGATTTCTCCTATAGTCAAAAGGTCAGTATCAACATCCTTATTCATTTCAGCTTGGGTTAAGGGTGGAGGGCTTTGATTTTTACTACTTCCGCTACTACCCTCTCCTGATGGGATAGGAATGGTCATGTTTTCTAAAAATGCCAAATGGTCATCAGAGATGGGACTATGAATTGTGCTAGGTGTACTGTGAGTCCTCATATCCAAAGGTGCTGGTGTAGAGTCAACACCCTCTTCACTACTAGGTAACTCTCTAGGCAAAAGGAAGCTAGGGTAAGGATGAATCAACTGTGGGTCAGAGGGTTCTTCTTGAAAAATGGCTAGATTATTCAATGAAAAGTCTTCCCCAGGGGCATCATGGCTCAAAGCATGTTCTTGCCAACTCATAGAGTTGTCATTCACTTGCCTTAAAACCCCATCCTCTAAGGACAAATGGGACAAGTGATCAGGCACATCAGAGAAGTGATAATCAACTAGTTCTTCATCATTCCCCTCAGGTGAGGGAAGGTGTGTTCCTTCATTGTCATTTGTCCAAGGAGTGATGTGAGGTAAACCCTGTCTTCCTCTTTCTGTGTTAAGGTCAACTAGGAAAAGCCACTCATGTACTGTCCTAGGTATGTACTCACCCCTTCTAATTTGGTCAAAGTTACCCTCCGAAGTGTTTAGCTGAGTGGGAAGTGCAGGTTGGTCAATGTTTGGCCCTACACTATTGGGTTGGTTCGAGGTCCTAAGGTTTTCTGACACTTGAATGGAGCGAGGGTCAACTTCAATAATTCTTTCTTCTACCATGCTAGGATCATCATCATGACCACCCATGACCATAAAGATACCCTCTGGTAACAACTCACCCTCACCGAAAGTGTTTCTCACACCATCCTCATAATTCTCAAGATGTCCATCATAAAATGGCTCCCGATACACCCTAACCAAAGACCCATCAGAGTTGGGGATGGTAGCATATGACAAGTCCATCTGAAGATGTCCCCCTAGCCCAGCGGACCACTTCCTACAAAGGAGCATGCCATAGGCTGGAGGGAGATCTATAACTACTATATCCATAAGCATAGATATGTCGGGGCATGAAAACAGGTCAGCTCTCAGGTTTTTGATCAGTCCGAAAACTTTGACTGGTTTAGAGTCAATTCCACAAACGTTCCCATAAGGTCTAGTTATTTTTAATCCCATAGCTTCCATGACTTGTAAAGGCATCACATTCATGGAGGCACCAGAATCCAACATACAGTTATGAAGGAGGAGATCACCTATGCGCAGTGTAAGGTAAAATGGTTGATGACCCCCATTCTTCCTCTCATATAAGGCAGTTTGGATGTTAATGGGAGGGTCATCCTCTTCCTCAACCACATCACAAGGTGCTGGGTTTTGAGAAGATGGATTCTCACCACTAGTCGTGGCAGTCTCAGGGATACTCTCGAAAAACTCTACCACTTGCTCCTTTATGGAAGGGATTTTCATTAACTCAGTGAGTGGAATGTTATGCATAACTTTGTCTAACTCTCTTTCGATATTGATATCAAAGTCATACTCAGGCAAAGGGATTGGTTCACTCACTGGATTAGGCAACTCTTTGTTTTTCTTTTCACTAAAAGGGGTAGGCTTTGGGCCATCCTTTCTTCGTTGATAAGTTTTAAAAGGAGCTTGGTCATGGTTAACTTGTTCAGTAGCATAGATGGGACCACTAGGGTTTGTTTCTTCCATGGTGTTTTCTTCATGATCAATCAGGATTCTTCCGAAGTCTTTGTCAAATTTTAAGTCATCAACCCAATTAATGTTCTTTGGAGAATCCGGCATATCATCACCATGGGTGGTATACTCAGGATCTTCCAACTTTTGCTCTTCAGACCAGTTTATGATAGGAGGTTCTTGATTCATAGGGTTTCTTCTATCTCCTTCATTAGGTTTCTTTTGTTGATTCCAATAAGGTTTAGGACCATAGGGCTGCCTATATCTATCCCCTTCTCTGTTCTTGGCTAGGTCCCTAGTTAGGAGAGTTAAGTTTTTCATCATTTCATGCATACTCTCCATCATTTCACTGGGCTCTTTGCTAGGTTCCTTACTCTTCTTAAACTTAGGTTCAGATCTGGAGGAAGAAGGTCCACTAATTAGGTCAAAGAAGTTTTGTTTTCCCATGGAGGCAGCATTTGCCTCAACTTTCTTGGCGTTGTCTTGGGCTTCCTTCAAATTATTAGGGTCTTTGTCCTTTAAGTGGTAACCTAGGTAACCTTCATAAGCATTAAGGTAATGGATCAAGATGGCTTGGTCAAGGGGCCTTATGTTACTTGGGATATTGGCAACAGTCCTATCAAAGCGTTGGTTAAACTCATGGACAGACTCATTCTCCTTCTTTTTGATGTCAAAAAGTTGGTGTAAAAGGAAACGCCCATCTAACTTGACTGACCACTCTTGCTTGAGTTTATCGGTGAATACATCATACCCATTGATTGATGATGGAGGCAAACGGTCAAACCATTTGCGAGCATCACCTTCCAAGGATGCAAATAGACCCCTAATAAACACATCCTCCTCCTCAGCCCCATATGCCTCCATATGAGCCCAAACATTGTCTATGTGGTCCTCAATAGAGGTGGCACGATTGCCATTGAATTTTGGGATCTTTTCAAAGTACTTGTCTGGCATACTATGGGGAGCACCCAAAATCTGAGAGAAGTCTAAAGGAGAAGCTCTAGCTTTATGACCAAAAGCCCGAGCAACAGGAGGGTTGTTTTGGTTGTTTACACCGGAGTTTGATTGACCTTGTCCAGCCATTGGGTTGACTGGGTTTGAACTGGAATTATGATTTAGTGCTAAAGGAGGAACCGGATTGAACAGAGGGGATCCTAAGACACGGTTTGGAGAACATGAGTTAACAAGTTTCCACAAGAAATCAGTTGATTGAGTTCTAGGATCTCTTTTGTGATATGTGAGTGGGGTTCCTTCCAGTTGATTTGGATTTGATTTACTTCGCGTGTTGTAAGGATGACTATGAGCTCGCTCCTCAGCGGAGTCACGGTTAGGAGTCGCCAGGTAGATTTTTAAGCTCTACTACCAAGAGATATGTCGTTTGAAGTGCAGAAAGGTAGTGAGACACAAAGATGTGTTGAACCAAGGTAGGCCCCTACCTCCCCGGCAACGGCGCCAAAAATGTTAATGTTGGCAAAGAGAGGGGAGTAAGGCTTGAAAATAATTGTCGAACCAGGGTAGGCCTCTACCTTCCCCGGCAACGGCGCCAAAAATGTTATCACACAACTTGTAGTTGCCCCTAAAGGTATCCCATCCGGGACGGTAGAGGAGTTAGGCAACTAAAGAGGTGACCTAAGAGATGCCACGGTTCCCAATGAAATGTGGGAGTCACGTCAACCGAGGCACTCTTCGCTTTAGGTCAAGGTATAACTAGACCAAGGGGGAGACCCTATACCCCAATCGCAGTTGATTGGACCCGAGCAAAGGTTTCAAAGGTGAATGAATGATGAGTTACGGAAACCAATGCAAGTCTAAGTGGACCTAATGTTTAGGGCATGGTTGAAGGTGGTACAAGGATAGTTAGTGTTTCAACCTATGTATGGTTTAGGCCACTTGATTGGGTATGATTATTAAGTATAGTACCATGTGTTTACACAAGTGGGTCTTATTGCCTTGGGAAGTGTGAAATGGTTTTAAGTGGGCCCACAAGGTGAAGCTAAGTGTGAAGATGGTACTATAGGCTAGATCTAGGTTAGATCTACAAGTTAGAGTTGGTTCTAGGGTTACCCATGTGTTAGATCTAGGGTTTGACACTAATCCCAAGAAGTGCGCCTTGCTTGGAGAAGGACTAGTGCCTTGTTGGATGGGCTAATGGGGTCAAGAAGGATGTCAAAGTGTAGATCGGGACACCTAGAAGCCAAGTCAAGTGGTTTGGATGAGATCCAATGGTTGGATTTTACTAGATCTAGGTTTTTAGGTAATGACCAAAAGTGGACCACAATCCCTTAAAACAAGGAATGCAATCCCCAAGGTGGATCGGGACAAAAAGGATAGTCTAGACCTAGGTTTCAAGGCATGAGCAATCCAAATCCACAAAAATCTCCAACACCCACTTCCTAGAAGTGGTCCAACTCAAAATTCCCAAGGGGTGCGACTTTCTCAAGGAGAGGCAAAAAGTGGTTTTGGTGGACCAAATCAAGTCCAATGGCCACCAAAATGTAGATCCGGGATGCTAATACCCCGATCTATGCATGTTCAAAGTTTCAAGTGAATCCAATGGGTAGATCTTAGTAGATCTAAGTTTTAAGTTACCAATGAGGTCAAAGGGGGGTTTCAACCCCTCAAAACATGGAGAGATGTCCACAAGGTAGTTTTCACCAAAGTAAGGATATGGGTATGTGTTATCAAGTGTCTAGTTGTCAAATCAAGCGGGATCTCACATACCCATGTGCTAGATCTAGCCCAACAAGCCTCCCTCAAGGAAGTGCGCTTTAGGTCAAGGAGAGCTTTTGTCTTAGAAAATGGGTCAATTCTTAGCCAATCACCACCAAACTATAGATCCAACTAGGGGTGGATGCTATAGAGGTGGGTTTTCAATATCTTTTCAAATCGAGGGCTAGATCTAAGTAGATCTAAGAAATACCAAAAACAAGGGTTTTAATTTGATTAGGGTTTTTGTGATCTAGAAATTATGGAAGATTCAAGGAAGAGAAGATCATACCTCTTGGGACATACCTGGATGAAGAGATGAATGCTAGTTGAGACGAGGATTACTTTGCCAAAGATCAAATGGAGAATTGTTGAAGCCCTCTTGCCAAATCGATTTTTCCAAGCCACATGTAATTCCTTCTAACCTGTCAAGCCAAGGAGCAAAGCATCAATTAGTTTAACAAATTGAAGGTAGATGCAAGCAAGAGAGAGAAAAACATAGAATAGTTGACACAAAGGCAAAACCACTCCCTGTCAAACCCAAAACGACTTCTTCCAAGCTTGAAGGGCAAGCCTCCCCACCAATTCGCACTTGTCAAAGTCGCCCTCTCAACCTGCAAATAAAGTATGGCAAATACGCAAGATAGCTACAATAGATCCTCCAGTGCAATGGACAATAGCATTTACAATCGAAACAACCAACATCCACTCCAATCCAAGCATGTACTCCAAAAGATAGAAATTTTATTCCAAGAGCCAAGAGCCAAAAATCTCTAGATGATTTTACAATGAGGGGGTCTCCTCCTTATATAGGATAATAAAGACCAAAACCCTAGATCTCAAAACCACTTTTTGAAATGAGTGGTTGAGATTAAAAGATCTCACAACATAATCAATGGCTAAGATGAATCCATAACATAATATCACATGGATCACTCAACATAACAATAGCGCCCTCACTAAATGGTACAATAGAGGGTGACGTCATCCCACAAGAGGGGTATAAAGTACAATAATCCACCTCATGATGACTAGGACATGATAAAATAAGCACATGGTGGGGCTAGGAGGTATAAATCCTTGCTAGCTCACCCCAAGGCACAATGAAATAATAAAAATATGTCCAATATAATAATAATGACCAAAACTGTCCTCAGAATCCATGATAGTCGAGCAGTAAATGTCCTCCTGTGATCAATCTGGAGATACCCACATGATGAAAAATGACTGGAAGATAGTGAGATCAACCTGGAAGACCTCTGTGAAAACCAAATGCCAAAACCTTGCCTCAATTGCCCAAATCGATTTCCTCAGTGACCACTTTATCCCATTTTTTAACTGCCTCGGGAACTGTGAAAGTGCCAAAACTGCCTCCTAGGGTGCTAGCGCTGTCCATCTGAGCCCACCGGGCTCTCCGGGAGGGGGGATAAATGGTAATAACAAGTGGCTGGACCACCCCCTCCATCATCAGCGCCCTAGGTGAACTGGCCTCTCGGGGCCCCTGCTGCTCAGGCTGGGAAATCAGCCCCAAATCTGGTCAACAAGTGTAAAACTGCATCAATCACTGCCAGAAGTGCCCGGAACTGAAAGATAAGTGTCTCAATGGATCCAGAAGACCCAAATCCACTAGGAATGAGTACTCATACACCCTGGGTTGCCCTAATGGGCCAGCTGTAGGGTCCACCATATATGGACAATGTATAATCTGCTGATCTGTAATAATAATAACCTGCTGAACTGGATCAAACATCATCTGTATCATATGTCCATCATATGACATCATCATCAAACATGTGGGACCATAAATCATCACCAATAATCATCATACATGGTCCACATCATCACGGATCCCAAGAATATATATAATCAAGGATAAATCACATCAGTAGACTAAGACAATGCTTCTTTAATCACTTCATAGCTAAGCTCAAAGTATAAATTCCATTCGGTGGCATTAATTAAGTTAACATATTCCGTGATAATATAAAATTACTTGCACACTAGTTCAAATGACAAACTTACCCATTGGACATGGTCAAACTGCTAGTGAAGGATGAAGGCTAGGAGCAAGGTTGGGCCAAGGGTTTGACTTGTCTAACTTAACTCAACAATACTTTGGACTGGGAGAAGGGGGAAGCTACAAACTCTGTGCTGGACAAAAGAACACGGGGGATGGCTGTGCCTCACAAATGGATAAGTTGTTTAGAGAGTGCTTATTCAACTTAGGCATCATGTCTACATCAAGTTGATCCAAGTTCATTAGGATCATTCAATTTATTTCCATGGCCTTTTTGGCCTACATAACCCTTCGGATTTCAGATGTGCTGAGAAGCACAACTAGTTGCAGCTTGCATCCAGGGCATGTTTTTTTATATATTCACAAGGTCAGCAATTGTTTAGATATAGCTTTTAAGAACTATTGCTTTTTGGACCTTTCTTTATACTCTTCGAGGAGTATTTTTAGCTTTTCATTGCTCTTGCCCTTTTTTTTTTGTTTCCATGGGCGAATTTATTTAGTTTCCACAGGTAGAACATGAGCTCTCAGTTTTAGCCAACAACATCTCAAGTGACTAGGGGGAGTTCGAGCCAAGGCCTACAATCCAACTCACCAAAGGCAAGTTCTGTCACCAACTCAGAGCCGAGACACTGAATAAACAGGGATGCGGTCCAAACACAGAGGTAGAAAAATGGGGAAGTCCTCAGTATCAGAAAGTCAAATAAGACAAGTCAGGGTTTAAAGTCAAACAGGAAGGTCATGTATGGATGGAGACAAGTGGATATGGAGCCTACACTAGCAGACAACAGGTGTCGGGAAAGACCATATCTATGTAAGGTGAAATACCAGTAAGTTTTGTTAGATGACCTAAAAGTGCAAGCAATTGTCCATTTTAAGGTTTACAGTTCATTTTAAATAGTTTGCCACATCAGGAATAATATACCAAGCACATGCTATAATCATGAGTAAATCAACAAGCTAATAGTCCACTGTCAGTGAGAACATATCCATAGATCATACAACATCATCATAATAGCAATCATCATGCATCATCTGAAACACTGCTGAAGTACATCTCTAGGCACTGAACTGAAACTGTAATGGGATAAGTGGTCACATCAGTCATCCAATCTGAACTCTCAAGGCTCAGCCTTGACACAAGGTCATACAATATCTGAATAATGTACTGCTCTGATCATGAGTGATCCAATATATATAGCCATGCTCTGGAATAAATGAAGCTCTGGAATGTGCAGATATCTGCTGTACAAGAATAGTAGCCCTGCTACTATGGTGTGATAACATCTGGCTCCAGCTGGGACAAGTGCTCTAAGGGAGAGAGCGCTTGAGAACCTCAGAATCTCTGGTCTCGAACTGCTCTGCATCAATCTTCAATCCAGCACTGCACCATCCTTGCTTTCAGCTTTCATTTTGCACCTGTTCCTGCTCTCACAAAAACTAGAATACCATCATGGAGCATGTATGGGATAAAAATAAAATAAAACTGAAATGAAATCTAATCTAAAGCATAAACTGAAATGCATCAAAATATAAACATAACTAACATGGCATTCATTTATCATTTTATTTACTGTGCAGGGGGACAAGAGTATCTTCTTTAATTCAGGCAAATCTCGACCAGCACAGGCAGCCCATAATAAAAATGCTAACTATAATTTCTTAAATGCATGCAGGAGAAGAGAAAAGCTTAGGAAGGAGCAAGACTCAACTCAGGCAGAAAAGTAAAAACGGGACAATACTCAGCACACAGAAAAAGAAAAATCACACAAATCCTACTGCTCAAGTGAGCTTATTCAGAACCCACCTAATCTAAACATGCAAGGCAAGGTAAGGAAGGTCAGGGATAATAATCCCTTAGCTCCCTTTGATTTATAGGGAGTAAGATTCGTTGGCCAGTCCCAGTGGTGAGAAAACACATCTCATCAATGCAGCGCTCAATAGTAAGTGGTCCAACCCAAAAGTCACCTGATCCCCTGGATCGTATATAAAATAAATCATTAGGTACCACAACCTTATCACCAATTTCGAAACTTTGGCGATTTACAGATTGAGGGATGACTTCAATAGCATGTTCAGGAAAAGGTTGGATATCAGAAGTGCATTGGGGTTGAGGTGTAACTATATTTGAATTCCTATTAGGAGGAATTTCATCACATCTGGGAGGTCCACCGTTCAAGGGTACAACCATGCTACCAATCAAGATTTCTCCTATAGTCAAAAGGTCAGTATCAACATCCTTATTCATTTCAGCTTGGGTTAAGGGTGGAGGGCTTTGATTTTTACTACTTCCGCTACTACCCTCTCCTGATGGGATAGGAATGGTCATGTTTTCTAAAAATGCCAAATGGTCATCAGAGATGGGACTATGAATTGTGCTAGGTGTACTGTGAGTCCTCATATCCAAAGGTGCTGGTGTAGAGTCAACACCCTCTTCACTACTAGGTAACTCTCTAGGCAAAAGGAAGCTAGGGTAAGGATGAATCAACTGTGGGTCAGAGGGTTCTTCTTGAAAAATGGCTAGATTATTCAATGAAAAGTCTTCCCCAGGGGCATCATGGCTCAAAGCATGTTCTTGCCAACTCATAGAGTTGTCATTCACTTGCCTTAAAACCCCATCCTCTAAGGACAAATGGGACAAGTGATCAGGCACATCAGAGAAGTGATAATCAACTAGTTCTTCATCATTCCCCTCAGGTGAGGGAAGGTGTGTTCCTTCATTGTCATTTGTCCAAGGAGTGATGTGAGGTAAACCCTGTCTTCCTCTTTCTGTGTTAAGGTCAACTAGGAAAAGCCACTCATGTACTGTCCTAGGTATGTACTCACCCCTTCTAATTTGGTCAAAGTTACCCTCCGAAGTGTTTAGCTGAGTGGGAAGTGCAGGTTGGTCAATGTTTGGCCCTACACTATTGGGTTGGTTCGAGGTCCTAAGGTTTTCTGACACTTGAATGGAGCGAGGGTCAACTTCAATAATTCTTTCTTCTACCATGCTAGGATCATCATCATGACCACCCATGACCATAAAGATACCCTCTGGTAACAACTCACCCTCACCGAAAGTGTTTCTCACACCATCCTCATAATTCTCAAGATGTCCATCATAAAATGGCTCCCGATACACCCTAACCAAAGACCCATCAGAGTTGGGGATGGTAGCATATGACAAGTCCATCTGAAGATGTCCCCCTAGCCCAGCGGACCACTTCCTACAAAGGAGCATGCCATAGGCTGGAGGGAGATCTATAACTACTATATCCATAAGCATAGATATGTCGGGGCATGAAAACAGGTCAGCTCTCAGGTTTTTGATCAGTCCGAAAACTTTGACTGGTTTAGAGTCAATTCCACAAACGTTCCCATAAGGTCTAGTTATTTTTAATCCCATAGCTTCCATGACTTGTAAAGGCATCACATTCATGGAGGCACCAGAATCCAACATACAGTTATGAAGGAGGAGATCACCTATGCGCAGTGTAAGGTAAAATGGTTGATGACCCCCATTCTTCCTCTCATATAAGGCAGTTTGGATGTTAATGGGAGGGTCATCCTCTTCCTCAACCACATCACAAGGTGCTGGGTTTTGAGAAGATGGATTCTCACCACTAGTCGTGGCAGTCTCAGGGATACTCTCGAAAAACTCTACCACTTGCTCCTTTATGGAAGGGATTTTCATTAACTCAGTGAGTGGAATGTTATGCATAACTTTGTCTAACTCTCTTTCGATATTGATATCAAAGTCATACTCAGGCAAAGGGATTGGTTCACTCACTGGATTAGGCAACTCTTTGTTTTTCTTTTCACTAAAAGGGGTAGGCTTTGGGCCATCCTTTCTTCGTTGATAAGTTTTAAAAGGAGCTTGGTCATGGTTAACTTGTTCAGTAGCATAGATGGGACCACTAGGGTTTGTTTCTTCCATGGTGTTTTCTTCATGATCAATCAGGATTCTTCCGAAGTCTTTGTCAAATTTTAAGTCATCAACCCAATTAATGTTCTTTGGAGAATCCGGCATATCATCACCATGGGTGGTATACTCAGGATCTTCCAACTTTTGCTCTTCAGACCAGTTTATGATAGGAGGTTCTTGATTCATAGGGTTTCTTCTATCTCCTTCATTAGGTTTCTTTTGTTGATTCCAATAAGGTTTAGGACCATAGGGCTGCCTATATCTATCCCCTTCTCTGTTCTTGGCTAGGTCCCTAGTTAGGAGAGTTAAGTTTTTCATCATTTCATGCATACTCTCCATCATTTCACTGGGCTCTTTGCTAGGTTCCTTACTCTTCTTAAACTTAGGTTCAGATCTGGAGGAAGAAGGTCCACTAATTAGGTCAAAGAAGTTTTGTTTTCCCATGGAGGCAGCATTTGCCTCAACTTTCTTGGCGTTGTCTTGGGCTTCCTTCAAATTATTAGGGTCTTTGTCCTTTAAGTGGTAACCTAGGTAACCTTCATAAGCATTAAGGTAATGGATCAAGATGGCTTGGTCAAGGGGCCTTATGTTACTTGGGATATTGGCAACAGTCCTATCAAAGCGTTGGTTAAACTCATGGACAGACTCATTCTCCTTCTTTTTGATGTCAAAAAGTTGGTGTAAAAGGAAACGCCCATCTAACTTGACTGACCACTCTTGCTTGAGTTTATCGGTGAATACATCATACCCATTGATTGATGATGGAGGCAAACGGTCAAACCATTTGCGAGCATCACCTTCCAAGGATGCAAATAGACCCCTAATAAACACATCCTCCTCCTCAGCCCCATATGCCTCCATATGAGCCCAAACATTGTCTATGTGGTCCTCAATAGAGGTGGCACAATTGCCATTGAATTTTGGGATCTTTTCAAAGTACTTGTCTGGCATACTATGGGGAGCACCCAAAATCTGAGAGAAGTCTAAAGGAGAAGCTCTAGCTTTATGACCAAAAGCCCGAGCAACAGGAGGGTTGTTTTGGTTGTTTACACCGGAGTTTGATTGACCTTGTCCAGCCATTGGGTTGACTGGGTTTGAACTGGAATTATGATTTAGTGCTAAAGGAGGAACCGGATTGAACAGAGGGGATCCTAAGACACGGTTTGGAGAACATGAGTTAACAAGTTTCCACAAGAAATCAGTTGATTGAGTTCTAGGATCTCTTTTGTGATATGTGAGTGGGGTTCCTTCCAGTTGATTTGGATTTGATTTACTTCGCGTGTTGTAAGGATGACTATGAGCTCGCTCCTCAGCGGAGTCACGGTTAGGAGTCGCCAGGTAGATTTTTAAGCTCTACTACCAAGAGATATGTCGTTTGAAGTGCAGAAAGGTAGTGAGACACAAAGATGTGTTGAACCAAGGTAGGCCCCTACCTCCCCGGCAACGGCGCCAAAAATGTTAATGTTGGCAAAGAGAGGGGAGTAAGGCTTGAAAATAATTGTCGAACCAGGGTAGGCCTCTACCTTCCCCGGCAACGGCGCCAAAAATGTTATCACACAACTTGTAGTTGCCCCTAAAGGTATCCCATCCGGGACGGTAGAGGAGTTAGGCAACTAAAGAGGTGACCTAAGAGATGCCACGGTTCCCAATGAAATGTGGGAGTCACGTCAACCGAGGCACTCTTCGCTTTAGGTCAAGGTATAACTAGACCAAGGGGGAGACCCTATACCCCAATCGCAGTTGATTGGACCCGAGCAAAGGTTTCAAAGGTGAATGAATGATGAGTTACGGAAACCAATGCAAGTCTAAGTGGACCTAATGTTTAGGGCATGGTTGAAGGTGGTACAAGGATAGTTAGTGTTTCAACCTATGTATGGTTTAGGCCACTTGATTGGGTATGATTATTAAGTATAGTACCATGTGTTTACACAAGTGGGTCTTATTGCCTTGGGAAGTGTGAAATGGTTTTAAGTGGGCCCACAAGGTGAAGCTAAGTGTGAAGATGGTACTATAGGCTAGATCTAGGTTAGATCTACAAGTTAGAGTTGGTTCTAGGGTTACCCATGTGTTAGATCTAGGGTTTGACACTAATCCCAAGAAGTGCGCCTTGCTTGGAGAAGGACTAGTGCCTTGTTGGATGGGCTAATGGGGTCAAGAAGGATGTCAAAGTGTAGATCGGGACACCTAGAAGCCAAGTCAAGTGGTTTGGATGAGATCCAATGGTTGGATTTTACTAGATCTAGGTTTTTAGGTAATGACCAAAAGTGGACCACAATCCCTTAAAACAAGGAATGCAATCCCCAAGGTGGATCGGGACAAAAAGGATAGTCTAGACCTAGGTTTCAAGGCATGAGCAATCCAAATCCACAAAAATCTCCAACACCCACTTCCTAGAAGTGGTCCAACTCAAAATTCCCAAGGGGTGCGACTTTCTCAAGGAGAGGCAAAAAGTGGTTTTGGTGGACCAAACCAAGTCCAATGGCCACCAAAATGTAGATCCGGGATGCTAATACCCCGATCTATGCATGTTCAAAGTTTCAAGTGAATCCAATGCGTAGATCTTAGTAGATCTAAGTTTTAAGTTACCAATGAGGTCAAAGGGGGGTTTCAACCCCTCAAAACATGGAGAGATGTCCACAAGGTAGTTTTCACCAAAGTAAGGATATGGGTATGTGTTATCAAGTGTCTAGTTGTCAAATCAAGCGGGATCTCACATACCCATGTGCTAGATCTAGCCCAACAAGCCTCCCTCAAGGAAGTGCGCTTTAGGTCAAGGAGAGCTTTTGTCTTAGAAAATGGGTCAATTCTTAGCCAATCACCACCAAACTATAGATCCAACTAGGGGTGGATGCTATAGAGGTGGGTTTTCAATATCTTTTCAAATCGAGGGCTAGATCTAAGTAGATCTAAGAAATACCAAAAACAAGGGTTTTAATTTGATTAGGGTTTTTGTGATCTAGAAATTATGGAAGATTCAAGGAAGAGAAGATCATACCTCTTGGGACATACCTGGATGAAGAGATGAATGCTAGTTGAGACGAGGATTACTTTGCCAAAGATCAAATGGAGAATTGTTGAAGCCCTCTTGCCAAATCGATTTTTCCAAGCCACATGTAATTCCTTCTAACCTGTCAAGCCAAGGAGCAAAGCATCAATTAGTTTAACAAATTGAAGGTAGATGCAAGCAAGAGAGAGAAAAACATAGAATAGTTGACACAAAGGCAAAACCACTCCCTGTCAAACCCAAAACGACTTCTTCCAAGCTTGAAGGGCAAGCCTCCCCACCAATTCGCACTTGTCAAAGTCGCCCTCTCAACCTGCAAATAAAGTATGGCAAATACGCAAGATAGCTACAATAGATCCTCCAGTGCAATGGACAATAGCATTTACAATCGAAACAACCAACATCCACTCCAATCCAAGCATGTACTCCAAAAGATAGAAATTTTATTCCAAGAGCCAAGAGCCAAAAATCTCTAGATGATTTTACAATGAGGGGGTCTCCTCCTTATATAGGATAATAAAGACCAAAACCCTAGATCTCAAAACCACTTTTTGAAATGAGTGGTTGAGATTAAAAGATCTCACAACATAATCAATGGCTAAGATGAATCCATAACATAATATCACATGGATCACTCAACATAACAATAGCGCCCTCACTAAATGGTACAATAGAGGGTGACGTCATCCCACAAGAGGGGTATAAAGTACAATAATCCACCTCATGATGACTAGGACATGATAAAATAAGCACATGGTGGGGCTAGGAGGTATAAATCCTTGCTAGCTCACCCCAAGGCACAATGAAATAATAAAAATATGTCCAATATAATAATAATGACCAAAACTGTCCTCAGAATCCATGATAGTCGAGCAGTAAATGTCCTCCTGTGATCAATCTGGAGATACCCACATGATGAAAAATGACTGGAAGATAGTGAGATCAACCTGGAAGACCTCTGTGAAAACCAAATGCCAAAACCTTGCCTCAATTGCCCAAATCGATTTCCTCAGTGACCACTTTATCCCATTTTTTAACTGCCTCGGGAACTGTGAAAGTGCCAAAACTGCCTCCTAGGGTGCTAGCGCTGTCCATCTGAGCCCACCGGGCTCTCCGGGAGGGGGGATAAATGGTAATAACAAGTGGCTGGACCACCCCCTCCATCATCAGCGCCCTAGGTGAACTGGCCTCTCGGGGCCCCTGCTGCTCAGGCTGGGAAATCAGCCCCAAATCTGGTCAACAAGTGTAAAACTGCATCAATCACTGCCAGAAGTGCCCGGAACTGAAAGATAAGTGTCTCAATGGATCCAGAAGACCCAAATCCACTAGGAATGAGTACTCATACACCCTGGGTTGCCCTAATGGGCCAGCTGTAGGGTCCACCATATATGGACAATGTATAATCTGCTGATCTGTAATAATAATAACCTGCTGAACTGGATCAAACATCATCTGTATCATATGTCCATCATATGACATCATCATCAAACATGTGGGACCATAAATCATCACCAATAATCATCATACATGGTCCACATCATCACGGATCCCAAGAATATATATAATCAAGGATAAATCACATCAGTAGACTAAGACAATGCTTCTTTAATCACTTCATAGCTAAGCTCAAAGTATAAATTCCATTCGGTGGCATTAATTAAGTTAACATATTCCGTGATAATATAAAATTACTTGCACACTAGTTCAAATGACAAACTTACCCATTGGACATGGTCAAACTGCTAGTGAAGGATGAAGGCTAGGAGCAAGGTTGGGCCAAGGGTTTGACTTGTCTAACTTAACTCAACAATACTTTGGACTGGGAGAAGGGGGAAGCTACAAACTCTGTGCTGGACAAAAGAACACGGGGGATGGCTGTGCCTCACAAATGGATAAGTTGTTTAGAGAGTGCTTATTCAACTTAGGCATCATGTCTACATCAAGTTGATCCAAGTTCATTAGGATCATTCAATTTATTTCCATGGCCTTTTTGGCCTACATAACCCTTCGGATTTCAGATGTGCTGAGAAGCACAACTAGTTGCAGCTTGCATCCAGGGCATGTTTTTTTATATATTCACAAGGTCAGCAATTGTTTAGATATAGCTTTTAAGAACTATTGCTTTTTGGACCTTTCTTTATACTCTTCGAGGAGTATTTTTAGCTTTTCATTGCTGTTGCCCTTTTTTTTTTGTTTCCATGGGCGAATTTATTTAGTTTCCACAGGTAGAACATGAGCTCTCAGTTTTAGCCAACAACATCTCAAGTGACTAGGGGGAGTTCGAGCCAAGGCCTACAATCCAACTCACCAAAGGCAAGTTCTGTCACCAACTCAGAGCCGAGACACTGAATAAACAGGGATGCGGTCCAAACACAGAGGTAGAAAAATGGGGAAGTCCTCAGTATCAGAAAGTCAAATAAGACAAGTCAGGGTTTAAAGTCAAACAGGAAGGTCATGTATGGATGGAGACAAGTGGATATGGAGCCTACACTAGCAGACAACAGGTGTCGGGAAAGACCATATCTATGTAAGGTGAAATACCAGTAAGTTTTGTTAGATGACCTAAAAGTGCAAGCAATTGTCCATTTTAAGGTTTACAGTTCATTTTAAATAGTTTGCCACATCAGGAATAATATACCAAGCACATGCTATAATCATGAGTAAATCAACAAGCTAATAGTCCACTGTCAGTGAGAACATATCCATAGATCATACAACATCATCATAATAGCAATCATCATGCATCATCTGAAACACTGCTGAAGTACATCTCTAGGCACTGAACTGAAACTGTAATGGGATAAGTGGTCACATCAGTCATCCAATCTGAACTCTCAAGGCTCAGCCTTGACACAAGGTCATACAATATCTGAATAATGTACTGCTCTGATCATGAGTGATCCAATATATATAGCCATGCTCTGGAATAAATGAAGCTCTGGAATGTGCAGATATCTGCTGTACAAGAATAGTAGCCCTGCTACTATGGTGTGATAACAGGTAACTCAAGAAATAAATTATTCCCTTCCAAAGCACACATTTGGAAGAAAAATCATCAACCCCTAGCTCTTTAAGGCTAAGGGGTTGACCTAGCACTTAGTCACATTTATATTATAGTTAATTCAGGAACACCTTTCCCTAACATCACATTCATTTCATCACCCTCGTCTTATGTAAAAACTTACGAAATGCACTTAATCTTAGAGGTGTAACATAAAGATCCAAATCCTAGGTTCTATCAAGCGCCGAGATGGATCAAATCTCCCAAGGTGCAAACCTCTCCTCAAAAAGTTCCTTGAGTGCAATATCTGAGAAGAGATGCAACCATGTTTTTTTATTAAGGTTCAAATCCCTTTTATTTTTTCTATTTCTTATGTCAGCTATAGTATTTATTTTACTTCTTTTGTTTCTACTTCTTATGCCTACTATAATATATTTTTGACTTCTTTATTTTATTTCTTATGTTTCTACTTTTTATGTCACCTATTCTTTATCTTTTTTACTTCTTATATTTCTATTTTTTTTTTTACTTCTTTATCATTTTTACTTCTTATATTTATAGTTTTTATGGCCGACATGTTAAGAACAAACGTTACAACACCTCTCTCATACTCGATAAACAATACTCAACAAACGTTTATTAATAGCCAACAAAATATTTATTACTTTTTACTTTATATTTCATTTTATTAATGGCCGACAATAATATCAACAAACATTACATGTAACATTACAAGATCTCCGTCATATTATTACTTTTTACTTTTTATTGCACCGAGTGAAACGAGGTGCTCTACAGCCCAATATGGGAGAGATCCTCTAACGTGATATAACGTTATAACGTTAGTAACAAAATAATTAAAAAAATTCATGTCGGCTCATAAAATAAAAAATTATGGAAAATATTTTAAAAAAATCCATTATGGGAGAGATCCTCTAACATGATATAACATTATAACGTTAGTAACAAAATAATTAAAAAAATTCATGTCGGCTCATAAAATAAAAAATTATGGAAAATATTTATAAAAAAATCCATGTTGGTTCATAAAATAAAATATTATGAAAAATAATTAAAAAATAGATGTTCGTTTATAAAATAAAAACTTAAAACTTAAACCCAGATCTATCAATCAAGAAAGATCAAATTTCTTGAGTTTAAATTTAAAAAAAGAAATACACCTCAAGAAATTGGATCTCTCTCGGTGCTTGATAGATACGAGTTTAAGATGGATCTATGCTGGTTACATTTTATTAATGGCCGACAATAATATCGCAAACATTACATGTAACGTTACAAGATCTCCCTCATATTATTACTTTTTAATTTTTATTATTTTATTAATAGCCGACAATATCGACAAACGTTACTCCAGAAACGTTACAAGATCTTCCTCATACTGGGCTGTAGAGCGCCTCTCGGCGCAAAAATATGGATCAATTATAGTTGCACCATGGTAACTCAAAGATTATTGGGATAATTTTGATATCACGTTATAACGTTAGTAACAAAATAATTAAAAAAATTCATGTCGGCTCATAAAATAAAAAATTATGGAAAATATTTTAAAAAAATCCATTATGGGAGAGATCCTCTAACATGATATAACATTATAACGTTAGTAACAAAATAATTAAAAAAATTCATGTCGGCTCATAAAATAAAAAATTATGGAAAATATTTATAAAAAAATCCATGTTGGTTCATAAAATAAAATATTATGAAAAATAATTAAAAAATAGATGTTCGTTTATAAAATAAAAACTTAAAACTTAAACCCAGATCTATCAATCAAGAAAGATCAAATTTCTTGAGTTTAAATTTAAAAAAAGAAATACACCTCAAGAAAATGGATCTCTCTCGGTGCTTGATAGATACGAGTTTAAGATGGATCTATGCTGGTTACATTTTATTAATGGCCGACAATAATATCGCAAACGTTACATGTAACGTTACAAGATCTCCCTCATATTATTACTTTTTAATTTTTATTATTTTATTAATAGCCGACAATATCGACAAACGTTACTCCAGAAACGTTACAAGATCTTCCTCATACTGGGCTGGAGCGCCTCTCGGCGCAAAAATATGGATCAATTATAGTTGCACCATGGTAACTCAAAGATTATTGGGATAATTAATCAAAAGTGAGTTAATTAGAAAAGTGCAACTGAAAGCCTTTTATGTTAATGTTTTGCATATTATATAATATTTTTTGCAAGTCATATGTTATGTTGTCTAACACTTGGTTGATTCTCTATAGTTGACTTGATGTCCCCTCCCATATGATGTGCCCCTTTTCTTAATGCACACGTGGGAGACTTGAGGCACGTTGGCACATGTGAGAGAGAGCCAACCCTTTTTCACAGTATTTGGATGAGTTGGCATGAGCTTTGACTACTTGAGAAGTTAATTGCACACTTGGAACATGCTTCTGAATGTGATAATGATAATTGTGTCAAGCCTCCTGGCTTTTGATGGACCCTCTTCTGATCTGAAAAATCTGACATTGTCAAGTTGAGAGCTTCAAGCTGAGCTTTGGCCTCCTTCTCCTTGCAACTATTCCTTTCCTTTGGTGCTATTCTTGGATTTGGGATTTGAGGGGTTTCGGTCACATCCCATGAGCCATTTAAATTCTGGTGGAACCCTCCTCTGCACATTGAGGTTGTTATTCACCCATCTGTGGCTTCCATCTAGATTTGCATATGTGTGTATGTGTGTTGTTTCCCAGTATCTAGATCCTGACTTTTCAAAAGTTCTATTGTGTCCATATCTGGATCCATTATAGTAACTGTTTCCATGCAACATAGCATGCAATCAATATGTCACTATAATTTAAAAAATGTTAGTGTTAGGTGGTTAAACCACTACAAAGGGTCAAATGTGTTATAATTAATGTATATGAGACATTGTGTAACTGAAAGAGATTCATAAACCTATCCTAGGCTGGCTTGTGATGTATATTTACTGCAGCTTAATATATCATGAATTACTCTCCTCCACTCTTATCTGCATTCATCGTGAATGTATTTGCAGTTAAGTTCTTTTACTCTAAATCAGCAAAGGTATCCACAACAAACCAAAGAAAACACACAAAAAGAGAAAAGCAACGCATGTGAAATGAGGAATTATAAAGCGGCAGTAATAGAGAATCATGCACATTCACCCACCATAGTTCTTAATGTCATGGGGAAACTACAAACCAAAAAGCTCGAGCAACTAGAATTTCAATATCAAAATTTTCAATTTCTCTATGCATGCTGCAAAATTTATCTCATTGATCTAGATCATAATCTGCTAGCCAAATCTGAAAGAGATTATCCCTAGCTTCAAAAGATCATAGTACCAAAGACTAGACAACCTATGCCCATATTCCTCTGTAGCCCAAGTTCAAAATAAACGTTGGAGTGGAGTAACCACACTTGCCTCGTTGTATCCAACTGGTCCTTCCTTGTGGGATGGACGAAACGATCTTCTACTTGCCTGCAAATGGACATGTTGCATGTGAACAAAAGAATGAGAAAAACCTTTTACAGTGCCAAAATTTCAAAACAGTTAAAAGTCCTGGATCTTGTTTGTGAAGGAAGGCAGAAATTAATCAACAAGAAATGACTGTCATATTGCTTCTGAACTGAAATGGAATTTGTCACAAATTTAAAATCTTCGGTATCTGTAAGGAAAACAAATACTGGGTATTATGAATTTACTGAAATCCTCCTTTATGATTTAATGCACCTCAAATCAAGAAACCTATTTAGTACTAACAAGTTTCATCCTTTCAACAGTTGCTTTTGATATATTCTTCCTTCATCCTGTAATCAACTAGGATGCAAAAGTTATCCAACCCAAAAAAGATTAAAGCATGTTACACACTCTCTTGATTAAATCAAGTTCCATATCAATAATATTCATATGTAAGCATATTGAATGACAATCCTATCCCTACACAAAGGAAAAACCATCAACTAAGAAGCCAAGAGTGATATTCTCCTTATCTGTACATACAGAAAAGACCAACTTCCGTTTCATACAAATCCCAAGACAAAACAAATATTTTGCTATGGGGAAAAAACAATGAAAATGTAATTGACAGCAACAACCACTACCACATAGCACAACATGAGTCAAACATAACAAAAATAGAAAATGGCATGGCACGCTGTCTAGGCAGGACTGATTACTTTGAACACATTCCCCTAATATAATACATGTGTTCATAACTATTCATAAACACACAATAAAGAAACTCAAACTACCAGATCTAACAACAGTTGCACTTAGTCAATGATGTTTGTGTACTTCAATAAATCTAGAACTCTCATTAAAAGGATCTAGACTTCACTAATCTAAGATCCTTGAGTGAAACCTTGCTCCAAAACTTTTCTCTAGCAGAGCTTCACCTTGGGCTGAAATTCTGCACTTTAATAACATTAATTGGACAACTTGCTTTATAATATTTTTCAATTTGGATATATTTTACCCACTCATTAACCACTTTAAGTGTCAAATCATTGTGAATTTACTTTTCTGCATTTCCATTAAGTTTCCAGAATTGAATGCCATTGATCATTGATGGATTTGATGTGCTTGTGTTCAAGTTAATATTTCAATCCCTTGAATATTTCCATTGCTAAGTGTTTGGTTTATTCATTTAGAACTTCAACAATCTTGCACACTCGAGAACTCTTTGGGGAATTAACTTCATTTGGCAATTCACTCACACACATCTAATTAAGTTAAAAATTAAAATCAATCCCTTCCTAGATCTCTTCATTAGGAATCACTTAATAAACCCCAGGGAATCCCCCCCTTGATCTTGAGAGCTGGTCAAAAGTGAGAGAAGTTAGCACTGAGGTGATAGTGATGCATTTTGTCTGAAGTTGCTCCTTGTTAGCATTAGTGGGTTGGGCTTTTCTGCTCAAGTGCTAAATCAAGTTGTAACACATTGTATTGTCCAACTCAAGACCAAACTGCAGACATTCTCACTAAGTCTCTTGGCTTGGATAAATTTGTAAAATTTGGAGACAAGCTTGGTGTAGTTTTTAAAATGACCATTAATGTAGGATGTTAGAGTTATTTAGTTCGTAGTGGTCATTTAGACTATAGACATAGGCATATTAATAAAGTCACTCTTTGACTTAGTCTAATTCATGCTTGCCGTATTAATGACTTACAGTACATTCAAGTCATTTAGGTTTTTACACTTAGAGTTGATTTCATTCCTTTACTATAAAAGGACATGTGCTCTCTCTATTTTCTTATTTAAGAAGTATTTCTCTCTTCCAAGTTCTTGGTTTCTTTGCTTGTTCGATTTTTTGTAATAGAGATATTAAAGAATTTGTATATAATACTTTTGATCTTAGGAGCCACTGTGTCTCAACTTCAATAAGTTTCAGTTTATTTGAGAAACTATTTCTCACTGGGCAGTTATTGTTATCTTATAAGTCAAAAGAGACATTCAGATAATAATTACAGCAATAACAACAAGCAAGCTTAGACATTATCCAAATGCTTTCATTGGCAGGACAAACTTCTAGCCATGAAAAACTGGACTTTGTGAAGAGAGAGATTGATATGAAACAGTTCTTTCACAACAATTAAAGATGCAACTTTCAGATATAAACTGCGATAAGAGTAAATGCAGAATCAGGAATTTGCGTACTAGCCACAATTATACATTTTAAACAGCTTAATATTGAAAAGGTGCGATAACTTGCCTTATTTACATCAATGGCATCGTTTCCAGATCTCAGCAAACCAAGAGTAGACGAAAGCTGGAATTCAAGGTTCTGAATACGTGATATAATAGGATTTGGAACATCTCTTGAATTTATTTCCTGAGAATCTCCACTGTAGGTTTTTTTGACATCTAGCATCCACTCCAGCCTCTTGTCAGTAGTTCCATTAATCTTGTCCACTACCACACTTGGTTTGTCATCCATATGCATGGTTTGCGATGACATATCCTGCCCTGTTCTTCCTGACCTTTGCCAAAATACTCTTGAGAAACCTTGCTCCCCTGCATATCATGCTTCTCATAAGAAAAGTAATAATTAGACAAAAGCAATGGAATTAAAACAGTTTATTTGATATACTGTAAATGCACTACCTTTAGTTTCAACTTCCTTGTCTTCCATCCTTTCCAATCTTGGGCTCTCCCATCCTCTTAGTTTGATAAAATTGTCTTCAAAATCCAGGTCTGTGTTCTCATATTCCGGCTGAGCTGCATCTCTTCCAAGGCTCTGCAAAGTCCCTTGGCTTTCTTTTGACCCAACAATTCTGGCATCAGCTTTTCTTTTGCCATTTACTGACTTTTACATGCAAGAATTATACGTATCAAATTCAAAAAATGAGTTAACAGAGTTAACCTTGTGGGAGATGTTAAAATGCAGTATATAACCAAATTTCTTGTGGCAATTAGATTAATTTTGGCACAGAAAACACAGAACAGCAACTGCCAGCAAGAGATAGACATGTGACTTCCCCATACCCTTGTCCTTATTCCCATGCAAATCAGAAAAGACCCTCACTAACTATATGTGATAATACAGTGAATATGATAAAGGCCAATTGCATAAATCTTGAACCAGGAGAAAACAAATTGAAGATTGCAGCAGCTAAGAGAAGACCAAAGATCAACTTGAATACCTGAGCAAATAGAGAGGCTTGACAAATACACATACCATACACAGAAAGCTATAAGATAAAGGCATGAGTATGACAGTTTAACAATATTATAATGTGCTGACTGAAATTTGCTTTAGTTTGAATACTTATGTTTCCTTTATATAAACCAAAGTGTTCACATCTGCACAGTATCCAAAAGCAGTGAATGAATTTCACTTAGTTAGATGCCAAGAAGATGGAAGTTGATCATCTAATTTACAATATGTTTTGCCTTTGAAAACTGCCAATGTTCTTTCTTTTAATGAGAACAAAAGTTTCTCTTGAGAATAAATATGAAACCTGTCCTGGATGGCTGACAGCTGGAAATGATGGGGACAGGTAGCTAAAGGACAACCAATGCCTTCCCACACCTTCAAATGATGCGTCTCCAATGAGTTTGGCAGGCAAAAGCACAAGACTGACCTCTGCTCAGCACTCTAACCGATGTGATGTTCTCTTCTTGTGGGGGTTCAGGACAGTTGATTGACATTGGTGGCATGGCAGGTCACGGAAAAGTCCTTCTTGTCTGCTGCGAGCACTCAAAGAACCTCTATTTCAATCGGAGATCAAACTTCTCAAATTATTGCACTCTGATCATCCTAGAAGAGTGGTTCAGTTGTGCAAAATCTTTGCCTCCCTCTCTCTACAAGGCTTTCCATTTAGACTAAGAATTGGGGAAGGGTGGTGTTATCACCAATCTCGTAGTTGCCCCTACAGATGAATCCAAGGTGGAAGGTAGAGGGGACAGGCAACTAAAGTGGTGAACCAAGAGAGCCCTAGTTCCCAAATGGATGGTTGTCCCGCCAACCAAGGCACTCTTCGCTTTAGCTATCAAAGCCAAGATAGCAAGGGGGAGACCCAGATCTACTCCCGATAGGAGAGATCAACCAAATCACCAAATCAAATCAATCTAATGAAGTACGTAGGGTGACAAGTTTGGAACCCTAGAATTAAGGAAGTAGGACCACTGTGGAGGCTTAGGAAAGGTGTGATATGATTAGGAAAGATGACACAAAGTGATTCTAGGATTAAGTATGATTCCAGGATTCAGAGCTAGTTTCAAATGGTCAAAATCAACTGCCTTGGGAAACATGACCCTTAAACAGGGAAAGTGTCCCAAATCAGAGATCTGACAGTTAGGGCTTTCTAGCTTTGCTTGTATTCAGAGCTAGTTTCAAATGGTCAAAATCAACTGCCTTGGGAAACGTGACCCTTAAAACAGGGAAAGTGTCACAAATCAGAGATCTGACAGTTAGGGCTTTCTAGCTTTGTTTGATAGATGGATATGACAATATCTAAGTGTACAAGCAACCAGACAAAGATCAAACCCCAGGGAAATCTAACAAGCCAGAAAAGTCGTGAGGGCTTGGAGAAGGATCAGTGCCTTGGAAAATGGGCCAACTGGAGTCGGATGTCCACCGAACTGTAGATCAGGGATGTTAAGGTGTAAAGCAAGGTGGGCTTTGAAGATCAAGGTCATCCAATGGCTAGATCTCAGTAGATCTGAGATTCAAAATGCATCACCAAGTGACCCAAGTGGGGCACAACCCTCAAAATGAGGAATGGGGCCCACAAGGTGAAAATCAACAAGGTGAAGCACTAGGGGTAGGTTATCAAGTGAGGAGAGTTCAAATCAAGTGGGATCTCACCTACCCAGATCTTGGAACCTAGCAAACTCACCCAACCAAGGAGTGCGACCTCACTTGGAGAGGCTAATGTGCCTTGGGAAAGGGGTCAAATGGAATCCAATCCACACCAAACTATAGATCTGAAATGTCATGGATGCTATAGAGGTGGGTTTTCAATATCTTACCCAAAAGCCTACTAGATCCAAGTAGATCTGAAAAAATGTAAAATGAGGGTTTTAATGACTTAGACAAATGGATAGATCATGGAATGAGAAATTTACCTTGAGATCATACCTGTGTGATGGGTGAGGTTGCCTTGCTGTAAGAGGAATGTTCCCATAGAGATCAAATGGGAAATCTTTGAGTTTTCTTGCTTTGAAGTGATGCCCTAGTCCACAAGTGCACCCTCCTCTACCTGTCAAACCAAGGAAATCGATTCAATCAGAATGATCAAGCATGGAGGAAATACAATCATAAGCAAATGATAACATGAAGTAGAAGGTACTAAGAAAGTAATACTCCATGTTACCAACGAAGAGACCCCAAAGAAGAGGCAGGGAGAGTCTCCCCTACCAATGCGACCTCCTTGAAGCAAATCGGCCTCCCCCTGTAGATGAAAAATACATGGGCAAAAGATAGCAAGATAATCTCCAATAACCCAGTGCAAAGGAAGAATAAACAGTCAAACTCCAAAAGCATTCAACACCACAAGACAAGTCGATGCAATAGTATTTTTCTATTCCAATAATCCAGATCCAAAAGTCCCCTTTACAATGAGGAGCTCTCTCCTTTAAATAGGAAGGAGAGGCACCAAAACCCTAACCACTTTTTGAATGAGTGGCTAAGATTAAAAGATCAAAGTGATCTAATCAATGGTTGAGATGAGCTCAACATAAAAGTACATGGATCAATATAACAATATAATATATCAATGGACCAAATCGCCCTAGGAGAGGGGGGTCCCACCAAATCTCAATGATAAAATATAAGATCTAGCTCATGGTGGGTCCAAGGGGTAATTTCTAACACCCTTGGTCAATCCCCATGGCACAATATCAATAAAATAATGCTCTAAGCACCAAATCATGCTTCTCTGGGAAAGTCGTGAGCCTTGGGAGGCTCCAAAAATCAATATAAAATGCCGGAAGTGATGGGTGTGGGTCCCACTAGAAGCTGAAACTGCTGGAGAAGGTGTGGAAGACATCCCACTCATCATCACAAGTCATCCCATGCCAATCCTTTGCCTCAGTAGCCCAAATCGAATTCCTCAGTAGCCATTTTTTAACTGCCTCAGGAAATGTGTACATGCCCAAACTACCTCCTGGAGTGCCTACGCTATCAAGGTGAGGCCACCAGGCTCTCTAGGAGGGGGGTAATATGGTAATATCAAGTGGCTGGACCACCCCCTCCATGCACAGCACCCTAGGTGAACCCATCAAATCTCATCACTGCTCTGACAGGGCCTCTGATAGGCCAAAACTGCACTAGGATAGCCAACTGAGGCTAAAAATCACTGTAACTACCCAGAACTGAAAACAGACTGTCTCACTGGACTCGGAGAGCCCAAATATATCCAAGATGTGTACTCATACACCATATAGATCTTTGCATGGTCAAAAATAAATGTCCATCATATCCGGCAGACCAAATAATAATAATCTGTAAAAGTGTTGAAAAGCACAAATCATCATCATAAGCCTGAAACCACTGCATAGAACCACCATGGTGACCTGTACCAGACCATATATCATATCTCTGTATCATCTGAGGTCTGCCACCTCATGTCCTGTGGTTGACTTTTGGTCAAACTGGATTTGACCCAGTCAACATGACCAAAATATAACTCAAGGTGTCATCAAACTGCTGCAAGTGTCAAAGGTTAATGCAATGCTCTACAATTCATTCAAGTAACAATTATAACAAGAAGTAATCATTTCACTCGCGATCTAAAACCAAACATATAAGGTCTTTAATTATTATTAATGACTCAGACTAGACTTTCAAGACAATACTCACTTCATAGTTGTGATCAATTTACTAGTGAAGGGTGAAGGCTAAGAATAAAATGGCTAGGGTAAGGAATGACTACTGACTTGACATTATGACACTTTGGAAATGGAAAAGGAATACACACTTATAACATATGTTGGTCAAGCAATAACACGGGGGATGGCAGTGTCTCACAGATGGGTAAGTTGTTCAAAGAGTGCTCATTCAACTTAGGCACCATGTCTACTTCTAAAAAGATGATCCAGTTTCATTAGGATCCATTAATTTCATTTCATGGCATTTTTGGCCTACGTAACCCTTCAGATCTCAGGTGTGTTGATAAGCACAACTAATTGCAACTTGCATCCAGGGAATGTTCATATACAAAAGGTCAGCAATCGTTTAGATATAGAGTTTAAGAACCATTGCTTTTTTGGACCTTTCATTATACTCTTCAAGGAGTATTTTTAGCTTTTCATTACTCTTTCCCTTTACTCACGTGTGTTGATAAACACATTCTAGAGTTTACATTTCCATGGGTGAATTTACATAAGTTTCCATAAGTAGTACATGAGCTTTCAGTTTTAGCCAACACATCTTAAGTGACTAAGGGGAGTTCATACCAGTGCCAAACATCAAGACAACCGACCAGAATGATTTAGGACTACAATCCAACTCACCATAGGTAAGTTTTGCCACCAACTCAGAGCCGAGACACAAGAAACAGGGAAGCTTATCCAACACAGAGGCTACAATGGGGGAAGGTCCTCCATGCCACTAGTCAGGTAGTGAGTCAGGTTAATGAACAAACTGGGAGGTAATGGATGGATGAAGACAGTGACAAATGAGACCAACACTAGCAAGCCAAAGTATGGTGGGAATGATCACCTCTATTCTCCCTAGGGAGGGTAAAACCAATGAGTATAAGTAGTGAACTTCTAAGTCTGAGTGGGGACAATAATATATATAAAAGTACAACCAGGTCCACATATCTATATGATCGCCAGATCATGATACTAAATGCTAAGACATGCTACAAGAATGAATATAAAAGCAATATAACCATAACACCAAAATATATCTGTTGAGTCATATACCTGAATGCACAATACCTGAACCATCATCTGTCCTCTGAAACTGCTGCTGTAACTCTAGGCAATACTGACTGCTTTGTATAAATGGCTAAATGGCTACATCAGTCATCTCTCTGAATGTCATGAAACTTAGTCATGGCATGGGGAACAAACTGTTGTCCATAATAATAGTCATGATCCATAGTAGATGCTCATCTCAGCATCTCAATGCAAGGGAACTGGCTGAACAATGTACTCGAATCAGAAAAATAATGTATGGTAGCCCAGCTACTATATATGCGATAATAGGTGGATAGGGTAAGCCCTGTTGTCACAAAAACTAGCACCCTAAATGCAAAGTCTCAAAAGACTCTAACTAAATGCAACTACAAAAGTAATGCCACCGTCACCTTAGCAAATACTTCCCTTCTCTTTAGTGACTTGGATAGAATCAAATCGCTAGGGGGGGATTCCCTAAAAGTAACTAAGTGTCAAGAGATTGATGATAAGGCAAATTGACTTAGGTTGCAAAATTAATTATGGATGGAAATGGTTGAAAGTTAGAATAGATTATTAGGATCTGATTTCTGAACAAGTGTCAAAAGAGATATCTAAGATTCCATAAATCAAAAAGAACCACAATACCAACTCATAATTTAATTAAAAACATCCATGAAATAAGATTATTCAATAAATAAGCTTATGTGTAGTGATTTGTCAATTAAATGATAAACAACTTGTTGCAAAAAGAACAAGATCAAAAGATGTTGAATGAGTCTTAAAGTCAAGGAACAAGTGAAATGCCTCTCACTATAACATTGTAGATCTAAATGATTCAAGTTTTAGTGACCATCCATGGAAATTAAGCTCTTGAACCAATAAAGGAAGTTGTGAAAGCATTATGAACATTGATTTAAAGCTTGGAAACAAATTGCAAGTAAATCTGAAAATTAACTTCAATAAAATCCAACTTGATGAACCACAATCTCTTATTCTATTGCGGGGGTTGCCAATAGAATAGAGTTCCCAATAACTTCAGAAATAAACTCACAATTGGAAAGATCGTTAATTATGTTGAAAAGCTAACCAGGAAAGTTGTTCTTCAGGATGCATGCAAAAGTGAGTTTTTGCATGCACTCACATTAGGTTTTTGGTAAACCTAATTGGCTAGTGAGATGTTATAAGGAAGGCAAGAGGTCACCAGCAATATGATAGAGCGGACAGATCAGAGAGAGATCAGGTTCAAGAGTTGGGCAACTTTGCTCAGAGCCCAAGACAAGGATTGAGTAGTTGAGACTTTTGGAGTAGGTATTCCTCAGTGATTGAGGAAGAACAGTGACGATCAGAGCTCAGATTGGCTGAGATCTGACTGAGTGCGAGTTTCTGGCAGTTGGAGGAGGGCACATTTTTCCATGCAGAGAGAGGGGCACATTCTTCAGATCTAGATAGTTGGCTTTCTTCTTTGGCAGAGCAGATCAGGATTGTGGAGTGAGAGAAATAGTACAGACAGAGTTTGACTTGCAGAGAGATTCATATTCGTATTAACAATTAGGGCACATTTCACAAGTACATGCATTAGTCTTTGCATGCAGATCTAGGGTTTTGATACCTGTCAAGTTCGGTTGTTTCATCTAAAGTATTTGTATGTATTTTATCTTCTACTTGCTTTGCTCTGGGCTCGAGATAGAAGATAGCCCCACAGATTGTTGGTTTTCCCCATTTGGGGTTTCCAGGGTACATCCTGAGTTATTGTGTGATTGTTGTCTATTTTCATTGTGGAAGTGTTAAGAGATCTATAGCATTTGTATCTTAAGTCTTTATTGTATTTCTGATTTATTGAGACTCAAATCGCTTGAGATCTCAAGGCATCCAAAGGGAGTAGTGATCTCTAGATAAATTAACAAATTAATCCAACTGATGAAGTTGAAAGAAAGATTATGTGGTTAATAACAATAGAGAATTTCCAGCAACTCCAATGACTGAAGTTATCTGCAAAGAAGCTAGGAAATCAGCAAGTAACCATGTATTTGGACTGCAAGTGATTAAGATAAATTTAGTTACTTGTGCAAACTATCAACATAAGAAAATTGTACTAGTATTAATTGACAATTAACAGAAAATTCTAGATCTATTGTAGGCCACTGATTAAGTGTGTAGATGATGTATTCATGCCATAAAACATTGTAGGAATAAAGTAGATCTAAATTCATTATAAAACTGTTAAAAGAGTGCAAAAGATTATGTAAATTGCACAACAAACTTAGAAAATAGTTTATAATTTAACCCAACTTAAATGTAAATGAAATGAACTCAAAAAGAGTCAAATTGAAACAAATTTGGAAGTAGTTTCACCTCAAGTATTTGAGCTAAGTAAAATATACCATAAGCAAACCTAAAGATTGATAATGATTTAAACGTTTTAGAATGCCTAAAAGATGGAATAATATCACTTGACTAGTGCCTAGTTGATTAAAAAGAGGGCAATGGGATCAAAGAGGTCCAAAGAAGCATGTGAAGTTTTGGTGATTGAGTAGGAGAGAGTAGAAGAGCTCAAACCTTTAACCTAGTCTTTGATAGACAAAATATGCTTTTCTTCTTATTCAATGGAGAATACAAGATCTGAATGTTAATGTAATTGTAACTTCGAAAGATATTCACTTGTATTTTATATTGTCATTATTATTGTATTTTATTTGTACCTCCGACGGAGATGTTTATTCCTCCATTCGGGGATGTCATTATTACATTTGGTCATGTAAAGTCATTGAGGTAAATCTTCCATTGTAATTCGGGGCAATAGTTCTCCCTAGAGTCAGTTAGATTAGGGTTATTGAGCCCCCTAGAGAAGTCGGCCCAGTCAGGTACAACTGGGTCGACCTAGTAAGTGAAAAGGTCAAGTGAAAGATAAAGTATAAATAGAGAGTGGAGCTCTCTCATTTGGACATCACACTCACTCACAATTTCGCATTAGTGAGAGAGAGGACAAGTTCGCATAGGAAGAAAAGAAGAGGCGCTGCAGAAGACCATCTTTGTTTTGGGGTTTTACTTTTGTGATATTGTATTGGTGACGATTCTATCTCTGAGGAAGTTGCGGGGTTTTCTCCTTTATGGTTTCCCCGAGGAAATTCTTTGTCTATTGTGTTATGCTGTGCATGTTATTCTTTCAGTAAGATCCTAGATAATTATTGATTAAAAGTAGAAAATTGAACATGGTATCAAAGCTAACCTGAAAAGAAGACACCGCGCAGCTACGGAAGCTAGGGCTTCTTAATTTTTGGACTTCTCTCCACAGATCATCAACGAAAAGAGGCTAGGATAACTCGCCTAAGGAGGGTGCATCTTTCTGTCAAAGCAGAAGTTGATTCCGAGAATTTTCAGTTTCTGGCCAATTTTCATTTTCTGGCCCGTCACTGCTGTCGGAAGTGAAAAATTAGGGCTTCTCACAAATTTGAATTTTTGGAGTGCAATTGGCATAGGAAGGTGCGCCTCTCCAAGATCGAAATTTTGGTACCAAGATTGAAATTTTTGAGTGGGTGAAACTCCCGGAAAGTCAAACCCTAGTTTGACTTTGGACCAGAAACTGCAGATCAAAATTTCGCAAGTCAATTTTCAAGGGTGAAATTTTGGAATCTTCAAAAACCAAGTATACCAGCATACTAGCCTCAGTCAAGCGCATCTATCTGTCCACCAATCAGAAGTTCCAAATTCCAAGTTTGAAAAAATAGAGTTTCTCTAACAAACCCTAGGCCAGCTCCAGAGAACCAGTTTCGGCAACTTAAAGTGGTAAGACCTAAAAGCTTTTCTATTTCCATTTGAAGTTCTCATTAAAGATGTCTCACCACACCAAGCTTGAGGATAAGCTTGAAGGGGCTGATAACTTCCGAGCATGGAAGTAGAGGATTGCACTTGTCCTTGAAGAGAATGAATTGGACACATATGTGAATGAAGAGGTTCCCGCACCAGAGGGAGATGAGGCTAAAGCCTTACACAAGAAGAACTTGGTTAAGGCCAAGAGGATCATTGCAGATTCTATTAAGGATCATCTCATCCCACATGTGTCATCTTTGAAGACAACTAAAGAGATGTTTGATGCCTTGACCAAGCTATTTGAAGGGAAGAATATAAATCGAAACATAACCTTGAGGAATCAGTTGAAGAATGTGAAGATACAAAATCCAGAGACCATGCAGTCTTACTTTACAAGGGTCTCTCAGATCAAGGAGCAACTTGAAGCTGTGGGAGAAAATGTAGAAGATGGAGAAATTGTGATGACCACCTTGAATGGTCTCCCAAGATCATGGGACTCGTTCATTCAAGGGATTTGTGCTAGAAAGAAGTTAATCACATTCAGTAATTGTGGAAAGAATGCTCACAAGAAGAAGCTCGACTTGTGGCTCGAGAAGAAAAGATGGGAGCAAACGATGATCAAGCTCTCACAAAAAATTCCAAGAGGAATGATAACAAGAGGGAGCACCATCACAGTAAGAGGGAGAAACACCACCACCAAAGTCAAAGGGATAACTTTAGAAGATTCAGGAGAGATCCATCTACTATTAGATGTTATACATGTGATGAGAAGGGACACTACTCTAGAGATTGTCCCAGAAACAAAAGTGTCTCCCACAATAAGAAGACCAACAAGAAAAGACACCATGCTCACACCGCGGAAGATGATGAACCCACAAGGAAAAGAACCAGAGAAGAAGAAAGAGATGACTCTTCAAGTGATGAAGAATATGTATTGTAACGAAGGTAACCAGTTACAAGGGTTCATTCAGAAGGTTCCACATCATAAGGTAAAAGCTAGAGATGACTTTCAGTATTACATGAAAGGAGTAGGAGAAGCTACTACAGAGTTGGACTCTGGAAAACAAATAAAGATCGATGCTCTATGGAAGCCTCTCATCCATTTCAGCATTGATTAGGGTACAGAAGAAAGGACACACAAAGTCTACTCCAGGAAGTGTAGAATACTTGCTCAACATTTCCGATCATAAGCAAGGAAGGCACAGGACCTCAAAATCAAACGATGAAGAAGAACACTCTGTCAGAGACTCCAGTAATTCCTGCAAGGAAGCAAAGATCAAGAGGGAGTCCACCTAACAAACAAACAAAGATAAGTATTTGAATTGTCATTTCTTATATATCTATTTATTTAAATAATATTGTTCAGTGGTGTACATACTTATGTTCCTATATTTAGGTTGTGTATTATGCATATTAGGATATTTGCATTAATGAACAGTATACTACTAATATGCATGTGATGGGTAAGTGGCCTATGGTACTGTACAACATTCCATTGCTATTTATCTAGAATGAAACCTTTTTGCTGACATGTTGGGAGTAGTGCACACTCTTTACAATGTTCTGGTAGAGATGGAAGGCATCTAGAAAGTTACGGGATATGGATGAATGTTTATTGAAGCATTAGCTAAGATAATTGCATGACTGTATGACCTACGTCTTTATGCGTAAGAATTTGTTCTAAAAACTATGAGATGTTTCTAATCATGCAATTGAACTTGACTTGTAGGAAAGATCGAGTACCATCACCTACAAGAGAGACTTGTTTCGAAGAACAAGCGACGAAGATCAAGAAAACTACCTATTGAAGAACCTGAAGTTCGTAGGATTCGAGATTCAGTGATGGAAGAAGCAGTTCCAAAAGATCATGAAGGCCACGAAATAGAAGAACCACAAGAACCTGTAGATCCACCTCGTGAGAAGAACTCCCACAAGAGGAAACCAACATGGGTGCGAGAAGCAATACAAGATGCAGAGAGGTATGGCGCTTCAGAAGGAATGCACAGAGAAAGCAAGAGACCTAGGCCATACACCAATTATGTAGCCCTATTGTGCGACATCATTGACAAGGAACCTGCCAACTATGAGGAAGCAGCAGAGAAGAAAGAATGGAAGGATGCCATGATCAAGGAGTACCAGTCGATTATGAAGAATGATGTCTGGGAGGTAGTTCCGAGACCAGAAGGGAAATCTGTTGTGACTTCAAAGTGGATCTACAAGATCAAGCATGTTGCAAATTGCAGCATCGAGAAACACAAGGCGAGGTTCGTGGCACGTGGCTTCTCCCAGAAGGAAGGTGTTGCCGCCTGGTTCCACACCTGGGGAAAATGCAGCAGAAGTCTTCAAGCTGCTGGTGTGGCCTTAGGGGCAAGTCAGAGTCAAGTGCTGTCACTTGGGACTCGACTCCTCCGTCTAGGCTTTCCTAGCGAAGCCAAGGGGGGTGGACCCTAAAAAATAAAAACTAAGGTGTCTAATCTAGGAGTTAGAAAAAATATTTTTTGATAACCAAGATAAAAACAGCATATACTTATATAAAGCAAAACAATCATTCATCAATACATCATTTGCTCCCATTCACTATTATCATCATTCATTCGCAACATTTGTCAATAACATGAAATAATATCAATATAGACCAGTGCCTTATAATGGAGTCGAAATAGATGCATGAGGAGAAAAGTAAATGTTGTGCCAGTGTTCTTGGTGTATTTTAAGATTAATGTGAAAGTGATCTTTTTATTATGGCAGGTGGGTTCCCAATATACGCAAGGTACGGGGGAACATGTCCAGAATTTTGATGTGTGGCTTCCCTCTCAGGCTTGGGTTGAATCGGAGTCTCAAGAAGATGTTCAGATGTTGTACCAACGAGGGCAAGCCTAACGGTTTCCAAGAGGTCACTACTCAGTTTTGTCCCAAGCCTTCTGAGAAATTTCCCCACGACAACAAAATGTTCGCGATGTGCCGGATTTTCACATAAAGGTTTTTTTATTCAGGGCGGTGTTAGATCCTATTACTAGTAATCTCCCCCTTTCTGATGTGTACCAACTGGATCAGACTGAGCTGCAAGTCAGCCATAGAGCATACGGGAGAAGACCTTGGTATTTTTAAAAAAAAATTATGAACCAAAATTTTATCTTTTTTAAACCCCAGGAGTCTCTTTTCAGGCACATACTCGGGCAAGCCCTTGTACAAAAACTCTACTTCGGGAAAGCAAGGGGAGCGTTTTGAGTTTGTAAAAAAAATGATAAAACTATGTTTTGAGTGAACTTGTGGCCCGCCAGTGGAACGAACCCACAAGGTTGATTTTAAGCTTAGTTTGATTTTATTAAGTGCGAAAATGAAATCTAAACTAAAAAAATTGCAAACCACGAAAATTGAGTCGACACAGTTTTCCCCCCTGGGGGGATGGGGTGTGGGCGCTTGATTAACCCACTTGCTCTCGTTTGATACTTTAGTTACAATATGATAGAAATGTCCCAGTCTTAAATCGACTTAGTGGCTTACAAAATAGAAGAGAAAAAGTGACCGGTTCAGGAAATTTTCGAACTAGATGCTCCAGATGGCCTGGATCCTGGAAAATTGGCCAGCAATTCTCTCTACCTGCTCCTTAAATGCTGCAAACCAGCAAGCAATAGATCAGTAAAGATGCCAAAAAACACTTTAAGAGTGTCTTTGGAACACCTCCTAAAAACCCAAAAAAAACTAAGTTAAACTTCTAAGTTAAAATGATGGAAAGTAACCAAGCAAAACAAGCTATGGGGCTTGTCTACTTGGGATCTTTGCTAGCTTTTAATGGCTGCAAATTTCAAGCTCTAGGACAGCCAGGTAATACTTTGAAATCAGATCTAACACTACTTCATAAAAACTTGAAAGATTTTGACAACTTAAACCAGTTTTCAAAAAGAAAGTGCTAGATAACCAAGAAGCTTTGATCTACGAACAATGAACTCTTTATGAAATGAAAGAATAAAACTTCTTGATGACAGAATCTGATCTATTTAAGTTTTTATCAGCAGTACATTAATCAGATCCACTTTTCGATTAGTAACTAGTAACCATAAAATTTGATTTTTTTCTTGAATAAGAGAGAGAGAGATGGAACAAATCCTTGTTGAAATCCGAAGCTTTGAAGATGGTTTAGTGATGTTCGAAGGTACTATATCTACAAACAATGATTAGAAAAAAGGGGAAACAAACAAGATCCTCCTTCTTGCCAACTCAAGAAAACACCTACACATCACAGACCTCACGAACAAAAATTTAAGTGTAGATATACACTCACAAGAAACTACTATTGCATATCCATAAACAAATGAAAAATACAAAAATAATCTCTTACCAAGCACACATCACTAAGCTGCTGCAATAAACAAATTGAAACAACTTATCTCATAGATTGATAACAATCTTTCCGATGAGCACACCACACCCTTGAAGAATGAAGCTTACGCACAAGTCATCTTGGAAAAAGACACAAGATAGTACATCCACATATGACAAAACACCACAAGCTGACCTCCAAAGTCTTCTTTTATTCAAACTAGAAAAATATTACAATCATACGTCTCTTGCTCCAATTCTCACTCTAAAATAATGGAGAAGAGCTCTCCAATTTATAGAATGCGCATGAGAGGAGAGGCACCCAAGTGAAGGAGATAATGGGGGAAATCGTGGCACAAATGATGGAGTACAATGGGCTGCCACTCCTTACTCCTAGCTGCCCAAAAACGCAGCAGCAATCAGATATAATCCAGCCCATATGACAGCCCATGTATTGGGCTGCCATTTCCCCAAAACGTGGGCTCCTTCCACCACTAAATGCGCCCAAAAGGAGGAAATGCGCCCAGCTATAGAGAGGGAAGTTAATCCCACATTTTAGGCTGCCCATAGGTCTGAAAAATCAGCCTAACATGCTCCTAAAACATTGCTGATCCAAAACTGACATTAAACTCCTCCAAAATTGGAAATATTTATTAAGTCATTTTTTCACTTTTTTTATTTTTTTATGACTTTTGGGTTTTTTAGGTTTTTTGGCCATAGGTAAAAATTTAAGCACCCAAACATTAGAAAAAGTGGGTTTAGGGGTCAAGAGGGTGCTCTGAGTTAGAAAAAGAGCACCCCTAAGGCAAAAAAGACCTCAAGATGCCCCTTCTAGGCCAATTACAATATTTTTAATTGAACCATTAAAAAATGACCAATTTACGGAAAAAACAAACTTTGCCAAAAATTAAAAAAACTACCTAGGGGGACTTAGCACATGTCCATACGACTCAAAAATAATGTCTAGCATGTTCATATACATTGACCCATAGACTTTAACAATCCCCTAAGGTCCATCAGCCTCCCCAGGCATTCCAGCTTTGGAGGAGCAGGAGAAAAACCCAAAAATTATGTTATGCACTAATGCAAAACATAATCAATAGGTGAAAAAACTCCTTGGAATACCTGACTTGGCCAAAAAGTCCTAGGGAACCAAGTCTTTTACAAAACACCATGCTAGTACATTTTATTACAAACCCTGCAGGGCCATGGACATGTGGAAAAAAGTTAAAACGAGGGCCTTAAAAAGGCTTGCTGGATATCAAATCATCAAAAAACGAACATGTATCATGTTCAACTCTGCCCGCTCGCTTGATAATCCAACCAAGTACAACTTAGTTGGCAACAGAAGGCATAGATTATGAGGAGACATTTGCACCTGTAGCCAGATACACTTCCATCAAATCAGTACTTGCACTGGCTGCAGTGATGAATTCACGTGGCTTCTCCTAGAAGGAAGGCATAGATTATGAGGAGACATTTGCACCTATAGCCAGATACACTTCCATCATATCAGTACTTACACTGACTGCAATGATGAAATGGAAGTTACCTTAGATGGATGTCAAGACAGCGTTCTTGAATGGTGTAGTAGAAGAGGAAGTGTACGTGGAGCAGCCACTTGGATTTGAGACACATGACAGATAGACTCATGTGTGCAAGTTGAAGAAGGCCTTGTACGGCAGGATGGATAGTTTCTTGATGAGCTTGGGCTTTACCAAGAGTAAAGCAAATTCCAACCTTTATTACAAGGTTGAGGTGGGAAATCCAGTGATACTTCTACTCTATGTAGATGACCTATTTGTAACAAGAGAGGATGGGCTCATTGCAGATAGGAAGAGGAAACTTGCTGCAGAGTTCGAGATGAAGGACCTGGGTATGATGCACTATTTCCTAGGCATGGAGGTGTGGCAGAATGCGGATGGGATCTTCCTTCGACAAGGGAAGTATGCAGTAAAGATTCTGAAGAGGTTCAAAATGATGGACTACAAGGCTATGGCCACACCTAAGGCATCAAACTTGGAGCTACTATGTGATACTTCATCAGAGTTAGTTGATGCCACAATGTATCATCAAATGATTGGGTCACTGATGTACCTGATGAATACGAGACCTAACATATGCTTTGTTGTGAATGCCTTGAGCCAGTTCCTAATGGATCCGAGACATGTTCACTTGATTGTTGCAAAGCATATATTGAGGTACCTAAAGGGTACAGTCGATTATGGGCTCAAGTATGACATGAATCAGAAGATTAACCTGCAAGGTTATGTTGATTCGGATTGGGCAGGCAGTGCCGCAGATAGGAAGAGAACTTAGGGATGCTGCTTCATTATGGGATCCGGTATGATCTCCTGGTTTAGCAGAAAGCAGTCGTGCGTGGCACTGATTACAACTAAAGCAGAGTATGCTGCACCCTGTTCGGCTAGTTGTGAGGCAGTGTGGCTTAGGAAGCTACTGCCTGATTTGTTTGATCTCTAGTTAGAGGCGACTTGTATATTCTGTGACAACCAGAGTTGTGTGAAGTTGTCCGAGAACCCAGTGTTCCATGACAGGTCGAAGCATATTGAGATCAAGTACCACTATATCAGGGATATGGTGCAGAGAGGAGCAATGAAGCTCTAGTATATTGCGACGGACAAACAGATAGCCGATGTGTTGACCAAGCCGCTAGCCAGAATGAAGTTCGAGTACTTCAAAGAGAAGCTTGGTGTTCTCCAGATCGAGGTTCCTTCCAAGAGGAAATGATGAGTCCGAAAGACAGATGCACATGGGCCATTCTCGCATAGTGGTAGGAAAGTCCTCCTATGTTGGTAGATGTAAGGGGCGGGCCATTCTCGCATAGTGGTAGGAAAGTCCTCCTATGTTGGCAGATGTAAGGGCCGAGCCTTTCCCGAATGGTGGTAGGAAAGTACTCCCATGTCAGTAGATGTAAGTGCTGAGCCTTTCCCGAATGGTGGTAGGAAAGTCTTCCCATGTCGGTTGATGTAAGTGTTGTGTCTCACATGCTGGTAGGAAAGTCCTCGCATGTTGGTAGACGAGGTCTTGTATGGTGGTAGGAAAGTCCTCCCATACTGGAGACATTGTGATGTCCACCGATCTTAAGACACTGTGTGTGTGCCTAGGCAGGATCTCGCATGGTGGTAGGAAAATCCTCCCATGTCGGTAGACACGGACTGACCGTTGTGGGACATGTGATGTGCATCTGGGATGTGCTCCGTGTGACGATGAGATGATCTGAAGATGATAAGGCGACAATAGGAGACGCCGGTGTTTGCAGAGACAATGTAATGACTAGTCCTGGGTTGTACCTACTTGATGGCTTGCTCGAAGAGATGATGAAGACCTACATGAGGGCTAGGCCTACATCCAGCATGAAAAAGAACCGGCTCTGTAGAACTTCCTATGACGAGTAGATTCGAGAGATGTCACCAATCGATGATCGACATAATGAGGATTGCAACAGCAACAATGATGATCCAGTGTTGATGATGATGTTCCAGCATTGTTGATGATCCAGCGACGAAGACTTGTGTCCAGATGTGTTGATGACTGTGTCAAGAGAATACCTTCCTAGTTAAGAGGGAGTGTTAACGTAATTGTAATTTCGGAAGATATTCACTTGTATTTTATATTGTCATTATTATTGTATTTTATTTGTACCTCCGACGAAGATATTTATTCCTACGGTCAGGGATGTCATTATTACATTTGGTCATGTAAAGTCATTGAGGTAAATCCTCCATTGTAAGTCGGTGCAATAGTTATCCCTAGAGTCAGTTAGATTAGGGTTATTGAGTCCCCTAGAGAAGTCGGCCCAGTCAGGTACAACTGGGCCCGACCTAGTAAATGAAAAGGTCAAGTGAAAGATAAAGTATAAATAGAGAGTGGAGCTCTCTCATTTGGACATCACACTCACTCACAAGTTCGCATTAGTGAGAGAGAGGACAAGTTCGCATAGGAAGAAAAGAAGAAGAGCTGCAAAAGACCATCTTTGTTTTGGGGTTTTACTTTTGTGATATTGCATTGGTGACAATTCTATCTCTGACAAAGTTGCGGGGTTTTCTCCTTTATGGTTTCCCCGAGGAAATCCTTTGTGTCTATTGTGTTATGTTGTGCATGTTATTCTTTCAGTAAGATCCTAGATAATTGATTAAGAGTAGAAAATCTAACATTGAAAGCCTCTACCAAAAATATGCATGCAAAGTTTACCAATCCTACTACAAGTAACATATATCAAGAGCTGAATATTATGCTATCTAGTAAAATAAAAATTAATAAAACTTTGAATTGAAAAGTAAAGTGTTTACCCCAATCTTCTCATGCAAAATTTACCACTTGTAGAAAAACTCCCTAGTTGACATCAAGCACCTATAGTTCCAATTAATTTATCCATTATTGACCCAATACTCTTTACACAAAGAAAACTAAGCAAAAATAACAAGAAGAATTGTATTCTCCAAGTTCTAGCAACCTTTACAATGAGAGGAGGGTCTCTTATATAGGAAGAGAGACTTACTAACCCCTCAATAAACAAATACTAAAAATCCTCATGACATGGTCAAAATACCGAAACCCTAACCATCGTGACCATGTAAGGGAGGCACACCTCTAGAATAGGTGGAGTAATGTATGAGAAATGAAATAATAACTCCATTAGGTAGAACACTCCAATAGATATGGTCAAGAATAAACGCTAGGTCCAAAACCCTAGGGTTTTGACCCATCAACCACTACATAGGAGAGGACCCTCATCAATAATGCATGAAACAATGTGCCAAGACCCTCATAATAGGGTCGCCCTCTACAAATCAATCAATCAAAGATGAGTGCTCCAAGAAAGAATGGCATGTGTGAGCTAGGTGAGGTATCCAATGTGCAACATGCCATCAAGAAGAGTCAACAAGTGAATGGAATAATCCTCAAACGTTGGAGTGCCCTCATCAATGTAGATGCCGTGTGTCCCAAGGGTCCCAGACAAGTCAAAAACCCTAGAACACTCCAAGGAAAAGGTGTAAAAAACTCATCAAGACGTGTGCCAAAGATCCTTTTGTCACATCCATAGTAGCGGGGCTACCATGATCTAGATTAGTCGATCAAAGGCATGAGCCAGTCCTTAGTACATGAGTTGATCATTTCTCAGCAGTGGTGGAGCTATATTTCCGAGCTATTCAGAGCATCCAGAGCATTTTCTCTAGCCCCCCTTGTCATGACTAAGCCTTTCATGACCCCATTGAGATGTATTGTTTGGTTATGGTTCACTAAGCAGAGCAGCAAAGCAACAATTAATACACTTTCCTTTGCCCACATGTAGTCAGAGTTATTCTTCATGGTTGTTCAGAGACAGGTATATGATTGAGCAGGTATACCTCTTGCATTTGGGTATTATCTATCATCTGTCTCTTTTGTCTATATCAGTAGCTTTGACTTGGCATTTAGTGACTGATAGTGGTGATATTATATTGCTCTTGGTATTTATTGTACACTTGTCATCATGGGTGGTTGAGTTGTCTTGATTGTAAGACCTTAGTATATGCTCACTTGTGTTGCCCACCTTGTACAAACTTGATCCTTATCCTTGCTCTATCTAGTACCATCTTTCATTTCCTCCATCCATCCATTCTGCTTCCATTTTTTATATTCTATCCCTGACTGATGACATGGAGTTGTGAGATTGAAGAGCCTTCCCCCACTTTGACCTCTATGCATGATGGACTCCATGTTTTGCTTGTGTCTCATCTCTGGAGTGGCTAGCCTGGTTATGGATCTCGTTCATCCCCTTCTGCTTGTATGATTCCTTGTGGATTGGGTGTGTTTGTTGAGGTAGCCTTGTCACTAGGTTGTCTGCTTTAGTCCTCAAACCAAGTATTCCCGAATTGCAAATGTGGAACAAATGCTAAATGTAAATGACTGCATGACCCCGACCTTGTTTTATCGCTCCAACGGCAGGTTCTTTAGCACTGTGACATTTACTCATCCTTCAAAGCACCCTCCTGGCCCTCCAGTTCACCAGCGCCCTCTCTCTGGGCCTTCCTACAGAGGATGATGTCATCTTCCTAGGCAGACTATAGTACTTGATAAAGGGTGGGCGTTGAGGGTTTTTCATCATTGTTGGGGTTAGTTGGGGCATGACGACCCCCCCTACACACTTTGGCCTTCAGTTTGGTCAAATGTGGCCTTGTTCAGCCGTTTTGCTCATGTTTGGGTCAAATCTAGGAAAACACCCCAATTTACCCACTCTTATCATGATTTTATATTATTTTTGTTCTAATTTCATGTTGACATTTTTAATATTAAATTGACTTTATTTTTTGTAAAAGTGAGTGTGAGATCATATAAATACAATCTCCTTACTTCATTTTTAGACATCAACTTTTGGGAGATAATTTCAGTATGTCTGCTATTTGCCCTAACTATGGTTCTTTGAAGGGATGTGCACTCCTTGATGAAGGTTATTTTGCAAGTTTGAAGCATTTCTTGGAAGTTTTACTTTTGTTCATGCCATTGCTAAGGTGAGGCTAGAGTTGTTTGCTTAACACATGCACATAGAGGTATCTATACTTCTTGATTGATGTCTCTCTGTCAAGTTTTATGAAAGTGATGCTTGTTAGGGTTGAATGGAAGCCATTGTTGCTTCATTTTGTCTTTATTAGTATTTCATTTTTGTCTTTGGTCACCATAGTATTCAAGCTTAAGCTTTAGGTCTTCAAGTCTTGCTAAAGCTAGGCTCCCTTGACGAATCCTAGAGATTGTTGAGATTAGCCCTAGTTGCCAAGCTTGCCAAGTACCATTTCAAGGAGGGTAGCTCCTCTCATTGATGCCCTAGGGTTGGGTGACTAGCTTTCTCTTGAAACCCTAGGTTGCTCATCTACTTCTAAGCCTAAATTTATGAAGTTGTAATTATTGTACATATTATTCTTAGGTTAGTTTTTTTTGTTTTTTTTGAGTTGGTGGTTAATTTATAATGTTAAAACTAAACCCCAAGGTCTGATTTTCTGAGTTTGTTGCCCTAAACGCACCCTTATCCTACCTCTTAAACATCCAACAATATGCCTTCTCCCTCCTCTAAGCCCCTTGCTCTCCTCACCTTTCAACTCGGCCTCCCACCTTGGTCCCTTTAGGAGCCTCGGCCTCCCTTTATTGCAACTCGGACCTGCTTTTTCCAAGCCTGCTGCCCTCCTTTGCCTACCCGCAGCCCTTTTTCTCCACCATCCCTTTATCCTCCACCGAGCTCCTCCCTCCTACCTCGCTGCCTTCCCTTTCTTTTGCTTCCAACTTCGCCCTACTCCCTCATCCACTCAGCCCTCCTTTATTCCCTTCGCTGCCCTATTCTCCATCATTCCCTTGCACTACCATCGATCCATCCTCCATTTACCCTTTCCACACCCTTCAGATCAGCCTTCCCTTCCCTTTCTGCCCTATCTGAGCCCTTTTTCCAAGTGTGCAATCCAAGATTGTAGACCCTGTGCATGTCTCCCTTGTACCCTAATACCTGCAATACTCACACAGAGGTCAGAAACATTAATCAAGTTAATAATTGATAATTCATTTTGCATAAAGTGAAATCTGATATACTTTTTACATGGTATTCTCTTGCAAGTTAAACATTTGTTAGTTACGCTCAGAAGGTTGATGATTGATCTTTGCATACATTTGAGTTTAGTTTCTGTGTGATTATAACTCTGAGTGTGAACCTAGTTCAGATCTGAATAATGCCATTATATTGAAATCTAAAGGATGATAATGATGTTCATTTGAATCCTAACATGATATCTGGTCAACATATATGCTAAGTAGTTATATTGGATGTTATTGATGATAGTAATTAGTGAGTATCTCCTAAATCTGCTGCTGCTGCTATAATAATCGTAATCACATACAGATCTGGAAAATACACTGAATGAGATAACTTGGATACATTTGCCAGAGACTTATAATTATATGCTTTACTATACTTGCAACTGGTTATACCCTTCTAATGATACATCTTTGCATGCCTTATTAGTATACTTGGTTGATGAGTGAAATTGATACCTCATTGCTATATTAAATAGTCTTATTCACACATCAAATGGTTATTTACTCCTGCTGCTATAAGGCGTTACCAGTACATAGTGAATGACTTTGATAAGCGCAACTTAATGCATATGTGGTTATTGGTTGAAGTTGGTTTGCAATATAGTCTTTTGATCCAATATTGATTGTTGAAATACATGTGTACTCATTTCTTACATTTCTTTACTGATAAATGATCCTGAACCTATATTTGGTGAATGGTTATTATCTCTAGGGCCACTATTGACTTGCATGTTTATACATTCCATTGAATGATCTAAGTGGATTATTGATTTTAATCATATATTTTAAGCATTGATCATAATATTATTGACTCCATCTGGGCACTGTCTAACTAACACTTGCATAGAAAATATAGTTTTTGGTTGTCCCAGTGTTCTACAGGATTCCATAAGGATACTTCTCCTTGGAGGTTTCGACTTCCAAAGAAGTTAGAACGGTGACCAAGGTGACATTGGGTCACTTTTCTTATTTGTGCTTACTAGGAATTAGCCCTGCTAATTTTCCCGGTAACACAAGGCACCTTCCCTTAGAGGCTAGTTGGCGAAGGAAAGGTTATCTTATGTAATAAATGTAAAGTGCAATGTGTTACGATGGTACCAACACCAGCGTACCTGCAGAGGTACCCCAGGGAGAGGGTGTGTTTTTCTGACCAGGAGGGGTGTTTAGCCAATTTATTATGAGGTGGGGTTATGGCCAAACCCTCTGGTTTCTCTTCTGGAAGTACTATGGCTTAATGGCATCACTGACTGCCTCATGAAAGGGTTTGAAACCCTGAGGTTGGTGTTCGGGGCTTCTAGGGGTGGGTCATTGGGTCACATGACCCCGACCTTGTTTCAGCACTCCAGCGGCAATTGTTCTAGCACTGAGACTCACTCTCATCTTCCAGAGCACATCCAACACCCTCCTAGCCCTCCAGTTCAGCAGTGCCCTCTCTCTGGGGACTCCTTCAGAGAATGACATCATCCTACTGGGCAGACTGTTTGCTTGCTAAAAGGGGGGGGTGTTGAGGGTTTTCATCACTGTTGGGGTTAGTTGGAGCATGACGACCCCCCCTGCACAGTCTCGCCTTCAGTTTCGTCAAAATTGGTCTTGTTTAGCATATTTTTGCACCTAGGGGGGAAAATATCCCAGGTAGCCTACTATAGGCCATCTTTAGATTATTTTATATTATTTTTGTTATATTTTTAAGTTGACATTTTTAAATATTAAATTGACCTTATTTTGTGTAAAGTGAGTCTGAGATCATATAAATTCAATCTCCTCACTTCATTTTTAGACATCAACTCTTGGGATAATTTCATTATGTCTGCTATTTGCCCTAACTAGGGCTCTTTGAAGGCATGCGCTCTCCTTAATGAAGGTTATTTTGCAAGTTTGAAGCATTTCTTGGAATTCTTACTATTGTTCATGCCATTGCTAAGGTGAGGCTAGAGTTGTTTGGTTGACACATGCACTTCATTACTTTTGGTTTGATGTCTCTTAGTCAATTTGTATAAAAGTGATGCTTGTTAGGATTGAATGGAAGCCATTGTTGCTTCATTTTGTCTTGATTAGCAGTTCATTTTTATCGTTGGTCACCCTTGCATTCAAGCTTGAACTTTAGGACTTCAGGACTTCAAGTTTTGCTGGGCTAGGTCTCCTCAACGAATTCTAGAGATTGTTGAGGTTAGACCTAGTTGCCAAGCTTACCAAGTACCATCTCAAGGAGGGTAGCTCCTCTCATTAATGCCCTAGGGTTTGGTAGATAGTTTTCTTTTGAAACCCTAGGTTGTTCATATACTTCTAAACCTAAATTTCCGAGTTTTGTACATTTGTAATTATTATTTAGGGTTAAAATTTTGCATTCTCATGTTAGAATTAGGGTTAGAATTGGGTCTGCAATTTTATGATAAAAACCCTAAAAATTTAAACATTATTTTTTTTGCATTTTTTGGCCTCCATAAAATTTCGGCCCTTCCTCCTATAATTTTGGCCTGCCCTATTAGTCCCTAAAAACCCTAGGGCGAATTTTTAGGAGCCCTAATAATCCCTAAATTATCAAAAACTCCCTGAAAACCCTAATTTCTGAGTTTTGTCTATTTTGTAATTATTAGGTTAGATTATTTACAATTTTCTGAATTTGTGTTTTTGTACATATTAGCTTAGATTAGATTTTTTTTTTTTTGTATTTTAGATCATTTTCATTTATTTTATTTTTTTTATAAAGTAAAACCTAAAAAAGGGATCCCTAATTTTCTGTCTTGCCCTAGATGCAGACCTTCTAAGCCCTATTTCCCTTCCTCTCTGCTGCCACCCTCTCCATTGCATCCGAGCCCTTCTTCCTTTCTTTCCTCCTCGGGCCTGCTTCTTACCCACGCTTTTCCTTACTGCTCCTCTCTACAAAAGTGGCCACTACAGGGAAGCCCTAATCTATACACAGAAAATAGTAAAAGAAAGGTTAAAATTTCAATGCTAATACGTGAATTTTGCAAGACTATTTTATGTGCTAATAAGGGATAAGAGTTGGGTAATTCAGAGTTTGAGATTAGTTGAAACAAAGGTATGATATATACTTTACAATCTGGAGTTTAGACAAGCAGAGGTCTGAAAATCATACTTTACATACAGCCTAATGTGTTTTTTAGTGAGCTGGAAAGTGATCTTTTTCTTGTATTGGTAAATAATGTTACAATTACTGACTTAAGTAGAGCAATCTGCTGGTTAAATACTCGTGAATGATTGACATACGTTGCTTTATCTACACCATTGACACACATACCTTACTGCTACTAATAGTGCTCAACTTGCATAATGATGTAACTGTGGTTAATGATAACTTTCTGCCATATGAGTGCTGAACTTTGATGCATTTTTCTGTGGTTGTATAATCTTCTTATCCAATGGTAAGTAAATGCAAATCTGGGATTCTTGATAATAATCATACTGCTGATATTTGCTTTAAGCAAAATCTGATATAGAGTGACATTTCACAGTCATAAAATTGCTTGGGAATTGGGATACTCTTGGTCTCTTAAATAGTTAATGTTGATTATTAATAGTTTGGTCATTATCGCATTTGATCCTTATTTGCATTGGTGGATGGTTGTAATATCTCTGAGCTATATGTTTGGTAAATCTGGCAAGTGGTAGTTATATTTAGAAGTGTGTGCTCAATATAGTCTTTTGATCCAATATTGATTATTGTAATACATGTGTACACGTTTCTTGCATTTCTTTATTGGTAAATGATCCTAAATCTACATTTGGTGAATGGTTATTATCTCTTGGTCCATTATAGACTTTCATGTTTATGCATTTCATTGAATGATCTAAGTGGATTATTGATTTTGATCATATCTTTTGCACTCACTGGCATTGATCATAATATAATTGACACCATTTAGGAACTGATCTAACTACAAATAGCATAGAGAATATTTCTTATGTGGTTGTCCTGGTGTTCTGCAAGGTTCCACAAGGATACTTCTCCTTAAAGGTTTCGACTTCCGAAGAAGTTAGAACGGTGACCGAGGTGACATTGGGTTACTGATCTTATTTTTGCTTACTAGGAATGAGCCCTGCTAATTTTCCAGGTAACACAATGAAAGTCAAATCAATTGAATGAAAAGGATACTTGTCTAGAGTCTACAGGAGGCAACTCAAACACTCTACCCATATGTGAGACACCTCCCTCCTCTAGTGTTCTTTGTCATGCATATGTCATTGCGGTTTCCTGTGTCCCCTTTTTCTGAGAGATCACATGGTCAAAGTCAAATAAGTCAACCCCACTAAACCTAGCCTTGTTGTATCCACCTCACCCAGCCCAGAAGGATTATCAGGTTTGTAAGTGGGCATATATGCCCAGGACTTCATGATGGATTATGATGTTGTTCTAGTACAAGTCTAATTTTTATTGTTCATGATCACCAATGTATGTGTCAGTTATGTTTTAGTCGGCTATTGATATAGATAAGAGAGCATCATTAACCCCTTATGCATGTTGGATCAGTTGTTTCTCAACACAATCATTATTTTGACTAGTTTTAATTGGTCAAGCTAGTTTGACCATGGTCAACATATGGTCCTGGGTGACTTTGGATCCGATGGTTCAATTTTTTGTTTTTGGCACCTATGGGCATCCACTACAGTGTCCCATACTTCAGTTGGTCATTATATGCTATGGTTCGTGGTTATTTTTATTATTATCAGTTATATTGGGCCATATTTTATATACTGGATATGGATGAGCTTACAGATTGTTATACAGGTGGATCCATGGGTGCTAGTAGTTTACTTATAGTGGATTTGTGGTCTCTGACTTCATTTATGCATTCAGATTTGTGGTCTCTGACTTCATTTATCATTCAGCAATGTTATCAACAAATTAATTAAGAAATAAAGTGACCATACTCATAGCCTAGAAATCGATTTGGCTAGTGAGGGGCAAAGGAATGACTTGGGGTGTTATGTTATGATGTATTGAGGCCCTATGGACCATATTTCATGTTTATATCACTCGATGGGGCCATATGTTATTTTCCTCACCTAGAGGGGGTGTCATATCCATGGGGGGCGCACTTGGTGTTGGGGATGTTATTACTATGACATTATATTGTTTTATCATTGTACACGAGGGTGCCCTATGGACACTTAGACCCCTAGGCGCCCCCCCCATCTCATTTATTTATGTTATATTATATTCTACGTTGATTAGCTTGGGCGCATTGGGAAAATCGACCCCCCTTTGATGATAGCTTGATGTTGATGTCTTGAGACTCTCTCCACCCCTTTGATGATAGCTTGATGTTGATGTCTTGAGACTCTCTCCACCATTGATTTAGTTGGTTATGTTTTGATCCTAGCCATCCATCTTTTTGGAGCTAGGGATTTTGCACTTATAGTTCTATTCATTTGAGAACTCACTCATTGTACTAGACATTTGACTCTTGATTGGTAATAGAGAAGAAATCGATTTGGCTCTATCTTGTGATCTCATTTGTGGATGTTATCTGTTGATGTTGATATAGACCTTCCCTCTATATTAGCTTCTCATCTTCCATGTTTTGGCATTTATCGTTGTGATGTTGCATTTCAGGAACAAAGGCGATTTGGAGATAGTGATTTGGCCAAATCGGCCCTCCCTCTCTCTGGATCAATTTTGGCAAATAAGGGGGTTTCTCTTGCTACAATTTTGCTTGTCATTTGTGCAAGATTGTCTCTTGTTTGTCGTGTATGCATTCATTACTTCTGTTATGTATTTCCATTTGAGTTAACACTCTTGGTTTCACTGGCAAGGGCGCACTTGAGGAATTTGAACGTCAAGTTGAAGCATGGAAATGGATCGTTATTTTGCGGATGTGTGAAGATCATCAACAGTCACCAGGCATATCTTGAATCCATGTACGTCAAATCTACTCTCTATCTTTGTTTCTTTATCATTCCAACTAGCCATTTTAATAATAAAAGTAAAACCCTCATTTTTTTATAAGTATTGTTCTAGTCACCAAGTGTCGATCTCATTTAAAACCCAAGTTGTAAATCACATAAAACCTCTAGGAACCAAGTTTCGCTTGATTATGACTCCATTTTCCCATCCCAAAGCACTGGTCCTCCTAGATGACATTCGCCCTCCTTGGGTATCCTTACGCATTGCTATGTTGGTGACTTGGGTGTTGCTTGAATCGTTTCTAATCGTCATATCTCGCATCAAGCATCAATTTAGAGTGCTAGAAACCCATAGAAACACCAGTGTGTGATCAACGTCAAGTTTATGGTAAAAATCTTAAGTATAACAAATTGGTTATCCAAAACTAGCACTCACTCTATCTTGGATAAGGTGTTTTGTAACTACTACCATTGAGATAATTATCATATTGGTTGACAATCCATTTCTTATTAAGCCTCTCAACTTGTTCATCAAGTCCTCATCTCAGTATCCATTTGTCGATCTAGGGTGTTAAGTCAAGGTACCATTTTCCATTGTCGTTATCAACTCTTGTTTGAGTGTCTTGTCTTTTTGAGTTAGCTTCGCTAGGATAGCTAGGGTCTCCCCCTTGGTCTTGCTCTTAGCTCGACCTAAAGTGACAAGAGCACATTCGGTCTAACAACTACTCCATCAGTGGTGGACGAGGCCCTTGCGATGTCACTGGGTTTAGCTGCCCTTCCTCTACCGTCCCGGATAGGATACCCTTCTATTGGCAGCTACGACTTAGGTGATAACAGGTCCAACACGTGGTCAAACCTCATGTCAACTCATCCAAATCATCAATAAATCGTGAAAAGAGAGTTGGACCTCTTACATGTACCAACTAGATGGATCACACATGTGCCTCAAGCCTCCCACCTGTGCATGAAGGAGGGCACATCATCAAAGAGGAATAATAATAGTCAACCATAAAACATCAACCAAGTCTTAGACCATGTGATTTTGCTAGGGTGCTAGCTTAGGAAGACCCAAATATGTATAACTTTGGAAAAATACCTTCGAGTAGTGTAAAACATTAACATAAAAAAACGCAAGTGCACTTTTCTAATTAACTCAATCACCTTTTAATTAATTATCCTGTTAACCTTAGAATTACCATGGTGTCACCATAATTAACAATGTATTACATGCTTGACCCCTAAAACAATGTGCAATTACTACTAAGTTGAGGGTGATGAAGTGAACATGGTACTAGGGAGAGGGTGTTTACGAATTGACCATCATAGAAATGCGAATAAGTGCTAGGTCTACCGCTTAGCTTTCAAGAGCTAAGTGTTAATGATTTTTCTTCCAGGTGTGTGCCTTAGAAGGGAGAGCTTTTTCTGGAGTTACCCTTTCCTTCGCCTTTTTTCTGCGATCCCTTTTTATAAGTCCCTTTGCTTGATATTTGGCTTTGATAACTTGGTGCATAGGGAACCTAGCTTTTTTTGCAAGGGGGTATGGCTCACACATATAACATTCATAATTTAGTTGCATTACCCTTAGAGTACTTTTATTAATGTCCCTTACAGTACTTTGATTCTTTTATCCTTGGTTTAGGCATCAATACATGGGAATAGTATAGAGACCTCGGAACATAACATACGATAAGTCAATCACAAAAGGGGGACATGATGGAAATAGGTGAAAGGGCTAGTAAAATGACATGGCATAAAAAACGGCTAGGTAAAATGTTGTAAATGGTGTAAAATGAGTGTCACACTTACTTAAATCCCTAGGGATACACCTGACTTATAAGGCTACACACTTATCTAAAGAAAGAATTATGACCACACCACGATGCATCTTTAGCTATGAAACAACCATCTAAGATTCATGAGCCATTATAGAAAACACCATTGACCCCTCATGGTCATGTCCACACATAAGAAAGCATTTACCACGAGTTAACTAGAAAGCATATATCATAACATTGGTGTCAACTAAATATCCCCATCGATCTTTGGCACATAATATGGTGATCTAAGCAAGTTGGAAGTGTCTCTGACAAATATCCATGGGTAAACCATATATTTCATCTGTGGAACTACTGGACGTGATAGAAGATCACATAGGCAATGATCATCAAATCACCCCTACATGTCAGGGGGTAACAAGCCCAATTCTCGATGGCTTAGGAAAGGAAGATTCTTCTCCAATGCCAATGTATCAAGCCTCTGCAAGGACTACAAGGAAGCATATCAGTAGTTCAAGGAAAAGACGTCGAGCAACTGGAGCAAGAGGCCAAAGGAAGAGGAAAGAGGTTGGCTGAGTTGTAGGGGAACCTTCAAGCCTGCCCCTTATAGATTCTCGTCACACAATTGAAAGGAACACCCTTTTTAAGCAAGTCTTGGAGATACACTGGCACACCAGGGATTTTGTGGCTGCTTGGATAGATGCCCAAATGAAATACAAAGACCTTATTTATGACATACTGAGCTTCCTTGACATGACCCTTGAGCCCATCATAAAAGACCTGGTGGCTTTATAAAAGCATCTCCAAGCTACTCAAGCTTCATACTAGGAATGTGCTTGCTACTGAGAAGGCCATTGCCAAGGAGGTCAATGCTCAGGTTGGGAGTCCATTCAACACCAGTTAGTCCTCCATCCTTTTGTCTATCTTCTACTTTGTTTAACTACCCACTTTCTACTGTATGTTGTTATTTATTCCCAGGCCATCTACTATCTACCGTCAACACTGCTTTTATCATCAATCCATAAGCATCACATGGCTACTTTGTGTGATAGTTTAGGGTTTCATTTTCTATTTGGAAGCTACGAATGCAATCTAGGTTCTATGGTTATCAACTTGGGTGTGCAAATGACTTTGTTGATGGATGAGGCCATGATAGGGTGTATCCCTACTCTATTCACCTAAAAAAATTTAGTAATCTACGTAAATACTTCCAATATAATATAATGATGCTTTATTACTGATAATAAAAATATAAACATGAAACTTGTTTGGAAAAGTATTCAAGATCTCCACAAACCTGTGGCCAAGCAGCATCATACCATATGCTTATATGATTAATATCCATTATCTCCAAGACTGATATAAACAAATCGCCAAGATCCTTCTTTGAGGAACTTGATGGATGCCACCTGTTACCACTTGAACTAGCACCCCTTTGCAAATGTAGACCCAGTGCTACTGACAATAAGCTTGGGAGGTGTTAAACCCAATGTCACCACAGTCTAACCTCTCAACACTTTAGGCAACTCCAGAACCCAAGGGAAACCCTAATCGATGAAAGATACCTACAACCACCAACAAGCCACAAATACCTTCCACCAAGCCCTAATGGCAATGATCAGTGCCTTATCAGAGTCAAAGTGCCTTATCGAAGTCAAACAATATTAAACCAGACAATAATCATACGATATTGGAGTTTCTTCTTTATCACAAATCTCAATAAATTATCACAAATCCCAAGACAATTCACGTTCCCCAAGGCAAGTCCTCATAAGGTGCGCTCCCTAGGGTTAGAAGATCTGCACACCAAGGCGCACTTGTAGGATGAACCAAAAATACTAAACAAGTATTATTGATTTTAGGCAATTTCATGTATCCCAATGCACTTACTCAAAAGGAGACGCTCTCTAGGGTTTATGAAGAAAACCCTAGGGAGAATTTGTTATGTGGATCAGAAATACAAAAACACATATTTTTGGATTATTGAATTTATTTAGATATATAGGGTTTTTCGACATTATATCATTTTTGTATTTTTTGCATAATATAAAACATGTAAAAATTTGAAAAAGAGAGATAGAGAGTTTGTTGGGATAGGGAAATAGACCTTATCTCAAACCCGGGGGCTATGAGAGATTGAGGCTAACGTCCCTCCTCTTCAGATGGTATTCAATACTTGCAACTACGGACAAACTAGCAACCTCAAAGGTTAGGTAGCGAAACCCTAATTAGGGAAAACAAAGAAGTCCAAGGCCTAATTAAACGACAAAGAGCTCCTTGTAGGATGGTCTCCTCAAGCAAGTTGACAAAATATTAACAAAGAAACCCTAATTCAATCCAAAGAACTTCAAGAGCAACGTTAAACTAGGGTTAGGAGAGAAACTTACCAACATTAATCAAGAATGAGCAAGAAAGTGTGCCTTGGGTCAACCTTGAGCATGAATTATTACAACTAGTCTTCGCATCGACTTGTCATGTGCAAAATAAAACCCTAGAAGACATTCCATTCATCCTTCAAGCAAAAATAGACATCCCAAGAGAGGTGCACAAAGCTCAAGTACTCCAATATACCAAGAGAAAAAGAAAAGTTTCCATATTTGAACCCTTGTCGCTGTTTTAAAATGAGGTGAGGTTATCTTATTTATATGAGACAACCCTCAACCTTTTACAAATTCAAGCCTACAAAGTTAAAAATTATAAAATCTTAGGTTTGTACACCCACAAGTTGGGGACTAAACTGCAAAATGACATAAAATAACAATAAAAATATGCAATTAGGCTCCACCAAGTGCAAGGTGAGCCAAAAGAAGGACGTCATTCCCCAACTAACCCCAACAGATGTTTTTCCCTCAGCGTCCTCCTTTTTTAACAATGTAGTTCTTTAAGGAATGAACGTGGTGGGTCTGAAGACTAAGAGGAGGGGTTTTACATCAAAACAATAGGTCCTGTTATCACATATATAGTAGCCGGGCTACCATACATTATTTTTCTCATGCCAGTACACTATTCAGCCAGTTCCTTTACATTTGAGATGCTGAGATGAGCATCTATATTGGATCACTATCAGATTTTGGACAGCAGTTGTATTCCCCATGCCATGACTGAGTCTCAGGACACTCAGAGAGATGACAGATGTAGCCATTATACCATTTGTACAGAGCAGTCAATAGTGCCCAGAGTTGCAGTAGCAGTTTCAGAGGACAGATGATGGTAAAGGTTGATGAGCATTCAGGTATATGACTCAGCAGGTATATCATTGTGTTATGGTTATATTGCTTTTATACTTATTCTTATAGCATGTCTTAGCACTTAGTGTCATGATCTGGCGATCATATAGATATGTGGACCTAGTTGATCTTATTATATATATTATATTGTCCCTACTCAGACTTAGAAGTTCACTATTCATACTCATTGGTTTTACCCTCCTTAGGGAGAATAGAGGTGATCATTCCACCATACCTTGACTTGCTAGTGTTGGCTCCATTATTCATTGTCTTCATCCATCCATTGCCTACCTTTTAGTTTATCACCCTGACTTGCTACTTGACTAGTGACATGGAGGATCTTTTCCCCACTATAGCCTTTGTATTGGATGAGCTTCCCTGTTTATTGTGTCTCAGCTTTGAGTTGGTGACAAAGCTTACCTTTGGTGAGTTGGATTGTAGGCCTAAATCATTCTGGTCGGTTTTCCCGATGTTTGGCATTGGCTCGAACTCCCCCTAGTCACTTGAGATGTTGTTGGCTAAAACTAAAAGCTCATGTACTATGTATGGAAACTAATAAATTCGCCCATGGAAACTAAAAAGGGCAAGAGCGATGAACTGCTGAAAAATACTCCTCGAAAAGTATAAGAAAGGTCCAAAAAGCAATGATTCTTAAAAGCTATATCTAAACAATTGCTGACCTTATATGTGTATGAAAAACATGCCCTGGATGCAAGCTGCAACTAGTTGTGCTTATCAGCACACCTGAGATCCGAAGGGTTATGTAGGCCAAAAAGGCCATGAAATGAAATTGAATGATCCTAATGAACCTGGATCAACTTGATATAGACATGATGCCTAAGTTGAATAAGCACTCTCTAAACAACTTATCCATTTGTGAGACACCGCCATTCCCTGTGTTGTTGCTCATTCAGTGTATACTATGGTGTGTATTCCCTTTCCCATTGCCAAAATGTCACAAAGTTAAGTCGGTCAAGTCATCCCTTAGCCTAGCCAGTTATCTTAGCCTTCACCCTTCACTAGCAAATTGATCACAGCTATGAAGTGAGTATGGTCTTGAAAGTCTAGTCTGAGTAATAATAATAATTAATGACATTATATATTTGGATTTAGATCGCCAGTAATGATTACTTTGTGTTATAATTGTTATTTGAATAAGTTGTAGAGCATGCATTAACCTTTGACACTTTGCAGCTGCTTCCGATGATGGTCTGAGTTATATTTGGTCATGTCTAGTTTGACCAAGGTCAGCCATAGGACAAGAGATGGTTGGACCTTGTGATGATATGGATTGATGATATATGGTCTATGTACATGTACATGATGATTCTATGTAGCAGCTACAGGGTTATGATGATGATTCATGGTTTACAGCAGTATTTGATCATTTACAGATTAGTATTATTTGACCTGTTCCGGTATATTGGATATATATTTTGATCATACAGAGACTCATATGGTGTATGAGTACACATCTTGGATGGATTTGGACCTTCTGAGTCCAATGAGACAGTTTGTTTTCAGTTCCGGGCACTTACAGTGATGATTGAGCCTCAGTAGGCTATCCCAGTGCAGTTTTGGTCTGTCGGAGACCCTGTCAGAGCAGATGTGATTTTTATCCGGTTGACCTAGGGCGCTGTGCTTGGAGGGGGTGGTCCAGCCACTTGTTTTTACCATATTACCCCCCTCCCGGATACACTGATGCCCTCACCTTGACAGCGCAGGCACTCCAGGAGGCAGTTTGGGGCAGTTTCACGCTTCCTAAGGCATTTCAGGATTGGTAGAAATGGTCATTAAGGAAATCGATTTGAGCTACTGAGGCAATGTTTTGGCATGGGATGATCAGTGATGATGGATTGATGTCTTCCACACCTCCTCCAGCAGTTTCAACTTCATCGGGGCCCGCATCCATCACTTATGGTGCTTTCTGATGATTTCTGAGGTCTTTTGAGGCCTATGATTTGACCATAGAGGCATGATTTGGTATATTGATGACTATTTTATTATTATTGTGCTATGGGGATTGACCAAGGGTTGCTAAAATTACCCCTTGGACCCACCATAAGCTTCCTATTATATTTTGTCATCATGATTTGGTGGGATTCCCCTCTTCTAAGGCGATTTTGTTCACTTATATTATATTTTATTAGTGATCCATGTATTTTATTGTTGAGCTCATCTCAACCATTGATTAGACATTTGTATCTTTTAATCTTAGCCACTCATTCAAAAAGTGGTTAGGATTTTGATGCCTTTCCTTCCTATTTAAAGGAGAGAGCTTCTCATTGTAAGGGGTCTTTGGCTCTTGGATTATTGGTATAGAAAAACTTTCTTGTGGAAATTCTTGTGGAAATTCTTGTGGTCTCCTTTGCATCTGGTGTTCTTAGATGGTGATTGGAAAGTCTATTGCAACCTAGCATTTGGAATTTGTCGTAAGATCTATCTATTTTGGAAATCATTGTCTTGTCTACAGGAGGGCGACTTCAACAAGGGCGATTTTGCAAGGCTTCTTCAAATCGACTTTCTTGGCATTTGCTTGTATTAGGGGGTTATCATCAGTATCATTGTGATCTATGCTATCTTTCTGTTACTTCTCTTGTGGCATTAGTCTTATCTCTTGATCACATCAAATCTGATATTGTTGACGTTTGTTGTGCAGGAGGGAGGGCGCATTGGCTTCTTGGACTAAATCGATTGCATAGAAAACTACCTCAAAGCTTCTCAAATTGATCGGGTTTGCATAGATCATCATCATCAAGGCATCTACAAGGTTACCCAGGTAAGATCCACAGGTTTGTTTCTCTAATCTTGATCCAATCCATTGACATAGCTCATAAATTGATAAAACCCTTATTTCTTCAAACCCTCATTTTTATATTTTTTCAGATCTACTAAGATCTAGTGGCTTCTTGGGTAAGATATTTAAAACCCACCTCTATAATATCCACGGCATCCCGGATCTATAGTTTGGTGAGGATTGGCCTCCATTTGACCCTCTTCCCAAGGCATTTAGCCTCTCCAAGCAAGGGCGCACTTCCTAGTTTGGTGGGTTGACCTAGATCTAGTATGTGGGTAGTTGAGATCCCGCTTGATTCATGATCTACACATCCAATAACCTGCCCCCAAATTGTCACTTTTCTGATTTCTACCTTGTGGGCCCTATTCCACATTTTAAGGGATTTAATCCCCATTTTGGACCACTTGGTATCTTTAAACTCAAATCTAGTAAGATCTAGCCATCGAATTGCCTTGAAATTGTAGATCCACACTCCCACTTGATCAACCTACTTGGATCTAAAGTTTGGATGCCATTGGATTTGTCTTGACCCATTTATCCCACATTTTAGCCTCCTTGGGTAAAGTCGCACCACCTTGGAGAAGTGAGTTGTCCCACTTCTAGGACATGGGTACATGAGATTTTTGTGGATTTGGAACGGGAGTAATTCAAAACCTAGGTCTAGTAAGTCACCTTGTCAAATCTTGCCTTGGAGATAGCATTCCTTGTTTTAAGGGATTGTGGTCCACTTAAGTCAAACCTAGATCTAGACCTATTCATCCATCAAGACTTTAATTGCCCACTTGTCTCATGCAATAGGAGTCCTTAACCACAAGTTAACTTTACTTTGACTCCATTATCCCAATTCCCAAGGCACTGGTCTCTCTCCAAGTCAATTCGACTTTCCTAGATTGTTGGATTAACTTGTGGTTTGACCCTTGATTGGTGAGCTAAACCCTTTGATGCCATCATACTTCATTATCAAGCTTGTCACTTGTACTAGTTAGCCCCAATTCAACCCCTAAACTACCCTGCATTGGACACGGTTCCCAAGGCAGTGGATTTTCTCACATTGAACTAGTACTTTAATCTTGGATCCTATTTCACAAATCATAAGTCACTTTCACATCAATAATGAACCAAAGCTATACTCATTGAACCCCTCACTTGTCTTGTGACTTCATCCTAAGGTCTAGGATAAACCATACACCTTACTTCACTTAGAATTAACTTGATTTGGTGTCTTGGTTTTGATCTCTCCTGTCGAGAGTAGATCGGGTCTCCCCCTTTGTTGTCTGGGCTAGATAACATAAAGTGAAGGTTGCCTCGACTGGCGTGACAACCATCTATTGGAGGTCGAGATGATCGTGGTTGCACCTTTTGAGTTGCCCTTCCCTATTGCCATCCATGAGTGGATACATCCATAGGGGTAACTACAGTTTAGGTGATAACAGGTCCAAGTGGGGAAAATGAGGTGTGCTAAATTGAATGTGACATCACTTACACATGCAATCACCTCTACAAAGAAAAATATGAGTGTGGCCATGTGTCCCAATGATTTGTCTCAAGGGCACCATACACTTACCAAAGGGTAGTTAGCAGAGCCACAAGGCCAGTGCCTCCTTGAGGTGGAAACCAAGGGGACCTGCCATGACCTGACCAGGGGTATTTGGCCCCAAAATCAACACTCTACAATATAGCCCCAAAACTTGGCCTTTACAAAAGAAAAGGAAACCCCTCACTCTGGTACATCTGGAAGGAACGCTTTAGACACTCTAAGGATTAACACCACCAATCTAACTCCCAAATAAAATATGCAGTATATAAATTCAGAAATGGAAAATGCAATTATTCCTTCCACTGAACAGGGGAGGACACACTTTATATATAGGATGAAATCCAAAAAAAGTGGCATAAAAGAAAGGCAATACATAAAAAATCAATCTAGCAAACAAAATACATACTATGGTTATCCTCTTGAGTCTTGATTACAAAATAGTTCTGTCATGGCAACAAAAGGCATGTTTAGCACTAATCATCCTCTGCTGGGGGCAAGGGGTGCATATTAACAATACTAATTTCTTCGGGGATCAACAAAAACACCAAACTAGCTTCCAAATGAAGTGTACCTCATATGAATGAACATACAAAGAGTACAAAAAATGCAGCAATTCTTTACCCCCAGCAAAGAGGGACACACTAGCATAGGGTGTGTTACCCCCCACCATTTTGCATGGGTGTCCACGTGTGATTTTGATCACACTCTTGAGAGGGGTGACACACAAATAATGCATAGTACAGTCCTAATGTGAGGATATGCTACGGTTGATCTTGCCCTTGCCCATGGAATGTTTCAACTTTCTTCCCATAGAAAATGATATAACCCTTGGAGCGCTGTTATTTTTGGGTAGCATCTTTGCCTATCTTGAGGTTCTGGTCACTGTTTGAAGACAGTATTCCAATTCTGCCATATTTATATAATTCAAACAAGCAGGGTAATGGCACATGTCTCAGCAGGGGTATCCAGTGTGGTTGATGGCAGCCAGAAGCAAGGGAAATTTATGGATCAACAGCAGTGACATTCTCATCTTCAGATCTGGGCATTAAATCAAGCAAACCTGGGCACGATTTCAGCACTTGACAGTGGTGAATTTACCGTACTGTTCAAGTCTGTGGGTAAAAGATGGTAAAGAGAAGTTGATGAACAGCAGTCTTATTGATTCTGGGCACTTTTCATCATAGAACAAGGTGAAACCAGACCTAAAAAGGAAATCTGGATTAAATTTGAGGATAGATCTGTGCACCAAAGGGCAGCTCTGGGCATATATGACCCTAAAACCACCATAAACCAGAAATCTGGGCAGTCTCTGAAGGCAGATCAGCTGTAAAAAAACCTTGAATCAACAGTTTTGGAGCATTAAAACAACAGTCCTTTGAGTGCTGAGTTAATTCCAACCCTAAATCAACATCCTAGAGTGGTCATGGAAAATTCTGGGCATGCATATTGGTGAAAACAGACTCTTAACCCCTCCCCCCCAATCAGCGGTAGACGGGCCTCTTTTAATTCTGGGCAATTAAGACAGCCCTTGAACAATAATTCTGGGTACGAACAGCAGCCCTAGAAGGGATCGATTCACTTTTGTGCACTTGTTTGCTGTTGGAGGATGACCTTCTCTCACTTTTTATGGAACATTAAACCTTGGAAGCATATAGGCCAGCACTTGTCCCCTTCATTGATTATATGCATCAGATTCGAGTTTGGAGATCTATAGGATTTCAGTGGCCAATGTGCAGTTTTGGAGATAATTTACAGACCTGTAGCATTCAGTAGCCTCTTTTAATTCTGGGCAATTAAGACAGCCCTTGAACAATAATTCTGGGTACGAACAGCAGCCCTAGAAGGGATCGATTCACTTTTGTGCACTTGTTTGCTGTTGGAGGATGACCTTCTCTCACTTTTTATGGAACATTAAACCTTGGAAGCATATAGGCCAGCACTTGTCCCCTTCATTGATTATATGCATCAGATTCGAGTTTGGAGATCTATAGGATTTCAGTGGCCAATGTGCAGTTTTGGAGATAATTTACATACCTGTAGCATTCAGTAGCAGCTACAGCATCCTTTTTAGGTCTAAAATGCAGCATTCAGTGGACTATTTAACCCCAAAAAACAGTGAAGGGTTGGTCCCCTCGATCATTATAGTACTCAGCATCAGAGGTCATTTTGCATGCACCTTTGGGAGGAGTCGTCCCCTCTTGAAAACCTTCTTCATGGAGATTTGATGGATATTTCTCTTTTTTACTGTAGCAGACACCTGTTTCTGTGCCCTACCTATCACAGCATTCAGCATTTTGATGTAGGAGGTTGCAAGCAATTAGCAGTTTCCTTTGTTATGTGAATTTTTATACATGTATCCTAAGGAGGGCGTCCACCCTTTGAGGAACTTTGGGACTTTGCTTTTGGGACTTTGCTTTGGAGTTATCCATTGCCTTATGGAGGACGATTCCCCTTTCGAGGATGTTTCTTATCACTTGGAGGCTTCTAAGGGTCTTGATTGTGGATATGTTGACATCTTTCATAGGGTTCCACCTGAAAGGTTGAAAGCTTGTTGCCTAGTGGGCATCACTTGGTAATTTCTAGAAGCTTTGTGTGGTTGTATCATTGTATGTGGACATTCCTTGGAGGTTCAGCTTTCATTGTAGACATAACTTGTTGAGAATGTTTCCTTTGCAGAAGCCCTTGGAGGCTAGTGTGGACACATTTGATTGGTTGGGCCTTCCATGTGTTCAATTAGTTGGTTCAACTTCCTCATGGATTGCTTTGTGGACATGCCTTGTGGGCATCTTCTTATGATGACTCGATGAGAACTTCCTTGGATATTGAGTAGTGGACAGCCCTTGTTACTTGAGATTACTTCATGAGCTAGCATCCATTTGGAGCCTTCTAGATGGGGCCATCCCCTTGGACGTTTTTGCATTTTAAGGATAGATTGGTTGCTTGTGGACACATTCTTGTTAGAGAATCTACCTTGAAGGGGCCTTTGGAGGCCATATGGCATCAGCTTATCATTTGTTCCCTTGCTTGATGGAGGAGCCCCTTCATTTTGGGGCCTTATGTATCTCATGTATTGTACCTGTGCCTTTGACCACTTTATTTTATTGCTTTGTTAGGATTTTGTTAGAAGTAAGTGGAATTTAGTATAATTTCAGCCCACCCTAGGCTAAATCTAAGGAAATAATGAATATTTGATTGTGAAGGAAGTTTGAGCTACGAGCAAATTTTGTCTAAGGGTTTCTCTCTTGTTAATGTGTAGCATCTCTCTTGCTATTGTGCTTATATATTAAAGACCATGTTTGTTAGCATTGTCCATGTTACTTCTCTTGAGCCATTTTAGGGGCAAAATTGTCTAAGTGGATTGGATCTTGGATAAGGTTTTATGTTGGATTCAATTGAAGTTCTTGCATAGAGACAAGTCTTTCTTTACATTGTCTTTCATTTGGATGGTGCAATTCTAACCCTTTCTAGTGTAGGGGTTCAGTCAAGAAAGAAGTAAAGAAGGGATTGGTCCTTCTCCTTATGATTGCAAGTTGACTGTTGAACCCTCCAATACATCCACTGAGGCTAGGGTTGCCTAGATCTCTCTCACTTCCTAGGTGATCTTTGAAGCAAAGCCCTCTAAGTTAGCAACATATTGACTCCATTTGCCCCAGGTTGGATTGGCACCAATCCTTTGAAGTGGGTTCCCTTATCCTCCCATCATCCTATTGTATATCTCTATACTACAAACCTTTTCTAGGGCAACCTTTTGGAATCACCTTGCTACTTATTGCCTTTGCCCTAGTAAACCTTAAACCTAGGGAGTAAACCTTAAACCTAGGGAACACTCCCCCTTGAGTTGGAGAAGAGCCAACCCAAAGTAAGAGGGGATAGGCGTGATGACATTGGCTAGTTTCCCTTGGTTCCCCTCGAGCTAGTATGCATCTTTGGGACTTTAAACACGCGTGTTGGTTTGGGAGGTAGCAAGGTGAAACCAAGATAAAGAGACATAGTGACTAGAGCAAGACACAAGAAACAAAAATATGTCTAATAAGGTATTGCTATATATGAGGCAAGATAGTTGTTGGCTTTTAATGATATACACAGGAGATGAAAGATAAGAAGAGTTATTTTATTATTCAAGAAGTCATTGTCTACAATGAGGGAGATCCCCTTATAAGTTTAAGGATTTATTCATGAGGTGGTTTAAAATACCTACCTCACCTAACTACTCCTGAGTCCTAACAAATGACACTTTATGATTAGTAACTCATTATTAAAGTCACTTTAACATATTGTGCCTATTACTTTAAACTATAGATTGGAATGTTGATACTCCAACACCCCACCTTAACATCACAATACTCTTTATTTTTTACCTATTAGCCCCCCTTGTACCAAAGATTCAAACACTTATAAAGAAGATTTGATTACAAAGATAGCATAAAACATTATTTTATTTTCAACTTCTCATATTTCCATATACTGGACCCTGTGTTGGTGCTCTATCAAACTGTCATCTCCTCCAATATGAAGGCAGAATTCATCAGTATCCACCTAAGCAGTCATCTTGCCATCTCTCCTTCTCTGAAGTAGGAATCCAGCTTAATAACCTTGTTGCCATCTCTCCTTAATGAAGCGGGTTAGGAATTCACCTTGACAGGTGGAGTACTCAACTCATGTACCCAACCGGAAATTTAAGTCACTGATTAAAAAGGATAGTCTTTTTCAGATGTTGCTTGAAGCAAATCATCGTCTTCCTCATTTGGCTTATTTTCTTCTTATTTTCTTTTGAATTCCAAGCCATATAACTTCTTCCACTCTTCCTTACTATGCCTTTGAGTACATCAGTTGCCTGGATTTTACAATCCCAAGCATTATGACCACAATAATAACATTTTTTCCTTTTTTACACTGCTGCTATCTTCTTTGTTTTCATATTTGGTTTTTCCTTTGCTAAAGAAGAGTCTTCCTTCATCTTTTCCATCATCAGACTCGGTTTTCCTTTGCCATGAACATCAAAATCATTGTCCCCAAACGTTGTCATGGAATATTGCTAAGTGTGTTGGTAGTACGGCTGCTGTTACACCAAAACCCGCAGGTGATTGGTAAACTCACCTCCGCCAGATTTAAGGATCCACGAGAGGCGATTAGTCCCTTGTCACAATACACCTGGGAGCGCTGACTACTTGCAAATTTGTGCAACAATCTCCCCCTCAGCGCGAGCCGAGTGTGTATCGAACTCGTGACCTCTAGCTCTGATACCAAGTGTTGGTAGTACGGCTGTCGTTACACCAAAACCCGCAGGTGATTGGTAAACTCACCACCGCCAGATTTAAGGATCCACGAGAGGCGATTAGTCCCTTGTCACGATACACCGGGGAGCGCTGACTACTTGCAAATTTGTGCAACAATAGTTTAAATTACAGTTGGGCCGACTTAAGAGTGACTTCATCTAATTTTATTTATATTTGGTTTTCCATCCACAAGTCTTCAAATGTGAGGGTAACAAGGGATTCTTCAATGGTCACATCAACATTTAACGTCTCCATCATGCTTATGTGCTTCTATATAACCATCAAGTATTGTGGGTCAAGGGATAAGATTCCCACACCCTCAAAGGTATTAAAGACCACAATATGTAACATGTAAAGGTTACAAGACCACATGGACCATCTGGCCAAACTATCATGTCCTTCGTGCCATGTCATCAACCTTAATTACTCCTTTGTCATTAGGATGTCATCAATGACAACCAGTGCTCAACAAACTCCCCCTTTGTCATTGATGGCAACACCTCCTCAATTTCTAAGTGTTGGTAGTACGGCTGCCGTTACACCAAAACCCGCAAGTGATTGGTAAACTCACCACCGCCAGATTTAAGGATCCACAAGAGGCGATTAGTCCCTTGTCACGATACACCGGGGAGCGCTGACTACTTGCAAATTTGTGCAACAATCTCCCCCTCAGTGCAAGCCGAGTGTGTATCGAACTCGTGACCTCTAGCTCTGATACCAAGTGTTGGTAGTACGGCTGCTGTTACACCAAAACCCGCAGGTGATTGGTAAACTCACCACCGCCAGATTTAAGGATCCACGAGAGGCGATTAGTCCCTTGTCACGATACACCGGGGAGCGCTGACTACTTGCAAATTTGTGCAACAAAGTGTAAATACAATGCAACTGTAATTGGAAGGTAAATTGTTTAATAAAAACAACTTTGGCCTCGTCTTCTTCTACAGGGCAACCAAGAATGCAACATGGGATCCTAGTCTCATGAGATGGAAGATGCTTTACAACCCTCTTCATATGGTGGCATTTTAACCAAACCCAAATGGTTTCATAAGAAACCAAAGGAAAATGCCTTTATCAACCAACAAGTTTTATGCTTGTTATGACATACTAAAATATGGGTTGAGTTGGAGAAATATTTGAAATCAGAGTGGCACTTTACAGATGAGGACCACGCAAATAATAGGACAAGACTTGGGCCCATGAACTTTTGAGAGCGAATAAGGAGCCAGTACTCCCTTGCTCCGTGCTTTGCTATTCCTCTACTTTCACAGGTAACTCCAAATCAATCAAGGTGGAGTGATTTCATGCCTAGAGTATAGAAGACATAATCCAATGCGGAGAAGACCGTCCAAACAGAGATGAGATCTTTCTATTGTTTTTCTGGCAATTACCAAGATATAGAGAAGGCTATAGAGCCATTGATAAACTTGGAATTTTGTCCAGTGTATTCATTGAAATATGAATTTGCCTGAGATTAACTTAAAGCCAAACAAAGCCATTTCATTGTTGGTTTTCCCATTTGGGTTTCCAAGGTAAAATCCAGTGTTCCACAGGGACGTGTCCCACAGGGTGGGGAACGCGCCCCCTCACTCCCCCACGTTTCCGGGACAGGGAAACTCCTGGGGAAACGTTTCCCCATGTCCCCCTTTTGGGGGAAACTTGGGGAAATGCGTTTCCCCAAGTTTCCCCAGGTGTGGAACGTGTTTCCCCTCGGGGGGGCTTCTGGGCGTCCCCCCACATGGGGGAGGGACTTTTGGGCGTCCCCCACAGATAGGGGGGGCTTCTAGGCGTCCCCCCCACATGGGGGGCTTCTAGGCGTCCCCCAAAAGCCCCCCCTGAGGGACACTCAGAAGCAGAGCAATTTTGTAAAATTGATAGCAGCTCTTGCATGTTGCAAGAATTTGGTTAAAGCCTGGTGACTTTTCCATTTCATCATTTTTTTTCAGTTCTTGGTTCATACATTCTGCAGACTTTTTGCATATCTGAACTCAATAATCTATTCATATGGAAGCCAGAAATTTCAACAGAAAATTCAATAATCTATTTGTAAAGAAGCCAGAAATTTCAACGGAAAATTCAATAATCTGTTTGTAAAGAAGCCAGAAATTTCAATGGAAAATTGCAAATCAAAGCGGAATTCTCGAAACCCATGATTGTGATTTAGACAAACACTCTAAATCCATTATTATCATTTAGACAAGGGTTTTTAAGCATAATTGCTGATAATTCAGTCTTAACGTTTTAGAATGTGATCTGACTACTACCACCTGATTGAAATGTTGAAAGAAAAAGGGTTTGAAATGTTACAATATGCTTATTAGCTCAAATGTGAGATTGAAAAATAGTCTCTGGGGTTTTCAAATTTTTAGGTCCTTTTATGTGTTTTCTTAGGACGAGATTCACTAACTCCTTAATTTTGCTCAGGCTGGAGCAACTGCTGTGAGACTCAAAGCCAGGAACCCATTGGTAATTTTTTCTGGTACAGAACTCATTGGACTGTTAGTTCAATATTTCAGCTTTATAATTTCTTTGTTTTTAGGTCAGGCTACCTTCCCTTCTTTAAGAGCCATGACTGAGAGGTATCGTCCACAACTTGCTCATGGTCTCATTTGCATATGAAACTGCATTACCAAGAGCAGCTTTAATAGCACCTCCACGTTATCACAGAACTGTTGTCACCTTAATATGATCCACACCTTGACAGACTTTGGTTATCTTTACAATGTCTTTGGTTGATTCACGGATAATGAAAAATAAACATAAGAAATGTTGTTTAACTTATTCAAAGAAGTAAACTGTACCTGAAGCTCGCCTGGTCCATTGTAATAGAAGCGCAGGTTTTCCAATGCCGCAGTTTGGCCAATACTTAAAAGGACACACAATACTTAAAAGGACACATGCAGTCTAATTAGGAGTATAGGACATATTTTGATGCCCACAATCATCATGTGGGTGAGCGGCTATAACCCAAACTCTACACTGCTGCCGCGTGTCGTATGTGTGTGTTTTCTTTGTAGGGGTTCTCATGTCCAGAGTAATATGAAAAGAGTTCCATCTCTTGGATTCTTGCCCTGGAAAGCTTTAACCTTATAATTTATCGCTCCTTATACCTTTTACCATCATTTCAAGGATTAAGAAATTGAATTGATTTGTAAATTATATGCGTAATTTTTATTCATTTTACAAAATCAAATTTGAACACGAAGTAATTCGATTCATTCCATTAACTGACATCTACTGTTCATGTGTCGTCAAAATGTATATGTGAATAATTAAGCCATAGTTTGGCTTGGCTTCGTGTAAGCAGTTGGTATTTTGCTGAAGAATGCTTTGAAAAAGACTTTAAACAACTTTATACTTACACAAGAGCAAAACCCTTATAAAATCGCCAACTTCCTTATAGAATCCCTAGCTTCCTTCCCCAAGGTCTGCCTCCCAACAAATAAAGCACACGGCTGTTTGGCTCGACGTCCCTGCAGTCTTCAGCATCTATATAAAATATATGAACAGAATAGTCCCATTGGCCTACTTTTGGTCGTTTGTTGGACATTAATGTCCTATCTTATCTTATCTCTGTTGATTTTTGGGCAGCATCGAGAGCAATTCTCCAGTAGATTGGCATCAACCTGGGGCTGAGAACCTATTCAGGGACTAGGATGTTGATGTACTTGATCAACCTGAATAAACCTTTCTTATGAAGATTCTAGAAGACAAGTTTGACCATTGAAAGTGTGGAGAAGACCAATGTATAGTACTTATGAGAAGTCCTAAAGTTGAGTCTAGGAGACTCAAGTTAGAAGCAATTGGAAGAGAGCTTATCTCTTAGCACGTGTGGATCATTTGAGAGCTTGAAGATTCCTTATGAAGGAAGGAAGGGCACTATATCTCTTCTATGACATGTATGGACCATATCCATCACTACAAGACATAACAACTTCATAAAAGGTCATGTAAAGACCTAGCGCCCACCTAAGAAGAGGTCATAAACACCTAGGGCCCAAGTCAAGTAAAAAATGAAAGAAGAAAAGTCCCTTACTTATGATGATGTACCTTGAGTTGGTACGTATGGGCCATAAAGACCAAGAGAAGGGTCCAAGATGACTTGGTTAAGGGGTTATGATCATGGAACCCCATTGAAGGTCCAAGAGCCCACTAGCAAAGGACCAAAAGACCAAGATGAAAGTCAAAGGGTTAAAAGTGAAAATAAAATAATATAACCCTAACTAAGAGTATTTTATTATTTGTTTATTCCTAACACTATGGATGTGACCTCAAAGATGGATTATAAATAGAGAGTGAACTCATTTGAACAATACACTCATGAAATCTTCATCTCTGTTCTAAAAGATAATTTCTTGAGGCATTTTCTCTCTCCATGTGAACTGGATCAGCTTGAAGGGGCAGTCACATGGGTTCTTTGTTTTGTTTTGAGAACTGATCAGCTAATGAACGCAATCGCAGGTGTAAGGGCCTCTATTGAAGACAGACGCAGGGGTTTGAAGGGTTGTTCCATCCCACACGTACTCTGATAGAGCTGTTCCAGCCCACCCATATTTTGCTAGGGCTGTTCCAGCCCACCCGAGCTTCATTTAGGGACTGTATCAACAGTCTGCAGCCCTACTAGGGCTTACTCCAGACACCTAAAGGCATCTGCAGCCCTGCTAGGGCCTTCTCCCATCACACGAGCTCTGTTTAGGGCATGTTCTCAGCGCTCTTGGAGCACCAGCAGCCCTGCAAGGGTTTATTTCAGGCACCCAAGGTTACAGTTCAGGGATCTAAGAACTTAGGCAAGAATTTATTCCAAGCCCCGAACCTTGACTAAGGCATGAACTCAGCTACTACAGAGTAAATCAGTCAATCACAGTCTCAGATCAGTCAAATAGCAGCCTTCACTTGGTTAGCAGCAGTCTCAATCTTGGTGAATGCAGCCTCTGTTTAGTTAATTGCAGAGTTGACGTTTAGATCAGTGGCAGCCTCTTGTTTAGTCAACAGAAGTCAAGGTTCAAGTGGATTGCAGAAGTTAGGATTTGGACAAGTTGATTTGATGGAAACAGTCATCATTTACAGATTTTTTCTTCTCTTGATCTCATATTCAATGATATGCAACAGTTAGGGTTGTTCAGTGTGACTGGTGGCAGCAGTCATTCTTCTTCTACAAGCAGTCTCTCTTAGCAGCCTCTTCTCTTACTGTCAATAACATGCCAATCTCATAGCAGTAAATAAAGGAGATCAGGGTTTGTATCAAATTGCAGAAGTCATTATCATCAACAGGCTGCCATGGTTTATCATCATTGAAGTTCAAGGCTAAGTTGCACTGAAACAGATACGGAAACGGATACGGATACGGGGGGCGACACGGATACAACAAATTTTCAAAAAATCTGGATACAATACGGCAGGGAAACGGCATATATATATATATATATATATATATATAAAATCTATCTAAAATTTAACATTCATCATTTAAATTTTAGGGGTAAAACCCCTTCTCAATTCCATCCATTCTCCTCACTTGTTAAAAAGAAAAAGAAAAAGGCCTTTCCCAAACCTCTTTTGTCCTCTTATGATCTCTTCCTAAAGTAATTTTAATTTAGGGATAATAAAAGAGGTTGTCTACCATTAGCATCGCCTAATTCGAAGGAAAAGACATCAAAATAAATTTGAAATGCCACACCACGTGGAGCAATAGTGCAGGCAGTTGTTACGGCGTTCAGCAGAGAGACATATGAAAAAAACTGGCAGTTGGAAGATGACAATGCAACGATGCTCTTCAAATCATGAGAACGTAGACAAAGGAAGCGATAGGCCGCTGCACACGGAAATAAAAAAATGCTTGTTGCAGCAAGCCCAGTTCATCTTGAGCACTGATTCTTTTCATGAATAAAAAATGCAAACAAGACAGAGGGACGTTGCATTTCCCTAAACAGCTAGTGCTCCATGCGGACAACAAATGCAATTGCACCATATGAGGGGAGGTCGGGTTTTTAAACTCCATGCAGACATATGAGAGACACCCATGGCGTGAGGAGTCAGAGTAACGAGGAGTTGTTGCTATGCCAGGCACCCTTGTAGAGAGGAGAAACAAAACGTTTCCAAATTCCCCCGATCTATTTCCATATTTCACCGATCCATTTCTGATTTCATCAATCCGTATCTTGCTACGATTGAAACATATCCATTCTGTTTCGCCAATATTTCGAATCCGCTTCTGTTTAAGATATGGGGAACGGCGTTTCAGGGGTTGAAGATGACGTTTCCGGTAACTTAGGTTCAATGGTTTACCTAGTGTTATCCACTAAAATTGCACTTAGTGGATTCCGAGTGAACCATCGAAGACTTGAACAATCAAATTGTTCATTATCAGTGTTCTGAGGTCCATCAGGCCAAATTTTGGCCCTTTTTTAAATAATTGCATGTTCATACCCCTTGGGGATATTGTAAAAATGTGCTAGCATGATGGTTTTTGTAAAGAGCTTGGCTTCCTAGGACTTAGACATCAATCCGATCATTCCATGTTGTTTTTTTTCCTTGTCAATTATGCAATGTTGAATAAGCCATGTATAATCGACGAGTTTTTCACCCACTCCTCCAAAGTTGGAATGGTCGTTTTGGTGGTTAGGCCCAATGTTGAAAAAGTCAGCATCGGCAAAAAGTCGGCAAGGGTCCCAAATACAACTTCTCGGCAACATCGGCAAAAAAACGGGAAAAATTGACAAAAGTCGGCAAACATTAAAAAATACAAAATACATTCTTTTTTTTCAGAATTTTAAACATATAAAGCAACAATAACATCATATAAACACCTTGGAACATAAATATGGAGAAAGCGTTGATATATAGATGTAGTGGATGCAAATAACTCGGAGCGGTTTGATTTCAATGACTTGGACTGCTAAAAAATACATAAAAGTTTACAATTTTAATGAAAAAAATATATATTAAAGATACCAAGCTATGATTCCAAACCATTAGAGACAAAATATTATCAAAATTGCACCAAGTGCAATACATATCTAAATCAAAATTGAAAAAACATAATCATCAAAATCATTATCTATGTTTAGGATCCTATTCATCAATAGCACCATGTTCCCCCACCTCTAGGATCTAGCCCTTGCCTCTACCTCTAATCTCAAAGTTGATCCTCCAAGGACATCAATTAACACCCTTCAAATTTGATGAAACTTCTTAATCCAAGCGTTAAAATAAGGTAGAAGGAGCTTCCCATGCTTAATAAGTGATTTTGCTTGACTGAAAGGTACATTTTTTATTAAGGTCATGACGGAGGAATTCAATCAACTTCAACAATCGGGCATCGACACCACCAACATCAAGGTACATAGAGAGTTTGATGTGCTTCATTAAATTCCAATCCCTTACCCACATACATGATAGAATCCAGTGGAAACGTTGATCCTGAAATCCTGAAAACCATTAACTCTGTTGAATTCTGAATGGGATCTAAAATTCTACTTTTTGCATATGAAGTTTGATGAGGTTGGAACCACTCTCAAACATCCTGAAACAATCAATGGTAATGTTAAAAATTTAAGTAAAAGGATGGAAAATGAAAGATAAAGAAAATGTCTGGAAAATGAAAGATAAAGAAAATGTCACTGGAAAATGAAAGATAAAGAAAATGTCTGGAAAATGAAAGATAAAGAAAATGTCACTTTTACTTTAAGAATTTAACATTACCATTTAGTATTATTGACATCAACGTCACTTGTACAAAACTCATCAATTTTTTTTTTAAAAACTCGAGTTTTTAAAACTGTGAAAAAGCCTCCTTGGCGATTTTTTCCATTATGGAGGCCTAGGCAACTTTTTGGGTCAACCCGCGCTTTTTACTAAAAATTCGCGACTTTTTGGAAAAAGTCGTGCCTCAAGGACTTTTTAAAAAATCACGATTTTTCCCAGTCGATTTTTCGGCTTAGGGAAAAAGTCGCGACTTTTCCGATTTTTCGGCAAGGTTTTCAACGCTGGTTAGGCCTTAGAAGGTTATTAAAGTTCATGTGTCAATGTTTATGAGCATGCTAGACATCAAATTGAGTCAATATGAACATGCACTTGGTTCTAAGTGATTATTTTTCACTTAAATAAAAATTCTCTCAAAAATATTAAAAGAGAATTATTTAATTCAAAAAATAAAGATTTGGAGAAAATAAAATTTCCTAAATCTAAGGAAATTTGTCCAACTGAAGGCCCAGTTAGCTTAGCAATCAACATCGGAGACCGAATCAATCAAGATTCGGGTGATTGGCAATCAAATCAAGCAACTAAGAGTGAATCTTCAAGAGGGAATGCGCCCTCCTTTATTATTTGGGCGACTTCCTTGAGATGGCAATCCATTATTAGATTTTGGAATTTCTAAGATGAAGAGGGGCACCCCTCTTATGAGTTGGCTGCCACCTCTTCCAATCACACAAATCATGGCACGAGTTAAGGCTTGAATCTTTCCTCTTATCAAGGAATGCGCCCCCTTCCATCTCTAGTTTGCCAATTCGCCTTCCCTCTCTCATTCTCCTATTTAAGCAGGGCTTTGGTGTTGATGTATTTGTAACTTAGGAAGATATTCACTTGTATATTGTATGTATTACATTTGTACTTTATTGTATCCCCAGCGGAGATGTATTATTCCTCCGATTGGAAGTGTCGTCATTTGTACTTGCAAGTGTCGCAAGTTATATTGTAAGTGTCGTAACTTATATTTGATGGGTTGTTAGACCACCTTAGTGGGGTCGGCCCTGTATGAGTTAAGTGGAAGGGTTATTAGACTCCCTTAGGGAGTCGGCCCAGTTAGGGTAAAAGGCAAATTAAGTTAAAGTATAAATAGAGTGGTTGCACCACTCTATTTGCTCATTCACTCACTCATCCAACTCGCATAGTTGAGAGAGAGGAGTGCGCACAATGGAGGAGGAGTAGCTGCTGAAGACATCTATCTTTGGGGTTTCATCTTGGTGATCTTTGTATTGGGTGCTTATTCTATCTCTGAGGAAGTTGCGGGATTTTTCACCTTCTTGGTTTTCCCCAGTGAAATGCTTTGTGTCTCTTGTCTCTTGTGTTTGATATGTTGTACATGTTGTTCTCTCAGTTAAGATCCTAGATCATATTGAATTAAATGATGAAAAACTAACATTTGGCTCCATTCTATGTCATGGTCAAAGAGGACCAAAAGGCTGATGAGTCTTGTACTGAATTTTGTAATATCTATTGGAATAATAAAAGGCTTTGGATGCAAATCTGTGGTGTATGGCTCTATGTGTGTGGATGCAAATGTCAATGGTTTATGAGGTAACTGTAGCGCTTACTTTCGCATCCACACACGACTATCCGCCAACAATTGCACACAACCCGCCACCTCAAGAAAGGTAACCGCCCACAGTTGAAATGGCCACCACGTGGCATGGGACTGTGGCAAGTAGGTAGAGGAGGTTCTTGGTTGGCATTAGAGGAGAAAGAAGCGGGAGCATTTGGATTTCCCATAGGAACAGCACGCATAAAAGGATCAACCATTTGAAGACATAGGGAGGTTGGCAAATTGAGCTAGTAGGTTAACTCTAAGGGCAAACTGGAGATTGCAAGGTAAATTGAGGGAGTGTTTGGATTTCCCATGGGAGCAACAAAGCATAAAAGGTTCAAACATTCGAAGACATAGGGAGGTTGGAAAATCACGCTGGTAGGTCAACTCTAAGGGTAAACTGAAGACTGCAAGGTAAATCGGGGTAGAGAACAGAAGCCAGGGTGGATTGGCTTCATGCCCAAAGTATATAAGACACAATCGAAGACAAAGAAGACTATCCAAATAGAAACAAAAAAATTCTATTGTTGTTTGAGACATTTATAAAATTTGGAATTTGTATAATGTATCCATTGTAATCTGAATTTGCCTAAGATTAATCTGAAGCCAAACAAAGCCCCATTTCATTGTTGGTTTTCCCATTTGGGTTTCCAAAGTAAAATTGCTGTGTTATTATTGTGATTATGATTGATTTCTTCAGCACTGCTTTATGCATTTTAGTTACAGTATGCAAGTTTTATACATAAGTTTTAGGTCAATTCTCATAACGCATAGTGTGCATAGGGAAATTTTCAGGGTGCATAGGATGGGGGATGAAGATATAAAAATGCACACCTTCACTTCCCCACCCCATTTTAACACCTTCACTCCAACTTACGGAGGTGGGGATGGATGGCGGAGACATCATTTCACACCTTCCCACCCCCACCCCGATAAGCTTAATCCAATTATTGATTGTCTCGCATAAAACCATGAAACATAATAGATGTCGAAGAGCTTTTTAAGTAATCTCCTTTTGTCTCACATATTGATCATCGACATTGCTCCTAAAGAAGCGAGAGGCATTCTAATCTGAGGTAGGGGTAGACATGATCCATCAATTATTTCTGTGTGTGTGCAAGTGTCTGAAATGGTGCATTGAATTTAGATAGTGCATACGATGCAGTGAATATAGACACTATAACAGACCCAACTAAATTGGTGTTGTAAAGGTCAAGGATGCATGTGTGCCCCTCTGTGTAATGGTGCATTGAATTTAGACGGCACATTCAGTCTATTGAATATAGAGACTGACGCTGTAAAGGTCGAGGATGCATGTGCACCCCCGTGTGTAATGTCGCATTGAATTTAGATGGCGCGTTGAGCGTGTTGATTATAGACACGAGCACAGTCCCCAACTTCAGTTCACACTAATACCGACGTTGTGAAGGTTAAGGATGCATATCTTCAGTTCACAGTAATGGCTAAAGTATCACATTTTGAAACTCGAGATATGCAACCTCCAACTTCGCAACATGGAGGGGCATAGTTTAGATACGACTGTACAAGTCTTAATTACAAGTCTTGAGCAATAAACTTCAATGCACAATTTGAACATCGATGACTGAATTTCGGAATAAAACGTTTTGTGAAATTCAGGTACTCTGTAACTCACCGATGACTGCAAGCCATGGACGCCATTCCAAGATTCTGTGCCGTGGGTGGAATTCTTACCCCTTTTCTCTCCTGCCGAAACTTCACTGTAAAACCGCGATCTTTCCCTCTCGAGCCTGTTCAGCATCCCAGCTATGCCACTTTCATCTCCATCCCCGGTTTCCCCAGGCATCTTGGCCACCTCCTCTGCGCTCACATCTATGGGGTTTTGAAAAGAGGGCTTATGAAATTCCCCATCCTCGCAATCTTCATCTTCCTCCACCAAGGCAATGCACTCTTCTTCATCATTATTAGGAGAATTAAAGTTGGGGAGTTCCTCAGAATCCCAGCCGGCGGCTAGCCAGCCACCATGGACAATAATGGCATTCACCAAATCAGAGTGTCCCGCCTTCAGCAACTCATCCTTCGTGGGGAAATCGTTGGGCTTCTCAGAAGATTGCATGAAATCGAATATCCGCTGCTCGAGACTGGCGTTCCCTCCCTCCCATTCCACATCCCCGTTCCCAATCCCAATCGCATTCTCACTCCCACCACCTGCTGAACACCTAAAGGCACCTCTCATTAAAAGCCTGCTATGGTTATTTCGTTTTTCCGAAGTCCGACAAGGCCGCCATTGCTGTGAATTCCGCCAATGGTAATGATGTCTGTGCAGAGCAGGAGACCTAATTGGGAGTATCAGGATACTCTGAGGACAATTCTTGCAACCTGAAACGGCAATGCCACCCATTGACGCTCTCCCTCTCCATCTCACACACAACAACACGGCTTCTTCATCACCTCCAACGACCGCAGTAAAGTAAAAGGTAATGTTATGCCCGAATCCCGTCCCTCCCGTTCCTTTAGATTTTATCGAAAAGCAAAGCATAAATTGCTTCAACCGAAAATTGACACAGACCGTCGGAAACTGCAAGTGTCCGTCTCTCCAAGCTGCATACGCCGGACCGTCTATAAACTTTCCATTATCCGTCTTCCAAAGATATAGAACCCATTGATTGATCGTTTCGATCGATTCAAAACTTTGTTTGATTTATAACTGAGAATCATTCCACGATGCACCAAATTTGGATCCGGGTGAAATTTGGGTTGACCAGTGTTTGGTTTTTTAGTGGGGCCAACAAATGGTAGGTACGATGTCTGTGCCAGTGAGTTTGTACATTTTTGGTATGACAAGTGGGTTTTCCAATGCTTATATGATGGTGTGGAATGAGATATTTGGGATTTCTCATATGAATTCTATAAAAGTGTAATATTAGCAATTGCGCCCGAATGTGCAAAGGAATATTTAAAAGAAAAAACAAAATCATAAAAAGTGTAATATTAACAATTGCGGTAGAACATATAAAGGAATATAAAAAGAAAAAAGAAAACCATAAATTAATTGATATTTGGTAGAGATTAAAAATATGACATAAATTTATATATTTAAAAAATTATATATAAATCTAAGTGAATTAATAAATAGCAACATAATATATTTGACATAATATAGAGTAAATTGTTTTTGAAAATATATTTCATTTATTTGAGAAGACATTTTCTCCATCATTGAAAATATTTTTCATTTATTTGAAAAGACATTTTCTCCATCATTAGCTAGGATAACTTTAATGAATTGAGGGAGGATATCCAATGAACCGAGTTTGCTCACTTTCTTCACAATAAAATTTCTTACAACGTAATTAACTCACATTTTAGCCCTAACCCTTGTTAGCTTGAAATCAAAATCAAAATATATTCCTACAAAGAATAAGGGGCATGCAAAAGCACATTGCCTCCACATCAACAGTTGAAAACTAAGAACCAAAAACACACAGCCCACTTATGTAGAATTTTGTTTCACCTCGTGAAGGGAAGGGTAAACAAATGAGAACAAAGTTGTCCAAAAGCCAGCTAGCATTACATCCTTCATGACAATCATTTACTTCATGAAAGGAGTAGGAAACGAATCTGATTTAGCTCGTATCAAGATTATGCAAGAACTCAAGCTAGAAAGCTTAGCATCACATGATATAGACCTTGCTAGATAGAAGAAGAGACCATTCTAAGTTTGACTCAAGTACTTGTAGGTCAGCTATGTTTCTTTTCCCACTAACAGAAGTTTTTTTTTAATTGTTTATTTTCCCAATGACACAAGAAGTGGTTGGAAATGCTAAAAATGAGTTGCATGTTCCAGACTTGTACACTTTAGTTTCGATTAGTAAATTTATATGGGTCAAGAGTTTTAACTTTTTCTAATCAATCTAGCAATGTTCAAGTGATTGTAGCTATGATATTAAGTCTGATGCTAGGCTACTAAGAAATCATATAAGACAGTGAAAACTAGGGTCATCCCCATTGAAATTCCACAATAATGTGATCAACTAAATATAGACAAATACGGTTACAAAATAAAAATAAAAAACTAAGATGGGAACACTCAAGACTACTCAAAAAGAAAGGCAAGACATTTTATCCTTGGTTATGTGGTGTGGAGGGCAGCAGTTAGGTTAAGGTTATTTGCCTATGTTTCACATTCTAGTTTAAGGGTTGAATCACTTCTGAAGGTCATCAGTTAAGGGAAATGGTAATTGGATAATGCTTGGAAGCCATGCTTCACTCTTCTCAAGGAAATGACATTAAGTGCATTTGTGGGTTAAACTCCCATCTCTATCTTTGGAGATGTGACAGGAAAGGATTTTGAGGACGATGGAAGTCGAGTATGGAAATTATTGGAATTTGACCCAAAAACTCTTTGAAATGAATCCACATTGGCTGAGTCTGTGTGGTGATGAATATTGGGGATGCAATGTCCGATGGAATGGATGGGGCAATGGCCTTATCTTGGAGGTGGGTCCATGTCAACATTCCATTCTTTTGTTTTATCATTTGAAGCATGCATGTCTTAAAAACACCATCACTCGGATTATGATACTGTGGATAATTAGGATCTAGTAGAAATTTAAGTTTAACCTGTAAATGAAAGCAACAATAAGATATTACTATTTAACTCACAAATGAGCTTTTCCATGTTATTTATAATAAATATGGAACGTTATTTAACTCGTAAACAAACCTTTGCAGGTAAATTAGTCGGCATTATTTGCATGAATAAACCCTCTAATCCAAATCGCATCACCAGGGTCCCAAAACACAACCAACATGGGACGGCAACCGCTAACACCTCCTAATGTTAGAACCCATGGCGATACTAGGAGGGGGGTGAATTAGTATCATATACCGTTACTTGATTTTACTTCACTAAACATATTATCAACCTTAAACATACATCAACATCAAAGCACAATACACATAATCTTTATATGGAAACTCAATTTAATGAATTGATAAAACCATAAATTACAATGATTTCCAGGAGACACCAATCTTCAATAATGGTGTGAGCGCCCACTCACAGATTTTGCAGACACCAATCCCTCTTGCAAGCACCAACTTGCAATTTATAAACACCAATCCCTCGTGCAAGCACCAACTTGCAATTTATAGGCACCAACCTGTGAGAACACCAATCCTCTTATGAGCAGCAACTCATAACCAACAAGCACCAACTTGCACTTCCAGGCACCAACTTGTCTAATGGATGAGGACACCAATCCTCTTGAGCACCGACTCAATTCTGCAGGCACCAACCTGTCAATTGGATGAGGAAAACAATCCTCTATAAGCACCAACTTACAAAGCAAGCAACAACCTACTTTTCCAAGCACCACCATGCCATCCTAATATGAATATGTTTGTGTTATGCATCCGATCTGCAGTCTCTATCTCCTCAATGATTATCACATCTGCACAACCCTTCCTATATGCTCAAAATATACTTCAAAATCTTTCCTTAATTAATGCTTCAAATATGCCCTTGACTTGTTATCCCCTGAGGACAATCACACAAGATTCACATAGCAATTGCAAAGTAAGCTCATCTATCACTTTGTACCCATAAAATAGACCTCATTCTTTACTTCAAGTTTACACAAAAAAATCAGCTTCACTGTAAGATTCTTTTGTTTCTGTAACGCCTTTTAGTTTTTGTAGCATGCTTCAATTTTTGTAACTCCGATCAGTTTCTATAACATTCAATTATTCATGTAACACACATTTATTCTTGTGGCACTTGATTGTTTATGTGCCCAAAGATTTCAGACAATGAAAATTTGTTGTGATTTCACCACTCTGTAATTATGTGCCCAAAATTGTAACCTGTGACTTATGTGCCCTAAGAATCGAATTGCTTCGGCATTGAGAATGTATCAGCATTTTCACAAGCTCTATTATTTCTTGTGTGGAAGAGAAAATTCTTGCAGTCTCAAAGTGAATGCAAATATATTAACAAAAACAAGATCTAGTCGTTTACCCATAAATTAATTAGAAATTCACCTTCTTACAGTCATGTAATAGTCATCTAAAACTTGTGTCCTTATCCTTTCTCTGATCTATTCTTTTACCCTGGAACTTCACCTTCACTCTTCATGTTCAACCTACTCCTCACCTACTCCTTTGCTTGGATATCCTACTCCTATTTTATATATATATATATATATATAATTCTTATCAAATCGGTGTGGACCCTTCAACATATCATTCTTGTCCTCATTTTAGGGTCAACTACCCCTTCGAGGTTGCTTGTGAATTAATTAAATAAACTGAGCCGACTACTAAAATTAATTCAATGAGTGAAGTACAATTCTTGTGAGCCCATCTTAGCTGCTAAGGAGTATTTCCAGCTGATCCAGTATTCATTATGGTTCTTCTTCGTGTTTCCCTATATGTAATGAATAACTTGATGGTTGGAATAATAGGATCAATCCATAGATATATATGATCAAAATATTTCATGAATAAAAGCATGAAATCACTCGTTTGGGAATTCGATCAGTACAGAATCATGTAGGTGTTGGTACCGAAATTGGTACTTTTTTCTTTGTCATTTAAATGCAACATTATTTGTTATACTAGAAATGACACATCATCATCATCATCGATGCGCTTTGACATCAATGCCAACACTTTTCAACACCTAAATCAACCACTACTTCCACTCTCGTCCTGCGTGTCCACGTACACTTCAATTTCCACATCACTAGACTGTGAGGCAGAATCATGTTTATCTGACTCTCCACGAGGCTCTTGTTCAAATAGTTGCTTTATTTTCTCTTTGATTATTAGGTAGACTTATGCCCCCCATTTCTTTACAAATGGTTGTACATTTGTATGGCTTATTCTTCCATTTGGTTCCACTACCACCAGTATGATCATCCACAATACCTCCAATTTTTTTTGAAGAAATGGTACACCTATGTCTTTAACAACCTAGGATTTCGTAGTACAGGCCACGATACTCCTAAGACATTAGCAAGGATTGGAATCGAAAGGATTTCCATGTCATCATTGGTCTTCGCTTTTGAATATATCTCTCAAATATTGGATTAGATATTCGTCCATCACAAGATGTATGTCCATGAAACTAATTAAAAGCAGAACTGTCTTTCTGTATAATTCATGAACCCCTACCTGCATTTCTCAAAGAACAAAACATTGGTATAAACAAATATATTTTTAAAGTGACGTTGCTATTAAAAAGCATCTTACATTTTCTGCCATGTCCCCAATTAAATGATTTTCAGATAAATAATTAAGTTGGCCTACCCAATTCCTAAGGGTGATGTAGAAGAATTAAAATATTGACATTTAACCCCAAGGTCTATAGTTTCTCATGAAAATTCAATATTCTAAATTGATGGTGGAAAAATAGGCCAATAAATTATGGAATAAATGTTAAATGCTCCAAAATGAAGTGGCATTAGGTCCTAGTTGGACTTGGGGGCGCATAAGTGGACATGTGGAGTCCACATGAGAGAATATTCCTCCTTTAAACATGGAGCCATCCCCAAATTCGATTTGGAGGGAAGAGGTAACATTCATGAAGGAAGAGGAAGAGACATAGGGCTAAAAATAGGCAATGACATATGACAACTATGACAAGCATTATGACACTTATGACAAATTCTATGACACATATGACACTTATGACAGATTCCATGACATCTATGACAATGTAAGAGCTAAAAATAGACCAAGAGGGTGCATGAGAGGAGTTACACATCTCTAAAGTATCTAAAAGATTCCCCAATTTGAATTCATGGAGGAGTTGGAGACAAAAGATGAGCCAAGTGTCATGTGGGGCCAATGAAGGGTCATAACCCCCACTAATTCAAATTTCATGAGTAATTAGGAGATAATTTGAGTTCTAAGGAGGGAAATTATTCAACTAAGGTTATTAAAAGGAGTCCAAGTCAAAATGGAGCAACTTTTGGTCATTTGTTATTTGCATCTTTGCAATTTGGGAGAGCTTCAAGCTTGTCCTTGCACTGTGGATGTTCATCCTCCCTGCCTTAGAACCAATTTCGAGGGTGCAAGATTCCCACCCAAGTTGGTTTATGGAGAGTTCATTCAGACCTTTCAACATAGCTTCATGGAGATGATTTGGTGCAGGTTTGACCCCCATCTAATTTCGACTTCATATTCATTCTTTCTTCTCTTCTCTCATTCTACTATCGTTCTCTCAATGTTCATGTAAAGTTAGATAGAGAACTCTTTGTTGCATATAGATAATGGAAGGTTGTTGTTTCGACCTTATGAACTTGTTAATGGATGCATAAATTTGTAATGGATATATCATGAGAGCCACAACTCGAAATACTAAGCACTTCATGTACTATTTATCCAAGTAACATTGATATTCGAGCTAGTTTTCTCACTATATTCTCATGGTGATTGTAGCATGTTTTGTATCAGTTTGATATCAGAATTTTATGGAGGTGTTGCATATTATTGAATATGAATATGGAATTTAAATGGATGTCCAAAATATTGTATTCAAACCCCTCGATTCATACTATAGTTTTCAACATTAATTCATGCTCACTTGTTCACCATTTTCACATAAATTGTATGCCTAAGAAGTTGTTGTCCTTTGGGAGACTTATCCGACCCTAAAACCTGATATAGTGATGCACACATGTTTTACTTGATGTCCTATAATAGAACCAATTATTATATTTAATATTAGGAAATGTCGTACAGTGTTTGGAAGGGAAAATAGTGGCAGACCTAGGGGGATTTTCACCAATCCAATTGACTAGTTGTGTCCCAAGTCTTCTCTCCTTAAAAATTGCAGACCATGAATGTTTATAATAGAGGTTTGGGTGTCTAAAGGGTGTATTAGAGTGTCATATATCCTCCTAATTCCATCCATACAAAATTTGAAACTATTTGGGATCATTTGGGACAGTTTGGGGTTTCACTAGTCCAAGATTCGAAAATTGGACAAATTGCGTAAACTTTCAAAATAGGGATGTTACAATGGTATCAAAGCATGTTCCTTGCACATAATTTGGGTGACCATTGATGAGGTCAAGAATTCATCCCCCACCCCTAGAAACTGAAACTGAAAGTACCTTTGGTGAAGAGGAAGAAGCAGGAGAAGAGGTGCACTCTGCCGAAACTATGGCTAAGGATGAAAAAGGAACCTCAAAGATGGAGGAGAAAGAGGAGTTTAGGAAATTCATGAAACCATTTTTTGAGGACATGACAAGGCAGATAATGTAAGGGTTCGAATTGATGGCTAGTCAAATTGAAAGCACATTGGAAATAAGAGGTAGTAGTAGTTCTCATTTCGAGGGAAAAAAGACAGTTGGTGAAAACATTTTGTTAAGGACCGGGCCTCAAAACCGACCTAATGACTTCCAAGGCTCAATAAGAGCCACTAAACCCAAGTTTCTCGAGTCCAAAGAGGATCCTAACACTCAATTTTGAATGAATGAATTACAAAGATTGAGAGCAACATGTAAAACCTTGCCCCAACAATATCAGGCATATCTTGATATGTATAAGGGAGATACACAAAAGGCCATTCCTTTGGAAGACTTTTGTGATTGGGTGTTTGGACATAGGCCCAAGAATGAATATGTGGAGTTAGTGAAGAAAGGTTTATGCCATTCTTGAAAAAGACCTTGGAGAGAAAATCATATATGTCTGAGTGAAAAGGAGGAGCGGAATGAGGATACCCATGAGCCACCTAGTTCTGAAATAGGTGAAGAAGAAGAAGCATTACATGAAGAGGATCGAAAGTCACTACTAAGTGACTCTGAAAAATATGAAGAAACACCACATGAGAATGAAGAATATTTCCTTGAAAATGCTAAATATCATTTTGAGACACTCTCTACTTTGGACGTGAATCAAAGACCATCGATTGATGGATGCTTGAACTATGAAGGGGTACCTACTGATGGGTGCTCACACCTCTATGTTGGTGACATAGAGATCACTTTTGAAAGTGTTGCTGCAAGCCAAAGTTACATTGACTATGGATATGAAGACCTTGTAGTAGTTGAAGAAGAACCACGACCAACGTCCCCATCACCACTTGAGCTTCATGAAGTTGGTCCAAGCAAGAATGAAGAAGATGAGGAAGTTAATTTGCAAGAGCCTCATTTCTTGAAGGGTCCTTGAAGATGGATGAAAATAAGATTCAAGAGGCCTTGAAAACACTCCATGACACACATGCATTGGTTTCGAAATTTTGTTGGTGTGTGGAGGAGAAATCTTCCCTTGAAGACATGGAGAAAATCCAGAAGGCAATGTTGGACACCAAAGGTAAATTTTTGAATTTGCTTTCTGATAGAGATTATTTAATTGATCTTGTTGGTTTGTATCATGGAATAACATTGAAGGATGCAGAAGAAAATGACAATATCTCAAATGAGTTGGATTCCACCCACAATGCACTCCAAAAATCTATGGTGCAGATTGAGCAACTTCAAGAGAGGTTGCAAAGGTCCTTTACACCCTCCTACATATCAGACAGACATTCAATGGCTGAAAGAATTTATGTTACAAAGGAGGAACCTAATGTGATGGTGGAACATGAGGTACATGTTGATATGCAGGTGCTTGAAGAGGCTACATTCAAACAAGAAGGAATCCAAGCACTTGTACTTGTTCAGAGGGATTATGAGTTGCCTCATGGTGAGAGTTGCAGAGCCTTGGAGGAGGCACATGATCTCACAACAGTTGGACCATCCAATTATGGAGAAGATGCATTCAAAATTTTGATGGTTAAGAGTTTCAAAAAGGCAAGGTTGGTTCAAAATTCTTCACCCCCTACTTATTTTTCAGCCACTTTAATTTGGGATGAAAATTGGGTGAAAGGTTTCTTTCTGATGGTGCCACATGAGGAGAATGAAACTCCTATCTCTCCTTTCGATGATGACATGATTAGAGCACATTATTATTTACATTTGCAGCATCCTCATTTGTTACCTTATGATGATACACATATACATGGATGCACCTATGATGTTCACTTGAGTCACTTGAAGACTCATGATTTTCCTTGCTCCTTACTTGGTTCAGATTTTGGTGGAGGTTCTTCATTCACTTCTTGGATGAAAGAACACATGGATGATTATTTTGATGCATCTTACATTCTTTTGGAGCAGCATTATAGTACATGGGATCCTAACCTATGTCATTGGAACATATTTGATATAATACTAGATGCTTGTGTGTATGGGGCACATGATGATCTACTTACTTGGATGTACAAGCACTTTCATGATTCTTTGATGAGACACCTATGTAATGTGCATGTGTATGATTTTAGGTACTTTGATGATATATATTTTGTACTTATGATTTTTGGAAGGATGCAATACAGGCAATGGGATCTTGGTGTTGCTTGGTTTCAGCTCACTTGGAGCAACAGTTCGATTGTTGGTTTGAGAGAGAAAGCCAACCTTTAGTTGTTTGAGTTCATCTTTGCATAGAAGTGTTCCAGTTTCCTATGTGGGAGACCTTTTGAGATATGGATTCAATATCCACATGCTTGGTGTTCATGGCATTTCATTCTAGACATTTAACACCATGCATGTATCAGGATCATTTGGGACCCTGGGATCATTTTTGGTCTCATTGGTTTCAATTTTTGGAGGCAACAAGTAGTATGGGAGGTTGAGTCACCACTTGAGAAGGTGATTGTAATCAGAGTAGTGCAGCAGCAAGCATGGTGGTTCCTCTCTAAAATTTTCATGGAATCTTGAAGACTCAAAGTTGGGAAACTCAGTGAAAACTTCAAAGAATTATATAGTGAGAAAAAAGGGTTGAAAGTTCATAAAGGGTTTCTAAAATATGAAAGAGGTAAAGATTAATTGTGCACACTTTGTATTGATAGATTTACTTAATCTTTTGGCGTTTAGTGGTGATGTCACAGGAGATATCAATATGAAAAAGAAAACACACATCTCCTTACTTTCAAAAACACACAATTGCAGTACATGAGTGCCACTGCTTAGAGTTTTGGAAGCAAAGTTTTGGAAAGAAAGCAGGTTCTTAAACCTCAATGTTTGAAATTGCTTGAGGGAAAGCAATCTTGGGTGGGTATGACTATCATGTCCCCAATCAAATGATTTTCAGATAAATAATTAAGTTGACCTACCCAATTCCTAAGGGTTATGTGGAAGAATTCAAATATTGGCATTTAACTCCAAGGTCTATAGTTTCTCATGAAAATTCAATATTCTAAATTGATGGTGGAAAAATAGGCCAATAAATTATGGAATAAATGTTAAATGCTCCAAAATGAAGTGGCATTAGGTCCTAGTTGGACTTGGGGGTGCATAAGTGGACATGTGGGGTCCACATGAGAGAATATTCCTCCTTTAAACATGGATCCATCCTCAAATTCGAGTTGGAGGGAAGAGGTAACATTCATGAAGGAAGAGGAAGAGTCATAGGGCTAAAAATAGGCAATGACAGATTCTATGACAACTATGACAAGCATTATGACACTTATGACACATTCTATGACACCTATGACACTTATGACACTTATGACAGATTCTATGACATCTATGACAATGTAAGAGCTAAAAATAGGCCAAGATGGCGCATGAGAGGAGTTACACATATCCAAAGCATTCAAAATATTCCCAATTCAAATTCATGGAGGAGTTGGATACAAAAGATGAGCCAAGTGTCATGTGGGGGGCAATGAAGGGTCATAACCCCCACTAATTCGAATTTCATGAGTAATTAGGAGATAATTTGAGTTATAAGGAGGGAAATGAGTCAACTAAGGTTATTAAAAGGAGTCCAAGTCGAAATGGAGCAGCTTTTGGTAATTTTTTATTTGCATCTTTGCAATTTGGGAGAGCTTCAAGCTTGTCCTTGCACGATGGATGTTCATCCTCCCTGGCTTAGAACCAATTTCGAGGGTGCAAGATTCCCATCCAAGTTGGTTGATGGATATGCCATTCATACCTTTCAATAGAGATTCATGGGGATGTTTTGGTGCAGTTTCAACCCCCATTTGAGTTCGACCATTCTTTCTTCTCTTCTATCATTATACTATCGTTCTCTCAATGTTCATGTAAAGTGAGATAATGCACTCTTGGTGCATATAGACAATGGAAGACTGTTGTTTCAACCTTATGAACTTGTTAATGGATGCATAAATTTGTAATGGATATATCATGAGAGCCACAACTCTAAATACTAAGCACTTCATGTACTATTTATCCAAGTAACATTGATATTCGAGCTAGTTTCCTCACTATATTCTCATGGTGATTGTAGCCTGTTTTGTATCAATTTGATATCATAATTTTATGGAGGTGTTGCCTATTATTTAATATGCATATGTAATTTAAATTGATTTCCAAAATATTGTATTCAGAACCCTCAATTCATACTATAGCTTGCAACATTAATTCATTCTCCCTTGTTCACCATTTTCACATAAATTGTATGCCTTAGAAGCTGATGTCCTTTGGGAGACTTATCCGACCCTAAAACCTGATATAGTGTTGCACACATGTTGTCCTTTATGTCCTCCAATAGAATCAATTCTCTATTGGATATTAGGGAAGCCCGTACGGTGTTTGGAAGGGAAAATAGTGGTAGACCTAAGGGGGATTTTCACCAATCCAATTGACTTGTTTTGTCCCAAGTCATCTCTCCTTAAAAATTGCAGACCATGAATGTTTATAAAAAAGGGTTGGGTGTCTAATGGGTGTATTAGGGTGTCCTATATCCTCCTAATTCCCTCCATACAAAATTTGAAACCATTTGGGATCATTTGGGACAGTTTGGGGTTTCACTAGTCCAAGATTCGAAAATTGGCCAAATTGCGTAAACTTTCAAAATAGGGATATTGCATTTTCTATGTAATTCCTGATGAAGATGGAACTTGTTTTTGATTCTATAGTATCGAATAATGCACTCAGAAACTTCACATTACTGTCAAATTCTCGACGTGGGAATATATGCTAGACTTGGGAAATAAAAATTTGACAAATTTAGATGAATACGTTAGGCATTTCCATCATCTAGAGAATTTTTTGCAGTCTTCTTCATCTGCAACTATTGTAGTGACCACAAATATGGGAATGGAAGATTAAACTTTCACTTTTAATGCTTTATTGAAGAACAAGTGAGCATCAGAGTCGATAGAAGCATACACCATAATTCTTTCAGCAAGACTTTTTGATAACTCATCAAAATATTTGGCCACATAGATCATTTGGAAAGGTAGTGAGTGCGCTTTCTTCACAATTCCTTTTAGTAATTTCCACGATGTCTTGTACTCAACATCACTAGCTATCTTCAGAAAAAGGTCATAGTCATATAACACAAGGAGGATGATAATTTGGTGCAACAATGGATAGAGGGAAGGGTGTGTTAAATTTTGAGCATTAATTCATTATACTCTAGGATCTTTGCTGAGAGAATAACATATACAGTATATCAATGCATGACAATCACAATATGACAAGCATCACAAGAATCAAAAGCATAAGAGACAAGAGACACAGAGTTTTCGTGGGGAAAACCCTAAGGTGAAAAACCCCACAACTTCCTCAAAGATAGAGAGAGCAATGGCTCAACCAAAATACAACCAAATAACATTGAGATAGTCTCCTAGCAGATGATCCTCCTCTTCCTCACTAGTGCGCCACTTCTGAGAGTGAGAGTGAGTTACTTTTCCAAGTGAGTAAAATAGAGATCTCCTATCTCTATTTATACTCACCTTTTTGCCCAGTGACCTTATGGGGCCGACTTGTCTATCTAGATACATCCACATTATATTATATATAATTCAGGGCCGACCCCACATGGTGGTCTAATAACCCATCGGCAAGTACACACACTTGTGACACTTGTCAATCCACATGACGACACTTCCTTATAGAGGAATAACACATCTCTTATAAGGGTACAATGAATATATATAAAATACATAGATGAAATACATTCCGAAGTTACATATACATCAACACTCCCTCTTAACTAGGACGGTATTTCTCGACACAGATCTGCTAGACAAGTCTTCTTCTCGGGATCATCGTCATCGATGCATCGTCATCATCATCGTCACTGCTGCTGCTATCTCAACCAATCTCTGACTCTACTCGTCATAGGAAGTTCTACAGAGCCAGTCCTTTTTCATACTGGATGTAGGCCCACCATCTGTAGGTCTTCATCATCACTGGCCATACTGTGGAATCCTCAGGACTTATTACGTGTGTCACAAAACCTGGCTGCAGCATCCCAGGCTATTACGAGCACACAGCTCTACCTGTAGGATCTCCCAGGAGCACATTACATGTGACCCATCACAAAACCTAGCTGAAGCATCCCAGACTGTTACGAGCACACGGCTCTACCTGTTGGATCTCCCAGGAGCACATTACATGTGATCTCACCACAAAACCTGGCTGAAGCATCTAAGGCCTTTTTCATCCTGTCCAGATCTCCCAGGAGCAAATTACATGTGGTCATGGCAAAACCTGGCTGAAGCATCTGAGGCCTTTTTCATCCTGTCCAGATCTCCCAGGAGCAAATTACATGCCATAGGACAAAACCTCGCAAGAGCATCTGCCAGATATCCCAGGGCACCGAATTACATGCCATAGGCAAAACCTCGAAAGACTATCTGCAGATCTCCCAGGGCACAAATTACATGTCCTCCCAAGCAAAACCTCAAAAGAGCATTTGCTAGATGTCCCAGGGCACCGAATTACATGCCATAGGCAAAACCTCGAAAGACCATTTGCAAATCTCCCAGGGCACAAATTACATGCTTACCTGCACAACCTGATCCACGACCACAAAGTATCATCTGATACTCATCAAACATCATCCTGATGTACACATGATCATCCTGATCATCATCACTGCAACATCCTGCTGCATGTCATCTAGAGAAGCTCGTCATCCACGATCATCCTGATCATACAATGCATCCATCTGATGCACACCAAGTATCCACCTGATACATACATAGATACATGATCCACACAATGTATCCATCAGCATACATGATCTACCTGACCATACAAAGATACATGATCCACACAATGTATCCATCAACATACATGATCTACCTGACCATACAAAGATACATGATCCACACAATGTATCCATCAACATACATGATCTACCTGATCATACAAAGATACATGATCCACACAATGTATCCATCAGCATCCAATCATGATGCGTACATACATGAGTGATCCAACTGATCATATCCAGCATCCAACATGATGCATACATACATCAATGATCCACCTGATCATATCCAGCATCCAACATGATGCGTATACAAAATACATACACATGATCCAACCGATCATATCCAGCATCCAACATGATGCGTACATACATATAAATGATCCAACTAATCATATCCAAGCAGAAACCAGAACATCATCCTGATGCTCATCATCCAGCGCTTACATCCACAGCCATGTGAAGGATCCCCCTTCCAACATGCTTGGAATGGCTTCAGCAAATGTGTCCATCACTTCTTCCTCGAAGTGTCCTCAATCTGAAGAACGCCAAGCCTCTCTCTGAAGTACTCGAACTTCACCCTGGCTAGTGGCTTCGTCAGCACATCTGCAATCTGCTCATCCATCGCAACATACAGGAGCTTCACGGCTCCTCTCTGCACCATATCCCTGATATAGTGATATTTGATCTCTATGTGTTTCGACCTATCATGAAACACTGGGTTCTCGGACAGCTTCACAGAACTCTGGTTATCACAGAAGATACCAGTAGCATCCAACGGGAGATCAAATAACTCAGACAGTAGCTTCCGTAGCCATACTGCCTCACAGCTAGCTAAACAGGCTGCAACATACTCTGCCTCAGCTGTACTCAGTGCCACGTAGGACTGCTTCCTGCTAAACCAAGAGATCACACCTGATCCCATACTGAAGCAACACCCAGATGTGCTCTTCTTATCTGCAGCACTGCCAGCCCAATCTGAATCAACATAACCCTACAGGTTAAACTTTTGATTTGCTTCATACTTGAGCCCATAATCCACTGTACCCTTCAGGTACCTCGGAACATGCTTTACAGCAATCAGGTGAACACTCCTCGGATCCGTCAGGAATTGGCTCAATGTGTTCACAACAAAGCAAATGTCCGGTCTCGTGTTCGTCAGGTACATCAAGGACCCAATCATCTGACGATACATAGAGACATCAATCGGCTCAGATGAAGCATCACATAGAAGCTTCAGATTCGATGCCATAGGTGTGGCCATGGCCTTGCAATCCATCATCCCAAATCTCTTCAGGATATCTACTGTGTACTTCCCTTGACCAAGGAAGATCCCACTTGCACTCTGCCACACCTCCATGCCTAGGAAATAGTGCATCATTCCCAAATCTTTCATATCGAATTCAGCAGCAAGCTTCCTTTTAGTATCTGCAATCAGTCTGTCATCTCCTGTTACAAATAAGTCATCCACATACAGGAGTAGAATCACAGGATTCCCTTCCTCAACCTTGCAGTAAAGGTTGGAATCTGCTTTACTCTTGGTAAAGCCCAAACTAGATAGGAAACTGTCCATCCTACCATACCAGGTTCTGGGAGCTTGCTTCAAGCCATACAAGGATTTCTTCAATCTGCACACATATGACTCCCTGTCATGTATTTCAAAACCAAGTGGCTGTTCCACATATACTTCCTCTTCAACTACACCATTCAAGAAAGCAGTCTTGACATCCATCTGGTGTATTTTCCATTTCATTGTTGCAGCCAGGGCAAGTACTGTTCTGATGGAAGTATACCTGGCTACAGGTGCAAAAGTTTCTTCATAATCTATTCCCTCTTTCTGAGAGAAGCCACGAGCTACGAATCTTGCCTTGTATTTCTGTACACTGCCATCTGCAGCATGCTTGATTTTGAAGATCCATTTAGAAGTCACAACAGATTTCTCTTTAGGTCTTGGGACAACATCCCAAACATCATTCTTCATTATTGATTGGTATTCCTCAACCATAACATCCTTCCATTCTTTCTTTTCTGCTGCCTCTTCATAACTGGAAGGCTCTTTGTTCATAATGTCACAGAGTAAAGCAACATAGCTGGTATGTGATCTGGTTCTCTTCTTTGCTCTGTGTTCTTCTTCTGGAATGCCAAATCTTTCTGCATCTTGAATGAGCTCTCTAGCCCATGTAGGTTTCCTCTTGTGAGAGTTATCCTCACGGGGAGGATCTACAGGTTCTTGCGGATCTTCAAATTCACGAACAACTTCTGGAACTGCTTCAGTCATGGTAGTGTCTTGAAATCTAGTTTCCTTAGGTTCTTCATAAACTTTGATAGGTGCCTTCCTTGATTTGATGAATGCTGAGTTTTCATCAAATGTTACATCCCTGCTGACATCAATCTTCTTGAACCCTGGAAAGTATATTCTGTAGGCCTTCGAGCTTTCACCGTAACCCATAAAGATACCCTTCTTTCCTGAAGGATCTAGTTTAGTCCTCTTTTCCTTTGGGACATGAGTGTATACTGGACAACCAAATATTCTGAGATGGCTGACTTCAGGTTTCTTACCAGAAAAGACCTCTTCTGGTGTCTTGTTGTCCAATATCTTGTGGGGTGTTCTGTTCTGCACATATACAGCTGTTCTAGCTGCTTCTGCCCATAGATGCATAGGTAGATCCTGGTCATGTAGCATTGCCCTTGCTGCTTCCATGATAGTTTTGTTCGTCCTCTCTGCAACTCCATTCTGTTGTGGATTATAAGGAGCAGTCAACTCCCTCTTAATCCCTGAATCACTACAAAGCTTCTTGAAGTCACTTGAGGTGAATTCTCCACCATTGTTGGATCTGAATGTTTTGATCTTCTTGTCAGTTTGATTCTCCATTAAGGTTTTGAATTCCTTGAATTTATCAAGCACCTCATCTTTGCTCTTCAAGAAGTATACCCAAGTCTTCCTGGAGAAGTCATCAATAAATGAGACATAGTAAACATACCCACTCAGGGAACTGGATGACATAGGGCCACATACATCTGAGTGGATGATTTCTAGGATGTCTTTTGCCTTGCTTTCACTGCTTGGGAAAGCCTTCTTAATGTTCTTACCTTTTGCACATCCTTTGCAAACACCTTCATGTTTGGTCTTGATTTCAGGAAGACCCTCTATTGCCTTGCTTGCAAGTGGAAGTGCTCTATAGTGCATATGAGCTAGTCTTCTATGCCAAAGTTCACTTGGCTCCATGGATTCATGCACCATGGCATGTTTAGGTTGTCCCTTCAATTTATACAAGCCTCCCTCTTGCTCTCCAATCACTACTGCATCATCTATGGTCTTTCCCTTTGGCCACACTAGGACTTGTCCATCCACAAATGCAACCCTCATACCTTTTGCATCCAATGCAGAGATGGAGAGTAAGTTCTTCTTGAGCCCAGGTACATAAAGAACCTCTTTCATCTTCAAGGATTTTCCAGAATCTAGGTTGTAGGAGGCTTCACCACTTCCTTTAATTGGGTATTGATAGTCATCCCCAAGTTTCACCTTATGGGGTGATTCATGTTCAGATAGATTCACAAAAGATTCCTTAAACCTAGTCATATGTTTGGAAGCCCCACTATCAATCAACCAATCATTACAACCATGGGAGATGGTACCTATGAGAGCAGAGATCAGAACATACTCTTCTTCACTTGATGAGTCATCATTACTATCACTTTCCGCCCTAGCCTTCTTCTTTGGGGGTTCATCATCTTCGGCAGCATGAGCATGAAACCTTCTTTTGCTACCCTTCTTCTTCTTATTGGAGATGTTGTTGTCCTTCTTGTTCTTGGGACAATTTATGGCAATATGTCCTTTCTCATTACAGGTGAAGCATATTCTTCTTTCTTTGAAGTGATGTGAAGATCTCTTGGAGTGAGATGGCTCTCTCTTGGACTTCCCTTTCTTGGTGTGAGCTGTGAGAGCTTGATCTTCATTCCCCATCTTTTCTTCTCGTGCCACAAGCCTTGCTTCTTCTTGTGAACATTCTTCCCGCAGTCTACTGAAGGAGATCAACTTCTTCCTTGCACAAATTCCTTGGATAAAGGAATCCCATGACCTGGGTAGGCCATTTAGAGTGGTCATCACCACTTCACCATTCTCCACCATTTCATCCACTGCTTCTAGTTGTTCCTTGATCTAGGAGACCCTTGAAAAATAAGATTGAATGGTTTCTCCATTCTGAAACTTTACTCCTTTCAATTGGTTCCGCAGGGTCATCTTCCGATTTATGTTCTTCCCTTCAAACAACTTGGTCAAAGAGTCAAACATCTCCTTGGGTGTCTTAAGAGAAGACACATGGGGTATGAGATGGTCTTTGATAGAATCAACAATGATTCTCTTTGCCTTGACCAAGTTCTTGTTGTGCAATACCTTGGCCTCTTCATCCTCTGGGATAGGGATGTCTTCTTTCACATATGAGTCCAACTCATTCTCTTCCAGGATTAACCTAATCCTATACTTCCAGGCTTGGAAGTTATCAGCCCCTTCAAGCTTATCCTCAAGCTTGGTGTGGAGAGACATCTTAAAGAGTACTTCAAATGGAAATAGAAAAGATTTAGAACTTACCACTTAAAGTGCTGAAAACTGGATCTGGTCCCGGATTAGGGTTTGTCAGAGAAACCCTAAAAATTCAAAATGTGAATTTCAAATTTCTGAAAGGATAGAAAGATGCGCTTTGGTGAGCTGATCAGCCTGGTGTATTCAGAATTTGAGATCAGCAAAGTCTTGCTCTTCAGAATTGCCTTTTTGTCCTCCCGGGTTCACTAGGGAGAGCCCTGAATTAGGGTTTGAGTTTCCCGGAGATCTACCCAACCAAAAATCTCGATCCAAAGCTCTAAACTTCGATTTTTGCAAGGAGCTTCCAGCTGTGCCTTCAGATTCCAGAAATTCCTATTTTTGTGGAAACCCTAATTTTTATGGCCAAAACTGAAAATGCTCGGAACTGAGTTCTGATTGGACAGATGGATGTGCCTTGATGAGTAGAGTCAATCTAATATACTGATTTTCAAAAATCTGTGGAGAGAAACCCAATAAACAAGGAACTCAAGCTTTCGTCACTGCAAAATGTCTTCTTCTCAACCTGGCTCTGATACCATGTTAAATTTTGAGCATTAATTCATTATACTCTAGGATCTTTGCTGAGAGAATAACATATACAGTATATCAATGCATGACAATCACAATATGACAAGCATCACAAGAATCAAAAGCATAAGAGACAAGAGACACATAGTTTCCGTGGGGAAAACCCTAAGGTGAAAAACCCCACAACTTCCTCAGAGATAGAGAGAGCAATGGCTCAACCAAAATACAACCAAATAACACTGAGATAGTCTCCTAGCAGATGATCCTCCTCTTCCTCACTAGTGCGCCACTTCTGAGAGTGAGAGTGAGTTACTTTTTCGAGTAAGTAAAATAGAGATCTCCTATCTCTATTTATACTCACCTTTTTGCCCAGTGACCTTATGGGGCCGACTTGTCTATCTAGATACATCCACATTATATTATATATAATTCAGGGCCGACCCCACATGGTGGTCTAATAACCCATCGGCAAGTACACACACTTGCGACACTTGTCAATCCACATGATGACACTTCCTTATAGAGGAATAACACATCTCTTATAACGGTACAATGAATATATATAAAATACATAGATGAAATACATTCCGAAGTTACATATACATCAACAAGGTGCTCTGTCAGGGTCGATGAGAAGGGACTCCTTAATGAATAATTTTGATGCATATTTATTTAATGTACTCTCTACATTCTCACAGTCCCACTTTTGCGTGATAAGTGTATCCATAAATTCAAAGAGTTTAAAATATATTTCTTCCATATTTAGTTGTAAACATATAAATCAAACCAGGATACTGGTAAACTGCAAAATCATTCCATGGAAATAGAAAATAAAATTTGTGTAAATCACCTTGTGAACTCCGTACTGATCCTTGTTGCATTCTCTTATAGTAAAGTACCATGATTCACATTTATTTTCCATTTTTACCCACCGCTTTTCCAACATTGGGCTTCCCTTAATGTCAATCAATTCCAATAGTTCGCGGGGGGGAACTCGGGTGGTAAAGATGAGAAGTCATAATCGGTTGTAAATGGAAGGTCACAAGTTTGAATCCCCCCAAACTTACGTTCTCCATGGTTTGGGCCTTGTGGATGCAACTAGAAGTATATGGTAGCGAGATTGGATCTCTGTACCCCATGTCACGCGAGTACCAACCCAACTCCAGTTGTCGATTCCCCTAGTTTAAAAAAAATGTCAATCAATTCCAACGTTTTGATCTTTCCCACATGTTGCAGCCACAACCTCCTTCCCCATTCTTTCTTTTGAAATGTTTGGCCCCTCCTTGATTTTTTCCACCTTGGGAAAATTTTGGTTTCCCTTGGGCTTAGCCAAGTATTGTTTGAAAACCTGCCCCCACTGAGAGAGAAAACACTTAAACTTTTCCAAGCTTTTTGTGTCTCGGCGAATTTTGCTGAGTTTTTGTATTTTGGAAAAAATCCTTGGGTTTTCTATTTTAGCGAGCTGTGTTAAGATGTCGACCTTTTTCATCGATCTCGCCGATGTTTCACCCTATTGGCTTCTAAGTCCTGAAGTGTCTCCCAACTTAGATATTTCCACCGAAACAATTCGGTGGGTCTCAGGAAATTCCACCAATGCAACACTAAGACTACTTGTCGTAAAAAATTACCCAAGCCCTCCAAAACGCTTCAGAAAAACTCGTCTAGAGTCGTCAAAACACTTTGGTGCAGTTTCTCCAAGTCGCCGATGAGACTTATCTCCAAACACCAAAACACCTAAAGACTTGATTTTTTGGCGAAACACTTTGGTGAAAGTTATCCAAATTCATCGAACCGAATCAATGTAACTCTTTCAATCTCACAAAAAAAATCCATTTAACCTCGTGTCTTGGTTGAAAGATAAAGGGGGGGGTAACTTTGGCCTATAAATTGTTCCCCCCCCTTCGTTTACCCATTGTTACACCATCAGTTGTCACTCAACCCTATCATGCGTCAGAGCCACCTAGATAGAGCGGAGCGAGGTCAACATCCGACCATAGTCATCCACCCCAGTATCTTCCACCTGTCATCGATGAACTATTAAGTATTTTCTCTTGAAAACCATGCTTCATTTCACAAATTGATGGTTTTCCTTTATTTTGGGGTTCGTAGATCCTAACTTACAACCTACGGCATCGCTCCTCCAACTAGTGGTTGAGGTTCCACCCACTTTTTGAACCATAGGTATCCTGCACAAATGTCATATGACCCGCGACACAACCCTCTCGACATTTGTTTTCAACTAGCTTAACCTAGAATTTGTGTTGAATATTGTAACTTCTAAGAATATTATATTTGTACTTTATTATTCCGGAGATGTTTCATCCCTCTGAGGTGATCCTATTATGTATACGGAGATGTTTATTCCTCTGATGGATTGTGGTAACCAGGGTTATTAGATCCACCATGTGGGGGTCGGCCCTGAGTTAATTAATTAGGTGTTATTAGCCTCCCTTGGGAGAGGTCGGTCCTATAAGGGAAAAAGTCAGTCGGGAAACTAGTATAAGTAGAGGAGGATGCTCCTCACTTATCTCACACTTACATAGCTCGGAAAGTAGTGCACTTGTGAGAGAGAAGTCTGCATAGGAGGTAGAGAAGGAGCTCTAGTCTTGGAGCACATCTTGTATTTTGGTTGATCATCTTATTGAGGAAAGCTTTGCTGGGTTTTCTACCCCATGAGGGTTTCCCAGGGTAAAATCTCTGTCTATCTTGTGATTATGTTTCTTTCAGTGATCTTGCTAGTCAAATTAGTTTAAACTGAACATGGTACCAGAGCTAGCCTGAATAGAACATCTTTCACAAGGTGAAAATATATTTTCTCTCTCTCTCCCAAAATTAGGGTTTCTGCAAAAGTTAGTATTTTTGGATTCTAATTGCATGGCTGAATAGCCCTTCTCAAAATCAAAGTTTTGAGCCCTAGATCGAGGTTTTTGGTTAGAACTCCGGGAAAGTCAAACCCTAGTTTTACCAAAAGTGCGATAAACCAGAAATTATGTTGCAGATCCGGAAAGTGAAAAGTTGAAGTCTCCAGAAACAGAACACACCAGTGTTTCCAAGTCAATCAAACACATCTCCTGGTAAGTGTTACTCTATCTCTTGAGAAACTTCAATCTCTTGGACTCCCCCAAGAGAAGATGGCTTCAAGTACTAAGCTTGAAGACAAGCTAGAAGGTATAGAGAATTTCTGGGCATGGAAATACAGAATTGGTCTCATTCTTGAAGAGAATGATCTTGCTCAATATATCAAGGATGAAGTTGCAGAACCCGCTGAAGATGAAGCCAAAGAAAAGTATAGGAAGGATCTAATTAGGGCAAAGAGAATCATTGCTGACTCTATCAAGGACCACTTGATTCCCCAAGTGGCATCCAAGAAGACCCCAAAGGAAATGTATGATGCCCTAGGAAGAATGTATGAAGGGAGGAACATCAATAGGAAGATAAACCTAAGAACTCAGTTGAAGAGTACCAAGATGAACAAAGGAGAATCCATTCAAGACTACTTCTCAAGGGTTTCCCAAATCAAGGAACAACTAGATCCCATTGGAGATACCCTTGATGAAGATGAACTTGTAATGACTGCTCTAAATGGTCTCACTAGACCTTGGGAGTCATTTATACAAACTATGTGTGCCAGAAAAGAAAGTATGAAGTTTGATATAGTATGGGAGGATTGTGTTCAAGAAGAAGCTAGGGTAGCCAATAGAGAAGCCCTTCTCAAGGAGGATGACCAAGCCTTGGTTACTCATACCAAAAGAAGAAGAAAGGGTTACTTCAAGAAAGTGGACCACAAGGAGTCTCAACCCTCTCATAGGTTCAAAAGGAGAAGAGGAACAAACTCAGAAAGAGACCTCTCCATAGTCTAATGCTACAATTGTCTTAAACTAGGACACATTACTAGAAATTGTACTTCACAAACAAAGAAGAAGAAGTTTGCTCACAAAAGACATCATGCACATATGGCAGAAGATGATAGTGGAGAAGAAGAAGAAGAAGAAGAAGAAGAAGAAGAAGAAGAAAGGCCTTGAAGGAAAAGATCTAAGGTAAAGAAAAAAGATGCAGAAGAATATGTTCTATTTCCTGCACTCTCTGGGTCTGTGTCACCTGGAGAAGATACATGGCTCATCGATAGTGGTGCTTCAAAGCACATGACAGGTCAAAAGAAAACTCTCTCAAGACTTGAAGAAAAGACTTCTCCACAAAAGGTATCTCTAGGAGATGATTATCAATATCCCATCAAGGGAATTGGTGAAGCAAGCTATAAGCTTGATTCTGGAACACCATTAAAGATGAAAGAAATTTTATATGTACCAGGTTTGAAGAAGAACCTACTTTCTATCTCAGCACTAGATAAGAAAGGCTTTAGAATTGCATTCATAGATGGACAAGTACTTATGTGGCCCAAAGGAAAATCAATTGAGGATGCAATTGTTATTGGTGAAGAGGAAGGAGGTCTTTACAAACTCAAGGGTCATCCAGAAGTTTCCCTTGTCCATGAAACTACTAGCCTCAGTGAGCTATGGCATAGAAGGCTTGCTCACATTAACTACAAAGCCCTACCCTATGTAAGCAAGGTGGTTATAGGAGTACCAGACTTGAAGATTGATCATAATGGCACATGCAAAGGATGTGAAAAAGGGAAGAATGTTAAGAACCCATTTCCAAAGAGTGAAACAAAGACTAAGAACATCCTGGAGTTAATACATTCAGATGTATGTGGACCAATGCCCACCACATCCCTAAGTGGGTTTGAATACTATCTCACATTCATTGATGACTATTCAAGGAAGACTTGTATATACTTTCTAAAAGGAAAGAATGAAGTCTTTGGAAAATTCAAAGAGTTCAAGGCTTTGATAGAAAATCACTCAGAAAAGAAAATCAAGATTCTCAGAACAGATAATGGCGGAGAATATACTTCAAAGGATTTTGAAGAATTTTGTAAGGAAGCTGGAATCAAGAGGGAACTAACCACTCCCTACAATCCCCAACAAAATGTGGTTGCTGAAAGAAAGAATAGAACCATCATGGAAGCTTTAAAGACTATGATACATGACCAAGATCTACCCATGTATCTATGGGATGAAGCAGCTAGGACATCAGTCTATGTACAAAATAGAATATCCCATAGTGCTCTTGAATTCAAGACTCCAGAAGAAGTGTTCACAGGAAGGAAGCCTGAGGTAAGTCATCTCAAAATATTTGGATGTCCAGTGTACATTCACATTCCAAAAGAAAAGAGAACCAAGTTGGATCCTTCTGGTAAGAAGGGAATATTTGTTGGATATTGTGAATCATCCAAAGCTTTCAGAATTTACATACCAGGTTTTCATCATATGGAAATAAGTAGAGATGTGACATTTGATGAAGAAGCAGCTCTCAAGAAATCTAGGAAGTGCCAACTTGAAGAAGTCTATGAAGAAGATACACCTCCTAGAATCACAGAGGCTGTGCCCATCCCTGAAGATGATACACCAGAAGACCATGACATGTTAGAACCACAAGAACCCCCCATTGCAAACTTATCTAGAAAAAGAAGGCCAACATGGGCTAGAGATATTATTCAAGGAGCTGAAAAATATGGAGCTCCTGAAGGCTCCACTAAAGAAAGAAAGAAACCAAAGCTAGTATCCAACTATGTGGCTTTGATGTGTGATCATGTGGATCAACAACCTACTAGCTATGAAGAGGTAGTTCATAAGAAAGAGTGGGTAGAAGCAATGACAGAAGAATACCAATCAATAATGAAAAATGATGTTTGGGATAGTTCCCAAACCAAAAGATAAAAGTGTGGTATCTTCCAAATGGATATTCAAGATAAAACATGTTGCATATGGTAGCATTGAAAAATATAAGGCAAGATTTGTAGCCAGAGGATTCTCTCAGAAAGAGGGAATTGACTATGAAGAAACATTTGCACAAGTTGCTAGGTACACTTCCATTAGAAATATCATGGCACTTGCATCTATGATGAAATGGAAATTACACCAGATGGATGTTAAAACAGCCTTCCTGAATGGTGTGATTGAAGAAGAAGTGTACATAGAACAACCACAAGGATTTGAGGTTAAAGATGGGAGAACACATGTATGCAAGCTGGAAAAGGCTTTGTATGGATTGAAGCAAGCTCCCAGAGCTTGGTACGGAAGGATTGACGGTTTCTTAACAAGCATGGGCTTTGCCAAGAGTAAAGATGATCCTAATCTTTATCTCAAAATTATGGATGATCAACCTATTATATTATTGTTGTATGTAGATGATCTATTTCTGACTGGAAATGAGAAACAAATCATCGAGTGCAAGAAGAAACTCTCTTTAGAATTTGAGATGAAAGATCTCAGGTGAATGCATTACTTCTTAGGTCTAGAAGTATGGCAAGAACCAAAAGGAATCTTTCTAAATCAGGGTAAGTATGCTGTAGGGATTTTGAAAAGATTCCATATGTTGGAGTGTAAAGCCATGGCCACTCCCATGGACTCCAACTTGAAGTTATTAGTTGATGATTCATCAGAGTTAGTAGATGTGACTCTATACAGATAGATTATTGGATCGTTAATGTATCTGACAAATACCAGACCAGACATATGCTTTGCTGTAAATACCTTGAGTCAGTATCTAGTGGAACCTAGAAGAGTTCACTTAATAGCTGCAAAGCATGTGATGAGGTATCTAAAGGGTACATTAGATTTTGGTCTATATTATCTTGAAAATCATGAATTCAGACTGCATGGTTATTCATATTCTGACTGGGCAGGAAGTGTCTCAGACAAGAAGAGTACATCAGGTGGATGTTATAGTCTTGGATCTGCCATGATCTCATGGTTCAGCACGAAACAATCTAGTGTGGCTCTCAGTACAGCCAAAGCAGAATATATAGCTGCTTGCTCTGCTAGTTGTGAAGCAATATGGCTTCGAAAACTATTATCAGGATTATTTGACTTAGATATGGATCCTACTGTGATCATGTGTGACAACCAAAGCTGTATTAAGATGATAGAAAATCCAGTGTTCCATGATAAGTCAAAACACATAGAGATCCGATATTTCTATATACGGGATATGGTGCAGAAAGGAGCTATTAAGCTCGAGTATGTAAGCATTGATGAACAAATTGCTGATATATTGACCAAACCTCTGTCTCTAGTAAAATTTGAGTATTTCCGAGACAAGCTTGGTGTAGTTCAAAAGGACCCTCCTCGAAAGGGGGAGTGATGTAGACACTGATGATGAGATTGCCCGCATCGACAGTAAGGTCGATGACGAGGATACCTGTAATATTATACTTAGGATATTTATATTTCTTATATGTATACTTAGGATATTTATATTACTTGTATATGCACTTTTACTGATGAGGATGACATTGATATTTGTATTGATGATATGTATACATGTACTGATGAGGATGACATGTATTGATATTTGTATTGATGATATGTATACATGTACTGATGAGGATGACATTGATATTGATTATTTGTATACATGTACTGATGAGGATGACATGTATTGATATTGATGATATGTATACATGTATTGATGAGGATACTTGTACTGATGCACTAATGATACCTGTATTGATGAGGATACTATGGGATTGTATCGTACCCGGACTTAGGTCCCTTGAATTGATCCATAGACAGATGTCTTCGAGAATGAAGTCCTTAGTGGACAAGTGGGGATTATATCGTCCCCGGACTTAGGTCCTTTGAATTGATCCGTAGACAGATGTCTTCGAGAATGAAGTCCTTAGTGGATAGGTGGGGATTGCATCATCCCCAGACTTAGGTCCCTTGAATTGATCCGTAGACAGATGTCTCGGAGAATTGATGATAGGACTGCATCGTCCCTGAAACTCGATTCAAAAGGTACGTGATAGGTCTGCATCGTCCCTGGACCTCGGTTCAAAAGGTACGTGATAGGACTGCATCGTCCCTGGACCTCGGTTCAAAAGGTACGTGATAGGACTGCATCGTCCCTGGACCTCGGTTCAAAAGGTACGTGATAGGACTGCATCGTCCCTAGACCTCGGTTAAAAAGGTACATGATAGGACTGCATCGTCCCTGGACCTCAGTTCAATAGGTACGTGAGAGGACTGCATCGTCTGTGAACATTGGTTCAAAACGTATGTGAGAGGACTGCATCGTTCGTGAACATTGGTTCAAAAGGTATGTGAGAGGACTGCATCATCCGTGAACATTGGTTCAAAAGGTACGTGAGAGGATTGCATCGTCCGTGAACATTGGTTGAAAAGGTACGTGAGAGGACTGCATCGTCTATGAACATTGGTTCAAAAAGGTACATGAGAGGACTGCATCGTCCGTGAACATTGGTTCAAAAGGTACGTGATTGGGATTGCATTGTCCCTAGACATGAGACTTGTCTTAAAGTGATAAGGATTGATCATCCTGGAACTTGATCTGGATTGTATCATCCATGGACCTATGTCCTAAAGAGAGCGAGATTGATCATCCTGTAATATGATCGTATGTATTGTAGAGTATGCTAAGATGATGATCCAGATACTGTAGATCGAGATGATGATCCAGATGCTGTAGATCGAGATGATGATCCAGATGCTATAGATCGAGATGATGATCCAAATGCTGTAGATCGAGATGATGATCCAGATGATGTAGATCGAGATGATGATCCAAATGATGTAGATCGAGATGATGATCCAGATGTTGTAGATTGAGATGATGATCCAGATATTGTAGATCGAGATGATGATCTAGATACTGTAGATTGAGATGATGATGCTGTAGCTATTCGGTGCTATAGAAGATGAATACTCAATACTGATGATGCTGATGTTCCAGTATTGACTATGTTCCAGTAACTGCTTAAGTTACTGATGATGATGTATTGAAGAAAGCTTCCGATGATTTATAGATGTATCATGTATGATATAGTCGATGACTCCTTACTCCTGCAAATGTTGTTATAATATCCTTCTCGTTAAGGGGGAGTGTTGAATATTGTAACTTCTAAGAATATTATATTTGTACTTTATTATTCTGGAGATGTTTCATCCCTCCGAGGTGATCCTATTATGTATCCGGAGATGTTTATTCCTCTGATGGATTGTGGTAACTAGGGTTATTAGATCCACCATGTGGGGGTCGGCCCTAAGTTAATTAATTAGGGATTATTAGACTCCCTTGGGAGAGGTCGGCCCCATAAGGGAAAAAGTCAGTCGAGAAACTAGTATAAGTAGAGGAGGATGCTCCTCACTTATCTCACACTTACATAGCTCGGAAAGTAGCGCACTTGTGAGAGAGAGGTCCGCATAGGAGGTAGAGAAGGAGCTCTAGTCTTGGAGCACATCTTGTATTTTGGTTGATCATCTTATTGAGGAAAGCTTTGCTGGGTTTTCTACCCCATGAGGGTTTCCCAGGGTAAAATCTCTGTCTATCTTGTGATTATGTTTCTTTCAGTGATCTTTCTAGTCAAATTAGTTTAAACTTAACAATTTGAACCCCAGTTCCAAGCCACCTCCTTTCCTCTAGGAAAGGTTGAAATATGTTATGGCTTTCATGGTCTCTCCTTCGATTACTTATATACCTAACTTAAATGGATGGTTTTGGCCCCAGTTTCTCGGGATGCCTCACTAAGGTTTCCATATCCCTGTTGTACACTGTTAGCCATAGCTTCTTCAGCATTGGCCCTATAAATCTCACAATCCCTCTATCGTGATCGACCCGCCTCATCAAGTTCCCTTCCCTTCAAAGCCCAAGAGTGTCGAAAAGAGATTGGGCCTTCTTCGAGATTTGTATGGCGGGAAGATTTGGATTTTTTGAGCTTTGGAAAGATGGGAAACCCAACCACTCACAATTGACAAAGTCTATTTTTGGTTATGAGATTCTCAAGAGTCATCATCAATTTGAATCCATACATGAAGGGTGTTTTGAGTTGTTATTATTGTTAGTTGCATTAATTCATCAGTAACATATTAGAATGCTTATATCGTTGTTTTGTATCACATGAAAAATGATATTGTACTTCTTGGTGGCTTACAAGATCCCACGATGTCGTGACGAACCATGAGACAACAATCTAAGGTCATGCAGGAGATACCCTAAGATGACGAGCAAGCTGAGAAATTTCCATTGCAAATCCAGTATGACGACACTCAGAGCACCACTGGAGTTGATCTAGAGTACAAATGGGGGGAAATATATAAGCTTTTCAGTAGTGAAGAGTGTTGACACAATTATTTTTATAAGGATTTGGAGAATTGTAAAAAAGAATGATAAGGCTATGTTCCTACAGTTTGCTTCTATGTCACCATAGGATAATAAGAGAAAACATAAAAAATATGGTCGCCAATATCCAATGTGAGATATCCCAAAATGACCAGGATATTGAAAGAAAGGTCAGGTTCAAATTAGAAGAATGATGTGTTCTGCAAAGTTTTTGATAAGTCAACGGTTCAGATCAAAGCAACAAATAAGATCGACGGTGGGAGCAGGTTCTGTTGGATAATGAAGCGAGGTATATAACGCATTTCAAATTTCCGAAATGACCGTTAAATTGGAGTTAAGGAGAGAAGGAAATCAATGGCCGTTGATCAATTAACAAGAAGATTGACGATCCATATTCATTTCGCATTGCCAACATGCATGAAGGAAGGAAGTGGTAGCTGGTTGCGAAATCTAAAACCACCTACCATGTGTCGATACTACATCATTTCGCTATTTGGAAAGGTGGCAAGGGTGGCTATAGAAAACTAAGAGCCCGAATCGTAAGAATTAAATGATTAACTATGGGGAATATTTATTTGACAGTAGCGAACAAATATCTTTTTTTTTTATACTGGAAATTTTAAATGTGTTATGCATTGCAGGGAAATACATTCCAAGATGTTTCCACCGAGGAAGACCTAAAGCTTGGTTTCAAGTATGGTTTTAAAAGTGTGACTGAATATCGAAAAATCTTGGGGAAGACTCCAATCTCTCCAATGACGTAGATGCAGGTAAATAAAATGAATAAGGACATCATTGCAGTATACTATTAAAATCTATTCAGTTTTGATTATATCACCCATAACTAAATATTTATGTTTGCTTTTAAGCAACAGTGCAACTGCAGCAGTGAATCTAGAGCTACTGCACACGTACCAGTTGATGTTGGTCTATGCATGTCCCATGATAGTGGGGAGCAGAGTATCCATTCTGGTATGTCTGCTTTGGAAATAGAAATATCTATTGTGGTTATAGATATTTATTTCCTGATGTATACTTATAAATTTTCTTCTTTCAATGGAAGACCATGTAGCTTAGGAGGGTGAACCGCAAGAGGAATTAGCAAGTAGAGAAACAATTAACACACTAGTTGTCACAGCTACACAGACAGGTAAAGAGAAATATTGTAATTTTAATCAAAATAATGAACTATTAATTTCAATAATATTTCAACATATCGATATGCCCATTTTCGTTGTTGCAGTTCACGCCCCTTCAGAACTGCCTCCACGCCCTACTTAACGATGTACGAGAAGTATGATACACGAGGGCATGGAAACACAACACTAGTAGGACATGGATCTGTAGATAATCCACCAAATGATGATGATAATATCCTAATCGTCGGTTATTACGATGCAAAAAAACAGAAAACAAAGAAAAAGTAGATGTATAAATTCATGAATTGTATTTGGATGTATATCGATGTTGTTAGTCTGAAACATTGTTTATATGAATTACCTCATTATGCTTCAATGTTTTTATGTCTATATGTTTTGATGACTAGCCTAGTTATGCATGAATGTTTATATGTTTTTTATGTAAACAACATCATTTATTGGGTATGGCGAATTGAGAGCGATGTGACGGGGGGGGGGGGGGGGGGCATATGAGCTTCCACCTTCACGTGGTTGGCCCTGTTCAGTAGAGAATATAAAACTATTATTGAAATAAAGAGGAGCTCAATAGGTATAAATACTCTTTTATTACTATGTATTAAAGATGGTTGTAAATTTTTAAATGCATGTCTATTTCTTAAAATATTGTTAATAAATTTAACATTTCATGGTTCATTGATTTCTACAGGACTTTGTAGTGGGATTTAAATGACTGTTTATTTGCTTATATATTATTTACTCATATAAAAATTATGTCTTTGATGATTTATGCGGGTCTTGGTGATGGAAATGCATCTCATGGACAACTCTTATCAAGTTGCATGGGCGAATGGATTTGGCGAAAGGACAATGATAAGGTAAGGGTTTTGCCGTGTTCCTTATCCTTAATGTGTTTGTTTTTATCCTTAAATTCTATTTCATTCTATTAAGATACAAGGGATACAACCAATAGTAAATAACTACTTTTAGACTATCATCCAAACTAGGAGACAACCTTCTACATAAAACAAAAATGCTCCTTAGTAACGTAAGAATATGGTTGCTAATGGGAGAGTATCATCAAGTCTGGTGTTTCTATTTCTCTCATGAAGCTCAGTACATGCCTTAGGAAATTAAAAACAAAATAAAAAAGATATGAGAACTGCAGGTCAGAATCCAAGAATGGGAGATATGGTGAGCCCTTCATAAATTGATATGTCTAGATCTTTAAACGTAGCAAATAAAGTGATGTTATTACATGAGGAGTGTCTCCAAGGAAATTATGATATGGTTTCTAAAGCACAAATTGCATGCTCAACTGTGCAACCTACTTCTCAATGCCAAAAGGTAATTTATGATGAATTTTTTGCTACATGAGATCATTCCTAGTAATAGAATAGAAATAAGTTGTCAATTTTTTGTTGATTAACATGTCTCTTTCCATCATGTGCTCAAGGGATTGTTTTTATCTTATGGGCATATTTGATACTAAATTGACCGATTTTGGTCATGCTTGAGGTGGTTGCATAAGAAGGATCAACTTTTCATATTCACCTCTTCCAATAATGAGCAACATAAAAACAACTTACCACCAGTTGGCACTACAAAGATCCTACACATATTTTCCAAGTGAAAAACTACTCTTTTTCCCTAGGGGTTGAGTTATTTTTTTATTATTTATTTATTTCTCAATAAAGACGAATTCAATGCACCTTATGTTTTTTGTAGTATGATGAATTCTCACTAGTATCTCTTCACATGTAGTAGAGAAAGTGATGCTATTTCATGAGGAGTGTCTCCAAGGCAATTATGATATGCTTTCTAAACTACAAATTGCATGCTCAACTGTGCAACCTGCTTATGATCAATGCCAAAAGGCGATCTATGATGAATTTTTTGTTATATGAGATCATGCATAGTAAAAGAATAGAAATAAGATGTCATTTTTTTGTTGATTAACATGTCTCTTTCCCATCATGTGCTCAAGGGACTGTTTTTATCTTATGGGCATATTTGATACTAACTTGACCATTTTTGGCCATGATTGAGGTGGTTGCATAAGAAGGATAACTTTTCATATTCACCTCTTCCAATAATGAGCAACATCAAAACAACTTACCACCAATTGGCACTACAAAGATCCTACACAGATTTTCCAGGTGAACAACTACTCTTTTTCCCTAGGGGTTGAGTTATTATTTATTTATTTTTCAATAAAGACAAATTCAGTGCACCTTATGTTTTTTGTAGTATGATGCATTCTCACTAGTATCCCTTCACATGTAGTAGAGCAAGTGATTCTATTTCACGAGGAGTGTCTCCAAGGCAATTATGATATGGTTTCTAAACTACAAATTGCATGCTCAACTGTGCAACTTGCTTCTGATCAATGCCAAAAGGTGATTTATGATGAATTTTTGTTATATGAAATCATCCATAGTAAGAGAATAGAAATAAGTTGTCAATTTTTTGTTGATTAACATGTCTCTTTCCTATCATGTGCTCAAGGGAATTTTTTCTTCTTCTTTTGGGCATATTTGGTACTAACTTTGACCTATTTTGGCCATGTTTGAGGTGGTTGCATAAGAAGGATCAGTTTTCCATTTTCATCTCTTCCAGTAATGTGCAAATTCAAAACAACTTACCACCAATTGGCACTACAAAGAGCCTGCAAATATTTTCTAGGTGAACAACTACTCTTTTCCCCTAGGGGTTGAGTTAAGGTCACTATAATGTTCCATATACTATATGTATGTACAATATTAAAAAATTTTCCAGTGGAATTTATTGTACAAAATGCATGTGACAACCTGTTCCAATTTCCATGATTGTAGAATCTCTTCCTCCATCCCAACCTAACATTCTGACAATTTCCAACCAGTTTCCATGTCTTTTGGTTAAAGGTGGTTACCATATTGAAAAGAAAAAACATGAAACATGGGGATTCATATCACAAAAAATATCATGGAGTACTTCATCCTCCTAGGAACATTATGGGGCATTAACAACAAAAGTATAAACAACTAAATCTGTTGGTTAGCAACTAAAAACATCCATGCTTTCACCAGATTTAGATCAACTCTGGCTCAAACTTCAGTGTTGTTGTGTCAAGTTTAGATCCCGAAACAACTTAAGATTACACCAAATTGAAATGTTTTGGGCATGAAATCCACTGCTAATGCTAGTTTTGCATTCAATTTTTTGTAACTTGTAAGCATTCATTTCCAACCTCATTTGTTCATGAAAGGTTGAAGCATTTCTCTTCTGACTTTACAATTAGATCAATCAAATGAGATATACTAGATCAATCTCTTATTTCATTCTCTTCTTTTGCACTTGAAAATTCTAAAAACCATGATAAACTCACCATCAATTCATTTAATCATCTTTGTTCTCAGAAACAATGATAAGCTCTTGTCCAATGCCAAAATTCACTAATATAATGTCACCTCGCTTGCACATTTAGGTTATACTCATAAGACATCAGTTTCCACGGTTTTTTTTTTTTTTTTTTAAACTTCTAGGTATCGTCTATATATTGACGCACTTTCATCAAAGGTATAAAAAAACCATGGAAAGGTATAACATTTAGGTTATACTCATAAGACATCAATTTCCACGTTTTTTTTTTAAATTCTAGGTATCGTCTATATATCGACGACATTTCGTCGAAGCTATAGAAAAACATTGATGAACGTTTGTCGATAGTTGAGCCAAAACATCGTTGCCGATATAGCAAAATCGTCGCAACCTCCGACTTTGTTTTGGTCTGTTCGACGAACAACCGTCGATAGAGAGATTGTTTTTCCTGGAAGCAAATTTCTATGCTACGCTTTTTCGACATATGTTCGTCATTATAGGGATGAATGTTCGTCGATAGAGAAACGGTTTGTAGAAAATGAATCAAAAATCATTTTCAAGACCTACTTATAGAAGACACGTGGCGACCAGTGTTCGTCTCTATTGCGACGGATTTCCAAGTTTGTTGTTATATCCACGAAACAAGTTCCACGCAAAATCGAGCTCATGATCGTCGTAATTGAGACGATAAAACGTGGCAATACCAACGCAAAACCGTGGCAAATTTGCTCATATGTATTAGTGTCACCTATGTCATTGGAGCATATTTGATTGGTCACTTGATGCTTGTGTGCACTTGGAAAATGGTGGTCTACTTGCTTCGATGGACAAGCACTTTCATGATCCTTTGGTGAGGCACCTTCTTGATGTACATTTGTATGATGTTGATATGTACTTTGATGATATATCTTTTGTACTTATTATGTTTGGGAGGATGCTCATTATAGAGTGGGATCCTTTCATCTCCCAACTTGATGTAAAATTTTGTGTTACTTTGCTCATTGATGGAATTTGCCAGTTATGGGATCCTGGCATTTCACACTTGGTTGAAATAATTTGGAGGATATTGTACACCTCCTACTTTGAGGTATTGTTTTTGGAGACCTTGTGCATGATATAAATGCAAAAGCATTGGGGCATGGGAATCCCACATTCTAATTTCAATGTATTCACACTATGTATTGATGGGTGCGCAAGTGTTGGGACCCTGGCATCCCATACTTGCTAGATTGGTTCTTGATGACATTGTGCACTAGGAGAGTGAGCAAAGAAGTGGGACCCATGAATTTTTTTATCATTGGAAGCTCATTGGGAGCACATTTTGGTTGGTTGGATTGACCAAGCAAGCCTCTTCTCTTCCCCATGGGTTCATCTTTGTAGTAGATGGTGATGGTTTCCTACATGGGAAACATATTTTTGGATGGGCTTGTATTTTTCTTACAAGGTGTATGATGAATTCCACGTGATTATTATGCATTGCATAGGAGAATATATATTGCACCTTGTATTCTCGAGGATCACTTGGGATCCTAGTATCAATTTTGATTAGTCTCCACAATAAGTGCATGGTTGGATGGTAATAGAACAATCTGTTAGGAGAGTTCATGAGCGGTTTATAATCAGAGTGGTGCAACAGAAGCATGATGACTCATGATGCTTAGTTGGGTTGGATTTGATTATTGCTTGAGGACAAGCAATCTTCAGAGGGGAGGAATGTCATGTCCCCTCATTGATGATTAGTGGAAGGAGTTCCTAACCCAACCAAGAGTCCCTTGGGTTGATGGGGAAATTTCATGCACTTGGGGTTAATTCTGAAGTTAAGGCATTAATTAGTTAGGGAGTTTAAATTTATTTTTATCCTAAGTTTGAAATGCACTTGGTAGAAGTAATTTTCATTAATTAGATATTTTTATTTTGGAATAAAGTGGATAATGCTCCACAAGTGCGCCTTAGAGGATAAGGTTGACTAAGAGGTAACTTGCAAAGGAAGAAAATATAAAGCAGTCAAAGCAAGGAAGGTAGGAAAAATAGAAGAAAAGATGGCACAAGGCAGGAAAGCAACAAAGCTAAGGAAAAATAGAATAAAGCAGAAAAGTATGACAAAGCATAAAAATAGGACAAAGCAGAAAAACATGACAAAAGCAGGACAAAGCAGAAAAGCAGGATAAGGCAGAAAAGCAGGACAAAGCAGAAAAGTAGGATAAGGTAGAAAAGCAGGAAAAAGCATGATAGAAAAGAAAAAGCAGGATAAAGAAAAAGCAAAAGCAAAATCAGAAATCAAAGCAAAACAGTAAGCAAGGCAAAAGCTAAAGCAAAAAGCAAAGCAAAGCATAAAGCAAGGCAAAAGCTAAAGTAGAAAGAAAAGCAAGATTATCTACTTGATGAGGGAGCCTCAGCCTATCTTACTTGCTCAAAAAGTCACCTCAATCTATAAAAGAAGGATTACAACTCAATTTCAAATCTTGTGATCATTTGTGATTTGAATTGAGTGTAATTTTGCCTCATTGACCTGGGAGATGTGCCCCTAGTCCTAGTTGGGAGATGTGCCCCATGCTTCTATTGAAAGGATGATGAAATACAATCTTCATCACTGAGTCTATTGCAGATATCGAAGCCTGTATATATGCAGTATCAACTATCATTGAAGAATTCAATCCATTCAGAAGTGTTTCCTAGTATCCATCCAATCAAAGAGAGATCCCGAGGAAGTTTTGATAAGAGGAGGAGATCCAGTTGTCTGAGTGAACCCCTAGTAGCATTATTTGAGCTCAGTGCACCTTTCATGAGCATCCATATGATCCATATTCATCATCATATCAGATACAGTGGAGGATCCTTCTCTTCTTTCTATTTAGAAGACATCCACATTCATGTATTGTGAGATTTATTGTATTTGAGGTTCATTGAGAAAACTGAGGTTTTAATGCTATTTATTGATGTATTAAACTCTTGAAACTGGTTATTATTGTTCCTATATTCCATATTAATTCATACTGTGCTTCAAATGACAAATTCAAAAGCATTGGAGGTTGTTTTCATCTAGGTCTCTCAAGACTAGCTCATTGAGCAATTTTAATTGATTAGTTCTCCAGGAATTTTAATATTTAGAGCTCTGTGAAACCATTTTACTTTTTGAAGGTTGATTTAGGTTTTTAATGGTATGGAGAATCCATCCCAAGTCCAAAATCAGATATTCAAGAGCCTTAGAGGCTGATTGTGTTTGTATATTCAAGACTAGCTCGTTGGGCATGAGTTCATGACTAGTTTTGTTGTAAATTTAATGAAATAGCCTCTGGTTATCTATTTTATGTTCTGAAAGTCATTACATGTCCTTAAGACATTAATGAAGGAAAAACAAGCCTCAGACTAAGTTTTCGTTACCCTCTCTTCCTATTTGAAAGAACCTGGAAACAAACTAGTTGAGCAGTCCATCCTAACGCTCTTTCTCCCCTTGACTCCAAACACTGGAAGAACCTCCCAAAACCTATGTAAAATTTTTCCAGTAGTATATTAGGGGGTTATGACCTGTTATCCACCTCTGGTTGATGTCAAGTGCAAGTGAAAGAGTTTAGTAGGCATATGATGGTGTGCCTAGTAAGCCTTGGAGTGAACTTTAGCCTGTTAGATGTTCGAAACATAAATGGCCCCAGTACATTGTGCTTATAAATCGAAAGCTGGCCTTGATGCTACTGTCATTGCTGTTGCACACTCCCTAGTACATTTGGAAGATCCAAAAGTTTCCATCAGTCAAGCTTTGGTGGGTGAATCATTGACCAAGACTAGTTTCATCTTGTTTAGTGTTGTGAACTAGTTATTGTCATACAATTTCCTGATTTTTAAAGTTGAATTTGAGTTGATATCCTATGAGATGGGGATATTAGATTACACAGGGTGTTTGTAATTGATCTTTCATTCTCATAAGATCAAGACGAGTTTGTTGTTTGACGCGCAAAATGGGGCATTGAAAGGAGTAATGGGTGGTCTCTCCACAAGATCGATAAGGTCGTGGTACACGGGGATGGAAGCATTCTTGGTCTTCTTGGGTGTTGATTTTATTCATTATGAATGTGATACAACTAGGAGGGAGAATATAGGCAGATTTCCCACATGAAGAACATTCATTGTGTGCTGGCATTGTCGTAAGTGTAGTTGGGTCTTGTGACAATACAGGCTCTACCACGTTTTCTGCAGTTGGCGCAACTTCTGTGGGAGGGGTGACTGATGGTGTCGCCTATGTGGTGATCACATTAATGGATGCTACTTCTTGGTATAAGAAGGGGGGTTCCTCAATTGTTACTTAAGTGAGGCAAAAATTTTCTAATGCCTCTCGGTATCGAGGGAGTTCGGGGCAATGGTGCGTAGAGTGCCCATGTTGAGCACATATGGAACATGCGTGATTTTTACGCAATGTTTTCGAATTAGTTGTGGGCGAGGGAGGTGTGCTCCCTTTCACTGCTGGTGGAGCATGGGTGATGCTAATGGGGGTGATAAGCAAATTATTTAATTCTGGTAGAGAAGGACATAGGTTTGTCGCCTGCCCTTGTTGTTCACAAAGGGAACACATCGGCGTGACCCTTTGATTGGGAGTACTGATCATTATAGGGGATTTCAACACATGATGGTTGATGAACCCTGCTTTAGGCTTCACGGTTTCTACCAAGTTATATTTCGGGGTTGGTAATAGGGGAGCTTTCAATTTGGGTTTTTTGGTGCCCCCATTGACAGTCTTAACGACGACTGATTGTGGTGTAGCTGTGGATGTCATAGGTTGGCCTGTCGTAACTTAATGTGTTACAGGCCTTGCAGCCATACTAGCCGAAACAGGGACAAAATCATAATGGGCGACTGGTTTGGAAGCCATTTCTGGGTAGGGTGGTGTGAGGTACCATACCAGTATCCCTAGAGTTATCCCAAGTAGAGTTAGCCGAGCCATAACCAACATCCCTTGTACACCCATGGGAGGATACAAGAATGGGATTTGAAAAATTGGTGGTACCGATGGACTCAACATCTGTTTAATGCCATGACTTAGTGATGGTGCTGATGACAGTGTTGAGGTGGAGGCGGCTCCATTTTAAGTGGTGAAAATTGTGCACATCAGGCCATCAATATATGTAGGGATCTTCGGGAGTGGTCCCGAATATGATCCTAAGAAATTGGAGTCCTTATACATACCGGGGTAAATGCCAACATACGGTTTATCATCACCCAATATAGTGGTAGGATGTTGTCGGGATTGCTTGTGGTATTAGGGTCATAATAGTTAAGCTGGTCGAGGATAACTATCTTCCCGTTTAAGGGAAACAACATGATATGGAAGACTGAGGAAGTTACCACCTTCATGACGTACATGCAACTACGCCCCAAGAGGATGTTGTAGTAAAGTTCTACATCGATTACTTCGATATCGTTCATAACCATCTTTCCCCCTAGCTCTACGGGGACATTTTGGTATAAACTTCTTGGTTGGGATGGTCTCCCATCATATGCGCGAAGGGTGATAGACGAGGGGACCAACTCAGGTGATCCTAATTGTTTCCAAACTTTTGAGGACATGACACAAGTGGATGCACCTTCGTTGATGATACATCAATGAATCATGACGTTTTTTACTATGACTAGATCTTGGAATGCAACTAATGATGGTAGTTGCGGGTCACCTTTTTCAATATCAAAGGTCATGAGGTGCGAGTCGGAAGGGTTGACAGCACCAAGCGCATTGAGTAATTCCTTTCTCTGTGTTGGGAAAGACTGTAGAACTTCTAATGTGTACAGAGTTGCAGGGGACTGAGCCAAGTCATCCACAATACTGTAATTGTGGGAAGCTTTCATGTGGGGGTTACTAGGGGTACGCCTAAGTGGAGCTTTTGGAATCCATAGGATTTGTTCGATATCCGGGCGTGGTATTTGTAGAGTCCCCCCCAAGGGGATAGAAACGTCTTCTACTTGGGGGGTGGAAGGCCCATCATAACCATTGGCTCGTGTTTGAAGGTTTATATCCAGCGTATAGATATTTTGGAAAGAGCTGTCGTCGGGTGGGAGAGGATCTTGTTCTTGTGTAACTAACCCTTGATTGGCAAAGGGTTGCTGTAACACTGCTATTTGTGGTTGGGGAGGATTCATTTCCCAAGGAGGGTTTGTCACCATATTTTTATCTTCCACTAACCATTGGTAGTCGGGGATAAGAGGGAAATGATGTGTGTAATGACCATAATCGCCGCAAATGGAGCAACAGTAATTGGTTCTCATGGGAGGATTCTTCCCTTGTTTGGGGGGATTGTTAGTCCTCGCATTTGGATCACCCATGTTCTGGTTTTGATGGGGGGGGATTGCCCCCTTGCGCCGGCTGATGATTTTGTTTGTTCTTACCTTTCTTCTTCCCCTGATTTTGTGGATTTTGGGGGTTTGTGACGTTCAACTACTCGAATTGTTGATCTTGTTGAATGTAAGAAGGTTGAACTAAGTTAAACCCCATGTGGGGGGAAGGTTGTTGACCAGTTGGGCATGGGAAAGGGTAATACAAATTATATCTCGATGGTGGGATACATGTCATTTGTGCTCCATAAGAGGTGGATGTAGGAGCGACTTGCACCATTGGCGATGTAGGAATCGTCATTGTTTGGCTAACATTTGGGTATGTAGGACTGTATGGTCCATACTGTAATTGACTAATTGATGGTGTTGGTACCGGTGTAGGGGGTACCAATGTAGGTGGCATGGATGGGTAGTATAGGACCATGTTGAATGGCGCCTACACGGTAGGAGGAACCTTTCCTAAATGAGAAATGGACCCAATAATCCCATCCAACAAATGTGACGAGCCCAAAGGCGTAGGATCCAACGACTGATGCTGAGGGGCATCAGGGAGGATTGTGTAAAGATATTCGGATTGTGCATATATGAGGTCGACATGTTGTGCTTTCAAAATGGCCTCTTCCTCTATTTGTGGCATGGAGGTTGGGACATCTTTAGCTATGGCGGGTTGGAGAGATTTGATAAACCAATTCAACAAAAAGGGAGGTTGTATTTCAATCTTGCATAGTGTGCAGAGTCTACACCACTCGTGGATGTGGTCCACGATGTGGGTGGAAGTATTTTGATGAAACTCAGTGAGAATTCCAAGGCCTAGACCATGTCGAATTGGCAGCTGAAAGTACGTAATAAATGCAATGGCCAACGTAAAAAATGTCGAATGGATTCCAGTTTCTAGGTTGATGTACCACTTTGTTGTTGTTTCGATGAGGGTACACTAGAAGAGGCGAAGCCTCACGGGGTCATATACTATGCTGTTAGATGAACACCATAAGTGGAAAGACATAACGTGGTTGGTGGGATCGTCTCCCTGTTTTCCTTCAAATTTGGGAATATTGGAAGGAATCTTGTTTGGCATAGCCGGCAATGTTGCATCATGAGAAATGGGGTCATTTGTTAGTTTGGCCGAATCAGGTATATTTAAACTAGGCATAAATGATAAGGTAGGGACGGCGGGTCTTGCCATTCTATTTGGGATGTGATTTCCATGAGGGGGAGACCCAGGTGGTGTTGTAAACAATGGTTGAAATCCTATGAGAGAAGATGGGTGAAATGGATCTGCGGGATCTCCTTGGGGAGAAGCCAGTGGGGTACTACTTCCGATGGGGGAAGAAGTGGTGTAATTAATAGATTCTCCGAGGGGACAAAATGTACCTAGCAAGGCTTAGCCTTGACTAGATGATCCTATCAATGCTCTCTGGGAACGACCCCGGCTTGAATTCCCTCCACATGTAACACAGGGGGCAGGTGTGAAAGCACCCCTTGAGAGAGGGGACAGGCCTTGCAGTCTATGAGACTGACTTAGGATGTTGTTTTGTTTCTCAATGGTGAATTATTTGTGTCAAATGAGAGTGATAGTGGAATAAACTCAATTGAACAAATGCAAAAATATGCCAACCACAATAGATGCACAATGGTGCGATAAGTGAGTGATATGTGCAATGTCGGTTTTAGTGCATGAGTCCCCACATGTAGGTTCTTTTTATTACAATTTTAGTGAACTTGTAGTTAAAAAGAAAATAAATGTAAATTCCCTAGAAGACCTAACGTCCTTCCTCTCAAATATAACTGGGCCTTCCAAAAGCACAATTGATGGTGATAATGGTATCCACTCACCAATCGACTAGTGGAGGTAACAAAGAGATATTTCTATCGACGATGGGGCCAATGATCCAATCAAGAAGACTTGGAAACACCGACCAATTTCAATAGGTAACTTCAGGAGTAAATTTCACCCACAATTGCTCCTTGGTGATATCCTAAGTTGGGACACTAAGATACCCTGCGTCAATTGTGGATCAATGGTTTGACCTGCACGGTATAGTGTCGTATCCCTACAACAAGATGAGTGGCTTGTAGGGGAGAGCATGGTAGCTATACCTCATCGTTCACCTCCTTGGTCATGGTGCACTTCTGATCCAAGTTTTCTTTTAACACTTGCTTCTAGCAAGATTTTGTAAGTACCCTATGAGACAACAATGCTATGTTTCAAAATATTGCTAATGAAACTAGATTGGTGGGCATTAATGGATGCCTATCCCAATCAATCCTACCTAACTAAAATATTGTTTTGTGACCTCCTGTGGAGGATTTTTGTTGGTTAAGACAATTACAATGTTGATTCTAAGGGGTTTGAATGTTTCACTTATGGAGCGTAAGAGGGGTATTTCACAATCCCTACCTTTCTGATTCACCAAGCTCACATGAAGTGTGAGGTGAAACCATATTAGGATTGGAAGAGTCTTTATGCTTCTTATTATGTGCTAGTGGTGCAAACGCATGTGATGAAAGCAAAAAATGATTTTATTGGAAAATTAACTAAACGAGTATATCAAGCAATGTGTACTTCTAACTCTAAGAGATGCTCACGACGCTTTGCAAAATCAAATATTCTAACTAATAGACAAGTGTGCAATGGAGGTATTTCACACTTCTCACCCTTTTTCTGATTCACCAATCTCACATGAAGTGCGAGGTGAAGAGCATACTTCGGGCGACAAGTATCTTTAGGTCCTTGCTTGTGTGCAAAACGTGTTTTCTACATTAGCAATACTACTAAAAACAACATGTCGATTTGATGCATAAACAAGAAATGGTCTTGAATACCAGTGACAACAATGGGGCCCGTTGAAAGCCTCAAAGTTGGTTACCTAGATAAGTTTCAAGAGAGATGTACTCTTTACTTACTAATATTTGTCTAGGTGCACTAATTACTAAGAAATTAAGTAATTGGGTGAATTAGCCTTAATTTAAGTTCACTAGTAAGCAGTAATTGGGATGCTAAACTAAGTTATGCAGATAAAATCAAATAAACAATGACAGCACATCCAAACCAGACTTTGTCGCGCGGACCACACTAGTTAATACAAAACAGACGCATTGTAGCATGGGTAATACACTAACCTTCCGCGCAGGTGTGATGAGCGATGTAGCGCGGGTCTAACACTGGTAACCTGTGCTATGCGTGTGACTGTCTGAGTCGATTCCGCGCTATCAATGTTGTAGATACGTCGGGAACCGCGTGGCTACGGAAAAAAATAAATGGAGCCATGATGGGGCCAAATTCTAGAAGCAAGAGGTGAAATACATGTTCTCCTGCAAGTGACAAATACCCCAAATTAGCTACTTAGCATAAAACAAGCTAGTTTAAAAAGAAATGAACAAAAATAAGTATGGTCGCCATTAGAATTGTTATGGAAAAAATTGCACAAGTGCACTCTTCCACTCAGTGAGGGGCTAAGCCTTGTAGGTTGTTGCAAGGCCTCAGTCCATGGAGCCCCTTTTGATGGTTGGTGGTATTCCTCCAAGTGATTTTGCAAGAGATTGTTACTATAGTTCACATTCAAACATGAAAATATTGATAAAAAAAGAATGAAAGAGATGGGGGGATAATGCAAACTTCAAAAACAACCAAAGATATGCCAAACCACTCTTGTGTTGCCCAATGGAATAGCTGTGCAACACCTAGGAGGTGAAGGCTTCAAGGGAATCCAACAATCTCCCTTAGGGAGGCCTTTCTTGTCCAAACTAAATGCCAAGTAGATGGAAGAACAATGGAGAGAAACACTTGCCCCTTGATGGTAGGTGGAAAGCAAGCTTGGGAATGCTCACAATGGTAGGAAATGGTGGGCTATGAGGAAGCTCCATCTCAAATCCAATAGCATAAACTTGCTCTAGTTTCTCTCTACAAAATTCATGCCAATGGATTCCTTTTATAAGCCAAGAGGTGGCCATCAAACAACTAGATCCAAATGTGAACTCTCCTCCTTCATGAACTAGTTCCAAGGTACACAAGGGGGTCTGATTAATGCCCCCAAGTGTGCGAGGAGCCGAATTCTAATCCTTGGGGAGGATTGAGTCTTTAATGCGTCGTTAGGAGTGAGTGGTCCCGCCATTTTGACAGTAGCGCGGTTATCGAAGGAAAAGCCGCGTAGGTGTAGCGCGCTACCCTTTGTTTTGACTGTTTCTTGGCACTTATGGACTCATGTTGTGTTTTGGATCTGTTGAGGATGCCTATGGTGAGATGCATTCTTTATGTTGACGACGCTTTACTGGATGAATCACTGAAATGTCGCATGTATGCGACTTTTAGGCGTTAACACTAAGGTTGATGTCCAAGACAGTGAATTTTGGTGACTTTAGATCGATCTCTTTTTGTACTTATGTGTATATAATCATTGCAAGGGTCTTGGTGGCTAGACTTACAAATTTATTGTCAAAATTTATAACTTCAGAGAAATTTGGGTTCTTGGAGGATCGATAGAAACACGATGCGATTGGTGCAGTGCAAGAAAGACCACATAGCATCAAATCTAATAAGTTGAGTGCAATGCTAGTCAAGTTGGATCTCTCTAAAGCCTATGCCTTAGCATGTTGGTTATACCTATTTCTTCTCATGATCCAGGTTGGTTTCTATATCAGTATGGTGAATTGGATTATTATTTGTGTGGAGTCGGTTTCTTATGCAGTGTTGGTGAATAGATCTTCCTTCATATGTTTCACCCCTTCCAAGGGGCTTTGAAAAGGCTGCCCACTTTCTCCTTATTTGTTTTTGTTAATTGAAAAGGGTTGAGTATATATCCATGCATGAATCCAAAAAATCCAGAATATTGCAAGGCATAAAGGTGGGACTTGATTTTGTACTAACACATTTGTTGTTTCTAGATGACATTTTTCTAATGACTAATGGATCGTTGAATGAAGGAATAACTTTACAATATGTTATGACTATGTTTTGTAAGGTTACAAGAATGGAAGAAAACACAAATAAATCTTCTCTATGTTTCAATGGAGTTGTTGGAAGGGTGGAACAAGAACTTTTGAATTTGTTCGAATGTTAGAAAACAAGGTTTAACGAGGTTTTTAGGTACTTAGATTTTTTACTAAAACCTAACTCATATGGAAAATGAGAATGGATTTGGTTTATCAAAAGGGTAGAAAATATGATAGATACGTAGTTTACTCGGTGGTTGTCCCATGGTGGTATATTGACTTTAATCAAGATTATGCTAGAAGCAATTTTAGTGTACTAGCTTCTTCGATTGACTGACATTCCTAAAGGAGTCCTTGAAAAATGTTAAAATATATGGTTTAATTTTCTATGGAGTTGGAAAGAATATCAAGAAGGTACTTGTTCGACTAGTTAAAGGTTGTTCACCAAGCCCAAAGGAGAAGGAGGGTGTGGACTTAAAAATCTACATGTATTTGGCTCATCTCTAGTGGGAAAAACCCTATGGAATTTTATCACAGGGGAAACTTTATGGAACAAGCTTATCATACAAAAGTATTTATCCCCAAAATCAATTTTGAGTTGGATCATAAAAGAGGGAAGGTCCACAAAGAATGACTCATTGCATTGGAAGGCACTAGTACACTCCTTCCCAATCATTGGTAGACTATTGGCATGGAAGGTAGGAAGTGATTTAGAAGTAATAGTGGGAGAAGATGCCATCATGGGATGTGGGAACCAAATTTACCTTCCTAAGGACATTATCCATTTTTTTCATTCACATAATTTGAGATACTTATGTGACTTTGTTGACGAAATAAGAATAAATATCTAGACACAAGGTTGGAAATCTTTTGATATTATGGTCTTGTAAGGAGACCAAGCATGAGCCCGGGATACATTTGTGTCAGAATTACGAGGGGATCATGTATAACTCAATGGGGAACTAAATAACCTATTCTAGTAAGGAAACAAAGCTAGTGGTTATTATTCAATGAAACTAGGCTACTAGACCTTGATGTTAGGGGATCATTAATTGGTTACCTGGTGGTGGTCTTGCATTAGGAAGGTGACAACCCCCCCCCCCAAAAAAGTTTTTCATGTGGCCGGTACTTCAGAACAAGGTTTATACTTGGGAATCATGTTAGGAAAGGAATATTCAAGGCCCCAAAATTTGTATTCTTTGTAGGAGGTTGGAAGAAACCAAATCACATCTAAATTGCAGAGGGTATGGTACTCATGAAGTCAATTATGCAAGTTGTGCATAGAATGAGTTCGATGCAGTACTCATAGTACTCATGGAGGTTACAAAATGATATTTACCATGTTACAATATGATTTTACCAAATGGCACATTGTGTGAAAAAATGAACAAATGGTGCGAAAATAATTATTTCATTATTAAGTCTAATAATAATATTAACCATAGGGTATGTTATAAAAAATATATTAATGTATTTCATTATTAAGTCTAATAATATTATTAACCATAGGGTATATAAAAACTATATTAATGTCAATAATATTGTTATAAGGTCCATGTGTAGGGCTTATAGTGTATAAAAAAATTACTATCGTGTAAGACTACTGGGGATTGTTCCTTAATATTTTTATAAGGTGTGTTAGACTAGTGGGGATTGTGCCTTCATAGTCTACCATGGTCATGTGGACAAGGAGGATTGGGGAGATGTTCTAATCAAGATGCTTGTTTATAGTTTTAGTGGGAATTCATGGAGCAATTCGCATCTCAGTTTTATTATAGGTCATGGGTATAATTAATTAGCTTGTAGTGTATATTATAAGTTACTCGACCTAATTAAGCAATGATATTCCATCACACAAGTCATGTGGCCTAATAATGCATATATTATATGGATTTCAGAGACCCTTTGTAATCTCGTAAATTTTAATGTCGCTATAGATGGATTCATAGACCCCCCTAATTTCGTCCCAATTTCATAAATTTTAACACTGTAGATGGATTAAAAAACCCCTTAAAAGGGATCTCTGGACCTATCTGCAGTGTTAAAATTTATGAAATTACAAAATTTCACTATCAAAATTGCAATTTTCCATTTTCATTAAATATTGGACCACTTGATCTCTAATGCAATTTCAGTGATTAAAACTAACTATTTTGATAATTCATAAAAAATTCTATCGAAATTATAAAACAAATTGCAAGAAACAAAGGGAAGAGTATGCTCCATTATTAGCTTTCTCTGTGTTTGGACTAATTCATATTAATCTAGTTGTAGTTGTTATTTAGTTGTATTTTTTATCCTTGGACTAAATTAGTCATTTTTGAAGTCATTTTTAGTTGTGTCACTTATTATTTAATGGTATTTTTTATCCCGTGACTAAATTAGTTATTTAGTTTAGTCATTTTTAGTTATTTGCTCAAATTTAGTAGCATTTATCTTAAAACCATTGTCCTGACTAACTTTTTTAGTCACCTAGTCATTTATTTGCCCAATTTATACTAGTGTTGGGATGATACCCTCTTGTTCTTCTTATCCTCTTCTCGAAGAGGTGAATTATGAATAAAGATATGTCTCATCTCATTATCAACACCTTCATATCTTTAAGACCTTGTTTACTAAATATATTTTTCAACTCACTTTCTATATCATTTTTTATGTATATCAATTGAACATGTGTCACTTATCTATCACTCAATTCCTTAACCTTGTTCTCCAAATTGAATAGCCGGCTAGACATTTATTCAATTTTTTCATAAGTGATGGTTGAGCTTTTTGGAGGTATAATTGGTGTAACATTTTTCGTAGAACCCTTTTCCATGTGAGCAAAATAATATTTAATTATAATTGTCCTCTATTTTCTCTTTATCACATTTTAATCACTCAAAATAGATATTCCAATCAAAAGCGATGCAAGTTTGAAGTTAACGTACCCTTAAAAACCATGTTTTGTGGGATGTCTTACTAGTTTTCATTTCTCCTAAATCATCTCTAAAATTTCGCCCCCCTTGAGTATGAAATTTTTTCATATTGTAACTTGGTATGTCTTCTCTGCAATTTCACAAGTTTGACCAAATATTGATATACAAAGAAAAATTTATGGTAACTTTCCCAAAACTTCTTGTTTTATCTTTTTCAAGATAGTGAACTTGTAAAGTCTAACACATGTCTAATTTTATTTTTCTGCTTTTGAAATTTTTACTACAAACACTATGGTTCATCTTCTTTCTAATACAACATGAGATGCTCAATTTAGATTCTTCAAGCTTAAGATACAACAATTTTACCCAAAACACTTGTTTGAGACTAGTTTTTGGAGTAGTAAAAGACCATAACTTCCACAAACTATAACTCTGAATTTATAATGAAATAGGACTTGCAATTTTTACCACTAATACTTTGTTGTCTTTTAAGGTGATTCAAAATTTCTATATCTAAAACATTCATAAGAAAACGTTATAGATAACATAGCTATGGTATCAAATGTTATGCACCAAATTCCCAAAATAACATAAAATGAGAAAGAGAGAGTAACCCAACACCTTGAAATTAAGTAGAGAGATGAATAAAAAACCTCTTCGAAGGGGTGTTGGCACGGGATAGATTTGCAGGAAGTGCAGAAGCCGACAGATGCGAAAGGGTAATTCCGCGGAAAAAGGACCTTTCGCTGTTTTTGCGGAAGCATAAGATTTGTTAGATTAGTCAAGTCGACCATGTGGACCATTTTGTAATAGAATAGAAGAATATAAATAGAGTAGGATTGTAAGCCTAAGGGCATCGAATTTTAGGAGATTGACTTGATCTTTTGGGCTTTGCTTTGGATCCGCAACATGATGTATTGACGGTTTCTGCGAGGTTAATTCCGTAGGTTTGATGAATGAATGAAGATGTTCGGTTATGATATGAATTTTGTCTCTGTGCAATGATGCGATGATGAAAAATTGGTTTTGTGAATGTTTTCTGTTGATTAATGTGCATATGTCATTAAGTATGTTCTGAATGTATGTGTTAGAAATTGTGAATGATTTAAGATGTGAATGACAAGTTAATGGTATGTTAGGAATGTTATAATCCCTGGTTAGTGCGAAGGTAATGTGTGCGTATCCTCTACACAACTACGGAAACTTGGTTCCAGCAGCCCTCTTATTCACCTCGGGTGAGACTGCACTTGTTCTGCAAGTGTTGCTGGAAAGGGTTACACCTTTCCGGGCCGGTGTATAAGGGAGTTTGGGTTGGTAGTTTGTTGGCGACAGTGCGGAGTGAACCCCTGTCGATAGACTCTGTGTCAACAAATGGTTCCGTTGCCGGGACCCTAAGGAAGAAGAAAAGATGATATGCTGTGGCACCTGACAAAACCAGAGATCCAGGAGTGGTTCGATAAGAAGGCGGAAGAATTCGCAGAAAGTGAGAAGCGAGATCCTAAACAGATAGCAACCGGTTGGTTAGAAAGATACGTTTATTCAGACATTCATGAAATCTTTTTCTGTGAATTCCCGGTGTTATTGCATGAGTGGCTAGCACAATTGACATTCCACAAGAACCACTTCTAGAAGACTGAACCTGATTGTTGGACCCCAGAGTTGGTGCGACGGCTGAAGCAGGTCAATAATAAGGTATCGCGAGCTGTTGATTTTTGGGTAGACAATATCCTTGAAGGGTACATAACTGAGTTCGCAGTAGATACTATCAAGTCATACAACAACGCCGAAAGAAATTTTTTCAGGGGGCCAAGAGGAAGATTTTTGTCATCCTTAAAACTGTGGATTAAAATGCTTGTTTGCGAAAAAGGAATACTAAGGATGTCTTCTGATGAGTAGAAGAATCGGTGTGTGAGGATGAAGGTATCGCGTAAATGCGAGTATGACGAAAAGATGTGGTAGATGGACATGAGCGACGATGAATTTGAAAGGGAAGCTAACGAAGAGTGTGGTCTCTTAGAAGTGGAGCAATATTTCGGCGTCCTGAGAAGAAGAGGAGGACTGAGAGAGAGTCTCCTGAGAGGACTGGAACAGATAATCGCGAGATAGGACCACAGGGGAGGAAGCAACCTCATTGTAGAGAAGACATCGACCAGAATACCCCAGAGGCAGAAGGAGGTCAGATCGTAAGTTACCACGTACCTTTGACCCCACACACTACTCTGAATTTCATAGGAAGAAATCAAAAGTATTCACGGAGTTTCCCTACGTGCACCGGCAAGAGTAGTGCTTCAGTGAACAAAAATACTAGCAACGTTAGGATGGAAAACGAGGCAAAGATGCCTACATTTTAGGGGAGCGGGACCGAGGATACTGAACAGTATTGGTTTATATGCGAATCAGTCTGGACCATGAAGCAGGTTCACGATGATGCGATAAAGATGGGACAGCTAGCGACGACCCTTAGGGGCTGGGCGTTAGACTGGTACATGAAGTTTGTGAGGGTTCAAGCGGGAACAACAGCCAAAACACTAGCGTAGGTTAGAACAACGATGATTGACGAATTTAAGAAACCAAAATATGAGTCCCAGTATGTCATTGAGCTTAAGGAGATTAAGCAATTCCCGAATGAGTCAGTATGGGAATTCGATCAACGATACAAGACACTTATAGCGAAGGTGAGCTTTCCGATAAATGAGCTGCAACATAAATAATGGTTCATCGTAGGACTGGAATTGCATATCCGAAGGCCCTTGATGCAACAAAAAGTCACAACACAGGCAGAAGCATTAGAAATCGCGATGAAGCTAGAGGATTCACCGATTGCGAAGCAGGAATGGGAATGGACAGAGTTCAGGCACAGTTGGCTAACTTAACACTTCAATTGGAGGATATTAAGAAGGGCAAGGAGACCCGTGGAGACATATGGTGTACTAGATGCAGAAGGGAGGGGCACCATAAGGACAACTGCCCATAATTCAGTGAGTATTTGCAGGCGGGGGCGCCAAACCCCCTTCGTCAAGGAGGAATTCCATGGTGTACCATCTGTCAGACTAGAGGGCATCAACCGGAGGAATGCGTCTATCTGCAAAAGATGGTATCAAAGCCAGTGAAATTATATTGCAAGCTTTGTCGATCAGTTGACCATGATGAGAAAGAATGCAACGCCTATGACCTGCTGCAAGATCGAACAACCGATACATATTTTATGAAGGGAGAAGAGCCACCGGTGGCACAGCAGCAATCACAGTATACTCAACCACAACAAATGACCAAGGGAAATATGGGCAGCCGCAGTATCCACCACCACCACCGTATGGCTAGCCATAGTATGGGCAACAACAGTATCAACAATCGCAGTACCAACAATATGGGCCGCCACGTGGAGGTTTTGGAGGAGGATTCCACGGAGGCCGAGGTGCAGGTATGGGACGCGGAGGAGCTACTGGACGGGGAAGAGGTCCAATCATCTGTTACAATTGCGTACAACAGGGGCACTACCAAAGAGTCTGTCCAAATTCGGCGCCGCAGTGTACATACTACAGTGCTATAGATCATAGTGTAGAGGATTGCCCCCAGCTCATTGCGAAATGGAAAACCAAGCATCCACCCCAGAACCAGAACCAGAACAATTAGAATGCACCATTAGTTGTACAAAGGATATCGATGGAAGCCAGAAGTAGCCATACGACAGTTGGCATAGTAACAAGAGGAAGGGCAGTGACAGGCGGTGACAGGTCACATGCCAATGTTAGACCAACGCAAACACAGCGGAAGAAGGTCACCTTCAATGTCGAAACAGAAAGAGATGCCTTCCTAAAAGAATAGGAGGCAATAAGGAATAAGAGGTAGCTACCTCTTGAGGAATAAATCTATGAGATGCCACTGACATTCAACTCAACAAAGTCGCAAAGGAAGGAAAACACCCTGGGAGCCTTCTTGGAAAGTTGCCTGGACTTGGAAAAAGACCCAGACGCATTGGAAGAAATAGATGGTATACTGCGACGACGGGGAGGCGCACGACTGGAACAGAGAGTTAATCACATACATAAAAGGAAGACAGGCAGGGAGATGCAGATGTCAGCACAATTCGAAGAATTTGATGTTGACTCCATCATTTTGGATTTGGGTTCGGATGTGAATATCGTGACTAAAAAGACATGGGAGACAATGGGAAAATCGCAGATGACTTGGTCACAAGTACATCTGTGACTGGCGAACCAGAGCAAGGTCACCCTGCTCAGTCGGGTATGTCAACTTTCGGTTGAAATTGAAGGGCTCAGAACATATGCAGATTTTGATGTTATTGAGATCGTGGATAACACCAGCCCCTATCCGGTACTGCTAGGGATAGATTGGGCTATGGAGAATCAAGCGATCATCAACTTTAAGAAAAGAATAATGTCATTCGAGAATCAAGAAATGAGGGTCATCGCATTGTTGGATCCTGCAGAAGGGCTGCGCTATACGGAGCCAGCTAGAGACGAGTTTACGGAAGGATGGGATAATTTGTACAACATTTCTGAGGATTATGTTAACCCCACCACTAATGGAGAATTAGGATGGCATAGTGATATCTCAACATCCTCCGATTCAGATGAGGCCCTTGAGAATTGGAAGAACTGTTGAGCCCAGAATTGGCCCTTTTTGACCATCTTTTATCACTGTCCCTTACCTTGTCTCATACCAATTACCTTGGCAATTCAATTTATTGTCCTTATATATTCCCTAATTTACCAAGGTATGGCCGATTATCGTTTTATTGTATTAATACTTATGATTGTGATGATTTAAGCTGTGCATCTCTTAATTCGTGCTAACATAATGCAAATTATGAAGGTAGTAAGATAAATGGACTGCAGGAAGATCGGAGCTGAACAAGTCACGGAGGAAGGGACGTCCATTGCTTAAGGAAGGTTCCTTGGGGCTCAATTCGTCAATCAAGGCACAGTCGTGGCAGGGCAGCTGTAACATAAAGTTCTATCTTAAGTATGTCGCTGCTCAAATCCAGCTGTGAGCTGGAAGGACCGCCACTCTTGGGACAGTTGATAACTCCTCTTATATTTGGATATTTCAAGTTCTGCCACGCATTGTAACAGCTAGATTATTTAGGGCGCCTGAAGATCATAGATCTTCATGGCTGCCCAATTATAGGTTTAGATGTTGCAACTGTATGTATAAATATGTGGTATTACCTCGATCGAGGGGTTGGACAGCAATTAATTAATTCATCTTGTATTAGCAGTCAAGCCGAAACTATGTACTCATCCTTCTGTTAATATAAAGAGTTGTTTCTGAGTTAAAGAGAGCGTTGTTCAACCAGCGTCTCTGTGTGAAGACTGGGCCCGTCTTCCACAGAGATTGCTGTGTTAATTTAGGATTTCATCTTTCTGTTGTGTGATGATTTGATCTTTCGTTTGTACGCAGCAGCAATATTCATTGTGTGGATTTCTCAGTAAATGATTTAATCGTGAGATTGGTGAATGGTATTAATAACAGTCGACTGAGTCAGGTTTGTTTTATGTAATTCAATTTCTGTTCACACTGTTGTGCTCATCCTACAGCTGAAACGTAATCCCAGAAGCTCCTACGAATTAGCTTTCCTGTTATGTGTTGATTGATTTATATTTTGCAATTCAGTATCTTAGAACAGTTGCTTCAATCTCCTTTATTAAATTCTAGAGTAATGTTCAGGTCATGCTTCATGATTCCCAGCTTGATTTCATTAGACAGTTGATTATTTTAGGATGCAATTGAGATTTCCTTTCTGCAATCGTTGATTAGATCTGATATTCGTTTTGCTTGATGCATAATAGAAAAAGGATTGTAGTACAGCAGTTAGAAGGCAATTGGGATTGCGTAGATTCTTGGGATGAACATAGATGATAGAAGATAAAAGTATTCACTTCTAATGGTTTGTGTTTAAGCATATATTGTGCACTTGTCCTTTGAAATAAAAAGACTTTCTCGGGTTGACAATAAATTTCATACGCTCTGTGTGTTGATATTTAATTATCTGCAATTAGAGTGCTTGACATTTTGGCGCCGTTGCCGGGGAAGGATAAAAATTAAACACTAGTCATTAGTCGTATCTGATAAATTGCTTTCTGTCAGTCTTTTGGTTGTTTTTGAAATGATCTGCTTCGCATGAATACGAGGGGGGTAAAACGCGATCACCTCCCGACCCCCAAAACTCCACAAATTACTAACAGTACAGGTGGTTCGGGTCGTGGTCGAGGTCCACCGCTGGGCAGAAGAACATTCATTGACGACCTTGTTGACAAAACTGATTCAGCTGTCAGATCTCGTCAACAGGGGACTCCTATCAAAAGAGGCCCTACTGATCCTGGAGCGTTAGCATCAGGATCTACAGTGGAAGATACAGGAGCAGCGGTGATTTCTGCATATACTCCTGCTAAAGAAGGAACAGCTGATTCGGCTGTTGCAATTGAAGAATACGCAGCTGCTACAACCGAAGAATACGCAGCTGCTGCAACCGAAGAATACGCAGCTGCTGCAACCGAACAATACGCAGCTGTTACAACTGAGGTAAGGGATAAAGGAACAAACGAAGGAGAAGATACAGAAGAAAAGATGAATAACAGACATGAGAATGAAGAGGAAGAAGCAGTGGTACAATACCATCATGAAGATAATTCCCCGCCAGAAACTATGGCTACATTGCAATTCCCAATACAGCAGCTCGAGGGGACAGCTCCTATGAAAAACATCTCACCGTCAGTATTACCCCGCTTCCATGGCAGGGCGGCAGAAGATCCAGACGAATTCCTGTTTGAATTCGATATCCTCTGTCGCAGCTATGATTATGTCACAGATGCTCAAAAGTTGAAGCTTTTTCCTGCCACCCTGAAGGACAATGCATTACGTTGGTTCATGAGCCTTGGGGGAGGAACTGTTGCTAATTGGAACAAGATGAAGCAAGTGTTCCTGGAAAAATATCAAGAATATTGCAACACCAGGGACAAGAGGGAGGAGTTATTCAAAATGGTACAGAAGGAGGACGAAAGCTTGGAGGATTTTGTAGAGAGGTTGCTGTACAATGTGCAGAGAGCTGGACAGACGAACATGGGACTAGATGTGCTTAAGATAATCCTGCTTCGAGGAATCCGGGACGATTGTTTAGACATGCTAAATTTATTAGGAAAGGGGGATATCTCTAAAGAATCTTTTGAGACAATTGTGGAATTATGTAAGAGATATTCCAGGGGATCTTCTAGGCATAATAAGCAGCATAAACGAAATAACCTGGAACGTGATGTCTTCGACAGAACTCAAAAGTCATCCAATGGGGGAGCTACACGTGCAGAGATAGGCAATCTTCTTGAAAACTTTAAAACAGAAATGATGAGCTCTATCTCTTCAGAGATTGACGTCTTGAAGGCCAAGCAAAGACAGGCAGTGGAGGATCTCACACTAGGGGTGTTTTGTCCCCGATGTAGAAAGACTCATCCACTGAAAGAATGCCCCCTTGACAAAGTTCAAGTATGTCAATTGTGCGAGCTGAATCATGATATGAAAGAATGCCCCACGCTGCCCCAAGTGAAAGCTGTTCTGCAGGCATCAACTCCAGAGGTGGATTCAGCCTACTTTATTGCACAGAAGAAACCCTGGAAGCCCCGGAATCAAGGTATGTCTCCCGATTCATTTCCATTTTTGAATAATTTGAATAATTGGAATACTAATATGCAAAACGTGAATACACAATTCCCTTCAAATTATGCTCAGTGGAATTCTCCTCAACCTACGATGCAAGGTTATAATTCATGGAGTCCTTGGACACAGCCACCTCATCAACCTACTTCATGGTCTCCTGGATGGAGGAACTTCCATCCTGGGAATCAGTTTCCTCAACCACCTCCACCTCAACAGTTACCGTATCCTCCATATCCTCAATTTCAGCAATATCCTCAATACCTACCTCAGCAGTCGCAGCTGCAGCTGCAAAATAATCCTGTGCCTAACATACCAATACGGCCTCAGCTGCCTGCCCAACCTAACCCTAACCCAAATAATAAAACAGTCCAGCAACTGGAAACTCTCAATATGCCAGCCTACTCTCTCTCCCATGTACCTTGTAATGACATTCGCTTACGGTCTGGGAAGGTAGTAGAACGTGTAACTTCAGAAAATATTCCACCAACTGTGTATGACAAAGGGGAGAGTTCCCAGCATCCTTTTGATCCGGTTCCTATCATTGAAGATGCTGAGCATCCCTCAGATGGGAGGGCTGAAACATTGAACGATGAAATGGATAACACGCAGCCCGCCCAGTTGGTAAGGCAACCACCTTACCCTGAGAGATTGATGCTGCCACAAAGAGGGGGGCAACCTCAGTTCAATCTCTTAGGAGAATTGAAGAACCTTTATGTTAAGATTCCCCTTTTACAAGCTCTTCAAGATGTACCTATCTACGCTAGAACTGTTCGGGACCTGTGCACTAAAAGACCGGGAAGGAAACCCAGAGATCCTCCTACTGTTCATGTTATAGGGAATTTATCCGCTTTAATGACTGGAAAAACCCCTGTAACTAAGTATGAGGATCCCGGCAATCCTACTGTCACTGTACACATAGGACAAACGCAGATACCCAACGTACTAGTAGATTTGGGAGCTGCGATCAATGTTATAACGATGGAGACTGTAAAGAAACTCGGATTCACCAATATTAGACCGACCCCTACTATCTTAGAACTGGCAGACAGATCTACCATCAGACCTGAAGGGATTTTGGACGACCTCGTTATTTCAGTAGACTCGTGGGAATACCCTGCCGATTTTCTGGTATTACAGCCAAAATCACAGCTGGGGGGACATCCATTGATTTTAGGGAGACCTTGGTTGGCTACAGCTGATGCTTGCATCAGCTGTCGATCAGGATCTATGACTATATCTGATGGCATGGAAACCAAAAATCTTACCCTGTACCCTCCAGCAAGGCCGAGTCTAGAAACTGAAACCTCCCTTTGGATAGAACAAGAAGAAGAAGAAGATGTTCAGCCATTACTAACAATAGGGAAGGCACTAACTTTCAAAAACGAAACAGAAGACGATGCCATTAATAATTTCATTAGCGAACCTGCTTCTGTAGACAAGGAAGTTTATCAACTTCTGAACAGTACCCTCGGCAAAGAAGAACAAGAACAGCTTACGGAGGAAGCGCTAGCCAATGACGCAAATATAATCCCAGTATTGAAAAGCTCGAGAAGTATTCCTATTGAGGTAGAGCCTGGAAGAACTTTGAACATCAATCCTGCTCTCTCCTCAGAAGAACAAAAGCGCTTAACCAATCTCTTGAAGGAACGTAAGGGGGCATTCGCCTGGGAGTATACAGACATGAAGGGTATTCCTTCTAGTCTGTGCACTCATCATATCTATATTAAAAACGACTCCCGGCCTGTATGTCAACCCCAACGACGCATGAACCCCAATCTGAGGGATATAGTGAAGGAAGAAATCCAGAAACTCTTGGAAGCAGGATTCATCTATCCTATTTCAGACAGTGAGTGGGTTTCCCCACTTGTGATTGTACCCAAGAAAAACGGTAAATGGAGAGTCTGTGTCGATTATAGGGAACTGAACAAGGCTACACAAAAGGATCACTTTCCTCTGCCCTTTATTGACCAGGTACTTGATAACTTATCTGGGAAGAAGTTCTTCTCCTTCCTGGACGGATTCAGTGGGTACAATCAAATCCAGATTGCTCCAGAGGATCAGGATAAGACCACCTTCACCTGCCCTTGGGGAACGTTCGCTTACAGGGTGCTTCCCTTTGGGTTGTGCAATGCACCTGCAACGTTCCAAAGAGCTGTGATTGGCATATTTTCTGAATTGGTAAATGATAGCATGGAAGTTTTTATGGATGATTTCACTCCTTATGGCAGGGATTTTGATGAAGCGTTGGAAAATTTGAAGAAGGTTTTAATTCGCTGTGAACAGGCTCGCCTCTCACTGAGCACTGAAAAATGCCACATGATGATGAGTGAGGGGGTGGTATTAGGACATTTCATCTCTACTAACGGTATTCAAGTGGATCCTTCAAAAATTAAGGTGATAAAGAATATACCAACCCCTTCAACTCAGAAAGAGGTGCGAAGTTTTCTGGGACATGCTGGGTATTACAGGAGATTCATAGAAAACTTCTCCAAACTTGCTTCTCCTTTGTTTTCATTGTTAATGAAGGATGTGCAGTTTGCATGGAGTACAGCATGCCAGACAGCATTTGATAAGCTTAAAGAGAAACTGTCCACAGCCCCTATTTTAAGGGGACCTAATTGGACCATACCTTTCCACATTTCTTCAGATGCTTCTGATACCGCCATTGGAGCAGTACTAGGACAGCAGGATGGTCAAGTACCTTATGCTATTTATTATGTGAGTAAAAACTTAGCCCCTGCTGAACTAAATTATACTGTTACTGAAAAAGAATTTCTTGCTATTGTTTATTCTATTAATAAGTTTCGGCATTACATTACTGGGTATCCTACATTTGTGCATACTGATCACTCTGCCATTAAGTATTTAATGAATAAACCTGTCACTAATGCCAGAGTAACCAGGTGGCTTTTATTATTACAGGAATTTGATATTACTATTATAGATAAACCTGGAAAAGAAAATGTTGTTGCTGATTTTTTATCACGATTTACTAACAGTGATGACAGTTCACCTGTTGAGGATGCTTTCCCGGATGAACATTTATTCGCACTCTCAGCTCATTCACCCTGGTATGCAGATGTTGCTAATTATTTGGCTGCAGGGAAACTTCCGCCACATATGTCTAAACGAGAGAAAAGAAAAATTATTCAGCAAAGTGCCAGGTATTGTTGGCTTAAAGGCCATCTCTTTTACACAGGACCTGATCTTGAAATTAGAAGATGTGTAAGGGAAGATGAGATCTTTCATATACTGAAGGCCTGTCACGATGAACCTTGCGGAGGACACTTTGCAGATAAAAGAACAGGACATAAGGCGTTGCGGATGGGCTATTATTGGCCGACACTGTTCAGAGATGCTAAAAAATATGTTCAGTCTTGCGACAGCTGCCAAAGGATGGGCCAACCTAATAAGACAGACCAGATGCCTTTACAGCCCCAAGTGGTACTAGAACCGTTTGATAGATGGGCATTGGACTTTGTTGGTCCTATCAACCCTCCTTCCAAACAGAAGGTTTACATCTTGGTGTGTACAGACTACATGACTAAGTGGGTAGAAGCTGTAGCTTTGGCTAAGGCAAACGACCAGGCGGTGATTGATTTCCTGTACAGTGAAGTTTTTACCCGTTTTGGAGTACCAAAGGAAGTAGTTACCGATGGCGGACCACAATTTATTTCACATCAATTTGAATCCTTGCTCCGGAAGTATCATGTGCAGCACAAGATAACTTCACCTTATCATCCCCAGGCCAATGGTCAGGTGGAAAGCACTAATAAGGTTATCGAAGCAATCCTTACTAAAACAGTTAAAAGCCATCGAAGGGATTGGGCTGACAGACTTCCAGAAGCACTGTGGGCATATCGCACGACTTGGCGCAATACCACGGGCTTTTCTCCCTATGATCTGGTGTATGGTAAGAGTGCCATCTTTCCAATTGAATTTGAGATCAAGACCCTGAAAACAGCCATTGAAATGAACCTGGATGTAGCAGAAGCTCAGAAAAGAAGATTGAATCAATTGAATGAACTGGATGAGAAACGATTAGCTGCGGTAGACCAGACTGTGCTACTTCAGCAACAGAGATCTAACTGGCATGACCGATTCATCAAGAAGAAAATCTTCCATGAAGGAGACTGGGCACTACTGTACGACTCTAGATTCAAGAAAGATTTCAAGGGGAAATTACGCACAAGATGGCTGGGTCCATATTTGGTTGACAGGGTATTTGACAACGGCACTGTTCGCCTGGTCACCATTGATGAAAACCGTATGCCATTACTTGTTAATGGCCACAGGCTGCGACTGTATCGGAAGCCCATTTCGAAAGATGCATTCATTTCACAGATTGCTGCTGATCCAAACTACCAATTGGCACCAGAGCAGGAACATTTTTCTACCTTTACCAAATCTTAAAATGAAAACCATATTTGCTGTACATAAATAATTTCTTGCTGTAGCGTATAATTGTCGTTTTCTTTCTTTCTGCATTTGATCTCTTTGCTTGCTGTTGTCTTTTAAGAAAATTTTTTTTCAGGGAAGCGCCAGGAGAATGATCAGTTTGGGGCCCATAATGAAAATCTCTCTGTGCCGTCCTTGTGTTTAAAAAAAAAAAAAAAAAAAAAAAAAAAAAAAAATAAAATTTCGGCAGCTGCAACATATTTTCCGGCAGCTGCAACATATTTTCCGGCAGCTGCAACATATTTTTCCGGCAGCCGTATATTCTCTTCCGGCAACCGTATTCTCCATTTCCCGGGAGCCGTAAATGCCCTTTCCGACAGCCGTCAATCTTTTTCGACAGCTGCAACTTTTGCGGCTGCAACATCGGCAGCTGCAACATCAGCGGCTGCAACATCGGCGGCTGCAACATCGGTAGCTGCAACATCAGCGGCTGCAACTTCGGCGGCTGCAACATCGGCGGCTGCAACTCCAGTTTCCTCAGCTGCCACCTCATCTTCCACGGCTGCCATCTCATTTTTCCGCAGCTGCCATTTCATTCACCAGCTATGGCCACCTCATCTTCCACGGCTGCCATCTCATTTTCCGCAGCTGCCATTCCATTTACCAGCCACAACCGTATTCTCCATTTCCCGGTAGCCGTAAATTTTTCCCGTCCACCGTCAAATCTTGTCCGATAGCTGCAACTCCGGCAGCTGCAATCCCGGCGGCTGTAATTTCGGCGGCTGCAACATCTTTTTCTCGCAGTCGCCACATCACTTCCCGGCCGCCACCTCATTGACCAAGTCACTTCCACACCACAGCTGTCATTTCTTTCCAGCGGCTGCGACATATTTCCCATATTCGAAAAATCTTTTCCCGCCAGCCGTAAGTCTTTTCCGACAGCCGTAATTTTTCCCGGATATTGTGAATCTTTTTCCGGCTGCCACGAATTCTTTCCCGATGGCTGTAACTTCTTTCTTGTCAGCTGCAACAAGCTTTTTCATCGGCCGTGTGATCATTTCTTTGGCAATTTGCAGTGGTAACTCCCGTGTTAACAGAAGGATTGTTTAACTTGCTAATTATGACGCTGATTCAGCCCAGTCCTGCCGGCGAACTCATCATTTCAACCCGGAGGATGCGACGCCTTGTGTTTTACCGGCGAAGGAAATCAGTGCCTTATCCGAGTCATCATGATTCCACGTCTGATTGTGCACGCGTTCGGCTCCACGACGTCACCAACTCCATGCTCCACCAGTTTCCGCAGCCTTCCGACGCACAGTTTTATGAGGTATGGCTTTCATTTATCACGTGACTAAGTATTGATATCATGTAAACGAGATTGGCCGTACCTTCACTCGTACCACCATTTAGATCTGATTGAACCTTTCCCTCGTACGACGTAATACTAATAACTGCCACCTTCCCCAATTCGGCATGAAAATTTTAAACTCCTCTCTGCGCTTAACTTTCCGAATTAGTTCATTCGCTCAACGTCTCCGCTCAACGATTCGTGCATTCTCCACGCTGCAACTTCTATTCTGGATCCTGTACTCTGTCGAAACAGCAGTTCTATCTTGCAGCCAGGACCATGGGCATTCCAGTTCGCCATGAACCTTTCAATACCCGGGAACTTAGACGGAATTTGCAGGTTCTGGCCATTTTTCAAGCCGCTGGCTGGGTCGAGTTCTTTGAACGATTGGATGGATTCGACCGGGACGCAGCTCTGCAATTTGCATTGAATCTCACTAAAACACACTCCACGGTGTGGGGACTGTGTATAGATGTTTCGGAGGTCATTATATCCGAGGTTACAGCTATCCCATTGGTGGGAAAACCTTGGTTTAACCGGCGAGTTCCTGCAACAGTTGCACGGGAACAATTTTTACTTCCAGGGGAGCAAGTTGAAGCATCCAGGAGAGGGATTGCATTGAAGTCACTGCCGCAGCCGTGGGACCAGGTCGCTATCTTCCTCAAAAAGTATATAACTTGCGAAGGCAGATACCAAACTGTGTACAACTCTGAACTTCCTTTGCTTTCTCATCTCCGTCATGGCATTTTGTTAAATATTCCATTTTATCTATTGCATGATTTGCGCCATATGGCAACATTCGTTCAATCTGCAAAACACCCATTATCCTCCCTCACACACCATGGCCTCATTAAGTTAATTATTATGAGAACCCTGGCCCAACATAATATAACATGGGAGCAATTCATCACCCGGCCACAGCAACCTGTTCCCTTGAGGGTTATTCCATTACAGCAATTACCGGTTCCGCCACAACAGGAGGACCGGAGTTCCTCCAGTGAAGTTGGGGGGAGGGATGAAACGGAAGAAGAACCACAGAGGGCACAGGCAGGACCATCCGGAAGGGATGAAACGGAAGAAGAGCAACAGAGGGCACAGGCAGGGACATCAGGGGTTGACAAAACCACAGAGGAAGAACAGCCCGAGGCACAGGCAGAGCCATTTGAAGTATATGAATCCCCAGCACAAGCAGAACCAGTGGGGGATGACACTGCATCTGAAGGAGAGCGAGGGGAAGCTCAAACAGAGCTGCCAGGGGACAATGTAGATGAAACCCTCGCGGAAAACCTAGATAACAGGGCAGCTCCGACAGCAGAAGGTGAAATTGGAGCAGCATCAAAAGCTGCGACAATGGAACCTGAAGATGACGGAGCTAGAGCAATGGAGGACGACATTGAGCTGGTCACAATCGAGTCTTCACCGGAATGGGCAGGAGGAGCAGCTGTGATTGAAGAAGAACAGCATGGGGGGCAGGGAAATGTTCCTTTGACTTCAGTTTTGCCTCCCTATGTTCCAGCTCCACGAGAAGAAACACTACAAAAAGGGAAGTCACAAAAGAAAACGCCGCAGAAAAGGAAGAGGACCACCAATGAGTTTGATTTAGTAGCACCAATTAGAAGGAAGCGAACTCGGTCAATTACAGCAGCAGAGGCAGCTAGAACAAAATGGGCAACCTTAGAGACACAGGTTGAACCCCCAATCCTTACACCAAAACCGAGGGATGCTCCACAAAGGCCAGTAGAAGAAGAGCCGGGAGTTGAGGGACTCTTGTATGAGAATGCAATGCTGAAAGAGGACCTCCAAGCACTTAGAAAGGAGCTGGAAACATGGAAGGAAATCTGCCAAAAGCAGGGTGGAAGAAAGATGTATACATTAATAGAGGCTGCAGACCAAGTGGAGGAAACAGCTTCTGCTGAAGCTGGAGAAAAGGATGAGCGAATACTCTGCCCCACCTGTGGGGAGATCTTTGAGGAAGCAGGCCATAAAATTTTACTTAGCACCTATTCAGCACAACAGCCTGCAGCCACAGAAGGGAAAGCAGTGGAGAAAGAGGATGCTGCAACACAAGAACCAGCACCTTTAAACATCCTTGCTGCAGCTGCTACTTCCCATGATGCAGAAGTCATAGAACGGATGGGAGAAGAACAGGGAGTGGAGGATGCCCTGGAAATTTATAAGGAAAGTATGGCAATTCCAAAATGCTCCCACGACATAGAAATCATAGAACAAATGGGAGAAGAACGGGAGATGAAGAATGCTCTGGAGCTTATAAAAGAGTATGGTGAGACCCCAGAGTGTTCTCATGACACAGAAATCATGGAGCCAAAGGATACCCTGGAGGATAGTGAAGAATTTTGTGCTGTAACCCCAGAACGTTCCCAGGACACAATAATTTTAGAAGGGGAAATGGGAATGCAGGACAGTGACAAGTGGAAACAGGATGCTGCAACACAAGAACCAGCAATCCTGAACTTGACCGTCCAACCGACTGAGCAGACAGAAGAAGAAGCCGGGACAGAGGATATTCTGGCATTCAACGATGAACTCTGGGTGGTGACCCCAGAAAGCTCTCATGATACAGAACTCATGGAAGAGAAGCTGCAGCAAAATAAAGATGAAGCTGTAAGCCAGGATGTTGTCACACAAGAACCAACATCCTTGGATGCTGCAGCAAGAACCCCTGAACTGCAGTTGGAGGATAACCCGGGAGTAGAGATCATTCCTGATATACAATGGAGTGATGATGAACAGGTACAGACACCCTGCTCAGGTGACACTGAAATCTTGGAGGAGGAGCTGCAAATCGAAAAGGATATCCAATCCCAGCAGCCAATTGACAAAGAAGACACTGTTACACAAGAACCAGTGTCTCCAAAAGCAATAAAGGCAGCTGCTGAAGAAGGTTTAAGGGATGTTGCTGTTACACAAGAACCAGCAACTCCCTTGATAAGATTAGATGCGCTGGAAGACACTGTCCCACAAGAACCAGTGCTTCCACCTCCTACAGGTATTATTGAATTGGATTCAGATTGAGTGTGTCTTTTCAACTTCCCCAGGCAAAGCATAAGAGAACTGCAGATATTAGCAAGTAGCAGGGGAAGGGGAACAGTAAAGTTGGGAACTGCTGGGTTGCTCACAGAAATTTTTCAAAAGGGATAGAAGGGATGCCTGATTTATCTACATTCTTTCCTCTTGCCTGGACAAGGTTCAGTACAATATTCAGATGCAGGTTGTTGCATGAGGACATGCAACAGGATAGTTGGGGGGAGATGTTGAGCCCAGAATTGGCCCTTTTTGACCATCATTTATCACTGTCCCTTACCTTGTCTCATACCAATTACCTTGGCAATTCAATTTATTGTCCTTATATATTCCCTAATTTACCAAGGTATGGCCGATTATCGTTTTATTGTATTAATACTTATGATTGTGATGATTTAAGCTGTGCATCTCTTAATTCGTGCTAACATAATGCAAATTATGAAGGTAGTAAGATAAATGGACTGCAGGAAGATCGGAGCTGAACAAGTCACGGAGGAAGGGACGTCCATTGCTTAAGGAAGGTTCCTTGGGGCTCAATTCGTCAATCAAGGCACAGTCGTGGCAGGGCAGCTGTAACATAAAGTTCTATCTTAAGTATGTCGCTGCTCAAATCCAGCTGTGAGCTGGAAGGACCGCCACTCTTGGGACAGTTGATAACTCCTCTTATATTTGGATATTTCAAGTTCTGCCACGCATTGTAACAGCTAGATTATTTAGGGCGCCTGAAGATCATAGATCTTCATGGCTGCCCAATTATAGGTTTAGATGTTGCAACTGTATGTATAAATATGTGGTATTACCTCGATCGAGGGGTTGGACAGCAATTAATTAATTCATCTTGTATTAGCAGTCAAGCCGAAACTATGTACTCATCCTTCTGTTAATATAAAGAGTTGTTTCTGAGTTAAAGAGAGCGTTGTTCAACCAGCGTCTCTGTGTGAAGACTGGGCCCGTCTTCCACAGAGATTGCTGTGTTAATTTAGGATTTCATCTTTCTGTTGTGTGATGATTTGATCTTTCGTTTGTACGCAGCAGCAATATTCATTGTGTGGATTTCTCAGTAAATGATTTAATCGTGAGATTGGTGAATGGTATTAATAACAGTCGACTGAGTCAGGTTTGTTTTATGTAATTCAATTTCTGTTCACACTGTTGTGCTCATCCTACAGCTGAAACGTAATCCCAGAAGCTCCTACGAATTAGCTTTCCTGTTATGTGTTGATTGATTTATATTTTGCAATTCAGTATCTTAGAACAGTTGCTTCAATCTCCTTTATTAAATTCTAGAGTAATGTTCAGGTCATGCTTCATGATTCCCAGCTTGATTTCATTAGACAGTTGATTATTTTAGGATGCAATTGAGATTTCCTTTCTGCAATCGTTGATTAGATCTGATATTCGTTTTGCTTGATGCATAATAGAAAAAGGATTGTAGTACAGCAGTTAGAAGGCAATTGGGATTGCGTAGATTCTTGGGATGAACATAGATGATAGAAGATAAAAGTATTCACTTCTAATGGTTTGTGTTTAAGCATATATTGTGCACTTGTCCTTTGAAATAAAAAGACTTTCTCGGGTTGACAATAAATTTCATACGCTCTGTGTGTTGATATTTAATTATCTGCAATTAGAGTGCTTGACAAGAACCAGATGCATGAGGTGTCCTTTCGAAGATGTGCGCGGATAACACAATCCCTGCGAATGGTAGAAAAGGAGGAGTATGCGTTACCTACCTATGAGGGATTTCCTAACTTGGACACGTTTCTCACCGAATTCGAAGAAAAAGTGGTAGAGCCACAATGTCTTCTGGCCCTGGAGGAAGCCCTGAAGGCTACTCCTGCGTGATGGTGGGTAGCGCGTAAATCAAACATCACATCTTGGCCACTATGTCGACGCCTCATGGAGGTTCGATTCGGCGAATCCGCGAAGGATGACCAGATGCGATATGATGGACATGGAGACCCGAAGATGCATCTGAATGCTTGTCAACAGCAATGGGGATTGAGAGCATGCTAGGAATGGGTACATGCATTCGTACACACATTGGACGAGGTACCATGGAGCTGGTATGTCGCAACAGAACTGCGACGTGGGATAAAATCTTGGGAACAGATTACCATTGGCTTCAACCAATTGTTCTCATCATCAGATGCAAATCCCTTAGGCAACACCATATCACAGGGGATCCCTTGAAAAATAATTGAAGTTGCACCGACTGGACAACTGATGGTACTCCAAAAGACTGCGACACTAGAAATAGGGCATTGCAACATCGCCGAAGATCCTGAAGATGATGATGACCCCAGAGATACATATGTATTGTCAATGAAACCTGATGTACAGCTGGTCAAGCCACGACCACACCAACCATAACTAAGATGCCAACAATACTTGCCAACCGCGATAGGCAGAATGATCACAGCAGAACCACCGAAAAATGACATTGAGAAGTACACAACAATGACCCAGCAAAGCCGGCGAAGGTTAGTCGCAGCAGAGAAGCCAATAATACGACAACGTGTCGACACAGCGGTACTCGCCGTGCTGATGTAAAAAAAAAGCAAAATAAAGCTGTCGACACACTATAGGCGAGTCGGAAGCTGCCACGCTACACGACAATCTAATCCGACATTAAAGGTAATAAAAGCCACATTTATACCACACTGGACTATGTCAAACCTAAGAATGCTGGGAGTTAATATCCAACGCATGCGATGGATTTGACGAATCCCGATGAGATTTGGCAATTATGACCCATGTATATAGGAGGCGACGGGGAAACATGTTTAGCTACTTTAGTATTCCAAGAGCCAAATGGAAGTGTATGTGTCCAGCACTAGCACCGAGAGACCACAGACCACACCAATTGTGCAAAAGAAGCCAGAAGTCATGTCTACAGTCCCACACAAGAAAAAATAGAGTGCGACTCGACCCCCCGACACTGGTCGAGAGAAAAAAAAAGGCACCGGGCATCCGCAAGGTTTACGCATGACAATGCAAGGCCCTCAACTGTTGAAGACATGAAAGATGGATACGATGGCCTCATGCTCTCAGAGTACATTCCACCTCGTCGGGCGGGGGCGCCCACGCTGAGGATCAACAAGAGCAAAAAAATACTCCATTGCGGTCGCACCGGTACCCCCAGGGGTTACTGAGTGGGGATATTATTGTCAAGTTGCAGAGGTTACAATACACTAACCATGACCTAGCCAAGTTTAAAGAGTATGCGGAAGCTTATGAGGACGTCCCCCACGCAGGAGGCCCGACTATGAAGGAACCCAGGAAGTGGGCATTGGGATTGGCTCGATTAGGGTTGCTTGGCATCACCCTCCTACAACATTTTGGGCGCCTAGCACAAGTCAACGCATGTGTCAAGCAACTCCTTGCAAGCTTCCATTACAGATCCCTTTGGATACATGAGAGAATCCCAGTCATAGTCGAACTCATTTCTAGAATCACAGGCCTGCCTCAAGAGGGAGCCGACCCTTCACAGTTTTTCCAGGGTAAGGACAATGATAAGAAATTAGCCGAACAACTGGCCATAAAGTATGGTGTAGAGAAAGATTCCTGAGGTTACCTGATCTACAGAATTAACAACCAAGCAGTTAGAGTAGCGACGAAGATACTTGCGGTCAAAGTAACACAGAAAAACCGACCACTGCAATGTAATTCAGGTGTCCTCACAGCTGCGGAATGGTGCGCCGCAGGAGAACAGATGAACTGGGATCAGTTCCTACTACATGAATTGATCGAGGATGCGTATGATGCACAGGAAAATGGACGATCGTTCACATATTCGTGGTTACTCCTCGTCATTGCCTTAAAAGCATGGAGCGAACTAGACAACTATCAGGGGGTGGATCCCATAGAACCGCGAGTGTGCGATGGTGCGCGATACTAGAATTTATGGGCGACCACCAATAAAGAACGACAGGAGGAAAATATTATCTAGTTTTATATTTGGCTCGAAAGGATGCAGATGGATGCATAGATGATACCGCGGATCACATTGCAAGCTGCGACAAAGTATCAACCCATTGCCTAGGTATCCGTCGAAGCACACGATTTACCTCCAGGCCCGCACAGATCCAACCAAACAATGGACTCGGACACAGTACAAGCTCACCGAGGCTGAGCTTGATAACATCATCACCAAATGGCCAGATGCATGGAAGGTTCCTGCAGATCCGAAGGACATTGAAAAGGAGCAGGTAGTAGGACGACGAGACCCGACAAAGCTTCCTCCAACCAAAAGGAGAACGTAGAACAAGAGACCGATGCGAAGGACTAGACGGTTGAATCTGGTCACGACAGGGTGTCAACAACCAACACCCTAACAGATTCAGAACTAGACCTCCAACAATAAGAACGAAGGACGAAGAAAAGAATGGACCGTGATGATAGTAGCACACAGGTAGGGTTCACTGCGCAGTGGGCCGACAAATTGTTGGATAGTATCACGCAGATTGTAGAGAGGAATCGTTGAAAGCTCACACAGTATTCCGCAGACAATTTCCAGTACATCGGGGAATTATTAAACATCGTGGCGAATACAATAATCAACATCAGGGTAGCACATGCAGACATCTAGCAGAACTTGTAGACTCCCAGAGTTGAGGTAGAAGTGGGCAACTAGAAATGTATAATCTAGTTTGAAACCCACGCCTTTTTGACAGGAGATGAGACCCTGGACCTAGAGATTCGGAAGGTCGACTTGGCAATGATTGACTTCAATTTACTCCCAATGTTTACACTGCATCGATTCCAAGCGGCAGTAAGCGCAAAAATACGCGACCGCGAGGCTACGATGCACAATAAGATGGTTGAGTACATGAAACAACTACAACAAAACGAGATGGAGGCACAACAGCTTCGAGACAAACACACTGCAGTACTGGTTGCGCAAGTACAGGCTATTGAGGAGAAGGGAAAATTAGAAAAAGCTCTGGCTGAAAAGGAAAAAGTCCTCGCAGAGCAAACTATAGCACTCACTGTGAAGGAAAAGATTGGCGAGGAATGGACAAGGTTAGAACGAGCACTTGCAAAGGCATGCGAAACAGCGACGCTAGATCCGGATGTCACCCCAAAAGCTCAGGTTGTTATGTTAAGAGTCACCATTACTGAGCTTAGGAAGGAAAATGTGGAGCTCGAGACCAGAGTGACACCCAGCACACCACCAACACAGGTTCAAAGTCGACAGACGACGATAGAGGAAGCAGTGGTAGAGATTCAGGAAATGGAACAGAAAGCACAGAAAGTGGCAGTAATTCTTACATAATTCTGGGATAGATTGGTCGAGGATGACTAGTTAGTTGCACTGAAGAGAACGCTTTGTGAAGCTGAAGAGCAGCTGGAAACGTTTAAGGGGTCGTTTAAGGCGATGCCCACAATGATGCAGATGGAAAAGACCGCGGAACTACAAGGTATGAAGCAGCGAGCTGAAAAAGCCCATGAAAGGAAGCAACGTCCCACGAAAGGAAGCAACGTCCCACGAAAGGAAGCAACATCGAGCTACACATTTGGACGAGCTTCAAACAAAGGCTGAATCCCTCATAGCAAGAATAGTTCCAGAGATGAAACAGGTACAAGATCAATTACAGGAGGTACGACAGAAGGTATGTGACCACCCAACAGAGCAGCAGGTGATAGAAAGTGCATAGCTCCGAGCATCAGTAAAAGAGATAGTCGACCGGATCTGGACCACCTATGATGATTTCCAACAACAGTACAACAAACCAGCAGTGTCCAACTAAGGTGGCTCAGGTCGAGCCACAAGATTGTGTTGGGGGCATGTTGGAACAAGATAGATCCGCAGGAAGTGCGGAAGCCGACAGATGCGAAAGGGTCATTCTGCGGAAAAAGGACCTTTCGCCTTTTTTGCGGAAGCATAAGATTTTTTAGATTAGTCAAGTCGGCCATGTGGAGCATTTTGTAATAGAATAGAAGAATATAAATAGAGTAGGATTGTAAGCCTAAGGGAATCGAAGTTTAGGAGATTGACTTGATCTTTCGGGTTTTGCTTTGGATCCGCAACATGATGTATTGATGGTTTCTGCGAGGTTAATTCCGCAGGTTTGATGAATGAATGAAGATGTTCGGTTATGATATGAATTCTGTCTCTGTACAATGATGCGATGATGAAAAATGGGTTTGTGAATGTTTTCTGTTGATTAATGCGCATATGTCATTAAGTATGTTCTGAATGTATGTGTTAGAAATTGTGAATGATTTAAGATGCAGATGACAAGTTGATGGTATGTTAGGAATGTTATAATATTTGGTTAGTGCGAAGGTAATGTGTGTGTATCCTCTACACAACTGCGGAAACTTGGTTCCAACAACCCTCTTATTCACCTCGAGTGAGACTGCACTTGCTCTGCAAGTGTTGCTGGAAAGGGTTACACCTTTCCGAGTCGGTGTATAAGGGAGTTCGGGTTGGTAGTTTGTTGGCGACAGTGCGGAGTGAACCCCTGTTGATAGACTTTGTGTCAACAAGGGGCAACCTCCTTTTACAGTGTATCAAATGCACAAAAATGGTATGAGATGAACTCTAAACCAAGTCTCCTTGATATATATAGTAAACAGATATTACAATTAAGGTCCTAATTGACCATGTACAATTAAAATTTTACAATCTGCCGACCAATAAAAACAATATTAATTTACTAATAGAAATGTAATGTGATAATATCAAAGGCATTTTTTGAAACACCCCCATATCTTACTTTAAGGAGAAACACAAAGCTCCACATGTTCCCTAAGGAAATATGTAGGAACCAAGGAAACAATGTTTTAAAGATGATTTCTTAGTGATTAAAGGGTACTTAGACCAAACAATCATTACAATTAAAAGGTGACTCGATAATGTTATAACACATATGTTTGAAATATTGTTGAATACCTTCAACATAATAATAATGCTAATAAAATAATAACAAAAAAGACGTATTTAAATACATTTGTATATAGTGTTTTGTTCTTTATCAATAAGAAGTACATCATGAATATTATCACATATTTCATGCATTGATGTATCCTCATCCATGCCCAACAAATATGTGATAAAGCAACCTATTCATCCTTTCATTTTCAATAATATCAATATCATTTTCTTCCATGGGATCAACTTTAACTCCATCCTCACTATTGTTAAATTCTATATATTTTTTACCTTGTAATTACAAACAAAGAAATATAATAATATCAAAATATTTAAACATTTCAAACTTATACCAAATACAAAATAAAATAATAAAAGAAACACATTTCATGATAAGGTGATATTTGGTTCCACGTTCTAGGTACCCATTTTCAAAGCCAACATTAATCATTGATTTAGTACTGAGTGAACCTAACCTATTTTATGTTTTCATAGGTATTAAATAATACTCCTAATTTTGTTTTTACCTCCCTAAATTTAAATGTTAATATCCTCTCTTAATATATGTTTCAAATAACATAATTTCTTTTTGTTGCTAGGTTTCTGTGGTGATTAGTTTCAGGATGCATGTTCGGAATTTCCACAGATCTCATGATTTTCATCGACGTTTCGAGTCCATAACAGGACTCATCATCAGGACGGTGTGTCAAAGAAGAGTAGCTGATCCTAAAGGTTGTAGCTTTAATAAAGAATTGCAAAGGGATGGTGTTTTTTAATTGTCGGGATGTAGCTTAAGTGTCGGCTAGAGTTTAGTTAATTAGGTTTTAGGTTTAAAGTTTTTAATTACTGAAGCCATGATATTTAATTAAGAAATGTTAGTTATGTAATGTTAACAAGTTAATACTATAAATGTTAATAGTTTAATATAGTTTTAAATGTTAATAAATGTTATAGGTTTTAGGTTTAATGTTAATGATAGTATTAGTGTAAAATTAATGTTAATAGTGTAAAATTAATGTTAATAATAGTATTAGTTGTATTAATAGTATTAAAGTTAATGATAGTAGTAGTTACTTTGAAAATTTTTAATTTTAAAACTATTAAATTTAATTAATAGTATTAAAATTAAATTAATTTTTTAATACTATTAAATTAATTATTAAAATCATGATATTTGATAAGGTAATTATGTAATGTTAAGAAGTTAAAATTATTAGTGTTAATAGTGTAAAAACTATATTAATAATATTCTTAGTAAATAATTTAGATGTAAACTATTAGGGAAAAATTAATATTAATGAAAGTATTAGTTGTATTAAACGTGTTTAATTTAATTTTAAGTATTGGTTTTAATTTTATTAAACCTATTGTAATAATTTCAAAAATGTCTTTTACTTATGGTTTAGTAGTTACTTTGAAAAATTGATTTTAATACTATTAAATTTAATTTTTAATATAAAATTATTATTAATCTTATTAATTTAATATATTATTATTATTATTAAAATAATAGTGGTAGAACATTAGTTGGTGTTTTAAACTTAAAAACTTGTGTGTTAATTAGGGATGGATTTTTAGAATACCATAAGTTGATTTTTAGGTGTTTTTTAAGGGGTTCATAAGATATATTAATTTCGTTTATTGCGGTGTAGGAGTGGTGGAAGCCAACTAGCGCTAACTTCTATGCCTCCATCTCTGTTTAGATTGTTGGGATGCTTTTTTATTTCGAGGGCTTCTCTAAGTTTTCTTTTAAAATAGTTATCTTCTTTTGCTAGGATCTTGGTATCTTCTAAGCATAATTGGTGTTTGGTTTTGGAGGAGTGTTCCGCTAGAGCTGAGGTCCGGATTCGTTCATTCTTGATGTCAGCGATGTGTTCTTTTAGTCTAGTGTTAAAGGAACGACCAGTCTCACCAATGTAGCATAGCTCACAAGAGCAGGATACCTTGTAGACGCCTTTGCATTGTTTATGATCAATCGGGTATTTGATGGGTCTCATTTTTTGTTTAATGGTTTGTAAGGTTTTGAAGGAGGTTGCGATATCTTTCTTCTTGAGAACTTTAGCAATTTTGTAAGTAACCCCTTGAATATAGGGCAAGTAGGCTCTTGTGTTGGGTTTTTGTGTATTGTTATTATTATCTTTATTGTTGGTTCTTGTGGTGTGACTGTTGGCCCTATTCTTGGATCCTTCTATGACTTTCTTAATATCCTTGGAATTGTAGCCTATGTTCTTGAAGACATTGGTGAGGTGGTTGTTTTCTTCATTAAGGTGTTCATTATCAGAAATCCTAGAGGCTTTTATGGCTAAGGTGTTGAGGACCCCTATCTTTTGGGAGGGGTGGTGGTGGGAGTCTGCGTGTAGGTAGCTTTCTGTGTGTGTCTTCTTTCTGAAGACTTTGTGTCCTAAAGTTCCATCTTCTTTCCTAGTTATTAAGACGTCTAGAAAGGGTATGCTCCCATTTTCTTCTTCTTCCATGGTGAACTTTATGTCTTCAGAACGGTTATTGAGGTGTTAAAAAAACTTTGCTAGTTCTATTTCACCATGTGGCCATAACACATTGGTGTCATCAACATATCTTTTCCATCTAGATGGTTTTAATGGGTATGAGTTGAGGGCTTCTTTTTCAAACTTCTCCATGAAGAGGTTGGCAACTATGGGTGAGAGGGGGGATCCCATTGCTATATTAATACAAGTTAATACTATATTAAACTATTAACATTTATAGTATTAACTTGTTAACATTACATAACTAACATTTCTTAATTAAATATCATGGCTTCAGTAATTAAAAACTTTAAACCTAAAACCTAATTAACTAAACCCTAGCCGACACTTAAGCTACATCCCGACAATTAAAAAACACCATCCCTCTACAATTCTTTATTAAAGCTACAACCTTTAGGATCAGCTACTCTTCTTTGACACACCATCCATGATGAGTCCTGTTATGGACTCGAAACGTCGATGAAAATCATGAGATCTGTGATAATTTCTTTTGTTTTTATCTCTCAAAATTTAAATGTTAATACCCTTCCTAATACACGTTTTCAAATAAAATAACTCCATATTTGCACCAAATATTGAAAGTACTATTTTTTGCATAATAATTTTTATTTCGAGTCTTATTTGTATTCCTAATATATAGTGGTCCTAATATTATACATATATATACATCTCTACTCTTAAAAAAAATGTTTATACTATGTCATTTCAATCAAAAACATCAAATTTATACTATGTTGTTTCAATCAAAAGCATCAAACATATCCATTGACAATCAACAAACCATTTCATCTTTATCTCTTTATTATGAAATATGTGATCATTTTCATTGCTTAATAAGAAAATTTCATAATTAATTAAAAACTCACCTAAAATATAAGAACTAGAGATATATCAGTGAGCTTATTCATTATTCATGAGATGCTTCATTTTCATTTAAAAAAGTCATAAAAATAAATACCTTTACTTTAAATTAATTATATATATATATAAATGGCAATGTCTCAATAACATTGTAACATGTTGTTTTGAAATATGCAGATTGTTACTATAAAAATTCGTAAGGTACACTTCCTTATTGTATCAATTCTAAAATCCTTATGGAAAAGAAAAATCATGTGAGCATATTCTTTTGCAAATGCTCCTCTAAGCATATTTGTATGGCTCCTTAGCCTATGATGGCTATTTTTTGTTTAAGGTAAATGCATGTATATATTTATTGAAATAACTCATTTTGGGGTTCTCGAGTTGCACATAACATGTTTTCAAGTTACAGAGTAGATAATAAAATGTTTTTCTACATATATAAATAAACATTGAACTGAAAAAAGAGGAATCCAACTATTGCGGGGATTTGTGATGTCATAGTCAACAAGGAAGAAACAACCCTGTCTGAGGTCTTTAAAGCAAGACCCAAGCCATGTAAGATAGTTTTCTCTAACAGGTTTAATGGATCCATTAGCCAATAGGAGATCCTCCCAACAAATGGGAAGATATAAACACTAACCTAACCTAAACTAACTATATGTACAAAAATACAACCACAATGTACAAATCTACAGGGGTTCTTGGACAATCCCAAGAAAGACCTATATGTACAAAAATACAACCACAATGTACAAATCTACAGGGGTTCTTAGACAATCCCAAGAAAGACCTAAGTTGTTATAGAAAATAGTAAATCAAAATCTTATACAAAATATATGGACCTCTAAGAACTAAACATCGCTTTCCCAATTCCTAGAAAACATACATTAGGCCCAAGAAGAAGGTTGTTTACTCCTGGATAGTGATGATAAATGCATTATAAAACAAATCAAAGTATTAAGATGAAGTTGAAAAGGACTGAACACTCCAATCTAATTAAACTTATGAATAAATGATATATGAAATTCACTCAACACTCAAATCATAACTGAGCTACTTACTAAGAGAAAGAGCAACACTATCATGGCCAAGACTAATGAACTAAGTCTAGTAATCAATTAACTTTAACATTTAAAGATTAAAATCCTCTGTCAATTATTACATCATAATCATCAGATATATAAATAAATAGTTAGACTTTATAAACAGAAATCTACCAGAAATGTTATTGAAGTAGAGTTAAACAACAACTCTAGATTTCATTTAATGTAAAAGTCAACTAATTACAGTGTTAATTCCTCTTTGCATTTCAAATGAATAAATGATCGCTCTAGTCAGAGGAAAAACATTTTAACTTTCCAAACTAATCAGACATTACTAAGAATTGAATTTTGCTAATAAGAGAGTCTAGATCACAGTCATACTACACCAATCAACAAATCCTTTCAATATGTAATACAAAAGCAAAATTAACAAATTTTGGAATAATGAATTAAAAATGTAATAACTAATCTTAGAATGACCATCCAATGATCTAGTAATAGTATTTAACTCACTGAGGTCTGCAAGCTCATTCTTACTCGTCTTGTTCAGGTGGTCTCGAGCTTTAGCAACCTCTCTACGCAATTGTAAACCGGGAAGGATAGTCTGCATCTGATTTGTGTGTTGGTAAACGGTGGCAGACAGTGCAACATGGTCCGGGAGTGCCATAGGATGCTTTGCTGGAGATCTGGAATGACGTTATGGAGTTCAAAGAAGATTCGAAGGCCCGAATTTTGGACCTTGCACCTTGCATGAAAACTATCATCCACTGGTGCGGGGATATTGCCGAACTATTTGGCCTTCCTTCACCCCTGATTGCGGTCATTGGAGAGGACGATGTGGTCCACTGGGGACTAGAGGCAGAAATGGCGAATGCGATTCAGCTTGAAGAGAACAACGCCCGAGTCAACAACCCCCCTGTGGTGAAGGCAGAGGAATATAACGACGAACATGGAGGTTTCAGTGAAGCATGATGGGTGAGTAGAGGTTTCTGTGACATGCACAAGCGGTACCAAACGCGAAGCTCCGACTCCTAACGCAGACACTCTGGAACTGCCTCAGACCAAACCGCGAATGGATATCATTCCCTCTCAGTAGTTTCTTGTCTCTTGCTTTCTATAAATATGTTTTAGTCTTGTTGGATAATCAGTTTGTTATGTCTTACATATGGAGTCCAGTTTTATGTATGAAGCTTAGTAAAAGTTTAAGGGAGTTTTTTGTCACTATGTCTTCAAGGGACTATTTACCTTGGTTGTTTTCTCTTGATGAGAGGCGTACATAGACTCTATCTCTATGTAATTATTATTGTAATATAATGTAAGTTCTAAATTAAAAAGAAAAAAATAACTCAAAAATAGAAACTAAACACAGTAAAGATTTAAATTTCTGAGTCCTTACAATTCAATGACTAACAAAATGAGATAACTATAAATTTTATACCCAAGACATTCACATATAAACTCACAGTCATCTTCATAAAATTAGTCACTGATTGTATAATGCTAAAATTTTCATTATTCCAAAAGACATCAACGATGGGCAGCGCCCTCCAACTCCATTCCTTTGAATCACAGTGACAAACGAAATAAAGTTTCAGAAAAATAAAGAACAGTCCTCCTTCCGGGCCTGTGGAGACCACCCCTCCACCGACTGTCAATCCTCGCTCTTTATATAGCAAATAGAATGGATTTCCTTAATCCATCTTAGACTTCGATCCTTCCAGCTTGAAACTTCCATCCAACTGCATCCTGGAAGAATCAACTATATTTGCTGAGACCAGCTACAGATTCTCCATTTTCTTGTAAGTTCGTTGCGTTGGCTTCGTTCCAGAATTTCTGTAAATCCAAAAAGAAACCTTTTCTTAGAAATTGATATCAAGATGAAAAATCATTTTTTTATAACTAAAACAAAAACCAAAAGAAGACCGTGAAATTAAATAAAAAATTTGATATCCTCGATGATCTCAAAGGCTGAATTTTTGATATCCGTTGCCGAGGATTTTCGTTACTAAGATCTGAAAACGATTTGGCAAATTTGGCGCGATTCTCTCCACCTCCCAGACGTTACTAAGATCTGAAAACGATTCTGCAATTTGTGACGTTAGTTGGGAGTATGATAATGAGCGATTTGGAACTATTTGTTCTTGGCGATTTTGTTGTTACGCGCTATTTGACTTAATCTTCTTCTTTCAAACAGCTAGAGCGATTTCTGCAATATCAAAATGTTCTCCTGGAACTTTACACAACCAGATAACATGTCAAAGCTGTGAGCAGGTGGCAAGTGGTGTGACTTGACAAAGCAGTAATATTCATCTATCTACCTTGGCGAAATCTTCCTGACGCATCTTCCTCGTTGAATTCATTACAGATTCTGTCATTTAGGTGGCAATAAATTTGAGCATATAGCTGGTGGAGTATTGGAAACGAATTAGGGTTTTTCCAGTTCTCAAACGACGTCTAGCTCTATCGAGCTACCATTTTTTAGTGATATTTTTATGTCAATTTTTTTAGTGTATGTTTATCTATAATTAGTAGTTGATGTATGGATAACAAGTAGTGATACATAATTCATTTAACTAAAGAAAGGTAACAGGTAGCTGAGGCATATACAACAGAGGATTACAACTTTTTTTTCACAGTCACATAGATACGCACCTCGATCCTAGGTAGGGATGACCACAGTCGACCCCCAGCCACAGGGCCATAAGGTAACAGAGGATTACAACTTAGTATGAAGAACAAATAACAGATAACAGATAACTTGTTTATGACACTTCACTTGTGACCTATAGGTATTTACAGACCACAAGTTAAATGATTGTACTAATATTTATAGCATAAAATTAAGCAATTAAAAGTGAACTCAGTGCAAAATCTGAGTAAAAATTTTGTTTGCGTGTACACTCCTCACTCCTCTCTTTGGCTGACAATTCTATTTGACGCATGAGAAGATAGACTCCTCCTTGTGCTCTCGTGGGAAACAATAAGTTCAGCTCTATCTCCCTTTTGGGCGTTTGCAACGGTGTCAGTCTTGGTGGAATAAATTTCAATGTAGCTTGATTCAATTGAATCCCCTTCGCTTCAAATCCTCTGCGTTCTCAATGGTACAAATCTCGTGAAATCTTAATGCAGCTCATGGCAGATCTTCCCATGATTTTCGTGGCGTTGTGGGCGTAATTTATATGCCATTTTATGAGACCTTCCACTGCTTCCACAATGCCATGCTCTAGAACAGAGATCTAGTGAATGGTGCCAAACCTCAAGCTTCGTAGAATCTCTACAAAAATATTGCAATGTTCGGTGAGCTGGTGTTTATCCTTTGAATTCTGGTGTCACGTTGAAGTTAATGCTATTTCCTGAATTTCTGGTAGATTTTGTCAGTGACATGCAAGAAATATATGAGGTTTTAATTTTAATATTATTTTTATTTATGTGAAGTTTAAAATTTAATTTTACTAATTATAATAATAATTTTTTTGACAGTATATTTATAATAATAATTATAAGAAACATTGAATTTTCATATCTTGTCTTATATAATACAACAATATAATAAGCAAAAGAAAACATAATAAACATAATGATTAAAGCCAAAAACACACATAATGACAAAGAAGTTTATCCTTAAAATCTTTAAATAGGCTTCTTCACAAGCAATACAATGGGCCATTAACATTGGTCACCAAATACCATGGGCCCAAAAAACCATGGTCTAGTCATGTTTACCTAACAAGGAGAGACAACAAAACCATGACAAAAATCAAAATTTCGGTATTAGAAATAAAAATATAAAGAATATATATATATATATATGTGTGTATGTGTGTTTGGGTTATAGATATTAATGACGTGTAAAAATAAAAATGCACTTTAAAATAATGGGTGAAATTAAAATTCACACTTGGTTAATGATGTTTAATTTTATGGAGTGACAATATTTTGACGTATAAAATGGCAAATGATGACTATTTTACCTATCAAATTTCAACCCTAACCACTTAAATATCAAACCCAAATTTGATGTCATTTGCCCAGTTTTAAAGAAATCAGTTGAATTTAATTCACAGAAAACTAATGGCATCAATTCTGCACTATGAAGGTGGACGTGTAATTGGAGACTGATAATAATTTCAGATTTCTCCCTTAATTGGCGCATCAATTTAAACGCCATGTCTTCCCTTTTAATGAACACCTGACGATGTGTTACAACCTGCCTCTAGCGATCACCATCGTTTTTGGCGTCTCAATTCATGTGGCTCAAATGTATGCCAACACTCCAGGTTTGACCTGCAAAAGAAAATCATTAAAAAAATTAGCCCAAGCTTCAAAAATCCACGTCACTAATTTCAGAAGGTTGTTTGCAAAATATATCAACTACAACTACTCTAACCATAAATTGTTTCGGAGAAATGACTGATTAAAATATATCTCAAAATAAAGTCTTTTCTTACCTTTACATGTATAAAAAATGAAATCTCCAATTTAAATATGAAAAGACCATTGACTTAATCAGCAAATACTTCAATATCTTTTAATGTGATGGACTTCAAAGTTAATGATCCAAAAGGCAAAAAAAATTGTCCACAAGTGGTTTCTAATTAGCTTTATGAATCATAATGAAATTATTTCTTTTTAATAAATATGGGTAATAAACATTAAAAAATATTTTAATAAGATTTGATATAAAAATATTTACATTTAAAACTTTTTATTGAAAATTATAAATATTGATTCATTACTATACCTATATATATTAAAATATAAACCAAAATTGATTCATTATCAATTTAATTTATATTCTTTAAAAAATAACCAAATTAAAAGCGTTATAAAATTAGATGCTTTCATTTGAATGGAAAATTATCAATTCGTGTGTATTCTTTGATCTAAAATAAATTGCATATGAATTGTCCTAATCAAATTATTTTATAAATTTGATTATCTTTATCAAAGAACATAAAAATGTGTTAATTTTCAACTAAGATTGGACAGCTTATAAAAATCAATGTCATTTAAAATGAAAATTACCGTTAATTTCCAATTAAGATTGAAGGACTTATAAAAATTAATATATCATTTAAAATGAAAATTACCAATTTAATTGTACTCATTAATATGTACTCTTTCAAAGTACAAAATAAATGCTCATAAATAAGCTCCATTTGAATTTATTTATATCCACCAAAATGCTCATTCATTTAATAAGTGCACCACAAACCAGAACTTAACGAAACCACCTAAACAATAGTCAAACGACAAAGATAAACCAAATCACCAAATCTTTAAGTCATAAAAAAAAAAAGCTAAAAAACCAAACAACAGAAAACCAATCTATCAAAAGTCAAATGAACTTCTCAAATCAAACAAGATAAAATGACAAAAACTATATTTTAACCAAAACTCAAATAGGCCCACTTAAATTTTGTGAAAGTTTTAAAGGGATATATTAGGGGCCAACTCCAACCAAAAGAGGAATCCAACCAAATAGGAGAAGTAGGAATTGATTTTACATTTTAAAACTAAAACTTTGGGATGCAACAAATTATCATTATGATTTGAATGATTTCAGTACATCAATTTTTTTTGTTACATTCGAATGGGAGAGCAAGATACTAACATGTTTATAGTGAGCATTTCAGATTTTTGAAATATATTGGATTATTTTTTACTACCTTCTTATTTTATTTTATGTTTGTAGTTGAAAGTATTGTTTATATCATTTTTGTCATCATTAATAAATGTTGATTTACTGAATAAAGGTTGAAATATATCATAATCTTTCGATAATTGTCATTGTCTAAATTCATATTTTGGAGAATTTAGACAATTACAATTTGAAGAATGTGAGTGATGCAAACAATCTTCAGTTGGCTGGTATACTATTGAACTATGCCCCATATCTAAAGTGGAGAGTTAGCACAATGCCTTAAGTGAAGGGATTTGATAGTATATTTATGTCCAAAATGAAGTCATGGACATGTATCCAAAGCACAAACAAGTGGTAAAGTAATGTCACAGGGACACAATAAGAAATGAAATAAAAGTTATTTGGGTCTTAAAAGAAATCTAACTAATGGTTGATATTGTTTTATTTGATTTTCCATATTACGTTTAGGGAAAGTAAAAAGTAAAAGAAAACATGTTAATTGAAATGTAATTTTTTTTTATCAAATCATTTTGTAAACTTTTAAGTAAAATTTATGAAATAACATTTTTTAATATAATAATTTTATTGTATATAATATTAAAAATACAAGTATTATTATTTGAACATAAATAATAATGGTTTATATTTTGTAGGTAGTTTAGTTGGTTGAAGCTCGACTTAGTGACCAAGTTGTCACTAAGTTGAGGTCAAGGGTTGTTTGCGATAACGTTTTAATCTTAGTGTGTCGAGGAAGTCTACGTTGTGAGAAGTTGAAAGAAGTTGAAAGAACAACTGTTTTAGTGGGTGCTATGAGTTAGCAGAGCTACCAAGCATGGAAACATTGGTATCTTTGGACACTTGATGTCTCCGGATCCCAAAAACAGTGTGCAGTGTGGGAGTAGTAGCCAGCTGCTCAGACTTACATGAAAAGCAAAGCAACAGGAAGCAGTTTTACAATGAATGGATAATTTAATCATCCTAAGAGGCAGCCATAAGGGTGCATGGAAATATATACAAAAGGTTTGTAGTATTTATTATTTAGTCTTTGTTGTGATAATACAAAGCTATTTCCTCGGTACACGGTCTATTCACAATTTAATGCTTTTTCGCTATGAATATTATCATCTTCCGCTCCGATTATTATCATTATATAAATTAGAGCAACTCAATTTATTGTATCAAAGACGACAAATTGAAGTAGTAGCATTGATTTTAATATTTGTGATTATTATGTGAATATACAAAAGGCAATGTTAGCGGGAACTATTTTGGATGGTTGGGAACTTTTATCTATTTCATGCTACCTTGTCTAGTTGGTGCAATGATCTCCATCTACCGGCCATGCTAGAGGATTCACTTGTCCCTAAGTTGAATTGCAATTCCCACTAATCAATAATAAATGTAAATCTATTTTGACTTTTTATATATTAAATAAAAAAAAGTAAATTTATATATTTTAGTATTTTTCAGTGGAAAAAAGTCATACTACTGGTATTCATTAAAAGCAAATCAAATAGTACAATAACATAAATCTTGACCAGAATTAAGTTCAAATGAGTTTCTTTATATTTTAGTATTTACTTTGTGAATTAAAAAAAAACTTTTAAATAATTGGAAATAGTTTTAAATTTTACTTTAAAATCAAATTCATATATTACATTTAAATAAAAATTATCTTGATTTCTATTTTATAATAATTTAAATTTGATTATTTATACACCTTTGCAAATACCCTAACATAGAATGTGTTGTAAACATATAATATTCTAATACATTTTAATCATAGTTGACACAAAACTGAAAACTTACTCTATACATATAGCCACAAATGCAGGGACTATAACTTCTAAAAGTTTCCACTTTAGAAAGATTCTACCTTATATAATCAATGGTAATCTTGATTTTATTACCATTTCCATCTGCTAAGAGGTTCTAGTTACAACCGTAATTTAAGGAATAAACTAAGTCATCTGGTTTGTGCTAAGTCATTTGGTTCTCATGTTTTTTTAATTATTTTATTTTTATATTTTTTAATATATATTATTGTTGTTCCCAACCCGTCGTTTTCTGCAAATTTGGGGGAAACTTCTAAACGTATCCGGTACTTGTACCCGCGTTCCCTACGTTTTCGCATTCCAAAAACTTGTGCAACATAGGTATTTGATGAAGTTTTCGTAATCTTGAGCCCAATTTCATTTGTTTTCCACAATTTTATATATATGATCCTAAATATTACACCATAGTGGGATTGAATACTATGTTTTTGCGCAATTACACATAACTATGTATTTGTAAATAACATAACAGTTAAGGTGATATGTTTGTCAAAGTAACACACCTTCCTTATTAACTCATTTTTTGAGTCAAATAAATCAGATGGCTTCATATCAGCTGCAGTTTTAGATGTATTTTAGCTTGCTTTCCTATTAAAACACTCTTACCAGATCTGTTGTTTTACTCAGTGTAGAAGCTAAAAAGGAAAATGACGATTCAAATTCTGATGTTGAACAAGGATCCCACATTGGGAAACTTGAAGGGATTTCAAAACAATCTGAACAAAATGCCAAACCTCCAAAGCCACACAAAAACTACATCCTTGCCAGAGCAAGGAGAGGCCAAGCTACCGATAGCCATAGTCTTTCCAAGAGGGTAAGCTACCTTCATATTTCATCATTAGAAAGAATTGTATAATGAAGGATGGACATGATTGTGTTTCAAAACATATATAAAATTTAAGTCCTTAAGCACAGAGTTAATTGAGTCAATGATATAATGGTTGTTTCAAAACTCAACACATCTAGAGTGCACTGCCCCAATAATCAAACAGATCGAAATCCTTTCAAATACCAAGCAATGATTGATGATTAAAAAAGGGTAAAACAACATTGATCTAATTTTACTGCTAAAGAGTCAATTTCTTACAAACAAAAGGGAAAAGAACATTAGTTGTTGACTTATGCAAAAAGATGAAGCACATCAGTTCTTGGGCAATGAGTATGCCTTTATAAAATATGTTAGTAGTAGAATGTATGTTGATGAAAACCTGAAAAATAAAGGAGCTATAAGTATGACACGTGAATTACAAGTGCGAAGAGGAAAGATCAGCGAATCTATGAATATTTTGCAAGATCTTGTTCCTGGATGTGTAAGAAGGTAGTCAATGCTGGAGCTCTTTTTTTGAAGGCCTTATCTTCTGCTTGGAATAATTCTACTTGTTTTGTGTTTGACATGATGAACTTAAGAACATACTATTTTGTATGTAGATAATTGGTAAAGAGTGATGATTGATCAGATAATTAACTATGTACAATCACTTCTGTGCCAAGTTGAGGTAAGGTCCTAAAACGTTCCATAAAATAATAATTTCATATATTATTTTATGTATTATGATCATAATTGACTTGCTATTATTTTCCACAGTTTCTATCTATGAAGCTTGAAACTGTTAACCCTATATTGGACTTTAACATCGTAAGATTTCTTACAAAAGATGTAAGTTCAATTAAGATGTTGACAAGTTTAATATGGCCCTTTTCCTATGTCAAATATGGCCATTTGACTTGCATTCCTCAAAATTATTTGTGTATCCCGTTAGTCTAAATGGAGTCAGAACATACTTTCATGCATTAAACCAAAAGTCACAGCATGAATGTGAAAATGGATGATTATAGGGGTTCAAATGTAGTAGCTTGGAGTCCCTTTTTGAGAACTTATGAAGCTCTCTGTGAGTTAGAATTTCAGTTTATCTTTGCTCATAGCTATATTCCTTTGTTCTAAATCTATTGTACAATTTGGATCTCTATATTTGTCCATTAAGAGAATAACTAGGATAGAAGCCTCATATGCAATATTTTCTTGCTTATTTTGTAGATGCTTGAACCATCAGATATGACATTGACTTCCGATACCACTATGGCATATCCACAATTTCACCAGCACAAATGGGCAGCAATGCAAATTGCTGTGTCCTATGAAATTGAGGTGCTGTGTATGGGAAATACCAGAGAAGTTGCACTCGGAAGGACAATGAATGAAAACTTCCCCCGTATAGAAGGTTATGGAGATGCCAAGCTACTACAAGGTTATGGAGATGCCAAGGTACTACATGATACACCACTTCAAAGATCATTGTCCATATCATGTGATTCAACCTATAATTTTTAGATTCTGCATTGGTAGGTCATTTTAAGAGGTATTATTGAGGAGTTAGCTAAAGGTTGCTCTTCTCACCTATTTTTCTTGAAATATCTGCAGATCTCAAATGTTTGGGATGATGAATTATAAAATGTAGTCATATCAGGAGTTGGGAAAAACATACAAACGCCTTTCACATCTTTGCTGGCAAACATACATAGTTTGCGAACAAGCCAAAGTTTTATTGGTAAAAGTATTGTAAAACATGAGAGAAGTGTAAAGTTCAAATTTTTCTAAATGAGATATATGAGATTCATAGCTCCCCTAAATAATTCAAAAAATGTTTAACAAGAAGAGAAAAGAAATAAAAAAAGAGATATATGAGATCCATAGCTTTCCTAAATGATTCAAAACAGTGTTTAATTGTATCCAGAAAAGGAAACATAACTTAGAAGAGAGAGATACATAAAAACACTATCTCAGAAAGTTCACCCCAATCTCGATCACTATGGGGGCCATGCTGTTGAGACACGTCATATAAATTCAACCACCGCATTGAATGTGATTGATGTATCTGACTCCACCTCCAAACTCGAGTTTAATGCGGTAGATAAACTTTGGTTTTTGGTTTTTTGAGAAAAAAAAAGAACTTTCCAGAATTGTTCGTTTTGTAGAGTTGTGCTCCAGAAGTTTCTAAAAAATCTTTGTCTTCTTATATTGCCATTTTTTTTATGAAGGCGGATAATAGATAAAAACAGAGTTTTGATAAATATTATGCTGATGAAAAATCTCTGTTGTGAATGCCGTGAATTTCTAATTCTGTCCAAATATGAATGAGTGAATTTTTGATGGGTTTGAACGTGAATGCTTCCCCTGCCTCCTTTCATTGTGGTATCAGAGCCAATACCAATGCGTAGAGCTTAGTCTCCGCCATTTCTGAAGCTGTCAGCCCAAACGAAGGAGCCGACAGTTGAGTGAGGTCTGTTGTGTGAAGGTATTGAGGTTTTCTCCACCATTCGTTCCCCAGGCAGAAGCTGGAATTCATGAAGCTCTCTTTTAAAGAGATCTACAGCAGAAGAGAATTGTGTTAGCTGGTTTATAATAAAAAAATTTGCAAGCACCAGAAAGCCAGGACCGTTCCATTCAAAGAGAAAGGGGGATTTGAGTTTGTGAACAAGTAGACAAAGGATTCATAGACAGTGAAATTTTAACCATGGCCACCACCAGCAGCTCTGTGCAGCCACAGTTTCCCTCGTTCTCAGGTAAAAATTATGATTTTTGGGCAACAAAAATGAATACTCTTTTTTGTTCTTAGGATATTTGGGATTTAGTTGAGAATGGGTATCCTGAACCTCAAGATGAGGCAGCCTTTTTGGCTTTGTCTCAAGAAGAAAGAGTTATTCTCAATAATAATAGAAAGAAGAATGCTAAAGCCCTACTCTTCATCCAACATAGTCTGGATGAATCAATTTTTCCAAAGATTGCTTCCAAAGATAACTCAAAAAGAGCATGGGACATTTTAGAGACGGCCTATAAGGGCTCTTCTAAGGTTAAGACAATCAGGCCGCAAACCCTTAGAAGAGAATTTGAAACCCTTCAGATGAAGGATTCATAATCAATTGACCAGTTTTTCAATAGAACCCTGAATGTGGTGAACCAGATAAAAACACATGGGGAGGATTTAAATGACCAGAAAATCGTGGAGAAAATTCTGTGTAGCCTACCCAACAAATATGATGCAATTGTAGTGGCAATTGAGGAATCAAAGGATCTATCACAACCAGGGATGATTTTAAGACCCCCCCCCCAAATTTATATGTATAAAAAATTGGCGAATCTCCCCGATATATAGGAAAATTTGAAGGCGATTTTATCAATAATATAATATGTATATATAATTTTTTGGCGAATCTTTCATTTTATTATATGATATTGTAAAACTTTGGCGAATATTTCACTAAATTATAAGATATTGTAAAATCTTGGAGAATATTTCATTGAATTATAAAATATTGTAAAAATTTGGCGAATATTTCATTGAATTATAAAATATTGTAAAAATTTGGCGAATCTTTCACTGAATTATAAAATATTGTAAAAATTTGGCGAATCTTTCATTGATCTATAAAACACATTGAATGGCACTCAGCTTGTTAATTATGAGTTCAAGGATTCTTCAAATGTTGAGTTCAATTGCTCTATTTCAAGTTTTGGTCTCAATACCAAATGGTGGTGGCCTTAATGAAGCCTTCATATCCAAGCAAAGCCGAGTAGATCTTGGAGACATGTATTCTAAATGTGGGTGTTTGGAGGATGCACATAAAGTGTTTGGCCAAGTGCCAAAGCGAAATACAGCCTCATTGAATGCAATGCTTTCAGGATGTGCTCAACATGGACATGGCAGGGAGGAACATTATTAGAGAGGTTCTTCGAGTGGAGATTGTCATTCACTAGAGGAATGTTGGTCTTGTGCCAATAGGTCTCCTACGATCAATGCATAGGAACCTAGTGCATAGACCATTTTTCTATTCGCTTAGCTATGTAGAGCTCATTTATTTTTCTGAATAATGATAATATACAATCAGCATAAAAGAATCGAAAAAGTGAAGACAATTAACTCATGCAAATAAAAGATAATAAAAACTTATTTTCTCAAACCCTAAATCAATGGAAATCAACTAAATCTAATATTGATTCAAGCTACAACAAAGGGTTAAATCAAGCATCAAATGAGAACTAGAAGCATTCAAAGGTCTAACACAATAATTAACCAAAATATATGCAAACTCCACAAATCGACAAAATGCTTCAAATAAAAGCAATAAACAAACCATAAAAATTTGCACAAAATATTTGAGATAAACACCAACATGGTTTCATGTACTTGAATGAGCTCATTCTTGCTTAGTGAAAGTGTAGTCAAATTAGTTATTTATCCTTTAATTCTAGGACACTATCTATGTGAAGAGATAGCTCCTAGGCCTAGCTTTGTCAAATTCTTGTGTCATTTCCTATCACATACAAGAAATGACAGGATTGCTGGCCAATGTTGCAATTAATCTTGCTTTCTGGCATCATTTTCTAAGATGATTTTTTTGATCAAATGAGAGGGACAGTATCCCTAGCATTGAATGCTGATAAAATAACTACCTGTATGTATAGTTGACGGGGTTTAGAAAACTGTGAATATTATTATCAATATTTTACGAAGTAAAAACCTGAATTTCAGTTCCCAGGTAATATGGTCGATTTCCATGTATCTAGACACATTTACTAGCATCTATAATAACATCAACTCTAAACATCACAACAACATCGATTAAAATATATTAGGAACTATTGCTTATTTAAATAAATTGCAAAGACACTATTTATCATTGATGCCAGAAATCGAATTCCAAAATTTCCCTGTAGTTTTAAATGGCAATAATAACCTATTAGAGCAAGAAAAATATCCGGCATATCCATAAAGTTTCAGGATTAATTGCAAAAGTTTATAAAGTTGCTAGTTGACTTTTAGCAAAAGACATTGCATCCTTGTCCAAAATAACAACATAGAGCAACATGTCCTGCCCATGAATATACTCCTCCGCATGAATATAGTCCGGCACAAGGAGATTATACAAAGATATTGGGATACTTTATTCATCTGTTTGAAAAGATCTTTGACAAAATGAAAAAAAAATAGCTCAATTTCTGAGATCCCAAATTGCATAGTAATTTCTCTCATTAAAGATCTCTTGATGACTATATAAGATTTGTAATAAAAACACATTTTCCTTGGCCCACAAGAACATGATCACAAGGGATGAAAATGTTCGATAATTTTAATCAATCCACATATACAATGCCTACAAAATTGTACCTCCTATTCAAGATACAAAATGAAAAGTATTAGATGTACTACTGCTGACCAGCAATTATCTCTTGTCTTCTGGTTTTGTCATGAAGCTTAACAGAACTCCTATACCAAGTATCATGGCTACAAATCCCAAGGAAATCTCCATCAGTGTATGATAACCTAAGCAAATCAGAGACAACAAAATTATCCAAAAATAGTTAGTGATACTTTTGAAAAGAGCATAACATAAAAACACATTATTCTGATGCACTGAATTCTCCACTAGGTTCATATTAAGGTTATATGAAAACTATGTCCACACTTAAAAGTTTACATCAATAGCAAATTTAATATGCAGGGATGCAAAACCACTAGAAGTTGCATATCAAAAAATGGATGATTCTCCAAGTTAGCTGCCAATGATGTGACACTCACCAAAGTAATCTGCAACCATTTTGCAGCCAATGAAGCCTAAAACCGCACCAACAGCAGGCTGCATGGATTTGAGAATGGGAGACAAGACATTATGATACAAAACCAAAAGAGATTATTCTGATTTCAGATTTCAGTATTTTTATGACCGCGCCCACAAGCAAAAGAAAGTAGATTGATTTGAAAAGAACTTTTGAAAGTTCTAAAAACAAAGCATATCACGATGACCAAACAATGAATAGCAGCTATGTTACCTCAATGGAAAAATGACTTCCTAGAAATGGTACAGGTTTCAAAAAAACAATATCAAAATTTCAGGCCAGCAATAATACCAAAATCTTAAGAATAACAGGACTGCTGGCCAATGTTGCAATTAATCTTGCTTTGAATAAATCAAAATCTTAGAAAATCTCCACTTGGGTCAAGGACGAAGACTTACTCAATAATTGAAATTGGAGAATCTATTGTTTGTGTGCCACCAACTCTCTTTAATATTTGAAAAGAAAGGATTTAGTTCAAAAAGGCATGACAAACCAATTTGCAGTGAAGGTAAGGAATTGTAAAGAACACTTTGTGCACTGCCCTGTCTTGCTGTTTCATCTGCTTCATTCTAATCTCAAAGACTTCTCTGCAATGGAAAAGCCAAAGGTTGAGGATCTCAAAGTAGCATATGGGAGAAAATATGAGCCTTTGGTGGAACAATATAAAGCAGCCCGTCATCTTAGATGAATTTACTGTCATGGGAAGAAGAACTCACAGCACTGCTGAGGCCAGGGGGCTAACAATGGAGAAGATCAATCTTCTTCTGACACAATGAAGAAAAATTGAAACTCTCTAAAATAGAAAACTTTGAGACAAAGAAAAATGTATGCATAACGGCCTCATAAATGCCATAAAATTTCCAGCATTTTCTAACTGAATTGGGAGAAATACTTTCCTTGATCCATAATGGCATCACTGCCCAGCTAGACAAATACAACTTAATGATACAATAATGATATGTGAAATGTCTTAATGACTCAAATTGTAGTTGAATTTTGTACCATAATTTATTAAAATTTGCTGCCATGCAATCCATAAAAAGATGTGAATATATTTCTGCTTCTTCCTTACAAAAAACACTTCTTGAAGGCATGACTTTTGGTATAGAATTTCAATTTACACTCAGAATTTCAGGGGGCTGGACTGAGATAATAAGTTGTGATGAATTTCTCCAACCATGTATTTTCCTATCTTCATTTGTTTCCTCCAAATCAAAACATCCTCTCTATCTTCATCTTCCAGCTACCATGTATTGATTATATTGAATATCTTCCTAGTCATCTTTCTCTTTCTATTTCCATTTCTTTATTGCTTGTTCCTGCAAACAAAAGACCACAACCAATGTGGGTAAGTTTAGTGAAGTTATAAAACTGTATTTCAAGTGGACAAGGTGTTGTAGGACTTTGACCTCAGTACATTGAAATTTTCCAAAGTTGGTCAGGAAGAGGTGCTATTTCGTTTTGATTAAAGTGAGGAAAACAGAGTTCATTAATTGGAAAAGGACCTTGTCTTGGACAATCCAAAACTGATCTCTATTAGTGTAATAGAAATAAATGATGATGCCAGTACTTTTTGATGCAGTGTTTGATGTGTTCTAAATTTTGAAAGATGATGTTCATTGATCATCTTTGCTCTACTGTGGGAAAATCTAATTCAATATGGGTATGTGATTCTTGTGTTAAGATTATTGGATTGCTTGACCCAACCAATTGACCATGATAGCTCACTGTTAGCTATGCATTTGGCCATTGAGGTTGGCAATCCTTGTTTTTGTCTTGGGTTCAACAACCTGGGAGCTTTTGCAACTATAAACCATTTGTGGCTGTAGGTAAGACCACTATTTTATTTACAATATTTGACTGTCATAAAACTCATATAACTATTTCCCCTACCTGCTATAACTACCAAAAATCTATGGAGTGCCAACAAGTTAAAGGAAAGTACTTGATTGCATGAATTTTGGAATCTACTGAAACTCTATCAGCCATAATACTCATAAGTTCTCTAGATATGTAGGCATAGGAATAAATGTGCAAATCCCACAAATTTTGTGTAAACCCAGACAAGACATCTACAATGGACCAAAAGTCCCATAGGGTGCTCAATAAAATAAAAATGAAGGGGCAAGAGAGAGGAAATAAGTGGATCCTAGATGAGGGGCACACAACATATATAAATGAAAAGATGCCTTCAAACCTTCCTCTTAACTCATGTCAAAGTAAAAATCTAGGTTACATTTGTATCATGAAGTATTTGGAAGGCTTCGGGAGCTATCGAGCATTGAATTACTTGGAAAGGAAGTTCCTTATGAACTGGTTTGTCTTTTATTGATCATTCCATCTGGGATATTGGATGTTTAGAGTCATGATCGGAAGCCTTAGCCAAAGTTGAAGATAGATTTTTCAACTTAATACTATTGATAGGATCATTGTTAACATGGTCAAAGAACCTCATTACAAAGGATTTGTTTCTTAAGTTAGACTCACCTTCCCCAAATGGTGGAGAGACTAGAGGTGGAATCATATGAAGTGGTTCAAAAAATGGACAAAGCTTGTAAGTTTCTTTCCAAGTAGACCACATGGTTGTTTCAACTTCAATCCATGTTGGAATCATACATTGAGCAGAAAAAAAAAACATCTTTTGCTTGGTCCTTAATTTTGTGCAACCTTCTATTCAGGCTATGTGTAAAGTACTTTGGCATTACCTAATCTAAATGCCATTTTTTTCATAAAGATGAAATGGTAAAACACGTGTTCTGGTTTTGTCCTTTTGACAAGCCTTGGGAATGGGCCTCAAATCTTTGTTGTTAACATCTTACCCACTTCCATCACTTGGAAGTCTGTACTTCTTGGTGACAAGATCCCATGGGTCATTGATTTCATGAAGTTGATACGTGTTATCCATTACTTGAGGTTGTAGTTAGTGCTCTTTAAACTTAGCCAAGTATTGTTCCCTTTGAAATCTTCGCATGGTCAAACTTGGCATCATTGATTATGCTATAGAAAATTTCTTTATCATCCCTAATTTTTTGTGTTATATTATTGCAAAGCTATTCCAAATGTTTACAAATACAAGAAGTATTGCATAAGGTGCAACTTTTACTATTGATGGAGTATTTTTTCATTGCATTGACTCATATGGAGTTGAGTACATGAGATCATAATTTATTATAATTAATTGTAAATATATTAAAGAAACCACAATGTTTTGCACAACTAAGACTCACATTCACCAAGACATTGAGTGACTAATTTTATTTCTTGAATCAACATATCAAATAGTACAATAACTCGAGGTTGAATTAATTTCATGTCTTTTTGTTGAAGAGTGTTTTCAACCAGATATTTTGACAGAATGAGTTGTTCAACTTGCTCACCTTTTGGGTTTCTATTTAGAGTTTACAAGAGAAAGGAGTCTGTACAGGCCATGCCATTGTTTGGGCATTGCATAATTTTTCTTTTTGATTAGTCATAATTTTTATTGTAGCATTAAAAACTTTTATGCTACAGGAGTCCTACAAGAGCATGGGTGAAATGCACCTATCTGCTATCCTCTAGAAGCAAGGAGGCCATGTTGATGAGGGGACCAAGCAATGGCCTTAACAACACAGGCACTATCATTATATCTACTACTGAAATATAGATGTAGAGCTACAAATATGATCTTTCCTATGCAAAATTGCAAATACTGGAAGAAAAATAGAGAATACCTGCTCAAACTACTGAAATTTGAAATAGGGAGATGTCTACTGAAACATTTGCTGAAAAACCTTCTGATTTACTGCCAAACCACTGTATTTGCCATGAATCTGCCAAATTTATGCAAAGACTGATATTTATGGAAAAGACATTAGAAAAAATACAAATCTATGCATGATCTGTCAAATTGTTTCTTAATTGGACAAATATCACTTCTATACAACCAATATCTGCAGGAAATTGACTAATTTCAATTGTTGGGCATCTATTTTCATCTACTAGCTTTCAAAATTTACTATCGGGTCACTTTATGACTGCCAATTTCATTCCTAGGTGTCTATATAGGCCTTATTATTCTTTGGTGGTGTCATACAACTTCCTGTATAGGTTGTACATCCTAGAGGTGCACTTGAATAGATTAATATGGGTTGAGTGGTGTTTGGTGTCTGTCTGTACAGGCCATGCCATTGTTTGGGCATTGCATAATTTTTCTTTTTGATTAGTCATCATTTTTCTTGTAGCATTAAAAAAATTTATGCTATAGGAGTCCTACAAGAGCATGGGTGAAATATAATGACTACTGGGAACACAAGCCATTGGAATATTATATCAGAAGAATAATAGAAGTAAGATGGAAAGCTTTGATCAATGGCCCATATGAATATCTTGATCAAAGAAAGATCTTGTATGGCCCATACAAATCTCTTGATCAGAGAAAGATCCTGTGTAGACTGTTGCTTGGAAAAGTTGTGCTTTCATGTGAAAGGCAGAGGTACCTATTTGGTTAGAGAAGGGTACTATTTGAGTAGAAAAATATTCATTCAGGAACAAGTTTTGGAAAAGATATCAGCATTTAGATGGGTAGTTGTCAAAAATAAACTCCTTACATGGTTCTCTTTGAGGAAGAGAGTAGTAGGCCACTCCAGATATAGTGTCTTCCAACAAAATGAAGGAATGCTAGTCATTTTTTCTTTAAATGTGAAGTTGCTAAGTTGGTATGGATGTTATGGGAAAATGAAATATCCTACTATGGACCAGAATGTTTTACAGTACAAAAACTATTTAAAAATTAGAATTCATCTTCCTTTATGTCAAAATACTTAGAAATTAATATGCAATATCAGTCTATTCAGTTTTGGAATTTATGAATTGCCAAAAAATACATGATATTTCAGAAGAAAACAGTTAATACTCTTTAGATAATGAAGAAGACAAAGAGCTCTATCCAAGAATCTTCATGAATCAAGTTCCAATCTAAAGAGGAGGAGATTATTCTCCAAGAGGAAAAATAAATCTTGGCAAACTGGGGTAGAAATCAACATCCATCTACCGATAAAGGACAATCAACAAGTATCAAGCAAGATCATGGAAACCACTCAAGTATGGCAGATTTAAACTCAACTTGGATGGAGATGCAAAAGGGAACCCAGGAAGGGAAGGAAGTTTGGGGAGTACAGAGAGATAGCAAGGGCTTGTAATAATGTCATGTATCTGAAGAATATAGGATCCAATATGAACAATCTAGCAGAAATGAAAGCTTAAATAAGAAAATTAACGTTTGGCATAAGCTAGGCCTGAAAGAGATAGATATAGAAGGGAATTCCAAGGTATATTTCAATATGATACAAAGCTCAATATTAGTTTCAGATTGAAAGTTAGAAACCCAACACACGTGGGTAAAGGAAGTTACTTTAGGAAAATTGACGTTGAATATTTATGTTTGACAATTGGCTAACGAATGGCAGATTGGTGAGCCAAACAGGCTCTAAATATAAAGCATTGGGAGTTAGAACTTATGATTGAAAACTTTAGGCATAACCCATAGGTGATGGAGGTAGGACGAATGGGGCTTTGTCCCAAACTCAAGACAAAGGGGAGGTTGTGGACCAAGGAAATCCTAGAAAGAGATCGACTCAAGAAATAGTTGATGAGGAGGAATCTGCTATTGTTCAGGATCCCTTAGTCCATCCTTGAGCATAGATAAGACAAACACCATTCCAAATATCCTATAATTGTGACATCAGGCCTTGAGGGAGGATAGTCAAGATTTTGTGTTGGGAAAGTTGTTAGCTATATTTCTGAACCATTGCAACTAGCTACATTGTGAAGAAGCAAACAAATACTAGGACTATCCTGGCACTCTGAAGGAGCACTTCAGTATATAATAAAAGGAGCATAGTGATATTATAAAGGAGCATAACATTGTATAATAATTGGGGTACACTGAGTTTTTAGGACAAACTTATGAGGAAAATATATGATCTAGATTGAGTGTTCATGGGGAAAATACACACACAGTCATGTACTAAGCTATTAGCAGAATGAAACCAACCCAGAGTATTACTAGGATAGTTGTAAATCAAAACCAAGCTGATTGGGTTGTACTGTTCATCTTCATAATCAAACTGATCTCACTTGGAGTATATATTGTGGTGCAGAAAGCACCATGAGGGTCCTGACTAAGGTCACAGAGTAAACAGATGGATATTACACATCAACTGTTTATGTGAGCCAATATGATAGTAATAACTAATAAGTACCTAACAAGTTTTTTAAAGAATGAAAAGGTGCAATTAATTGACAGTCGTGTAAATTGATATTTCAGTCTTCAGGTGTACAAGTTGTTCATGTTGTAGATAATAGTAAAAATAAAGAAATCAACAGTGAAGGTCAGATATAAAAGACAAGCACTTGAATTTGTAAATTGATAAATGAACTAAACATTGTAGCCAAATGTGTGTGTGTGATACAATTCTTTTTTGTGTGTGCATGAACTGCCTGGACTTCAGAATGTATTAGAAATGTACATGCTTTTTAGAATCATTACGTAACAAAGTTGCACAAATCATAATTGTGGTCTTTCATGATGTATATCTATGATACTTTGCATGACCCTATTTGTGTATATAACAGACTCGAAGTAGACTAGCCAGTTTAGACCCAATATTCCAGTGTTGTTCTCCTCCCAGCAATGCATAATTCTGAATAGACATTGAAACTGACTATGTTTCCTAACATACAACAACTGGTGACCATTAGTTGTCCATTTTCTTCTACATGCAGCCGTTGATTGGATTATAGTCATAATTGTTAACTTGAATTTGATTCTATATGCACATTATGTTGGCACAAAATGACTGAGACTAACTTGTAGGGGATACAGGTAAGCTCTATTTGCTTATTGATGATGTCAAAATCTTTGATGAAATGCAATGGAAAGTACTTACGTTGGGACACTAGGCAATGGATGAGAATATTGTAGCAATCTTTTATTTCTTACAATGGTTTATATTGATTATTAGAGGGCTTTATGCATGTTACTGGAAGCTTTGTGGAGCACATGTGATGCTATAATGATGTTGCAGGCCAAGTGCAAGAATCTGGTAAGCAGCCTCTAACCTTGGAGGCATGAAGGGATTGCATTAATTGCATGGTATGCACTACACATGCACTTCAAGATAACTTGCTAAGTGACATGCATATATTTTCGTGATGGTCTGGACTTATGTACAATTTACATTTCCACCATGATGCCCAATCCTGTGTTCTAGATCAAAGTTAAGGGTCTTCGATACCACCATGAAGGGAAAAGTACTTCATGTTTTCTTCATGCAACAAACGAGTTGCAATTTCTAGCAGTGCCAAATTAGGTATCTGAGTTGGAGCTTCTCCTTGTCACAGATAGGTATAGGACACAAGTAAGCATTTGAAGAAGTTTGTATCATACAAGATCCCTGAAATGTTCCATCCTGAAAACAAGTAGAAGATGGGTGCAGGGTGCAGAGAACTGTTAATGGAAGACCTATCCAGCACCTCATTTTTGCATGATTGGACTTGCAACAACCATTTATTTTGGTTATTTAAGGGGGAAATCAAGGAAAGATATTGAAAACGAGAAATAAATCACTTTGCATCTCTTACTGGCGCCCCTACACACCAACTTAACTTGTAGACCAAGCATTGAGCAAATGAGGAGCGAAGTCAAACCAGTTAGGATGGGATAAACTAGCCAGTGATATGGAAGAAGCCTACTTTTGGGCCTCTTGTTAAAGTAATCCCTTTGAAGATTTTCTTTTTCAATACCTATTGGATCAACTATTATCCAATATTAGTTGCTTTAGTGTGCAAAAACCAACTGAACCTGCAATTTGGCCAATTTATGGTTGGCAGGGTTGTGACAGTTGTAATTTGAATTTACTTGAAGTGGTTGTTTGTGAGTCCTTATTTTGACCTAGAGCACTTCTAGGGTACGAATGCCTCTATGATGGAATCAAGTGTCTTGAATGTTGACAATAAAGGTTTACTGTTAAACATCTTTAACTGAGCAGTGGCACCAATCTTTCTCCCTCCGATGGTTCAACCCTAAAGTATTAAAGAACTGGATGGAAGCATTTGTTCGGTATCTAACCCTTAAAAAGATAAAAGCTGATGTTTATGGTTTCTTGTTTGGAAACACATCTTAGTTTTACTTTGTACACCTTTAGATGTTTTCTTTGACTAACATATGTGACAATATTTCTATATTAGTTTAGTATGTTTTTGCTGGAATGTACCTTGTGAATTCCTTTCCTAACCAATGTGGATCCTGTGGTAACATGCATATGGCTAATTTATGTTCATCTTTTCTGTGACTATATCACAGCACTTGATGCAGCATCAAAAGGGAACCGCTTCATTAACGCATGTATGAGCTCTCTCTCTCTCTCTCTCTCTCTCTCTCTCTCTCTCTCTCTCTCTCTCTATTTTTCTCATTTCTCTCTCCCTCTCTCTCTCTCCCTCTCATAGACACAGAAACACATGTGTTCACACACTCCTACACATGCATGTTGACTTGTGGTCTAACTTATCAGTTCATGCACACACAACCTTGTGGTAAAAGAGAGGACGATGGTTGTATCCAAAATGAAACATGCTTGTATGTGGTGGATTGAGAGGCTAGAAATTTTCTATGGCAAGAATACAACCTGTGTATTTCTCTAGTGCTTATATCCTTGTGTAGTCTGTCGACGATTGTCTCTATATGCTTGTGTGTGGTGGATTGAGAGGCTAGAAATTTTCCATGGCAAGAATACAACCTGTGTATTTCTCTAGTGCTTATAGCCTTGTGTGGTCTGTCGATGATTGTCTCTATTGAAAATTAATGTTACAGGCATTTGATTTCCTCCATAGTATCAGACTAGTATTTTAGGGGATCTAAAACTCTTGTCATCTTGTCAGTTTTGTATGTTTATTTAAAAAAATGTGGGTGCCAAGTAAACTTAAGAAATTCATGTTACACTTTTACCAAGAGCGTTTCTTGGATTTAATGATTTAATATATGAACTTAACCTTATTTCTTTGTAAACAATTCTTTGTATTCTTTGCTTAACAAGTATGGCTTAAATACACTCAGTTCTTTGAGGGGAAAATACTTTTTTGAAGCATTAAAATAATTATTCCAAAAGATTATTTACCTAAGGCCAATGTACACTTACAAAATAATCTTGGGTCCCTTCTAGGGTCCCCTAACTAAGAAAGACAGAATTCATAAGTACATAACATCTAAAATGGAAGAATGAAACAGAAGTCAATCTTCATTGGTCATGTTCAAATCTGCCTGATAACATATAATCCAGACTAAATAGTTTTAACTTTTAAGGTGGCTGAACCTACATGGACAGACCTTTTTGACAAATATTTTGTGTCACTGTTATGAAATGCTTGATTATTTTCCTGTGAATCATAGGACTCATGAATCTATGAAGAAGCCTCTTCCACAGTCCATGAGATATTGGTTGCTTTCTTTCTGTACAGTTTTGTAGGTACTGAACATCCAAGCTTGATTGAAGACCAGACAATAAACATGGAAATGTGGCTGAGCATAGGTCTAATGTTATAGCTCAGTTGTCTACCCCCAAAATACAAGCACAACGAAATATATAATAACTATGGTAGTTAGCCTGCAAATGCATGCCTACTCAGTCAACTATGGGAATGTGATGACCAGCCCATGCATTTTCTACACAGTCAATGGTCATCCCACCATTAGGGGAAACTAAATAATCAGCTCAAACCATGCACTAGAAACATTCCTCCAGATGTTAGCATCACGTGGTCATCAGTCATTCCATACAATGAGATAGCTAGCATGTGATATGACTCCACTGCAGTCATCATATAGCTATGGGCACATTATGTCCTTGCACCATTCAGGAAAGCTATATGGTAAGCTAAAAACTTGCACTGGAAAGTTGGAAACATTCCTCGACAATGAAGAGACTCCGCAAATAAGTGAGGTGTCAGGGTGGAAGGAAGAATTGACAAAAATAATTGAAAAGGAAATAAAAAACAAAGTTGGGATGACAGACACTTGGAGTTTTTTTTTGTTATAAGGTGTTGGCAATATTAGGAATCTATCTATTGTCATGTTGGGGGAAATCATTAAAGAATCGATGGGACACCAGCAACCTGCATTTACTGCATTCTTTTGACTCATAGGTACATCCAACTTTAAATGGAGACATTTGTCATCTTGCCCATCTAAATTTGTAGGTTTCTCCTGATGTGCTTTTTGTCTGTCACTCTCGATTCCACAACAATGGTTGAGCAGCAGGAGGATTCCAAAAAAAAGGCTTCCCATGAAGGCTGTAACTGGGATTTCTATGCCAAAGCATCCCTACTTAGCCTTGAAGGGTCAAGGCAGAAGGGGTTTGAGGATCATTGTAAGTTTCAACAAAGAGGAAAGCATTGGACTATTAAACAGAGATTAGGGGAGCAATCTGGAATAGAGAGATGTGAACCATTAGAATGGAAAGACACAAAATATTATCAAGGCCACTAAGATGTTTACCTCAATGCAACTGAATACAAGGAAATGCATAAGAAGATAGCAAGTCTGGGTGAGAGAATGGCCAAAGCAGATGAAGATAGAGCAAATTAAAAAATGAATTGAGGGAGATAATGAGAGGAGTGTTCTGAGATATGCAAGTTTATGTAGAAGGTATGGAAATTCCCTTTCAAAAGGCTAAGACTGGATGCCTAAAGGCAAAGGATGAGTGCAGAAAGGAGCACAAAGCTTTAAGGGAAAATGTCAAGAATCTCTTGTTGATGCAAGCACAAGCCCAACTAATAGAGAGATGTGAACCATTAGAATGGACAATGCACCATAGAAACTGACAAAAGTCTAATGAATAGGAAAATACCGAAAGCACATATCCAATATCACTTGATTAAAAATATCTCTCTTGATTTCCAACCTCTGTTATTTTATAAACATGGCCACACTCCTTCAACCTTGAAGTTGAAACCATCAAAATAAAGAGAAAGAGAAGGGGAATTTCAGATAAGGAGTTTCTTTGTTATGGGAGAAGTAATAATGCAGAGACACATGTAGGATTTATCTTCTATAGGTGATTAAATATCCAAAAATATAATAGAGGAGAGCGACAAGCAATGAATTGAGACAAAACCAAGAGATCCCATGGGAAATGACTCTTTGTATTGATAGATTTATCCATGCAATTACATACTAGGGAAGGGTGTTGCATTGACAATATGTCCAATAACATCCATGAATGTCTGATATGATAGTTAAGTGAGAGATTAATGGGATAAATTGGCAGGATATCAAGGGTGCAAGGTTGTATAAGCATAAAGAAGTGGTTCAAAACTCCAAAATAGCAAGTAAATGGTGAACATAGAAATAAAACTCTAAACAAAGAAGACAATAGCACCAATAAACTCTAAATTGATAACCAAACCCTGAGCATAGAAGCTATTTTTTTTTCTGGAAGACATTACGTGAAGTGATGGCAAACCAGGAACAGGATTATTTGTGCACATGTTGAATTTTTCATAGTGTCGTTGATAAAATGGGCGTAGGGTGAAGTAATGGTGAACCAAGAATGTGTGTCATTTTGTATGGAAAGAAAGGTGTGTGAAGTGATAGGGAACCAGAATATGGAGAGAAACTATGAACTAGAAAGAAACCCAAAATGACAGATGCATGGTGATGCACGTGGCACTTATCTATTCACCCAATAGATGAGGAATCTATTACAGTTGATTGTGAGTCAATATTATCCTTTAGTGTGGAATATTGTTGCTCAATATAAACATAGTGTTGTCCCGAGCTTAACTGGATAAGGCACATTGCGACTGCACAGGATGAACTCTAGTTGAGCACGGACCTGCTAAGGATCTCGATTGAAAGAATGGACCTAGACAATTACAACAAGATAAAAAAGATGGGAAGCTTTCTTAAAAAAATGCCACACCTAGAGTTAACCTATATATAGACTATTATGTAAGTGAATTCTTTGAGTTGTTGATTAAAAAGGATAATTGTAAGGGAATGGCCATACTCAGTGTGTTGATGCAATATATTGGATTTCAGCACAAGTACTATCTTACAGTTTTGGCATCCATTAATAACATAATTGAGCAGTAAAATAAAAAATAAAATAAAAAAATATTGGGCTTTATTTAACACAGAGTCGTGGGATCATAGAGGCTGTATCCATGAAAGCTTCACTGTAACCAACCAAAGTGGAGTAAGATTTTTAAGATGCTGATATGATCCACCTTTCATTAGGAGCAGAGGCCCATAAACGAGATCCAAAAATTCTAAAATGTTAAATATAGGGTTTGTTTTAAAACCTTTTTTGATGCAGAGTCATACCTTTAACATCACCAGTGGGCATTCAGTGATGATATATACTGTGCAAACAACCGCCTCCCCTAGATCAGTTGCCTAGGCCAAACCAGAGCTCTATATTGTGATTAGTTCTCATAGTCATCGGAGATACATCAAAAATAGGTTTTGACAAAGGTTGAGGAGCTACTCTGACCCGAACCCCGTCCTCTAGTGACTGCCGCGACCCATCCACAACCCGTGACCCGTTCTCTCAGCTCTGGTGTGCACTGGAATCTGTGTTTATAAAAACCCAGAAAAAAGTATAATAAGATGAACAACACCAGACTATGAGTAATGTGTGCAACCCTCAACCGAGCGGGGTTAGAACCAGCTTCAAATGAATTTGCAGGGGCAAAGCTAACTGTCAAACCCTCTCAAACCACAAAGCTAACTGTAAAACCATCTCAAACCATGAATTCAACTCCAATATGGGCGAAATTATCCCAGCAACCACCATTCTTGAAACTAGAAAGGGCGAAATTGCCCCAAGAAACCACCACGGATGAAAATCGGGGGCGAAAATGCCCCAAGAAACCACCAGGGATGAAAATCGAGGGCGAAATTGCCCCAAGCAACCACCCTTCCTCGAAATCGGGGGCGAATGCCATTTTGGTGGACTACAATTCGATTTTTGAGCGGGCTAATCCCAAATTGCTTAGTAAATACGAATTGGCTAATCTATATTGAACTTTTTTTTGCTAAATAAATTGTGGGCTATATTTTAACAATGAAAAAAAAGAGTTTAATATAAAAAATTCGCCCAATAAATTTTAAAACCCCCCTAAAATTCGCCCATGGGCTATAATTTGCCCCTAAAATTATCCCTGATCAAAACTGTCTGTTGTTGAATTGATGGGATCTCTATTGTCTCATGAATTTAGACTGAGTAGGAACTCAAATCCCTCATTAGAATCTGCATTCAAGACTTAGGTTTTAGTTAGTAGAGGCAAAGGCAGATTTAGTCATAGAGTTAGAGGAAGATTCCAAAATCAAAGTGATGAAAGACCAATTTCTGATGAAACCGATAAATCAGTCCAAATCCCCAATTCAGTAAATTTCAGAGGTTCAAGGAGTAATCTTAATCAGCAACAATCTAGAAGGTTTGATAAATCGAAGGTTCCGTGTTTTTACTGTAAGAAATTTGGGCATGCAATTCGGGACTGCAGAAAAAGACAAGCAAATGAAAGCAAGCAATCAACTAATTTATTTGAGGTATCTGAGACTAAAACAGAGTCTATGTTTATCACTTGTAATATTGCTCAGGAGAGTCCAAAAGATGTATGGTTTTTGGACAGTGGTTGTAGCAACCACATGACTGGAGATCAAGAGTTGTTTAGCTGTTTGGATAGTTCTGTTCAATTAGAAGTAAAGCTTGGAATAGATAGTAGAGTCTCTGTCAAAGGCAAAGGAATAATAGATGTTTTGACAAAGAATGGTGAGAAGAAGAATGTGAAAGATGTCTATCTTGTTCCTGGAATGAAATGTAATTTGATGAGTATTGGACAACTGATGGAGAATGGTTATGAGATAAATTTTTATGACAAAGCTTGCACAATTCGAAATAGAGCTCATTGTAATAGGTTGATTGCAAGGGTTGAGATGACCAAGAATAGGATGTTCCCGCTTACAATGAGGAGTGATACTCAAAATTCTGTGAATGCATACAAAGCTAAGAGTGTTGATCAATCTTGGCTTTGGCACTTGAGGTTTGGTCACTTACATTTTGATGGTTTGAGGTCATTGTAGAAGAAGGAAATGGTGAAAGGGTTGCCAATCATAGAACAACCAGCAAGCTCATGTGAGACATGTATCTTGGCAAAACAACATAGAGAAAGCTTTCCTGTAGGTGTTTCCTATAGAGCAAAAGTACCTCTGGAAATCATACATACATATTTATGTGGGCCAATGCAAACCCCTTCATTGGCTGGAGCTTACTATTTCTTGACATTTATTGATGATTACAACATGAAGACTTGGGTATATTTCTTAAAACAAAAGTCTGAAACTTTCGGAGTCTTCAAGAACTTCAAGGCTTTGGTTGAAAACAAAGTGGTAAGTACATTAGAGTGCTAAGATCTGATAGAGGCGGTGAGTATAGTTCAAATGACTTTTTAGATTTCTGCAAGGTTCATGGAATTAAGAGACAATTTACCGCCATATATACACCACAACAGAATGGTGTGGCTGAAAGAAAGAATAGGACCATAATGAACATGGCTCAGAGCATGTTGAAGACAAAGCACTTACCAAATGACTATTGGGCAGAAGTTGTTTGTTGTTCAATATACATTCTGAATAGGAGTCCTACAAGTAGCTTGATTAATAAAGTACCTCAAGAGGCATGGACTGGTAGAAAATGTTCAATTTCACATTTACGAGTTTTTGGGTGCATAGCATATGCGCATGTACCAGTTGAATTAAGGAGAAAGTTGGATGATCATAGTGAGAAATGTATATTCATCGGTTATAGTGAGCAATCTAGAGCATATAGATTGTACAATCCCATTACCAAAAAGCTTGTTATAAGTAGAGATGTTGAGTTCAAAGAGGAAGAAGCATGGGATGGAAGTGCAGATGTGTCTATTACAGGAGGAGCTGTATTATCTCATGAACATGATGAAGAAGAAGAGCATGAATATCAAGGAGGACAACAAAGTACAAGCACCTATTACCACTACACCAACAAGAAATGCATCCACTGTAGTCAGAACACCAAGAAGTCTTGCACAAGGAGAGGTCTCAACGCAAAGAAATCAACCTACTCCAAGTTCGCAAGTAAGTGATGAATCTGATCCTGCTTTAGCTACACTAAGATCTATAGTTAAAGGAAGGAAGACTAGAAGTCTTATGGAGATATATGATCAGCATGAAGACCAATTAGATTTAAATTCAAATTTTGCATTGTTAGCATATCAACCTGTTAGTTATGAGAATGCTATCAAAGAAAAATTTTGGGTGGATGCTATGAATGATGAGATAGATGCAATAGAAAGGAATGATACTTGGGAATTAATGAATCTACCTGAAGGAAAGGACTGCATTGGTGTGAAATGGGTGTATAAAACAAAGTTCAATGCAGATGGTGAAGTTGAGAAGCACAAGGCAAGACTTGTTGCTCAAGGTTTTGCTCAACAACCTGGAATAGACTATAATGAAACTTTTTCACCTGTTTCCAGATTAGATACAATTAGAACTGTTTTAGCTATTGCAGCTCATAATAGTTGGAAAGTATACTAGTTGGATGTAAAATCTACATTTTTAAATGGAATTTTAGAAGAAGAGGTATATGTAAAACAACCTCCAGGTTATGAGATAAGTGGACATGAAGAAAAGGTTTATAAATTGAAGAAAGCTTTGTATGGGCTGAAGCAAGCTCCTCGAGCTTGGTACAGCAAAATTGATTCCTATCTCATAAGAAATGGCTTTTGGAGGAGTATCAATGAACCTACTCTATACACCAAGAAAAATCAGCATGGTGAGGTCTTAATTGTGTGCATTTATGTTGATGATATCATTTATACTGGCAATTTGATGTTAGAAGAATTCAAAACAGTAATGAGGAGTGAGTTTGAGATGACTGACCTTGGCCTAATGAAGTTTTTTCTGGGAATTGAAGTCTTGCAATCTGAAAGTGGAATCTTTATCTCACAATCCAAATATGCAAACGATATACTGAAAAGATTTAGAATGTTAAATTGCAAGCCAGTCTCAACACCGGTAGCTACAGGCACTAAGTTAAGCAAGCAAGATGTTGGAGGTCAAGTAAATCCTAGGCTATTTAAAAGGCTAGTTGGTAGTTTAATGTATCTAACCGCAACTAGACTAGACATCATGTATGCTGTGAGTCTAATCTCAAGATTCATGGAGTCTCCGAAGAGTACTCATTGGCTCGCAGGTAAAATAATTTTGCGATATGTTGCAGGCACAGTGAATTATGGAATCTTATATTCAACAGGTTCAGATTTCAAATTGACAGGGTACACAGATAGTGATTTTGCTGGAAATGTTGATGATAGAAAAAGCACTTCTGGATATGCATTCTTTTTTGGCTCAGGAGTTGTCTCATGGGCATCAAAGAAACAACCCATAGTCACTATTTCATCCGCAGAAGCAGAGTATGTTGCTGCCATGTCAGCAGCATGTCAAGCCATCTGGATGAGAAGAGTTTTGTTCAATTTGTTGCATGAACAAGGAGCGCCAACAACAATCTTTTGTGATAATAAGTCTGCTATCGCGCTATCAAAGAACCATGTATTCCACAAGGGAACCAAGCATATTGACACGTGGTATCATTACATTGGAGAATTGGTAAATGATGAAGAAATTAAACTCTGTTTTTGCAATTCAAAGGAACAACTCGCTGACATTTTCACTAAGGCACTGGGAAAAGACACTTTTGAATTTCAAAGACAAAATCTGGGCATTTGTGATGCTAATTATGCTGTAAATGTGTAGGTGGTTGAAATTAAAGGGGAGAATGTTGAGACACGTCATATAAATTCAAAATTGCATTGAATGTGATTGATGTATCTGAATCCACCTCCAAACTCAAGTTTAATGCAGTAGATAAACTTTGGTTTTTGGTTTTTTGAGAAATAAAAAGAACATTCCAGAATTGTTCGTTCTGTAGAGTTGTGCTCCAGAAGTTTCTAAAAAATCTCTGTCTGCTTATATTGCCATTTTTTTTATGAAGGTGGATAATAGATAAAAACAGAGTTTTGATAAATATTATGCTGCTGAAAAATCTCTGTTGTGAATGCCGTGAATTTCTAATTTTGTCTGAATATGAATGAGTGAATTTCTGATGGGTTCGAATGTGAATGCTTCCTCTGCCTCCTTTCACATGCTTATTCTTGCATAAATTTGTATGAAAGCATCTGTCAATGTGGTGGCCATGCTTGTTCTTGCATAAATTCGTATGAAAGCATCTGTCAATATGGTTTTATCTTGCAATACTAAAATTATGATTATAAAACTTATTGCATTTTATAGTATGTACATCCTTGAAGGCATTATCTGGCATAGCCTAAGGAGTTTGATATATAGATCATCATCTTTGAAGTATATTGAAATAGAGATAATCTAAACAAACATCATACCAAAAGGCTAAATAGTAAATTGTGAGCCAACCTTCTCTTTTGTAATTTAATACATTGTCACTGTGTCTAAGAAAATGCTACAATTCCTAGCTGGGAAGAAATGCCAGAATTAGGAAGTTCAGTTTGTTTTTCGAAAAGATGGAGTATAGGTTTTTGAAGAATAAAATGTAAGATTTGCAAGCTTCTATCATCCAGAGTTGGTCCAGTTGTATGGATTGTCTCTATCTCTTAATAAGGACACCAAATCACTAAAATATAGATTTTTGGGTAAAAATTGTGGAAAATGTTCAAAAGCCAACTTCATTTCAACTCTTACTATTAACTGATATACAAAGGTGGTGAATTGGTTGCAATGTTTAATTTACCAAAACAATGTGACTTATGCTTCCTCAAGCAAAAATTGTTCTTATCAATTCACTCAATTCACTATCCATTGTAGCGTACAATATTAATCTTTTCTAGATTTTACGTCCAATCTCTACAACGAGAGTGACAAACTTGCAATCTATGGCATTAGCCACTCCGTGCTTATAATTATACAAGTTGTCTTGCAGAAGATTTTAGATTTCTTTAAGAAATACCTAAGACAAAGCTTCTTCTAACAAGAAATATCAAATTAGAGACATGGTAATGACGCATTTACAAAGTTCCCCACTGGCCAATATTAAAATGGACTTTGGCCCATGCTGAATCTAGAGGACATTAGGAAATAGAGTAAACACTCAGCATTTAAATAGGCCAAAGCAGTTTCATATCATTCCTATTTTCAACATTGGTTTCCAAGTGATGAGAACTTGGACCAAAGGGACAACATGAGAAAGGACAATTTACTAAACTATTTTCAATATTCTAGTTAGCAAGGGATTGGAACCTGGACCAAAGAGACAAAACACTGAATAGCACAAAAGCAAAGAATAGCTAAGGATATGCCCCAAAGCTGTGTGAATTAATAGTAAAACTCTTAAAATTAAGATGACTGCATGGGCATCATAACAAGGATCAAAGTAATGGCATCTAGTCAAATTCAAAAGGCTCCAAACAGTCAATGTGAGTGATATTGGCTAAAGTCCAACACTGTTGGGAGCGGGGAGCGGGAGCGAAAAGTGAAATTTTCAAAAGCTTCCGTTTCGGGAGTGTTTTTTATATAATATATATTTTAATATATTTTGATGCATATAAATTAAAAAAAACATGTATTATGCCAAATTAGCTATCGAAAACATCAAAACATAGAATCTAGATATTCATATAACCATTTAGTACACATTGATATAACATTAATCATCTCGTCTTCTAGATTCTAGGAGCTATAACTTATAACATTGTCATTAAATGATCATCATCAAATCATCAATCATCAATCATCAACAACATCAACCTTCAAATTTCAACATATAATATTCGCCACCAAACTAGGCCATAATGTTTACAAAATAGGCCAACCGCCAAAATAAACATGAAAATGAAATACAAAGTACTATGAATCTACTAAGCTTTCCGCTTGCCACGAGTAACTTCCAATTTCTTTTCTTGTGTTCTAGGTGGAATAGGTGCTGGTGGAAGTGATCGTGGAACATGAGTAGAAGATGAATGGTCCCCGTGGGCTGAAATTGGATGTTGTGAAGCTAAAGGCAAAACTCCTGCATCCAGAAAGCTGCTTTTGCTTAGGGGTGGCATCTCTGTATGGGTAGTATGAATTGGATCATCATGATAACCCAATAGTTCAGCCTCCAAGCGCTCTAATGCTATGGCTCCATCCTCCACATTAGCCTCCTCTGGATTGTTGTCCCAAGTCAAAAATGTTCTATCATTCTTGGCCGCTTCACAATAATGGGACAACAACCTCAAGTTGTAGTGCACATAAACCAAGCTTTCTGCGCGATCTACATTTAGACTATTTCTCTTTACACTGTGGATGAAGTTGTAGGTGCTCCAACACCTCTCTGCAGAAGAGCTATTAACAACCTGTGATAGCACCCTTAGCACCAATTTATGCAAATATGTGGCTCGAGAGCCATGCATGTTCCACCAATGGATAGGATCCAATCTGTCTCGATCTTTGGTTGCAAACAGGGAACCAAAGCATCCATGCTCACTTATGTATATGCTTAATTCACTCCGTACTTGAGCACACTCTTCCTCATCAGGGACCAACTTTTCTAATGCAAGCATATACCCAGCAGCAACCTCTGGATCTGTGTGGGGTTTTTTCCTGACTCCACCCCCAGGTGCAGGTTGGGCCAACCAAATTGGAGAATAGTATTTTGGGGTGAGGACATATGCAAGGGAATGGAGTGGAACATTTAGATTATCCCACCTTTTGACCACAAGTTTATGAATATGGTCATACAAGACTGCATCTCTTTCCTCAACAATGTCTTTGATTTGACCAAGCATGCTATCCATCTGCTCATATACCTCCCCAATCACCGGTTGATTTGTATCTGCAAAACGAATCATGTTATAAACTGGCTTGGTGAACTGCAGAACATACCTAACCTGTGACCAAAAATGACCTTCAAGAACGGTGTCCTCCACCTCCTGAAAGTCACTTCTATCTGATGCACTTGCAACTCTGTCTTTCAATTCCTGCCATGGATCACTTGATACCATACTAGCCAATGCCTCTCTTACCTTCAAAAGCTTCCTGAAGGTGAGGTAGTAGCTAGCAAATCTAGTCTTTGCAATCTTCAATAGCTCCAACTTAGAGTGATTGCGAAAAATGTGGTGGGCCATGCTATGATTGGTAATAAATTTGATCATTTTCTTACCTCTCTTGTACAAGGCACCAATCCATCGGTAATTATTGTCCTTCATCTTAACAATATCACGCATCAAAAGGTTCAATGTGTGAACCAAACACCCTGACCAAAATATGTTGGGATACTTATCCATAATGATTGCTCCTGCTGCCTTACAATTAGCAGCATTATCAGTGATGACTTGAATGACATTGTATGGCCCAATCTCCTGAATGGTTTTAAGTAAAGGTTGTGTAATATTAATAGCGGTCTTATAGCGATCTGAGTAGTCATGGGCTGAAAGGAAGACCGCACCGCTAGCAGAAATGCCAAGAATATTGATCAACGGCTTGCCTTTAACATTTGTCCACCCATCAGATACAATGGATACCCCATAGTTGGACCAATCATTTGTGAACTTTCCAAGAGCACTATTGATTTTGGCTCTTTCCCTGTCAAGTCCCACGGTTCTAGCTTTGTCATACCCAGGGCTTCTGTATCCTTGAGGGCCACCATTGATGGCTTGTACCATTTCATGCCAATAGGGTGAGCGAAGAACATTGAATGGCACACCACATGCATAGAGAAACCTATAAAATTTTGAATCCACATCATCTCTACAACCTTGGTCAAGGAAATCGGATAATGTTCTTCGTATAGGCGAGACTCCATGGGGAGATGAGGTTCCCGATCGAGCCGATGATGATCTAGCAGCAGCTCCACTACCAAACATTCTCTGTGGGGATTCATAATCAAACCTCGATCTCTTGGACTTGTTTTGAGCAGCCTCTTCTTCCATCTCGTATTTGCTTCTCTCTTTAGCTCCCACTTTGTCACAAGTTTTGACTCCATGAGACTTACCTACATCGCATGGCATAACCCCACACAAATGCTTTCTCACCCAGGTATATGAACCTGTGTATGTTTTCCCACAATGGGGGCATCCAAACTTTGTGGTTCCACCCCCTCTCCCTCCCCCTTGCCTTGTCACATACTTCCACAAAGTTGTTGTGTCTTTTTGTTTTTGCCCCACATCACCCTCACCCTCATCCTCATCCTCATCACCCTCTTCCCCTTCCTCCTCTTCTCCTTGGTATGCATCACTCTCTACCTCTTCCCCCTCATAACTACCACCACCACATCTACTTCCCAACACCATCATAATGAGAAGAAGTGGATTGAAAAACCAAAACCACATACCCATCATGTTTCTTGATTCAAGATGAGAGTCACTTGTTCCCTGCAATTGAATGATGGAGAAGAAGATATTGGAGAGAGTAGGAGAAGAGAACATTGCAAGTTTTCCATTTTTTAACATAGTGAAAAAAAATTGCAAAAACAAACAAAGATGAGTTTATAGAGCCTACCTTTTAGCTCTTCAATGGTGGTTGAATGTCTCTATGGAAGCTTCAATCTCCCTTGCAAGCTCTCCCCTTCAATCTCCCCTTCAATCTCCCACTCAATGCTCAAAGCTCTCAAACAACTAGCAAACTCACTCCAAGCTCAAACTCTTCCCAATCAAGCAAATGAGTAATGGAATGAGTCCAAATGGACTCATTCACCTTTTATTGGCCCAAAGTGACCTATCCCACCAAAAAAAACCCTAAAAAAAATTCCAAAAATAAAAAAAAAATTCAAAAATCTAGCCGTTTGCGGAATTGCTCTCGGAATAGATTTTTTTTGGTTTGGTTCGATTCGGATTCGATTCGGGATCGACCCGGGATCGACCTGGGAGCGACGATTCCCAGTCGAATTACAGAAAGGCAGGGATTGTTTTTTTTTTCCTCAATTTGCGAATTGCAAAATCGATTCCGGACGGAATCGATGAGGAATCGCGCTTCCAAAATCGATCCCTCATCGATTCCGTTCGGAGTGCGATTTGGGATCGATTCGAGGGGGGGGAGTCGATTCCCAGCTGCTCTGGGCTAAACTATACAAACGTAATACATTAACAAAAACCCGTTGGAAGAAAATATAATCTGAACTAATAAGGTATGACAGTAAACCTAACATGCTCACTTTACTGAGCAATATAACACAAACATGTATGCTTTTAGCAAAGTAGATGTTAAGGAAAAATGATGTAAAAGAGGTATGCTTTTGGGTAAGTAGATATTACGGAACAATTATGTAGAGAAAGTTGTTTGTTTATTAGTTTGGATTGATCTCTTTCAGAAAGACTTGAGGATTTTGTTAAATATAATGTTTTACCTGTAAGAAATCCGAATGAAAAGTAGGATTGATGATTCTGCTGTGCCACGCCCATTTCTCACCTTTGAAGCCCACAAGGCTCTGTCCAACCAACTATATCTCCTTGATAAGCTCACGGTGGGGAATATTCAGCCTGGGTTTTGAACCAAACCATAGATAAAATCCTTAACTATATACATATCACATATAAAAACAAAGTAATCAGAGAAGAATTGGGTGCATTGATTAAATATGTAGGCATACTAATTAAAGCATTGGTTCTTTTCTTGTTATATGCTATTGGTGATATGTAATATCCAAGCTTACGAACCCAATGGCTAAATTCAGAACAGTATGCAACAATACCATAGGTTTTTCCCTAGTGATGATAGTGTGGAAGAAATCGAGGGACTATGTTGTGTGACCATGGCATGGGTGTGGACTTCGCTTGAGTATTCATGCGAACCATATCAACAACATTTCCATTGATCAGTCTGTATGGAGGTCCGCTGACTCCCTGTGATTGAAAGCACCTCTTCACTTGCAGAGGCTTCCACCAGATGACCGTAACAATTCTGGGCACAAAATATCGTAAGCTGCCAAACACAGCCGCCCATACCCAGAACAACCACTCCATATTGAAACCCAATTGAGCTGAGATGAAATGCACTTTGATGGTTTTTTTACGTTGCTCTCAAGTTTTGAGTATCCGTGAATTGACTGTAGGTAGGCGTCAGCTTCAGTAGTATTTATGTGGGATGGTACCCTACATGTTAGTTTGAATTAAGGGTGAGTCACAAATCTGGAAATTAGTCATTGGTTTTCATTCAGACTTGTTAAGCTATATATTCTACAAAATATTCACTTTTCTATTTCTGTTTGTAGGATCATTCCCCACGAGTCATACAAGTATTGAGCACTAACACCAGCCAACTAATATCACCAGCCAACTAATATTATCGGCCCCAGAGGAAGTTGTCTTTGATTTTATAGTGCTCAGGGTGTATCCCTAAATCAAACAGTTCAGAAAGATTTCTATAAATTATAGGAGTTTCAGATTTGAATGTCTTGAGTTCCTTGCTCATGGGTTAGTTCATCAGTTGAGCCATCAAACATAAAAGGATATTTAGAACCCTGGGAATATGATACAAAAGGTATCTTACCCTGGGATTGCCTCTACATCATGGCAGCTCATCATTTTATCTGTAGCAATTTGAAACTTTAAACAAAACTAATTGTATCCAGTAGTGCAAATGAACACCACTTGTACTGGTCATTTGTTAATTATTTTCATTGCTTTGACGATTTTCAATGCATGGTTGACTTTCAAGATAATATAGACCGTGGAATAGAAAAATTGTTAATGATTTTCATTGCTTTGACGATTTTCAATGCATGGTTGACTTTCAAGATAATATAGATCTTGGAATAGCAAAACAATTTTTGAATTTTTTCAAAGTATTTATAAAAACAATATGTTGATTTACTGTAGGTCTACATGAAGTTTAAATTTTTGTCTACTTATTTTTTTGGTTTTAGTTTCTCTTTTTAATCATTTCATCCTTCAATAAACCTATCAAAGTATTATTGCACCTATCGAAGTATTATTGCACCTTTTCTAATCATTCCACTCTTCAATAAACCTATCAACGTATTATTACATCTATCCACGTATTATTGCACCTTCTTGAAACAATTACTAGTTAATTTAGATGAATGCATACTCTGTTAAACTACCTAAACTTGTCACAGTGGCTAGAATGTGGGCACAACTCCATGAGGTTGACGTCACATCAAATGAACCCATTAAAATTTAGAAAATAAACAATAAATAAATTTAATAAAACAAGTTAAGTTACCCCAAGTAAATGTAGACTACAAATCAGAGAACACCAATGAAGTTGTATGCAGATTTGATGAAGATGCCTAACATGAAGGTTTTTGCGTTACGAAACCATTAATACTACTGAGGTCCATTTGCTACCAAGACGTGGTTTCTTTTGTCATCATGGACAAATTGTTGGAGAAACCCTCTGACCAAATCTTAGATGCTTATGTTCATAAAAGAAAATTGAAAGAGGATGAGACAAATGTACTATCCACATTGATTTTACAGTCATACTTAAAAATTCGAAATAAATAATTATAATAAAAATAAATATAAAAAATAATTGGTGGGTGATGTATGGATAACTGGTAGTCATGCATAGATAATAGATAGACAACCCATTTAACTAAAGAAGGTAAGAAGTAGCTGAGCCATGGAAAACAATAGGTGATTACAACTAAGCATGGAGAACAAGTAACATATAACTTCTTGATGGCACTTAACTTGTGACGGTGGTGACACAATCAAGAGTTTTTTTAACCTAACATTTAAGCGGCCAGACTTTACAGCGCATTATGGCGACAAAACACAATAGACTTTACAACGCATTATAGTGACAAAAAACTTGCACGTGGACATTATGGCCAGAAAACTTGTACTTGGATAAAAAATTAAACTATATTGATTTGATCTTAAACTACTTAGATATATCAAGAACCAAAAGGGATAAAATATCCTAAGTCTAAATTGTTTTTTAATATGTAAGATTTTAAAATAAAATGAATTTACAACTCAAAAAAATTGAATCCCTCATGCTTGATAAATCTACGTTTAAGATGAATCTATATTGATTATTATATATAGTGAAATGACTATTCAAATTTATGAATAACAAAATACTACATATAAAAATTATAACAAGTATTTTAATAATTTTTAAAGAAATTAAATTAATAAGATTAATCTATAGAATTAAATAATTTTTAATGAAAAATATACTTTTTTTCAATCTTAATTTATTTAATAATGAATTTTAGTGAGTGATGGATTGAGCATCAATCCTTTATGCCTTGATGTTCATTATATCAGCTCGTAATTGTATATTGAATCTAAAGGTCGCAGTGATATAGTAATTTTAGGTGTGAATTTCAATTTTAAATTATTTCGTGGTAAATTTTAGTTTGAGATGGATTGAACATTGTGTGAAGCTTAGCCCGTTGTACATTGAATCTCCAAGTTGCCACGGTAGAGTGAATATAATTAATATAATTATGTTTCGAACAGACTTGGTTTGGCACGATTGCGAGTAATTCAATAAATAACAATGAATTTCATTATAGCCCAACTCATTAAACAATCTCTGAAGAAGCAATATTATGGACTTCGTACTAGTTGCAATATATGACTCGCAAAATCTGGACTGGAAAATAATTGTAATTTTGGTTACAAATCCAATAAACAATAAGTTTTATGGTTGTTGAAGAGGGGGGATGACCTGGACAATAGACTTATCACAAGCTCCCTTTTGGCCTTAAAAATGCTGGTGCCACATTCCAGCGGGCCATGTCGTACGCCTTCCATGATGTGAAGGACTTTGTGGAACCATATCTTGACGATCTACCTGCCCATTCTCGGCAGCGTCAATACCACATTGATCATCTGACAGCAGTTTTCTTCAGATGCAGGCGGTATAATATACGCCTGAACCCTCACAAGTGTATCTTCTGCGTCGAGTCTGGACGCCTCCTCGGTTTCATTGTCTCGAAAGATGGGATCCGCATTGATCCCTTGAAGGTGGAAGCCATCGTCGCTCTCCCACTTCCCACCGACATCACAGAACTTCAAAGTTTGCAAGGGAATGCAACTTATTTAAGGCGTTTTCTCTGTAATTTCGCGCAAAAGACGCAGGATTACATGAGACTACTTAAGAAAAACGTCCCATTCATTTGGGACGACCAAGCGCAACAATCTTTTGATAGTCTCAAACATGCTATTATGCACGCCCCTGTGCTCTAACCGCCCAATTACTACAAGGATTATATCCTTTATCTTGTCGCTTCTGCCACCACGATCGCCATGGTCTTGGTACAAGAAGAGAATAACGCCTAGGAACATGTGATATATTACTTAAGTAAGGGTCATATTGACACCGAAACTCGTTACTCACATGTTGAGAAGCTCGCTCTCGCGGCAGTTATTGCCATCCAAAAGTTCTGACATTACATATTGCTTCGCACCACCACCATCATCGCCGATTCGAACCCCATTTACCACGTTTTGACACGTCAAGTACTCGGGGGCAAGTATTCACGCTGGATCGTGATACTGCAAGGATTTGATCTCCTTTTCGAAAATGCTAAGTCTAAAAAGTCTTTGGTGTTTGCCGACCTAATCTGTGATTTTCCCTGGGCTGATGTCGAATTTGAGCCCAATGATTCTCTTCTAGACGAATCATTGTTCCTCATCAGCATGTCTGATCCATGGTATGGAGATATCACTTTATATCTTCAGACCCAACGTTTCGGCCCCCAACTGTCTCGTGACGACCGTCGTCGAATATGCAACCATGCAAAGTATTACCTAATCGTCAGTGATACCTTGTACCATTGTGGCATTGATTTTATTCTTCGACATTGCCTGACTCATGAGGAGGCTGAACACGTCTTAAATCACTTCCACGTTGAGGCGTGTGGTGGTCATCTCTCTAGGATGGCTACAGTCCAGAAGATACTTCCTGTAGGATATTATTGGCCATCCATCTTTAAAGATTGTATTGAGGTCGTAAAAAAATGTCCTCCATGCCAGCACTTTCAAACTAAAAAGCGCACCCCCCCAGCCATGTTACACCCGGTTATTGCCGTTGGCCCCTTTGCTAAATGGGGCACTGAATTCATGCACTGTAAACCTACCTCAGCCGGGGGGCATGGTTACGTCATAGTAGCCGTGGATTACTTTACAAAGTGGGTCGAGGCTATGCCTACATACATTGACGACGGCAAAACTGCCGCACTCTTCATGTTCAATCATGTTATAGCGCGGTTCAGAGTTCCTCAAGCTATAGTTACCGACCATGGTTCCCACTTTATGAACCACATGGTTGACGAATTGAGCACTAGATTGGGTTTTCGCCATGAAAACTCAACACCGTACTACCCGCATTCCAATGGACAAGTAGAGGCCATTAACAAGGTCTTGAAAACCATGATCCAATGCATGGTGGGTACGCACAAGTCCAACTGGCACAACATACCCTTTTTCGCACTATGGGAACTTCCATCAAGACTGCCACTGGATTTTCCCCCTTCTAATTAGTTTATGGATTGGAGGCAGTCCTTCCAATAGAGTGTGAGATTTCGTCCCTTAAGCTCGCAGTTGAACTTGTCCCTAACACTACCGCTGAGGAAGAACACTTCCTCTACCTGGAAAAACTCGACGAGACTCACTGCGATGCCGCTCTTGCTAACGAGGCACATAAGAAATGCATCAAAGCGCAGTATGATAAATCGGTAGAACCTCGTGTCTATAGCGAGGGTGTTTGGTCCTCACATATGACCAAAGACACGATAAGTTGGGGGCAGGGAAGTTCGAGTCCATGTGGCATGGACCCTACATAGTAAAGCGTGTTCTGGAGAAGGGAGCCTACGAACTTGAAGACTATGACGGGATATCTTTAGGTGAACCCCGCAATGGGCTTTACCTGAAGAGGTACTATTCCTGAGTCTTTCATGCACAAGTACGCTGTATATACTGTACATGGTGTGTGTGTTTTTGTGTGGTGTGATGCTTTTGTTTAGTGTGTCTAGATCTTGTTTTCGCTTCTTATAACATGTTCTGTCTACGTGTGTAGATGGCAACTTGCTATGGATTCGTGGACAATGCCAGTCGACATACCCATAACCTTGCTTCGGCAGCCTGGGTGCTCTATTCTCCCATCGGCGAGCTTATCAGCTTAGGAGGAATGTGTCTAGGTTTCGCAACCAATAATGCTGAGGAATATCAGGCAGTCATTGGAACCCTAACCGATGCTCTTTCCTTGGGTATGGACCACGTTGTCATCCATTTGTATTCGCAACTGGTGGTCTCTCATCTTAACCAGATTTACGCTATTTGTGACCCTATCCTACTTCGTCTCTACAGACAAGTCCGTCTTCTGGAAAGGTCCCTTGAATCCATTCAATACCTGCACATTCCACGAGACAGGAACGCAGTTGCCGATTCAATGGCCAATTTCATTTTAGATTGGTACATTGCACACACTTAACATATCCATTAAATACAAAAGCAAACATAACATGTAAATAATTCATTGTATAAGCAAACATGTCAACAAGATCACATTAATCATCCATTAAAACACATAATGTATAAACCCGCCGGAATGTCTGTATATATATAAATCCATACAAAAGTACAAAATGGTAGTCCTAATACAAAATCTGAAGCATGCTAGCTTTCAGTAGGAGTCATCTCTACAAAAAGTCTAAAGCCTATAAGCTTTCAGAGTATACATGTACAGTCCATATGCCGCACAAGCCTAGGCCGCTCAGCCCCAGGCTGAGCGTGGTAACAGACAACGGCCCTCGCCACCTTTCGGAGTAGCGTGTCGAGAGATGTAACCCCAACGGTCAACTCCTGATATCGGAGGGGTAAGTCATGCACTGTAGGCTCTAGAATGTCGGAAGTCATCCCCTGGAGCTTGTCCCCGAGCACCTCTTGCTCCTTAAGAGCATCACGAGCCGTGGGCTCCATCTCCAACACTCCTCCCCTTCGCGCCTGGCGGGAGACTCCCAATGGTTTCTCTGGACCCACGTCTGCGAAGAAACATGTAAACATCTGCGAAGAAACATGTAACCACCCCGTGACCAGGTCAAAGACACAGGATTTTCTCGCCGGGATAATCCTGTCAGAAAATAGATGTCCTCAACATCTATGGTAAGCATGTGCTCACCTATCCAGAAGTACTGTTGAACGGGGGTCCCAACATTGGACCAAGTGTGACAGTAGGTTGACTTGGGATCTCATCCTTGGCACTCGAAAGTACTTGAGTAGCCCGCATTTTCGCAATGCTGCAACACTTTGTGGATTGTTTTCCACTTGCAAATCCTCGAGCTCATGCTCGCATTGCCATTCAAGGACCATGGTATCACTCCAAACCTGCCAAGCAAGTCATTTAAACATGTTTAGAACTTTTCCCCTTCATCCAAAACTTTTAATTTTTGCTAGTTTTTTAGTTTCATTTGGCCGTTTGCGCCAGCGCGGGTCATCCGTTTTGACAGTGCGCTGCCGGCGCAGAACTCCCTTTTAGGATCTACGCCGGCGCAGAACCCGAATGGGCTGCCTACGCCAGACCGTGAATGCATTTCCACCAACTTAAAAGACTTAAGAACTACCTAAAAACATGAAAAAGCAAATTCTAATCCACTGAAAAGTTAAATGGGAAGGTTTAGGGTTACCTGTTGCAGATGGCTCGCGGAATGATAGATTGTAGCTCCCGGAAACTGCAGTTGAAATTCGGCTCCAAACGACACTTTGCACTCTCCCAAATTGGTAAAAAACAATTGTAATTCTTTTCACCATTTCACCCATTTTATAACAAAAATGGAATATTCCTTTTTATATTTTGATGCTTAGTGGGTTTTTTACTATAGTTTGGGTCATTTATTATATTTAATGCTCGGTTAACCACTATTGACCTAGTTTTTGAGCTGCAGATGCCTCTTTAGTGCCATTTTCTAGATGTGGTCTTGTCTTGTAAGTATCATCAGGTATGAACACTCTCCGAGCGTCTTTTTGTCATTATTTCACTCATTACTGTAAATTATTAAATGAAAACCGAGCTAACTCTTTGTTCTTTCTCGTGCTCGTTAAACGATGAGAATAAGTCACCGAGTTATAGTTTATCACTTTTTTGGGATCGTTAAACTCCCACGAAAAAGGAAACCCCCTGGAGTATTGATGTATATGTAACTTCGGAATGTATTTGACCTATGTATTTCATCTATGTATATTGTACTCCCATAGAGATGTTATTATTCCTCTATACGAAAGTGTCGTCATTTGTATTGACAAGTGTCGCAAGTGTCGTAACTTGCCGATGGGTTATTAGACCACCATGTGTGGGGTCGGCCCTGATTAAGTTAACCATGGGTTATTAGGCTAAGTTGAACAAGTTGGCCTTACTGGTTTATTGGGTAGGACAGGACAAGTATAAATAGAGACCGGGAGATCTCTATTTGAACATCTCATTACTCACTCTTCCATCACTCGGAAAGTGGCGCACATGTGAGGAGGAGGATCAGCTGCTAGGAGAAGACTATCTCTTCTACTTTGGTTGTACTTTGGTTGTATCATTGCTCTTTCTATCTCTGAGGAAGTTGTGGGGTTTTTCACCTTTATGGTTTTCCCCAGTGAAACTCTGTGTGTCTATTGTCTCATGTGATTGCTTCGTGTGATTGATATACTTGATATTCTATACATGTTATTCTCTCAGTAAAGATCCTAGAGTACATTGAATTAATGCTAAAAAATTAACATGGTATCAGAGCTAACCTGAGAAGAAGACATTGTGCAGTGGTGGAAACTAGGGTTTCTTATTTATTAGGTTTCTCTCCACAGATTTTGGAAAAGCAGTACGGTAGATTGACTCTACTTGTGAAATTGACCACATAAGATCCAAAGAGATGATGTAAACCTCACAATGAAAGAATTTAGGAATAATAGAAGAAGAGACAAGCAATAGAACTTAGATCCAAAGAAACTCTGATTGAGGCAGAATAATTACACATGTTACATTAAACTGAATAGTGAACAGGTAAATATACAATGCTGAGTATGAGAATTTGAATTCACTAGGAGGAATTCGAATTGGCCTTCATGCACAGATCCATAATCAGTTGAGAGTCATCAATGCCTAACTAGGAGTCCACCTTCTCATCAGTGAAGTCATCAATGCACAAGTAATGGTCAACCGGGAGTCAAACTGAGTCTAACTGAATGTGGTTGGTGTAATTGGCACATGGAAGCACTAATATAGTGAAGGAGGCTCAGTGGAGGGCGCCATAGGAGTTAACTAGAGTCAGAATGGTCAATCTAGTCTCACTGGAGGTCCAACAGAGTGATAAACTCAGTAAAGAGTCAGTTAATCCTTAAATCAAGGAAATAAATGAAGATAACTCAATATAACTGAATATAAATGGAATGGTAGGAAGAAGGCGCCCTTGTCATGCAGTGGAGCAAAGGAGGGCGCATTAGTCATTGTGAGGGCTAGAAATGATCTGAAAGAAGCTCCGAGGGCTAGTTTGCTGAGGACTAGGTGTTGGGACTGATGACCTAGAATGCATGCAACCCTAATTGCATGCAAACCCTAATTTTGCATGCATGACTGAAAATGAAAATGGCTGGAAAGCGAGTAGGACTAGGATGGAGTATAGGAATATCCTAACACCCTCCCTTAATCCATCCTGGGCCATGGTAACTAGGACCAAAGGTCACCCATACAATAAATGAAATGATAATAAAATACATAACTGTCCATAAACTGAGGAAATGGGGAAAACCTCATGGGAAAAATACCCCCCCTTAAAAGAACAGTAAATAAATCAAAGAACCATCATGCATAAAAGAAAGAAGCTTTCATCAGTGAAAATGTTTGCAAAAGACTTGGCAAGTTGATCCCATGTAGGAAGGTCTCCCACTGTGTGGAGGATGAAGCAAGTCTTTCAGGAACTTTTTCTGTATCTGGAGCGAATGGAACATGAGTAGTCTTCCCAAAAGATGGAAGAGAGAACCCCATCATCATGCTGCATCTCTCATGGAGAGATGGATAGCATAATGCAAGGTTGGCATGATGCTGAAGTCTAGTAGTTCTGTAAGCAAATAAATCATCAACTGTGTTCTCAGTAGTAGCAAGGACTGTGTGAGAACATATTTCTCTTGAATCTGGACTGAGAATAGGTGTTGGTTCTGAATCTTCTTGAACCATGATCTCAACATCAAAATCTTGATCTTCTTCTTCACTAGAAGAGGAGTCACTGTGATCTTCATCAGAATCTGAAGGAGTAATTGGAGAGAAAGTCATGAAGTGTGAGAACTCATATGCCTTTGAGGCATGATTAGCAATACCATTCGCTATAACCTTTCCAGTGGAGATTTCTGTAATTTCTACTGTGTTTGGACCAAAAATTACTTGTTTTGGAGATCCTGTATGAGTCATTTGATATACTGACAACAAATTAGCTGTAAGAGAAGGAACAAATAAGACATTTTTGAACTTACCATGCTCCATATGAACTGTACCCAAACCTTTGGAAGAAATCTGAGAGTTGTCTCCCATATGAATGGTAGGCCCATCTTAGAGATCCAAAGAGGAGAAGGATTCTTCTTGTGCAATCATGTGGTTGGAGGCTCCAGAATCTATGAGGAGGGATTTTGTCATTGAAAAACCAGCCATCAATGCATGGCAATCATCAGATCCACTTCTAGAATAAGTCATCTTTGCTTCTTTTGGAACAACAATTTGGTTTTGTTCAAGAAGCTTGGTTAGAAGATCAATCTTCTTGTGCATGCAGGCATGCTCAGGATGGTTTCCTCTCTTGCAGTAGGTACAATTAGGTCTCTTTTGTTTGTCATTCTTGGATCTTGAAGGTTTCTTTCCTTTGCCTTTTTGTCCCCCTTTTGCATTCGCTCCACTTGATTCATCAGCTAAAAGAGCTAGATCTCTGGAGGTTTTGATGGCACCCATTTGAAACAGTTTGTTCTCTTCTTGAATGAGAGCTTCAATAAAGTCATTTAAAGTGGGAAACTTCCATCCAGGGATGGACATTCGAACAGAATGAAAGGTAGATACAAAGACAGAAAATTGAGATCCAAGTTTGCTCAATATAGAAAGTATCAATTGCTCATCACTTTTAGTGATGCCACATTGCTTGCAATGCAAAACCAAATTCTGAAATTTGGAGAAGAATTCTTGGATGCTCTCGAAATTGCTAGGTTGAAGGGCAACCAATTCATTCTCAAGAATGTAGCCTCTTAGTTCGTCTTGTTTGCCAAAAAGACTCTTCAATTTTATTCATAACTGATTTGGAGACTTCAATCCATCGGAAGGTCTCCCACTGTGTGGAGGATGAAGCAAGTCTTTCAGGAACTTTTTCTGTATCTGGAGCGAATGGAACATGAGTAGTCTTCCCAAAAGATGGAAGAGAGAACCCCATCATCATGCTGCATCTCTCATGGAGAGATGGATAGCATAATGCAAGGTTGGCATGATGCTGAGGTCTAGTAGTTCTGTAAGCAAATAAATCATCAACTGTGTTCTCAGTAGTAGCAAGGACTGTGTGAGAACATATTTCTCTTGAATCTGGACTGAGAATAGGTGTTGGTTCTGAATCTTCTTGAACCATGATCTCAACATCAAAATCTTGATCTTATTCTTCACTAGAAGAGGAGTCACTGTGATCTTCATCAGAATCTGAAGGAGTAATTGGAGAGAAAGTCATGAAGTGTGAGAACTCATATGCCTTTGAGGCATGATTAGCAATACCATTCGCTATAACCTTTCCAGTGGAGATTTCTGTAATTTCTACTGTGTTTGGACCAAAAATTACTTGTTTTGGAGATCCTGTATGAGTCATTTGATATACTGACAACAAATTAGCTGTAAGAGAAGGAACAAATAAGACATTTTTGAACTTACCATGCTCCATATGAACTGTACCCAAACCTTTGGAAGAAATCTGAGAGTTGTCTCCCATATGAATGGTAGGCCCATCTTAGAGATCCAAAGAGGAGAAGGATTCTTCTTGTGCAATCATGTGGTTGGAGGCTCCAGAATCTATGAGGAGGGCTTTTGTCATTGAAAAACCAGCCATCAATGCATGGCAATCATCAGATCCACTTCTAGAATCAATCATCTTTGCTTCTTTTGGAACAACAATTTGGTTTTGTTCAAGAAGCTTGGTTAGAAGATCAATCTTCTTGTGCATGCAGGCATGCTCAGGATGGTTTCCTCTCTTGCAGTAGGTACAATTAGGTCTCTTTTGTTTGTCATTCTTGGATCTTGAAGGTTTCTTTCCTTTGCCTTTTTGTCCCCCTTTTGCATTCGCTCCACTTGCTTCATCAGCTAAAAGAGATAGATCTCTGGAGGTTTTGATGGCACCCATTTGAAACAGTTTGTTCTCTTCTTGAATGAGAGCTTCAATAAAGTCATTTAAAGTGGGAAACTTCCATCCAGGGATGGACATTTGAACAGAATGAAAGGTAGATACAAAGACAGAAAATTGAGATCCAAGTTTGCTCAATATAGAGAGTATCAATTGCTCATCACTTTTAGTGATGCCACATTGCTTGCAATGCAAAACCAAATTCTGAAATTTGGAGAAGAATTCTTGGATGCTCTCGAAATTGCTAGGTTGAAGGGAAACCAATTCATTCTCAAGAATGTAGCCTCTTAGTTCGTCTTGTTTGCCAAAAAGACTCTTCAATTTTATTCATAACTGATTTGGAGACTTCAATCCATCGGAAGGTCTCCCACTGTGTGGAGGATGAAGCAAGTCTTTCAGGAACTTTTTCTGTATCTGGAGCGAATGGAACATGAGTAGTCTTCCCAAAAGATGGAAGAGAGAACCCCATCATCATGCTGCATCTCTCATGGAGAGATGGATATCATAATGCAAGGTTGGCATGATGCTGAGGTCTAGTAGTTCTGTAAGCAAATAAATCATCAACTGTGTTCTCAGTAGTAGCAAGGACTGTGTGAGAACATATTTCTCTTGAATCTGGACTGAGAATAGGTGTTGGTTCTGAATCTTCTTGAACCATGATCTCAACATCAAAATCTTGATCTTATTCTTCACTAGAAAAGGAGTCACTGTGATCTTCATCAGAATCTGAAGGAGTAATTGGAGAGAAAGTCATGAAGTGTGAGAACTCATATGCCTTTGAGGCATGATTAGCAATACCATTCGCTATAACCTTTCCAGTGGAGATTTCTGTAATTTCTACTGTGTTTGGACCAAAAATTACTTGTTTTGGAGATCCTGTATGAGTCATTTGATATACTGACAACAAATTAGCTGTAAGAGAAGGAACAAATAAGACATTTTTGAACTTACCATGCTCCATATGAACTGTACCCAAACCTTTGGAATAAATCTGAGAGTTGTCTCCCATATGAATGGTAGGCCCATCTTAGAGATCCAAAGAGGAGAAGGATTCTTCTTGTGCAATCATGTGGTTGGAGGCTCCAGAATCTATGAGGAGGGCTTTTGTCATTGAAAAACCAGCCATCAATGCATGGCAATCATCAGATCCACTTCTAGAATCAGTCATCTTTGCTTCTTTTGGAACAACAATTTGGTTTTGTTCAAGAAGCTTGGTTAGAAGATCAATCTTCTTGTGCATGCAGGCATGCTCAGGATGGTTTCCTCTCTTGCAGTAGGTACAATTAGGTCTCTTTTGTTTGTCATTCTTGGATCTTGAAGGTTTCTTTCCTTTGCCTTTTTGTCCCCCTTTTGCATTCGCTCCACTTGCTTCATCAGCTAAAAGAGCTAGATCTCTGGAGGTTTTGATGGCACCCATTTGAAACAGTTTGTTCTCTTCTTGAATGAGAGCTTCAATAAAGTCATTTAAAGTGGGAAACTTCCATCCAGGGATGGACATTCGAACAGAATGAAAGGTAGATACAAAGACAGAAAATTGAGATCCAAGTTTGCTCAATATAGAGAGTATCAATTGCTCATCACTTTTAGTGATGCCACATTGCTTGCAATGCAAAACCAAATTCTGAAATTTGGAGAAGAATTCTTGGATGCTCTCGAAATTGCTAGGTTGAAGGGCAACCAATTCATTCTCAAGAATGTAGCCTCTTAGTTCGTCTTGTTTGCCAAAAAGACTCTTCAATTTTATTCATAACTGATTTGGAGACTTCAATCCATTGGTATGAAACAATAGATCATCAGATATATGAAGGCATATACATCCAAAGGCTTCATCCATTTTGTTTAGGTGCTTGATTCTCTTTTCAACTTGATGTGGTATGGCATCTTTTTCCTCAACTATTCTAGTGAACCCTCTTGACTGCAAGAGTACTATCATCTTAGCCTTCCATTCAAAGTAATTGAAGGGAGTGAGAATTATAGAAGAAGAAGGAGCATTCGAATTGCTTATCTTGACTGCTTGAACGAGTGCAAATAGAAACTACTGAATCTGCTGCTGCAACTGCTGGAACTTCGAAATACCTGCAAAAAAATCTCAAGAATGGAGGTAGAATATACTCTCAAGGTTATGATACCATGTGAAATTGCCCACATAAGATCCAAAGAGATGATGTAAACCTCACAATGAAAGAATTTAGGAATAATAGAAGAAGAGACAAGCAATAGAACTTAGATCCAAAGAAACTCTGATTGAGGCAGAATAATTACACATGTTACATTAAACTGAATAGTGAACAGGTAAATATACAATGCTGAGTATGAGGATTCGAATTCACTAGGAGGAATTCGAATTGGCCTTCATGCACAGATCCATAATCAGTGGAGAGTCATCAATGCCTAACTAGGAGTCCACCTTCTCATCAGTGAAGTCATCAATGCATAAGTAATGGTCAACCGGGAGTCAAACTGAGTCTAACTGAATGTGGTTGGTGTAACTGGAACATGGAAGCACTAATATAGTGAAGGAGGCTCAGTGGAGGGTGCCATAGGAGTTAACTAGAGTCAGAATGGTCAATCTAGTCTCACTGGAGGTCCAATAGAGTGATAAACTCAGTAAAGAGTCAGTTAATCCTTAAATCAAGGAAATAACTGAAGATAACTCAATATAACTGAATATAACTGGACTGGTAGGTGAAGAAGGCGCCCTTGTCATGCAGTGGAGCAAAGGAGGGTGCATTAGTCACTGGGAGGGCTAGAAATGATCTGAAAGAAGCTCCAGGGGCTAGTTTGCTGAGGACTAGGTGTTGGGATTGATGACCTAGAATGCATGCAACCCTAATTGCTTAAAAACCCTAATTTTGCATGCATGACTGAAAATGAAAATGGCTGGAAAGCTAGTAGGACTAGGATGGAGTATAGGAATATCCTAACACTACTCATCAAGGAGAATCTTTCTGTCCAATTAGAATTCAATTCTGAGCACTTTCAGTTTTGACCCTAAAAATTAGGGTTTCCACAAAAATAGAAATTTCTGAAATCTAAAGACATAGCTGGAAGCTCCTTGGAAAAATCGAAGTTTAGAGCTTTGGATCGAGATTTTTGGTTGGGTGAAGCTCCGGGAAACTCAAACCCCAATTCAGGGTCCTTCTAAGTGAATCCAAGAAGACTAAAATGCATTTATGAAGGGTGAAACTTTGCAAATCTCAAATTCTGAATATACCAGGTTGATCAACTCATCAAGGCGCATCTTTCTATCCTCTTAGAAGTTTGAAATTCAAAGTTTGAATTTTTAGGGTTTCTCTGACAAACCCTAATTCGGGACCAGATCCAGTTTTCAGCAAATCAAGTGGTAAGACCTAAATCTTTTCTATTTCCATTTGAAGTACTCTTTAAGATGTCTCACCACACCAAGCTTGAGGATAAGCTTGAAGGAGATGATAACTTCCGAGCATGGAAGTATAGGATTGGGTTAATCCTGGAAGAAAATGAATTGGACACCTAAATAAGTTCTGAGGTCCCTATCCTAGAGGAAGAAGAGGCTAAGTCCTTGCATAAGAAGAACTTGGTCAAGGCAAAGAGGATCATTGCTGATTCCATCAAAGACCATCTCATACCACATGTGTCATCTCTAAAGACACCCAAGGAGATGTTTGACTCCCTGACCAAGCTATTTGACGGGAAGAACATAAATCGGAAGATGACTTTGGGGAATCAATTGAAAGGGGTAAAGCTTCAGAATGGAGAGACCATTCAATCTTATTTCTCCAAGGTCTCCTAGATCAAAGAGAAACTTGAAGCTGTGGATGAAGTGGTGGAGAATGGTGAAATTGTCATGACCACTCTGAATGGCCTACCTAGGTCATGGGATTCCTTTATTCAAGGAATTTGTGCAAGAAGGAAGTTGATCTCCTTCAGTAGACCATGGGAGGAATGTTCACAAGAAGAGGTTAGGCTTGTAGCCCGAGAAGAAAAGATGGGAAGTGAAGATCAAGCTCTCACAGCTCACACCAAGAAAGGAAAGTCCAAGAGAGAGCCATCTCACTTCAAGAAATCTTCACACTACCATCACAATAGAGAAAGGAGAATATGTTTTACCTGTAATGAGAAGGGACATATTGCTGTAAATTTTCCCAAGAACAAAAAGGACAACAACAACTTCAACAAGAAGAAGAAGGGCAGCAAAAGAAGGTACCATGCTCATGCTGCTGAGGATGATGAACCTCCAAAGAAGAATCCTAAGGCAGAAAGTGATGATTCATCAAGTGAAGATGAATATGTTCTAATATCCGCTCTCACAGGTACTATCTCTCATGGATGTAATGATTGGCTTATTGATAGTGGGGCTTCCAAACACATGACTGGGTTTAAAGAATCTTTTGCAAATCTATCTGAACATGAGTCACCCCATAAGGTGAAACTTGGGGATGACTATCAATATCCTATTAAAGGAAGTGGTGAAGCCTCCTACAACCTAGCCTATGGCAAGTCTTTGAACCTGAAAGATGTTTTATATGTACCTGGGCTCAAGAAGAACCTACTCTCTATATCTGCATTGGATGCAAAAGGAATGAGGGTTGCATTTGTAGATGGCCAAGTCTTAATGTGGCCAAAAGATAAGACTATGGATGATGCAGTAGTGATTGAAGAGCAAGAGGGAGGATTGTACAAATTGAAGGGACAATCTGAACTTGCCACAGTACATGAATCTATGGAGCCAAGTGAACTTTGGCATAGAAGACTTGCACATGTGCACAACAGAGCACAACCAATTGCAAGCAAAGCTGTAGAAGGTCTTCCTAAAATCAAGACAAAGCATGAAGGTGTTTGCAAAGGATGTGCAAAAGGAAAGAACATTAAGAAGGCATTTCCAAGCAGTGAAAGCAAATCAAAAGGGATCTTGGAGATTATCCACTCTAATGTATGCGGTCCTATGTCATCCAGTTCTTTGAGTGGGTGTGTATACTATGTCTCTTTCATTGATGATTTCTCTAGGAAGACTTGGGTTTATTTCTTAAAGAACAAAGATGAAGTGTTTGATAAGTTCAAGGAGTTCAAAGCCTTGATGGAAAATCAAACTGATAAAAAGATCAAGACATTCAGATCCGACAATGGCGGAGAATTCACTTCAGGTGATTTCAAAAATTTATGCAGTGATTCAGGGATGAAGAGGCAGTTCACCACTCCTTACAAATCACAACAGAAAGGAGTAGAAGAAGTTACTTCAGAATAGGACTCCAGCAGCTCTTGCAAGGAAGCAAAGATTCAGAGGGAGTCCACCCAACAAACAAACAAAGATAAGTATTTGAATTGTCATTTCTTGTATATTCTGTTTGTTTAAATAATGTTATTCAATGATGTATATGTTTACGTTACTAGACTTAGGTTGTGTATTATGCATATTAGAATAATTGCATTGATGAACAATATACTACTAATATGCATGTGATGGGTAATTGGCCTATGGCACTGTACAACATTCCATTGCTACTTATCTAGAATGAAACCTCTTTGCTGACATGTTGGGAGTTGTGCACACTCTTAACAATGTTCTGGTAAAGATTGGATGGCATCTAGAAAGTTACGGGATATGGATAAATGTTGTATTGAAGCATTGGCTAAGATAATTGCATGACTGTATGACATATTTATTTTTGTGTAAGAATTTGTTTTGAAAACTATGAGATGTTTCTAATCATGCAATTTAACTTGTTTTCTAGGAAAGATTGTATACCATCACCTACAAAAGAAGGACTACAACATTTGTTCCAGCAACAAAGCTATCTATCGAAGATATTGAAGTTCCCAGGATCCGGGATGAAGTAATGGAAGAATACCATGATCCCTCGATCATGAATAAACATGTTTGGGATGTGGTCCCAAGAATAGATGGGAAGTATGTTGTGACTTCCAAAGATCAAGCATGCTGCAGATGGTAGCATAGAGAAATACAAAGTGAGATTTGTAGCTCGTGGCTTCTCTTAGAAAGAGAGAATAGACTATAAAGAGACTTTTGCTCCTGTAGGCAAGTACACTTCCATCAGTTCAGTATTTGATCTGGCTACAGTGATGAAATGGAAGATACACCAGATGGATGTCAAGACAACTTTCTTGAATGGTGTAGTCGAGGTGGAAGTGTATGTAGAGCAGCCACTTGGTTTTGAGACACACGACAGGGAGTCATATGTGTGTAGGTTGAAGAAATCCTTGTATGGCTTGAAGCAAGCTCCTAGGACTTGGTATGGTAGGATAGACAACTTTCTATCCAGTTTGGGCTTTACCAAGAGTAAAGCAGATTCCAACCTTTACTACAAGGTTGAGGAAGGCAATCCTGTGATACTACTCTTATATGTGGATGACCTGTTTGTAACAGGTGAGGATGGATTGATTGCCGATACCAAGACGAAGCTTGCTGCCGAGTTCAAGATGAAGGACTTGGGGATGATGCACTATTTTCTAGGCATGGAGGTGTGGAAGAGTGCAGATGGGATCTTCCTTGGACAAGGGAAGTATGCAGTAGAGATCCTCAAGAGGTTCAGGATGATGGACTGCAAGGCCATGGCCACACCTATGGCATCAAACTTGAAGCTTCTATGTGATGCTTCATCTGATCCGGTTGATGTCACTGTCTATCGTTAGATGATTGGGTCCTTGATGTACCTGACGAACACTAGACCAGATTATTGCTTTGTAGTGAACACATTGAGCTAGTTCCTGACGGATCTGAGAGGTGTTCACTTGATTGCTGTAAATCATATTTCGAGGTACCTGAAGGGTACAATTGACTATGGGCTCAAGTATGATGCGAATCAAAAGTTTAACCTGCAGGGTTATGTTGATTCGGACTGGGCAGGCAGTGCTGCAGATAGGAAGAGCACATCTGGGTGCTGCTTTAGTATGGGATTAGGTGTGATCTCTTGGTTTAGCAGGAAGCAATCCTACGTAGCACTGAGTACAGCCAAAGCAGAGTATGTTGCAGCTTGTTCGGCTAGTTGTGAGGCAGTATGGCTGAGAAAGCTATAGTCTGAGTTATTAGATCTCCCATTGGATGCTACTGGTATCTTTTGTGACAACCAGAGTTGTGTGAAGCTATCTGAGAACCCGGTGTTTCACGACAGGTCGAAGCACATTGAGATCAAATATCACTATATCAGGGATATGGTGCAGAGAGGAGCAGTGAAGCTCCTGTATGTTGCGACGGATGAGCAAATTGCAGATGTGTTGATGAAACCACTAGCCAGAGTGAAGTTCGAGTACTTCAGGGAGAGGCTTGGTGTTCTTCAGATTGACGACACTTCGAGGAAGAAGTGATGGACACATTTTCAAGAGCCATTCCAAGCATGGTGAGAGGAGGATCCTTCCCATGGCTGTGGATGTAAGTGCTGGATGATGAGAATCAGGACGATGCTCCAGTTACTGCTCTGTATATGCATCATGTTGGATGCTTGTTATGATCAGTTGGATCATGTATTTGTATATGTATCAGGTGGATACATTGTATGATCAGGTAGATCATGTATGATGATGTGTATCAGGTGGATACATTGTATGATCAGGAAGATCATGTATGATGATATGTATCAAGTAGATACATGGTATGCATCAGGTGGATGCATTGTATGATTAGGATGATCATGGATGACAAGCTTCAGGATGTTGCTCCAGATGACATGCATCAGGACGATGCAGTGATGATGATCAGGATGATGTATGGTGAGTATCAGTTTGATACTCTGTGGTCATGGACAGGTTGTGCGGATGAGCATGTAAGTTGACCTGGGAGATCCGACAGGTAGAGCTGTGTGCTTGTAACAACCTGGGATGCTCTTTCGAGGTATTGCTCTGGGAGGACATATAATAGCGCCCTGGGAGATCCGACAGGTAGAGCTGTGTGCTCGTAACAACCTGGGATGCTCTTTCGAGGTTTTGTCCTATGGCATGTAATGTGTCCTTAGGAGATCCGACAGGTAGAGCTGTGTGCTCGTAACAGCCTGGAATGCTCTTGCAAGGTTTTGCCATGAACACATGTAATGTGTCCTTGGGAGATCCGACAGGTAGAGCTATGTGCTCGTAACAGCCTGGGATGCTCTTGCAAGGTTTTGTGGTGAGACCACATGTAATATGCTCCTGGGAGATCCGACAAGTAGAGCTGTGTGCTTGTAACAGCCTGGGATGCTACAGCCAGGTTTTGTGGTGGGGTCACATGTAATATGCTCCTGGGAGATCCGATAGGTAGAGCTGTGTGCTCATAACATCCTAGGATGCTACATCCAGGTTCTGTGATGCATGTAATAAGTCCTGAGGATTCCATAGTATGGCCAGTGATGAAGACCTTCAGGTGGTGGGCCTACATCCAATATGAAAAAGGACTGGGTTTGTAGAACTTCCTATGACGAGTAGATCGGAGATTGATTGAGATAGCAACAGCAGTGACGATGATTCGATGACGATGACCCAGTGATGATGATCCAGAGAAGAAGACTTGTGCTAGCAGATATGTGTCGAGAAATACATTCCTAGTTAAGAGGGAGTGTTGATGTATATGCAACTTCGGAATGTATTTCACCTATGTATTTCATCTATGTATATTGTACTCCTATAGAGATGTTATTATTCCTCTATACGGAAGTGTCATCATTTGTATTGACAAGTTTCGTAACTTGCCGATGGGTTATTAGACCACCATGTGTGGGGTCGGCCCTAATTAAGTTAACCATGGGTTATTAGGCTAAGTTAGACAAGTCGGCCCCACTGGTTTATTGGGCAGGACAGGACAAGTATAAATAGAGATCGGGAGATCTCTATTTGAACATCTCATTACTCACTCCTCCATCACTCAGAAAGTGGCGCACATGTGGGGAGGAGGATCAGCTGCTAGGAGAAGACTATCTCTTGTACTTTGGTTGTATCATTTCTCTTTCTATCTCTGAGGAAGTTGTGGGGTTTTTCACCTTTATGGTTTTCCCCAGTGAAACTCTGTGTGTCTATAGTCTCATGTGATTGCTTGGTGTGATTGATATACTTGATATCCTGTACATGTTATTCTCTGAGTAAAGATCCTAGAGTACATTGAATTAATGCTAAAAAATTAACACGGAGTTTTCTTTAAGCTCTTTCAGGCTCTCGAAATACGAAAAGATTGCCAAGCGAACTTGTCGCGTTCACGCTTGTTAAAGAATTTGAATGGTCGCCTTCCTGGTGATAGTTCACCCCTTTTTCGGACCAGGGGGCACTACTTACAAAAAAGGAATACTCCAGCCAATCATGACTGGAAGAGTCCTCTCTCGCGTTGTTTTACCCTTTTCCGGGTGACGAGGCTAACTTTACGAAAAATGACCTTTGGAGTCTTCTTTAGTTCTTTTTAGACTCTCTAAACATGAAATGACGCCGAGTTTACCTTCTATGGACTCATTAAGACTCAACATTGAAGGACCCATCATGAGATGAACCCCTCCTTTATCAGGTTCAGAAAACATTTGGGATTGAACTCATCTATGAGATGAGCTATACCGAGCATCTGGTTACCCTCATCAAGCTCGTTAAAAACACATGAGGCACTCATCAATCATGATGGGGAAAAAGGAAATTTTTTTGTTACACTTTTATTGATGGCAGTACTTAGTCACTCTTGAACGTGGCACTCATCTTGTATTTTCATTCAGTACTTGTCCTCAAGTCTTGTTAACTTCATGAGTCTTGTCACTCCTTTGGGTCATCTAAAGAATTCCTCCATCATCAGTTGCATTAGCAGTTAGCGTTGTTCTCGTCATGTCGATACTGCCAAGTCATGCCATGCCCATGCTCAAGAGATGTATTCATTGCTCATCATTTGCAGTCAGTACACCTTCCATCATGTCGGTCTACTCTGAGTCAGTCTTACATGTTACTGTACCATCCGATCTACTCCAAACATCTGTTATCGAGTTTCGTGTCGATGATGGGGGATTCATCATGGCCCTCCTTCGACGGATTCATCCTTGTCAACTTCAACACATCATCCGAGGATTGAATCTAGAAACTAGTCGAGTACCTTGGGCTTGCATGCTTTAATGGCAGGTTACCTCGCTTTCGACATGAGTTTACATCATTGACTCTTGATTGAAAGATTTCATCATGCGTTCGACTTCAACTCATTCGTTCACGCTTGATGATATGTACTCTGATACCTTGGGGATTATTGACATTAATGGTGATTTACCTTGCGCTTGTTAATGGTATACATCAATGACCGGTAATCAAGTGGTTTCTACCATGTTCGACATCAAGACATTTGTAATCACATGGATAGATTCGTGTCATTGCAGGTTCGACTTGAAGACCCTGGGGAGTCATGTTTTACCCAGGTTGCGATGGAGATTGTTTGAGTCATATTACACGGATCCACTTTTGTATTGGCAGTGGTTGTGTTATCATCTCATCATGGATCTACGCTTGTGTCTAGTAGCCATGATTGTGTTTAGTCGGTCATTACTACCATGGATCTGCATTGTATTGGTAGGCAACCATGTTGTACGTCATATGAAACTGTGTTCTCAGAGTCAGTTATACTGCAGTGGCATCTTCTCTCTAACAAGTCCTTGCCATCCCTTCTATCAAATCATTTTACCTGATTAGTTTTACCAGCTTCATGCTTTGGGGGACATTCTGTTACACCCAAAATCTACACCTTTGTAACCTCAATGCTCGAATCCATGAAATCCTAAGATCAAGCTAGTCATTTAGAGCAAGTTGGTGGCCTTTATCCACGCTCCTAATTAGGCCGGCGTAGGTTGTCTTTGAGCAAGGTGCGCTAGCACAGGTTGCCTTCATGCAACATGCACCGGAGTCAAATAAATGGGACAAAGGTAGCTTTCGAGCGAATTCTAGAATTTGGATGAGGTGGATCCTTATCCCTAACTCCTAGGAGAGCTGGCCTTCGATTCCCTAACCTAATGGGAGGATCCATTAACCCTCTCCCCATGATCCTCAACCTACTCTATCCACTTGGTCTTATAAATACAAGAGCCCTTCCCATTTCAAAGGGAGGAAGTCTGTGGTACTCTTATGCTGGTGAAATTAGCTCAATGATCCAATACTCCAATCTTGGAGGCACCTACTTCTCTTTAAGAGCTCTGGTTTGGCTTGTCGGAAGGAGATTGCGATGTTGAGGCATCGGTTGTAATCATCTCTTCTATTGTACTTTCCACTTTTTATACAGTAATATAAATGCTTTCCATAAATGTTATTATGTTAATGATATTTATAGTTTACCTACTCAACTGTTTACTTAGACTAGTTAGTTTTTAGGCATAATTTACCGCTTGTCTTGTTCCTATGTGTCTTGACAGGTCTTACAGCTTCAGATCTGAGGACCGCGGATCTTGGAACAACTACAAGGAGAAGGATCTACGAATCTAACTAGATCTAACTAGATCTAGGAAAGTTATTTCATATTCTGTCTCATTTGTTCTAGAATTATGTTGAGCTAGAGAGATCATGCCTTAAGTCCACTTTTGGTAGATTGTCTGATAACAATAAACTTGAAGGGAGGACGAAAATCAATCACGCAATAGTAGCATCGGTGGTGTAGCAGAGTTCACTCGTTTATGGCATCAACGGTTAGGTCATATCAACGAAAAATGAATGAAGGTACTTGCTGATCAAAATTTGCTTCCTAGATGATTACTCGAGGAAAGTCTGGATCTATTTATTAAAGAGAAAAGCTGACGTTTTTGATATATTTAAGCAATTTAGAGCTTTGGTTGAAAAAAACACTGGCAGGTTCATTAAATGTCTTAGAATAGATAATGGAACCAAATTTACTTCTAAGGAGTTTGATAATTATTGCAAGAAGGATGGGATCGAGAGGCATAAGACCACTGTTTACACTCTGCAGCAGAACGGTGTTGCTGAACGCATGAACAAGACTCTTCTTGAAAGAGCAAGGAGTATGCTCAGTAATGCAAAGTTGTAGCAGGAATTGTGGGGAGAGGCATTGCTTACAGCTTGTTACCTGGTCAATCGATCACCATCAACAACAATTGACTGCAAAATTCCAGAAGAGGTATGGACAATTATTTGGTTGTGAAGCCTATGAACTTATTCCGAAAAATCAGCGTTCCAAACTAGATCCTAAATCAAGCAAATTGATCTTTGTTGGATATGGTGATGGTGTTAAGGGATATAGATTGTGGAATCCTACTGTCCACAAAATCATCATAAACAGAGATGTAATATTTGATGAACTTTCTATATATCAAATTTAGATGTAAGTAATGATTTGAAACAGGCTAATGTACCACAGTTACAACAAATTCAGTTTGATACTCAGTCATCTACAAGGAGGAATCATGAGGATGTCCATGAGGAGGATATTCATGAGGACACTCCTCAGGAGGATGAGCAGACAGAAATATAGGAAATGCCACAGCAAACTCTACGAATATCTACACGGAGCAAAACTTTTCCAAAGAGGTATGATGATTTTGTCACATTTGTTGCTTTAATTTCTAATGAAGGAGAACCTAACAGTTATCAGGAAGCATTAGAAGTGTCTGACAGTGACAAATGGAAACTTGCAATGAAAGAAGAAATGGATTCTTTGGCAAAGAAAAAAACATGGGATCTTGTAGAACTTCCGGAGAGTAGGAAAGTGGTTGGATGCAAATGGGTGTACAAATTGAAGAAAGGAGTTGATGACACTATTCCAAAGTACAAGGCCAAATTGGTTGCAAAAGGGTTTTCTCAGAAAGCAGGTATTGACTTTCATGAGATTTTTTCACTAGTTGTGAAACTTGTTTCTATCAGAATCCGGTTAGCACTAGTTGCCTTATATGATTTGGAGTTAGAGCAGCTAGATGTCAAGACAACTTTCTTACATGGAGATTTAGATGAGGAAATTTTCATGGAACAACTAGAAGGGTTCGTTCAGAATCGCAACAAGAGGTTTGTTTGCAAGCTCAGAAAATCATTATATGGCCTGAAGTAGTCTCCCAAGCAATGGTACAAGAAGTTTGATTCTTTCATGGTGAGCCAAAATTTTACCAGAAGTGAGTATGATCATTGTATGTACTTTAAAAAGTTGGAAACAGACATGTTCATTATTTTGGTATTATATGTTGATGATATGCTTGTCGCAAGCAAGAGCAGGTTTGAAATCATAAGGTTAAAGGCTCGGTTGGCTAGGACGTTTGATATGAAGGATCTAGGAGCAACAAATCAGATCTTAGGCATGCAGATACATAGAGACAGGAAAAATGGCAAGCTGTGGTTATCACAAAAGAAGTACGTGGAGAAAATACTTCATAGATTGGGTACGAATAAGGTGAAAGCTGTTAATATCCCTTTAGCTTCTCATTTCAAGCTTTCTTCAGGTTTGAGTCCTAATAGTGATGAAGAAAAGCAGTATATGTCTCGTGTACCATATGCTAATGCAATAGGAAGTTTGATGTACACGATGATAAGTACAAGATCAGATATTTCACATGCAGTTGGTGTTGTCAGTAGATACATGGCAAATCTAGGAAAAAAGCATTGGGCAGCAGTGAAATGGGTGCTTCCGTATCTTAGAGGCACAATCGATTATTGTATCACTTTTGATGGTTGCAGTGATGAAGTCCGTGGTTATGTTGATTCTGATTTTGCAGGTGACTTGGACAAGAGAAGGTCCACTTCAGGTTACGTCTTTACTCTTGCAGGTGGAGCTATTAGTTGGATGTCAAAGCTTCATAATATTGTTGCTTTATCCACTACAGAGGAAAAATATATAGTTGCTTCACATTCTTGCAAAGAGGCAATCTGGTTAAAAGATTTGTTGGGTGAGTTAGGAAAGGTTTAGAACACTATAAAATTTTTATGTGATAGTCAAAGTGCTATTCATTTGGCTAAAAATCCAGCTTATCACAGCAAGAAAAAATACATTCCTGTAAAATACTATTTTGTAAGACATGCTATTGATGAAGGTGGAGTGGTTCTTGAAAAGGTCCACACTCAAAAGAATAGCGCAGACATGTTCACGAAGCCAGTTACTTTAGAGAAGCTACGGCGGTGCTTAGATTCTCTAGGCTTGCAGGAAAGGTGATAAATAGAGCAATGAGTAAGGTATCAGGTAAATGGTTGTCAAGGTGGAGATTGTTGGAAACAGGTGACAACCGACTCTCTCGGTGAGTATGTAATTGTCTAACCGAGTAACTAAGTTTGGTCAGTTATGAGTAACCGTGTAAGAAATATATTTATTTCTTGTATTCTCGTAGGAGAATCATTATTGAGTTGAGAGCTGTTGTAAATCTTCATGTTTTGAATAATTATAGGACTGATACCATTGCTCCATGGATGTTTCCCTCTCGAGGGTTTTACCACGTAAATCTCTGTGTATATTTTATGTGTGCTATTATTTGCTTTCTGGTTTTATATCTTCCATTGTATATTGTTTTTATGTGGCTGTTTGATCCAACATCTTGCAATACTAAAATTATGATTATGAAACTTATTGCATTTTATAGTATGTACATCCTTGAAGGCATTATCTGGCACAACCTAAGGAGTTTGATACATAGATCATCATCTTTGAAGTATATTGAAATAGAGACAATCTAGAAACAAACATCATACCAAAAGGCTAAATTGTAAGCAAACCTTCTCTTTTGTAATTGAATACAATATCACTGTGTCTAAGAAAATGCTACAATTCCTAGCTAGGAAGAAATGCCAGAATTAGGAAGTTTAGTTTGTTCTTAGAAAGGATAAAGCATAGGTTTTTGAAGAATAAAACTTAAGATTTGCAAGCTTCTATCATCAAGAATTGGTCTAATTGTATGGATTGTCTCTATTTCTTAATAAGGACACCAAATCACTAAAATATAGATTTTTGGGTGAAAATTGTGGAAAATGTTCACAAGCCAACTTCATTTCAACTCTTCCTACAAACCTCAAATTGATGGATATACAAAGGTGGTGAATTGGTTGCAATGTCTAATTTACCAAAACAAGGTGATTTATGCTTCAAACTTGCAATCTATGGCATTAGCCACTCCGTGCTTCTAATTATACAAGTTGTCTTGTTGAAGATTTTATATTTCTTTAAGCAATACCTAGGACAAAGCTTCTTCTAACAAGAAATAAAAGAAATATCAAATTAGAGACATGGTAATGACGCATTTACAAAGTTGCCCAGTGGCCAATGTTAAAATGGACTTTGGCCCATGCTGACTGAATCTCATAGGTCTGTATGGCGATCTGTATGGCGAATCGCAATCATGACTAGACCCAAGAAGCCAGCGAGCGGAGCTAGAAACCTCACATAGTAAAAAAGTCCCAAAAGCGTCCTTGTGATTTTAGACCAGTAATAAGTGTTTTCGAGCACTTGAATGAGAGGCTCACTGATCTCCCCGTAGGATTCGAGGTTACTTGTGAAGAAGGGCTGACAAATGCCGTTCCACATGTCGGCTATACACTCATCGGTTAATGTTGGGATGATGCCTCGAATAGAAATGACTCCACTGTCCTTGAGTAGGCGAACATCATCAGGCGATTGGATAAGGCAGTCCATCAGCCCAACGTAACGGGTCACGGACTTGGGACGTTTGGTGTCATTGAACTCCAACGCAACCATATTCCTCAACAATATTTCAGTGCTTATGTCCGATATACAAATCCGCGGAAGATAGAGCGAGGCAGAGCATTTGTCGAACCAGATGTTGTTGGGAAGCTCGCAGAATGCTTCGAATTTAATCCCGGCCCTGGCCAGCTGCCCCGCGTTGAATCCGTTTGGAAACTTACGCGCAATGGATTTTTTGGAAAATGGAGTAGTGGGAAAGAGATCAAAGAACTTAATAACCAGGTTTAGTGGAATGCCGTTCAACTTTTGCAATACACTCCGCTTTGACAGACCATCTTTCATTTGCAGGAATGGCGAAATGGTTGCATGCATGCAACCCAGCAAATGCGGCTCATCTTCATCAATTGAAAGGCTATTGCACGGCCAGAAAGGATAGAGCGCAATACACGTCTGCTCCAACACTCTACTGAAGTCTAGCTGGACTCCATCAAATATTAAGTCAAAAACTCCTCTCAGGACTGACAGCGGGATCTGATTCTCCAGCTTCATAATATCGCACTTGATACAGACATGAAGCGGACCCAATTGCATCATGTCATAATTTAACATGGGACTAAGAGGAAGCGAGAACAAAAGTGATCTAGATCCACATAAGAAATGTAACAGGAAGGATGAATCTAGGGCCATCATCAGAGCGAAGTTGTTAGAGTACTGGCCTTCTCTAATAGTTGGCCAGTGATAGAAACGCTGAATCTCCGGCAGCATCCGTTCCATCATTTCAACTATGGAGTTGAAGCTCTTACCATGATCTTCCAGTTTTTGCGAGAGCGTAGCCGCAGCCTTGCCTTTGTACGCCTCTGCCGTGGAAATCTTCCGTTCCGCACAAGAAGATTCAATGTCTTTCTCCAGCTTGGAATGGTGGTAAGGTCCAATGGACAGAAACTGTGGAATATAGGCCTCTGGTTTCATCTTCTGCAGAGGCGTCGCCACGCGCAGAATCGCATCATTATTTGCTTGAGAATTCTCATCACCATTACTAAGCATCTCTTTAATTTGCACAACCCACTCCCTCCGAAACATTGGAGATTCCGCCATCACCGTGTAATCTATGCGCCTCTCCCTCCGAAGCACTAGAGATTGCGCCATCACAATGTAATCTATTCGCCTCTACAGATTAACAGCTCTACTTCTTTGAATGTCTAGCTCAACATGAATAAGGCAGCACTTGCTGGTTTCAGATTTGTTTACTACTCCTGCGCATTATATAGAGTGCAGAAAAAACATTACGGGATATCATTCGACGTTCAGTGTTTTTCATTTCATTTGAAAGCTAAAATTTTAGTTCACTTCAGTTAATTCGTCAGCTAGCTATCCACAATAGGAATATTACTCTACGTGCCGGTTTTACTACACAGTGGGTATGATGGACCCCTAGCTTTCTTCCTGTGAAAAAATACATCCCATATGACAAAAAATACAAGATATACGTACATAGAATATGACTTTTTTAACAACTGTGCGTCACAACTCAACCTTCACATGACAACAATATTCAGCCTGCTGCAAGTTGAATATTGTTCGTTCTATCTAACAGTGACAAGATCAACGGGCCTGTTGCAAGTTGAATATTGTTTGCCGTATCTAACAGTAATAATCTGGTTTCAACAGGCCTGCTACAATTACATTAAATAACCGTGGGTGAAACCAAGTTGTCACTATTGCTGCAGGCTAAATATTGTTAGCCGTATCTAACAGTGACAACCATCAACAGACCTGCTGCAGGTTGAGCAGCTGAATATTGTTAGCCTATATGACAAAGGTCAACAAACCTGCTACATCTGTATTAAATGACCTGGATAGCCTGCAACACACTGAATATTGTTCACTGTGAAATACACTATAATCATGATAATGTAAACTGAGAGGTCTTCTTCGTGCATGTGCAAACCCTTAACGCATTCCCAATGCGTTTTCCTTGATGACTTGAGTTATTAGAAGACAAACCCTTAACGCATTCCCAATGCGTTTTCGTTGATGAGCTGTCTGCTGAGAGTTATCAGAAGACAGTGGGCCGCGCGCTGTTCATTGGATTTTCAAAATCTGGTTGTGTCATTTTACTGAATACTAGAGTCTAGAATGCTTCTCATGCGCTGCAAAATTTAATGGAAAAGTAAAAAATATTCACACGCTATCGTAGTTAACGAGTGGACCATACAAACTGAAATCAGTTGACAGCTATTCGTTCTCCATTCTCATTGCAAATCGTCTATAGTTTACTCTTTCTCAAATAGTTTATAATTTACGTTGCACGTAATGTATTAATTAATGTAATAGCCCAATTTGGTTGTGTCATGTTAGTGTTTAGTACAGTGTTGGAATTTCCTTTCAGATCTGTAATTGAGCCATATGTGTAATTTGTGTAATTGAGTCATGTTATTATTTAGTTCAGTGTTGAAATTTCATTTTAGATTTGTAATTGAGACTAATTTATTTTGACATTTTGAATATTTATCTTCCCAAAATAGTCTATCAACATTCATGTTTTATTAGAAAATGTTTTATTAAAATGATTTTATTAAAAAAAATACCATTTAATATATTTTTGTTAACATATTGTTTTATTAATATAATTGAAATTGTGATATTTTATTGCAAAGGAATACATCAACTGCATATACAGGTCATTAAAAAAACACATTCTAAAGAAATTGTAATGAATTAGAATGAAAAATGATGAACTTTTTACATTCAAATAGTATAACAAATTATATAACCATATTGCTTTTATAAATTGTATAATTGTAAATAAACATTACCATTACATTGTACTTTTTACAAAGTAAGATATTTTTGGCTTTTCAAATAGTGTAACAATATTATTTAAGGTCATAAAATAATTTATAAATAAAAGTAAATTAAAGTTATTTTTATTTCATTAAAAATATGCATTAAATAAATATGAGTGTCAATAATATGTTTTGACATTCAAATTATATAACCAGCGTAGATCCATCTTAAACCCATTTTTTTTTTAATTATATTTTATAATTTTTTATTTTATAAACCAACATGGATTTTCTTTAAATATTTTCCATAATTTTTTATTTTATGAGCAAATATGGATTTTCTTTAAATATTTTCCATATTTTTTATTTTATTTTATGAGCCGATATGATTTTTTTAATTATTTTGTTAGGCAGGAACGTTACAACATCCCCCCATACTGGGCTGAACTAGAAATAAACATGGTTTATTAAAACAAATCAAATAAAAATATTTTTTAAATAAAATTAAAATATTAAATTTATTTAATATAAATCATAATGCAATTAAAATTTCAAATTCTAAGGACCCTTGAATTCATTGTTTGCTTACTAATTGGGTAGGTGTGTTCCTCATGTTTTTCATGTTTTTTGGAAGGCAATGATTACAAACACAATAGCTTCAAAGAGTATTTGTACACACTATCTAATAATTTCTTTTAGATGAAATTATAAATATTATGAATCTATTATATAATCATAATGCACTTCAAGTGTTAGGGACTCTGGATTTCATTTGTTTGCTTGCTAATGTTTGTCATTTTTTTGGGAAGACAATGATTACAAACACAACACGGTCAAGGAGGGAAATTTTTCTTTTAAATAAAATTATAAATGTCAAACTTATCCTTTATATAATCATAATGCATTTTTCGATGGTGCTGCAACAAATGGTCTTTGTGCCGCCGATGGGGTGATTTTCTTAAATCTCGAGAATCATTTCACCCTTCGCTTGAATTGTGGACATGGGACTAACATGAAGGTTGAGTTAATGGCTCTCTGTTGTGTTCTTTGGGTGGCCAATATTTTTGGGCTTGTGGATATTTTAGTTTATGGTGATTCTCGTGTTACCATTAAATGGGCAACTAGCGAATTTAATTTGAAAGTTACAACTCTCTTACATTGGTGCAGCCGTACTAGAGATGAAATCAAGACCGGAGGCTGCATTACTTTCGAGCACATCTATAGGGATCACAACTCCATGGCAGATAAGCTTTCGAAACAAGCGCTGGAAGGTGAAGAAGGTTTCTTAATTTGGGAAGAATGGCATAATGCTCATATTCAGGATCTGGGTGTTACTTATTTCTTTTAACTTAGCTTGTTTACTTTCTTGAAGCATATTTTTGGAATCAGTTTTGTAAGTCGTTGTCAATTCACCATTTGATGGTTTGAAGGATTTGTAATATTTTTGAGGTCTTTATGAGTCTTTTTGAAGGACACTGAGTTCTTGTAGGAACTCAAACATCATTGTACTATTTGATTCCTTTTGAATAACAATAGTACATTTTTTTTTTCGCTGAAAAAAAATCATAATGCATTTCTAGTTTTAGATACTTTTGAATTCATTTGTTTGCTTACTAATTGGGTAAGTGTATTTATTTTTTGGGAAGACAAACCATTATTACAACATGGAGTAGTATCGAGACCCACAACCTTAATATAGTGTATGAATTCACAATTAGATTATTTTACAAATCTCTCATTTTTAAGCTACCCTTTAAGAAAAAATAACCTGATTATTTGTTTATAGATATGAATGCCACTTTTTCTCTTCTTTGGTTGATAATCAAAATATGAATTGTGTCATTTGATTTAGAATTTTTAGAGTTAGTTAGAAACTTGCAATGGTTATTAGAAATAAGAACATACACTAACCAGAATAGAAAGAACATTAATGCATCATCATGCATATCATTAGAACTACTATGTTAAAGACTAATTTTTCTTAGATAAATTGATGAGGTGTTTGTATTCATGTCCTTGAAATTTTTGAAAGCATGCAAAATGTGGTGAAATTGTTTTAACATCCTCATTGAATGCGAAAGACTAGATACCAAACATGCCCTGTACATATTATATACAATCATGACGGAAATGAAGTATCGTGTTCCAACTAAATCATATATTTATCATACATAAATAGATCCATTTCTAGATGATGATAGCAATTACATATCAAAACAAATCACCCAAAAAAAATTACTTCTGAATGACACTTACAAAAAACAAAATATTGTAAAACAAGTACCGAACAGAACAAATTTAGGTCACAAATAAAATTGACGAAGTTGGCAATGCGAATAAAAAAATCTACCGGTCATGAAATTCTCAATACAAATAAAAGAATCTACCAGAACACTTTGGACAACTCTATAAGAAGACAACCAAAATAATGATCATTCCATTGTAGCCCTGTTATTATAATCAGAGTGCATTCATTTATATTACAAACATCCCAAACATCAACAATAACATACATAAAATATGAACATATACACTCTCATTAACGCCTTAGATCCAATAATAATTGCAAAGCAAGATCCTAATAAAAGCACATTTTAAGCAACTGGGTCAAATTCGGTTTGAATATATAAAAACCATGTGGCATCTCTCCATCAAGAGTAGCATCCACTAACAACATATAATTTCAGTCAATAGTTTAAACATGACAAGGCATAAAATAAATCATATCTTTTGAGCTCTATAACACTTTCACCGAACCAATACTCCTAGGATAGAATAAAACCCTAATAACACCAAATGAACCCTAAGAATCAAAAGTGCCCTAGAATTCAATAGGCCTAAAAAAGAATCCATGATAAAAAGCATGATAAAAGGTAAATTTGCAATATAATAATCTATTGTAATTGTGGATAAAAAGCATAAAAAGAATATCACGTTAATTATTGGATAAAAAGTGTGATGGGAGTTTGTATTCTCTGGTAAATTGCATGTGCGGCATGCCGCTTCGAGCCTTGACCTTTCGTCAATGGAGATGTTATACGAATATTAAAATGTTGAGAAAACTAAAAATGAAAAGCGGAATCACATCAACCAAAACCTTCACCATGCAAGTGCAATCCGATGTGGGTGAACCATGAACCATTGTAGCCTTTATATAGAACAAAATAGCCCTTGATTTTCCCTCTAATACTGGAAATCGAGGGCTCAAAGAAGGAATCACATGAAATTGACTAAAAATACAAGTGAATGCAACCATATGCATGAATTACAAGGAAAATGGAGGACGAAATAACCATTAGGAGCCCCCACTGAAAATTCGGCGCAAATGAATGATTTCACTAGAATTTCTCTAGAAATTGGGGGCGGAAGATAGATTAGAGGGATATTTTGCTAGGGCGAAAATACTTTTTTTCATTTTCCTCATTAATATACGGGAGACTATTCATTTTCGATTTTTTTTTTCTAATCAATATTGGGCGAATATATTTTAGTTGAAAAAACTCTTTCCATATAAGAAAATAGCCCACTAAATTTTTGTAACCCCCTTAATATAGCCCATGGGCTATATATAGCCCCTAAAATTATCTATGCTCGTTTCCACACTATTTGATGCCAAGGAGTTGTACAAGGACAAAGGGTTTTGGTATTGGTAGATGGAGGAGCCACACATAATTTCATTGATGCATCCATGGTGGAGAGGATAAAGCTACATGTTGAACCATTCAATGGCTTCACAGTCATCATTCCAGGTCACCATACCATGGAGTGCAAAACATGGATTCCAAAGTTGCAACTCACCATAGGTAATTATACATTTTTTATAGCTTTTACGTGGTTGATGTTGCTGATACTAATGTGGTCTTGGGAGTGCAATGGTTGTACTCTATAGGGGAACATACAATGAACTATCAAATACCTGAAATGGGATTCAATGATTCGGAAGGAAAACAAAGGGTATTGAGAGGAATGCACACCTATCTGAATCAAGTAGTGGCATCCCACAGCATGAAACAAAAGAATGAAAAGGTTTTGGGAGACATTCCTCATGCAATGCCACCTGATAGAGGAGGAACAAGTTTGCAGCATCCTAAATTGAGATTACTTGAGGGAAAGCAATCTTGGGTGGGGAGGACTGTAATGTCCCCATTCAAATAAATCTCAAGAAGAGAAAATTCCACCAATCTACTAGTTTCCTAGGTTGGGGTGGAAACATTAAATTTGGAATAAGAAGACTAATAAACCCCAAATGGACTTTATCTTGACATAAATATATTAAAAGGGGATAAATAAATATTTATTATGAGGAAATAAGATGGCACTTGGTCATGGAGACACATTGGTGGTGTGGGACCCACACAAGCTAGATTCCCCATGCCACATGGCATTCCACTCTCACCCATTCGAATCCAAGGTGGAGTCCAATGTTCTTGGGAGAGTTGGAAGGGAATAATACTTGGAATGACTGAATGACGTCAAAATGTAGAGGAAGAGTAACTCCCATTGAAGAGGAAGAGGCATTTTGGAGCTAGTGGGACACTTGGGCTAGATTCCCTAGCTGCTATGACACCAATGATGAAGATGCCTATGACACTTATGAAAAAATAAAACCTGATGGATGACATATGACATATATGACATGTCAGGGCTAAAAATAGCCTCCAAGAGGGAGCACAAGGGATTTAAGGCAGCCAAAGAGTTACCCATTCCAATTGAGTGAAGGAGGAGGCTAGAATTGGAGGGACAAGTGGCATACATTTGAATCTCTTCCTAATTTGAGTTGGCATGAATCTCATGGATGGAATTTGAGATAAGGAGGTCTTTGGAAGTTTATAAAATTCAAGAACAAATAAGGAGAGTAGCTTTTGATCATTTTACATTTTTCATTTGGAGAGGAGAGCTAGTAGAGTGTTATTCTACTTGCCTTAGCACCAATTTCGAGGGTGAAATATTCCCATCCTAATTGGAAATTGGAGAGGCCATTGAGACCTTCATTTGGAGATATAGTGGAGTCATTTTTTGTAGGTTGAAGCTATAGGGAATCTCGTGATCACATCTCCTTCAGCTTGCTTCTACAACTATTCTCCCATTTCTTGTCATATTCTTGCTCCTTGAGGAGAGGCACACTTGGTGAGGTGATGATATCTTTGGGATAGATATTGAGGCCCCATATTCTTGTAATATGATATGTATACTCTGTATTTACTGCTCAGAATAATTTCAGATCGAAAATCCAAGATATTTTATGTACAAATGCTAAACTATGATTAAATGGTGCAATTTCCCCAATACCTTTTTGTAAGCACTTGAAGTGGTATCAAATTTGAATGGTTCAGTCAAAATATAATATATTATTGTTGTATGGAGCACTATTAATATGTTGAAGAAGTTTCATATTCATTAGATAAGCATTGGGAGCAATATTCTTAAGTTTCATAACCATTTGTGAAGATTTACTATCATTTCCCCCTATGTTAAAGCTAGTATACAAACACCTGATTTGTGGAAGTTGAAAAAGCCTATAGAAACTAATTGATGTTGCATTTTGAATCCCATTGAATTAATTTATTGGTACCATGTATCTATTCTGAAATTTGTGGAGGTCTTACAATGTTTGGGAAGCCATCTTTGTCCCCTACCCTTGGGGTTTTGAACCTTGATTTTGACTAGTAAAGTTTACTATTTTTATCTGATTATAAACGAATGTTGCAGAAGTGTTTTAAGAGTGTCCAAGCATCCATCAGCCTCATTTACATGTCTGAATACCTTCCAAACTCATTCAGACCCAATTCAAAACCATTTGGATCCATTTGGAAGCAGTTGAGTCAATACTAGTCTAAGGGTCGAATTGGTCAAAATTTGCAATTTTTCCTAGTGTTTGCAAATTCTTAAAAAGGGACACTATAGGTGTACTAACTGGTTTTTCATTCTTCATTCTAAACCTCTCCAACACCTTTTGTATGTACTCACCCTAAGACAATGTCAATTTGCGATTTTTCATGTTTCTTGTTATTCTCATACCAAGGATTTGCTTTGCAGCACCCAAATCCTTCATCGCAAATGAATTAGCTAACTTCCTTTTGAGAAAATTTCTATCCTACATGTTAGACCCTACAAGAAGCATGTCATCACATACAATAACAAGATAATATTTCTTCCATTATCTAGCCTCTTGAAATAAACATAGTGGTCAGAATGACATCTACTATAACCTTGTTCTGTCATAAACCTGTCAAAATTCAAATACCACTTCCTTGGAGCTTGCTTCGGGACATACAAGCTCTTATTCAACCTGCATACCAAATTATTCTTCCCTTTTACCTCATACCCCTGTGGATGTTGCATATAAATCTCTTCCTCCAAATCCCCATGGAGAAAAGTTGTTTTTACATCTAATTGTTCAAGATGCAAATCTTCTACAACCACTAGACTTAAAATAGTTCTAATTGAATTCATTTTTACAACAAGAGAAAATATTTCATCAAAATCTATACATTTCTACTGTGCAAACCCATTTACAAAAAGTCTGTCCTTATACCGCTTCTTTCATCTGTGAAGAACCTACAATAATTAATTAATGCAAATACACGAGATATCAGAAATAATAGAACTCAGAATCACTTTTATATTGATCACATGCCACTTCGAGGGGGCAACCTCCCTTGAGCAAGCTCAATACAATTAGCTTCACGGTGCCTTCATAGGCCTCAACACACACTTATATACTAATTCTAGGTGCCAATACCATGGGTCAATACCATGTGTCAATACAAACCATGGGCCAATACAAAATATAGATCAACAATTATTACGGGTCAAAACCATGGGCCAATACAAACTATGGATCAACAAAACTATGGGCGACTTACAAAGCATATGCGCCAACAACAATAACACAAACTATGGATCAACAAATACTACGGGACGACTTACAAAGCATATGTGTCCAACAACAATATACTAACAAAGTAAAGACATGGGTTCCTAACATCCCCTCTCCCTTAGAAAAATCTTTGTGCTCAAATATTTAGATGTGGAAATTGATGCAGAATCTGAAGGAGTGGGTCCCCTGTAGCATACTCGGGTTGCATTTCAGACCACTGGCGCCTTTTGAGTTTCAGGGAGGATTGCATGGAAGGCTGTAGACGAAGAAGATCCATATCAGGGACGTGAAAAGTGCGCGTAGAATGGTGCTGATCGGCTTGTTGTTTCAGTCGAATTATTGCCATGTGAAGATTGTCCTGCAGAATGAGAAGAAGTTGATCGCGGTTTCGAAGAATTGAGTCAATTTCCTGAACTAGGGAGCTGCTGAAGGTGTATGGAAGAAGAACTGGGGGTGCCTGTCCAGAGACTGCTTCATATGGTGTCCTTTTAGATGTGGTACTATACCACTGGAGCGCTTCCAGGAAATCCATAGAAATAGTTGTCCAAATCTGTGTAGGGATGGGCAAGGGTTCGAGCAGTCCCGAAAGGAGAATCATTTCACCCTTGTTGACCTAGAAAGTATCACAGTCAACCACCATTCGTTGAATTGTCATTTTCAATCCCTGCCAAAAGAAGTTACATTGTTCTTGGTCATACGTTTTGAGGAACCCAGAGTGCCCTGCTGATGAAGAAGCATGGAGTTCATAGAAGAGATAGCCCCGTTGAACAGATTGCAACCAATTTGGAACAAGCAGAGAAATAGCTGTAAGAGAAACTGGGTCATCAAATGTGCGAGAAGGAGCATCTGCCACCATATTGTCCTTACCCTTCTGGTAAGTGGTCGCATAGTCATAACCCATGAGTTGGAGAACCCATTTTAGGTGTGCTGGGGAGGAGACCCGTTGTTCCAGGAAAGTTTCCAGACTCTGGAGATCAGTCTTGATGCATAAATAATTCCCCAATAGGGATGGCTGCCACTTCTGTACTGCATGCAAAATAGCCATCATGTCCTACTGAGATGTAGATGTGGAAAAATGCTTACCGGAAAGGTCTCATGAAGGCGGCAAGCCCATTGGTGCAACAAAGACACCTGCATATCTATCCAAGGAAGTAGTAGAGACTGTTGGTGGGTGCATCTGAAGGGAATGGAGCTGAGCAATGATACCATGTGAATTCTTCTTAAGGATCTTTTCCAAGCAATGTGAATTGATGATGCAGAGAGACCCTGGTTGTAAGCCCATAAATTTGTGTTGTGTCCCATTGACTGAAAACTGCATCCAAAGTTCATCAAAATCCCATAAGATGGGGCCAAGTGTGCGTAACCATTGAACGCCCAAAACTACATCACATCCACCTAAGGACAATGCAAACATGTCAGAGCACAGGTTATAATATTCCATAGAGATGTGCACATTATGACACTTCCCCTTGCAAGGTAAGGTGCCCCCATTAGCAACCATGACTTCAAAGTTGGAACAAGGATGGACAAAACAATCAGCCTGTTTGGCAATCCGAGGGTCAATGAAGTTATGAGTGCTACCAGAATCAATGAGTATGATAAGAGGGAGCTTCTTGAAGTATCCCCGGACCCGCATTGTTTGTGGGGTGGTGACGCCAGTTACAGCATGGAGAGAGATCTCGGGTGGGTCATCTTGAGATGGGGTGTCAACAGGCGGGTGTTGAATGTCGACCTGAACATCTACTGTATCTGGAGCTTCTTCACCAAGTTCTGAGGCACGCGGAGAATCCACATCCAAGAGATAGAGCTTTTATTGAACACATCTATGTCCCCGAGTGAATTTCTCATCACAATTATAACAAAGCCCTTTTTTTGGCGTGCCTGCATCTCTGTTTCAGACAAATGCTTGATAGGAGTTGGTCGAGGAGCAGGCGTGATGGGAGTTTGTTGGGAACCCATATTTCTAAAGGGAACAAAGGTGGTTTTGGAGTGTTGTTGAGCTACGATCTTGTCCTCGGCCAGCTTAGCCAACCCTAGGACTTCCATCATTGTGTTGGGACAGAACATTTTGACCTCTGAGCGGATTTCATCCTTGAGACCACTGATAAAACAACTCCTGTAGAATTCATCAGACAATCCTTCTGTGTGATTGGCTAGTTTCTCAAATTTTGTTTGATACTCTCTCACTGTGCTATTTTGGTGAAGTTTAGTGAGTGCTCCTGTGAAGTCGTCAAAAGCATTAGGACCAAATCGTGACAAAAGGAGTTGGCAAAAATCTGTCTAGTTTGGCTCGAGATGAGCTTTGATGTACCAACGGTACCATTGAAGGGCTTGTTGTTCCAAATGAAAGGATGCAAGTGGAACTTTCTGGACATCAAAAGTATTATGCAGACTAAAATATTGTTCTGCTCGGTATATCCATCCAGTCGGATCAGTACCATTGAAGTGAGAAAAATCAAGCTTCAGCCCATGAAAATTGTTGGAAGAAGAGAACCCGGTGGCTGCAAAAGATTCTGGTTGTCGGTTATTGTTCATGGATGAATGCTGAAGATGGAGGCTGAGAAATTTTTCATCCAGATCTTGGAGTTTGGTTTGGATGGCTGCAAGTGCTTCTTCCATGGTTTTTGCTCCTGCGTGGGTGGCAACCACAACCAAGAGTTTTTGTTTTGTTTTGGAAATGGATAGAAAAACACAAACAAAAGCTTATTTAGTAAAGGAAAATTTGGATTTGGGAAAAACTCGGATTGGTAATTGGGGTTTGACTAGGATTTGGACACTTTCTGATGGACAGGGAGGCAAGAAATGGGGATTTCAGAAGCGGGGTGAAAAAAAGGGAAAATTTGGCAGAGAGGGACAAAGAAGCAGAATTAGGAAATGAACTCTGTGGTAAAATTTGAAGGTGATTGGGTGAAATCCGAGGAAGTTATGGTAAACCCTAAAAATAGACAAATGTGATATTTCGGGTGTTGGGAAGTGGAATGTGGGATAGGGTCCTCAAGAATGAAATATGCAGAATGGGATTGTAGGGGTGTCAGAGAAGTTTTAAGGGAAATGGAGTTAAAACAAGGGAGATATGGAGAAAAGACTTTTTTTTTTCTTTTTTTTTTTCCAGAATGGAGCAGCTACAACTCGGAAGGGATCTGAACAGATAGATCTGCAATGGCCCGGAAGTGAGCATAAATAGAGGGATCTGAAACAGTGTTGAATGGAGTGAAAATGGCTGGATCTGAAATAGATCTGAAACGGCTGATCTGGAATGACTTTCAGAATGGATCTGAACGGCTGGATCTGAAACGACATAGCAGTGATCGACAAGAGTTCAGCTGAAAATAGATATGGACCCCAGGTATGTGCGGCTTCCTAACAGTCCAGGGGTTTCACTCGGCCACCAATGCTGTCTAATGGCTTGCGTATTGGGGAAGTACCCCCTCACTCCACGGCTCAGGTAAAACTGATAACCGCTTTGCCACAAACAACAACTCTTGGTTTACCTCACGGGTGGGAACTAGTCAATCAGATAGGGGTCGTTGCCCTTTTTGCTGGAAGGTCCTCTCAATGGGCCAGCTACTTCGGGGTTCCTGTGGTACTCCTCACAATGAGTTTTAGGGATTATGCCCAAGTACTTCCCACAGTTAAGCGAATAGGGATTATTCCCAAATTCGAACCTGCAACAAATGCGAAAAAAAATTTGGCAGAAATTTCACCCAGCGAGCCCAAGAAAGTACTCTGATACCAGATGTGAAGAACATGCAATAATTAATTAATGCAAATACACGAGATATCAGAAATAATAGAACTCAGAATCACTTTTATATTGATCACGTGTCACTTCAAGGGGGCAACCTCCTTTGAGCAAGCTCAATACAATTAACTTCATGGTGCCTTCATAGGCCTCAACACACACTTATATACTAAGTCTAGGTGCCAATACCATGGGTCAATACCATGTGTCAATACAAACCATGGGCCAATACAAAATATAGATCAACAATTATTACGGGTCAAAACCATGGGCCAATACAAACTATGGATCAACAAAACTATGGGCGACTTACAAAGCATATGCGCCAACAACAATAACACAAACTATGGATCAACAAATACTACGGGACGACTTACAAAGCATATGTGTCCAACAACAATATACTAACAAAGTAAAGACATGGGTTCCTAACATCATCCATCTTCTTCCTTCAACCTATAAACCCATTTATTCTGCAATGATCTTTTACCTGTAGGAAACTTAACCAAATCCCAAGTCTGGTTTCTTACCAATGAATCCATCTCCTCATTCATGCCTTGCTCCCACTTCTTTCTAGTTTCCACCTGCATTGCTTCTTCATAGCATTCTGGTTCACCAGAATCAATCATCAATAAATAATACAATGAAGGAGATAATCGTTCAGGGGGTCTACTTAACCCGGTAGATCTTCTAACACTTGCAGGAGTTTGAGGTACCTACTATTGTTCTTGATTTTTTGACACCTTTGGAACTTCATTTTCTTTGATTTCATCAAGCACTGTGTACTCTGTGTTTTTCTTTTCCTGTTTCTTTCCCTGCAATTGATCTTTATTGACGACATTTTCATTGAATACCACATCTTTACTACTAATGATTTTGTTATTTTCATAATCTCATAAGCGATAACCAAAATCATCAACCCTGTATCCAATAAAGGTTCATTTCTTGGATTTAGCCTCAAGCTTTGTTCTATTTTATTTATCAATATGGACAAATTCTTCACAACCAAAATGTCTCAAAAAATAGCAGTTTACCTTTTTACCTGTCCATGACTCATTTGGAATACCACCATCCAAAGCACTTGAAGGCCCTATGTTTATTAACTAAACAATAGTATCTATAGCATCTTCCCAAAACTGTAAAGGAAACCCTGCGTGCAATCTCATACACCTTGCACGCTCCATGATTATTCTGTTCATCCTTTTTGACACACCATTTTTTTGTGGTGTTCCTGCGACTGTATTCTCCCTACGAATCCCATGGTATGAACAGTAACTATCAAACTCCTTGCCACAGTATTCACCTCTAATATCATATCTGAGACACTTCAACATTTTTCTTGTCTCATTCTCAACCAAAGTTTTCCATTTCTTAAAAGTAGCAAACACATCATATTTCTGTCTAATGCAATAAATCCAAGTTTTTTTGGTTGCATCATCAATAAAAGTAACATAATAACGAGATCCACCAAGAGATTGTACTTGAGCCAATCCCCATACATTTGTATGTACAAGATCTAACTTTTCACTCTTCTTCTATTTCCCAACCCTGAGAAATCTGACTCTCATTTGTTTTCCATAAACACGGTTCTCATAGAATTCCAAACTTACCTGCTTCATATCTGGCAACAACTTCCTTGGGTGGATAATCTGCATCCCCTTCTCATTCATGTGGCCAAGCCTATGATGCCACAATGTTGTATCTATTCATGTGGAAGCTAAAGAGATAGAACAGTCAGTATTTTGAGGACATAAATACAATGTACCTATCCTTTCTCCTTATGCTATCACCATTGATCCTTTAGTGATATTCCACCACGTTTCTCCAAACGTAGATAAACAACCACCATCTCCCAACTGCCCTATTGAGATCAGATTTATTTTCATAGCAGGAATATGCCTTACATATTTTAGCAGCTATTCACCATTCTTTAACTTTATCCGTACCTTACCCATTCCAAAAAATTTACATGGTTCATCATCACCCAATAAAACATGTCCAAAATCACCTGGAACATAATCATGAAATAATTTCCTATGGGATGTAGCATGACATGAATCCCTTGAATCTACTACCCAGTAATCACTAGTATTATCTAATGCAAGAATCAAAGCATATTGTAACATATCACTTGCTACATTTGCAACTCGAATTCTCCAAATATCAATTTAATAGACTCAAATAGACTAAAATAAAACTATCTGACGCATTTATAGACTCAAGATAAGTTCCAAACAAGTATGAAAGTGTAATGTCCCTTTTTAAAAAAATTATTACAATGGAAAAATTTTTCACCTTTTTCCCAATTCCGACCTTTGACTAGTTTTGATGTCTAGGTCTCCAAATTGACGCAAATGATCCCAAATATTATGAGGAGGTATATGACTGATATTAAGACTTGAATATGATGTTCAAGGATGAATTATGGCCCTCCAAATACTTCTACAAATTTTTTTAATATTCTGGACCAAGTATGGAATTTTACAAGCAATTTGAGGTTCAAATCCCCCTAGGGTAAGTTCTGAAAATGGCTCTCCAAATGCCTCCAAACCCACTCAAAATTATTAAAAGATGTAGGGGATGTCTAAAGTACATTATTTAGGTCTCATTTGCACCATTAACCAATTATTAAGTTTGTTCTAAACTTCTCCCAAACAACAACAAAACTCACTAGTTCGACCTTGGGGGAAATGGCATCAAATCTTCTCCAAATGTAATGAAACTTCACAAAATGACTTCAAATGCTTATATACTGAACATTAAACTTGTATAATACATCGATAAAATTCCATCCATCAATAAACCATCAGTATTTTACTTATCCATTCCAATCCATCAACATTACATTGGTTCACAACAAGGTAGTGGGGAAATGGCAATGCTTGTCCATTAATGAGCAATTTAACATAGTTTTTTATTGGAATATCGACTTGTGGATCTTATGATATGGTTATTACAGATATATATATATCATCTTATATGTACATGAATTCAAAATGGCATTCCTTCACTACTATATGCAACCACAAGAGCGCTATGTAAGAGCTATGGGGAAAATGGCACCATTTCTTCATTAAAAATCACATTTATACATTTCCACTTGGAATTTTGACCTGAAGCTTTATGGAGATGAATAAAAGAGTATTTAATTCATATTATAAAATAAATGGGGCATTAGAATCTCCCCCAAAGAGTACAATAGCTCACCAAAAATGCCCTCCCTTAAGGAGCAAGAATATGCTATCAAAACTGGAAATGGTTGAGAGAAGGTGTTGCACTAGAAGAAACCATGATATGCCTTGTAGCTTACACCTGCAACAAATGACTTCATTAAATCTCCAAATGAAAGGTCTGAATGTCCTTTCCAATTACCAACTTGGATGGGAATCTTTCAACCTCGAAATTGGCTAAGGAAAGAAAGTAGTCATCCACTAGCTCTCCCTCTTCACAAATGCAATTGCAAATTATAACAATGATCAAAATTTGTCATTCTTCTTTTTTCATGACTTTTATAAACTTCTAATGTCCTAAATGGGTCGAATTCCTTCCAATAGATTCATGCCAACTCAATTTGGGAAGAGATTCCCAAGTATGCCACTTGTCCTGCCAATTCTATCCCTCTCCTTCTCCCAATTTGAATTGGTGTCTCTTTGCCTACCCTAACTCACTTGAGCGCCCTCTTGTAGGCTATTTTTAGTCCTGACATGTCATATGTCAGCCCTCAGGTCTGATTTGTGTCATAGGTGTCATATCATCTTCATCATTGTTGTCATAGAGCTAGGGAATATATCCCAAGTGTCTTACTAGCTCCAAATTGCCTCTTCCTCTTCCATGGGAGTTATTCTTCCACTCCAATTCGACCTTACATGATTCATTCCAAGTATATTGACCTTATAACTCACCCCAAGAACATTTGGCTTCTTATGGATTAGAAATGGCAAGAGTAGGATGCCATGTGGCATGGAAAATCTAGCTTGTGTGGGTCCCACATCCTCCATGTGTCTTCATGATCAATTGCCACTTTGATTTTCTCTTGTATTTATTTATTTATCTCCTTTATTAAATATTTATGCCATTCTAATGTGCAAACATCATTTATTATCCTCCTTATGCCAAATCCCAAAGCTTCCACCCTCAACCTAGGAAACTAGTAATTTTCCTCCTAGGCAATATTTTGACCCTTAACATCAATTTGACAAACTCTCATGAATATGGTCATTGGGATTAGGCCCTTGTGACCCAATGCCAAATTTGGGACATGACAAATCCTCCCTTCCCAATATTGCTTGTCCTCAAGCAATTTCAAACATGGGTGTTGAAGAACCTGCTTTCTGTATAATGCTTTGAAGTTGCCACTGAGTTGCCCAACTTTGAGTCTTTGAGATTCCATTAAGATTCTAGATAGGAACCACCATGCTTGCTGCTTCACTACTCTGATTAAAATCACTTTATTAAGTGGGAAATCCATTTCCCATACTGCTTGTTTCCCCAAAAAATTGAAACCAATGAAACAAAAATTATTCCAGGGTCCCATTGCTTGTATTGCACCCCAACAATTAAGAGTGCTCTCCAATCCATACCATCAGATAAGAGGACTCTTGGATCCCATTTTCTTGTATGCATTCTTCCAAACATCATGTGTACAAAATATATATCATCAAAGTACATAAAAACATAATGAAAATGTACATCAAGAAGATGCTTCATCAAAGAGGAATGAAAGTGCTTATACCTCCAAGCAAGTAGACCACCATTTTCCAAGTGCATACAATCAGCAAGTAACCAATCAAATTTGATCCAATGACATAGGTGAGGATCCCATGTCCTATAATTCTGCTCCAAAAGGATGTGATATGAATCAAAATATTCAGCCATGTATTCTTTCATCCAAGAAGTGAATGAAGAATCTCCACTAAAATCTGAACCAAATAATGAGCAAGAAAAAAAAGGAGACTGCAAATGACTCAAAGAAGTCTCACCCATACATCCATGAATGTGAGAATCATAAAGATATAACAAAGTATGTGGCTTCCAACAAAAATGTTCTCCAATCATAAATCTATTCACCCAAGTGTTGGATGAAGTTCCTCCAACATCAAATGAACCAAGTGTTGAGCAAGAAAAACCATGAGTCTTCAAGTGACTCAAATGCATATCATAGGTGCATCTAGGTAGATGTGCATCATCATAAAGTAACAAAGGATGTTGCTTCAAATGTGAATAATAATGTGCTCCAACCATGTCATCATAAAAAGTAAATCTAGGAGTTCCATACTCCTCATGTGGCACCATAAAAAAGAACCCTTTCACCCATACTTCATTGAGACTAATGTTGCAAAAAATGTAATTGTAGAATGTAGGAGAATGAACTAACTCACCCAAATGATCAAAAAGTGCAGAAGTTTCAGCATGGGAAGGATCCATGTGGTTAGTATCATGAAGCTCCTTCAAAAGTGTGAAACCTTTGTTGTAGATTAGTTCCAATGTAGAGGAGTCATACTCTTCTTTAAAAATTGCATAACCTTCATCAAGAGACAATTCAAGTTCCTCTTCCACCACATCAAGTGTTTGGATCTCATCAAGTTCATCTTCAAACACATCAAGAACATTCAAATTTCCACATTTCTTATGATCCACCATGTCATGAGAATCCTCCAAACAATCTACCATTTGACAATCGGAAACATAGAAGGAAAAACAAGTATCATGCAACTTTTCAAGAAGTTGCTCATTTTGAATTGTGAGCTTATGATTATCCTCATTATTCTTCAAGTATGCATCATGTAACAATTCATTAAGCTCAAACAAATGGTTTCTATCAAAAATCAAAGACGTGAAATTACCTTTGATGTGGCACATTTCTCTTTGAATCTTCTCCATGTCTTCAAGGAAGTATGTTTCCTCCAATGAAGTAGCTCTCCAACAAGAATTTGACACCAATGCTTGAGTGTCATGGAGAATGTTGAGGGACTCTTGGATCTTATTTTCATTCATCTTTAAGAACCCTTCAAGAAAATGAGGCTCTTGCAAATGAACCTCCTCATCTTCTTCCTTCTTGCTTGGACCAACTTCATGAAGCTCAAGTGGTGATGGGGAAGTTGATATTGTTTCTTCTTCAACTGCTACAAGGTATTCATTTTAATGCTTAGAAGAATTTTGTCTTGTAGCAATATTGTCAAAAGTGATCTCTATGTCACCAACATAGAGGTGTGAGCACCCATCAGTAGGTACTCTTTCATAGTTCAAGCATCCATCAGTAGATTCTCCTTGAATAATGTCCAAGGTAGAATGTGTCTCGAAATGATCTTCAATATTTTCAATAGGACCTTCTTCATGCTCATGTGATGTCTCTTCATCTTTTTCAAAGTCACTTGGGAGTGACTTTCGATCCTCTTCATGTACTGCTTCTTCTACTTCATCTATTTCAGAACTAGGTGGTTCATGGGTCTCGTCCTTTTGCTCCTTCAAGCAAGCTGATGCATTTTTCCCTTTGGTTTCCTTAAGATCAATATATTTGGAATCTCTATTTTGAAATGGATTCTTATTACCTTCCTTCATCTTAAGCTTGTTTGAGATAATGAGGTATTGATCAAATGGTAGGATGTTTCTGCAATCTTCACTCAAAATTTTCCATTCAATTAGAAGTTCTTGCACATTATTGGGCTCAAGAAATTTTGGTGCAGTTGGCCTTGGTGTTCTCTGAAATTCATTTTCTATATTATGGGGTCCCGTGCTTGAGAAAATATGCTCACCCATTGGCTTCTTTTCCTCATCATGAGAACTGTTGTTGCCTCCCATTATTCCTTTGCTCCCAAGTTGGCTAGCCATCAATTCGAATATTTTCATCATATTTTTGTTTATATATTCAAAGAATAGTATTAAGTGTTTCCTATACTCTTCAATATCATCTGAAGTTCCCTTCTCATCCCTAGCCATAGTTTCCTCAAAAAATGCTCTTATTTTTCTACTTTCTCCTCTTCAACAAAGTACTTTGGGTTTCAATATCTAATGGTGGTCCCTGACTTATTGTCCTCATGAATATTAGACCACATCAAGTTCCAATATCATACTCTGATACCACTGTAATTTCCCTTTTAAAAATTTTTATTACAATGGAAAAATTTTCACTTTTTCCCCAATTTCGACCTTTGACTAGTTTTGATGTCTAGGTCTCCAAATTGACCCAAATGATCCCAAATATTCTGAGGAGGTATATGACTGATATTGAGACATGAATATGATTTTCAGGAATGAATTATGGCCCTCCAAATACTTTTTCAAACTTGTTTAAGATTCTGGACCAAGTATGGAATTTTACTAGCAATTTGAGGTTCAAATCCCCCCAGGGTAAGTTCTGAAAATGGCTCTCCAAATGCCTCCAAAACCACTCTAAATTATGAAAATAGGTAGGGGATGTCTAAATTACATTATTTAGGTCTCATGTGCACCATTAATAAATTATTAATTCTGTTCTAACCTTCTCCCAAACAACAACAAAAATCACTAGTTCGACCTTGGGGGAAATGGCATCAAATCTTCTCCAAATGTAATGAAACTTCACAAAATGTCTTCAAATGCTTATATACTGAACATGAAACTTGTATAATACATCAATTACAGTCCATAAATCAATAAAATATCATTATTTTACTTATCCATTTGAATCCATCAACATTACATTGGTTCACAACAAGGTAGTGGGGAAATGGCACTGTTTGTCCATTAATGAGAAATTTAACATAGTTTTTCTTGGAATATCGACTTGTGGATATTATGAGATGTTTATTATAGATATATATATCATATAATATGTACATGAATTCTAAATGGAATTCCTTCACTACTATATGCAACCACAAGAGCGCTATGCAAGAGATATGGGGAAAATGACACCATTTCTTCATTAAAAATCACATTTATACATTTCCACTTGGAATTTCGACCTGAAAATTTTTGGAGATGAATAAAAGAGTATTTTATTCATATTATAAAATAAATTTGGAATTATAATCTCCCCCAAATAGTACAATAGCTCACCAAAAATTCCCTCCCTCAAGGAGCAAGAATATGCCATCAAAACTGGAAATGGTTGAGAGAAAGTGATGCACGAGAAGAAACCATGATCTTCCCTATAGCTTACAACTGCAAAAAATGACTCCATTAAAGCTACAAATTAAATGTATGAATGGCCTTTCCAATTACCAACTTGGATGGGAATCTTTTACCCTCGAAATTGGCTAAGGCAAGAAACTAGTCATCCACTAGCTCTCCCTCTTCACAAATGCAATTGAAAATTCTAAAAATGATCAAAAGCTATCGTTATTATTTGTTCATGACTTTTATAGACTTATAATTTCCTCCATGGGTGGAATTAATTCCAATAGATTCATGCCAACTCAATTTGGGAAGAGATTCCCAAGTATGCCCTTGTCCTTCCAATTCTAGCCCTCTCCTTCTCCCAATTTGAATTGGTGTCTCTTTGGCTGCCCTAACTCACTTGAGTGCCCTATTGGGAGATATTTTTAGCCCTGAAATGTCATAAATGTCATATGTCATCCCTAAGGTCTGATTTGTGTCATAGGTGTCATATCATCTTCATCATTGTTGTCATAGAGCTAGGGAATCTAGCCCAAGTGTCTCACTAGATCCAAATTGCCTCTTCCTCTTCCATGGGAGTTATTCTTCCACTCCAATTCAAACTTACATGACTCATGCCAAGTATATTGACCTTCTAACTCACCCCAAGAAAATTTGGCTTCTTATGGATTAGAAATGGCAAGAGTAGGATGCCATGTGGCATGGCAAATCTAGCTTGTGTGGGTCCCACATCCTCCATGTGTCTTCATGATCAATTTCCACTTTGATTTTCTCTTGTGTTTATTTAGTTAGATCATTTATTAAATATTTATCCCATTCTAATGTGCAAACATCATTTATTATCCTCCTTATGTCAAATCCCAAAGCTTCCACCCTCAACCTAGGAAACTAGTAATTTTCCTCCTAGGCAATATTTTGACCCTTAACATCAATTTGACAAACTCTCATGAATATGGTCATTGGGATTAGGCCCTTGTGACCCAATTCCAAATTTGGGACATGACAAAACACACCTTCTCAAGACAAGTGAGAAACTAGCTTGATTTCCCCCACATTGGAATACTAGTTTTTCAACTTGACCCAAACACTTCCTAATCATCCCAAGTCTTCTCAAACAACTCCAATTTGACCATGAAACTCCCAAATCAACACAAATAACTTAATAAAATAATTCAAGGAGCTGATATTAGAATTTAATAAACATTGTCTTAAGATTGCTTAACCATACTAGCATATTTGCACATAAATCACCCATAAACTTGAACATTGAACATCATATGATGAAAATATCTGAAAATATTTATTAAGAATGTATGGAGACAGTAAATATACTGATTAAAAATATATATGGCTCTTACAGAAGCTCTAAATCCAAAAAATACATAGATAGAAAAGCAGTGGTGCACCCCTCCACCAAAAGAGATGCTGAATAGGGTAGATTTAGTAAAATGATGATATCTCGGGCATACATAAACCTTTTTGAGTGAAAAAAAGCGTTTCTCACTGTAAATGATGCTTTGAATACAATGGAATAGGTCTCACATCCCATAAATGCTCAAAAATATCGAAACTAGAACCACCATTTTGTCCCACCAACACCGGTCCAAGCTATAAATCAATAGAAAGAAACTTCAAATGATAGGAATTAGACCCCACTACTGTAGATGAAAATATAAATTGAAATAAATATTTGTAGAGAAATATGAAAGTGATTTCTTCCCTCAATAATCAGTTGCAATGAAGCACAGTGAAGAGATCTAGATGATCTCCTCCTCTCTACTAGCTAGGGTGGAATCTTTCACCACCGAAACTAGTTCAAAAATGCAAGGGGCACATTTCTCAAGCTTGAGAATCTCAATGGATCTCCAATACCAAAATCCAAATGACCAAAATCCATTTCACTTGTGTATTCATCCCTTTTATAAATCTTCATGGAGCATTTCCCCCTCATTCTAGAATTCTCTCACACATATTCAATAAAATATTAATAAATGTTATTTTTATGAGATAATGCCACATAGGGACTCATTTAATTCCTCTCTAATGTTGTTTGGCCAAATAATAACTAAATCTACTTTGTAAATTCGAATTTTAGAGGCTTAGCTTGATTTTGGGGAAGTTACATTAGCATGTGGGCCCACCCTTATCCTCTAGTGCCCTCCTTGGCTGAATTTAGGACCTGCAACATGTCATAGATTGTCATAAGTTGTCATAAGCTATCATAGGACCTGATTCTTGTCATAACTTGTCATAGATGTCATAGGTTGTCATAGATTTGTTGTTTTTAGCTTGGGGAGTTACAACCGATGAGATTCCTCCATGATAGGATTCCTTCCACCTTGGATGGGAGTTACACCACACATTTAGACTCATTCCCCCCACTAATTCTCCCTCCTTGTCCAAATTATCTCAAAATATCAATAAAATTGATTTTTAGGAGAGAATGATTCCTTGCTTCATAAATTTTTCCCTTGGACTTTGGTTTTCCATAGTGCCTCGTGACCCCAACTCACTACTTTACTATTCTTCTTTAATTTGTCTAAGTGACTTTAGACCATTAAATTCCCTAGTAATGGAGTGGTGCATAGTAAATTTTTTTGGGACATTACATATAAACTCCTCCAGTAATCCCGATTCCCCAATCACAAGTTTTCCAGATTACTCCACTAAGAATTTTTCATAATCATTTCACAAAGAATTTCCAAATATTATGAATCATGGGAATAATATCGTAATCAATCGTTCATTTTCAGGCTATTTTGGTATGCCTTTGCTTACTTATATTTATGTTCTTGTTTACGTGGTAAATTTTTATTAAGAACAATAGAAGTGATACATCATGTGTTATGTTTATCTCTCTAGTGATGGTAGGTGAGCCAAAGAATCACTCTACATCTTTCATACTATAGTAGTTGCATTTCATATATTGCATCACAAAAAACCCTAAACAATGGACTGAGTTGCAACTAGTAAAACCTCAAATTTGTAATGACTACCAACATAGAATCTTTATGGGTTTTTTATACCAAACAATAAAGCGGATAATTGGTACTTTTCACTGAGAGAAACCCTACTAATTACATAGGTAAATTCTACCCTATCAACATATTCTTGTATATATAAAACATGAAAGGAGCATTTCAAGCACTTAGAACGTGTACTATTTCTCCTAGAAGAAAATCAATTTTATGCAAAAATGTCAAAATGCACTTTTGGTAAGGAATAAGTGAAATACCTCGGCCATATCATATCCAAGGAAGGGGTCGATGTAGATTCAATAAAAATCAATCCAAACATGAAATGACCTAAACCCAATAACATATCAAAATTAAGGGGATTACAACGGTTAACAGGTTATTACTAAAGGTTCATAAAAACTATGCACATTTGACAACATCAATGTTGAATCTACTAAAGAAAAAACAAAATCATTGGAATAACAAGGTGGAAGAATGTTTTGAATCCTTGAAAAAAATTATGTTATCCGAACTAGTGTTAGCACCCCCTAATTTTACAAAACCCTTCGTAGTAGAATGCATTGCTTAATGGTTTGGATTAGGCACAATATTATTGTAATAAGACCACTTGACAGCCTTTGATTAGAGTCGAAAGCTTAACAGGAGAGAAAATTTAAAATCCACATATGATAAAGTGATGCTTTCAATTATACATGCATTAAATAATTGTCGATAATATCTTTTAGGGAGTAAGCTTTTGATATGTAATTATTATAATCGACTTTATTATCTACTACAACAAAATACCATTGTCCACTAAACAACAAAAGTTGGTTGAGAAATTTCCACCTTCAATATGGAAATATTACATAAAAAGGAGAATAAAAATATAGATATGGATGCATTATCACATAAAGACGAAGAAGTAACAACATATGCGACATTGGTTATGGTTCCTCATTGGTTAGATGAAATATGAGTTGAATATGACAAGCGCCTCAAATCTTATTCCATAATTAATAACTTGGCCTAAATCCCAAATTTTAACTAGGGAGATGACATCCTGCGGTAGAAAGAGAGATATATTTGTTCTATGGATATTATACACCCTTAGTCTATGTAACATGAATATATGATGCTCCTAGTCAGAATTAGTTGAGCACGACAAGATTGCATGTATTAATCTAGAGTTTTGTAATACCCCCAGTTTTGACTTGGAATGTATTTAATCAAAATTATGTAAATGATGTAAATATGCTAGTATGGATTCCTCGTGCGGAGCTCAAGGCCAAGGCCCGACTACAAAATGGCTAGGCATGTATGATGCACATATTTTTATTTGGACCATATGATTGGCTTATCATGCCAATTCGAAATGTATGTAAATATAATTTTGAAAATTAATAAAATGGTCCAAGATGGTTGTGTAAAGAGCACTAGAGGGGCTATGATTCCATCAAAGAGGAAGAGGAAAGGGGGGCTATGGGGAAACCAAATCCTATTTTTCCATGTTTCAACCTTATAACTAATCCAAAATCTTTTGTGTGCCTTAAATAAGCCAACTACCTTCTCTTGACTATCAAATCTAATCATTGAATGCATATGTGAGGTTGGTGGGAAAAGTCATTTCATGTAGATATTGAAGCATGGGGGTTGTGACAGTTATGTCAGCTGTCAACAATCCTACTTCTTCTATGGTCAGAAGTTATGTCAGTTATATTTTCACCCTTACCTCATATCCTTGGAGTCAACACTCTTTTGATCATTCTCTCATGCATGTTTTCTACACTACATAGAGCTTTCCATGGATGTTCATGTCCATTACCAGACTGTGTTTAACCCAAAAATTTGAATTTGAAGACAAAGCTACATTTTTGGAAGGGAAATTAGATGGATTTCGGTGAGCATGAAGGTTGGGAAATCTAGGAACCTTTACCCATTGAGATCTGCTACTTTTGGATGCTCTCGAAGCCATGGATTAATGTTGCAGGAGGTTCTCCAATAGCTTACAGCAGATTGGACTCTTACTACACTCACTGGTAAGCACTGTAAGGGTTGGATTTCCTAAGGGAACTGTGGATCAGTGAAGGGAAATGTCTTGATTTTGTTGTGTGTGGAATTTGGAAGGAGTTCCATGGCTGTGAAGGCTTAGTGAGGTCCATGTAGATCTCTAGTTGAGCTTTTGGCTAAGCACGGTGAGAAAAATGGGTTGTGGGCTGAGAGATAGAATCCTATAGATGTTCCTTCGCCCTGGTGGCTTCATATCCCAGTTTTGCGGTGGCCTCTTAGCAGAAAGAGTATATGTTGGAAAAAGCGCCTATGGCTGGGTGGAAAATCACCCTTACACAACTAGTTGCTTGGATATTCTTTGCTTAAAGATAAGTATTCTTTTGTATCTGATGTGCAATGATTTTTAATTTATATGCCTTTAAATTTCATGTTGTGTGTGTGGATTGAGTTCATTCCACTGTGTGTTTTTTATTTACATGTCTGCACATGCATTTTAGCTGTATAAATTCATAATTGTGGTTATGGGGTGAAATTTTGAGGCCTCGATTTAGGTAATGTCCTCTCCTACTAGCCAAATTGGGGGATGGGGACAGTACACGTTTACGTGCTATTTTATCACATGGTCATGCTTTTCCTTTGGGGACTGTGTGTTCCTCGAGGTCATTATTAAGGATAACTATGGCCAACAATAGTTTATTAGTATAAGAAACACGACCACATCTCAAGGCCACAAAACATGAAAGAAAGCTTAAAAAACAGAAATCCATGGATGCAAAACATGCATGGAAGGCACTTGTGTGACAAGCATTTGCTCTACACTTGAGCTTATCACCTTCCTAGCCTAGAAATGGAGGATCCATGGTTGAGAGAAAAGGAGACAAAGAAAGTGATTGAAAGTATCAAATCTCTAGAGGAATTGAAAGTGATAAGGTCAAAACGGTCCAAGGTTTGTGTTTATTTTTCCAAGGAGAAGCTAGTGATTAGTTTCTTCAACTGCATAGAGATCTTGAGTGGAGATCAAAGAGCCACATCAGAGATCAACATTAGCAAGGGATCAGTACCTGTGGCTAAAGTCATGAGGATCTAAAATTTGGTGAAGGGAACACTGCATCAAGACTCAAGTATTTGAATTGTTGTAATGTTACTATTACATTTAATATAGATTAGTATTCTTTCCTCCCCACCCTCCCCCCCAAAAAATATCTATTGATTGGTTTATGTGAAAATGCATGAATTCTATTGGGATGTGATTTACTTTACCTATACATAGCTTAGATTTTATTATGTATTTTTTCAATACGATGCAAAAGTGTTTGAGGAAGGTGCTTGTTTGAATTGTGTGCAAGAATGAGAACTTTTTCACAGTTATATTTGGAAAGGACCAATGCACTCAAGAGCATTGGATGAATGAAGGAAGTGAGTTTTCCTTCCATACCTCCTTTTTCCCTTTTTCTATTAACTTGCATGTAGATCTAAAGAAAGTGTGATTAGAATCTAGACTAGCGATTATCGGAGAGCTTGACCCACTCTCTAGGAATATCAACTTAGTGATAAAGGTGGATTACCCAACCACAGAAATGGCGACCATACTACGGATGGTTGTAAATAATAATCTCTATGTATAGTGTTTGCTTTTGATTTATTTAACATTCTAGAATCTATAGTACTTCTTGCATGCTGATAAGAACATAAGGAATGAACCAAAAATTATTATTTTTAGAAATCTACATTGTTTAGGCTATTGTTTCTATAAAAAAATTCGCAACGTGTGCCTATTATCATTAACAGACACAACCACTCAAGGTTTCTTTGTAGACAAAATACAAGATTATGTTTTTCTTCCTTAGAACATCTACAAGTGCATTGTAAAACTCAAAAAAACCCTACTTTTAAATTTAAAAATCGATTGCATGCGTTGCATGGATGCTTAAAGATGCAATTTGCTTAATTCTAGGTTTAAACATTTCTTTTTTGCATTTGATTGTTGCATGAAATAGGAGTGAAACTGGAATTTTTGGATGATCAAGTTTGTTTTTTATCATGAATTCAAATTTTAAAAAGAATGTGTAAGTGTTTGCACATGCATTTTGATTTATTATCTTCTCAGTCACTAAAAAGTATATTCGAATTTTTTGAACAATGATTTTGTGTTGCATTTAAGAAAAGAAACATGACATCTTTTTCCCTTTTCTTGGGCTGTTGAAATTTTTCCCCGCATCATTGAAAGAAATGTGAAATGTATTTTTGCATTTTAATGATCTTTATTATTACAACAAAATTGGAACTCATCTCAAACACCATATAAGTTTCATTACATACATTGACTAACAAAAAACATAAAAATCAATGGATAAATTAAAAGCAACAAAATTTGTTTTTACAGGAAACACTCATAGCTTAGATTGTAGAGCCTCGATGCGAGCGGAGAGTTAATTCTCCAATGCTATTGAAACTTAACTAGCCTCCACTAAAAGGAGTTAAAATCCATTAGTGGCAAATAACACTTGTTATGAAAGTGTGCCTAACATGCATGTCAAGCATTAGGTCAAGCTAGGCAAGTATAGACATTATCCCTTTTTCTTGTTCAATGGTCTATGTGTGTATGGGAGCTTTAGCAAAATTAGCTACTCCTCAAGGTGGCACAATTTCTCTTGGAGTTTCGTGTCTAGGACTTAGTCCTATGTTCCATGCCCATACACAAGGACCTGACCAATGACTGTAAACCCCCCCGTCTATTGATTTGTGAAGTGGTAACCTTAGTGGCTTTTCCTAGGTTTCACATAGTTGACTGCAAGAGGGAAGTGCTTTTCATACCTGAGACAAATGTATAACACTTATTTCAACTCTCATATAGGGTACTTGGATTCATGAGTGTAATTGCACCTTGGGTGAATGTTGCATGAGATTTATTGTAACTATCTCCATCTCACCTTTGATAGTTGGTTCTCGGACTTGATAATATCAGGTTAATCATCAGAATGTTAGTTTATCCATTTTATTGTTGTTGCTTTTATATTTATTAGTTAGGGGATTTCTTCTTGGTGGTTTGTGTCTGATGTGACCTTATGTTTTTTTTTTTTTTCAATAGATATAACTGGTTGAACTTAATCAAGTAAAATTGGTTGACCATCCAATCCGCCATTCTAGGCGGTTAAGAGCGTATCATGTTTGAAGTGTAGGACCAACATTAAATCAAAGACATTTAAATAACCAAAACCAATTTAGACCAAGAAAGACTTAAAAACGGGTTGGGACAACCCTAAAATATAAGTATCCATACATTCATGAAACGAACGGGACATGTCGGGACATTTTGGCCCACCTAAGATAGAACCTCTTTTTTTTTCAACGAGAAAGTTTAAAATTTTATATTATAAAAAGATACAACAAAGTTGAACATCGTTGTAGTACAAAATGAGATCATGATATCTAAAGAGGTTCTACTTAGTGCTCTAACTCATAGTCCTTTGTAGTAACTGGGAATATTGAGGTACTATTGCAATTTATTAAATCCTCATGCCTAAAAAAGATTATAATTTCTTGAATTTCTCTCCAACAACTGTAAGAATGATTTTATATGTTTCCCCCTAATGTGTATAGTGTATTGAGCCCAATAAAAAATTGTGAATATTATCTCCAAGGTTCCAACTATAATTATGTTGATTTTCAACTTTTTCTCAATCAGTGGCTTATGAGATGTTCTCATTCAAAAACAGTGGAGTGTATGTGTATTTCCGGTGTCCATTAAAGGTGTGAAGCTCATAAATGTGTTTATAATCTACTTATATGTGTCCCAAATCAGATTTGATATAAAATTGGAAGTTGGTAAAGAAACTAGGAACACTAGTTCAATTTTTGCCACACTAAACACAAGGTTTCCAACTCTTCCCGAACATTACCAAAGCAACTTAAATTCTCTAAATATAAATTTAATGGACTCAAATATACTAAAATAAAACTATATGACCCACTTATATACTCAAGATAAATTCCAAACAAATATGAAAGACACCCTCTCAAGACAAGTGAGAAACTAGCTCAATTTCCCCCACATTGGAATACTAGGTTTTCAACTTGACCCAAACACTTCCTAATCATCCCAAGTCTTCCTAAATAGCTCCAATTCAACCATGACACTCCCAAATCAACACAAATAAATTAATAACAGAATTCAGGGAGCTGATATGAAAATTTAATACACATTGTCTTAAGATTGTTTAACCATACTAGCAGATTTGCACATAAATCACCAATAAACTTGAACATTGAGCACCATATGATGAAAATATCTGTAAATGTTTTTTATGAATGTATGGATAAAATAAAAATACTGATTAAAACAATATATATCTCTTACATAAGCTCTAAATCCAAGAAATGCATACATAGAAAAGTAGTAGTGCGCCCCTCCACTAGAAGAGATGTCGAATATAGTAGATTTAGTAAAATGATGATATATCGGGCATACGGAAACCTTTTTTAGTGAAACAAAAAATATTTCTCACTAGAAATTATGCTTTGAATTAAATGGAATAGGTCTCACTATCCATAAATTCTCAGAAGTATCGAAACCAGAACCACCATTTCATCCCACCAACACCGGTCCAAGCTCTAAATCAATATAAAGAAACTCCAAATGATAGGAATTCGACCCAACTTTTGTATATTAACATATAAAGTGCACTAAATATTTGTAGATAAATCTGAAAGTGATTTATGCCCTCAATAATCAGTTGCAATGAAGCACAATGAAGAGATCTGGATGATCTCCTCCTCTCTACTAGCTAGGGTGGAATCTTTCACCACCGAAACTAGTTCAAAAATGAAAGGGTGACATATCCCAAGCCTGATAATATAAATGGATATACAATTCCAAAATCCAAATAACCAAAATCCCTTTCACTTGTATCTTCATCTCTTTTATAAATCTTCATGGAGCATTTCCCTCTCATTCTAGAATTCTCTTGCAAATATTCAATAAAATATTAATAAATGCTATTTTTATGAGAGAATGACACATTGGGACTCATTTAATTCCTCTCTAATGTTATTTGGCCAAATAATAAATCCATCTACCTTGGAAATTCGAATTTGAGAGGCTTGGCTTGATTTTGGGGAAGTTACATTAGCATGTGGGCCCACCCTTCTCCTCTAGCACCCTCCTTGGCTAAATTTAACACCTGAAACATGTCATAGGTTGTCATAAGCTATCGTAGGACCTGGTGCTTGTCATAAGTTGTCATAGATGTCATAGGTTGTCATATATTTGATATTTTTAGCCCGGGGAGTTACAACCAATGAGATTCCTCCATGATAGGATTCCTTCCACCTTGGATGGGAGTTACACCACACATTTAGACTCATTCCACCACTAATTCTCCTTCCTTGTCCAAATTATCTCAAAATATTAATAAAATTGATTTTTAGGAGAGAATGATTCCTTGCTCCATAAATGTTTCCCTTGTACTTTGGTTTGTCATAGTACCTCGTGACCCCAATTCACTACTTTACTATTATTCTTTAATTTGTCCAAGTGACTTTAGACCATTGAATTCTCTAGTAATGGAGTGGTCCATAGTAAAATCGTTTCACAAAGAATTTCCAAATATTATGCTCTCAGGATTTACAATTCATAAGCAACCAAACATGAATCTACCTCAACATACAATCTTAAGAGCCAATTATCTAGTTCAAACTTGCTATTCAAGCAATCACAGAACAACACAACCTATGAACACCCAATTCGAGCATTATTCACGAAAAAATGGGTCAATACTGATAAGGCCAACTTACCTATTATAGAGGAGCTTACACTTTTCAACCATCACTTCATCTTGTAGTAGAATGCCAGAATGAGCCCAAACCATAAGGGGAATGCATGAGATTTCCCAAATGGGCCTTAGTATACCCAAGCTTAGTTGAATATTCATCAGTTTTGAACTCCCTGGCACTATGATTCCCAATTCTCTACCAAATCAATTTCAGATTAAAAAAAAATAGACCTAATCCTACTTACCACCTTCAGTTGAGATCAGTTCCCTAGGTTGAAAATCTCATATTCAAACAACCAATGACTCCCTTTTCCATGGGTGGAAATAAATTCTTGAGATACGTTCCCTTGTTTATCAAATTCATGGTTGAGTGGATAAAAAATTTAGGCCATGGGGTTGAAAACATGATCCTCATTTTGACCATGGAGCTTTGTTTGAGCCTAGAGGCATGATTGGATAAATGATCAACTTTTGATTTCAAGGCTCTTAGAATGTGAAAGAGTTAAACCTCTTTTAGCACTTGCATTTCTCTCTTTATGCTTGTAATAATGCTCGCAAGAGTGTCATCTGATGGTAAGGACTTATTCTTTAGGTGTTGAATAATGAACAATGAGTCTCCAAAAACAAGCATGGTTTTCATTTTTGAAGCTTTTTTCCATCTTAATCCTTGAAGAAGAGCATAGGCCTCCACTTGATTATTTGTCACCATTCCTAGGACCCAAGCAAATCTGTTGCTTTCTTGAGATCCTCCAAGATCAAGATGACCCACCCCCCCCCCCCCCCCCCTTCTCCTACCAAACCTACACCTAAGATTGAAACTCTTGATAAACAACTACCAACTAATTTTATTCCTCCCTTGGCATAATCTAACAATCATGTGTTTGATATAGTTGGATGTAGATTTTCCCATAGATTCATTTGAATTTCTTCACAATAAACAACGCAATATGGTTGGAACAAGTGGTTTCTTCACCATGTGAGACATAATCCCACTACACCTAGTGTATCTAGAGGAGGAACCAATGCCATATGATTCTAGGTGGATACTAGTGGCCACCCACCTACTCCACTTGCTCAGAATGGTTCTTCATCTTGACAACCTATCTCTAATTTTTCAGGTCCTAAACTTTTGGGGCATTTTTAGGCCCTAAACAATATTTTTGGCCCTGCGACAACTCAAGGTTGTCAAAGGCTTAACTAAACCTTGAACAAAATTGTTCTTCCCTTTTATACCTTTCCAATGAGCTATTGTGTGCCCTAAATGGAGTTTGTATGTGGAATTTGTGGCCTCAAGAAATTGGTGTATCAAATAGACTTCTTGGGGTCCACATTCCTTTTAACCGCTTCATCTCTAGGGGTTATAGTTTTGGATTTTTAAGGTTTTTTCTCTTAGGGTTTAAACACTTTATGCTTTTTATTGCATTGTAGTTTATAGTCTTTTTCCATTTCATTAATTAATATAAGTTGGGGGTTATTGTATTATTATGCTCTCTGCAACATCATTTTGCATATATTTACATTTTATATATTTTCCTTTATTTTATTCTCTAAACAATCCAATTTAGTGGTATCAGAGTAATCTACTATTTGTTGTTTCTCAATGCATTTCCCTGACGAGATCAAGTATCAGTAGTTGAGTCTCGAACTCAAAAAAATTGTGCAAAGTTACTCTCATGACCAAAGTAGCGTCACATGGTATAGGAAAAGAGAGGCAATAGAGCAGGAAATTCTTTGATGCTATTGCTTGAGGAAGCCCTCAAATGACATAGGAGCGAGATGATGGATATTTTTTCCTAGATCCTTCAATAACTACCAACGATGATGGAGACACCTTCAACTAGAAAACATTTTGAAGGTGAAACACCCTTCGAAATACAAGTCAACTTTGACATTCCTTAATTTGAAGGCTAGATAGATGCAGATGCTTTTGAGAAATGGTTAAATCTATTAGAGTGTAATTACTCTATTCCAATATTTTTCAAGAGTGAAAAGATCACTTTCACACTCCTTAAGCCCCTCTCCCTTGGGATGTTTATTGGGAGAGACATGTCGGAAATGAGTCTATAAAGTATAGGATAGAACCCACTTAGATGGTTTTTGTCGGTGCCCTCAAGAAGGAATTTTGCCATGTCGAAAACTATAATGACCAATACATGAGATGGACAACTTTGCACAAGGACAGATACCGCATGGTGTCATATTTCACCAATTTATTCCATACCTTGCACTCAAAGCTAGGTATTTGAGACTCTGAACGACACATGGTCACCAGGCACCACAATAGATTACATGGTTTCCCAACACTTCTTTCTTCTCTTTGCTTCGCCCATTATGGAATGATAACCTTACTATTTTCACTACCTGTCCTTTTGGGGATGGAAATGAGTACAAGTACCAACTTCAATGGTTACATCCTTGTCCAGTTGGTCAATCTTGTCGAGTTCGTCCTAGGTCATTGTGTTTTGTTGTTTTTTTTGGTGGACTAGATGTTGATTCCCAACATCGACATGTTCCGAAGTGTGAGAACATGACGCCAAAGGTGAACCAATTAAACTTTTTTCCAAGGTAATTTCGTTTATATCGTTACATCGAGTTCGATGTGCTTGTTGCATATATATCTTGTTTGGCCATTTTCGTTGTCATATGACCCCTTCAACAAGTTCCCCAAGTTGCATCTTCGGTGTGACCATGTCATGGTTGAGTTGAGTTTTGGAGATTAGTCGTCTTTTCATCTGGGCATTGTCATGTCAGGTAATTAACATCACTGTATTCAGCTTATTGTACCGATCGCACTCATATTTTTTTTTCCAAAATCCGAGTATGTCTAATTGCTTCAGCACTTTGTCAAAGTTTTGGCACGTCATGGTCGTTGAGTCTTCTCGGTTAAAATTTTTTCCAAGTTAGCATCCATCAGTAAATCCATTGGTCATGCCCACTGACATCGTCTTATTACACCTTTAATCAAAAAGTAGTAGTCTTTCCCCTTGGGTGTCCTCTTGTAAAAAAAAACCAATGTCCATGTACTATCGAGAATTTAAAGTTCCCCCCTTTTTATATATCGTATTCCATGATTAATTCTCAATTAATTAATATTAAAATCCACTGCCTTTTACCTTCCCTTCCCTCCTTTAAAAAAAACCATCAATAATAAAATCTATGAACATTTTTTATATTTTACATTTATTATTATCACATTTCCTAAATTTCCCTCACCCCTAAATATCCTATACATTTATTATTCCCTAATATTATCTCCCTTCTTCGTGTAACACCCTAACCCCTTTTTCCAAAGTAAAATTTATAAGAACAAATATAAAGTGGACTGTGTGTCCATTGTATTACCCAAGCCTCCATATTATCCCCATTCAATCAATACTCCATGTAAAAGACTTTCAATTTCCCATATCTCCATTCTCACCCTTCCCTGTTCAAAAGCCTTATGTGATACATAATGAAGGTATTTATTCGACGAATAAAAATAATTTTTAAACAAATGAAAAGGGCGCAAAACACTAACGCACGAATCTAACGTTTGATTTCAACAGCTAGCTTGAAGTGGACATAGCAGAAACGAATACTCGCGAGGGAGGATAGAGAATCATTGGATGGGAGTCCAAGCAGACCACAGATCATGACAGATTTTTTTATAAAAAACGCACCAGTGCTATCCACCAACCATAGCCCGGCAATGGATGACACGAAGGCATGCCCAGGCTATTGAACTCACGTTACAACAATAGGGCCGTTTCACATTATAGAGTGAAGACTCAACGAACGAGAAGCAACAGTCATGCTTTGCAGGGGCCATTAAATTCCCATCAACAAGGCATCTACGTAGACCTGGCATTGACGATTGTAGAAACGTAAACCACCAGAAAGGCGAAACCCTAGAGGCCATCCATGCACATCCTAGCAGAAAAACGCCGGCTTGAATTGCAGGCCATGAGAGGGATGAGGAAACAACCACGCATCATGATAAACACAGAAAAAACACCACAAACAATGCTTACGGGCAGGTAATGCACGGGTGGAAGAAATAACTGCCATGCAAGAGATAGAATCATAGGTCACAATGTGAAACCTACATATTGTTTCCTCCATTTGATCACTCGAGCTACTCTTTGACGCTTTCCAAATTATGTGTACATGAAGCAGAGGAGAAACAACCCGCCGACATCTAACAGTCCAAGCTTTGGCACCTCCTCCAACCCCGTATTCTCTTCGGCTTCACATCCACATGCCCACAACTCCAAAGATACCAATGTATCCATACTTAGGCATGCCCATTCTATCGAACTATATCCTGGGCTAGATCACAGACCCTTGAAAACCCTAACGGGCTGGTGACCAGACAATGGAAATGGTATGCTCCGTAAATGGAAGAATAATACAGGAAAATCTTGAGGTAGAAGAGAAAGCAAGGGAGAACAATGATAAAAATATGTTTCACAGTATCTATGTCGACGTTTCGAATCCATAATAAGATGAATCCTGTTATGGATTCGAAACTTGGATTTAAAATGGATACTGTAGATTCTCCCAAACCTCCTAAAATCAACAACCACAGAAATCTTACTACAAAAATGTCTTATTACACAACACAAGATTTTAAAAAATACGCACGGATACGCAGGGGATGAGAATGCAAGAGCGTGACGGGCCTGACGGCACTAGCAGAGCGACCAAACACATACCAAAGGAAGAACTCCAACAATTTTGGTTGAAGGAATACCCACGCTGTTACCGTGCATAAAAGCATTGTGCATACACCAACATGAGAATTTTTTCGTGCACTTACAGTGTATCATAGTAGCATAATTCGAGTACGAATACGGATACCAAAAAAATAAGTAATAAAATAATCCAATACTATAATAAAATACAGAAGTAGACTTCTTATATATAATACTTCTAATCAAATATATAAACCAAATTAACATAAATGTATGTTAAAAACCATTAGTTTTTACAAGAAAGTAATAACTTGAATGTTATTTATATTTTATAGTTATTAAAATATTAAAAATTGGTTTTCTAAAATTAGTTTTTAAAATTTACTTTTTCATTAGTAAGAATCTATATCCATATCATATCTATACTGAATATTCGACAATTCGAATTGCTCCAAATTTCCGTACACGAAATGCCAATACGACGAATTATGCTACTATGTAGTGTATACAACTGCAAGGGCTCAGATCAGTGGTTCTTTCTTGTGTAGTAGAAATCAGGCTACGTGACCAAAGAAAAATAAAAGTCCAAAGTATATCCACTAATGGAGGTTACGGGGACTGCATCAAGGGACTCCAATTAACAATAATTTAACGTATACGAAGAAACAGTGGGTCGTTGCAACATTGGCGGGCTTCGTGTTTTGATAACCATAGGGTCTCGGCATCGTGATTCCTCCATCCAACGGGCATGGAGCAAAGTCAACCTTTGACTTTGCTCCATGCTCGTTGGATGGAGGAATCAACAATCGAGATAAGCTTAGGCAAAGGTGCTAGAAGTTAAATTGAAAAAAAAAAACGATGCATTCACGAGAGGGGTCTGGTCCTCGCAACCACTTTGGCAGACACCATGCTCGGGGATGAGGAGTCTAAATATCTTGGTAGAACAACAAATTCCATGAAAGTATCGGTCGAACGAATTGTTAACTCTATCAAGCAAACTGTTGTTTGCAGACCACCGGAGATTATTCATTTCATAACACTAATGGGTGCATGATTAGAGCATTTTTATTTGGTTTGGAGAATGAGTAAGCCCAAAAGAGATTTCTGATGTTTTCAAACCTAATACCTCATGAAAAGGATATGCAAGGCCATCATCATAATGAGATTCCCCCTGGAATATTGCTATCTAATTTTGTGATGGCTGAGGTTGGATGTCATTTATTTACTAAGAAATTAATTGTCTTTTTCGATAAGAATGTAATAAAACACGTTTGGACCTTCTCAAAGGTGTTTCCGAGTTCACATAGTGATGCATTATGACTTTTACGCTCTCCCTGTTTTAGCTAGGTGTCCGTGGGAGATTGGTCGGCATCTGAAAAACTGAAACGTCAAGGATGTTGCAACCTTTCAAATCCCAGCAATTACAGAAACTTTTGCTTCCCCTCATGGCAGTTTCCAAATCACTTCATTTGCCTTAAAATCTCCGCAAAGCTGCCGAAATCATCATCTCGCGCCTAAGGTAAGAGGCGGGTACTACTACGTTCCATAGCTACATTTTTCCATTTCATACTCAGTTATCCATGAGCCTAACAGGCGGTGATTGCAAGTAAGACTACATTTCATGTCCATCCATTAGGGGGAAGGTAGAGTGTCCTTCCGTTGGAGGTACGTTCTGTTTTCCTGCACGTTTGTCATTTTCCTGTATATTTTTTTTATTACCGATGTTTTCATGCATGCAGGTTACTGTCAGCACAATCTGAGCGGGAGCTACTCCTTCTGTCTCGGTTTCACTAGGGTGAATCTGCAATTTTGAGTTGTGTAGGGTCATGTAAACCTCCTGCTCTTAGGGGTTTGAACAGGTCGCGGCCTATTGTACTTGATGACTGTCAATTTCATTCTATTAATAATAAAAAATTCTTATTTGGACATATCTTAATCTTTCCTCCACCTTCTGTTATTCAACTTCACTATTGCTTTTACCTCTTTCTTATATTTTTCAAAATTGTGTTTTATGTATAAAAGGACTGTAAATACTTTTATTAGTTGTGTTACTAACTTGTACATAATTTCTTGCTTTTTTAGTTTTGTTCATGAAATGTATATAAAAATCTGATTTTCATACTTTAGTTGTAGGTCTTTCTGGCACTTTATAATTTAGACAAAAGTAGCCATCTTGCACAGTTATGAAAAAATAATCATGTTATGTACTTAGTTTTATTTATTGAAATATTTTTTATGCAAATGACTAATCTGCCAAGTTAGTTGTTTATCGATTGATATCATTGTATTAATGGAATCTTTGATTGCATTTAAAAATTGCAAATATGAGGGAAACGACAAATTTATTTTTGCATAGCATTAAATGTTGTCAAAAATTACTTAGACGTTAGGTGAATACAAATTATCACTTCATTTTTACACTAACAGCTAAAACACAAAGTTTGATATTTATTTAATATCACGTTAATTTTTAAAGGCAATTTAAAATTTCAAAATCAGCTATTTAATCTTAGTTAAGCATCATAATAGATTTAATTATTGATGCATTTTCATGCTTGCAACTAACTGTTAATTTCTCAAGAAATTTATTGCTAATAACTTTTCTGCTATTTGTAAATATTTTACAATTTATTTCTTTTATCTTTTCAATAGTTAGTAAATTTCTTTTTTTTAATTAATGGATACATGGCTAGATAGGTCGCATTTAGATTCATTAATGGACTAACGTTCTCGTTTCGAAATCTCATTTGTATTTCGTCAAGCTAATCCAACCTCACTTTCGTTTCATTTATGTATTTAACGCCATTGATCAACCCATTGTATCTTATCTATCTAAGGGCTCTAAATGCAACATGAGCCCCTTCCCTTGAACAACCCTCCAAGGGTGTTTACAATGTTGTTTCCCTAACTGTGTCGTTTTGAGCATCAACAACAAGTAAATAAAGGAAAAAGAGGGAGATTAGTGAGGGAAAAAGACAGATAGTGAGGAGGAAAAGAAAAGTGAACCAATTATGTTATCTCTTGTAACATAGATTTGTTACAAGGACCCATGTTAAAGTTCAATCTATCTAACGGGAGAAAGGACACTCTCTAATCATACCAAAGAGAATTAGTTAGTGTTGTGTGATGCATGGACTATGAATGCCATTATAGGTTTTGAACCATAAATTTTAGAAATTCTCTACATGCGTAATGTTATGAGCACTAAGCGTGTTATGTATGGAAAAAATTGAGAGTACTCATATGGTTCAAATTGAAGTATTTGGCTTCTGTAAACGAAGTTTACTTGAGAGGAACTGACAGGCACTTAAATCCTACTTCGTCCTAATGGTATCATGGTTTGAATCGGGGGTGGATTCTAAAACAAAAAGATTAAGTGTTCTCAGAAATCCTATGGGACGGTAGGTCATGGACTTGCCCAAGACAATTTTATGAAAAACCCAAGTCTAGAGAAATATTAGTTCTTTCACTCATTAGTATTTTTCCAATTATGAATCATATTCTATACTAGGTTTTGTCCTATTGAAATTGTTTATAATAAATCCACATTATAGAATGTACATATAGTGGATAAAATTACTAAAATAAAGACTTGTTTAGATTATGTCAATAACCATTGTATTTATACATATGCTAAGGTGTATAAAATATAAGGAAAATAGGCTCTCTTTTAATTACATTGATTTGTAAACTAGAAGGATGATATATATATATATATATATATATATATATATATCTATATCGATATATATATATATATATCGATCTATATATAAATATCGATCTATATCGATCTATATATATAAATATATATATATATCGATCTATATATAAATATATTTATATATAGATCGATATATATATATATATATATATATATATATATAGATAGATAGATCTATATCGATATATATATATATATATATATATATATATCCATATCTATATATATATTGATATAAATAAATATATATATATATAGAGAGAGAGAGAGAGAAATATATATATATATTGATATATATCAATATATATATTGATATATATCAATATATATATATATTGATATAGATATATATTGATATAGATATATATCTATATATATATATTGATATAGATATATATAGATATATATATATCTATATCAATATTGATATATATCAATATATATATATATTGATATAGATATATATATATCTATATCAATATCAATATATATATATATATATTGATATATATCTATCTATATAGATATATATCTATCTATATATATATATAGATAGATAGATATCTATCAATATATATATAGATTGATATATATCTATCAATCTATCTATATATATAGATAGATTGATAGATATATATCAATATATATATAGATTGATATATATCTATCAATCTATCAATCTATATAGATAGATATATATCTATCAATCTATATAGATATATATAGATTGATAGATATATATCTATCTATATATATATATAGATTGATAGATATATATATCAATCTATATATATATATATATATATATCAGATTGATATATATATCTGATATATATATATATATATATATATATATCAGATATATATATATATCAATATATATATATATATATATCGATATATATATGAAAGCATGTTTAATTAGAACAATAACATAAATTTGCCTCTATTTATTCGAATGATCATTGTTAGAGGCCTAGCATACAAAAATTCCAAAATAGGAAAAATATGACTCTACTATCACATTTTATATTTTTTTACAAAAATATAAAAAATCTTTTAAACAGAGTCTTTACAATCAATAACACACCATAGAAAGAATAACATATCTATGTGTATCTTATTATTATCTTCACAAAAGTGTCAAAACACTCTGAAATATATTCTTACTATTTGACAATAAACCAAAGGAGTATTTTAAAATTATTTAAATACCCCAAACCCTCGGTTAGCTAGCGAAATGGACACCATTCCAAGGATAAAGAAACCTAGGAATCAACATGTAATGTACATGAATTATTAACTCCTAAAACCTTGCCAATATCAAACCTTGTGTAAGAGTCTCCTATATATATAGAGAGAGAGAGAAAGAGAGAGATCTCATTTCCAAATAAGACTATAAAGAACGAACTACATACGAAAATTACCCAACAGAGACCATTGTTTGAACTTCTATCAAACCTTGTGTTTACAATGAAATCATGTCAAAACATATCTTAAATCATATAAAAACTTTTATCTAGTAGAGTATAAAGGATTTTAAAAGTTTAAAGAAATAAACCACTTATTTGAAGAATAACTATAAGTTACCTGTATAAACTGATATTATGGAAGAAACACAAGTCGACGAACCAATCGAAAGAAATCACACCCATGATCGTGAGTCACGGTCATTGGATATTAACAATAGGGTATCAAAGCCCAGAATAGGGTATCAAACCCTTTAGTAAGTAAGATCAAAGCCACTAAAAATGCTCACTCTTCTATGTGAGATATGACTTGGGAAAAAGAATCAACCTTAGTGTTTAATAGCCTCACAGTAGAGTTAATTAGTGGTAGAAAAAACTACTGCGGCCTAGAAAACAAACTCTATGAATGTCGTGGCCTCTTGGCTCTTAGCTAAGACAATCCCATAACCTAAATTGTGTCACTGTAAAAGACTACAAACCCTACTCTCCAGAGTTCAAAACCAAAGGACCATCAAAGAAAGTGCAATAACGAGGGGTAGTACGTTGCATAAACCCACCTTCTGTCTAGACAATTGGATGGTGTTAGTCCTTGTGTATGAGGTAAACACTTGTCATGATAATCGATGAACAAGCCATGCAAAGAGCAATACATTCACCAACCTTGATTAAATGAAAAGGACACGATCACATGAACACGAGGCTTGTTTTACAAGCCACAATTTGTTAATAAACTCATGATGGGTTGTTCCAAAACCTTAGCCTTGCACCACCAATCCATAACCTATTATGAAAGTGTTAAACAAGTTGTATATAATTTGGTTAAAATCACTTGCTTATTTGATATGGTATATGTTGATAAGAAAATGGCTAGATATCCTATATAATTGGATTATTTTTGTAATTAATTGTTATATATATATATATATTATATATATATATATATATATATATAGAGAGAGAGAGAGAGAGAGAGAGATCTTCCGAAGAAAAAAATCATTCATTCTTACTAGAATAAACATAAACTATCCTCAAAGGACTTTACCTCATTAGCTTCATGAGCTTTACATTTCATACATTCTCAGGTTTATGCCTGAAACCTCTCATTTTACATTAGATTTACAATCATATTCCACAAAAACATGGATATCTCTCAGCCTTCTATGATGCTTCCACTCATGAAAAACTACTCAAAACTGAATATGCTCACACTTTTATGTGATTTGAAAATTGGAGACAATTCTCCCATCCCTGAGTTCATCTATCTCTATCAATCTAGGCTCTAATATCAGCGCATTCTTGGAAAGTTGATCAGCTTCAGTATTAAGCTCATGATACACATGAGCAAACAAAATAAACTCAAAGCAATCCAATTTCCTCTGGATGGTCGTGAGTAAGTGTTGCGGATGAGGGGCGCTGATTTCAATTTTTCTATTTTCCCAATCGATGACCATTTTTGAATCCCCAAACAGTTGCAAATGGTTGATTCTTTTGGATAGCGCAACCTTTAATAATAACAATAACGCAGCTAGCTCTACCTTACTGTTGGAACAATGACTAGGTGCGTATCTGATACTGAGCTTGATGTCCACTGCTAAAAAAATGACCCCCCCCCCACCCGATCTACCAAGAGGAAAATCCCCTTAACTTGCACCGTCAAAAAAGGACCAAGGAAGGGATTTATCAATGCATGGAGGGACCAAAGTGCATTGTTTTCTGGGCTTTATCTCTGATTTGAATTCTTTGGTCCATTGCATTACCATAGCAATTGTCACTTCCTGAGGGACCAAGCAATTTTGAAAAATAGTAGTGTTTCGAGCCCACCATATCCCATAAATAAAAGAAGCAATAAATGCATCATAGCAATGTACCGTCGTATCCTTCCACCATTGTTGATAGCTCTGCTCTAACGAAAAACCAATCGGACTTAAGGAAGCTTTGAGTTCCTTGGACAAGGTGTTCCAGACAGACACTACATAAGAACAAGAAACAAAAATATGTCAAAGAGGATTCGTTATCCGAATGACACAAAGCACATCATCTCGGTCCTTACCAACTATGCTTCAATACGTTATCCCATGTTAACAGTTTGTTATTCAGTTATAGCCAGAGAGCAATTTTTGCTATCATACAGGAGGACCAGATCACGTACCTAGAAGGACTTGTTCTTGATATGGCGATCATGCCATGCTTTTTCACGTTCTTTTTGTACTTGTTGGTGGAAGCCTGCGACAAAGCGATCTTCCTCCAAACCAACCAAGTGTAGTAGCCTTTCTTCTAGAGTTGCGCGGTCTGCCATGCCTGTAAACGCAACTATTCTCAAGCTGGGAATGATGTACTCCATTAGCATTATTGCTTCTTGTCCATAGGCCAACCTGAAAGGGGTATGGCCAGTTAGTTTCTTGCATGTAGTCCTGTATGCCCATAATACAGAGGAAATGCACAGGTCCCAATCGTGTCGATTAACGTTGCATATCTTGGTTAGCACATTCTCCAATACTTTGTTAAATACTTCAACAGTCCCATTTGCCTGTGGATGATATGGCGTACTGCGTTGATGATGAATGTAGAACTCTTCGGTCAAAGCTTCAATAGTTTTATTCAAAAAGTGAGTACCCTGATCACTCATCAAAATCTTCAGGCATCCAAACCTTGTCATAATGTTCTCATAAATAAACTCGGCAGCTGTAGCTGCGCTACAATATTTTACTGGCTTTGCTTCTGCCCATCTAGTGAGGTAATCCGTAGCAGTAATGATGTACCTCGCTCCAGTTCTCTTCCTTGGTGGGTTAATGGGACCCACAAAATCAATAGCCTATTTCTCAAATGCCTGCAGTGTTAACTGTGGATTTAATGGCATTTTTCCCCTGCACGACGGCTTCCCTATCCTTTGACACACATCGCAGGTCTGGCAATGTTGCTTTGAATCTTTATGAATCGTAGGCCACCATAGACCTGCGCGCAATATCTTCTGCACGGTAGCTCTTCCTGCGTAATGGGCTCTTGCGACTCCTGAATGTGCATCGGCCAGTATGAATGGTTTCTCATGCTCTAATACACATCTGCGCAGTACTTCATCCGGTCCCATCTTGTATAACTGACCTGCGATTATAGTGAATTCGGCTGCGCGCACTACCAGCTGCTTCTTTTGTTGTGTAGTGAACTCACTAGGTGCGAACCCCGTAGTCAAAAAATCAATGATGTCCTTATAATAATCATCGACAACCTGTATAGCAAACAACTATGCATCAGGCAGATTGTCCTCTAGATTCGTAGGTTCCTCTCCGGACTCAATCCTTGATAGATGATCAGGTCCTAAATTCAACCTGCCTGGCTTAACAACAATTTCAAAATCATACACCTGAAAGAGTAGTAACCATTTGCATATGCGCCCCCCTAACACTAGCTTATTGAGCAAATATTTCAAAGCAGAATGGTCAATGAACATGGAAAAATGAGCACCAAGCAAGTAATGTCTGAATTTCTGCAGCGGATAGACCATTGCGAGTCCTTCTGTTTCAGTAGTGGTGTAATTCTTCTCGATAGAAGACAACTTTCTACTAGAAAATGCAATGGGATGATCAATACCTCCCTCTCCCAGTTGAGCAAGAACAATGCCCAATGTTATGCATGAAGCATCCACATGGACGTGAAATGGCTTCTCCCAGTCTGGGAAAACTAGAATTGGTGCAGTGACCATCTTTTCCTTTAATTTATCGAATCCTTGTTCGCATTCTTCATTCCATATGAACGGCGCATCTTTCTTTAATAACTTCTCCATAGCTGCAGTTATCTACGCATACCCCTTGATGAATTTCCTATAATATCTGGTATGCCCTAGTGTAGTGCGCAGCTGCTTAATTGAATTGGGTGTAGGAAAGTTTACAATGACTGCGATCTTGGCAGGATCTACCATCAAGCCTTGTTTGCACACAATGTGTCCCAACAGAGTTCCATAGGGAACACATAAAACACATTTCTTCAAATTCAATGAGATTTGATGCTGCCTGCATTTTTCCAGCATCATCCTGAGGTTTGCAGCATGGTTCTTCAGTAAACCGAAAATGGTCCAGTCATCAAAGTAAACCTCTAAAAACTTATGTATAAAATATTTAAATGCTGCGACGACCACTCTAGAAAATACCGCAGGTGTGTTCTTCAGACCGAAAGGCATCACTGTGTACTGGAACGACCCCCATTCCGTGGCAAAAGTAGTCTTGTGCCTATCTGTTGGATCAATCCTGATCTAATGATAGCCAGAGAATCCATCAGTAAAAGAATACGCCTCATTACCTCCAACATTGTCTAGCACTTCATCTGTAAAAGGTGTAGGAAATGGGTCATGCATGGAAGCGTCGTTCAGCTTTTTGAGATCCACACAAATCTTGACTTCACCCTTTGTTTTCTTATCTTGGATAACCATCGGGCTTATCCACTCAGATTCTTCAACTGGCTCAATGATCCCTGCATCGATCATCTTATCGAGTTCTGCCTTAACTCATTCTTTGTAGCGCGGGTTCAGTCTATATGGTCTTTGTTTCACAGTCTTCGCACCAGGCTTAAGAGGAATTTTCATCACTCCTAAGTCTCCCAAAATGCCTTTCATCTCTGTGAACTTTGTCGGGAATAAATCTCGATATTCCTGTAGTATACCCGCGACCTCCTTAACTGCATGTTCATCCCAATAATCTCCAATAGCTGTGAACCTTGGCTCTTTGCTGGTGCCAATGATCACTTTTCTTGTTTTGATAGGTCCACTCATATTTGGAATTTCCAGTGGAGGTCCTTCTACCTCGCGGGATCCCTTGGACTCAGGTATTGGTATATTGCGCGGGTCCTCCTCATCACTATCTGCTTTATCCTCGGGTTCTCCATCGATGTGATAACAATCAAGGGCATATTCTAGCTGCTCCTCCCATTTGGGCTATAGGCGCGCAGGTACACTGTTAGCTCCAAAGAATTCTTCTAGGGTCATATTTCCCTAAGTGTGGTTTGGTGCAATTATTTTTTCCTTAAGAACCTGCAATGCATCATTGATGCTCGGATGTTCATCTTAGAAACTGAAATCCTGCTGGAAGCTCGCAGTTAGAATAGACCAGTCCACTGTGCCTCTACGCAACTCTAGTTCTACGTACCACTTCTTTGGAATTGGTTCTTCCAGTGCGTGTGCAAACAGATGCACCCATTCTATCTGTGGCCTCTCCCTCCATGCTTCTGAATAGGCCCGAATGTGTTCTCTTGGATCCGTCTATCCATTGTATTTGTCGAGTGATAGGGTGACCTTATCAGCAAACCGGATTTGCATCTTAATTCTGCATTGATCCCATGTTGTCAATGTCTGCTTATGCGCAGCCCACCATCTGGCAGGCGTGTCGCGCAGCGCTATATCTAATGCCTGCAGTCAGTGTTCTTCTGCAATTGTTGTAGTATATTCATTGATAAAAGAATAAACATTAGAGAAACCATCATAACCGGGGATTGGGCTTACCTCCTTTCCAATCTAGCGCAATGACTTTGTGATCCACGCACATTTCCTGGCAGATACTTCATGCAATCTGCTTTGCCAATTTTCCAGTCCTGCATCAGAGTCTGAGACACAAGAGCTGTCACAGCGCCAACTGAGTGTTCCATCCGCAGTTGGATTAATATAATCAACAGTATTAGTTGTCATCTTGTAAATACAGTCCAAGTCTTGGGCTCGGGATTCTTCTTGAATCGATTCAACGTATCATTCACCCTGCGAAGGGTCCAATGGTGCGATGACCCTGATATCATTGCCTTCAAATATCATCTTCATAGTTTTCAGATCAATACTGGCAGAATTAGTCATTTCCCAGTCGATACCCAGCAGTGCTGGATAAGGATGGTTGTCATCCATGATTTCAATTACTTCAAAATCGGCATAGTTGCGCACTCCATCAATGTCAACAATGGTGTTTGGTAATCTCCCCAAGGGTATAACTATCCCTTGGTTAGCCATTCTTAACTGTAGAGGTGACCACTATAATTTTAGTTTTCCCATCTGATGCCATGTCTGCTTGGTCAAGACATTTACTTCGGATCCAAGATCAAGAATGATCTCATCCATCTCGTAGTCCCCAATATGCGCAGTGAGTCTCATTTCCCTTCCTGTTCTTCTAGGACTCCTAATATTATGGACTGCACCATGGGAAGCTCCCTTCTCACTGTTTGGCTCATACTGCCTCAGTAGCTTTTCAAATTCCATGAAAGCATCTGCGCCCTTTAATAACTTCATACATCTTCGTAGGAACTGCGCAACAGAGGTACCTGTGTCTACCTCAGCGCTCATCTGATCGTATGCCGCTGGTATATCTTCTACATGCGGTGTTTCGCTGTGCAGCGAGATTCTTGTGAACTCGGGTGTTGATTCTCTAAGAATATCCCGCGCTTCTGTAAATGTTCCCTTATTTTTCTATAAATAGAGACCCGGTGCTTTTTCAGGTTCTTTTCTAATCCATACTAGCTCACCTGGATTCTGTCTAGGATCGCACGCTCCGGAAGTAGAAGCTTTTGCGCCTCCATCTCTTCCTGTATCAGCACCACTGCGCGTTACAACATTTACACTTGGATCCATGTTTCTTCTCTCTGCTGCGATCAACTGAATGTTAGGATTCGGCGGTTATGTCCTTCTTCGTTTCTCCATTTCTACCTCTAGCACAGGACAGTCTTCAATAACATGCTCAAATGATTTACAATAATTGCACGTAGTGCATGGGTTGGTACAATCTCTAGATATGTGACCTGGCTGGCCACAGTTATACAGATTACATGGCCGCGACCTATTCCCTGCGTCGGGCCTCTTCCTCTCCTGCGGTATCCACCACCACGGCCTCGATATCCTCCCTGATCATAGGGGGCGTTTTCTTGTTTCGGCTTATTTTCCTCCTAGACGTGGTACATTCCAGCACCTCACATCATTTCCATATCTTGCTTCCTTTCATTCATGAGCTCGTATGCCCAGCAGTTGGATTCGTCATGTCCAACTGATTTACAGAAATTACAATACAAGCTCTTAGGTGTTTTTACGTATTTCTGGATGAGGTAACAGTCCTCGGGCCTGTGCCCTCTGCTTCTGCAGAGTCTGTGTTCATATCTTTGCTCCTTTCCATTTTTCATACCTTGCAATTCTAATGTCAAGGTAGTCAACTGGTTCTAGATCTTAGACATCCCAGAACTAGTCTCACCGATTGGCGAAGCCTCCAGCTTCATTGCGATCTCTAAAGCCTCTTCCTACGACGCAACCTTCTACTGCATCAATGGTTGTCTAATATGGGGCAACAACGCAGCAATGAACCATTCCTGGTGTTGTTGCGGAGCTATAACAAAGCTCACTTGGTCTAACAATGTCTTAAATTTTTAGTCGAATTCCCAGACGGTTTCGGTAGGCTTCTGCTTGATTTCCTTTAATTATGTTATGCACTGTGATTCTGATTTCGGCTTCTTAAACGCTGCCGCGAGCGCAGCCTTAATTTATGTTAGGGTTCTCGGCTGTGCCTGAGAATACTTCATAAACCAATGCAAGGCTCGATCTCGGAAAGTGGTGATGAGCTGCACTCTCTTCACAGCATCATCTTGGATCTGCTTGACACTCCATATGGCTTCACATAGAAACCAGTGCTGATCAGGGTCTTCTAGACCCGTTCCTTTGAATATCGAAATTTTTATATCATTATCTGTCATTCTTCTTCCTGGTTGTGCAGCGCTCTGAGTAGTGTTGACTATCTGTGCGGAGAAAATAAAGGGAATATTCGGACTAGTGGTATTCTGTGGGATATTCTGAGATTGGGTATTCTGAACTGGAATAGTCTGAGTCGGACTAGCTTGAGTACCTACTCCTGTGGTGTGCGTAGTATCGACGTTCTGCGGGGTTTGATGCGCTACACTCGCAGTGAGTGGGTTTTGATCTAGGGGTGGCGCGGTTTCTGCAACCGGCGGATTCTGAGGTGTAATAGGGTGGATAGTGGCTGATGGCAGCACAGTTTGATTGTTGAGGTCACATGGGAGTTCAGTATTTATGCGGAGTCCAGGTCCTCCAGGATTCTTTTCTTTATTAAACTTATATATCTTTCCACTTCTCAAATTATGTGTCTCTTCGTCAGAATCACTCAAAATGCTATTGACCATGGCAGATTCAAAAATATTACTGCATCCTTAAAATGCTTTTTTTAGCTAAGAGCATTTTAATATATAAACTGAGATTATTCAAGTACTTACCTCTGAATCCTTCGAAAAAATATGCTTCAGATTGACTGTAGGACTTCAGCATGTCTACAGCAAATTTTGTTACGAATCCTTCAAGTATGCTATCGACCCAGAAGTCGACTGCTCGCGACAGTGGGCTATCTATTGCTTTAAGCTACGTTGTGAGCTATGGAGTCCACTCTGTAGGTACTCATCCTTGAAAACAGGTTTTCTTCTCTGCGAGTCGCGAGATCCACTCGTGCAACTCATTTCTGAATGAAGCCCAGAATATCTCGTGAATGTCTCTCCACAAGTATCTGTTCAACCACGCTACATCGGATAAGCGCGGGTGTCTGTTCTCTTTCTTTGCAAAATCTTTCACGGTCTTATCACACCAATCCCAGATCTCTTTCTTTTCAAGATGCCAATTGTCTGAACCTTCCGGGAATTGATATTCGTCGTCGTTCATTACTTCCTCAACTCATCACAGATTCTTAGCACGGCAACGGAACCATTGTTGGTATAAGTGACTGATCTAGAGGTTTTCCAATATAGACCCAGGTTCTTTGCGGTTCTAGCTTTAACCAACAAAACCCCTTTTCACCGATCATTTCGGAAACAACCTGCACGCAGGTCGAGGTCTCACCCGAGGCGAAGCTATGGGGGTGTTGCAGAATCAGGTTTCTACAGCAAGGTGATGAGTTGATAGGAAAAACCCACTGCGCAGCACGCTATGGACTCATCCTGCGACTGAGGGCCGCGCGACGACTGTCCTTGTCGTGGGTTGATACTTCTTCAACTGGCAAGCTGCGCACCCAGCGCATCCATGGATCACGTGAGTCGACCTTACTCGTTCGATGGAACAATGCAACAAACTTATGCACCTCCACTTTGACGGTAATCGTTTTAAGGGTTTACTTGGTACTTATTCCTTTAATTACTACCAGTGATTATTTAACCTTATACTTAGTGTAATCAAACAAGCTATCAGTCCTGCGCCCCTCCAATATTACACATTAACATAATTATATAACCATTCGTTACTTGCATACATTTCTATCCACGGTTGATACATTCACTTACTTAGAACAGCTCACATTCATCAATCATCCATTCGTGAAACACTTAACATATTATCGTCATTCTCCTCCTACGGTGAATACATATAAAAGCATTAACCAACCAACTGATAACTGAGAATTCAAACATACACAATAAGAAAACAGACAGAACAAAGCACAAACATATAGACAATCTCACTACACAAGATTTAACGTGGTTCACCCCCGGATGGAGTCTACGTCCACAAGAACGGTTGTTAATATTGATCTTTTGGGAAGGGTACAACCGTTCTTGGTCTGTGCACTCAGCTGCAGACTCTCTTATCTCTTAGATAGGTCTCTGCGCACACAGCTGCAGAGCCTTTACAATGGTTTTTGCTCAAAAGTGTAACAATATTCCAAAATGAAGAGAGTAACCCTTCCCTATACAAAAAGACCTTATTTATAGATCATGCATGTAGGTCATGTCTTTACAATTCATAGGCAAAAACCCTTAGGTTTCCAAATCATCGCATGGCTAACTGCCATCCTGACTGTCGCCGTCGACAGCTTACTCCGCCTGCTCCAGGCCATCCTGCTGGGCCACTCATGGCTCGCATGCTCCTTTGACAGCCACAGTCCTCAAAAAAATTACAACTACATCGTGGCCTGTCTCTTTCTACCTCTTCCGCATGCCCGTCTCTGTCAACATAGTGGCCTAGCTTCTCAACTGCTTGCCGCCACTATTCCAAACAGGTCGCTTTCTCCTTCCTTCGTCCGGCTCTTTACCCAAAAATAGGTCGCTTCCTCGCCTGACCTTTTCTTATATCTTCTTACCAAAACTTGTTGTTGCGCGGGTCCTGCGCATCAGCATGGCTGCGCAACTAAATATGCCCAGCAAGCTGCGCACTTACCAATATCGTGCTTTTCTATTGCATAGCTCAAAATTGTGTTTCAACAAAATTGGTACCCACTTGGGCCACGCCCAACAAAGGATTTGGGTACGGGGATAAAAGGATTGATATGACTAGCATACGGGAGAAGGGGCTAGACTTGACAGATCGGGGCCAGGTTTCTAATTAAAGAAGAGAAGAAACCCTCATAGCAAGATTCCATCCCAATCAAAACCTTCAAGGATTCGCACCACTGACCTCCACCCACGAACCGTAGATATCCATATCGAACCTCCCATATGTGTGTGTGTGTGTGTGTGTGTGTGTGTGAACTTAAACGCCTTTTTCTTAAACATGAAAAACAATTATATATGTGTGTGTGTGTGTGTCTTGCCTTGAAACTATACTTTGCATTGTGGTTTTGACAATGTGCCAAGTTAACTTAGTCTTTGTCAAGCGATATTAAATAAATTTATGTTAAGAAATCCTTGGCATATGGCCAAGCTTATATATATTTGTAATTCAAATCCATAGAGAGAACAAATATTTTCATTAGATGCAGAAAAATTGAAACACTCAAAGGTACACAGAAAATTTCACATCATTTTAACCATATATAGTTTTCTATTTCTAGAAATAAAACAATGCTTAGAAAATTGGTAGTCAATATAATTATTATGCATATTTATGGTAATGAGAATCCTTTCTAAGGAACATTATGTTGACAACCAAAATTTATTAAGTTAGAATAAAAAATACTAATTAAGAAAAAATAGTGTGCAAAGGAGGAATGTTACAATTGGATAGTGATCTAAACACCTAACCAAGCCAATCCAAAATCGACATCTTGCAACCTTCTGCAAAATGGAGTGATGGAGGATAAATATATCCAATCATTTATAAACACCATCATCGCCATGGCAATTGTTGCACTAGGTGAGCCCGAGCTTGAGTGGTTCCACATCTACAAGGCCACGCAGTTCAAACTGATTAAGAAAGTATTTTGTAAGTCTATCTTCACAAAAAGAGTTACCCAAAACTTCAAGAAGGGGCAAACTAAAATTCACATTCCCCCATGATAATATTATCAAACCTCGAATAGTGAAGATTAAACATATGATCCTAGAAAAGTAGCTTACCCTCATACTAGCCATATATATGAAGAAGAGTGAAATGTAAGTTCAAACCCTTGCTAAACACCTCTATACATAAAACTAAGGAGATAGAAAAAGATTTTATTAGTGAAACATTTTGGTTTCATCTTGTAATCAAACCACCAGAGTGTCCAACAACATCCACCGTGAGAAAATTCCAACTCCCTAATACCTTTCTCAAATCTTAAATCAAAACGTCACCTTTCTCCATAGTTTCTTTTATCGAAACTATAGCAAGGTAATCCAGATCGCTAATTCATTTCAGAGGAAACTTCTTGGTGTTACACCCCAAACCTCCAATGTTAAGAGAGAGGACCTTCATGGAGGAACATAGCTAGATCTTTCACTTGATAGAAGGGCCCTTGCAATTAGTTTTTGTCTACCTCAGTTCACCTCTTTAATAGCATTATCTTGTGCTCGTTTAAATGTTGATTTTCTACCCATAGTCGATGGGACCAAGTCCTTTATGGAATAAAAACCTGAACCCCCATACTACAAAGACTTGGCAAGAGGGGATCTTTTTTTTAAACACCGTTGGTAGTGACACCCCCCCCAGATATGAGTAGAAGAAGAGTATGATTCCTAACAGACTAAGGTTACTTGATCTCCAATAAAAGATGGGTCTCGGTCATAAGCTAAGTCCATAGTGTTCACAGCAGGAGTCAAGAGGCTAGGTTGTAGAAAGTACATAGAGCTATCCTAAGTGGATTTGGAGTTTCATTTGGCCCTTCAAGAGGAACCCTTCCCGGTTTTTAAATGACCAAGATTTTCCTCTATAACCTCCAAAAATTAGAATAAGGGTGAGAAACATAAGGATTATTAAACTTTCCCGAGGACTGCACAACATCCATAATTAGTCCAAGGTCATCAAAAGCAGCGAAAAGAGTACGAGGAGAGTGAACCACCTAACAAATTTCTAGTTATAGACAAAGTACCAAGAGAGGGACGCAAGCCAGCAATTAAAGGGATCGAAAGGTATCCTACAACAAAACTTTTTGGAGAAAGACTATCATCAATCGCATCAAAATACTCCTTATATGAAACATCAAAACCATTTCCCAAAGCACCGAGACACCCCAATTTTTTAGCATATTTATTCATAAAAACTTGCTCACCACCTAACCCACAATAAACCTCAAACCTCCTATGCCATATATTTTTAGCCAAAGGCTTACAAAAACCCTTATAAACATGATCAAAGACATGACATCTAGATCATCGAACATGGATGTCAAGGTAATCCAAACATTGAGTATGTGAACACCCATCCCAAACCAATTCCAAAGATTTAAACAGTCCTCAGTTGAAATCAACCTCAACAAGCACACGAGTAACTTAGCAAACAAGGCATGGAAAAAATTGCCATAAACGAGCATTACAAGGAAAAGGCCCTGTACTCGAGGTCATAGTGGAAGTTTTTAGTGTTACAAGATTGGAAAAAATTGTAAAAAAAACCTTCGCTACGACCTTCACCATTAGTAGCGGATGTTTTGACATAGGTGATAACGGATACAATTTATAACTAAAAAATACTCAGTAGCCGGAGGTTTTAGTGGAGGTTAGCTTACCGGTGTGCATAACAGAAATTAAACGCACCGGTGCGTTTTAACCTATAACACACCGGTGTTGTATACTTAAAACCTACGCACCAATGCACTCAACCAGAACAAGCACCAGAAAGAATCAAATTGCAATGCCATGCCGATGCTTGAGTATATTACATACGCATCGGGGCATCTGTACAAAATAAACACACCGGTGCGATATTTTATATCATACACACTATACATTTTTTCATTACATTTATATTTAACAGTGTCGTACATTTATCCAGCCGCATCGGTGCATTTTATGCATGAACGCACCGGTACATTTATCAGTAGAACGCACCGGTACTTACAAAATATCAACCTAGACCAGTGCATTTAAACACATGGAACACACCGCCAGGATTAAAAATTAAAATTTGGTTTCCATAAGATGTGATCGTTCTTGGTGCGCATAATCAATCTAAATGCACTGGTACAATTAATATAATAAAACACATCAACACGGAATGTTGTAAACGCACCGGTGCAAAATGTTGTAAACGCACTGGTGCGTAATCATTTTACTCACACTGGTGCATAATGTTCATCTATACGCACAAGTGCACAATGTTAGTATAAGAGCCCCGGTGCAACATATATTATTAAAAGCACCGAATATGATTATGTTAAGAATGGCTATTGATATTTCATTCAAATATATATATATTATATTTAATTTTTTTAATTCCATTATTCATCTAAAATTGAAATATTTGTTTATAGTAAAATTCATTTCACTTTTAATATTTGAAATTGTTTATTTGGATTAATTTCTTATATGTTAGACGCAAGAATATATTGTAATATTTAATCATCCATACATTTAATTACCAATTTACGATTTACGAGTGTTGTGTGGCAGTGAATAATTTATTTTTGCTCCATCTTGAATGAAAATACGCATTTTTTATTGGAAAAAAATTACCAATGTACCATTTCACATATTCCATTTGACAATAATATTGAAGAATGCAATAGAACAAAAAAGTTTATTTTATATAATCAATAAGAGTGTCTTTGTCATACAAAATACGACAACATAGAGACAACAATAATCAAAATGTCAACATGCATGTAATTATTGTTACACATATTGGTAACTCGTCTTTCAATTCGGACAATATGTCCAGTACATTATTATACAAAATGTTTGATTTTTACAAAGAATTATTTCAAAATATACAAGAAGCTACAATATCTTGCATTAACATCAAAATTAAATACGGAGCATCATTCTTCACTGGAACTGTTATCGGTGCTCGAGCCACCTGCATCAATTGTGTTTTTTGGCAAAATGTTTTGTTGATTGGCTCAATTGTTTTCCTCTTCTTCAGCTTCCATCTGTAAACATAAAAAAAAAAGTATACTGAGTGTATCTACATTACCAGCGAGAAGAATGAAAAATAAATAGATAGTATACACTAATGTAAATTGAAAAGCAACATACCATAGAAATAATCGACTCATGAATGATACACATTCTCTCAAAACCAAATCTCGTGCCTTCTATCAACAATTATTTTGTTGGATCCACTCCATATTTTGTTTCCTGCAAGTGTTATGCCCTGTCACAAATCATAGATTTAATATAAAAGTTTTTTGTTGTTTTATTAATTATAAAACGACAAAAGTAAAACAGCATAGAGACTTACAAAATCCATAATTAATTTTTGATACACCAACATATACTCACAACCCTTGCTTGACCCAATGTCAATCAATTCTTCGGATGGCTCCTCTTTGTATGTTAACACATGTTTGAAGGCATGCAAGGATTGCCAGTGAAAACAAATTTAATATATATATATATATACCAATCACAAACACTACGAAATGTTTATTTCTTACAACGAAGTCAAAAATACGCACAAACTTTGTTATCAACCCCCTTTTTTCCTTGTCGTCCTATCTTGTGTGCTAACCGAGTTCCATTTTCTTTTATTTTCTGTAACAAAACAATTCAAAATTAATACTTAACGTCGAATTAATTAAAGAAATGTATAACATAAACCTGAAAACCAATGATTTTATACATTCGAAGCATGTTGTTGTTGAGATGGCTCTTCCTGCGATGCAATTATGTCCATTTCCTTGACCATCTCCTTGTACACTTTCTTGGACATCCCTACTGGCACATTTCGCATATCACCTCATCCATCCTTTAGGATTCTCATAATCTTCCTGAAAATGTAAAATGACATTAAACTATTTCTCTGTTGATATGAAAAGCAAATATGATAGAATTAAATTTATTCAATGAATGATTCTTAATTTGTAATAATTTTAGATACATATTCTGCATAGACATGTTTAGGAATTAATATTACCTTTTGAATGATTCCTTTTGTTGTTGTATGTTTTTTCTATTGCAAGCCTGACAGGTCTCATTGACCATTGCTCTGGGAACGCCTCTTGTAGTTTACATATGATCTGATTCTTTGAATCATTTGATTGGTTTCTGTATTGTATGTGAAAAGTACATCTATACGTTCTTTCCACTAAATCCCTCATAGTATTATAAAAAAATTTGCATGTTCTATTAACTTCCAGCACCACTCCAGTTGAGCTAAGGACCAATTGATCATAATTTGCATCTTCCATAAAAAAAATTCTTATGATGACATTGACTTATGTTGCAGTCAGTACTTGCATAACATTCATCATATGTGAATTACGTTATTTGAAACATATTAGTGAATATTCTTAATTAAGTAGATTATTACTCAAGTTTCAATAAATAATTCATATTGACTTATTTTTTATTCACCTGATTCATCCATCTGCAACTTTTCCATCAACGTTTTACGCTCTTCTGGAGTTAGTTTGGTAAGAATCTTATCGATATTCCTCATTTTTTGGCACTGCATGTCACACATTAACCAATACATATTAGTTAACTTTACAAATAATTCAAACAAATTAATTTAAATACAAAAATTAATTGAAAGCACTTGCCTTCTTCGTAATTCTCGATGTGCTCTCATCATGTTGATTAAAGTTGTTGTTCATTGAACTCATAGCATGTATTTTCTATCAATAAACAACATGTACCACTAAATACAGAAGCTTTCAATATATTATATAAACAAATTACAAACCTTCAAAATACAAAGAAAAAAAATCTATTAAAAAAGAATAAATCTTATTTCGATGCACTTGTATGTACATTAAACGCCCCGGTGCATTAGTTACACTACCGCACCGAGGCATTAATTCCAATATGCCCCACCAATAATAGAGAATCGAAATACTAGAATCGTATTTTTCGTTTTTGTAAAATAATAAAAAAACAACAAGCTATAATAAATCCAGTGCGTTACAGTAAATGAGATGCACCAGGAACAGAGAACTGAGACAAAAAAAAATGTTTTTTGCATTTTTATAAAATAATTAAAAAAGACGCGACGCGAGTCAAAATCGGTGCGTTATTTAGATGAACACACCGATGCGTTCCAATAATACAACCGCACTGATTTTGATGCATGCCTTTTTTAATTAAAAAAAAAATCCAAAACTTGACAAGGCCAACATGGTTGTGGATTCGACCAAGTAAGTGGACCCATATCACCCTACGCTTTCGATATATAATCACAAGCTAAGTAAATCCAAAATCCCTAAAAGGTGAAATCGTAATTTTGTATAAAAATAGAGGGATTTAAACCCTAATGAAGAATTTTGCAGCCACATAAAACGAAAAGAATCAGGGAGAAAATAATGCTTGCTACATTGAAGGTAAGTATGAAGCTTTTTTTTGTAAATCTAGTTAAACTCTAAATAAGGTTATAAGATCTGCAGTAATACTTACATGCTTGAAATTTCTATCATGCAGGGTTTGGTTTGGTTCACCATACCTAAGAAATTTCGACCCTCATAACTCCTTCCAGTTGCGGATATACTTTAACAGTGCGTTTATATTCATTACGCACCGGTGCGTCTGATGTGCTTTAGCGCACCGATGCGTTTACGTATCAATAAACGCACTTGTTTATTTTGTAAATTCTATGTATTTATGTTTCCACTTAAAATTATATATTCATACTTAATGTCCTTTTACTATTTAACCACACCAATTACAATATTTCATAGTATATATATGTTGATTGTTGATTTGGATCAAATGCAAGAAGAAAATTTTGTAGTATCAAATGGCCAATTCTTCAGATTCTAGCTCATACCATCTTGTTCAAAGTTCGACGAGTTCTCCCATTCCATCCTTGGTAAGTTAAGGTTTTATTTATTTTTTGACTACTTATTTGAATTTATTTTTACTTATCCATGTGAATCTGAATATCGATTTATTTTATATTGCAGGATCATGATTCGGGTTCTAGTTCGGATGCACAAGACATTCCACCAGTTTCAAAACATCGTAAGCTCTTATTAGGAGCAAGATACCGCAAGAAGTTTGTGGATGAAAATGGGCAGCCGCTTTACCCCACCAATTGTAACATGCCATATTCAAGTGGCCATCCTGGTTCATCGACAGTAATTCATCGTAAGCTGGAACTCTTTTATGACACCCCAGTAGTTTGTGGTTGTTCAAAATGTCAAGGGTTGAAGGAGAACCCTCGATGTGTCACACTCACCCATTACACCAATGATAGATTACCTAATGTCAATGGTCTAATTCCCCCTACTACAGTAAAAAATCCAATAGATGATATAGAAAAGATAGGAAAGAGCACTTCCTTGTGCTCTTTTTTTTTAAGTTGGAAGCCAAAACAACTATGTCTCATCCTAAATTGATGAACCCCTCAGTTTATGTTAAGTCATATTAAATTTCTAGTGATCCAAAGTATGATATGAATTCCACCCAACCCATCTCTACTAAAAGATCCAAAATGTTGCATGATTTGAGAGCAAAATTGTCCAAGTACACACCAAAGTCCGTCCAATTGTTGGAGGGTAGCGATGATTTCTCCCTTCCTGTGAATTTTCAAAGTAAATATCAAACTTCTTACAACCATGCTTTATATGGCGCTTGGTCGTCCTCTCTACCTGTGCCTAATGTGGGAATTGAATTCTCCTATTGTGGTAATCGTTTTATGATTACCAAGTCTAATATAGATGTTGCAAATCTTGGGTTGTTTATCCTTTCACATGTACTTTTTCCACCCAAACAATGAGTAGCACTTATGCCATTTTGCGGTCATATATATTGTTGTTCCGATTACTTGAATATTCCTAAATACAAGCACAACATTTCCATGTATAGTATGTGATTGAATGGTTATGTTTATGGAAACTTTAACAGGAAGAACCTATTGTATATAGATGGTCGTCCACGCACACATGGGAACATTGCAGGGTTCATAAATAGTTCTACGTGCTATTTATTTTCTCCAAATTGTTCATTTGAGGAACACTTCAATGACCAAGTGTTCTTTATGAAAAGGAAAGCGTCGAGATTTTTTTGTGTACATGCAATATGTAGTTTCTCTCTTGGTGACGAGTTGTTAATAAACTACAACTTCTGTAGACCACGGACCGCTCGTTAGAGCCTCCTTGCATTGGGATTATCTTTAGACGTTCCCTTGGGGCGTAAGACAAAAAAGCATTGATGAATTGTATTTGTTAATTTTCAATGGATTCATATTAATGTATTGCTCAGTTTGAAAATATGTTTTATAAATTGTTAATTTAATTTATAAACTCAAATTGAAAATGTGTTACTCAATTTTGAATTTTCATATTTAATGTGGAATTGATATTAATTTATAGCTCAATATGAACATTTGCTTTATAAATTGTTTGCAGCTTAACATTTCCTACTGGAATTGATTATCATGCTTCTGTAAGAATTCTTTTCTATAATGCGAGATCAAACCAATTGCAATGTGCTTACTAACATCATTGATGTAATGTTCAATATTTTTGAAATCGGGATTTTGATTATGAGTGACCTGCCTACCATCTTTCGTTGCACCCCAGTACAATGTCAAATCGAGAGAAGGCTGAAAAAGGAGCGCAACTTAGAGAGGAATCATACCAAGCATGGTTCAATCAAGCACCTATTCAATATCCACTACGTTCATCCTCACCAATCAGGAATGCATATAGTGATAGTAGTTCTTCACATGTTGGCAATGGAGGCAATGAAGTAGAGGTTGGTATGGACGAGTTATTACGACAAAGGAGTGCCATGGATGCAATGTTGTTCCATACATTTCAGGACAATGAGCTAGGGGATGACGCTCATATTACTGAAGCCTTATTCGAAAGCCTTAAATCAGCTTCCACCACACCTCTATTTGGATCTGGTCGGTCAAGTTCTACACAGTTGGGGACAACAATGTTACTATACAACTTGAAAGCAAAGTATGGCATGTCAGACACATGTTTCTCGGCAATTCTAAGGTAATTGGCTATGAACTACATTATATTTTGAGTAATCTTGCAACACAATCATTATTCAAAATGGCCGATTTTATGAATGTTAAATGACACTGTAAAATTGTATTTCCCACTAACTGTAGATTATTCAAAGATAAGGTACTTCCAAATGATAATGTCTTTCCCGGCAGTTGTGCAGAGGCAAAACAAATGTTGAAAATGTTAGGTGTAGAGTACATATCTTATCATGCATGCCCCAATGATTGTATTCTATTTAGAGGAAAATATGCAGACAAAGCGATATGTCCAAAATGTGGGAAAGACAGATACAATGAATCGAATAACAAGGAAAAAACACATGGTCCTCGTCATAAGATATTGAGGCGCATGCCTGTAATCCTAAGGATTCAAAGGCTCTTTCGTTGCAAATAATTAGCTATGTTGCAGGGATGGCATGCATCGAACCGAAGTGAGGAAGGAGTTATGTGAATCCCAACAGACTCAATAGCCATGAAGCATATAGAGGATACATGGCCTGATAAATTCAAGGATGAAGTACATAGCCTCCGATTGCGCATAGCAATTGATGGCGTCAACCCATATTCCCAACCAAACAACATCTATACTATTTGTCCTGTAGTAGTGATCAATAACAATATCCCCCCATTTTTTTCTGTGAAGAATGAACATCTTATGTTGGCTCTTATAGTCCCTGGTAAAAAACAAGTGAAGAATATGCATGTTTACCTAAGACCACTTATCAATGAATTCAAGGAATTATGGGAAGGGATACAGGTATATGATGTGTCGAGACCCATCCCATCACATAGTAGTTTTACACTGTATGGCATATGTGCGTACACCACACATGATTATCCGAGGTTAGGAGTTTGTTCGACTAAATATGTTGTTTTATTTGTTTTTATATTCAAAGCAATAATTTTTGAAATATTTAATTTGGTGTGACTCTCTTCATCCTCAACACTAACATGCTCTCTTTACTATAACATCACAGGTCTTGTAACAAAAGGTTATTATCGATGTAAATATTGTGGACCTTCTATGAAGGCTAAGTGGTCCAAAGACCTACGAAAGTCAGTGTACGAATTCTCTAGGGTATTCCTCCCAAAAAAACACTCTTATAGAAGAGCAAAATCTCCTTTCAATGGTAAACGAGAGAGAACCCAAAGGCTTGAAATAATGACACCAGCTGACTAGCTTAGGGAATATGATAGAGAGAAGGAGAAGGAATACACAGAGATGCTCGATTCAAATGTGCATCATGCGATCGATGATACCGATTTCATCGACACCTATGTTGAGAAAATGGCCACAAGGATGAAAAGGAAATCGATATTTTATGAACTCCCATATTGGGAGCATCTTAAGATTGCCCACTTACTAAATACCGTGCATATATTTTAAAATGTTTCATCTTCTTTGTGGCATCACATATCATCCAAAAAAAGTGACAAGATGAAAGTCGAGAAAGACCTCAAAGCTTCTAATAGGAAAAAGAAGCATTGGCCAAGACAAGAAAATAGAGGAGAGGTTGGTCCCTCTTTTTCATTTAAAAAAGGCGATGTCCCATGGATTTTGAAGAAATATGATCTTAATTTGGAAAAATAAGTTATTGGGCGTGAAGGCACCTTCTTTTTTTGGGTCTACTCTATGACGTTGCTTCAGTATATCAGATGAAAATTTGTCAGGTATGAAATCACATGACCATCTCAACCTTCTAAGGGTATTATGCCAAAAAATTGTTATTACTATTTGTTTATATCTTTTTCCACAAAAGTTAAAATGCATTTAACTTTTTGTGTTTACTTTGTAGTGTCATTATCCGTTGTTCGTGCATGGGTGTGTGAACCATGACTTTCCCGATGACCTGTGGTGTGCCATGTCTAGACTATCTGCATTTGTACAATGGATCACATCAAAGGAGACTTGCATCGCTAGCATTCCACGGTGGCATTAAGAGATAGCTGAGATTGTTTGCATGTTTGAGAAGGAACTGCCGTCGATTTTTATGGACTTGCAAATCATATTCTAATTCACCTAGTCGATGAGGTTGAATTAGTCGGGTTGGTCTCCTGTCGCTGGATGTTCTTCTTAGAGAGGTTCATGAAAAAAGTGAAGGGATTTCTTCGACAAAGGGAAAAACCCGAGGGGTCTATGGCAGAGGGGTACATAGTATATGAATCGTTCTATTATGCCAGTGAGTACATCAAGCAAATCAACGGCACACTGGGTGCAGTGATTTCGGATGATGAAGGTGATGAGGACAGAAGGGAAGGGGAGGTACTGAAAATGAATGGAAAAAGGTGCATGATAAAGAGTAATCCACTTATCTTTCAATCTTCAATTTTCCACATAGTAACTTATATTCACAACAAACATAAAAATTTATATTTGATCCCATATGTACTGAATGTGGTTTGTTTCCTTGAATACAACAGCAGATTCAGAAATTGATAGAATCAATAAATCCATTGTTTACAACGCGAAGGCAACATAGCCATGGATTGCATTGTATGAAGAGAAGAGGAGGAAATGGGACATTGACAGAAAAGAATTCAGGCGGTTGCACAGTAGAAGCATGCCTTTTCTAGATCATTTAAAAGAAAATATGCCAATGATTTGTCCCAACAGTTGGGTTACAGACCAAGTCAGAGAGAAATATGGTGCATCCGGTCGTTACCCTCCTGAATAAGAGGATGCGCTAAACATTGGGATTGGGTCCAGCAACTCAATAATAAAATATTTATGTGCATAATTTATAACTTTATAATGCAACTTTGAATTATAACATTTATGTTTAATATATTAATGGTTGGGTTAATAGATATATGACATCATCATTTGTTAACTTTTCTTATAGGTGTATTCGTTCCAATCTATGTGGGCTTATGGACATCATTTTTGCACCAAGGATGCTGATAATGGGCGTGTTACACAAGACTGTGGAGTGGAAGTTGAGTTCGACCAATCTAGTCGTGCTAGCCACCGAGATCGAAACTTGGTAGGAGGGATGTTGGGTTATGTCGGAAAGATACAAGAGATCATTGAAGTGGACTTCTCATCTTTCAAATGTGTTATTTTTAGGTGCATGTGGTGGGACACATTCGACGGGAATAATGTCAAGGAAGAGTGTGACAGTGGGTTGATATGTATCAACTCTAAAAATATGTGGGATGAAAGTAAGGAGCCTTATATTTTCCCAAAACACTGCAACCAAGTGTTCTTTCACCCGGATGTGTTGGATAGAGATTGGTGGTTCATATTAAGACACAACCCTAGATCTAAACATGTTTCTAAGAACAACAATGCTATCATGCCAACCGAGGAAGATAATGAGGGCGATGGCAACATAGAGTGATATGTACATGTTTTATTCTGTCATTTACATATTAAAATATCATTTTGTTACTCATATCTTTGATTGTCTAATTATATTGTTTATTTTTCATTTTATGACAGTGAAAATGGAAAGTTGAATACTGGATGCAGTGTTTAAACAATTTCATTTGGTTAAGAACCAATTATATGATGCGTGTAGGGACCCGAAATGGGTTCCCTAATTCGAAGGTTGAACTTGAGGTCGAGTAGATGGTTGTAGCAGCGGCTGATTCGGCTATCCAGATCCAAACTTGACGAGATACCGACTACCCCTCGGTTGACCTCCCTACCATATCGGGAGTAATCTTCTTCCTCCCGAACCCCTGAGCAAGTGGGGTCGTAAGAACACACTAGCAGCTTCCCGAAAGGATCTCCCAATCCCCGTTCCAGCTAATCCCAACTCTCAAGAATCATAACATAATCCAAGATTATGATGCCCATCCAGCATTAGGGAGCAAGAGATGTCTTTCTCTCCTTCTCCTCCCTCATTATATAGCAAAAGTCTGTGTGCCATGTGTCTGCCCATGAACATATTTAATTTAATTTAATAATTTAATTTCAATTGTTCTCAAATACATGTGTCTCAAATATCTTTAGTGTGCAACTAATTCCCTAAATCAGTGGGAGTTAGGTGTGGGAGAGTCCTACTTCTCTTTTGGTTCTCATTTAGTTTACTTAATATCTTTTCTTTGTAAACTAGTTGTTTTCATTTCTTTATTAAATATTTAGAAATAATATTTATAAAAGAGAAAGTATCTTTTAATTAATAACATCTAATCTATTTTGATTCAAAAAGTTTTTAAAAGATTATAAATGATTTATATATATTTATATATATATATATATATATATATATACTTATTTAATTATATTATTCCTTAATAAAATACTTTCATCTAAAGTTTAACTTCTAGTAGCATTCATTTCTAATAGAACTTCTTTAGCATACTTCTAGTTTAGTTTTAATTTCCATTCTTTTCATAAAGTAGACAAATAAAATAATTTAGACTAAACAAATTGTTTTTGTTTTGTTTCTTTCTCCATTTCTAATATTCTTCTTTTCTCTTAAAAATAAAATAAGGAATATTATTTTATTTTAATTTGGCTTTTAATTTAAAGTCACCTGAATTTATCTTTGATGAGTTTTCAATTTCTTTATTTAAATAACATTATCTTTTTCTTGTTCAGGTGCCTCTTCGACGGGCCCTTCCGACAATTTTATTTCTTCCTTCTTATGGGGAGTACCGCGTAGCGACCGGGAATCGTTACCGCGATCTCTCAACTATGCTTCTTGGAGACTAAGGGATGTTGAGGGATATGGAGGATGCCATGAGAGAGGCATTCCCATTTTTGTTCAGTTTTGAGAACACCGAGGACGGTGTTGTTCTAAGGGGGAGGGGAATGTAATACCCCAATTTTGACCCTTATGGTATATTGGATTTTATGTAAATATTTTATACATGCGATGTATGTTTTCCTAACGTGGAGCTCAAGGCCAAGGCCTCGCTAGCGTATGCTCGGATTTTATTTAGAAAGGCAAGTAGTTGATACTTTACTACCCATGAGCTATTAAGCCATGAAATATTGTAATTGATGTAAATATTAATATTTCAATAAAATCCCAAAACTGGCTATGGAAGCAACTAATGAGAAGGGGCCATGTGTATTCCACTAGGGAGTGGTGAGGGGGTTGTGGGATTGAACCATAAGCTTCCAAATGTCATTTTGAGAACCCATTTGACTTTCCTTGCTGATATTTAATTCAGTTGTAAGAAAGTTCTTAAGAAATCAGTCCATGCCTTCAATGGAGCATGGGCAGCCGAGAAATTCGTATGGCAGGTATGGGCTCTGTTTTTCTTGTACCACAAGTCACCCTACCTCATGGGAATTGGTTCTTTCTCATTCTCATTCTATTGTGGAACATCCCAGCATCATTTTTCATCCATTACACATGCCCAGTAGTGAGAAAAAACAGAAATCGCAACTTTGCAAGAACCCACATTTTGAAGTGCCATAAACGCCCAAAATTTGGTATTGACAGTGAAATCCAATGGGGGATCCATAGATATGAACCTTGGAGCGAAATTGAGAGTATTAGATACACCAAAATCCATTGGAAAACCCAGTTTTTATAGCTTAGAAATCCAGTGATAGGATTGAGTTATTTGATGACAGGATTGTGAGAAATCCAAGTGTGAATGATTGAACAGAGGTTGGATTTGCTTGATAAACCCAGTGAAGGCTGGAATCTCAAGGAATTAGCAGCTGGACCTTTCTATGCCCACCCTAAATAGCACTGGAGGGAAGGGATGCCTGAGGGACTGTGCAGCAGAGAAGGGGACCTTCCTTGTGTTGGGTGAGGGAGGTATTGTGGGTGCCATGATTGTTGAATTCATTTGAGATGCATGTAGATCTGTGGTTGAGCTCACTGTCTTAGCATCCTCCTCCCTTGCTTATTGCATGCTTGATAAACCCAACTAGGTGTTGGCTTAGCATGATTGTTTGAGTGAAACCATGGTTGTAAGTGAGCATGTTTAGTTCCTCCTTAGTGGATACACAACCCAGCTCAGGGGTGATCTCTCAGCTGAAAGAATATAGGATGGACAGAGATCTATGGTTGGGTGGAACATTGCTCTCACATTGTCAGTTTTTGGACAGTTTAATTTCAAGATAAGTATTCTTTGTGGTTGAGTTATGTTAGTTATGTGCTCTGCAATGTTTTAATTAATGATTGTTGTTTATATGTCGAATGCATGATGAAACTATGTGTATAGTGTTTAATTCCGTTGTGTTTGTTGAGTATGAATATGTATACATAATTTTTTATTTATCTATGAATTTCTTAGTAATGTATGGGGCTGAGATTTCCAAATAAGCTGGTATGTTTGGTCATGTTTCCTCCCTTGCACTGGATTGATGGAAGGGGACGTGACATCCATTCACTGGATTGGACAATTCATCACCTTCCAAACTCTACAGTACAAAGGTATTATTTTCCAAAATTTTAAAAATTATGAAAGGTCCCAGCCATAAATTATCAAACTTGCCATGATGACCTTTCTGATCTTTTCTAGCATCCCACCTTAGCACCATGTCTCCAAGAGAAAAAGTATCTTCTTTAACTTTTCTGTCAAATTTCTCTTTGATTTTATTTCTGTAAGCCTGAGCTCTTTCTGCTAAAGCCTCTCGTTCCTGCTGCAGTTCAATCAATGAGAAGATTCTTCTTTGAATATCATTTGGTTCTTCCTAACTGTCTTGAAAAAAATTCATCACTGGAATTCCTAATTGAATAGGAAAAACAGTATCAGTACCATACACCAACTGAAAGGGATACAAACCTATTGCTTTTTTTGTGGTTATCCGATCTGCCCAAAGAGCATACTTCAACATTGAATCCCAAGATCTCTTGTTCTGACTTAACAAAAATTTTATACTCTGGATGATATTCTTGTTTGTTGATTCTGACAACCCATTCCCCTGGGGGTAATAGGGTGTGGAATATTTTAAGATAATTCCATTTTGCTAAACAAAACTAACCATGGCTTTAGACTTAAAGGCCTGAGCATTATCTATCAACAACTTTTTAGGACAACCAAACCTACTCAAACTATTTTCTTGTATAAAGTTGATGATGACCTTATCAATTGCATTCCGCCTAGGAATTGCTTCCACCCATTTTGCGAAGAAATCAGTAGTTTTCAGTATCCATTTGTGTTGTCTGGAAGCAGGATTGATTTCACCTATGAAATCCAATCCCCACTGCTGGAAAGGAGCATTGACCACAATAGGTTTCAATGGTAAGGACAAAAAAAATTTCTTACCAGCAAATTTTTGACATTGAACACAAGCTCTGACCTGCTGATATACATTTGAGAATAAAGAAGGCCAGTAGTACCCAGATCTTAGAATCTTGAAAGCTGTGGATTTCCAGTATTTATGACCTCCACAAGCACCTTCATGTAACTCTGAAATGACTTCTTCTGTTTCTGATTTCTCCAAGCACTTGAGCAACAATCCTCCTGGATCTTTCCAATGCAATTGTTTATTTACTAAACAATATTTGGTGGCCTTCAACTTTAATGATCTAGCTGCTTTTTTATCTAGGTGGGAAGGACACTGCAAATGTAAGAAAATAAACTATATCAACATACCACACTGATTCTGCATACTTATCCATGACTTGTTCTTCATTTTGCTTTGTTTGCAACTCCTCCTGTGTTGGTTGACTTGCCACTAAATGAAGGCATAGAGCTTCACAATTTGAATCAACTAAAAGTCTTTCTAAACCCTGTCCTTTTACTAGATTAGTAGGTTTGATCTCCACATCATATTCCATGATATTAGCAATCCATCTTCCCCTCTTTCCTTCACTATCAGGTCGTGTCAAAATTTCCTTAATGGCAGTATTAGGTACATAAGCAGTAATCTTTGAATGCAGAATATAGATTCTAAAGAACTTCAAGGCCTTAACCAGTGCATAAGCTTGTTTCTCTAGTATATTGTACTTTAATTCTGAATCTCTCAGATTTTTGCTAAAGAAAGCAATTGGCTGTTCTAATCCATCTGTATTTTATGTAGTAAAACAGCAGTTATAGTGTCCTGAGATGCAAAAGAGAAAGTTAAGAAGTCTCTTGAAAAATCCGGGCTTACCAACACTGGAGCTTCTGTAAGGGCCTGTTTGATCTTCTCCAATGAAGCTCTAGCTTATGCTGTCCACTTTACTTCCTGGTCTTTCCTCAACATTGATGTTATCTGTTTTATAGTTTCAGCAAAATTTGGGATAAACCATCTTAAAAAATTGATTTTTCCAATGAACGATTGGACATCTTTCTTACTTCTTGGAATACTGATTTTTAAAATAGCTTTGACTCTTTCAGGATCTATTCTAATCCCATCTGTTGAAATTAGATGTCCTAAAAGCTTACCCTCCTGAACAGAAAAATGATATTTCTTAGGATTTAAAGACAGCCCAAACTTCCTACATTTTAAAAATGTTTGTCTGAGATGTTTCATATGCTCATCATCGAATTGAGAAACACAGTGATATCATCCAGATAAATTACTACAAATTTTTCTTTTTCTCCAACGAAAGCTATATCCATAGCTCTTTGAAAGGTTACAACAGCATTCATCAGATCAAACGGCATCTTGTCATACATAAATGTACCCCAAGGGGTAGTGATGGTTGTTTTTTCCCTATCATCCGGATGAACAGCAATTTGATTATAACCCGAGAACCCATCAACCATTGAAATTCTCTTAGCACCTACCACCTTCTGTAAAATCTACTCAATCTTGGGCAGTGGATAATTATCCTTCAGTGAAGCTCTATTCAAATTCCGAAAATCCACACATAACCTAATCTCTACATTTTTCTTATGCACCGGAACCAAATTTGATACCCATGATGAATATCTGAGTGGAACTATAATCTTTGCATCTAATAACTTTTTAACCTCCTTTTCTATGACTGGAAGCAAAGATGGATTAATTCTTCTTAGTTTCTGTCTGAAGGGTTTTACATTTGGCTTCAAAGGAACTTTATGTTGGATTATGTTGGTGTCATAGGTTTTCAAATCCTCATAAGACCAAGCAAAAATATCAACAAATTCTTTCAGCAATCTAACATACATGTTCCTTTCTTCATCTGAGAGAGATTTGGAAACTTTCACCATATTAGGTTGATCTTTAGTACCAATGTTATAGCTTATATTGTTCTCTTCTGAAGATTGCATGGTGGGATTTAACAAGGTATCATGGTGGGCTTTAAGAGTACTTGCACAGCTGTGCAAATAGGTGGCAATTAGAACTATTTAGCAGCTTCTGCTAGCATAGTTATTCCCTCCAATGCTTGAGATATTTTTACATGACGAGACTGCTCTGTTTCCATGCCTCGAATCTTGTTTGATAGTACCTTGTTCTGCTTGTTCAAATCTTGAATCTGCTTAGTTAATTCTTCAGCCTGTGTCTCTGCATCTCTTTTTATTTTTAGGGCTTCTTTTGCTACTGAAATTAATTCCTGGTAATGGGAATTTACATCTTCAAGGTCTTCTCTCAGTCTTTTATTTGTAGTCATAAGTCTTTCATGTGATTCATTCGGGAATTTTACTTGTGTCTTATGCTGCTGCAATGACTTCTTAAGATTGTCTACCTCTGAATCCATCTAAACGCCTCCATGTAGTGTTGAATCCTGATCTGATAGCAATGGAATATCTAATTTCTTGAAAAGAAGGTCTTCTTCATACTTATTCCTTGCTGTTGCTTCTGAAAAAGAAGCTTTTGAACTCATCCCTTGTTCAAAACTAAGAACAATTTCTTCTTCTGCAACTCCATCACGTTCCTTGATTGGTTTTAATATCATTGTATGATCCTCCCCTGTGCTTGTTTGAACCTGTTGTTCTTGGTTATCTCCATCTTCCTCACCTGAAGAATTTTGAATAATAGTAACCTTCTCTTTCTCTAACTTAGGATTTAAAATCCTTCTCATGTTCAACCTTAGTTTGTTTGTAGCTCTGGTTTTAGGTCTCCACTTAGGTTTTTCGAGCTCTACCAAAGACTTGACATCTGCTTTGAAATCTGGAACATGGAAAATATTTTCCTTTGTATTAACAGCAAGAGTATTTAGGGTTGAGTTGTCTTCTTCGAAAACATAACTTTGTTTTACCTCCATTGAACTAACAACTTCTTCCTTTTTCGAAACAGCAATATTTTCCACTGTATCATCCTCAGGGATGTGTTTATGCTCTTCTTCAGACATGTGTTCTTGTTCTGCACCATCAGGCTTTATCAACTCGTCCGGTAGATTGTCCTTCTGTAAATTACCTTCTACTGCGTCTTCAATTGGACCTATTTTAAACCTTTTAACAAAGCAAGATTGCTTGCTATGCAAGGATTTCTTTCCAGGCTCATCTTCATCTATCTTAAACCCTGACCAAAACAAAAAATGATGCCACTTTCGATTCGTCTTATCTAGCTCTGTTAAAACGATTAGTTTAACCAAGCCATGATGAAATAGAGATCGACTTGCGTGATTAGCGTGGCCCTTAACCCTATTTGACATCTTTTGGAGACTTCTGAGCATGAAAAATGGTAAATTCATTTTGGATTGTTGATTTAAATGCAGAAGAAACCTAACATGGTATTTAAAAATTGATGCAAACCTTCCTTCGTAGGTAAGGTAGCTTTGCACGATCCCAATGACTTGCTTCCACTCTGGTTTTAAATTATTTAAATGAACCCCCTTGCTCCAATCAATAGATTCGCAGGTTGGTAGCAAAAACGTGCTTGGATCAAATTCAAAAGGGATTTTCTTGAACCAGCATTCTCCTTCAATGGGCACACCAATAACTTTAGCTATTAAACCCTCTGTCAATTCAAACTTTAAAGTATCAAAGCTAACATTATAATTGGAAAGATTATGAGCAAAGGCGTGGGTAACATCTACATTAAAACCTGCAATTCTCTCAAAGAAAGTAAACCACCCGACTGCTTTGAATAAATCTACACATTCAGGAAAATCTGCAGCCCAACTAGTGTTTGTGGCTCAAATCGACACACGTTACCACTCTTACCCATGGCTACTGCACTTAATCACCGAATACCTTCTTGGAGGCGAACAGAACAAGAATTTGACAAACTTCAAATATACGTGGCTTCTCTTGTCTTCAGCTAATTCGGTGATGAATCATCATGAACTTGACAGTTGTTATAAACATGCATTTGCATTAGATAAATTGGATACGTGCACCTTAATATAGTTTCACATGTGAGTTAATTAATTAAATTGTTAGCTTGGGACGGCTATGGACTTGATGTCTAGTCGGTAAGAAGAATTCCTTAAAGGATTTATAACTCCCCTTGTCTAGTTAGGCAGATTGTAACATAGAAAATTTAGCTTGTTACTTTATAAGAAGAAGTAGCTTGAATAATAATGAACTTATGCCAATATGTAGTTTTCTAACAAATGGTTGGTAATGAACACATTTCAATTTCTAGTGAATGATTGAGCAAGCAGTGTAGCCACTAAACTGAGATCTTACTCAAACCTTTGAAGACTAGAAATTCAACAAGTACAATTTCAGTAGTAGGAAGTTAGGGTTTGGATATGGATTTTGAGGAAGGTCAGAGGCCATACAGTCATGAAGAGGAGTTTGTCGAGGGAAGAAGGTCAAATAGGTATAAGAGGAGTAGTGAACCATTAAGCTTGGAGGATTCACTAAGAAAGTGTAGGGAGGATAACGAAAGGATAATCCATATTCAGGAGCAAATTATGAATGATCTAAAATCATTGAAGACCATCCAAAGATCTGCTAAAAAGAGTCATAGAAGAGGTTATGTGAGATCTAGATCATCTTCAAGGAGACCTCATCACTAAGAGAGGAGGAAGTGGTTTGCATCAAGCAGTACAAAGAGTAGTCCTGAAAGATCTCCAGTGAGATACAAGAAGAGGAGGTCTACCCAGGATGAACTAGTAGAAGAGTTGAGAAGAATCAAGCCCCCAACTTTTGATGGAGAAGTAAAGCATGGATAAGATGCAGAAGCATGGTTGTTAGGACTAAGGAAGTTTTTCCAGTTGCATCAATATACACCTAATATGGAAGAAAGAGTAACCATATACCATCTGTAAGGTAAGGCATCTATTTGGTGGAATCAACTAGTTAAGCTAAAAGACATCTATGAGGATAGAAACTCTTGGAAGAAATTTAAAAAGTAATTCCAAAAGGAATACCTCTCTGAGAATTTCTATGACAAAAAGATGGAAGAGTTCTTTGAGCTCAAATTGGGGAGCATGACTATGGATTCTTATGAGAAGAATTTTCTGGAACTTTTGAAGTATGTGGACTTCATCAAAGATGAGAAGGTAAAGATTCAAAGGTTTCTAAGTGGGCTTCCCGAATCTTATAGAGACAAAATCCAGTATGATAAACCAAAGAACCTCAACGATGCCATCTGGAAGGAAAAACACTTATATGAACATGATAAGAGCAAGGCCCCATATCAAAAGAATTGGAAGGATATGAAGAAGAACAAATAGGAGCAGCGAAAGAAAGGTTTCCAGCCTTCAAAATTCAGAAACGGTAATTGTTATCAACAAGGACAGACAAGGGAAGAGCCTTCAAGGAAAAGACCACCTGTGGAATGTTGGATATGCAAGGAAAATCACTTTTCCAGTTAGTTCCCACGTAAGAAAAATAACCTTCACAATATTCAAGAGGCTTCAACTCTTGGAGATGTAGGTGGAAGTGTGTAGAGGATCTATGCAGCCCTGGATGGGAGGCAAGCTTACCACCAGTCCCGAATGATTGAGGTAGCAGGTAAGATTGCTAATAAAACCATAATTTTTTTATTGATTCTGGAGCTAGAAATAGTTACATTGCACCTAATCTAGTTGAGAAATGTCATTTGAAGAAAAGTAAACTTGAAACAACAAATCTAATACAGTTAGCCACGGGAGCCAAGAGGAAAATCACATAATTTGTAAAAGTGTGTCCCTTATAAATGAATGGATTGAAAACCTTTGTAGACTTAAACATCATACCCTTACGGTCATACAATATATTGATTGGCATGGATTGGTTGGATGCACACCATGCCATATTGGATTGTCATAATAAAACTTATACTTGTTTGGATGAAGAAGGAAACCGAGTGACACTCAAAGGTATACCTAAACCCATATCCCTAAGGCAAGTCACAGCTCTACAATTGAAGAAATGTCTCAGAAAGGGATGCCAGTTATATGCAATTCATGTGGAAGATCCAAAAGAAGGAAAAGATCCAAAACTACAAGATTATCCAGTACTACAAGGATTTGTAGACATATTTCAAGAACCGTCGGGAATTTCTCCTAAGAGGGACATTGATTTTTCTATCGACTTGGTTCCAGGGACAATACCTTCATCTAAAGCACCTTATAGAATGAGTACTCCAGATTTAAAGGAATTACAGATGTAGATAGAGGAGCTACTAAAGAAAGGTTACATAAGACCTAATGTTTCACCTTGGGGAGCTCCTGTGTTATTTGTGAAGAAGAAGAATGGAACTCTAAGACTTTGCATAGACTATAGACAGTTGAAAAAATAAACAATTAAAAACAAGTACCCCTTGCCAAGGATGAATGACTTTTTTGATCAGTTGAGAGGAGCCAAAGTGTTTTCAAAGATATATTTGAGATCGAGATACTACCAAATTAGGATTAAGGATGAAAATATCAATAAGACAACATTTAGAAAAAGGTATGGACATTATGAGTTCACTGTGGTACCCTGTGGGTTAACAAATGCACCTGCAGTATTCATGAGCTTGATGAATGGGGTTTTTAGAAAATACTTAGATAATTTTGTGATTGTATTCTTAGATGACATCCTTATCTATTCCAAGATAGAAGAAGAGCATGAAGAACATCTAAGACTAGTAATGCAAGTGCTTGGAGAACATCGGTTGTATGCCAAGGCTAAGCAAGTGTTATTTTTATCAGGGCAAAATTCATTACATAGGACATATCATATCTGAAGAAGGTGTTTCAGTAGATCCTGAAAAGATAAGAGCCATTATGGAATGGCCAACACCTAAGAATGTATCAGAAGTAAGATCTTTTGTGGGATTAGTTGGGTACTACCAAAGGTTCATTGAAGGATTCTCGAAGTTAGCTCATCCTATCACATCTTTACAGAAGAAGGGTTTGAAGTTCGATTGGACTCCTAAGTATGAAGATAGTTTTCAAAGACTTAAGGAAATGCTTACTAGTGCACCCGTTCTAAAGATTGTAGATCCTGAAGGAAACTTTGTTATGTGCACAGATGCATGTAAGCAAGGCATTGGCGGATTATTGATGCAGGATGGACATGTGATCATTTATGAATCTAGAAAGTTAAAGGAGCATGAGAAGAACTATGCCAACCATTGACTTAGAGCTTGCAACTATCATCCATGATTTGAAGATGTGGAGACATTATCTAATGGGTAAGAAGTTTGAGTTAAGAACTGATCACAATGGGTTAAAGTACTTGTTTGAGCAACCTAATTTGAATGCAATACAAAGGAGGTGGATGGAGTTATTATGTGAATATGACTTTGACATCAAGCATATCAAAGGTAAGGAAAATAAGGTAGCTAATGCACATAGTAGGAAGATACATGTGATGCATGTAGCAGCTATCAACACTAGTACATCAGATTTAAAGGATAATATCATTGAATCAAGTGTTAAAAATGAACTTTATCAACAGGTAAAAGAAGGATTGAAACAACAGAAAATTCCACATAAATTTGATAAGTATAAGTTGAAAGAAAATGGGATCCTCATGCATAGAGATAGGGTTTATGTTCCCAATGTTGGAGATATAAGGAAGATGGTTATGAAGGAAATGCATGATGTTCCTTATGCCGTATATTCAGGTTATCAAAAGACAGTAACAGAAGTAAGGAAATAATATTATTGGCTAGGGATGTAGAATGATATTGCAGAATATATAGCTAAGTGCATGGAATGTCAGAAAGTTAAATTGAGCATCAGCATCCAACATGATTGTTGCAGCCCTTGCCAATACCAGAATAGAAATGGGATATAGCGACGATGGATTTCATCACCAAGTTGCCTAAGACAAGATTGCAAAATGATGCCATCATGGTTGTGGTAGATAAGTTGACTAAGGCAGGACACTTCATTCCAATAAAGACAACTCATAAAGCAACGAACATTGCAGATATCCAAATTGCATGGAATTCCCAAGGCTATAGTATCAGACAGAGATTGTAAATTTACTTGTAACTTTTGGAAAGGATTGTTTGAGGGGTTTGGCACAAGTCTAAACATGAGTACAACATACCACTCTCAAACAAATGGACAGACAAAAAGATTTAACCAACTGATTGAAGATATGTTGAGGATGTATGTGATGGATCAACCATCTAAGTGGGAAGATTATTTACACTTGGTGGAATTTGTTTAAAACAATGGATATCATTCATCTTTGAAGATGAGTCCTTCAAAGGAAATGTATGGAAGGAAGTGCAATACTCCCATCTGTTGAAATATTGTAAATTCTAAGAATATTATATTTGTACTTTATTATTCCGGAGATGTTTCATTCCTCTGTGAAGATCTTATTGTATATTTGGAGATGTTTATTCCTCCGTCGAAATGTGGTAACTTGGGTTATTAGACTTCCCTAGTGGGGGTCGGCCCTGTATGTGTTATGTGGGTCAAAGGGTTGTTAGACCACCCTAGTGGGGTCGGCCCAGTCAGTTGTAGTGGGGTGTTTAACCCAGTGGTAAAGTTGGGGCCGACCTAGTTAATATAAAGTACATGTCGGAGATGTGTATAAATAGAGGAGGTGTGTTCCTCATTATACACACACTTCCCTCACTCAGAATATAGTGCACTTGTGGAGGAGAGGTATGCTATGGTGGAGGAGAAGATCATGTCTTTGGTTTGCATCTTTGTGTATTGCTGGTCATTTATATTGAGGAAGCTTTGCTGGGTTTTCTACCCCATGAGGGTTTCCCAGGATAAATATGTGTCTCTTGTGTTTATGTTGTGCTTGTTGTTTCTTCAGTGATCCTATATATGCTATTATTGTGAAATGGAATGTAATGCTGCTATTTTCTGTCTTAGAATATTAAATCTTAACATGGTATCATAACTAACCTGAAGGAAGGCAATGTATGGCACTTACGACACTTGCTTCTCTTGCGACAATTTGAAGGTTAGGGTTTTATATAGCAAAAACCAGTCATCGTGGAACATTCGCTATAAATCCATTTTGGCGAAGGTTCAGGATCTGAAAAGTTTACAGGTCGTAGAAAATATCCCCATGTACCTTGTATCCAAATGGAACCCTCAGATTCATTGTACTTTGTGATTTATGATCAGTACAAGTTAGGGTTTCTGCCTCTTCCAGATCTCAGTCATAATCAGGTGACCTTGGAAAAAAGGTCATAACTTGGGCTAGGAAGCTCCAAATGAAATTTCGTAAAAAGTGACAGGTAGTACACAGACTGTACTATCTCAAGAAACATTTTCAGAGGCCGAAGTTGAACCAGTGACACGTGGCATGCCGTACAAGTTCACTATCCTGTTTTATCCCATAAACAGGTCACATTGCGACACTTGGCATAACTCTCTCTCCGAAAATACAATTGAGGTCAGACCTGCCAGGATGGAAAGATGACAGGTCAGGCTACCACAAAAAAAGTTTTCAGACCCTATGGATCAAAAAATTCATAGTTACAACAGAAAGAATCAGGTATATATTTCTGTCAAAACAGAATTATTTTTGGAGCACCTCCATTCATGGCTTCCGGAATTTAGGGTTTCGAAGAAAGTTAGAATTTTTGGAATCAGAGTCCACGGCTGAATGCTACTCAGGAAAATCGAAATTTAGAGACCAAGATCAATTTTTTTGGTTGGGTAGAAGACCGGGATTGATCAAACCCCAGTTCGGGATTTTGATCGGAAAGATGGAAAATTAGGGCTTCAGCAAAAGTTGGAATTTTTTAAGTCTGTGACCACGGGTGGAAGCTCCTCAGAAAAATAAGAGTTTAGAGTCTTGGATTGAACCTTTTGATTGGGCAGAAGGGTGGGATTCATCAAACCCTAGTTCGGGATCCTATCCAGAAGATCCAGAAGTTTCGAAGGCAATTTTGAGGGGTCAAATTTTGGAGATTTCAAAATTGAAGTATGCAAGTTTGATTAGCTCAGCAAGACACAGCCTTCCATCCATTCAGAAGTGTGAAACTCAAAGATTGAATTTTTAGGGTTTCTCTAACAAACCCTAATCAAGCTCCAGATCAAGTTTCAAGGGGAGTTGAGGCTAAGGCCTTACATAAGAAGACTACAAGAAATCTCGATACGTATGACTTAAGGAGATACAGGTACATCACGAAAGACAAATCAAGTTCCATGACCATGACAACATGAAGACGAAGACTCATCCATAATCCTTGATCACATAGAAGTTCTACTTACGAGATCATGAGGATGACACTTGAGCATGCACAGTGATACAGAATTAATAGAAGTTCAAAATACATATAGAAGATCAAGCGGGAGGCAACCACACAAACATAAAAGATAAGTATTTGAGTTGTTATTGCTTGTAATAGGTTGTATGCATATTTGTATTCCTAGAATATATCATGCTCAGTGTAAACATTCATAGAGCATTGAACAGTATACTACTAACATACATATGATTGGTAAGTTGGACAAACATTCCATAGTTGATTTTCTAGAATGAAACCTCTTTGCTGACATGCTGAGAGCTGTGCACACTCTCGATAGTATGTTCTGGTAGAGATGGAAGGCATCTAGATAGCCACTGTATGCATACAGGATATGGAAAAGTGTTGTGCCAAATTATTGGTCAAGATAGTTGCATAACTATGTAAATGATATATGTATGCATAATAGGTTATCATGTCAACATGATTTCATGATTATGAAATATTACTAATCATGTACTTAATTTTGATTTGTAGGAAAAATCATGAAGAATGATGAACACCGAACAAGTGATGGATGTTCAACAAGAAGATTTACAAATCAAACAAAATATAGAAGGCTCATGGCTAGAAGATTCTCTTAGAAAGAGGAAGAAAAATCATGACGAGATGTTTGCTCCAAGTGGCTAGATAAGACCATTCTCTTAAATGGTGTAATTAAAGAAGAAGTGTGAATCAGTTTCTGTATGGGTGCCCAGGATCGATAGTCAATTGATGAGCTTAATGATCACCATGGGTGATGTGGATCTCAACCCTTACTACAAGGTTGAATATGGTTTCTATACACAGATGACATGGATGCAAGAAGGAACTCACCACAGAGTTCGAATGATATTGAGGCTCATATCAGTAGACCCATCTGACGAGAGATGGCACAGATAGATGGCTACAGAAATGAAAATGAAAGATCTCAGATTGATGCATTACTTCCTAGGTCTGGAAGTATGGCAAGGCTCAGAAGGAATCTTTCTCAACCAGGGAAAGTATGTCGAGAAATATTAAAAGGAATTGATGTGTTGGAATGGCCACTCTCATGGATTCCAACTTGAAGCTGTTAGCGGATGACTCATCAGAGTTAGTGTATATAACTCTGTACAAACAAATTATTGGGTCATTGATGTATCTAACAAATACTTGGTCAGATATATGCTTTGTTGTGAACACCTTGAGTCAGTATCTAGTGGAACCTAGGCATGTTCACCTGATAGCTGCAAAGCCTGTGATGAGGTACCTAAAGGGTACAATAGATGTTGATCTATGTTATCTTGGAGATCATGACTTCAGATTGTATGACTACACAAACGTTGATTGGGCAGGAAGTGTATTAGGCAGGAAGAGCACATCGGGTGGATGTTATTGTCTAGGATCTGCCATGATCTCGTGGTCTAGCAAGAAGTAGTCTAGAGTGGCTCTCAGCATAGCTGAAGCGGAATATATATATAGTTTCTTTCTCTGCTAGTTGTGAAGCGATATGGATTCAGAAGTTGTTATCAAGATTGTTTGACTTAGAGATGGACTCCACTATGATCCTGTGTGACAACCAGAGTTGTATCAAGATGACAGAGAATCCAGTGTTCCATGATAAGTCAAAGCGCATAGAGATCTGATATTTCTATATACGGGATATGGTGCATAAAGGAGCTATCAAGCTCGAGTATGTGAGCACTGACGAACAAGTTGCTAATGTGTTGACCAAACCTCTGTCTCAAGTAAAGGTTGAGTATTTCTGAGACAAGCTTGGTGTAGTTCAGAAGGACCCTCCTCGAAAGGGGGAGTGATATGGTCGATGATGAGGCTACCTGTTCCAACGATGAGGTTGATGATGAGGTTGCCTGTTCCGACGATGAGGTCGATGAAATGGTCCTTAGACTTTGTGGACGATAAGAGGATTGTATTATCCGTGGACTTCAGTCCTAAAGTGATCCGTAGACAGATGTCTCCGAGAGTAAGAGGATTGTATCATCCGTGGACTTCAGTCCTAAAGTGATCCATAGACATGTGTCTACGAGAAGTGGTCCTTAGTGGACGAGAGGGATTGTATCATCCCCAGACTTCGGTCCCTGAATTGATCCGTAGACTCTTGTATTCGAGAAAGATGTTGGTGAATGATGTAATGTGCGCTCCTGGACTACTTAGCAGTGGGTGATCATTCACGAAACCTGTAATGATGTAATGTTTGCTCCTGGATTAGCAGGTGATCATTCACAGGTTGTAAATCCTAGATTTGATCTAGGTCACACCCCAATTGAAATAGTACTGGCTCTGTGGTTGACTGGAATGATGTAATGTTCGCTCCTGGACTGCTCAGTGTAGCAGCAGGTGATCATTCGCAGGTCCTGTAATGATGTAATTTTCGCTCCTGGACTGTAGCAGGTGATCATTCACAGGTGATAAAATCCTAGGTTTAATCTAGGTCACATCCAGTATGAAAAAGGACTGGCACTGTGGTTGGGATTGCATCATCCCTGAATGCTTGGTTCAAAATGTATGTGACAGGATTGTATCGTCCTTGGACTCATGTCCTAAAGTGATAGGGATTGATCATCCCGTAAGCAGATTAGGATTGCATCGTCCATGGACTTATGTTCTAAAGTGATAAGGATTAATCATCCTGTAAATAGATTGGGATTGCATCGTCCCTAGACATGGTGAGATGTCTTAAATTGATAAGGACTAATCATCCTGTAAGCTGATTCGGGATTGCATCGTCCCTAGACATGGTGAGATGTCTTAAAGTGATAAGGACTAATCATCCTGTAAGTTGATTCGGGATTGCATCATCCCTAAACATGGTGAGGTGTCTTAAAATGATAAGGATTGATCATCCTGTAAGTTGATCTGGATTGCATCATCCATAGACATGAGAGATGTCTTAAATTGAGAGGGACTGATCATCCCGTAAGCAGATCAGGATTGTATCATCCTTGGACCTATGTCCTAAAGTGAGAGGGATTGATCATCCCGTAATAGGATCTTGTGTGTTGCAGGGTATGCTGCTATTGTGTATACTTGTATTGATGATGTGTAGACTTGTATTGATGAGGATACTTGTATTGATGATATGTATACTTGTATTGATGAGGATACTTGTATTGATGATGTGTATACTTGTATTGATGAGGATACTTGTATTGATGATGTGTATACTTGTATTGATGAGGATACTTGTATTGATGATGTGTATACTTGTATTGATGAGGATACCTGTATTGATGATATGTATACTTGTATTGATGAGGATACTTGTATTGATGATGTTGTTGATCGTGATGATCTAGATGACGATGCTACTGATCGTGATGATCTAGATGACGATGATGTTGATCGTGATGATCTAGATGACGATGCTGCTGATCGTGATGATCTAGATGATTATGTTGATGATCATGTGATAACGATGTTGATGATTGTGTGATGAAGATGTTGATGATCGTGTGATGACAATGCTGATGATCGTGTGATGACGATGCTGATGATCGTGTGATGACGATGCTGATGATCGTGTGATGACGATGCTGATGATCGTGAGATGACGATGCTGATGATCGTGAGGATCCAGATGTTGATGTTGCTGTAGCTGTTCGATTGCTGCAGAATATGAAGACTCAGTACTGAAGATGTTGATGTTCTAGTATTGAAGATGTTCCAATAACTGCTTGAGTTACTGATGATGTTGAGAAAGCTTCCAATGATTTATAGATGTATCATGTATGATGTTGATGACTCCTTGCTCGTGTAGATGTTGTTATAATATCCTTCTCGTTAAGGGGGAGTGTTGAAATATTGTAACTTCTAAGAATATTATATTTGTACTTTATTATTCCGGAGATGTTTCATTCCTCCATGAAGATCTTATTGTATATCTGGAGATGTTTATTCCTCCATCGGAATGTGGTAACTTGGGTTATTATACTTCCCTAGTGGGGGTCGGCCTTGTATGTGTTATGTGGGTCAAAGGGTTGTTAGACTACCCTAGTGGGGTCGGCCCAGTCAGTTGTAGTGGGGTGTTTAACCCAGTGGTAAAGTTGGGGCCGACCTAGTTAATATAAAGTACATGTCGGAGATGTGTATAAATAGAGGAGTTGTGTTCCTCATTATACACACACTTCCCTCACTCATAATATAGCGCACTTGTGGAGGAGAGGTCTTCTATGGTGGAGGAGGAGATCATGTCTTTGGTTTGCATCTTTGTGTATTGCTGGTCATCTATATTGAGGAAGCTTTGCTGGGTTTTCTACCCCATGAGGGTTTCCCAGGATAAATCTGTGTCTCTTGTGTTTATGCTGTGCTTGTTGTTTCTTTAGTGATCCTGTATATGCTATTATTGTGAAATGGAATGTAATGCTGCTATTTTCTGTCTTAGAATATTAAATCTTAACACCATCAGTTGGGATAACCCAACAAATAGAGTCATTGTTGGACTAGAATTGTTAAAGGATATGGAGGATCAGATGGTTAAGGTAAAGCAAAATCTAAAGGCAGCTCAAGATAGGTAGAAACTCTATGCAGATCAGAATAGGACTTCCAGACAATTTCAAGTTGGATATCATGTGTTCTTGAAAGTTAGACCCAAGAAGAGTTCCTTAAACTTGGGGAATTGCTCCAAGCTAGCTGCCAGATATTGTGGACCTTTTGAGGTCTTAGCTAAAATAGGACTTGTTGCTTATTAGTTGGCTCTACCTGTTTGCATTATAGTACATCATGTATTTCATGACTCTTTATTGAAAAAGTATATACCTGATGCTAACCATGTAATTGATTGGAATGTGATCCAGTTAATTAAGAGTGCTTTTATTTTCTTTATTGATACATATACATGTATGTACATGGTACTAATCGTGTGATCAAATGGATTATGATCTAGGTGGAACCGGAAGGTGATTTTCCGGTACAACCTATTTCCATTTTAGGCAGCAAGGTCAAGCTGCTTCGGAATCGAGAGATCATACAGGTAAAGTTCCAATGGACCCATTGCGGTCCTGAGGATGCGGCTTGGGAACTGGAAGATGCTATGACGGAAGTATACCCTCATCTATTTTGAAAGATTGGTTTTTACGGCATGTACGTAATAAATATGCATTGAGGACAATGCATTGTTTAAGGGGAGGGGGATGTAATACCCCGATTGTTAAGCCCTAGACTTATGTTCTATTTGTTAATATGACTATGGAATTATGCTCATTTGTTTGATGATGTGATTGTGGACTTCGACATTATTATCAATTGTTAATGTTATTGTTGTTATTATTGTCATTATTGTTCTCTTTGAATGATTATTGTTATTTAATTGAATAAACAGTTGGCTGAGCAAAGGAAACTAAAAGAGTATGGGAGACCATGGATCTCACGGAGTGAAGGGGAATGGGGGACATCCCTAGCACCTTATATCTTATTGTTGAATGGTATTTTTCCATCCTAGTTCATTTTGTGCCTTGGTGACTTTAATAGTGTTGGTCACCCAAACATTGTACAACGGAACCCATTTTCGATTTTTATGAACTCTAGAGTTATTATTGCACCTTATACATACTTTAGTGGGCCCTCTTTCCTAGTGCACCCTCCTTGGGAGAAATTCCATCTTTTTTTTTTGTCATTTATGAGCCCTCTCCCTAGATTCTAGGAGTTGTAAGCTAGAATTTAGCTTCCACCTCCTCGATTTGTGCCTCCACCTCCATAAGTGCGCCCCACTCCTCCATTCATCCCTATTTTTGTACTTACATGATATTTATGACCCTATTGGATCCCCTCTCTCACCAAATTCGCCCTACTTCATGTTTTGTAACCCCCCATATGTATTTGTGTGCCTCCTTGTGTTCTTCATGGCTCCACTCCTTGGTTTTTGGTAACTCCTCCTCATGGTGCTAATATGAGAAAGGGAATCTCCTAACTAGGCCACCACTCCACTAATTTGAGTTATGTTTCCATGATGAAGCCCGACCACACTCAAACCCATTCTAGTTGGCCTCCTTGGGTCCGAATTTACCTCCTTAAGCTATTTATACATGTACTCTCTCCTTGTTGAAGCTAATATTGAGCCTTGGATCACGTGTCTTGTGTTATCTCACCATGTTGGGAATATTGTTAGAATCGAGAGTGTGTTGAGACTTAGAGGTAGTCTAGTCGTTTTCATTTGCTTCCATTATATCACTCTACTAGTCTAGGTTATCACACAGGAAGCCAAGAAATGGTTGGTGAGAGGAGTCACTTCCCATAGGCAGTGGAGACGAACGGGAAAGTCGTATTGGGAAGCAGGAAGCATTGTGGTTCTCAGAAGAGGTAGTCTTGAGAGTTGTTAGAATAAGTGTGCCTCTACTCGTGGATTCATGGTCTCGGCTCGGGGGTGACCTGTTCAAGCGAGGAAGGATTGATTGTGTCTACGGCTAGGAGGAAAGTTGTCTTGTTGCAGCTAGTTGCCCTTATTTTGAGATAAGTACATCTCTTATGTTTTCGTTTCTATTACATTATTTTATTTGGTATATGTGCAATGGTGGCTGAATTGGTTGTATGCATGTTCATGTATTGAATGCTAGGTTCTATATGCAGGAAGGATGAATTTCATATAATATACTGCTTACTTTCCTTCTATTCTTCTTTCTCTTAATCTGACATTTGTAGTTTTGGCTCGATGATATTGAGAGGGGCACAACCATAGGTCCTGGTTCACCCATTTCTGCTCATTTATAATTCATGAGACCTATTCCATTGCGTTCGGAGCAGTGTTTCCAGTAAGGATCACCTTTCATTTTGTCGAAAAAGCTTTCCGGATGACTAAGATATGTCCATTTTTGTCCAATAGTTTTGTCGGTGCCAGGATGAGCGCACTAATTGTTAGATTGGAAATGTTCTATGCATGGATCTGCTCCCATTTGCAGATATGATATTGGACAATGTAATATGAATTTAATATTGATTTAAGGCTGGAGGGAGGCAGCCAACAATCTGAAATTTATTAGTGAAGAATGGTTGTAGGGGACAACCATCGGGAGCTAATTTTGTGGGTTGTGATTGCAGCCGGTGCCTTTCGTTTTGCTTGATTGTGGTGTGGTTGTAGGATATGGCATATGTATGTGTATTGACTTGTTATTTTATTACTTTTCAGCCTCACTAATAACACACACATAACAACACCAGAAATTAACTTAGTTTGTGGAAAATTGATAACAACAATACTCAACTACTTAACAATTATGGTTTCGGTAAATTATAATGCAGAATGAGTTTTAGGACCTTATTCTCACTAAGGGTGATGAATATTATTCCTAATCATGTTTTGTTGAGATTATGACCTTAGGTAATTAATTTAGGTAAGTGTCGCAATTAACTTAATTAAGTGTTGTGTTTATCTTAATTAAGTAATTAATTAAATATCGCAACTTTAAACAAATAATTTGACTTTAGAATGTGTAGTTGGATTATTTAAAATGTTGAATACTGTTATTTAGTCTCAATATGTTGTGCTTAACTTAATGTTAGCACCCTTAACATTGTTTAAGGGTCGGGGACATTACATCAGCCCATAACTCCATCGGTAGGTTAAGGAGCTTAATCCATACTGTGGTGCTTCCCCCAAATTCGCCTTTTGCATCAAAGAGTAGATGCAAAGGCTTGAGAGACAACAAGAAGATATCAAGGAACCAAGTACCTTTCAAAATCACATTGGAGCCCTCAACAGATTGAAACACAAAATCCATCCAACTCCCCGCCAAAACATGGAAGGTGGGGCAATAACCCGAACTAGGGTCTACAGCTCCAACATCCACCACCAAATATGCTCCATCCCTACTCTCCTACCAAGAAAATGACCAACCAAGGTATTCCCAAACAAATTGAGGATCTGACCTACTCTTATAACTTCCCCCACCACCTCAAGATTTTACCACCTTGTGGTTCTTCTTCAAGGGTGATGATATAACAACCAACGGGTCTCCACCTTGCAGTGGATTAAGATTGATATTTTCCCAATGATACCCTATGCAAAGGCAAGTTTCAAAGACAAAGAACCAGACAATGGAGAGGAAGGGTTTGGTGATACCACTTATGACTTGGGAGCTCTCGCCCACAGCTAGGAAGCAGTAAAGTTTGTTGGAGGAGTAGTAACTTCACCTCCCCTCAAATCAGACAGTACCTCTAGTATAGTATTACCAACATCTTGTCTGGATAATTGTCAGTACCTTCACTATAAAGTGAACATAGGCTGCAAATATCTTGTTTAAAAAAATGAATATAAAAAAAATAATTTACCTTTTATTTATTTTGATTATTACCATGGAGGTAAACTAACACATATAAAAAGAAATAGTCAAATTGTATTTCATGGAGGTGAACCAACACATATAAGTTGTTTTTACGAAATAAAGTATTATTTGTTTATTGCAGAGAAAAAAGGGAGGTGTTCTTCCAACTTGTGAGAGAATTAAAGATGTTGGTGAAATATTTATAACATTAATAAATTGAAATGAAATAAAAGCCAATGTGTAATGTGGAAAAGGAAATAGAAATAGTTAATTTTTTATTTATTTTGATTATTAATATAATATAAAAAATAAAAATAAAAAACCAACACATATAAAATGAAACTAATATAACAAATTGAATTTAATGGAGGTGAACCAATACATATAAGTTGTTTTTATCAAATAAAGTATGATTTGTTTATTGCATTAAAAAAGTGAAGTGATTTTCCAACTTGTGAGAGATAATTAAAAATGTTAATGAAATATTTATAATAATAATAATAATAAATAATAACATAAATTCATCTTAATTTTATGTAATTAGAGATTTAAACCTAAATGTTTTATATTTCTCTTCTTCCATAATAAATTAAAAATTAAAACAAATATATTTAACACTACACAAACTATATAAAATATGAAATAGAGAATCCAAGTGGGGGAAACTAAAATGCCAACCACTATGTTGCCCAAAAGGGACTTTGGTGAGTTGTACGGAAAAAGTCTACCAAGATTGTCACACTAAAAGTACAATTATATGAATGTTAGCAAATAAGAATGTATTGCATTCATTATTAGTATTTGAGTAATAATAATCAATTCTAAGTCAATTGTGTGTAGTTCGAGTGGTTGTGAGGAAAAGTTGTTAATTCTCCACCAAGATTCAAATCTTATTTTGTGACATGTTTACTTCTAATAAGTTGATTCTTGATTAACTATATATGATCTATTTATAAGTTTAGAGATAAAAAGATGTTGAAAAAAGAAGGAGAAACCTAACTCAAAACCTGGTTCCGAGTTAAAACTACTTCATATTAATATTAATATGGAATTCTTACCAATAATATATTATTCAGTATATTTATTTTTGAGGATTTCACATTACTAGTATTAATATATTAATATGAGGTAGTTAAGTAAATTATATAAACCCTTTTGAATAACTATAACAACTCAATGATACTAAAATTTCATTCCTACGTTATTATTATGTTAATTAAGATTTTTGTTAACATATATATGCATTTCATTTGATTTAGGTATATTAGTAAACAAAGATATGGAGGAAGAAGAAATAGTGGATTTTACTATGGATCCTTTAGAGTTGTGTAGGAAACAATTTTTCCATTATAAGAATAAATTGTGAATGTATAGGATCAGAAGAGGTCGAAGAGAGAAAATAATCGAAGAAGGAGAAACCTAACCCAAAGCTTTGTTTAAAGTTGCAAGAAGTTTTTGAACAAGTGTTGGGGTGAAAAGGCACAAGGCCAAAGTACATTTGAAGATCCTAAATTTCCTTTTACCTTAACTTTATAAGAACTAACTTGATTGAACAATGGGATCTCGATGGTGGGGGAAACACATATACAAAGGGATCCATGACATATCAAAATATTTATTCCCTATAATATTTTCACCTAGTTCCATGGATTTATCATTAGACAATAATGCTAATGATGGTAATTAGAATAGGAGGAAGACTTGTAAATAATATGATATGAAATCATGACAATGTTGGAGCCAAGGATTCATAATGAGGCTAAGTCTAAGCTCAAATTGATATGATTCTCACCCATACTACCATAACCCTTTAGTGTCACTAAGAAAGAAACCTTAAGGAGCAATGGATTAAATTGAGAAAAGGATGAGTTGGAAGGGAATGAGTTTAGGTTTGATAATGGCATAGGTGAAATCTTGGAAGGAGACGATCAGAGGCTATTATTAGAAGGCCCCAAAGAATTTGGAAGATAATTAAAAGATAACAATCCCTATAAAAAATCCTTTCCTTTTGAACCTACCTTCCAAAGCCTTGTCCCTAAAATTCAGGGAGAAAAGAAAAAAAATGAAGAAAGGTGGAAGAATGAGGCCCTAGAGGTGTGATAATATGCAGGGATCTAACAACTGCAACAAACTCACAATCAAACTCTTAAGAATGTTGCAAAGAAGAAGAGACAAATGCACTCAATAATCACTCATGAACACAGAAAATGGAGAATATCAGTATCATACATCAGTTGTGAGCTGGCACTGTGTGAATCAATGAATTTAAAGAATGTGTTATACAATAAACTGTGATGTAGCATCATATAGGATTCGAAGTAGACAAGTAGGGCATTCGAATCTGAGCTCAAAGTCTAGCTTGGATAACTATGGAGACATCATCCAGTCAGTAGTATCAGTCATAAATGGTAAGAGTCAATCAATTGTGTCCAACTGAGTCTAACAGAACCATCTAGGCATAAATCAGGGAATGGAGACTCCAAGGGGGGCGCATGAGGCTGTCATAGGGTCAAGTGGCACTCCAAAACTAGTTAGCTAAGAGCTACAGGTAGTTAGGATGAGCAATCAGTGGAAGAACTACTCAATCCATGCACTAACTGAGTGATAACTCCTAGCAGGTGAGAAAAGGCGCCCTAACTGAGTGATAACTGGTGGTAGGTAAGCAAAGGCGCTCTAACTGACTGTGGTGGGTGAGAAAAGGTGCACTAGGCATGCATAAACTCAAAGAAGGCGCTTTAGGTAGGTGGGAGGCCAACTGGGGGCTGTAGGCAGGCTCTGGAGAGCTAGGAACAAGCTCTAGGTGCTGGGAGGACCATCAAGGTGATGACTGTATGCATGCAATTTCATGCAGATGACTGGATGCATGCAAACATGCAAAACTGAAAAATGATGGGGAGAATATTCCAACAAGAGAAAGGAGAAGGAAATAGTCTTGCATAGAACTTATGAAAGAAAAGATAAAACTCAAGCTTGGGGAAGATGTACTTTTGAAATAAGTGTCCTTATACTAGGAGATTCCCTTATAGGAAATTTCCATGGAAGAACAATCTCTGATAAAATTGTATCCTAGTGGATAAATAATGCATGGAAACAACAATTGGGTTACTCGACCATTTTCCATATACTTGTTAGAGAATGGATAACCTTTATCTTTAAGCATGGAAGGGACAAGGAACTAATAAGGAAATGGAAGTGGTATTGTGATATTGGCATCCTCTCTCTAAAACAATGGCACACCTATTTTGACCCCCTCAAAGTGAGAAAATGAGAAAGTTTCTTGACATTGATAAGAAAACTTTCATGACAAAGGTAACCTCAGTGGCAAAAAATTGTGTAGAAAGAACTTGCGAGATGGATTCTCGAATGATGTGGATATTGATATAGGTAGGTGCTCTTACCATCAATAATGATATCATATGTAGATCCCTTTCAGGTGATATATCTACAAATAATATTGGCATACAAAAGGAACTTGTCAAAAATAAATCAAGCGGATGATGAAGAGGTAGAAGAGGCAAATGAGGCTCCAAAGATGTAAGAGAAAATAACTATAGAAGAAAGGGATGAGAGGCAAAAGACTCTTGGGATATCAAATAATTTTAGAAAAGACATATCACCCTAAGATATCAATGATTGTATCCTCAAGGTGTTGGCAAAAGCCACGAAAAGAGATCATTATTCAAAAACACATAAGGTTTAAACCTAGGATAAGAGATGAAAATGGTATTTGGTAATAAAGAAATCCAACAAGTACCCCAAGTTTGGATTTAGAAATAGTTCTTTGTGCATAGGATTCAAACAAAAAGAAGAGACAAGAAGAAAGGGACAACAACTGATAAACACAAGACAATGAAAGAAGAAAAGAAGTGAAAGAATATGCTTCAAATCCAAGATTTTAGATTAGAGGCTCTCATAAAGGAGAAAGAGGGAGAAAAAGAGTCTTCCCTCACGAGGAAACTAATTTTCCTTAACATTAGTGAAAGGGGGAGTAAAATCTCATATTTTGGTAATTACGACTCTTCTATATGTTGGAAACTCAATTGAAAAATACATACCTAACATGAATAAGAAGTACTATTTAAGATCAACTATTAGACAAAGTGAAGGAAGGCATGCAATTTTGAGTGGAGGACTAGACACTAGCCAATCACAATCCACAATGTTCTTAGGGCAAGGTAAAAATTCATATTTGACTCTAGCTCAACAAAAGGAAGAGAAATAAATCCAAGAAGAAGAGTGAAAGAATATCAGTGTGGCCCTTAGAGTGGGGAAAGCCTCATTGGGAGGAAAGTGGTGATAATTCTATACCTAAATATATTTGGGTTTGGATCTTCCCACAAAATAAATAAATATTAGGAGGGTAGTTTATAAATAGAAGCCAAATGTTTCAGTGTTCCAAGATAAAATGGTAAATGTAGAGGAGGCTAAGAGAATGATGACCTAGGCCTTTGTTGACATTTTATATTGACTTTTGCATCCTCCATCCAAGCCTCATGACCTCCCATTTTCCCTATACACTTCAAAGTTGACAAGTATTATGAACTCTACAATTACTACAAAAATCCTTTCCAAGGAGCTAAGTCAAAACTTCACCCTTGTAAATGTATATGGGTCATATGTGCAGAGAAATGAGTATTGGGAAAATATTTTTAACAATTCTATCTTTTTGGAAAAGGGTATTATATGCGGAGGAAATTCGAACTTTGTAATGGCATTTGGAGAAGTAAGGGGGTAAGCCGGTAGAGCTATATTGCTAGTTTATTTTGTCTCACACAAATTAGAAGAAAAATATTTATGTGATGTGTATCCCTTAGACATAATAACCACCTAGAGAACCAACAAGAGTCTAGATGAAGGATTGGCTAAATGGTTGGACAAATTATTAGTTTCAAAGGATGTTAGGATATTTAGAGACTTAGGTGTTAGTTAAGATAAACATAGTCTAATGTGCCTTTAGTTAAATTCTGTTTCATTAGTGTGCTTTTGTAATTATCTAACTTGACGGTCATGATTATGTTCTAAACATAAAGTAATCCAACGATTCATCTTCTCTTCGTACTAATGATTATTGCTCTATGGTTTAGCACCTGATCGGTCCATGGTCTCTATTTAAACAAAATGGTAGGTTATTTGCTAATAATCGATTGTAAAAACTCATATGTAAAATATTTTCATTTTGCATTAATATATTCCATCAAGTGGTCACAATGGTCGGGTTGTGGATTGTTTCCCTCTTAAGGGTTTTAACCACACAATACACTAGGGCATTGATCATTGATATGATTGTGAGAGCATTTGCCTTAAGATGTTTTGACCTCTATGGATATACCATATTTACCGAACATGGTAAAATCAAAATCAAAACATCACATGAAAAGTGATAACAACATTTTTTTGTTTTTTAGTAAACAAAAGTTAATAATGACATGTAAAGGTTGCCTTATGTCACGTTTAAAAAATTCTATATTAATTGTTTTTATTTTCTTTGTTTTAAAAATAAAGGCACATTCTTGGAGACATATGTCCCATTGACAATTTCTTTGACCAACAAAAAATGGAGTGAGTAAGATTTAAAAATTTTGAAAATATTTTTTAATTAAAAAAATCAATTTATTAAATTGTATTTTGAAAATATTTTTTAATTAAAAAAATCAATTTATTAAATTGTATTTTGAAAACATTGACATTTTTATAACAATGTAGAGCATGAAAATATAATAATGCAAAGTCAAGTCATTTTGACTTGAAAATAAAAAATATACTCTATGGAATAATATTAAATTTTGAGATGAAATCTTTATTTTCATAAAGTTATCTTTTTTAAAAGTTAATGCAACTTTAACTTTTCACATATGACCTGCATTTCACTTATTTTACAACATATTTTATAACATTGAATAACTATAAAGTAACTTTAATATTACTTATTAGTTTATTTTTACATGCAACTTTAATTTATAAAGTAATTTTATTGTAAAGTTTTCTTGATTATTTTATAAAAGTGGGTAACTTATTTATTGTAAGAGGTAACTTATTTATTGTAAGAGGTAACTTATTTGTAAAAGTGAGTTTATAGGCATTTTTTTAATGATGGTTATGATTTAAAAAGGTAGCGGCTAAGCCCATTGCTAAGAAATACAAAGATTCAAAATTTTCCTTGAAAACGTTGAGATAAAACTCTCATCGATGAGTGATGGGGAGTGATGCTATCGTATTTCCTTACACTGACATTTTCTATTATTTTCTTTCTTACAATCATAAATTCTTAGAAATTGCTTGCATAACATAATTATGGGTGAAAACATGAAGTTGGGTAACACTTTTGCTTGTTTTTTTACAAACAAAACGACAAAATTTTAAGTTTTTCAACTTCAACCCCTCCAAACCCATATCTCCCTTAGTAATTTCATCTTGAAGTAAACACGAGACTTTTAGAGAATTATATTAGCTTTATACTCATATTTTTTAAACTTTTTTATGGAAAAATAGTGCAATTTATTTTAGGGTCACCAACAACATATACTTTAAAATTTTAGGTATGGATAATGAGTGATCTTGTGCCCCCTATATTTTTTAGAGATGGTTATTCATTTTAGAGAAAAATATATATGCTCATAATCTACACATATTGCACTTGGGAATGGACTGTATTTTGAAGTTTTTCAAACTTAAGCACTATTTTTTATTATTTATCGAAATATCATATGTTAAAAAAATGGTGCCCTATCGACACATGTTGGTGACCTTGAATTTTCTTTCTAATGTGACTCTTATCAAACAACTTAAAACTACAGTTTTGAAGAGGACAATGTAAGAAACATCCCTGTGATTTTCTATTTTTTTGGTGGAATTGTTTTAACAATATTGAATTTTCATTGTAACGGATTTTTAACTAAATAAAATTTTTAATGATAAAGTTTAGGGAAAAATTAGTAAAAAATAGCAATCCTTAATGAAAATCATAAATTATAATACCATGACAAATTAGATTTGAAGATGAGTCTATTGATATAAACTCTCATAGATAATTATGAGATTGTGCTGGGTTTCGATCTTGTTGAAATTACAGAATCTTAAAAACTGCAGAAATGCTCGTTGTTTTCGTTGACCATGATCTCTCGGCTGAGAAGCTTTAAATATTTTTTTCGAGAGTTCTACCACCCCAAAAACTAAATAAAATATCTCGGTTGAGAAAATAGAAAATAAAAAGAAGTTTCCCCGAGAAATCTCTCCTCCGATAAAATGAATTAACTCTCGGCCGAGAGTTTGGGTAAAAACCACTCGAGTATATACATTGAGCCAACACATTAATTGTCCAAGATTCCTGGCCGGATTCTTTAAACTCTCACTCGATAGATCTATTTATATGCCTCCACCTAAATATTTTTTACATCACTCACTTTCCACCTTCGATTTGACTTTAAATATAGAAGAGAGCTTAAAAAAAAAAATTCAAAGGTATGGTTTTTCTTGTTTACGAAGTTTTTACTTTGGCATATTACAATTTTTTTTTACAAAGGGGTATATTCTTCTTCGTATTTTTAATACAGTTTTTTCGCTTACGAAGTTTTTATTTTGGCATATTACATTTTTTTTTACAAGGGATATATTGTTTTTTTTTTAATATAATTTTTTTTGGTTTATGGAGTTTTTAGTTTGGCATATTACAATTTTTTTTGAAGGGGTACTTTTATTATTTTTTGTAAAGGGTAATATTGTGAATTTGTTTTTGGCATATTACTAATTTTTTTAAAGAGGCATATTGTGAATTTGGTTTTGGCATATATCTCTTTTTTTTAAGGGACATATTGTGAATTTTCTTTTGGCATATTATTTTTTATGGATAAGGGACATATTGTGAATTTGGTTTTGACATATTACTTTTATGGATACAAGTGATATTGTGAATTTCGCTTTGTCATATTACTTCTAATTCTTTTCTCCTAAGGAGCATATTGTGATTTGTATTTAGCATATTAATTTTTTTCTAAGGAAAGAGGATATATTGCAATTTCACTCGTGACTTGTGAAATTTGGATCTATCATAATGTAACTTGTTTTCATAGAAAAAAGGAGTATTGTAATTTTTTTCCAAGAAAATTTGGATATTGCAATCCATGTCATCACTTATGTAGTTTTTACTATGGCATATTGCAATTTGCAAATAAGATGTTCTAATTTTTCTAGTCACTCAAGTGTTGATAAAATTCTCACTTGTGTTATTTTGGCTCTAGATTTTAGGTTTTTAATTCTTTGAACAGGGGAAACCAAAATAATTGTGCAACAAAGCATGATCGCACGAGAACTCATGGAGAGGAAAGGAAAGCAAGAAAACGTGAAAACATGAGAAAGTTAAGAGAAAAAAGAGCAATGGAAAGAAATTTGGAGGCACATGGTGATGACGAGGAAATGAAAAATGTCGAGGAACACATTGATGAAAGAAATGAACAACATGGACCCCATATGGGGTGTCATGAAGATGGTGAGGAGGGCTACATGGAAGTTGGTGGGGAGGGCCACATGGTGGTGCATCCTCACACACCAAGTTGGGATTCAAAGGTTATTTAATGTGATGTATATGATCCATTTAAAGCAGGATCCTCTTAGACTCATTCTCAAAGAGTCGATACTCCGCCACACGCTCCTCCGTTCCTTTTCATGGCAGGCGTAGTTAATCCTTCATCAGATAAACATGAAAACCCTCAATGCAATTTGCACTTCACGACAGCTTATTTTTAGGACATTTTATTTGGATGTGATTGTGCACTTATCACTCAGGAAAACCGATTTCTTTATCCATTCTGGCAGGCCTCCATCTCTCAATCTTTGTTTCCCTCGGACTCTCTCTTGGCTCTAAATGGCTTGTGGTGTTCGAACCTATTTGTTTTGGCTTCAAGGCATGCCTAGGCCTCGGCTCAAGGTGAGTTCCCATCATTCCCGGGGTGGTCATGTTTGTGCTTTGCATGCTACTGACTCTCCCATCGTCTCAAGATTGTCCTTCGTTCACTTTTTCGTTGGTGGACATGGTTGATAGCAGAGAGAGGAGGATGCTTCTCCTGGAATGGAGGCGATGTCTGGCAATTGGGGTTGCCTCATCGAATGGTTCGATGATTGCTAGTCCCTTAGGTTTTGGGGAAAATATGGTGCCCCTCCTCTCATCTTTAGAAATCAAGCCTCATTCGCATGGAAACTGATGTGTTAATCCTTCTCAGCCTCATTGCGAACCAATTGGTGAACCTCCATGCTTCTCTTCTGATGCGACTGCAACCGTGGTCCAAGCATTATGAGATATGGTCTTTGACAATTGTTGTAGTGTGGAGGACTTACGTTTTAGATTGGAACTCATGGACATAAATATTTCTTATGTTATCTCGTTACTCTCTAGCCAAGGATGCAGTTCTCCTCAACTAGAAATTGTGAACCATGACACCATAATTCTGCAGGATGCCATTTCTACCTGCGCTCACCATGCCGACCTACCCAAGGTGGATGAAAACCAGCTCTCATGTTAAGATTTGCGTCCTTTTTTTGAGTTTATGTTATATATCTTTACGGTTTAGTAATGTATTGGGTTCATAGTGTTTCTCTACCAACCTTAAGAGCAATTTTTATAAGATTTTATGCTATATGTAAGAACCTTGGCAGTGATGGAGAGTTTAGTTATTATGACATTTTTTATCATGCCTTCTTAGGGAAGGCCACCGACCTCTGCCAGAGTTATGTATCCTCTTTGTTTCTGATATAATATAATGTTCTCTTACTTACGAAAAAAAAAATGAACAACATGGAGGTGATGAGGAAATGGCAAATGTTGAGGAAACGATCAATGGTGTAGATATCGACAACATGATTGGTGAGTCAAGATTTTTTAAGTTTTTTATATATTTGATTTGAAAATTTACAAACTTTTAAAATTATCTAGATATATACTTAAGTTCAATTTACAAATTTATATATTTTTATGCAGGGCCAACATCTAACTCACAACAAGATCCTACCACTCATAGCAATTCACAGAGATTCATTGGAAGTTGTAGCGATATCTCCATTAACGATAATTTTCTGGAGAATATGGATTCAAGTAAAATTGAAGAATTTGGACCGCTGATGAATGATCAAACGACTCGACATAAAGCAAAAGCAATGTTCAAAAGATACCTTGAAGACGAATATGTCATAGCACAAGCTCAATTGTTACATAGATTCTTAAAGCAAAAAGATTAAAAATTACAGTTAAATTATTTAGTGGGCATTAAAAGTATCAAAGAGGTTTAAACAAATGAGATGGTATCAAAAAACATTATCGTGGCCCTTGCCACACTTGCAAAAAAGGCTACTCATAGAGCATTGCTAATAGGTGTTGTTGCAAAAAACACTACATCGGGTCGTTTGATGGCGATAACTGCAACAACATTAAAAACATCAAGAAAACGTTTATGGAAGCATAAAAAATTTAGGATTCAATTAGATGAGGATGACGAACTTACATGTTGGGATATTATCTGTAGGAAACCCTATCAAGATAGACTTCCATATACTGTGAAGAATAGGGTGAAAAAGTTTTGGCAATTAAACTCTCATGTGTCACCAAATGAAAAGGACATTGTGGAGCGTCTTATATCTAAAGGAGTTTATGAAACTCATTCCAAACATATAACATAGATCACTCAAGTGGAAATGTTCACGAATTTTATGGGGAGTAATGTTGATGTGAAAATTGCCCTTAGCACATTTGTGAAGCTTAAACCATGGTATGCTAGGCCCATCATTGTTCTCGACACATGTTGTTGTCGGCACCATGTAGAATTCCAATTATATTATGAGAAATTTTTAAATTTTGGCCTACAATATTGGCCAAATGACCCAAATATTTCTCCCCTAGAAATAAAGCTTCTAGGGTTAACTGATGACCGATGGAAATATTTGATACTACCTCATATTCTCATTATTTTTGTCTTGATTTCCTTCCCCTTATGAGAGGAGGGGAGGAAACCCTCTTCAAGGTGCCAATGAAGGAGAGTGAATGAGAATTAATGAATTCACTTGCTTCACTGGAGTTTTGGAAGGCTATATTGTATGCAACACTAAGGTGTTATCTAGAGAATTTAGTTTCCCTGTTTCTTCCTATTCCAAATCTGCAACCTCTACGTCTTCCTTTGATTCCTCTAGATCCTTTAGTTCTTCCTCTTCTTCCTCCTCTTCCTTCTCTACTCCCTTGGGTTCCAAAGGGATTTCCTTGCTTTCCTCCATTGACAGATCTTCATGTCTTTGAATTATTTCTTGTACCACGTCCTCTATTGAATCCCTTGATGTTGTATTTGTAGGATCCACTACATTTATTGATCCATCTCTATGTTCCAAAGGGATCATACATGATTCTGCCTCTCTGGTTCCCTTATCCACTTCCTCTAAAACTTCAAGGGCCTCAAATATGTTATTGTTCATTGTGGGCTAGTTTTTCTAAGTATTCATCTGGTCTTATGACCCCTTGGGTAGTTGCTTTCTTCATTTGTTAGGTATTCATTTGAAAGGGTTGTGCTATTTATTACTAGGACAATTCATTTTCTAGTTTAAGGAAGACTCATTTTCTTTGATCTTCGAATTATTTTTAAGGAATTGTCCTTATCCATGAAAAAAATTGCATTTTAAATGGAATTTGATCATAACCTAGAGCTTGGAGATGACTCCACTCTTCCATATTAATTTGGATTGCCTCTAGGACGCCCTTCACCATGTCCACCTCCACACATATTCTTGTAAAGGAGTATATATTTCCCTTTGGTTCCACTACATCAATGAAACACCCCAACTTGTTTTGGATATCTTTGAGAGCATTTTCATCCTAGAACATTAGTGGAAAGTGAGGCAGTCTAACCCACACATGACCTATTCTTATATCTTCTTTATGATTGAAATCGAGAGACTAGTGTATCATGAATAAACCCCTAGATCCCATAAAGTAGGGTCTATATAAAAAAAATCAAATGACGATATGTCTTACAATGAATTGGAAAAAATAAAAAACCTCTTTAAAAAATGAATAGAAGTGCATGTTGTTGGAGGTTGGAAGACCATTGATACTGCTGACCATGCTTCTACAGTTCTTGGACTAGGCCAAAGTCCTGTAAACTTTTCTACTAGGGTACACTCAGAGAGAGTGAGGGCTCTTTTCCTCAATGTTGGAGTTAGAAAATCAATATGAGGGACAATATCGATCTTTTGACAAAATGATTCTGCAAAGGGATGACTTCCTTTGGTTAGCTACAAGGGTCTAACCATCGCTTTGAAAGCATACACCTCCGCATTTGAATCATTTTCCATGACCATCGACCACATCTCCATAGTGGATGAATTGGACTTGGGCTTGATTGAGGCAGATGCCTCACATGGATAAGCTTCAGTGGGAAGGACACGAGTTTTTGACAAGCCAACCGAATTGAGATTATAGGCAAAGTTAGATGATAAAGAGATTTTGTTTAACTCAATAGCCTCATTGTGAACCCTTCACCACATGGACCATCTTCTATGTTCCATGTGGCACATTGGTTACTTTTTATGTATTTCATCAAAAGGGCATAACTTTGACATTCAGAATCCATTTTCAATGTCGTTTTTTCAAAATGCCGACTTTTTAGAGCTTTCCAAAAGTTTATACTTTTTAAATCGTCTCACTTGCATATTATAATATAGTTATTCCAAGTGATATCCTACTTACTAGTTCAAACTACTTCTCATGGAAATCCCACGTGGAGGATTTAGTATGAAGTAGTGGACTTTATCATGTTACCTTGGGAACAAAAATTGTCCCTTTTAGTGCATAAAAAAACAAAAGGGATAATAAGAATGACAAAGCATGTGTATTAATTGGAATGTCCATCTCCAATGATATTCAATTTCACCTTCAAGGAATTGAGATGTTAGATGCAGCATGTAAAAAGTTGGAAGTTGTGTTTGGTAAACACAATGAGATTTGAGCCCACCAGCTTGAAAACCAATTTATTTCTTTAAATCCCAGTGATTTCTCTAGCATTGGAGATTTTTTCTCTATGTTCAAAACACTTAGAATTTTACTTGCATAATGTACAATAAGCAACACAAATGACAAACTCATGTATGTCGTTCTTGTTAAACTTGGCACTATTACTTTATTTTTGTATCTGTTTTTCACTCCATTAAAGAATATCTTGTTAGTCAATGGGATACTTACAAAATGATCTATTTTGAAGTCTTGTGATTCTTTGATTAGAGAGAAAAAAAGCTCCTACATCTTGGAATGATCAACATTGCAGGTACATCTAACAAATCCTTAGTGGCACAACAGAAGGATAAATCCAATAATTAAGACTTTAACAAGGATTAATATTTTAATACTGGGAGAGCCAATAGCTCTCGATGGGGTCCCCATTTTTTATGAGGACCTATTTATCCAAATAGGTAGCCTTATTTTCTATCCGATCTACTAGACCATTGTTTGTTCCATGGATATGGAATAGCTTGACATTGTCCAATGTACCAAATTTCCCAAATATTCTTTGAAATTTTTCGAATACCAATTTTCCTTCACTGGGATTCTTCTTCCTCACCTAGCTGATGGCAAAGAACGAATCACCAAAAATAATGCCAGTCTTCACATTGTGGACTTGGATGAGGAATGTTCCTAAGAATAGGGAATATATTTCAACTTGATTGTTCATTGCTATGCATAATCCCCGTGAATCACTCACTTCTCTATTTGCAATGGAGCCTAAGAGAAACCCCCCCCCAACACCTGTTATCCCATTGTCCTATATGTGTTCTTAGTAAACATCATTTGGACAATTTTGGTAAACCTATCTCTTAGCATACCTTAGCCTCCTTGCAACTTGTTCATAATAATTTGTGTGGTATGCTTCCTTTGACTTCTTTCTCTCGGTTCAAGTACTTCTTAACTTTACACGTTTTTGGCCTACAAAGCCCTTGTAGAAAAACAATATGGACACCAACTGCAAAAGTTAAGAACATATAATGGAAGTGAATGTGTTAACAACTTTATAATTTTCTACAGTGCACAAAGTATTTAGATGCAACATAATGTTCCATACAAACCATAACAAAAAGGTTTTGTTGAGAGAAATAATTACACATTAAAGGAAATAGGCAATTGTATGATCAAATCTTGGGGATTAAGTCCTCATTTTGGGGCAACAACCATTAATTGTGCCAATTACATAGTTAATCGTACTCCCATAAAGGATTTAAAAGATATAACACCAAAAAAGGCATGGAGTAAAATTAAACTATACATAAGCCACTTTCGTGTTTTTGGTAGTGAAGCATAAGCTCACATTCATGATGAGAAAAGGAAAGCATTAGCCTGAGAGTGAGAAGTTCATAGTTGTTAAATATTCTAAAGTTATAAAAGGTTATATACTTTTTCAACCTCATTCCAATGAAGTTATTAGTGGGAGAGATGTTAAATTTGATGAAAATCTCCTAGTCTACAAGCCTAATTTGACGTCTATGTTGTCTTATATTCCCAACCTTTTTCCTAGTGATCCTATTATGGTTTTGTCTTTAGATGATGACAATAAGGATAAAAATCCACTTCCACCTTTTCACCTTCCTCCAATTGGGTCCATTGAACATGAACCTACACCAGCACCATGATGTCCTAGATGGGTCTATATAACATGAGAAGTAGTTGATGATCTTACTGATGATCCTTCAAATCGACATCATACACGTTCACAGTTCTTGTAAGTCTATTCTCTTTTATCTAAAGTTTCAAAGACTCATGATCCAAATACATCTGGAGAAGCTTCTAACCATCTAGATTGGAACACAACAATGAATGAAGTATATCATTCCTTAATGGTGAATGATACTTGGGATCTCAAACCTCCTATGAAAGGAAGAAAACTTGTCAAATTTAAATGGGTATATATAATTAAGTATGCATAATATGGAAGTGTTGAAAGACATCATGCCTAGTTAGTTGCCAAAGAATTTTCTCAATTTGAAGGGATTTATTATAATGAAACCTGCCCCCCACCTAGCCAAAATGAATTCTATATGCCTTGTTTTATCCCTTGCCACTTCATATAAATGGGAGGTTCATCAAATGGATGTCAAATTTGCCTTCTTGCAAGAAGAAAGTTACATGGATACCTCCTGGCTATGTTAGAATGACTCTAGCCTTGTTTGTCACCTCAAGAAATCTCTCCATGGTCTTAAGCAAGCTCCTCAAACTTGGTATGATAAAATGGATACCTTTATCCTCAAAACTATTTTTTCATATGTCATTTCAATCTCAATGCCTACACCAAGAAAGTAGGTAACCATCTCGTAATACTTGTTCCTTATTTTGATGACCTTATTCTCAGTGGTAGTGAAATCTAGCCTTAAGAAGAAATTTGATATGATAAACTTCGGACATTTGCATTATTTTCTTTGCCTCTTAAGTATTGCAAACCAAGGAAAGAATTATCCTTCCTTAGTTTAAGTATGCATGCGACCTTATGTGTTGATTTCACATGGAACATTGTAAACTAACCCCATCTCCCTTCTACTTTGGAGTCAAAATTGCTACCACCTATACTACACCTGAAGTAGATGCTGCTTTGTACAATTGATTACTTTGTAGCCTTTTGTATTAGACCCATAACCATATGAATATTTCCTTTCTTGTTAGTTTTGTTCCTTGGTATATGCAAACACCGCATGAAAGGCATTGGAAAGCAACAAAAAAGACACTTCCTTATATTCAGGGAATAATGTAGTTCAGGGGGGATTCTTTTATTGATTGGTTTCACTTATTTCAACTAGGTTGGAAACCCTTATGAATAGAAGTCTATTGTGTGTTATGTTTTCAGACTTGGTTCCCAAATTGATAGTTGGGCTTGTAAGAAGAAACAAGCTCTTACTCTTTTTTCAGCAAAAGTAGAGTATCAAGTTGAAGTTAACCCTGAGTAGAAATACTTTGTTTTGCCAAAAAATGGGGTTTAGAATGGTATAACTAGATGGTAGCCATTTTAATGATGTATTATGTGTTCCAAGCCTTTCTTGCAACCTTTTATCGATGTATAAAATCACTCATCAATGTGGGGGTAAAATAATAGAATTTCCACTTCACCAAGTTGTGATCAAGAAATTTAAAAGATCCTAAGCACATCCTAGCAACTGTAATCATTGACAAGATTATCAAGTTGTACATATTTGACAACTTTGGGTTCTCTTCTCTTCTATCAGTTTTTATCGCTCATAGCGATGAATTTAGCAAAGTTGCACATGATTGATTTGGTACTTTAAACCATCGGTCACTGCAAAACAACTGTGTAATCAGAATATGGCGACTGATATTCTTCTTGTTTCTTTCATAGTTGGTGTTTGTTATTCCTATGTTCTATGAAAACATCATTGGGACAATTTTGACAAGCATACCCCTTGGCATGACTCGACCCCTTACAACTTAATCATAGTGATTTGTGTGGTCTACTTCCGTTTGCTTATTTCATTGGGTTCAAGTACTTATTAACTTTCATTGATGACATCTACAAGCACAGTTGGGTTTATTTCTTAAAACTTAAGAGTGAAGTTTTAAACAAGTTTTTTGCTTACAAGGCCATTGTAGAAAACAATATAGACATCAACTTCAGAAGTTAATGACAAATAGTTGAAGTGATTATGTTAACAACAAATTTATAATGAACTACGCTACCTGGGGCATTTAGATGCAACATATTGTTCCTATATACAACACATTAAAATGGTGGTGCTAAGAGAAATAAACGAACATTAAAGGGAACGGCGATTTGTATGATCTAATCTAAGGGACTAATTACTCCATTTTTTGGTTGAAGACACTAGTTGTGCAAATGACATAGTTAATCACACTACCATGAAGGTTTTAAGAGATATAACACTGAAATAAGCATGGAGTAACATTAAACCAAATGTAAGCCACTTACATGAGTTTAGTAGTGAAGCACTGGATCACATTTTTTATGAGAAAAGGAAAGCATTATGACCTGAAAGTGAGAGGTGATTTTTTGTTAGATATTCTAAATATGTAAAGGGTTATGGGGTTATTTAACTTCATTCCAATAAAATCATTATTAGGAGAGGTGTCAACTTTGATGAAGGTCTCTTGGCCTATGAGCCTAATGCAACATTTGTGTCATCTTTGGCCTCCAAGCCATCTTCAATGAATGTGCTACCTTCTAATATCGAAATTTCTACTAGTGCTCCTATTCTAGCTTCTTCTTCAGATGATGACAACAAGGATGAAAACCACATCCACCTACTCACCTTCCTATACTTGGATCTAATGAACATGAACTAGCATCAACACCACAACTTCCTAAATGGGTTCATACAACATGAGAAGTGGTCGGTGATATTACCGATGATCCTTCAGATCAACGTCATACACATTCATAGTTCTAGCGAGAGTCCTCTCTTTTGGATTGGGTTTTAGAGACTCACGATCTAGAAACATTTGTAAAATATTTTGGCCATCTAAATTAGGATGCAACAATGAATGAAGAAATATTGTTCCTTAATGTTGAACGATACTTGGGATCTTGTACCTCTTCCAAAAGGAAGAAAACTTGTAAGATGTAAATGGGTGTATAGAACTAATTATGCATAAGATAGATAGAAGTGTTGAAAGACATCGGGCTTAATTATTTTCCAGAGGATTTTCTTAAGTAGAAGGAATTGACTATATTGAAACCTTTGCCCCTGTAGCCAAAATAAATTCCATCCACCTTGCTTTAGTTCTTGCAACTTCATATAAATGACATGTCCATCATATAGATGTCCAATTTGCCTTCTTGCAATAGGATTTGCAAGAATAAATTTACATGGAACAACACTCTAGCAATATTCACGATGAATCCGACCTTGCTTATCGCTTTAAGAAATATGTTTACAGCCTTAAAACAAGCTCATTGGGTTTGGTATGCTAAAATCTATAGCTTTCTTCTTGACATTGGATTTTCTAGATGTCATTCTGACCCCAATGTCTATACGAAGAGAGCAAACAACCATCTCATCATACTTGTGCTCTATGTTGATGACTTTATCCTCGCTAATAGTGACCCCAAACTTTTAGCCCATGTGAAATCTAGCCTTAAGAAGGAATTTGAAATGATAGACTTAAGACATTTGAATTATTTCCTTGGTCTCCCGGACTTACAAACCATGGAAGGAATTCCCATTTCACACTCTAAGTATGCATATCACTTTCTTTGTTACTTTCACATGGAAGATTGTAAACCAACCCCATCTCCATTCCAATTTGGAGTTTAACTTGTTGCCACCTATATTGCACTCGAAGTAGATGCCACTTTGTATAGTTAGTTCATTGGTAGGATTTTGTATTTAACTCATACGCGACCTAATTATTCCTTTGATGTTGGTTTTACTACCCAATATATGTAAATGTCCAATTAGAGCCATTGGAAGGCATTGAAGAGGATACTTTAGTTTATTTGGGGTACAACTTAATTTGGGCTACATTATTGTTCAAGGGGGACTCCTTTGTTGGTTGGTTGCACTAATTCCATTTGGGCTAACAACCTTGATAATCAAAATTCTACTGTAGGTTATGTTTTTAGTCTTGGTTCCGGACCTATCACTTGGACTTGTAAAAAGCGGCGTGCCTTTTCTTTTTCTTCAAAAAAAAGCAAAGTATCAAGTAGCAGTTAGTGTAAGTCAAGAAGTCATGTGGCTTCGACAAATCCTTTCGAAGATTGGATTCCAGTAGCAACATCCAACCACACTCCAGTGCTATAATCAAAATGCCATTTTGCTCACTAAAGATCTAGTTCAACATCAACACAACAAACACAATGAGATGCATATGCACTTCAACATAAAGCTTATCCGGTATCACATTCTTGGAATGTTCTAATGCCCTACAAATGACCAAATTGCATACACTTTCACAAAGACTCTTATAGAAGCAATGTTTTCCAAACTCTGATCTATGTTAGGTGTTCAAGAAGTTGTCATCAAGGGAGGACATGCTTTAATGCCTCATTCCTTCTCATGTTGTGTCACATTTGTAAATCCTTTAATCCTTTCCCAAGTTGTTCTTAGGGGGGGATGTTAGGATATTTAGGCACTTAGGATTTAGTTAAGATCAATTTGGTCTAATGTTTATCTAGGTAAAGTGTGTTTCTTTGGTGTGCTTTTGTAATTATTTAATCTGATAATCACGATTATGTTTTAAACATAAAGTGATCTGACAATTCATCTTCTTCTCGATAATAATGGATGTTGATTTGTGGTTGAACTCCTGATTGGTCCATTATCTCTATTTAAAGAGCATGGAGGGTAATTTGTTCACAATCAATTGTGAGAAACTCATATGTAAAATATTTACCTTTTGCATTAATATATTTCCTTAAGTGGTTGCATTAATCAGGGTTGTGCATTGTTTTAACCATGTAATGCATTGGTGTACTGATCCTTGTTTTATTTGTGTAAGAGGTTTCCTTTAGGTGTTCGATTTGTGTGGATATACATTATTTATCAAACAAAGGATTTGTTTGAGTGAGGAGATAGGAATAGAACTTAGACAGTGGTTGGAGGATCATTTGATCATTGGCCTATCATTCTGCAAATTGAAAAAGTATAAAATAAACTTCCAACCCAATAAAAATTCAATCCCCATTAGCTTACTTGTGAAGATTTTGGAGTAATGGTCGATAGAGAGTGGAGTCGTTTTGAACAAGACAATGAGGAAACAACTATGAAACGCTTCAGGACAATCTGGTGAACATTAAAAACTTGGCTATAAATTGGGAAAAATGAAAAGTTTAATTAAGCTACGGAAGCATTGTTGGAGACTGGAAGGAAGATAGAAAAAAGTATACAAGGACACAAATTGGGGGTCTTTTCTAATGTAGAGTTAGTTGAGTTGGAAAAACTTGAAGAATAAAAAAAGAAAATTGTTGAAGTGGGGAGAAGAGAGGTGGAGGAAAACGAGTAGAGTGGTGTAATTACAAGAAGGTGATGAAAACACCAAGTTTCTTTCATAACTATGCTAATGCGAGAAGAAACCACAATATCATTTAGGAAATTCAAAAGGACATTGGAGAGAAAGCCTCTTCTTTTAAGGATATAGCAAATGATGGAGTGAAATATTTTAAAGGGTTACTAAAGGAGTCCCCTAAGGATAACATAGCATCAATTGTGGCAACATAACGAAAGCATTACAGAGGAAGTCAGTGAGGAGAAATTATAACATGTGGTGCACTCATTTCAAAGAGACAAAATCCTTGGTTTAGATGAACAACCGGTTAACTCCTACATTGGCTTATATTAGTCGATTGAAGCATATATGTTAAGGGTAGTAGAAGAATCCATGAAAAGTGGGGGCACTTGGGGGCCTTCAAATCCACCTTCTTAGCTATGATATTGCCCAAGAAAGACAATCCTTCTACTTTTGAAAAGTTTAGACCCATCTCTTAATGCAACTCAATCTAAAAATCATTGATGAATTGATAGCTCTTTAGATAAAATGTATTTATATCCAAAGTTATTTCAAGAGAGAAGCTTGGGTTCTCGAGCAAGAAGCAAATCCATGGCACTATTGGAATATCATAGAGATCGTGCATACTACAAAGACCAAAATACTCACTGCTTTCATCATCAAATTGGAACTTTCCAAAGTGTATGATTGAGTAAGTAGACTTTTTCCTCAAACTACTCCTTATACATGTTGGATTTAAACTTTCATTTATTAATTAGATAAAAGCATGTGTTGGATCTATATCCTTTGTTGTCCTTGTCAATTGATCAATCTCTAGGTTCTTCAACTCTACAAGGGGATTGCAACATGATTTTGGTTTGTCTCATCTATTTTCCCTATTAGTTGTAGAGGGACTAAGTAGATAGATGGCTCATATGAGGAACAAGGGGTTCAAAAGGTATACATATGTCTAAGAGTGTGAACTTGACATATATATTATTTGTGAATGTCATTATCCTTTGTAGAAATGGAACATGTAGAGATGCAACAACTTATGACAAGATTTATGAGTTCTTATAACATCAACATGGATGGTTATTATTGTTCAAATATACATGATCTCTCTCAATTAGGTTATCTCATGGAAAGAACATGAACAAATCAATTCTTCCATATAAAACAATCCAATTGGACAAAGTCTTAAGATATATGGGTTTTGAGTTAAAAACCTAAATGCATATGAATATTAGTCATGGAAATACCAAAAGATTGAAAAGTGAATTTAGACTTGGTGCAACCATTAGCTATACTTGGGAGGAAGAATAACATTAATTAAGGTGATCTTGGTTTATTAGATCTCTCTAACTTTCATTCCCACGTCTCTCATTGATGAGGTTGGGAAGAAATGATTCCACTTTCTATGGGCTAGGAGAAAAGATAAAGGGATGTTGCTAGTTCAATGGAAAATAATGGCAAAACATTTTTGGCTAATGAGGTTTTAACTTTGGGTCCTTACTTCTTTGGGAAATCTCTTGCTACAAAGCATTTGTGAATATTAATCTCCTTTGAAGGATATTGGTAGCAAGCAATAATGAAGAATAATATCCTTCCTCAAACCATTGAATCATGGATTAGGAATCCCACCAAGAAATATCCAAATGGTTTGGTGTTAGCCTACCCTTTAGTTGGGACCTTCTTAGGCTATAAAATAGGGAATGGTAACCAAGTGAGGTTGGCCATGGACCTTTGGATATAGAAAAAAGTATTTATGTCTTAGAAACAATTTTAAGGCACCTAGATATTTAAGCATATTTGACTTCGTAAGGGATATTTTGTAGTTAGGCATATGAAAGGGATACTATGGAGTACTGGTAGTGAGGGATTTTTTTGATATTTTTGCATAGAGGGAGGAGGGAAACGCCAAGTAATGAGCATAGTCACACCGCAACCAATCAACCATTGTGTTAGTAGTAAGCATCGCTCCCTTGTGGATGGCACCATTAACATAAGGATCATGGTATATTGGAGCTATATGTTGTTGTGGGACACATCTCTTAGCCGATTTGGAATTTTTTTTTGTATAAAGAGGTGCTTATGTTGTAGAAACAAATCCAATACACACAATTTTTTATGCATACCCGACTTTGTAAGGAGCATTTTTTAGTAAAGTACGTGAATGGGGTATTTTGGAGTACTACCAATGAGAGATGTTTTTGGTACTTTTGCATAGAGGGAGGGAGGGAGGTTGAGAAACAAGCATATTCACAACTCAACCAATCAACCTTTGTGTTGGTAGGAAGCACGACTATTTTGTGGTTTCCACCATTGGCATAAGGATCATGGTATATTGGAGCTTATATGTTGTTGTGGGTCACAACCCTTGACTACAAGGGACTACTTTTTGTATAGGGAGCTATTTATGTCGTAGAAACAATTCCAATTAGATGCACATATTTCCAGGCATATCCAAATTAGTAAGGGGCATTTTTTAGTGAGGCATTATGAAAGGGGTATTGTGGAGTACCGCTAGTGAGATATTTTTGAGTATCTTTTTCATAAAGGGAGGGAGGAGTTTGGGAAATAGTGTAGCCAATCAACCATTATGTTAGTAAGAACCACCACTCCCTTGTGGTTGTCACCATTGGCATATGGATCATGGTATATTGGAGCTTATATATGGAAACAAGGTTTATAAAATGCTAGATCAACTCATAAGCTATCTAGAGCATAAAGGTTGGTTTACTTTAGTAGATGTTTATGAGCCCACAAAGGAGAATCTTTGGGCCTTGGGATGGGAGGTTTCAACAAACCTTGGGGGCTAAAAGGGACGTTAGCAAAGGAAGGGAGTAGATATAGACAAGATGCATCCAATGGGGAAGAAGGGTATCTTCCATGGACAACAGACTGCACTAGAGGTTACCTCACAACCAAATTGGGATACAAAATGGGTTTTTCCTCGTAATCAACCAAAGAGGGGAATGGTGGTGGACTGAAGTGTGGAAATCAAAGGCTCCACCAAAAACTAAGGGTTTTATATGGCTTGTATTGGTGAAGAAAGTCTCACCATTGGATAATTCGTAGAAATGACCTTGTGGGACTCAACATTGTTTTTGTGCAAACAAAGCATGGAGATTGTAAATCGTTTGTTCTTAAAATGATACTTCACCAAAGTAATTTTGGACTAAACTAAGACTTTGTCGGGAGGAAAAAGGAACTAGGTAGGCGCAAATGTGGAAGAAGAACAAGAAAAGTGGCTAGAAGGCAAGGAGGTTGTTGAACAACCCTCTTTCCTAGCAATAGTTTTTGGTTCAATATGGGCGGTGAAAAATAGATCCATATTCCAATAGGAGACCCCAAACCCAACATAATTCCTTAGGAGGTAAGATATGTCTATGATGGTATTCCAAGGGCCAAAGCAAAAGGAAAAAAGAGACAAGCATGGGAGTTTAAGAAAGGTCCTTCATATCTCCATGAATTTTTTGACATGGCATCTTAGGGAAACCTAGGGCAATGTGGGGCATGAGAAATATTATACATATACAAAGGGCATTGGTTTTCTTTCAAGTGTGGTCTGGGCATGGGAACAAACAATTGAGTTGAACTAATGGCAACTTATATGGTCTCGACCTTAGTTAAAGAAAGATATATGTAAGAGATTTATGCATTTGGGGATTGAAAACTAGTGATGGAGCAACTTAGTATGAGTTTCTAAAACCACAACATCAACCTACATGGTTTTGTAAGAGAAATATCATAGAAAAAACCCTTCTTATCCAAAGTCTTATTTTCTCATTTTTATAGAGAAGAAAACAAGGAACCAAATGACCTAGCAAAAAGTGTAATGGGTTTACTAGTGGGTACATTAGAAATGACTAAATGTAGAGGAAATGAGACTCTCTCTATCACCCCCAAGCATGGTTTACTTTAAAGTTTGTCCAATGCGCTTCTTGTGTCATTCAACATTTATATACATGGTATAACGTGAATAAGGGTTGTTAAGTTTCTATCTTGATGTGGTAATTTTTGGATAAATGGGTAAATACCTTTAACTTTTCATAAATTTGTTGCTATTGTTGTTCTTTCTTTGGGAAGTAAATTGGTTTCTTTTTGGTGTAGGTTGATTATATTTTTTGAAGTATTACCATTTATGGAGTATCACATGCATTGAAATTTTTTCCAAATAACTAACTTTAAGGTGTTAGTCTTTGGGTTGACATGATGACACCCTCATTCACTTTGGTACCAACATTGTTTAGAGGTGCTAGCATGCTTTGCGGAACTTCTTTCCTAAAAAAGGCATCTTATCCAAGACCTTGGTGTAACATTCCAAGTTCACTTCTTCCTTGACATGCGTTAATAGATAGTTGTAATCATATTAACATGGAAAAAAAAGGAAAGAAGGGATATGCCATTGAGTTTATTTAGTAACTTTGCAACTGGCAAGGCATCGTAAAGACACTAATCACAAGGAATGGGGACCATCCAATTTTTTTCCCATAAGATCCCAAAGACATTAGAGGTTAGAGGAATGTTTTCATAACTTCAATTAATTCACAATGGGTGGTCAAGGATATGTTGGTTGGGTTTGTGGGTGTAATATATAAGAATTCAGAGGCCTTGTACTAGGACTTCCAATCCATGAAGAAGAACTAGTTGATTACTGCAATTGATGCAAGCTTCATAATGAGGAAGACCATGGCTTTGGAAGGGCATACCATAGAATATGACACTACCTAGACGTTTGCTTAAAATATACAAGAAACTTGTGTCGAGGAAGATGGATTTCATACGGAGCCCAATCAAGTGAGCCACACACAATGCTCTACTCATAATTGAAGATGATGGATGAATAACTAAGGTTTTTGTTGCTTTGTAGTGCCTTTTTGATAATAATAGAATATGGAGGTAGTTTCAATGATTAAAGTTTTAGTCACTCGTCTCTTTTTCTTATTAGTTAGTGTTGAAGGATGTAAACTTCATACAAATGAGATTAATTTTCTTGCTAGAAAGCTTTTTTTTTTTGAAAATTTATATAATCCAATATCAAGATCAAGAAAAAAATATTGAGTATACAAAAAATGGAATAGACAAAATCTAGTTTTGTGGTCAAATTTAGGTTATTGTCATACCCAAAAACTTTGATATCATGCATGAAGTCATTATATACTTCTATATTTTTATATTAATAATTTATCTTATTTTATTATTTAAAAGAAAGTGACCTTCAAAATATGCACACACATTTAAGTGATCAACATCTATAAGTAAACGGTTTTTAGTTGACTTGAGTTCTATGTATCATCGTGAGAGAGTATCTCATATGATGTTAGTACCAAAGAGTGAGAGCATCTCATATGATGTTAGTATCATATGATGTGAGTACCAAAGAGTGGGAGGATTTTTTAATGATATTAGTATTAAAGTTAAAGAATGTTATCACATAAAGAGATGATGTTATCACATCAATCTATATCAATCTATAGAATTAGAGAGATGATGTTATCACAACAATCTATGAAATTAGAAAGAATGCTATCATATCAATTTAAAGAGCAAAGGAGAATGATATCATATCATCCACAAAGTAAAAAAAATACTATTTCATCTTGTTGAGTGTAAGAAAACACTATCACATTAACTTGTAGAGTGATTAAATATATAAACTCGTATCTATCAACCACCGAGAGGGATCCAATTTCTTGAGGTGTATTTCTTTTTTTAAATTTAAACTCAAAAAATTTGATCTTTCTTGATTGATAGATCAAGGTTGAAGTTTTAAGTTTTTATTTTATAAACGAACATCTATTTTTTAATTACTTTTTACAATATTTTATTTTATGAACCAACATGGATTTTTTTTAAAAATATTTTCCATAATTTTTTATTTTATGAGCCGACATGGATTTTTTTAATTATTTTGTTATTGACGTTGAAATGTTATATCACGTTAGAGGATCTCTCCCATACGGCTGTAGAGCACCTCGGAGTGTAATCACTCCGTGCAATTACAACATTCACTATAGAAAACCTAAATTCTCAAATCAACTTCCAAATTAACAAACTTAGTATATATACCACTTCATAAACTACCACTATCAAGTTAAGTTACTGTGCTTATGCTAGTAGGTAAATCACACTTATAATAACTTATGGCCTATCAATATTCATCGATACCAAAATTACATATTTTTTTCTAAAAAAAATAAATAAATCACACTTGATATGTAGTCAAACCCTACAAACATATAACATGATCTAGGTTGTTATATTCTTGATAAATTTTGAATCTTGGTTATTATCGTAACGACACTAGTCTCAACCATTAGACGACACCTCAAAGAATCCACTGGGTAGGTTTATTCATAGCATTTTTATCTATTTACTTTAACATGCGTATAATCCGCAAGAATGTTAGATAACAATCGCATTTACTGACCAAGCGCGCATACATCTCGTTGATAAGTACTTGCGCTTTGTTCCACATGTGCCTTTGCACTGCTCTCTCTCAAGTCTACTCATCACTTTCATAGTGCCTTAAACTTTGCCCGGCTATTTCAGCGGCATTTGTGCATTGAATTTCAGACATTTTTTCCCTGTTGTCCAATCTGCAGGCATTCTCAATCTCAATTTTTGAAAGGCAATCGGATCGGCTGGAAGACATGCAAGGCATTATAATGGCAATTTATACACTAAACTTGTTGATAATCATGTAATTCGTGGGCTTAAGGATCCGATCTTGAAAAGTCCTGACAAAACCCCAACAAGCAGAGAGAGAGAGAGAAAGCATATGGTCATGGGAACCACCGGCTCAAGACTGGAAAAAGCACTGGGAGATCAGTTTCCGGAGGGCGAACGCTACTTTGGCCTTGAAAATTTCGGCAATACATGCTACTGCAATAGCGTCCTTCAGGTATGTTTGAAATCGAAGGTTTTCACATTGAATGCTTTAAATTATGGAACATCCTGAAGCCCAGTTGTGAATTTCGGTGGGGTTTTATTTTTTATTTTTAATCCCTGGAAAAATTTAAACCAATCAGAATTTCATCATGATTCGACCCCCCTGCCGATTGCAGTGAACTCAAGGACACGAATAAAAGAAAGTCCATCCGTGCTATTAGGGTTTAAATTCCACGCGTTTTGAACTCTTGACTCCGAGTTGGCAATTGGCACTCCAAAACTGGAACGCCAAACCCAATTGTTCGATGTGATTTATGGGTTTTCTTGCATGCGATTGTTGTATTTTGCGATGCCTTCTTAATTGCAAGCCAATTGAAATCCCGGTGACATAAGGATGACTACTTCTAAGAGAGACTATTTTTCACAGAACCATGACTTTGGATTATACTTTCCTAGAATGGGCTGTAATATGAATGCCAATTTATGGCAATGGATTGATATTATGCATCACTGCGTTTAGAATTCTTTTAAAAACTTTGAAACTCTGTATCCTGCAGGACCAGCTGTGCTTTTAAAATATTATAATTATTCTGTTTGGATATCGTAATGTGCAAACTACAGCTGCGCATTACTTGCCGGTTGACAACCATGAAAATCTCATGAACTGAGTACCTCATCACTGTGCAAATTTGCATAGTTTTCCGCAGCTAATTCTATTGCAAAGAAGTCTGGATGCCCTCACCGAAATAATATGTAGTTTACTTCAGTTCGTACAAATCCTACAATTGACTCTGGACTTTGATGTAAGGCTTATGAGCCTTTTAATTCTAGAGAGCTATGCTTATTCAAGGATTCCAGATCTAACAGGTGGGATACTTTCATATTACTGGTGGCCATATATATTTTGTCCAGGTAGCTGGTTTTGGACAGGTCCTCATTTCTATAAGGTTTGCCTTCTTAGGCAATATAGAGAGCAGTGCCGAAAAAAATCCTAAGTATGTAGGGGTTCATTCTGGTATTGATGGATATGTTCCCTCATCGTAACTTGAATGTAGACATTCTTTCTGGTGTTGATGGATATGTTCCCTTGTCTTAACTTGTGCCACCCATCTCTTTGTACATTTTACCAACATTGGTTTATGTTGAATTTTACTTGTTACATCGAAGGCGTTCTTTAAGGGGTCGGCTCCTCTCAGGCCTTCGTCGTCTGTCGACAGCCTATGAGGAGCTGCCACCTGTCGGAACAAGTCCGCCGCCTATTCCTCCCTGCCACCAATGCCTCCACCAAATCCACTGCAAACTCCATCACCAACTCCTGCACCTCCGCCAAACCCACCGCCTACCCCCGCTCCCCCACCACCACCAGCTCCGTCGCCAAATCCTCCGCCTCCGCCTACACCACCACCAAACCCTCCACCAGCACTACCACCCAAACCACCTCCGCCTCCAGCGCCGCCACGCAAGCCTCCTCCCATGCCTATATGGCAAAAGACCTTACCAACTATATGGCATGCTGCAATGCGGGGCAGACATGATTGTCCACCAATGCTACAGATGTGCACAAAACGCAATGACTGCCCTTCGAAAAGTTTGTGGGAATGCCATCGGTGGTTGTATCTGGCCTATGTATTGTTTCTTAAGCTATGAACAACTATAAGCTGATTTGGAGTGTCGACAATATTCTCAGCCCTGATGGATCTAACGTGGTTGTTGAGAAGCTCTTAAACCAATTTTCAGGAGAAGCTGCAAATGTAACGAAACGATCTTCTTTCGGTACAGTTGTAGATCTATTGTCTCATTTATGGGCTGGTCCATGCACTAGAGATTTATCTATTGACAATTGCGCAACATGTCTATCAAACAGAATCAATTATATTTTCATACAGCATCCTAGACAACATGGAGAGCAATGAGAAAAGCATCCTTACCATGTTGATGAAACCCAACATCACTTTAATTTTGATTATGAGCACGATAATCATAATCATGATAATCTCGTGGATGTTTTGGATGCACTACAACAATGTGATAAAGATTTTGTCTTCAAATATGATCCAAGTGAGGTTCTTTGATCGATCCATCTCACAACAAAAAGCGATTGTAAATCAACGAAGGTATAATTGAGTGAATAAAGGCATACATTTGCTAAATAAACATACAATGAGATTTTATCATGGGTCGCTTCTCATGTCAAACCAAACTCCATAGTCCATACCCTAAGTCTGCAATCTTTTTACAGACTCACATTGTAGAAAACCAGCCACGCTCGGAGCAGGTCGTGTGGGAGTGGAGTCAAGGGAGGTCGCACACCAAAACGCCGCTCTTTTTTTAAAAAAGAAAAAAAAATAGGGATTTTGGGGAACAACTGCATACGTAGCTGGCCGTAGGGCGCAGCCAGGACTCAAACCTGGGATTTGGCTTATCTACCTTTTTGTGAACCCATAAGATACCAATGTTTCCATACTTAGCAACTCTTTCACTTGTGCATATGTACTCTATGCCCAGGTTGCATCGAGAGGAGTAGTGTAGTAAGGTTGCCACTCCAGATGGGGAGTAGGGGAGCTGGCCACGAGGCCTCCCTCTGCAACTCTGCCAACCAGGTATATATATATATATATATATATAGATATACCCGAAAAAATGAGAGAGCGAAGACTACGGGACTCCATAGGCCACAAGTTACATATAAATCAGTACGTCAAGTTGTTTATCAAACACTCCACCAAGCATTTTATCAAACAAATCCAAGTGGGAACCCACAGAGTGTGTTACACTTAGTCAAACCACGCATGAGGGAGACGGAGGAAGGAGATGGCGCATAGGCCGCCCCTCCCAGACTGCCATGGCCTTCTTGGTCTCTATCTACCCCTAGAAAGAAAAAAATCTCACACAAAAAAAAGGAACAATAAAATCCAATAGGAACCCTAGCAGAAATGGGAGCAAACATGCACATGAGCCGAGCTATGTGTGGGTGAAGCTGAGCCAGGGAGGGAGTGTTGTAGCCGTGCAGCTGTTGCACAGAGTTGTAGAGCTCATCCAGAGAGAAAGGAAAACATTTTTGGTTAAGAAAATGATGGAACTGAGGGGGCGAACCCCATCATCTCTTGTTTGCTGAGACCGGGCACGTGGCTCTCACGCAAGGCCTCCAGTGACTAAGAGATATTAGGGTTAGGGTTTAACTTAGGTTTTCTCCCTTGTTTCACCTTCATGTGTGAGTGACCTAGGATTGACGGGTGGCTATAAACTATAAATTAAAAGATTTAAAAGTTTTGAGATGTAATTATTTAAAGACGGGTGGCTACATGAACATGTAAGAAATTAGGGTAAACGATAAATTAAAAGATTTAAAAGTTTTGAGATGTACCTATTTAAAGACGGGTGGCTACATGAACATGTAAGAAATTAGGGTAAATGATAAATTAAAAGATTTAAAAGTTTTGAGATGTAATTATTTAAAATTTGGTTAATATCTTAAATCGACGCAAGCATTTTATCAAACAAATCCAAGTGGGAACCCATAGAGTGTGTTACACTCAGTCAAACCACCCACGAGGGAGATGGAGGAAGGAGATGGCGCATAGGCCGCCCCTCCCAAACGACCATGGCCTTCCTGGTCTCTATCCACCCCTAGAAAGAAAACAAAATCTCACACACAAAAAAAGGAACAATAAAACCCAATAGGAACCCTAACAGAAATGGGAGCAAACTTGCACCTGAGCCGAGCTATGTGCGGGTGAACCTGAGCCAAGGAGGGAGTGTTGTAGCCGCGGAGCTGTTGCACGGAGTTGCAGAGTTCATCTAGAGAGAAAGGAAAACATTTTTGGTTAAGAAAATGACGGAACTGAGGGGGCGAACCCCATCTTCTCTTGTTTGTTGAGACCGGGCACGTGGCTCTCACACAAGGCCTCCAGTGACCAAGAGATATTAGGGTTAGGGTTTAACTTAGGTTTTACCCCCTTGTTTCACCTTCATGTGTGAGTGACCTAGGATTGACGGGTGGCTATAAACAATAAATTAAAAGATTTAAAAGTTTTGAGATGTAATTATTTAAAGACGGGTGGCTACATGAACATGTAAGAAATTAGGTTTAACAATAAATTAAAGATTTAAAAGTTTTGAGATGTAATTATTTAAAGATGGGTGGCTACATGAACATGTAAGAAATTAGGGTAAACGATAAATTAGAAGATTTAAAAGTTTTGAGATGTAATTATTTAAAATTTGGTTAATATATTAAATCGACTCAATGTGCACTTTATGCTTTCGGGGAAGTTCATAAAGTTATATGCCAGTTGTTACCTCATGGTCGATTTGAAAAGTAAATGCAAGAGTGCATATAGAAAAGATGGTAAATGAAATTAAATGGCATGAGAGCATGAAATTAAGTGATGCAAAATATCTTTTAAGCTTTAGCAGGCTCATAACCATTCTGCAAACCGTAGATACAAATGGTAAAAATAGTGGGCCATTTCTGCATTTGGTGAAAACATTGATGCTTTCAAGTTTGGAAGTGCTAACTATGATCCTATAAAATTTTGAGTTCAATGCAAATATTCATCATTGCATGTTTTTTTTCGAACCACCATCAAATAATGATGATGACTGGTTTTATTTTAATACTGATCCACCTGGGGATTTCGTTGCTTTGTATGGTTTGTTCTTGGGATTGTTTCCTTGAAATCAGCTTTCTCTACTAAGATTCCAGCTCAATGTTCACCATTATTTTCACATGACTCAACTCAAACACATTTACGTTGGAATAAATGTATGCAATCGATACCAATTTTGATGGATTCTTGATCTTGTGGACGGTATGACAGAAGAGTTAATACTATTGATTACTCACCATCAGTGATTGCTTTTTTTCCTGATAAGATATCTAAAATATGCCAATAACAGAGATCTATTAAAGATAATTATTATTATTATATTAAGTAATTAACAAAGTAAAAAAAAGACAATTATATAAAGTAATGTATATATAGTGTTAATAGAAGATAGCAATGGCAAGTGTACAGATAGTTTTAGGTGGTCATTAAGATAAGTAATAAAGATCCCTTGCATCTTGGTACATATGAATAAAGATGGATCTATATTGGTTTAATATGTAAATCTTTATTATGTGCTCAAATCCCTCATATTTAAATCATGGTTTAATGATGGTTCAAACCCATCACATAAACATTGAAAAATAACTATAAATTATACAAAGATATTAAAAAGTCAACTAGCTTTGGACGATGGAAGGGACCAAAAGTTTTGAATATATAGACTTAGATATAACTTTTTTGGAGTTTTAGAAATTTATAACTAAATTGAAAGAAATATTAATATTGTTGTGAGTAAAAACAAGATGAAGTAACATATAATATTACATAAAAGAACATAAGATATCATTGGAAAAAAGTAAAAAACAGTGTTAGAATGAAACCAACTTTATATTAAGAATCAATTGTGGAAAAAAATGTAATGGACATAAAAAATATCTTAAAACCTTAAACCTAGTAGCTAAGGTGCTAAAAAGAAGGGTGGGCCTTGAAGTGCTAAGATGACATGCCACCTTCTTGAGGCAACAATTTTAGCATATGAACTATGACTCCTTAATGTGACATTTTGTTGGAAATATATTGACAAACCTTATCGTTGGAAATACATACAAAGATTAATTTTATTGTTTATGAAAAGCTCAAGAATTGTGCTGGTAGTTCATGATGCAAAAATGTCAAAATCAAGATTGTTTATGAGATAGTGGAAAATTCAATCAACTTCTTTGATTAGGCATCTCATTAGGGGAGAAGTGGTTCCCATCACACCAATTCCATGCATCAAATGCAAGGATTTCTATATAGGGTTCCTAGTGAACCAATTTCCCTACTGAAGATGTTTCCTTGGTCAGACAACCCAATAGAGTTGTATACTTTGTTGGTCGGTACTCTTCATCTTGGTATTCATTATCCAAATAGTTGTAGCTTGTTTAATGCAATTGGGGTTTATCTTTGTAGTGTCCAGTTGCTTTTCCACCTATTTTATGTCCAACAATTGGAGAAGTGTAATTGAACTAACTCCACATCAAAAACATAGTCTAAAGTTCTAAACTCAGGTAAGGTGGTGGGTGAAGACTTAAAAAGATTCTCACCCATAACCTTAGTGATGGTATAAGGAAGCTCGTAGAACATTTCTCTAAGTTTCTTTTTGGAGCTTATAATTCACTTGTTTTGCAAATGCAAACACACTGTATCACCAACCTTATACTAGTGTAGAACCTGATGATAGTCGTGCAAGTACTTATACCTGACAATAGTTTTCTATAAAATATCATGTATATGTTCTTAGATGTGTTGAGTCTTTTCAATAAAATTTGTAGCTTTGTCTATCTATTTCTAGGCATTTGAAGACCCTTCTTGTGTTGATGCAATGAGATTTATGGTGCGGTGATCAAGTAATTCACTTCCAACTAATAGATTGGTATACTAGTGACACACTAAGGAAACAATAGTTTTGCCGAGGACGGAAAACAAGTAAGAGATAATATTATACAAGGTATTGGAATGAATTGTTCATGAATCTAAGTTCTATAATTTATTTGATTTCACAAAAATGTTACCAAAATGTGAAATTTCAAGAACATGGAGCTTAGCATAAGATGTTTAATATCTTGAAAAAAGGCACATTTTTGAAACTAGCAATTGTTTCTTGAAATGGTTGCGAAATAAGAAAAAAAATGGTAAAAAGTACAATCATAAGTTAACATTCTTACTTAGTATTTCATATTAGGAAATAGTCTTTAAACAACAAAAGATGGAAACTGCAATCATTAGTAAACATTCTTGCTCAGTATTGTATAACAAGAAACATTTTTTATAATTCAAGAAATAGAGAATCTAACAATACTTCTACTATCATAGTAGATAGATACTGCATGTATTACATGGCAAGGTACAAGTGCAATACTATTAGTTGATATTCTTCATATTACGTAAAAGCTAATAAAAAAAATCAACAAATATTGTTAACGTACCTTTAATTTGTTTACTGGGCAGATAAACCAAGCTGACTGATACAAAGTTTAAAGCAAATGTAGCAAAGCATAAATAGTTCATGGTCATTCCAATATGCTTCTAATATGTTCACCTGACAATGTTCAGAAGGAAAATTTGTCCAAATGTGATCAATGTGACTTTTTGTTTCTGGAGTAGATTTGTTTATTATTTCTTATAAGTATTGTGAGTGCATGTATTCTGTTAGTTGTTTACTTCTTTGACTATTTGCGTGGATGTTGATATTGAAATCACCAATTATCAAAAGGATGCTGTAACCATGAAGCATTTGTGCCTTGGCAGCTGAGATTGTTTCAATGATGGTTGAAACAGATGAAAATGGAGCAGCATATATGTTCATTTTGCAAATATGTTGTTGGATATATAGCTCTGACATAACATGTTCAACTTTATCATTGCAAAAGTTTTTGTTTGCAATTATGTCTATGTTCTTTTCTATACAAGAGAGCACACCATGGACAGAGTATGATGTATTGAAATTGTATCTAGAAAATTTGTTTTTGCTTTGTAGGAAATTTGTTCTTGTTTCTTGAAAACAGAGAATCATATTGCTCATGAGATCCTCATTTTGTAGTATGTCATCAAGATGTGCTTGTAAATAAATGGTGCACTTGGATTGGTCATGCAAATTGTATACACACCTGGATCTACCCCTCTTAAGTTACCAACCTATGTTGTCGTGGCATTTGATGGTTACATTGGGCCTCCATGGGACCAATCTCAACCAAAGCACATACCAATTCCACCCATAAATCAAAGTAATAAGAAACAAATCCCCCTAAAGGCTTGGGCATGACTATCCATAAATCCCAAGGATTGACATTAACAAGGTCAACCATTGACATTGGTAACAAGAACATATGGATTGACCTTCACAGTGAATGCCACGTACTACAACATTAGAAGTCCAATCCGAATTACACCATCTTTCTCCTTAAAATGCTATGCAAAGATGAAAGACACTTCATATCTCTCACCTCGGAAAAAGCAAGAGGCATGCCTTCATTCTCTGTCCCTTTCACACTTAAAATTGCAATCCTCGATCCCTGTACTCCCTCTACCAAATGAAAATACCAAATATATTTATTTTATTATGCCTTTATTTTGGTATGACAAATTAATGTACAATTCATTTTATTTGCCATCTATTACATGGGTTTCTATTTATTGCATATTAGTACTTGCAACATAGTTTTCCTTTCAATTTCATCGACTACAATCCCTACCATATATTAGCTAGACTTGCTTTCAAACACACAAAATTATATTGGCTAAGTAAACATAACTTTCTCTCATTTTACAACATATTGAAATTCTTCTCGGCGTTTCATTTCCCCCGTTTTGGGGGTATGCTAGTTCCTACTTGTAACTGTGGAGGGAGGAGGGAGGTTGAGTGTTTAGACAAGATAAAGGAGGAGTTTATCGCAACCAAGAAGAGAAGTACTAAATCACAGCAAACAAATCCTCTATGGGTTTTCACTTGATATTAAGCAAAATGAGTAACAAACCTTGAAAATTTTAATATTTATCGAAGACCTAAGTACCTTTATTTCTCTGTCAATTAATGTGAACAACTATGAAAGAAACAGTCACACGGGTGAAATACACTTTCCACAAACAAATCCAAGGAGCAAAACAAACACAATAATTCTCAAGCAAACAATGTGTAAGCAACCAAAGTGACTCTTTTCTCCAAAGACAATGAAGAGGAAAAAGGACACTTGTGGAAAGGATTCTGATGTAAAAGCTCTCAAATTGTTGCCCAAATGCATTTGATGAAGTCCCTACTTGGGATTTCATTGAGCCATGTTGCCATTGTATGCTTGGAGGGGTTTGCGAAGAGAGAAAGTCCTTGCAAATGGAATGGATGAGAGCAAGAGTTCCTGACCATTAGCAAAGAAGTACCATCACTGTAGTGAAATCCAAATGAAGCCCTCATGTTGTGGTAGAGAAGAAATCCTCAATGGCAGCTATGGATGAAGCCAATGTTAAATGATGTTGAGAGCAAGAGAAATTAAAATTGAAATTTGCATTAACGTACTCTAAAGACCAAACTAGGTCAAAGGGACTAGAGATTGCATACTTCAAGAGAAGCCCATACAGGAGTGACAGGGACAAGATTGAATTCAAAATAAAAAGGATTTGATGGTAGAATACTATAGTGGAGAGGAGATGATGACAATATCATCTCTTCATTGTATTATCTATATATATAGAAAAAGAAATTGTGGGGAAAGTGATCAATGTTGACCAAGTCCCCAATAAAATACAATAGAGTTGGTGAATGATCAATTTGGACCAAGTCACCCAAGAGTACAAAAGATTAAGTACAACATATATAAGTGCATATTAAAATTATAATACCACGTCTAAGTAAGTCCACTAGGAACTTAATAGACAAAAAGTGTGTTTATTGATGAAACATTGTTTGTTACATGGAATGGAGAACATTTTGTAAAAGAGTCATGGTTCATTGATTTAGGGGCATATCTAGGGTCTACATATGGCACAAAGGAGGGAGTGGTTCTCTAAATATCAAAAGGTTGATGGAGGAAGCATCTCTTTAGGAGATAATACTTGTCATTATATCGTTGGTAGAGGTGTTGTCAAAGTTTGCTCTATTAGCTAGTTGTTTAGCTTTTAGCTTGTAGTTATTTGCTTGGACATGCTTCTTGCTTTTGATCTAGGAGATGCTTTTACACTCCCACATTGTATATTTATCTTTGATGTACTTTATTAGTCCCATTGACCTACTTTTGTGGTCGTTTATTGAACATTAATATACTTATCTTATATTTGTATTGCATGTACTATGTTTGAATAGAAATGTGCTTAGAATCAACAAGATTATAAATTTATAGACATTGTGTTTATTGTGAAGTTTCACAGTAAGTACAATCTTATGACAAAGGGAGGAAAGCTTGTGGCTAAAGGAGTGCATGTTGGTACACTCTACAAATCATGTTGTTGCTCAATGACATTAGAAAATTTTGTTGCAAAGTCATACTATGAAGTCAAGTTGGTGGGCATCGAAATTGAGGTGGGGCCAATAGATCCAAGCTCAACGTCAAAAAAAGAGGAAAAGTTGTCAATGAGGTGAAAATAGGGGTTGGTACACTCACCCTCTAGGATTGATGACTTTGACATATATCAACTTAGACATTATAGGAAATGAACCAAAAGGAGCCGGTCAAAGGATTTAGTATGCTTGATGCAAACTCAAATTTGAGGTTCTTTGAGAGTTTTTATCTTAGAAAGCAGCGTAGTAGTGCCTTGATTTGATTGGTTGATGAGATGATAAGGTTTGGAGATGATAGAGATATACATATGTAGATTGACAAAGGTGGTGTCAAAAGTAGGAAGTAAGGATTGCCACTTTCATTGATGATTTCATTAAGAGATCTTGTGTCTATTTCTTAATGAGAAAGTTTAAGGCCTTTGACAAGTTCAAGGAGTTTCAAGCTTGCATCTAAAAGCAAACATTCATGAGAGTGAAAACTTTGCCGAATGACAATAGTAGGGAATATTGTTCCAATGAGCTTGAACTATTCTATAAAAAGGGAGTCATTCTTAGGTAGAAGTTGACACCATACATGCCAACCCATTGGAAGAGAACCCAACTTGGTCATTAATGAGGCTTCGTAACGAACAATAGCTTGTTGGTTGCAAGTGGGTATTTAAGAAGCATTGGAAGAGAACCCAACTTGGTCATTAATGAGGCTTTGTAACGAACAATAGCTTGTTGGTTGCAAGTGGGTATTTAAGAAGCATAAACCAGATGGCATTGTTGAGAACTTTAAAGCTTGATTTATGTTGAAGGTTATACTTGGGCCAGAGGTATCAACTAGGATGAGACATTTTCTCTAGTTGCAAAGATGGCTTCAATAAGGTTGCTCTTGGTGTTTGTGTAGTATATGATGTTGATGTTGGACATGGGCATGAAGATAATGTTTTTGCATGGAGAATTGTGAAAGAGATCTACATGAAGTAGCGTGAAGGGTTTGAGGTTGAGGTAAAAGAAGACATTGTGTGCCTAATACAAAAGTCATTACATGGCTTGAAGTAGTCACTGAAAAAGTGGTATTGAAAGTGTGACTGTTTTATGTTGAATTATGGTGTTGACTTGAAGTTATTTGATGAGCATGTGATTATCATTACCCCATATGTCAATGACATCTTGCTATTCCACAATGACAAAGGAACATTTAGTTGGAAAATCTTCAATTTTCATCTCAGTTTGAGATGAATGCTCTTGGTACTATGCATTACTGCGTAGAGATTGATATGTGGTGGGCTAAAATCTTTCTAAGTTAGAGAAAATACATAAACGTATAGGGTGATGATAATCACATGTTCATGTGCATTACTACTTTGATATTGAAATCGGGTGGGATAAAATCTTTCTAAATCAGAGTTAATACATGCATGATTCTTAGAAGGTTTAGGTTGGAGGTTTACAAGCCGATTAAGACCTAGACAAACCTTGGTGTAAGGTTGTCGAAGTTTGCTAATCTTGAGACCGACATTGATTTGTAAAACTTGAGAATTGTTTCTTATCAAAGCACAATTAAAATTCTAATGTATGCAATGGTTTACATAAGACCTTGAGATTGCACAAGTTGTGGAACTTGATAACAAATTTATGGTGGATCTTGTTTGAGGGCATTGGATTGTTGTTAAAAGAATTTTTAGGTACTTGAGAGGTATGAGAGAGTTTGGTAATTGCCATGAAGATCACAACCAACAACCAATTTGCATGGATATAGCAGTGTAGATTGGGATGGTGATGTCAATAGCAAAAGATTGACGGCTAGTTATGATTTTTAGATTGAGTGCCAGAGTTCTCAATTGTAGTAGTTGAAGTTCCTGCAATACTATCAAGCATTGAAGTTAAGTACATGGAAACAACACATGCATGTAAGGGCGCATTTTGGCTTTAACAATTGTGTAAATATTTAAGGATGAATGTGGGAAGGACCATGAAAATACATAGTGATAGTCAGAGTGTAGTGTTGCTAGGAAAGAATCCAATTTATCATGCCAGGTTGAAGCACACATACTTTAAGTATCATTTCATTAGGGATATCACCAAGCTTGGAAAGGTGTAGTTGGTAAAATCCAAGTAAGAGATGGTTGCTGCCTCACGGATGAAAGGGAGGAGTGCAAACAAATTTGATTGGCGTTGGGCTTTGATAAAGTTGTTGATGAATGGAGGATATGCATAATGACTCTAAGGTGATTGACATGTGGGAGATTTTTGAAGCTATTGAATCATCGATCACTTGAGTTAGTGGCTAATTAGTTAAATAGACCAACTTGATTGTTGGTTGACAACTGACATGGTTGAAAGAGTCTTGTCTACCTAATGAATGGACCCAATTGATTAATTGTCTAATGGTCCCAAACTTCCCTTGTCTTGGAGGTTGCATAACCAACTTGAATTAATGGAGATCTCTCGATTTGTGTGTTACTGCCCACCATAGTCAACATGAATGGATAAGAGTTGTTATAATTGACCTTGTATAGATAGATAAGAAGATCTTACGTTTTTAGAGTTGTAACAAAGCCTTGTATTATTCTTTGATAAGTGGCTCTAAATGGAACAATGTTGGATAATGTTTTGTCCTAAATATATTTATGCACACTGTGGATTGCATTACCATTTTGCACTTATTTTTGTTATTGTGGAAATGCTCTTTCATTCCACGTTAGACCTATTCATCGATTTGTGTAATAGTTGGAATATGGATACTTGGATGATTTGTTTAACTCTTGTTTAGTGCTATCTAACCTAGTTGAAAAGACCAATGATACTTGAAATTATTTAAACATTTATTAGATCTTTGAGAACATATTGGCTTGAGTTAGAGTTTTGATTCATGAGAGGGACCTTACTCTAGAGTTCTATAGACAACAACTTTGATCAGACATTCAAAGGAAGTGTGACCATATTAACACATCACTGCACATGGCTACCTATGGTCCTAATGGTATTGAGAGAGGCACTAGAGTGTGCCTCCTATTGATGATTGGGAGGCGGTTCAAAGTTATTGTGAATATGTACACAATTGATGATGGATTCTTTTCTAGTAGTTTCTTTCATTTGTAGGATTCAATGGTCCCTTTAACTCAATGGCAGTGAGAGAGGATTGGCTGATCATGGCTCATAAATCAATTATGTGGTGAAGATGGATGGGGATAGAGCTCTAGAGATCTCTAAACTTGTTTTGTTGTTTGAGCAACTTGTTTACTTATTGGTTGAGGGGAGCTTGTTTGCTTTTAGCTTCATCCACTCTATTAAGAAGGATACGCTTTCCCTTAGGAGAGTAATGAAACAAGTTGTGGATTATAGTGCCCTTTGTCTTCAATATTGGAAGGCACCTGGGTGTTTGAAGGGACTAGTGACACGTGGGATGTTGATTGAGAGGAAGCCTCTTAGATAGATGAGTAGGGTGGAGAGTTGCATTAGGGATTGGTTAGGGTGTGATTGAACATCTTTGAGGAGGTAGAGGAATCCAACAATGACACTAATGGTGGCATCCCTAATGATACTGAAGCATTGTTGTAGCACACAGGAGAAGAAGACCAAGCATATGCTATTTAGTACTTGATCTTAGTAGTTGATAAAGGGCACCAAGAGGCCGGTAGAGTGCAACATTCCAGTCCCTAGATCCGTTAGACTCTAGGAGGCAGCACAACGCTTGGTAGTGAGACTCACACAGGGTTGTTGTATGAGGTCTCAAGATGGCTTACACTTGACTAGTACGCGACTCCCTTCCACGAGCTCTTGACAATGGGTCACCTCTTCTAGATAGAGAGACATCCCTTGAGTTGGATCCAAATCCACTGGTTAGATTTTCAAATAGGGATTATTTCCTTTAATGTTGCATGGTAGTAGAGCTTCACATTCAGTTTCAGAGGAGGAACCCCTCTCTCCTCCATTCAACGACAGGCACTTGGAGCATTGAGGCTCCTTTTCCTTGTACTCGTATCCAAAGCATTGCATTTGTTTTTTGGCATTGTGATAGTTGTGCATAGATAATATGTATCAGCTTTGATATTTTGCTTATATAGGAGTGGCCTTTGCACTTCCACTATGTATCGCCACTTATGTACTGAGCAGTCCCATTGACCATATTTTTGGTCACTTTTTGGACATTAATAAAATTATCTTATCTTATCTCATTACTTTGATGTTTCTCCATGTTTCTGTTTCTTAGTTTTTCAACTAAAAGGCTTGCTGGTTTTATAATTTTATGGGTTTTGTAAAATTCCAAAAATTATTCTGCTTTTCTGGACTAGTTGTTTATAACTTTATCTTTGTTGGAAAAATAATCAGCCTTTGAGCAGTACTTTCCTAGAATATTGTGTGTGCTCTACCTGATCAGTTGTGGATCTAGATGCGTGTATGTAGCACTATGTCCAGCCGAGGACCACAATTTTCTTGGGACTACATATTTCCTTGGTTTATTTCTCTGAGTGAAAACTTATATTATTATTATTTTTTGATTCTTGCTCATGCATTCCTTATTATTTTGCTGATTTAGAGGCCAAAAGACAAAAAGCTAATGTTTGTAATAACATAGCCCAACTTCAAAATGTCCTTGGGCAGTTGCATGTTGGCTACCTCTATCCTGATTCCCTTGTAATCATGTCTGCTAAGGGTGCCACAGGTTCCTGGAGTGTAATCAGTTGATATGCATTGATCAAGGCAGTGTGCAAATTCTGCATTGCTTACAAATGCTTTTTTGGTTATTTCTTTTAAATAAGAAGACAGTACTAAGCATGGACATAATTTTTCTTGGTTTTGTTATGGTTCTTGATTATGTCAATGTTGTTTTTAGATTGTCTATTAATTGTTTTAAAACTATATTCGTATCTTACTTCTGCAATATAAATTTGCTTCTGTTTACATTACATCTAATGTGCAAATGGCCTTTTAAAGTGGAAAAGCCATCTGGCATTGTTATAAAGCTTTTGCTTGTCTTTTGAATTAATGTTTCAGAAGAATCATCCCGTAACCTTCATGTTGTAATGGTATAGTGTGTTCGACAATTAGGTAGTCTTTCTTCAAGACTTGTCAAACTATGTGGGATTATCTCCTGTCCGGCCAATAAGCAACTGTCCCAAATGCTAGTTTTATTTCACTATCAATACTTGCACAATCAGAAAAAGGCTCTTTTTAAAGTGTGATTACAAGCATTGTTTGTTGTTTTTGGTTGATCTAAGACTGAATAAGCAGTTTTCCTTTTCTTGGGTGCAAAACAGGCTCTTTATTTCTGTGTTCCTTTTAGAGAGCAGTTGCTGGATTATTATAGTCGTGCAAAGGCTGGGAGAGAAATGGAGGAGAATCTCCTCACATGCTTGGCTGACCTCTTTACTCAGGTAAGTAGTTTTGATAATTCTCAGAAGATTGTAAGAACTGTCCTTCTTTTTGTGAATTTGTTCACCAACAGTTTTTGCAATTGAAAGAGACAAATATAAAAGTGGGTGTTGAAATATTGGAGAATAGATGTCGTTTTTCACACATCAAAACTGTATTGATTGCTTCATTCACGAATGTAATACATGAATACATGAAATGTTTTGGCTTATGATAGACACGCTACCACACACAAACTTTGGAGTTAAACTAGTTGGAGAGATTCTTTCATATCCAACTAGATCCTGCTACCTCCCAAACCTGCACTTTCTTGTGGTAAAGCCCTAAAACACAAGCGCAACCTTAGAGGAACTCAGGAAGGCTGCCCACTGTCACCACAACAGCCCTTCCTCTCACTATAGGCCGGCTCTCCTCCAGCATAAGGAGGCTATCAATAAGATAGGATTGCCAAAGCTTATGCAATTTAGGCTCAAGGTGAAATGGAGAAATAACTTTAGTGAAATGGAGATTGAAATATAGGTTTCTTATAAAGTGATGGGTGGACCAAGACTAGTGTCAATCCATTGGGCAAGTGGAGTCAAGGATAAACTAAGAAGGGCAGCAACTATGAGCTTCTTTTGAATGAGATTAAGAGTGAATACAGATGGGATTAACAACCCACAAACAGCCCTATCTTGCTGTCCACTATTACAGAAAATTACTTGTGAAGACCCAAATTAAGGAGTAGTTCCAACCATGTATGTGGGTGTATTTACCATCCAAAACAAATGGGAGGAGCTACTCTTTATATAGAGTCTAGCTCAACTTCCCTTACAATAGAATATGATTTGGATGGATCTAGATCCACTAATCCTTTCAATGAATAACAATAAAATATCTAGATCCATACATTTCTCAAAGGAAAAGGAAAAAATATTAATATCCAGTAACTAATCCTATTGACAAATCAAACAATAAATTATAAATAGGAAGTAGGTTGTGGTGATGCCACACTTCTCCTCAAGGTGGACATCTCTCTCATATAGGGTATAAAGTTTAAACAATGCAATACTCCTTCAAGTTGCATGTGTGGCATCTCCAAGGTGGACTCCCCATCAATAATCATGAATATGTGTGCAATAAAACCTCCAAAAGTGGAACGTTTCCCTTCATTGGGGAGTTGATGGCTTTGGGAAACCAAAAACAAACCCAAATTTAAAACACACACACACACACAGTATTGATAATAATAATAAATAAATAATTAATAATTGGTGAAATGATACATCCTAATTCGAAGGCATGTCCTAATGAAGGGACATGACCTATCACCATGTTGATCCATCAATTCATATATAAGTATATGTCCCATGGCATTGTAATAATATCTATTCATTCATTTATTTATTTATTATTTATTACTGTCCTATATGGATTTTTGTTAACCGTCCTTATGTTGGATATTTGTTAGTAAATGAACTTTGTTCATTGGTATTAGAGCTACATTCTGATCTGGCCCTTGGCCACACTTTCTATCAAACCCTGTTTGATTCGGCCTTTAGCCATATATTTACCAGAGTTTCTTTGATTCCGGGTCTTTGACCTCATGCTTTTGGCTATTCATCATTCATAATTTAAGCTAAATAAAGATCACTTTGCTATAATTTGAGGAAATATCGGGGGAAAAATTAGTAAACCCAATTGAAGAGACACCCAATTGAAGCCATTGTCGAAATTGTTGGGAGACAATATTTGGGTCGTCGTCAAGTCACACAACAAGTACCATCAAAACCTCTGTTGACCATTGTAACTTTTTCAAACAAATTACTGAGGATCAAATTACGGAGGATCCGTAATTGGTACCCTTGCAAAAATAAAAATAATTTTTTTACTATGAAGAGTCGTCAAAGGGTTGTCGGTATATTTTGCTGTTGAAGTTATAGATACAACATACTTATGGCAAATATTAGATCGCACCAGTCAAAATAGGTCTGGGCGGGCAATTAAAAGAAACGCGATTGTCTATTTGTTGGAGAGGGATATGACAATTAACAAAATTATCATATCCCTCTCCAACAAATTGTGCCTTGCTACATTTATTGGATGAAGTACTTGAAAAAACATGGTGTAGCATTGACGTCGAGCTCAATGATAGTAGCCAAAAGAAATAAAACTCTATATCTAGATTTGTGAGGCTATGAGACAACCCAAAATTATTAGCCACCATTCATCAACAATTCAATCACCGTAGAGACCACCAGTATAGTGTTGTGATGTTTGGCAAAATTCTTCTTCAAGAATTTTCCAGGATGGATATGGCTTTGGTCTCTAGATTGTCCTCTAATACCATGTCTAGTGTTGAATGGTATGTGGACAATGGAGCTTCAAGACATATGGCATATGAGAAGTCTTTATTCAACAAGATTTTGGATCAAGAGGGAGGCATGAGCATGAAGCTTGGTGATGAGCATAATTATGCTGTGATAGGAGTGGGTTCTATTTCCTTTCATATGCCTTTAGGTGATGTTCATGAGTTGGATAATGCTTTGTTTGTTCCTAGGTTGAAGAAGAATCTTTTATCAATGTCTTGTATGGAAAATGTACAGTTGAGAGCTGCATTTGAGGGACAACAATGCACCTTCTATGATTGTATCTAGCTAGTTTGAGGAGTTTGGCTAGAGTGGTAAGAGAGCGAGGCCTTTGCAGGTTACTTGTTGATCCGATGGCACTTGTACATTCTAGTGAGAGGTTGGATGGGCCTTCTAGCTTTGAGGCGCATGCATGGTGGAATGCCATAGAGACAGATTTAGAACCTATTATGGATGTTGTGATAACATCTTGTGTTGATGGCACAACTTACAGGATTGATATTTTGATACAAAGGGAGACTATGGTGAGCAGTGATGTGATATTTGATGAAGATGTGATATCTTCTAGATCACAATATTCTCCTTTATTGATTTAGGAGAATGTGGAGGTTGTTGTTCCATAGTGATTAGAGACTTGAGATAAGTTGGATTTAGAGGGAGATGTGGTGAGATTGGGTGTGCACATGCCCTCACCTTCTACCCCAACACATAGGAGGTGGACATAGCTTACTTAGACATCACATGAGCATATTTGAGTACTCAGATCTTCAATGAGGGTAGGTATACCTCCTAGGAGATATGCTAGCCATGTTGCATTGGTTTCTTCCATCCATATGATTTCCAGTTGTTCATTGGAGGAGAGATGTGATGCCTTCATGGAGGATGATGCTGAGATTGATTCCAGGTTTAGAACTATTGGGCATATTGTAGAGTACAAGGATACGGTTGATGTATTCTCTTAGACAAAGGGAGTTGCGCATGGATTCTCTCAGATAATGGGAGTTACCCTCGAATTCTTTCGAATCAAGCGAGTTTCCCATTATGTTATTCTTGGTTTAGGATTATCTTAGGATGAGGAAGTTGATCTAGTTCTCGTTAGTTCAATTGTTGGAGGATTTGAGGTACATGACAATGATTCTCATGATGATAGGTTGCTGATGGCCTTGCATTTATTATTGTCTATACCACAAGCCTTGTATTTCAGGATCGAGGATTTGACTTGTGCATATTTCTATCTTTGTGCCTTTGATAGATGTGATGCACTTGTCTTGGTCTTGCATGGAGATGTGATTATCGTTGTAGGATGTCTTGGAGAGCTTATGATGTGGTGTCCATTGATGTAGGCACGTGATGCTGACTTGTAGGATGATGGAGTTTGGTAGTTGGATTTTACTTTAGGGTTATGTTCCTTCATATTCACAAGTGGTCATTATTTTTTTGGATCGATATACTATGATAGCATGGGTGATAGGTTAGTTACAAATGACAATGGTTGATTTCGATACCACAATTGGTACAATTTTGTCGGTAGCAGGTTTGGAGTTGTAGAGGGAATAGATATGTTAGTGTAAACACTTTCCTTGCAAAGAGGGAGTGTTAGTTTTTTAGGTTACTCTGAAAGTGTTTACGCTATGTTTGTGGTGCTTCATGAGTTTTGGGATACATGGTGTATGTTTAAACCTTGGATGGTTTGAGATTGATTAGCACACGTGAGATGGTCAATGATGGATTTACATAGTTGGGAGAACTTGCTCTATGATTGCTTGATCCTAGATGGTTGCTGGTTGTAGATGACATGGGGTTGCTTGGATTCCTGTTCGAAGGCTTAAAGTTGGCTTGAGGATGCCTAAGTTGTGAAAATGTTCTCGCAGGGGGGCAGTTGACCTAGTGGAGTACTGTTATCACACAACTTGTAGTTGTCCCTAATGGTATCCCATCCGGGATGGTAGAGGAGATAGACAACTAAAGAGGTGACCCAAGAGATGCCACGGTTCCCAATGCAAGCTGGAAGTCACGTCAATCGAGGCACTCTTCACTTTAGATCAAGATGAATCAAGACCTAGGGGGAGACCCTATAACGAATCATAGATGATTGGACCCAAACAAAGGATCCTAGGGATAAGTAAAAGACAAGTTACGGAAACTAATGCAAGGTTAGGTGGACCTATAAGTTAAGGTATGGTTGAAGGAGACTTGAGGAATGATTTATGTTTCAACCAATGACTGATTTAGGCCACATAATGAGATTAAAGGACAAGATCTAGTACCATGAAATACACATGTGGGACCCACTTCCTTAGGATATGGAAATGGCTCAAATGGGACCCACAAGGTGAAGTTAGGGGTGTAAATGATACTAAGGGGTATGTGAAGAGTAGATCTATAGATCTAAGGTGAAAATAAGGATACCCACATATGGGATCTAGTAGTTGACACACATCCCAAGGAGTGCGAATTGCCCTAGGTGGATTAGTGCCTTGATGGGTGGGTTAATGGAGTCAAAAGATATGTCAAATTGTAGATCGGGACACCTAGGATACAAATCAAGTGGGCTATTTGAGGTGTGATGGGTGGATCTTGCTAGATCTAATATTTCACTAAGTGACCCAAGTGGACAACTTTCCCCAAAACAGGGAATGCTATCCCCAAGGCAGAACTTCACTAAGTGAGATACTAAATGTAGGTTTCAAGGTATGCTCTTTCCAAATCAAGCGGGATCACAATCACCCACATCCTAGAAGTGGACAAACTCAAACAACCAAGGAGTGCAACTTTGCCCAAGGAGGGTTTAACGCATGGAAAGGTGTGTCAAAACAAGTCCAATGGCCACCAAATTATAGATCCAAGTAGTTTAGGCAATGATCAATGTGGATCTTGAAAATCAAGGGGATCCAATGGCTAGATCTCCATAGATCTGAGATTGAAAATGTATCACCAAATTGACCCAAGTGGGGCACAACCCTCAAAATGAGGAATGGGGCCCACAAGGCAGAAATAAAAAAAGTGACACACTAGGGGTAGGTTATCAAGTGAGGAGAGTATGAATCAAGTGGGATCTCACCTACCCATGTCTTGGAACCAACCAAATTAGCTTCTCCCAAGTGGTGCGATTTTACTCAAGGAGGGCTAAGTGCCTTGAAAAGTGTGTCAAATGGAACCCAATCACCACCAAACTATAGATCCGAATTGCCGTGGATACTATAGAGGTGGGTTTTCAATATCTTTTCAAGGGCAAGGCTAGATCCAAGTAGATCTAAGAAAAACAAAAAATGAGGGTTTTGATTTTAATGTAATTTTGACCAATGGGATGGATAGCAAGCGAAATCAATACGTACCTTGTAGATCTTACCTCAAAAGCTTGCGGCCTCTTATAGAGAATTCTTACCTTAAGAGCATATAGAGAATTCTTGCCCTAGTTACAATTCCAAGCTTGATCCAAGTGTCTTCAACCAATAGCTTTCAAACCCTAGGAGGAAATATGTCTCATGAAAACCTGCAAAATCAAACTACATCAAGTTAGATTTGATCTACAAATCCATAAGATCTAAGCATGTCATATCAAGAAAGTAATCAATGGACAAAGCACAATTGAAAAACTCCCTCTCTATGAAGTCGATTTGCCCATGGGGGATGTGAGCAACCCCTACAATCTTCCCACAAAGCAAAATCGATGAACTAGCTTGAGCAATTCGGCCTCCCTCTCTTGAAGTCGATTTCACTTGAAAAGCGAACAATGTCTAGAAGCAAGATATCCAAGAACACATGCAAGAGCAACCCAATCAAAGCCAAGAAGTAGATCTCCAAAATATTCTTTTCATTCCAACTTTTCTAGAGCCCAAAGGTGAGCTATACAATAGGGGGTCTCCTCCTTATATAGGATAATAAATACCAAAACCCTAGATCTCAAAACCACTTTACAACAAAATGAGTGGTTGAGATTAAAAGATCTCAATACATGATCAATGGCTAAGATGAAATATAACACATGGATCACTCAAACAATGATGATGTCATAACTAAAAGATACTCAAGGAGGGTGATGTCATCCAGCAGAGGGGCTAAAAGTATAAAATCCCACCTCATATGACTAGGACATGACACATGGAGCTCATGGTGGGGCTAGGAGGCATCAATCCTTACTAGCTCATCCCCATGGCACAATAAAATAATATAATATGTCCAAGATAAATATAAATGATCAAATCTGTCCTCAAAATCTGTGACAGACAAGCAGTAAAAGGCCCTCCTGTGGCCTCTGTGGACCAACCCAAGTGGTGAAAATTGGCTGGAAGATAGGGGGGTTGACCCTAGAAGACCTCTGTGAAAACCAAGTGCCAAAACCTTGCCTCAATTGCCCAAATCGAATTCCTCAGTGACCCTTTTATCCCACCTCTGGATTGCCTCGGTAATTGTGAAAGTGCTGAAACTGTCTCTTAGGGCACCTGCGCTGTCAAACTGAGCCCACTAGGCTCTCCAGAAGGGGGGATAAATGGTAATAACAAGTGGTTGGACCACCCCCTTCTCATACAGCGCCCTAGGTGAACTGGCCTCTCATGGCCCTTGCTGATCAGGCTGGGAAATCAGCCCCAAATCTGGTCAACAAGTGAAAAACTGCATCTATCACTCTCAGAAGTGCCCGAAATTGGAAGATAAGTGTCTCATTGGATCCAGAAGACCCAAATCTATTAGGAATGTGTACTCATACACCATGGGTTGCCCTGATGGGCTAGTTGTAGGGTCCACACCATATATGGACAGTGCATAATCTGATGATCTGAAGTAACAATAAAACCTGCTGAACTGTATCAATCACCATCTGAACCATATGTCCATCATATAGTATCATAAATAGGAGTATGTGGGCCCATACATCATCATCAATAAGCCATTCATGGCCCACATCATCACAGATCCCAAGAAATGACCAAGGATAAATCATATCAGTAGACTAAGACATGTTCCTCTAATCATACTCATAGGTTAACTTAAAGTATAACATCCATTTAGTGGCATCAATCATGTTAGCATATTCCTTTGTTATTTGTAATTACTTGCACAATAGTTTAAATGACAAACTCACCCATTGGACATGGTCAAACTGCTAGCGAAGGATGAAGGCTAGGAACAAGGTTGGGCAAAAGGGCGACTTGTCTAAACTCAACTGAAAGATACTTTGGACTGGGAGAAAGGGGAAACTACAAACTCTGTGCTAGACAAAATAACACGGGGGATGGCTGTGCCTCATCAATGGGTAAGTTGTTTAGAGAGTGCTTATTCAACTTAGGCATCATGTCTACACCAAGTTGATCCAAGTTCATCAGGATCATTCAATTTCATTTCATGGCCTTTTTGGACTACATAACCCTTTGGATCTCAGGTGTGCTGATAAGCACAACTAATTGCAGCTTGCATCCAGGGCATGTTTACATATATAAGGTCAGCAATTGTTTAGATATAACTTTTAAGAACCATTGCTTTTTGGACCTTTCTTATACTCTTCGAGGAGTATTTTTAGCAGTTCATTGTTCTTGCCCTTTTTAGTTTCCATGGGCGAATTTAATAAGTTTCCATAAGTAGTACATGAGCTTTCAGTTTTAGCCAACAACATCTCAAGTGACTAAGGGGAGTTCGGACCAGTGCCAAACATCGGGACAACCAACCAGAATGATTTAGGCCTACAATCCAACTTACCAAAGGCAAGTTCTGTCACCAACTCAAAGCCGAGACACCAAACATACAGGGATGCGATCCAAACACAAAGTTAGAAAATGGGAAGTCCTCAATACCAGAGAGTCAAGTAAGACAAGTCAAGGTTTAAAGCCAAATAAGGAAGGTCATGTATGGATGGAGTCAAGTGAAGGTGGAGCCTAAGCTAGCAGACAAATGGTGTCAAGAAAGACCATATCTATGCAAGGTAGTGAACCAGTGATTTTTGTCAAACAACGTAAACGTGCAAGTAAATGTTCATTTTATAGTTCATTTTAAGTTCTATACATTTTGCCACATCATGAATTATATACCAAGCCAATGCTATGTGTTGCCACCTGGTTCCACACCTGGGAAAACGCAGCAGAAGTCTTCAAGTTGCTGGTGTGGCTTTGGGGGCAAGTCAGAGTCAAGTGCTGTCACTTGGGACTTGACTCCTCCGTCTAGGCTTTCTAGTGAAGCCAAGGGAGGTGGACTCTAAAAAATGAAAACAAAAACTAAGGTGTCTAATCTAGGAGGTAGAAAAATATTATTTTTTACAATCAAGATAAATGCAGCATACACTTATATAAAGCAAAACAATCATTCATCAATACATCATTTGCTCCCATTCACTATTATCATCATCATTTGCAACATTTGTCAACAACATGAAATAATATCAATATAGACCAGTGCCGTATAATGGAGTCGAAATAGATGCATGAGCAGAAAAGTAAATGTTGTGCAAGTGTTCTTGGTTTATTTTAGAATTAATGTGAAAGTGATCTTTTTATTATGGCTGGTGGGTTCCCAATATGCGCAAAGGTACGGGGAACATGTTTGGAATTTTGATGTGTGGCTTCCCTCTCAGGCTTGGGCTGAATCAGAGTCTCAAGGAGGTGTTCAGATGCTGTACCAACGAGGGCAAGCCTAACGGTTTCCAAGAGGTCACTACTCAGTTTTGTCCCAAGCCTTCTGAGAAACTTCCCCACGACAACAAAATGCTCGCGATGTGCCGGATTTTCACATAAAGGGTTTTTTTATTCGAGGCGGTGTTGGATCCTATTACTAGCCATCTCCCCCTTTCGGATGCGTACCAACTGGATCAGACTGAGCTGCAAGTTGGCCACAGAGCATACGAGAGAAGACCTTGGTATTTTTAGAAGATTTTATGAACTAAAATTTTATCTTTTTAAACCCCAAGAGTCTCTTTTCAGGCACGTACTCGAGCAAGCCCTTCTACAGAAACCCTACTTCGGGAAAGCAAGGGGGGCATTTGAGTTTGTAAAACAAAAATGATAAAACTATGTTTTGAGTGAACTTGTGGCCCGCTAGTGGAACGGACCAACAAGGTTAATTTTAAGCCTAGTTTGATTTTATTAAGTGCAGAAATGAAATCTAAACTAAAAAAATTTTGCAAACTACAAAAATTGAGTCGACACAGTTTTCCCCCCTGGGGGATGGGGTGTGGGCGCTTGATTAGCCCACGTGCTCTCGTTTAATACTTTAGTTATAATGCAATAGAAATGCCCAGCCTTAATTGACTCAGTGGCTTACAAACATTGGAGAGAAGAAGTATCCGGTTTGCAAAATAATCAATATTGGTCCTCCGGATTGCCTGGATCTTTGAAATTTTGGCAGCACCTCCTCCTACCTGTTCGCTTTTGTTGCAAACCAGCAAATAAACGTCAGTATAAGATGCCCCAAAACACTTTAAGAGTGTCTTTGGAACACCTCCTAAAAAACCCAGAAAAAACTAAGTGTTAAAATTAGTTAAAATGACAAAATTTAACCAAGTAAAACAAGCGATGGGGCTTGTTTTACTTGGGATCTTTGCAAGCTTTTAAGAGCTGCAAATTATCAGCTCTTTAAATCAGCCAAATACACATGAAGTTCAACCAAACATACTACTTGCTTAAGCCCTTAAAATATTCGGAAAAGTACACTTAAACAAGAAGCATGCATCAACTAGATCTAGATAAAGATTTTACTTGAAGATGAGCTTAAGATCTAATATAAAAATCAGACCTACTCATGATATTTAAATAAGAATTGGGTCTGAAATATGCAAACCAAAGTAACCAAGAAAGATTTGAAGATTTTTTGTGTTGATGAAAAGAAGAAGGAATATCTCGAATTTGGGCTATGGATTCCTCCACCGTGGGGATCAATGGGACTTGTTCTCCTTGGATCAATCTTGAAGACCAATGGATGCAAGCAAGCTCCACCAACTCTTCGGATCAACAACCTGTAGACACAAAAGACAACTCACACAAGCAAGATCAAATGCACTAGTGTAGACTAAAATAGAGAACTAGATTCAAACATTTAAACAAAAATGACATTGAACTCTAAGCACTCTATGATAACCAATAGTAAAAATAATGAAATAGATTACACTATCTTTACCTTACTAAGCTCAACATCTCCTTCAAAAGCTAGTGATTGATCAATAAACAAGCACGAATAAACATGTAAAGACATAGATTACCTCATATGTAAAAATAGAACATGATCATCCACACCATGAGAATCCACACATAGAATTGCCTCCAAAGCCTTTTATTCATAAACAAATGCAATGGTAAGAGCAGAGGTTCCACCTTCTCATGAGAAAACAATGAGAGTGAACTTGCTTATATAGAAAAACTCAAGGAGAGGGAGTGCCCAAGTTGAGGAGGAATGGGTGGAGTGAGTGGCATGACTCGTGGAGCAAATGGGGCTGTCCACTTCCATGTAACGGGCTGCCAAAATCAGCTCCAAATTAGCTAAAAATCAGCCATGTGACAGCCCATAAACATAGCTGCAAATTCCATGATTGAAGGTGCCCAATTTTGGGAAATATGCCCCCCTTAAATGGGGAAGTAATCCCACTAATATAGCTGCCCGGAATCTTTCCAAAATCAACTCTTACAACTCCTAAAACATAGTTGAAATATTTCAGACCTGTAACTCCTCCAAAATTGGAAATATTTTTAAAGTCATTTTTCATCTTTTTAAATTTTTTTTTATGACTTTTATGACTTTTTTGGTTTTTTTTTAGCATAAGTGAAAAATTAAACACCCAAACATTAGAAAAGTGGGTTTAGGGGTTAAGGGGTGCTCTGAGTTAGAAAACGAGCACCCCTAAGGCAAAAAAGACCCCTAGATGACATTTTTATGCCATTTACAATATTTTTTAATGAAACCATTAAAAAAATGGCTCATTTACGGAAAAAATACTTTTCACCAAAAATTAAAAAAACTACCTGTTACCCCCCATATTGGCAGGGGTGTCCACTTGTTCTCACATCCTTCAGCAAGGTGATTTTTTTTCTCTCAATGCATGCAACAGGTGCAAGTTCAATCATGAAGTCAAGGTGGAGCAGGGAGCAAGTATTTTAGTTGTGAAAGATTCAGAGAACCCAAAGGATAAAAATGCAGTCAAGGTACTGGAGGTATTCAATCAATGGACATGGAACACAAGACATCCCTGCAATGATCGAAAAAATCCATGAGATAAAGATGTCTGGGCTAAGACAGTTGAAAGCCGATCAAGAATCTTCTGATGAAACAGACAATCTTCCTTATTCAGTTTGTGCTGTTTCTCACAGTCTTGGTGGAGCTGCCATGTTGATGTATTTGATGACCAGGTGCCTAAAAGGCCTTCCACATCGACTTTCAAGACTGACTCTATTATCACCTGTAGGATTTCATGAGGATGCTGCTATGATCTTCAAATTTGAGCTTTTTCTTCCTGCTTTTTGCTCCAGTTTTAGCTCCCTTGATACCTGGGCTATATATACCTACCAATTTTTCTCGGATGCTTTTTCACAAATTAGCGCGGGATTTTCAGAATTATCCTGCAATAGGAGGACTTGTACAGACCTTGTTCAGCTATGTTGTTGGAGGAGATTCTCACATATGTTATGTCACGACTCCTGCTTGGGCCATCACCAACAATGAAAGGTTTTGATTGTAAATCAACAAAATCAAGGAAGTCTGGTTATGACAGTCTGAAATATCAAGGGAGATCTCAATTGAAGATGAAGAGAAGGATTTGTACTGTGTATCAGCTACCATCTTGTTAGAGGAAGAAATGCCCTTGATTGTGTGATGGGTCAACATTATAAGTGTAAACACAGTGTATATTGTGTTTGCTGTCCCTATTATTCAAGACTGTAGCAGAAAGGTCATCGGGTGAGATCCCTCCATCCTGCAGTTGTTTTAAAGATCCTGGACACATGTGAACATCAGTTGATTTGGATGAAGGAAAATTTAAGGCAACTCGAAAAGGGTTACAAGATGAAATTGTAGGGGGTCTTTACATCATTGATATCAGAGAATAATCTACATTCTGATCTTCAACATTTTGCAAAATGGAAGAAAAGTGTGTTTGCAGTCTTGATGCAAATACAGGGTCTCTTTTGTTTTGTCTCACGTTTTTGATATCATTGAAAATTGACTTAAGAGGGCATGCAGCTGAGATTTTGGCTAAAATTAGCAGTAGCATCATCTAGAGGGGAAAATAATCTTGCAAGAAATCTAGGAGGAGCCCACGTTGAGGATTTGGTGGCCAGAATATCAAATACAGACCAAGAAGAAGAGAGGATTCTTAGGAAAGCAGAGATGGAAGTCGATAAGGCACAAAATATGGTTGAACATAAGGATGAAATTTATTTACGCCCTAGGAGAACGTGTCAATCAGAGAGGGATGAAAAATTGTTCGAAATAAGCACCAAGGGCCTCATAAATTCCTGGCTATCAAGCATTCCGCAGCAGAACAAATTGACTCACTCGCAGGTTCCTTTCTTGGCGACCAATTCATAAAATTTTGGACCATACCACGCGATTCATCAGCAGCCGAGTTCTTAGATGCAGAACACCAGAGCTCGAGGTCAAACTGGATGGATCAGCCGCAGAAAACCTTTGATCGTCGACTGCATGGGATTATCTTTTGATGAGTGTCGACGGAGGTGCTAGCCGATTTTACGCCGCCATCACTTATGAAATCCACCCGCAGTTAGTCGCCAGAGTTCAAGTTTCACGCGAAAATTTTAAAGAATGACTCGAGTTTGTATAAGCGCCAAGGTTTCATACTCACTTAACCGTCGAGCGGAGTTGGGATTCATGCTCGGTTTCCAAATAAATTAGCATGGCGAAATGTGAAGCAAATCGGGGTTCAGCAAATTGATCAACACACAGCAACAAATTAGAAGACGAAATTTCTGGTCGCCACCAAGCTTAAGGCCTTGGAATCGTGATTTTATTTGCCGCCGATTCGCTCATACACGCCAAATCGCAGGTATTTCATTTTATGCTGAGGTCATGTCGTGGGGGAGTCCACGTTTTTTTTGGCTCAGTGGTCTCGGCGTCTAACAACTATCAATCTCGTGGAGTTTTTATTGGAGCGCCTCAAATCACCGTGGCATAGTTTTTGGCCCATCTACCTTTGGATTTACACATGGCTGAAACTGAAGACATCTGCTTTGGTCGCGATTTTATTTTGGTAGCTGATTGCACTCTTGTCATCTTCAACTTGACAACTAAGTGCATGTTGGAATCACCGTTAACTGGTGCCGGTTCACGATTAGCGTCGCGGGTCACATTTTCCTCTAGCTATATGGAGGTTACATTGACAGCCAGTTCTTTTCATGTTAACAACAGATCTAAATTAGTGGGAGTGCTTTTTAATAAAGTGACACTTGGAGACTCTAATGGAGAAAAAGGTGGATCTCACCTTTTTCTCATTTACTTTATCATTATTTTCTTTTTGAGAGGAATAAGAGCCTTTTGGCCTATAAAGAGGCCAACCTCCTCATTGTAAACGATGGAAAATTTTTGGGGTTTTCTCTCCCTTTCGAGCTTAATGAAAATATCAGCTGGGTTTTCTAGGACAGATTGAGTATCTTCATGTGGTGGTGCGATGTATTTTAAGTTGCAGAATAAATCTAGCTTGTGAGGACTTTTTTAAGCACAATAGATTAGCCATTTAGGTTTAAGTTGGTTAATTATGCTTAAACAATTAGTATTTCGATGGACATCAGTGTTCGGTTGTACGAAATGTTGATTAAGATCTGATTGTTTGGGCATTCTAGATTCGTCTCACTTTTATGAAGCACAAGGCCTCCATGAGTCCTCTTTTGACTCCATTTCCCCTTCTGGTACTGGCACTGGTCTTTCCCCGAGGATTGATCTTTCCTTCTTTTCCAATACCCATTAAAAATAGATCTTTTTGTTACATTTGTTTCCTAAAGCAGCCTCTTCAATTCACCTTGCCCGTTTACTGTACCTGCCTTAGCGATCCTATCTTAGGGATACCCCCCTAGAGTTGGAGGAGAGCCAACCTGAAGCGAAGAGGAGAGGAGTGTGGTGACATTGTCCTCTCTCCTGAGAGAGTTGTCATCCAGCTAGTGTGTTACATTTTGGGATTCAACACACGCATGCCATTTTGGGAGACAACACTACCTAGGGGGACTTAGCACATGTCCATATGACTCAAAAACAATGTCTAGCATGTTCATATACATTGACCCATGGACTTTAACAATCCCCTAAGGCCTGTTAACCTCCCCAGGCATTCCAACTTTGGAGGAGCAGGAGAAAAACCCAAAAATTATGTTATGCACTAATGCAAGACATAATTAATAGGTGAATAAACTCCTTGGAATACCTGACTTAGCCAAAAAGTCCTAGGGAACCGAGTCCTTTACAAAACACCATGCTAGTTCATTTTATTACAAACCCCGCATGGCCATGGAAATGTGGAAAAAAAATTAAAAAATGGGGCCTTTAAAAGGCCTGCTGGACATCAAATCATCGAAAATGAACATGGACATGTTCAACTTTGCTCGCTCGCTTGATAATCCAACCTAGTACAACTTAGTTGGCAACACTATGAACAAGACTGAAGCAACAAGATAATAATCCACAGTCAATGATAAAACATCCATAGGTCATACAATATCATCACACGAATAATCGTCATATATCATCTGGAACACTGCTGCAATACAGCTCTAGGCATTGAACTGAAACTGTATGGGATAAAGGGTCACATCGGTTATCAAATCTGAACTCTCAAGGCTCAGCCTTGACACAAGGTCTAACATAAGTCTGAATAATACACTGCTCTGATCATGAGTGATCTCAAAATGTACAATCATCATAGCCAAGCTCTGAATAATGGAAGCTCTGGAATGTGCAGATATATGCTAAGCAAGAATAGTAGCCTTGCTACTATGGTGTGATAACAAGTACATTGCTTAGGAGGATCGATGGTGTTCATGGAGGCTTGCGACAAAGGTGTTTAGCTACATCATCTTGGAGCCCTTGTTATGTATACCATCACCTTGGAGTACTTTGGGGTGTAGCATCTCACTTGTGTTGGCCTACATGATCTTTTTGCAGGTTGCTTGTAAGGGCTTGGGCCCAACATTGTATGCTAGCCTCCCTTACCTCTTGTTGTCTGCCAGATTGCACACCAGCAGCTGAAATCTTTCGAAAGCTGTCTCTTCACTACAAGTGAGAGAGGTGTGGCCTTGGGGGCAAGCAATGAGCCAGGTACTATCACCTGAATCCCAGCTCCTCTGTTTAGGCTAACTCCTAACGAAGCCAAGGGGGGTAGGGTACTTTGCAGGTGGAAAAGGTTTTTCAGGTGCAATGGTTTTATGAATAGCAAGGGGCTTTTCAGAAATTACAGGCTTAGGAATATAAGGAGGAGTACTATCTGTATGAGGTTCTAATAGTTTCAAAAGTTTCTCCCTCTGACCAGGGAGCTTGCATAGCTCAAGTATCGGGACTGGAACCTTAGTGTTGGCCAACCAACTACTTAGATCAAAATTTAAATCAACATGCTCCTTTTCATTATTAATTCTTTGAGTAATGTGAGGAACTGTTACCTTGGGAGTAGTTTGAGTAGAAGGTCCCTCCTTCGGTTTCTTTTGATATGTATTTCCTTTGAATCTCTGGCTGTTGTTGATACTAGGTGGCATCTCACCGTAAAGTTGAGTCATATAATCAATCTGCTGATAACCTTGGTTGGCCTGAGTCACATCAAGGTTTTCATAGTCATTTCCCACATGGTTGATAAAAACAGGCTCGTCTGATGAAGTACTAGGGCCACGTCCTTCAGGATAACCATGCTCTTGAACAAAACAGGCATAATGGCAACCAGATTCCTCATGGAAATCTTTGCATGCTCTACAAAAGGGTTTAGCATACTCAACCATGTTAGCAGCCTCTAGCTGATGAGGAGGCCTCTGTTCATTGTTAGGAGGTTTCCTTTGCCAAGTAGGCTTAGCAGGGAAATTCCTAGGAGCTGGTTGTGTATGTTGAATTTGCTGAACTTGTGTTCTTTCCATTTTTACGATTTTGTTTTGTATCTCTTTCATTTGGCTCACATGTTTCTGTTAAGCTTTCTCCATTCTCTCACACATGTCCATCATTTTCTTTTCATAAGAGTCTTTCATAGCAGTCATAGGATCTTTTTCTTTGTGCTCGATTGGTTTTGAGGGAAGTTGAGATCTAGAATACCCCTGGATATTTGACTCTCCGGAAGATTTCATGTTCTTCTCAATCTTAACGACCAAATTTTGAGCATCAAGCAAGGTAGCTGGTTCTTTATCTCTTATTTGGTATTGGACCTTGCCACTTAACGCTTCTATGTAGTAATCCAATAAAGAAGCCGCAGGAGGCGCATATGTATCAGGGATGGAATTAGACAACTCCATGAATTTAGTGTTAAATTCATCCATAGTTTCATTTTTTGTCTTCTTCATGCTGGTTAGGGATGCTACTAGGTGTCTAGGTTCTTTTTTGCAACCAAACTTGTTGAGGAAGGCTGTCTTGAAGGATGCTACAGTGGCGAAAGAGTTGTCTGGTAAATTGTCGTACCAGTTCCCTGCCTTTCCTTCTAAAGATAGGGCAAAAGAGTCATATAAACATCCTCATGTTTATCAACATCCCTGATATAAGCGCTACACAGCTTAGTGAAGTTTCGGATGTGTTGTTCAGCAGATATGGAGGCATCAGTGCCACTGAAACTTGTGAGTTTGTCGATAGCCTTTTCAGGAATGTCGTGGGGTTGACTTGCTATCTGAGTAAAATTGAGTTGAGCAAAGAACTCACCCATTGTGGAAAGGAAACAATTATTGTTTTCAGAGTTTACTTGATTTTCTTGAAACAAAGAATGGATGTCTAAAATAGACTCATATCTAAGATTTTCAAGGATTTTACGAGAAGCAAGTTTGTTTAGTCTTCTCCTATAAACCTTTTCAGGCTCAGGGATAAAACTAAGCAAGCCTTCAGAGTTTCTTCTAGTTGAATACCTTGAGGTGTTAACTGAGAGTGGAGTCGCCAGGTGGATCCAAGTCTAATTTCAGAGAGTGATTAAACTAAAAATCTACCAAAAGTAAAACTAAAAGGGGCAGTGGAGTCGCCAGATAGATATGAAATCTATCAAAAAAGGTAAAACAAACTAGAAAAAACTAAGGTCGTCCAGGAACAAAAAGATTTGGCACCGTTGCCGGGGACAAATCTTTTTGTTCCTGGACGACCTTAGTTTTTTCTAGTTTGTTTTACCTTTTTTGATAGATTTCATATCTATCTAGTGACTCCACTGCCCCTTTTAGTTTTACTTTTGGTATATTTTTAGATTAATCACTCTTTGAAATTAGACTTGGATCCACCTGGCGACTCCACTCTCAGTTAACACCTCAAGGTATTCAACTAGAAGAAACTCTGAAGGCTTGCTTAGTTTTATCCTTGATCCTGAAAAGGTTTATAGGAGAAGACTAAACAAACTTGCTTCTCGTAAATTCCTTGAAAATCTTAGATCTGAGTCTATTTTAGACATCCATTCTTTGTTTCAAGAAAATCAAGTAAACTCTGAAAACAATAATTGTTTCCTTTCCACAATGGGTGAGTTCTTTGCTCAACTCAATTTTACTCAGATAGCAGGTCAACCCCACGACCTTCTTGAAAAGGCTATCGACAAACTCACAAGTTTCAGTGGCACTGATGCCTCCATATCTGCTGAACAACACATCCGAAACTTCACTAAGCTGTGTAGCGCTTATATCAGGGGTACTGATAAACATGAGGATGTTTATATGACTCTTTTTTCCCTATCTTTAGAAGGAAAGGCAGGGAACTGGTACGACAATTTACTAGACAACTCTTTCGGCACTGTAGCAGCCTTCAAGACAGCTTCCTCAACAAGTTTGGTTGCAAAAAAGAACCTAGACACCTAGTAGCATCCCTAACCAGCATGAAGAAGACAGAAAATGAAACTTTGGATGAATTTAACACTAAATTCATGGAGTTGTCTAATTCCATCCCTAATACATATGCGCCTCCTGCGGCTTCTTTATTGGATTACTACATAGAAGCGTCAAGTGGCAAGGTCCAATACCAAATAAGAGATAAAGAACCAGCTACCTTGCTTGATGCTCAAAATTTGGCCATTAAGATTGACAAGAACATGAAATCTTCCGGAGAGTCAAATATCCAGGGGTATTCTAGATCTCAACTTCCCTCAAAACCAATTGAGCACACAGAAAAAGATCCTATGACTGCTATGAAAGACTCTTATGAAAAGAAAATGATGGACATGTGTGAGAGAATGGAGAAAGCTGAACAGAAACATGTGAGCCAAATGAAAGAGATACAAAACAAAATCATAAACATGGAAAGAACACAAGTTCAACAAATTCAACATACACAACCAGCTCCTAGGAATTTCCCTGCTAAGCCTACTTGGCAAAGGAAACCTCCTAACCATGAACAGAGGCCTCCTCATCAGCTAGAGGCTGCTAACATGGTTGAGTATGCTAAACCCTTTTGTAGAGCATGCAAAGATTTCCATGAGGAATCTGGTTGCCATTATGCCTGTTTTGTTCAAGAGCATGGTTATCCTGAAGGATGTGGCCCTAGTACTTCATCAGACGAGCCTGTTTTTATCAACCATGTGGGAAATGACTATGAAAACCTTGATGTGACTCAGGCCAACCAAGGTTATCAGCAGATTGATTATATGACTCAACTTTACGGTGAGATGCCACCTAGTATCAACAACAACCAGAGATTCAAAGGAAATACATATCAAAAGAAACTGAAGGAGGGACCTTCTACTCAAACTACTCCTAAGGTAACAGTTCCTCACATTACTCAAAGAATTAATAATGAAAAGGAGCATGTTGATTTAAATTTTGATCTAAGTAGTTGGTTGGCCAACACTAAGGTTCCAGTCCCGGTACTTGAGCTATGCAAGCTCCCTGGTCAGAGGGAGAAACTTTTGAAACTATTAGAACCTCATACAGATAGTACTCCTCCTTATATTCCTAAGCCTGTAATTTCTGAAAAGCCCCTTGCTATTCCTAAAACCATTGCACCTGAAAAACCTTTTCCACCTGCAAAGTACCCTACCCCCCTTGGCTTCGTTAGGAGTTAGCCTAAACAGAGGAGCTGGGATTCAGGTGATAGTACCTGGCTCATTGCTTGCCCCCAAGGCCACACCTCTCTCACTTGTAGTGAAGAGACAACTTTCGAAAGATTTCCGCTGCTGGTGTGCAATCTGGCGGACAACACCTCTCATATAAATAAGGAGAGTCTTTTCATTATTATCATTATCACACTCTTTTCTTTATACATAGTTTCTTGGAGAAAGTCGCTAGGATTTCCTCATGAACCATAGGAGGTGTTATGAAGTCTAGAGGAGACGTCTTTGTTGGAGCTTGACACTTGCGAGATTCTAGTGTTTACTCTTGTGAAGAAGATGATGATGATCACTCTTCTCTCTCTCGGATCTTCTTATATGCTTGGTCTATCTTGTCTTAGAGTGCTAGGGTTTCTTGGAGATTTCCAGGGTTAGGGCTTCTACCCTTTTAAGGAAAGAAGATTAGGATTTGGGGTTAAACCCTTAGGGCTGGGGCTTTTTTTATATTAGTATTGTTTTCAGTTTCTCCTTTGTGATTTCTACTCCCAACTCCTCATTCATACTTTGATCAATCATTCTTGGGAAAAGCCTAATCACTTTCATTAAGTCCTCTATTTTTGCATTTGCTGGCTCTTTGAAAAGACTTTGGAAATTCTGTTTGGCAACTTCTGCATTTTCCTTGAATGACTTTGCCTTCCCACCATCTGGAAGATCTATTTCCCATATAGTATTTACACTTTTCTCTTGTGTTATTGTCACCTTCAGCTAACCAAATAGCTCTGCTTTTTAATGTCCATTCAGCTTCCTCTCTTTCCAGCAGAGCCTGTTTTCTCCCCTCCAAGATTTTCATCACTGTGTTCTATATATTGGCATCGATGTGACAGGATTCATCTTATCATTGTACATTTTAGTAATCAGTTGTATTTTTTGATCACTTAAGGTAGAAATGATAGCTGTCACTTGTCAGTGGAATAACTGGAATGAATCGGCAAGTAGACTTCGGCTCATATGCTCAAGCATTCCTTGATCCTATGAGCCAGATCACTAACCAAAGCAGTGGTCTCTATAACCAGGTCGTGCCGATGGAGTTAATGTCATATCATTTGGAACTATATTTGGCAAGTCATTTAAACCCTGGCATTGCACATTATTGTCACTGTACAAGTTGATGACGTGTTTATGATATTTAAGGCCTTTCACAATGATTTTGAAGATGTTGGTGAGGTGTGTGCATGCATGCGGATGTGTGTAGGAACTTTGAAAGTACAAGTTAGCAGCGCTTTTGTCAATTGCTGTTGTGGTTGAGCAGATTAAACTGTGGGAGGATAAGTAAATTGCTTTCATTGTTAGCTATTGAAGGATTTTTATTTTTATTTTTATATATCAATGCGTAACTTACACGTTATTTGGGAATTAAGTATTTTCCTTTTATATATCAATACTTAAATCACATGTCATTTAGGAAGAGAGAAACAAACATGTGTTTGGTAGGTCTACACCAGCATAAATAATTTTACAGGCAAACAACATGCTATCAGCACTGCAAAACATGCTATGGTATACTGTATATGTATGGAAATAGAGGCTGCAGGGCATGGAACCACAACGGCAGACATGCAATAGGTTACTGTAGTTAGTCAGTTTTTGGTAAAATTAAACCAGTTCTTAAAGGAAGATGCCGGGACCACATCCTTTTAGTACTACTTATCAGACTTATTGCCCAGCATAAGCAAACATGGCAAGGTCTTGAGACCACGCATGCCATAAAACCTAATTACTATGATACCCAAATACCACAAAGTCTGGAGAAGATAGTTATGGTTGCATCATTTGTCTTACACTGCATATAGATGTTCAAGTCTACATTTGGAAGAAATTACCCACAAAGGAGGATGCTGTTCTACAAGCAGGTATTGTCTTGGCTGTGAGATCTATTAACTATGTTTCTATTCTAAATAATAATTTAGAAGTTAGAAAATTTGGGTATAAAGAACCATAGTAAATTATATCTAAGATGAGGCAATAGAGGATAGGAAGGCGACTCCTTCATGGACGTTTGTCTGGGCCCCATTGGGGAATGTAGTTAGTCAGTTTGCCCCCCTGCTGGTACTGTAACTTCATGTCTGGAAAATGTATTTTTAAGTTAGGAAACAATTATATATGCTTCCTCAGTTCCTCATTTTATCCTTCATTTTTGAGTCATTTATTGTGTATCACTGTATTGTGAGTCTTTTAGTTAGTTTTATGATGGAATCCTTCTCCAGTATCACCATACTGCATCCCTGATGCATGCTTAAGGCAGTACAAGTTATTTATTTGGAAAGGTTGACAATTATGAGAAAATATCGGCATTTATGAGGGCAATTATTGAGACTGCTAACTGCCAAGAAGCATCCTGCATTCAATGCGAGTTTGGACTTGCTACTTGCATCTATGATGTTTTATGAATCCACGACCCTTTTGTATCAATTACAGTCTCCATTTTTGACATTTCACATCATGCTCTGCATTTACTATGAGTTACAGAATGGCCTCTTACTGGAGTACAAACAAACGTTTTTTTGGTAAGGTTAAGAATTAAATTAATAAAAAAGAAGTACAAAACACTAAAGCATTTTAGATGAGTTCTCAGGTCCCAATATAGGTTTTGATCACCTGGCTTGCTGTGTAAGCACCATTGTATTACGCAATTTTTATAGAAAGAACATCCGTTTACTTAATTGCCTCCATTCGCCTAGATACATACCAATGCCCATAATAAAGCATAGTCTTACTTTCTTTGATCAGATGATTACATAAAAGGTTACTTGTCAGGGCTCTGATCCTGTCTGGGATTCTTTGTGAAAACATCAAGTACATCAGGTCTCAATTCCCCAAGCCAACTCAACCCCTATATTTGCTAAAGCATCTGCCCCTCCATTGTCTGCTCACTGAATGTGCTGAAAATTTGAAATTCAACCGTTCTACGGGATTTGATTTGGTCTGCAATTTCCATGAGGGGAGGGGAAAGATGCCAATCAGTGGAAGAAGTTAACTCTCTGGCTTCCAGATTTGATCTGGTTCAGTTTTCCAATTATAAGCATCGAATCTCCCTATACCTCAATTTGCTTGATGCCCAATTTCTGAGCCACTTTAATCCCTTTTTGGGCTGCTAGGATCTCTGCAACATTGTTTGTATTTTCTCCAATGTTCTGGGCAAAGCAGGCAACCATTTGGCCTTTATAATCTCTTATCATACCCCTGTACCTGATTTTCCTGGATTCCTCCTGGGATGCTTCATCAAAATTGATTTTAACAGCATCCTCTCTTGGTTTTCCAATTGGTTGGTAATTCCTCACTGTCTATGGGGGTGCCTTTTGCTTTAGGTTGGCTATGTTTATGCCCCAGTATCATAATCTGCTTTGATTCTTCTCCTCTAACTCCAGTGTGTTGAGATTTCACCTACAAAATAGTCGAACTCTTGTAGGAATTTCGTCAAACACTTAGCCAAACTCTGATTTTAGTCTCCAATAAAACTTCAACAGTAATGCATTTAAACCCGACACATTCTACTGTATTTTATGAGCAGAAACACAAATGACTAAGAACTTGCAGTGGAAATAAATGAACAGTAGACAAATATCGTTCACATTTGACACAGATATTTGGGCAATGCCCCTGGAAAAACCCTGAAGGGGAAAACCAGTCCAAGAGAGATATTTATTAATGAGCTCACAGGAAAATATTTCTGAGTTTACAGAAGTAATCTTTCCAGCAAAAATACACACAACTTATCTAGGAAAATGTGCCAACAATCCACCTTGAGAACTGTGCCAAAGACCTTCAGAATCTGAAACTGGTTTCTGCCTCAAAATCTGTGGCCTGTGCTGTATGGTCTGTTTTGGCAGCAATAACACCTCGATTTTGTGCGCAACTGTTGTACTTTTCTATATGGATTTCTGCCAGCTAGGTGCCTTGAAAATTGTGCCAAACTTCTGCTGGGTGGCTGCCTTGATTTCAGTCCATAAAACCAGCTGTACGGCCTAGCAAATCCGTACTGTATGACCCTCCTTTAATGCTGTATGGTACTGTATTAATGGCTGAATTTTTCTAGGGATGTGTGCCCCCTCTTCTCCTTGGGATTTGTGCCATTCCTTCTTGCTGCTCCTCTTTTTCTTTCAGCTTTTCTCTCAAGCTCTCTTAGAAAAATGTGCTTCTTCACTCTTACTTTCTCCTTTCATTATTTCTCTAATGACCCTTCAGCTACCTCCAGATCTCTAACGGTCAAGATTAGATCTTGGCCTCACTAGATCTACAGTTGTGACTTAATTTCTCATTGAGTTCACTTAAATCACTTTAAGTGACTCAAACTTTATAAAGTCACTTTTAGTCATTAAATTAAAAAGTACACTTACCAACTTTATAAAATCATTTTATAAAGTAAAGTACCTGGAGAGTGAAATTTACGTGTTCACTTCTGCATGCTAGGCACTGCCAATGCATAAGTACCTCCGAACTACCAAAAACTAACATCCAGCTCTCCTCCCTCCACTTCTTAGACTCCATGGTTTCAACTTTCAAGTTTTCAACTATAGTCTTGTCTGTTTTTGCAATAATCTGGCCTATGGTCTGTCCTTCATTCTGGAATATCCCTTTATTCCTTTACACCAATATATTCCAGATTACTGTTCCTGGGATCATTTGTCACACTCTCTCTATGGGAGTTAGAGTTATGGATGCCTTCTGGCCACGTCCTTAGAAAGGCCTGGATACCATTTGACTGGTCTCCCACATTTCTCATCCTGATTGTGGTTGTTTACTAGACAGTTTTCACTGTTGCACAGTTCAAGAACAAATGACAATTGTATTCACACTGGAGGTATCTTCTAGTACCATTGACCTACTTTGTGGTCATTTGTCAGACATTAATAAGATTATGATATCTTATCCCCAGTTTTACATATCCCACACTGGCTTGGTCCCTGTATACCTTGATTTTGTGTGTCATTCCATGACAAAATTTTCCTTTTCCCATGATCCATAGGAAAGCTGGGATTTTCAGCCATAAGTCTGGATTAGATTGTCCTTAATTTCCACCGATTGTTTTGCCGCTGTGGTTTCATATGCTGTTCTTACTGTTCTTACCTTAATTTCTTTTGATAATTTGCACTTCGGTGTTGAAATGAATGCACTGGATCAATTTTCTTTCTAATATTATCATTGAAATCAATGCACCCTATTGTTTTGGGTTATATAATTGCTGAAATCAGTGCAACTACTCAATTGATTTAAATCATTTTCACTATATCATCACTGAAATCAATTCACCCTAGTGTTTTGTGTTATGTCATTTTTGAAATTAATACAACTACTTGATCGCTCTATATCATTTTTCAGTAATCATCACTGAAATCAATGCACCTTACTGTTATGTGTTATATCATTCCTGATCAATGCAACTGCTTGATGCCTATGCTCTAAAATTTGAATAATTACAAATTCCAATGTAATGCCAGGTAAGTGGCAAGCTTGCTTAGAATGCAGCTCTAAAATTTGAAGAATTACAATTTCCAATGCAATGTTAAGTGGTAAGCTTACAATGTGGCTCTAAAATTTGAATTATGATCTCAATGCAGTGCTAAGTGGCTAGATTACAATTTGTGGCTAGGTGGCTAGATTACAATTTGTGCATGTGCATGTGTATTATCTATCCTTACTTTTTCTCATGATTTTTTTATATTTTTGTTTTCTTCTTATTTCATATTTTTAAATCTCGTTTTTTTCCATATTTTAATTTTTTTGTGTTTTTTCTTTCTTTCTTTTTTTAAATTTATTATTCTTTAATATGTTATTTTTGTCTTTTCTTTATTCTGTTAATGTATATCAATTTTATACCTTTTCTTTATTTTGTTAATGTATATCTTCCTCTTTTATTATAACTGTCGATCTTATTTATTATATTAAGTATTAACTATTTTGATATTATTTAATTCATAGAAAATTTTTGTGAGTTTATTAATCTAGTCATGTTACTTTGTTATTGAAATTTTTTGTGAATTTATTATCTATTTATGTTACATACATAGCCAATAAGTTAACATTATGTCCCTATTGCAGTCATTTAAATGGATAGTCATTCAACCATATATCAGAGTTTTAGGTTAATTTAAGTCAATATTAGTTTTTTCTTAACTTGATTCTTCACTAACTTTAACCAGCACCATCTTAGATACACTATTCATAGGGTGCATGATTCTATAAATCCCTAGATTGTTCCATTTCTTAAGCTAATGATTACTTCCTCTTACATACAACTTACTCTACCTGTATTAGAGTGAAACACAAACAATTTCAATATTAGAATGAGATACAAACAATATACATAAAATATGAGACGATTTCAATATTGAAGTGAGATACAAACAATTTCAATGCTACTTTATTTACCTATAATAGGGCATGATTTCAATATTAAAGTGAAAGACAAACATGACATACAAACAATTTATTCCATTGATTATATGATTATTTTTTTTTTACTTGTTGTATTTAAATATGTAACATTATTATTATAAATTTATTTATTATATATATATTATAATGTATTTTAATCCACTTAGGCCTATGTCACACGTCAAATGCTCACATCAATTTTAACCACATCACACATTTCTCATACTTAGTTGTATATGTCCCTCTCTGCAAAATAACTATACTTGTATTTTAGATTGCTCTGCTCTTTGAATTAAAATTATTTGATTTCTCCAAATTTTTTGTTATATATATGATTGGAAACTATTATTATCTTAGTTGACATTATTATTATTATTATTATTTTGTATGCTAGTACCCATGGAATTTCGAACCGGTGACCTAAGACAAGGAGTGCCTTAACAGTATATCCATTCACTGTCTATTCTACACCCCGTGTGCATCATCATCATCATCATCATCATTCTTATTCTTATTCTTCTTCTTATTATTTTTATAATCGTATATATATTATATTTTTAGTTTTTGTAAAAATAAAAAAATGAGGCAACATACGCTATGGCTTTATTTAATTTTTGTTGTTGTCACATATGTACCCACTGTATTTAATTTTTTTTGTTGTCACATATGCCGAACCTAATATTGAACTTTATTGGAAAATTCAAATTCGAATCGAACTTCAACCTTGCCGAACCCAAACCCGAACCTGAGCGCGAACCATGTAACATAGGTTTGATGATTGATCATGTTGATCACTGATATGTAGTAAGCCAGTAGCTTGTAGCATGCTGTTTTTTGGACTGTAGAAGCCATTTAAAGCCTTGTTGATTATGTCTTTTTCAAATATGTATTGCACTCAGTGCCCTTTTGATATATTCATGCTTATATGGTATATACATGAGCAGACTTTGTATATTTTGTCTTTAACGGTTTGGAATCTTTAAAATATTTTTTTTTATTAAATTTTTTGTATTTACCCTTACATGGTTTATACACGAGTAGATGTATATTTTGTCTCAAATGGTTTGGATTGTTTAAAATAATTCTTTTTCATTAGATTTTCTAGATTTTATGTATTTTTTAGTAAACTGAGTTATAAAATTCAACCGAGTTACCCTTGATTGATTCCAAGTCCGAGTCCGAGTTTTAAAACATTGCTTTTAATGCAAAACAGAAATTTGACCTCTTTGACTAGAGGTTTCCTGAATCTTAACCTTGTGAATTTTTAGCCTTAGGAATGTCATGAAATAGAGTATAAACAGCAGCAGAAAGAGGACAATATTTCACTTTCTAACAGGCCAAACTTCTAGGCAATCGAAGGAGAAAAGATACCAAACAACTTGGATAAGTTCCAGCCCTCTAGGTCAACTTATTCCACGTATACCAGATCTTAAAATTCACTTTTACAGCAGTTATAACAACAGATAAACAACTCTTAGATTCTTTAGTGAAGATGTCAAATCACTCAACAATTGTCCTTTTACTTATGTCAAATCATCAAGACATATATAGCTGTAAATAACAATGCATGAAGAATATATATGGCTGAAAATCAAATCTGGAAGTTGCACAAGTTTTGGACAGCCGAAAACTTAATTTATATGTTCAAGATGAAGTACACATATACCATAGCCTTCTCTCAATGCTAGAACAAGTCCAGTAGCTTTCCAAAACCCTAGCCAGGGAAAACAATAAAACCCTATCTCCAAGGAGCTCCAATATGCAAGAATCATTCCAACACAACCTCCATGGCAAGGCATCCTCTTCTCTTCTTCTTCTCCAAGAAAAGTACTCTAGGGTTTTATCAGAAATCCATAATATACAATCTCCAAGGGATAACCCTAACCCTAGACCTCTAAGATGCTCCAAGATACTCTAAGAAGACCAAGAAACCTTAGCGACTCCAACAAAGAGAGATCAAGTACAACAGAAGAGCTATAGAGAGAGGATACTAGTGTGCAGGATACTAGGTCACATCTCATCATTAGTGAATACATATTACAAATGAGTGAATGAATAATATATGTGATCATCTCCAATGTGTCCTCAACTAGAGTAAACACTAGTCAAGAGAGCAAACTCCAGACAAAGATGTCTTTCCCTTGCATAGCTTCTCCTAGGTTTCCTCATGAAATCATGAACCCTAGCGAATCTCTCCAAGAAGACAAGTACAAAGAGAAGAGATGTAATGATAATGATAATGAAAAGTCTCTCTCCTTCCTCTATATATATGAGAACTAAGAGGTCAGCAATAAAGTGTGGACCCAAGTCCTTACAAATAAATGACAACAAGCAATTGTATGCCTACACAAGTGAAGCACTATAGTCCAAAGTACATGTCTCATGCTCCAAGGTGATGTCATTACACAAGGTATGTCCACATGCCTCCATCACAAGCCTCCATGGACTCCATCCTCTAAGCAATGTACTCCATTGGGTCAGTTGTCCCCTGTAATCACACCGTCATAGCCCAGGCATCCCCGAGCCAAATCCAACCCTCCGAACGGGAATCCAAGCAACCCCATACTATCTAGGGCTTGATGCCCTCCTCTAGGATGCACAATGCTCCTCCTCTCAAGTAGGGTGCCCTCCAACTAGGTGAACTCTCCATGTGGACACAATGAAGGACGTCCACCAATCTATCAAGAGAACTCCATTTCCTAAGGGAAGAATATCAAGCCAACAACCATTTGATGTCAAGCCATCATCTTTACAGGTCATCTCCGATATGCTAAACCATCTAGGACCATCCAGTGGCCAATCATACACCATGTAGTAATGTACCCCAAATCTATGAAGCAACCCAAACATTGTGTAAACACTTATGGAATAACCCAAAAAACTAACAGTATCATTGACTGCTTTTTCATTATGCTTAAGCATTCTATAATTTCTTTTATCTTTTCTTGTTTGGAATAAACTAGAAGTAATGAGAACTAATCAAGAAGTATAGGCATGTTTGATGAAGGAAAACAAGTTAGTGTAGTTATATGCAATATTTTATATCATATGAATCAATGGTAGGGTGGTGATTGCAAAGCTAAGGATGGACATCATTGGTTTGGCCTTGACAACCCTTACTTGGATCTGAATGCTTAGAGGGAATATCGTCATCTGTTTTGGCTGTGCCAAAAGGAAGGAGCTTTTGAACGCTCTGTTACCAGCTATTTTGTACAATAGCTGAATTTCTTGTGAGCCGCTAGTTTATTGAACATGATTCATGTTCATCATCAGTGTTCAGAAGTTTAGAGGTCATTTTCAGGGCAATTTTGCCCCATTTGTAATAACTGCATGTTCATACCCCCATGGAGAATTTGTAAAAGCTGGTCTAAACGGGGTCCTTTGTTAAATTTTCAGAATTTACTTCAATCTGATCTAGGATCTTAACTGAGAGAACAACATGTACAGCATATCTACCGCATATCAATCATGGAGACAATAATGCAAGCACACAAGAGACAAAAGATTTACTTGGGGAAAACCATAAAGGTGAAAAACCCCAATAACTTCCTCAGAGATAGATAGAGCAAATGATACAACCAAGAGATAGACATAACCTAGCAGCAGATCCTCCTCCTCCATAAGTGCGCCACTCCTCCTTGAGTGCATGAGTGAGAAGTGAGTGAACAAATAGAGTGTCTCCCGCACTCTATTTATACTTGACTTGCCTTTTTACCTAACTCATGTAGGCTCAAACTTAACCACATAACATAATGCTGATTGGGCCGACCCCCAATAGGGTGGTCTAATAACCCTTTGACCCACATGACTTATACAGGGCCGACCCCAACAAGGTGGTCTAATAACCCATCAAGAATAAGTTACGACATTTACAATATAAATGACGACACTTCCTTATAGAGGAATAATACCATCTCTATAGGAATACAATATACACATTTGTGAAATACATTCCGAAGTTACATATACATCAACACTCCCTCTTAACTAAGAAGGTATTTCTCAACACAGTTCTTCTAGCACAAGTCATCTTCTCTGGATCATCATCACTGGATAATCGTCATCGAGTCATCATCATCGTCACTGCTGCTGCTATCTCAATCAATCTCTGAATCTACTCGTCATAGGAAGTTCTACAGAGCCAGTCCTTTTTCATACTGGATGTAGGCCCACCACCTGCAGGTCTTCATCATCACTGGCCATACTGTGGAATCCTCAGGACTTATTACGTGCGTCACAAAACCTGGCTGCAGCATCCCAGGCTATTACGAGCACACAACTCTACCTGTAGGATCTCCCAGGAGCACATTACATGTGACCCATCACAAAACCTGGCTGAAGCATCCCAGGCTGTTATGAGCACTCAGCTCTACCTGTCGGATCTCCCAGGAGCACATTACATGTGATCTCACCACAAAACCTGGTTGAAGCATCCCAGGCTGTTACGAGCACACAGCTCTACCTGTCGGATCTCCCAGGAGCACATTACATGTGGTCCACCACAAAACCTGGTTGAAGCATCTGAGGCCTTTTTCATCCTGTCCAGATCTCCCAGGAGCAAATTACATGTGGTCATGGCAAAACCTGGCTGAAGCATCTGAGGCCTTTTTCATCCTGTCCAGATCTCCCAGGAGCAAATTACATGCCATAGGACAAAGCCTCGCAAGAGCATATGCTAGATATCCCAGGGCACCGAATTACATGCCATAGGCAAAACCTCGAAAGACTATTTGCAGATCTGCCAGGGCACAAATTACATGTCCTCCCAAGCAAAACCTCGCAAAAGTATTTGCCAGATGTCCCAGGGCACCGAATTACATGCCATAGGCAAAACCTCGAAAACCTCGCAAAAGTATTTGCCAGATGTCCCAGGGCACTGAATTACATGCCATAGGCAAAACCTCGAAAGACCATCTGCAAATCTCCCAGGGCACAAATTACATGCTTACCTGCACAACTTGATCCACGGCTACAAAGTATCATCTGATACTCATCAAACATCATCTTGATGTACACATGATCATCCTGATCATACAATGCATCCATCTGATGCACACCAAGTATCCACCTGATACATACATGATCCACACAATGTATCCATCAACATACATGATCTGCCTGATCATACTAAGATACATGATCCACACAATGTATCCATCAGCATACATGATCTGCCTGATCATACAAAGATACATGATCCACACAATGTATCCATCAACATACATGATCTGCCTGATCATACTAAGATACATGATCCACACAATGTATCCATCAGCATCCAACATGATGCGTACATACAAAATACATACACATGATCCATCCGATCATATCCAGCATCCAACATGATGCATACATCCATACATATAATGATCCAACTGATCATATCCAGCATCCAATATGATGCATACATACATACATATAATGATCCAACTGATCATATCCAAGCAGAAACCAGAACATCATCCTGATGCTCATCATCCAGCGCTTACATCCACAGCCATGTGAAGGATCCCCCTTCCAACATGCTTGGAATGGCTTCAGCAAATGTGTCCATCACTTCTTCCTCGAAGTGTCCTCGATCTGAAGCACGCCAAGCCTCTCTCTGAAGTACTCGAACTTCACCCTGGCTAGTGGCTTCGTAAGAACATCTGCAATCTGCTTGTCCGTCGCAACATACAGGAGCTTCACAGCTCCTCTCTGCACCATATCCCTGATATAGTGATATTTGATCTCTATGTGTTTCGACCTGTCATGAAACACTGGGTTCTCGGACAGCTTCACACAACTCTGGTTATCACAGAAGATACCAGTAGCATCCAACAGGAGATCAAATAACTCAGACAGTAGCTTCCGTAGCCATACTGCCTCACAACTAGCTGAACAGGCTGCAACATACTCAGCCTCAGCTGTACTTAGTGCTACGCAGGACTGCTTCCTGCTAAACCAAGAGATCACACCTGATCCCATACTGAAGAAACACCCAGATGTGCTCTTCCTATCTGCAGCACTGCCAACCCAATCTGAATCAACATAACCCTGCAGGTTAAACTTTTGATTCACTTCATACTTGAGCCCATAATCCACTGTACCCTTCAGGTACCTCAGAACATGCTTTACAGCAACCAGGTGAACACTCCTCGGATCCGTCAGGAACTGGCTCAATGTGTTCACAGCAAAGCAAATGTCTGGTCTCGTGTTCGTCAGGTACATCAAGGACCCAATCATTTGACGATACATGGAGACGTCAATCGGCTCAGATGAAGCATCACATAGAAGCTTCAGATTCGATGCCATAGGTGTGGCCATATCCTTACAGTCCATCATCCCGAACCTCTTCAGGATCTCTACTACATACTTCCCTTGTCCAAGGAAGATTCCATCTGCACTCTGCCACACCTCCATGCCAAAACAAATAGTGCATCATCCCCAAGTTCTTCAACTCGAATCAGCAGCAAGCTTCTGCTGCGTGTCGGCAATCAATCTATCATCTCTTGTTACAAACAGGTCATCCACATACAACTATTCAAGAAAGCTGTCTTGAAATCCATCTAGTGTATCTTCTATTTCATCACTTTCATAGTTCTCTATGCTGCCATCTGCAGCATGCTTGATCTTGATAGATCCATATGGAAGTCATAACAAACTTCCCTTCAGGTCTTGGGACTACATCCCAAACATCATTCTTCATGATTGACTGATCATGGCATTCCATTTCTTCATCCCAGATCCTGGGAACTTCAATATCTTCAATATTTTCAATAGATATCTTTGTTGCTGGAACAAATGTTGTAGTCCTTTTGTAGGTGAAGATATACGGTCTTTCCTACAAAACAAGTTAAATTGCATGATTAGAAACATCTCATAATTTTCAGAACAAATTCTTACACATAAAGAAATATGTCATACAGTCATGCAATTATCTTAGCCAATGCTTCATTACAACATTTATCCATATCCTGTAACTTTCTAGATGCCTTCCAATCTCCACCAGAACATTGTTAAGAGTGTGCACAACTCCCAACATGTCAGCAAAGAGGTTTCATTCTAGATAAGTAGCAATGGAATGTTGTACAGTGCCATAGGCTACTTACCCATGCATATTAGTAGTATACTGTTCATCAATGCAATTATTCTAATGTGCATAATACACAACCTAATTCTAGGAACATCAGTATATACATCATTGAACAGTATTATTTAAACAAACACATATGCAAGAAATGATAATTAAAAATACTTATCTTTGTTTGGTTACTGGGTGGACTCCCTCTGAGTCTTTGCTTCCTTGTAGGAGCTGCTGAAGTAGCTTCTTCTACACCTTTTTGTTATGGAATGTAGAAAGATGTTCAACTCCCTCTGAATATCTGTATCCTTGCAGAAACTACTGAAGTGTGCTCCTTTGCTTTCTTGCAGGGACAACTGGAGTGTGCTTCCTCTTGATCTTTGCTTCTGTCCTTGAACTTACATTCATCCTTGCATGCTTATTAGTATCATCATTGTGTTATCCTCTAGGTCTCATACATAATCAAACATTCATTAGTATAATCTTAATAAGACACAATAATCTCAAGTATGTAGAGTCATGGTCATTTCAAACACAGATAATAAATATTAGTATTCAAGATTTCAGGGAAGATTTCTTTTACTCATGCATGTTCTCATTTGATCATAGGATTCCTCTGGTTAGTCAAATCAATCAATATAAGAGACATATTCTTTTACTTATATTCCTATTTGACCATAGGACTTTTCTGGTTAGTCATATCATTAATCAAAGTAAAAAGCATAATATGCCTAAACCCATGATTACTAACTTCAATGAATAATCATAATCAATCATGCCAAGTATACTTATATAAAGGATCTTATCACAAGGTGAGATTCTAACTTGATATAGGAAAAACATACCTGGATTAGCATGCTAGCTAGTTATGTCTAATATACTCATATGATGTCTTCTTGTTCTTCTTCAATGACTTGTGCTAGTAACCTGTATATCTCATAGGTTAACCATTATAAAACCAAGTTATACATACCTCGTAAATGGATCTTCTATGAGATCCATGACAATGGATGACTCTTTGTCCTCATGTCATCATGATCATATGTTCTTGAACCAGAACATGATTTGTCTTTCTTGGTGTACCTTTCATGTTAGTAACATAAACCTCATACAACACCATAATGCATTAGTACAATCATAAATGTCAACACCCTAATCAATGAATATTTTCTATCGTGCATTCATAATTTTATTAAGGTGATATGCCAAGTCTAAAATCAAGATTGTACTAACCGTAATAACATGAAGACAAACATACCATAAACTTAATCATGAACAAATCTCAAAACATACCTCGATGAGTCATACCTGTCGAGATCGCTTGTAATCTTCTTATGTAAGGCCTTAGCTTCATCTCCCTCTGAAACAGGAACATCTTTACTTATGCAGGTGACCAATCCATCTTCTTCTAGGATTAATAACCCAATCCACTTGATTTGCAAGAACTGGACCTGGAGCTGGATATGGGTTTGTTAGAGAAACCCCAAAAATTCAAACTTTGAATTTCAAACTTCCGAAAGGATAGAAATATGCGCCTTGATAAGCTGATCAAACCGGTATATTCAGAATTTGAAGACTGCAAAGTTTCACTCCTCAATTTTGCCTTTGAAACTTCCGGATTCACTGGAGGTGACCCTGAACTGGGGTTTGATGAATCCCACTCTTCTGCCCAATCAAAAGGTTTGATCCAAAGCTCTAAGCTTCTATTTTTCTGAGGAGCTTCCAGCCGTGGTCATAGATTTCAGAAATTCCCATTTTTACAGAAGCCTTAATTTTCCACTTTTCTGATCAAAGTCCCGAACTAGGGTCTGATCAAGCCCGACGTTCTGCCCAACCAAAAATTCTGATTTTGGTCTCTAAATTTTTATTTTGATGAGTAGCATTCAGCCGTGGTCTCCGATTACAAAAATTCCAACCTTTTCCGAAGCGCTAAATTCTGGAAGCCATGAATGAAGGTACTAAAAAATAATTCTGTTTTGACAGAAATATGTACCTGATTGTTTCTGGTGTAACTCCGAACTTTTCAATCCACAGGGTCTGAAAAAGTTTCCTGAGATAGCCTGACCTGTTATCTTTCCATCCTGACAGGTCTGACCTCAATTGGATTCTCTGAGAGAGAGTTATGCCAAATGTCGCAACGTGACCTGTTTTGGGATAATACAGGAGTGCGAACTTGTACGGCGTGCCACGTGTCACTGTTTGAACTTCGGCCTCTGAAAACTTTTCCTGAGATAGCTCGCCCTGTTATCTTTCCATCCTGACAGGTCTGACCTCAATTGGACTCTCTGAGAGAGAGTTATGCCAAGTGTCGCAACGTGACCTGTTTATGGGATAATACAGGAGAGCGAACTTGTACGGCGTGCCACATGTCACTGGTTCAACTTCGGCCTCGGAAAAAGTTTCCTGAGATAGTACAGTCTGTGTACTACCTGTCACTTTTTACGAAATTTCATTTGGATCTTCCTAGCCCAGGTTATGACCTTTTTCCCAAGGTCACCTGATTTTGACTTAGATCTGGAAGAGGCAGAAACCCTATATTGTACAGATCATAAATCACAAAGTACAATGAATTAGAGGTTGTCCTTTGGACACAAGGTACATGGAGATCTTAGCTTCGTCCTGTAACAATTTCAGATCCGAAAACTTCGCCAAAACGGATTTATAGCGAAAGTGCTACGATGACTGGTTTTTGCTATATCAAGCCCTAGCATCGTAAGTGCAACAAGTGTCATACATGCCATATCATGCCTTCTTTCAGGCTAGCTTTGATACCATGTTAAATTTTCAGAATTTACTTCAATCTGATCTAGGATCTTAACTGAGAGAACAACATGTACAACATATCTACAGCATATCAATCATGGAGACAATAATGCAAGCACACAAGAGACAAAAGATTTACTTGGGGAAAACCATAAAGGTGAAAAACCCCAATAACTTCCTCAGAGATAGATAGAGCAATGATACAACCAAGAGATAGACATAACCTAGCAGCAGATCCTCCTCCTCCATAAGTGCGCCACTCCTCCTTGAGTGCATGAGTGAGAAGTGAGTGAACAAATAGAGTGCCTCCCGCACTCTATTTATACTTGACTTGACTTGCCTTTTTACCTAACTCATGTAGGCTCGAACTTAACCACATAACATAATGCTGATTGGGCCGACCCCCAATAGGGTGGTCTAATAACCCTTTGACCCACATGGCCGACCCCCAATAGGGTGGTCTAATAACCCTTTGACCCACATGACTTATACAGGGCCGACCCCAACAAGGTGGTCTAATAACCCATCAAGAATAAGTTACGACATTTACAATATAAATGACGACACTTCCTTATAGAGGAATAATACCATCTCTATAGGAATACAATATACATATTTGTGAAATACATTCCGAAGTTACATATACATCAACATCCTTTTATAAAAGACTCGGCTATCCGTAGGTTTAGCCATTTGGGGGATACTCTAGAGTGTTTTTTTCCTTAGGAATAATGCACTACTCATCAGTGGCGTATAATCCCTGAGTTTTTCACTCAGACCTCCAAAGTTGGAGTATTTTCCATGGTGGTCAAAATCTAAGGTGGTTATTAGAGTCTTGTGTCTAGGATTTTTTACTTGTTAGCCATCTCGATTGAGTCGTATGAACATGCACTAGGTCCCCAAGGAGTTTCGTTTGATTCTGGGAAGAATAAAATTTTCCATAAATTGGACCATTTTTTAATGGTTTAATTAAAAAATTTCAAAAAATGATAAAAACCTCATCCGAAGGCGGAATTGGACGTGGGGGGGCTCGTTCTGACGCTCAGAGCGTCCTCTTTACCCTTACACCCTTATTCTTCAGTTTCCGGGCGATTATGTCGCCTCTGGGCTAGTTTTTGCTAAAGATGATACAATTTGGCATTTAATTACCAGAAAAAGACAAAATGCACTTTTGACAAAAACTCAAATAAGTCAAAATTCATTTTTTTAATCATTGAAAAAGGTTGAAGTGGTTCTCAAAGGGTGTACGATCACATGAGAATAATAAGGCACATGTTAAAAACATTGGATTAAAATATTTGAAGGAAGGTGAGCGTGGGCCTCTTCACGTGGGCATCATTTCGCATGGGGTAAGTGAAGATTTGGCTCTAGTGTGGTGGTCCACCATTTGAGTATTAAAACATATACCATTCTTAAACTTATGATTTACGATTTGTATTAAATGGATGACGTGAGGTTATATGAGCGTGGGCACCCATGTGCATGCTCTCACGGATTGGTGATATGGCAGGTTTTGAGTGGGTTGTTGGTTTGGAAATTAATGAAAGGTGGGCGCTTTCCTTTGATTGTGGCCACATCACAACCATCAACACCAACAAACTCGAGTCTCTTTCCATTCGCACTCCGAGCTATCTCCTTCAAGGATTCACGCCTTCCCTCATTGCTCACGGCTTTGGATGGATGGAGTTTCCAAGGGATGAGTGGAGGCCACCTCCCCACTCTCATCTACCACAAACTCGGCTTCAACATTGGATCATGCACTCCAAGCTCATCTCGATTGGGATTCGACTTTATGTTATGTGCCATTGGCTCTCCTTAATGCCAATTCTTTAGGGTAGGGTAGCTTCTAGTTTTTGTATATAAGGAAGGCATTGCCTCCTCATTTCTCATGGAGATTTTGGGCAAGAACACTCTGCCAAAATCATATTGTAATATTTGTTTGAGTTTGGAATAAAGAAGTGACTTTGGAGGTCTATGCAAGAGCTCTATGCATTGTGGTTTCATCTTGTTTTTGGTGATATTTCTCTCACTCTATTCTCTTGTTTCAAATTATTATTCAGTTTATGCTTTGAGAAGACTAACAATCTAGTACAATGAGCATTTGATCTAGTTTGTTTGCTTGAGAGTATTGTTTTGCAGGGATCATCAAAGGTGAAGAGTAGCTTGAGATCAAGTTTGTCTTCATTAAGCAAGAGCTTTTACCATTTTTAACATATTCATTTTGCAGGTTCTTCAAGTGGCTTCTCATTCCAAGAAAGAAACATAAGCTATTAGGGGCTAGCCTTCATCCATCAACAGTTATTAAAATTAATTCTTTGGTCACTTTGGTTACTAGATCCATCTCCAAGCTGTGGAAATTCGAGGTCTATCATTCTCCAACCTTGGACTCCCATCAAGTTTACTCCTTGTTTTCAATAGGCTTGATCTTGCTTCTCTTTTGCCTTACATTCGCATTCTTCTTCTAAGCCTTCTCTTTTCCACTCCTCCTTGTGTTCGCTGCCCTTCTTCTTCACTATACTGTTCCCTCTCTTTGCTGCTCCTTTCTTCTATTCTCTGTTTGTCCCTTCCTTTGCTGCTGCCCCATTAATTCGCTGCTGCTCCCTCATTTCTTCTGCTGCTCCTACTTTGCATCTCTTGACTGTCCCATTTTTCTCTCTTTTCCAGCCTTGTTTGTTGTCTTCTTCCCCTTGTTTTTTCTTGTCTTTTTTTCCTTGGCTGCCACTGTTCTTAGCTTGCTGCTCCTCCCTGTCTTAGTTGGCAGCCATCTTCCATTTTCTGTTGCACCCCTTTTTCATCTACTTCACCTTCCATTTCAATTCTTAGTCTAGTTTAATTTGGAAGCTAGCATAGTTAGTCCCATTTAGATCTTAGATAGTTCTTTTACAAAGTTTGCATTTTAAAGATCTCATAAAAAGTTAGCAATCTAATTTGCATCCTAGATTTAATTTTGCATTTTGCATTTTTCAAGTTTGATTTTCATATTTAATTAGTTTGCATTTTATCTAGATCTAAGATTAGTTTACTTTCAAGTTTGATTTGAATAATAATAATGGGTGCTTGAGTTGATTTGTCACTTGTTGTAGATGCTTGAAGAGGATATCAAACGAACAAGTCCAAGATTTGAAGAAGCAAATTTGAAGAAACAAACTTGGAGAAAACAAGGAACCAAGAAGATCTAAAACGAAGAGAAGACTCAATCAAAGAAGACTTCAAACAAACCAACAAAGAACCGAAAACAATCTCCTTTGTACAAGCCCTAAAAAGGCTTTAGTTTCATTTCATTAGTTGCATTTTATTTCAAGGGTTGAATCCCCTCATCATTGTACTTGATTAATAAAATAAGGCTAAGTGGGATAAAGCCTCCCATTTTTGTGTTTCTTCCCCATTTGGGGAAGAGTGTAGTTGTTTCTTAGCTTAGATTTGATTCAAGTACTTAGATTAATTTCATTTTTGCTTAGAACGCTAGTTGTTAGTTGAGTCATTTCATTTTCATTTCGTTGAGCTATCTTTTGTGTTCTTTGCTTACAGCTGCTTGTCTCTTAAAAAGAACCAAAGACTCTTGAACTTGCCATAACCCAAGTCAAGAGCACTCTCTGTCGGAGAGCATTCCCACTGCATTATCCTTGCATCGTAGCATATAGATTAGTTGAAGTCTCTTGAACTTCCGTCTTAAGACGAAGTCAAGAGCACTCTCTGTCGGAGAGTTTTCACTGTGTGCTCTTAATAAAACATTTTCAAACTCACATTTCCCTTCTAAAAATTCACTTAGTTGCTTTCCATCACTTAGTATGCTCTGCCGACCCTAAAAGGTTGGACTCGTACTTAGAACGGTGATTGGATTTGTTAATCTTGCAAGTGATAACATAATAAAATTTTCACTCCACAACCAACGAACCGGCGTTGATTTTTTGATAAATACTTAGGTAGTGTGCTATTGCTTGGAGGTGATGCCAGAAACATACCGTTGTCTTAGATTTCTAGTGCTGGTTAAATCCACTAGACACCTAGCCGAAGAATACTGGATGGTCCGTCAGGTCACCGAGGGTAGCCACTGAAAGTATTACTTTTCCGGTTGGTCTCATACCTTGCCTTGCTAGCCCTAATAATCAAGATCACTAAAACTTTCTAAAATAAACCAAGAACATTTGCACAACATTCTCACAAACAATATTCTAAGACTTGTATCTTCAGCATCCCCAAGCACTACACATTTTTTGACTCCATTCGGCACTGGTCATTTTACACTTTCATATTTTTATTAATCTGGGCCATTTGTCCATTGGAAATCAGTCTAAGTTATTATCTGTGGATGCCATTTTATTTAGTCTTCATTATATTGTTTATTTACAATTCTTATATCTGCAACGTGGATTGCTCTTATCATGTGTTTATTTATTTCATCTTATAAATTGTGATCTCATTAAAAACTCCTAAACAACGCTCATCTGCATCATCACATACAAAAACACTTAAAACACATAGAGCCATAGACAACTCTTTGTAGGGACTACCTCCCTTGGCTTCGTTAGGAGTTAGCCTAAACGGAGGAGTTGGGATTCAGGTGACAGTACTTGGCTCATTGCTTGCCCCCAAGGCCACACTTTCCCCACTTGTAGTGAGGGAACAACTTTCGAAAGATTTCTGCTGCTGGTGTGCATCTCGGCGGACAACATGCTCTTCATACATCTGCTAAGACTTTTTGGTGCATTTTCTTACCCAGAAAAGGCCCTCTCTGATTTTGACCTCCAAACTTGAACTTCTCACTCATCTATTCTTTATGATATTCTTGGTCAGATCAGAATCATTCAATCAATTTGTGTATTGATTACTTGATGCTGCCTCTTGTCAACTTTGCTGTTGTTGTGAATGTCTCTATCAACATGGGCTCATTGACATAGGAGTTCAAGCCCTGGATGTTTATATTAGAAGGCTGAACATTCTAACGGTTGACATGGTGGGAGAGAGAATCTATGATATTGGGACTGATCCACAAATATGCAATGCAAGCACGGAGGATTGCTTGTGCCAAACCCTATTTTTTTTGGTGTCGGGTCTAATTCTTTCCAGTTTTTGGAAAGGTCCGCAAAATCGCGGTGCTAATTTGATGTAACTCCCTAGTTTGAGAGAGCTCTTTTTCGGTTTGACTCGTAGATATACATGGTCTCCAACTGAAAATTCTTTATGTTGTCTTTTTAAGTTAGCGTAACTCTTTTGGTGGTCTTGTGCCACCTTTAAATTTTTCTGCACCTTTCGAACGGTTTGTTCCATGTACTGTAACAATTTGGGTCCTACCAGTAGACGGTCCACGGGGCTATCCCAGCTAACTGGGGTAGTACACTTTTTACCATAAAGGACTTCGAATGGGCTGATCCTTGATGAGGCCTGATAACCGTTGTTATATGCGAACTCTACCAGATGTAAATAATCCTCCCATTTAGTGGGTTTTCCCATAACGTACATCCTTAACATATCTTCAATGACTTGGTTTGTACGTTCGGTTTGTCCATCAGTTTCAGGGTGATAACTGGTGCTGAAATTTATTCGGGTTTCTAAACCTGCAAACAAGGATTTCCAGAATTTTGACGTGAATTTAACATCTCTATCTGAGATTACCATTTTAGGTACATCGTGCAACCGAAATATTTCCTTTAAAAATGTTTCTGCAATATTAGCTGTTGTGTAAGTCGATTTTACAAGAATGAAATGTGCAGATTTGCTTAATTTATCAACTACTACCATAATAGAATCATGTTGTTTCTGCGTTCTTGGAAAACCTTGATAAAGTCCAGGGAGATAACTTCCCATTTCCACTCAGGAATTGGTAAAGACTGTAACAACCCAGCAGGATGCTGATGTTCTGCTTTCACCTGCTGACATGCCAAACACTTAGATAAATAATCGACTAAATCAGTTTTTAAACCTGGCCAAAAAAGTTGCTTCCTGAGAGCGGTTACCATTTTCTGGTATGACGACCTGCAAAAGGAGGTTTATGCATCTCACTTAAGATAAACAGTTTGATTTCCATAACATTAGGTATGAACAAATCTATCTTTGAACCAAATAAGTCCCCGTTGGTCAATCCTGAAATCTGTCCCGTTTAAATTTATTTCATTGTTCTGTATTTTATTTAGTAGTTTTACATATTCGACATCTTGCTCACTTGCTGCTTTTATTTTATTTATGAGATCACTCTCGGGCTGACTCATTATTATTTCATAAACTTCGTGAGTCCTTCGACTAAGTGCATTTGCTGCCTTATTTTCCTTACCCTTAATATGTTTTACTTCAATGTCAAATTCGCTCAGAAAGGCCATACATCTTGCTTGCTTGGCATTAAGTCCTGGCTGAGTAAATAGATTCTTTACATAGGTATTATCAGTTAGCAAAAGGAATTTATTTCCTAGCAGGTAATGACGCCACATCTTTAATGCATGTACCATTGCCGTCAATTCCATGTCATGAACCACATAGTTTCATTCATGTTCTTTCAGTTTTTGGGACTCATAACATACCACGTGTCCATCCTGACATAACACTCCTCCTACTCCCTCTTTACTAGCATCCGTACAGACTGTATAGTCTTTATAAGGTTCTGCTACTTTTAAGATAGGTGCCTTTGTTAATAACTCTTTGAGCTTTTCAAAACTTTCTTGACACTTTGAAGACCATACAAATTTTATTCCTTTCTTCTGCAACGAGGTAATCCGATATGTAATCTTTGAAAATCCTTCGATAAACCTTCGGTAGTAACCGGTGAGTCCCATGAAGGATCGAATATCGGCTACATCCTTGGGCACTGGCCAATCAGATATAGCCTTGATTTTCTGTGGATCCACCGCGATACCTTCCTCAGAGATAACGTGACCTAAATACTGAATTTCTTTCTTAAAAAATTCACACTTTTCAAATTTAGCATACAAGTGATGATCTCTTAAGGTTTGTAGAACAATTCTTAAATGTTGCTCATGCTCTTCTTCCGTCTTGGAATAAATTAAGATATCATCGATAAAAATTAATACAAACTAATCTAGATACCTGTTAAAGATACCATTCATTAGACACATGAATGTGGCAAGAGTGTTAGTTAAACCGAAAGGAATCACTGCGAATTTGTAGTGTTTGTAATGGGTTCTGAAGGCTGTTTTGCTTATGTCTTCATTTTTAATTCGGATCTGATGATAGCCAAATCGTAAATCTAGTTTTGAGAAGACTTTGGCTCCCCCTACCCGATCAAACAGATCATTAATTTGTGGTAGCAGATACTTATTTTTAATGGTTACTTTGTTTAACTGCCTATAGTCGATACAAAGTCTCAACGTCCCGTCCTTTTTCTTAACAAACAGAACTGGTGCTCCCTAGGGTGATACAGTAGGTCTTATATAGCCTTTATCTAACAGTTCTTGTATTTGAATCTTTAACTCAGTCAGTTTTGGAATGCTCATTCTGTAAGGTATTTTTGATACCGGTGCGGATCTAGGTAAAAGCTCGATGGAGAAATCTATTTCTCGTTGAGGGGGTAATCCTGGTATCTCTTCCAGGAATACATCCAAAAGTTCACTTAAGACAGGATGTTCACATACATATGTTTTACTTTCATTAAGGAGTAGGTCGGAAACCCGTACCGCATAAATCTTGCAACCTTTTCTCATACACTTCTTCAGCTGCATAGCAGAAATCTGTCTTACAGAAACAAGTTTAAGTATGCCATTTACCGTTCGAAGGATCTGGTCTTCAACAATATAAGTAAAAGTTTTTGTGAAATAGTTTAACACTACTTTATACTTCTCTAACCAATCCATGCCAATTATCATATCTTATGACCCTAGAGGCAAAACAATAAGGTTAATTCTAGTCTTATGACCTTGTATTTCAACTCCACAATTAACAATAAAGTTAGTTACCTTTCGTTTAGCTCCAGTGGCTAGCTGAACTAACCAGGGTTTCGAATGCTTTACCTTGGTGAGTTGGCAGTGCTCCATCATCTTGGGAGTGATGTAGCTTAAAGTGGCTCCTGGATCAATTAAGATAGTAAGGGTATGATTAGAAATTGTACCTTCAATTTCCACGATTGCAGATTGATGATCTGCCTGTCGATCTTCCAGGGCTGCATTAATTCTGTGGTAATTTTTCCCAATTTCCCCAACGGTAGATGCTTCTTGCATGCTATGTAAAACTCTGTTTGCTTCGTTGAAGCGTGGGCAATTTCGTCGCAGATTGGGTTCTCCACACTCCCAACACTTCAGAGGTTCTTTAGGGGTTCCAGGAGCCCCTTTTAATCCCAGGTGAGTGGGTTTAACACTTTTCTACTGCACCTGTTCATTTTTGTTATAGGGGTTTCCTTGAGAATTCCTGGGCATATTCCTGAAAGGTGGTGGTCTGAAGCCTTTCTTCTGCTGGTTAAATTTTTCTTGCTTTTTATCCTTCCATACTTTGGAAGTGTCATTCCTCTGTTTATACTGTTCAAAGCATAACCTCGCCTTTCTTAGCACTTCATCCAATGTTTTTAGATTATCAAATTCGATCCGGTATTTATAAGACTGTGGCAGACAACTTAGGAACCTCTGTACTTTCACCTTTTCTTTCTTAATATAAGGAACGAATCGCAGTAGATCCATAAATTTATTTCTGAGGTCGTCCATAGTCATTTGGCCAAATTTTAACTCATAAAACTCCTTTGTTTTCCTCTCATAATAACTTTCCGACAGATATTGTTTTTTAAACAATTTCTTGAATTTTGTCCATTCTAGATTTTTTTCCTTCAACCCATGTGAAATCTTGAGGTCCTGCCACCAAATACTAGCCTTCCCTTTTAGATTGTAAACTGCCATTCGTACCTTCATGTTGCTGGAATAATTGTAAATTTGGAAATATTTCTTAATGTCCAGCAACCAAGCTTCTGCTTCTTCCCTGGTCTTCGATTCCCCATCAAAACTGGTGGGTTTAATTTTCTTGAATTCTCCTTCCAGGTGGTCAACTTTTCTTTTCCCGACAGTTTTGTCCTGATGTTCAGATTTTTGAGTCTCATTGGAGGAGCTGCCTTTTTTTTCGGCACTTTCTCCAACTTCTTGGTCTCTCTTGGTTTCTATCCGTTGTTCTTTACCATTGTTCTTTTCATATAAATTCTGCAATAATATTTCATTGATTTCCTGCTGTTTTTCTTGAGCCTTCTTCAACTGTTCATTGTCTGCCTTGAAGCACTGTATTTCCACGATCAAACTTCTCATTGTTTCAAGTACTTGACTAGCTTTAGAATGTTCTACTTTTAATATTCCGAAGTTAGTCAAGTACTTGAAACAATGAGAAGTTTGATCGTGGAAATACATAGCTTCAAGGCAGATAATGAATAGTTGAAGAAGGCTCAGGAAAAACAACAGGAAATCAATGAAATATTATTGCAGAATTGAAGAACTATTCATTATCTGCCTCGAAGATCTGTATTTCCACGATCAAACTTCTCATTGTTTCAAGTACTTGACTAGCTTCAGAATATTATGCTTTGAACATTTTGAAGCTAGTCAAGTACTTGAAACAATGAGAAGTTTGATCGTGGAAATACAAAGCTTCAAGGCAGATAATGAATAGTTGAAGAAGGCTTAGGAAAAACAACAGGAAATCAATGAAATATTATTACAAAATTTACATGAAAAGAACAATGGTAAAGAACAACGGACAGAAACCAGGGGAAACCAAGAAGTTGGAGAAAGTGCTGAAAGAAAAGACAACTCCTCCAATGAGACTAAAAAATCTGAACATCAAGTCAAGACTATCAGGAAAAGAAAAGTTGACCACCTGGAAGGAGAATTCAAGAAAATTAAACCCACCAGTTTTGATGGGGGATCGAAGACCGGGGAAGAAGCAGAGGCTTAGTTGTTGGACATTGAGAAATACTTCCAAATTTACAATTATTCCAGCAACATGAAGGTACGAATGGCAGTTTACAATCTGAAAGGGAAAGCTAGCATTTGGTGGCAGGACATCAAGATTTCACATGGGTTGAAGGAAAAGAATTTAGAATGGTCAGCATTCAAGAAATTGTTTAAGAAACAATATCTGTTGGAAAGTTATTATGAGAGAAAAACGAAGGAGTTTTACTAGCTAAATCTTGGCCAAATGACCATGGAAGATCTCATAAATAAATTTATGGATTTGCTACAGTTCATTCCTTATAAGGAAGAAAAGGTGAAAGTACAGAGGTTCCTAACTTGTCTGCCATAGTCTTATAATGACCGTATCGAATTTGATACTCCAAAAACATTGGATGAAGTACTAAGAAAAGCAAGGTTATGCTTTGAACAGTATAAACAGAGGAATGACACCTCCAAAGTATGGAAGGTTAAAAAGCAAGAAAAATTTAACCAGCGGAAGAAAGGCTTCAAACCACCACCTTTCAGGAATATGCCAAGAAATTCTCAAGGAAATCCCTTTAACATAAACGAATAGGTGCAGCAGAAAGGTGCTAAACCCACTAACCTGGGATTAAAAGGGGCTGTTGGGACCCCTAAAGAACCTTTGAAGTGTTGGGAGTGTGGAGAACCCCATCTACGACGAAATTGCCCACGCTTCAATGAAGTAAACAAAGTTTTATATAACATGCAAGAAGCATCTACTGTTGGGGAAATTGGGAAAAATTACCACAAAATTAATGCAGCCCTGGAAGATCGAAAGGCAGATCATCAATCTGCAATCGTAGAAATTGAAGGTACAATTTCTAATGATACCCTGGTTATATTAATTGATCTAGGAGCCACTTTAAGCTACATCACTCCCAAGATGATGGAGCACTGCCAACTCACTAAGGTAAAGCATTCGAATTTGACGAAAGAGGAGCATGAGCAACATTTAAGAATTGTTCTACAAACCTTAAGAGATCATCAGTTGTATGCTAAATTTGAAAAGTGAATTTTTTAAGAAAGAAATTCAGTATTTAGGTCACGTTATCTCTGAGGAAGGAATCGCGGTGGATGCGTATAAAATAAAGGCGATATCCGTGTTAAATTTCATACATTCATAGCATAAAACATAAATGCATTACCAAGATCACTAGAAGTAAGACAAAGCACAAAACAACAACACAGAGATTTGACCTGGGAAACCCAAATGGGAGAAAACCCAGCAACCTTCGCAGAAATACTGAGATCAGAGTACAAATGAAGAAAGAGAAAGAATGTGAAAGTATCTTTCACAAGTAGATCACCCAAATAAACCTCTTCCTTCAAGTGATGCGAATATCTCCTCCTCCAAGTGATGCACACTTCCTAAGTGTGAGAATGAGATAGTGAGGTGCACTAGCCTCCTATTTATACAAGTGCAAAACTGGAAAATTCCCTTATGGGGCCGACTTCACCTGGGGGCAATAAATAATTTATTTTTAATCTTTTTATTTGTTTCTTTTGCACCCCAAGGCTTACATTGATTCTTTCATGTGTTTACATAATTGATTACATAAAGTTCTTCTCCCTTAGGAGGTATAAACAAGTACAATGAAGGTACAATAAAATATAATGAATAATATCTTCCGAAGTTGCACAAAATCCAACAATCCGATTGGCTAGTTCCCAAGGATGTAGCCGATATTCAATCCTTCATGGGACTCACCGCTTACTACCGAAGATTTATCGAAGGATTTTCAAAGATTGCATATCTGATTACCTCGTTGTAGAAGAAGGAATAAAATTTGTATGGTCTTCAAAGTGTCAAGAAAGTTTTGAAAATTTCAAAGAGTTATCAACCAAGGCACCTATCTTAAAAGTAGCAGACCCTTACAAAGATTATACAGTTTGTACAGATGCTAGTAAAGAGGGAATAGGAGGAGTGTTGTCTTAGGATGGACACGTGGTATGTTATGAGTCCCGGAAACTGAAAGAATATGAACGAAACTATGTGCTTCATGACATGGAATTAATGGCAGTCATACACGCGTTAAAGATGTGGCGTCATTACCTGCTAGGAAATAAATTCCTTTTGCTAATTGATAATACCCGCGTAAAGAATCTATTTACTCAGCCAGGACTCAATGCCATGCAAGCAAGATGTATGGCCTTTCTGAGCGAATTTGACTTTGAAGTAAAACATATTAAGGGTAAGGAAAATAAGGTGGCAGATGCACTTAGTCGAAAGACTCACGAAGTTTATGAAATAATAATGAGTCAACCCGAGAGTGATCTCGTAAATAAAGTAAAAACAACAAGTGGGAAAGATGCTGAAAATGTAAAACTGCTAAATAAAATACAGAACAATGAAATAAATTTAAACGGGACAAATTTCAGGATTGACCAATAAGGACTTATTTGGTTCAAAGACAGATTGTTCATACCTAATGTTATGGAAATCAAACTGTTTATCTGAAATTAAATGCATAAACCTCCTTTTGCAGGTCATCTCGGATACTAGAAAATGGTAACCGCTCTCAGAAAATGGTAACGAAAATTCCTTTTGCTAACTGATAATACCTGTGTAAAGAATCTATATACTCAGCCAGGACGTAATGCCAAGCAAGAAAGATGTATGGCCTTTCTGAGTGAATTTGACTTTGAAGTAAAACATATTAAAGGTAAGGAAAATAAGGTGGCAGATGCACTTAGTCGAAGGACTCACGAAGTTTATGAAATAATAATGAGTCAGCCCAAGAGTGATCTCGTAAATAAAGTAAAAACAAGTGGGCAAGATGTTGAATATGTAAAACTGCTAAATAAAATACAGAACAATGAAATAAATTTAAATGGGACAGATTTCAGGATTGACCAGCAGGGACTTATTTGGTTCAAAGACAGATTGTTCATACCTAATGTTATGGAAATCAAACTGTTTATCTTAAATGAAATGCATAAACCTCCTTTTGCAAGTCATCCTAGATACCAGAAAATGGTAACTGCTCTCGGGAAGCAATTTTTTTGGCCAGGTTTGAAAACTGACTTAGTCGATTATTTATCTAAGTGCTTGGAATGTCAACAGGTGAAAGCAAAACATCGGCATCCCGCTGGGTTGTTACAACCTTTACCAATTCCTGAGTGGAAATGGGAAGTTATCTCCCTAGACTTTATCACTGGTTTTCCAAGAACGCAGAAACAACATGATTCTATTATGGTAGTAGTCGATAAGTTTAGCAAATCTTTTCATTTCATTCCTGTAAAATTGACTTACACAACAACTAATATTGTAGAAATATTTTTAAAGGAAATATTTCGGTTGCACGGAGTGCCTAAAATGGTAATCTCAGATAGAGATGCTAAATTCACATCAAAATTATGGAAATCCTTGTTTGCAGGTTTAGAAACCAGAATAAATTTCAGCACCAGTTATCATCCCAAAACTAATGGACAAGCCAAACGTACAAACCAAATCCTTGAAGATATGTTAAGGATGTACGTTATGGAAAAACCCACTAAATGGGAGGATTATTTACATTTGGTAGAGTTCGCATATAACAAAGGTAATCAGGCCTCATCAAGGATGAGCCCATTCAAAGTCCTTTATGGTAAAATGTGTCTACGCTGTTGGGAGCGGGAGTGAAAAGCGAAATTTTCAAAAGCTTCCGTTTCGGGAGCGTTTTTTATATAATATATATTTTAATATATTTTGATGCATATAAATTAAAAAAAACATGTATTATGCCAAATTAGCTATAGAAAACATCAAAACATAGAATCTAGATATTCATATAACCATTTAGTACACATTGATATAACATTAATCATCTAGTCTTCTAGATTCTAGGAGCTATAACTTATAACATTGTCATTAAATGATCATCATCAAATCATCAATCATCAATCATCAACAACATCAACCTTCAAATTTCAACATATAATATTTGCCATCAAACTAGGCCATAATGTTTACAAAATAGGCCAACCGCCAAAATAAACGTGAAAATGAAATACAAACTAAGTACTATGAATCTACTAAGCTTTTCGCTTGCCACGAGTAACTTCCAATTTCTATTCTCGTGTTCTAGGTGGAATAGGTGCTGGTGGAAGTGATTGTGGAACATGAGAAGAAGATGAATGGCCCCCACGGGCTGAAATTGGACGTTGTGAAGCTAAAGGAAAAACTCCTGCATGCTCACTTATGTATATGCTCAATTCAGTCCGTACTTGAGCACACTCTTCCTCATCAGGGACCAACTTCTCTAATGCTTGCATATACCCAGTGGCAACCTCTGGATCTGTGTGGGGTTTTTTCCTAACTCCACCCCCAGGTGCAGGTTGGGCCAACCAAATTGGAGAATAGTATTTTGGGGTGAGGACATATGCAAGGGCATGGAGTGGAACATTTAGATTATCCCACCTTTTGACCACATGTTTATGAATATGGTCATACAAGATTGCATCTCTTTGCTCAACAATGTCTTTGATTTGACCAAGCATGCTATCCATCTGCTCATTACTTCCCCAATCACCAGCTGATCTGTATCTGCAAAATGAATCATGTTATAAACTGGCTTGGTGAACTGCAGAACATACCTAACCTGTGACCAAAAATGACCTTCAAGAGCGGTGTCCTCCACCTCCTGAAAGTCACTTCTATCTGATGCACTTGCAGCTCTGTCTTTCAATTCCTACCATGGATCACTTGAGACCATACTAGCCAATGCCTCTCTTACCTTCAAAAGCCTCTTGAAGGTGAGGTAGTAGCTAGCAAATCTAGTCTTTGCAATCTTCAATAGCTCCTTAGAGTGATTGCGAAAAATGTGGTGGGCCATGCTATGATTGGTAATAAATTTGATTATTTTCTTACCTCTCTTGTACAAGGCACCAATCCATCGGTAATTATTGTCCTTCATCTTAACAATATCATGCATCAAAAGGTTCAATGTGTGAACCAAACACCTTGACCAAAATATGTTGGGATACTTATCCTCAATGATTGCTCCTGCTGCCTTACAATTAGCAGCATTATCAGTGATGACTTGAATGACATTGTATGGCCCAATCTCCTGAATGGTTTTAAGTAAAGGTTGTGCAATATTAATAGCGGTCTTGTAGCGATCTGAGTAGTCATGGGCTGAAAGGAAGACCGCACCGCTAGCAGAAACGCCAAAAATATTTATCAATGGCTTGCCTTTAACATTTGTCCACCCATCAGATACAATGGATACCCCATAGTTGGACCAATCATTTGTGAACTTTCCAAGAGCACTATTGATTTTGGCTCTTTCCCTGTCAAGTCCCACGGTTCTAGCTTTGTCATACCCAGGGCTTCTGTATCCTTGAGGGCCACCATTGATGGCTTGTACCATTTCATGCCAATAGGGTGAGCGAAGAACATTGAATGGCACACCACATGCATAGAGAAACCTATAAACTTTTGAATCCACATCATGTCTACAACCTTGGTCAAGGAAATCGGATAATGTTCTTCGTATAGGCGAGACTCCATGGGGAGATGAGGCTCCCGATCGAGCCGATGATGATCCAGCTCCACTACCAAACATTCTCTGTGGGGATTTAGAATCAACCCTCGATCTCTTGGAGTTGTTTTGAGTGACCTCTTCTTCCATCTTGTATTTGCTTCTCTCTTTAGCTCCCACTTTGTCACAAGTTTTGACTCCATGAGACTTACCTACATCGCATGGCATAACCCCACACAAATGCTTTCTCACTTGGGTATATGAACCTGTGTATGTTTTCCCACAATGGGGGCATCCAAACTTTGTGGTTCCACCCCCTCTCCCTCCCCCTTTCCTTGTCACATACTTCCACAAAGGTGTTGTGTCTTTTTGTTTTTGCCCCACATCACCCTCATCCTCATCCTCATCACCCTCTTCCCCTTCCTCCTCTTCTCCTTGGGGGCATCCAAACTTTGTGGTTCCACCCCCTCTCCCTCCCCCTTTCCTTGTCACATACTTCCACAAAGGTGTTGTGTCTTTTTGTTTTTGCCCCACATCACCCTCATCCTCATCCTCATCACCCTCTTCCCCTTCCTCCTCTTCTCCTTGGGGGCATCCAAACTTTGTGGTTCCACCCCCTCTCCCTCCCCCTTTCCTTGTCACATACTTCCACAAAGGTGTTGTGTCTTTTTGTTTTTGCCCCACATCACCCTCATCCTCATCCTCATCACCCTCTTCCCCTTCCTCCTCTTCTCCTTGGTATGCATCACTCTCTATCTCTTCCCCCTCATCACTACCACCACCACATCTACTTCCCAACACCATCATAATGAGAAGAAGTGGAATGAAAAACCAAAACCACATACCCATCATGTTTCTTGATTCAAGATGAGAGTCACTTGTTCCTTGCAATAGAATGATGGAGAAGAAGAAATTGGAAAGAGTAGGAGAAGAGAACATTGCAAGTTTTCCATTTTGTAACATAGTGAAAAAAAATTGCAAAAACAAACAAAGATGAGTTTTTAGAATCTACCTTTTAGCTCTTCAGTGGTGGTTGAATGTCTCTATGGAAGCTTCAATCTCCCTTGCAAGCTCTCCCCTTCAATCTCCCACTCAATGCTCAAAGCTCTCAAACAACAAGCAAACTCACTCCAAGCTCAAACTCTTCCCAATCAAGCAAATGAGTAATGGAATGAGTCCAAATGGACTCATTCACCCTTTATTGGCCCAAAGTGACCTAGCCCTCCAAAAAAAACCCCCCCAAAAAATCTAAAAATCAATTTTTTTTCCAAAAATCCGCCCTGTCCGCGGAATCGATCTCGGGATCATTTTAGGGTTCAATTTTAATGCCCGGGTTCGATGAGGGTTCGATCCGAAATCGACCCGGAAGCTACGGTTCCGCAGCGAATTGCAATATTCCAGGGATAGTTTTTTTTTGCCCAATTCGCGAATTACAAAATCGGTTCCGGGCGGAATCGATGAGGAATCGCGATTCCGGAATCGATGAGGAATCGCGATTCCGTCCGGAGCGCAAATTGGGATTGATTCGATGGGGGGGGGGGTCGATTCCCAGCAGCGTAGGTACCACCCCAGTCAGCTGGGATAGCCCCGTGGATTGTCTACTGGTAGGACCCGAATTATTACAGGACATGGAACAAACTGTTCGAAAGGTGCATAAAAATTTAAAGGTGGCACAAGACCGCCAAAGGAGTTATGCTGACGTAAAAAGACAGCATAAAGAATTTTCAGTTGCAAACCATGTATATCTACGAGTCAAACCAAAAAAGAGCTCTCTCAAACAAGGGAGCTGTAGCAAATTAGCACCACGATTTTGCAGACCTTTCCAAATACTGGAAAGAATTGGACCTGTGGCATATAAGCTGGCGCTGCCAACTCATTTAAAAGTTCATAATGTCTTTCATATTTCGTTATTGAAAGGTTATATACATGATCCCGCTCACATTATTGATTGGAATGTGGTATAGGTGGCACCAGAAGGCGAATTTCAGGTGGAACCTTTACGCATTATGGATAGGAAAGAAACAACACTTCGGAACCGAGTCATTGCTCAGGTAAAGGTGCAATGAAGCACTTTAGCCCTGAGGAGGCGACTTGGGAATTGGAAGAAGAAATACGTGGAAAGTATTTAGAATTATTCCCAGAACCGATGGAAGAGGATTAAAAACACTCAGGACAATGTTCGCAATAAAGGGTTGAGGATGTGACATCCCCCAAAGAATAAAACACTTTATTAATAATTTTTAATTATTTTCGAATTTTTGATTTTTCAACAAAATGGTTGGATATGAAATCTGCCGAAGTCCTAGAAGGACTAATGTAATAAAACATTGTGGTTGAATTTTAATAAAAGAATGAAGGGAAACAACCATGTTAAATCAGGAGATTGTGCATGAAAGTGTAAGGGACAAGTGAGAGTTAACCTCAGGGAAGTTGAAACAAGTGTCAGAAGTGCATTTATGGCACTAGACATGCCCAGGAAATCAGGGATCTTACTAACTGCGAAAATTCCATGAGGAATTGGATGCTAGTGGAAAGACTTAGGCAAAAACAAAACTATAAGAAGGAAGCATATGTGGGAGGCAGGACACTGCTTAGTATGCTAGAGAGAGGATTTCTTGTTGTGTGAGCACTATGTGTTAGGCAAGACAATTTTGGAAGAATAACAAAGAACTGGAACTGAGGTTGACTGTCCTTACTTTTTGCATGGCATGAATCTAGCTCGGGGGTGATTAAGGGCAGACATTGTAGCTGTGCCTAATCTACGGTTGGGTGGAACGTGGTTGTTCCTACTGCATTCAGATCATATATTCGAGGTTTTCTGTAGTATTGATTATTGCAAGTTTCTAAAAGATTCTACATTCAAGATGTTTTGTGTTTTAAATTATTAAGATGGATTCTGGAATGTTAATTTCAATTGATATCATGGATTTAATACATATATAGATATATTCTGAACTATAAAGATAGATGCAGATGATTCATATATACTATATCTAGTAGTAAATCCTAGCTTGAATAGTTGAAATCAGATCATATTATACAATGTATAGTTGAATGAAAGGCAGAGCATTGATAATCTCAGGTTATAGAAATATACAGTTTACTGACAGAGCTTGCGATAAGTTTAGTGTTTAAACTTCTTTTTATAGAATTAGCTGACCCTAGTTTATTTGCTCTATTTTGAAAAGGGAGGATCTATATTGTTTTCCACTGTTCCTATTGTTGAAAAATGTTAATCTTAATTTGGTAAACTGTATTGAAAATCGAACCTGTGGGTCAAGCTAGATCCTGAGCTAATTTATTTCGAAAAATTACATGGATAGAGTTATAAACTTATAATTGTAAATCTGAAAAATCGAACCTGTCGAGCAAGATGAAATTTTGGGTTATTTATCTATTTAGGAATTATTTATTTATGTAGACACGGCCAGTCTGTTCTATATTGGGTAAACTCACAAGTGTTAAACAAAATATCGAACCCGTGGATCAAGCTGGATCCTGGGTTAGTTTATTTTGAGAAACTACATAGACAGAGTCATAGTAATTAAAACTTATAAATGCTAATCTAAAAATTTGAACTGTGGATCAAGGTTGGATCCTGGGTTATTCATTTTAAGTTTATATATATATATATTTGACAAAGTCATTCTGTTCTAGCCTTACGACTGGATCCACGAAACAAAAACCTTTTGTTGTGTAAATTTAAGTAGAAAACATCTACGAAAGAGACTATGAAATTTCTAGGTTATGGTCTCGTAGATGTCCCCCCAAAAAATGGAAATTCACATTTAAATAATACAATAAAGGAATAAATTGTAAATCCATATCATGAGGAATATAGGATGAACGGAATATCCAATTACAATTAAAGAAATAAAAGAACAATGAAACGTTCTCATTTGATTCGCAGAGCTAAGCCACATTCATTGTAAGTAAAGAAAACCACGATTTACTGTCATATCCTTTCCAGAAGATAAATGGACCTAAAATTTCATTTACAGGAGTTATTGGCGTGAATTTTGAGTGCCAACCATCACAAAAATATATGAAGAAAAATAGCTCAAGATCTTGAAACCATTATCTGGCATTTAACATGCAAAACCAAAAGAGCTAGCCGTTCAGGTTATATAGCTACAAATTTTTTTACAGGTTAAACCTTAGGAAGTAGAATTATCCTTTAAGTTTAAAATCATTTAACAGACAAACAGAGCTATCAGAGCTAAATTCTGGGTTGTAGAGTTAAACGCCCAAACTCTGTACAAACAACAAAAGGAAAGTAGTGCACATAGCGTATATTTAAGAATTCATTCTATTATAAAATACTTTTACTGGTCTCATAGTTCAAAACAATGGGTCGGCCCCAGTAGTTGTTACCTCAATCAAAATCGATGGGATCTCTTACCAAACTTGAACATACAAGGGTAAAACCTTACAGACTCCACGGTTAAACTAAATGGTGTTTCCATGGCACATAATGCCAGGTTAACCTAAATCGACATAAGTACCAATTCTGTTCTCGCAAAAAGAAATTTAATCACGATTTCCCTTCGCAGACCTCCACTGAAGATCCTTGCACTCCAGAGATCTCCTAATCAACGAAGAGAAACAGACTTGGTTGGTGTAGTGCTTACTCGAAGAGCAGGACATGCTTGCAAGCGATGTCGAGGTCCTCGTTTATAACCTGTAAATCGCAGAGAAATCGAGTTAGGTTGTGAGGATTTTGATCAATAGATAATTTAATAGTCATTGAAGCACTGCAAATAAAACTTACGGAATTCATTGTTGAAACCCCAGTTTTCCAGAGGTTGTTTTGCGCCGTTGTGAAGAACTAGGAGAGAAGTATATTAAGCATGAAGCTCATTCTCATTGAGCTATTGTTCTCTACACTGTAACTCAACACCTACTATATCATTTTTCACCGTAAGCCTCTAAGCCGAAACACTTAGTGTCGAAAGGACGTTTTTGTTAAACTGTTTGAAACCCTCGACTCTCTGCCAGGTTGTCAGACTCGAAAGGCTACTTATTAAAGAAAAGATTTATTATAGGGTTGTCGGTACAAAAAAAGAGAACCCTTCGCAGCACCAAGGGTCAACCAGGACAACAAGGTGGACAGTGCCATCATGACTACCTAGCAATAGGCAGGTGAATCACTACTTCCCACGCGCCCTAGAGAGGTGGCATATTTTTGGAGTGGAGAGGGAAGGAGCTCTTGGTGTTGGCTTGGTGTTGGAGCAAAGTTGGAGGGCTTGAAGAGGATTTGAGAGAGCTTGGAGAAGACAACAAAGGGTTCCATCTTCTTGCAAATCAAAGGAGATCAAAATAGGTATGCCCAATGTGTATTTTTGTTGAATATTGTTCACAGAACGTCTTGTTTATTGTTGTATATTTATCTTCTCCTACATTTTCCCATTCCCTCTTCCTTCTCATTCTATTGTAGGTTGTTCATCTAAAACTTGAAGAAAATGTTGTTCTTGTGGTGTTTGCTTCCATTTTTGGTTCTCATGGTGTTGGTTGGGAATAAGCATGTGAATGAAGAAGAAGATAGTGGTCATTCTCATAGTGACCCAATGAATGAAGGAGGGGAGGGTGGTGAAGGGGGTGATATTGAAGCTGATTGTGGCAAAGCTTCATTAACCCCCTTGTGGATGTATGCCACAAAAGTTGAGGAGGGTAGAGGTGGTGGAACCTCTAAGTTTTTATGCCCACATGGTTGTCGTCCAAATAAACCTTATAGTGGTTCATACACCCATGTGAGGAGGCATCTTTGTGGGGTATTAGACAGTGATGATAACAAAGGGTCCCTTGGTATTTCAATTTGCCCCAGGATAACACAAGTAGAGAGAGAAAACTACATTAAGATAGAGGAAGCTGCACAAAGAACGAATGCTAAAAAACAAAACTTTCACTCTGATGCTTCTTCTAGCTTTGGGAGCCCATTTTCATCTCCTACTTCACCTGGCGGAAGGTCCTCAACTGGTAGTGGAAGTAAGAGAACCATAGAATATTTCCTTGTTATTAGTGGCAGGGAGGATGTGGATGCAAAAGTGGTGAGGTTTCTTTATGCATGTGGTGTGCCATTCAATGTTCTCTGCTCCACTTATTGGCATGCCATGGTTAAAGCCAGCTAGAACTGTGTTACTTGACAAGGAAAAAGCAAAAGTCAAAAGAGCTCTTACATTGTTTACAGATGGGTGGGCAAATACCGGGTTATCCATTGTATCTAATGGTTGGACATGTTATCACACAACTTGTAGTTGCCCCTAGAGGTATCCCATCCGGGACGGTAGAGGAGCTAGGCAACTAAAGAGGTGACCCAAGAGATGCCACGGTTCCCAATGCAGGTGGGAGTCACGTCAACCGAGGCACTCTTCGCTTTAGGTCAAGGTGTAACTAGACCAAGGGGGAGACCCTATACCCCAATCACAGTCGATTGGACCCAAACAAAGGTTTCTCAGGGTAGGTAAGTAGTGAGTTACGGAAACCAATGCAAGGCTAAGTGGACCTATGGGTTAAGGTATGGTTGAAGGAGGTGTAAGAGTTTGTTAATGTTTCAACCTATGTATGGTTTAGGCCACATGATGGGGTATGATGACTAGGTATAATACCATTTGTTTACACAAGTGGGTCTAGTTTCTTGGGAAGTGTGAAATGGTTCTAGGTGGACCCACAAGGTGAAGTTAGGTGTGAGGTTGGTATTATAGGTTAGATCTAGGCTAGATCTATGAGTTTGAGTTGTTTCTAGGAGTACCCATGTATTAAATCCAAGGTTTGACACGAATCCCAAGGAGTGCGACTTGCTTAGTGATGGACTAGTGCCTTGTTTAGTGGGCTAATGGAGTCAAGAAGGATGTCAAAGTGTAGATCGGGACACCTAGAAGCCAAGTCAAGTGAATTGGATGTGATCCAATGGTTAGATCTTACTAGATCTAGGTTTTTTGAGTGATGACCAAAAGTGGACCACAATTCCTTAAAACAAGGAATGCAATCCCCAAGGTAGATCGGGACAAAAGGACAGTCTAGACCTAGGTTTCAAGGCATGGGCATTCCAAATCTCTGAAAATCTCAAACACCCACTTCCTAGAAGTGGTCCAACTCAAAACTTCAAGGGGGTGCGACTTTCTCAAGGAAGGGCAAAAGATGGGTTTGGTGGACCATACCAAGTCCAATGGCCACCAAAATGTAGATCCGGGATGTTAGTACCCCGATCTATGTTCCTTCAAAGTTTCAAGTAAATCCAATGGGTAGATCTTAGTAGATCTAAGTTTCAAGGTACCAAGAAGATCAAAAGGGGGTTTCAACCCCTCAAAACATGGAGAGATGTCCACAAGGTAGTTTTCACCAAAGTAAGGATATGGGTATAGGTTATCAAGTGTCTAGATGTCAATTCAAGTGGGATCTCACCTACCCATGTGCTAGATCCTACCCAACAAGCTTCTCTTAGGAAAATCGATTTAGGTTCAAGAAGGCTTTTTACATTGAAAAGTGTGTCAATTTTTAGCCAATCACCACCAAACTATAGATCCAACTAGGGGTGGATCCTATAGAGGTGGGTTCTTAATATCTTTTCAAATGCAAGGGTGGATCTAAGTAGATCTAAAAAAATACCAAAATTGGGGTTTTGATTTAATTAGGGTTTTATGACCAATGGAGATAGAATGGATGAAAGAGGCACATACCTTGTAGATCTTACCTCAATTTGCTTATGGCCACCTTGCAAGTTGATAGCATTCTCCTATGTTTATATTCAAGAGTGAGATCCAAGTGCTCCAACCAAATCTCCCTTCTCCAAGATAGCCAAATCGTCCTCCTCCTACAAGACAAGATCAAAGAAACAAGTCAAGCAAGATGATTATGAAAATGGTAGAAAGATGTAATAGAAAGCATCAACTATGTCACGAAGATACAATAATGATACTCCCTGTTACAAGATCAACCCAAGAGAGAATATGTGGATCCCTCCAACAATAACCCTCCAAAAGTCGCCCTCCTCTCTCCAATTCGACTTTCCTGTCAAAAGGTTAGCAAAAACACAAAAATCCACAATGATACATAGAAGAGATACTTTATATTCAATATGCAAGAAAATCCACAAGCCAAGAGAGATGTGCTCCACAAAAAAAATCTTCTATTCCAATATTCCAGAGCTCCAAAGGTGAGCTATACAATGGGGGGTCTCCTCCTTATATAGGATAATAAAGACCAAAACCCTATACCACTCTACAATACTACATCAAATGAGTGGTTGAGATTATAAGATCTCATCATACAATCAATGGCTAAGATGAATCCATAACAATATATCACATGGATCACTCAACATAACAATAGCGCCCTCACTAAATGGTACAATGGAGGGTGACGTCATCCCTCAAGAGGGGTAGAAAGTACAATAATCCACCTCATGATGACTAGGACATGATAAAATAAGCACATGGTGGGGCTAGGAGGTATAAATCCTTGCTAGCTCACCCCAAGGCACAATAAAATAATAAAATATGTCCAATATAATGACAATGACCAAAACTGTCCTCAGAATCCATGACAGTCGAGCAGTAAATGTCCTCCTGTGATCAATCTGGAGATACCCACATGGTGAAAACTGACTGGAAGATAGTGAGATCACCCTGGAAGACCTCTGTGAAAACCAAATGCCAAAACCTTGCCTCAATTGCCCAAATCGATTTCCTCAGTGACCACTTTATCCCATTTTTTAACTGCCTCGGGAACTGTGAAAGTGCCAAAACTGCCTCCTAGGGTGCTAGCGCTGTCCATCTGAGCCCACCAGGCTCTCCGGGAGGGGGGATAAATGGTAATAACAAGTGGCTGGACCACCCCCTCCATCATCAGCGCCCTAGGTGAACTGGCCTCTCGGGGCCCTTGCTGCTCAGGCTGGGAAATCAGCCCCAAATCTGGTCAACAAGTGTAAAACTGCATCAATCACTGTCAGAAGTGCCCGGAACTGAAAGATAAGTGTCTCAATGGATCCAGAAGACCCAAATCCACTAGGAATGAGTACTCATACACCCTGGGTTGCCCTAATGGGCCAGCTGTAGGGTCCACCATATATGGACAATGTATAATCTGCTGATCTGAAATAATAATAACCTGCTGAACTGGATCAAACATCATCTGTATCATATGTCCATCATATGATATCATCATCAAACATGTCGGACCATAAATCATCATCAATAATCATCCATACATGGTCCACATCATCACGGATCCCAAGAATATATAATCAAGGATAAATCACATCAGTAGATTAAGACAATGTTTCTCTAATCATTCCCACAGCTAAGCTCAAAGTATAAATTCCATTCAGTGGCATTAATCAAGTCAACATATTCCGTGGTTATATAAAATTACTTGCACCATAGTTCAAATGACAAACTCACCCATTGGACATGGTCAAACTGCTAGTGAAGGATGAAGGCTAGGAGCAAGGTTGGGCCAAGGGTTTGACTTGTCTAACTTAACTCAAAAATACTTTGGACTGGGAAAAAGGGGGAAGCTACAAACTCTGTGTTGGACAAAAGAACACGGGGGATGGCTGTGCCTCACAAATGGATAAGTTGTTTAGAGAGTGCTTATTCAACTTAGGCATCATGTCTACATCAAGTTGATCCAAGTTCATTAGGATCATTCAATTTATTTCCATGGCCTTTTTGGCCTACATAACCCTTCGGATTTCAGATGTGCTGAGAAGCACAACTAGTTGCAGCTTGCATCCAGGGCATGTTTTCATATATTTATACAAGGTCAGCAATTGTTTAGATATAGCTTTTAAGAACTATTGCTTTTTGGACCTTTCTTATACTCTTCGAGGAGTATTTTTTTAGCTTTTCACTGCTCTTGCCCTTTTTTTTTTTGTTTCCATGGGCGAATTTTTAGTTTCCATATATAGAACATGAGCTTTCAGTTTTAGCCAACAACATCTCAAGTGACTAGGGGGAGTTCGAGCCAAGGCCTACAATCCAACTCACCAAAGGCAAGTTCTGTCACCAACTCAGAGCCGAGACACTGAATAAACAGGGATGCGGTCCAAACACAGAGGTAGAAAAATGGGGAAGTCCTCAGTATCAGAAAGTCAAATGAGACATGTCAGGGTTTAAAGTCAAACAGGAAGGTCATGTATGGATGGAGGCAAGTGAATATGGAGCCTACACTAGCAGACAACAGGTGTCGGGGAAAGACCATGTCTATGTAAGGTAAAATACCAGTAAGTTTTGTTAAATGACCTAAAAAGTGCAAGCAATTGTCCATTTTAAGATTTACAGTTCATTTTAAATAGTTTGCCACATCAGGAATAATATACCAAGCACATGCTATGATTATGACTAAATCAACAAGATAATAATCCACAGTCAGTGAGAACATATCCATAGATCATACAACATCATCATAATAATCATCATCATGCAACATCTGAAACACATCTGAAGTACATCTCTAGGCACTGAACTGAAACTGTAATGGGATAAGTGGTCACATCAGTCATCAAATCTGAACTCTCAAGGCTCAGCCTTGACACAAGGTCATAAAATCTGAATAATGTACTGCTCTGATCATAAGTGATCCAAAATATATAGCCATGCTCTGGAATAAGGAAGCTCTGGAATGTGCAGATATCTGCTGTACAAGAATAGTAGCCCTGCTACTATGGTGTGATAACAGGACAAATGTTAGAAACCAACATTTGATAAATATCCTTGGTGTTTCGTCTAGTGGTGCAGTGTTTCTTGGAGCGCAAGACTCCTCATCACTCATGGCCTCTTCTCAGAACATAGCAGACATCTTACTGAAAACTATTGATGAGGTTGGTTCTACTAATGTGATTCAAGTAATCACTGATAATGCAGCGAATTGTAAAGGAACAGGAAAAATCATTGAGAGGAAATATACTCGTATCTTTTGGTCCGGTTGTTTGGTGCACACAATGAAACTTTTAATGCATGATATTATCAAGCACAAAGAATGCACATGGATAAATGATTTGTACAAGCGAGGGAAGAAACTCATTAAATTCATCACTTGGCATTCAAGGGTTAATGCCTTTTATGGCACTTATTCTAAGTTGAAATTACTTAAGCTTGCAAAGACTAGATTTGGTAGCTATTTCCTCACCTTCAGGCGCCTATTGAGGGTAAGGCAGGCTTTGGGTGCTATGGTGATGAGTGATGAGTGGGATGAAATTAGCACTAATAGAGATGGCATGGATGCAGCAAAGGACACTGTTCTTGATAGCTATTTTTGGACATGTGTCAAGTATGTTTTATAGTTCACCAAGCCAATTTATAACATGCTTCGGTTTGCAGATTCTGATAGACCGGTCATTGGGGAGGTGTATGAGCAAATGGACACTATGCTAGGACAAATTAAGGACATTGTCCATCCTAGAGATGAGAATTTGTATGATTTCATCTGTATAGAGGTGGAAAAACGTTGGGAGAAGCTGAATATTCCAGTACATGCCTTAACATATGTGCTTACACCAAAATACTATCGTATATCATGGCTTTCAACTCCATCACCAGGTGGTGAGGCAAAGAGAAAACCACACCAAAATCCAAAGGTTCAAGCTGGGTATATGCAAGCATTGGAAAAAATGTACCTAGATGTTGAGGAGTGTGATAGCATTCGGCGACAGTTGAGCCAGTACATCAGTTGCACTGGTGCCTTTGGGAGCAACCATGCATCTAGAGATCGAGGGAATTTGCCTTCTCTTCAGTGGTGGGACATGTATGGCACTAGTTATCCACAACTACAAACTATGGCAATGCGGGTGCTTTCACAGGTGGTGAACTCTTCTTTAGCAGAGAGGTGTTGGAGCACATACAGTTTTATCCACAATGTCAAAAGAAATAGGTTGAATATACAACGAGCAGAGACCTTGGTCTTTGTGCATTACAACTTGCGATTGTTGTCGCATTACTGTGAGGATCCAACTATAGACAAATCAAATAAGATGTGGGATTACAATCCAGAGGAGGACAACTTGGAGGATGGAACATTGGTTTTGGAAAAGTTGGAGAATGCTCTTTTGGATGAGGATGAGCGTGCTGAGATGCCACCTCCATCCAGTCACAGTGCAAGGTCCCATGGACGGGGCCCCTTCACTAGCACTCCAGCAGTACCTGCATTAGAAGGACCTTCACAGTGACACTCAGATACACATGCTTCATCTTCACTACCACCACGCGTACCCTCACGAGGCAATCGTGGTGGTGGAAGGAGGAACTAGGAGAAATAGACTGTTTTTGCATTTTACTAGATAGGATTTAAATCATAGCTCAGTTTAGTGTTTTGAACTTTTGAGACCTTTTAGTCTTCGTATATCAGTTTAATTTTCATTCTGGTACTTATAAGTTATGCTTCATGGCACATGCAGATAACCAATTTTTGTAAACAAAACTATTTGGTACTTAATGTTGTACTTCCCTATTTGGTACTTAATGATGTACTTCCATAAGTTAATGATGTACTTCCCTATTATATGGTTCTAAAGGTTGTATGTTTGTAATTGATAGAATCTAGATGGTTTGAATTTGTATTTGTAAAATGTATTTCAATTCGTAACTTTGTATGTTTATAATGGAATTTAGATGGCATTTCATATATTGGAAGTAGCACAAACATACATGTTTCATAAATTTTGCATCTAGTTTGGTATTCTACATGTTTTTTTGAAAATATATATATATATATATATAAACGCTCCCGAGACGCTTTGCTTTTGACCATTTTTTGAAAAATGCGCACCCGCGCTCCTGCATATATATAAACGCTCCCGAGACGCTTCACTTCTGACCATTTTTTGAAAAATGCGCACCCGTGCTCCTGCTTACCGCTTCCCGCTCCCACGCTCTGGCAACCCTAGTCTATTTGATGTTGTTGTTGCTTTAGATATTTAAAAATTTGAAACAAAATGGGTATTTTTGTATTTTTTTGAGGTCTTGCGACATTTTCTGATATTTTCCGCCGATACCACCGAGAAGTTATATTCCGGACCCTCGCCGATACTTTCCCCGAGACAATATATGCAACATTGGTGTAAAGTAAACAATGCTTTAGAATTATGATAGACTATGGTGTCTAGATTCTATTAACATATAAGTTAAGATGTGTTGAATAAAGATGAGTAAAATAGCTATTGACATTATTTTACAAATTTGTCATAGGATAAGAGATTGTAGATCATGAGAACAGTATAATAATATTGTGTTCGGTCGACCCTACAAAAGGATGAATAGTTATATTCGGTTGGTGGCTTAGGGCAAATGTTCAAGCTGACATATTATGATGCCTAGGCTGTTCCGTTTTTGTTTTTTCACCATCTGATCACTTATAGGCTTTCAGTAGTAAATTAGATCTATAAGTAGCCAGTGAACAGTTATTTTTTTAGCTGTGAGTTGGGACTTTACCAGAGTCCACGTTGACTTGAAGCTTTTTGTAAACTCTGGTTTTTGTACTCTTATTGGCAGTATAACTATAAACACATTTTTGAACAGAGGTCCTTTTTAATATCAATCAACTTTGACCTTAGAGGAAAGTTCTCTCTCAAAAACACCAATTAAAAATATTTTAACAAATTCTATTCTTAATTCTTGTTATTTTTCTGAACCTTGATTTATACCTGCATAGTCTATGTACCAGCTAGTTGGCAGTGGCTAGCTAGAATGGCGGCAGCATTTCAATGGCAGCCATAAGGTGTTTGATGCGTTAGGACTGTTTATTATGTATTCACATGGTGTGCTTGGGCTTTTTCAAATATAGCTTTCCAAGTTTCCACCAAATAAAGAGATACAAAGTGAATATCAGTTGGTTCCCAATTTAGAGGTAGTATAAATCTTTCAGACCTAGGATTTTTCACTTTTATAATTTTTTTTTCTGTGCTTTAGTAACCATTGCTATGGAGTTCCCAGACCATTTACGTCATATGTTTGTGTTACTTCTGTATGTTAGTAAATGTTTTATTGTCATTTATTTTATGCAGATTAACTCTCAGAAGAAGAAAACTGGTGTTATTGCTCCAAAACGCTTTGTGCAACGGGTGAAAAAGGAAAATGAAAATTTCCGCAGTTATATGCACCAGGTATGCTGTTTCTCTATTAAAGCTAACCTAGTTTCTCATTGTTACATGGATTTCTTGCTGAAGGTACCATGCGCAGGGTATGTGTATGTTGGACTAACTGCTACTAGCGTATGTTACAAACCCTTCGATAGGATGCACATGAGTTCTTGAATTTCCTTTTGAATGAGCTTGTGGATATTCTGGAGAAAGAAGCCAATGCAGCTGAGAAATTGTCAGGAAATTTAAACCAACAAGAGAAGGTTATAAATGGCAAAATCAATGGAACAAACAATGGAACCCAACAACAGCCCGTCACATGGGTTCATAAGATTTTTCAGGTATAATAGTATCTGATCTCTGAGATATAAATTCAGTTGCTTCCTCTAAATTCATACTTCTGTTATGTTTCAGTGTGAAGATGCTAAATATTGCACTTTAAGGTTTAAAACCTGAGTTTGTTTTCAAATTTATGTAGGGGACTCTTACGAATGAAACAAGATGTTTATGCTGTGAAACAATTACAGCCAGAGATGAAACGTTTCTGGACCTTAGTCTGGACATTGAACAAAACAGTTCTATTACAAGCTGTCTGCGTAACTTCAGCTCTACTGAGACGCTCAACGCAGAGGACAAGTTCTTTTGTGACAAATGTTGCAGGTTCATTTTGATTTTTGTTCTGATCCGCTATCAAATAATGCTGAGTGCTATATCTCTGTTACATTCTTGTTTCTCTTTGCATCAATGTTTCCACATTCTTGAAATTTTCTAGGACTGAAATTCTGAAATGTTTCAATTTCCTTCCAGCTTGCAAGAAGCACAGAAGAGAATGAAAATAAAGATTCCACCACGTATTCTTGTGATCCATTTGAAGCGCTTCAAGTACATAGAACAACTTGGACGATACAAGAAGCTTTCCTATCGTGTTGTTTTCCCTATGGAGCTCAAGCTATGTAATACTATTGATGATGCACCTGGATCAGATGCTGAGTACTCACTTTTTGCAGTCGTGGTCCATGTAGGCAGTGGTCCAAATCATGGACACTATGTCAGTCTTGTTAAGAGCCATAACCACTGGCTCTTTTTCGATGATGAGAATGTAGAAATGATTGACGAGTCCGTAGTGCAGACCTTTTTTGGCTCAACACAGGAGTATTCGAATAACACAGATCATGGGTATATTTTGTTCTATGAAAGTCTAGTTCAGGGATCTTAAATTATTGCTACCACAGTTCACTTTGCGGTCCTCAGCTACTTTTGACCGTTGTATATCTTTGAAGTTTCTTGGAGATGCGGATTTTCATCTGTAATTATCTAGGGATTCAGTTCTTTCCTTGCTCAAGCTGCAGTGTGCAGAAGCTCTTCTACGATTGAAATCAAGCTAGAAAACTCTTCTATGTTTGTAATGTTGAATGATGAAAACGGTGTGGCTTCTCTGTGATTTGATAACAAAAATAAGCTCTGCAGGATAATTCCCTTTTATAGTTTAATAGATAGGAGGAAGCCGTTTGGTTGCTTCTCGTTCTGAGCGAATTTCGAAGTGCTACTGGAGTGAGGGATGAATTTGTGTGGATACTCTGCAAATCATTTTCCTATATTTTAATATTTACACAATTTCACGAAAGGCCGTTTGATTTCTTTTCTGAAAAGTACGTTAAAACTTTGTAATATGTTTTGTCATATTTAACATTTAGACAATATCACCGCTTAATTTTATTTTTTTCAAATTTCTTGGCTTGAAGAATTTTTCTTGTCAAAATGATAACAATCTTAATTTTATTCCTTGACGTGAATACATTTGATTTCTTTTCTCCAAAATTCTTTGCTTCTAGAGGTTTCTTGTCAAAATGGCAACGATTATAATTTCAGCTTTCATCTTTAACTTCTAGAAATGGCAAGAATCGCAACAATCTCTAGAGGATAAAGATTAAACCACACGAGAAAACCCACGGTAAAACAATTTCGGATTTCTATGCTGCAGGCTTATAAAGAAGAATTTCAATCTGGTTTTCGGTATTGGAATTAATAAATGTATTTATACATTGGCCTTTGTCTACACTAGATATTTTCTCGTTTGAAATGGTGATTTGATACTGAGCTCACTTTAATTAAAAGCTTCCGATTGGAGTTTTGGACTTTTCTTTTTAACATGCCATTTAAAAAATAAACATGTCCATAATTTTTTCTCGAGGGTTTTGCAAGTAAATTCTTAAGACGATCTACCAAATGCCCAATCAAACCTATCTTAATAAATGCATTAATCAAGTTTAGGTCCAATGTAATTACACCGATAGGTGTTTATATCTTAGAATTTGGGGTGGACTAGCATCTATGCTTTTTCTAGATTGGATGAGGACTACACAAGTATACTGTCCAGATTGATTTTATGGCAGTTGTTACAAATTCAAAATAAACAATTATAAAAGAAAAAAGAATATAAAAAATAACTGGTAGTTGATGCATGGATAACTGGTAGCTGATACATGGATAACGAATAGTCAGTGGCATACAACCTGTTTAACTAGAACAAATAACAGATAACTTATTTGTGGCACTTAACTTGTAATCTATTGGTGTTCACTAACCACAAGTTAAGTGGCTGTGCTAGTTAATTAAGAAGGCTATTACTAGTGGCATGAAATTGAAAACACTTGCAAGAAAATTCCGGAAAATTCCTAAGTGATTAGCTTTTACTTTTGGAATTTGTTACTATACTATGTTACAATGCGGTGAGAAATACGTAGTGAGAAAAACAGAACGTCTGCCATTTATTGTGCCCAACACATGACTTAAAAATTACGTACCTTTTGCTCACCCACTCACTTTTTGCTAACCCACTCATAGAGTTGCACGACAAAAAAAATTACATACTTTTTGCTAACCCATTCGCAGAGTTGCAGGTACAAATTAATAGAAATATAGATTCCTTGAAAAATTACATACTTAAAGTCGATTTTCAATGCTGTGCTGAAGGATGGTCCAAGGTGAATATGTAGCAAAAAAAATACTACCTTTCAAAACTTGATTTTAAATCCTAATTGTTTGCATGGAAGGTGGGGCTTGCTTTGGGTACACTCAAACATACAGAACGATTGGCATTCCAGGGGCGGTTCTAACGGTGTGCATATGTTAATTGGGGCTGTGGAGTAGTGAGTTGACATAATTCAACTATCGGTTCAAATGGTGTCAAAAAGCTTCACATGAAAAGATAAACCATATAAATCCCAAACTCTCAGTGCTTTTATATATATATATATAAAGAAAGACAAAGCCAGTGTGCCTTCTAATTACTTGTCAGAAAGCCCTCCGAGTCTGATACACTACCTCTGATAGAATTGAATTCGGGGTTCATCATCTCAAGTTGTGGTGCAAATACCCTGGAAACCCCAAAATATAGTTTTAATGGTGTAATTGGGCTCTTCTCGTGCAAATTTCAGCAGCAGAGTTCTCTTACAATAGTGGTAGATGAAGAGTCATAAAGTGATACTTTATGAAATACACTTAAGATAAACATTCATTTTATAACGTTTACTTTATTATAACAAATTTGGTTAACTTTGGTTTGTAAAAAATGAAAACAATGGTGATGAGCTCAAAACTCAACCACTGCAAAAGTTAAAAATCAACGAATTACAAATCAAATGAAGCAGCCTCAAAATTGATTATTTTGGTCCACGTGGTGAGATAATATTGAAGGGAAGCTTCTGCAGTTTGTTAGGTAGTTGAAAGAAGGTAGTTGAAAGAGCATTTTGAAAAGGGTTAATCTCACAGGTAGTGATAGGTAATAAACTCTGAGGATTGGAACTCGAAGGCAGAAAGCAACATTGTTGCTTCAGAGTTATGGATCTGAAAATTGTACTAGATCAAGGAGAACATCAAAAGAAGGAAAACTGGGCTCAAAACTTGGCATGCGAGGCTCTGTGACAGGATTCACCACGAACGTTATGAGTCAGTGACCTTATAGTAGTTCTTACGGGTTTGTAATGTTTCTATCGTGCTCCATCTTCATTTTCTTCTTAGATCTATGAATATAATTGCCATAAATCTTTGTAATTTTTCAGACACATCGGAGATAGTTAGTGGATCTGCCCCCTTATTGATCAATTCCGAGTTATTTTATACAAAATAATGAAAACATTTTGTGGCTCTGCCCCTTTGCCCATTTATATTTGTATATGTGAGAAGATTGCACCATATCACTACTTGTTGTATCAGGGAATTTGACTAATTCAACCTGAACCTGAAGTATTCTATCACTCTGAGCTTCATGCATAGTTATTTCAACTCATTGGTTTATTTTATACCACGTTTTTCGAAGGCCTTAGCATGTCTTTCTCTTCTCAAATTTGTGGACTGATGGACTTCCACCCTTTCTGAAGCTCACAAATCCGATCTATTGTATTGTCAATCTTTCATTGTATGGGAATGCCTTCCTCATAGATAGTTTGAAGATATTTGTCTTCTTTTAATATCCTCTATATCGTTTATGTTAGTTTTATCTCTCATGGTTATAGAGAAAGACACCCCAGTGGGTAAGGAATCTGTATGCTAGGTTTTGGATCGGATTTAAATATATTCTCCAATATTTGCATTTTAAAATTCTCTGACAGTGTGATTCCATAACCCAACGGTATTACATTAACAGTACTTTTTTACAAATCTGGCAAATAGTTTAAGTTAAAATTTGAAAGTAACCTGTTCTGGTCATTGTGGAGGTAACAGTGGGCATTGTCTTCTTAGGTCAGATAATGGTTGACCCTATGGTCCAAGAGATAGCGTGGGACATAAAGAGGATCGTGATGCTTTGACATTGTTTACAGCAAATTGAACATCTCGGGGGACATTTAAAGTGGCATCGCCGCTGGGGTGAATAAATATGAAAAACTATTAAGACAGCACCCTTAGATTTCACAAACTGTTGCACTTAAATCGAGGGTGTGGATTATTCACCTTGACGACTTCACTTGTTTGAACGCTGGAGACTAGATGGACGCAAATCGAATTTATACAAAATTATCTCTTGAATCTAACATGGGCAGATCCAGAAATGTTTCAGAAAGTGAGAAGGCGGCTTGCAGAAGAGACTTTTTCAGGTAACCTACTAATTGTGCTCCTTTGACATACCTGTGCATCTAAAAGAGCATTTCCTTTTCCTTCCCTATCTGAAGGATGACAAGTTGAGCGTCATGTTTCCATCCTATGATAGCACTGTCTTCATTTCCTCGTGTTTTCTAGTTGGGTAGGCTACACTCACCATTTACCACAGAAGCCTTGTGGAAAGGGAAGTCCATATGCCTAATCAACTCGCTGTCAGTGACTCACATCATCAAATGGCTCAAAGGACCAATCCTTGTGTGGAAAGTATATAGAAAGCGCTCAGTGTTCCATCAGTTCTCCATGGTATTACTTCCTAAGTTTTATGGAAATAACGGGATCACCATTGAAGAACATATTGCAGCGTTCTAGCACTGCACAGATAACCTCGTTGTTGAATATGCTGGTGCTTATACTGGGATGTTGTGTCATTCCTTGGAGGGAGATGTTAGAAGATGGTTTAGAGACTTCATCATTGATTTGATAGGATCATGGGTGGAATTATATCAGGGTTTCATGAATAGATGGGGGAGAAGAAACAATGCTACTATTCCCTGACAGAGTTTAACTCCTGGAGAAAAAATAAGGGTGAGCCTATCTCAGAGTTTAGTGGGAGGTTTAGGAAATTGTATAACAAAATGAACACTGGTATTAAACCCTCCGAAACCACTGCTATAGTTGCGTTTGTAGCAGCACATGTAAACAATTTCACCTTTTACCTTGGGGAATGGTGCTCTCCTTCCCTTGACCAAATGATCAATGATGCCTTGGATTTGGAAATTAATATGGTGGCCTCTAGAAGCTGTCAGAGCATGAAGGAAAGAAGAAACATCAAATCTTTTTTCTCATGGAAGAAGTTCAGGCAATGAAGAATCAATGTGCTGCCCGGCTCTTCTGTTTTCATGGGGATGACAATGTTCTTGAGCCGGCTCTTCTGTTTTCATGGGGATGATAATGTTCTTGAGGAAGATGAAGCTGTTTCCTCGAGGATCAAGGCCTTTCACTTTCAGCAGTTAATATTTCAGCAATGTTCTCTTATAATCATTACCTTCATGAAGACTTTGTGGAGCAAGATCATCTAGTCACTGCACTTCCTTTTACTCAAAAAGTTCAAGACTTCACCCTAGAGAAGAAGATTGACATGAAGGGTCAAATGTCGTCCCTTTTGGATGAAATGAAAGAATTTAAGGGAAGTCAGATTGCTACTGCAATTTTGGTCTTGGAGATGCCCACATTTTTTAAGACGTTGGAGAAGACTATGAGATCGCAGCCTTCTTTATAGATGGATTTGATTTGCCTCGTGACTTGGAGCTGATTTAACCACTGCGGAGGCTGTGGAGCCTGTCTTTGGGTGATTTTCAAGATGAAAAGATCGATGTCCATGAAGAACCCAAAGAATTTGCGCCTCTTTTCTTTGCAGCAAAAGAAATGGTATGCGGACTTGATTTTTACTCGAGATGCAAGGCTCCTTTCTATTTGCCTCCCAGAGAACAACCATTAGAAGAATCTGTTGAATGCATGAAAGTATTGGTCATAGAAGTTCATTTCCTTATATTTGTCCAAATGGTCGGGGAAAAGAAAATGAAGAGAGTGCTGCTGACTTTCAAAGTTTCAAGGATGAATGTAAGAAGGAAAGCGTTGAATATGGGAAGAGAAACGATAGGTCTGTGGTTTCATTGGCTCTTTTTCTTCTTCCAATTGTTCGAATGGTTGGGTAAAAGAAAGCGAAAAGAGGGCTCTCGTTATACCAAACGGGTAATGCAAGGAAGTTAAACTTTCTTTTAGTCCGAAGGAGCATCAACATTTACAATCTGCATTTCCAGATCCTCTTAGCATTGAGTCGATGGGTGATATCCCTTCGTATGATGTGATTGAAGAACAATCCAGAGGTTTTTAACTTTTTTGAAAGAGGAAGAGTAAGATGTTGGATTTGCACTTTTAAATATTGTCAGTCATGATTCAATGTATAATGAAAATATGTTGAAATTTCAGTGGTTCTAGGGACGAGAATGATTGCAAAAGATCAACCACTTCACTATGATGAAGTGGAGAAAGTTTCAGAGTTTGGATTTTTTTTCTTTTTTCAGCGGACGACCCTATACAGGTTTTTTATTCAAACGATGTATTATACCATGATGATTTTTATGAAGACTATGAGGCAGGTTGTTGTATGGACAGTTAAGATGTCGTCACTAATCCTCTACTTGAGTTTGTTGCAAAGTTAGAAATGGAGAGTCTTGCATAGCCCAATCCCTTAACTATTGTAGCAAAAAATGATTTCCCCTTTCCATGACCTTAGTTTAAATCCTAAGTGGTGCCCGTTTGGGGTAAAATGACACATAGATGGATTGGCATTCTAGGAGCTCATAGATGGATTGGATTCTAGGAGCTCAAAAGGTGTGCGCATATGTTTACAGGGGTAGTGGAGTAGCATAACGTTGAAGGGATCCAAATACGGTTCAAATGGCCACACAGTGTCATGTTAAAAAGGCCGTACAAAGCCTCGACTTTCCGTGTCGTTTAGAGGGTATCTAAGGAAAGAATCAAAGTGTGCAAAGTACACACCCGTTGGAAAGCCCTTTGAGTTTGCTATGAACTATATTTGCATAATTGAATTCAGGGTTCATAGGGGCAACTTGTGGCGCAACTACGCCTGGAACTTCACAAGACATTTCTAACGGTGTATTTGGCCTTTTCTGATGCAATTTTCAGCAGAAGAGTTCTCTTAAATTGGGTCGCCATTCAAGAAGTTGTTTTAGGAGATTACCGATGTGGGTAAGGAGAGGGTATGACTCAGTTCTCTCTGCCCAATGCAGATCGCAGACGCTGGAAGTTTGTTGTCTCACGTGCTTAAATCTTGAGTTTTAGGCAGTGAAACACAGAACTGGCATCGGCATTTCAAAGTTTAGGTATAGTTATGCTATGTTTGCATTTTCGTGGGCCAAAACTTAGTACTACTTGCAGAATAAGTCAATGAATTTTTTTCCTCTCCGCTTTCCCTCGAGTTTCAGTTGGAGAGTTTTTTGTATGTGTTCAGCCATTCATCTGATGCAATCAAAGTCTCACTCGTAACAGCGCGTCACTAAATTTTTAAGCAGTGAGGTAGACTAGAACTCTTAGAATTCAGTTATGCAGTTTTCAGTATCCCTTCTCTATGCACATTGGCAACCTCTTCACGGTTCCAGTGTGACAGGGTTTCATTGGGCATCGAGTATGTTTGAGAGGCAAATATGGTGGGGCCAATGTGGAGCCACATGTCTCTTCGACGGGCTCCCATTTCCGAAGTTATGGATTTGAAAATTGCTCAAGCTCAAGGAGATAATTGACAAAAGGAAAATTAGTCCTAGAGCTTGGTATGCAGGGCATTGTAACAGAGGATTCTCCACCAGCTCTATGAGTCGTTCTTCCCAGGTGTTTGCAACTTCTATCGTGCTCCATCTGCTTCTTCTCAGATCTCTTAATGTAATTACCATGAATCTTGTAATTTTCCAGACATATTGAGGATGTTTAGTGGTTGTGCCCCTTTATTGTGAGTTATAACATGCAAAATAATGAAATCATTTTGTGGTTCTGCCCTTAGCCAATTTGTATTTGTATACGTGAAAAAGATTGTAGAGTATGTTGTTTATTGTATTCATGAATTCGATTGGTTCACCTTGGAATCAATAAAATTCTGTCACTATGAACTTCATGCATGGTTATTTCATCTCGCTAATTTGTTTTAAACTATTGGAATGTTCCTCAAGGACTGCTACACATTTTTCACTGCGAATGGATTTCCACCCTCTCTGATGGTCACGATTCTGATCTATTATAATTTTTTCACTGTATGGGTTTACCATCATCTCAGACAGTATGCATATCCGTTTAATATCTTCTCTGTTTTTGTGTCTCCCGGTTTTGGAGAGACCCTGATGGATAAGGAATATGTTTCTTAGGTTATGGATTTGATTTAAATCTGCTCTCTATTCCAATATTCGCATTTCTAAAGTTGGTAAAAGTGTAACTCTATAAGCCAGTTGTTTTACGCTAGCCTAATTTTTCTTCATCTGGTAAATAGTTCAAGTTAAAAGTTGAAGGTAATAGAGGCATCGCTATGGAGATAGCGGCCAGTGCCTTTTGAGGTCAAATAAGGGTTAATCCGTTTGGTCCAAGAGCCATCTTGGGGCCTAAAGTGGATTGTAAATGCCCTGGCATTGTTTGTCATGAAGGGAACATTTTGCGAGAGAATGTCTAAAGTGGTGTTGTAGTCAGGGATCCTTCGCCCTTGTTAAATGACAAAGATAGTAGCTCGTTGTCTTAGGTGAAGAAGGATGAACAACTACCAAAAGTGCATCTCAGAATCCATAAAATGCCATGCTTAAATCGAGGGTGTAGATTATTCACCTTGATGATTTCACTAGTTTCAATGACTTCACTAGTTTCAATGTTGGAACACTCGAAGAACAAAGAAAAAATCTGAACATAGGGGATGGACGCCAATTGTGGTGCGGGGTCCACGCGAGCACGCCAACGGACACCCGGCAGTCCACGTTTGTTGTACGACAGGTGCCCATTCACTTCCGACGCGTGTCCAACACATGATGGGGGAACTTTTTAGGGTTTACGTGAGGTTTAGGGTTGGCATTTGCGCGTTTTGCCCGGGCTGCTCTACCACCCTGTGCAATGTTGTTCGGGACCGGTGTGTGGCCGTTTCGGCACCCCGGTAGTGGTCCGCCGGGGTTCCATTGCCCGCGCAGGCCTGCGTCCATGGTTATCCACCTCGTTGCTGTCAGTGAAGCTGATGTGAACCCTTCGACGAGCGCCCTTGTCCCCGTTTTGGTCGGCATTCCTCCTACTCCAGTTCAGTTCACATGGTTTGTAGAGTTGTTTGGCTGGTGGTTTCGTTCGGTGGGCGTTCTCCTTGGTGCACCACTCTCCGTGTTGGCGATCCTGATCACGACAATGTTCGCATCCTCCTGTGCCAGCTGCGGGGTCGTGAAGGTTAGCGACGGCGGTGTCTTCCTTCGGCAGGCATACAAGTAGGGTTTCCCTATCAGCTTCTGAACAGTGTTTATAAACACTCCACCTCGATTCAAGGATGTCGTTAACCCTTCGGCTCGTTTTCTCGGTGGTTGGATGTGTTTGCTTGTCTATTTTGTGTTTGTCCCTCGGCTCTGCGTATTCGATGGCCTTCGGTGTTTCCTATCAGCTTCTCCACAGTGTTTTTTAACACTTCCACAGTGTTTTTTCAACACTTCACATCTCGTCATGGAAGTTTTCATTAACACTTTGGCTCGGGTAGGGTTGTCTCGGCTTTTCTGTGGTTTCTTGGGTTTGTCTGGCAGTTTGCAAGTGCATTATGGGTTACTGTTAGATTAGTTTTTCGGACCCTGTCTGGTTATTGTTTTTATAAAAGTGTAAGCTAAAGTGAACCGCCTGCGATTGTGTAATGTGGTTCTGGTTGCTACTGAACTGAACGCTTTTTTCAAACCCCCCTTGGGTGTCTCTGGTTCTAAGGAAGCTGCTACGGTTCTGGCTATGTGTGCATGGTTGTAACTTGGGACAGGGTCCGAAAAACTGGTATAAACAACTTGCCTCAATTGGCGTCCAGCAGTTTCTCTTTGGGTAATTATACGGTTGTTTACTTGTTCGTTGTTTAGGGTTGGCCTTGCAGGGTTTCGTATGGGATTCTTTGTTTTTCTGTAGCTTATATTGGGCGTTTTTGGGCACATATTTGGCGTTTTTCAGTTGCAGCTTATATCTGGCGTTTTTGGGCATATGCGTTTTTGCAAATGTGGTGGTTGAGGGGTTTTTGGTTTTGGCATGGTATGCACAATTGGGTGGATGAATGATGTTTGCGTTTGGTTTTGGCAGACAAATATTGGGTGGATAAATGAATTTGATTCTGTTAATTTAGGTCATTTTGCTGCAGTAGGTTTCTGAATGATGTGGGAATGAAAATGTTGCCGATATGAAATTTATTGTGTAAGTTTGCTGGTTGAATTATGGATATGCTTACTGTAGGTTGAATTATGGATATGCTTATTGTGTAAGTTTGCTGGTTGAATTATTGTGTAAGTTTGCTTGCCGATATGAAAATTTGTAGTGTAGGTTTTAGGTTTTGATATTCATCTTTATTTCCCTTTACTGTTTGAGGCTGCAAAAGAGGTAAAGGCTGCAATAAGACTTAAGCAACCTTGCATATTTCCCTTGCTTTTGTTGTATTCTTATTTATGAATGAGTTGTTTACATTAAGGTTGATAGTTGGCTACATAATTGCTTGAGACATATTTTTTATTCAATTTTGGTTATAAGGGTCATTGTGAATTTATTGGGTACAAGGGTTGAATTGTGCTTCAATTTGCAAAGGTTCCCTTCGAATTAGGACCACCATATATTCAAGAATAGGTTTTGGCCCAACCATTGGGAATTATGGGAACTGTATGCAACCACACTCATCTTAGTCGATGTCCTTTATGTAGGCTTATGCTTGAGAGGAAATTGCAATGGTTGGTTGGTTGAACGTTGGTTCAATTATGGTTATGCTCGCTGTAATATATAGTGTGAATGTTTGTTGGTTGAATGCTGGTTCAATTATGGCTCAATTATGATTTTGGTTATGTTTCTGGGAATTAGGCAGCAGTATGTTTTTAAACTTGACATTCATCTTTATATTACTGTTTGAGGCTGCAAAATAAGCAGAGTATGTGGATATTCAGTTTGGCATGGCCCCTCATGGATATGAAAATGTTGTGGATTTGAAATATAGTGTGAATGTTGGTTTAAAGCTGGTTCAATTATGGTTATGCTCGCCGTAATATATAGTGTGAATGTTTGTTGGTTGAATGCTGGTTCAATTATGGCTCAATTATGATTTTGGTTATGTTTTTGGGAATTAGGCAGCAGTATGTTTTTGAACTTGACATCCATCTTTATATTACTGTTTGAGGCTGCAAGATAAGCAGAGTATGTGGATATTCGGTTTGGCATGGCCCCTCGTGGATATGAAAATGTTGTGGGTTTGAAATATAGTGTGAATGTTGGTTTAAAGCTGGTTCAATTATGGTTATGCTCGCTGTAATATATAGTGTGAATGTTTGTTGGTTGAATGATGGTTCAATTATGGCTCAATTATGATTTTGGTTATGTTTCTGGGAATTAGGCAGCAGTATGTTTTTGAACTTGACATCCATCTTTATATTACTGTTTGAGGCTGCAAGATAAGCAGAGTATGTGGATATTCGCTCTGGCATGGCCCCTCGTGGATATGAAAATGTTGTGGATTTGAAATATAGTGTGAATGTTGGTTTAAAGTTGGTTCAATTATGGTTATGCTCGCTGTAATATATAGTGTGAATGTTTGTTGGTTGAATGTTGGTTCAATTATGATTTTGGTTATGTTTCTGGGAATTAGGCAGTAGTATGTTTTTGAACTTGACATTCATCTTTATATTACTGTTTGAGGCTGCAAAATAAGTAGATATTTTAGTGAATATTTATGATTTTTGAGTGACTGTTATGGGAGGGACACCAATTGTGGTGCGGGGTCCACGCGAGCACGCCAACGGACACCCGACAGTCCACGTTCGCTGTATGACAGGTGCCCATTCCCTTCCGACTCGTGTCCAGCACATGAGTTGGGAACTTTTTAGGGTTTACGTGAGGTTTAGGGTTGGCATTTTCACGTTTTGCCCGGGCTGCTCTACCACCCTGTGCAATGTTATCCACTTCGGTGCTGTTTCCCATAGTAAGTAGAATGGCATTATTAGAGCATATATGACCTACTATTTTGGCATTATTAGACTTGAATCTACAATGAAATTTTTTTAGACAAAGTAGAATGATGTATGCTCATGTGTATATCTACTTAAATGGTATATGAGTATAGAGAATTTGACCCAACTTCTCCATTAGACCTTACTTTGTGCTCTCCACAATGTCAAGTTGTGTGTAACACCAACCTCAATGCTTATGGTTAACTTCCTTGTTTATGGAAAAAAACATAAATAAATAAGAACTGCCCATTTATAATTAAACAACTGCACTTTATAGCAATAGTACTGAAATACAAATACAATAACTTTATCTGAAGTAGATGTCGAAACAATGCCTTTGTCTGAAAGTAGAAGTCAAAAAGAAAATGCCTTGATCACAAACTACCATTTGGTTGGTCTATACACCGCCTCTGTCTGAAGTACAAGTCAAAACAATGCCTCTGCTTGCAGTAGATGTCAATGATTGGGATTTAGGTTATATCAAGCCCTCACCATGCTTGATTGGGGCTGCACAAAAAGAAAATGCCTTGATCACAAACTACAATTTGGTTGGTCTATACACCGCCTCTGTCTGAAGTAGAAGTCAAAACAATGCCTTTGCTTGCAGTAGATGTCAATGACTGGGATTTAGGTTATATCAAGCCCTCACCATGCTTGATTGGGGCTGCACAAAAAGAAAATAAATTGATCACAGAATACCATTTGGTTGGTCCATACACCTTCTACCCTATTCTTCAAGAGGTTCGTCACCTCCCACATCATTTTCTGTAGGGTTTCCAGCTTGAGACAAGTGGGGTGATCTTACCGAGCATGTTTGATTAGGAAGGGTGGGGTTGGTGGAAACAGATTGAGGCCAATTTACTCCTTGCAACCAAGGAGGAATTGAATAGCCATAGGCCTGACTTGTGCATGGGACCCCTGGAATATTTGCTGGTGTTCGATAAGCTAACATAGGATGGGACCTTGCAGTAGTAGGAATAGAGCTGGGGTGTAAACCTGCAGGATTATAGCGGGGTATCTGAATGTTAATAAGATCCTGGTAGAATCGTGCACTGATTGCAAACGCTTCTAATGATCCTTCCATCATGTTCCTTTCACTGGTTGTTCTTAGAGTATCAGCCATCACATTCCTTTCCTCCATTTGTGATGCACTATTTTGGTTCATCTGTTGCACCTTCCTCGCTTCCTTTGCTTGCCTTGCCAACTGCTTCTGGTGCGCTTTTTCTTGTCGATTAACCTCTCTTGCAATCCTTTCCTGTGCCCGCTGTCCAGCTGCAATCATCCTTGCTTCCTTCTTTTCCTTTGCAAGATCTTTCTTCCTTTGTTTTAATTCCTGCAAATCTTTCTTCTTTCGTTCAGATTCAACCAAGAGGCTCATGTACTCTTCTGAAGTGAGCAGTTGTGAACTCCGGCCCAATCAGAGAATGTCTGTCTGTCCTTCCCTTCCTTGCGTTGACACTCTCTCCATTGGCAACTTTAGGAATCTGCCAAGCCTTGGTGTGTTCCCTGGCAGTGGTTCTTCAGCTATGAGAGGTTCTTCTGCTGCGGTATATTCTTCAGCTGCATCCTCGTTGTCTATGCTAGGATCTACTACCAACCCACCATCAACATAAAAATGGACAATCTCATTTGGCTGCGAAGGCATATTCATGCTTTCATCGCTGGTGGAATCACCAATGTGTCTGTTCAAGTTCATCATGGCCTCTGCCATCCATGATGGTTGAGATACTTGGGTTGGCATTGACAATGTGTGATTGGGGCTGCCGGGACTACGACAACCATCGACCACATTTATATTTTCCCCAGAATCCACTTGTGTGCTGGCTGGACCACCTAAACCCATGTTATCTTCTGCTGCATCATCATCGAATTGTGTATCATAGACCTATTCATCATGGTCAGAAGCACCAACTCCTTCGCAATTTCCTTGAGAAAGGGACATGATGTTGTCCACATCATCTGCCTCTTGCTGGCCATCCAATTGGTCTTTGACATCTTCAAGATCTTCGCCAGCTTCTTGGCCATCCACATCAAATGCTTGGCTACACTGAGTGTCATGCATAAGAGCATCATAATTCAATGGCCAGATACCTGTTCGCCTAAAGCCAGCCTTGATATTGGAGGGTGTGAGAGCCCTTTTGAAAGCCTTGCTTGCAAGCTCAGCTAACTCAAACCTCTTTACCTCTACCCCTGGGTTCTGAGCCATCCATGCAGCACATTCCGACCTGAAATAAGCCTTGAAAGGCCCAAACACACTCACATCCAGGGGCTGCAACCTGTGAGTGGTGTGAGCAGGAAGTGTTAACAAGTCAATTCCCAACCTGTTTGCCTCCTCGATGGTTTGCACAGCAATGTGGCTGCCATGGCCATCTAAAACCAACAGGTGTCTGTTTTCAGGCGAGACACCGCCTGGTACGGATGTTGCAAAGTGGAAAAGCCAATTCAGGAAAAGTTCTTTAGTCATCCATGCATGGGGATGTGCAGCCATGCACGCCCCAGGTTCACAGTTTTGGATATAGTTTTGCAGCCGAGTTTTGCCCTTGAACAAATAAAACCCCGAGATTGCTGAGCCAATTGCATTCACACATGATAGAATGGTTATCCACTCCCTGCTCTTGGGCAGAATCTTCGGCACATTCCTGCTCCCTCTCTTTGCAATGACCCGCATGCCACAATTCCTTCCTGCCTGTAACCCTGTCTCGTCGCAGTTCCAAATATGGTCTGGACTGTAAGAGTGTTTCTCATATGCAGAAGAAAGAGTGTCATAGAACTTGGAAACAACCGTGGGGCGTAGATTCAATGCCCTATCTCTGTCCAAACCCTCTGCAGTTCGTAGCACTAACTCTGGATGCCTTTTTTTGAAACCAGCCCACCAAGACTTACCTGGGAACCCATCTTTGAATGGGTTTGGCCTCCCCTGACAAATTTGAGCAACAGTTGATTTCAGTTGTATCAACTCTAGCCCATGTCCCAATTCGGCCATCTCCTTGCACCACACCACTACCTCCTCCTCCTCTTGTTCAGTCATGACTGTAAGAGGGCCTCTCCTCTTGGTATGGGTCAGGCCATTTATCCAGTAATGGATTGACGTGGGTGCAATCCCATGTTTTTTGGCCGCTGCTCTAACAGAAAACCCCTTGAATTCGACATCGTCAATTGCAGCCAGCATGTCTTCTTTGGTCCATCCTCTAATTGCACTGATTTTCTTCGTTGAAATGGCACCTTGCACTGTGGAAGATGGTGGGAGAATGGGCGATGCTGGAACTGTTGGTGGCGATGGCTCTGTCATTGATGGTGGAACCATAGCATCTACATCTTCCACAGGACCATTCTCAGAATTTGATGTAACAATGTTGTCATTTGGAACACGGGCCCTTTCGTCATCCGATGATGTGCATTGTATCTGGGTACCCCGCTTCCTTGTGTTCCTTGTGCGACGTGCAATATTGACTCTTGGCATCGCTATGAGAATCTGCAACATCCAGATAAATAACATGTGAGTATTATAGATCCTTATGCAATGGAATTACAAACAAATCCACAAAATTGCTCATGTTTAAGATTTCAATGCTGAATGAAATTCTTGCACTTATCTGGGGATTCCATTTTTTTTAGGGAAGCATGCTTTGAAAGATTGGAGAAATGTGATTGATCAAATGAGAACAAAGATGGAATATTGAGTAATGCAATTGTTGAGTCTGGTATGGAGTTTTGGTGGTTTTAATAATTTTCACTTTGTCAATTGCTTAACAATGGAGGTTTGAAAATTGAGAAAATGTGGACTTGTTAAAGAGAAGTGAGTAACACTACTATCACACTGCTATCATGTCTGTATGTTGATTGTGGCCATTTTAATGTTTGCTTGGCTGGTATTGAAATGTTCATATGAATATAGCTTCTCCCAGTGTTAACTCACCCCTGCTCTGCTCGCCTGAGGCTCTTAATATACTGCCCGTGATCTAATTTTTTAGCTACTGAACTATTCATAGATGTCACTGAACTATTAATTATAAGAGTTTGATCATCAATTGCTCTGATGCTTGCACTCTTTCCATAGTCTATTTTGGTTTTATTGCACTTATTGCCATGATACTATTGTTGACAAAAGCTTTGAGATTATGTAAACTATACTGCTTCGAAAGTCAGGATATCAATGGAACTGTACAAAAGCATAGAGATTATGTAAATAATTTTCATATTGTTATGGATATTAAAAGTAATTGAAATAGTTTTCATGTTCCTTTCAACAAGTAGGTTACTGTACATACCTGTCACACAGTGCACACACTGCTGGGTTGTTGATGTATGGCTGACACTGTGCACACAACCTTTGGGCTGTTGATGGATGGTTGAGTCCTGGTTGATAAATGCACTGCTTGGCTGATAAACGCACTGCTTGGCCGAGTCCTGGCTGATACATGCACGCACTGCTGGGCTGTTGATGAATTGAATGGATGTAAATGGGTTCAATTGTGTGCAAAGAGGTTGGTTTATAGTTTTTTATGTTGAAAAAGATTGCATAGGGGAAATGACATGGATTGAAGGGTTAATTCTGGGAATGGGAGGCTGGGATTGATTTGGCACCGATCCAATGGCTAGAGATTTGGGTTTGCATGATCCATGTGCTCTTTGCTGCTGGACAACTGCTTGGGTTCAGTGCAATGCTTGATTTGATGTTCAGATTAATGGATGAAATGAATTTTTTTATTTGCAGAGTTTATGGCATTCGTAGAGGATGGCAGTTCGAATTCTATGAGGGCATTCGTAGAGGACGGCAGTTGGAATTCTGTTTGCTGATCTAATGGTTTAATGGATTTTTAAGATTTTTTTATTTGTAGAGTTTAATGCATTTTTGCTTTTGGGAATTCGTAGAGGTTGGCAGCTCCTTTGGATTTCATGAATTTTAATGGGTGATTTGATTTTTTCAGTGGGTTGGGGCATTTATTGAGGTTGCATGTGTGAGTTGTTGAATAACTCTGTACTAGATGCTGACCCTCCTTTCCACTTGCAATGTGCAGGTGGTAATGGGTGATGGAACACTGGATCCTGCTGCTTGATTGTTGCTTCTCCAGTTGTGGTTCATGAGGGTTGATGTGATGCCCAGGATGTACTTAGTAGATTGAGTATGAGAGGGTTTTTTGATGTTTAATTTGTAATTAATGACAAGACAGAGTGGATTCTCAATTGGACTGGATGGTTTTTAATGTTGGCATTAAATGGACTGAATACTGTGAGCTGGGTCCCAATCAGTTTTAACTCCTATTTTGGACTTAATATAATATATATATGTGCAAAAATAAGTTGTTTAATGTTTTTTAATCTGCTTTGTCATGTGCAAGATTTGGGTGGTTGATGTGACGGGAACCATGACCACTACTGGTTCCCGCACAACAATAGGAGCCTCTCCCCTAATCGTCTTTTGTATTTAACATGGGAAAATCTAGAAAAGTTCAAAAAGCTAGAGGGGGCCCGCAGAAGAGCATTTTCTAGGTAACCTAAAATCTACGTCTTATCCCTTTTTTGAAATTCATGTGCATTTAAAAGAGGAAGGAGTCAAAACATTCAATGGCTTTGCTCATCTAGCGAGTGTTTGACCGGAATCTGGTGATTTGTTTTTTTAATCTGAATTCTTTGTTGCACAAATCATGTTTCTGAATGCATAAATGGATTTAGTGCCCACAAATATGCAGGGCACCCTTCTTTAGCAAATTTAAACACTGTTAGTCGAAATTTCATTTTTTTCATTGGATTTGTGTCGGAAAATGCTATCGGTAACGGGAAAAATCGTCGAATGTTTAGGTTACGCGTTTAAAAGAGTATTTCTTTCATAAAAAATAACATTTCCTTTTCCTTCCCCATCCGAAGGATGACAAGTTGAGTGTTATGTTTCCATTCTCTAATAGAACTCTGGATTTTTTCTTGTGTTTTCCGGTTGGTAGGCTATCCTTAGCATTTACCACTGGAACTTGAAAAGGAAAGCCAGAAGCCCATATACCTAATCAACGTGTTGTGAGTGACTCATCACCAAATGGCTCAAAGGACTACCCCTTGGGTGGAAACTAGATACAAATCCCTTAGGCTTCCAATAGTTCTCCATTGTATGCCTATCAATTATCTCAAGATCCTCCTGAAATTTACTGGAGATAATGGGATCACTTTAAGCATGGGAGGATCCTTCTGGTGTATATGCAATAGGAAAAGCTACATCAATATAGGCCAATAGATGGAACCTCAAGCACGCTTGGAAATCACTATAGACAATAGAGTTGTGAAGGGATTTGTTGTAGTTATGTTGAATATAAGTGGAGACCCATCCGTGTACGTGTATGCTTGGAGTTGTGCATTCTAAGGACATGCATCATCATCCTATTGACCACCTCTGTCTTTCCATCAATCTTAGGCTAGAAAGTAGTCAATTTGGTTATCTTGATGTCCATCATTGACCATAGGATAGACCATAAAGTACCAAGGAACTTATTCCCCCTATCTTAAACAATGTCCCATGGAAGCTAGAATGAACTCAAACATGCTTGAATAAGATCCTAATAGTGGATTTTATTGTGATACTCTTCTTTTAGGGTGCCAAAATGTCCATATGTGGAGAATGGATCAACCACCACAAATACACAATCATTACCTTGCTTGGTTGAGGTTAGGCCTGACATATAATCCATGGAGATTGACTCCCAAGGCTTGTTTGGAGTATATACAGGAGTGTACGACCAATGCTTCTTGATGGTAGGTTTATCGATAACATACACAATGCACGATTGGATATGTTTTTCAATTTCCTCTCAAAGAATTGGCCTGTAAAAGTACTCTATAGTATTACCACTATCATCTTCACACCAAAGTGCCTTTCCACCTAATTGTAATCTACCTACCAAATAAGCTTCTCATTCTCACTTGAAGGAACATAGATATGGCCAAGATGGCATAGAGTTCCATCATGGAAGTGGAAGTATAAATGTTGTAGCAAAGTTAGTATTGTTGTCATACAACTAGCCCCATTCAAAAGTATTGTATCTAAAATAATTAAGCCTTATGGTGAGTGCCACAATCCAATGTCACTCGAGGAAATCCTCAACTTAATTTGTGATGCCCTTCTTGTACACGATGCTCAAGTGGAATGGTTGGAGGTACATGGACTAGTTCTAATGGTGGTTGTTCTACAACTTTCCTTTCATATGCATGAATGATTGGGGATTGTGTTTGGTGTGGATGTTTTTTCCCTCCCAAGAATATAATGCTTTCTCTACAAACATGTCTACATAATAGTGTACATATCCTTGTAGTAAGTCGAGTAGTTGTAAACCATGTCAAAGAGTGTCTCATTATGATAGGCCATCATATGCCCATACTAAGTGAAGATTGGATATATAAAATAATATGAAGAACCTGTCTCAATATCAAATAGTTTTTGCAAGTTTGGTAGAGTGAGGGATGGTGAGAATAGAGATGGAATTTTAGATCCTTTGATGTTTTATGTTGTTCCTTGGCCCAATAAAACTTATCTTTGGCTCCACCCTTAGTCTTGGCTAAGAGGCTAAGTGATATGAGAGAACCCCAAGATGAAACTGTGGCAAAATTTGGTGAGGTCGAAGAAGCTATGGAGCTCTATTAGTGTCTTTGTCATTGGCGAATTGTGAATGACTTGAATGTTTATTAGATCCACATGAACTCCATGCTCATCCATGATGTATCCCAAATGTTGATTTTTCTTCATGTTGAATGGGAAATTCTCTATATTGAAATATAACTTGTGTGACTGTAGAGAACTCAACACTATTGAATGTGATTTGAATTCTCCCCACAGGTTCTATTAAAGATAAGGATGTCACCCAAATATACCACCACAAAAGAATTGGTGAATGGTTGCAAAATATCTTCTATAATCCTCGTGAAAATTGTTTGGGAATTAGTCATATTGAAAGGCATGAACAACAACTCAAATATACCTTCTTTATACTTTAAGGTTGTGTTAGTGATAAAAAATACATGGTATTTTTGAGAGTGTTTTCATCACCTTCTATATGATTTGTCATTTTCTAAGTCTTTTGACCAGTGTCTTAAGCTTCAGGTTTTTCATCAAAGCTCCCGTTGATCATTTTCTCCTAAGATTGTCCATTGACATGCTTTTCAAAAACATTGTTAGTATTGCCTAAGTCCTAGTTTTATGCTACCTTAGATTTGCAATTGTTATTTTTATTAAAATAAAATAACAAATGGTGTGTGCATACAAGTGAACTAAATGTTTTAGTTCTAAGCCCGAGTTTATATATCCTAGCACATATACTTAAGTCCACCAACATAATACAAAGCCATTTCCATGAATCAACTTATTGACTAAACCATTTAACATGCCAAGTCATATTTACATGTTATACCATTCTACCTACTAGCTGCACATTCAAGTCAAGCTACAGGTCAAGCCTTAAGCTAAGCTACGAATCGAGCTATAAACCAAGTCACGAGTCAAGCTGAGAATCAATTCACATTTGAAAACTGCCATTGAATACTCAGCAAATTGATAGCAGTATTTTCATTAGGTTTTCCAGATGATAGAAGGCCGATTTTGTTTATGATGAGGATAGCCGTGTTTTGGCAGGTTGAGGGCATCGAGAAATGCTGAAGAGCATACAAATGTTCAAGCATGCCGAGATCTCAGGCATCAATAACATTATCAAACGCAAAATGTGTTCATAGGGCGATAAAGAGAAACCTATCGAATCTTCTTAATAGAAAATGAAGATGTAGCAGCCGAAAACAACGATTTCGGTGGCTTACTCACTGATAATTTTGGTCCCAAGCCACCAAAAGCACAGGGACGGGTAGAATGAGATTTTTTTTGCACAAGATCTCAGTTTTATCATTCCAAATGACATGGGGATGGTTTCTAAGTAAAGATAATAATTAAAGCCATGCAAACACCGAACATAGAGATGAAGGGGTATCCAAGTTTCAGTTTTGTTAATTGCCAATATGAAGAGCAAACACATGACTACATGCGCCTCCTCATTAGGAAAAGCACATCGAGTAAAAAATGCAAGGGAAGATCTGTCAGGTAGCAGATAAATGGTGGAAATCTATAAACAAACAACGGTTCTCCGTTCTTCATCAATTTCAAGATATGCTGGGTCCTTCTATTGGTGTTCCATTGCACATTGTTGTTGGTGACAGAGATGTTGGAGACTGCAGTGAGACGAACAGACTTGTTGATTGTGCTGCTTATAGTTTTCTTGGGCTGGAGTCTACTGCTTGTGGTTCCTTTTCTGTAAGTAATGTTAATTTTGTCTCTCTCAATGCAATGCCTACGGCATGTGATCAAGATGACTTGCGATTCAGTATTGAAAGAGTTATTGAAACATAGAGTACAGAGCCTCAACAAGAAAGGTTTCAAGAAGAAGAAGCTAATGGTTTTGAAGCATGTGAAAAAGAGGCTGGAGCTACTTCAGAGGGGTGAAGCTTGGTTCTATTTCCTAGAACACTTGGCAACAATAATTATCGATCTTCTATTTTTAGAACACTTGGCAACAATAATTATCAATCAAAGATCAATCTAGATTCCAGATCCACATTCTTAGCAGCAGTTCCATCATTTAAGGAAAAAACAATCGAGGTACTTCAGGTGATAGAGCATTTCTGATGATGAAGATCTACTGCAGCTGTCGACGATTATGAAAGCTAAGGAGACTACTGAGATAAGATTTTACCATGTGAATATGATCTTTTCCTATTTTCTTGCAACTGTTTTTGACTGTCTATTTTTAGCAAATTCGATCCAATTTTTCAGGATCTTGAAACTATTTTGTAAAGGCTATAAAGTCTGAGATTTCTGTAGAAGAAAGGGAGATCAACTTTGGATATGATACTTGGCTTGTACTCCCGAACTTCTCATAACATATCATAAATATAAGCTTCTTTTGCCCATTGTGTTAAGTTTTACCTCTTGTCTATTTTATACTTGTATTTGAATGTTTTATTTCATTTCTTATGCTTATCTAGTGTCTGAGAACTGTCATCTTCTCATTACATTGATAAAATGAGTTTTACAAGTTTTATTTGCTTATAACATTGGCCATTCATATATATATACCTTATGTGTGTTTCTGCTGATATTATAAGATCCATCCATCCATATATCTTATTTGAAACCTCTGAATAGAGTTGGTTAAAAGCCTTGTCAATGTGAATATGTCTATGCATGCTTTGCTTGAGTAAACCTTGCGTTAGTCATCCGACTTGATCCAATTGAGAGAAACATTGAGAAAATTAGTTAAGTTACCAGGCATCTTCGAGATACAACCTAGAAGAGTTTCCTGGAGTGCTAACATTTTGGCGTCGTTGCCGGGGAGAGGAGATTGAAGCTCAGTGTCCTTGGGAGAACGACATAGATCTAGCTTTGATGATAGACAAAGCCTGGACATTTTCTTGGTTGTAATCATCTATCTGGAGACTCCATGAAGGATGAATTCAGTGGCGACTACATTGCCCAGAAATCCGTTGGTGACTCCATTGGTATGACATGAACAAAATCTTAGCGAAAAGGTATGCTTTCTGTGATTTTTCAAAGATTGTTGGTTTCGCTAATCTAGTGCCTAGTAGAGATGAATGGGATTGTATATTCCCAGATTTCGAGGAGAAGATTGGGAAGTACCAGCTGAACATTTGCTGTATTTTCATGACTTCATTCATCGGTTGCAAATTGTGCATGAAGATGTTCATATTAAATTGTTTTGGTATTCATTAGAGCGGATTGCTCGTGATTAGTACCAGTCCCTTCCTATTGTTGAGATATTGTAACTTCTAAGAATATTATATTTGTACTTTATTATTCCAGAGATGTTTCATTCCTCCATGAAGATCTTATTGTATATCCGGAGATGTTTATTCCTCCGTCGGATTGTGGTAACTTGGGTTATTAGACTTCCCTAGTGGGGGTCGGACCTGTATGTGTTATGTGGGTCAAAGGGTTATTAGACCACCCTAGAGGGGTCGGTCCAGTCAGTTGTAATGGGGTTTTTAACCCAGTAATTAAGTTGGGGCCGACCTAGCTTGTGTAAAAGTCAGTCGGGGAACAAGTATAAGTAGAGGAGGATGTTCCTCACTTATCTCACTCATTCATTCACTTGTGAGTGGCGCACTTGTGTGAGAGAGGTTTGCTGTGGAGGAAAAGGAGCTCATGTCTAGGGTTTGCATCTTTGTATTTGCTGGTCATCTATATTGAGGAAGCTTTGCTGGGTTTTCTACCCCATGAGGGTTGCCCAGGATAAATCTGTGTCTCTTGTGTTTATGTTATGCTTGTTGTTTCTTCAGTGATCCTGTATATGCTATTGTTGTGAAATGAAATGCAATGCTGATATTTTCTGTCTTAGCATATTGAATCTTAACATGGTATCAGAGCTAACCTGAAGGAAGGCAATGTATGGCACTTACGACACTTGCTTCACTTGCGACAATTTGAAGGTTAGGGTTTTATATAGCAAAAACCAGTCATTGTGGAACTTTCGCTATAAATCCATTTTGGCGAAGGTTCAGGATATGAAACCTTTACAGGTCGTAGATAAAATTCCCATGTACCTTTTGTCCAAAGGACAACCTCATATTCATTGTACTTTGTGAGTTATGATCAGTACAAGTTAGGGTTTCTGCCTCTTCCAGATCTCAGTCGTAATTAGGTGACCTAGGAAAAAAGGTCATAACTTGGGCTGGGAAGCTCCAAATGAAATTTCGTAAAAAGTAACAGGTAGTAAACAGACTTTACTATCTCAAGAAACTTTTTCAGAGGTTGAAGTTGAACCAGTGACATGTGGAACGCCGTACAATTTTGCTCTCCTGTTTTATCCCATAAACAGGTCATGTTGCGACACTTGGCATAACTCTCTCTCAGAGAATCCAATTGAGGTCAGACCTGTCGGGATGGAAAGATGACAGGCCAGGATTGTAAGTTTTAAACCTTAACAGTGAAATACAAACTTATATTGATTCTTAAGCATTTAACAGAAAATACACAATGGCACACACATTACACAGAGATTTTCACCTGGAAACCCTTAACTGGGAAAAAAACCAGCAAAACTTAGAGCCGCACTGCTCCTTTTCATTATATGTTTACAATATATGGTATTCCACAGCATCTAAAACCCTAATTCGTTTACCCGAAATTAGGTTACAATCCTAATCCCTTTTACCGGGATTAGATAGAGTACAATGGGTTGAAATCACGAAAAAGCAAAAAGCAACCCATTTTTTTTTTGCAGGGATCGTGTTGTACACGTAGAGACCATGTGAAGAGATATAACATACCCAACATTCTCCCACTTGTTGTTCTCTTCACATACAAGAGAAATTTATGACTTCAACAATTCAGGGCAACAATGCCCATGTTCTCTTTACACCAAGAGAACTTCTGAGTACTCACAGACTTTGTCAAAGAGTCTGCAACATTTACCAAAGTGTCAACGTTCTCCAGCAACACTTTGTTTTGTTCAACCATGTCTCTGACGAAATGGTACTGCACATCGATGTGCTTTGTCCTCGAGTGATAAGCAGGGTTCTTTGCCAGAAATATTGCACTTGAGCTATCACAACCAATCTTTACTGCATTCTGAACAAAACCAATACCTGAACACAATCTTTGCAACCATACAGCTTCCTTACTTGCATGGGTAGCTGCCATGTATTCAGCTTCTGTAGTTGAGAGTGCAACTACAGCTTGTCTTCTACTCATCCAACTGATTGCTCCTCCAAATAGATTAAAAACGTAGCCACTTGTAGATCTTCTGTGATCAATATCTCTAGCCCAGTCAGCATCAACAAATCCTTGTATATCTATCTCTCTGTTTAGACCGGGTCTTCCTTGGTAGCAGATTGCAAAATCTGTAGTGCCACGCAAATACCTGAAGACCCTCTTTACTGCAGTCCAATGTTCCTTTCCTGGTTTTGACATGTATCTACTCAAAACTCCCACTGCATGGGCTATATCTGGTCCAGTACAGACCAAGGCATACATCAGACTACCAACTGCACTAGCATAGGGAACATGAGACATGTCCTCTATCTCTTCTTGTGTCGTGGGACACTGTTCTGCAGATAACCTTACACCTACAGGAATGGGCACCTTCACTGGTTTGCTTTCCTGCATATTAAATCTCTTCAATATCGTTTCAACATATTTCCTCTGATTTAACCAGAGTTTCCTGTTTTCACGATCTCTTTTTATTTCCATGCCCAAAATAAAATTTGCAGCACCAAGATCTTTCATGTCAAATTCAGATGATAGCTGATTTTTGACATCCTTGATGATTTCCTTGTTGTTTCCAATTAGCAACATATCATCAACATACAATATTACATAAATAAAATGATCACCAGTTAGCTTAAAATAAACACAGTGATCAGCTTTGCTTCTTGAGAAACCAAGTCCCAGTATATAGGTATCAAATTTTTGATACCACATTCTTGGAGATTGTTTCAATCCATAGAGAGATTTTTTCAACTTACAGACAAGCTCCTTTCTTCCTTTCACCACAAACCGTTCTGGTTGCTTCATATAGATCTTTTCATTAAGATTTCCATGTAGGAAAGCCGTCTTTACATCCATCTGTTCTACTTCAAGGTCAAAAGCAGCAGAAATAGATAGAAGAAATCTAATAGAAGTCAATTTTGCAACGGGTGAAAAAATCTCACCAAAATCGATGCCCTCAATTTGGGAATAACCTTTCGCTACTAGTCAAGCCTTGTAATTCTCCACTTTACCTGCTGCATTTAACTTCTTCTTGAATACCCATTTGCTTCCAATAGGCTTTCTTCCTTCTGGCAAGTCAACCAAATCCCATGCCTCATTTTTGTCCAAGGCATCCATTTCTTCTATCATGGCCTTCTTCCATAGTTTACTATCTTCTGAATCCATTGCCTCTTTAGCAGTTCTAGGATCATGGCCTTCTTCCATAGTTTACTATCTTCTGAATCCATTGCCTCTTTAGCAGTTCTAGGATCATCATCAGTAATAGATAACCCAAAATTAGAACGAAAATCAGGGGGACTGTACCTTTCAACTTGCCTTCTTACTCGGTCAGATCTCCTCAATATCGGAGTCTGTGGATCCGCCTCTTCATCTGATTCAGACGATTCTGCCTCCTCATCTGATTCAGACGAATCTGGTTCCTCAAAAGAGTCACCTCTTTCATCCTTGATATCAAAGTATAGCTTCTCTGAACCCTTTTCCTTTGGTACATTCTCAATCTTGGAAGTGCTTTCAGCTTCTCTGAAGATCACATCTCGACTGTAAACTGTTTTTCTTTTTACTGGGTTCCACAGCTTGTAACCTTTTACTCCATCCTTGTAACCAATGAAGATACATTTTTCCGCTTTATTATCCAACTTGCTCCTTTTCTCCTTTGGAACATGTACAAAAGCATCACACCCAAACACTCTGAGATGAGAGAGAGAGGGTTTCTTACCAGTCCAAACCTCATGAGGTGTCTTGTCAACCAACGTTGATGTGGGTGTCCTATTCAATAGGTAACACGCAGTGTCAACAGTTTCTGCCCAGAATTGTTGTGTTAGCCCTGCACCACTGAGCATACTCCTTGCCTTTTCCATCAATGTTCTGTTCATCCTTTCTGCAACCCCATTCTGTTGAGGTGTGTATGGAGTAGTCTTTTGCCTTGCTATTCCACACGTTTTACAGAACTCCTCAAATTCACTTTCACAGAATTCTCCACCGTTATCTGTTCTGAGTACTTTTGTTTTCTTTTCAATTTGATTCTCTACAAGAGCCTTAAATTCTTTGAATCTTTTAAAAACCTCAGATTTCTTACACAGGAAATAAATCCAAGTTTTCCTTGAGAAATCATCTATAAATGAAACATAATACACAGATTTACCAAGTGATGGAACAGGCACAGGTCCAAAAACATCATTGTGTATTAACTCTAAGATTCCTTTAGCTCTTACAACACTAGATGAGAATCTTACCCGATTCTGTTTACCATATAAGCAATGTTCACAGAAATCAAAGTCTAATGTGAAATCAGACATGCCTTCAGCCATACTTTTACCTTGTAATAGTCGAAGACCCTTCTCTCCAATATGTCCCAGCCTTTGATGCCATAGCGATGTCTTCTCACTAGAGACAGTAAGGACTCTGTCTCCTTCATTTTTACCCTAAGGAACAATAGTATTGTTACATCCATTTTTGAAGGTGCTTCCCAACAACTTGTATAGAGTTCCAATCCGAACTCCCCTCATCAGCACCAGTGATTCTCGAACCATCTTGCATGTGTTCTTTTCAAATAAAGTTTTCACACCTGCATCATCCATTTTACTTACAGATATAAGGTTTCTAGCCAGCTTTGGAATGTGCAGAACCCCGGGAAGAGTTTTAACCCTTCCATCTTTGAGCAGTAGCTTGATATTTTCTCGACCTATGATTTTCGCCACCGAGTTTTCTCCCAGAAATACATCTCCTCCATCATACTTTTCGTATTCAGAAAACCACTCCCTGTGAGGAGTCATATGATAAGACGCACCTGAGTCAATCAACCACGAATCATGCTCTGCATGTGTACTTGAAGATGCCATATACACATCTCCTCCTTCCTCTGTAGATTCTTTCCCATCTGCGGATGGAGCATCATTAGGTCCTCTGCTTTTATCAGTATTTTTGGATTTACAATCCTTCTTGTAATGCCCAGCTTTACCGCACTTCCAACATTTTCTTACAGAAGGTCCTGGAGATTTAGATCTCCCTCTAGATTTAGATCTACCACCTGAATACTTATTTTTAGATCTGTCTCCAGGGCGACCTCTTACAAATAAGGCATCCTTGGTTGCACTATCTATGGATCTCCGCCTCATTTCCTCCGATAGTAGGGATGCAACCACATCATCGAAGTTTAGTGTGGTTGCATTACTCCCAATAGCTATAACCAGATTATCCCATGAATCTGGCAAAGAGCACAACCGACTAATACATTTTTCATCATCAGCAATTGTAATACCAACAGATGTCAACTGAGTTATTAGAGTATTGAAGGCGTTTAGATGCTCCGACACAGAGTCTCCATCAGTCATCCTCAGAAGGTACAATTTCTTTCGCAGAAATAACTTATTTACCAGGGACTTTGACTGATACAGATTTCCCAGTTTATCCCATAGCTTCTTTGCACTGTCTTCTCCAGATACGTTCACCAATACCGAATCTGCGAGGCAAAGACGAATGGTGCTCCTTGCTTTTCTTTCCAGCTTTTTCCATTCTTCTTTTACCGCACCAGTGGGCATGGTACCTGGATCTACTGCAATCCATTGTTTTCTATCTACCAGAAGATCTTCCATTTTGAGCTTCCATATCTCAAAGCTCTGGCCATTAAATTTCTCAATCTCGAATCTAGAACTGTTCGCCATTCTTTTAAAGAATAAATCACCGCTGCAAAGCTCCCACTGAAACTAGGTTTATCACAAATCCAAGATCGAGCCAAACCCTTGGAAACAAAGGTGTCCCTCTGAACCCAAAAAATGCCCTGATACCAAATGTAAGTTTTAAACCTTAACAGTGAAATACAAACTTATATTGATTCTTAAGCATTTAACAGAAAATACACATGGCACACACATTACACAAAGATTTTCACCTGGAAACCCTTAACCGGGAAAAAAACCAGGAAAACTTAGAGCCGCACTGCTCCTTTTCATTATATGTTTACAATAAATGGTATTCCGCATCATCTAAAACCCTAATTCGTTTACCCGAAATTAGGTTACAACCCTAATTCCTTTTACCGGGATTAGATAGAGTACAATGGGTCGAAATCGCGAAAAAGAAAAAAGCAACCCAATTTTTTTTTTGCAGGGATCGTGTTGTACACGCAGTGACCATGTGAAAAGATATAACATACTCAACAAGGATATCATAGAAATTTTTTTTAGAACCTGTGGATTGAAAAGTTCAGAGTTATAGCAAAAACAATCAGGTACATATTTATGTCAAAACAAATTTATTTTTGAGCACATTCATTCATGGCTTCCGGAATTTAGGGTTTCAGAGAAAGTTGGAATTTTAGTAATCGGAGACCACGGTTGGATGCTACTCATCAAAATCGAAATTTAGAGACCGATATCAAAATTTTTGGTTGGTCAAAAGAGTGGGCTTGATCAAACCCCAGTTCGGGATTTTGATCGGAAAAGTGGAAAATTAGGGCTTCAACAAAAGTTGGAATTTTTGAAGTCTGTGACCACGGCTGGAAGCCCCTAAAAAAAAAAGAGTTTAGAGCCTTGGATCGAACCTTTTGATTGGGAAGAAGGGTGGGCTTCATCAAACCCTAGTTCGGGATCCTGTCGAGAAGATCCAAAAGTTTCGAAGGCAATTTTGAGGGGTCAAATTTTGGAGATTTCAAAATTGAAGTATGCTAGTTTGATCACCTCAGCAAGACACATTCAGAAGTGTGAAAGTCAAAGTTTGAATTTTTAGGGTTTCTCTGACAAACCCTAATCGAGCTCTAGGTCCAGTTTCAGGGGGATTTGAGGCTAAGGCCTTACATAAGAAGACTACAAGAATTTCCTGACAGGTAAGACTTGAGGAAATACAGGTATGTGTTGAAATCTGTTCATGGTTAAGTTCATGATATGTTTGTCTTCATATTATTTAGGTTAGTACAATCTTGATTAATGTTAGACTTGTCTTGTTACCTTAGTAAAAGTAAGAATGCATTGGAATGATAGAATACATTTACTGATTAGGGTTATGACACTTATGATTGTACTAATGCACCCATGGTGTTGTATGAGGAATGATGTTGTCTGCAAACAAAAGACAGGTACATCAAGAAAGACAAATCAAGTTCTATGACCATGATGACATAAAGACAAAGACTCATCCATAATCTTTGATCACATAGAAGTTCTACTTACGAGGTATGTATGAGTTTGTTCTATTATGCTTAACCTATGAGATATGCAGGTTCTAGCACACGATCTCTAAATCATTGAAGAGAACAAAAGAAGATATTGTTTAGGTATGTTAGACATAAATAAGCAAGTATACTAATCCAGGTATGTTTTCCTATGTCAAGTTAGAATCCTACTTTGTGCTAGGATCTTAGTATACCCATGTATTGAATGATCATGACCATACATATTCAAGATTATTTAGAATTATAATGTTTTGATAATATTGAGATTATACTAATGAATGTATGTTTGTGTATGAGATCATGAGGATGACACTAGTGCACACTTGAGCATGCACAGTGGTACAGATTGAATAGAAGTTCAAAAGAAATATAGAAGATAAAGCGGGAGGAAACCACACAAACATAAAAGATAAGTATTTGAGTTGTTATTTGAAACAGTAAATGATATCGCTTGTAATAGATTGCATGCATATTTAGAATATATCATGCTGAGTGTAAACGTTCATATAGCATTGAACATTATACTACTAATATGCATATGATTGGTAAGTTGGACAAACATTCCATTATTGCTTGTCTAGAATGAAACCTCTTTGCTGACATGCTGAGAGCTGTGCACACTCTTGATGGTATGTTTTGGTAGAGATGGAAGGCATCTAGATAGCCACTATATGCATACAGGATATGGAAAAGTGTTGTGCCAAAGTATTGGTCAAGATAGTTGCATAACTATGTAAATGATATCTGTATGCATAATAGGTTATCATGTCAACATGATTTGATGATTATGAAGCATTCCTAATCATATACTTAATCTTGATTTGTAGGAAAGATCATGAAGAATGATGAACACCGAACAAGTGATGGATGTTCAACAAAAAGATTTACAAATCAAACATAATATAGAAGGCTCGTGGCTAGAAGATTCTCTTAGAAAGAGGAAGAGAATCATGATGAGATGTTTGCTCCAAGTGGATAGATAAGACCATTATCTTAATGATATAATTGAAGAAGAAGTGCGAATCAAGGATTCAATTGAAGAAAGCTCTATTCGGGTACCCGGGATTGATAGTCAATTGATGAGCTTAATGATCACCATGGTTGATGTGGATCTCAACCTTTGCAACAAAGTTGAATATGGTTTCTATACACAGATGACATGGATGCAAGAAGGAACTCACCACAGAGTTCGAATGATATTGAGGCTCATATCAGTAGACCCATCTAACGAGAGATGGCATAGATAGATATGCAGAAGATCACTCAAATGCAGAGTGTGAATGATGTTCAGTCACAAAGGAAGAATTGATAGTTTCTTGATAAGCTTGGCCTTTACCAAAAGTAAAGCTGATCCGTTACGAATGATGAACATGTCATACTATTACTGTATGTGGATGATCTATTTTTACAAACAAATCATGAAAAGAAAGAAGAAGATGGCTGCAGAAATGAAAATGAAAGATCTCAGATTGATGCATTACTTCCTAGGTATGGAAGTATGGAAAGGCTCAGAAGGAATCTTTCTCATCCCGAGAAAGTATGCTGTGGAAATCTTGAGAAGAATTGATATGTTTGCATGTGAAGCCATGGCCACTCTCATGGGTTCCGACTTGAAGTTGTTAGATGATAACTCCTCAGAGTTAGTTGATGTGACTCTGTACAGACATATTATTGGGTCGTTGATGTATCTGACGAATACCAGGGCAGATATATGCCTTGCTGTGAACACCTTGAGTCAGTATCTAGTGGAAACTAGATGTGTTCACCTGATAGTTTCAAAGCATGTGATGAGGTACCTAAAGGATACGATAGACTTTGATATATGTTATCTTGGGGATCATGACTTCAAATGGCTACACAGATGTTGATTGGGCAGAAAGTGTATCAGACAGGAAGAGCACATCGAGAGGATGTTATTGTTTGGGATCAACCATGATCTCCTGGCTTAGCAAGAAGCAGTCTAGTGTGGCTCTCAGCACAAGCGGAATATATGGCTTTTTGCTCTGCTAGTTGTGAAGCGGTATGGCTTCAGGATTGTTTGACTTAGAGATAGACCCAACTGTGATCCTATGTGACAAACAGAGTTGTATCAAGATGGCAGAGAATCTAGTGTTCCATGATAAGTCAAAGTACATAGAGATATGACATTTATATATACAAGATATGGTGCAGAAAGGAACTATAAAGTTCGAATTTGTAACAAGTTACCGATGTACTAACCAAACCTCTACCTCAAGTGAACAAGTTACCGATGTACTAACCAAACCTCTACCTCAAGTAAAGTTTGAGTATTTCCGAGACAAGCTTGGTAGGACGTCCTCGAAAGGGGGAGTGATGTAGACACTAATGATGAGATTGCCCGCATTGACAATGAAGTCGATGATGAGGATACCTGTATCGATGATATGCTTAATTTGATTGATGATGATATGTAGGATACCTGTATTACTTGTATTGATTATATGTATACATGTATGATGAGGGTACCTATATTGGTGATGCCGACAGAGAGGTTGGTGGATGGTCCTTAGACAGGGTCTAAGTTGACAAGGGGATTGCATCATCCTTGAACACATGTTCTAAAAGGATCCATAGACATATGTCTCCAAGAAAGAAGAGGTATTGCATCATCCTTGAACATATGTTCTAAAAGGATCCGTAGACAGATGTTTCTGAGAAAGAAGAGGGATTTCATCATCCTTGAACACATGTTCTAAAAGGATCCGTAGACAGTTGTCTTCAAGAATGAAGTCCTTGGTGGACAGGTGGGGATTGTATCGTCCCCAGACTTCGGTCCCTTGAATTGAGCCATAGACATGATGTCTCCGAGAATGAAGTCCCTAGTGGACAGGATGGGATTGGATCATCCTTGGATTTTTGGTCCCTTGAATTGAGCCGTAGACATGATGTCTCCAAGAATGAAGTCCCTAGTGGACAGGATGGGATTGGATCGTCCCTGGATTTTTGGTCCCTTGAATTGAGCCGTATACATGATGTCTCCGAGAATGAATTCCCTAGTGGACAGGATGGGATTGGATCGTCCCTGGATTTTTGGTCCCTTGAATTGAGCCATAGATATGATGTCTCTGAGAATGAAGTCCCTAGTGGACAGGATGGGATTGGATCGTCCCTGGATTTTTGGTACCTTGAATTGAGCCGTAGACATGATGTCTCCGAGAATGAAGTCCCTAATGGAAATGATGGGATTGGATCGTCCCTGGATTTTTGGTCCCTTGAATTGAGCCGTAGACATGATGTCTCCGAGAATGAAGTCCCTAGTGGACATGATGGGATTGGATCGTCCCTGGATTTTTGGTCCCTTGAATTGAGCCGTAGACAGAGGTCTCCGAGAATTGAATGATAGGACTGGATCGTCCCTGGACCTCGGTTCAAAAGGTACATGATAGGACTGGATCGTCCCTGGACCTTAGTTCAAAAGGTACATGATAGGACTGGATCGTCCCTCGACCTCAGTTCAAAAGGTACATGATAGGACTGGATCATCCCTGGACCTCGGTTCAAAAGGTACATGATAGGACTAGATCGTCCCTGGACCTCGGTTCAAAAGGTACATGTTAGGACTGGATCGTCCTTGGACCTCGGTTCAAAAGGTACATGATAGGACTGGATCGTCCCAGGACCTCGATTCAAAAGGTACATGATAGGATTGTATCATCCATGGACCTATGTCCTAAAGAGAGCGGGATTGATCATCCTATAAATGATCGTGTGTATTGCAGAGTATTTGATGCTGATGATCATGTGATGACGATGCTGATGATCGTGTGATGACGATGATGATGACGATGCTGATGATCGTGTGATGACAATGATGATGACGATACTGATGATCATGTGACAATGATGCTGTTGATTGTGAGGATCTAGATGATCATATTGTTGCAGCTGTTCAAAGTGCTATAGAAAATTCGGTACTGAAGATGTTGATGTTCCAGTATTGAATATCTTGAAGTAACTGGTTGAGTTACTGATGATATTGAGAAAGCTTCCAATGATTTATAAATGTATCATGTATGATGTTGATGACTCCTTGCTCCTGTAGATGTTGTTATAATATCCTTCTCGTTAAGGGGGAGTGTTGAGATATTGTAACTTCTAAGAATATTATATTTGTACTTTATTATTCCAGAGATGTTTCATTCCTCCGTGAAGATCTTATTGTATATCCGGAGATGTTTATTCCTCCGTCGGATTGTGGTAACTTGGGTTATTAGACTTCCCTAGTGGGGGTCGGCCCTGTATGTGTTATGTGGGTCAAAGGATTATTAGACCACCCTAGAGGGGTCGGCCAAGTCAGTTGTAATGGGATGTTTAGCCCAGTAATTAAGTTGGGGCTGACCTAGCTTGTGTAAAAGTCAGTCGGGGAACAAGTATAAGTAGAGGAGGATGTTCCTCACTTATCTCACTCATTCATTCATTTGTGAGTGGCGCACTTGTGTGAGAGAGGTCTGCTGTGGAGGAAAAGGAGCTCATGTCTAGGGTTTGCATATTTGTATTTGCTAGTCATCTATATTGAGGAAGCTTTGCTGGGTTTTCTACCCCATGAGGGTTTCCTACGATAAATCTGCATCTATTGTGTTTATGTTATGCTTGTTATTTCTTTAGTGATCCTGTATATGCTATTGTTGTGAAATGAAATGCAATGCTGATATTTTCTATCTTAGCATATTGAATCTTAACACCTATTGTCAATATCAGCTCTTTGGCATATTTTCATTCTGCCTTTCATGTGTTTTGCAAAGGAATATTTTCAGTTGATCTTTTATATCCTGAATGTTTTCATGAATTTAGTTTGTTGAATAAAGATTCAGATTGTCATGAAGGACATGCTGAAATAGGAGACACCTCTCGTTATGACCGAGATATTGATGATCTTTAGGATGATAACCATAGTATAGATGCTTTTGACATAATATCAAATGCACCTACTGACTTAGGGTGTCATGAAGTTGAGATTGTCCCCTTTGGAAACCCGAATGATGATGAGCAGGTCTTTACATTAGCATGTGACAGATTTGAATATGCAGCACATAGTAAGGGCATCCCTCAGATTTTTTATTTGCAGACAAAGGGAGAGTGCAGCAAATATGAAGAGGAAGATGATGAGCTGAAAAGCTCAGATCAACAACCCATCCTATATGACTCTCTGACAGAAGTTGAGCAGTCCACATTCAGCATTGGGATCAGTGAAAGCAATCAGCATCTTAAATACAGTCAGTTGGAAAAACAGTTTAAAGAGGTATTCCTTTATGGTTTTAATGACCCTATTGCAAACTATTTGGAATCTATGAGCAACATTTGTGTTAAAGTATTTTTGTCAGATGAAAGTTGGCTTTATCATCTGTTCAAACCACTTTTCTGTTGGCTATGCATTCCATTAATTTTTGGGTCAAGATCAAGAACATGTTCAATAAATCAGTTTCTGATATGGCTTCATTGGAAGCATGAGTTTACTTGATTAAGAAGCAGTACAATGGTTAGAGTAGGAGTAGATAAGAAAATAAGCTCGCTCTAAGAGCAGATAGATTATGTTCAGTTGTTGATTTCTTGATAAGCAAGAGCAGGCTACAGAAAGGCTACACGCCAGCTACAGGTTTGCAAGGGATCAATTTGAAAGGCCAGATGAATCCATAGCCCAATGGTAAAGGCGACTGGAACTACTAGGTTCTTGAAGCCTCGCAGGGAGGTCTCCATCCCAGTTGGAGCCAAATGTTAGTGATAAAAAATACATGATATTTTTTAGAGTGTTTTCATCACCTTCTATATGATTTTTCATTTTCTAAGTCTTCTGATCAGTGTCTTAAGCTTCAGGTTTTTCATTAAAGCTCCCGTTGATCATTTTCTCCTAAGATTGTCCTCTGACCTGCATTTCAAAAACATTGTTAGTATTGCCTAAGTCCTAGTTTTATGCTACCTTAGATTTGCAATTGTTATTTTTATTAAAATAAAATAACAAATGGTGTGTGCATACAAGTGAACTAAATGTTTTAGTTCTAAGCCTGAGTTTATATATCCTAGCGCATATACTTAAGTCCACAAACATAATACAAATCCATTTCCATGAACCAACTTATTGACTAAACCATTTAACATTCCAAGTCATATTTACATGTTATACCATTCTACCTGCTAGTTGCGCATTCAAGTCAAGCGACAGGTCAAGCCTTAAGCTAAGCTATGAATCGAGCTATAAACCAAGTCACGAGTCAAGTTGAGAATCAATTCACATTTGAAAACTTCCATTGAATACTCAACAAATTGACAACAGTGTTTTCATTGGGTTTTCCAGATGACAGAAGGCCGATTTTGTTTGTGATGAGGATAGCCATGTTTTTACAATGTTTTGACAGGTTGAGGGCATTGAGAAATGCTGAAGAACGTACAAATGTTCAAGACTACCGAGATCTCAGGCATTAGTAACATTATCAAACGCCAAATGTGTTCATAGGGCCATAAAGAGAAACCTATTGGATCTTCTTAATAGCAAATGAAGATGTAGCAGCTGAAAACAGGGATTTTGGTGGCTTAATCACTGATAATTTTGGTCCCAAGCCACCAAAAGCACAGGGACGGGCAGAATGAGATTCTTTTTGCACAAGATCTCAATTTTATCATTCCAAATGACATGGGGATGGTTTCTAAGTAAAGATAATAATTAAAGCCATATAAACACCGAACATAGAGATGAAGGGGTATTCAGGTTTCACTTTTGTTAACTGCCAATATGAAGAGCAAACACATGACTACATGCGCCTCCTCATCAGGAAAAGCACATCTAGTAAAAAATGCAAGGGAAGATCTGTCAGGTAGCAGATAAATGGTGGAAATCTATTAACAAACAATGGTTCTCCGTTCTTCATCAATTTCAAGATATGCTGGGTCCTATTGGTGTTCCATTGCACATTGTTGTTGGTGATAGAGATGTTGGAGACTACAGTGAGATGAACAAAATGTTGATTGTGCTGCTTAAAGTTTTCCTGGGCTGGAGTCTACTGCTTGTGGTTCCTTTTCTGTAAGTAATGTTAATTTTGTCTCTCTCAATGCAATGCCTACGGCATGTGATCAAGATGACTTGCGATTCGGTATTGAAAGAGTTATTGAAACATAGAGTATAGAGCCTCAACAAGAAAGGTTTCAAGGAGAAGAAGATAATGGTTTTGAAGCATGTGAAAAAGAGGCTGGAGCTACTTCAGAGGGGTGAAGCTTGGTTCTATTTCCTAGAACACTTGGCAGCAATAATTATCGATCTTCTATTTTTAGAACACTTGGTAGCAAGAATTATCGATAAAAGATCAATCCAGATTCCAGATCCACATTCTTACCAGCAGTTCCATCATTTAAGGAAAAAAAAATCGAGGCACTTCAGGTGATAGAGCATTTCTGCTGATGAAGATCTACTGCAGTGGTCGACGATTATGAAAGCCAGGGAGACTATTGAGATAAGATTTTACCATGTGAATAGGATCTTTTCCTATTTTCTTGCAACTGTTTTTGACTGTCTATTTTTAGCAAATTCGATCCAGTTTTTCAGGATCTTGAAATTGTTTTATAAAGGCTATAAAGCCTGAGATTTCTGTAGAAGAAAGGGAGATCAACTTTGGAGATGATACTTGTCTTGTACTCCCGAAATTCTCATAGCATATCATAAATATAATTTTCTTTTGCCCATTGTGTTAATTTTTACCTCTTGTCTATTTTATGCTTGTATTTGAATGTTTTATTTCATTTCTTATGCTTATCTAGTGTCTCAGAACTGTCATCTTCTCATTACACTGATAAACTGAGTTTTACAAGTATTCTTTGCTTATAACATTGGCCATTCATATATATATGCCTTGTGTGTGTTTTTGCTGATATTATAAGATCCATCCATCCATATATCTTATTTGAAACCTCTGAACAGAGTTGGTTAAAAGCCTTGTCAATGTGAATATGTCTATCCATGCTTTGCATGAGTAAACCTTGTGTTAGTCATCCAACTTGATCCAATTGAGAGAAAGATTGAGAAAATTAGTTAAGTTACCAGGCATCTTCTAGATACAACCTAGAAGAGTTTCCTGGAGTGCTAACATTTTGGAGCCGTTGCCGGGGAGAGGAGATTAAAGCTCAATTTCGTTGGGAGAATGACACAGATCCAACTTTGATGAGAGACAAAGCCTGGACATTTTCTTGGTTGTAATCATCTATCTAGCGACTCCATGAAGGACGGATTCAGTGGCGACTCCATTGCCCAGAAATTTGTTGGCGAATCCATTGGTTGACATGAACAAAATCTTAGCGAAAAGGTATGCTTTCTCTAATTTTTCAAAGATTGTTGGTTTCGCTAATCTAGTGCCTAGTAGAGATGAATGGGATCGTAGTATTCAAAGATTTCGAGGAGAAGATTGGGAAGTACCAGTTGAACATTTGCTGGATTTTCATGACTTCATTCATGGGTTGCAAATTGTGCATGAAGATGTTCAAATTAAATTGTTTTGGTATTCATTATAGGGAATTGCTCGTGATTGGTACCAGTCCCTTCCTATTGCCAGTATCATCTCTTTGGCAGATTTTCATGCTGCCTTTCATGTGTTTTGCAAAGGAATATTTTCAGTTGATCTTTTATATCCTGAATGTTGTCATGAATTTAGTTTGTTGAATAAAGATTCAGATTGTCATGAAGGACATGCTGAAACAGGAGACACCTCTCGTTATGATCGAGATATTGATGATCTTTAGGATGATAACCATAGTATAGATGTTTTTGACATTGTATCAAATGCACCTACTGACTTAGGGTGTAATGAAGTTGAGATTGTCCCCTTTGGAAACTCGAATGATGATGAGCAGGTTTTTACATTAGCATGTGACAGATTTGAATATGCAGCAGATAGTAAGGGCAACCCTCAGATTTTTGATTTGCAGACAAAGGGAGAGTGCAGTAGATATGAAGACGAAGATGATGAGATGAAAAGCTCAGATCAACATCCAATCCTATATGACTCTCAGACAGAAGTTGAGCAGTTGACATTCAACATTGGGATCAATGAAAGCACTCAACATCTTAAATACAGTCAGTTGGAACAACAGTTTAAAGAGGTATTCCTTTATGGTTTTAATGACCCTATTGCAATCTATTTGGAATCTATGAGCAACATTTGCGTTAAAGTATTTTTTTCAGATGAAAGTTGGCTTTATCATCCATTCAAAGCACTTTTTTGTTGGCTATGCATTCCATTATTTTTCGGGTCAAGATCAAGAACAGGTTCAATAAATCAGTTTCTGATATGGCTTCATTAGAAGCATGAGTTTAATCGATTAAGAAGAAGTACAATGGTTAGAGTAGGAGTAGATAAGAAAATAAGCTCGCTCTAAGAGTAGATAGATTATGTTCAGTTGTTGATTTCTTGATAAGAAAGAGCAAGCTACAGGAAGGCTACACGTAGGCTATAGGTTTGCAGGGGATCAATTCTAAAGGATAGATGACTCCATAGCCCAATGGTAAAGGCGCCTGGAACTACTATGTTCTTGGAGCTTCGCAGGGAGGTCTCCATCCTAGTTGGAGCCAGATGTTAGCGATAAAAAATACATGATATTTTTGAGAGTGTTTTCATCACCTTCTATATGATTTGTCATTTTCTAAGTTTTCTGACCAGTGTCTTAAGCTTCAGGGTTTTCATAAAAGCTCCCGTTGATCATTTTCTCCTAAGATTGTCCTCTGACCGGCATTTCAAAAACATTATTAGTATTGCCTAAGTCCTAGTTTTATGCTACCTTAGATTTCCAATTGTTATTTTTATTAAAATAATAAAACAAATGGTGTGTGCATACAAGTGAACTAGATGTTTTAGTTCTAAGCCCGAGTTTATATATCCTAGCGCATATACTTAAGTCCACCAACATAATACAAAGCCATTTCCATGAATCAACTTATCGACTAAACCATTTAACATGCCAAGTCATATTTACATGTTATACCATTCTACCTGCTAGCTGCGCATTCAAGTAAAGCTACAGGTCAAGCCTTAAGCTAAGCTACGAATCGAGCAATAAACCAAGTCATGAGTCAAGCTGAGAATCAATTCACATTTGAAAACTACCATTGAATACTCAGCAAATTGACAACAGTATTTTCATTGGGTTTTCCAGATGACAGAAGGCTGATTTTGTTTATGATGAGGATAGCCATTTTTTTCAGTGTTTTGACAGGTTGAGGTCATCGGGAAATGCTGAAGAACGTACAAATGTTCAAGGTTGCCGAGATCTCAGGCCTCAGTAACATTATCAAATGCCAAATGTGTACATAGGGAGATAAAGAAAAACCTATCGGATCTTCTTAATAGAAAATGAAGATGTAGCAGCCGAAAACAGGGATTTTGGTGGCTTAATCACTGATAATTTTGGTCCCAAGCCACCAAAAGCGCAGGGATGGGAAGAATGAGATTCGTTTTGCACAAGATCTTAGTTTTATCATTCCAAATGACATGGGGATAGTTTCTAAGTAAAGATAATAATTAAAGCCATGAAAACACCGAACATAGAGATGAAGCGGTATCTAGGTTTCAGTTTTGTTAACTGGCAATATGAAGTGCAAACGCATGACTACATGCGCCTCCTCATCAGGAAAAGCACATCGAGTAAAAATTGCAAGGGAAGATTTGTCAGGTAGCAGATAAATGGTGGAAATCTATAAAAAAACAATGGTTCTCCGTTCTTCATCAATTTCAAAATATACTGGGTCCTTCTATTGGTGTTCCATTGCACACTGTTGTTGGTGATAGAGATGTTGGAGACTGCAGTGAGACAAACAAACTTGTTGATTGTGTTGCTTATAGTTTTCCTGGGCTGGAGTCTACTGCTTGTGGTTCCTTTTCTGTAAGTAATGTTAATTTTGTCTCTCTCAATGCAATGCCTACGGCCTGTGATCAAGATGACTTGAGATTCGGTATTGAAAGAGTTATTGAAACATAGAGTACAGAGCCTCAACAAGAAAGGTTTCAAGAAGAAGAAGCTAATGGTTTTGAAGCATGTGGAAAAGAGGTTGGAGATACTTCAGAGGGGTGAAGCTTGGTTCTATTTCCTAGAACACTTGGCAGCAATAATTATCGATCATCTATTTTTAGAACACTTGGCAGCAATAATTATCGATCAAAGATCAATCCAGATTCCAGATCCACATTCTTAGAAGCAGTTCCATCATTTAAGGCAAAAACAATCGACGCACTTTAGGTGACAGAGCATTTCTGCTGATGAAGATCTACTAAAGCTGTCGACGATTATGAAAGCCAGGAAGACTATTGATATATGATTTTACCATGTGAATAGGATCTTTTCCTATTTTCTTGCAACTGTTTTTTACTGTCTATTTTTAGCAAATTCGATCTAGTTTTTCAGGATCTTGAAACTATTTTGTAAAGGCTATAAAGCCTGAGATTTCTGTAGAAGAAAGGGAGATCAAATTTGGATATGATACTTGGCTTGTACTCCCGAACTTCTCATAGCATATCATAAATATAAGCTTCTTTTTACCATTGTGTTAGGTTTTACCTCTTGTCTATTTTATACTTGTATTTGAATGTTTTATTTCATTTCTTATGCTTATCTAGTGTATGAGAACTGTCATCTTCTCATTACACTGATAAATTGAGTTTTACAAGTATTCTTTGCTTATAAAATTGGCCATTCATATATATATACCTTATGTGTGCTTCTGCTGATATTATAAGATCCATCCATCCATATATCTTATTTGAAACCTCCGAACAGAGTTGGTTAAAATCCTTGTCAATGTGAATATGTCTATGCATGCTTCGCTTGAGTAAACCTTGTGTTAGTCATCCGACTTGATCCAATTGAGAGAAACATTGAGAAAATTAGCTCAGTTACCAGACATCTTCGAGATACAACCTAGAAGAGTTTCTTGGAGTGCTAACATTTTGGCGTCGTTGCCGGGGAGAGGAGATTGAAGCTCAACTTCCTTGGGAGAACGACATAGATCCAGCTTTGATGATAGACAAATCCTGGACATTTTATTGGTTTTAATCATCTATCTGGCGAATCCATGAAGGACAAATTCAGTGGCGACTCCATTGCCAAAAATCTGTTGGCGACTCCATTGGTATGACATGAACAAAATCTTAGCGAAAAGGTATGCTTTCTGTGATTTTTCAAAGATTGTTGGTTTCCCTAATCCAGTGCCTAGTAGAGATGAATGGGATCATAGTATTCCCAGATTTCAAGGAGAAGATTGGGAAGTACCAACTGAACATTTGCTGGATTTTCATAACTTCATTCATCGGTTGCAAATTGTGCATGAAGATGTTCAAATTAAACTATTTTGGTATTCATTAGAGGGGATTGCTCATGATTTGTACCAGTCCCTTCCTATTGCCAGTATCAGCTCTTTGGCAGATTTTCATGTTGACTTTCATGTGTTTTGCAAAGATATATTTTCAGTTGATCTTTTATATCCTGAATGTTGTCATGAATTTAGTTTGTTGAATAAAGATTCAGATTGTCATGAAGGACATGTTGAAATAGGAGACACCTCTCGTTATGACCGAGAGATTGATGATCTTCAGGATGATAACCATAGTATAAATGCTTTTGACATTGTATCAAATGCACCTACTGACTTAGGGTGTCATGAAGTTGAGATTGTCCCCTTTGGAAACCCGAATGATGATGAGCAGGTCTTTACATTAGCATGTGACAGATTTGAATATGCAGCAGATAGTAAGGGCAACCCTCATATTTTTGATTTGTAGACAAAGGGAGAGTGCAGCAGATATGAAGAGGAAGATGATGAGCTGAAAAGCTCAGATCAGCAGCCCATCCTATATGACTCTATGACAGAAGTTGAGCAGTCCACATTCAACATTGGGATCAGTGAAAGCAATCAACATCTTAAATACAGTCAGTTGGAACAACAATTTAAAGAGGTATTCCTTTATGGTTTTAATGACCCTATTGCAAACTGTTTGGAATCTATGAGCGACATTTGTGTTAAAGTATTTTTGTTTGATGAAAGTTGGCTTTATCATCTGTTCAAACCACTTTTCTGTTGGCTATGCATTCCATTATTTTTCGGGTCAAGATCAAGAATAGGTTCAATAAATTAGTTTCTTTTATGGATTTATTGGAAGCATGAGTTTACTTGATTAAGAAGCAGTACAATGGTTAGAGTAGGAGTAGATAAGAAAATAAGCTCGCTCTAAGAGCAGATAGATTATGTTCAGTTGTTAATTTCTTGATAAGCAAGAACATGCTATAGGAAGGCTATAGGTTTGCAGGGGATCAGTTCTAAAGGCCAGATGACTTCATATCCTAATGGTAAAGGCAATTGGAACTACTAGGTTCTTAGAGCCTCGCAGGGAGTTCTCCATCCTAGTTGGAGCCAGATGTTAGCGATAAAAAATACATGATATTTTTGAGAGTGTTTTCATCACCTTCTATATGATTTGTCATTTTCTAAGTCTTCTGACCAGTGTCTTAAGCTTCAAGTTTTTCATCAAAGATCTCGTTGATCATTTTCTCCTAAGATTGTCCTTTGACTCGCATTTCAAAAACATTGTTAGTATTTCCTAAGTCCTAGTTTTATGCTACCTTAGATTTGCAATTGTTATTTTTATTAAAATAAAATAACAAATGGTGTGCGCATACAAGTGAACTAAATGTTTTAGTTCTGAGCCCGAGTTTATATATCCTAGCACATATACTTAAGTCCACGAACATAATACAAAGCCATTTCCATGAATCAGCTTATTGACTAAACCATTTAACATGCCAAGTCATATTTACATGTTATACCATTCTACCTGCTAGCTGCGCATTCAAGTCAAGCTACAGGTCAAGCCTTAAGCTAAGCTACGAATCGAGCTATAAACCAAGTCACGAGTCAAGCTGAGAATCAATTCACATTTGAAAACTGCCACTGAATACTCAGCAAATTGACAGCAGTATTTTGATTGGGTTTTCAAATGACAGAAGGCCGATTTTGTTTATGATAAGGATAGCCATGTTTTTACAGTGTTTTGACAGGTTGAGGGCACCGGGAAATGATGAATAACTTACAAATGTTCAAGCCTCCCAAGATCTCAGGCATCAGTAACATTATCAAACGCCAAATGTGTTCATAGGGCGATAAAGAGAAACCTATCGGATCTTCTTAATAGCAAATGAAGATGTAGCAGCCGAAAACAACGATTTCGGTGGCTTAATCATTGATAATTTTGGTCCCAAGTCACCAAAAGTGCAAGGACGGGCAGAATGAGATTCTTTTTGCACAAGATCTCAGTTTTATCATTCCAAATGACATGGGGATGGTTTCTAACTAAAGATAATAATTAAAGCCATGCAAACACCGAACATAGAGATGAAGGGGTATCCAGGTTTCAGTTTTGTTAACTACCAATATGAAGAGCAAACGCATGACTACATGCGCCTCCTCATCAGAAAAAGCACATCGAGTAAAAAATGCAAGGGAAGATCTGTCAGGTAGCAGATAAATGGTGGAAATCTATAAACAAACAATGGTTCTCCGTTCTTCATCAATTTCAAGATATGCTGGGTCCTTCTATTGGTGCTCCGTTGCACATTGTTGTTGGTGATAGAGATGTTGGAGACTTTAGTGAGACGAAAAGACTTGTTGATTGTGTTGCTTATAGTTTTCCTGGGCTGGAGTCTACTGCTTGTGGTTCCTTTTCTGTAAGTAATGTTAATTTTGTCTCTCTCAATGCAATGCCTACGGCATGTGATCAAGATGACTTGCGATTCAGTAATGAAAGAGTTATTGAAACATAGAGTACAGAGCCTCAACAAGAAAGGTTTCAAGAAGAAGAAGCTAATGGTTTTGAAGCATTTGAAAAAGAAGCTGGAGCTACTTCAAAGGGGTGAAGCTTGGTTCAATTTCCTAGAACACTTGGCAGTAATAATTATCGATCTAATATTTTTAGAACACTTGGCAGCAATAATTATCGATCAAAGATCAATCCAGATTCCAGATCGACATTCTTAGCAGCAGTTCCATCATTTAAGGCAAACAAAATCGAGGCACTTTAGGTGATAGAGCATTTCTGCTGATGAAGATCTACTGCAGCTGTCGATGATTATGAAAGCCAGGGAGACTATTGAGATAAGATTTTACCATGTGAATAGGATCTTTTCCTATTTCTTGCAACTTTTTTTGACTGTCTATTTTTAGCAAATTCGTTCCAATTTTTCAGGATCTTGAAACTGTTTTGTAAAGGCTATAAAGCCTGAGATTTCTGTAGAAGAAAGGGAGATCAACTTTGGAGATGATACTTGGCTTGTACTCCCGAACTTCGCATAGCATATCATAAATATAAGCTTCTTTTTCCCATTGTGTTAAGTTTTACCTCTTGTCTATTTTATACTTGTATTTGAATGTTTTATACTTGTATTTTATACTGAACATTTGCTGGATTTTCATGACTTCATTCATCGGTTGCAAATTGTGCATGAAGATGTTCAAATTAAACTGTTTTGGTATTCATTAGAGGGGATTGCTTGTGATTTGTACCAGTCCCTTCCTATTGCCAGTATCAACTCTTTGGCAGATTTTCATGCTGCCTTTCATGTGTTTTGCAAAGGAATATTTCCAGTTGATCTTTTATATCCTGAATGTTGTCATGAATTTAGTTTGTTGAATAAAGATTCAGATTGTCATGAAGGACATGCTGAAATAGGAGACAACTCTCGTTATGACCGCGATATTGATGATATTCAGGATGATAACCATAGTATAGATGCTTTTGACATTGTATCAAATGGACCTATCGACTTAGGGTGTCATGAAGTTGAGATTGTCCCCTTTGGAAACCTGAATGATGATGAGCAGGTCTTTAAATTAGCATTTGACAGATTTGAATATGCAACAGATAGTAAGGGCAGTCCTCATATTTTTGATTTGCAGACAAAGGGAGAGTGCAGCAGATATGAAGAGGAAGATGATGAGCTGAAAAGATCAGATCAACAACCCATCCTATATGACTCTTTGACAGAAGTTGAGCAGTCCACATTCAGCATTGGGATCAGTGAAAGCAATCAACATCTTAAATACAGTCAGTTGGAACAACAGTTTAAAGAGGTATTCCTTTATGGTTTCAATGACCCTATTGCAAACTATTTGGAATCTATGAGCAGCATTTGTGTTAAAGTATTTTTGTCAAATGAAAGTTGGATTTATCACCTGTTCAAACCACTTTTTTGTTGGCTATGCATTCCATTATTTTTCGGGTCAAGATCAAGAACAGGTTCAATAAATCAGTTTATGATATGGCTTCATTGAAAGCATGAGTTTACTTGATTAAGGAGCAGTACAATGGTTAGAGTAGGAGTAGATAAGAAAATAAGCTCGCTCTAAGAGATAGATTATGTTCAGTTGTTGATTTCTTGATAAGCAAGAGCAGGCTACAGTTTTGCAGGGGATCAGTTCTAAAGGCCAGATGACTCCATAGCCCAATGGTAAAGGTGACTGGAACTACTAGGTTCTTGGAGCCTCGCAAGGAGGTCTCCATTCCAGTTGCAGCCAGATGTTAGCGATAAAAAATTCATGATATTTTTGAGAGTGTTTTAATCACCTTATGTATGATTTGTCATTTTCTAAGTCTTCTGACCAGTGTCTTAAGCTTCAGGTTTTTCATCAAAGCTCCCGTTGATCATTTTCTCCTAAGATTGTCCTCTGACTTGCATTTCAAAAACATTGTTAGTATTGCCTAAGTCCTAGTTTTATGCTACCTTAGATTTGCAATTGTTTTTTTGTTAAAATAAAATAACAAATGGTGTGTGCAAACAAGTGAACTAAATGTTTTAGTTCTAAGCCCGAGTTTACATATCCTAGCGTATATACTTAAGTCCACCAACATAATACAAAGCCATTTCCATGAATCAGCTTATCGACTAAACCATTTAACATGCCAAGTCATATGTACATGTTATACCATTCTATCTGCTAGCTGCGCATTGAAGTCAAGCTACAAGTCAAGCCTTAAGCTAAGCTATGAATCGAGCTATAAACCAAGTCACAAGTCAAGTTGAGAATCAATTCACATTTGAAAAATGCCACTTAATACTCAGCAAATTGACAACAGTATTTTCATCGGGTTTTCCAGATAACAGAAGGAAATTTTTTTTTATGATGAGGATAACCGTGTTTTTACAGTGTTTTGAGAGGTTGAGGGCATCGGGAAATGCTGAAGAACGTACAAATGTTCAAGCCTGCCGAGATCTCAAGCATCAATAACATTATCAAATGCCAATTGTGTTCATAGGGTGATAAAGAGAAACCTATCGGATCTTCTTAATAGCAAATGAAGATGTAGCAACCGAAAACAGCGATTTTGGTGTCTTAATCACTGATAATTTTGGTCCCAAGCCACCAAAAGCGTAGGGATGGGCAGAATAATATTCTTTTTGCACAAGATCTCAGTTTTATCATTCCAAATGACATGGGGATGGTTTCTAAGTAAAGATAATAATTAAATCCATGCAAACACCGAACATAGAGATGAAGGGGTATCCAGGTTTCAGTTTTGTTAACTACCAATATGAAGAGCAAACGCATGACTAGATGCGCCTCCTCATCAGGAAAATCACATCGAGTAAAAAATGCAAGGGAAGATCTGTCAGGTAGCAGATAAATGGTGGAAATCTATAAACAAACAATGGTTCTCCGTTCTTCATCAATTTCAAGCTATGTTGGGTCCTTCTATTGGTGCTCCGTTGCACATTGTTGTTGGTGATAGAGATGTCTGAGACTGCAGTGAGACAAACATACTTGTTGATTGTGCTGCTTATAGTTTTCCTGGGCTAGAGTCTACTGCTTGTGGTTCCTTTTCTGTAAGTAATGTTAATTTTGTCTCTCTCAATGCAATGCCTACGGCATGTGATCAAGATGACTTGCGATTCAGTATTGAAAGAGTTATTGAAACATAGAGTACAGAGCCTCAACAAGAAAGGTTTCAAGAAGAAGAAGCTAATGGTTTTGAAGCATGTGAAAAAGAGGTTGGAGCTACTTTAGAGGGGTGAAGCTTGGTTCTATTTCCTAGAACACTTGGTAGCAACAATTATCGATCTTCTATTTTTAGAACACTTGGCAGCAATAATTATCGATCAAAGATCAATCCAGATTCCAGATCCACATTCTTAGCAGCAGTTCCATCATTTAAGGCAAAAAAAATTGAGGCACTTTAGGTGATAGAGAATTTCTGCTGATGAAGATCTATTGCAGTTGTCGATGATTATGAAAGCCAGGGAGACTATTGAGATAAGATTTTACCATGTGAATAGGATCTTTTCCTATTTTCTTGCAACTGTTTTTGACTATCTATTTTTAGCAAATTCGTTCCAGTTTTTCAGGATCTTGAAACTGTTTTGTAAAGGCTATAAAGCTTGTACTTCGAAACTTCTCATAGCATATCATAAATATAAGCTTCTTTTGCTCATTATGTTCATTTTTACCTCTTGTCTATTTTATACTTGTATTTGAATGTTTTATTTCATTTCTTATGCTTATCTAGTGTCTGAGAACTGTCATCTTCTCATTACACTGATAAACTGAGTTTTACAAGTATTCTTGCTTATAACATTGGTCATTCATATATATATATACCTTATGTGTGTTTCTGCTGATATTATAAGGTCCATCCATCCATATATCTTATTTGAAACCTCTAAACAGAGTTGGTTAAAAGCCTTGTCAATGTGAATATGTCTATCCATGCTTTGCTTGAGTAAACCTTGTGTTAGTCATCCAACTTGATCCAATTGAGATAAACATTGAGAAAATTAGTTAAGTTACCAGGCATCTTCGAGATGCAACCTAGAAGAGTTTCCTGGAGTGCTAACAGGTTGTCTCCCACACATTATTTTTCTTGATTTGAACCTGGTGATAGCTATAATTTAGATCAATATTACTAGAAAAAATGAACCTTTGATTTGATAAAAAACATCATCCATATGATGGATTAGATATCAATTCTTGAATGTGATTTTTTAGGGCCCTATAATTAATATAGAGTCTGCATGACCCATGCTTCTTTTGAACTAGCAAAGTTGGGCTCCCACAAGGTGAGCAATTTGGTTCAATGTGCCTCATTCAAAACAACTCTTGAATTTAGTGTTTAGTCTTTTTATTCATTAGAAGAGAGCATTTATGTACTGTTTCATTAGGTAGAGGAGCAACGGGTGTCAAATCAATCAAATGTTTACTTGAAATTGCAAACTGTTGATGTAAATGTAACTTCGGAAGATATTCACTTGTATTTTATATTGATATTATTATTGTATTTTATTTGTACCTCCGATGGAGATGTTTTTCTATTAGTTTTTCATCATTTAATTCAATAGATCTAGGGTCTTAACTGAAAGATCAACATGTACAACATATCAAGCATACGAGACAAGAGACAAGAGACACAAAACATTTCATCAGGGAAAACCAAGATTGTGAAAAATCCCGCAACTTCCTCAGAGATAGAATAAGCACCAATACAATGATCACCAATATGAATCCCCAAAAGATAAATGTCTGCAGCATCTACTCCTCCTCCACTTGTACGCACTCCTCTCTCTCACTAATGCGAAGTGAGTGAATGTGATAAATAAGAGATTCACACTCTCTATTTATACTTTACCTTGACCTGACTTTTAACTCTAACTAAGTCGGTCCCAACTTAACCACTTAACATAGTGCTGACTGGGCCGACCCCACTAGGGGACTTAAACACCCCATTACAACTGACTTTGGGCCGACCTTTTTTAGGAGAGTCTAATAACCCACTATCACTGACACTGGGCCGACCCCACTAGGGTGGTATAATAACCCTTTAACCCACATGACTCACACAGGGCCGACCCCATCAAGGTGGTCTAATAACCCATCAAATATAAGTTACGACACTTACAATATAACTTGCAAGTATAACTGCCGACACTTCCAATCGGAGGAATAATACATCTCCGTTGGGGATACACTAAAGTAAAAATATAATACATGAAATATACAAGTGAATATCTTCCGAATTTACAAATACATCAACACTCCCTCTTAACTAGGAAGGTATTCTCTTGACACAGGTCATCAATACATATCACCACAAATATTCAATTTTGGAGTTGGATCATCGTCACTCGATCATAGAGCATCATCGTCACTGCTGCTGTACTCGTCATCTCGGTCATTGGGCTATCTCTCAATTCTTCTCATCATAGGAAGTTCTACAGAGCCAACCCTTTTTCATGCTGGATGTAGGCCTAGCCTCCTGTAGGTCTTTATCATCTCTGCGAGCGGGCCATCCTGTGGAATCCTCAATACTAATTATATGCGTCAACAAAACCTTGAAAGAGTATCCATGGATCCTTTATGTGCCTAAGCACGACCGACAAGATCTCCCATAGAGATATTACATGTGACCATCACAAAACCTTAAAAGAGTGTCCTAGGAACGTTTATGTGCATAGCACGACCGACAAGAAATCTAAAGAGCATCACAAGATCATTTATGTGCCTAAGTATGATCAACAAGATCTCTAGGACTGATTACATGTGACCACCACCACAAAACCTTAAAAGAGTACCCCAAGAACGTTTATGTGCATAGCATGACCGGAAAGAACTCTAAAGAGCATCCAAGGACTTTTACGTGCCTAGCACAACCTGTACGGATCTCCAGGATTTATTACATGTGGTCTAGCAAAACCTTAAAAGAGTGTCTTGCTCAACAAGAACTCTAAAGAGCATCCAAGGACTTTTACGTGCCTAGTACAACTTGTCCGGACCTCTAGGACGTATTACATGCTACCCTTGCACAACCTGTCTACGGCCACAGAGTACCAACCCAATACTCATGATCCACCTGATCATCCTTGCACAGAGCATAATCCTGATGCTCATGATCATACTGATCATCATCATACAGTACATCATCCTGATGCACATCATCACCGCATGATCATCCTGATCATTGTCACAACATCGTACTGATGCATATCATCATTGCATGAACACCCTGATAATCGTCACAACATTGTCCTGATGCATATCCTCTGGAGCATCATCCTAATGCTCATCACAGAGCACTTACATCCACAACAATCACTTCCTCATCACACTAGTAGATTGCAGATGTACTCGAACTTCACTCTGGCTAGTGGTTTAGTCAACACATCTGCAATCTGCTCATCCATCGCAACATACAGGAGCTTCACTTCTCCTCTTTGCACCATTTCCCTAATATAGTGATATTTGATTTTGATGTGCTTCAACCTGTCATGGAACACAGGTTTCTCAGACAACTTCACACAACTCTGGTTGTCACAGAAGATACATATAGCATCCAACTGGAGATCAAATAACTTAGACACTAGCTTCCTCAGCCATACTGCCCCACAACTGGCTGAACAAGCTACAACATACTCTGCTTCGGCTATACTCAGTGCTACACAGGATTGCTTCCTACTAAACCAAGAGATCACACCTGATCCCATACTGAAGCAACACCCCGAAGTGCTCTTCCTATCTGCAACACTGCCTGCCCAATCTGAATCAACATAACCCTCCAGGTTAAACTTTTGATTCGCATCATACTTGAGCCCATAATCAATTGTACCCTTTAGGTACCTCAGAATATGCTTTACAACAATCAGGTGAACATGTCTAGGATATGTCACAAACTGGCTCAAGGTGTTCACCGCAAAGCAAATATCTGGTCTCGTGTTCGTTAGGTACAACAAGGACCCAATCATCTTACTATACATCGTGGCATCAACCGACTCTGATGAAGCATCACTCAATAACTTCAGGTTCAATGCCATAGGTGTGGCCATGGCCTTGCAGTCCATCATCCCGAACCACTTCAGGATCTCTACTGCATACTTCCCTTGTCCAAGGAAGATTCCATCTGCACTCTGCAACACCTCCATACCTAGAAAGTAATGCATCATCCCAAGCCCTTCATCTCGAACTCGGCAGCAAGCTTCCTCTGCATGTCGACAATCAATCTATCCTCACCTGTCACAAACAGGTCATACATATACAATAGGAGTATCATTGGATTTCCTTCCTCAACCTTGTAGTAAAGGTTAGAATCTGCTTTACTCTTGGTAAAGTCCAAATTGGACAGGAAGCTGTCTATCCTGCCGTACCATGTCCTAGGTGCTTGCTTCAAGCCATACAAAGCTTTCTTCAATATGCACACATATGACTCCCTGTCATGTGTCTCAAAACCAAGTGGTTGCTCCACATACACTTCATCTTCGACTACACCATTCAAGAAAGTTGTCTTGACATCCATCTGGTGTATCTTCTATTTAATCACTGCAGCCAGAGCAAGTACTGATTTGATGGAAGTGTATCTGGCTACAGGAGCAAAAGTCTCTTCATAATCTATCCCCTCTTTCTGGGAGAAGCCAGGAGCTACAAACCTTTCCTTGTATTTCTCTATGCTTCCATCTGTAGCATGCTTGATCTTGTAGATCCACTTGGAAGTCACAACAGACTTTCCTTATGGTCTCGGGACCACATCCCAGACATCATTCTTCATGATCAACTGGTACTCCTCAATCATGGCATCCTTTCATTACCGCATCCCGAATCCTGGGAACTTTAGATTCTTCAATATCTTCAATAGATAGTTTTCTTGAACTTCGTTGCTGGAACAAATGTCGTTGTCCTTCTTTTGTAGGTGATTGTACACAATATTTCCTACAAGTCAAATTCAATTGCATGATTAGAAACTTCTCATAGTTTTTCAAAAACAAATTCTTATGCATAAAGACATATGTCATATATTCACGCAATTATCTTTAGCCAATGCTTCAATACAACATTCATCCATATCCTGTAACTTTCTAGATGCCTTCCATCTCTACCAGAACATTGTTAAGAGTGTGCACAACTCCCAACATGTCAGCAAATAGGTTTCATTCTAGATAAGTAGCAATGGAATGTTGTATAGTACCACAGGCCACTTACCCATTACTTGCATATTAGTAGTATCTTGTTCATTAATGCAACTTTTCTAATATGCATAATATACATCCTAAATCTAGGAACACAAATATGTACATGAATGGACAACATCATTTAAGTAATCATATATATAATAAATTACAATTCAAATACTTATCTTTGTTTGGTTGTTGGGTGGACTCCCTCTCAATCTTTGCTTCCTTGCAGGAACTATTGGAGTGTGCTCCCTATTGATCTTTGCTTCCTTGCAAGAACTACTGGAGTGTGCTCCAGTGTCATCATTGTGTAATCCTCAAGATCTCATACATAATCATACATGCATTAGTATAATCTCAATATTATCAAAACATTATGATTCTAAATAATCTTAAACATGTATGGTCATGGTCATGGTCATTTCATACACAGGTAATTTATCACAAACGTTAGTATTCAAGGTCAGGGAGTGCTTCTTTTACTCATGCATATTCTTATTTGACCATGGAATCTTCTAGTTTGTCATATCATCAATCAAATTAAGAAGCATAATATGCATAAACCCATGATTACTCAAACCTATAACTTCATGAATAATCATAATCATTCATACAAAAGTATACTTATATGAGATCCTAACACAGGGTAGGATTCTAACTTGATATAGGAAAAACATACCTCGTAAGTAGAGCTTATATGTGGTCCATGACTATGGTTGAGTCTTTGTCTTCATGTCACCATGGTCATATGTTCTTGATCTAGTACTGATTTGTCTTTCTTGATGTACCTTTCATGTTAGCGGACAACATCATCCTCATACAAAACCAAAGTGAAATAGTACAATCATAAGTGTCATAACCCTAATCAATGAATGTCTTCTATCATTCACATGTATTCATACTTTTACTAGGGTGATAAGACAAGCCTAAAATTAATCAAGATTGCTACTAACCTCAATATGAAGACAAACATATTATAAACTTAATCATGAATAGAGTTCAAAACATACCTGTATCTCCTCAAGTCATACCTGTCGGGATTGCTTGTAGTCTTCTTATGTAAGGCCTTAGACTCATCTCCCTCTGGAACTGGAACTTCTTCACTTATGTAGGTGTCCAATTCATTCTCTTCTAGGATTAACCCAATCCACTGGAGCTAGATTAGGGTTTGCTAGAGAAACCCTAAAAATTCAAACTTTCAATTTCAAACTTCTGATTTGATGAAAAGATGCACCTTGCTGAGCTGATCAAGTCGATATACTTCAATTTTGAAATCTCCAAAATTTGACACCTGAAAATTGACTTTGAAAGTTTCAGATTTGCAGCTTCTGTCAAATTCTGATTTTCTGGTCAAAATCCCGAACTAGGGTTTGATAGATCTCAGGTTCTACCCAACCAAAAAATTTGATCTTGGTCTCTAAATTTTGATTTTGCTGAGGAGAATCCAACCGTGGTCTTAGATTTCAAAAATTCCAACTTTCTCTGAAACCCTAATTTCCCGCAGCAGTGACAAACCAAAAATGAGAATACTCAGAATCCAATTCTATTTCACAGAAATATGTGCCTTATTTTTTCTGGTGCATTTATGAAATTTCGAATCCACAGGGTCTGATACTTCGGCCTGTGGTAGCCTGACCTATCATATTTCCAACCCCATAGGTATGAACTCAAATGGATTCTCTGAGATAGAAATATGCCAAATGTCGCAACGTGACCTATTTATGGGATTAAACAGTGCAGTGAACTTGTACGGCATGCCATGTGTCACTGTTTCAACTTCAACCTCTGAAACCCGGGCCTGTGAAAGTATAGTCCGTGCCCTAACTGTCGCTTTTTACAGAATTCCATTTGGATCCTCCTAGCCTGAGACATGACCTTTTTTCCTTGGTCACCTGTTTAGGACTGCATTATGGAAGAGGCAGAAACCCTAACTTGTACGGATCATATCTCACAAAGTACAACGAATATGAGGCTGTCCTTCGGACACAAGGTACATGGAAATTTCATCTTCGACCTGTAAAGGTTTCAAATCCCGAAACTTCGTAAAAACTGAGTTATAGCGAAAGTGCCACGATGACTGGTTTTTCCTATACCAAGCCCTAGCTTCCAATTTGTCGCAAGTGCAACAAGTGTCATAAATGCCATACCATGCCTTCCTTCAGGCTTGCTCTAATACCATGTTATTTTTTCATCATTTAATTCAATAGATATCGGATCTTAACTAAAAGAACAACATGTACAACATATCAAGCATAAGAGACAAGAGATAAGAAACACAAAACATTTCACCGAGGAAAACCAAGAAGGTGAAAAACCCTGCAACTTCCTCAAAGATAGAATAAGCACCAATACAATGATCACCAAGATGAATCCCCAAAAGATAAATGTCTGCAGCAGCTAATCCTCCTCCACTTGTGTGCACTCCTCCTTTCTCTCACTAATGCGAAGTGAGTGAATGTGTGAATGTGATAAATGAGAGAGTCACACTCTCTATTTATACTTTACCTTGACCTGACTTTTAACTCTAACTAGGTCGGCCCCAACTTAACCACTTAACATAGTGTTGACTGGGACAACCCCACTAGGGGACTTAAACACCCCATTACAACGGACTTTGGGCCGACCTCCCTTAGGAGAGTCTAATAACCCACTACCACTTGACACTGGGCCGACCCCACTAGGGTGGTCTAATAACCCTTTAACCCACATGACTCATACAGGACGACCCCATCAAGGTGGTCTAATAACCCATCAAATATAAGTTACGACACTTACAATATAACTTGTGACACTTGTAAGTACAATTGATGACACTTTCAATCGGAGGAATAATACATCTCCATTGGGGATACAATAAAGTACAAATGTAATACATGCAATATAAAAGTGAATATGTTCCGAAGTTACAAATACATCAACATTTTCCTTCGGTCGGGGATGCCATTATTATGTTTGGTCATGCAAATTCATTGAGGGAAAACCTCCATTGTAAGTCGAGGCGATAGATCCCCTAGATTCAAATGTAAAAGGGTTATTGAGTCTTCCTAGAGAAGTCGACCCAGTCAGTTTTAGTGAGGCCAACCTAGTTAGGTAAAAGGTCAAGTTAAAAGTAAAGTATAAATAAAGAGCCTTGCTCTCTCATTTGTACACACTACTCACTCACACAAGTTTGCATAGCAAGGGAGAGAAGACAAGTTCACTGGTGGAGAAAAGAGAGAAGCCGCAGAAGACATATTTTGGGTTTTCCATTTTTGGCTTGATATTGTATTAGTGACGAAACTATCTTTGAGGAAGTTGCAAGGTTTTCTCCTTTATGGTTTCCCCGAGGAAAACTGTTGGTGTCTATTGTGTTTTGCTATGCTTGTTATTCTTTCAGTTAAAGATCCTAGATAATATTGAATTAAAGTACAAACTCTAACATGGTATCAGAGCTTACTTGAAAAGAAGGTATTGTGCAGTAGCGAGAAACTAGGGCTTCCAAGTTTGAGGTATTCTCTCCACAAATCATTAAGAAAATGAGGCTAGGTTAACTCGCCCTAGGAGGGTGCATATTTTGGAGGAAGCAAAACCAAATTCCGAGAATTTTCAGTTTTGACCCCGACACTAGTGTCGGGAGAAAACTAGGGCATCAAGATTTTGGGGTTTTCCTTTATCAATTTGGAAAAAGGAGTACATTGGAGAACTCGCCCTAAGGAGGTGCATCTTCCTCTCCAATCAAAAGTTCAAGATTCCAACCTTGGAAAATTATGGTTTCTCTGAAAAACCCTAGGTCAACCAACTCCAGAACCAAGTTGGGAATCTAAAATTGGTAAGATCTAAATCTTTGCTATTTTCGTTTGAGGTACTCATTCAATATGTCTCACCACACCAAGCTTGAGGGAGCTAATAACTTCCGAGCATGGAAGTATAGGATTGCTCTTGTTCAAGAAAATGACTTGGAAAAATATGTGAATGAAGAGCTTCTAGCACCAGAGGGAGACGAGGCTAAGGCTATCCACAAGAATAACTTGGTTAAAGCCAAGAGAATTATTGCTGACTCCATTAAGGATCATCTCAACCCAGATGTGTCATCCTTGAAGACACCCAAGGAGATGTTCAATGCATTGAAAAGTCTATTCGAAGGGAAGAACATCAATTGGAAGATGACATTAAGGAACCAACTCAAGAACATAAAGATCCTGAACTCATAGACCATGCAATCCTATTTCACAAGGGTCTCACAGATCAAGGAGCAACTTGAGGCAGTTGAGGAAAAGGTAGAAGAAGGAGAGATCGTTATGACCACCTTGAATGATCTCCCAAGATCATGGGACTCAATCATTCAAGGGATATGTGCTAGGAAGAAGTTGATCACATTCAACAGACTATGGGAAGAATGTACTCAAGAAGAAGCTCGACTTGTGGCACGAGAAGAGAAGATGTGAGCAAATGATGATCAAGCTCTCACAGTTCACTCTAGAAGAAACCACAACAAGAGGGACCACCATCATCACAAAAAAAGGGAGGACCACCATCAAAGTAAGATGGAGAACTACAATAGACAAATAAGACCCATAAGAGATCTATCCAACAATAGATGTTATACACATGATGAGAAGGGACACTACTCCAGAGATTGTCCAGAAACAGAGGCTCCAACAAGAAGACAAACAAGAAGAGACATCATGTTCACACCGCGGAAGATGATGAACCTACAAGGAAAAGAACTAGGGAAGAAGAAAGAGGTGATTATTCAAGTGATGAAGAATATGTCTCGATCTCAGCACTCACGGGAACTGTTACACATGGGAGAAATGATTGGCTTGTAGATAATGGAGCTTCCAAGCACATGATGGGATACAAGGAATCATTCGTTAATCTATCTAAGCATGAGTCACCTCATAAGGTGAAACTTAGGGATGATTACCAATACACCATAAAAGAAAGTGGAGAAGCTTCCTACAAGCTAGACTCCGACAAATATCTGAAGATGAAAAATGTGTTGTATGTTCCAAGACTAAAGAAGAACCTTCTATCCATATCAACACTAGATGCTAAGGGAATGAGGGTTGCATTTGTAGATGGCCAAGTCCTAATGTGGCCAAGAGGAAAGATGATAGATGATGCAACTGTGATTGGAGAGCAAAAGGGAGGTTTGTACAAGTTGAAGGGACAACCTGAACAAGTATTGGTTCATGACTCCATGGAACCAAGTGAACTATGGCATAAAAAGTTTGCACATGTGCACTACCTATTGCAAGCAAAACAGTTTCAGGACTTCCAAAAATCTAGGCAAAACATGAAGGCATTTGCAAGGGATGTGCGCAAGGAAAGAATGCAAAGAAGACATTTCCCAAGAGTGAAAACAAAGCGAAAGGAATATTGGAGATAATCCGCTCTGACGTATGCGGTCCCATGTCATCCAGCTCACTTAGCGGGTATGTTTATTATGTTTCATTTATAGATGACTTTTCTCGTAAGACTTGGATTTATTTCGTGAAAAATAAAGATGAGGTATTTAGTGAGTTCAAGGAATTCAAAGCCTTGGTCGAGAATCACACAGAGAAGAATATCAAGACCATTCGATCAGATAATGGCAGAGAATTCACCTCGGAAGAATTCAATAATCTTTGTAGAGATTCCGGGATTAAGAGGGAGTTGAGCACTACCTACAATCCTCAACAAAATGGCGTTGCAGAACGAAAGAGCAAAACAATAATGGAAGCAACGAAAGCAATGCTACATGACCAAGATATTCCAATGCACTTATGGGCAGAAACTGCGAGGACAACGGTGTATGTACAGAACCATACTCCTCACCAAGTACTAGATAACAAGACTCCAGAAGAAGCTTTCTACGGCGAGAAACCATAAGTCAACCATCTCAGAATATTTGGCTGCCTAGTGTACATACATATTCAAAAGGAGAAGAGGACACTAGGAGAATTTTGAGGTCTAAAATGAGCCTCCTAAGAAATATAACAAAATATTACAGGTTAGAAATTTTAAGGGGGAGATATATTCACAATCACCTTTTACACTACAATCATTCTTTGATGTGACTAAAAGTATTAATCTTGAACACATAAATTGTTTTTGAATATAATATGATGGATGCACTTATAAAGTAAAAAGTAATGTAATCATGAAGTAAAAAGTAATGTACTCATAAAGTAAAAAATAATGTACTCATAAAATAAAACAAAGTATATTATTTTGAATTTTGAAATATAACTTATTCAATATTCAAAATATGATTATAATAACATGAATAATTTTGACATTTGAATTTTAAACATAAATTAAATTTATATGAATAAATTGTTATCTATTTTAAAATATATATTAATTATATAAATTTAACTTATATTCATTAAAAATAAAAATCAATCATATAAATCCAATTTATATTTCAATATTTCTAAAATATGTTGACTAACTATTATATAAATCTAACTTAAATTTATTAAAACTAAAATTTAATAATTTATTTATATAAATATTAACATTATTTGAATACTAATAATCTATTTACATGAATATCTACATTATTTAAATCTATTTTTATTTATAAAATAATTAATTAACTTCTATATCTATATTGATATTACATATCTATAATTTAGATAACCAAGTATTTATTTTATATATTCATTTAATAATTAATACAATTATTTTTCATTTGTTTTAATTTATATCTTTTACAAATTTATTTTTCATTTTTTATTATTATCTTGTATCTCATAAAACTTATCCCATTTATATCAATATTCTTAAGTTTAAAATTATACATTATATAAATAGTAATTATTCCACATATATCACATATTTATGGATTTAAAATGATATATCATATACTAAAATAAAATAATATATTCATGGATTACGTCTTCATAAGAATCATGTTTCCATAACATACGGTTTAAAAAGTTTAAATACCAAATGTTTTAAAAGTTTAAAAATCCTATCAATTATGCAAACATTAAGGTAGAATGGTACGCATTCTATAAGATTTTTAAAGTTTAAAAGAATTTAAAATTTTAATAAAGTAATTTTAAATTATATATTATATACATATTTTAATTTTAGTTGAATAATACATAATTTTACATAAGGTTTTAAAAATTCATCAATATATTGTAAATTAGTATAAATTATACATTATCATTATATTGTAAATTTATCTATATATTATAATTTATTTAAATAGAGTTTTAAAATTATATATTATAAAATGTAAATAATTTATATGATTTTGAATATAAATTTTAATTTTTTTAGTATTAATAATTTATTATTTAAAGATATACGTTTTTTTTACTAGGGGAATCAGCAACTGGAGACTGGGCTGGTACTCGTCTGACATGGGGTCCAGGGATCAATCCCCGCTACCACTATAACCCTCGGTGTCCCACACGCCCCACAAGCATGGGACACAGGTAAAGTCGGGTGTGATTTGAAGTCGTGACCTATCTTTACAACACGTGACTTTATATCAAGCGAAACACCAAAGAGCCACACCCATGCGGACTATTTAAAGATATATGTTATATATTGAAAAATAATTTTATAGTTTTGATTTTGAATAGAGCATTCATTTTTTTTTGTATTTGTAATTTATTTATTTTATATTGAAACATAAAGAGTATATTTTTTCTAAGTACTTTAAGGTACTTTAGTACATTTATATTATATTCAAAATTAATCTAACATTACTTTTTTCATTATGAGTACTTTTTACTTACAACATTGATATGGTTAACTATGGTTTTTCATTCACTATTTAGAATTTGACAAATAAGCATCTTTAACTCAACCAATGCCACCTCAACTATTATAGATGATGTCATCCTCTAGAATGTGATTGGTTCTCTCAAAGTTGATTTTGATAGTACATTTTTTTGTTTTGAGGCCCATTTTTTACCTCAAAATTCCCCTAATGCAAAGCTAGATCCCTCAGGAAAGAAGAGAATATTCATAGGATACAACGAAACTTCAAAGGCCTACCGAATATTCTTCTTAGGATTCAAGAAGATCGACATCAGCAGAGACATGACATTTGACGAAGACTCAGCATACAACAAATCAAGAAAACTACTTATTGAAGATATTGAAGAACTTGAAGTTCCTTGGATTAGAGATTCAGTGATGGAAGAAGCAGTTCCAAAATATCATGAAGACTGTGACATGGAAGAACCACAAGAACCTATAGATCCACCTCGTGAGAAGAAATCCAACAAGAGGAGACCAACATGGGTACGAGAGACAATACAAGATGCAAAGAAGTATGGAACTCCAGATGGGATGCATAGAGAAAGAAAGAGACCTAGACCATACTCCAGCTATGTGGCTCTGCTGTGTGACATCATTGGAAAAGAACCTTCCAACTATGAGGAAGCAACAAAGAAGAAAGAATGGAAGGATGACATGATCGAGGAGTACCAATCGATTATGAAGAATGATGTCTGGGAGATAGTTTTGAGAACAGAAGGGAAGTCTGTAATGACTTCAAAGTGGATCTACAAGATCAAGCATGCTGCAGATGGAAACATTGACAAACACAAGGCAAGATTTGTTGCACATGGCTCTCCCAGAAAGAAGGCATAGACTACGAAGAGACGTTTGCACCTGTAGCCAGATACACTTCCATGATATATATACTTGCATTGGATGCAGTGATGAAATGGAAGGTGTTATCCCTAAAGTTGAACCCTGACTTCTAGGGTCAAGCTTAAGGAAATATTAATAGTAAACACAGTTTAATTGGGAAACAAATTTGTAAATTTAGGCGGTAGGAAGACCAGCACTACAGAAATCAAGCTAAATTTGAAAGCGAATACTGAACAGTAGTATATGTATCACACAATCAAGACTAATAAGACAAAGCTACGAGTATGACTTTATGAAAGACATGAACCAGGTTCTGCATTAAGCACTCTAAAGATAACTTTCACATTTAACAATGAGAATCTAGCAATGGATCTAAGACCATACACCAAACAAAATCACAAAAACATGAAATTCAATTATCAAAGCAGAAAGCAGGCTCATATGAACATAATCATTTCAAAGCAACTTATTATATCAGCATAAGATGAAATGTATACATGCCCTTGTTACTCCAGTATCAGAATTTTAAAACCCCTGCCTTAGCCCCCTCGGCTGGAACTCTCCTCCCTCTTACATTTCAAAACCTGCTTTAAATAGAAAGATTTACATTCAAATTAATCTCGAATCAACTTTCTGCCTGAATATCTGGACTTGTGTTATCGGACAATCCACTCGAGCGGACGCGAGCCGGATCTCCCTAGCTCAATGTGAGTCTAGAACAAATAGAACAGACTACAAACACATCTCCTAGATCTACTTAAGGACCAAGTACTAGATGTCTTACCTTTTTACTATGCAATCCTTTCTCCCGAATGTTGATCCATGTCCCACGGTCGTCAGATCCAAGCTGCAAGACTTGTCAAGACAAAGAAACAAGAGAAACTAGTAAAAGACATCTATACAATAAGTGATCTAAGTAAATAGTTAAGCAGGTAAACTACACAATATCATTGCACATAAGAACAATATTGGTGGAAAGCATTTGTATTACTGCAAATAGAGGAGTACATGATAGAGATATAGAACTACAACAAAAAACTTAACGTAGTAGCCCTTCTCCGACCAAACCAATTTCCAAGTTCTTCCAAGGAAGTATGAGCTCTCCAATAGGTGAATGGAAATGTCTTAAGAGAGATTTCACTAGTATGTAGATACCATAGCCTTCCTCCCCCTGGGATGGGAGTGAGCCTCACTTATATAGGATTAAGTGGATAGGGTATGGATAGGATAGGTTGAGAGATGGCAGGAGAGGGATAGGGGATCTTCCCAAAGAGTTAGGGGTCGAGTACTAGCTCTCCTAGAGGTCAGGGATAAGCCCCTAAATGGGTAATTTTTGAGAAGGATCTCAAATAGGATATTTTTTCCCATTAGCAGACCTTGTCGCACCCTGCAGTGGAGCAGATTGCGACATCGCATGTTGCTAATGTTCAACTTGCGACGACTTCTCAAAAGATTGCAGAAATGAGTGCAAATCCTCCTAGATGAAAATACTTAGTGTAAGTGACTTCAGGGATGTATACACTGAATCTAATGATGGGTAGATTTTAGGTGTAACATAATGCCCCCCAAAGCATGAAGCTCTTAAGGATGTACAGGTGAAGTGCTTTGAAAGAAATAATGACAATAGGCTCGACGGACGAAGGACACTGATGCAGTACAAATGACTCTGAACGGACAATCTCATATGAAGTACAACATGGCTGCCGACCAATACATTGCAGATCCATGGTAGTAATGATCGACTGAACACAATCATGGCTACTAGACACAAGCGTAGATCCATGATGAGATGATAACACAGCCACGACCAATACAAAAGTGGATCCGTGTAATGTGACTCAATACAAACTCCAACACAACCTGGGTAAAACATGACTTCCCAGGGTCTTCAAGCTAAACCTGCAATGATACGAATATATCCATGTGATTACAATTGTCGTGACGTCGAACATGGTAGAAACCACTTGATTACCGACCATTGATGTAAACCATTAACAAGTGCGAGGGAGATCACCATTGATGTCAATGATTCCCAAGGTATCATAGTACATATCATCAAGCGTGAATAAATGATTTGAAGTCGAACGCAAGGTGAAATCTTTTAATCAAGAGTCAATGATGTAAACTCATGATGAAAGCAAGGTAACCTTCCATTGAGGCATGCAGGGCCAAGGTACTTGACTGATTTCTAGATTCAATCCTCGGATGATGTGTTGAAGTCGACAAGGATGAATCCGTCGAAGGAGGGCCATGATGAATCCCCCATCAATCAACACAAAACACGAAAAAAGATGTGTAGAGTGGATCGGGCGGTACAATAACATGTAAGAGTGACTCAAAGTAACAATGGCATGATGACGTGTGTACTGACTGTAGATGATAGATGATAGACTTGTTCTTGAACATGGGCATGGCATGACTTGGCAGTATTGACATAATGAGAATGACGCAAACTTCTAATGCAACTGATGATGGAAGCTTTCTCCGAATGACTCGGAGGAGTAACAGGACTCAAAAAGTAAGCGGGAACTCATAGACAAACAGATGACCCAAGTACTGTATGCGAATGCAGATGAGTGCCATGTTCAAGAATGACTATATACTGCCACTAAGGTATGTAACACAAACACTTTCCTTTTTCCCTATCATGAATGATGAGTGCCTCATGTATTTTTTACGAGCTTGATGAGGGTAACCAGATTCTCGGTATAGCTCATCTCATAGATGAGCCCAATACCAAATGTTTTTCGAACCTGGGATAGGAGGGGTTCGTCCCATGATGGGCCCTTCAATGTGAAAATTTAACAAGTCCATAGAAGGCAAAACTCGGTCGTCATTTCACGTTTAGAGAGTCCGAAAAGAACTAAAGAAGACTCCAACGGTCCTTTTTCATAAAGTTAGACTCATCGCCCGAAAAAGGGTAAAACAACGCAAGAGAGGACTCTTCCAGTCATGATTGGCTAGAGTAATTTTTTTTCGTAATTAGTGCCTCCTGGCCCGAAAAAGGGGTAAACTATCACCAGGAAGATGACCATTCAAATACTTTAACAAGCGTGAATGTGACAAGTTCGCTTGGTAATCTTTTAGTTTTTCGAGAGCCTGAAAAAAGCTTAACGGTAGACTCTAGGGGGGTGTCCTTTTCCGTGGAAGTTTAACGAGCCCGAAAAAGTGATAAATCATAACTCGGTACTTGTTCTCATAGGTATGTGAGTACGATAACAAACAAAGAATGAAATCATCCTCATGCAATAATTACGACTAACCAAAAATAATAATGACAAAACATTCAAAAGGGTGTTCATACATGTAGTTACCGTTGGTGATGCGAGAAACGACACAAAATACCACTTTACGACTCCTGTACACTAGAAAAGGTGTCAAATAGTCCCAAATATAATGAAAAACGGTCGAAACTATAGCAAATGGCCCAAAAGCATCAAAATATTTGAAAAGGAATATTCCATTCTATTTATAAATAGAAATATGGGCCAAAAATAGATTTCATTGTTCAAATTGCCAATTTGGGTGGAGAAGTACCAATTTGGAGCCAAAACTTCATTTGTCGAGTTCGAGAGCTACGATCTACCATTTCACCAACTGTCCGGATCAGGTAGGCCTAAAATTCATCCAACAAATTTTCAGTGGTTTAGTTTTTGTTTTCATGTCCATTTTTTGGGTTTTTGATGGTGTTATGGAGGGCTTTATGCGCCCTCGGCTCGTTACAGGTTGCCCTTTCGGGACCTGCGACGAGACCGAGTCGTCGCAAGTCTTGAAAACGAGACATGCGACGACGTTGCCCTGTACCTAGAAGCACGGTGCGATGGCGGAAACCCAAAACCCAAACATAAAAAATAATACAAAAAATGAGTTTGTGAAAGTTGAGGAAGGACCTAACAGGGTTTAAATGTCCCTTTTGGCAGGTTATCAACAAGCAAATATGGTATTGGAGTGGCGAGAGAGAGAACATGAAGTAGAGGATGAATAAGCCGCAAATGATCCACAATGCGTGCATGCTTTGAGAAACTACGGGTTACTCAAGTTCTTTGAGATCCAGGGGATGAGATCCTAGATCTCACTGCTGACACACATGCTCTAGAGTTGGGATGCGGCCCTACGGTACTTTGTGATAAGCGAGCATATCCTCACGATAGACATTGAGGATATCTAATTTCTCACTGGTTTGTCCCGAAGAGGGGATGCTATAAATCTTACTGGGACACGGGCCAGTGACCGTATAGTTGAGGACATGGTGTCACAGCACTGTGTCGCTACTTATCGTCCTTCCAGTGGGAAGATTCTCATCAGGGATGTGGTGAGCCGTCCACTACAAACCATACTGCTTACCATTACTAGGGTGGCAAGTATCCAAGCCCCACAGACGGCTACTCGGAACCAGATGCTGTATGCGGAGGACTGTATGTCCCCCATGGTTTTCAACTGGTGTGAGGGGCTCCTCGCAAACATCCAAGCTCAGTTGACCAAGTGTCGACGAGGGGAGCTCAAGCAGTTTGGGTATGGATCGATCATAGTATTGTTCCTCTTAGAGCGTATTCCTCTTCTACGTCTGTAGTTGGTACTTGATGACAGGGAGCCTAGGGATCCCCACATGCTCAGATGGGCTGAGGTCATGACCCGTCATGGTGGCGGGCCCATCATTAGCTTTGGTCCCGAGTTTTTCAGCTGGATAGAGGGCCAGGTACTTATGGTCGAGGACTTTCCATACAACCGCACAGACTTCCGAGAGGATCCCGACTTGGTGCTGCCGGACGGTGCAGTATGGGGTGACCTAGGTGAGAACAAAACCATTGTATTTTTAGTTTTGTATATTATATCATTTTTTTGATGCAGTGCTGACAAGTATGTAATATCTGTGTGCAGATGTGGGCCCCGTATGGCCGGTGGGACTCTCCCTTCTGGGAAGGAGAGACAGAGGCAGGGAGGCATTTGTTCCTGCAAGTGCTCATGCTACCATCGAGGAGATGGAGGAGGTGTACAAGAACCTGTCCCAGCTGACTGTGGAGGTACCAGAGCCAGCTATTGATGACTTATCGAGGCCCATGCAGAGATTTAGGGTTGAAGCGTCTGTGCGCTTCAACACCTTACTCCGCAAGGTGGCTCCGACCGTAGACTGCTTCCTCACCCAATGACAGCGTGTCGTTCGAGCTAGGGGTGGTGTACGGGTCAGGCGTCAAGCCTAATGACACTTCTATACTTGTACTGAGAGCTTTGAGGCCTCAGATTTTGTACTACTAAAAGCTATGATGCTTCAAATTTTTGTAGAGACTCACTAAAAGCCATCGTGCTTCAGATTTTGTACCAGCACTACTTTTTGAGCGATGTATATATATACAAACATTACCGATGATTTATACATCACGTGTTTTTAAAATGATTAGTGATGTGATCTTGTTTATGTGTTTGCTTTTATACATTGTATTTACATGTCGTGAATGCTTTTACATATTATGAGTATTATGTGTGTGTGATGTACCAATCCAAAATCAAGTTGGCCATTGAGTCAACAATTGTGTTTAACTCTCGTGGAATGTGAAGGTATTGAATGGATTCAAATGACCTTTCCAGGAGACGTACCTATCTGAAGAGATGGAGTAAGGTGGGATCACAGATGGCGTACACCCGGTTCAGATGGGAAACCACCAATTGAGAATCCATGTGGGTGACAATGTGTTTCATACCTAAGGAAATGGCGTTAGCTAGGGTTCCGATTACTGCTTGATACTCGTGGCATTGTTGGTCGCAAACCCTAGGAAACTTCCTCTTGAGCTAATGAGCTCACCTGTTGGGGAATATAGTACCGAGGCTACCGAAGCAAGGTTACGGGTATGTCGGTTGGTGCCGTCCGCGAATCCATAGCACGTTTCCATCTGCACACGCAGACAAAACATGGTATAAGAAGCGGAAACAAGATCAAAAGACACTCAAAAGAGAAATGCGTCACACCACACAAAAACATGCCATGTACAGTATATACAAGTAAGTCTATGCATGAGGGATCAAGCATAGTATCTCTTCAAGGTAAATCCCATTGCAGGGTTCACCCAAAGAGATTCCGTCATAATCTTCAAGCTCGTAAGCTCCTTTCTCCAAAACACGTTTGATTATGTAAGGTCCATGCCACATGGATTCAAACTTCCCTGCTCGTAGTTTGTCGTGCTTTTGGTCATAAGTAAGGACCATGTTAACCTCGTTAAAGATACGAGGTTCAACTGACTTATCGTATTGGGCTTTGATGCATTTCTTGTGTGCTTCATTAGCAAGAGCGGCATCTTGGGGAGACTCGTCAAGTTTTTCTAAGTGCAAGAGACATTCTTCCTTAGCAGTAGTGTTAGGAAGAAGTTCGGCAATGAGTTGTAGAGATTAAATTTCGCACTCTATCGATAGAACAACCTCCAATCCATATACCAATTGGAAAGGAGTGAAACTTGTGGCGGTTTTGACAAAATTTTGGTAGGACCATAACACTGAAAAGAGCATGTTGTGCCAATTGGACTTATGTGTCCCTACCATCCTTTGGACCATAGTTTTCAAGACCTTGTTAATGGCCTCGACCTGTTTATTGGATTGCGGGTAGTAGGGTGTTGAATTTTCATGGCAAAAACCCAACCTGTCGCTCAATTCATCAACCATATGGTTCTGAAAATGAGAACCATGATCGGTAACAATTGCCTGAGGAACTCTGAACCGTGCTATTACATGATTGAACATGAAGAGTGCGGCGGTTTTTCCATCGTTCTAGTATGTAGGCATAGCTTCGGCCCACTTTGTGAAGTAATCCACAGCTATGATGATGTAACTATGCCCCCCGGCCGAGGTAGGCTTACAATGCATAAAATCAATGCCCCATTTTGCAAATGGGCCAACGGCAATAACTAGATGTAACGGGGCGGGATGAGTGCACTTCTTCGTATGGAAGTGTTGGCAAGGAGGACATTTTTTTACGGCCTCAATACAATCTTTGAAGATAGTAGGCCAGAAATATCCTGTGCGCAAAATATTCTGGGCTGTAGCCTCCCAGAGAGGTGACCGCCACATGCCCCAGCATGACAGTCATTTAGAACGCGTTCAACCTCATCATGAGTGAGACAACGTCGAAGAATTGAATCAATTCCATGGCGATACAAAGTATCATTAATGATTAAATAATACTTTGCATGGTGACGTATCTTACGACGGTTGTCGCGAGAGAGTTGAGGGTTGAAGCGTTGGGTTTGAAGATACAATAAGATATCTCCATACCAGGGGTCAGTCGTACTGATGAGAAACAATGATTCATCTAGAAAGGAGTCATTGTGCTCAACTTCTGCATCAGAACGGGGAAGGTTGCAAATGATCTCGGCAAACACCAAAGACTTCTTAGACTTAGCTTTCTCGAAAAGAAGATCAAATTCTTGCAGTATCACAATCCAGTGTGAATACTTTCCCCCAAGCACCTAATGTGTCAGTATGTGGTACATGGGGTTCGAGTCGGCGATGATAGTGGTGGTGCGAAGCAAGATTTAGTGTCGGAACTTCTGGACGGCAATGACCATCGCGAATGCGAGTTTTTCGACATGTGAATATCTAGTTTCAATGTCAGCTAGACCCTTACTTGCATAGTATATTGCATGTTCCTGGGCGTTTTGATCCTCCTGCACAAAAACCATGGCGATAGTGGTAGCAAAAGCGGCGAGATATAAGATGTAATATCGATAATAATTAGGCGGTTGGAGCACGGGGGCATGCGTGATGGCATGTTTGATATTGTTGAAGGACTTTTGAGCTTGTTCGTCCCAGATGAACGGGATGTCCTTCTTGATCAGTCTCATATACCCCTGAGTCTTCTCCGCGAAATTGCAAACAAAATGTCGTAAATAAGTGGCCTTCCCTTGGAGACTTTGAAGTTTTGTCACATCAGTCGGGGGTGGTAGGTTGATGATGGCCTCCACCTTTAAGGGATCAATGCGGATCCCATCCTTTGAAACGATAAATCCTAAGAGGCGTCCGGGCTCAACACAGAAGATACACTTATGAGGATTCTGACGGATATTGTACTGTCTGCATCTAAGGAAAATGGCCGTCAAATGATCAATGTGGAACTCACGCTGCTTTGAATGAGCAGGGAGATTGTTCAGGTAAGGTTCCACAAAGTCCTTAATGTCATGGAAAGCATACGACATAGCCCGCTGAAACGTGGCGCCAACATTTTTAAGGCCGAATGGGAGTTTGCGGTATGCAAACGTTCCCCACGGGCAGATGAAAGCCGTCTTATGTTTTTCGGTTGGGTTGATCTCAATTTGGTTGTAACCAGAAAAGCCATCCATGAATGAGAAGATGACACTTCCGGCACAGTTGTCGATGATCTGGTCAATGAACGGGGTTAGGTAGTTGTCTTTTGGACAAGCCTGGTTAAGGTCCCGATAATCGACACAGATGCGGATGGTGCCCTGCTTTTTGTTCACAGGAACGACATTTGAGACCCAATCCGTCAATGGGACAGGATAAATAAAACCAACCTTTAAGAGATTTTAAATTTCTGCCTTAATTGCCACAGTCTTCTGGGGGTGTACCGATCGCAACTTTTGGCGTATAGGTTTAATGTCGGGATAGGTTTTTATTTCATGAGAAACAATTGTGGGGTCTATCCCAGGCATCTCCTCATAGGACCAAGCAAATACATCCCGAAATTGCTTGAACAAGGCCGTGCCAACAATGACTTCTTCAGGGGAACACTTCTGGCCTATGTGAATGTGTTCCACTATACCTGGTTTCACCGAGATGTCTACCGGGGTGGTTGGCTCAATGTTGGCCAAGTTTCCATCCGTGTCTGTAAGACATGTAAGGATTGGGAAATGAGGGGATGGGTAGATATCTGGTGAAAAGAGGGTATGGATGTTGTTCTCTATGTATTCCAAAGGAGGAAGAAAAGATGACCTATGGTGGAGATCATCCCATGGACTGTTGTCAACATTCATTACTTCCATGATGGACTCGTCTGAATGAAAAGTACGAAGTAAGAGATCAGGTAGAGATGACGTCCGTCGTAGAGAATAGGATGGAGAGGCCATGGTTAAATAGTCCTCCAATGCTGATTGGATAGCCTCATAAATACATTCAGCGGGTGAAAGAGGCATCATATCTCCAAGCAGGTGTGTTGTGGCTTCATCCGATACAAGCCAAGAATCGTTAGAGTGAGATAAAATCTCTGTGGAGATCATGTTCACCGTGGAAACATGATTAGGGGGGTCCGCGGCTGGAAAAACTCCCATGAGAGATGAATCTTTCAAAAGGACAACCCCTACACTCTCATACTGTTTTGACGTCTGTCCAATGGAAGGAACATGGTCACTAGGATGAGTAGTGGCATCCGGTGTACAAAAATATAACTGGTCGATAGTAACAATTCGTCCTTGGTGGGGGAATTGTACTATGAGGAAGACTGAAGAGGCTACCGCTCGCATGGTGTAAAACCAATTGCGACCAAGCAAGAGATTATAATCTAACGGGGCCGAGACCACTTCCACTTTAATGGTTACGGTCTTTTTTCCCAACTCAACTGCAAGAGCTTGTAAGAGCCCATGAGGTTGAAATCCACGCCCGTCAAATGCTTTCAACGTGGTAGGAGAACAATTCATTTCAGGGGAGCCAATGGTTCTCCAATAGGCGATGGACATGACAAAAGTGGAGGCTCCTTCGTCCAAAAGGGTACGATGGACAATCTTCCCAGCAATGTTCGTAGAAACTTGGAATGCAAGCTGGTGTGAGAGCCTCAACTTAAAGTTGTCAAGTCAGAACATGATGGTGTTCGAGGAATCCGGGTCAACTGCACCAATGGCTACAATGAGAGTTTTGTGTTGATTAGGACAATTCTGCAAAACTTTCAGGGTAGACATGGCGCAAGGAGCTTGTGCCAAGTCTTCTACGATATTGTAATTTTGTGCCGCTCGAGCATTAGGATTGAAAAAAGCTTTTTGAATCGTACTCTTGGGCGGTTGCAATATTGAGTCTAAGGAGGGATTCTCAATGGTGAGAGAAGTCGATGGCACAGTGACATCAGTTAAGGATTCGAAAGCTTTTTCAGTATTACTTCTAGTGGATTCCTTCGAAGGGACCAGTTCGTAAGATCGCGAGCGAGTATTTAAATTGATCGTCTTGTTACACAACATGAGAACATGTGCGGTATTAGATGGTTCCCCCTGGGCTGGGAGGGTTTGAGCAATCATCTGCTGGTTTTGAGTAGGAAACGGATCATTGAGGACTGCGGGAGTCAGTTTACCCCTAAGAAACTTTTGCACTTCGTCTCTATGGGGACACTCTTTAGAGAAATGGTCATCTCCATACAGTAAGAAAGGATACTTTAGTTTCCTTTTCTACTTGGTATCGTCAGGAGTGCTCTTGGGTTCCTATTGGGCAGAAGAATTTTTGGGTTTCCCCTTGTTCTTCTTCTTGCCATTAAACTTCTGAGATGAAGCTAATTGAACAGAATTCACCTCGTCAGTTACAACAGGAGCGATGGACTTGGTGGTGCTATGGCCAGCCGGAGCTGGGTTGGATGATCCAACAGTGCTAGCAACGAGCTGGGTGTCAAGGGAACCAATGATTCCATCAGTTTGGAGTCCCTTATGTGGTTTTGCAAGGTCATTAACATCACAGGGTGCGTCAGGTAGAATGTTGAACAGAGTGCCAGATTGAGTGTAGACCAGGTCTAGTAGATGGGCACTCGCGATAGCTTGTTCTTCGGTGACAGTACCTCTCACGACGACATATTTTGCTATGGTGGGAATGAGTGATTTTGTAAACCAGTCTGCTAGGAGCTAATATGGAATAGGAGCTTTAATAAGACGTCGTCTCCTTTGCCACTCATGGATATGATCAGAAATATGAGTGGCGGTATTCTGACGGAGCGAGGTTAAAATCTCAGTACCAGTCTCATACCGTATAGGCAGCTGGAAATGCGTCAAAAAGTTCATAGCAAGAGAGCTGAAATCAGGAAAAGAGTGGGGTGGCAACTTGATGTACCACTTGGCAGCTGAAACGGTGAGAGTCCTTTGAAACAATCTAAGATGAATTGAATCGTCCATTAAGGAATTAGATGAACACCATAAGTGGTATGTCATCATGTGGTTTTTGGGGTCTTCACCCGGCTTGCCTTCAAACTTGGGGATATCAGACGAAAGTTTCATCGGAATCGATGGCTAGTTAGATCCGTGGTAAATAGGATCGTTGGTTAAACGGGAGAGGTCAGGAAGGTCCAAAATAGCTAGGAAGGGCAGCTGTGGGTTAGGCTGTGCGTATTTATAATACGGATAAGGCGTGTAAGGACCAGATTGACCGTAAGGTGTACTAGGATGAAACTAACCATAGGGGGGTGTGCTGCCTGGACCATAAGAAGGTCCGCCACCATAAGGTGGTCCATTCCAATAAGGTGGAGGTCCACCTCCACCTCCGGGAGGGGGTGGAGGTCCGCCACCACCACCGGGAGGAGGTGGGGGTCTGTAACCATAATAAGGTGGCCCACCACTGCCTTCGCCTGGAGGGGGTGGTGGACCACTTTTGCTTCCAGAAGGATGGGGGCCCCCACCACCTCTGCCGTCGGAAGGATGAGTGTCTCCACCACCACCGCCACCACCATAGTAATTAGGTCCTCCACCGCCTCTGCCTGGAGGGGGTGGTGGACCACTGCCACCACCCAAAGGGAAATGTCCTCCTCCCCCATGATAGGGTGGTCCCCCCGCCGCCTCCGCTGGGAGGGGATGGTGGACTTGTCTTGCCACCGCCGGAGGGGTGAGGTATGTTGTAGAAAAAGTGAGGTGGGCATCCACCAATGTTAGGTGGGGGTCTTCCGCCTCTAGCAGGAGGTGGGGGAGGACTGATCGGGGGTGGTGGTACTTGAGGGATAGTCGGTTGAGGTCCTTGTTGCAACACAGGTTGTTTCCCCCATAGAGTGTATGGATTCCCGAGATAAGGTATCCCATATGGCATGTTTCCGGGATTAGGTTGTCCCGGCATAGGGTTAACGGAACCTAGATACGCTTGACTCCATGAGGGTTGAGTTACATTTGACGGGCCTCCAACATGAGATAATCCCGTGGTGGACGGTCTAGCGGGTTGAGAATGTCCAACGGAAGCTCCGTTGGGTATTCCACCACCTATGTTCTGGTTAGGAAATAGGGGTTTCCCCCCAGCCACAACAGGTTGACCACTACTCAAAGGTTGAACCAACATAGGTTGTTAACTAGCTACCGTGGTAATAACATTACCAATAAGATAATCCGTGGGAATGGAATACCCTCCCCTCGAATTCTGAGGTGGGGGAGGAACTTGTAAAGTAACCGTGGTAGTGACAGGTGTGTTGGATTGTTTTCCTTCCACCAGTTGGTTCACTTGAGTTGCAGGACTGGACTCTTGCGAGGGTTGACCAGTCTCATTAGTGGTCACGTGGTGGGGTGCTTCAGGTGATCCGAAAGATATCGGATGAACTGGGATAGGTTGATCATCAAATATTATTTGGAAATGGCAATTATGGAACTCTTCAGAATGTTGCCTAAGACTTTGTCTTCGAAGCTCATCACCTTTAACACGCAACTGTTCCAAACGTTCATAAATGGGGCCAAACACTTCAGTAGGGTCAGGCCTATAGTAAGGCCTAGAGAAATCTGGAGTAGTCCAGTTGGGTGGGGATGAGATGGCAAAATGAGCCACTAGGTGGTCTGTAGAAGATGTCCAATAAGCTGCTGAAGGACCAACAGCTACTGTAGGGTTGTCCTGCGGTCGTTTTATCCATTCCAATGATCCAGGTTCTCTCGGGATGGCGGGAGAAAGGCCTTGTAAAGTGGGGGTGTGTGCTTCTTCATCCTGTGGGGGATGAGAGGCAGGTGAATCTGGTGGAAACAAAAGTCTGCCAACATTCAAAGTGGGGTTCTCCACTTCAGTAACTACCACCGCGTTACGCTGATCCATTCTTACCCTCAAAATAACCTCTAGATTAAGGGGATATTCGGGTGATAAGTTCAAGATCCTACGGGACCTTCTCCAGGGAAAATCTGCCAGAGGATCAGGAAAATCAGCTACAAAGGCTGAAACAACGTTTCTCCTAAGGGTATGCTAAAAGAAAAGCAGTCCAGAAAAACCTACTCAAACTAAGGCAAACAAGCAAACTTATGTGATAGAGTGGATTCAAAATTCTGGAACCTCATGGGATTATCAAGGCATTGCAAACCACGATATACTACAGGGTCCAACAATATGATGCGACAAGGAGGATTGGGACTGTACCCTTGCTTGCATACCTGATTACCTAGACAGTACGTGCGTGCTAATCTCCCCGAGTGTTGTTCTCGGTGTATTGCTTTGCCAAGACGGTCAAATGGTTAACTCGGTTGGTTTCAGGAGTCCTAATGGTGTCTCCCGATATACACAAGGTACGTGGGAGTTCAAATTCGTAGTGGTGCTGTCTAATGCACAACTGTTCGGCAAGAGACCTTCCGATATACGTGTCGAGTACGTGTACACCCTTTGATATACGCCAAGTATGCATTATGGTAATTGGTGGGTACGTGAAGGAGCTCGATATACTGATGTACATGGAAGACTACAATACCCCCGGGATACAGTGCTGGAAAATAACGACAGCTGCCACGCTTAACGACGCCGGAACACGTCTCTAACTTACACAAAGTTGCTAAAAATTTTACCTAGTTCTACCGTTAATTTTATCTTGGACGGTTAGGTGAATGCATGAGGTGAGTACATAATCAGAAGCATAATGCAAGCCCTGACTACATGCACAAAATATTCTTTTCTTTCAATGAATTCTAGCTATCGGAAGGAGAAAGCTTTTTCCAATGGTATTGCCAAGCAAACTCAATGCAACACAATTCCCAATGCAAACAAATTTGACAATGAAAATATTCTTTTCCTTTTCAGTGAAACACAAAAGTACACAACACTACTAAACCAAATCAAAACAACTTTTTTCTTTTCTTCTTCTTTTCAAAGTAAAATGACACTAAGTGATGAAAAGAGAGGATTCTGAAATGAAATATGCAAGCTTTTCAATTTCAATTTCAATGATCTAAAAGCAACAAGAATAAAAAATGCATCTATCTTTCCTTAGCATGGAATTAATTTTGCAAAAATCGAAGCATGCTTTGAGCCTTTCAAGAAAATGAGCGATTCATAATTTGAGAAAAACACAATAGATCATACATTCATTCAATTTTTCCAAAATATAAATGAGAATTTTCCAATGCAAACAATCTTTCTTCAATAATTTTTTGAGAAACAATGGGAAAGAAGCATTTTTAAACTTTTCAATGGATGCATCAAAGAATGAACTTGATAACAATTTTGCTTTCAGATCTAAATGAATTAAAAGAAAACACTACTTGCAGCATTCATACATTCATAAAACTCGAGAAAAGACAAGCACTCAACCAAGCTGAAAATACAGACTTAACTCAAAATCAAGCAGTAGCAAGCAAACTAAGCAAGCAAAGCTCAAAACAAATGTAAATGAGGTCTGGAAGTTGATCCAATGCAATGATCAGATCAGGGATGGAAGGAAGGGAATGCAAGAGTGAACGGATGTAGGTGGAGGAGACTAGAGTATCCACCACTACCTGTCTCAAACTTGTCCAAGACGGAACCCAAAATCAATCCAAATGAAACCAAACTCTCAACACACAAATCATAAATGGGGGTCTCTGGCTGGATCTTGCAGCACAGAGGGAGTTCATACATCAGACCAAGGTTCAAACTGCCAGATGAGGGAAGGGATGCCAGCATGCCAACTTTCGATAGATTGGCGCACTCTGTCCTTACACATAGTGCGACGTCGCAGTTTTCCTTCACTAGAGGTGCAACGATGTTGCAGTATACCAATGCAAAGGGTGCGACGGTTGACTAACAAGTGAAGAACAGAGACTCAGAATGACACAATCTCACTCTGTTTCCACTGCCCAGGTGCGGCAGGTGAGGTCTAGATTAAAAAATGAACCAGATCTCTCAACAATGAACCATAAACAGGCTTGAATATGAGTTGTATAAACTCAGAGGAAGCAAATCAGAGTCTTCAATGCGAAGATCTGATAGTGAAATCAATCCTAAGAAGTAAATGGCAAGAATGATAAAAAAGGCTTGTGTCAAGTAATCAACTGAAAATGACTCTCAGATTAATGACCACTAAACAAGACAAACACTACTCGCCAGTATTGTCTCCAGATTTGTTATCGGACAATCCACTCGAGCAGATGCGAGCCGGATCTCCCTAGCTCAATGTGAGTCTAGAACAAATAGAACAAACTACATACACATCTCCTAGATCTACTTAAGGACCAAGTACAAGATGTCTTACCTTTTTACTACGCAATCCTTTCTCCCGAATGTTGATCCACGTCCCACGGTCGTCAGATCCAGGATGCAATACCTATCAAGACAAGGAAACAAGAGAAACCAGTAAAAAACATATATACAATAAGCGATCTAAGTAAATAGTTAAGTAGGTAAACTACACAATATCATTGCACATAAGAACAATATTGGTGGAAAGCATTTGTATTACTGCAAATAGAGGAGTACATGATAGAGATATAGAACTAGAACCAAAGACTTAACGCAGTAGCCCTTCTCCGACCAAGCCAATTGCCAAGTTCTTCCAAGGAAGTATGAGCTCTCCAATAGGTGAATGGAAATGTATTAAGAGAGATTTCACCAGCATGTAGATACCATAGCCTTCCTCCCCTTGGGATGGGAGTGAGCCTCACTTATATAGGATTAAGTGGATAGGGTATGGATAGGATAGGTTGAGAGATGGTAGGAGAGGGATAGGGGATCTTCCCAAAGAGTTAGGGGTCGAGTACTAGCTCTCCTAGAGGTCAGGGATAAGCCCCTAAAGTGGTAAGTTTCGAGAAGGATCTCGAATAGGCTATTTTTCCCCATTAACAAACCTCGCCGCACCCTGCAGTGGAGCAGACTGCGACGTCGCATGTTGCTAATGTTCAACCTGCGATGACCTCTCAAAAGATTGCAGAAATGAGTGCAAATCCTCTGAGATGAAAATACTTAGTCCAGGTGACTTCAGGTGACACCCAAAACATGGTATGACATGATGGGCATCTTCCTGATGAGCTTGGGCTTTACTAAGAGTAAAGCGGATTCCAACCTTTACTTTAAGCTTGAAGCTAAAAGTCCAGTGATACTTCTGTTATATGTAGATGACCTGTTTCTGACAGGTGAGGATGAACTCATTGCAGATGTGAAGAGGAGGCTTGCCGCAGAGTTCGAGATGAAGGACCTGGGTATGATGCATTATTTCTTAAGCATGGAGGTGTGGCAGAGTGTGGATGGAATCTTCCTTGGACAAGGAAAGTATGCAGTGGAGATTCTGAAGAGGTTTGGAATGATGGACTGCAAGGCTATGGCCACACCCATGGAATCGAACTTGAAGCTACTGTGTGATGCTTCATCAGAGTCAGTTGATTCCACGATGTATCTTCGAATGATTGGTTCATTGATGTACCTGACGAACATGAGACCAGACATATGATTTGCTGTGAACACCTTGATCTAGTTCTTGACGGATCCGAGACATGTTCACATGATTCCTGCAAAGCATCTATTGAGGTACTTGAAGGGTACAGTTGACTATGGGCTCAAGTATGAGGCTAATCATAATATTAACATGCAGGGTTATGTTGATTTAGATTGGGTAGGTAGTGTCGTAGATAGGAAGAGAACTTCGGGATGCTACTTCAGTATGGGATCTGGTATGATCTCCTGGTTTAGCAGGAAGTAGTCGTGCGTGGCACTGAGTACATCCGAAGCAGAATGTGTTGTAACTTGTTTGGCTAGTTGTGAGGCAGTATGGCTTAGGAAGTTACTATTAGATTTTTTGATCTCTAGTTAGAGGCGACTTGCATCTTCTGTGACAACCAGAGTTGCGTGAAGTTGTCTGAGAACCCGGTGTTCCATGACAAGTCAAAGCACATCAAGATCAAGTACCACTATATCAAGGATATGGTGCAGAGAGGAGTAGTGAAGCTCCAATATGTGTCGACAAACGAGCAGCTAGCCGATGTGTTGACCAAGCCATTAGCTAGAGTGAAGTTTGAGTACCTCAGAGAGAAGCTTGGTGTTATCCAGATCGAGGTTCCTCCTAAGAGGGAGTGATGAGACCGAAAGACGCAGATGCACTAGAGCCATTCTCGCATGGTGGTAGGCATAGGTGGTCCTTGGGACGTAATGCATTTTGGATGCTCCTAATTGTCCTCCCATGTTGGTAGATGTAAGGGTTGGTTCTCATATGGTGGTAGGCGTAGGTGGTCCTTGAGATGTAATGCATCTTGGATGCTCTTGATTGTCCTCCCATACTGGAGACGTTGAGAGGTCCACCAGTCATAAGACACTGTGTGTGCACCTATGCAGGATCTCGCATGGTGGTAGGCATAGGTTGTCCTTGGGATGTAATGCACCTGAGGTGTTCCTGATTTTCCTCCCATGCTCGTAGACACGGGATGACCGTTGAGAGATGTAATGCACCAAGGGTGCTCCTGGGATGTACCCACTGGGTGGGAGACACAGGTGGTCTGTTGGACATGAGATATGCATCTGGTATGTGCTCCGTGTGATGATGAGATGATCTGGATACGATGATATGATAGTCGGAGACGCAGGTGATTGATGTGGCAATGTAATGACTAGTCCTGGGCTGTTGTTAGGAATCCGTGTCAACCCTTCTCTTTACTTTGTTAGTATATTGTTGTTGGATGCATATGCTTTGTAATTCGTCTCGTAGTATTTGTTGATCCATAGTTTGTATTAGCCCATGGTATTGACCCATAGTATTGGATGCATATTCTTTGTAAGTCATCCCGTAGTATTATATGTCCCATGGTATTGACCCATAGTATTGGGCATAGACTTAGTATATAAGTGTTTGTTGAGGCCAATGAATGTACCGTGAAGTTATTTGTATTGAGCTTGCTCAAAGGAGGTTTCCCCCTCGAAGTGTCCTGTGATCAATAAAGCAATTCTGAGTTTTGTTATTTCTTCTATCTTGTGTGTTTTCATTAATTAATTATTGTAGGTTCTCCACATTTGGTATCAGAGCACTTTCTTGGGCTCGTTGGGTTGAATTTCTGCCAATTTTGTTTTTCGCATCTATTGCAAGTTCGGATCTGGGAATAATCCCTATCCGCTTAACTGTGGGAAGTACTTGGACATAAGCCCTAAAACTCATTGTGAGGAGTACCACAGGAACCCCGAAGTAGCTGGCCCATTGAGAGGACCTACCAGCGAAAATGATCCGGATTTTATGAGCAAAACGAAATGAATACAGATTATTATCAAATGCTTAACATAAAATAACAGAGATACAGTAAAACTGGTTTTCTATTCAATAAGGAAATAAGCTAGAACTGTAAAATGTAGCGGAAAACAAGCTTGCTGGAATGGTGGCAGCTTATCTCTGAGAAGAGATGTGACGGCTACGCTCATTTCGCAAGAAGATGGTTACAATGAGGCTCTCAAGGCCTTTTACAATAAACAGGAATGTCAAAAACCCTAGACACCCAAAAACCTAACCCTAGGAGATGAAGCGCCAAAAGTCATATGGGCCCCGTTTGGGTAAGTTAGTACATTAACTTCCCGGGGTCATAACTTTTGCATACGATCTCCGTTTGGGGCGCTCGGTAGCCCATTGGAAAGGTCTATCCGAGATTTACAACTTTCGACTGGGGCCAAATGGATGTTGGAGGCAACCATTTGGCCCCCCCAAATCACCAAAAAAGGTCGTTTAGGGCCTCAAAATGGCCCCGGAAGTTCAGGACCCGAAAAACTGCTAAAAATAGTACAATACCAAAATTGCCATAAAACTATTTTGAACCAGTTGGAAAGGTGGGTGGCCACCAATATCCACCTGGATCAATCCTCCCTCCTAGGAAGCAATGGTATCCATTGCGTTGAGTTCCCCCATCAGATGAGGAAATTTTTGCTGAATTTGGCCTCGGGTGAGCCACTTGCCTTGGTGCAGGAGCTTCCCTACTTTGACAACTCGATAAAGTTGGATCCTTTGATGTCGAGTGTCCTTGATCTGTGTGTCTGCAATATGATCACTAGATGCTTGTTGTAGGCAGTCAGGGTTGAGCTCTGTTGGTGTCAACTTCTCTGCTATCTCTGAGGTGTCTAATAGTGGTGGGAAATATGGCCGAAGGACAGCCACGTTGAAGACTGGATGCAGACCAAGGAAGGGGGGAATGTTGAGCTCAAAATCATTGTCACCCACTGCCTTGGTGATGGTGTATGGCCCATAACGGAGTGGGTGAATCTTTCGATGGGGCCCTGTAAGGTGTTCTTTCTGCAAATGCAACCAAACTTTGTCACTCACCTAAAACTTATGTGGCACCCGATGTTGATCATGGCATTGCTTGTACTTGGTATTAGACTTCTGTAGAATATCCTGAACCTGTTGGTGGATATGTTGGATCCGTTCAATGAACCGGGTGGCTTTGTCAGCTTTTGGGGACGAGTCGACCGAGGTGGTCGCAAGGTGAAGTGCAACATCCATGGGGCCCAATGGTTGGAATCCCAACCCCACTTGAAAGGGGCTGTGGCCAGTTGAGCAATGCAAGGATCGGTTGTAGCTATGTTGGACATAGGGGAGAATCTCATCCCATGTGCGGGGGTGTGTTGAATTGTACATGCGCAGGATATGTACGACCATCCGGTTAATGACCTCCATTTGTCCATCGGTCTGGGGGTGGAAGGCAGTGGATTTGGTGAGATTGGTATCCAGCAGTGACCAAAGGGTTGACCAGAATGAGTCGAGGAACCGACTGTCACGGTCTGAGATAATGGTCTGTGGGAACCCAAAATGTACCCATACTCGTTCAAAGAAGAGCTTGGCAGTGGCTTCTGCTGTGATGTTCTTCTTGAAAGCGGCTAGAATCGCCATCTTGGAAAAGTGATCAAAACCCACAAAAACACAGTCATTTCCCCTCTTGGTGGATGGGAGGCCCGACATGTAGTTCATTGAGATGGATTCCCACGGCCTGTCAGGATTAGGCAGAGGGGTGTATAGGCCCTGTTTCTTAGTGGTCAGTTTGGCAATAGCGCAAGCGGTGCAGGACCTGATATACTTGCCGACATCCTGTTGAAGTTTCAGCCAGTAGAAATGTTTCTGCAACACTGCCACTGTCTTTTCGATGCCAAAGTGTCCTGCCACCCGACTGTAGTGAGCTTCCCAAATCAGAGATGGCCCAAACGACACAACAACCCGTCATGAAGATGGAAATTAGCAACCACTGAGTTGGTGCCCAACATTTGATAGGTGGCGGAGAAGTCAGGGTTTGTCTCGTAGAGGTGGGGCCATTCATAGGTCTCGTGGCCGTAAGAGTCTAGCACCATGGTAAGTGTCGCGACTGGAGGTCGACTAAGGAAGTTAGCAACTCGGTTGGTACTCCCTGCTTTATATTTTATGTTGAGGTGGAACTGCTGTAAATATGTTGACCACTTCTGATGGCGGTCATTCTGCAACTTTCCTTGGGTCTGCATGAACTGTAGTGGCTTGTGATCAGTGTGGATGACTGTCTCCTTCCCAAGAATGTAATGTCTCCACTGGAGACAGGCTTGTACAATGGAGTACATTTCTTTGTCGTAGGTAGGGTACTTGTGGACAACATCTGATAGTGTCTCACTATGATATGCCACGGGGTGGCCGTGTTGAGTGAGAACGACACCCACAGCATAATCTGAGCATCTATCTCGATCTCAAAGGGATGTTACAGGTTCGGTAATGAGAGTACTGGAGATGAGCACAAACGCTTCTTCAAGTCATCGAAGGCTTGTTGTTGGGATAGGCCCCACACATATTTTTCCTTACCACCACCCCTGGTCACTTGGCTGAGGGCCCATGCGATATGAGAGAATCCCAGCACGAACCGGCGATAGAAATTGGCAAGGCCCAAGAAGCTTCGAAGTTTAGTGAGTGTGGTTGGGGATGGCCAGTCACGGATGACCTGGATCTTGGTTGGATCCACATGCACACCATGTCGATCAACGATGTAGCCTAAGTAATGGATCCTGTCCATACCGAAGGAACATTTTTCCAAGTTTACATATAGTTTGTGCTTCCGCAGGGTGTGCAGAACCTGCTGGATATGTTGCAAGTGTTCCTCCCAAGTCTTGCTGTAGATGAGGATGTCATCCAGATACACCACTACAAAATTGTTGGTGAAAGGTCATAGGATATCGTCCATCATCCTCATAAAAGTTGCTGGAGCATTTGTCAAACCAAAAGGCATGACCAACCATTCAAAAAGACCTTCTTTTGACTTGAAGGCAGTCTTCCATACATCTGTCTGTTCTATTGGGACGTGGTGGTAGCCAGACTTCAGATCAATCTTACTGAAGTATTTGGCCCCTGTGAGCTGATCAAGGAGGTCGTCGATTCGGGGAATTGGGTACTGGTTACGGACTGTGATTTTATTCAGGGCCCGGTAATCAATGCAGAGTCGCCAGGTCCCATCTTTCTTCTGCACCAGCACGATTGGGATCCCACAAGGTGATGAACTAGGACGGATGCGCCCCTTGTGGAGCAATTCTTGGATCTGCCTCTTGATCTCCTCATTTTCCAACAAAGAGCGGCGATAGATTGGCCCATTGGGTAGCGGTGCTCCTGGGGTCAGATCGATGGGATGCTTGACCTGGCAGTGCAGAGGTAACCCGGTCAGAGAGGAGAAGATATATGAGTATCCTTCCACCACCTTATCCACTTGATTTTGTTGTGTGGATAGATTGGTCATGGAGGCCCAGGATGTGGCTGCGATCTTTCTTTCACTCTGAGAGCGAGTCACGAAGAAGACAAATTTCTCGGTCTGAGAGATGACCTTCCTGCATTGCTTGGCAGAGATCAAGGAAATAGCACTAGGAGGGACTGCCTCGAGTATCCTATACAATTTCCTGTTCAAAGAAATAATAACACTACGAGGCCTAGACTCGTATACAGCATGACGTTTCCATAAATAAGGTTGGCCCAAAAGAACATCTGAAACTTCGAGATGAGCAACATCACACAATACCTCGTCCTTGAAGGTCTTGATGTCGTATGGCAGTCGGCACTGTTGGCTGACGCAGATATCGCTTCCTTTGCAGAGCCATCCAATGGTGTAGGGTTGTGGGTGCGGCGTTGTCGGCAGGGCTAGGCGCTTGAAGACCTCTGCTGAGATGAGATTCTTCTGGCTACCGCTATCAATGATGAAGTGCAGTGGGGTGCCTTTACCCACATCTGTGAATGGAAGAGGCGTTCTCCTTCTTCTGGCTCGTCTGGTTTATCAGGCTGGAGCTTGGTGGTAGCAATGGTGGCACTGGGTTCCGCGTCAATGATCCGTCTTCCCCTTTCTGGTTCGGACTTAGAGTCAGAACCCGCATTTGATTCATATGCTTTCACTTCGGCCACCAGCGACTGCTTTGAGCGGCAATCAACAGTGTTATGCCAAGGGCTCTTATGGAAGTCGCACCACTTCCCGGTATCTTTCTTTGTTTTTTCGGTGTCCTTCTTTGCTTGCGGCTTGGACTGGTTGTCATGATACTGTCCATATTTGCTATGTCCTTTATTTTGTGGGTTGGGGCCTGATCTAGGTGGATATCGGTGGCGGCCCACCTCTTCCAACTGGCTCAAAACAGTCTTCTGGCAATTTTGGTAAATTACTATTTTTAGCAATTTTTTGGGTCCTGAACTTTCGGAGCCATTTTGAGGCCCTAAATGACATTTTTTGGCGATTTGGGGGACCAAATGACTGCTAATGACATACATTTGGGCCCAGTTGAAAGTTGTAAATCTCGGATAGACCTTTCCAACGGGCTACCGAGCGCCCCAAATGGAGATCGTATGCAAACGTTATGACCCCGGGAAGTTGACTGTTCAACTAACCACCTTGGGGCCACAAACTTTATGACGGTTCATCTTCTAGGGTTAGGTTTTTGGATGTTTGGGATTCTTTCCCTCATGCTTATGATAAATAGGCCCTTTCGGCCTCTCTTTGTATTCATCTTGGCACGAATGAGCATAGTGGCCACATCTCTTCTCAGAGATAGCTACCACCATTCTAGCTATTGTATTTTACAGTTTGTTCTATTTCCGCTATTTAATAGAATATGTGTTTACTGTATCACTTTGTTATTTGCAATATATCTCTGTATATGATTCTGTATATGCTATCTTTTGTTTCGTTCCCACATAAATCCGGATCAGTGGTATCAGAGCGGTCTGCTCTTTGATTGTTTCTCGGTGCATGTCCCCGACGAGGTCAGGATACAGAGAGTTGGGTCTCGAACTAGTTTCACTTGGGGAAGACCACTCTCACCGCCCCAAACGGCCTCCCATGGCGGAAGAAAAGAGAGACGACGGAGCAGTAGATCCTATCAAGTTGTTGCTCAAGGAAGCCCTCGCGCGATAGAGGAACGAGATGATGGATAATTTCACTGAGATCCTTCGACGCATGCCAACAGCCGAAAATGCACCCTCAACAAGCAGCCATTTCAGAGATACGACTCCCTTCAAGGTACAAGTTAGTTTTGATAATCCTTTATTTGAAGGCCATATCGATGCCGATGCCATAGATAAATGGTTGAATCTACTAGAAGGGTATTTCTTTGTCCACAATTTTTCCGATAGGGAAAAAATCGTCTTTGCACTCCTCAAGGCCGTCCCCCATGTCAAAAATTGGTGGGAAACTTATTGTGAGCAAAACTCATCAGACGAGTCTGGATTGTTTGAATATTCCAATTCCACTTGGGCCTCTTTTATAGATGTCGTCAAGGAACAATATTACCCTGTTGGAAACTATGATGACCAGTACACAAAATGGACCATTCTGCATCAAGAGAGGGACCAAACGGTGTCGGAGTACACCAACAAATTTCATACCTTGCACACAAAGCTAGGTATCAAGGAATCCGAGCGGCACCTAGTACTGAAATATCGCAGTGGCCTACACCGGTACATACGAACAGAGATGGATTTCCTAGAAATCTCTTCACTCAGATCCGCCTATCGATATGCTGTCAAAATTGAGCAGAAATTTCAGCAAAAGAACAAGCGTGACTTCGGACCTGCGTAGAAGCAGGGCAAGGGAAACTCTCGCTCGCAAAACATAGGGCAGGGAAAGGACAACTAGTCCCAACCACAAGCGAAGAAGGGTAAAGAAAAGACAAAGAAGGACACCGGGAAGTGGTGCGAGTTCCACAAAAGTCCTTGGCACAACACTGATGAATGTCGCTCAAAATAGTCATTGGTGGCTGAGATCAAAGCTTCAGAATCAGATCCCAGTTTCGATTCTGACTTAGAACCTAATTTCACAGGCGCGCGAAAAGGGAAGCATATCATTGATGTAGAACCCAGTGCCATTGTTGCCACCACACAGATTCAGCTAGAGGATCCTGAAGAGTTGGAGGTAGAGGAGCTCCTTTTCCACTCACAGATGTGGGTGAAGGGAATTCCCCTACACTTTGTTGTGGACAGCGACAGCCAGAAGAACCTGATCTCAGAAGAAGTCATCAAGAGATGGAGCTACCAATAACGCCACACCCACAACCATACACCATTAGATGGCTAAGCCAAGGACGAAGGATCCGTGTCAGTCACCAATGTCGCCTACCATATGGAATCAAGCCCTTCAAAGATGAGGTATTGTGTGATGTGGCCCCAATTGAAGTATGTGATGTTCTTTTAGGACAACCATATATGTGTAAGCATCATGCTGTATATGAATCACGACCTCGCAGTGTCATTGTCACTTTGGGAGGACAACTCTATCGGATACCAGAGATAGTTGCACATACCCCAAACGAGCATGGAAGGAAGATAATCTCCCACACTGGGAAATTTTCCCTATTCGCAATTGCCACTAAAGGAGAACATCAGATCGCAGAGACATCCACAACCTCTGCCCATTATCCCTCTACTCAGCATAAACAAGAACGCAAATTCAATGCCGCATCGCCTATTCGGGTACCTCCACAGTTCAAGGCCACGCATTCAAGGTGCTCCTCCAAAAAGAAACCATCCACACCGGTGCATACCAAGGATACCACAACAACCAAAACAGTTGAACAGCTCCAGCGCATCCATCAACAACAAGTACAACCCTTTGAAGATGTCAAAGTAAGGCAACCTTTCCACTTCAACAAATGTCGCACCAAGAGCTCAACTCGACACACAGCTCGACATATGATAATGGATTTAACGCAATGGAGACCATTTCTTCCTAAGGAGGGAGGATTGATCCAGGTGGATATCGATGGCGGCCCACCTCTTCCAACTGGCTCAAAACAGTCTTCTGGCAATTTTGGTAAATTACTATTTTTAGCAGTTTTTCGGGTCCTGAACTTCCGGAGCCATTTTGAGGCCCTAAACGACATTTTTTGGCAATTTGGGGGACCAAATGGCTGCCAATGGCATACATTTATTCCTAGACGAAAGTTGTAAATGTCGGATAGACCTTTCCAACGGGCTACCGAGCGCCCCAAACGGAGATCGTATGCAAAAGTTATGACCCCGGGAAGTTGACTGTTCAACTAACCACCTTGGGGCCGCAAACTTTATGACGGTTCATCTTCTAGGGTTAGGTTTTTGGATGTTTGGGATTCTTTCCCTCATGCTTATTATAAATAGGCCCTTTCGGCCTCTCTTTGTATTCATCTTGGCACGAATGAGCATAGCGGCCACATCTCTTCTCAGAGATAGCTACCACCATTCTAGCTATTGTATTTTACAGTTTGTTCTATTTCCGCTATTTAATAGAATATGTGTTTACTGTATCACTGTGTTATTTGAAATATATCTCTGTATATGATTCTGTATATGCTATCTTTTGTTTCGTTCCCACATAAATCCGTATCAGGGCCGCCCTTTCCAGTCTTTTGCTGTGAAGGGTTCCCATGCCCAAATTGCTGCGTCTTTTGTTTGAGCTTCTGCTCGATTTTGATGGCATATCGGTAGGCCGCGCCCAAGGAAGAGATGTTCAGAAATTCCATTTCGGTCTGGATGTATCTATGCAAACCACCGCGATACTTGAGCACCATATGTCGCTCTGAATCTTTGATACCCAGCTTGGTGCGCAAGGTATGGAAGATATTTGTGAACTCTGGCACTGTTTGGTCTCTTTCTTGTCGCAGTGTGGTCCATTTGGTATACAAGTCGTCATAACTTCCAACAGGGTAGTATTGTTCCTTAATAGCATCCCTGAAGGATTCCCAGGTGGCCGTGACTGAAAATAATGAGGCTTCTTCTGTGTCCTTTTGCTCGCAGAATGTTTCCCACCAATCTTTGACACGGGGAACGGCTTTGAGGAGCGCAAAAGTAATCTTTTCTTTATTCGAAAAGTTATGGACAGAAAAATACCCTTCTAGTAGATTCAACCACTTATCTACATCATTTGCATCTATCTGTCCTTCAAATATAGGAATATCGAAGTTGATTTGTACCTTGAAGGGGGTGGCACCTCCGCTCGAGGAAGATGCATCGCTTGTTGGTAGTCGCCGAAGGATTTGCGCGAAATTATCCATCATCTCGTTCCTCTGCTGCATGAGGGCTTCCTCAAGCAACGTTTTGATAGGATCTCCTATCCCGTCATCTTTCTTTTCTCTTGCCATGAGAGGTCACTTGGGCGTGTGCGAGCTTTCGTCCTCAAGAGAAACAAGCTCGAGACCCAATTCTTTGTACCCTGACCTCGTTGGGGACATGCATTAAGACGACAAGGAGCAGACCGCTCTAATACCACTGATCCGGATTTTATGAGCAGAATGAAATGAATACAGATTATTATCAGATGCTTAACACAAAATAACAGAGATATAGTAAAACTGGTTTTTTATTCAATAAGGAAATAAGCTAGAATTGTAAAATGCAGCAGAAAATAAGCTTGCTGGAATGGTGGCAGCTTATCTCTGAGAAGAGATGTGACGGCTGCGCTCATTTCACAAGAAGATGGTTACAATGAGGGTCTCAAGGAATTTTACAATAAACAGGAATGTTAAAAACCCTAGACACCCAAAAACCTAACCCTGGGAGATGAAGCGCCAAAAGTCATGTGGGCCCCGTTTGGGTAAGTTAGTACATCAACTTCCCGAGGTCGTAACTTTTGCATACGATCTCCGTTTGGGGCGCTCGGTAGCTCGTTGGAAAGGTCTATCCAAGATTTACAACTTTTGATTGGGGCCAAATGCATGCCGAATGCTATCGTTTTCCCCCCCAAATCACCAAAAAAGGTCGTTTAGGGCCTCAAAATGGCCCCGGACGTTCAGGACCTGAAAAACTGCGAAAAATAGTACAATACCAAAATTGCCATAAAACTGTTTTGAACCAGTTGGAAAGGTGGGTGGCCACCAATATCCACCTGGATCAGAAAATGGCAGTGACCCCTACCTAATTGACTAGTTCCCACCTGTGAGGTAAACCAAGAGCTGTCGTTTGTGGCAAAGCGGTTATCAGTTTTACTTGAGCCATGGAGTGAGGGGTACTACCCTAATACGCAAGCTGTCAGACAACATTGGTGGCCGAGTGAAACCCCTGAACTGTTAGGAAGCCGAGCATACCTGATGTCCATATCTATTTTCAGCTGAACTGTTGCCGATCACTTCCACGTCGTTTCAGATTCAACGGTTTTAGATCCATTCAGAGCCGTTTCAGATCAATTCTGAAAGCCGTTCGAGATCCAGCCGTTTTCGATCCATTCTGAAAGCCGTTTCAGATCCATCTGTTTTCAATCCATTCTGAAAGCCGTTTCAGATCCATTCTCGATTTTTTTTTTGTTTTTTCACCATATGTCCTTTGTTTTAACTCTATTTCCCCTGAAACTTCACTAACACCTCTGAGATCCCATTCTGCATATTTCATTCATGAGGACCTTATCCCAAATTCCACTTTCCAAAACCAGAAATTCCACATTTGTCTATTTTTAGGGTTTGCCATAACTTCTTCGATTTTCACCCAATCACCTTCAAATTTTTCCACCGTGTTCATTCCATATTTCTGCTTCTTTGTCCCTCTTTGACAAATTTTCCCATTTTGTCACCCCCCTTCTGAAATCCTCATTTTCTTCTTCCCTGTCCATTCGAAAGTGTCCAAAACCTAGTCAAACCCCAATTAACCATCAGAGTTTTTCCCAAATCCAAATTTCCCTTTACTAAATAAGCTTATGTTTTTGTTTTTCTACTCATTCCAAAAAAAAAAAAAAAACTCCTGGTTATGGTTGTCACCCGTGCAGGAGCAAAAACCATGGAGGAAGCATTTGCAGCCATCCAAACCAAACTTCAGGATTTGGATGAAAAATTTCTCAGCCTCCATCTTGAGCATTCATCCATGAACAAAAAATGACAGTCCGAGTCTTCATCAGACATTGGGTTCTCTTCTTCCAGCCATTTTCGTGGTTCGAAGCTTGATTTTCCTCTCTTCAATGGTACTGATCCAACTGGATGGATATATCATGCAAAACAGTGTTTCAGTCTGCATAATACTTTGGATGTCACCAAAGTTCCACTTTCATCCTTTCATTTGGAACAGGAAGCTCTTCAATGGTACCGTTGGTAAATCAAGGCTCATGAAGAGCCAAAATGGCCATATTTTTGTCAGCTCCTTTTGCAACAATTTGGTCCTAGTGCTTTTGATGACTTCACAGGAGCCCTCACTAAACTTCGCCAAAATGGCATTGTGAGAGAGTATCAGACAGAATTTGAGAAACTAGCCAATCACACAGAAGGATTGTCTGATGAATTCTACAGGAGTTGTTTTAATAGTGGTCTTAAGGATGAAATCCGCTCAGAGGTTAAAATGTTATGTCCCAACACAATGATGGAAGCCCTGGGGTTGGCTAAGTTGGAAAAAGACAAGATTGCAGCCCAACAACACTCTAAACCCACTTTTGTTCCCTTCCGAAATATGGGTTCTCAATGGCCTCCCATCCCGCCAGCTCCTCGCCCAACTCCTATCAAGCATTTGTCTAAAACAGAGATGCAGGCACGCAGAGAAAAATGGCTTTGTTATAATTGTGATGAGAAATTCACTTGGGGACATCGATGTGTTCAACAAAAGCTCTATCTCTTGAATGTGGATTCTCCGCTTGCCTTTGAAATTGGTGAAGAAGCTCCAAATACAATTGATGATCAGGTTGATATTCATGAGCCGCCTATTGACCCTCTATCTCAAGAAGACCACCCAGAGATATCTCTCCATGCTTTAGCCGGAATCACTGTTAAGATTCAATATGTTAAGATAGATAACATCAATATTACATTCCATTTCACAACAATAGCATATACAGGATCACTGAAAGAACAACAAGCACAACATAAACACAAGAGACACAATTTATCTTGGGAAACCCTCATGGGGTAGAAAACCCAGCAAAGCTTCCTCAATATAGATGACCAGGAAATACAAAGATGTAATCCTCAACCATGAGCTCCTTCTCCTCCATAGCAGATTTCTCTCTCTCTCTCCTATGTGCCAATCACAAGTGAGTGAATGACAGTGTGAGTGTGTGTTAAATGAGGAACACACCTCCTCTATTTATACACAACTCCGACTTAACTTACTAACTAGGTCGGTCCCAAATTGAACCATTGGGGATTTAAACTTTGCATACAAATAACTCTGGGCCGACCCCTAAGTTACCACATTCTCTTGGAGGAATAAACATCTCTGGATATACAATAGGGTCTTCACGGAGGAATGAAACATCTTTGGAATAATAAAATACAAATATAATATTCTTAGAAGTCACAATATTTCAACACTCCCCCTTAACGAGAAGAATATTCTAACAACATCTGCAGGAGAAAGGAGTCATCAACTACATGATACATCATACATCTATAAATCATTGGAAGCTTTCTTTAACATCATCAGTAACTCAATAGTTACTGGAACATCTTCAAGATATTCAATACTGGAATATCAACATCTTGAGTACTGAGTCTTCATCTTCTGCAGCAATCGAAAAGCTACAGTAACATAATCATCTGGATATCTCGATCAACATCATCATCTGGATATCCCGATCAACAGCATCATCATCTGGATATCTCGATCAACAACATCATCATCTGGATCTATCGATCAACATCATCATCATCTGGATCTCCCGATCAACAGCATCATCATCTGGATCTCTTGATCAACATCATCATCTGGATCTCTCGATCAACAACATCATCATTTGGATCTCCTGATCAATAGCATCATCATATGGATCTCTTGATCAACAACATCATCTGGATCCCCCGATCAACAACATCATCATCTGGATCCCTCGATCAACAACATCATCATCTGACTATCGATCTTGGGTACCTGTTGAACCCATACAAAGATTTCTTCAATTGAATCTTGGGAGTTTTCTTGATTTGCACTTCTTCTTCGATTAAACCATTAAGAGAATGGTCTAGACACTTGGAGCAAACATCTCGTCATGATCCTCTTCCTCTTTCTAAGAGAATCTTCTAGCCACGAGCCTTTTATAGTATGTTTGATTTGTAAGTCTTCTTGTTGAAGATCCATCACTTGTTCGGTGTTCATCATCCTTCTTTTGCAGATCATAGCACATGATCTTTCCTACAAATCAAATTTAATTACATGATTAGTGATACTTCATAATCATCAAATCATGTTGACATGATAACTTATTATGCACACAGATATGATTCACATATTTATGCAACTATCTTGACCAATACTTTGACACAACACTTTTCCATATCATGTATGCATACAGTGGCTATCTAGATTCCTTCCATCTCTACCAGAACATACTATCAAGAGTGTGCACATCTCTTAGCATGTTAGCAAAGAGGTTTCATTCTAGACAAGCAACAATGGAATGTTTGTCCAACTTACCCATCATATGCATATTAGTAGTATATTGTTCAATGCTATAATATGCATGATATATTCTAGAAATACAAATATGCATACAACTATTACGAGCAATATCATTAACTATTCATAGATTCAAATAACAACTCAAATACTTATCTTTTATGTTTGTGTGGTTTCTTCCCAATTTATCTCTATTTTTCCTTTATGATAGCATCATGATTATATGTCTTTGAACTTCTATCCATCCTAGACCACTATGCATGCTCAAGTGTGCACTACTGTCATCCTCATGATCTCATACATAATCATACATTCATTAGTATAGTCTCAATACTATCAAAACATTATGATTCTAAATAATCTTAAGTATGTATGGTCATGATCATTTCATACATAGGTATTACTTACCTAAGATCCTAACACAAAGTAGGATTCTAACTTGATATAGGAAAACATACCTGGATTATCATGCTTGGTTATGTCTTTAACATACCCAAACGATATCTTCTTTGTTCTCTTCAATGATTTAGAGACCTTGTGCTAGAACCTGCATATCTCATAAGTTAAGCATAGTAGAACAAAGTCATACATACCTTGTAAGTAGAGCTTCTATGTGGTTAAAGACTATGGATGGGTCTTTGTCTTCATGTCATCATGGTCATAGAACTTGATTTGTCTTTCTTGATGTACCTGTATCTTGTTAGCAGATAACATTATCCTCATACAACACCACAAGTGCATTAGTACAATCATAAATGTCATAAACCTAATCAATGAATGTCTTATATCATTCACATGCATTCATTATCAAACAATCATAATTGTACTAACCTCAATAACATGAAGACAAACATATTATGAACTTAGTAAAGAATCAGATTTCAAAACCTACCTATGTCTTCTCAAGTCATACCTGACGAGTAGTCTTCTCTATAGGGGTAAAACCCTAACCATCCAAGGTAGATTACTTGTAAAACATCTTGTATAGGTTCATGGTGCTACGATGATAAATATCAATGCCATTTAAACCTTCTTCATCGCTGCCCTATGAGTTTCCCAACTTTGCAAGGGTTTCTTCTTACTTGGAAACCCTAATTTTCAATCCCCTTCCTCCCACAACATTTTGATGGAGGATCAATATCTATGATGAATGGATTCCAAATCCATTATAAAAGCTTCCAATGTTGTATCAAGTGTCTCCAACATTGTATCAGTTCCTTCCAGACCTAAGAACTGAAAACCCTAAGTGAGAGCTTCTTCCTCCTCATCTTACATTTCCTCCATTTAACCATTTCAGATGTGCCGTATTTTTTCTGGTGCATCTCTGAAATTTTGGATCTGCAGGGTCTGAAACTTTGGCTTGTGGTAGCCTGACATGTTATATTTCCAACCCCATAGGTCAGACCTCAAATGGATTCTCTGAGAGAGAGATATGTCAAATTTCGCAACGTGACCTTTTTATGGGATTAAACAGTATATAGAACTTGTACGAAGTGCCACGTGTCACTGTTTCAACTTCAGCCTCTGAAACCTGGACTTGTGAAACTACAGTCTGTTCTCTTACTCTCTCTTTTTACAGAATTTTATTTGGAGCTTCCTATCCCAAGTTGTGACCTTTTTTCCTAGGTCACCTGTTTATGACTGAGATCTTGAATAGGAAGAAACCCTAACTTGTACGGATCATAAATCACAAAGTACAACGAATTAGATGTTGTGCTTCAGAAACAAGGTACATGGGGATGTTATCATCAACCTGTACAAGTTTCACAATCAAAAAATTCACAAAAATGGATTTATAGCGAAAGTGCCACGATGACTAGGTTTTGCTATTCAAAACCCTAACTTTCAAATTGTCACAAGTGAGACAAGTGTCGTAAGTGCCATACATTGCCTTCCTTCAGGATAGTTCTGATACCATGTTAAGATTCAATATGTTAAGATAGATAACATCAATATTACATTCCATTTCACAATAATAGCATATACAGAATCACTGAAAGAACAACAAGCACAGCATAAACACAAGAGACACAATTTATTCTGAGAAACCCTCATGGGGTAGAAAACCCAACAAAGCTTCCTCAATATAGACCAACAAATACAAAGATGTAATCCTCAACCATGAGCTCCTTCTCCTCCATAGTAGATCTCTCTCTCTCTCTCTCCTATGCGCCAATCACAAGTGAGTGAATGAGAGTGTGAGTGTGTGTTAAATGAGGAACACACCTCCTCTATTTATACACAACTCCGACTTAACTTACTAACTAGGTCGGCCCCAACATTAACAACTGGGGACTTAAACACCCCATACAACTAACTATGGGTTGATCCCCAAGTTACCACATTCTATCGGATGAGTAAACATCTCCGGATATACAATAGGGCCTTCATAGAGGAATGAAACATCTCTAGAATAATAAAGTACAAATATAATACTCTTAGAAACAATATTTCAACAATCACCACCCCCCAAACAATACGGGTCAAGGGTTACTTCAAGAAGCTTCCTCTTACAATACTCATTGATTCTGGTAGCACTCATAACTTCATTGACCCTCGGATCGCCAAATAGACTAATTGTTTTGTCCATCCTTGCTCCAACTTTGAAGTCATGGTTGCCAATGGGGTCACCTTACCTTGCAAGGGAAAGTGTCACAATGTGCGTATCTCTCTGGAAGATTATAACCTGCGCTTTGACATGTTTACCTTGTCCTTAGGTGGATGTGATGTGGTTTTGGGCGTTCAATGGTTATGCATACTTGGCCCCATCTTATGGGATTTTGCTGAACTTTGGACGCAGTTTTCAGTTAATGGGACACAACACAAATTTACGGGCTTACAACCAAGGTCTCTCCGCATCATCAATTCACATCGCCTGGAAAAGATCATTCAGAAGAATTCACATGGTGTCATCGCTCAGCTCCATTCCATTCAGATGCACCCATCCACGGTCTCCACTACTTCCTTGGATAGACATGTAGGTGTCTTTGCTGAACCAGTGGGATTTCTGCCTTCAAGAGACCTTTCCGGTAAGCATTTAGCCGCATCTACATCTCAACAGGAAATGATGGCTATTTTTCATGCAATACATAAGTGGCAGCTATCCATATTAGGGAATTATTTCTGCATCATGACTGATCTCCAGAGTCTGGAAAATTTCCTAGAACAACGGGTCTCCTCCCCAGCACACCTGAAATGGGTTATCAAACTCATGGGTAATGACTATGAGATCACTTACAAGAAGGGTAAGGAAAATATGGTGGCAGATGCTCATTCTCACACATTTGATGACCTAGTTTCTCTTACATCTCTTTCTCTACTTGTTCCAAATTGGTTGCAATCTGTTCAACAGGGCTATCTCTTCTATGAACTTCATGCTTCTTCATTGGCAGGGCACTTTGGGTTCCTCAAAACGTCTGACCTGGAACAATGTAACTTCTTTTGGCAGGGACTGAAAATCACAATTCAATAGATGATGGTTGACTGTGATACTTTCCAGGTCAACAAGGGTGAAACGACCCTCCTTTCGAGACTGCTCGGACCCTTGCTCATCCTTACACAGATTTGGACAACTAATTCTATGGATTTCCTAGAAGCGCTCCGGTGGTACAATACCACATCTAAAAGGACACCATATGAAGCAGTCTATGGACAGGCACTGCCATTTCTTCTTCCATACACCCTCAGCAGCTCCCCAGTTCAGGAAATTGACTCGGTTCTTCGAAACCACGATTAGACTCTTCTCATTATGCAGGACAATCTTCACATGGCACAAATTCGAATGAAACAACAAGCCGAACAACACCATTCTAAGCGCACTTTTCATGCAGCTGATATGGTTCTTCTTTGTCTACAGCCTTCCAAGCAATCCTCCCTGAAACTCCCATGGAAGAGGAAGAGTCAAATGAGAGGTTCTTGGACACTTGGGATACATTCCCTAACCTTTATGAAAACTATGACAAATTTTAAACCTGATTTCTGACATTTGACCAATATGACATGTCAGGCCTAAAAATAGCCTCCAAGGGAGTGCTCATGGGAGCTAGAGAAGCCCAAGAGATTCCTAGTTGAATTGGTGGAAGGTGGAAGGTTAGGAAGTGGAAGACAAGTGGAAAATATTGAATCCCTCCCTAATTCGAATTGGCTTGGAGTTCATGGATGTAATTCAAACCTTAGAAGGCTAAGGATGTTTATAAAATATAGGGATCAAGTAAGAGAAGGGATTTTTATCATTTTCACAATTGCATTTGAGAGGAGAGCTAGTGGAGTGCTACTCTACTTGCCTTAGCACCAATTTCGAGGGTGAAAGATTCCCATCCTAGTTGGTAATTGGAAATTCCATTCAGAACTTTCATTCGGAGCTTCAATGGGTCATATGTTGCGGATGCAAGCTACAGGGAAGCTCGTGGTCACTTCTAGTTCAACTTGTTTCTCCAACCATTTCAAGTTTTCTCAACATATTCATGATCCTTGAGGTGGGGCGCATTGTCTAGCTTCTTGAAATAAACACAGTCATCAGAATGACATCTACTATAACCTTGTTCTGTCATAAACCTGTCAAATTTTAGATACCACTGTCTTGGAGCTTGCTTCAAGCCATACAAGCTCTTTTTCAACCTGCACACCAAATTTTACTTTCCTTTGACCTCATACCCTTGTGGCTGCTGCATATATATCCCTTCCTCCAAATCCCCATGGAGAAAGACTATTTTTACATCTAACTATTCAAGATGCAAATATTCTACCGCCACTAGACTTAAAATAGTCCTAATTGAAGTTATCTTAACAACATGAGAAAATATTTCATCAAAATCTATACCTTTCTTCTATGCAAACCCCTTTACAACAAGTCTGGATTTGTACCGCTTCTTACCTCCTTCTTCTTCCTTCAACCTATAAATCCATTTGTTCTGCAATGCTCTTTTACCAGCAAGCAACTGAACCAAATCCCAAGTCTGGTTTCCTACCAATGAGTCCATCTCCTCATTCATGCCTTGCTCCCACTTCTTTCTAGTTTCCACCTACATTGCTTCTTCATAACATTCTAGTTCACCAGAACCAATCATCAATAAATAATACATTGAAGGAGAGTATCGTTCAGGGATTCTACTTAACCTGGTAGATATTCTTGCAGTTGTAGGAGTTTCAGGTACTTGCTGTTGTTCTTGATTTTATCCTTTGGAACTTCATTTTCTTTAATTTCATCAAGTACCGTGTACTTTGTGTTTTCCTTTTCCTGTTTCTTTCCCTGCAACTGGTCTTTATACATGACCTTTTCATGGAATATCACATCTCTACTCCTAATGATTTTGTTATTTTCATAATCCCATAAGCGATAACCAAAATCATCAACCCTATATCCAATAAAGGTACATTTCTTGGATTTAGCTTCAAGCTTTGTTCTATTATTTTTATCAATATGGACAAATGCTTCACAACCAAACATTCTCATAAATGAGTAGTTTATCTTTTTACCTGTCCATGCCTCCTCTGGAATACCATCATCCAAACCACTTGAAGGTCCTCTGTTTATTAAATAAACAACAGTATTTACAGCATCCACCCAAAACTGTAAGGGCAACCCTACATGTAATCTCATACACCTTGCACACTCCATGATCTTTATGTTTATCCTTTCAGACACGCCATTTTCTTGTGGTGTTCTTGGGACTGTCTTCTCTCTACGAATCCCATGGTATAAACAGTAACCATCAAACTCCTTGCCGCAGTACTCACCTCCATTATCCGATTTGAGACACTTCAACCTTTTTCCTGTCTCATTCTCAACCAAAGCTTTCCACTTCTTAAAAGTAGCAAACACATCAGGTTTCTGTCTAATGCAATAAACCCAAGTTTTCCTAGTTGCATCATCAATAAATGTAACATAATCATGAGAGCCACCAAGAGATTGTACCTGAGCTAGTCCCCATACATTTGTATGCACAAGCTCTAACTTTTCATTCTTCTTCTATTTCCCAACCCTAAGAAATCCGACTCTCTTCTGTTTTCCATAAACACAGTTCTCACAAAATTCCAAACTTACCTACTTCAAATCTGGTAGCAACTTCCTTGAGTGGAGAATCTGCATCCCCTTCTCACTCATGTGGCCAAGCCTATGACGCCACAATGTTGTATCTGTTCCTGTGGAAGCTAAAGAGATAGAATGGTCAGTATTATGAGGACATAAATACAACGTACCTACCCTGTCTCCTTTTGCTATCACCATTGATCCTTTAGTGATCTTCCACCACTTTTCTCCAAATGTAGATAGAAAACCACCATCTCTCAACTGCCCTGTTGAAATCAGATTTCTTTTCATAGCAGGAATATGCCTTACATCTTTCAACAGCCAATCATTTATATTCTTAAATTTTATCCATACCTTACCCATTCCAACAATTTTACATGGCTCATCATCACCCAATAAAACATGTCCAAACTTTCCTGGAACATAATCATGAAAGTATTTCTTATGTGGTGTAACATGACATGAAGCCCCTAAATCTACTACCCAATAATCACTAGTGTTATCTAGTGCAAGAATCAAATCATCTTGTAACACATCACCTGCTACATTTGCTTCCTGGGTAGTTTCCTGCTGTGCATCTCCTTTCTTCTTTAGAGATCTGCAGTCTTTCTTCAGATGTCCTTTCTTTTCATAGTTCCAACACTCTATCTTTCCTAGTCTAGACTTGGATCTGCCCATTTTAGACTCGTCACGATTACCTTGGCTCTTTCCTCTCTCCTTTTGTCTTCCCCTGCTCTCCATGGTCAACGCATTACCTGATGTCTCACCTGTTCTTTTTCTTCACATTTCCTTACTAAGAATAACACCAATAACATCATCAAATTTCAAGGTGTTTGAACGAGAGACAGAGTTACTTATAGCCATGACCAAGCTATTCCATCTTTCTGGCAATGAACACAAGATTAGAAGATACCTAACCTCATCATCAAAGTTCACACTTATAGAACTTAGTTGATTTGTAACTATTTAAACTCATTTAAATGATCACTAACAGAAACACTTTCAGACATCTTCATTAGAAATACCTTGTTGGAGGCCGAGGGTTTTTCATACAACTTACCCAGTGCGCTAATCAAACCCTTCGTTGTCATTTCTTTTGAGATATTGAAAGCCACCAACGAATCCAGGCTCAGTTGTATTGTTCCCAGAGCCTTTTTGTCAAGAGCCTCCCATTCTTCGTCCTTCATAGCCGCTGACTGCTTTGCTCTTCCTCCCAACGGTAGGAATAGATCATTCTGGTACAGATAGTCCTCCATTTGCATCTTCCATAACTAGAAGTTTTGGCCGTTAAACTTCTCAACCTTAAACTTTCATTCTTCCGCCATTGCTCCCACTCGAACCAGAAACCCTAGCTTCCTGCGGGTTTATCTGCCAAATAGACCTTTGGCTCTGATACCAATTGTTAGAAAAACAGGATCGCATAGCAATAAAAATAAACAGAAATGCAAATATAATCACACATACACATTACAAGAGAGACACAGATATATCATGGTTCACCCAACTTGGGCTACGTCCACACTGAAGTTGCCAGTGCTTATTATTATTTCGTCCAGCAAAGTGAAGGGATACAACGTGCAACACAGCCGCTGCACTTCCTCTTCACTATCTCACAGTCTCTCTTATGATCTCATATATCTTTACAATGCATAAAACCTAATACATCAACCCTAGTTGTATTACAATGTCTTTCTTTTATAGGGGAAATGCAATGGGAAAATACCACGGGATGCCCAAAACCATGGGCCTGAAAACTATTGGTGAAAACAACCCCAAATTTTTTTCTTAGGGGCGATGCCCTCGAACCCCCATTTCCCGGGGGCGCTGCCCCCAAACCCCCATTCGTGGGGGATCTCCCCCCGCACCCCCGTAACTCGGGAGCGTTTCCCCCGAACCCCAAGGTAGGGGAATGAGTGTACAGTCCTCTGGGGTGCACAGATGAGACAATATCATCTATGAGACTGGAAAATCTGGCTCCACAACCAACAATTGATGTTGTTGATGCTAATGTGGTATTGGGAGTGCAATGGATGCACTCTATAGGGGAGCATACAGTGAACTATCAAATTCCTAAAATGAGATTCCAAGATTCGAAAGGAATACTAAGGGTTGTGAGAGGGAAACACACCTATCTGAATCAAGTAGTGACCTCCCACAATATGAGATCCATATTGAGGCATGGAAACATAGAATTGGCTATTGAATGTTTCATCACCTCTCCCAAGCCAAACATAAAGGTTGTTGAACACCCAAAGGAGGTAGAGAAACTACTACAACAGTATGAAATTTATTTTGGAGACCTTCCACATGGTAGACCACCTGATAGGGGGGTTGAGCACAACATTGTTTTGGAGGAGGGTACTTCACCCATGCAAATACCACCCTATAGACATCAAAAAAAATTCAGAGATTAAATTGAAAAGGCCATCTAATAACTCTTAGAGCTTGGACTCATTAGACCAAGCTCTAGCCCTTATGCCTCTTCAATAGTCTTGGTGAAGAAAAAAGATGGAAGCTTAAGGATGTGCATAGACTTTAGAGCTTTGAACAAGAAGACAATCAAGAATAGGTATCCTATCCCAAAAATTGATGAGCTAGTTGGGCAAAATATTTCTCCAAAATTGATCTTATACCAGGTTACCATCAAATTCGAATGAAGGAAGAAGATGTGCAAAAAATTGATTTTAGATGTCACTATGGCCAATTTGAGTTTCTTGTTATGCTTTTTGGATTAACTAATGATCTAGCCACATTCCAAGCATGCATGAATAGGATCTTTCGCAAGCAACTTAGAAGGTTTGTTTTGGTGTTCTTTGATGACATTCTCATTTACAACAAAACTTGGGAAGAGCATTTGCATTATTTAGAGGTTGTGCTGAAATTTTTGCATGAATAGTCCTTGTTTGCTAAGTTGTCTAAATGTGAATTTGGGATGAAGGAAATTTTATATATTGGGTACATTATTGGAAAAGGAGTGAAAGTGCACATGGAAAAGATAAGGGCTATCCTTGAATGGCCATCACCAAAAAAATCACAGAATTAAGAGGCTTAATTGGAATATGCAACTATTATAGGAAGTTTGTGACAGGGTTCTCCAAATTGACTTCTCCACTCACTGATTTGACCAAGAAATATGATTTCAAGTGGGATGAAGTGGATGAAAAGGCCTTCCAAAAAATAAAGAGGTAATGAGTAGTTGTCCAGTACTTTCATTACCTGATTTTTCTAAACCTTTTGTTTTGGAATGTGATGCTTTAGGTGAAGGGATAGGGGGCGTCCTAAAGCAAAATCAACACCCTATAGCCTTTGAGAGAAAAAAGTTACAGCCACATAAGAAGCTTTACTCCATCCATGACAAAGAGATGTTGGCCATCATGCATGCCTTGGCCAAGTTTAGACAATACTTGGTGGGAAACACGTTTGTGGTGAAAACTAATCACAACAGTCTAAAGCACTTCCTTACCCAAAATTATCTTAATGAAATGAAACAAAAGTGGGTAAGCAAGATCCAAGATTTTGATATTGATATTGAATATGTAAAAGGGAAGAATAAGATTGTAGAAGATGCATTATCTAGAAGACCTTCCTTTTCTCTCATGGACATTTCAAAAGATTGGAAAAACATGCTAATGGTTGAATATGCGAAAGATAGTTTTGCTTGTGATGTATTAGATGGGGTCAAAGGGGATGATAACTACAAGATTTTGAATGAGTTGATATATTATAAGGGCAGAATTTATTTGGTTCAAAATTCAAAACTCAAGTACAAGATTTTGCAAGAAGCACATGATTCCCCCCTAGTTGGCCATCCGAGGATCTTCAAAACTTATAGGCAATTAAGCAAAGGTTTTTTGGAAAGGGATGAAGGAAGATGTTCTAAAATATGTGAATGAATCTAAGGTATGTCAGCAAAAAAATCTGAACTCACATGCCCAGCTGGTTTATTGCAACCATTGCCCATTTCAGAACAAAAATGGGAGAGTATCTCAAATGACTTCATCACAGGTTTGCCCAAATATTTGGGTAAATATTGCATATATGTGGTAGTGGATAGGCTGACCAAATTTTCTCATTTCTTTGTTGTTACATTATCTTTTAGTGCTGCACAAGTGGCTGATATTTTTTTTAAAGAAATCTTCAGATTGCATGGGCTCCCCAAGAACATTGTAAGTGATAGAGATAGCATATTCATCGGTGATTTTTGGCAAGAACTTTTTAGATTGGTGGGCACTCAATTGACTCCAAGCACAAGCTATCATCCAAAAACTGATGACCAAACAAAGAGAGTGAATCAATGGTTGGAAGGGTACCTAAGGAACTATGTGGGAGAGCAGCACAAAGCATGGGTAAAATGGATACACTTGGGTGATTTTTGCTACAACACCACTTTTCATATGTCAATAGGAATGTATCCTTTCAAATAATTATATGGTTATGAAGCACTCACCTTTGTTGAGCATATCTTTGGTGATAGTAGAGCCCCAAAAGCTAAATATTGGGTGGAAGAGAGCCAATAAATTTTAAAGCTTTTGAAAGACAACTTGCAGGTTGCCCAAAATCAACAAAAACAATATGCAGATCAAAATAGGGAAGAAAGGACCTTTCAAATCAATTATTTGGTATGTTTGAGGTTGCATCTATATAAACAACCATCTTTGAAAAAGAAGGGAGCAGAGAATCTAAAACCAAGATACTATGGACCATACAAGGTAGTTCGGAAGGTTGGGGAGGTCGCATATGAGTTAGAACTTCCAGAAGGAATTAAAATACACAATTTATTTCATGTTTCATGTCTCAAGAAGGATATTGGTTAGCAAATTGTCATTTTAGAAACACTTCCTCCTTTGGATGATGAAGGTCAACTCATACTTGTTCCAGAAAATTTTTTGAAGACGGGAAAGAAAATTAAGGAGCAGAAATATCAAAGAGTACTTGGTACAATGGAAGGATGTACCAAGTGAAGATGAACAAATTTTGCAGGAACCAAATCTGAAATTGCTTGAGGGAAAGCAATTTTGGGTGGGGAGGACTATATTGTCCCCATTCAAATAAATTTATGACAAGAAAATTCCATCAATCCTACTAGTTCTCTAGTTTAGATGGAGACATTGGGATTTGAAATAAGGGAGATAATAAATGATGTTTGGACATTAGAATGGCATAAATATTTAATAAAGGAGCTAAATAAATAAATACAAGGGAAAATGAAAGTGGCAATTGATCATGAAGACACATGGAGGATGTGGGACCCACACAAGCTAGATTTTTTATGCCACATGGCATCCTCTTCGTGTCAATTAAAATCCATAAGAAATACAACATTCTTAGGATGAGTTGGAAGGATCATACACTTGGAAATATGCATCATAGGTCGAATTGGGATGGAAGTGTAACTCCCATGGAAGAGGAAGAGTCAAATGAGAGGTTCTTGGACACTTGGGCTAGATTCCCTAACCTCTATGAAAACTATGACAAATTTCAGACCTGATTTCTGACATCTGACCAATATGACATGTCAGGCCTAAAAATATACTCTAAGGGAGCGTTCATGGGAGTTAGATAAGCCTAAGAAATTCCTACTCGAATTGGTGGAAGGTGGAAGGCTAGGAAGTGGAAGACAAGTGGAAAATCTTTAATCCCTCCCTAATTCGAATTGGCTTGGAGTTCATGGATGAAATTCAAATATTAGAAGGATAAGTATGTTTATAAAATACAGGGATCAAGTAAGAGAAGATATTTTGATCATTTTCACAGATGCATTTGAGAGGAGTGCTACTCTACTTGTCTTATCACCAATTTCGAGTGTGAAAAATTCCCATCCTAGTTGTTAATTGGAAAGGCCATTCAAACCTTTAATTTGGATATTCAATGGATTCATATGTTGTAGATGAAAGCTGCATGGCAGCTCATGGTCACTTCTAGTTCATCTTGTTTCTCCAACCATTTCAAGTTTTCTCAACATATTCATGATCCTTGAGGTGGGGCGCACTTGGTGAGATGTTGTTCTATTTGGGGGAGCTTCTAATGCCCAATTATTTTTTTGTATGATGTAAATGATCTATTCTTCATATTCATAATATATTCAAGTCGATATTACAAGTGGAACTATGTAAATCTGATCATTAATGAGCAAATGGTGCCATTTTCCCCACTATGTTGATGTATGCCAATGATGTGTTGATATATTCGAATGGAAAAGTGAACCACTGATGAATTAATGATGTATGGATTGTTAAGAATGTGTTATACAAGATTCATGTTTAGTGCATAAGCATTTGGAGTCACATTGTTCAATTTTATAGCATTTGGAGAAGATTTCCTATCATTTCCCCCAAGGTCGAAACTAGTCTTTTTGTATCTGATTTGAGAGAGTTGTAGAAGACTTAATAAAATGAATGGTGATTCATATGAGACCATAATTATGTCCCCTATATTTCCCCTGCTTCTGTCATGAAATTTGAGAGGGTCCAATAGCATTTGGAGAGCCATCTTCAGCACCTACCCATGAGGGAATTGAACCTCAAATTGCTAGTCAAATCCCCTACCTTGGCCAAAATTCAAAGGAGAGTTGTAGAAGCCTTTTGAAGACTCTAAAGCATCCATGAACCTCATAATCATGTCCTAATACCATCCATATACCTTATGTGACAAGTTGGGAGAATTTGGATCCATTTGGAGACCAAGAAACCAATATTAGTTAAGGGTTGAACTAGTGGAAAAATTGAAATTTTCACCATTTTAATAAATTTCTAAAAAGGGACATTACATGCGGGGTTTTCTCCTTTATGGTTTCTTCGAGGAAAAATATTGTGTCTATTGTGTTTTAATGTGTTTGTTATTCTTTCAGTTAAAGATCCTAGATAATATTGAATTAAAGTACAAACTCTAACACAAACGCATGCTTGTAGTTGAGGCAAAGATATCTATGTATTCTTGCAACATCTTATCCACTTGGTCTTATTATGTAGAGAGATCCCCTACAAAAGCGTTGGTGATTGTGATGATATTCCATTTGTAAAAGTTTGATAAAAAATGATAATTGATTATTCAGGCATTTTACCAAACACTTTGAATTAAACTTGACTTACTCTTACTCTGAGTTATCTTGAATATTAATCAATCTCTACTATTAATATAAGGTTGATGTTATCTTGAACAATAAATACCATAATCCAATTACATGTAAAACTGATAGAAAGGTGAACAAAATGAGTTTAGGGCCAAGCCTAAGGAAAAACCTTGATAGGGGGAAACCCGGAAATAAATTTATTAAGAATTTTTAGAAGATTTACAACAAAGAAATGTTGCCAAAGGAAATCTAAGAAACCCATTGCTGAAACTATCACAAGAAATCAGACAAACTTTCAAGCCAAAACTATTTTATGGTAATATTGTACTTTATGTTGTTTACAACCTATAAACAGACTTAGAAACCACTCAAACTTATTTAGATTGCATTGGTAAATGTGCCCAAAAAAATCATAAATTATTTACCTCGATTTCTATGCAATAAAATAATATGAAAAGTGAGTTTAACTTGTTGTACGAAACTGTCAATACGACCCTGATTGTACTATACTAACTAAACATATTATACAGCTTGATGAGAACCCAACATTGTTCTCGTTTTTTGGGGGTTCAAGTTTAGTAGTTGTTTTTACCTCCGTTTCAGAAAGTGTGTATATTGGTAGCACCAATTTTCATTTTGAGCCATTTTTTGTGATTTTGAATCTTCTTGGTCATAAGAAAACTAGAATTTTTATTTACAAATGCATTTTTTCAAATTTTACAAAAAATGTACATTTAGTAACTAATTATAATGAAAATTACATAAATTTTCAATTTTTATTTTATTTTTTGGAAGCTAGTTAAAATGAAAAATATATATATATATTGGGAGTTTTTTCTTAAAATTTTGCTCTTAAAAAAATTATTTTTAGGGTCAAATTTGTAAAAAAATAGAGAAAAAAAGACATTTTTTTTTTTTAAATCTTTCTATATACAAACCTAAACATTTTTAATATTTAAAAAAACACCTTCAAAAATGAAAAACACAAACTAAAAAATACATTAAAAAAATTTAATAAAATTGAACACAAATTTTAAATTTTAATAATTAAATTTTTTTATTTAAAAATAAAAACAACAAAAGAATTTAAAAATAATAAATAAAAAATTTGAATTTTAAAATTTATTAAAAAAAATAAATTAAAAACAAAAAGAAAACACCACCTCCCCCCGTCCCTGCGGAGGGGCAGTGCTTGGGCGGAGAAGTGAGTGGGGCAGGGAGGCGGAGGGGGAGGGGGAGGGCCATGGGGTGAGGGAGCGGGGCGGGGAGGGGGAGGGGGGAAGGGGGAAGGGGGACTGGGGCACTGGGAGGGTGGAGGGGGGGAAGGGGGGAGGGAAGTGGGGCATGAGGAGGGTTGAGGATGGAGGGGGGAGGGGAGTGGCAAACGAGAGAGGGGAGAGAGGGGAGGGGGATGGAGGGAGGTGGTTTTTTTTTTTTTAATTTTAATTTTTTTTAATAAATTTGAAAATTTAATTTTTTAATTTATTGTTTTTAAATGTTGTTTTAATTTTTTTTTTAATTTTGTATTTTGTTTTTTTAGTTTTTTTTTTAATTTTGTTTAATTTTGAGATGTTAAAAAAAAATATTTGTTTATTTTTAATTGAAGTTTTTTTTTAATTTTTTTATGCAAAATGTGTTGATTTTTTTTAAATTTGATTTTTTTTCTTAAAAATTTGAAATTAGTGTTTTATTTTGGATTTTTTTTTACAATTTTTTTGGATTAATTTTTTTGTTTATAAATTTTCCTGTAAGCTTGTAAAAAAGATTTGATTTTTTTTTTAATTTGGTTATTGAATTTTTTTTAATAACTTTTGTTGTTTGAGTTTTCACTCTTTTGGATTTTCACATTGTTTTTTTAATTTTAATCTCGAATAAAAATGATAGTGATTCTAGGAGGTCCACTTTTCAATCGGGGGGTTGATTTAAGATTTCGACTGCAATGATGCCACCTATCGTTACTAGAAATTTGTAATTTTAGCCCCCCCCCAAATGGGTCATACTGCGTTTCCTCCGTCGTACGCTCAAATATCATAATTTCTACGTTTTATGGTTTAATATATACTTTTATTATGAATAATATCATAAGTTATTTTATTTTATATAGAAAGAGTGGTCAAATAATTTCTTGATTAATTAACTCAGTGATAGTTTTGTATAGTGTTACTAAGAGATTTAATAAATACAATTTTAAATTATAATACAATGATACAATAATGCCATTTTTTGAAAAAATGTGCTACCGGTAGCATTATTTTTCAATTCAGGGCTTGATTTTAAGGATTTTGTAAACAACAATAACGATTTTTTTGGTCCATCTCTATATTTTTAACCCCGAATCAAAAAGTGGTGCTACCGGTAGCACCACTTTTTTATTCAGGGTTGTTTTTTGGTGTTTTTTATGCAAAAATATAATTTTTATGGCTAGAGTTCTCGTTTTGAGTATAAAGTTCTCGTCAAGTTGTATAACTTGTTACTATTGCCTTGATTTATGTGCTATAGCTTGTTTCCTCGATTTATGTGCCTTAGCAATCTTCTTTTTCTCCTGTTTCCTGCTAACTTATCTCCTCCTGAACTCTTATAGAATTTCTCTCTATCTCTCTCAATCACTGTTAATGAAATCATTCATTAATTTGATGTTTTTTCTCTTTTCTCGAGACTATTTTTATACTTCATGACACCTTAAATACCTCAAACATCTAATCAATGGTTGAGATTCATTTTATCTGAGGGTTGTCATTTATGCACACAATAAATACACACTTTATTTATTAAATGCACATTAATTGAAGTTTTAGGGTTTACAACTTAAAGTGACTTTTAAGTCATAAAGTACAACTCAATTTATTAATATAAAAAAAAACACTTTACATTAGTAAACATGCCTAGGGAATACAACTTAAGTCCTCCCCCATGACAAAACATCAAAAACACAAAGGAGGACATCTCGAGTTAATTTTCTAACACTCCCTCTTAATGAGGGAGGTCCTTTCGACACCACCTGCATCTCCTCCCTGTAGATCACTATTCCCAGTAGAAACTCCCTCTTGTTCTGGAATCAGACTTGGAGATGTGTGCCTGTAAACAACTCTAAAATATGAGCTCCTAGGAGACTCCACTCTCCCATCACGATCTTGCTCAATCACCTCATACTGGATGATTCTCCTGCCAGTACTCTGAAGAGAATCATTCTCTTCTCTTGTAAGCAAAGACTGAACACCTAAAATCATTGCAGTCTCTTCTTCATCCTCCGACTTTAAATCTGACAATTGCCCAGACTCTACATACACAACCTCACCTCACATTATGTATAGTATGTGTCTCTTGTCTCTCAGAAGGATAGTAGTAATGTATGGATATGTCCCCACTGATATAGAAACACATGCCCAGTCCTGACAAATATTCCATATCCAACATCTTCAAGAGCCGATACTGAAAGTTTACTAACTTTTATCCCTAGAACAAATAGAACTCCATCCAACTCCAATATTTCACCAAACTCAAGTTGGAAGTGTAGCGTTCCAACTCCTCTCAGTGCCTGAACATTGTCCATTTTGGTTTCCACATAGTACCTTGGACCTGTTTCAGTGATACTAAAAAATATTCCCCACATGTCTATCATATGTCTAGTTGACTAATTGTCAATTATCCAAGCATTCTAGAAACTAGAAGAACTTCCCACACTAGAGTCAAAAGAGGCTAATGACAACTCCCTCTCAAATTGTGTTGTTTATTCTTTTACTTCAAATGAGGCTGTTACATGCTCTTTCTTCTCCTTCTTTTTAGGGCATTTAACAAAAAAATGCATCTGATGGTTACATTCAAAACAATGAACTTTAATCAAGTCCTTCCCCTTCTTCTTGCTTTTGGATTTAGTTGCAAGGTCTACATTTTCTTCAATATCATTGCATGTCTATATTTTACTCTAAGACCCCTCCCATATCTCCTCCTGAGTACAATCATCCCATAGCCTATTCCAATCTGGTAGTTTCTCTCGCCCCACTACACATTTGACAAATACATCGCACTATTTAGTAAACCCTTTCAGGGCTATCCATACTAATTCTGAGTCAGGGATGACTTCTCCTATTGCAGCTAGTTCATCTTTGACATGTTGAACCCTAGTCAAGTAAGAGACAACATTATCATCTGTAGTCATTTTAAAACTGTGTAACTTGGCACAAAGAGCCTTTTTTATATTCTCATTTTTGTCTTCATACAAATACTTAGGTGTATCCCACATGTCTTTGGAAATCTTTTTCTCTGCTAGATGTGGGATAAGGTTGTCTTTTACTCCATATAGGATGGTCCTCTGTGACCTAGCCTCAAGCACCTCATGATTTTTTAGGGAAATAGGATCAATGGGTACCTGTATTATAGTGTTAACAAATCTCCAGATTTTGTTTTCTTTAAGAATAACAAAAATCCTAACTTTCCACTATAAGTAGTTGGACACTCCGTCCAACCTATCCTCATAGCTAATACTAGTCATTTTCTATTAACCCTTTAACAATCCAAAAAACAACAAGTCCAATCCCCAACAAGCCCTTCTTTCACATCATTCCTACTATCTCAGTAAGAAAACAAAGTGTCCATAATTCTTCAGAATCCTGCTCTTATACCGTGTAAAAGTTTGATAAAAACTAATAACTGATTATTCAAGCATTTTACCAAACACTTTGAATTAAAATTGATTTACTGTTACTTTGAATTATCTTGAATATTAATTAATCTATGTTATTAATATAATGTTGATGTTAACTTGAACAATAAATACCATAATCCAATCACATGTAAAACTGATAGAAAGGTGAACACAATGAGTTTAGGGCCAACCCCGAGGAAAAACCCCAATGGGGGAAAACTTAGAAAGAAATTTATTAAGAGTTTTCAGAAGATTTACCATAGAGAAAATTTTCCAAAGGCAATATTAGAAACCTAGTGCTGAAACTATCACAGGAAATCAAACAAGCTTTCAAGCCAAAACTGTTGTATAGTACTGTTTACTTTCTATTGTTTACAGTCTCTAAACAGACTTAGAAACTACTCAAACTGATTCAGATTGCATTGGTAAATGTGTCCAATAAATTCATAAATTATTTACCTCAATTTCTGTGCATTAAAACAATCTAAAAATTGAGTTAACCTATTGTACGGAATTGATAGTACGACTTGCTATACAACCCTGCTTGTATTGTACTAACTATTGCCTCAATTTATGTGTCGTAGCTTGTTGCCTCGATTTATGTTCCTTAGCAATCTGCCTTTTCTCCTACTGCCTGCTAATTTATCTCCCCCCAAACTCTTACATAATTTCTCTCTCTCTCTCTCTCCCTCTCTCTCTCTCGTAATCAGTGTCAATCAACTCACTCTTTGATTTGATGTCTTTTCTCTTTTCCCGAGACTATTTTTATACTTCATGACACCCTAACTAACTCTATCTACCTCAACCATCTAATCAATGGTTGAGATCCACTTTATCTTGGAGTTGTCATTAAAGCACACAATAAATACACACTTTATTTATTAAATGCACATTAAATGAACTTTTAGGGTTTACAACTTAAAGTGACTTTCAATTCATAAAGTACAACTCACTTTATTAATATAAAAAACACTTTACATTAATAAACATGCCTAGGGAATACAACTTAATACCCACCCCCCCCACGACAAAACATACAAAACACAAAGGAGGATATCCCGAGTTAATTTTCTAACACCATTCACCTTCTGATGAAATCATGAAAAGGAAAAAACACCTGATTTTAAATATTACCTTCTTTCATTGCTTAAATATGATCAAAGGGACTATGGTAGTAAGGGTTACCCTTGGTACCCTATAGAGTTGACCTCCCAAAGTAATAATGGCATTATCATACCTAGACTCATTAACAACATGACACTTCCACATACATGGTTGTCCTAAAAGGACATCACAAATTTAAAGTGGGGAAACATCACATGATAACACATCTTTGAAAGATTTGATGTCATAGTGTAGGCGATACTTTTTACTAACATGAATGTTTCGTCCATGGCTCATCCAATCTATGGTGTATGGCTAAAGGTGCAACATCATTGGAAACTTCAACTCCTTAACAACCTTTAGTTAGATTAGCTTCTTTTATATGTCATTCTCAATAATAAAATTTAGTGGAGTTCCCTTAAATCACATCTATGAAAGAAAGAGGAGCTCTCCTTCATCAGGCTCATCTGATTTTTTGCAACAACATTCATCAGTGTTGTGCAAATGAATTTTATGGAAAAATCACACCACCTTTTAGTGCGATTCTTTGAATTCTCGTTACTCTTCTTTGCATGCGGTTTGGACCAATTTTCTTGAGCTTGGCTATGGTTTATTTTTCCTTTGTTATAGTAGTTAGGGGCACCATTAGAATACTTTTTTTGTGACTAATATTCAGACCCAAACTATCTCTTATTCTTATGTTAAAACTTTTGCTCGATCTTGGAAACATGCTAGTAAGCGGATCCCAATGAAGAGATGTCCAAAAAATCAATTTCTACTTATGTGTACATGTGTATACCACTGTGTTATTTTAGAAGCAAGCGACACTTGAATTCCCTAAGACCAAACTTTTAGCTCAAGGAACGAAAGGTAGGTGTACTTTGGTACTGCATGGTCGTTCTCCTAGTTCAAATTTGTCCATCTTGTGTATTGGTCATCATAGTTTCCAATAAAGTATAATTCCTTCTTGAGGGCATCAACAAAAGCTTCCCGAGTGGGTTCTGTCCCAAATGATTCTAAATAATCTCTAGCATTTGCACACAATAAATGTCCCACCAATATTTGACATGGGGGAGGGACTCAAGGAGTGCGGATGTGAGCTTCTCACAATCGATTTTCTTTTTAAAAAAGTGTAGATAAGCCTCTAGCACACTTAACCATTTATCCAAATCATTTGAATCTATCTTGCCTTGAAACAAAGGAATTCAAAACATAACTTGTACCTTGAATATAATCATACCTTTGAAGTGAATTATTTTCAAAGGTGGTGTTATCACACAACTTGTAGTTGTCCAAAAAGGTGATCCTATCCAGGATAGTAGAGGCATTGGACAACTAAAGAGATGACCCAAGAGATGCCATGGTTCCCAATGCAATTGGTTGTCCCGCTAACCGAGGAAATCTTCACTTTAGATCTAGCCTAAGAAAGACCAAGGGGGATACCCTAGCTAACCAATGAGGGCTAGCAAACCTACTCGAGACCTCCTACGAAAATGTGAAAGTGAAATAGGAGAAGATCAAGAGTGAATGGATCTAGATCTAGGAAGGATAAGTGGACCCAAGGAGTTAGGGCTTGGTTGAAGAGGCTTATAGAATGAAAAAAATTTCAACCAAGGAAATATTAAGCCACTTATGAGTTTAGATAAGTAGATCTAGATAGATCTAATGCCAAAAAGAAAGATCCAAGTGGGGCCCACCCTTAAAATATGGAAAATGGTTAAAATGGGGTCCACAAGGTGAAAATCAAGTTGAAATGGCACTAGAAGGGTTTCTAATCAATGGACCTATGGATTTGATGAGGAACAAGCAATACCTAAGTGACAAATCTGGAAAAATCCCTCCTACCCGCAAGCGCGACCTCCCTAGGAGAGGCCTAGTTCCTTAGATTAGGGGGTAAATGGAGTTGGATTCCCACCAAATTTGGTATCCAAGGTTTGTTAATTATTATTTAGGTGAGTTTTAATTATTAATCCCAAGCAATTGCCAAATATGATCAGATCTAAAATCTAGGGTTTTAAGATGAGGGTTTGAAGTGACCAATGGGTAAAATGCATGAAATAAGATACATCTCTTGTAGATATTACCTCTAAATCTTGCAGATACCTTGAAAATTGATAATCCTTCCTAATTGACACAATCAAGAGTGAGATCCAACCTATCCAAGTGAAATCGCTATCCCTCCAAGGTGACAAGTGTGCGCTTCTCCTGCAAGAAAAGCTCTATATGAGAATCAATATAGCAAAAGAATGACTATAAGGATGAAAAGATGAAACAAAAAGCATCAACTATGTCACGAATATACAATAATGATACTCCCTGAGACAAAAGAAGATCCAAAGGTAATATATGGGGTTTCCCCACAATAGCGTTCCCCTAAAGCGTCCTCCTCTTCAACCACACGACCTCCCTGCAGAGAAAACATTTGGACAAGCAAGATCCACAATGATAACACAAAGAAAAGATTGTTAATTCAACTTGCAAGAAAACCCAAAGAATCCATAGAAACAGATCTACAAAATTAGTATTTTTATTCCAAGTTTTTCCAGAGCCCAAAGGTGCCTTTACAATAGGGGGGCCTCTTCCTTAAATAGGAGGAGAGAGACCAAAACCCTAACCACTTTATGAACGAGTGGTGGAGATCAAAATATAAATACAATATAATCAATGACTAAGATTATTCGGTACAATATAACATGGATCAACTCACTAGAGGGGGTGCACACTCACTAAAAGAGGCCCTAGGGGGTGCGCACCACATAAAAATGGCTAATACAAGTGTGTACCACATAAAGTGACTAGGACAAGAAACTAGGAGCACATGGTGGGGCTTGGAGGTTTTAGTTTCCTTCACTAGAATCACCCCATGGCACAATGATATAAAATATGTCTCAATAACATGGCCAAGTGACTAAATGATCAAATTGTGCCCCCCTCAATGAGAGAATAATACATCAAAACACAACCCGAAGAGTGTGTGGACCCCATTGAATGTTGCAAGATGATATGGAAGGAGTGGGATATATCACATATGACCTTTGAAAAAACCTCATGCCAAAAACTTTCCTCAATAGCCCAAATCGATTTCATTAATGACCTTTTTATCCCATTTTTATTCCACCTGAAAACCATCAAAACTGCATGTAACTCACTGCCTGATTCTCGGGAACAAAATATGACTGTACCATCATGCCTGGAGAGGGGTTATTATGGTAATAACAAGTGGCTGGACCACCCCTCTCCTTTGTATCTCCCTTGGTAAACATGCTAGCTCAATGCAGCTGCTGGACATGCCATTTCTACATGGAAAAACAGGTCAAAAGTCGAAATCTGACTCTATCATCACTGGGAGTTCCTGAAACTAATAACTAAGTGTCTCAATGGACTCATAAGGTCCAATTATACTAGAGATGAGTACCCATACAGCTTGTGGTAACCTGTAAGATCATCTGTAGCCTTAGCCATACCCAGACAATAATAAAATAAATGGTCTGAGAATAATAATAACCATAAAAAGTACATCAGCCATCATATGAAACCTGTGTCCACTATATGGAGTCATCAAAGTTGCATCAAAGGACCACAAATCATCATCACATAGCATCACTGGTCCAACTCATCACGGATCCCAAGGTTGACTTGGTCAAACTAGGTTTGACCAAGTCAAGACTGATTAAAATATAACCCAGGATAGAAAAGCCTAATGCTGCAAGTGCAAATGGTTAAGACATGCTCTTTTAATCATTCTCATAGCAAGACTTAAATTATTAAGCATCATTTCACTGGCAGTTAATAGATAATTATAATCAAGCATAAGTTCAAATAATCATTTACTTACAAAAGAACCTCAAGGATATACTCATTCTGTAGACATGATCATTTTGCTAGCAAAGGGTGAGGGTGGAGAATGCAAGGATAGAATAAAGGGGGTGACTTGACTGACTCAACACTGTGATACTTTGGATAAGGGAAAGGGAATACACACTTAAGCATATGTCGGATAACAAACACACAAGGAATGGTTGTAACAAATAAAATATTAAAATAATATGAATACTATATATAATAATATAAATAATAAAATAAAACATAATGTTAATTATATTTAACTAAGAGACATGCTTGTGGGGGGAATCTCAAGTGGTAAAGATGAGAAGTTGTAATTGGTTGTAAATGGAAGGTCACATGTTCAAATCCCCCCAATATTTTCATGTGCCATGGTTCGGGCCTTGTGGTGCACCTAGGGGTCTAGGGGTAGCGACATTGGATCCTTGGACCCCGTGTCACACGAGTACCAACCCAAATCCAGTTGTCGATTCCCCTAATACAAAAAAAATACTAAGAGACATAACCTTTGTTGAGTAGTCACCATATAATCCCTATATATGTGGCTACATCCTTGTTGTGAATCATTATTATTTATCTTATCAATTATATATTCGCTTATTTGACCATTTATGGATCCTTTATATTATTTACATTGGTTATTTGTATAAGAAACGATTTTATCATTTCATTTGGTATCAGATCCGCACTGTTGATCCAAGCTTGTAGCCACCATTTCTGTGTTTCTCTAAAATCTAGGACCTTGTCCAAAAATCGGGCACTTGGCCCAAAGAAGTAAAAAGAAAAGTGAAAAAGCCAAAATTAAAAGAAAAGAAAAGAAGAAGTAAAAGAAGTAAAAAGAAAATAAAATATAGAAACCATGTGTGGATTTTTAATAAGAGTACATGGTTTATTTTCCAGCCATATTGGAAGCATTTGTGAAAATAATATATTCGAAATCTATAAGTGCATAAGAAGTCTTAAGGGTGGTTTTGTGAAAGCTAATAATAAAGTTAAAACATAAAAGCTAGAAATGCATAAGAAATCTTAAGGCTACCAAGAAGCGAGAATTGAACTTGGGTGGGGAAGGTAACAATCATTCCTCCCAACCACCCAATCCACACCATTTTTATTATCCTTGCACTCCAAAAACAATTATTATAATTAATATTATTATTATTATATTATATTTATTAATAATATTATAATTATTAACTTTTAATAATAGTAATAATATATTGTGCATAAAAATTAATTATTGAATAGTATACTATACAAAGATAAAGATGTCATTGGATAAGATGCATAATAAAATAGAAACTTGTGACAAAAAACAAGAAAGATTCCCTAAGACCTAATAAAAAATGGTCAATGACCTACTAAAACTTGAGGGAACTATTCAAGGAAAACGCATTTGCATTATTATTTGTCCAACCATCAATGAAAATCACATTAGCAACAACTTGGCAAATCAATTATTAGTCCCAGAATCAAGTGTGATAGAAAAGAGAGATACTTATGGTGAGAAGCAATATGAAATTACGGACTTACAACTAACAATTGATGAGTATAAGTTCACATCCTAATTCAATGTTACGACTATATATCTAAATGAAGTCGACATCATTTTGGGTTCACCCTGGATCGAAACATTAGGGGTAGTCATCTTAAATATGAAGAAAACGTTTTGAACGTTATCATATAAGAAGAAGCAAGTCACACTGCAGGATGTTACAATGAAGTCAAAATCGGGAGTTGTGTCGTATGAAGACTTCAAATACATCTCGAAGGTGATCTCATAAGAAGATAAAAAATCAAGACAGAAGATGCATAAATAATTTGACAAAGTCGACATGGACAAAGAAGAAAATATCTTCCGCCTAAGAGATCATAATCAGAAATTGCTTCTTCAAATCAAGAAGGCGAAGGATAAAGCATGAGACAATCAAAAGCTAGAAGAGGAGAATCAAAATCTTCAGAAGAAACTAGTAGAAAATATCAAAGAGAATGATCACCTTAGGATGCATAAACAAGATCTAATGGATCAGATTCAAAATCTTAAAGATGATGAGAAATCGCAAGAAAAAATGATGAGGAATCTTAAAAATGATAAAGATTTGTTGGAAAACAAGTTGGAGAAAATTCAGAAGAGGACATCCAAGCCTTCAAACTCAAAAATCCAAATTGAAAAAAAAAGAAGCAAATACAAATCCAGTCATCGTCACAGTTCTAAAAGAAGCCAATCTAATAAAAAAACAAACAATAAGAACTCCTTATCGACACCCAAATTATAAAGTCATTTTGACCAACGACATGGTCAAAATGAATACAAACAAAAGAGTTATGATTTTAGAAAAGAAAGAACACAAGATCAACAAACTAAGTGGAAAATGAGAAGTTCCATCTAACAAAACGATCAACAAACAACTCCAATGAAGATAGATCTTAGATGGGCAACTTCAAAAACAATGCAACATTTTTTCTTGGGAATTCGTAACTCGTATCGTCTCGTTTTGTCAAGAGTCGCGGTTACTAACACAAAAAAAATGACAGATGACATTACAAGCAAAAAAATCAAACGTAAGCCTTGTCTTCAACAAGCTTTGAGGACAAAGCTCCCCTTAAGGCGAAGGAAATGTAACAAATAAAATATTAAAATAATATGAATAATATATATAATAATATAAATAATAAAATAAAACATACTGTTAATTATATTTAACTAAGAGACATAACCTTTGGTGAGTAGTCACCATATAAGCCCTATATATGTGGCTACATCCTCATTGTAAATCATTATTATTTATCTTATCAATCATATATTCGATTATTTGAACATTTATGGATCATTTGTATTATTTACATTGGTTATTTGTATAAGAAACGATTTTATCATTTCAATGGCAGTGTCTGTAGATAGGGTTTTCACCCTAGCTGTGCCAATGAGCAGCTACTAAGGAGAAGGGGCTCCTTAGTAGTAGTTCAAGAAAACAGTAAAAAACTGAGTGCAAATAGTAAAAACTAATCTAACATGTGCATGGGCATTCATAAAATAAGCTTGAAATAAACAGTAAAATATTCATATTTTTCCACATAAAACAAATATCCAAGAGATTGATATCTTTTTATTCAATAAAAATGGAGTTACACATGAAAAGTTACCTCAATGGTGAGGTTGGTAGAGCTTGAGCAGTCGTAGGGACAAGTTGCTCCAGTGATCCTATGGTTCCTTCTCTTCTCCAAATGCAATGGGGATTGGCCAAATGGCTCACTCTAATGGTGAATCTAAGCACAAATGGTGGGCTTAGGGTTTCAGGAGTGATTTGGGCAGCATGAGGGTAAGATGAATTGTGGATGGAAAATAAGGATCCTCCATCACCTATTTATAGGTTTTTTAGTGGTGGAGTATTGACCCATGGTATTTGGTTACACATGGTTTAGGTTTTTGGTTTAGGGTTTCTCCTTTTCTTTTTCCTTTTTTGAATTAATATTTGAATTTTATTCCCTTTTATTTGATTTTTGGGAATTTTGAGCCCTTTCTGAGGGTTTTTGGCATTTTTTGAGGGAATTTAATTATTTTGAGGAGAAAAAGATTACTTTTGGCCTTTGTGGTGACCATTTGAAGGTTTTTTTAGGTTTCGGAGGATAAATGGTGGGAAAAGTGGACAAATGGGTCATGTGGCTAGGAAGATGAGCTAGTAAGCATTTTTTGGATGTTAACATATTGCCCCCAGATGTGTGAGGGAAGGAGCTCATCGTATGGCCAATAGAACTCATTTCTTTATTTTTTTCTTGGGGTGTGGAGGAGAGAAGATATTTAATGGAGACCGGCACAACGGCCCCGTACAAACTGCAAAAACTAAACATACATGGCCTCAAAATGAATGAGGAATAATCTCTGATATATGGATGAGGCGGGCATACCCATGCTCGTATCAAGATATACAAAAATAATAACAATGAGGTCTAATGAGACCTGAATAATACATGGAGAACTGATGTGTACATCATAATGGTCCAGAGGGGACACAGAACTAGGACATACTCATGGTCCTGCCATGACTGATCTGAAGCACTGATACACTGGCATAACAACAAGCGCTCTAAATGGAGTACCAGAGGGATTGATGAGCCGCTGGATCTGAAGGTGTCCAATAACTGTGTGGACTCAAGGACTGAGAGTCAGAATCTCAATGGTACATTGGACTGTATCTGAACTGGGTACTTAAGGAAGCATATAACTAGGGTGCTTCCGAATACTGTTGCCAAGCGCATCCCGGATATCCGCGGGAACATACAACTAGGGGGTTTCGAAGTATACTCACCAATGTGCTAGAGGTAGGGGACATCCGAGGTCTTCGACTAATAACTGAAGGGACCAATACCCTACACGATTCTCGATGGTACGATCAAGGCGTTCAAGTCGAGCACGTGAGAAACAACCATTCGAAGAGGCACTAAGGACTCCTCTCAAAATGGTCTGTAGGCACTCACCACTCATGGTGATGAGTCCAAGGCACAAGGACCTCTGGAATAGATGGGCCGGCGTCGATAGAGGGAGACCTACAACTACCAAGGAAATGATGTTTCCTTGATGGGAGAGCAAGGTGTAAAACCAAGAGGTGATAGTACTGAAGGTGGGACTGACATACTGTGGGGGTGGGGAACAAATGAGGTCGCGGAGTGGGGGGGAAACCTAAATTCCTTTGTTCATAGTATGATGGCAAGGCTGACCTGGAAGCATATGAAACTGACTTCGGGGAAGGGGATCATAGATTAAAGGACCAGGGACGGTCACTGCAATGGGGGAGGCTCTAGGGGACAAACTGATGAACAATATTGGGAGACTCTAAGGGTGACACATCGTAGAATACTATGAACAAAGGAGACTATACTGGGGAAGCTGCCATAACAGTGTGACTAGATATGATCTGTTGTGGTGCCGAGAGGCACCGTTGGGGCCTTCTTCATGTTTTAAGGAGCTCAAAGAAGGGATAGAAGTGTGCTCAAAATGGTACTGTTGCATGGATTTGTACGAGACCAGGACAGTTCATGCTCATGGTTGCTTTCAATTTTAAGGAGTCTAAAAGTGATAAGAAGACTCGGAAGTGGTGGAATGGTATCGTCGTGTGGATTTGTACGAGCCCGGGACGGTGAGTGCTCGTGGTTTCTTTCATGTTTAGAGAATCTTAAAGTAGTAAGAAGACTCCGAGGGGGTTATTTTTCGTGTGTTAGTCTCCAAGGCTCGAAAAAGCATAAAAGGATGCAATGAAGAACTCTTCTAGCTGATGTGACTAGAGTATTCGTTTTTCATAATTAGTCTACAAGGTCCAGAAAAGGGTTAAAATTATACCAGGTAGATGCCCTTTCAGATAATTTTAGCGAGCATGAAAGTAAGCAAGTTTGCTCAGTGATATTTTCATTCTTTTAGGAGTCAGAAAAGAGCTTAATAGAAACTCCCTAAGGGCATTTTTTGTAAAGGAATTGTTCGGCCTGAAAAAGGGGTAAAATTATACCGACCAAAAGTAATGGCTAAGCAAGGAGGAAGTGTTCAATCAAGGGACGAGTATGTGAACCAAGGACAACGATGGGGGGGAACACTGATGGTGCCTCCTTGCGGGTTGATGAATGGTGGAAAAATAACTGCAGTATGGATGGAGTGGAGATCTCGTGGATGGGCATTGATGCCTAAATTGGTAAAAAGCAACAGCGACCAAAGTAGCGCGCACATCGACGCAACAAGGTGTGGGGACAAAATGCCGAATTTGTTTTTTGGTGAGAGTGAGAAATGATCTCAAGCATAATCATGGGTTTGAAAAACTAAATTCGATGGTATAAAAATCGCTAAAAACTGATAACAGCCGATGTGGCATGCAAATCGAGGCGACGAGGGGTGTGCGAAACAAGACCCGAAAAATCTAGGGGTGAGAGCGAGAAATGATCTCAAGCATCATCATGAGCGTGGAAAACTGAATCCGTCGATATAAAGAATGTCAAAAATGGAGAATGACAGATGTGGCACGTAAATTGAGGCACCAATGGGTGCTAAAAAATGCCTGAAAAATGGTCTAGTGAAAACGAGAAATGGTCTCAACCACTGTGAAGGTCTCATGATGCTGAATCCAATGGTATCAACAACTCGAAAAATGGACCTTGGATGACTCCGGAATGGCTAAAAGAAGAAATGATCAAATGTCTATAAATAGTGAGTGGACCCATGGTGACACGTGTCACTTGTACTGTTGAGTTTGACAGGATAATTGAGTGATCCAGAGGATATTTGGCGTTTGCGAGAGAACTGACCGGTATATATCCATTATGTGAGTTGTAAGTAACCTTCTTATCCTTTTTCTTTGATGTTATTTGGTTTAAGGGGGGAATGTGGTCCTCAGGGATAGTGTATTGGTCACGTGGGGTGGCCAATGTGGGATATCGTGACTTTCGAGGAAAGTTGCGTGCTCTGGATTGCGACTGTGTCCCCCACAGCTGTGATCTCGGATCGCGTCTGTCGCCCTCACAGTTGCGATCTTGGACCGCGACTGTGGCTCCCACAACCGCAATCTCGGACCGCGACTGTGGCTCTAACAGCCACGATCTGGGACTACGACTCTGGCTCCCATAACCGCGATCCAGGAATGCGACTATGGCTCCCACAACTGCGATCCAAGAACGCGACTGTGGCACCCACAGTCGCGATCTAGAGTGTGACTGCGGGCCCCACAGGTGGGGCGAAGTGCCTTGAAATGCATGTCGAGGTACAATTTGGTCGGTGCACCGATTTGGGGGGAATCGATGCTTTATTTGATGTGACTCTAATGAGATTTCATTGTGTCGTTGATAGGATGCAGAGGTTGCAGTGGAGAGAGTGTGAGATACCGCCAGACCTGATGAGGGTCATTCGGCGGGATCATCGAGTACAGGGGACTTTAGCACTCTGCAAGATGCTGAAGTTTTCACAGGTGCCCCTTATGCATTCAGCATCTATGTTGTTGAACAGGTTGGTCGGGTTCTAGGACCCGTACATACAGGCATTCATGGCCTAGGGTGAGAGACTAGATCTCACCCTAGCAGATGTGTACTTCTTGATTGGATTGCCTTGTTTGGGAAAGGTGGGGGATACTCAGGCACGGAGGTCGGTGCATGTGGACATGGATGACATGCTAGAGAGGTATTGTTTACCAGGAGCTTATGCACATAAGAATGCACTGTTGGTGTGTGATTTGGAGGATTCGGTGACCTGAGCGATCGCAGCATGTGTAGTTCAGGTATTGGGATCGCAGGCACCTCACCGTGTGTTGGGAGGGAAGATGCAGATGATTGAGCGGGTGATGGCAGGGGCCTATTTTTCCTAGGGTCATATGTTCCTCACCTGTGTTTAGCGGGAGCTAAGCAAGGTGAGCTAGATCAAAGGAGAGTTTTGTTGTGGTTCCTTTCTATGTTGTTTCTTTTTTGAGCGGGTTCCCACGCTGCGGCCTCACGTGCTGATCCGGGATGGAGGACTGAGGGAGCCGCGGATGGTGCTGTGGGGGGAGATGATGCGCCACCGTGGTGGTAGGGACGTTGGCCAATATTTTACAACAGATATTTTTAGGCAGTGGCTATAGATGCCTGTTCTGTTTGATGATTACCCATATCAAGTGATGGACTACTAGGGGGATCACGAGCTGTCGGGGCCTCCTGGGTTGGCCTGGGGGCCAGATGGTACGTATGTACTTTTGTTTCTTTTCATCATATCATGTTGTATTTTCGGCTTGATATTTTATGATGATAGATAGATATGTTTGATGATGCTGACCTTTATGATGATGGTTTTTTGCAGATGTGGGACCAAAACCACCACTGGGGCACCGTGACCGCAAGGGTCGCATTGTGATGGGAGCCCTACCTGCTCGAGGGGAGGTTAGGAGATGGGACAACGGTGGCACACTGGAGGAATTACAGGCCAGCTTCAATCTGTTATTGGTCGAGGTGGAGGATGAGGGATGGCGGGATTTGGACCCAGAGCTGTTATATGTTTGTTACGATGCTCCACAGGAGTGGAGATCTATCCTGAGGCGGGTCGCTGTACTGGTCACAGAGAGGAGGGCTCGGGACCGATTGGATGCTCCTGAGGATGAGGAGGAGGATCTAGAGGAGGAGGACCTAGAGAAGATCCAGAGGAGTCGACGGAGGAGCAAGTGGAGGATGAGTCAGCAGCAGAGGCATCAACTACCAGTGACGATGCGGATCAGGATTACGACTCTCATTAGGAAGTTCATGGGACCGCCCTCGATGCTTAGGGGCATTTGGGATGTTTTGTATATTCGGCTTGTATTTATGTGGTAAGGAAGCTCTTGGGGCTCCTTGATGTATTTTTTGTATAGTTGGGTGCTGAGGGCACTTATGACATTTTAATGATGATATGGTATATATATATATGCACATGGATGCATTTTTTATGACAAAGATTTCTATGCACGTGGATGCACATTTTGGTGTTTGGTTGTATTTTGTTGCACGTGGATGCAATTGTTATGTTGTTTATATGCACGTGGATGCATTTTTTATGGTGATGATATGCACATGGATGCAGTATTATGATGGATTCTTTTTGTCGTTTTTATGGTTTTAGATGCCTATATGATGTGATGATGATGGTTAATGTCCTACATGGTTTGGTTGTGCCAGTCTAGAATGAAGTTAGCCATTTGATTTGCCACACTATTTTGATTTCTTGGGACATGAGTGAATGTAATGGATTCAAATTGTCTAATCATTTGTTTAGTACCCAAGCTGTGGAGACGATATTTGGAGACCAACAACTAGCATCGTCGGCAAAGCCGACATAGTAAAGTGGAATAGGATCCTTCTGTGGTCATGCAAAGAAGCAAAGCGTAAGGTCCTAGATGAAAAAGGTAAAGAAAAAAAACACAAAAAGAAATGATATTGTACAACATGGACTAATGGGTCCAAAAAAGTGCTAAGGGTAAAAGCGTTTGAGATACAACCCATTACAGGGGTTGCGGAGGGGGTTTCCTTCTAAATCAGTCAGAATGTATGCCCCATGTCCAAGGCAGGTGTGCAGTCTTAATGGACGTATGGTAATCCCACAATGTGGGAAACAACATATGATGCCAATTAGACTTATGTCGGTCGATGGTGCATTGAAGGATTGTCTTCAAGATTTTGTTGATGGGCTCTACTTGGTTGTTCCCCTGGGGGTAGTAGGAGGAGGCATATTGATGTTTGAACTTGAGGAGATTTTACAACTCTCGCAAGATAGCATCTTTGAAATGTGAGCCGTGGTCGGATATGAGTTTCTTAGGGACTCCAAAACGAGTTATGACATGGTTAAAAAAGAAACGGCCTGCAGTGTCGGCTTTGCAGTTGAAGGTAGGCATGGCTTTGGCCCATTTGGTAAATTAGTCAATGGCTACAGTGATGTACTTATGGCCATTTGCGGAGGGAGTATTACATTCCATGAATTCAATGGCCCATTTGCATAAAGGACCAACGGTGACGACCGGATTAAGGGGTGCAGGGGGTGTCCTCGCCTTGGGGGAAAAGAGCTGGTAGTTGCGGCAATGTTTGACCATTGTGATGCAGTCAGTGAATAGTGTGGGCCAATAGTACCCTGTGCGGATAACCTTCTGGGCGGTGGCCATTCCAGAGAAATGGCCACCACAGTCTCTGCTATGACAGTCGTTGAGAACTTGTTCTGCTTCGTCTTGCGTGAGGCAACGCCATAAGATGGTATGGACACCGCGTCGATATAGTACATCGCCTAGGAGAAGATAATGGGAGGCATGGTGACGGATGCGACGACGTCCATTGCGGTCAATATCGGGTCAAAATTTTTACGTATGGAGGTATACCAAAATGTCACCGTACCAAGGGTCTTCTGATGAGATGATAAACAAATGGTCGTCAGGTAAATCAGTGATGATTGAGGGTGACAGTGAGAGGGATGGTAAATCTGTTATGAGTTGGGCAAGCGCAAGGGCTTTAGTACTCTTGGGGTTGTGAATTTCAGGTCGTACTCTTGTAAGATAATGACCCATTTAGCAATGCGGCCTTGAAGAAGGCGACAGTTCAAGAGATAGACCATGGGATTGGAGTCTGCGACAACTGTCGTGTGACTCATAAGGATGTAGTGTCGCAACTTTTGCATAGAAAAGACAATGGCAAGGGCCAGTCTCTCCTCATCTGGGTATCGTAGTGGTGGGCCAGATAAGGTATAGCTCACATAATAAATGACATGCTCTTACCGAGCAAAATCTTCTTGAACAAGAACCCTAGAAACGACATGATCGGATGCTGAAACATAAAGGATGAAGTCCTTTGAGAAGTCCAGAGAGGAGATCAATGGGGCATGTGTGAGAGCTTTCTTAAGGTCCGTGAAAGCACCTTGCGCTTGGTCATCCCAAACAAAAGGGATGTGGGTACGGAGAAAACGAAGGAAACCATGAACTGTCGTGGCATAATCAGGGACGAATCGACGGAGAAAATTGGCTTTCCCCTAAAGGCTCTGTAACTGTCGTAGTGTACGTGGTGATGGGAGGTCTAGGATGGCTTGGACTTTTAATGGATCTACAACAATTCCTTTCTAGGAAATGATGAAACCTAACAACCGGCCTCCCGGAACTCATAATACACACTTGAGTGGGTTCAAGCGGATTTTATACTTGCGACAATGTAGAAAGACTTGTCATAGGTCATTCAGGTGGTCAAGCCATTTCTTGGATCGAGTCATGAGATCATCGAGGTATACCAAGATGATATAAGTCATGGCCCACTGGAAAGTGGCACCAGCATTTTTGAGACCGAAAGGCATAACGCGATAGGAAAAGGTGCCCCATGGGGTGGTGAAGGCAGTTTTGTATTGATCTTCTTTACAGATCTAAATTTGATTATACCAGGAGAAACCATCCATGAAAGATAGCGTCTCATGCCCTGCACATGCATCAATGAGTTGGTTGATGAATGGCGTAGGGAAGTTTTCTTTGGGACAAGCGCGATTGAGGTCATGAAAATCGCTGTAGACGCGGATAGTGCCTTGTTTTTTGTTGACAAGCATGGGATTGGATACCCAGGTAGTGTAGGCGATGAGATAAATGAATCCTGCTTTCCGCAATTTTTCAATCTCGGCTTTGACGGTGGGGAGCATGGATGGGTGAATGGGTCTCTGCTTCTGGCGAACCGGTGGGACATCCGGACAGGTGTCAATGTGGTTTTCGACAATGGCAGGGTCAAAACTTGACATCTCGATGTAGGACCAGGGAAAGATTGCACGAAACTCTTAGAAGAGCTTCTTGTACTCCCCGACTTCATACTCCGTATAGGAAGCAGCTAAGGTAATGAGATCAGGTTGGCCTCCCGGGAGAGAGATATCGACTTGTATAGTGGGTGAAATGTTTTCCATGTTGCCTTCCTTAAAGGCATTGGGAGCTGGGATTGGATCTTTAAACCAATCAACCTTGGACGGAAGGAAATCTTTGGACTCAACAGAGAACTGATTTGCCATGGAGGTGGTATATTCTTCGGGAATGAAATACGAGCAATGGTGCATGTCATCCCAAGGGTATTCATGTGCAGTAAGTGCTTCAAGGATTTCTTCATCACTACAGAAACACTATGTCGTCAAGTCAGTGGGCTGGGGTACACTGGCGGTGGATATCATGTAGATGGTATTAATTTCTTCTGAGGAGGAAGATGGTGGAGGATGAATTTCCTCAATGGTAGGAGTGGATGTTTCCATATCGGAATGAGTTAGTTCATAGAGAGCCAATCTGTATTTCGAGAGATCGGGGCAGTGATGTGAGTAATGGCCATAAATACTGCATATCACGCAAGGTACATAGTGATTTATCTCGGGGTTTAGGGGTATGGTCAAGTGTGACGACCAGGATGGTTGGATCATCGTCTAGTGTTTGCATGTGTTCTTGAAGTGCTGGTATTTGCGGACATTGGTGGGTAGTGTGGCCCAAATCATCGCACAAAGAGCATTTGAGGGGAGCACGAAATGGCGGAGGATTCTTTTCCGGCTTTGGTGTAGGTGGGGTGGTGTAGGTTGCAGGTGGTACAGTGTAGGTTTGTGGGCCTCTTCCCTCAGTGTGGCGGGGTGGAGGGGGTGCATTATTTGATGTTCATGCAGTTGCCACCCCTGGAGGGGATGCTTCTTGTTGTAAAAGTTTAGAACTAATGATTCAATTGTTACTCTATTTTAAAGGGGAAAATTGTTTCTTGCTTCATCTTGTATTAGAACATTATTAAACCCTATAAAATAGCCAGGATTTGAGAATTCTAAACTACTATCTTAGGGCTCCACTCACTCACATATAAATAACCTTCTTTGCTAGCCTACTATAACTGACCCATGGAAAGGAAGAAAGACTTGTAGATGTGTGTAAATTTAAATGATCCTATGCTACAAGAAATCATAGTCAAAAGGCACATAAATGGAGTCAAAGTTCTCTAAAAAATCTGATGTACATCAAAGAAAATTTGGGCATTGAAAATTTAAGAAAGTCTATCTGGAAGATGCTCTTGACGATGCTTCAGCAGGTGCTTCTTCGTCCATGACTATGATGAGACAAATAAATATTCATTACTCACACAAAAGGACATTATGGATGGAAGAACCCACGACAATGTTGTTGAAGACCAAAGAGAACTACTTATGAAAGGACTCAAACGTCAAAGTACGTTAAAAAATCATCAAAAGAAATGTTATTAGCATAGGAATGAGGAAAAAACGAATGCATCTTCTTGACATTGTTACAATCCTATGGTGTCATATTCAGTGGCTGCCAAAAGACGGGATAAGTAATGAACTTCACACTATGTCATCAAAAGAGTGATTGGGAAATCTCATCTAGGCTGCCCTTTTCCTGAGATAAATGACCATTATGTTTCAAGAAGCTCTTTTCCTTAAATGAAATACAGACTTTTAAATCATTAACTGAAGTAAGAAAGGCATGAATTTACAATTAGAAGTGGAAAATAAGAAGAAGCATTTCTATCCTAAACAAGATTTTTGTTCAAAGATCTGTGTTCACCACCCAGTCGCCAATTGTTGCAGTTGCAACCTAATCCCCAATTTTTTTGTAAAATTATAGGGCCCCTCCTTTTATTTTGATTTACTAAGGTCTTTTGTTCCATCTTTCTTTGGTTGAAAAAAGTTATAACACTTAGAAAATTTTTGAAGTAAGAATGAGTTTTTTTAGTTTCAAAGCAAAATTAGTTTTTCATCGAAACAGTCGGGAGACATTTACATTTTGTGTTGAAACAGTCGGGAGACATGTATGTTTTGCGCTTAAATGGTCAGAGGGAAAATGGGTTGGAATCCAATTGGAGCAAAACCATATTTCGTGTCGAAATGGTCGGAGCAGTTTTGTCTTTTACCGAAGTTGTCCTACATCGAAAGGAAATTTGATTTTAGACCAAAGGAATCAAAAGAATTTTTCTGTTGATCGGCACAAAACTGTGTTTCACACCGAAACGGTCGAAGCAAAATCAGATTTGTCTCTAAAACGTTTCGATGCAAAACATAATTATGTTCCGGTTTTTTTCTTCCGATGATATTGCGATAAGACGCCCACCCAAAAGATGAAAATAGATTTGAAACTTTTAAGAAATGGCTCGAAACAACCAGGAAACAAAAAAAAAGTTGGCTCGGCGTGAATTTGAGTTTAACCCGAAATGGATCAGTGGGAAAAGATATGTTCATGCAAAACAGTTTTGGCATAAAATGACCTTCTGGTCCAAAACACCCTTTGACAAACACTTTAATCGCCGAAAATGAGCCTTTGAACACCGATTGCATGAATTCCCAGATGCATTTATTTCTAGGGTTTGTTTTTGTTATTTATACGAAAAGGGTTGTAACGTTTTTATTTGCAACGTCGTTTGATGTTTAGAACGGATTTTTGGACGACAGGTTGATAACCCATTTGAGCACAAAATCTACGCCTTTTGCACACCGCCAAGTAAGTCTATTATGTCCATTCATCCTGTTACACGTGTTTCAAGCAAATGGCATCCTTTCGAGTAAAAAGAAAGATTTAAACATTGTTTTAGCTCCATATTTGTGTCTGAAACCCTTAATCTTGGCAGGGCATGAAGCCAAAATATTTGTATATGTAATTGAAAAACCCTAGAAACGTTATTTCCAGTTTTGGGTAAGATTGTAAGGTATTTTATTTTCTCTTAATACAAGACCGCGCAGTTATCAATCTCTATATTAATCCCAGTTTTCATAAATAGTCATCGGTGGGTGTGTTTTGTAGCATGTTTTCTATCCATTGAAACACTTATGGTTGGTACAAGCTTCGACCTGGCATGGTTTGATGTGTTTTCCTAAATAAGAATGCTCTTAGCCTTTTCCAAGTCCGGTTGCGTTAAGCTATTTAACCCGGATCCAGATATTTTTTCCCACCTTTTCTTGTCCGATTGTCATTTAAAGTTTCAGGGCCTTTCATGAAAATAAATATTTTATAGCCTGTAACTTATGACCACAATGGATAACGAGTAGGGTTTTCGCGTAAGGTTGGTTAGTGTGATTTGTAGTCTTTTCGTTACGATGCATTCCTACTCTTTGTTCGCCTCAAACTCCGCATTTTTTTCAAGTCTCTCCGGTTAGAGTAGTATGTGAAAATCTTGTCCAACAAGAACATTGTTCAGCAAAGCATGAAACCATTTGTTCTCACTTGAAACCCTAAAATGGTGTGAATCCGACATTTTCAATACATTACTGGTTAAAACAAGTTTGGAAAAATGGTATGATACCATGGGCAGGGTGATGAGTGATCAGCATGTAACCCATTGATTTATTATATCTTATGTGTGAACTCTCAATATTTTAATTAAGATCCCAACCATTAATTCTATTATCAACTATAATTGGTAGAACGAAGGAATTAATCTTATAGTGTTTTTTGTGTTGATAATGACAAATACTCGGACTCAAATCTTGATATGATGGAAGTATGGATCCAAATTGTTTATGTTTCTTTTCTTGCAATAATGAAAATTGACGGGTTACATATTTATAGTTCATCATTTGAATTAGTTTGGTTAAAAGATCGTATTTTCATTTCCATTTTTTGCTTGAAATGTTTTGCTTTAACATTTGATATGTCATTTAATACATTAATGTTGTCTTCATCACAGGATTTGGAAATGCAGCGGAAAGCTTCCAAGCGCAAAGTCAAAATCACGGAATCTGACTCCGACATTGAAATTGTCCTGAAAACTACAATGGAGACCCTATATGAATACACCAGAGCTGCAGTTGGAGTGGTTCCTGAATATAAATGGGGTGAATTATATCACCTTATCTGAGGTTAGAACATTCCAGATGCTTCTATTAAAGAGATGATGGTATACCAAAACATTAAGAAGTCAGGGCTTCATAAGGCTGCAACTCGTCCGGAGTTGTTCCCATGTTCAAAACTAATAGGTTGGATATTACCTCACATTGATATCAACTCAAAAATTATAGCTAGAGCAAATGAAGAAGGATTCGCTTCATTTCAACCTGCTCATATTAGCACAACATATAAGTTACCTGCCCCAAAGATCATGATGACGGAAGATTGGATAAGGGTCAAAATAGACCATTCAGAATATGAAAAAAAGATGTTGGTACCCGGAAAACAGTTGAGACAAAGAGCAAGCAGAGAACATGATACCCAAAATTTGAAAACACCTTTCAGAATCACAGCGATGATGTTGAGTAGCGTATTTGGACGAGCAAACACAAATATATACAAAATTAGTTGGGTTCCCATTATGTATCATGTCACTTCCCATGGTACTATCTTTAATTGGGACAAATTACAGAAAGTAGCCAAACATTGCATCGTGTACGATTCATTTTGAATACACGAACCACTTCTTAAAGGATGAGGAAGTTTATCGGAGGGCCAACAGTATGGTATATTTAAATAAAATATTTGGCCAAAAAAATGGGGCAATTTCTAGTCAAGCTAAAGAAACTTCAAAATAAACAGAGCAGCAAAGGGTTAGAGAAGAAGTTTTAAAAGTCGAAGAAGAAAGAAAGTAGCAAGAGGAAGAAGCTCGAAGAAAAGAAGAACAAGAAGAAGAAGATCTAAGAAAAGAAGAACACGAGGCAGCTGAAAGAGCAGCTAAATCGGAAAAGCAAAAGAAAGAAGAAGACAGGGTCAAGAAAGTTGTGGAAGATAAGAGCTCCCAGGAAGAAGAGTAGAGTTTACAAGATATGGATATAGATCCACCTGATTATTCAGGAATTCCATTTATAGGGGGACATCTCCCATTTTTTGAGCTCGGGTTCACACCTTTCACTCCCTCTAAACAACACTCTATTGCAAAATTGGAAACCATTGTCTTCGATCCTAAAAGGAAGACAATTATGAGAAGAATAGAAAAAAGTTTTAAAATGGGTACATAGCCAGATGTAGTAACTATCCAAGAAAGTACCTTGGTAGAAGTCACCCATAAAGATCCTAATTTCACAGCTTCAATAAATATAGCAGCTGCCCAGGTCAATGCTAAAAATGTTGACAAGTTGATGAATGATCTAAGCGAAGCAAAGTGAAAATGTTGAAGTTAAAATATAATTTAGTGCAAGCTGGAAGTGAAGGCATTGAAATGAAAAGAAAATGGGAGACTGTGGAATCTAAAAAGGGAAAATTATTGTTGGACTATTAGGAGTTGGAAAATGAAAAGGATTCATTAAATGTGCAACTTGTAATCATGGAAGGGGAACTAGATGATTTATGTTCTTGGATAAACGAGTTGGAAGAGAGTGAAATGAAATTAAATCAGCAGGTGGAATCCTTGATCATAGAAAAGGGATCTTGGAAAGATCAAGTCGACAAGTGGAAGAATTAAAAGTAATCTTTGATGGAGCAGGTTAAAGCTGCTCAAAATCATAAGCAAGACATGACGCCATTCTATGAACAGGCCTGTAAATTACAATATAAGTTGGTCACTCACAAGAATTGTTGAAAGAAGAGATTTATAAAATGAGAAAGATGATAGATAGGATGAAGGAAATTGTTGCAGATGCTCTCACCACAAAACAGAAAGTAATAAATACATTCAACAAGGTAAAAAATTTGATTATCTGGAAAGGTAAAAATTCAAAGTTTCATGATCACTTGCCAAATAAAATAGTTGCTGAGCTAAAATTGGATATAGCTCTCCTAGACAGTTGCAGAAAAGCTGCCAGGAAAATACAAGCGGAAGTACCAAATACCATCTTGAAGTGTGAAGGAATTTATAAAGATATATGGCAGGTGCACGAAAAGTGCCATATCTCAATTGCTCAAGATATGTGCGAGCTACCTACTAAGACCAGCATTTAACAAAATTAAAGGGCAGTGTAAAGGAAGACTTGGATTACATCAGAACATTGGAAAGCATATGTGAATGCTTATTTTCTGCAATAAAGTTATAAAGCAGCTACTAAAGGAATAATTAATGTGGGGAAATAATTATCTATCCATGAAGTCTCTCTAAAACTATTGGAGCCCTAGCAATGCAATGTATTTTTTTATGAAACTGACTTGCGGGATAGTTGCATTTTTAGTTTAGAGGACCCACCAGCAAAATAAGATGATTTGTAAATAATTATCTATTTTTGGTTGAGCAACCACAAAAGACAATTTAACAATCCAAGAGTTTGAGGGTAGGTGAAACGATTGGTCATGTAAAGACAAATTCTCTTGTAAGATGAATAGAGGGTAGAAGGTAATAGAAGGGGATTTTTGCTGGTGTAATAGGAGCTAAAGACATTCTGTATGAAAACTTTTTTCTGCTAATGATAAGAGACTATTTTGCTGGGAAAAACTTACAAGGGATTTGCGTGGAAATGTGATGGATAACAGATCAAAATTATTTCTTCATGTGTTCATCTTCATGCTATGAGATCTTTCTTACTTTATTGGATTATTCTAATTGTAATGAATGATTTTGCTAGCTTATGCAAATATCTGTGTAATTAAGAGTAATAAACAACACTTCAATTTTAACCAATGATATCTTTGTGTATTTTCTATTGTGATTGTGAGTGCTTTATTTCAATGGTTATCTGTTGAATTTGTACAAGCTTTCTCAGATGTTACTCTTCTTTAAATTTTGCTCCTTGCAAGGATAGATTAGTTAATTTAGAATAATGTTAGCTTATTGGTAAGGTAGAAGTGATAACGTTAATTTTTCAGAATTTACTTCAATCTGATCTAGGATCTTAACTGAGAGAACAACATGTACAACAAATCTACAACATATCATTCATGGACACAATAATGCAAGCACACAAGAGAAACAGAGTTTACTTGGGGAAAACCATAAAGGTGAAAAACCCCAATAACTTCCTCAGAGATAGATAGAGCAATGATACAACCAGAATACAAGAGATAGTCTTCTCCTAGCAGCAGAGCCTCCTCCTCATAAGTGCGCCACTTTCCAAATGAGAGAAGTGTGTGAATGAATGATCAAATAGAGATCTCTCGATCTCTATTTATACATGTTCTGTCCTACCCAATAAACTAATGGGACCTACATGTCTAGCTTAACCCATGGTTAACTTAATCCGGGCCGACCCCACAGTTGGTGGTCTAATAACCCTCTGACCCACATGGCCGACCCCCAATAGGGTGGTCAAATAACCCTTCGACCCACGTGACTTATACAGGGCCAACCCCAACAAGGTGGTCTAATAACCCATCAAGTATAAGTTACGACACTTACAATATAAATGACAACACTTCCGTATAGAGGAATAATAACATCTCTATAGGAATACAAACACTTTCGTATAGAGGAATAATTCCATCTCTATAGGAGTACAAAATACATATATGAAATACATGGGTGAAATACATTTCGAAGTTACATATACATCAACACTCCCTCTTAACTAGGAAGGTATTTCTCGACACAGGTCTGCTAGCACAAGTCTTCTTCTCTGGATCATCATCAGCGAATCATCATCCTTGAATCATTGTCATCGTCACTGCTGCTGTTGTCTCAATCAAATTTCTAAATCTACTCGTCATAGGAAGTTCTACAAAGCCAGTCCTTTTTCATACTGGATGTAGGCCCACCACCTGCAAGTCTTCATCATCACTGGCCATACTGTGGAATTCTCAGGACTTATTACGTGTGTCACAAAACCTTAAAAGAGTCTCTTGACTAGCAAGAACCCTAAAGAGCATCTGAGGCCTTTTTCATCCTATCCAGATCTCCATGACTTATTACATGTGACCCCACCACAAAAACTCGAAAGAGAATCCCAGGACTGATTACGAGCACAAGGCTCAACCTATCGGATCTCCCATGGCACAAATTACATGTGGTCACCACAAAACCTCGAAAGAGCATCCCAAGACTGATTACGAGCACAAGGCTCAACCTATCGGATCTCCCAGGGCACAAATTACATGTGGTCATGGAAAAACCTCGAAAGAGCATCCCAGGAATGATTACAAGCACATGGATCAACCCATCGGATCTCCCAGGGCATAGATTACATGCCATAGGACAAAACCTCGAAAGAGCATTTTCCAGATATCCCAGGGTACAAATTACATGCCATAGGAAAAACCTCGAAAGACTATCTGCAAATCTACCAGGGAAAAAATTATATGTCCTCCCAAGAAAAACCTCAAAAGAGCATTTTCCAGATATCCCAGGGTACAAATTACATGCCATAGGCAAAACCTCGAAAGACTATCTGCAAATCTCCCAGGGCACAAATTACATGCTTATCTGCACAACTTGTTCCACGGCCACAAAGTATCAACCTGATACTCACCATACATCATCATGATGTACACATGATCATCTTGATCATCATCACTGCAACATCCTGCTGCATGTCATCTGGAGCAACATCCTGAAGCTCGTCATCTATGATCATCCTGATCATACACTGCATCCACCTGATGCATACCAAGTATCTACCTGATACATATCATCATACATGATCCACCTGATCATACAATGTATCCTCCTGATACAAATACAAATACATGATCCACCTGATCATACCTGATACATATCAACATACATGATCTACCTGATCATACAATGTATCCACCTGATACATATAATGTATCCTCCTGATACAAATACAAATACATGATCCACCTGATCATACCTGATACATATCAACATACATGATCTACCTGATCATACAATGTATCCACCTGATACATATACAGATACATGGTCCAAGCATCCAACATGATGGATATATACATAAATGATCCAACTGATCATATCCAGCATCCAACATGATGCGTACATACATAAATGATCCAATTGATCATATCCAGCATCCAACATGATGCATACATACATAAATGATCCAACTGATCATATCCAGCATCCAACATGATGCATACATACATAAATGATCCAACTGATCATATCCAGCATCCAACATGATGCATATACATATACAAAGCAGTAACTGGATCATCGCACAGAAGCTTCAGGTTCGATGCCATAGGTGTGGCCATAGCCTTGCAGTCCATCATCCCGAACCTCTTCAGGATCTCTACTACATACTTCCCTTGTCCAAGGAAGATTCCATTTGTACTCTACCACACCTCCATGCCAAAAACAAATAGTGCATCATCCCCAAGTTCTTCATCTCAAACTTGGCAGCAAGCTTCTGTTGCGTGTCGGCAATCATCTCCTATTACAAATAGGTCATCCACATACAGGAGTAGAATCACAGGATTCCCTTCCTCAACTTTGTAGTAAAGGTTGGAATCCGCTTTACTCTTAGTAAATCCCAAACTGGATAGAAGGCTGTCTATCCTACCATACCAAGTTCTGCACATATATTACTCCCTGTCATGTGTCTCAGAACCAAGTGGCTACTCCACATACACTTCTTCTTCAACTACACCATTCAAGAAAGTTGTCTTGAAATCCATCTGGTGTATCTTCCACTTCATCACTACAGCCAGAGAAAGTATGGATCTAATGGAAGTGTATCTAGCTATAGGAGAAAAAGTCTCTATGCTACCACCTGCAGCATGCTTGATCTTGTAGATCCTCTTGGAAGTCACTACAGACTACCCTTTGGGACTGCATCCCAAACATCTTCATGATCGGCTGGTACTCCTCAATCATGGCATTCTTCTCAGATCCTGGGAACTTCAATATCTTCAATATTTTCAATAGATAACTTTGTTGCTGAACAAATGTTGTAGTCCTTCTTTTGTAGGTGATGGTATATGATCTTTCCTACACAACAAGTTAAATTGCATGATTAGAAAACATCTCATAGTTTTCAGAACAAATTCTTACACATAAATAAATATGTCATATAGTCATGCAATTATCTTAGCCAATGCTTCAATAAAACATTTATCCATATTCCGTAACTTTCTAGATGCCTTCCAATCTCTACCAGAACATTGTTAAGAGTGTGCACAACTCCTAACATGTCAGCAAAGAGGTTTCATTCTAGATAAGTAGCAATGGAATGTTGTACAGTGCCATAGGCCACTTACCCATGTATATTAGTAGTATACTGTTCATCATTGCAACTATTCTAATATGCATAATACACATCGTAATTCTAGGAACATAAGCATATACATCATTAAATAACAGTATGTAAGAAATGATAATTCAAATACTTATCTTTGTTTGGTTGCTGGGTGGACTCCCTCTGAATCTTTGCAACTCCATTATGATGTGGATTGTGAGCAGTGGTCAACTCCCTCTGAATATCTGCATCCTTGCAGAAACTACTAAAGTGTGCTCCTTTTCTTTCTTGCAGGAACAACTGGAGTGTGCTCCCTCTTGATATTTGCTTCCTGGATTATCTGTTCTTGAACTTATATCCATCCTTAACCACTATGCATGCTTATTAGTATCATCATTGTGTTATCCTTGAGGTCTCATACATAATCACACATTTATTAGTATAATCTTAATACTATCAAAACACAATAATCTTAAACATGTATAGTCATGATCATTCATAGATAATAAACATTAGTATTCAAGGTTTCAGGGAAGTCTTCTTTTACTCATGCATATTCTTTTTTGATCATAGGACTCTTCTGATTAGTTAAATCATTAATGCATAAACCCGTGATTACTCAAACCTATACCTTCATGATTCTTCTGGTTAGTCATATCATCAATTATGGTAAGAAACATAATATGCATGCAACCATGACTATTCAAACTTATGACTTCATGAATAATCATTATCAACACAACAGTATAAGATCCTAACACAAGGTAGGATTCTAGCTTGATATAGGAAAAACATACCTGGATTAGCATGCTAGCTAGTTATGTCTAACATACCCGCATAATGTCTTCTGGTTCTCTTCAGTGACTTGTGCTAGTAACCTGCATGTCTCATAATTTAACCATTGTCGAACCAAGTTATACATACCTCGAAAGTAGATCTTCTATGTGATCCATGACAATGGATGAATCTTTGTCTTCATGTCACCATGATCATATGTTCTTGAAGTAGAACATGATTTGACTATCTTGGTGTACCTTTTGTGTTAGCGAACAACATAAACCTCATACAACATCACAATGCATTAGTACAATCATAAGTGTCAAAACCTTAATCAATGAATATCTTCTATTAAGGTGATACGACAAGTCTAGTAATTAATCAAGATTGTACTGTAATGATATGAAGACAAACATATCATAAACTTGACCATGAACAGAATTCGAAACATACCTGTAAGCCATACCTGTCAAGATTGCTTGTAATCTTCTTATGGAAGGCCTTAGCCTCATCTCCCTCTGAGATAGGAACTTCTTCACTTATGCAGGTGACCAATCCATCTTCTTCTAGGATTAACCCAATCCACTTGATTTGCAAGAAGTGGACCTGGAGCTGGATTAGGGTTTGTCAGAGAAACCCCAAAAATTCAAAATTTTAATTTCAAACTTCTGAAAGGATAGAAATATGCGCCTTGATGAGCTGATCAAGCTGGTATATTCAGAATTTGAAAACTACAAGGTTTCACTCCTCAATTTTGCCTTTGAAACTTTCGGATTGACTAGACGTGACCCCAAACTAGGGTTTGATGAAGCCCACTCATATGCCCAATCAAAAGGTTTGATCCAAATCTCTAATCTTCTATTTTGATGAGTGGAATTTATCCGTAGTCTCCGATTACAAAAATTCCAACTTTCTCTGAAACCCTAAATTCCGGAAGCCATGAATGAAGGTGCTCAAAAATAATTCTGTTATGACATAAATATGTACCTGATTTTTTCTGGTGTAAATCCACACTTTTAGATCCACGGGGTCTGAAAAATTTTCCTGAGATAGCCCGAGCTGTCATCTTTCCATCCCGATAGGTCTGACCTCAATTGGATTCTCTGAGAGAGAGTTATGCCAAGTGTCGCAACGTGACTTGTTTATGGGATAAAACAGGAGAGCAAACTTGTACGGTGTGCCACATGTCACTGGTTCAACTTCGGCCTCTTAAAAATCTTGTTGAGATAGTACAGTCTATGTACTACCTGTCACTTTTTACGAAATTTCATTTGGAGCTTCCTAGCCCAAGTTATAACCTTTTTTCCAAGGTCACCTGTTTATGACTGAGATCTGGAAGAGGCAGAAACCCTATATTGTACAGATCATAAATCACAAATTAAAACGAATTAGAAGTTGTCCTTTGGAGAAAAGGTACATGGGGATCTGATCTTCAACCTGTAAAAGTTTCAGATCTGAAAACTTCGCCAAAATGGATTTATAGCGAGAGTTCTACGATGACTGGTTTTTGCTATATCAAGACCTAGCATCGTAAGTGCAACAAGTGTCATACATGCCATATCATGCCTTCTTTCAAGCTAGCTCTAATACCATGTTAATTTTTCAGAATTTACTTCAATCTGATCTAGGATCTTAACTGAGAGAACAACATGTACAGCAAATCTACAGCATATCAATCATGGACACAATAATGCAAGCACACAAGAGACACAGAGTTTACTTAGGGAAAACCATAAAGGTGAAAAACCCCAATAACTTCCTCAGAGATAGATAGAGAAATGATACAACTAGAATACAAGAGATAGTCTTCTCCTAGCAGCAGAGCCTCCTCCTCATAAGTGCGCCACTTTCCGAATGAGAGAAGTTTGTGAATGAATGATCAAATAGAGATCTCCTGATCTCTATTTATACTTGTCTGTCCTGCCCAATAAATTAATGGGGCCTACATGTCTAGCTTAACCCATGGTTAACTTAATCCGGGCCGACCCCACAGTTGGTGGTCTAATAACCCTCTGACCCACATGGCCGAACCCCAATAGGGTGGTCTAATAACCCTTCGACCCACATGACTTATACAGGGCCGACCCCAACAAGGTGGCCTAATAACCCATCAAGTATAAGTTACGACACTTACAATATAAATGACGACACTTCCGTATAGAGGAATAATAACATCTCTATAGGAATACAAACACTTCCGTATAGAGGAATAATGCCATATCTATAGGAGTACAAAATACATATATGAAATACATGGGTGAAATACATTCCGAAGTTACATATACATCAACAGATAAGACGGGAGGTAAGAATATATGCATCACTTGTGAGGATTCTGTCTATCAATTATAGGTATGCATCAATTAGATTAGGGCACTTGCATATTCATAACTTAAATATAAAACCTAAACGGTGTGTCGGGTCGCAACTGGTAAAAATTATTAAAATACATCTACGGTAGCCAAACCATAAACCGGACGGATTCCCTATTCCAAACAATGAATGATCTAATTGGGATTATTCATTGGGGAGAATCCCTATTGTCCATGCAAGGGATTTTCCAGGCATCAACACAAGGTCATGTCCCTCCCAAGAATGATGCATTTACATACTCTTATCTCCCACCTCAATTCTCTTGTCCTAGAATGGTGAGCACACCATCCACACATTTCCAATCACGCCATCCTCAATCGAAGCCTAAACCAAATGGCCTCGTCAATCATGCACTACTACTAGGAAGACATCCTCAGTCCTCCTAGCTTATGCGCTAGTAAACCATCTCATGACTACCACCCACGAGTTTGTCACAAAGGCTTCCAAATATCAGTTAGTCATCTAGACTTGCCAACTCTACCTAGTGCATCCTCTATTGTAAGAAAGGGCTTAGTCACCCAACTCTTCCTTGAAGTCTAGGGTTCTAACATTCTCCCCCGCTTAACTATGTTGACATCCTTGTCAACTTGACTCCATAAAAACATCCGATGAAAGGGGTGTTGGTGGTACTGGTGAAGAGACACTTCCACAAGTCCCATGTTTGAATGTGGCTCAAATACTATCTATATGGAACTATACTTAGTGTTCCCCTTTAGCATCCCATTTCACTCAAGAAGTCAAGGTACCACTCGGCAGCACCATGACCTTGCTAGTTAGGCATGACCAACAACTGCTTGTAGCACGTGGACTATGCCTCACCGACATATCCTAACCAAATCCAAGCCAGGACACCTTCTCCTTGTGGAATATGAGCGTGCTCATTTAACCATAGGCTATGTTGCACCACACCACCCAACCATAAGAAACCTTGTTATGCCTCCCCTAACCTAGCATAGATGAACAATCGACCACCCAACATCCAATAATGTTATCACCCATCCAGCTAGTATAATTCTTGATAGTGTCTGAAGGTCATGTCTCTCCCAGGCATGAGGCATTCACATGCCTGTTGTCCCCACCTCAATGCTCTTTTCCTAATATGGTTGACAGTACAAACACGCATTGCCAATCACTTCATCCTAGTCCAAAACCTGAACCATATGACCTTGTCAATCATTTGCCCCTACTTGGAAATACATTCTTGGTCCTCCTAACCTACATGCTAGTACACCATCGTAACCATCTCACGACTACAACCCACAAGTTGATCACCAAGGCTAGCAAATATCGGTTGGCAATGCAGACTTGCTGAGCCTACCTAGTGCATCTTCAACTACATGCAAGGGCTCAGGTACCCAAGTATTCCTCAAAATCCAAGGTCCTAATAGTAACCATGTTCAATGCTAAGTAAATACATGGATCAAGGACCAAAGAAATGAGGCAAAGGTGCCATATTGAAAGAAAAATATCCATTTTTTCCTAATATTAAACCTTGAAGATTGTAATGACATTGGTGCTTTTGCCAAAGGGGAAAGGAAATGCAATGCTCCATTTTAATATTTTTGTTCTAATATTGAGCCTTGATGATTTTCATGATGTTGGTGCTTTTGCTAAATGGGAAAGGGATTGGAATGCTCGATTTTAACATCTTTATTTGGTATATGAACCCAGGGGAAAGGGAATGCAATGCTCCATTTTAACATTAGGTATATATGAACCAAGGTGTAAATATTTTACATAATTAATGAAAGGACAACTAATGTTGTAAAGGGGAGTTCTTATAAAGCTAAATTGTATGAGCTTGTAAGTGAGAGTACTTATTAAGCTAAATTGTATGGACATTAAAAAAAATTCTAGTGACAACTCAAAATTAAGATATTCACAAGTGAATATAATATCAATTTAAAATTATTTTTGTTTTCTTTATATGGTGTACCATGAGAATTTCATAATTATTGTTATTTTTTCTAAGTTGATGGTGTATTATGATTGACTTGGATCTTGAGGGTTGAGATTGAGAAGGATTGACTACTAAGAGAGTAGGATCTTAAACCTACAACTTTACCATGAAATTCATAGAAAGAACATTGACAAAAACACATAATAAAATACACCACAAAAATGTAAGAGAAGTTGGAGAAGGAAGATTGATATGAACCATTACATTCAATGAGGTCAATTTTAGGACCTCTCCTTCCCAAACTTAACTCTCTTCCTACTTTTTTTTAATTGTGGCTTGTTGATGAAGTTGACTTTGATTAGGATTGACTCCATAAATTACATGTATGTCATGTTCCCTTTTACACAATAAAAATATGGTTTTATGGCTTATATCTTTGAACTTAGACTATAACCCCCCAAGATTCAGATCAATCCTCATCGCTTACAATTGGAAATGAAAAGAATGTTTTTGTGTGGTTAAATTGTAACCTTGGGTTTGTAGATAAACCATAACCGAGTTGGCAATGACAAGATTGCTCTTGGTCATGAATTATAACACGTGGTGTATTTTACTTATCAATAAATTACATAGGTAAAAAAGGAAATAGAAATTACAATAAAATTTAATAAATCCAAAAATTAAAATTCCATAGGTAAATATCATGACTCCTTGGGTAGTTAACATCTTGCTACAAATTTGTTCATAACTTCTACTAAGGTGACAAATCAAATTTAGTACCAAAGAGATACTTCCATTATCCACTGGAGTGAGAAAATGTATGTTGAAATTCAAGGTATGTGCAACCTTGTTGTGTTGCATACCTTTTGAGATTCAATTGATAATATCTCCCAAATTAGGAAGAAAAATGAAATTCCATGAAAAAATTGTAACTTCTACTAAGGTGACAAATCAAATTTAGTATCAAAGAGATATTTCCTTTAGCCACTGGAGTGAGAAAATGCATGTTGAAATTCAAGGTATGTGCAACCTTGTTGTGTTGCATACCTTTTGAGATTCAATTGATAATATCTCCCAAACTAGGAAGAAAAATGAAATTCCACGAAAAATCCATTTAACCTAACAAAAACCAACTTTTCAAATAAACTATAGTTTACCTTTTGATACATCCTGTAGAAGTCCTAGAATCTATATAAAGTTTGAAGAATAGGGTTGTCCTCCACTCTATCCATTATTATGCTCCTAAGGTGGCAATACAATGGTGAATGAGTTGAGGAAAGGTTGGAATGAGGTTACCCAAGCTTGTAGATGTTGCTCATAAAGTTTAAGCCATTCCATGGTTGTATGTAGTTGCAAGAATGTTGGATCTGAGAGAGTTGAGCGTAGAGGGACGTAAAGGATGCTAAGGGTTTGTTGAGTAGTATGAGTTGATGTAGAAGTTTTGGAACCTTGGTGGACATCATAGAAACCTCCGAATGTTTTGAATATGATGCAAACCAATGATTGCATAATGATGTTGTGAAATGGAAAACAAAGGTCCAAGGTATAATTTAACCCAATAATGCTTATGGATCAATTGTGATGTTTGTAGTGTATGGCCTTGCAAATGGACTCTGAGAATGCCAAATGGAGGTTGGATATCACTTCAAATATTTTGCAGCTCCACCATCCTATGGATTCTAAGAATGCCTATTTTCCACTCCACCATCCTCTGGATTCTGAGAATGCCTATTTTCCAGCTCCACCATCCTCTGGATTCTAAGAATGCCAAATGGAGGTTGGATATCACTGCAAATATTTTCCAGCTCCACCATCCTCTAGTTGAAAATCAAGACCTTCTCCCTCAAGTGCCTATTCTCTTCTTGAACCTGAGCATTGATGGCCTACTACTATGGTATTGTAATGTCTCCATCTCTGGTAAAAGTTTTTACTACTCAATTTTTTCTATCTGCATGACAACACTATTTAGAACCTAAACTAATTCCCGCAACGCATCCTAGAGTGTAAAAATGGCATGGTGAACCACAAGGGGGAGAGTCTTAAACTCGTAAACGTCGTCGTAATCTTTGGCCTGGGTTTAGTTCTTTTTTTCGAGTTAAGTTAATTTATGTTTATTTTATCGGCATGCTTATGCTTATATATTTAAGTGGAGAAGCATATATTTTATTTATTTGATTATGAAGCAATAAACATAAACCAAATGCCAAACAATGCTAATGTGTACACATTGTTTTAAATTAAAAAGGTGTATAATGTAATTGCGAATTACATCAGTATTTATGGCACATATTTTATTTATGTGTTCATGCTTTTTGTAAAAGATACACATATTATATTTTATGATCTAATTTATTTTACAACTATAGTTAGTAATTAAAGGAGTATCCTTTAGTTTGCCTTTTATTTAGAACCTCCTAACTATTTATTCTTAATACATAGGAATATGTATTAAGTAATGCAAGTATATATGTCGTATGCTTATGTTTTCTAAATACATATATTATATATATATGTTATGCTTTCTAAATACATATATTATATATATATGTATAGACATACTTTTATTTTCATATATTTTTGCATATAGTCTAATTATGAAATTATGTTTTATCCAACTATGCAAAATATATATATATATATGTATATGTATTTTTTTATGCTTTCAGGTGAGAATACATATATATGTCTATATGTATTACTTTAACTAGGAAAGTTAAGCTAAATGTTTTTGTTGCATCGTATTTTTCGTTATATGTTGGAATGCATATACTATATGCTTGTGCTTTTGTAAAAAGGCATCCGTCTTATTTTATATATTTATATTTTATTTGGTATTTAATGTTTTTAGTTATGAGGATCTGACCTAGGATTTTTTGGAAGGAGTTCAGGATCCTGGCTTGGACAGAGAGGAAGTTTGGGAGAGGGGCGACATGAGAGATGTTCTTGAAGGCTGGTTACAGCTATTTGCGTTTCCCATGGGTAGTTCGAATGCGTTGGCATCCCTTCTATGGGTATGGCGCGGGGTTGAAGGAACATATGGTTTTATTTACTTCTGCCATGATCTTGAATGAGCAGAACGCTTCTGCAAGTTTTGTCTCCTCCGTAAACTGTATGAAAACATTGCCTATGATCTCTGCAAGGTTTATTGAGATTGAAAACGCTTTTGGGAATGGGTTCATTACGAACGCCCTAGAGCTCTATGGTTGCACTGGTGCATAATACGTTTGAGTGGAGTTTGATTGTGGTGCAAAGTTTGATTGAGCACTTTTTATTTTAAATGTGATTCTTTTACAAATTTCGTTGAGCCTGGGAAGAACTTCAGCAAGTTCACACCATGATTATTTCAGTGTTAGCATTTTTATTTTATGGTGTGTATATGTTTTCCCCATTGCTGAGAGCCAAGGAAAAATGCCCAGCCACTACATTATCTCTCTGTCTACGTTTGAACATTTTCGCGTTTTGGTTGGAATGCTCTACATTTTATTTGGTATGTGTGTTGCTGTTGTTTATGTTTTTTTTAATGGCTGAGAACAGCTCGGTGGCTGGAAGAGCCACAACGCTTGACCTTTTAATGTTATCTGATTCTAACTGCTGAGAAATGGCGTGGTGGCTGGAGAGCCTCAACGCCTTGCTTCTTTTATCTGTATTTTTCTTTGGTTTCATTTTAATGATGAGAGAAAGAGAAACGCCCAGTAAATGGAGCTACGCCTGATACAGGTTATCATTCATTCGTCCTAGCTCTGCGTGTGCTCGTTGGTTAGTCTGCATTAAGAGCAAGAACGCCCAGAAGGTTTAAAGCGTGGATGCTCTGTTTTCCTCTTTTTCGTGGTGATCTGTTTGGGTATGACCTCTATATTAAGGTTTCGTTGCCATCGTTGTAGTGGGAGCCTGTGCTACTATAGAGTTCTTGTTAACCTTGTTTACCATTATGGTGTTGTTGGTACTCTCCCAAAGGAATGGAGAGAGCGCAGCCTTGGTATCCATTGGTGCATTTCAAATGATGGTTATTGTATGTGTGTGAATTCTTATGGTCGAACCCAATATAAATGCGCAGAAGTGAAGTGATGTCTTTCATATGGTTTAGGTTGCTCGGGTTAGCATAGACGCTCGAGATAGCTTATATGCTCCCGGTGATAGCAACCGATTTAATGTTAACCCTACGAAGGCACCTCTTTTTATGTTATGTGTGTAATTACATTTGAAGAATGAGAGGATGAAAGATGTTATTAGTGTGTAGATACACATTGAGGAAAGATGAATGTAAGGGAAAGCATGAGTATACATATATATATATATATATAAGTATATATATATGTCGAATGCTTTATGTGCATAGGTTATGTTTCACATCTTTATACAAGAGACACATCTTTATATATAGGGTATATAATGGATAGACTATATATATATATTGCATAAGAATTGTGATGTTTTATATTCTTTGTATGAAATGGTTATATACATATATATGTGTATACAATGGTTATATGGAGTAATATGGTTGTGCCTTATATATAGTGTATAAAAGAGTTCTGTTATATGTATAGATTTTATGAAATGGTTACACCTTATATATATATTGCATACCATGGTTATACGTTATGAATATTGTACAAAAATGATTATGTTATGTATATTTGTATGCAATGGGAGTGTGCTTATAGGCAAGACATATATATATATATATATATAGTTCGTACTATGGTTGTGTATATTTTAATGCATTGATTTTCTTGTGCATTGAGTTGGTTTACATAGATGTAACGGGTTGGTATCACCTTTTGTCCATTCATTGCATATCGAATGCATAGAATTGCATGTCGAATGCATGGGACACGTTCCAAAAACATATTCAAGATACTTGTGGCACCTTATGTCCATTAGTTGCATGTCGAATACATTAGATAGGTCTTACATCCATATTCATGTTATTTCAATGGCATTATGTCTTTTATTCGCATGTCGAATGCACCTCTTATGTTCATACACATTTTATGATGTTTGTTGGCATGATACCTGATGGTCGCATGTCGAATGCACCTCTTATGTTTTATATGCCCATTCATGATATTAGCATTACATTATGCTTTGATGGCTTGTCGAATGCATTAGTGCATGTTGACGGCATCTCTTATGTTCATACACCTAGTTTATGATGATTCTATCGCATGATATCTTAGGGTTGCGTGTCGAATGCATTACATGCATGTCGAACGTGTTTCTTATGTTCATATACATTTTATGATGGTTGTACCCTATGATATCTTTTGGTTGCATGTTGAATGATTGGAGTGCATGTCGAAATGCTTGGATGGCTTGTCGAGTACACTGGTTACATTACTTATGGTATGACTGCCGTGAACGGAAGTCGGTTAACACATGCATTATGCCGTGGGGCATAGAAGGTCAAGTCCGGAGTACAAACTTGGTCTCGTCGAGAACAACACCACAGCTATGTATGAGGTTAGGACATGAGAAGTGTCTAGGTATGAGTACTATCTTTTGACTTCCAGGAGTACTGCATTAACCTCTAGAGCTGTGTGTGATTATTTCTAGGGTGAGGAGACTTAAGACTCTCTATCTTGTTTGTGGATCACCATGCCCAGCTCGGGGGTGGCCTTCGGATGGACTGAGTATATGCCGTCGAAGATCCTACTGTTGGGTGAAGCGTTGCATTTCCCACAATATTTTCCCTTAACAAATATTTATGCTTGTATTTCAATTTAATGTATCGTGATTTATGAAAAGATATCTAGAGTTTTTGTAGTATGTTTTATAGTGCTAATAAATGTTGTAAGTATGATGAAGACAAGAAATAAAATACAGGAAGAATAACCCTTTTTCAGTTCTACAGAGGTGGCAAGAAAAGTATGCTTGTAAAGTTATCATGTTCATTGATATATATACATTGATTCATCTCGTTTTGTCTTCAATTGTATTTAGTTAATGCAAATGAAGAGTAATATCTATTATGTTTACTTACTCATGTATTCATGTAAATTTGATTGGTAGATGGCCAAAAAGAAAGAGACTGCATTTGTTTGAAAAAGAGATTCTAGTATGATGCTGACCCTAGGGAAGAATAGTATCATACACATGTTTAAGGTGTTACCATTCCATGTCTTTGATGTGAAAACATATATTAGAAATTGTGTTTAATGTATAAGCATGTGACTATGAATGCAATAGAAGAAAATGGTAAGCTCCTTATGCATTGGATTAAATGTGTGAAATCTCATGTGGGTTTAAGAATGAGACATTACCTTAGATCAGCTTGCATTAATAGCGATATATGCAAGAGTATGTGTGAAAAAGGACACGTGTTGTATGTATTTTATGAATGATGTAAAGGAAAGTAGACAACATAACCTAGCCAAATCTTCCTAAGATTATGATTACACCTTTCGACATAGTCTAGGGTTGACATAATATTTAATGGGTGTAAGAGAAAAACTAGACAATTTCTCATATTGTTATATAGGAGGATAACTTTGTCTTCATTGACTTATGATGAGATTAATAGTGCACTTACATCTAATGGTTAGTTGAACTTCTTGTTAATGAAAGCTACGACACCATGATGTTGAATATTACTTGGTTTGCATGCTTCTGCATTCGAAAAGGTTTTCCATTTGCATTAAATATGTGTCGACAAGGGTTCTAAAGGTCGATTGAGTATTTAACTTATTGAATGAGTATCTTGGCATGAAATGGAATCTAGCACATGAATGTATGTTTGTACACCATTGCATTTAATGTTATAAGTACCAAGTATGTGTGAGTTTCGAAATGATTCATTACTCTACAAGTAGTCGCACCGTGATGTATCATTTGTTATTTGATATAATTTTGAACAAGTATGGTACGTCATTATATGGAAAGATAGGTGTTGTTAGCTCTCCAGGAAACTCTCCTAGGTTGTATCTCAGAGATGCCTGGTAACTTCATTTATTTTCTCAATGGTGGATAATGTTTGACCAAGATGAACGTCTAACTTACTGCATAATCTACTCAAGACAGTCTCAAATACACTCAAACACTGCAAGGCCTTCAGGGACTATTATCAGATAGGTAAAAGGAAAAAGAGAACCGATCAATTAACCAGAACATATGTAAAACAATTACATATGATGGGCCAATTAACCTACAATGAATGCTAAAGATCCTAGTTGAATAATCAACAGTAAGATGCCAGTTACCCAGATTATGAACATAGATGAAGAACACCATTCACTCAATAGCATATCATAGAAATAAAAGATGGGGTCTGATAACAATGAATGAAAGAAGCTTGCAGGCTGATCATATTAAAGAAAGAGGTCTCTTTACACATACAATAAGTCTAGTCTCTAAAATCCAACCCTTTCTTGCTCTCTCTCAAGCTCTAGGCTTTATAGCCTTTACAACATCTTCCCCCAGATCCTTAGAAGTTGGGTCGAAATCCCCAAGATAGAAGATCAAAACCGTTTTTTTAATAAACCAAGGAAAAATCATTTTTTAATTGGCCAAACTGTTGAAAAATGGGTGCTCAGAGATGGATTCGATTCTCCCAATATGTGACACCTGTAGGAAAACTGAGAGAGTTTATTGTTCTCTGACGTGTTAGGAAGAAAAAACTCCGATCGTTTTGCAGAATGATTCTCCAGTCGCTCAGAATCATCATTTGAAAATGATGACTCTGCACAGTAAAACGCCATTAATTTGGCCAAAGTGCTGAAAAATGGGGCTTAGAGATGGGTTCATCTCTCCAAATATGTGACACCTGTGTATAAACCGAGAGAGTTTATTGTATATTGATCTGTTTTGAGAAAAAACCTCTCTTAGTTCCTTGATATTCATTTTCACCTGCCCTAGATCTATATTTCAAAAACATGTGTCAAACAGGCAGATTCTGGGATCCAAAATTTAGGGTTCAGAGATGGATTCGATTCTCTCAATATGAAACAAATGTAGGAAATTGGAGGGAGGTTATTGTTCTCTAACATGTTAGGAACAAAAACCTCTGATCATTTTGAAAAAATATTCTCCAATCGCTCAGAATCATCATTTGAAAATGATGACTCTGCATAGTAAAAACGTCATTTCTGCAGCAAATATCCCTGCCTCCATCTTGATGTTCTTCATGTTTTTGACAGCTACAACAATCTTTGACAAGCTTAGAAACCTTCAAGGATGATGAGGGAGGTGGAAACTGCCACCTAGAGGATTGACTCGGCCATCTTTTGCCCAAAATAAACAAGAGGATTCCTCTTCTCACCTTGCTGGCACCTTTAAATCTGAAAAAGAACCTTGATCATGATGCCTTTAATTTTTATATAACATTATAAACCACCCTTGAGGTGTTTGGATCAGTAAGAATCAAGTCTGTGCAAAAAGGTAACATTCTGTCCAGTTTTTAGCTTTCGGTAGCTAGGAAAGCCAAAGTCCGAATCTGTAAGCTACCGAAAGCTCTGCTTTCGGTGGCTAATGAACAATTGCCTTGTCCGCCTAAGCTACCGAAAGCTCTGCTTCAAAATCTGCAAAACTGAATCATTATTTATAACTCGGGATCTTCTTCTTATTCTAGACCTGTGAGGATATTTTTATATACTATCGTACTTACTCAGCATTCGTGCTATGTATTTATTCTTAATTTACATATCACTAGTGTAAGCTTTTGGAACACATGTATTCAAATAAGTGATCTGAAAGAGTTTAGTATCGTCAGACTTCTGAAGTAGATCTACTAATCCAAGTTTGTCATTCATGCTCCTATTTCTTCAAGTAAAAAAAAACAGAGTGTGGACTATATAAGACAAGAAAAGTGTTGAAAATGCCTCTGCTTTCGATGGCTGTGGACAATTTTTCTTTTGACTTGTAAGCTGCCAAAATAGTGTTGAAAATGCCTCTGCTTTTGATAGCTTCGAACAATTTTGCCTTTGAAATGTAAGTTGCCAGAAACTTACCTTTCAGTGGCTAATGAACACCATCGTATTCTCCCAAGCCACCGAAAACTGCCCCCTGACTCACGATGTATGTCCTTTCACTTTCGGTAGCTAGGAGAGCCTCGAAAATTTCGTTTAAGCTACCGAAAGCAGGGCTTTCGGTAGCTTAGGGACCGTTTTAAATAAGCGCTTAGCTACCGAAACCTGTCTTTTGAAAATTTTGAAATGTAAACCCAATCTAATGCTTTTCAAACTTTATTACATGCATAAAGCTATCAACAATGAGCCTTAAGAAATTTAGAAATGAATTTTTCAATGACATCCTATCATCTAAAGTTGATCAACTTGACAAATTTATTTAAGGTGATAACAGGTGTGTATATCTTGGTTTACAGCTATGTGAGACTTATGTTACATATGCATGCTTTTGATGTTAGATAACTCTTGTTAAGATATATTTGTTAAAGATAACATCGAATTATGGAATTAGCTTATCGTGTAGAAGGAGTGTTCTTCTATGTAGCACCAAGTTCGACATTGTGTGGTATTTCTTACTCGAATTTGTACATGAAGTTGAAAGTGAATTTCTACTTAGAATTTGCTTTATAGTGTTATAAAGAGAAACTTGGTTTGCATGCCTTTATGCTTGGAAGGGCTTTTCCATATTGCAGTAAAAGTATGTGTCTGATTGTCTAGCTGTTATTCCCCTTGGTAGGTGAATTGATGATTGTACGAATATTGTAAGTATGTTGATTAAAAACAAAACAAAAATTCTCCCCATTTCCTCTTAAAAGTGACAAGGATTTTGGGATGTTACATATGGTATTAGAGCGAAGGTTCCCACTCTAGGACCTATAGGCTCAATTATGTTTGATGCTACAACATAGATTTTGAGTTGCAATGAAATATGAAGCATGGAAAATGTTATTATGATTATGTTTTTGTGATTGACTATTGACATCCATGAGGCTTAAACTAATATGCATAATTGGTTGTTTTGTGCGAGGAATTGATCGCACGAAGCAAGGGCTTAGCAGTTAAGAGCCAAAGCTAATCCATGGCGAGAGAATCGCTAGACCAAAAGAGCTTCGCAAAAATCATTGTAAGTGAATGCCTCTTTATGGTTGTTAAGTTTCATAGATGGTTTTGTGCAGTAGGCTTAACTTATAGCTTGTGATGTCAAGCCGGTTAGCCATGATAGTGGCATTGGAGCCACAATGAGAACCAAGGGTTCACGAATGCAATGTTATGAGACATTGTTGCATGCACATTAGACATTATGACTGGAAAGTGGAAATCTTGAGAGCATCAAGATAAATTTAAAAGATAACTCCAAAACTAATAAAACCCTCACCTTAACGAGACAAGCAAGAGGGGGAGGGAGGCACCCTACATTTTAAAATAACACTAACTTAAAATTAAAATAAAATTTTATATATGTGTTGAGCATAAGCTTTGGAGCACATGGATTACTTGGTCATGTGTTGAGCGTGGACTATGGAGCACATGGACCACTTTATTATGTGTTGAGCGTAGGCTCTAGAGCACATGGATTACTTGGTCATGTGTTGAGCGTGAGCTCTAGATCACATGGACTACTTTATTATGTGTTGAGCATAGGCTCTGGAGCACAAGGAACACCTACAATTGGGTATGGCTTGGCCACTTGATTGTGTGTAGGTAGGAGAACTACCCCAAGCTTGCAGGAGCACTGCATTTACCCTAAATAGTTGTTAGAGGTGGTTCCATGATTTTAGTGATGAACAAGTCCTTGGAGCACTCTGGAACTCAGGAGTACTGGGTGAGTGTTGGGAATCGTTATGTGCGTGATGCACGCCCTGAGGGGCATGACACCGAGAAGGTGTTGAGTACCATTTTTGTGCTTAGTGCACGCCGAGAAGGCTTGGAAATTTTTCCTGGACTCAAGCGAGGGGGCTTGAGTGGAAAAATATTTTCCTGGACTCAAGCGAGCAGGCTTGAGGGGAAAAAGGTTTTCCTGGACTCAAGCTAGCAGGCTTGAGGGGAAAATGGTTTCTTGGACTCAAGCGAGAAGGCTTGAGGGGAAATAGAGTTCCTGAACTCAAGCGAGAAGGCTTGAGTGGAAATAGAGTTCTTGGACTCAAGCGAGGAGGCTTGAGGGGAAAAGGAGTTCCTGGACTCAAGTGAGAAGGCTTGAGGGGAAATAGAGTTCCTGGACTCAAGCGAGGAGGCTTGAGGGGAAAAGGAGTTCCTGGACTCAAGTGAGAAGGATTGAGGGGAAATAGAGTTGTCCTGGACTCAAGCGAGAGGGCTTGAGGGGAAAGAGAATTTTCTGAAATTCAAGCGATAGGACTTGAATGGAAAAACTTGAAGATCACTTGTTGATACATTCAACAATGCTATGACTGGTATGGTTATACCACAGGTACGCAAATGGAAAAATCTTGCTGCAAAAATATGTTTATTTAAATTCATGTATATGTGAATTAATGAATAGCTAAGTTGAAATGAAAATACTGTGATGTATTTTGTATTGTTGAGATACTTGAATGTGTCATAGAGTGGTTTCTCAATTAAAATTTTACCGTTAAATGTCAAAAGGAATTGAAGTACATGTAATGTTTTGGTTTAACATTGTACTTGGTATAGTGATAGCATTATGCATGTATATATGTTTCTTACACATTGGATGTGAAGTAGTCACTTGGTGCGACAATGTTGTTGGTACATGATAAGATGAAAGCACTTAAGGTTGCTAGTCATCTTTGTATTTCGGTGAATACAATTTCAGGCTGAAGTTGAACAACTTTAATAGCACATTGCAAAACTTAACATGTGTATATTGTAAACTAGCATGCAAGAATGTCAGCAAGACAGTGCAAGTTAAATAAATAAGCACAGTGAAACAATAAATGATTGTGCATGAGAGCATGCGGCTCCAAATTTTTAGGTTTTATATTATGAGACTAACATGTGAACTAGGTCGGACTGGTACCAACATTGCAAAGTAATTGCAATTTCCCAAGATAGGGAGCATAGCGATGCGGGAGATAAGTATTGCAGGTATAAAAACCATGTATTTATGATATTTTTATTATAAGAATATTGTATCGTTAATACATTTTGGAAAGAGAATGTGTCTTGCATAAAATAGAAATGGGAGGAAGGAAGATGCACAAGTGAAATAGTGCGAAAGTGACACAACACCGAGGACGGTGTTCTTCCAAGAGGGAGAGTTTTGTAATGTCTCCATCTCTGGTAAAAGTTTTTATTACTCAATTTTGTCTATCTGCATGACGACACTATTTAGAACCTAAACTAATTACCGCAACGCAACCTAGAGTGTAAAAATGGCATGGTGAACCACAAGGGGGAGAGTCTTAAACTCGTAAACGTCGTCATAGTCTTTGGCTTGGGTTTAGCTCTTGTTTTCGAGTTAAATTAATTTATGTTTGGTCTATTTTATCGGTATGCTTATGCTTATATATTTAAGTGGAGAAGCATATATTTTATTTATTTGATTATGAAGCAATAAGCATAAACCAAATGCTAAACAATATTAATGTGTGCACATTGTTTTAAATTAAAAAGGTGTATAATGTAATTGCGAATTACATCAGTATTTATGACACATATTTTATTTATATGTTCATGCTTTTTGTAAAAGATACACATATTATATTTTATGATCTAATTCATTTTACAACTATAGTTAGTAAGTAAAAGAGTATTCTTTAGTTGGCCTTTTATTTAGAGCCTCCTAACTATTTATTCTTAATACATAGGAATATGTATTAAGTAATGCAAGCATATGTGTTGTATGCTTATGTTTTCTAAATACATATATATATATATAGGCATACTTTTATTTTAATATATTTTTCGTATAGTTTAATTATGAAATTATGTTTTATCCAACTATGCAAAATATATATATTTTTTGTTTATATATATGTATTTTTTTATATATATTTTGTTTATATATATGTATTTTTTTATGCTTTTAAGTGAGAATACATATATATGTCTATATGTATTACTTTAACTAGGAAAGTTAAGCTAAATGTTTTTGTTGCATCGTATTTTCCATTATATGTTGGAATGCATATACTATATGCTTGTGCTTTTGTAAAAAGGCATCCATCTTATTTTATATATTTATATTTTATTTGTATTTAATGTTTTTGGTTATGAGGATCTGACCTAGGAGTTTTTGGAAGGAGTTCGGGATCCTGGCTTGGACAGAGAGGAAGTTTGGGAGAGGGGCGGCGTGAGAGCTGTTCTTGAAGGCTGGTGATAGCTCTCTATGTTCCCATGGGTAGTTCAAATGCGTTGGCATCCCTTCTATGGGTATGGTGCAGGGTTGAAGGAACATCTAGTCTTGAATGAGCAGAACGCTTGTGCAAGTTCTCTCTCCTCCATAAATTGTATGAAAACGTTGCCTATGATCTCTGCAAGGTTTATTGAGATTGAAAATGCTTTTGGGCATGGGTTCATTACGAATGCCCTCGAGCTTTGTGGTTGCACTGGTGCATAATACGTTTGAGTGGAGTTTGATTGTGGTGCAGAGTTTGATTGAGCACTTTTTATTTTAAATGTGGTTCTTTTACAAATTTCGTTGAGCCTGGGAAGAACTCTAGCAAGTTCACACCATGATTATTTCAGTGTTAGCATTTGTATTTTATGGTGTGTATATATTTTAACCATTGCTGAGAGCCAAGGAAAAACACCCAGCCACTACGTTATCTCTCTGTCTGTGTTTGAACATTTTCGCGTTTTGGATGGAATGCTCTGCATTTTATTTGGTATGTGTGTTACTGTTGTTTATGTTTTTTTTATGGTTGAGAACAACGTGGTGGCTGGAAGAGCCCCAACGCTTTACATTTTAATGTCATCTGATTCTAACTGCTGAGAAATGGTGTGGTGGAGGGAGAGCCCCAACGCCTTGCTTCTTTTATCTGTATTTTTCTTTGGTTGCATTTTAATGCTGAGAGCAAGAGAAACACCCAGTAAATGGAGCTACGCCTGATACAGGTTATCATTCATTCATCCTAGCTCTATGTGTGCTCGTTGGGTAGTCTACACTAAGAGTAAGAACGCCCAGAAGGTTTAAAGCGTGGATGCTCTGTTTTCCTCTTTTTCGTGGTGCTCTGTTTGGGTATGACCTCTGTATTAAGGTTTCGCTGCCATCGTTGTAGTGGGATCCTGAACTACTATGGAGTTCTTTTTAACCTTGTTTACCATTATGTTTTTGTTGGTACTTTCCCAAAGGAATGGAGAGGGCGCAGCCTTGGGATCCATTGGTGCAATTCAAATGATGGTTATTGTATGCATGTTGATTGCCAGAATCTTTGAATGTGAATTCTTATGGTTGAACCCAATATAAATGCGCAGAAGTGAAGTGATGTATTTCATATGGTTTAGGTTGCTTCGGTTAGCATAGACACTGGAGATAGCTTATATGCTCCCGGTGATAGAAACCGATTTGATGTTAACCCTACGAAGGCACCTCTTTTTATGTTATGTGTGTAATTACGTTTGAAGAATGAGAGGATGAAAGATGTTATTAGTGTGTAGATACACATTGAGGAAAGATGAACGTAAGAGAAAGCATGAGTATACATATATATATAAGTATATATATATGTCGAATGCTTTATGTGCATAGGGTTATGTTTCACATCTTTATACAAGGGACACATTTTTATATATAGGGTATATAATGGATAGACTATATATATCTATATATATTGCATAAGAATTATGAGTTTTATATTCTTTGTATGAAATGGTTATATACATATATATTTGAATACAATGGTTATATGGTGTAATATGGCTATGCCTTATATATAGTGTATACAAGAGTTATGCTATATGTATAGATTTTATGAAATGGTTACACCTTATATATATTGCATACCATGGTTATACGTTATGAATATTGTACAAAAATGATTATGTTATGTATATTTGTATGCAACGGGTGTGTGCTTATAGGAAAGAGATATATATATATATATATAGTTCATACCATGGTTGTGTATGTTTTAATGCATTCATTTTCTTATGCATTGAGTTGGTTTACATAGATGTAACGGGTTGGTATCACCTTTTGTCCATTCGTTGCATGTCGAATGCATGGGACACATTCCAAAAACATATTCAAGATACTTGTGGCACCTTACATCCATTAGTTGCATGTTGAATGCATAGATTACATGTCGAATGCATTGGACAGGTCTTACATCCATATTCATGTTATTTGCATGGCATTATGTCTTTTATTCGCATGTCGAATGCACCTCTTATGTTCATACACATTTTATGATGTTTGTATTGCACAATACCTGATGGTCAGATGTCGAATGAATTCTTGCATGTCGAATGCGCCTCTTATGTTTTATATGCCTATTCATGATATTAGCATTACATTATGCTTTGATGGCTCGTCGAATGCATTAGTGCATGTCGACGGTATCTCTTATGTTCATACACATAGTTTATTATGATTGTATTGCATGATATCTTGGGGTTGCGTGTCGAATGCATTACGTGCATGTCGAACACGTTTCTTATGTTCATATACATTTTATGATGGTTGTACCCTATGATATATTTGGGTTGCATGTTGAATGATTGGAGTGCATGTCGAAATGCTTGGATGGCTTGTCGAGTGCACTGGTTACATTACTTATGGTACGACTACCATGAACGGAAGTCGGTTAACACATGCATTATGTCGTGGGGCATAGAAGGTCAAGTCCGAAGTACAGACTTGGGTTCGTCGAGAACAACACCACAACTATGCACGAGGTTGGTACACGAGAAGTGTCTAGGTAGGAGTACTACCTTTTGACTTCATGGAGTACTGCATTAACCTCTAGAGTTGTGTGTGATTAGTTCTAGGGCGACGAGACTTAAGACTCTCTATCCTGTTTGTGGATCACCATGCCCAGTTCGGGAGTGGCCTTCAGATGGACTGAGTATATTCCATCGAAGAGCCTACAGTTGGGTGGAGCATTCCATTGCCCACAATATTTCCCCTTAAAAAATATTTATGCTTGTATTTCAATTTAATGTATCGTGATTTATGAAAAGATATCTAGAGTTTTTGTAGTATGTTTTATAGTGCTAATAAATGTTGTAAGTATGACGAAGACAGGAAATAGAAGACAAGAAGAATAACCCTTCTTCAGTTCTACAGAGGTGGTAAGAAAAGTATGCTTGTAAAGTTATCATGTTCATTGATATATATACATTGACTCATCTCGTTGTGTCTTCAATTGTATTCGGTTAATGCAAATGAAGAGTAATATATATTATGTTTACTTACTCATGTGTTCATGTAAATTTGATTGGTAGATGGCCAAAAAGAAAGAGACCGCATTTATTTGAAAAATAGATTCTAGTATGATGCTGACCCTAGGGAAGAATAGTATCATACACATGTTTAAGGTGTTACCATTCCATGTCTTTGATGTGAAAACATATATTAGAAATTGTGTTTAATGTATAAGTGTTGGGAAAGGCCCAAGTTGGAAAATATGCACAAGTATTGGAAATTGCGCATTGCGCTTTGCGGCATGGTATGGGGGCATTTTTGAGAAATTGCGCATGGCGCGCAGCGACAATGGGTAAGGCAGGATTACGTAGTATGCTAGTGCACAGGACCCGCGCAGCAGTTATTTTTGGTAAGAAAAATAAGTAAAGGTCAGACGAGGAAGTGACCTATTTTGAGTAAGGAACAAGTTGAAGGAACAAGAAAGCGACCTGTCAAGGAGAGTGGCAGCAAGAAATTGAGAAGCTAGGCCACTACACCGACGACGACAGGAAGGCGAAAGGTGCGGAAAGAGACAAGCCACGATGCAGTTGTAACCATTTTTTATGACTGAGGCTGTCAGAAGAGCGTGTGAGCCACGAGTGGTCCAGCAGGATAGCCTGGAGCAGGCGGAGCAAGCTGTCGACAGCGACCACCAGGCTGGCAGTTAGCCATGCCAGTCTTGTAAACCTAAGAGTTTTGACTATGAATTGTAAAGACATGACCTACGTGCATGATCTATAAATAAGGCACATTTTGTATGGGAAAAGGTTGTTGGGTTGTTAACTCTTCGTTTTGTAAAGCATTGAATATTGTTGAATCTTAAGCTTGAAGCTATTGTAAAGGCTCTGTAGCTAAGTGCGCAGAGGCCTAATTGAGAGAGAAGAGAGTCTGCAACTGAGTGCATAGACAAAGAACTGTTGTACCCTTCTCAAAGACTAATATAACAACAGTTCTTATGGATGTAACCTCCATCTGGGGGGTGAACCACATTAAATACTATGTAGTGTGATTGTTTGTGTGTTTACATTTACTTATTTGCTTACATTGGATGCTATGACTCTCATGCATCAGTTGGTGTGTTAATACTTTTATATGTATTCGCCATAGGAGAAAGATGGGAATGATATGTTAAGTATTGATGGAATGAATGAATGTTGAATGCTCAGTATTCCAAGTCTATGAAATTATTAGTTCATTGAATAATCACATGTGTATGTAACGTTCAGATTGTATAACCCTTCGACGCGCAGCACTGGTTGCACGCAGTAGTGTATGTTTCGTCTACTTGCATTTGTTATAAGTCTAATTAATCTAAGGCAGTAGATGAATGATTAAGTGTCAAGTAAAGTCTTAAATACTGGTTAAGTTTGGGAGAGGAAGCGCATCAGTCAGTTGGGCTATCCCGTGACTCACACTCCGTCCGAACCGCGGAGTCCATGGATGCGCTGGTTGCGAAGGTAGATTCGCATGTGAAAGTAAGTACCGTGACACAATCTATCATCACGCAGTCCTCGACTCGTAGCGCAAGTCTATTAGTGCGTTGCGCAGTAGTCCTATCTGAACAACTCATCACATTGATCTGGAAACCTGATTCCGCAACACCCCCATAGCTTCGCCTCGGGTGAGACCTTAGCTTGTTCACGGGTTGTTTCCGAAAGGGCCGGTGAAAAGGGGTTTTGTTGGTTAAGCTAAACCGTGAAGAACCTGGGTCTATATTGGAAAACCTATAGATCAATTTGTAAGCCAACAAATGGTTCCGTTATCGCACTAAGAATTCATGATGAGTTGAAGCCATGATGTGCAAAGTAGAAGAGGTTAAGTTGGGCGTCGACTTTTGGTATCCAAACAAGAAAGAAATTTGGGCTTGGTGTGACAAGACAGAAAGAGATTTCGCAAGGAAAGAAAACAGACACCCACATCTCTCTGACATTTAGTGGTTGAATAAGTACCCGTGGAAAGACGTTCACGAAGTTTTCTGGGCGTCTTTTGGATGCGATCTACACTGGTTGTCAAGACTCGTAGAGCACAAAAACTGCATCCCGTGAAGCGCACTGACCGAGTGGACACGAGAGCTTATTGAACAGCTCAAAGCACTAGATAGTCCATTCGTACGAGCAGTCCATTTCTGGGTCGACGGTACATTACAAAGTTTGTGACGCAGTTTGTTGTGGACATGATAAAGTCCTACAGCGCAGCCGAAAGAGAGTTTTTCAAAGGATTTAGAGGTAAGTATCTAAACAACCTCAATTTATAAATTAAAATGCTTTTAGCTGAGAAAGGTGTTTTTAGAATGCAGTAAAATATTTGCATCTGTCATGGTAGACAGTACATATAGTGGTTCCTACGAAGAAATTCATAGCCTGAGAAGTGGAAAGAGATACAAGTTCATCCCTAAGCAAACTACTAGTGGACCTGGACTCCGTGTAGACATACATTCAGAAGCTTACCTTGATATCCAAACCGCACATCTATCTTCCACCTGTCATCCTAATACACGCAAAATCCGTCGGTTGCACATACCGTGCCTCCCTTATCTCAGAACCCATCCGTCCAGAACCCACCGGTTGCGAGCACCACGCAACCCACACCGCAGAACATTAGTATTGCTAACACCGCAGGAGCGGGTTCCTAGGCTATTCAGAATCAACCTAGTCAGTCTCAGGCTGTACCACTTCAGAATGTCCAACCTCAGATTATTATCCCTAGCACCACTCAGAGAACTGTGCCACCTCGAAGGAGGATGGTTGATGATATCAAACTGCCGATATTCAAAGGAACGGGTCCAGAATACTGTAATGTCCCTTGTTAGTAATTTTATTAAAATGGCAATTTTTCACTTTTTTCCCTAGTTCGACCTTTGACTAGTTTTGAGCTCTAGGTCCCCAAATTGCTCCAATTGCTCCCAAATATTCTGAGAAGATATATGGATGATTTTAGAACATAAATATGTGTTTCAGGGATGCTTTTGGACCTTTAAAATACTTCTACAAATCCTCTTTCAATTCTATCCAATGTAGGGAACTTTACTAGTAATTTCCCTTTGACTAGTATTGGTCTCTAGGTTTCAAATTGACTCCAAATGCTTTCAGATATTCAAGGAAGGTGTATGAATGATATTAGGACTTGAATATGATGTTCAGGGATTATATATGGCCACCAAAAAACCTCTGCAAACTCTCTTAATATTCTAGACCAAGTATGCAATTTTACTAGTAATTTGGGGTTCAAATCCCCCTGGGTAAGTACTGAAAATGGCTTCCCAAATGCCTCCAAACCCACTCGAAATTCTGAAAAGAGGTAGGGGATGTCTAAATTATATTATTTAGGTCTCATGTGCACCATTAATTACTTATTAAGACTATTCTAACCTTCTCCCAAACAGCAGCAAAAATCACTAATCCAACCCTTAGGGAAATGGCACCAAATCTCTCCCAAATACAAATAAACTGAGCAAGGTGGCTTCAAATGCTTAAGTGTTGAACATAAAACTTGTAAAAATAATCAATGACAGTCCATAAATCATAAATATATCATAGAAACATTCTTCCATTCGAAATAATCATCAATACATTGGCATACATCAAGGTAGTGGGGAAATGGCACTGTTCTTTCATTAAAAATGAGATTTATACATTTCTACTTGGAATTTCAACCTGAAACTTGATGGAGATGAAGAACAGAGTATTTAATTCATATTAAAAAATAAATGGGGCATGATAATCTCCCCCAAAGAGAACAATAGCTCACCAAAAACGCCCTCCCTTAAGGATCAAGAATATGCCATCAAAACTGGAAATGGTTGAGAGAATGTGCTACAATAGAAGAAACCATGAGCTGCCTTGTAGCTTACACCTACAAATAAATACTCCATTAAAGCTCCAAATGAAAGGTCTGAATGGCCTTTCCAATTAACAACTTGGATAGGAATCTTTCACCCTCGAAATTGGCTAAGGCAAGAAACTATTCATCCACTAGCTCTCCCTCTACACAAATGCAATTGCAAATTCTACAAATGATAAAAAGCTGGTTTCATTATTTTTTCTTGACATTTATAAAGTTCTTATGTCCTCCATGGGTTGAATTCCTTCCAAAAGACTCATGCCAACTCAAGTTGGGAAGAGATTGCAAAGAACGCCACTTGTACAACAATTCCTAGTCTCCCACTTCCACCAAATCACATGTGGAAGCATATTAGCTGCCCTAACACCCTTGAGCGCCCTCTTGGAGTCTATTTTTATCCCTGACATGTCATATATGTCATATGTCAGCCTTTAGGTCTGATTTGTGTCATAGGTGTCATAGCATCTTCATCATTGTTGTCATAGAGCTAGGGAATCTAGCCCAAGTGTCTCACTAGCTCCAAATTGCCTCTTCCTCTTCCATGGGAGTTAATCTTCCTCTATATTTCGACCTCATTGACTCATTCCAACTATTATTGACCTTATAACTCATCCCAAGAACATTAGGCTTCCCATGGATTCGAAATTGCAAGAAGAGGATGCCATGTGGCACATAAATTCTAGTTTGTGTCGGTCCTACTTCCTCCATGTGTCTTCATGATCAAATGCCACTTTTATTTTCACTTGAATATATTTATTTATCTCCTTTATTAAATATTTATGCCATCCTAATGTTCCAACATCATTTATTATCCCCATTATTCCAAATCCCAAAGCTTCCAACCCAAACCTAGGAAACTAGTAATTTTCCTCCTTGGCAATTATTTGACCTTTAGCATCAATTTGACAAACTCTAATGAATAGGGACAATTTGCTTAGGCCATTGTGACCCAATGCCAAATTTGGGACATGAAAAATATTCCCTTCCCAATATTGTTTGTCCTCAAGCAATTTCAAACATGGGTGTTGAAGAACCTTCTTTCTGTATAATTCTTTGAAGTTGCCATTGAATTGCCCAACCTTGAGTCTTTGAGTTTCCATGAAGATTTTAGAGAGGAACCACCATGCTTGCTGCTGCACTATTCTGATAAAAAACACTTTATTAAGTGGGAAATTCATCTCCCATACTGCTTGTTTCCCCAAAAAATTTGAAACTAATGAGGTAAAAATTATTCCACAGTCCCATTGCTTGTATTGCACCCCAACAATTAAGAGTGCTCTCCAACCCATACCATTAGATAAGAGGATTCCTGGATCCCATTTTCTTGTATGCATTCTTCCAAACATCATGAGTACAAAATATATATCATCAAAGTACATAACACCATAATGAAAATGTACATCAAGGAGATGCTTCATCAAAGAGTCATGAAAGTGCTTATACTTCAAAGCAAGTAGACCACCATTTTCCAAGTGCATACAATCTTCAAGTGACCCATCAAATCTTCTCCAATGACATAGGTGAGGATCCCATGTCCTATAATGCTACTCCAAAAGGATGTGATATGCATCAAAATATTTAGCCATGTATTCTTTCATCCAAGAAGTGAATGAAGAATCTCCACTAAAATCTGAACCAAATAATGAGTAGAAAAAACAAGGAGACTTCAAAGGACTCAAAGAAGTCTCACCCATACATCCATGAATGTGAGAATAATAAAGATATATCAAAGTATGTGGTTGACAACAAAAATGTTCTCCTATCATAAATTTATTCATCCAAGTGTTGGATGAAGTTCCTCCAACATCAAATGAACCAAGTGTTGAGAAAGAAAAACCATGAGTCTTCAAGTGACTCAAATGCATATCATAGGTGCATCCATGTAGATGTGCATCATCATAAAGTAACAAAGGATGCTGCTGCAAATGTGAATAAGAATGTGCTCCAACCATGTCATCATAAAAAAGTAAATCTAGGAGTTCCATACTCCTCATGTGGCACCATAAAAAAGAACCCTTTCACCCATACTTTATTGAGACTAATGAAGCAAAGCATGTAATTGTAGGATGTAGGAGAATGAACTAATTCACCCAAATGATCAAAAAGTGTAGAAGTTTCATCATGGGAAGGATCCATATGGGTAGTATCATGCAGCTCCTTCAAAAGTGTGAAACCTTTGTCATAGATTGGTTCCAATGTAGAGGAATCATGCTCTTCTTTAAAAATTGCATAACCTTCATCAAGAGACAATTCAAGATCCTCTTCCACCACATCAAGTGTTTGGATCTCTTCAAGTTCATCTTCAAACACATCAAGAACATTCAAATTTCCACATTTCTCATGATCCACATGAGAATCCTCCAAACAATCTACCATTTGACAATCTAAAACATAGGAGGAAAAACAAGTATCTTGCAACTTTTCAAGAAGTTGCTCATTTTGAATTGTGAGCTTATGATTATCCTCATTATTCTTCAAGTATGCATCATGTAACAATTCATTAAGCTCAAACAAATGGTTTCTATCAAAAAGAAAAGACATGAAATTACCTTTGATGTGGCACATTGCTCTTTGAATCTTCTCCATGTCTTCAAGGAAGGATGTTTCCTCCAATGAAGTAGCTCTCCAACAAGAATTTGACACCAATGCTTGAGTGTCATGGAGAACGCTGAGGGACTCTTGGATCTTCTTTTCGTTCATCTTTAAGGACCCTTCAAGAAAATGGGGCTCTTACAAATGAACCTCCTCATCTTCTTCATTTGTTCTTGGACCAACTTCATGAAGCTAAAGTGGTGATGGGGAAGTTGATCTTGGTTCTTCTTCAACTGCTACAAGGTCTTCATTATCATGCTTAATGGAACTTGGGCTTGCAGAAACACTTTCAAAAGTGATCTCTATGTCACCAACATAGAGGTGTGAGCACCCATCAGTAGGTACTCCTTCATAGTTTAAGCATCCATCAGTAGATGCTCTTTGGTTCATGTCTAAGCTAGAAGGTGTCTCGATATGATCTTCCATATTCTCAATAGAATCTTCTTCATGCTCTTGTGATGTCTCTTCCTTTTGCTCCTTCAAGCAAGCTGATGCATTTTGCCCCTTGTTTTCCTTAGGATCAATATCTTTGGAATTGTTTTTTTAAGAATTCCCAAAAGCTCTCCTCAAGTAGGACATCATTTCACTCACACATGTATGATACTCACTCCAAGGTTATTTACAAGAAGGGCATAAACCTTTCTTTACTAACTCCACATCTTCATGTTTGGGCCTATTTGCAAAAAATGCATGAGCATAGTCTTCAAAAAACATGGCCTTTTGTGTATCTTCCTTCAAAGCAAGATATGCTTGATATTTTTTATATTGTTGGGGCAAGGTTTTATATGTTGCTCTCCATCTTTGTAACTCATCCATATATTTATCCTTTGGTGGTGTGACATACTCATATTTATCATACATAGTGTCATAATCATAATCATAATCTTCATTCCTGCTGAAATTGTAAGAAGTGTTGCATGAAGGCACCTCTTCCTCAAACCATTCACATTCTACTTCATATTGCTCATAAGCATTTGCATATTCCCAATAAGAATTGTACTCATAGGATTCCTCATAATAGTAAGACATGGCTGAAACTTATTCTTCAATGTATGATATTAATTCACAGGTGCAAGGACCATGCTCTGATACCACTGTAATATCCCTTGTTAGGAATTTTATTAAAATGGCCATTTTTCACTTTTTTTCCCTAGTTCGACCTTTGACTAGTTTTGACCTCTAGGTCCCCAAATTGCTCCAATTGCTCCCAAATATTATAAGAATGTATATGGATGATTTTAGAACATAAATATGTGTTTCATGGATGCTTTTGGACCTTCAAAATACTTCTGCAAATCCTCTTTCAATTCTAGCCAATGTAGGGAACTTTACTAGTAATTTCCCTTTGACTAGTATTGGTCTCTAGTTCTCAAATTGACTCCAAATGCCTTCAAATATTCAAGGAAGGTGTATGAATGATATTAGGACTTGAATATGATATTCATGGATGATATATGTCCACCAAAATACCTCTGCAAACTCTCTTAATATTCTGGACCAAGTATGCAATTTTACTAGTAATTTGGGGTTCAAATCCCCCTGGGTAAGTACTGAAAATGGCTTCCCAAATGCCTCCAAACCCACTCAAAATTATGAAAAGAGGTAGGGTATGTATAAATTATATTATTTATGTCTCATGTGCACCATTAATTACTTATTAATACTATTCTAACCTTCTCCCAAACAGCAGCAAAAATCACTAATCCGACCCTTAGGGAAATGGCACCAAATCTCTCCCAAATACAAATAAACTGAGCAAGGTGGCTTCAAATGCTTAAGTGTTGAACATAAAACTTGTAAAAATAATCAATGGCAGTCCATAAATCATAAATATATCATAGAAACATTCTTCCATTCGAAATAATCATCAATACATTGGCATACATCAAAGTAGTGGGGAAATGGCACTGTTCTTTCATTAAAAATGAGATTTATACATTTCTACTTGGAATTTCAACCTGAAACTTGATGGAGATGAAGAACAGAGTATTTACTTCATATTAAAAAATAAATGGGGCATGATAAGCTCCCCCAAAGAGAACAATAGCTCACCAAAAATGCCCTCCCTCAAGGATCAAGAATATGCCATCAAAACTGGAAATGGTTGAGAGAATGTGCTGCAATAGAAGAAACCATGAGCTTCCCTGTATCTTACAGCTGAAAATAAAGACTCCATTAAAGATCCAAATGAAAGGTCTGAATGGCCTTTCCCATTACCAACTTGGATGGGAATCTTTCATCCTCGAAATTGGCTAAGGCAAGAAACTAGTCATCTACACAAATACAATTGCAAATTCTACAAATGATCAAAAGTTGGTTTCATTATTTTTTCTTGACATTTATAAAGTTCTAATGTCCTCCATGGGTTGAATTCCTTCCAAGAGACTCATGCCAACTCAAGTTGGGAAGATATTCCAAAGAACACCACTTGTACAACAATTCCTAGTCTCCCACTTCCACCAAATCACATGTGGAAGCATCTTAGCTGCCCTAACACCCTTGAGCGCCCTCTTGGAGTCTATTTTTAGTCCTAACATGTCATATATGTCATATGTCATCCTTCAGGTCTGATTTGTGTCATAGTTGTCATAGCATCTTCATCATTGTTGTCATAGAGCTAGGGAATCTAGCCCAAGTGTCTCACTAGCTCCAAATTGCCTCTTCCTCTTCCATGGGAGTTACTCTTCCTCTATATTTAGACCTCATTGACTCATGCCAACTATTATTGACCTTATAACTCATCCCAAGAACATTAGGCTTCCCATGGATTCGAAATTGCAAGAAGAGGATGCCATGTGGCACATAAATTCTAGCTTGTGTGGGTCCCACTTCCTCCATGTGTCTTCACGATCAAATGCCACTTTGATTTTCACTTGTATATATTTATTTATCTCCTTTATTAAATATTTATGCCATCCTAATGTTCCAACATCATTTATTATCCCCATTATTCCAAATCCCAAAGCTTCCACCCCAAACCTAGGAAACTAGTCATTTTCCTCCTTGGCAATTATTTAACCTTTAGCATCAATTTGACAAACTCTGATGAATAGGGCCAATTTTCTTAGGCCATTGTGACCCAATGCCAAATTTGGGACATGACAAAGACCCTGATCAACATTGGTTTCTATGTGAAGTCGTATGGAGTGTAAATCAAGTACAGGACGACGTTGTGAAGCAAGCGTAGCTCGTCACCACATTTAGAGACCGAACCTTGCACTGGTTCATGAAATATTCACAGGGACACGAAAGAACCCTGGCAGAAATCAAGGCTGCACTCTTTGCAGAATTTAAGAAGCTGAAGTTAGAGTAACAATGTATCACAAAGTTGAAAGAGATCAAACAGAAACCTAATGAAACAGCCTGGGAGTTTGATCAGAAATTTAAGACACTATTGTACTAAGTAAGCTTTGATATTAAACCGCAGCAACATAAGGAGTGGTTTATAGCCGTGTTGTTACCCCATATTAGACAGCCGTTGATGCAACAAAAAGTGGCTTCGCAACCAGAAGCATTAGAGATCGCGATGAAGCTGGAAGCTTCACCTAAGGGCGAAACTAGCACTGGGATGTCACAGATTCAGAACCAGTTGGATACCCTAACACTACAATTGCAAGACATAAAGCAAGGAAAGCAAGAGAGAAAGGAAGTCTAGTGTGCAGGTTGCAAGGGAGAAGGACACACTAAGGATCATTGTCCTTTATTCCAGGATTTCCTTAACATGAGTGGACCAAACCCATTGAATCCTCACCCAAGGCCATGGTGTGAAATTTGCAGAACCAAAGGACACCGGCAAGAAGACTGCCATATGATACAGAAATACATGAGAACACCTAAAAACCTCTATTGTAATTTATCTAAGTCAGTAAGGCCTGACGAATCCAATTGCCGCGCATATGAGCTCATGATAGAAAGAAAGAAATATATTGAGCATATGTATGGAGGAATGTACAGAGTCCAAGGAGAGACTCCGCAAAAACAAGAAAATGCACAGTAGGATCAGGGAGCATATAGAGGCCGCGGAGGATACCACGGGAGGGGAAGAAATAATGGCCCGACGCAGGGACGAAGCCGAGGCCAAGTAGTCTGTTATAATTGCGGCCAAGCAGGCCATGTGTCTCGAGATTGTACCAACCCATGCACTACATGCAATTATTGTCAATCATTTGATCATGTTATAGAAGACTGCCCAGTGTTGGAGGTGGAAATGTAGAAGAGAAAAGAGTCGGAGGCGCCAGCCCCAAATATCCATTTGATCGCAGCAGAAAGGAGACCTGCAGATCAAAGTATTAACATAGTAACGCGCAGTGGTGCTGCGACAGGGCGAGATAGAGGAGCAGAAGCTTCGACTTCTCGAGGTTTTGATGCTAAGCAGACTCCTCTTGAAACGATATGGATAAGGAAAGCTGTTGGGAAAGAACCTACTTTCAACGTGCAAAAAAACAGAGAAGTCTTTGAAGAAGCGCGGTATATATTCAAAGAGCCAGCACTGAAATCCCCGAGAATCCCGTTGCACAGCGAAACACCGCATATAGAAGATATGCCAGCTGCATATGATAGAACGAGCACCGTAGCAGAGACATGTACCTTTGTTACGCAGTTCCTTAGAAGCTGCTTGAAGTTATTGAAAAGTCCAAATGCGATAGCAGAGTTGCAGAAAGTAATAGACCAGTATGAACCGCATAGCGAAAATGAAACTACTGATAGCACAGTTCAACACATCAAGAAACACAAGAGAGAAATGAGACTCAGTGCACATATAGGAGATTATGAAATGCATGAGATAATTCTTGATCTGGGATCAAAGGTAAATGTCTTAACTAAGCATACATGGCAGCAGATGGGAGACCAAAGCTGTTATGGTCACCTATCCAATTGAGAATGGCCAATCAGGAGAAATTCATACCCCTTGGACGGTTATCCAACGTGATTGTTGACATTGATGGAGTGCAGAGTCACGCAAATTTCAAGGTTATTGAGATTATCGACGATAGTCAGCCTTTTCCTGCGTTGTTAGGAATTGACTGGGCTACCGATAACCTCACCATCATAAACTTGAAGATAAGGAAGATGATCTTCAAAGGAAAGCATCTCAAGGTCATCACACCATTGGACCCTGCGAATGGAGACAGATACAGCGAGCCGATTCAGGAGGAATCCAGAGCTCAAGATTTGGACCGACTGTATAAGATGACTGTGAACCAGGAATATTATATTAATCCTACTACGGATGGAACACTCAGCTGTAGATGCGACAGTTCTTTCCTGTCAGACTCGGATGCAGGACTGGAGAATTGGCAAAGTCGCATGCACGAAGTGTCTGCAAGGAGATGCGCGCAGGTTACAATATCACTGTGCTGGATTGGAAAGGAGGTAATCCCAATCCCCACATATGATGGTTCATCTAATGTTTATTCATTTATCAAAGATTATACTGCAGCAATTGCAGATGAGTATCGTTTACCAGCATTAGATATGGCATTGCTCAAGACACCCGCCAGATGGTGGGCTGTGCATAAGCAAACATTGACGACATGGGATCAATGCAGAATTAAGATGCAGATCAAGTTTGTTGACAAAGCTACCCTATCTTTTGAGAACAATGGACAAACAGATCCAAGTCAGCATATTGAAGTTTGTTCACAAGCATGGCAGGAGAGACCAAATACAGAATGGGTGCACTTGTTTGTGCACACGCTGGAAGAAGAGATTACGAAGAAGTGGTACTTGGACATGGAGTTGTGCAGGGAGACTACGGATTGGCCTACTCTTACTGCGAACTTCCAGAATAATTTTAGTTTTGAGGATGAGAGCCCTACCATAAATGATGCGCTGCAGATTATTAAAGAAAGAATATTCAGGCCAGAATGTCCACACAGAAATATGACCCTAGAGGAATTCTTTGGAACTGACAGCGTACCTAAATGCCTACAGACAGAATGGAAGGAACAGGTAGAACACGCCATGGAATGTTACAACCTAGTTGAAGAGGCTGAAGAAAAAGACGACAGTGATCAGGATACTTGCGCAACATTAAGATACCTGAGTCAGAAGGTGCGTGCGAGGTAGAGGGACCTCCGCTGGAAATTCCAGATATGAGAAGACTTGTGAAAACAAAGAAAGTAAATATTGGCACCAGCAAAGAGCCAAATTTCGCGTCTATTGGGGACTACTGGGATTATCAGACTGTGACGGAGATCGCGGATATATTGCAGGAATATCAGGAGTTATTCCCAACAAAATTTACAGAGATGAAGGGCATCTTGGCGGACTTAGGAGTTATGAAAATACCTCTTAAGCCAGGTGCGAAGCCCATTAAGAAAAGACCATATCGATTGAACCTGCGATACAAAGAAAGAGTGAGAGCAAAGCTAGATAAGATGCTCGATGCAGGGATCATTGAGCTGGTTAAAGAGTCTTAATGGATAATCCCTATGGTTGTCCAAGATAAGAAGACGAAAAGTGAGATCACGATTTGTGTGGATCTCAGAAAGTTGAACGATGCTTCAATGCATGACTCGTTTCCTACTCCTTTCATGGATGAGGTGCTTGATAATGTCGGAGGAAATGAGACCTATTCCTTTACTGATGGTTTTTTGGGATGTCACTAGATAAGGATTGATCCCGTAGATAGACATAAGACCACTTTTTCCACAGAATGGGGGTCATTCCAGTACACAGTGGTGCCATTCGGTCTGAAGAACGCGCCTGCCATCTTTTCCAGAGTTTTCGTCACAGCGTTTAAAGATTTTATGCATAAGTTTTTAGAAGCCTATTTTGATGATTGGATAGTATTCGGGTTGCTGAAGAACAATAGTGAAAACCTAAGACTCATGCTATAAAAGTGTAGACAACACCAGATCTCTTTGAACTTAAAAAAGTGTGTTTTCTGTGTTCCTTATGGGATTCTATTGGGACACATTGTCTATAAATAGGGTCTGATGGTTGATCCTGCGAAGATCGCAATCATTGTAAACTTGCCAATGCCAAATTCAGTCAAGCAGCTGTGCACTACATTGGGGCATATCGGTTATTACAGGAAGTTCATAAAAGGGTATGCGCAGATAACCGCAGGCATGGAGAAGCTACTAAATAAAGATGCGTCATTCATTTGGAACGCAAAGTGTGAGCAAGGTTTTGACACCTTGAATGAAAAAATGGTCACTGCGTCGATCCTAGTTTTTCCAGACTGGGGGAAGCCATTTCATGTACATGTGAATGTGTCATGTATAGCATTGGGAGTTGTATTAGCACAACCAAGAGAGGGAGGTATTGACCATCCCATCGCATTTTCAAGCAGGAAGCTCTCATCTGTAGAAAAGAATTACACCACTACTGAGAGAGAAGGCCTCGCTATGGTCTATGCACTGCAGAATTTCAGGCACTATTTGCTTGATGTGCACTTCTTTATGTTCACTGACCATTCTGCTTTGAAATACCTGTTCAATAAGCCAATGTTAGGGGGGCGAATCTGCAGATGGTTATTACTCTTTCAGGAGTATGATTTTGAAATTGTCGTTAAGCCTGGCAGATTGAACTTAGGACCTGATCACCTGTCAAGGATTGAATCAGGAGAAGAACCCACGAACCTTAAAGACAATCTGCCTAATGCGTAGTTGTTCGCTATCCAAGTAGCTGATGATTACTACAAAGACATCATAGACTTTTTTACTACTAGGTTAGCACCCACAGAGTTCACTATGCAGCAGAAAAAGCAGTTGGTAGTGCGCGAAACAAACTTCACCATAATCCCAGGTCAGTTATACAAATTGGGACCAAATGAAGTACTGTGTAGGTGTGTATTAGAGCACGAGAATCCATTCATACTGGCTGATTCACATTCCGGAGCAACAGGAGGACACTACGCAGGAAAAGCCACTGCGCAGAAGATACTATGCGCAGGGCTGTGGTGGCATACAATTCACAAAGATGCAAAGGAACATTGCCAAAGCTGTGATGTCTATCAGAGGACAGGAAGGCCGTCACGAAGAGACGAGATGCCATTGAATCCACAGTTGACATTACAGGCATTTCAGAAATGGGCAATTGACTTTATGGGACCTATAAACCCACCAGGGAAGAGAACTGGTGCAAGGTACATCATCACTGCAACTGATTACCTCACCAGATGGGCAGAAGCAAAGCCAGTGAAGGACTGTAGCGCAGGTACAGCCACACAGTTCATATTTGAAGACATCCTTACGAGGTTTGGATGCCCAAAGATTTTAATGAGTGATCAAGGCACTCACTTTTTGAACATAACCATTGAGGTGTTGACAGAGGAATTCCGCGTTCACCATTAGCAAAGTACACCATATCATCTACAGGCGAATGGAACTGTTGAAGCATTCAATAAAATACTAGAGAATGCGCTGAACAAGGTATGCAATGTGAATCGAGATGACTGGGACCTGTGCATTCCTGTTGTGTTATGGGAATACAGAACCACATGCAAGAAGTTGACTGGCCATACACCGTTTAGGTTGGCCTATGGACAGGAAGCCATTATGCCGATGGAGTACATTGTTCCCATCCTGAGAATAGCTGCGTTCACAGGAATGGAAGATCAGGAGGCACTGGAACAAATGCTCCTACATTTGGTTGGTCTGGAAGAGGATTGCTTCATCGTAGCATTCCACCAATAAGTGCAGAAAGAAAGAGAAAAAGCATGGCAAGATCGCCACATCAAGAACAAGAGCTTTCAGGTAGGTGATCTAGTCCTCCTGTATGATAGTAAATTCATGAAATTTCCTGGAAAGTTTAAAATGCATTGGCTTGTCCCATATACTGTTGTGAATGTTACTAATGGTGGCATAGTTCAGTTAGCCACATTAGCAGGAGATAACTTGCCCATCCTAGTCAATGGGAGCAGGCTAAAACCCTATCAGGATATTCCTGCTTCGTAGAACATGTGATGATCACAAAGAGGGAAATTTCTAAGTGCCAAGTACAGTTGAAAGTGGGCACTCGAAATAGGGAAGAGTTTGTATGCAATGTATGAGGAGAAACATGTATATACCACACAGCACTGCTGAAGCTGCACGCAAAAGAGAGAGAGAGAGAGAGAGAGAGAGAGAGAGAGAGACAGTGCAGCTGCGCAGCACATTTCACAGTACGAATTGCGCAGACAAGGCGGAACCACAACCGCACAGAAGAGCAAGCAGAATGCACGTTTGGAAGTGACCCTCGTGAAAAAAACCGCCAGCACATCATGACGGAAACTGTTACCATAACGATAGTCAGCCAGTTAGTGGGTTGTTAACCAAATTAGTGGCACTAGCAAACTTCAATATTTAGGGCAGATGTGACGCTTTGGAGCGCCATAAAGGCCGAAGTGACTAACATAGCACCAGAATTCGGCTGGCAAGATGAGAAATTAACGTTGACCTGATGGAATAGACACCCTAGCCTGCTCGGTACCTTTTGGTATTTAAGGAAACAGAGTTGGCACAATGATGAGGATCGTTCCACGGGACCGAGATCATAGGAAAAATATGGACAATGAATGTGGCATTAAGTGCCTCAGCAGCCGCTGAAGGCCATGTTACAGAATGCTGAGACTATAAATAGACCTCACTCAGCCACTCATCTATCTTACGAAGCATTTTCCATTGTTTGTTGGAGCTACCAGAGAGTCGAGCGACTTAAGCAGCATATGAGCGAACAAGTCGACTTGCAGGAAGTGGTGAAGTTATTTAAGCAATCAGGGATTCCAGTAGCTATGACAGCAGCAAAGGAAAGCTCTTCCAGAACCTCAACAAGGTAGGCTGCAGAGGCAAACAAGGGGAAGAAACCAGTTTCCGTACAGGGAGGGTCAGGAGCACCAACGAAGCAGCAGTCAGCCACATTTCATGAACAACCCATTTACTCGATGCCTGACTATATCCCCCCATGAAAATACGACACACCACCAGTACATTTGGACAAAAATGTTGTATATCAAAATCCTGGTCCCAACTATTTCTACTCAGGTGAAGGTTGTGGAGAACCTACTGGGCGACGTGCCGAACTGCAAATTGGAGGACCATGACCTACGGGAAAACACGTTAGCTAAGCCAAAGAATTATGCACAGTTTCGATCCGACGGCTACATCGACCGGATAGTGGATTCCCAGACTGGTGCCGAAATCCTGCAGGTCCAAGATTGGATAAAGGCCCTCCAACCATCAGGGTTGTTAAATCTGTTGCAAATGCCACATTTTTCTAAAAGCACTGAGTTTTTGGTGGTGGTGCGCACGTTATTGACTTACGTGCACGAAGGATTCTTATGGCTGGATAAGCACATCGACATCAATATAGACATATACATCATATCACAAACCTGAACAAGAGAGGCAAGGACCCTGCCGACTTAATGGTAAAGAGGGCGCAGGATAGAGCTCTATCCGTCGAAGTTGCGAAAGAATTCGGTGTGATCCGGAAGGGACATGGATTCACAACCAACGATATCAATGACCACACTACAAAATTTACTGTCCAATTGCTCGTAGGGAAGCTGCTGTGCAAGTGTCGGCCGCCTGAGGTACCCGCGGTTGCGATCAAGCTAGCATCGAACACATTTCGTGGAAAACCTTATAATTGGTGCCAGTATCTACTCAATGATTTTTTAGCAGACGTTGAGGATGCCCAGGATAATGGAACAACATTCCATTTCAGTTGGCTACTAATATTGATAGCCTTTGTAGGCTGGAAGGAGCCAGATGGGTATCAAGCTGTCCCAACCTTAATAGGACAGGGCCATGGAATGCACTTCACTAAGCTATGGGCAAGCCCGAAGGCGGCCAGACAACTGGAATCTTTTACGTTTACTATCACTAGTTGCGCAACGCGATTCCTTCAACACTATGAATCGCACGACCATTGACCGACACATACACATGCATCATGAGGTTTATGGTGAAGAGGCATCGGTCATACATTCATCCAAGGGCTGACATAGAGGAAGAATTGTGGTATCTAGGGTTTTATAGGCTGGATCAGGAAATGATCGAGGAGATGATGGAGGGATGGGATGCGAACTGGAAAGTTCCTGCATCGCTGGATGTTGAATCTAATTATGAACAAAACGTAGAACCCATCTCGGAGAAAATTGAAGTAAAAGACATAGATGATGAAAGCATCGAGGAAGATAAGGAAAAAACAAAAGCAGACAAGGGAGAGCAGAAGGGGGGGATACCTATAGGTACTCCCATTGTTGAGGAAAAAGATGTTGCATGGAGTGAGCCTACAGAGTCGACAAGGGCAAAAAGAAATGCCACTGAAAGCCCCACATAACCGAAAGGCCGGAGTACAAAGAGGAAGTCCAAAAGACCCGAGTTCGGTCCACAGCTACACCCAGATGATTGCGAGATAATCGCGACCAAATTCCAAGGGGTATGGGAGGACACCCGCGCAGAGAAAGAGGCTAAGCAAGAGCAGTTGCAACTCTGCTTCATTCAGACAATGGAAACCGTGCAAAATATGGTCACCCAGTTGATCTTAGGCCATTAGTCATCATACTCCGAAGGGAAGATGGGAGGAACGAGTGCACAGAAGCGGCCACCCCACATAGTAAGCCCCTACCCAGGGTTGCACATATCGAACCGGTGCACTTTATCTTCCTAAACGATAAGGTACGCATGGAAGTGAAAAACTCAGCACGTTTTGACCTCAACATTGGGTCATTAGCGCTGGAGGACCTGAATGAGCTACATCTCCAAATTTCGGAGGAGATACAAGAAAGAGGCATTTCCTCATATGACCAAAGCGTCAGGCTAAACGAAAATATTGAAGAGCTCAGGAAGGAATCTGAGTGGAAAGAACAAGAATTGTCTGAAGTCCGAGAGAGGGACCACAAACTCAAAGAGACCATCTCAGCGGTATGCGCGAAGATTCAAGAATGTGCGGAAGAAGATGAGGTAGAGGATACAATAAAGAAAATTGGGGCCAAGGTAGAATCCCTCACATCAGAAATGATACAAATGGAGACTTCCTACAAAGGGAAGATTGCAGAGCTGGAGGCTAAGCACCCAGTTATCCCACCAGATCAGTGCGCGGCTCTAGCTGAGGAAGTAAAAGCAACCATGGACAGCATTTTTTTGGAGGTGACGAAGTGCCAAGAGTTACTTGAAGGAGTAACTACAGCATTGATAGGTTTGAATGAGGATCCTGCGCTTCAAAAGATAAAGGGGGATCTGCAATGGACACAGCAACAGGTAGAGACTGCACACGCAGAGTTAAGAAGTGAGTCGGTCAGGGAGAAAATCCAGAAGTACAATGAAGTCAAGGAGCTGCAGAAAGAGCTGGTCACGCTTAGAGAGAAAGAGGTTGCTACATCTGCCAAGTTGCAGCCTATTGAACAAGAAGGCCTTGATTTGATGCAATAATTTGACGAGAAGTTCGTAGAACTTCAGGCCATGGAAGGCACTATGAAAGAACAGGTGGCCAAGGAAGAAGTCTCGCAGGCAACTCTGGAGACACTTCAGGGATTTGAGAAAAAGGCCAAGGACACGGTTGCAGAGTTATCAATTACTCTGCAAAACTTTACTTCGAAGCTAGGTACACCGAAAGATGCGTCACCATCGTCCGCAAGTGGAAGTGGCTCGAGACGAGCCACAGGTGAGTGTTAGGGGCCTGTTGGACGAGGCTCAAGTTGGAAAATATGCACAAGTATTGAAAATTGCGCATTGCACATTGCGACATGGTATGGGGGCAGTTTTGAGAAATTGCGCATGGCGTGTAGCGGCAATGGGTAAGGGAGGATTGCATAGTACGTTGGTGCGCAGGACCCGCGCAGCAGCTATTTTTGGTAAGAAATATAAGTAAAGGTCAGACAAGGAAGTGACCTATTTTGAGTAAGGAACATGTTGAAGGAAGAAGAAAGCGACCTGTCAAGGAGAGTGGCGGCAAGCAGTTGAGAAGCTAGGCCACTATGCCGACGACAACAGACAGGCGGAAGGTGCGGAATGGGACAGGCCACAATGCAGTTGTAACCGTTTTTTACGACTGAAGCTGTCAGAAGAGCGTGTGAGCCATGAGTGGCCCAGCAGGACGGCCTGGAGCAGGCAGAGCAAGCTGTCGACAGCGACAGCCAGGCTGGCAGTTAGCCATGCCAGTCTTATAAACCTAAGGGTTTTGCCTATGAATTGTAAAAACATTACCTACGGGCATGATCTATAAATAAGGCACATTTTGTATGGGAAATGGTTGTTGGGTTGTTAACTCTTCATTTTGTAAAGCATTGAATATTGTTGAATCTTAAGCTTGAAGCTATTGTAAAGGCTCTGCAGCTGAGTGCGCAGAGGCCTAATTGAGAGAGAAGAGAGTCTGCAACTAAGTGTGCAGACAAAGAACTTCTGTACCCTTCCCAAAGACTAATATAACAACAGTTCTTGTGGACGTAGCCTCCATCCAAGGGGCGAACCACGTTAAATATTGTGTAGTGTGATTGTTTGTGTGTTTACATTTACTTAGTTGCTTACATGCTATGACTCTCATTCATCAGTTGGTGTGTTAATGCTTTTATATGTATTCGCCATAGAGAAAGATGGGAATGATATGTTAAGTATTGATGGAATGAATGAATGTTGAATGCTCAGTATTCCAAGTCTGTGAAAGTATTAGTTCATTGAATAATCACATGTGTATGTAACGTTTAGATTGTATAACCCTTGGACGCGCAGCACCGGGTGCGCGCAGCAGTGTATGTTTCGTCTACTTGCATTCGTTATAAGGCTAATTAATCTAAGGCAATAGATGAATGATTAAGTGTCAAATAAAATCTTAAATACTGGTTAAGTTTGGGAGAGGAAGCGCATAAGTCAGTTGCATTATCCTGTGATTCACACTCCATCTGAGCCGCGCAGTCTGTGGATGTGCTGGTTGCGAAGGTAGCTTCACGTGTGAAAGTAAGGACCATGACGCAGTCTATCGTCGCGTAGTCCTCGGCCCGCAGCACAAGTCTAATAGTGTGCTGTGCAGTAGTCCTGTCCGAACAACTAATCACATTGCTATGGAAACCTAGTTCCGCAGCACCCCCATAGCTTCTCCTCGGGTGAGACCTCAACCTATTCACAGGTTGTTGCCGAAAGGGCCGGTACAAAGGGGTTTTGTTGGTTAAGCTAAATCGCGAAGAACCTGGGTCTATATTGGAAAACCTCTAGATTAGTTTGTAAGCCAACAATAAGCATCTGACTATGAATGCAATAGAAGAAAATGGTAAGCTCCTTATGCATTGGATTAAATGTGTGAAATCTCATGTGGGTTTAAGAATGAGACATTACCTTAGATCAGTTTGTATTAATAGCAATATATGCAAGAGTATGTGTGAAAAAAGACATGTGTCGAATGTATTTTATGAATAATGTAAAGGAGAATAGACAACATAACCTAGCCAAATCTTCCTAAGGTTATGATTACACCTTTCGACATAGTCTATGGTTGACATAATATTTAATGGGTGTAAGAGAAAAACTAGACAAGTTCTCATACTGTTATATAGGAGGATAACTTTGTCTTCATTGACTTACGGTCAGATTAATTGTGCACTGACATCTAATGGTTAGTTGAACTTCTTGTTAATGAAAGCTACGACACCATGATGTTAAATATTAGAAGTGTTCGAAAAGGTTTTCCATTTGCATTAAAGATGTGTCGACAAGGGTTCTAAAGGTCGATTGAGTATTTAACTTCTTGAATGAGTATCTTGGCATGAAATGGAATCTAGCACATGAATGTATTGTTGTACACCGTTGCATTTAATGTTATAATTACCAAGTATGTGTGAGTTTCGAAATGATTCATTACTCTACAAGTAGTCGCACCATGATGTATCATTTATTATTTGATATAATGTTGAACAAGTATGGTACGTCATTATATGGAAAGATAGGTGTGTATATCTTGGTTTACAGCTATGTGAGACGTATGTTACATATGCATGCTTCTGATGTTAGATAACTCTTGTTAAGAGATCTTTGTTAAAGATAACATCGAATTATGGAATTAGTTTATCGTGTAGAAGGAGTGTTCTTCTATGTAGCACCAAGTTCGACATTGTGTGGTATTTCTTACCCGAATTTGTACACGAAGTTGAAAGTGAATTTCTAATTAGAATCTGCTTTATAATGTTATAAAGAAAAACTTGGTTTGCATACCTTTATGCTTGGAAGAGCTTTTTCATATTGCAGTAAAGCTATGTGACCGATTGTCTAGATGTTATTCACCTTGGTAGGTGAATTGATGATTGTACGAATATTGCAAGTATGTTGATTAAAAACAAAAACAAAAACAAAAAAATTCTCCCCATTTCCTCTTAAAAGTGAGAAGGATTTTGGGATGTTACAGGTATCTTATGTTCCATGTTCCATAAACAAGAGATTCATAACCCACTTGCTTCACCAACACGAATACTCTCAATCTTGTATAGAGTTTCTTGTGTTTTTAATGGTTGCAAAAGCCTTTGTTCTCAATATAGCTCACACACAACTAGCTACAATGCAAATAACAATCAACATTCTAAGTTAGTTTCTCTATGGTTCCCACCAAGCCAATCAAAACAATCAAAACCAATGGACACGTTATAAAAACAAAGACTATGCACATCGTTAAAAACAAAGACTATGCAAATCATTGAGAACGTTCACTAATAAAACCCAAGACTATGAAAATCATTGAGAACTGTGTCTACAGATTTGGTTCACTCCAAAACCAGTGGACACGTTATAAAAACATTGACTATGCACATCATTAAGAACAAAAACAAAGACTATGCAAATCATTGAGAACGTTAACTAATAAAAACCAAGACTATGAAAATCATTGAGAACTGTGTCTACATATTTGGTTCAACACGTTATAAAAACAAAGACTATGCACATCATTAAGAACAAAAACAAAGACTATGCAAACCATTGAGAACGTTCACTAATAAAAACCAAGACTATGAAAATCATTGAGAACTGTGTCTACATATTTGGTTCACTCTACTATATCTGGTTCATTCCACTATTCTCTGCACTTTGTTTACTTTAAACAAGATGACTATGTCTAGACTATCTGCTTCAGTCCACTATTCTCTGCACTTTAAACAAGATAACTATGTCTACATATCTTATTCACTCCACTATTCTCTACACTCTAAACAAGCTATCTGTCAAAATTGAATTCAATGTCTCTCTGTGCATGGATGGGAATGTTCATCTCTAGCTAACCAGCTTGCGTTATTGGCTTATGATGTTGAGGCCAATGATCTTATGATGTTGAATTCAAAGTTTATTTGTGCATGGTTGAGAATGTTCATCTCTTGCTAACCAGCTTGGGTTATTGGCTATGATGTTGAGGCCAATGATCTTATGATGTTGAGGCTAATACTCAACCATGGAGCCACGTAACCACCTTTTCTCCATGTGCCTTTGTTCTTCACAATCTACTAGTTCAGCACTCTAACTTTTGTATCCGAACAAAAATCCAAAAGTTTGCAGTCAATTAAATGACACTCTTTGTGCATACTCTAAACCATTCACATGATGCAAGTGTTAACCATACACAAACAAATTCAAGCAATTTGTAAAAAATTTAAGCAATTCTAAGAAGCTTGGTTGTGGATAGCTACTTCCCCATATTGTATATGTTGCAAGTGAAAATAAAATTTAAATTTATATTATTCATAATGCACAGGACTTTGAAATGGAAACCTGTTACACGTGGATATCTGATATTCTATACAATCTATCAATCAGTCATATTTTGGGTTCCGCCACCGACGTGGCTCTTGGGAGGGTCGGTGCTCTTCCTAACCGTTCTAGCGGCGGATTCCACCGCTTCGCTCACGCTGTCTATCACACCACCGTTGGTCATTTCTAAGGGAGCCGGCGGCGTCCTCCACCTTCTTGGTGGTGGAATGCACCGCCTCTCTGGTTTTCTCCTTCAGCCCCGCCGTCAAGCTGTCGTCATCATCCCTGCCCTCCACCTCATCTCTCACGAAGGTGTCGACGCGCATCTCTTCGCCAATGGGATCGCTCCTCCCTGCCGCCGTGGTCTGGGCAGATCCAGTCACCTCATCAGGACTCTCTCCTCCCACCTGTACCTCTGGGTCGTCCACGTACCTCTGCTGCTCCACCCACTTTGTTCCCCACAGCCATCTTTTCTGCCCTCGTAGAGGGCGATTTGTGTCTCTCACAGCCATGGCCTGTGTTATTATCACTCTCTTCAACATGATGAATCTCTCTCATTCAATTCTCTCCTAGGACTAACCTGATTAAATAGGCAGCAAGTAGTACCCTCATCTCCTCACACGTGGCATAAACGTGTCAATATGAGGTTTACCTTTCTACGTGTCCATTTTACAGAGAAACGGCTTGCCAGCAAACTCAGTCTCTGAGTCTCTATCCTCAATGTTTTGTATTATGTAAAAATATCCGTTGTAAAATTTATGTCAATACATACAAATAATGTATTCTATTTCTTATGATCACAGAATATGTTTTTGGTCGCAAATAATTTATTCTATTTCTTATGATCACACAATATGTTTTTGGTCGGAGAGTTTTCAATGCGTTTTGATGGAGGGATAGAACTCATGAGGAGACCACCGAGCTAAGAAGGGAGATCATAAAGCCTAAGAGAACACCTACGAAATTGAGGCTTCTGCTTCTCATAATGCTTTCTAAATGGAGGCTTTCTAAATATCTGATGGAGGATGGATATTCGTATAGGTGTTTATATTTTATAATTTGGGGTGGATTAGGAAGGGTACTTTTCCTACATTGCAGGAAGATTTGACAAATGTACTGTTAAGATTTACTTTATGGTCGTCGTTCCAAATTCAAAATAAACAATTATAAAAATATATATATCAAAAACATCTCAGATTACACATAATAATTGATAGTTGAGGCATGGATAACGGAGCAGACAACTAAATCGCCCCCTACCGTCGGAATCCGATAAAGAAGGAACTGCTCAAATTGCAGTTTGCATTGTTCAAATCTCGATTTTGAGGATCTGGGTAGTTTTAAAATCCAACATTTACTCTAGGAGCGATCATACCAATTGCTGAAATTACATAATTGTGAAAATTGCAATTTTCATGGACAATTTTAACCAGATTTATAATAAAAAAGACGTCGGAAAGCTTAGGTGTTTTGGTTGCTCTTTATCCTACGCGTGCATGGATAACACGCAGTTTGTAGCACTTAAGTTATGGCCTATCCATGTTCACCAACCACAAGTTAATTGGTTTACACGTAATAACTGGTAGTTAAGGCATGGACAACAAGCAGTTTGTGACACTTAACTTGTAACCTATCCATATTCACCGATCACAACTTAAATGATTGTGCTAGTAATACCTGCCAATGGCAAGTTATATCCAATGCCAAATTTCTTCAACACATATACATAGGAAATAAAAAAGCAAGGAGTTACAAAAATTACAACTCAAAATAATTTTTAATCGGAGTAAAAGAAGGAAAAGGCTAATCACCTATCAATGGGAACTACCAAAAACAAATTATATGTTTCCTCATAAATATCAGTGAGCATTATGGGACATATTACATAATCGTATATGAACTACCAAAAAACAAATTATATGTTTCCTCATAAATACCAACGAGCATTATGGGACGTATTAGATAAACATATTAGGACTATGGGACATATTATATAATCATATTAGGACTATTTGTCAAGCTTGTGATTTAATGGTTGGGACGAGGTAATTCTATACAAACAATGTGAGTTCAAACAATGGTGCTGGTAGAGTCTTTAATGTGTACATGCGTGCATGTGTAAGGGAAAATGTTTCATCTTTGATAATTGGTTTCCCTTCATCATCAAAGGGACTTAAAACATGCTTAGTTTGTTTCATTTCATTATCAAGGGGACTTAGAACATGCTTGACAAGCCATATTGGTTTGAGTGGACATTGATAACATACTTTATCATTTAATAGTATGGAAGAAAGTGAGATGTATCATATTTCTTAGTCACATGTTTGCATGATTTTTATGTATTTCATTGATTGATCTAGAAAAATTTTATGTATTTCTTTGATTGATTTAGCAAATTTGGTATGATAGATGAATTATTCTTTGCATATAACATGTTTTTGAAATGGATCTTGTTAAGTAGCATTTAATGTCCATGTAATTATGTGCTATGCATATTAGACATAATAAAAACATTGTGTTAATTCAAGAGTAGCAATATAGCAATAAGAATTTAATCAACTTAGATGCTATTTAATTCTCAACACATTTTTATATGGATTTACTTAAAAAAAAATTAAGCAACATATCCCAAGACATCCCAAGAGTTTTGATTCCACGTTAACCCGAAATTGAATGGTTTTTAAATAAATAGTAAAAAATATAAAAACATAATTTTGTTAACACATCTTTGTTGAGGGCATGTAAACCATACATGTCTTTTAGATTTTGAAAATACTTTTTCTTAAATGAGTACTATAAGTGAATATTGAAAAAAATGCAAAAAACCAAGAATATACAAATTTTCAATGGTCTATTATTCAAAAAAAAATATAAAAAAACAAGAATATGCAAATTCCTAAATATATATTATTTAATATTACACAAAATTATAGTACAAAACCCTATAACAAATACTTAAAAAAATGTTTACTTATAATAACATAATTTCATATGAGAATTAAAACATTGCATGATGGTAAGAAAATGGTCCATGCATCAAAACTAAATAATTAACAAGTGCCATGGGATGGCGATGTCCCTGCAGAATTGCATGACTTGGTACTATTAGTTGTGTGAATTGATACTCATAGGTTTGGATGTTGGCGATTTGGTTGTTGTTATCAAGTATTAGTTGGGCGAATTGATACTCATAGGTTTGGACGTTAGCAATTTGGTTGTTATTATCGAGTAGGTTTGTATGTTGTTTATTTGGTTAGGTGTGGATGTTGGCGATTTGGTTGTTGTTATCGAGTAAGTTTGGATGCTGGTTATTTGGTTATTTTTTTGTGATCTTAGGATTGTGCATAGGCAATTATAATGTAATTATTTGTTTTGGAAAATCAAATTATTAATATGTAAACCCTTGGTTAGATATAGGAATTAAAAGTATTAGCTTCCCTTTGTTGGCCATACAAGTAAATGATCCTTTTCATTATAGCATTTAGTTGTTATCACTATAGGGCACCTGCAACCACTTGTCAACATATCACACAACCCAAGTCCAGACTTCAGTAAATTCGCCTTTATCTTCATTATTGATGAGGCATAATTGTATATATATCTTAGTATTATGAATGTTAAGTCTCGAATAGCTCTCGGACTCCACCAAAGCATGCAAACACCCGGTGATTATCATCATATAATTGGAAATGGAGCCAACAACAAGCTATTTACTCTTTCAAAGAAGCCAAGCTGGTGGGAGAAATTATCATCATATAATTGGAAATGGAGCCAACAAGCTTTGCATAGGCCTGTCGTATAGCCATTGGATATGTTTGCCCAAACCCATGTCTGCCCTAACTGTTTCTTTGACATCACATTTGCTATCAGAGCACTGAAAGTAATTCCTGCAAAACAAACAAACAATTCAATTCAGTAAGCAACAATCAGGAAATTCGCAAGCAACAACATCTACATGGAACAAAGGACCTGTTATACAATAAGCACCCAGGACTTGTGCTCTTCTTTGCGAATTTCATGCTATAGTTTGCATACTTATAGTCGTTTTCCACAATGTCAATTTAGGATAGTGGCCCAGCACAATAAGCATGTAGCTTGCTACGTTCTCTACATGCAATGCATCCAGGGAGCGATCTGCACAATGCAATGTAGTGTTAGTAGGTGCATTCATTGGCACTGCACAATGCACTAAACTCTCAACAGGCGCATTGACAACAAGTCCATCGAGTGGCGGTCTGCACAATACAGTGAACTGTTAGCAGGTGCATCGACATCAACTCCCGTAAAAAATGAAAAGGTGATCTCGCAATAAGAGGTTGCTTTAAAAACTTTGGATACAATACCAAAAACAATATCATAAAAAAAACTGCAATTGGCAAAACAATATCATAAAAAAAACTGCAATTGGCAATGCACAGTAAACTAAACCATAGCGAATACATAATTTCCTGTAGATGGATGAATTCAAGGCCTCGTGTAGAATGTCTATGTAACTGCAGAATAATGCTTGAAGACAATTGTTGGACAACCTTGCTCAGGCTTCACGTCGCATGGGAAGCTGGATGAGTAATAAATCATTATAATTGTTTGGCAGAGTTAAGGGTTTGGTGAAACCGTGGAGGTTAGTTGTACCTACACAGACAGAGAAAGAGAACCGATGGCCTAGGGTTTGGTGGGGCGACCACAAGGGTGTGGTTGGTGAGGAAAACAAATTTTCTTCCAAACCGCCTTTCTTTTTCTGCGAGTGTCGTGCGCGTTGGATGCAAATCAACCATCGATGGTCTTCTTCAATCTCTTCAGGTTAGGATTCCTGTTATCATATCATTGAATGAATGAATCCCTTCTTGCAAAAGCTTTGAAGCTTTGAGTGTAATAAAAACGAAGGTTAAATTTCGTGAATTAGATTCCAGATGTCAAATTACACTGATAATGGCGTGTTGGATCGTAATTTCATTTAAAAAAATGATTTAATTTGAATCGGTCGTCTCGGATTTTAATGTTTGACGTGACGGAACAAGTGTACTCAGATTCTAGCATGTAGAAAGACACGTAGAAGGCCAATCTCGTAGGGCATATCATTTCCAAGGTAGCCTCGAACTTTAGCTCACTTCAGTCAAGGTTCTGAATAAAAGCTCCACGTGGGTTTGGTTGTCCGAGATTTCTAGTTTGTAAGGCTACGATATGTGCAACGCCATGCAAGGTGGGAGAGTCACCAAGGCAACTACAACCGCCACATTTCGGTCATGCACGATGGCTCTCTAAGGAAACCACCAGCTCTTCTGAACGTTGCTCTCATGATCACGCAGTCTGAGAAAATTAGAGTTAATCACTTGATTAAAGCATTAATGGATGTAAGGGATGCTACTAACATGGCCAAATTTAGCAGGGATGTCCGTAGAGCAGCAAGTCTGTGTGGGTTATTCCATAGACAAAATAGGGAATTCCATAGACACATATACATAGCTTTATCGATCAGTTGCAATGCCAGAAGCGGATATTCATTGCAATCTGCAAAGTATTTTCCTGAGATTCTCTTCAAATTTGGATGAACTGCAACATATGGATGAAATTTGGATAAGTTTTGTGATAATCATCCGATAAACAGGTAAAATAATCATTTTTATAACCCTGGTTTTCCTTGATTGCTTCAGAAATGAAAAGTTTCTGTGAAATTTAAGAAATAAAGAAGGTAAAGAAAGCAGTTGTATCAGATATTTTACCCAGGAATTGACGTTGGGCATGGTGGTAAGTGTTTATCTCTACTCAAACTCATTGAAGCACGTTGGGCTTACGGAACGTCAATTGGCATGCCGGGGACTCAAGAGATCATTGAATTTTGAAAGATGAAAGGGCGAGAAGAATCTTTATGATATGAGGTATCCACACTGTGCTTGCCAACAACAATAAGTATGTTATCTCTTACTAATATTTCTACCTAGGCTGGGCTGTATTGGAGATCCATACCCACCAGCAGGGACGGAGGCAGAGTCAATAGCGGCAGTTTATCCGCTTAGACAGGCCTCACGGTAAGTTTTCAATTGAATCTGTTATATCTGCACAACAAATTGTCAATTTAATTTAAAATTTTACATATACATAGTAAATTATCTTTTACATTGAATTTACATGTGCACAACAAATTCTTAATTTAATTTTATATGCACAGTAACCTATGCACTGCAACATTACGGTTCGCCTTTGGGGTGCTTCCTTCATACAGTATTTGTCCCGCAAAATGTCTGCCATAAATTGTTGACATATTTTGACCAATGAATGCAAAACGCCTGGTATATTGAAATGCAGATTTCAATCACATTTAAAAAAATTCTCCATCTTTTATTTTTAAATTTGTTTTCATTTTATTTAAATTTTGTGAGAGAGAAGCAAAGCAAAGAATGCATTGAATTCATATAAATATTTTAATTCTAGTATTTTCGCCCAACTAGAAGCATACTATGCTAAAACTTTGCCCTTATGTAATAAAGAGTTGGTCCCAATAAAAATGATTTACCCTGCTCCCCCATTATAACTCGCATCGATCAACTGGAACTATCCAATTTCAGAGTAAGACCTCCACAATCGTGATTCAGTTTATTATTATCGAGATAGAGATACTGTTCCAGGTAGCCCTGAGCAATATTCGCAAAGTAAATTATTGAAATCCAGTTCTGTATGTTATGGATGCTTTGGATGTTCCAGATCTTACAACAGACTCCTAATTAACAACTGCTTACTTACTTGCCCCAACTCCCCCAACAAGAAAAAATACAATAAATATTTAACTAAACAAGAAGGCTCTTTGAACAAATAACAACAATTGGAAGCTTATCACTCGCTTGCCCTAATTCAAACAACTTACTATAACTGCATTGTTACCTTGCGTTACCTTGTCGGGCGGGAAGCTTGACCTAGTGCTTGGGAGCTTGCTTGATAGTGAGCTGGAGCAGGAGCTGGAGAAGTTGGGAGGATTGAAAACTCGCAGGATTTTTAGCTTGAGTGAGAGCTTGCTGGCTGTAATAAAGATTTGGTCCCGCACCTGGTAGGGAAGAGATAATTCAATCTTTAGAAGAGCATAAGGCCAACTATCTGAACAAAGAGCTTGATTTGGACTGCATTGACAAACAAAGAAGCTGGAAATGTTTATTTTGTTGTTTAATTAAATTCATTTGACTTTGTGCATACAAGTAACTTCAAACAACAATTGCTTACTCTGTATATGTATTTGTACAAGTTCTCCAGGAGAACAAACCAGCCAAGACAAAGCTCCTTCATACTTGCAAACCAGCCAAGACAAAGCTCCTTCATACTTGCAAACTAGCCAAGACAAAGCTCCCAGACTTCAGAAGCATGATAAAGAAGGTGAAGATTCCTAAAGATAATTTGTATAAATAGTTACTAGCCAAAGGTTCTAGCCATGGCAATAAGCTAGAGTTTGGCGGTGTGGCGATGAAAGTTCAGTGGCGGTGGGTGAAGGCTCAGTGGCGGTGTGGCGGTGAAGGTGGTGTAAGCCGACAATGGTTTCAAGGCTGTGTGTTTAATGCAAGTAGTATGGCAGTGAAGGAGAACGTAGTATTTATGGAAGCATTAAATAACCGCCCAACTTCCTAGATCTCTGCCGGCACCACGACAACGCTTCAAACTATCATCCAATAATATTGAAGTAAAATAATATGTAGTTGAATTAATAATTGATATATTTACGAACTATGTGAAAAAACTATGACATATGAAAGAAATATACAAAGTCAAACGCAAACTAATTAGTAGTCAACGTGTATCGAATACAATAGTTTACCTGGCCTTCGGTAGGGACTTATAAGCGTTTCACAACATGTCCCTCTCTTTATCTCTTTAGAGAAAAATGTTCTCAATTTTTATTTTGTATAAGGAAACTTCTACTCAAAGTCAAAGTTGTGTTTGGATATTCACTTGCCATGCATTTATAACCAACCAAAATAAAGTTCTATTCAAAGTTGTGTTTGGGTATCCACTTAATGTATGAAGGTAATGTGCATTTATAACTAACCAAAATAAAGTTCTAAACAAAGTTGTGTTTGGATATCTACTTCGAGTATGAATACAACATGCTTATCCAAATACAACTTTGTGTAGAAGCACATTGCTTTCATGCATGAAGTAGATATAGACTGACTTTGAGTAGAAGCACATTGCATGTATATGCGAAGTAGATATAAAATCACATTTTCTTTCTATGCAAAGTGGATATCCCAACACAAGTTTGAGTAGATGTTTATTTTTTATAGTTATAAAGGCACATTGCCTTCATACGCCAAGTGGATATCCAAACTTAACTTTGAGTATAAGTTTCTTCATCTAAAAAAAATTGGGGACACTTTTTTCTAAAGAGATGCAAACGTTGTGATGTGATGAGGGAAATTGATGGCATCCCTCTAATTAAATCACAAGCATTAGCAGCACAAGGAGGCAGGAGTACGGGGCTCAAAAACTTCCATCTTTTTGGGAGGACCATGATATCCAAGAGTGTGTTGAGGCTAATCTCCAAATATAGCTTGTGGAGTTTAGTGGTTGTACATATATATATTGCTCCTCTATCATTAGAATGATGCATAAAAAAGGATAATAAATCTTCACAGAATGTGTCGATAATGTGGAAGTCCATTGTAATGTCTATTCCATTAGTTGGAAATTGGTTAGGATCGAAAATTGGAAATGGGGTTAAAGTGAGGATTTGAGTAGACCTTGGGTGGGTACTGAGTATAAGTAACCAATGGAAATGATTACAAATCAATGAAGTTGAGGCATTCATAAGGTAGCAAAGGAAGTGGATCCAAATATCACTTCAATTTGGTAACAAGGATGGAAACACAGGAGAGAGTCTAAGATTATCAAAGTCGGGAGTTGGGTCGTAGGTAGGTTACATTGGTCAGCTAAAAAAGAACCACATTAGGTCAAAGAGGAAGAGGGCATTCTAGTTTGGTATAAAAATCTAGTGTTGGGGGAGTATACTTCAAGATTGGGCTACAAACCATTGCAGCTTGGCTTAAGGAATAAGGCACTTACATGCAAGGTGCTTCAAAGGGGTAATCAAAACTGGCCTAGAAGATGTATTTTATGTAGGTAGGTAGAGAAAATTATCGACCATATGTTGAACAATTTTATATGTAAAGGAAGTTTCAGAAAAAAATGGATCTAGTGAGTAGTTGTAAGGGAGGATAGAAAGGACATATTGTAAGAGATTGTCTAAAAAAATGGATGTAGGATAAGGAGCTTAAAGCATATAAATCCCTCCCATTGATGACCTCTTGGGGCATTTAGTTAGCATGCAATTCATGTACTTTTCTAAATAAAGGGGTGCCTTAAACCCTTTAATGTGCTTCACAAATTCTAGTTATTTTTAGTAGTATTAAGGTACCTAGAAAGAGGGTGAACATAAAATTTAGGAGCATCCTTTAATAGAGAAGAGAGGGACCTAAGGATATTCTGATGGAGATGATTAAGGGAAGTTAGAGGTAAATGGAATAGGTGGATTCTTATTTTTCTTTGAAGTTCATGAATTTCACTTTAAAGCAGGTTTAGGGAAACATTTTAATAACTTTATTGAAGTATTAGCTTCAAAATTGTTGATCAAGTTGGCTTCAGAAAAAGGGGTGCAAGACCTACAAGTATTTGGTGACTCTTCAATGTTCATTGACTAGATGGCTGGTAGGTTCATGATAGATAATCTATTTCTTCTCCCAATATTAGATTAGTCAAAGCTAGTGGAGTCAAAATTTTCAAAAGTGCATTTTCACCATGTGTATAAAGAATTAAATTCAAATGCAAACCCTTTGTCCAAAGAAGGTCCACATTTGGAATACAATAATGCATTTGTTCAGGAGGTAAAGGAAGGCATTGGCATGTCATGTTATCCTTGTAGTTAATGGTTTGTGATATGAGCACAATTTACAATGAATGGGATTCCTCTTGAGATGTCATTGTTGCTTTAAGGGATACTTCCCAAGAGTAATTGGACTATTTTTCTCACCTAGAAGCGATGCTAGAGCCATGTTTGATATGGAATCCTTTATATTTGGCCCATGTATATAATGAAATATCATTCACTTTGGAATGGACTTGAGGCACATGTTCCACAAAAGAAGTTGTATCCTACTATTTTATTAATGAGATATAGATGGAGCAAATAGAGAAACTAGAACTATAGATTGAAAGCCATAACATGCCTCAAAATGAGAGTGATCAATGAAAGTATGAGTTTCTACTATTGTCACTATGTTATAATACTTGAAGATACTTGTGTCACTACTTGTTTTACTATGTTATAATACTTGAAGATACTTGTGTCACTCCTTATTTAACCACTGGTAGATCAAAAGTGTATGTACAAATATCATATATATTGATAACCTCACTGTAACCAATAATTTTCTAATGGATTGAAGTAGATTAATATTGTAGTTTACAATCAAGAATCCTTTGTAAAGATTACAACTAGAAATTGCCCTTGAAGGTGCAAAGACAACCCGATAGAATAAGTATTCTCCAAAGACCATTTTCAAAAGTAAATTACTAAGCAGATATTGACAAATCATCGAGTAAAGACCATTTTGAGAAGCCACGTATTGACAATGCATCGAGTTGGGCAAATTTCAAGGGACGAGATATATAACTATCATGGAAGTTACAATTTTCAATAACCAAAAGCATTTGAAAGGAATTATGAGGAGAAGGAAGAGGAAGAAGTTAACAAACCATGAAAGTCATACAAAACAAAAAATCAAAAAAAGTAACATGAAAAATTGAAAAGAGTATTACAAAAATTGAAAAACGTATTTACATAAATAAAACTTTTGAATGAAAAAAAAATAACTTAAAACACTCTCATTTTTCATTTTAAAGAAACTCCCTTTTTGATCCTAACATTACAGGGTTATATGTTTGTAAGAGATACCAAATACTCTTCTTATCCCCCATTGCTCCACCTACATATGTAAAATATAATACAATCAAGAAACTTGAATTGTAACCCACTTAAAAAGTCCCTACTATTAATCTAGACATTTATATGAATCTTTAAGTAAATTGCTACTTCTTTGAGTGCCAAATTCAATGTTATATTCTCAAAATGTGATTACATATATTTACTTAAACATGAATTGCAAAATCACAATAGAGAACTAAGTTAGGTCATTGTGTTTTAAAAATATGTTCCATTAAGTTAGGCCATTGTGTTTTAAAAATATGTTCCATTTCAAATCATGCGCATCATGAAAAAATACTTACACCTATCGCCCTTTGAACCATAAATTGTTAACAAAGTCAAGTGCTTCCAATTCTTACTCACATTCACCCATCCTTATATAGATTCATGATTTATGGATTATACGTTATATGTCAACAAAGCATAAGGATAAGAGTAAAGATAATTTAGAATTGCTTAAGATATTAATGTGGTGTAATGTATTGAAGATCTTATAGAATTGTAATAAGATTTTGTTAAGACTAACTAATTTTGAAATTTGACAAAGATTTTGTTAAGACTAACTAATTTTGAAATTTGACAAATGACCTTGTAGATTAAGAAATTTTAATGTTACATTTTAATTTTAATATTATTTTTTATTTAATGTTTAAATATTAATGTTATTTTTTATAATCAAAGTTATATTTTTTTTTACACTTAATTCTTATATTATGCCTCATACCAAAATATCAAAGCTTTAATGCCTAAGAGATGGGAATACTTTGTTTTATAGTAATGAAATTCCAAACATGACAAATGGAGAGGGTGATAGATATGAATTGTGGTCATGGGATGTTCTACAACATGTTTTACCAATGTAAATGTTAACATGCCAACATCCCATTGTAAAAGTAGTAGGTTGTTCAACCTAGATTTTGCTTAGTTGCAATCTCAAATTTTAATAACCCAATTCTATAATTTTACACTGACCGTCAAATTGTTGTTGTTCGACCCAATTTGTAATCTCAAATGTCAATCATCCAAATTGGTAACTTGACAATAGTAAACTATCTTTATAATTAACTTTAGAATAAAAATTTCCATCTCAAAAGAGAGTAGATTTTTTTTTTTACATTGGCCTACCGGAATTGGGGATGATGTGAGTTCAAAGGAACCATTAACAAGCAATTAGATGAACATATTTAGTAACTACACAATATATATACGGAATTTGGATGAGCAATAGAGGCTCCAAGAACCAAAAGAAATCCTTCGCACTGGTATTCATGATAGCCTTTATTATGTCTGTCAAGAACTCCGTTTCTCCACGCCAAAGTTCACAACGGCCACAAAGATTTGTCCCGGACACAATGATGAAGTTATGCGAGATAATCCTCTCATACCCTATGCAGCGAATGATGATTTGAAGGAAGATGTGATGGCTCTGTCATTCAATCCATCTCACAAGACTTCATATAATGATGATCCACCTTTGAGCATGGACCTACCGCTTCTTTTTATGATACACATACCACCAAACTTAAGAATGATCCAAATTCTACAAAGTCCATTCCTCAAGGCAACCCCAAATCTTCTACAACTCGTCGACAACGATATAGAAAACATAAGTGCATCAAGAAGAGCCAATTGGAGATGAAAGCTATTGTAGACCCATCCCTTATCAAGGAGAAGGTAATATTTTACACTGAAAATGCATTAATTGGGAGATTCCATGCTAGGAGGTTCACTGAAGAGGACCTTAAGAAGTGGGTGAAGCGGACATGGGAACAAATTCTTGGGTATATACCACAAACTCATGCAGGGGCTCGTGGATATATCACATTTGTTTTCCAAAATCCCGAGGATCATTTGAAGATAGCAATGGATGGCCTATGGTTTTCGGGTAACTCAACCTTATCTCTTTTTAGATGGCACACTAGGTTTGAACCTGTAAGGGAAATAATCCACGATCCTTAACATTGTGGGTGAAGCTACCCTATATTCCAATTGAATTATGGGATCAACGAATTAAAAAGATTATCAGTGATACATTGGGGATTGTTGTTAAGGATTTCATCTAAATGACTAGGGTAATCACCAACATAATGGGTTTGACTCAGATAGACACCCTAGGATTGGAAATCAAGCAAAAAGGACTCCTTGAGACCAATTGCACACAAATCTAATCTAATTTATTATAAATAAGAAGCTAGTGTACCTTGTTTGTGACTATTGGTCCTAGATTTATTTTTCTCTAATCAAACTTGCTCCTAATCTCTGACCTACAAAACAACCATAAAAACCCCCCTGTAACAAATTGGATAATATAAATAATCAAATTCAACTTTAACATAAAATCAAACTAATTAAATGAAATGAAATTCAAACTATTAGCCAAACACAAACAATGATAAATATTGAATGTGGGAAGGGAAAGATGTCCAATCTATATTCATATAACAAAAAATTACAAGTTTACCTTAATCTGCTGGGCACCTTGAAAAACCAAGACTCCAGGTCTCCTATTTGTCTCCTCCAATAATCCCAACCAATCCTCCAAATATATAAAGGAATGAAACTATCTTAAGGAAAACGTTTTGGAACATAGGGAATGGATATCAATGCACAGGGCTATTGATCAAAAGGGATGGAGATGAGGTAATTCCTCCAGCATAATTTTACATAGGAAAAAGTCCTCTCTCATGGCTTATCTCTCTTGTTTTTATAGTAAATGGAGATAGTTACCATCGATAGGAGGAGGTTGTAACCAAGGGGGTGGTTACCAAAACCACCCTAACTCCCCTATTTTTGAAATTTTATATATTTTTTGACATTTTAAGGGGAATTCGCTTCCAAAACACAAACAACAAGCGAATGATTCACAGGAAAAGTAAAAGCAGCAAGGGAATTCAATATTTTGTTGAATTTACAAGCAAATTGAAGGTAACCAACAAATGGCTCACAACATGCTTGAATATTAAGAGTGAATTAGATTTAACACAAGGTTACAAACTTTCTAGATGCTAGGGAATCACATAGGTTTACTGGATGTTTAAGGCCATTATATGAGTGATCAAATCAAGGCTCTTTCATACATAAGTGTCCTTTTATGTGAAGAACAATTACATTCATAATGTCAGCATTTGAACTGTCATCATATATGGAGAAATGTTGATTTGAGATATAACAGATGCCCCCTAATGTATGAGGTCAGAAGGGAACATGATGGCCGAAATACATTATAATAACCAATGGAATGGTATACAGAGTCAATGAAACCGGGGAGTCCAAGAATCCAAATCTCAACAAGTTACCTGAAAGAGAAAAAGGTTGTCAAACAATCTTATCCTTGGGACAGATATGTCCATACTCAAGCTGATAGAACAAGACTGCCAGAAAGATACAATGCAGATCCATGACTATATGTAACTGATGTAACTATCATGGCCATGAGAAATAAAAAAAATGGAGCCATGTAATATATATAAATGGGTCATGGCCATGAATGAACACAAAGGATCCATGCCCATCAATTGATCATAGCCACAAAAAGATACAAGGTGGATCTATGTCAAACTAGAGATCATAGCAACGAATGAACAATATAACTGAGTTGAGAAATGGTTCTCCCAATGGTACCAATTCCATATGAGGTATGGTACAGTCTTGCGCAACTCGGGCAATAGCAAAATGTGAGGATGTTACCGTTGGCCCAAGGTATTCCTTCCAAATCGCTTAAAGGTACGAATCCTACCCATGCAAATATATGGGTTGAAGTCGAACATGGGGGATACCATTTGATTATTGGTCATTGATGTATACTATCAACAAATGTGAGGGAACCCACTGAAAATGATAATGGGCCCCAAAGTACCTAGTACATTCTAATAGGTGTGAATAGATGTTCTTGAAGTCGAACACCTGAAGAATCTATTGAGTAAGAGACATTGATGTATTCTCACTACCCAATAGCGAGGGAACCTACCACTGATGAGTATATGCCCCAAGGTACTACCGAAAATATTGACACCATTCCTAGAGCAAGATGATTTGAAGTCGATGGGAAGAGACATTGGAAGGGAGGCATTAGGTCATCCCCCATCATCCAACACAAAGAAAGATCGAGGACTGATTTGATTTGGAAAGGCCTGGGACAAAGTTTTTCAAAATGGACCACTGAGTACGTCTCTAGCATGCACCGGATGTAAATAGCACATGAAAGATAACCCCTGAGAAACAACCATTTATGAACGTTATTGAAAAGGGTGACGACTTCCACCAATGATGAAAATGGAATCCAAGGTACAACATGAATCAAGAAATGTGAATAGATTTATTGACGTCAAACATTAGGGGAAATCACTCAATCAGTGACCAATGATGTGTTATCTCTATTGAGTGTAAGGTTACCCGTCAATGATGAAAATAGAGCCAGGGTTCTATTACTCTAGGTTAATGCCCCATAATAGATGAGTTGCCATCGATGAGACACCAACCTGCCTGGAAGAATTCAATGGGGACCTTTTACACAAGCACGACTCCAAAACATTGAGTACATGATGAAAACGGACTGACACCGAGGAATGGTCGACACATGAGGTCAAGGAAACTACAAAATGACCGATACAGGCTACATCCTTGAATAGCGAGCATGACACAAAAGTGACTTAGGCAGCTTACGACACAAAGGGACAATGACGTAAATCTGCAATGTAGGTGACATTGACAGATTCTCTATATGATTGGAAGAGTAACCAATCAGAGGAGTGCTAACTCTATAATCATGGTTCAAATCCTAAGGTCAAAAACTATAGCCCAATATCGTTGATAGACTCAACATGATGCTCTATTCAAGGATGGCACAACTAACTACCAATAGTAAATAGACATTGGACATCTTTCATTTCTCTTCTCGTTTTTTAGAATATTTAATTTTTTTGTCTTTTTCATATTATTAAAGCCTAAAAAAGAATAAAATAATGCTATAGTATATGGGAGAAAACGAGTTTTAGGGCAAGCAAAATAGTTCCAAGCGCAAGGAACAAACCTATATAGAATGCAGGGAATGTGAGCAAGATAATGACACTCGGGGTGTGTTTCCTCCCGGTCAAGGGTGTCAAGTTGCAAATCCAAAGTGCTACAGGTCTTAGTAGTAATGATATATGAGATGAGGGAATATATAATGAGCTAAAAGCATGAAAGTTGGCATTAGTCTCATAACCGCAAGCGGGGTAGATTCAAATGCAGTTACAACGTAAACACAAATGTAGGAGCCTTATAAGGGATGGCCAGAAAAATGAGAGAGAAAGACATGCAACTTTTCTTAAAGTCATGACAAGACTACCAAGGATCCCGAGCCTATGAAAAACTCAGCATGGAAACCAAAATGAAAAAAAGGAATGCTAACTAGGGTGTCCCATGTGAGGTAGTCTCTATCATGGAAACATGACGACTTTTCTTAGAAAAAGAGGGACAATGTCGCATTTCCGTGAAATGTGATCTTAAGTCTTATACAGGAAAAAAGGCTAGATGCAATATGCATAATAGGGATAACCTAACCTATATGAGACATTTAAAAAGAAAACATGTTGAAATGATCACGAATGAAAAATAATCCCCTTGGTTCATGTTCACTTGTCCATTAAGACCAAAACTAGGCAAAAAGGTCAATAACAATAGTCCAAAGTAAAAAATCTAGGGTCTAAATTATAGAAAAGTGGGTAAAATAACAAATAATTTATACCAAATATGTGAAAATAGATGAAAATAGTTTATTTGTGTTTTTCCACTTTGGAGACTGAAAAATAGTCTTTGAACATTGATTGCGGCCAATCCGGGACACAAAATTGCTTTCCGTCTTTTCCAAATAGATCACCCATCCCTCCTCTTTCTTTTTGATGGTTTAATTCATAATTTTAGGTTCAATTTTAATTGATTAAATTCATTATATTATCCTCACGGAGTAATCGCTATCAAAGTATTATCGGATAGAAGATTACCCGAGAATTCGCTACTATATAGTAGATTGCCATCGAATAGGCCACCATTGTGTAAATCTTTGCATGTGATTTCCTCCATAAGGTAAAAAGAAGTTGCTTTTTGACCCAAAATGTTTGTCTATGACATGGATGGATTTCATTTGGCATGAAAGGGAACATGAGGACCTGGATAGGGATACAATGGGTGAGTACCCTTCGACACTAAACTCCCTCCATCATTGTGGATTGCTCAAATTCTTTAGGATATCCAACATGTGACCGCAAAATGTAATACTCCAAACACTAATCCAATACTAGGATGTGAAGTAGGGTGTACTCATGATCAGAGGGGAAATCCTGTAGATCACCATGGAGGATATTTACTTCCTTGCAGGGTTATCACGAAGGGGAGCTCCAGCGAACTTGAAAGGACTTATCCATGCGGAAAATGCACTCTCAATGCAAGAGTACACAAACACATACTATGTGGCCAACACACAAAAGTCTGGTACACAAATATTGATCTTTGTGATTGCTAGCTTCCCACTGAAATTCATCTTGACCCTGATTACTAGGTGGCGGGATCCGCAGCAATGCATTTGGATTCTTGAAACTTTATGCAAATCAGAGTTGAGTGTTTGAATGACACTTTGTTTGATTGGTGCAGAGGGCTACTAACTAACATGAAGAGTTAGCTAATCAACTACAAGACTGGAAATAATAAGAACTTTGGATATGGAATAATACTAGTCTCCTTCTTTTTTGAGAGGCTTCAAGGTATGAGCCCAAGGGTCTCACTTTCTCCTTTGGATCCACATGAGCCCAAGATGGTACAATGGACAGATCAACTGTATCGTTTGGGAGGTGGATCTACCACCACTATTTTCGATGAGGAGTACCATGCTTGGTGGAGTAGACAGCTACCCACCATCGAGGAGTATCCGTATGCTAGGTTGGAATTTCGCCATGACCCATATCTAGTGCTCCTTCCCAGTGGAGCTTGGGGTAAGATAGGTGAGTATATGTTTTTTATTTTGTTTCATTTTTTTTTAATTATGAAAATATTTGAACATAAAGATATATTTTTGGTGTATGAGTCTTAACAATACCTTATGGACCATGAAACAAATATTGGATCAAATAGAATTGCTAACCAACCTCTATTGAGACGACATAAACCACAGCCTGAGGAAGGAAATGAGGCCACCTTGGATACCCTATAGGAGAATATCCAAGTCTTGACCATGGGAGTACTAGTTTATCGGATTGAGTGTCTACTAGAGCGAATGCAAAGACATGTAGTAGGAGTACCTGCTACCTAGGTCAAACTACTCCGACAAGTGGCTACATGTGTCATGTGCTACAGAGACGCAATAACACTGGAGTATTGATGGTAGTGACAATTTTTGGATTTTGGATATCTCAGATATATCTATATCATCAAGGGTTATAAGCCAAATTTTGTATATTATGAGTAAGACTTTTGATGTGAGACTCACATTTTAACCAGGCTCACACATTTTTTGTACTATGGATCAACTTTTATATACTTGGATGACGACTTTATCGGATTTATTTACATTCTGTACAATGCTTATGTATGCTTTATGTGTGTGCTTACTTTTAATTATGATACATATGTCAAACTAATATGCAATTAGCCAACATATCAGTTATATGATTGCATTTTCTAGGAACATGTATGTACGTAATGAAATCAAAATGACACTATAACAAGAGTACCCTTAAAAATTTACGCAACAACACATGACACTAAATGTGATACATACCATTTAGCTGAGACACTACCAATTGCGAATCGCGATAGATAGTTAAATGCCAGACACCAATAGAGATGGATTCCAACATCAACTCAATCATGACACTATATTATGTGATATTATTAGTGACTGGACCGAGAGACACTCCACTTGAATTCACTAGTTGGCCAACTAGGTAATATATCACCCAAGGTGCGTAAGGGGTATTTCAAGTGTGACAAAAAGCTCTGTCAGCATAACCCAAAAACATGTGTGCAGATGTTGACATCTTTCGAACGAGCATAAAGCGTAATAAGCAAAAACCAATACTAGTCGAAAAAAAAAAGTAGATAGCATTCTAAGCTAGCTATAGTACAATAATTACAAGAGAGCCCTTCCCAGACATGAAGTCTAGGAAAAGTACCTCTTCCAGTAGATTCCATTTATGGACCCCGGGATGTTTCCGTCGAAACCTTCTAGCTCGTAAACCTCCTTATCGAGGACTTTCCTAATGATATAAGTACCAATCCACATGGAAGTGAATTTCCTATACCCTAATTCATCGTGATTCTAGTCATAGACTAACAATAGATCTCCCTCGCAGAAGATACGTGGGCGTATTGATTTATCATAATGGGCATTGAGGCATTTTTTGTTCACTTCAATGGCAGTAACAAAACCCCTCCTATGTTCGTCTAACTACTCCAAATATAAAAGGCATTCTTCAAGCTCGTCAACATATGGATGAAGTTCTACGACTAGTTTCAAAGATGGGATTTCACACTCGATAGGTAGCATTGCTTCAACTCCATGTACAAGTTGGAAAGCTGTAAATCCTATTGCATTCTTGACGGAGGTTCAGTAAGCCCATAGAGATGGATAAAGCATAATATGCCAATTAGACCTATGTTTGTTCACTATCCTCTGCAACATGGTTTTCAAAGACTTATTGATTGCTTCTACTTGTTTGTTTTCCTGAAGATAATACGGTGAAGAGAAACCATGGTGAAAACCAAGTTTCTTGGCCAACTCTGCCATCATCTTGTTTTGAAAATGAGTGCCATTGTTAGTGACAATATCTCTTAGGATACCAAAACAGGCAATGATTTGATTGAAAACAAAGTGTTCAGTAGTTTCACCATCGCAACAAATGGTAGGCATGGCCTCGACCCACTTGGTGAAGTAGTATGCAACCACAAAAATGTATTTATGGACGCTATCCAATGTCGGATTACATGTTGTACAATCAATCCCCCACTTGTTGAAGAGATCGATAATGATAACTGGGTATAAGGGAGCAGGATTCACGCACATCATTTTCGTAAACATTTGACACGAATGGCATGCCTTGATGGCCTCAATACAATCTTTAAATATCAAAGGCCAGAAGTATCCAACACACAAAATCTCTTGGGCTATAGCAAGCCCGGATAAATGACCACAACAAAGATCACCATGGAAATCATTCAAAACTTTTTCAACATCTTCACAAATTAAGCAACATACGAGGATCATGTCAATACCATAATGATATAAAGTATCACCGATGATAACGTAATGTCTTGACTGATGACGTATTTTATTCCTTTGTTCACAGGTAGGCTGAGGTGGGGCCCATTGGGTTGGAGGGTAAACTAAAATATCACCACACCGGGGTTCATCCGAGCTAATGAGGAAAATGTGTTCATCAGGTAATGACATATTTTCTACCAATCCTTCATCTTCTTGGGGTAATTCCAACATCGACTCGAAAAATGCCAAGGATTTCTTTGATTTTGCAGATGCAAACCCTAGATTGAATTCTCAAAGGATGAAAATCCACTTATTATACTCCCCCCCAATGATTCTTTGAGACAAGATATGTTGGAAAGGATTAACATCAGCTATGGAAATGGTTTTCCTAAGAAGAATGGAATGTTGAGGTCGTTGAACTACATGGACACAAGCAAGTGCCAATTTTTCAACATGCAAGTACCTTAGCTCAGGGCCAGAGAGATTCTTACTCAAGTAGTAAACTACATGTTCCTGGTAGGAATCGTCTTCCCAAACCAAAACCATACATACAGTTGATTCAAATGATGATATATATAAAAGGAAATCTTTGTTGAAATTGGGAGGACTCAACAATGGGCAAACATTAAATCCCTTTTTAATGCATCAAAATATTTATGAGCATTACCATCCTATATAAATGGGACCCCCTTCCTAATCACATGAAGCCATTAGTGAGCTTAGTGTATTTAGCAATGAATCTATGTATGAAGTTTTCTTTTCCATGAAGGCTCTGCAGTTGATTCAAGTTTTGCAGGTGAGGCAACTCCACTATTGCTTCTACCTTAAGCAGATCTACCATTATACCATCTTTGGACACAACAACACCTATAAATTGACTTAACTCAACATAGAAGATACACTTATGAGGATTCAAACAAATCCTATAATACCGACACCTATCAAAGATAACTCACAACTGTTTGGATGATCTGATCTCTTCCCCAAATTAGCTATTAAGTCATCTAAGTAGGCCTCAATAATCTTCTTGATGTCGTGAAAAGTGTAAGACAAGGCACGTTGAAAGGTGTCTCCAGAATTCTTCAAACCAAATGGCATCTTCCTATAATCGAAAGTCCCCCAAGGACATATAAAAGCAGTTTTGTGTTGATATTTGGGACATATATGAATTTGATTATACCTAGAGAAGGCATCCATGAATGAGAAGATCTCATTACCTACACATTCAACAATGATCTAATCGATGAATGAAGTGGGATAGTTATCCTTAGGAAAGGCTAAGTTAAGGCCCTGAAAGTCAATACAAACATGATTGTTTCCTTATTTCTTATCAACGTGTACCAGATTGGATACCCACTCAGTCAAGGGGACAAGATAAATAAAAATTTTCCCGAAGTAACTTCTCAACTTATGCTTTGACAAAAGCATCATTTTTGGGGTTAATCGGTTTTATCTTTTGTCGGACAGGTTTGGAATGAGGGTACATCTTAATCTTTGTTCAACAATAGATGGATCAATTCCCAACATTTACTCATAAGACCAAGCGAAAACATATCTATATTCTTTAAATAGTGTTGTATATGTTTCAATTTCATTAGGTGAACAATCAACACCAATAAAGACATTTTCAACAATGCCCGGAGTCTTGGATATATTGATGGGAATGGTTTTAGAAATATTCACCATATTCCCTTGAACATAAACTTGGGAAGATGCGAGAGGGATCCCATACCATTTCATAGGACCTGTATTGATGGTTCCATCTATGTCAATCCTTAGGTCACTTTCGGTTGGAAATAATGATGCACGTTGATTCATATATCTCCAAGGCCTATCCCCTAATGACATTGCCTCGAGAATTGCTTCCTCAAAAGGAAAAACTGTATCTAAGGGGTCGTGACAAGGCAGAGAACCGACAACCCAAATGAGCAGAGAGTACTAGTCAGTAACTTCCAAAATGGAATCTAGACCCGCATGGTCTGCTTCATTTGAAATAGTGGCCTAATAAGCTACCTCAGTCGCAGACAATGCCTAGTTCATCCGACTACACCTAGCTTCAAATGTTGGAAACTTCCAAGTATCATTAAAATAAGAAATCTTCAGCTCATACACCTTAGCTACGGAAGTCATGGAAACAATATATATTGCATGTATCAGAGCTGCATTTGCATGCAAGTCAATGTGGGTAGGTTAAAGGTTCCCATCAATGTAGGATACATCCTCGCACCAACATTTTCACAATCCTTCACGGAATGTCTTACTAGGGGAATATTGGTACCATTTTTATGGATGGAGCCATTAATACAGAATTATGGCTGATCAATGCTGACAATCTTTCCATTATTTGGAAACCTAATGATACGAAAGATTGGAGATACTACTGCCATCATCGCTTGGGTACAACTTATCCCTAATAACATATTATAATCAAGTGCAGTATCAACCACCTCCACTTCTACCATGACTATTCCCCCCCCCCCCAGCTTTATTGGGAGAGTCGATATTATTCCATGAGGCTTGAACAAATGGCCATCGAAATCCTTCAACATTGTAATAGGAGCAACTACCTCAGGTGACCCGATATCCTTACAACATGATAAAGTCAACATGTAAGTGGAGGCACCCTCATTAACAATAGTGTGGTGTATATTTGACTTACCAAATGTGACTTGGATCTGGAAAGTTGTAATGGGGTAGACGGGGCTTCCAATTCTAACAATTGAAAGCTATAACCTGGCTACCTATGGGATCAAATTCTCCTAACACTGAGAGCAAGTTCCTTCTTTGGGTTGGAAAACTCTACCAAACCTCGAGAGTGGACATTGCACAAGGAGCTTGTGTCGGATCTTCCACCATGCTATAATTATGGGTAGCGCGTGCATTAGGATTGTACGTGGATTTCTTGAAAAAACCTTTCGATATTCTAGGCATAGCATCGTTAGTTGGCTTCTCTATGTGTAATGGGTCAGCTACATTAGATTCAGGGGTTTCCTTTCCCTTGGATCCAGATGTAGTTGAATCATAAGACTTACTTTTTGTCTAGAGGTTAACATATTGCTCGCACATGAAAACTTAACTTTGGCCTATATTTCCCCCTTGAGAGGAGGCACCCTAATTTCCCCCTTGTAAGGATCCAAGGTTGGGTTGGGTCGTAGCAATCATCTCTTGTCGTGGTTTCATAAATGGGTTATTTAACACAACAGGCTGGGTAGATCCTTCTTGTTGTGCCAACAATTTCTAGGCCATTTCCATCTTAGGTCACTTATAGGTTAAATGATCTTCCTTGCATTAAAAGAAAGTGAATTTTGTTTTACCATTCTCCTTCTTTGCCCCACCAACATTATTGTTGTTGGTATTATTATTTTCATTGTTGCTCCCATTGTTCCCATTTTTCTTATTCTTATTATTCTTCCCTTTGGGCTACTGGTTGCCCTTTCAACTGGTTGTTTGTATTGAAAGAACATCCACAGGACGGTTGGTAATTGGGTTTTGTGTGTTGTTCGGGGAAGCTTCCACTGAATTTTGACCAACAAGGTGCATAACCTGGATAGCTACAGTATTTCCTACTAAACCAATCACACCATCGACATGCGATCTAGGCACAGGTTTGGTCGAATCAGCCTCCGTTAGAGGAGAATTAAGAAAAATTTCATAAATCATTATGGACTAAACGTAAACTAAGTCAAGTTGCTAGACTTTAATGATGGATTTCTCTTTAGTTTGCACCCCTGAAAGAGCCACGTATTTCACAATACAAGTTTGTAATGACTTGATAAACCAATTGATTAAAAACTCATCAGGATTTTGGGCCTTAACCAGACTATGTCTCTTCTGCCATTCATGAATGTGGTCGGAGATGTGGGTGGACTTATCTTGAGGAAATGAAGCCAACAGTTCAATAACAGTCTCATAACGAACTGGAAGCTGAAAGTGATTGAGGAACGTCATCACAACCGAACTAAACGTTTTGAAAGAAGCACGTGACAGCTCATACCATTTTGATTTCATCCTTGTTAAATTCCACTGGAAAATCCATAATCTAATGGAATCATCCATTAGAGAATTAGATGAACACCAGAAATGAAAATTCATCATGTGGTTCACCAGATCTTCCTTTGATTTTCCTTCAAATTTTAGGATGTCTGAAGGTAACTTAGTAGGGAGCAGTGGCTAACTGGGGTCATGTATGACCGGATCATTGGTTAACTTAGTTAAGTCAAGCAAATTCAAAGTGGCCAAGAAAGGAAAAAAAAATTGAGCCATAGAGGTCCAGGATCCAGGAGCATTAGTATCCCATTGATTCATGTTAACATTAGGTTGTCCTGGTATGTATAAAGGTCTAGTATTGGTGAAAATCATAATATATTTTCCAAAGTTATGACCAAATTGAGGTTATACAAAAGGTTGAGTAAAGCCCCCAAAAGTACCCCCATCCCTTCGATAGGATGGATACCCAGTAAATAATTAATTGTTGCTAAATTAACCATACTTGAGCCTCCTAACCCAAAAAAAGGGATGTTCCCATGTGGAGAATTATACTCCCAGGGGAATTCATTACTAATGCCCCCTAGGATGAACATACCACTATGCAAGATGTTATATGCAAGGGGAGTACTAGTACCCATGCCTCCCAATGACAGGAAAGGAAAACTTATCTGAGGTAGGATGGAGCCAACAACAACTCCAGAGATGAGGGATGGGTTTGGCAAGGATATTTGTCCACTAAAAGGTAGAAAATTATGGAGAGGTATTTATGGACCACTACCTGAAGCAGTAGTATAAGTAGATGAAGGAGATAATGAAGTAGGTATTGAATGGAAACCGGGAAAATACATACCAAAAGAAAATGGGTTTGTACTTTGTGGACCATACGAAGGTCCTCCAGTAAGAATCATTAAAGATGGTGGACTCCATCTAAAACCTACAACGGATGATGCATTCACACTTACTCCCCCAATATGAGTATAACTAACTAAGGGAGTAACCTCCCTAATATCAAAATCGTCTCCAATTCTCTCCATAACAACCCACTGGGATAACGGATCACTCTACCTAGGAATATAAAACTCAATTCCTTGGTTGGAACTATGACTCTGCAATGGGTTCAAAAAACCTAAAGGATATGAGATATCCTCAATAAAATGAGGTCCTAAGTTCTCCTCTAGCTAAGAAGAAACAATTGGGGGAGATTTATCTAACTGATCCTTAGCATCACTAAAATGTCCTCCTTCGGATGAGGACTTAGATTTAGTAGCACTAGAGGTGTTTTTTTTGTTTCTTGTTTGATGTTGGGTTCCTGATTTTCTTCCTCTTCCCCCTAAGGGGGTGGATTATTGTAAGCCAATATTCACCTAGGTGCATGGAATTCTCTCTGTTCAGGAGAGTGTCTTTGAATTTTTTTAGACCTGCACAAATATTGATTGGCCATGGTGGCTCGCGGAAGACTCAAAGGAGAAAATCTACAAAATAAAACAAAAACACACACTAGAAAGTTCCTAAGAGATTTCAACAAGTAGAACTACTATTCTAACGGTAAGTATATAAATATTGAGAACTAAATACCACTTAGTGAAGAGTAGAAAAATAGGGGACTTATGAAGGTCATCCTGGGATGATTAGGGCCCAATTCCAACTAGTGAAGATCGAGATACACTTACCCTACTCAACCAAACCAATAACCGGGGGTGCAAGCACTTGCCTTCGACAAATACCCTCCCAAGGAGCTGGGTTGGAGATTCTATGCCTATCTCAAGTGTCGCAAGATATCCCCCTTGCATCAACCTATGTGGAACCTAGGATAAGAAACTATGGCTACCACTTCACGTTAGGTATTCAATCGAAACTGTCATTGGAAAGGGCTTATGCGAAGGGGCAGGGAACGTAGTACACAAGTTCTAGACCCAAAGCTGTCAATGATTAGTGGTGTCACCCCGAGGACTTACCACGCCTGAACAACTCCTAGACACACATAACTCCACTAATCCAAGCACCAGGGGACAATCTTTCCACTTGGACTAACTTTGTTGACGTTGGTTTGAGTGGCGCTTTCCCAACAAGTACTTCACGCTACTAATGGATTTTTTCTCTCTTCAGTGATCCTAATTTCCAATATTATGTGACTCTGGAGGAGTTTACTCACAATCCTGTCTCCAAAGTCCTAACACTAGACTATTAAGTGAGTTTCTACAAAAGAAAAACTTCCCTAGTCTTTTCGAATTATTATGCTTGTTGAAAATAAAAATTAAGAACACTTTTCAATGAAGAAAACTTGTGCAACTAAAGAGATACACAAACTAATGCACAGGTCCCTCTTTCACTGAAAATGAAGCACCCTTAGTCTCCTAAAATGCACTTTTCATTTTTCAACGTCTTTTGATGTACATGCAAGTCCTAAATTCAAAATATGATTTCAATTCCAAATACAAGCTTTCAAATGCACAATGCAACTTTAGTTTATCAAATGCAAATGGAGACTGAAATTTACACACTAAATGCAAGTTCAATCCTAAAGTGTAAGTGCAAAACTACATTTTAAAGTGCAAATGCAAATTAAATTTTATAAACATATGCAAGTTTAACTTTGAATGCAAATGTGAAATTCACTTGGTATACTAGTTCAAATTCAATCCTAACATGCAAATGAGGACTCAATTTAACATTCACATGCACTACACAAACCAAATGCAAAATAATTTTTTAACTTTTTGATGCAAAATGCAAAGGTATACTTCAAATGAAAACCTGATACAACCATGAAACAAAGATACACTTTTTGTTTTCAATGCAAAATGCAAACCCAAATCTTCTAGTGACTCTTGCAATGTACCCAAATCAAAACCAAGTCTATGAAATGACCCAACTTTGTTTTTATTTTTCAAATAAGAAACACGATTTTAACCATGAACAACTACACAAGAAAATCAATGCAAAAATCCTCTAATATACTTATCAGACTCATTCAAACCGGCCACAAACACATGATTGTTCAGTCATACTAGATTGCAAGGTTGAGAAAAGTATACAAGACCACTCTTAGTCTTAACAAGCAAAAATGACCTAATGGGCTACAAGGTTTGGTAAAGCTCGATTTTTGCACCCAACTAGTGCAATCAGGGTCATACAACAACACAGATATGCCCTAAGCTTCCACCTCAAGGATTACCAAAAGCATAAAGAGAAAAAGAAGTCTAAACACAGGAAGACTTTTAAAAAGGCATTTCACTCAAAATAAATCAAAAGGACAAGCTAAAATTGACCATAGTTCAAACACACTACTTCTGAGAGGTCACCAGAAGACCCAAAATGATTGGGCACTTTCAAAATCCTTCAAACAACTGAATTGATAGGGTAAAATGTGAAAACATCACACCCTACAGGAAAATTTGCAACTAAACTCTGGTTGACAACGCACCATTTGCAACTGTTCAATGGATTGACAATGAATTTCACGATAATTCACTACTGTAAGTGCCATTAACACTGAATAGGTACTAAAAGGTTTGAAAATCAAAATCAAACTCAGAAGAAAGAAAAAATAGAGATGTCTACAAAGGTCTAATACCAATCCAAACCTATAAAAAAACTCAGAATGACCAAGCAAACTAAAGGAACTGACCTAGAAACCCTAAAGTAGATGGTTTCTCCCCAATGGAGTCACCATTTCTTTTGTTAAGGATTTCATCCAAATGACTGGGGTAATCACCAACGTATTGGGTTTAACTCAAATAGACAAACTAGGGTTGAAAAGCAATCAAAAAAGACTCATTGAGACCAAATGCACACAAATATAATCTAAGAGATTATAAAGAAGAAGTCAGTGTACCTTGTTTATGACGGATGGTCCTAGCTTTCTTTTTCTTCAATCGGACTTTCTCTTGTTCTCTGACCTGCAAAACAACCATAAAAACCTTCCTAAAACAAATTGGCTTATAGAAATAACGAAATTCAACTTTAACATCAAATAAATCTAGTTAAATGAAATGAACTTCAAAGTATGAACCAAACACAAACAATGAGAAACACTGAATTTGGGAAGGGAAAGATGTCCAATATATATTCATATAGCAGAAAATTACAAGTTTACCTTAATATGCCAGGCACCTTAATTACACGGCGTTTTACGATGAGTTATCTGAAAGTCACCCATGTTTTCCTAGACATTGTATAAGCATAAAAAATGTCCCAATTATGATTGTCGACCCCCCAAATAACCTCTGCAACAGTTATGTAATCAAACGTTATGTACAACATTATAACAGAAAGTTGACATACATGACAATATGGTTCTATTTTTTTACTTTTAGTAGGCTTGTCTTCGTTTGTTTAATTGTATTTTTATCTGCATAGAGATCAATACTCAACAAATTTTGCTTTTTGTGTACACATGTCACATGGATTTGTCATAAACCACTTGCTCCCATGCATTTTTGGCCTTCCTTTTCAACTCCATATTTTCTATATATTAAACTAACAAAACACTAAATTCCCAAATCTTCCAGCCTTGGCAGTTCACTTTTGAGCCATTTACAGAACTTACAACAACATTCGACATGTATGTGCCACTGATTTTTTGTGACTTTATTGGCCCTTAACATTGTTAATTGAATAAGAACACATGTGTTTAACTGCATAGACCATTAGGATTTGGATTCCTAAAAAAATCCAGGTTGATTGACTTAGTTCATAAATAAATTCCAGATTGACTAAGTTTTGTTAATTTTGACGTTTTCTACAATGATTCTGTAATTTCTCAACTTGTAGGGAATCTTTAAAATAATATGTCTACAAATTCTGATGTTTATTGAACTTTTCATCTTTGTATTTTGTCTGTAATGAAAGCTTACATACAACATTGGAATAGAAAGTTCAAATACATGATAATATGGTTCTATTTTGTTGTTTCCAATAGGGCTATATTCCTTTGTTTAAATTTATTTTTATTTGCATACATAAGCATAGATTGCAAGCTTGTTTTCGTATTCCTTAATTCAACATTCACTTCAATAGATACAAGCACATGATATATCTAGTCTATATATTTTGCATTTAATTCCAAACATAGGATAACATAATCTTTCTCCATAACATAGCCTAGATACTCACTAAAATTGATTGCTTTGAGCACATAATGATCAACATTTCATTATTTTCTGATGTTAAGAGTTTAAGTTAACAAGTTCATTGCTTCTGACCTGTAGGTGTATGCACTAATAGAGGTTTCTTTTTGCAAATAAACTTCAGTAGTTTTCCTTTTTGCAACTAAACTTAAGTAGAAAAATGGTGGTACTGGTCAGGTATGCATAATGGTGTATCCAATTACATTGCTATTATACAGACATAAAATTGTGTTTGCAAACTTATACCCAGTTCTATCTTCGAAAATTGTTTTCAAGCATCAACTTATTATATTGGGATTGTTTCTCACCTGACATAGGTGTATGGGTTAATAGAGGTTTCTTTTTGCAAAAGTGCTTCAACTATTTTTCTTTCTACAACTAAACTTCAGTACAAAAACAATTTTTTTGGCCAGATATTATGCCAAATTTGCAAAACATTTGGCTAATTTATAACATGTTGCATCAGTTCTCTTCTTTTAACATCAAATTCAAGACATTTGGCTGATTAAGAGGGTTCATTTAAGATTTTCACCATATATTAGAGCAAATTTGGGGTCTAAAATGGGCCTTATAAGAAAACGATCCACCTCGTAAGAAAACAAGCCATTGAATTCAAGAACCAATAGAATTTCAAGAAAGAGTCAACCATAATGGTTGAGTTGACATATTTGACATTAAAAAAACTACTTTTTTAATCCGTATTTTCAACATATATCCCTGTCATTTTACTCAAATTTCGAGCAGGAGCACTCATTGGACACGGAATTAAATTCTGCATCCAATGAGTATCCGCACGGCACACTTTTGAGGGACCCCACCCCACGAAAAATGATAAATTCATAAAAAAAAATGTGTTGCTTCACGAAAAACGAGAAATACATTAAAAAAACGAAAAAAGGTGTTACTTTGAAAGTAACACATTTTTTTATGTATTTCTCATTTTTTGTTTGGTGAGATCCCTCAAAATTATGCCGTGTGGGTACTCGTTGGATGCGAAATTTATTTCCGCATCCAACGAGTGCTCCCGCTCGAAATCTAAGTAAACTGACAAGGAGATATGTTGAAAATATGAAGAAAAAAGTAGTTTTTTTCTCTTTTCCTCCAAAATTCATAAATATTATTTTATTATCTTATTATTTTCCTTAGGAGGCCCATTTTAGAACTCAAATTTGCTCTAATGGTTCTTCTTTTTTTAAACATAGTTAAAATAATTAATTGATTAGAACAAGGCCTTATGTTTTATAAACATGTTATTTGCAATAGAAAAAATTGAGCCAAGCCTTTTGTCTTTTACACATGTCATTTGTAATAGAAAAGGTCATTGGACAACCAAATATGTCTAGGACTTCTTGAAATGCCCTCCATTTTTTAACATAGCATGGGGTAACTCATAGAGCATTTATTATTCCAATTTTTCTAAAAACTTCCATTCAACTCTTTGCTTTTAACATCCTATTTGGGTAACTAAGGCCAGTATTTTTTACCGTGATATAATATCTATGAAAGCTCTTTTCTTTTTACTATTCCATTTGAATTGAGAAAGCTTATTCTACCAAATTCAAAGTCGTTTTATAACATCTTATTTGGTAGGTGTGAGGGTATCTAGAATACCAAATTTATCTTATTTTGTGTCATCTCATTTGGTAGATGTTTTCTGTATCTATTATGTGAAATTTGTGCAAGTGCAAATTTGGAGATGTTTTATTTTTCCCAATTCTCTAAATAGTTTGTAGCACGATAGGTCGATGTTTTTTCTAAATTTTTAAATAGTTCATTATTGCAAGGTAGGCCAACATTGATTGCCTGGAGCCACCCATGGCAGATGATCGAGCAAAGAAGATGATTCCAAGTTTCCATAGATTATTGTCACCAAACCAAATATTATATTCCCGAGAAGCATAAAATAGATGTTGTAGCATCTATACGAACTAGTTTTGGCATGCAAATCTGTACCATGAAAACTATATTCATGTCAGATTTTGTACTAGTCTTTTAAGGATCCGGTCAAAACAATGAAGATATGAAATGGGGGCTAGAAACAAAAGTACTTATTTACAAATGACTAGAGATAAAATAACCTTCATCTTCTATAAGCATTTTCCACTATGGAAATGAAATGTTATGAACTTTTAATATTGGAAAATAACTCAAGATTGCTTGGTTATGATGCTTGTATGTTTATTTCTGAGACTTGGTTCTTTGCTTTCAAGATTTATAAGAGAAGGCATCTATTTTAATTTGCTAAGATAATCTACCTACTATCATTTTAGATTCCTCTTGCAATATTTTAATATGGAAAATTGTGTGATAGTGAAATGCACTTCTTTTGAGGATACTAGAAATTGTTCACAAAATGGATTTTGGACAGGTCACTATCATCACATTGGTAATGAATTTAAGCTCAATAGACCTATCTATAATCATTGTTATTACCTTATTATGTTCTATATAGTGTTGTTATCTTGATTTGGTCAGATGAATGGTTGCTTGTCTAATAAAAAATGTTTGAAATCAAACTCTCAAACTAAATGCTTTCTAAATGGTTTCTTTGTATTTGTTGACATAATTGAATATGTTTAAGTTATTATTTTTTTTTTAACAGAAACGGATATAAACTTTGTATTAAAGGAAAAAAAGGGCTACATCAAGGTGGGGAGACTGCACCCACAAAAACGAGGGAAATAGGCACCTCCAACCAGTGTTCTTAAGATCAAAATTTAACAGTAATTCTTAGGATGACAGGACAAAACAAAGATTAAATACATATTGCTATATTGCCGCTACAGAGTAGATAAAACCTTCTACGGAATAGAAAAAAACATGCAGGGTGACTCGTGCTTAAAAATTTTCTGAGAGACGAATCTTTTTCATGCTGCCAGCTTCGGAGTCCTCCTTGTCCTTCAGCCCTGTGATCGTAGCTGGACTGTTTTCTTTGCTGCTCCGAATGCAATCAACCTTTGCTTCTACAATTCTCAAACAACTATGCAGAGATTCAATCTTTCCCCTGAGCTTCTCGTATTATTCCTTAGTTTTCTGTTGTTGTTGCTGGCTTCCGAGCTAGAGATCTGCGTGAGGTGAGAAAGTGCCTTCTTAAGCTCAGTGTTTTCCCCCCAAAGCCAATTGACTTGACCTTCAATATCTTGGAGATGCGAGAGCAGCCTAGGGGAGGGGCTTTCCCTGCCAACCGGGGAGTCCGGATTCACGAGCCCAAAACTGTCGCCCACCACCTTCCAAGTTTTCCCAGCTTCGCTTGGACTGCTTCTCAGGTTGTCATGCTGCTGCAACCCATCCTGTAGGGAGCTCTGAAATTGAATTCCCCCAGAATTCTGGATCTTATCAACCTCAATGGGACGCCAAAAGCGACCTCCATCAAACATGAATCCATTCTTAACCGGAATTGCAGTATGTCCGCGCAGACCCCACTTCCTGATGATTCCTAGTTTCGCCATTATCTTCATTACGACGAACATGCTTCATAGGGACTCTGGAGGGGTGGAAACCTTCTGTCTCTCCGTTCCCAGGACCCAGCTTTTCCTCAATGACAAAGGGATATCGATTATGCCCGATATTTGTCCTGCAACACTTGCACTTCAACCCCAAAGGGCAAACGCCTGTATTCAAACCATTATTACCGCAATCCATGCTGAGCCAAGGTTTTGTTTGCTGGAACCAGGGTGAAATCAGAATCCAAAAGGAGCGAAGAAGGAAGGTGGTGTTATGTCCGCCACCCCTGTGGTTCATATAGCCCGAGTCACGTCTGCTGCCTGCTCGCAATAAAGCCTCGCATGCGAGCCAGGTGTGGACAGTCTGCGAGCGTCGTCAGAGGGGCAAGGTAGGTGAAGAAAGGATCTGAAGGATATTTCTCCTCTGCTCGAGGTTTATGTGGCCGGGTAGATGACGGTTCTCAATAAATGCCATGAAATAAGACAAGAACTAAGGTACCCAGGCCTTTAGAAGTTGGTTGCCATTGCGATTTACGATCCCACAATTCAAATTGGCTCCAAGGTTAGCCAAGGTGTCTGCCACATGGTTGTTGCGCCTCAGGATGTGGTAGAGGGAGATGGAGGCCATGTTCTTAGCCAAAATGAGGAAGAGAGTATGAAATTTTGAAGTTGGAGTGTGGTACTTCTTGAGGAGAGCTCAGGCTTTCTTGATTACTAAGAAGGAGTCTCCAATCACTAGGACACTCTGAATATTATTTTCCTTGACAATAGTTAGGCCTTGAATCAAGGCAAGCCACTCCGCCTCATTGTTCGTTTTTCTGACTAGACCCCAAGCGTAATCAGTCTTTTTGTTTCCTTCAGGGTCTAGGAGGACCCCCCCCGCACTTTCCAACCCTGTTTAAGTTATTGTTACTATTGAGAATCTAGATTGATTTTTCAAACAATGCTTAAGCTTGCCTTATTTATGAACATTTGCTAATGGAAGAAAAATGTGCTCTTGTTTCTCTCATATTGGAAACAAGTTTCTATTTTATATTGTGTGAACTATGTTATAGAACTAAATTTCTGAAACGAATATAATTCGTTTACAGTTTACTGAGTAAATACCCAAAGTAAATAGGATAAATAATCCATGAATAAGTATATAAATGAATATGTAATACATAAGAGATGATGATTTTATAATACATAGCATAACATTTAAATAGTCCTCTCATGACTAAATGTGAAAGGATGCAACATTTCTTTTAATGTTACAATTAATTCATTTAATTATTAATTATTATGAATGTTTATTGATATATTTATATATTATTTTATGTTTGTAACATTGCCTTCCTCTTCTGAAATGCTTTGTCCTCAAATCATATTGATGACAAGGCTTACCTCTTATTTTCTTGCTTGTAATGTCATCTGCGTCTTTTGTGCTGGTAGTTGTGACACTTGATGAAACGAGACAATATGAATTACGAATTCCCAAGTAAAAATGTCGCATTATTTGTGAAGTGGTTCGTCCCAGGTTAACCTTCATTGGGACCCTTTGCTAATTGATTTGTTGGATGGAACTTCTCTTTTTATGCTCCAATAGATTTTGTTGAATTTGTCTCCATTCTTTTCTGAAATCAGAACTCATTTGTTTATGTTCCTTTTGACCTTGTCGTTGGTTATAATGACTTTTATAATTTGGATGATGATAAGTTAATTTGATCTCTTGTGATTGTTTGTTGAAGGCTTTGACTTTTTATATTTTTTGTAATAATTGGATTGGGTTTGTGTTTGTTCCTTTTTCTAATGTCTGGAATTTTTCTTCTGAAGCCTTCTTTGTTTCAACAAAATCAGTCATTGTTTCTTTATTGACCTTTGATTTCTTGTTGGTAAATTGCTATATCCTTTCTTGTAATGAATTTTTATCATGCTTTAGCTTCTTAATTTGTGTAAGTAAAGTATGATTATGATGCCTTAAGCGAGAAAGTTCATCATTGTTCCCTGAATTTTCAACCGTGTCCATAAGGTCTTCGTTCATTGATTCTGCTTCTTTGATTTGCTCGAGCAATCTCTGGTTAAGGTTTCTTAAGCGAGGGTTGTCTTCATCTTTTTCGGACAATTTCTTTTTGAGACCTTGGATTTCTTGTTCTAATTTTTTTTGTCTTGCTTTTTGTTTTCTGACTTCCTAATTTTTTCAAGTAAATTTTGACTATGATTTTTTAAATGTGATATTTCTTCATCCTTCTCTGATAATATTTTCTCTCTCTCTTCATTAGCTTGTTCCAACTTTCGATTTTGATTTTTTTGGCGAGAGATTTCGTTATTTCGTTCTAGTAAGTTGTCGTCACTTTTAACTTCTCATTTTGTGTGATTATTTCCTTAATACTCTCTTTTAGGCGACGATTCTCCTTCTCTGTTAACCCATTAAAAAAATTATGCTTCTCTATATCTAATTGTACTTGTATATTAATCGCTTTATAATGTTCTAACTTGCCCAATACTGCTTGTAGTTGCAACTGCATTTCTGAATCTATATGAAAGCACTGAGTGTCATTGGGAAGAGAAAGATAGTTGATTCTTCTTCGAATTCTTTGGCTCTTAGAGCCTCTTGTTTTGGTTCCAATCCTCATAGATTGAATGACGTGCCTTGAATCTCCATAAACCTGTAGTTTTCCAATGTTGAGAGTGGAGGCAATTTCAAGGGAGTGGTACAGAGCAAGCCACTCGGCTTCATTGTTTGTTCTAATGCCTAATCCCCATGAAAAATCTCCAACTTTGTTTCCTCCAGGATCGAAGATGATCCCCCCTGCACCTGCCTCCCCAGGGTTCCCTTTGGAATCCCCATCAAAGAAGATGGTATGATTTTCTTGTTTCATCCACCAATTTTTGAAAGAGAGCTTGTCTTTCCTTATCTCCCAATCATGACAGAAGGTAGAATTTTTGGACTGAAGAGAACTCACTTTGATGAAATCTTGACACCACTGGAATTCGGTCCAGGATAAAGCTTCCTGGGATGGGATTGTTACCCCCTTTGTAGATAGGGACTCAGACATGAAGGAGATAGATTTGTTGGCAATTCTGTATTCGATAGTCTTTCTGTCTTCAAAAACTCTTTTGTTTCTTTCCAGCCAGATCTGCCAACATATATTCATAGGAAGTAGCTTCCGAATTCTTGCCATGGTTGGCTTAGTCTTGCTTCCTCCCGGTATGGTATTTATCCACCTGCCCTACATTTGGTGTATATGCCTGGGAATGATGGAGAACTTCGCATGAGTTCCAAGGACAGAGGCCCAAACTTGTTTGGAAAATTTGCAGTCAAGGAAGATGTGTTGGGCGCTTTCTTCTGCATTTTGGCACAAAGAACATCTAGAAGGGCCTTCGATACCACAAAGTTTGAGATTTTCTTCCGTAAGCAGCTTGTTATGGGCCAAAAGCCAATAAAAATAATTGATCTTGGGGATGCTATCTGAATTCCATACTCTCTTCCATCTCTTTTGTATGGGATTTCTATTTATAGTGAGGCATTCATATCCAGCTTTGACAGTGTAACTCCCCGCTTTTCCCCAACCTCTGTTGTCCTTGACCTGAATACTGACAGGGGATTTCCCATCAAGAAGATGAAGGAATTTGATGTAGCTTTCTGTTAAATTTTCAGGTGGGTCCATCTGCTTCCAGTCCTTCCAAGTTCCAGAAGGCTTCCAAGTAACAAAATCCTCTAGCTTCTAAATGCCTACATTTTGCAGCCAAATCTTGACGCTTTGAATTTCAGGAATGGATCCGAGAGGTTGATCTCCATTTATGTTGTCCTTCCAGAGATTGATTTTCCTCCCATTACCCGGAATCCAGTTTGAGTAAGGAACAAGTTGAAGGAAGAAGAAAGCGACATGTCTAGGAGAGTGGCGGTAAGCAGTTGAGAAGCTAGGGCACTACACCGACGGCGACAAGAAGGCGGAAGGTGCGGCCACGATGCAGTTGTAACCATTTTTTACGACTGAGGCTGTCAGAAGAGCGTGTGAGCCATGAGTGGCCCAGCAAGATGGCCTGGAGCAGGCGGAGCAAGCTGTCGACAACGACATCCAGGCTGGCAGTTAGCCACGCCAGTCTTGTAAACCTAAGGGTTTTGCTTATGAATTGTAAAGACATGACCTACGAGCATGATCTATAAATAAGGCACATTTTGTATGGGAAAGGGTTGTTGGGTTGTTAACTCTTTGTTTTGTAAAGCATTGAATATTGTTGAATCTTAAGCTTGAAGCTATTGTAAAGGCTCTACAGCTGAGTGCGCAGAGGCCTAATTGAGAGAGAAGAGAGTCTGCAGCTGAGTGCACAGACAAAGAACTCTTGTACCCTTCCCAAAGACTAATATAACAACAGTTCTTGTGGACGTAACCTCCATCTGGGGGGGTGAACCACGTTAAATACTGTGTAGTGTGATTGTTTGTGTGTTTACATTTACTTATTTGCTTACATTGGATGCTTGGACTCTCATTCATCAGTTGGTGTGTTAATGCTTTTATATGTATTCGCCATAGGAGAAAGATGGGAATGATATGTTAAGTATTGATGGAATGAATGAATGTTGAATGCTCAGTATTCCAAGTCTATGAAAGTATCAGTTCATTGAATAATCACATGTGTATGTAACGTTCAGATTGTATAACCCTTCCACACGCAACACCGGGTGCGCGCAGCAGTGTTTGTTTCATCTACTTGCATTCATTATAAGTCTAATTAATCTAAGGCAGTAGATGAATGATTAAGTGTCAAGTAAAGTCTTAAATACTGGTTAAGTTTGGGAGAGGAAGCGCATAAGTCAGTTGCGCTATCCTGTGACTCACACTCGGTCCGAACCGCACAGTCCGTGGATGCGTTGGTTGCGAAGGTAGCTTAGCGTGTGAAAGTAAGGACCGTGACGCAGTCTATCGTCACACAGTCCTCGGCTCGCAGCGCAAGTCTATTAGTGTGTTGCGTAGTAGTCCTGTCCGAACAACTCATCACATTGCTCTGGAAACCTGATTCCGAAGCACCCCCATAGCTTGGCCTCGAGTGAGACCTTAGCCTGTTCATAGGTTGTTGCCGAAAGGGCCGGTGAAAAGGGGTTCTGTTGGTTAAGATAAACCGCAAAGAACCTGGGTCTATATTGGAAAACCTCTAGATCAATTTGTAATCCAACAAATGGTTTCGTTGTCGCACTAAGAATCCGTGATGAGTTGAAGCCGTGATGTGCGAAGTAGAAGAGGTTGAGCTGGGCGTCGAATTTTGGTATCCAAACAAGAAATAAATTTGGGCTTGGTGTGACAAGACAGAAAGATATTTCGCAAGGAAAGAAAACAGACACCCACATCTCTCTGACATTCAGCGGTTGAATCAGTACTTGTGGAAAGATGTTCACGAAGTTTTCTGGGCGTCTTTTGGATGCGAGCTACACGAGTGGTTGTCAAGACTCGTAGAGCACATAAATTGCATCCCGCGAAGCGCACCGACCTAGTGGACACCGAAGCTCCTACAGCGCAGCCGAAAGAGAGTTTTTCAAAGGATTTAGAGGTAAGTATCTGAACAACCTCAATTTATAAATTAAAAAGCTTTTAGCCAAGAAAGGTGTTTTTAGAATGCAATAAAATATTTGCATATGTCATGGTAGACAGTACATATAGTGGTTCCTACGAAGAAATTCATAGCCTGAGAAGTGGAAAGAGATACAAGTTTGTCCCTAAGCAAACTACTAGTGGACCTGGACTCCGTGTAGACATGCATTCAAAAGCTTACCCTGATAGCCAAACCGCACATCTATCTTCCCCCTGTCAGCCTAATACACTACAAAATCCGTCGGTTGCACATACCGCGCCTCCCTTATCTCAGAACCCATCCGTCCAGAACCCACCGGTTGTGAACACCACGCAACCCACATTGCAGAACATTGGTACTGGTAACACCGCAGGAGCGGGTGCCCAGGCTATTCCGAATCAACCTAGTCAGTCTCAGGCTGTACCACTTCAGAACGTCCAACCTCAGATTATTATCCCTAGCACCACTCAAAGAACCGTGCCACCTCGAAGGAGGATGGTTGATGATATCAAACTGTCAATATTCAAAGGAACCGGTCTAGAAGACTGTAATGTCCCTTGTTAGTAATTTTATTAAAATGGCAATTTTTCACTTTTTTTCCCTAGTTCGACCTTTGACTAGTTTTGAGCTCTAGGTCCCCAAACTGCTCCAATTGCTCCCAAATATTTTGAGAAGGTATATGGATGATGTTAGAACATAAATATGTGTTTCAGGGATGCTTTTGGATATTTAAAATACTTCTGCAAATCCTCTTTCAATTATGGCCAATGTAGGGAACTTTACTAGTAATTTCCCTTTGACTAGTATTGGTCTCTAGGTCTCAAATTGACTCCAAATGCCTTCAAATATTCAAGGAAGGTGTATGAATGATATTAGGACTTGAATATGATGTTCAGGGATGAGATATGGCCACCAAAAGACCTATTCAAACTCTCTTAATATTGTGGACCAAGTATGCAATTTTACTAGTAATTTGGGGTTCAAATCCCCCTGGGGTAAGTACTGAAAATGGCTTCCCAAATGCCTCCAAACCCACTCGAAATTCTAAAAAGAGGTAGGGGATGTCTAAAGTATATTATTTAGGTCTCATGTGCACCATTAATTATTTATTAAGTCTGTTCTAACCTTCTCCCAAACAACAGCAAAAATCACTTATCCGACCCTTGGGGAAATGGCACCAAATCTCTCCCAAATGAAAATAAACTTAGCAAGGTGGCTTCAAATACTTAAGTGATGAACATGAAACTTGTAAAACCCATCAATGTCAGTCCATAAATCATAAATATATCATATAAAAATTCTTCCATTCAAAATAATCATCAATACATTGGCATACATCAAGGTAGTGGGGAAATGGCACTGTTCTTTCATTAAAAATGAGATTTATACATTTCTACTTGGAATTTAGACCTGAAACTTTCTGGAGATGAAGAAAAGAGTATTTAATTCATATTAAAAAATAAATTGGGCATGATAAGCTCCCCCAAAGAGTACAATATCTCACCAAAAACGCCCTACCTCAAGGATCAAGAATATGCCATCAAAACTGGAAATGGTTGAGAGAATGTGCTGCAATAGAAAAAACCATGAGCTGCCCTGTAGCTTACACCTGCAAATAAAAACTCCATTAAAGCTCCAATGAAAAGTCTGATTGGCCTTTCCAATTAACAACTTGGATGGGAATCTTTCACCCTCGAAATTGGCTAAGGCAAGAAACTAGTCATCCACTAGCTCTCCCTCTACACAAATGCAATTGCAAATTCTACAAATGATCAAAAGCTGGTTTCATTCTTTTTTCTTGACATTTATAAAGTTCTTATGTCCTCCATGGGTCGAATTCCTTCCAAGAGACTCATGCCAACTCAAGTTGGGAAGAGATTCCAAAGAACGCCACTTGTACAACAATTCCTAGTCTCCCACTTCCACCAAATCACATGTGGAAGCATATTAGCTGCCCTAACACCCTTGAGATCACTCTTGGAGTCTATTTTTAGCCCTGACATGTAATATATGTCATATGTCAGCCTTCAGGTCTGATTTGTGTCATAGGTGTCATAGCATCTTCATCATTGTTGTCATAAAGCTAGGGAATCTAGCCCAAGTGTCTCACTAGCTCCAAATTGCCTCCTCCTCTTCCATGGGAGTTACTCTTCCTCTATATTTCGACCTCATTGACTCATGCCAACTATTATTGACCTAATAATTCATCCCAAGAACATTAAGCTTCCCACGGATTCGAAATTGCAAGAAGAGGATGCCATGTGGCACATAAATTCTAGCTTGTGTGGGTCCCACTTCCTCCATGTGTCTTCATGATCAAATGCCACTTTGATTTTCACTTGTATATATTTATTTATCTCCTTTATTAAATATTTATGCCATCCTAATGTTCCAACATCATTTATTATCCCCATTATTCCAAATCCCAAAGCTTCCACCCCAAACCTAGGAAACTAGTAATTTTCCTCCTTGGCAATTATTTGACCTTTAGCATCAATTTGACAAACTCTAATGAATAGGGCCAATTTGCTTAGGCCATTGTGACCCAATGCCAAATTTGGGGCATGACAAATATTCCCTTCCCAATATTGCTTTTCATCTAGCAATTTCAAACATGGGTGTTGAAGAACCTGCTTTCTGTATAATTCTTTGAAGTTGCCATTGAATTGCCCAACCTTGAGTCTTTGAGTTTCCATGAAGATTTTAAAGAGGAACCACCATGCTTGCTGCTGCACTATTCTGATAAAAAACACTTTATTAAGTGGGAAATCCATCTCCCATACTGCTTGTTTCCCCAAAAAAATTGAAACCAATGAGGTAAAAATTATTCCAGGGTCCCATTGCTTGTATTGCACCCCAACAATTAAGAGTGCTCTCTAACCCATACCATCAGATAAGAGGATTCTTGTATCCCATTTTCTTGTATGCATTCTTCCAAACATCATGAGTACAAAATATATATCATCAAAGTACATAACACCATAATGAAAATGTACATCAAGGAGATGCTTCATCAAAGAGTCATGAAAGTGCTTATACCTCAAAGCAAGTAGACCACTATTTTCCAAGTGCATACAATCTTCAAGTGACCCATCAAATCTGCTCCAATGACATAGGTGAGGATCCCATGTCCTATAATTCTGCTCCAAAAGGATGTGATATGCATCAAAATATTCAGCCATGTATTCTTTCATCCAAGAAGTGAACGAAGAATCCCCACTAAAATCTGAACCAAATAATGAGCAGAAAAAACAAGGAGACTTCAAAGGACTCAAAGAAGTCTCACCCATACATCCATGAATGTGAGAATAATAAAGATATATCAAAGTATGTGGATGCCAACAAAAATGTTCTTCAATCATAAATTTATTCACCCAAGTGTTGGATGAAGTTCCTCCAACATCAAATGAACCAAGTGTTGATCAAGAAAAACCATGAGTCTTCAAGTGACTCAAATGAATATCATAGGTGCATCCATGTAGATGTGCATCATCATAAAGTAAAAAAGGATGATGCTGCAAATGTGAATAAGAATGTGCTCCAACCATGTCATCATAAAAAAGTAAATCTGGGAGTTCCATACTCCTCATGTGGCACCATAAAAAAGAACCCTTTCACCCATACTTCATTGAGACTAATGTTGCAAAGCATGTAATTGTAGGATGTAGGAGAATGAACTAACTCACCCAAATGATCAAAAAGTGCAGAAGTTTCATCATGGAAAGGATCCATATGGGTAGTATCATGCAGCTCCTTCAAAAGTGTGAAACCTTTGTCATAGATTGGTTCCAATGTAGAGGAATCATGCTCTTCTTTAAAAATTGCATAACCTTCATCAAGAGCAATTCAAGTTCCTCTTCCACCACATCAAGTGTTTGGATCTCTTCAAGTTCATCTTCGAACACATCAAGAACATTCAAATTTCCACATTTCTCATGATCCACCATGTCATGAGAATCCTCCGAACAATCTACCATTTGACAATTTGAAACATAGGAGGAAAAACAAGTATCTTACAACTTTTCAAGAAGTTGCTCATTTTGAATTGTGAGCTTATGATTATCCTCATTATTCTTCAAGTATGCATCATGTAACAATTCATTAAGCTCAAACAAATGGTTTCTATCAAAAAGTAAAGACATGAAATTACCTTTGATGTGGCACATTTCTCTTTGAATCTTCTCCATGTCTTCAAGGAAGGATGTTTCCTCCAATGAAGTAGCTCTCCAACAAGAATTTGACACCAATGCTTAAGTGTCGTGGAGAACGCTGAGGGACTCTTGGATCTTCTTTTCATTCATATTTAAGGACCCTTCAAGAAAATGAGGCTCTTGCAAACGAACCTCCTCATCTTCTTCATTTGTTCTTGGACCAACTTCATGAAGCTCAAGTGGTGATGGAAAAGTTGATCTTGGTTCTTCTTCAACTGCTACAAGGTCTTCATTATCATGCTTAATGGAACTTGGGCTTGCAGCAACACTATCAAAAGTGATCTCTATGTCACCAACATAGAGGTGTGAGCACCCATCAGTAGGTACTCCTTCATAGTTTAAGCATCAATCAGTAGATGCTCTTTGGTTCATGTCTAAGCTAGAAGGTGTCTCGATATGATCTTCCATATTTTCAATAGAATCTTCTCCATGATCTTGTGATGTCTCTTCTTTTTGCTCCTTCAAGCAAGCTGATGCATTTTGCCCCTTGTTTTCCTTAGGATCAATATCTTTGGAATCTTTTTTTGAAGAATTCCCAAAAGCTCTCCTCAAGTAGGACATCATTTCACTCACACATGTATGATACTCACTCCAAGGTTCTTTACAAGAAGGGCATAAACCTTTCTTTACTAACTCCACATCTTCATGTTTGGGCTTATTTGCAAAAAATGCATGAGCATAGTCTTCAAAAGACATGGCCTTTTGTGTATCTTCCTTCGAAGCAAGATATGCTTGATATTTTTTATATTGTTGGGGCAAGGTTTTATATGTTGCTCTCCATCTTTGTAACTCATCCATATAATTATCCTTTGGTGGTGTGACATACTCATATTTATCATACATAGGGTCATAATCATAATCATAATCTTCATTCCTCCTGAAATTGTAAGAAGTGTTGCATTATGGCACCTCTTCCTCAAACCATTCACATTCTGCTTCATATTGCTCATAAGCATTTGCATATTCCTCATAAGAATTGTACTCATAGGATTCCTCATAATAGTAAGACATGGCTGCAACTTATTCTTCAATGTATGATATTAATTCACAGGTCCAAGGACCATGCTCTGATACAAATATAATGTCCCTTGTTAGGAATTTTATTAAAATGGTAATTTTTCACTTTTTTTCCCTAGTTCGACCTTTGACTAGTTTTGAGCTCTAGGTCCCCAAATTGCTCCAATTGCTCCCAAATATTCTGAGAAGATATATGGATGATTTTAGAACATAAATATGTGTTTCAGGGATGCTTTTGGACCTTTAAAATACTTTTACAAATCCTCTTTCAATTCTATCCAATGTGGGGAACTTTACTAGCAATTTCTCGTTGACCAGTATTGGTCTCTAGGTCTCAAATTGACTCCAAATGCCTTCAAATATTCAAGGAAGGTGTATGAATGATATTAGGACTTGAATATGATGTTCATGGATGAGATATGGCCACAAAAATACCTCTGCAAACTCTTTTAAGATTCTGGACCAAGTATGCAATTTTACTAGTAATTTAGGGTTCAAATCCCCTTGGGGTAAGTACTAAAAATGGCTTCCCAAATGCCTCCAAACCCACTCGAAATTCTGGAAAGAGGTAGGGGATGTCTAAATTATATTATTTAGGTCTCATGTGCACCATTAATTATTTATTAAGTTTTTTCTAACCTTCTCCCAAACAGCAGCAAAAATCACTAATCCGACCCTTGGGGAAATGGCACCAAATCTCTCCCAAATGCAAATAAACTGAGCAAGGTGGCTTCAAATGCTTAAGTGTTGAACATGAAAATTGTAAAAATAATCAATGGCAGTCCATAAATCATAAATATATCATAGAAACATTCTTCCATTCGAAATAATCATCAATACATTGGCATACATCAATGTAGTGTGGAAATGGCACTGTTCTTTCATTAAAAATGAGATTTATACATTTCTACTTGGAATTTCGACCTGAAACTTTCTGGAGATGAAGAATAGAGTGTTTAATTCATATTAAAAAATAAATGCGGCATGATAATCTCCCCCAAAGAGTACAATAGCTCACCAAAAATGCCCTCCCTCAAGGATCAAGAATATGCCATCAAAACTGGAAATGGTTGAGAGAATGTGCTGCAATAAAAGAAACCATGAGCTTACATGTAGCTTACACCTGCAAATAAATACTCCAATAAAGATCCAAATGAAAGGTCTGAATGGACTTTCCCATTACCAACTTGGATGGGAATCTTTCACCCTCGAAATTGGCTAAGGCAAGAAACTAGTCATCCACTAGCTCTCCCTCTACACAAATGCAATTGCAAATTATACAAATGATCAAAAGTTGGTTTCATTCTTTTTTCTTGACATTTATAAAGTTCTAATGTCCTCCATGGGTCAAATTCCTTCCAAGAGACTCATTCCAACTCAATTTGGGAAGATATTCCAAAGAACGCCACTTATACAACAATTCCTAGTCTCCCACTTGCACCAAATCACATGTGGAAGCATCTTAGTTGCCCTAACACCCTTGAGCACCCTCTTGGAGTCTATTTTTAGCCCTGACATGTCATATGTCAGCCTTCAGGTCTGATTTGTGTCATAGGTGTCATAGCATCTTCATCATTGTTGTCATAGAGCTAGGGAATCTAGCCCAAGTGTCTCACTAGCTCCAAATTGCCTCTTCCTCTTCCATGGGAGTTACTCTTCCTCTATATTTAGACCTCATTGACTCATGCCAACTATTATTGACCTTATAACTCATCCCAAGAACATTAGTATTCCCATGGATTCGAAATTGCAAGAAGAGGATGCCATGTGGCACATAAATTCTAGCTTGTGTGGGTCCCACTTCCTCCATGTGTCTTCATGATCAAATGCCACTTTGATTTTCACTTGTATATATTTATTTATCTCCTTTATCAAATATTTATGCCATCCTAATGTTCCAACATCATTTATTATCCCCATTATTCCAAATCCCAAAGCTTCCACCCCAAACCTAGGAAACTAGTAATTTTCCTCCTTGGCAATTATTTGACCTTTAGCATCAATTTGACAAACTCTAATGAATAGGGCCAATTTTCTTAGGCCATTGTGACCTAATGCCAAATTTGGGACATGACAAAGACTCTGATCAACATTGGTTTCTATGTGAATCCATATGGAGTGTAAAGCAAGTACAGGACGACATTGTGAAGCAAGCGTAGCTCGTCACCACATTTAGAGACCGAGCCTTGCACTAGTTCATGAAATATTCGCAGGGACACCAAAGAACCATGGCAGAAATCAAGGCTGCACTCTTAGCATAATTTAAGAAGCCGAAGTTAGAGTCACAGTGTATCACAGAGTTGAAAGAGATCAATCAGAAACCTAATGAAACAATTTGGGAGTTTGATCAGAAATTTAAGACACTAGTGTACCAAATAAGCTTTGATATTCCACCGCAGCAGCATAAGGAGTGGTTTATAGCCGCGTTGTTTCCCCATCATAGACAGTCGTTGATGTAGCAGAAAGTGGCTTCGCAGCCAGAAGCGTTGGAGATTGCGATGAAGCTGGAAGCTTCACTTATGGGCGAAACTGGCACTGGGATGTCACAGATTCAGAACCAGTTGGATACCCTAACACTACAATTGCAAGACATAAAGCAAGGAAAGCAAGACAGAAAGGAAGTATGGTGTACAGGTTGCAAGGGAGAAGGACACTAAGTATCATTGTCCTTTATTCCAGGATTTCCTTAACATGGGTGGACCAAACCCATTGAATCCTCACCCAGGGCCATGGTGTGAAATTTGCAGAACCAAAGGACACCAGCCAGAAGACTGCCATATGCTACAGAAATACGTGAGAACACCTAAAAACCTCTATTGTAATTTATGTAAGTCAGTAGGGCACGACGAATCCAATTGCCGCGCATATGAGCTCATGCTAGAAAGAAAGAAATATATTGAGCATATGTATGGAGGAATGTACAGAGTCCAAGGAGAGACTCCACAGAAACAAGAAAATGCACAGCAGGATCAGGGAGCATATAGAGGCCACGGAGGATACCGCAGGAGGGGAAGAAATAATGGCCCGGCGCAAGGACGAGGCCAAGGCCAAGTAATCTATTATAATTTTTGGCCAAGCAAGCCATGTGTCTCGAGATTGTACCAACCCATGCACTACATGCAGTTATTGTCAATCATTTGATCATGTTATAGAAGACTGCCCAGTGTTGGAGGTAGAAATGTAGAAGTGAAAACGGACGTAGGCGCCGGCCCCAAATATCCAATTGATCGCAGTAGAAAGGAAACCTGCGGATCAAAGTATTAACGTAGTAACGCGCAGTGGTGTTGCGACAGGGCGAGATAGAGGAGCAGAAGCTTTGACTTCTGGGGGTTTTGATACTAAGCAGACTCCTCTTGAAACGATATGGATAAGGAAAGCTGTTGGGAAAGAACCTGCTTTCAACATGCAAAAAAACAGAGAAGTCTTTGAAGAAGCGTGGTATATATTCAAAGAGCCAGCACCAAAATCGTCGAGAATCCCGTTGTGCAGCAAAACACCGCATATAGAAGATATGCCGGCTGCATATGATAGAACGAGCACCGCAGCAGAGACATGTACTTTTGTTGCGCAATTCCTTAGAATCTGCATGAAGTTATTGAAAATTCCAAATGCAATAGCAGAGTTGCAGAAAGTAATAGACCAGTATGAACCGCGCAGCGAAAATGAAACTACTGATAGTGCAGTTCATCACATCAAGAAACACAAGAGAACGGGGAGAGAAATGAGACTCGGTGCACAGATAGGAGATTATGAAATGGATGAGATCATTCTTAATCTAGGATCAGAGGTAAATGTCTTAACTAAGCATACATGGCAGCAGATGGGGAGACCAAAGTTGTTATTGTCACCTATCCAGTTAAGAATGGCCAATCAGGAGAAATTCATACCCTTTGGACGGTTATCCAACGTGATTGTTGACATTGATGGAGTGTAGAGTCACGCAGATTTCAAGGTTATTGAGATTGTGGACGATAGTCAGCCTTTTCCTGTGCTGTTAGGAATTGACTGGGCTATCGATAACCTCACCATCATAAACTTGAAGACAAGGAAGATGATCTTCAAAGGAAAGCATCTCAGGGTCATCGCACCATTGGACCCTGCGGATGGAGACAGATACAGCGAGCCGATTCAGGAGGAATCCAGAGCTCAAGATTTGGACCAACTGTATAAGATGACTGCGAACCAGGAAGATTATATTAATCCTACTACAGATGGAACACTCAGCTGGAGATGCGACAGTTCTTGCCTGTCAGACTTGGATGCAGGACTGGAGAATTGGAAAAGTCACGTGCACGAAGTGTCTGCAAGGAGATGCGCGCAGGTTACAAAATCACTGTGTTGGATTGGAAAGGAGGTAAGCCCAATCCCCACATATGATGGTTCATCTAATGTTTATTCATTTATCAAAGATTATACTGCATCAATTGCAGCTGAGCATCGTTTACCAGCATTAGATATGGCACTGTGCGAGACACCCGCTAGATGGTGGGCTACACATAAGCAAACATTGACCACATGGGATCAATGCAGAATTAAGATGCAGATCAAGTTTGCTGACAAAGTTACGCTATCTTTTGAGAAATAAAATGGACAAACATATCCAAGTCAGCATATTGAAGTTTGTTCACAAGCATGGAAGGAGAGACCAAAGACAGAATGGGTGCACTTGTTTGTGCAGACGCTAGAAGAAGAGATTCCGAAGAAGTGGTACTTGGACATGGAGTTGCGCAGGGAGACTATGGATTGGCCTACTCTTACTGCGAACTTCCATAATAATTTCAGTTTTGAGGATGAGAGCCCTACCATAAATGATGCGTTGTAGATTATTAAAGAAAGAATATTCATGCCAGAATGTCCACACAGAAATATGACCCTAGAGGAATTCTTTGGAACTGACAGCGTACCTGAATGCCTACACACAGAATGGAAGGAACAGGTAGAACACGCCATGGAATGTTACAACTTAGCTGAAGAGGCTGAAGAAAAAGACGATAGTGATCAGGAGGACCCTCGCAACATTAAGATACCTGAGTCAGAAGGTGCGCGCGAGGTAGAGGGACATCCGCTGGAAATTCCAGATATGAGCGAACCTGTGAAAACAAAGAAAGTAAATATTGGCACCAGCAAAGAGCCAAATTTCGCGTCTATTAGGGACTACTGGGATGATCAGACTGTGATGGAGATAGCGGATATATTGCAGGAATATCAGGAGTTATTCCCAACAAAATTTACAGAGATGAAGGGCATCTTAGGGGACTTAGGAGTTATTAAAATACCTCTTAAGCTAGGTGCGAAGCCTGTTAAGAAAATACCATATCGCTTGAACCTGCGATACAAATAAAGAGTGAGAGCAGAGCTAGATAAGATGCTCGATGCAGGGATCACTGAGCCGGTTGAAGAGTCTGAATGGATAAGCCCTATTGTTGTCCAAGATAAGAAGACGAAAGGTGAGATCAGGATTTGTGTGGATCTCAGAAAGTTGAACGATGCTTCAATGCATGACCTGTTTCCTACTCCTTTCATGGATGAGGTGCTTGATAATGTTGGAGGAAATGAGACCTATTCCTTTACTGATGGTTTTTCGGGATATCACTAGATAAGGATTGATCCCGCAGGCAGACGTAAGACCACTTTTGCCACAGAATGGGGGTCGTTCCAGTACATAGTGATGCCATTCGATCTGAAGAACACGCCTACCATATTTTCCAGAGTTTTCGTCACAGCGTTTAAATATTTTATGCATAAGTTTTTAGAAGTCTATTTTGATGATTGGACAGTATTCGGGTTGCTGAAGAACCATGGTGCAAACCTCAAACTCATGCTAGAAAAGTGTAGACAGCACCAGATCTCTTTGAACTTAAAAAAGTGTGTTTTCTGTGTTCCTTATGGGATTCTATTGGGACACATTGTCTGTAAACAGGGTCTGATGGTTGATTCTGCGAAGATCGCAGTCATTGTAAACTTGCCAATGCCAAATTCAGTCAAGCAGTTGTGCACTACATTGGGGAATATCGATTATTACAGGAAGTTCATAAAGGGGTATGCGTAGATAACCGCAGCCATGGAGAAGCTACTAAAGAAAGATGCGTTATTCATTTGGAACGCAGAGTGTGAGCAAGGTTTTGACACCTTGAAAGAAAAAATGGTCACTACGCCGATCCTAGTTTTTCCAGACTGGGGGAAGCCATTTCATGTACATGTGAATGTGTCATGTATAGCATTGGGAGTTGTATTATCACAACCAGGAGAGGGAGGAATTGACCATCCCATCGCATTTTCAAGCAGGAAGCTCTCATCTGCAGAAAAGAATTACACCACTACTGAGAGAGAAGGCCTCGCTATGGTCTATGCACTGTAGAAGTTCAGGCACTATTTGCTTGGTGCGCACTTCTTTATGTTCACTGACCATTCTACTTCGAAATACCTGTTCAATAAGCCAATGTTAGGGGGGCGAATCTGCAGATGGTTATTACTCTTTCAGGAGTATGATTTTGAAATTGTCGTTAATCCTGGCAGATTGAACTTAGGACCTGATCACCTGTCAAGGATTGAATCAGGAGAAGAACCCACGAACCTTGAAGACAATTTTCCTGATGCGTAGTTGTTCGCTATCCAGGTAGTTGATTATTACTACAAAGACATCATAGACTTTTTTACTACTGGGTTAGCACCCACAGAGTTCACTACGCAGCAGAAAAAGCAGCTGGTAGTGCGCGCAACAGACTTCACCATAACAGCAGGTCAGTTATACAAATTGGGACCAGATGAAGTATTGTGCAGGTGTGTATTAGAGCACGAGAAGCCATTCATATTGGCTGATGCACATTCCGGAGCAGCAGGAGGACACTACGCAGGAAAAGCCACTGCGCAGAAGATACTACGCGCAGGGCTGTGGTGGCCTACAATTCACAAAGACACAAAGGAACATTTCCAGAGCTGCGATGTCTATCAAAGGACAGGAAGGCCGTCACGAAGAGATGAGATTCCATTGAATCCACAGTTGACATTACAGGCATTTGAGAAATGGGCAATTGACTTTGTGGGACCTATAAACCCACCAGGGAAGAGAACTGGTGTGAGGTACATCATCACTGCAACTAATTACCTCACCAGATGGGCAGAAGCAAAACCAGTGAAGTACTGTAGCATAGGTACGGCCGCGCAGTTTATATTTGAAGACATCCTTACGAGGTTTGGATGCCCAAAGATTTTAATGAGTGATCAAGGCACTCACTTTTTGAACATAACCATTGAGGCGTTGACAGAGGAATTCCGCGTTCACCATCAGCGAAGTACACCATATCATCCGTAGGCGAATGGAACTGTTGAAGCATTCAATAAAATACTGGAGAATGCGTTGACCAAGCTATGCAATGTGAATCAAGATGACTGGGACCTGCGCATTCCCGCTGTGTTATGGGCATACAAAACCACATGCAAGAAGTTGACTAGCCATACACCGTTTAGGTTGGCCTATGGACAGGAAACCATTATGCCGATGGAGTACATTGTTCCCAGCCTGAGAATAGTTGCGTTCACAGGAATGGAAGATCAAGAGGAACTGGAACAAAGACTCCTACATTTGGTTGGTCTGGAAGAGGATCGCTTCATCGCAGGATTCCACCAACAAGTGCAGAAAGAAAGAGAAAAAGCATGGCATGATCGCCACATCAAGAACAAGAGCTTTCAGGTAGGTGATCTAGTCCTCCTATATGATAGTAAATTCATGAAATTTCTTGGAAAGTTTAAAATGCATTGGCTTGTCCCATATACTGTTGTGCATGTTACTAATGGTGGCACAGCTCAGTTAGCCACATTAGCAGTAGATAACTTGCCCATCCTAGTCAATGGGAGCAGGCTAAAACCCTATCGGGATAGTCCTGCTTCGCAGAACATGTGATGATCAGAAAGAGGAAAATTTCTAAGTGCCAAGTACAGTTGAAAGTGGGCATTGGAAATAGGGAAGAGTCTGTATGAAATGTATGAGGAAAAACATGTATATACCGCACAGCATTGCTGAAGCTGCGCGCAAAGAAAGAGAGAGAGAGAGAGAGAGAGAGAGAGAGAGAGAGAGAGAAACAGAGCAGCTACGCAGCACATTTCACAGTACAAATTGCGCAGACAAGGTAGAACCACAACCGCACAAAAGAGTAAGCAGAATGCACATCCAGAAGTGACCCTAGTGAAAAAAATCGCCAGCACATCATGACGGAAATCATTACCATAACGATCGTCGGCCAGTTAGTGGGTCGTTAACCAAATTGGCGGCACTAGCAAACTTCAATATTTAGGGCAAATGTGATGCTTTGGAGCGCCATAAAGGCTGAAGTGACTAACATAGCACTGGAATCCAGCTAGCAGGCTGAGAAATTAATGCTGACCTGATGGAATCGACACCCTGGCCTGCCTGGTACCTTTTTGCATTTAAGGAAACAGAGTTGGCACAATGATGAGGATCATTCCACAGGATCGAGATCATAGGAAAAATATGGACAATGAATGGTGGCATTAAGTGCCTCGGCAACCGCCGAAGGCCACGTTGCAGAATGTTGAGACTATAAATAGACCTCACTCGGCCACTTATCTATCTTATGAATCATTTTCCATTGTCTGTTGGAGCTACCAGAGAGCCGAGCGACTTAAGCAGCGTATGAGCGAACAGGTCGACTTGCAGGAAGTGGTGAAGTTATTTAAGCAATCAGGGATTCCAGGATTTATGACGGTAGCAAAGGGAAGCTCTTCTAGAACCTCAACAAGGTAGGCTGCAGAGGAAAACAAGGGGAAGAAACCAGTTTCCGTATAGGGAGGGTCAGAAGCACCAACGAAGCAGCAGTCGGCCACAGTTCGTGAACAGCCCATTTACCCGGTGCCTGACTATATCCCCCCACGAAAATATGATGCACCACCAATACATTTGGACAAAAATGTTGTATATGAAATCCTGGTCCCAACTATTTCTACTCGGGTGAAGGTTGTGGAGAACGTACTGGGCGGCGTACCGAACTGCAAATTGGAGGACAATGACGTACTGGAAAAAACGTTAGCCAAGCCGAAGAATTATGCATAGTTTCGACTCGACAACTACATCGACCGGATAGTGGATGCCCATACGGGTGCCGAAATCCTGCAGGTCCAAGATTGGATAAAGGCCCTCCAACCATCAGTGTTGTTAAATCTGTTGCAAATGCCACATTTTTCTAAAAGCGCGTAGTTTTTGGTGGTGATGCGCACGTTATTGACCTGTGTGCACGAAGGATTCTTATGGCTGGATAAGCACATCGACATCAGTATAGACATATACATCATATCATGAACCTGAACAAGAGAGGCGAGGACCCTGTCGACTTAATGGTAAAGAGGGCGCAGGATAGAGATCTATCCGTCGAAGTTGCTAAAGAATTCAGTGTGATCCGGAAGGGACGTGGATTCCCGACCAACGATATCAATGACCGCGTTGCAAAATTTACTGTCCAATTGCTCACAGGGAAGCTACTGCGCAAGTGTCGACCACCTGAGGTATCCGCGGTCGCGATCAAACTAGAATCGAACACATTGCATGGAAAACCTTATAATTGGTGCTAGTATCTACTCAATGATTTTCTAGCAGACGTTGAGGACGCCCAGGATAATGGAACAGCATTCCATTTCAGTTGACTGCTAATATTGATAGCCTTTGTAGGCTGGAAGGAGCCGGATGGGTATCAAGGTGTCCCAACCTTAACAGGACATGGCCATGGAATGCACTTCACTAACCTATGGGCGAGTGCGAAGGCGGCCAGACAGCGTCAGACAACCGGAGTCTTTTACGTTTCCTATCACCAACTGCACGACGTGATTCTTTCAACACCGCGAATCGCAAGACCATTGACCGACACATACACATGCATCATGAGGTTTACGGTGAAGAGGCATCGGTCATACATTCAGCCAAGGGCTGACACAGAGGAAGAATTGTGGTATCCAGGGTTTTATAAGTTGGATCAGGAAAAGATCGAGGAGATGATGAAGTGATGGGATGCGGATTGGAAAGTTCCCGCTTCGCTGGATGTTGAATCTGATTATGAGCAAAACGTAGAACCCATCTCGGAGAAAATTGAAGTAAAAGACAGAGATGATGAAAGCAGCGAGGAAGATAAGGAAAAAACAAAAGCAAACAAGGGAGAGTAGAAGGGGGGGATACCTACAGGTACTCCCATTGTTGAGGAAAAAGATGTTGCATGGAGTGAACCTACAGAGTCGGCAGGGGCAAAAAGAAAAGCCATTGAAAGCCCCACAAAACCGAAAGGTCGGCATACAAAGAGGAAGGCCAAAAGACCCGAGTTCGGTCCACAGCTACACCCAGACGATTGCGAGATAATCACGACCAAAGTCCAAGGGGTATGGGAGGACACCCGCGCAGAGAAAGAGGCTAAGCAAGAGCAGTTGCAAATCCGCCTCATTCAGACAATGGAAACCGTGCAAACTATGGTCACCCAGTTGAGCTTAGGCCATCGGTCATCATACTCCGAAGGGAAGATGGGAGGAACGAGTGCACGGAAGCGGCCACCCCACATAGTAAGCCCCTACCTAGGGTCAAGCATATTGAACTAGTGCACTTTATCTTCCCAAACGATAAGGTACGCGAGGTAGTGAAAAACTCAACACGTTTTGACCTCAACATTGGGTCATTAGTGCTGGAGGACCTGAATGAGCTACATCTCCAGATTTCGGAGGAGATATAAGAAAGAGGAATTTCCTCATATGACCAGAGCATTAGGCTGAACGAAAATATTGAAGAGCTCAAGTAGGAATCTGAGTGGAAAGAACAAGAATTGTTTGAAGTCCGAGAGAGGGACCGCAAACTCAAAGAGACCATCTCTGCGGTATATGCGAAGATTCAAGAGTGCGCGGAAGAAGATGAGGTAGAGGATACAATAAATAAAATTGGGGCCAAGGTAGAATCCCTCACATCAGAAATGATACAGATGGAGACTTCCTACAAAGGGAAGATTGCAGAGCTGGAGGCTAGGCACCCAGTTATCCCACCAGATCAGTGAGCAGCTCCAGCTGAGAAAGTAAAAGCAACCATGGACAGCATTTTGTCGGAGGTGACGAAGTGCCAAGAGTTACTTGAAGGAGTAACTACAACATTGCCAGGTTTGAATGAGGATCCCACACTTCAAAAGATAAAGGGGGATCTGCAGCGAACACAGTAACAGGTAGAGACTGCACACGTAGAGTTAAGAAATGCGTCGGTCAGGGAGGAAATCCAGAAGTACAATGAAGTCAAGGAGCTGCAGAAAGAGTTGGTCACGCTTAGAGAGAAAGAGGTTGCTACATCTGCCAAGTTGCAGCCTATTGAACAAGAAGGCCTTGAGTTGATGCAGCAATTTGACGAAAAGTTCTTAGAACTTCAGGCCGCGGAAGGCACCATGAAAGAACAGGTGGCCAAGGAAGAAGTCTCGCAGGCAACTCTAGGGACACTTCGGGGATTTGAGAAAAAGGCCAAGGACACAGTTGCAGAGTTAGCAATTACTCTGCAAAACTTTACTTCGAAGCTAGGTACATCGGAAGATGCGACACCATCGTCCGCAAGTGGAAGTGGCTCGGGACGAGCCACAGGTGAGTGTTAGTGGCCTGTTGGGTGAGGCCCAAGTTGGGAAATATGCACAAGTATTGGAAATTCCGCATTGCGCGTTGTGACATGGTATGGGGGCAGTTTTGAGAAATTGCGCATGGCGCACAGAGGCAATGGGTAAGGCAGGATTGCGCAGTACGCTGGTGCGCAGGACCCGTGCAGCAGCTATTTTTGGTAACAAATATAAGTAAAGGTCAGACGAGGAAGTGACCTATTTTGAGTAAGGAACATGTTGAAGGAAGAAGAAAGCGACCTATCAAGGAGAGTGGCGGCAAGCAGTTGAGAAGCTAGACCATTACGCCGACGGCGACAGGCAGGCGAAAGGTGCGGAAAGGGACAGGCCACGATGCAGTTGTAACCATTTTTTACGACTGAGGCTGTCGAAAGAGTGTGTGAGCCACGAGTGGCCCAGCAGGACGGCCTGGAGTAGGTGGAGCAAGTTGTCAACAGCGACAGCCAGGCTGGCAATTAGCCACACCAGTCTTGTAAACCTAAGGGTTTTTCCTATGAATTGTAAATACATTACCTACGGGCATGATCTATAAATAAGGCACATTTTGTATGGGAAATGGTATTTGGGTTGTTAACTCTTTGTTTTGTAAAGCATTGAATATTGTCGAATCGTAAGCTTGAAGCTACTGTAAAGGCTCTGGAGCTGAGTGCGCAGAGGCCTAATTGAGAGAGAAGAGTGTCTGCAGCTGAGTGAGCAGACAAAGAACTGTTGTACCCTTCCCAAAGACTAATATAACAAGAGTTCTTGTGGACGTAGCCTCCATCCGAGCAGTGAACCACGTTAAATAATGTGTACTGTGATTGTTTGTGTGTTTACATTTACTTATTTGCTTACATTGGATGTTATGACTCTCATTCATCAGTTGGTGTGTTAATGCTTTTATATGTATTCGCCATAGGAGAAAGATGGGAATGATATGATAAATATTGATGGAATGAATGAATGTTGAATGCTCAGTATTCCAAGTCTATGAAAGTATCAGTTCATTGAATAATCACATGTGTATGTAACATTCAGATTGTATAACCCTTCAACGCGCAGCATCAAGTGCGCGCAGCAGTGCATGTTTCGTCTACTTGCATTCGTTATAAAGCTAATTAATCTAAGGCAGTAGATGAATGATTAAGTGTCAAGTAAAGTCTTAAATACTGGTTAAGTTTGGGAGAGGAAGTGCATAAGTCAGTTGTGCTATCCTGTGATTCACACTCCGTCCGAGCCACGTAGTCCGTGGATGTGATGGTTGTGAAGGTAGCTTCGCCTGTGAAACTAAGGACCGTGACGCAGTCTATCGTCTCGTAGTCCTCGACTCGCAGCGCAAGTCTAATAGTGCGCTGTGTAGTAGTCCTGTCCGAACAACTCATCACATTGCTGTCGAAACCTAGTTCCGCAGCACCCCATAGCTTCTCCTCGGGTGAGACCTCAGCCTGTTCACAGGTTGTTGTCGAAAGGGCCGGTGAAAAGGGGTTTTGTTGGTTAAGGTAAACCGCGAAGAACCTAGGTCTATATTGGAAAACCTCTAGATCAGTTTGTAAGCCAACAATAAGCATGTGACTATGAATGCAATAGAAGAAAATGGTAAGCTCCTTATGCATTGGATTAAATGTGTGAAATCCCATGTGGGTTTAAGAATGAGACATTACCTTAGATCAGTTTGCATTAATAGCAATATATGCAAGAGTATGTGTGAAAAAGGACATGTGTCGTATGTATTTTATGAATGATGTAAAGGAGAATAGACAACATAACCTAGCCAAATATTCCTAAGGTTATGATTACACCTTTCGACATAGTCTATGGTTGACATAATATTTAATGGGTGTAAGAGAAAAACTAGACAAGTTCTCATATTGTTATATAGGAGGATAACTTTGTCTTCATTGACTTATGATGAGATTAATAGTGCACTTACATCTAATGGTTAGTTGAACTTCTTGATAATGAAAGCTAGGACACCATGATGTTGAATATTAGAAGTGTTCAAAAAGGTTTTCCATTTGCATTAAAGATGTGTCGACAAGGGTTCTAAAGGTCGATTGAATATTTGACTTCTTGAATGAGTATCTTGGCATGAAATAGAATCTAGCACATGAATGTATTGTTGTACACCGTTGCATTTAATGTTATAATTACCAAGTATGTGTGAGTTTCAAAATGATTCATTACTCTACAAGTAGTCGCACCATGATGTATCCTTTGTTATGTGATATAATGTTGAACAAGTATGGTACGTCATTATATGGAAAGATAGGTGTGTATATCTTGGTTTACAGCTATGTGAGACGTATGTTACATATGCATGCTTCTGATGTTAGATAACTCTTGTTAAGAGATCTTTGTTAAAGATAACATCGAATTATGGAATTAGTTTATCGTGTAGAAGAAGTGTCCTTCTATGTAGCACTAAGTTCGACATTGTGTGGTATTTCTTACCCGAATTTGTACACAAAGTTGAAAGTGAATTTCTACTTAGAATCTGCATTATAATGTTATAAAGAGAAACTTGGTTTGCATGCCTTTATGCTTGGAAGGGATTTTTCATATTGCAATAAAGCTATGTGTCTGATTGTCTAGATGTTATTCACCTTGGTAGGTGAATTGATGATTGTACGAATATTGCAAGTATGTTGATTAAAAACAAAAACAAAAAAATTCTCCCCATTTCCTCTTAAAAGTGAGAAGGATTTTGGGATGTTCTTATGTTCCATGCTCCATAAACGAGATATGTTCCATGCTCCATAAACGAGAGATTCATAACCCACTTGCTTCACCAACACGAATACTCTCAATCTTGTATAGAGATTCTTGTGTTTTTAATGGTTGCAAGGCCTTTGTTCTCAATGTAGCTTACACACAACTAGCTACAATGCAAATAACAATCAACATTCTAAGTTAGTTTCTCTATGGTTCCCACCAAGCCAATCAAAACCAATGGACACGTTATAAAAACAAAGACTATGCACATCATTAAAAACAAAGACTATGCAAATCATTGAGAACGTTCACTAATAAAAACCAAGACTATGAAAATCATTGAGAACTGTGTCTACATATTTGGTTCACTCCAAAACCAATGGACACGTTATAAAAACAAAGACTATGCACATCATTAAGAACAAAAACAAAGACTATGCAAATCATTGAGAAGGTTCACTAATAAAAACCAAGACTATGAAAATCATTGAGAACTGTGTCTACATATTTGGTTCAACACGTTATAAAAACAAAGACTATGCACATCATTAAGAACAAAAACAAAGACTATGCAAATCATTGAGAACGTTCACTAATAAAAACCAAGACTATGAAAATCATTGAGACCTGTGTCTACATATTTGGTTCACTCTACTATATCTGGTTCACTCCACTATTCTTTGCACTTTGTTTACTTCAAACAAGATAACTATGTCTAGACTATCTTTGGTTCACTCTACTATATCTGGTTCACTCCACTATTCTTTGCACTTTGTTTACTTCAAACAAGATAACTATGTCTAGACTATCTGCTTCACTCCACTATTCTCTGCACTTTAAACAAGATAACTATGTCTACATATCTTATTCGCTCCACTATTCTCTACACTCTAAACAAGCTATATGTCAAAATTGAATTCAAAGTCTCTCTGTGCATGGATGGGAATGTTCATCTCTAGCTAACCAGCTTGCGTTATTGGCTTATGATGTTGAATTCAAAGTTTCTTTGTGCATGGTTGAGAATGTTCATCTCTTGCTAACCAGCTTGGGTTATTGGCTATGATGTTGAGGCCAATGATCTTATGATGTTGAGGCTAATACTCGACCATGGAGCCACGTAACCACCTTTTCTGCATGTGCCTTTGTTCTTCACAATCTAATAGTTCAGCACTCTAACTTTTGTATCCGAACAAAAATCCAAAAGTTTGGAGTCAATTAAATGACACTCTTTGTGCATACTCTAAACCATTCACATGATGCAAGTGTTAACCATACACAAACAAATTCAAGCAATTTGTAAAAAATTTAAGCAATTCTAAGAAGCTTGGTTGTGGATAGCTACTTCCCCATATTGAATATGTTGGGGGTGAAAATAAAATTTAAATAAAACAAAATAACACATTCTATTACGTTATATTATTCATAATGCACAGGACTTTGAAATGGAAACCTGTTACACGTGGATATCTGATATTCTATACAATCTATCAATCAGTCATATTTTGGGTTCCGCCACCGACGTGGCCCTTGGGAGGGTCGGTGCTCTTCCTAACCGTTCTAGCGGCGGATTCCACCGCTTCGCCCACGCTGTCGATCACACCACCGTTGTCGTCATTTCTAAGAGAGCCGGCGGCGTCCTCCACCTTCTTGGTGGTGGAATGCACCGCCTCTCTGGTTTTCTCCTTCAGCCCCGCCGTCAAGCTGTCCTCGTCATCCCTGCCCTCCACCTCATCTCTCACGAAGGTGTCGACGCGCATCTCTTCGCCAATGGGATCGCTCCTCCCTGCCGCCGTGGTTTGGGCACATCCAGTCACCTCATCTGGACTCTCTCCTCCCACCTGCTCCTCTGGGTCGTCCACGTACCTCTGCTGCTCCACCCACTTTGTTCCCCACAGCCATCTTTTCTGCCCTCGTAGAGGGCGATTTGTGGCTCTCACAGCCATGGCCTGTGTTATTATCACTCTCTTCAGCATGATCATCGATATTGCTTTCCTGAATCTCTCTCATTCAATTTCCTCCTGGGACTAACCTGTTTAAATAGGCAGCAAGTAGTAGCGGCATCCCATCACACGTGGCATAAACGTGTCAATATGAGGTTCACCTTTCTACGTGTCCATTTTAGAGGGAAACGGCTTGCCAGCAAACTCTGAGTCTCTATCCTCAATGTTTTGTATTATCCTCAATGTTTTGTATTATGTAAATATATCCGTTGTAAAATTTATGTCTATACATACAAATAATGTATTCTATTTCTTATGATCACACAATATGTTTTTGGTCGGAGAGTTTCAATGCGTTTTGATGGAGTGATAGAACTAACGAGGAGACCACCGAGCAAAGAAGGTAGACCATAAAGCCTAAAAGAACACCTAGGAAATTGAGGCTTTGCTTCTCATAATGCTTTTTAAAGGGAGGCTTTCTAAATATCTCAAAAACTCATAACTTGATGGAGGATGGATATTCATATATGTGTTTATATTTTACAATTTGGGGTGGACGAGGAAGGGTCCTTTTACTATATTGTAGGAAGATGAGACAAGTGTATTGTCAAGATTTATTTTATGGTTGTCGTTCCAAATTCAAAATAAACAATTATAAATATATATATAAAAAACACTTCAGTTAAATACACATAAGAACTGGTAGTTGAGGCATGGATAACGGAGCAGTATACAAGACAACTAAAATGGCCTCGACCGCCGGAATCTGGTAAAGAAGGAAGTGCTCAAATTGCAGTTTGCATTGTTCAAATCTCGATTTCGAGAATCAAGGTAGTTTTAAAATCCAACATTTACTCTAGGAGCAATCATACCGATTGTTGAAATTACATAATTGCAAAAATTGCAATTTTCAGGGGCAATTTTTACCAGATTTATATAATAAAAAAAGACGTCGGAAAGCTTGGGCGTTTTGGTTGCTCTTTATCCTATGCGTGCATGGATAACGGGCAGTTTGTAGCACTTAACTTGTGGCTTATCCATGTTCACTAACCACAAGTTAAGTGGTTTACACGTAATAACTGGTAGTTGAGGCATGTATAACGGGCAGTTTGTGACACTTAACTTGTAACCTATCCATATTCACCGATCACAACTTAAGTGATTGTGCTAGTAATACCTGCCAATGGCAAGTTATCCAATACCAAATTTCTTGAACACATATTCATAGGAAATAAAAAAGGAAGGAGTTACAAAATTTACAACTCAAAATAATTTTTAATTGGAGTAAAAGAAGGAAAAGGCTAATGACCTATTAATGGAACTACCTAAAAACAAATTATATGTTTCCTCATAAATATCAGTGAGCATTATGGGACATATTACATAATCATATATGAACTACACAAAAACAAATTATATGTTTCCTCGTAAATACCAACGAGCATTATGGGACGTATTAGATAATCATATTAGGACTATGGGACATATTATATAATCATATTAGGACTATTTGTCAAGCTCGTGATTTAATGGTTCGGATGGGGTAATTCTATACAAACAATGTGAGTTCAAACAATGGTGTTTATAGAGTCTTTAATGTGTGTGCATGCATGTGTAAGGGAAGGTGTTTCATCTTTGATAGTTGGTTTCCTTCATCATCAAAGGGACTTAAAACATGTTTAGTTTGTTTTATTTCATCATCAAAGGCACTTAGAACACGCTTGAGAAGTCATATTGGTTTAAGTGGACATTGATAAGATACTTTATCATTTAATAGCATGGAAGAACGTGAGATATATCATGTTTCTCTGTCACATGTTTGCATGATTTTTATGTATTCCATTGATTGATTCATGTTTGCATGATTTTTATGTATTCCATTAATTGATTGAGCAAATTTTGTATGATAGATGAATTATTCTTTACATGTAACATGTTTTTGAAATGGATCTTGTTAAGTAGCATTTAATGTCCATACAATTATGTGCTATGCATATTCGACATAATAAGAACATTGTGTTAGTTCAAGAGTAGTAGTATAGCAATGGAGTTTAATAAAATTAGATGCAATTTAATTCTCAACACATTTTTATATGAATTTAATTAAGAATTTTTGAAGCAACATATCCCAAGAGTTTTGATTCCACGTTAACCCAAAATTTAATGGTTTTTAAATAAATAATAAAAAGTATAAAAACATAATTTTGTTTAACACGTCTTTGTTCACGGCATGTAAACAATACACATCTTCTAGATTTTGAATATACTTTTTCTTTTAAATGAGCGCTATAAGTGAATATTGAAAAAAATGCAAAAAAACAAGAACATACAAATTCTCAATTATATATTATTCAATATTACACAAAATTATAGTACAAAACCTTATTATAAATACTCTTTAAAAAAAAATAGTTTCCTAATAACATAATTTCATATGAGAATTAAAACATTACATGATGGTAAGAAAAGTGTCCATGCATCAAAACTAAATAATTAATACACATTTCACAACATGTCCATCTCTTTAGAGAAAAATGTTCTCAATTTTTATTTTGTACGAGGAAAATTCTACTCAAAGTCAAAGTTGTGTTTGGATATTCACTTGCCATGCATTTATAACCAACCAAAATAAAGTTCTATTCAAAGTTGTGTTTGGATATCCACTTAATGTATGAAGGTAATGTGCGTTTATAACTAACCAAAATAAAGTTATAAACAAAGTTGTGTTTGGATATCTACTTCGAGTATGAAGACAACATGCTTATCCAAGTACAACTTTGTGTAGAAGCACATTGCCTTCATGCATGAAGTAGATATAGCAGACTTTGAGTAGAAGCACGTTGCCTTTATATGCGAAGTAGATATAAAATCACATTTTATTTCTATGCAAAGTGTATATCCCAACACAAGTTTGAGTAGATGTTTATTTTTTATAGTTATAAAGGTACATTGCCTTCATACGCTAAGTGGATATCCAAATATAACTTTGAGTAGAAGTTTCTTCATCTAAAAAAATTTGGGGACACTTTTTTCTAAAGAGATGCAAATGTTGTGATGTGATGATGGCATCCCTATAATTAAATCACAAGCATTAGCAGCACAAGGAGGCAGGAGGACAGGGCTCAAAAACTTCCATCTTTTTGGGAGGACCATGATATCCATGAGTGTGTTGAGGCTAATCTCCAAATATAGCTTGTGGAGTTTAGTGGTTGTACATAAATATATTGCTCCTCTATCATTAGAATGATGCTTTCACACAATGTGTCAATAATGTAGAAGTCCATTGTAATGTCTATTCCATTTGTTGGCAATTGGTTAGTATCGAAAATTGGAAATGGGGATAAAGTAAGGATTTGAGTAGACCTTGGGTGGGTATTGAGTATAAGTAGCCAATGGAAATAATTACAAATCAATGAAGTTGAGGCATTCATAAGGTAGCAAAGGAAGTGGATCCAAATATCACTTCAATTTGGTAACAAGGCTGGAAAACATGAGAGGGTCCAATATTATCAAAGTCAAAAGTTGGGTCGTAGGTAGGTTACATTGGTCAACAAAAAAAGAACCACATTAGGTCAAAGAGGAAGAGGGAATTCTAATTTGGTATAAAAATATAGTGTTGGGGGAGTATACTTCAAGATTGGGCTACAAACCATTGCAGCTTGGCTTAAGGAATAAGGCACTTACATGGGAGGTGCTTCAAAGGGGTAATCAAAACTGGCCTGGAAGATGTATTTTATGTAGGTAGGTAGAGAAAATTATCGACCATATGTTGAACAATTTTATATGTAAAGGAAGTTTCGGAAAAATTGGATCTAGGATAGAAAGGATGGATTCTAAGAGATTGTCTAAAAAATGGATGTAGGATAAGGAGCTTAAAGCATATAAATCCCTCCCATTGATGACCTCTTGGGGCATTTAGTTAGCATGCAATTCATGTACTTTTTCTAAATAAAGGGGTGCCTTAAACCCTTTAATGTGCTTCACAAATTAGAGTTATTTTTAGTAGTATCAAGGTACCTAGAAAGAGGGTGAACAAAAAATTTAGGTGCATCCTTTAATAGAGAAGAGAGGGACCTAGGGATATTCTGATGGAGATGATTAAGGGAAGTTAGAGGTAAGTGGAATAGGTGGATTCTTATTTTTGTTTGAAGTTCATTAATTTCACTTTAAAGCAATTCATTTCACTTTAAAGCAATTTTAGGGAAACATTTTAATAACTTTATTAGCTTCAAAATTGTTGATCAAGTTGGCTTCAGAAAAAGGGGTGCAAGACCTACAGGTCTTTGGTGACTCTTCAATGTTCATTAACTAGATCGCTAGTACGTTCATGATAGATAATCTACTTCTTCTCCCAATCTTAGATTAGTCAAAGCAAGTGGAGTCAAAATTTTCAAAAGTGTATTTTCACCATGTGTATAAAGAATTAAATTCAAATGCAAACCCTTTGTCCAAAGAAGGTCTGCATTTGGAATACAATAATGCATTTGTTCAGGAGGTAAAGGAAGGCATTGACATGTCGTGTTATCCTTGTAGTTAATGGTTTGTGATATGGGCACAATTTCCAATGAATGGGATTCCTCTTGAGATGTCATTGTTGCTCTAAGGGATACTTCCCAAGAGTAATTGGACTATTTTGCTCACCTCAAAGTGATGCTAGAGCCATGTTTGATATGGAATCCTTTATATTTGGCCCATGTATATAATGAAATATCATTGACTTTGGAATGGACTTGAGGCACATGTTCCAAAAAAGAAGTTGTATCCTGTTATTTTTATTAATTAGATATAAATGGGGCAAATAGAGAAACTAGAACTATAGATTGAAAACCATAACATGCCTCAAAATGAGAGTGATCAATGAAAGTATTAGTTTCTACTATTGTCACTATGTTATAATACTTGAAGATACTTGTGTCACTACTTATTTAACCACTGGTAGATAAAAAGTGTATGTACAAATATCATATATATTGATAACCTCGGTCTAACCAATACTTTTCTAATGGATTGAAGTAGATTAATATTGTAGTTTACAATCAAGAATCCTTTGTAAAGATTACAACTATAAATTTCCCTTGAAGGTGCAAAGACAACCCGATATAATAAGTTTTCTCCAAAGACCATTTTCAAAAGTAAATTACTAAGCACATATTGACAAATCATCGAGTAAAGACCATTTTGAGAAGCCATGTATTGAAAATGCATCGGGTTGGGCAAATTTCAAGGGATGAGATACATAACTACCATGGAAGTTACAATTTTCGATAACCAAAAGCATTTGAAGGGAATTAGGGGAGAGGGAAGAGGAAGAAGCTAACAAACAATGAAAGTCATACAAAACAAAAAATCAAACATGAAAATTTGAGAAGAGTATTACAAAAATTCAAAAGCCTGTTTACATAGATAAAACTTTTGAATGAAAAAAATATATATAACTTAAAATACTCTCATTGTTCATTTGAAAGAAACTCCCTCTTTAATCCTAGCATTAAAGAGGTTATATGGTTATATGGTTATATGTTTGTAAGAAATACCAAATACTCTTCTTATCCCCATTGCTCCACCTACATCTTGTAAAATATAATATAATCAAGAAACTTGAATTGTATCTCACTTAAAAAGTCCCTACTATTAATCTTAAAAAGTCCCTACTATTAATCTTAGACATTTATATGAATCTTTTAAGTAAATTGCTACTTCTTTGAGTGCCAAATTCAATGTTATATTCTCAAAATGTGATTACATATATTTACTTAAACTTGAATTGCAAGATCACAATAGAGAACTAAGTTAGGTCACTGTGTTTTAAAAATATGTTCCATTAAGTTAGGCCACTCTGTTTTAAAAATATGTTCCATTTCAAATCATGCGCATCATGAAAATATACTTACACCTATCGTCCTGTGAACCATTTATGTTAACAAAGTCAAGTGCTTCCAATTCTTACTCACATTCACCCATCCTTATATAGATTCATGATGTATGGATTATACGCTATATGTCAACAAAGCATAAGGATAAGATGTAAAGATAATTTAGAATTGCTTAAGGATATTAATGTGTTGTAATGTATCGAAGATCTTATAGAATTGTAATAAGATTTTGTTAAGACTAACTAATTTTGAAATTTGACCAAGGCTTAAGGATATTAATGTGTTGTAATGTATTGAAGATCTTATAGAATTATAATAAGATTTTGTTAAGACTAATTAATTTTGAAATTTGACAAAGATGTTGTTGAGACTAACTAATTTTGAAATTTGACAAATGACTTTGCAAATTAAGAAATTTTGATGTTATATTTTAATTTTAATATTATTTTTTATTTAATATTTAAATATTAATGTTATTTTTTATAATCAAAGTTTTTTTTTTTTACACTTAATTCTCATATCTTGCTTTATATCAAAATATCAAAGCTTTAATGCCTAAGAGATGGGAATACTTTGCTTTGTAGTAATGAAATTCCGAACATGAGAAATGGAGAGGGTGATAGTTATGAATTGCGATCATGGGATGTTCTACGACATGTTTTACCAATGTAAATGTTAACATGTCAACATCCCATTGTAAAAGAAGTAGGTTGTTCAACCTAGATTTTGCTTAGTTGCAATCTCAAATTTCAATAACCCAATTCTATAAATTTCACAGTGACCGTCAAATTGTTGTTGTTCAACCCAATTTGTAATCTCAAATTTCAATCATCCAAAATGGTAACTTGACAATAGTAAACTATCTTTAGAATTAACTTTAGAATAAAAATTTCAATCTCAAAAGAGAGTCGATCTTTTTTAAAAAATTGGCCTACCTAAATTGGGGATGATGTGAGCTCAAAGGAACCCTTAACAAGCAGTTGGATGAACATGTTTACTAACTACACAATATATATATATATATATATGGAATTTGGATGAGCGATAGAGCTCCAATAACCAAAATAAATCCTTCGCACCAGTCTTCATGATAGCCTTTATTAGGTGTGTCAGGAACTCCATTTCTCCATGCCAAAGTTCACAACGGCCACAAAGCTTTGTCTCGACCACATTGATGAAGTTATGTGGGATGATCCTCTCATACCCTATGCAGCGAATGATGATTTTAAGGAAGATGTGATGGCCCTGTCATTCAACCCATATCAAAAGACTTCAAATAATGATGATCCACCTACAAGCATGGACCTACCACTTCTTTTTATGATACACATACCACCAAACTTAAGAATGATCCAAATTATACAAAGTCCATTCCTTAAGGTGGCCCCAAATCTTCTACAGCTCGTCGACAACGATATAGAAAACATAAGTGTATCAAGAAGAGCCAATTGGAGATGAAAGCTATTGTAGACCCATCCCTTATCAAGGAGAAGGTGATATTTTACACTGAAAATGCATTAACTGGGAGATTCCATGCTAGGAGGTTCACTGGAGAGGACCTTAAGAAGTGGGTGAAGCGGACATGGGAACAACTTCTTGGGTATATACCACAAACTCATGTAGGGGCTCATGGATATATGACATTTGTTTTCCAAAATGCCGAGGATCATTTGAAGATAGCAGTGGATGGCCTATGGTTTTCGGTTAACTCGGCGTTATCTATGTTTAGATGGCACACTAGGTTTGACCCTGTAAGGGAAATAATCCACGATCCATAACATTGTGGGTGAAGCTACCCTATATTCCAATTGAATTATGGGATCAACGAATTATAAATATTATCAGTGATACATTGGGGATTGTTGTTAAGGATTTCATCTAAATGACTATGGTAATCGCCAACGTAATGGGTTTAACTCAAATAGACACCCTAGGGTTGGAAATCAAGCAAAAAGGACTCCTTGAGACCAATTGCACACAAATCTAATCTAAGTTATTATAAAGAAGAAGGTAGTGTACCTTGTTTATGACTGTTGGTCCTATATTTCTTTTGCTCTAATCAAACTTGATCCTGATCTCTGACCTACAAAACAACCATAAAAAACTCCCTTAAACAAATTGGCTAATATAAATAATCAAATTCAATTTTGACATAAAATCAAACTAATTAAATGAAATGAACTTCAAACTATGAGCCAAACACAAACAATGAAAAACACTGAATCTGGGAATGGAAAGATGTCCAATCTATATTCATATAACAAAAAATTACAAGTTTACCTTAATCTGCTAGGCGCCTTGCAAAACCAAGACTCTAGGTATCCTATTTTTCTCCTCCAATAATCCCAAGAAGTGCCCAACTAGGTCAGGTGCAGGATGCACTCTAGCAGACTGTGCTGGTGGCTCAGGTTTCCTTTGTGCAGCCCACGCTCTCCCTCTCAGGCGTAGGTTTCCCTCATGCAGCTTGCACCGGGGTTGGTTAATTTGGATAAAGGAGTCTTTCGAGCGATTTCTAGAACTTGGATGAGGTGGATATCTATCCCTAAATCCTAGGTGAGTTGTCCTACGGTTCCCTCACCTCAAGGGAGGATCCCTTAGTCCTCTCCCCATGATCGTCAACCTACTCTATCCACTTGGTCCTATAAATACAAAGCTCCTCTCCATTCCAAAGGGAGGAATTCTATAGCACTTACATTCTGGTGGAACTAGCCTAAGTGATCCCTATCCATCTCTTGGGAAGCATACATTTCCTTTGGAGGTTCTGGCTTGGCTTGTTGGAGGAGGATTGCAGCGTTAAGGCTTGGGTTGTAATCATCTCTCTACTTTGTATTTCCCACTCTTTATACAGTGATATAAACTCTTTCCATAAATGTTGTTGTGTTGATGATATTTATAGTTTACTTCCTTAACTCTTTAATTAGATCGGTTAGTGTTTAGATATGTTTTACTGCTTGTTTTGTCTCCACGTGTTTTGACAGGTCTTGCAGCTACGGATCTGACGACCGAGGAGCTTGGAGAGATAACGGGGAGAAAGATCTACAAATCTAAAGGTAAGACGTCTAATTACTCGATCCCTAATATGATCTAGGAAAGTAGCTTTATGTTATGTTCTTATTTGTTCTAGATTCACATTGAACTAGGGAGATCTGGCTCGTATACGCTCAAGTAGATTGTCCAATAACACACAATACTTCATGGTGCCCACTGCCCACAATATTCTATCACGACTCCCCTGCAAGTCATAACGCATTTTACATTCACATGGTTAAGAGGAGCTATGCTTGCTTTTCTTTTCCAAAAGTGTGAAACAAATATCTCTGCCAAATTCTAAGCACATAAATGGATAGTCGATGTCATTTCTGGGTGCAGGGCGTTTATATTCAAAATAGTTGCAATCTCTATCAGTACATTCACATGGTTAAGAGAATGCTCTGCATTTTTTTCTTTTCCAAAATTGTCTCTACCATCTTCTATGTACATATAGTCGATGTCGTTGAGAGACAATTTAATGGTCTTCTTGATGTCTACAAGAAAACATGGAAATATGAGGGTCTTGCTGCTCATAGGTTATGAGGGAATTGTAGTCTACCGTGGGTTGTATGATTCTCTAATGCCATTTGTTCTGAAGACAATTGTTTTGGTTGCAAACCTTCAGGTGCGATGCATTTCTTGAATTAAATTGAACTTAAAAGCATTTTTAACGTATACTAATGTTTAACTTATACTAACCTTCTGCTTCGATATGTGGTGCAGGTGAAGCAAGTAGCGTTTCTTATGTGTAGAGGTTCTTCAGAGTGTGCAGGTGTGGGAATTGTTGAGTGTTCAGAAGTAGCAAATGATGTTCAACATTTAGAAGTAGATGATGTTCAACATTTAGAAGTAGGAGCAGATGAGTGGAGTTGGCAATGTTCAGCATTCAGAAGTAGAAGGAGCAGATAGAAGTAGGATCATATGAGTGGAGTTGGCAATGTAAGGAAATAATTGAATACCAAACGATAAGGTCATCCTTCGGCATTGAAGGAGGACAGCAATGGGAAGGAGGTTCCGGTCCAAAGGGCAGGTAGTTGTGGTGCTGCAGTGCATTCGGTCCATAGGGCAGGTAGTTGTGGTGCTGCAGTGCATTCGGTCCATAGGGCAGGTAGTTGTGGTGCATTGAAGTTGGCAGAGAAATTTAATTCAACATTGAATGAATCAACCGTAGTGCACCACCTCATTTGGGAGCTGGTAGATCAGACAGCCCGGACTATTCCAATCGTCAGACGAAAGATCGAACGACTACAAACCAATAAAAAAAAATTTGGAGAGTCAACTCCCACTTGTAGAAACGCCTTACGACGTAATAAATGAATATGTAATAGACTAGCAATTGCACCTCGGGGTGCAATAAAAGAACGTCGTATTGCTTCTGTAGGACACAGATGCTCCACTCTAAATAGGATTCCAACAACCATTCCAAGTTTTTTTAGCTCCTGGACTGCTTTCTCCATGCCATATTTACCCAAAAATACTGGAATCACACAAAATGTTCCCAAACGACATCACACAAAAATGTTCCAAAAAAACAAATTGCAGCATGGATATTAAACATCCAACGACGGAATGCCCTCTATCAACATTCAATTTATTGTGGAGGCTTATTGAACAATATTTTTAATTAGAATCAGTGTTTAAAGTTCAAAATTTCCTCAATCACTAGTACGTTATACTCAGAGAATTTATAAATTAAAAACACTAAATAGAAAGAAGAAATGGTAGTGTACATAATTAGTATGTATTCAATATTCTAAAGTTGTCTTAATTCTATATCAATAATAAAGCATCTAATTAACCATGACCTCCCTCCTTCTCTCTGTATATAGATAAATAAATATATGGATTGATAAGGCCTCTGAAAAATGACAGAGAAAACTGCTTTAAGGCGGCACTACATGTTGAATTCATCCAACGTACTTGCAGACCATGTATGCATATCTATATTTACAGACCATTTTAGGCCTCAAAATGCATGAAATGTGGGAAAGAGGGCGTAGCATTCTCTTAATAAATATAGAATAAAATAACTGTTAAGGAAGCTGAGAGATATCTAAAAAGCATAAGGGTCATTGCAAGCTAATGAGGGTCACTTTTGGCGCGTTAGATGCAATAGAAAACTGAAAAAGCAGGCATCCCTCAACTTACTTGGATTTTTTGAGCTACTTACGCAAAATATATTGCATTGAGTAAAAAAGATGAAATGTAGGAAATTGAATCACGTTTCCGAATATATAACTTTTATGTATTGAAAATTTGCATAGCTCTGTCAAGTTTCATTTTTCCTAACAGACACTTTTTATTTTTCAGGCAAATGATAAGGTATATGTTTTTGTGGGTAGAGCCTTTGAGGGCCTAAATGATGGAATCAAGCTACAAAACTCGGCATGCATGTAGAGAACACATAGCACTTGTGAGCCATTATTTTTTGAAAATTAAATTAGTAATTTTATAATTTTTTATAATTGTCTAAGTGATCAAACCTCGAAAATAGTACCTTTTTGTGGGTAGAGCCTTTGAAGGTCTTAATGCAAAAATCTTGAAATGGGTTTTTCATAGAACGTGGAGGTTGGTGTCCTCTTGTGCACCATACAATTTTTTTTTAAATGATTGATAATTGAAAAAGTTATGGAAGAAACACTAACAGTGTGTTTCACAAGTTAAGGAGGTAGGACAGAAAAGAAATTGAAAGAAAATAGGAAAAAATAATATTTCAAAATAAAAGTTACATGTTTGGAATCTGCAAAAAAATGCTATTTGTGTCTAAGATTTTGTCAAAAATGACTCTGTGTAGCATATTGTAACGAGTGGCTAAGCACAGGCTTCTCCAGAAACTGGAAGAAATACCCAATTAGCTTTGGTTTTTCATTAACATAGCACATGTTTGGAATTACCGAAGCAAACTCCAAAGCATACACATAGGATTATTGTTGACATGTGAGCATGTGACTCGGCCTATTTAAATTCAAAAATATTGCCGCGCTTTTAGATGTACATAACGCGTACGCGTCATATAACTACTTAATGCGTACTCGTTATATAACTACATAACCCGTACGCGTTATATAGTTAAAAAACGCGCTCGCGTTATGCAAATCTTAAAATACATGTTTAATACTTGAGAAAGAGGGGGTGTGGAAGACTCAAGGGAATTTTTGTTTAATATTTGAGAAGGGGTGGGGAAGGGTCAAGGGAATCTATGGTTAATATTTAATAAGGGTGGGGAAGGGTCAAGGGAATCTATGGTTAATATTTAATAGGGGTGGGAAAGGGTCAAGGGCTTAGAAGGATGTTGGAAGCTTGAGTGGGGAGAGATGAAGGGAATGAGAACATGACGGGCTATAGGGGGTAAAGGGAAGTGGAGCTTGAGAGAACTATTAGGAGTAGAATAGGTTATGAAGAGATATAGGGTTAGAAGTTGAAAGTGAGACTTGAGTGACAAGGGGGAATGGATGGAGGCAAGGAGGATGTGAGAGAGAAATAAAGAATACAAGGGGGGGGAGACATAGAGCGAGGGAGGGAGAGGGACAATGGGGAGGAATGGATTTGGAGGGAGTGAGAGATATATGGGGATAGAAAAAAATAAGAGATAGGAAGGGAGGGACAGAAAGTGTTGGTGGGAGACATGCAGGGAGTGGTGGCGAGAGAGAGAGAGAGAGAGAGAGAGAGAGAGAGAGAGAGAATATGAGAGGAGGGGGAAGGGACATAAAGTGTGTGAGAGAGCGGGAGTGATGGAGAGATTGGGATAGGTTGAGGGAAAGATAACATGAGGGAGGGATAGAAGGTGAGAGACAGGCGATGAGAGAGGGAGGGAGAGAAGGTAGGGTGAGGGATGGAGGGAGAAAGGTGGAGATAGATATGGATGGAGGGGGGATGGGTTTGAGAATGGAAAGTGACATAATGTGTGTGTATGTGTGTGTGTTTGAGAGAGAGAGAGAGAGAGATTGATGGTTAGGGAGAGAGAGACTAGAGGGAGTTGTGAGCATCATATTCTCCATTAGCATCATATTCTTCATCATCATCATCTTCATGACCATCATCGCCATCATCAACATCTTCATCATCATCACCATCATCATCATCATCATCATATTCCTCATCAAATCAACATCTCCATCATCATTATCATCATCTTCTGAACATCATCATGATCATCATCTAAACATCACCATCACCATCATCATCAACATCTTCATCATCATCACCATCACCATCATCATCAAAATCTTCATCGTCATCACCATCACCATCACCATCACCATATTCATCATCATTGTCATCTCTAGGTTCCCCATCAACATCAACATCTCCATCATCATCATCTTCTTCATCAACATCATCTTCATCATCACCATCATCATCATCAACATCTTCATCATCATCATCATCATCTTCCTTGAATCAGATCAACATCTCCATCATGTCACCATCATCTTCTTCATCATCATCATCATCATCTAAACATCACCATCACCATCACCATCATCATCAACATCTTCATCATCATTACCATCACCATCATCATCAACATCTTCATCGCCATCACCATCATCATCATCATCATTGGAATTTGTAGGTTCCTCATCAACATCTCCATCATCATCATCTTCATCACCATCATCATCAGCATCAACATCTTCATCATCATCACCATAATCATCATCTTCATCGTCATCAGGTCAACATCTCCATCATCATCATCTTCTTCATCATCTTCACCATCATCATCATCATCATCATCTTCATCGCCATCTCCATCATCTTCAACATCTCCATCATCATCACCATCACCATCATCATCATCTTCATCACCATAAACATCTTCATCATCATTGTCATCTCCCCCTTCCTCATCAACATCTCCATCATCGTCATCATCATCATCATCATCATCATCATCATCACCATCTGAACATCACCATCACCATCATCGTCAACATCTTCATCATCATCATCATCAGCAGCAGCATCAACATCATCATCAAAATCTTCATCGTCATCACCATCATCATCTTCATCATCATTGTCATCTCTAGGTTCCCCATCAACACATCTCCATCATCATCATCTTCTTCATCATCATCATCTTCATCACCATCATCATCTTCATCAACATCTTCATCATCATCACCATCATCATCATCATCATCTTCCTCATTAGATCAACATCTCCATCATGTCACCATCATCTTCATCATCATCATCATCATCATCATCATTACCAGCACCATCATCATCAACATCTTCATCGTCATCATCATCATCATTGGCATCTGTAGGTTCCTCGTCAACATCTCCATCATCATCATCTTCATCACTATCATCATCATCATCATTGGCATCTGCAGGTTCCTCATCAACATATCCATCGTCGTCATCTTCTCCATCATCATCACCATCATCACCATCATGATCTTCTGAACATCATCATGATCATCATCTAAACATCACCATCACCATCATTGTCAACATCTTCATCATCATCGCCATTAGCATCATCATCAAAATCTTCATCGTCATCACCATCACCATCACCATCACCATCACCATCACCATCACCATCACCATCACCATCATCATTGTCATCTCTAGGTTCCCCATCAACACAACATCTCCATCATCATCATCTTCTTCATCATCATCATCTTCATCACCATCATCATCATCATCAACATCTTCATCATCATCACCATCATCATCATCATCTTCCTCATCAGATCAACATCTCCATCATGTCACCATCATCTTCATCATCATCATCATCATCATCATCCGAACATCACCATCACCATCATCATCAACATCTTCATCATCATCACCATCATCTTCATCAACATCATCATCTTTATCATCTTCATTGTCATCACCCTCCTCCTCATCATCATCTTTATCATCTTCATCTACATCATGATCATCTTCATTGTCATCACCCTCCTCCTCCTCATCATCTTGTGCACTTATGCACTTAGGGATTAATGTTTAGAAGAGGGTCTAAAGGCCTTTATGGGGGAGGAGCTCTAGGAACAAGGTAAGACAGAGAGGGCAGGGGGGAGGGATAAAGGCGTAGAGGGTTAGTGATTAAGGGAGAAGAAGGGAGAGAGTGCTATAGGGAGGGATAATGACGAAGATAAAGAGAAGGTGGAGAGATGGAGAGTGGGGTGGTAGAGACATGGCTGGAGTAAGGGAGAGAAAGAAACATGAAAGAAACATGTAGGGAGGGATGTAGGGAGAATGAGGGACAAATATTTAGAAAGAGATAGGGGGTATCTAGGGATTATTGGGAGAGAGCTAGGGGGTATTAAACCATACAAAACATTTGTCCCCACACTAAAAACATTTGTTTTGTATGTAACCATATAAATTATTAGTTTTCTTTTGATTTTGTTCATTGCCCTAGCCATGCACCTAACCTATTTATTGTGCTTGACTATATCGCGTTCGCATTTTGTCACCACATATCACGCACGTGTTTTTGCTTTATATAACGCGTGCGCGTTTTGTAACTCCACAAATAGTGGACTGTTCCTGTCCGAGAGCAACTTCACTCTGTCCGAGCCAAAACAACAGTCTCGCGATTTTTCGAACAGCACGAGCCCGCCATTGGAAATTCTCACATTCTACGCCTACTCCATCATTTTTTTTTATGTAGGTGCAGCATTGAGAACATCTTTCATGGTTGCTCAATGTGGTGTTGGGTTATATGGCCATATTTGAAGAAAATAATCAGCAAGCTTGAAGAATCTCCAATTGAATAACACCAAAGATAAGGCCTTTGAAAGATTCATTTTGCCTATATTTGAGGAGCACACAAGATAAGATATCAAGCTTCAAGACCAACAAGGAAGAACTTCCATTTGCTTATTATTGAAGAGCTTGTAATTGAGGAGCAACAAAAACAAACTATATTGAATTGATCATTGTGGTGATGGGGAATGCACGTAACTGAGTAAACAAATCAACAAGGAAGAAGAGACCTCAAGAAGTCATTGAAGAAGAGAAAGAAAAGAAAAGAATATACATGATGAATCAGAGGCTTTCTTTGGAAACTAATCCAAATCCAATTGTAGAGGATACCACGGTTCATCCTATTAATCCATGACAAGAGGGACCTTCAATTTCCACAATAGTTGTTGAACAAGCACCCCATGGAAGTAATCAAGAAGCAAAACGTAGGTGCTCATTAGGGGATGTTTCAATTCCCACTTCAAGTCAAAGTGATAAGTTACCATCTCAAGATGAAGCTCATGAAGAAACACCCAATTTGCTATCCGGATGTGGTTATACAAGCGATGAAGTCAGAGAGGTGTCGGACATTTTGCCTACTGTTGAACAAAAGAATGTTATCCACACCATCGATGAGGATGTTGGACTTCCACCATCCAACTACCAGGAAGAGAATGAAGGACACCAAGCTACTACTGAAACGCCAGAGCGTCTTGGTGATGCGCTACATGGTACAATTCCAACCCCCTTACCTCCATTAGCAAGCACACGTCGAAGAACTCCGAAGCGTATACAAGCTGATGAAAGTCTTATGAATTCCATTGAAGGTACGCTATCTAAACGTAGTATTGCTTATCAAACTCAACAGATACTTGATAAATATTTTGTTTCTAAATGTGATGGAGATAAATGTAGATTATTTTTATCATTGTTAAAATCTAGGAGCATGAATGTTGTTAGGAAAAAGTTAGGGATAAAGATGATAAAGAATTCTGAACCAAGTTCTCATATAGTTAAAAGCCTAGTAGATGCATTTGGTAAAATTGGTAAGAACACATGTTCAAAGGACCGCAATGCTGCTCGTCGTGTGTTGTCACAAGCAATTGCAAATAAGAACACCAGGGCCCTTCGTATTCTCAAGCCTACATCCGAACTAGTTAATTTGAATGTAAAAACCCTCCGTAGGTATTCTATTAGAAGAGAACATCTTGACACAACCGATGAGACAGATTTTTGGGCCTTTGTTGGTCGGTTACCACGTCGTGACATGAAGCTAGTTAATGCAGTAAAGGGACTAGTGCACAGTTTTTAGCATGATCACACAAGGCCTTCTTCAAACCGAAAGGATGTACTAAAACTAAGAAGGGGTTCAAAGGATCGTGAACCACATACTAAGCATCTTCTTGATATAACACAGACAGAACTTTACGAGAAATTTAGGATTGAGCATAGACAATTGAACTTGGGGCAAAGATCTTTTGAGAAATGTAAGCCATGGTATGTTAGAATAAATACTCTTCGTAACACTTGTTGTTGTAGATACCATGTAGAATATGAATATTACTATGAAACATTTTTGTACATTCGTCGTGTGTTGCATACTAACATTGTGCAGGATTGCTCCATGACAATACCACCGACTTCATCAAGAGAATTCATTCATATCATCATGTGCAATAGGCCCGAGGGGAAAACATACTATGCAAAATCTTATTTGGATGGAACATGCTCCAACTGTGCTGGAATGGCATTATTGAGCCAATGTATGCACGAGAATGGAGACAGTGAATTTGGGAAAATGGTAACAGACATGAAAAGTTTCAAATATATCAACTATGAAATAGTCCCAGCGAAAGAAAGCAAAAAAAAACAATTGGTGACATCTCAGGTATGCATTTATATCTATAAAATTATGTTGTAACGGTTACATTTCAATCCTTACTTACAACAAAAAACTGACATTGAGATCATTTTGTGTCACCAGGTACAAGTTAGTGACTTCATCAAGGAATTTATTGAAAAGACACATCAATATGTTCAGCATGTCCACGTGGCACGATGGCAGGATGAGAAGTTTAGAATATGCAGAGATACATTTCCCCTTGGTACTATACTTTCAGTTGTTGATTTTGCCGAGAACTACACTCTGCAACCTCAAAATGAGATCCAAATTCAGTATTATCACTCTGAGCAGGTTTCCTTAATGGTCCATATCACATATAGGCATGGCCCAAATAGCACTGAAGAGCAAAGAGAAATTTTGAAGGAATATCACTTCTACATAAGTGATTATAAGTGCCACGACTTCCACTATGTACGTCATTGCTTCATCATGTTCTATGATCACTTGAAGGGAAGGAACATACAGATGGATCGACACTGGATTTGGTCTGATGGGTGTGCTAGTCAGTTCAAAAATGCACGCATATTTCAGTGGTTGTGTTCATTGCATAAAAACTACAAAGTGCCACATATATGGAACTATTTTGAGACTGGGTATGGTAAAGGAGAGCATGATGGAGCCGGAGCATGTTTCAAAACAGCCCTATGAAGAGAAGAATTGAAAGTATCTACAGAATCTACTATTCTAAATGCTCAATCTACAGTCAGGTGGTGCACGTCAGTAATGGGAGAGGAATCAACTATGCGAGTAGAATCCACAAGAAAGAGACATGTGGAGAGATTTTTTTGGGAGGTGGTGGACATAGATCGTTCACATGCATGGGAATGCAAGACTGTGCCTGGGACTCGTGGCTTTCATTCGGTTCGAAGCTCTGATAACCCAGTATTTGAAATTTGGACCAGAAAACTCGCTTGTTTTTGCCCGCCTTGTTGTGATGGTGACTGGGATGGGTGTGAATCATTGGATTGGGTTGATGGATGGGATCGCATATCACTTCCACTTTATCAGTGTGCAATTGTTGAGTTAACTCCGTTGGAAGAAGACCAATCATCTATTTTTGCAGATTTTGATCATGTCTCAGACCTTGTACAACCCGGTATGATGCATTTCCTTAACATTTTTTGTTTGTTTACGTAGTCTTCAAATGCACATTAATGGCCTTGTATCGCACAAAAAATATTTTGATCATATACCTACAATCATATAATGCAGGGCACATATACGCAGTGGTTGCCTCAAAAGATACTGAATGGGGTGATGAATACTGGTTGGCACGCTGTAGAGATGGAAAGAAAACCCTCAATATGTCCATGACTGACGATGAAAACAACCACTTTCCAACTGGGTCTATGGTTGTTAAAGGTGAATACTTGACACGGGACAACAATGGAAGAAAGAAGGGTGGATATGTTTACAGGGATTACAAACCAGGTGCAAGTGTGTATCACTTTACCAACTTAATCATTGGCACAAACCTTCAGGTACGAACAATGCCTAGTCGAAATACATCGAAGGTACGCTACTTCTTACCGGATATAGAGCACGAGAGACTAATGGAGACCATCAGTATAAGAGATGATCCGGAGGGCTTGGTTGTATGATAATAGGTGGGATCTAGCATGATGAGGTACGTTACATACTTTTAATACTATACTATTTATACTATTTGTAATTGAATATTGCTATATGCTCAATTTTCACATGTATGTTTCATATGAATATGTCAATTTTGCATTCTTGATATGCCAAATTTACGTTTACGTTGTTTATAAATATGCCAAAAGTTCTCTTGTATGTCAAGTTTATGAATATGTCATTTTTTACATCTGATCAGTAAACCCTAAAATTATATTATGTTCATCATGTTGGTTATTGGCTTCACCCAACAAAATTAATTCAATTCATGCTCACTATATTAAACAATACACTTATATTAAATTTAATTCATGTCTTGTTAAATATTTCATAATGAATTAGCTATTTGAGAGCACCACCTTAGACCAAGCCATCATCATCAACATCTTCATCATCATCATCATCATGGACCTGCAAAACCCTAGTTTCCAAAGTGTCTAGGCAGGTTCGGGCTAGGAACACTAGCCATACCCGCCCGGTGGATGATTTTCCAAAGTTGACCCCCGTGTGCAAAAATTGCACACTCCCACACTGAGCAAAACCCTAGTTTCCAAGATGGACCTGCAAGGTGATACATGGGCCATTGGGTAGGAGGGGAGGGGCACCCCTGGCATTATCCCGGTGTGCTAAATCCAACGGAGTCAACTGTTCTTCGATCCGAGCCACGGTCTTCATTCTATGGCTCGTCCTGTCTCACTGCCAGAAGGCCTTCAGGGACACCTGCTAGATACCTACCGGGGGCATAGAACTCCAACCGTGCAACAAAAACGGGTTCCGGGGAGTCTTGCAGGTGTGTCTAGATAGGTTCGGGCTAGGAACACTAGCCATACTTTCCCGGTGGATGATTTTCCAAAGTTGACCCCCGTGTGCAAAAATTGCACACTCCCACACTGAGCAAAACCCTATTTTCCAAGATGGACCTGCAAGGTGACACATGGGCCACTGGGTAGGAGGGGAGGGGCACCCCTAGCACTATCCCGGTGTGTTGAATCCAACGGAGTCGACGGTTCGTCGATCCGAGCCACGGTCTTCATTCTATGGCTCGTCCCGTCTCACTGCCAGAAGGCCTTCAGGGACACCTGTTGGATACCTACCAGGGGCATAAAACTCCAACCGTGCAACAAAACCGGGTTTCGGGGAGTCCTGCAGGTGTGTCTAGATAGGTTCGGGCTAGGAACAGTAGCCATACTTTCCCGGTGGATGATTTTCCAAAGTTGACTCCCATGTGCAAAAATTGCACACTCCCACACCGAGCAAAACCCTAGTTTACGAAATGAATGTACAATGAAGCCACTGGGCCATGGGGAGATGAGGGAGAGGGCCCCCTCGAGGTAATCGCACGCCAGGAGACCAACGGAGTCGACGGTTCGTCGGTCTGACGTCCGGTTTTCAAGTTATGTCAAGTTGCAAGTCGCATGAAAATGTCGTTCAGGGACACTTGGTGAATTTCCGTCCGGGAGCCAAAAAGCAAACGGAGCAGGAAGATTGTGTGTCGTTGGCTCCTGCAAGTGTGTGTGGGAAATGCCGACGTGGGAACACTGCCAACACTGGCTCGGGGGAGGTTTTTGCAGAGTTGACCCACCAATGCGAGATTGCATGCAATTAAACTGAGCAAAACCCTAGTTTACGAAATGAATGCACAATGAAGCCACTGGGCCATGGGGAGACAAGGGAGAGGGCCCCCTAGAGGCAATCGCACGCCAAGAGACCAACGGAGTCGACGGTTCGTCGGTCCGACGTCCGGTTTCCGAGTTATGTCGAGTTGCAAGTCGCATGAAAATGTCGTTCAGGGACACTTGGTGAATTTCCGTCCGGGAGCCAAAAAGCAAACGGAGCAGGAAGATTGCGTGCCGTTGGCTCCTGCAAGTGTGTGTGAGCAATGCTGACGTGGGAACACTGCCAACACTGGCTCGGGGGAGGTTTTTGTAGAGTTGACCCACCAATACGAGATTGCATGCAATTAAACTGAGCAAAACCCTAGTTTATGAAATGAATGCACAATGAAGCCACTGGGCCATGGGGAGACGAGGGAGAGGGACCCCTAGAGGTAATCGCACGCCAGGAGACCAATGGAGTCGACGGTTCGTCAGTCCGACGTCCGGTTTTCGAGTTATGTCGAGTTGCAAGTCGCATGAAAATGTCGTTCAGGGACACTTGGTGAATTTCCGTCCAGGAGCCAAAAAGCAAATGGAGCAGGAAGATTGTGTGTCGTTGGCTCCTGCAAGTGTGTGTGTGCAATGTCGATGTGCGAACACTGCCAACACTGGCTCGGGGGAGGTTTTTGCAGAGTTGAACCACCAATGCGAGATTGCATGCAATTAAACTGAGCAAAACCCTAGTTTACGAAATGAATGCACAATGAAGCCACTGGGTCATGGGGAGATGAGGGAGAGGGCCCCCTAGAGGTAATCGCACGCCAGGAGACCAACGGAGTCGACACTTCGTCGGTCCGACATCTGGTTTCCGAGTTATGTCGAGTTGCAAGTCGCATGAAAATGTAGTTCAGGGACACTTGGTGAATTTTCGCCCGACAACCAAAAAGCAAACGGAGCAGGAAGATTGCGTGCCGTTGGATCCTGCAAGTGTGTGTGGGAAATGCTGACGTGGGAACACTGCCAACACTGGCTCGGGGGAGGTTTTTGCAGATTTGACCCACCAATGCGAGATTGCATTCAATTAAACTGAGCAAAACCCTAGTTTACGAAATGAATGCACAATGAAGCCACTAGGCCATGGGGAGACAAGGGAGAGGGACCCCTAGAGGTAATCGCACGCCAGGAGACCAACGGAGTCGACGGTTCATCGGTTCGACGTCCGGTTTCCGAGTTATGTCGAGTTGCAAGTCGCATGAAAATGTCGTTCAGGGACACTTGGTGAATTTCCGCCCGGGAGCCAAAAAGCAAACGGAGCAGGAAGATTGCGTGCCGTTGGCTCCTGCAAGTGTGTGTGGGCAATGCCGACGTGGGAACATTACCAACACTGGCTCGAGGGAGGTTTTTGCAGAGTTGACCCACCAATGCGAGATTGCATGCAATTAAACTGGGCAAAACCCTAGTTTACGAAATGAATGCACAATGAAGCCACTGGGCCATGGGGAGACGAGGGAGAGGGCCCCCTAGAGCTAATCGCACGCTAGGAGACCAACGGAGTTGACGGTTCGTCGGTCCGACGTCCGGTTTCCGAGATATGTCGAGTTGAAAGTCGCATGAAAATGTCGTTCAGGGACACTTGGTGAATTTCCATCCGGGAGCCAAAAAGCAAACGGAGCAGGAAGATTGTGTGCCGTTGGCTCCTGCAAGTGTGTGTGGGAAACACCGACGTGGGAACACTGCCAACACTGGCTCGGGGGAGGTTTTTGCAGAGTTGACCCACCAATGCGAGATTGCATGCAATTAAACTGAGCAAAACCCTAGTTTACGAAATGAATGCACAATGAAGCCACTGGGCCATGCGGAGACAAGGGAGAGGCCCCCCTAGAGGTAATTGCACACCAGGAGACCAACGGAGTCGACGGTTCGTCGATCCGACGTCCGATTTCCGAGTTATGTCGAGTTGCAAGTCGCATGAAAATGTCGTTCAGGGACACTTGGTGAATTTCCGCCCGGGAGCCAAAAAGCAAACGAAGCAGGAAGATTGCGTGTCGTTGGCTCCTGCAAGTGTGTGTGGTCAGTGCCGACGTGGGAAGATGTCCACCAAGAAGATTTATTGAAATGTAATCCATTTTATAATTTAAGCCACTTTTAAATATTTGAACTTCCATATTATTTTTGAAAGAGTAGAATATTTCAAGTGGTTAATATTTTGAAAAATAAAGAACTTCTTTTATGGTTATTTCGGAGAAGAATTGTTGAAGAATATGCCACAATAAATTTGCATACCATTGCCTTTGACTTTTAGTGAAAATGAGTTACATTCAAATCATGAAAAGCACCTTTTGTTTTAGTAGCGTCCACCAACTATTTCTTTTTAATAATTATATTATAATAAAATAATATAAAACACAATTTTTAAATACGATACAAGAAATAAAAAAGAGCTCCCATCTCCTTTTTAGAAAAGTCTACTTTATATTACAAACTCTACTATCCTCTGAATCGCCCATGTTCTCTCGAGACTCAAACTACTTTATAAGCAGGTGGTATGCTCTCTTCCACAGACAACAACGACATATTAACTAGCAATTGCCCTAGAATGTGCAATGGGTGTGCATGAGTTAGTTCGTTGAAACCTTGAAAAACATTGTACTGCATTTAGTTTGATTAAATTACACGAGCAAGAACTTTGACATAACTTGTAATGATCATCCAAAATCACAAATTTTAATTAGATACCAATTAGTGCATGCATGTAGTGAGTTCGTTGAAACCTTTAAATATAATAGTTTGTTCTTTTGACATAGCGAATTCATGAGTAATAGATAATCCACACAAATCAACACATTAGATTGACACAAGAACACGTGGAAACCGAAGAACAAATACAAAGTGAAATGTATCATTCATTTATAAGTGAAATGTCAATGTGCATGTCTCCAAAAGTACACATATATCCAAAAGTATCCAAAAGTGCATGTCTCCAAAAGTACATGTATATCCAAAAGTACATGTATCCAATGAAGTCAATGTACATGTCTCCAAAAGTACATGCACAATAAAGTCAATGTACATGTCTCCAAAACTGAATGTATCGAAAAGTACATATATATACAAAAGTATCCAAAAGCACATGTGTCCAAAACTATCCAAAACTATCAAAGTCACATGTACATGTATCCAAATGTACATATATCCCATAAGACACATCAAAACTCAAGCTTCCTCTTATTCTTTCCCGACGTTGATCCTCTAGGCACATCTCTAGGATCAATGTGCGTCTCTAGATCCTGCAAATTAAATATCAATTGTTAAATTCAACTAACTATGTACACTAATACATTAGCTCAACAATTATCAACTGGTGCATGGAAAGTGCATGAAACACTTGGTCACTGAAGGACATCTCACCTCAACTGACAAAGGAGATTGCGTTGCTTGTGTAGCAGATGGAGCCGTTGGTTGAACATTCAGGATGGTCGAACCAGGGGGGCCAGGAACTGCTCCTGCTGGTGGTGGCTACAATGAAAAAATGTTGAAATAGTTAGAAATGCATGAATAAACAATAGACAACAATAATAAACTATGTAAAGATAATGTTGAAATAGTTACATACCTGTATGTGATCAGTTGCCATTGCAGATGCGGCACTAACTGCTGCATCAACCATCGATGCGAGGTTTTCAGTAGACAACTCGGGTTCCTGATGCAGTAGACATGCAATTCAAACATTAACAAAAACGATTTATGCACTGGATTTCAAGTTAAACAACAAATATCATCGAAGGATATACATTACCATGGTGTGAGTAAGCCCATGGTCGTGGGCAGCTGGAGTCTTTCTAGGAGTAGAACGCCTCACATACACACGACCCTTGTTCACGAATGGCCTGGAGGGAGATACAAATCCAAGCAATGGTCCAGATGTCTCGGATGGTGCCTACAGTCAGCAAGTGTTCATGTAGTTAGACATGCATGATTCAACAAACAAACATGTATTTAAAAAATGTCATTTTTAATTGTTTACCTGGAGCCCAGATGTTTCATGGGACGGTATGACCATGGGTGCTACCTCCACATTACCTTGCCCCAGTGAAGTATCTGTCATCTGCAAGTTTAATAATTGTAAATATTAGACCGTAGATAGCATTAATGAACTAAAATGTAAAGTATGTGGAAATTAACAAATTAACAAGTATTAAAAAACTGAAATTTTAAAATGTTTACCTTGGTGTGAGATACGGCAATAGGTGCTATATAAGATGGGCCTACCAAATGGGTAGCATCATGCCCCCCTGTAGAGTCTGGAACATCCGGCTCTGGGGCGTCACTGCCGGCATAAAGCATCAACTGCAAGTTCACAAAATTAATATATTAGCTCAAACTATATATATGTGTACAAAGGCGAAAAAAAATGAAGAATTTATTACAATTAACCATCAACATACCTCTCTCAAAAACCCACTGAAGGCAACATCTGAGGCAAGACCATAGCAGGGACGACCACATGATGTGCACTCGTGAGGATCAGTACTAGGATGGGGATGTGTCAATGGTCCTGCACTAGTTGATGGTCCTGCATGGTGACGAGCTGGTGTATATACCACACCAGGGACAGATGTCCCTTCCTCACCCATATGTTGAACCATAGTGCCATGGCGAACAACCACCCGTGCCAAACTCAAAAATGCATCCCGTGTTTGTGGAATAATACGATGTGCAGGTGGGACATCTGGCCCAAGCAACTACCTGCGAGGTGCAGGGATAGGGCGATCCTAGTCTCGAAGCCTGGCATTGGGTCGGTTTTGGGGCATCCCCCCACCGATCCCCTGAAACTGCAAGATGTCAAAATAGTTAACGTGTTTATGCAACACGAACTCTGCGTACATATTTCGAAGGAAATATAAGGGAATTTCCATGTTGTTGTGTGGTGGCATATCAAAAACCATGTACCATCTGTCCATCCAGTTATCAACAAATGGTTGAAACGTGCACCACTCAATGGAGATATGCGGCCTGTTTGCATTTGGGATTTCCCCCATCCGAGGGTCCCTAAACAATGCAAATATGAGCTCTTTGGATATTTTCAACTTTTTTATTGCATTGTAGTCTAGCCCATCAGCATATTGTTGTCTTTTTCTTTCTCTATATGATGCAATATCATATAGTACATTGGTAGACTATGAAATGGTGTCAACAATTGCATCCAAGGTTGATGCAAGCGAGCGGCGAATCCTATCACCACCACTAAAATCTGCACTTATGCCCCTCAAGTGGGCAAGCTCAATCAATATCTCGGCATTGGTGTCCATAGCCGCAACTGCAATAAAGACATTAATACAAAAATCATTAGAAACATATACATGGTATATAATGACGTCTCTTCAAAATTGAAAATGTATTAAATCAAACTCAAATAAGCAATTTAATGCCATTCACTTACATACATTTAAAACTTAAAATTAAACATTTAACAATTAAAAAGTAAGTTAGTCAGATTGGCAGAGAGGAGGAGGAGGAGGAGGAGGAGGATCAGGGCAATGATGAGTTTGTTGATTTAGGCATGGAGGAGGACTATTGAGTCATTGACAGATGGGATTCTTCCATCTTGATCCACTCCTTTTTTGTATTTACTATTAGACTATTAGTCTATTAGTCTATTTGGCATTTGCCAGTGCCCAGTGGCATTCCGACATCTATGTAATACATTTTGATTTTGATGACTTAATGAGAAATATGGTTCCGAGTCTCTGACATGCATCTATGTGTCTCAATGTATCATTGTGATTTGTGATTGTGAATAACAAATGTGTTGTGATTGTGAATGACAAATGTGTTGTGATTTGTGAATGATCTAATTTCTATTGAATATTTCATATTTGTAATTGTAAATGTAATTTCTATTGAATATTTGTAATTGTAAATGTAATTTCTATTGAATATTTGTAATTGTAAATGTTAAATTTTATTGGATCTATATGTCTATATTTTTAAATTTTAATATATTTTAAAAATATATTAATTCCGGGGGTCACCGTGTCCTACGTGTCCTAATTCCGGGGGTCACCGTGTCTAGTGGGGACACTCGTGTCCCGTGTCCTCGTGTCGGGTGACTTAGATGGATACATTGTAGAAAGGGGGGAGTTCTATTTTTTTCAATTTTTGGTTGGATTAGGAATTTTTGAGTTTTTGAAAAGGGATTCATTTTAATTATTCACTCATCTTGGTTGAGGGAGATGTGAATCTAATTAGAGATTGGGTTATTCCCAATTTTATCAATATTACAAAACTAGGTTGTTTTAAACAATAAAAAAATAGTAATTTAGGTTAAGAAATGACAAAAAAATGGTATGGGTGAATGAATTACTTGATTAGATGACAATCCACCGGTGAATTTGTCTCCCCTCTAGCTAAATCGAGCAACACCGATACTTTAGGGCACACAAACCGTCCTCGTCCAGGGTCTATTTCGTGTTTCTGATGCGTGAGCGCCGCGGGTGGTCGGGAATCGTCGGGACTGTGTATTTAAATTGATTTTAGATTTCAATAACGCGTACGCATTTTGTAACTACATAACGCGGACGCGTTTTGTAACTACATAACGCGTACGCGTTTTGTAGTTATATAACGCGTACGCGTTATGGTTACCTATCCTACATGTCCAATGACATGTCAGGCTCTGGTCTTACCATGGCAGGTGCTAAATATCATAAACGCGTTATGTTTTATGTATCAGGAACGAGTTTTGAAAAAGTAGCATTGCATCTAAAGTGACCCTCATCTTCTTGCACACACCCATAACCTAGCCCAGACCATAACACGCCAAAGAACTGGTAGGTGGGATTCCTTTCTATCGGACATGAGATTGTATCCACGAACCTGTTCGTGGTTAACCATTTTATGGACAATGTATCAAGAACGTGCTTCGAAGGTGATGACTCGACGCTCCCATGGGCCGGTTAGTTGGGTTTTCAATGGGTAACAGTGGCCATTTGATCCATATAACATGTAGTGCGCTTCCGTATTTAGTTACACGCCGCAACCCTTCAACAACCATTTAGACGGTACCCAAGCGATGCAATATACAGAGGTAGCGCATAATCTCTACAACCCGTTAACAACTGCTGCAAACACTGGAACCAGGTGCTGCGACCACTAAACTTCTTCACTGAGAATTTTCATGCTTGAGAATTTTCAAGTCTGACAATGCAGAAATAAGACAAGTGGAGCGTAATTACTTGCATGTAACCATAAGTTAATTCACCATCATAATTTTATAAGATCAACGACTTTGCCCCGATCTAGATCTCATGTCAAGCGCCCTAGATTAGAATGATGTCATCCATTTAATTATAATTTGCGGAGAATTTTGTTTTGTTTATTAGAATGAAAAACACTAAATGAATCCAACAATCTGTGTTCTAAGTAAACAACCTTCTTCGAATCATGCCTTGGTAGAACTTGGATCTAAATGTAAGATCCCAATCATTAAGAGTGGATCTTTTCACCTAGACTTCATTATCATTAACAGTCATACAATTGATCATGAGTAGTGGTTGGCACTCCCTACCAATACAATCTCTTATCATTATGGCCTCTCCCTACAAATAGATGGTAAAGGTTACAAGTTTACCTTTTCTTCCTTTAATTCCTTGCCATCTAGAACAACAACTGGTACACGTGCCACCCCATAATTTCAATGCTCTTTGCTTTGCATCGATGCTTACCTTTCTTGACCTATAACAACCTCCTCAAACAAAAGGAAATGCTTTGCTTTGCATCGATGCTTACCTTTCTTGACCTATAACAACCTCCTCAAACAAAAGGAAATGCTTTACAGAGTCCACACTATAGTAGGGAGATGGATTCCCAAGCACTAGGAAACATATATAATCCTTCTTTATCGTATATTGCTTCAAACAATGATACACTTAACTCCTTACCTCCACAAGCACTAGCTACAAAGCATATAGAGCCACACTGTTAGAATCTAGCACTATTTGTGTATTTCTTATTTTACCTCAAGCCAAGCACATGGAAACAAAACATTTTGCACAAGTGCTTTAGGTAACTACTGTCAGTTCTGTTATTCAACAAGGATGACACTTCACATTTTTCTGCTTCAAACCTCTTCAACATGACAAATCATTTCACCCCTGGCTCAGGAACTCCGCATACAACCCTTGCAAATGACTGTCGGTCCCTCCTTGGGAAGGGTGTACTATTAGAATACATCGATAGGGAGGAACAATAAGAACTTATATTCAATGTCAACGGTGTGTATCATTGCAAAGTGGTTAGAAATGTTGTAAATATTTGTTTTTCTTTTTAAATTTTCTTTCTTACCGTCTTCATTCCATTTTCCTTATTTGTATAATTTACTTTTAGATAGCTAAGTGCGTACACTTTGCAGATCACTTGGGCTAATATTCTATATACCGGTTTTGGTTTGGTTATTTCCACTTTTTATATTATTATATACATATATTGGAAGAGCACATATTGTATATGCAACAGGGAATCCTCACATATGTGAAACATCGGTTAAAGAACAACTCAAACATGCATAGATATGCATGAGACTATAAACTCTTGTTGCAGAAGTAATTATCTTGGATATTAATTATTATCCTAAACTCAAATGAAGCAGAGAATCCATGTGTTCAAAAATAGCAAGAAAGGACTGATCCAGGCGCAGCAACACAGTAGCATTTTGACCTGTTAGAGTTCAGCATCCTAGGGGATTATTTCAAATCGCACCATGCATACAAATACAGGGGCACGTGCATCAACCAATTTTGTGGCGAAATTGTGTAAACAAGGTGCATTTAAAGGAGAGACTAGATGAAGAAAAAGATGCAAACTAATAGTTATTGGGGATTAAACATGCAATCGATTGCACACATGGAGGTCACTATTGGAGCCAACTATATTTATTTATTTACAGCTAAAAAACAAAGAGCATTCCTCCCAATAGCCTTTACCTCCTTTATGATGTGTTTGAGTTTTGATTTATTTAGTATATTTAGTTCAAATTGCTACCAGATTTAACCCCAGGAATCATGTTGGGAATATTAGCGAATTCTACCACCATTTATCAATGTTTACAATAAATCTGCTAATATTTATCCTATATTTAAACAAATTTACAACTTACTAGCAAACTTTTAGAAATCAACGTCATTCATCAATGGTTACCACAAATCTACCAATTCCAATCATATATATATGGACAAATATTCATGTCCAAAGATAGTAAAAACATAGACCATATAAATATCCCAATATGGGAAGGCTAGTTTGGTCACTAAAGCTCTAAAGTCCTTTGAATAAATGGAAAACTTCGGCAATAGAACCGATAAAACTGCATATGATTCTATTATTTATATTCTCTGCAAGGAAAGAAATATTGACCTTGCTAATAAGCTCCACGAGTGAATGCTTTCGGAAAATTTGATCCCATATTTTCCCACATACAGGTTTCCCGTGAAATTTCTGTGTGAGCAAGGAAGCCTCTTGAGAGATTGAGCACTTGGAGATGAGATGTTGACGTTTTCCCATCTTACAAAGCAAGAATTTTATTCTTGTATTTTGAAATGTTATTGCATAGCAGGAAGGATTGAGGAAGGTCTTGAACTGATTCATGAGATTAAGGAGAGGAGACTTCTGGTCGATCCCAAGATTTTCCACATGCTAGTGAAAGGTTTGTGCAGAAATGGAAAATCGCCGCAGGTGCAGTGGAAATCGGGTGGTGGGGCGGCGATGAGGAAGAGGAAGTCGCGTGAAACGATATAGCACGCTACCTGAAACAGCTACATCCGACTAGGCTGAGAAAATATGGCACTGCAGAACAAAGCTTGGATAGCACGCCACCTAAAACCGTGTCATCGTACATGAATGAATCAAGGGTATAGATGAGTTCAATCCTCGAACATTCTGATCAAACGGTGGAAACGAACTTAGAGGAAAATTTTGGGGAGTTTTTCCCACTTGTGAAACGCATTACGTTGTAATAAGAGATGATGATTTTAGAATACATAGGGAAACCTTTAAATAGTTCTCTCATAACTAAATGTGAAAGGATGAGACCTTTCATTTAATGTTACAATTAATTCATTTAATTATTAAATATTATGAATGTTTATTGATATATTTATATATTATTTTATGTTTATAACAATTTCAATTTTAAAAAAATGCCAGATATTTTTAATTTATGCCTACCAGTTACTTAGTGCATTAGCACTCTAATGAAAGAATAGATAGGACATGACGCCAAGATATTTTTGCAATATTTGATTCTCTTAGATCCATCAAATGTATGAAAAGTTTGACACCATCTCTGCGTAACTTTATCAAAATTCCTCTATCCTACTACAAATGCGAACCTTCTTCACATGCCATTCTAGTTTTACTGAAAACATTTGAATGTTTACAGGACTCATTTTGCAATTCCATTTCCAGTTTTCGGCGATTTTTCTCATATCTTCATAAATTTAAATTTCAATGTTGTCAAGAAATTTTTCCTACGGACCTAAACTTTCTTGGGGTATACTCTTTTCGCAATACTGTATTTTATGGTCATTTTTTTACAGATCTGAACTTTTTTTTGGCAATCTTCTTTTCGCATGGACATTGCCATTTCATGGCTTTGGTTCATATAATATTAATTAATTGGTTTATGGATACCTCTAATTTGAATAATATATAGAAGGGCATGTATACACCATGTATATTAATTTTATTTTGAAGATGCTTTCGTGAAGTGACTTGCTTCTTATACAATAGTGAAGTATTATAATATACACACACGTCAAATATGTGGAGAGAACTGATATGTATATATGTCTTGGCAAAAATGACCGTGGGAATCAAGGTTTGAGCGATGTGTCTAAGGTATTAGTACCAAAACCCTTTTCTACTCTTTCGGGAAAAGGTGTTCTGCATAATCCGATTGTCATCCCTTATGTATCTTCACTAGCACGGAAGGTCCCTATTGTCATTAGGGATGAAGGAGGGAGAAGCATTACATATCAACGTGCTAAGTCAAGAAGAGCACTTAAGGCCTTTAAGAAAAGGTTAGGAAAATAGTCTTTGTTGTTGGGTCAGGACCTAAATATGGATAGAGTGGAGAGCCTATCCTCTTGGTCTCTGGTTGGAAGATTGGAATATATTACATTAAACAGGATAGATTTGTTGAAGTGGGTTTGTAATAGCTGGAAGCCATTATTGGGTTATTGTCAAAAGGTTAGTATGTTAATGAACAAGCAGCTATGTTTCCATCTCCTTTCAGAGGAGGATGTTGGGTTTATTCTGAGTAAGCCTTAGTTGCTCAGTCGTGATTCTTTGGTTGTATACAAATGGCATCCATCATTTAACCCTTTAAAAAAAAAGGTGTTTTCAAGACACCTTTGGATGGTCCTTCCAGGTTTTCCTCTCCAGTTGAGGTCAAAGAATGCCTTCATAGAAGTGGCAAATGCAATCGGTAAATTTAATTTCCCGGAGGATAAGATGATTCATACGGAGGATAAGCGGGTGGCTTGGATTTTAGTGGAGTTTGGCGTCTCTATCGGTTTGCCTAAGGAGATTGATATTACTTAGGGAGATATGTCTTTCACTCAATGACTGGATTTCTATGTGACTTCTATAAGATTCCTTTTAGATGTCACCTCTGTCATAAAATGGGACATTTAAGGAAAAAGTGTCTTAGTCTCTATGATTTGTGGGTGGAAACAATTGATGGAATTTTTGGTGAGCCTAGTCCCTTGTTGATAGAACCAATTTCTTCGGGTTGTGAGGAGGTAGGAGCAAAATTGGTTTCGGATGGTCCTGCTATCAAGCCTTCTTCGGAGGAATCTTCTTCATTTTTGGGTAAGCTTAGAGCTGAATGCCCCTCTTTCTTTGATGCACTTTCAATGAAGAATTAAATTGTATAATTGTGGTTGAAGAAAAAATTTCTTCTTTGGCTCAAAGGGTGCCTAGTAAAGATTGTTCCTCTGTTTGGGGTCATGATGAGATGCCCTTTGTTTTATCGTCTCCTCTTTCGGTCCCTGTGAGTCAGATGTTGGTTGTTTTCAGGACTTTAGGGGGTTCAGAATCCTTAGATCCTCCGATAATTTCCTGGGGGTCTTTTGGTTTGGCGTCCTCTTCTATATTTGTGTCTCCTCTATGGAACCCTATGAGTGAGTCGCTAGTGTTTTTTAGGACTTTAGGGGGTTTGAGGTCCTTATATACTCCGCTTATGCCCTTGGGGTCTTCTGGTCTGTCATGCTCTTCTATTTCTCATGCTTCATTGCTGCAGTCGGCTTCGGTGCCTTCTTCTTTAATCTCCCCCCTTTGGGTTCAGGGTTGGTAAGTTTTGTCTCAAGGAGAGGGAATCGAAATTATTCTACTTTGGAAATGAATTTGTGGAGGGATAATCAATTGGTTATGAAGTCCCCAAACACTATGGATGGTATTGGTTCCAAGGTGGTTTCTTCTTTTGTTGCATGGATTGTTTCTGAGATCTTCCCCATTTCTTCTTCTTCCCCTGAGGTCCATGAAATTTTGGGGGTTTCTATTAATTTTGATGTTGTGGAAGTTGTTGGCTCTTCATGGGATGTGGATATCCGAGTTGTTTATGCTCTTCTCCCATCGTATAAGGATATTCTCATAAAATCTCCTTTATCTATTTTTTCAGGGAATATTTCTCAAAAGAAGGATGTTCATCCTATATCTTCAATTCCTTACCAAAATGTGACGATTAGAAAGGGAAGGCGTGGAAAAGGAAAAAAGAGACAGGAGGTTGATGATCATGAAGGGTCGAGGACTTTTAGTTTAGATATATATTCTCTTATTCCAGATCAATTGGATGGTGTTTTTTCGGAATGTATTTTCCCTAATGTTGATGTTTCTATTAAGAGAGCCCTTCGAGCATCATTACTCGTGGAGAATGGATCCTCATGATTATTACATCTTTCAATATCAGGGGGTTTGGGGGGTCTCCTAAAATAAATGCCCTTAAACAATTTGTTTACTTAATTAAGCCAAATATTTTGTTGTTACATAAGACTATGTGTGTTGGTTCCAAATCATATGAACAGTTACTAAAAAAAAAATCCATCCCGTGAGTGTTGTGTTGTTGATGCTTTGGGTCAATATGGGGTATTATTGGGTACTTGAAACCCACTTGTAGTTGATTTTAGGCCTTTTAAAACATATGCAGGTATCCTGTTGGAAGGGAGTTCATGGGTTTGGATCAGATGTGTAAAGTTGTAAATGGTTATGGCCCATATTCTAAAAGGAAACATTATTGGGACACGGTTTTGGATTGTGGATTATTAAATGGTCCTTGGTTAATTTTTGGTGGTGATTTGAATATGACTTTTATGATGCGGAAATTTGGGGGAACTATCCTAAGTTGGATTCATTGTTGAGTTATTTTCAACAACTGCTTCAAGAGGCAAATCTTATAGATGTTATCCCATCTTCTTTGGCTCCTACTTGGAGGAATGGTAGGGCTGGTGATGTCGGAGTGGCAAAAATATTGGATAGGTTATTCATTGTAGAGGATCTCTTTGAGAATGTAGGTAGATTTTGATCATGGTTAGTCAACACAGGGATATCTGATCACATCCCGATTTGCTTACAGCTTGAAATTAAAAATTCTAAACAAAATTTCCCCTTTGAATTTAAGCACTCATGGTTAGAGGAAGAGGAATTCATTATTCTGGTCAAGGAAAAATTGAGGTCTTTAACTATGTACAGTGGAAACTCCGTTATATAGGACTTGGTTGATAGATTGAAAGCCCTTAAGAAATAGGTCATTCAATGGGGCAAAGAAAAAAAGCAAAAGTTAAAACAAGAGTTGTTGCATATAGTGGAGGAGATAGAGGTACTTTTTTAAAATTATGCTTCAGGTATCTTTCCTAGATTGGTTAATGATCACTTAGCAAATTTGGAAGCTAGGAAATCCTAAATTTTAAGGTTGGAAGAGGAGTCTTGGAGACAGAATAGTAGGGAAATATGGATTTCCCAGGGTGATAATAATACTAATTTTTTTAATAAATTTGCTAATCAAAGAAGGATTTCTAATGCCATTTGGGATCTGAAGGACAATCAAGGGAATGTGGTCTCCACACAAAGAGATTTGGAGGTGGAAGCCATTGATCATTTTTATGATCTTTTTAAAAGCCCTGGTACTGCTAGTATTGTGTCTCGGCTTCATGTTATTTAGAATTATCCTAGTTTCTTTAGTTTGGAGGAGGGTCAAAAGGTTGGGAGACAGTTTCATTATTAGAAATTGAAGAGGTTCTCAAAAAAATTTCAAAGTAAAAAATTCCAAGCCCTGATGGCTAGATTGTATAATTTTTCATTGAATTCTTTTAAATCCTTGGAGATGATATCTTGGAGGTAGTTGAAGAATCTAGAGTTTAGGGGTTTGTGTCTGGATCTTTGAATGCTACTTTAATTGATTTAATTCCAAAACCTACAAAACCATAATATTTCAATGATTTTAGGCCAATATCACTTTGTAATCTTATCCATAAGATTATTACTAAAGTGATTTATAATAGAATTAAACCAAAGTTGGCAGAAATTATGTGAAAAAAGCAGTTTGGTTTTCAAGCCAATAGACATATCCTAGATGTTGTTGGGGTTGCACAAGAAATTTTACATTCTATTAAGACAAAAACTAGAAGCCCTTATTTTTAAAATGGATCTGGTCAAAGCATATGATAGAGTGGAATGGACCTTCCTCAGGTTGGTTTTACTTTAGATAGGTCTCCCTTTGGAGGTGACATATTGGATAATGGCTTGTGTTTCCTCAACAAACTTTGCAATTTTGGTGAATGGGTCCTCTTCGAGTTTCTTTAAAATTTCAATAGGCCTTAACAAGGTTGTCCTTAGTCCTCGTTGTCTTTTTTTTAGTGGTGGAAGGTCTTCATAGATTGATTGGAAAAGTTAGAAAGGATGGAATAATGAAAGGAGTAAAAGTTGCTTCTTTGCATTACATCACACATCTATTATTTGTGGACGGCGTCCTTCTATTTGGGGATGGGACCTTGGAGGACTGGGAAACTTTTCATGAGATTACCACACTCTTTTATGGAGGTAAGTATTGTAAAATCGAATTTTCTTCATAATAGGATCAAGGATAGTGCCTTTTCATTGTGATCTTATTGATTTGGTTTTCAAATACTTTGATTAATCCAAACAATTATAGAAGAGATGATTGGATTTAGCTATTGAAAAAAGTAGAGAAAATGATTTGAAACTGGGTCTTTAAATGGTTGTCTCTTGGAGGTAGGTTGATATTAGTCAAGTATGTACTTGAGAGTATTCCAATCTATTGTCTCTCACTTGCTAAGATTCTTGTATCTATTCTATTGAGTATTAGAAAATGTATGATGAATTTACTATGGGTTGGTAGCTTAGAAAGGAGAAATTTCCATCTAGATAGTTGGGATTGTATTTACTTACAAAAGAAGTTGGGGGCTTGGGGTATAAAAAAAATTTCATGGTTCAGTATTGCCCTTAGTTTGAAGAATTTGTGGAGAGGTCTTTTTGGGTCTGGCCTGTGGAGTGAGGTATTAAAACCAAAGTATCAAAGGAAGAAGTTTTTGGTTGAATGGGTTAGGTCTCCAATAAAATCTATTACAAATGCTTCAAAATTTTATAGAGGATTTTTTAGCTCGTATCCTTGGCTCAGTTTGTGGTTCTCTTGGAAAGTAGGTAATGTGAAGCAAATACACCTAGGCATTGATCCTTTTTTAGGGGGGTGAAGAGTTCTACAAATTGTCTCAACCACTTATTACTTTCCTTTTGGATCATGGTTTCAGATTATTGGAGCATGTAAAAAGGAATGTCTTTATGATATTTTCTTCTTCTTACTGGCTTCTTGTAGAGGATTTGGGTTTAGTGGGAAACCTATCCTTGGAATGGAATACTTTTGTTTCAGCTTTGAATCATGTTGGTATTAAATTAATTGATCAAGATGATACTTTAGTTTGGGCTTGGAATGGTTCTACTGAGTAGGTTAGTGCTAAACAGGTTTATGATTCTTTGCTCTATCTTTTTCTTATACGACGTGAAATGGTGGAATGATAATGTCTGGAAATGGAATGTACTTCTTAAGTTGAAATGATTTTATTGGTTATGTTTGGAGAATAAAATCATGACATAGGACAATTTAATAAAAAGAGGTATAATGGGTCCACATATTTGCAGTACGAGTTGTAAAGAGGTTGAATTTGTTCCTCATCTATTCATACACTGTGAGTTTGTGTAAAAACTATGAGAGGAAGTAAAGGTTAATCTTCAGATTTCAGAAATGTGGTATTCTTCTTCCTTTGACCTGTGGTTAAAATATTGGATAAGCATGATTCCACTTTTAAAAGAGTTGCCAATTTTTGTTTGTTGGGGGATATGGAGATGTATAAATGCTTTTATTTTCGAAAATGTGAAATATTTTGCTTCTATGGTCAGTTTTAGAGTAGTGGGTTCCTTTAGAGAATTTCAAAAAGAAAAGAAGTATAAGATTCCTCGGATCATTTCATATCCTAGCCTGGATGGGGAGATTTCTGTGAGCTATTTTGACGGGGCCTCTCAGTTTGGTATGTGTGGGGTAGGTATGCTTTTAAAAATCAGTGAATCTCATTGCTTTTATTTGTGGATGGGATGTGGAAAAGGTACTAATACCAAGGTAGAGTTGTTGGCATTATGGGGTCTTCTCCTTTTTTCTTCAAAAAATGGTATCTTGTCTCTTCATGTACTTGGTGATTCTAAAGTGATTGTGGAGTGGGATGCTGGAAAGTCCAATTTAAAGGATCCTATGTTGGTGCAATGGTGCTCCAGGATAAAGGAGATGCAAGGCATGTTCTTGGAAATGTCTATTAGTCATATTTATAGACAATTGAATTCACTAGTTGATGGATTATCAAAGAAGGCCATCGAGCATATGGAAGGAATCATTTTTTTGAGGAATTTCATTAGAATGTTATGTTGTCATCTAACTCTTTAGTTGCCTACTAGTCTTGTTTTTTGTTCTATTTTGTCTAGATGGTTGTTACAAGTCTTTTATTTTTCCTCATAGGATACAACATGCATCTGATATATGGATTGGTAGTGTTTGATTGTTTTTTAATGATTACGGAAAGTTAGTTACCGGGGGTGGCCTTTTACTTCAAATCTATTTTGGAGGGACTAGCTTTCTTTCAACTATCTCTCAAGAGATATATATGTACTTGAAAATTGTTATCTTTGTTTCATTTTAATATGAATATCAAGAAACATATTTTTTCTTTGTGAAAAAAATGTGTGTGTGTGTGTGTGTGTATATATATATATATATATATATATATATATATATATATATATATATATATATATATATATATATATAAGCAAAAGGTTTATAGTCCATTGGTTTCACCAACACATATATTGGTTGTTAGAATTTCAATGTAGCCAACATGGTTGATTGTAATCCTACATCTGCTCCATTTCAGTAAGGTGTTACTCTTTCTACCAGTTGCTCTACACCAAGAGTCAATCCGTCGTTGAATCGACAATTGGTAGGGTGTCTATTGTACTCAACTTATAAACATACTAATATATCCTTTGCAGTTGGGCTTGTATCTTGATTCTCTCAAGATCCTCACGAGAGTCACTAGAAGGCAACAAAGCACATTCTTAGGCACATTTAGGGCATTACCAAGTTTGGCATTCAATACACCTTGGGTGCTTCTCAGCTTGAGGGTTTCACTGAATATGATTGGGTTGTTTTCATTGATCATTGAAAGTGTTAGACACAATGGCACACTAAGAGGGGGGGGTGAATCAGTGGGCCAACACTTTTTACCAATTTCACTTCATAAAAAACTTAAACACAGATCATTAAATAATTTCACTTTATTCACAATAAGCTATACATCAACAGTCATCAAATTAAACATGACATCTCATCAATACAAATCATCATAGACAAATCACAAGATAAGCTTTGTAAACTTTGTTATATTTAATTTGATATGATTTACAATGGAGGCCACAACCTTCAGGTTTGCATCAGCTACAACTGACTGAGAAGCACCAACTTCTATTCCAAGACCCAGCTTGGTATTTTCATAGATCCAACTAAGAAAAAAGGTGAGCAAGACTCATGTTGCAAAAACATAGTGATTACTATCATCAATCAATCATCACTTCTGCCCATGTCATCAAACTTGTCCAATTCTGTTACTCTGTCAATACTGCTCATTAACTCTGTCATATCAATCTGATCAATAAGTCCACAATCACAAAACTGTCATCATTATTATAGTCCAGAGTGTGCAAACTCTGGACTTTGTATGCTGCTCCTTTAGTCACCCGAAATCAGAGACGAGAGATAAAAATATTATCTTGTAGCTGCTTCTTACTTCAACAACTTTGGATCAACCCATCATGTACATAGATCAACAAGTAAGTCTTCACCAAAAAGTTTAGAGGATAAAAGTCAAAATTCTTCAGTCATTTTCTGCTCATGTGGATCTGCTACTGCCTTAGTACACCCCCGAAAATCTCAGACCTCTCTTTCACACATCTGCATCCTCCACTCACATTTGAATGACTCTTCACCGATATTTATACTAGTTTTTCCATATATTTTTATGAGCCGACTTGTCAAAAATAATTTATTATTATTATTATTTTTATTTCACAAGTTAGAAGGCCAACTTGTTTTTTGAAATCATAAAGACATCCTCCAAGGCTGGGCCGACTTTAACACTTCATCATCACATCACCTTCTTCAAATATATATATATATATTGACCTTCTTTACTACATGTTGTAGTCGAGGGGATTGCATTGTTACCAGTGATACATAATATATTATACAAGCATGCACAGTACACAGACACAAGTAGACATAAGGTGGAGAGAAGCACAAGCCTTTATATTACTCGACAATGCAGAAAATACACAGAACATAACTCTCTTAACAGTACACACCTCACCAACCTATACATATATATATGCTTTTATAATCAGTTATGTAACTGTCTTGTCGGCACAACCGATCGACATAGCCCGACTGGTCAACACAACTTGTCGACTTACATTACAAAAGGTCGGGCAGAGGGCCTAGTCGATAGGCCGACTTAGCCTCCTCCAACATCTCCCCCACCTCAAAAGTTTTCTTCATCCTGAAGAAATGAGGAGATGTGTCTAACTAATACAAAATTTATGTGGTTGTCACTGTCATGTCTGAAGGGAACTGGTCGTTGTTTGTTGTTGTACATAGACCTCAACGATTACTTCGGCCAAGATAGATAGCTGGTGTTGAAAATCCTCCCAAGTGTGCAGCGAGTTTTGGATATCAATGGTAAGTGTTGTAAGGCTCGACAAGTCGGCTATATTTTCTTGTGTTGTCTTGCTCTGCAGATGAATTAAGTCGAGACCAAATGAATTAATTGAAGTCGGTCTCTAGCCGACTCTATATGTCGAGTCAAGTTAGTCGAAACTACAAGTCGTCGGTCTCGACCATGGTCAGTCAAGTCGAGTCGAGTCGAGTCAGTCGGCCACGGCAATATCATATCTATTAGTCAGTATCGACCACAAGCAGTGACACATTTACAAACTTGCACGAAACCTCACGACAAAGACCACATTCAAGCATAAGTCACCTTACAACACACAGAATAAAAGCTTAACACTAGATGATGACATCAGGAAAATTGCATTGGTTGAACCCCCCTAGTGATGTGTTGCAAAGATGTTCCTGGATCGTGACCTCGGAAAGCCAGAAGACAGAGAAATGGAATAGAAAGTCGAAGACCCAAAAGGCCCCGCATGCCTGACTCGATGGAGATGTCAACCAGATGGATATGCCTGGGTTGATGGAGATGTCGGTCATATGAGCCAGGGTGAGGATTTAAACCAAAATACCTCGTTTCGAAAGAGGATAGTCAATTGCCATTGTGGGAGGGTGAGACTTCGATGTACTACTACCAGATTGAAGATGAAGGCTGAAGAGTAACTAGTCATAGTAGAGCCTTCTACACGTGTGTTTTCCTATCAAGTTGGCAGCTGTTGCGGCTGAGCACCTATGCAGACCGGTATGCATGGTTGATGCACATTGAGGACTACTTCAGCAGTAGCATAAATCCAAGATGATGATACATCTTTCTTCGGGACGAAGAAAGGCTTTGTTGGTGGGGGAGATGTTGAGGGGGCCAATAGGTTTTCCTATGTTATCATTATCTTAATGAATGTATTAATTAAGGATGTAAAGCATGAGAAGTTGGAGTGGGTGTAACTACTCCAACTTCTCTCTCTCTATGTATAAATAGCGACTCACAATGAATAATAAGTGGTTGAATGCATTCGATCCAAACCTTTGTATTGATTATCTCTGTGCGTGCTTTTACTCTCTGCTTGAATACAACACTACATCATCACCGTGGGCTTATTGCAAGGATATCATATAATATTCAAACAAGATACTTTTCATGGACTTCAAGCCCATCATAAAATGGTAGCATGGACCATCATCAACATCAACAACAAGCAACCAAATGTGTCCAAGTTCCATCATGTATGTGGATACCAAATCTTCTCATGCACTAAGACCATCTCCAAAGGTTCCATGACCTCATCAAGCCACAAGTGGTCATTTTTCCTTAAGTGTGGGCATAATTCCTAAGGGCTTGCGGGCATCTTCTTTCACTACTGGCGGGCATTTTTCTTAACCCAATTGTGGGCATTTTCCTTCCAAGTGGTGGGCATAATTCCTAATATCCTGCGGGCATTTTCTTTATTGCTCACGCAGGCATTTTTTGCTTAGGCATGCGGGCATTTTCATGTGGGCCCGTGGGAATTTTCTATTAGCTCGTGAGGGCATTTTTCTTTATGGTTGCGAACACTTTTCCACTGGGCCTGTAGGCATTTTTTCCTTCATGCTGCGGGCATTTCAACCAATGGTGGCAGGAATTTTTCATTTGCTTCAACATTAAGAGGGTGTAAAGATCACAATCGACTTCTTATCAAAACATTGATGAGGGCATCAAGCCATAAGGTCCATCATACTAAAGTGTGCCCTAAGAAGTCATCATCATCATTATTGTAGCACAAAAAATCCAACACCATCATAGTAGCCCCAAAGACCATCAAGCCACCAAGTGTGTGGGCTTCTAGTGTCCCAATGCCCAAACAACGATGTCCTTCTTGCCATGTCATCAACCTTGTTACTCCTTTGTCATTAATGGCTTGTCATCAATGACAACCATATTCAACAAAATCCCCCTTTGTCATTGATGGCAACACCTCTTCAATTTTCTCTCCCCCTTTGACATTAATGACAAAGGGCCAAACATTTAGCCATCTAAGACTTCACAATGCCCAAAAAAAATTGTATCTTTGAATACATATTGAGATCATGTTGAAATGAATACTCCCCCTTTCAAGTGGATCTATTCATTACATGCTCCCCCTGAGATTGCTTACTGCTATGGCTGTCAAGTCTGATTGTCCTCTGCCATAAAGCTCCAATCTGTCCAACTCGTCATTTTATTTTACTAATGTTATGCCCCATTAATGATATCATCAGCAGTCTGCTTGATCATATGCTGATCTTGAAGGATCTCTTGGATATTCCCCTTTTTGGTTATGTCTCACAAATTCTGAACCTGATCAGATATGTGGGTGTTTGAAGATTTGTGAAGTACATGGATGTTGCTTTCTTGATACTCGAACTCAGAGATAAGTATTTAACATGCTTGAACTTGGTGCTTGAATGATCTCTATTAAACAATGTTGCACTTTGACCGAACCTTCTTCAATTGCTGTAGAGAATGCACACTAAAAAAAAAAATTGCTTGCACACACGGATCATCATTTCATCGTGAAAATAATCTCATCTGCTCCCCCTATCAATTACGTTGCTAGCTGCTAAGACATTGAATTGGAGTCTTCTCGATGAATGTTATAGCAGCATTCATACAATCAGTATATTTCCAATAAAATCTTGGTAACCAGCTCAACTGTATTTCCAATCTTGTCCAGATTGTTGTTCATACAAATATCATGCTACTTCATTACTGCTCTTTATGTGAAGATGCTCTTGGATGTCCTCAGAGATCTTCTCTTGCTTCAAGAATTTTTTCTAGTCATTCTTGCTTCACCAGATATCTTGCCTATCACCAAGAATATGCTTGAGTGAGGTCTATTCCGAGATCAGACTCTTGTACCTGTGACTCCAAAAAGATTTGATCTCTGATATATGCTTTGTCTATGCAATATCTTTGGCTGCCAAGATTGATGAAAAATAGACCTTTATGAAGCTGTCTTGAATGGGAGTTGTTTTCACTTAGGTTCCTTTATTGTTTATTTCAGAACTTGATGATGACCTCAGTTCGAAGCTAGATGTTTCACTTGCTGGTGATTAGGCCAATGGCTCCTTTGATTATGCCACACTTACTGTTGTCTTCAAAGATCAATTGTGTACTCCTTTTGGAATTTTCAGATCATCAAATCATACTTCTTACTTTTCCAAACAAGGAAGTAGTCACCACAGAAATAAAAAATGTTCCAATTAGCCCATGAAATGTGTGCTAATATTTTCTTCAAGTCTATCCTCCAATCTGTCCAACTTGTCTTGAAATGTATACGGATGCTGAAAAATTTACTTGTATTTGCACTGCTTAAGAAGTTGATGCCTTGTATACCCAGAATTGTCTTCTTCATGATCTACGCATTCTTCAAGAGATCTTGAACATGTCTTCCTTGTACCCTTGGTCTTATGTATAATCTTCTACTGCTGCTATGTTGCTATGAAAATATTTCCAATTGTTCTTCACAAAAAAATTGATACCCAATTGGATTATAAATCATACAATCAGATACCAATAACAAGTGTTTCTTGAAGATATCCCATACTCCCTCTATCAATCAACACTCTTATTCTGGGTTGAATAATATTCTCTTCAAAGTTCAAACTGTTGCACTCTTTCAAGTATGCTCTTGTAGCTATTCCAAGATCCCCCTATAAACATGCCAAATTGTATCACCTCTGAATTACCAAACTTCATCCTTGCCTTGCATTGGCTTTCCTTCTGTCAATGTTTGCAATCACGATCCTAGGACCTGTTTCTTTGCTTGGAGTAATCATCTTTTTCTCTTGGGTCCATCCTCCAAATTCCATGGACTCAAGGTGTGCTTAGATCCTTGAGAGACCCTAAGCTTGGCTTGCCAAATGGTAGCCATCTTTTGTGTAATGATCAATTTCATTCATATTCAACAAAGCATTATTTTTCATCCATACCTAAGAGTGTCCTTGACTTTGAGCATTTGTCCTTTGGTCTTCAAATCTTTTTGCATCATTCTTCTTCCAAGATTCATTGACTTTCCTTGCTGGTGGATATGAAGAACTCCTCATAGGTTGTCTTCTTGGGCTTTCACAATCTTGGGCTTTATGACCAAAGCCACTACAGGTGTAGCATCTCAATGTGTGATAGGTAGCAACAATATGTCCAACTTGGTTGCATGTCCAACATCTAACTATGTTATTGGGACTTCTGGTACTTCTTCTTCCATGGAATGTACAGTCCATAGCCTTGTGACCAAAACAATTACATGAATAGCAATAGCCATTAAAACTACTATCATACCTGAGTGCTTGATTCCATCTTGGAGTTGTCTCTCTTCTGAATTTGCTTTGAGAAGTGGAACCAACTTCTTGATGCATTCTTGATCTTCCAAGGTTTGTGTTGTCATGTGCAGGTACACGAGGAGCAACTTTGCTCTCACTTTTGAAGGATGAGGGGCCTACTTCAAGAGTCTTGGGGGACCAAGTACCAACATCAGATTTTCCTTCTTCTTTGTTGAAGCTAAGTCCGGATTTTTCAAATGGAGATCTTTGACAATCCAAGATCTCATCCAAGATGGCTGAACTGTTGTTGAACTTCACGTGAGTGTTTGAATTTTCAATCTTCTTTCTGAGATCAAAAAATTCCATCTCAAGCTTCTGTCTTCTCTTTTTCTTCCAGTTGATACTTCATGATTTCTTCTATTCTTTTGGCTTCCTCCAATTGAGTCTTCAAATCGATATTAGCCTTTCTTGTTTCTTCAAGCTCGTCTGTATCTTTACTAGATTCTCCTTGACTAATCAGTTTGGCATTCAATTTCATCGCCTTTATCTTTTAGCTCATCTTGTAAACTTGCCTTCTCGAGATTGAGCGTTTTGAGTAGATCCATGGTCTTCTTTTGATATTTTTTTAAGGACCCCAAAATATTATTTTTAAGCCTTGGATTGAATTTGAGATCAATATCCATTAGGGTACATGCAAATGCATGATTGGATTTCAACAAGTCTTCTTTCTCATCTTTTGTAAGTAGAATTTCAACATATTCACATTCATTATCAGAAGAATCCTTACCTTCACTGATGTCTGAAGCTTGTACCTCCTTTTTTTATTGCTTCACATCTTCAGAGGGCTTGACTTAGGTTCCTTCTCTGTGTCTTGGTTTCTCCTTTAGTACTCACTTTCCAGCTTGAACCAGAGATCTTTGGCAGAGGTGCATTCTCCTATACTTTCTTTGACAGAGCTTGAGAGTCCATCCATTAGAAACTTCAAGGCAGTGTTGTTGTCCTTCTCAGCATCCTTCTAAGCAGCTGTCTTTGTCTTCTTGTTGGACTAGACAGGTGGATTAACCACAGTTTCCCAAACACCAAAACTCTTCAAGTAAGCTTTCATTTTGCTGCTCCAACCAAAATAATCCGATATGTCAAAAACTGGAACCTCATTGTTGATGAACTATGTCGGTCCTTCCATTTTGTGTCCACGGATCTCCTTCAAGCTAGTTAGGCTTGTGAATAAGGCCATGCTCTGATACCAATTGTTAGACACAATGCCACACTGAGAAGGGGGGGTGAATCAGTGGGCCAACACTTTTTACCAATTTCACTTCTTCAAAAACTTAAACATAGATCATTAAATAATTTCACTTTATTCACAATAAGCTATACATCAACAAACATCAAATTAAACATGTCATCTCATCAATACAAATCATCATAGACACATCACAAGATAAGCTTTGTAAACTTTGTTATATTTAATTTGATATGATTTACAATGGAGGCCACAACCTTCAGGTTTGCATCAGCTACAACTGACTGAGAAGCACCAACTTCTATTCCAAGACCCACCTTGGTCTTTTCTTAGATCCAACTAAGAAAAAAGGTGAGCAAGACTCAACTTGCAAAAAAATACAGATTACTATCATCAATCAATCATCATTACTGCCCCTGTCATCAAACTTGTCCACTTATGTTACTCTGTCAATACTGCTCATTAACTATGTCATATCAATCTGATCAATAAGTCCAAATCACAAAACTGTCATCATTATTATAATTCTGAGTGTGCAAACTCTGGACTGTGTATGTTGCTCCTTTAGTCACCCGAAATCAGAGAAGAGAGATAAAAATATTATCTTGCAACTGCTTCTTACTTCAACAACTTTGGATCATCCCATCATGTACATAGATCAACAAGTAAGTCTTCTCCAAAAAATTTAGAGGATAAAATTCAAAATTCTTCAGTGATTTTCTGCTCCTGCGGATCTGTTACTGCCTCAGTACACCCCCGAAAATCTCAGACCTCTCTTTCACACATCTGAATCTTCCACTCACATTTGAATGACTCTTCACCGATATTTATACTAGTTTTTCCATATATTTTTTTCTGAGCCGACCTGTCAAAAATAATTTATTATTATTATTTATTTTATTTTATTTCACAAGTTAGGAGGCCAACTTGTTTTTTGAAATCATAAAGACATCCTCCAAGGCTGGGCCAACTTCAACACTTCATCATCACATCACCTTCTTCAAATATATATATATATATATTTTACCTTCTTTACTACATCATCACCATGGGATTTTTACGAGGCCATCATATAATATTCAAACAAGATACTTTTCATGGACTTCAATCCCATCATCAAATGGTAGCATGGACCATCATCAACATCAACAACAAGCAACCAAATGTGTCCAAGTGCCATCATGTATGTGGGTACCAAATATTCTCATGCACTAAGACCATCTCCAAAGGTTCCTTGACCTCATCAATCCACAAGTGGTCATTTTTCCTTAAGTGTGGGCATCTTCTTTCACCGTTGGAAGGCATTTTTCTTGACCCAATTGCTGGCATTTTCCTTCCAAGTGGCGGGCATAATGCCTAAGAACCCGCGGCCATTTTCTTATTGCTCATGCAGGCATTTTTTGCTTAGGCCCGTGGGTATTTTCATGTGGGCCTATGGGCATTTTCTATTAGCTCATGCAAGCATTCTTCTTCATGGCTGCGGACACTTTTCCACTGGGTCTGCTGGCATTTTTCCACGAGGCCTATCGGTATTTTTTCCTTCATGTTGCGGGAATTTCAACCAATGGTGGCGGGCATTTTTCATTTGCTTCAACATTAAGAGGGTGTAAAGATCACAATCGACTTCTTATCAAAACATTGATGAGGGCATCAAGCCATAAGGTCCATCATACTAAAGTGTGCCTTGAGAAGTCATCATCATCATTATTGTAGCACAAAAACTCCAACACCATCATAGTAGCCACAAAGACCATCAAGCCACCAAGTGTGTGGGCTTCTAGTGTCCCAATGCCCAAACAACCATGTCCTTCTTGCCATGTCATCAACCTTGTTGCTCCTTTTTCATTAATGGCTTGTCATCAATGACAACCAATTCAACAGAAAGTACACATTTGGTTTTGTCTATTTCCTTGGGTCTGCTCCTATTGCCTGGTATTGTAAGAAGCAATCAACAATTGTGTTATATTCTGTAGAAGCTGAGTATCGTGATGTTGTTCTTACTAGTCAAGATGTCCTTTGGCTTCAAAAACTATTGACAGAGTTTGGCATTTCCTAGGATCATTCCACTAATCTCCGGTGTGATAATCAGAGTGCCATCCACATCTCTTGCAACCTAGTTGAGCACCAAAGGATGAAGCACATTGAGATCCACATGTACTTGATTCAGCAACTCATCTAGGATGGCGTTCTTAGCTTGGAGTATTTTCCTATTGAAGAACAAGTTGCATACATATTCACTAAACCTTTGGCATCTCCTCATTTTCTTTTGTTATGATCAATACTTGGGGTGAAGGAAGTTGTCATTGGGTAGTCATCTTAAGTCCTCCTACCTTAACCTTTTGTTTATGTTGTTTTCTCTCTCTTTGTGGATGAGTTTTTTCTACAGGTTTTTCTCCTTTTCTCTATTTATGAGAGTTTGTATTTAGGTACCTTATTAGGCCTAATTGCTAGGACCCATATTTTTGTGTTTTTTGTTACTCCCTACGTTTCACTTATGGGTGAGTGTTAGAGTTGCAATGTAGCCAACTATTTTTGGTTGTAAGATTATGTAGGAGTTCTTATCCACCCAACTGATCTTGGCTATCATTGGGTGTAGCGTCCCCTCCCATCAGACCAAGCAAGGGAGGGAACATGACACTAAATTCGGGCATCTAGCCCCATATCGTTTAAGTAAAACTCATTGATATAAAAAAAGACATATACATGTGCATATTGTAATTAAACACAGCGGAATTAAAATCATCTACATATCTAACATACATTCAAACATTTTCATGACAGACATTAAATAAATACATTGCAGAATTTAACACATGAGAGTACTTATCTTAAAACAAAGTAGTCCTGAGCAACCAGTTATGCAACTGCAACGTTCCACCCAACCATAAGCCAGTTGTGCTTATCAATCTCTTGATACAACTGCCACCCCCGAGCTGGGCATGATTTCTACAAGGAAAAGGGAACAACGGACTCACACATAGCCAAATATACACCAAAATCAGCCAAGCCAATCGACAGTTGAGTTTTCAGGCTGCTAGGCAATGGAAAGGGAGAATTGCTAATCTAGTGAGCTCAACCACAGAGCTATGGATACCTCTACAATATCTATCCAGCTTGGTTCCCCACAATGCCTACACACCTGACTCAAGGAAGTATTCCCTTCACTACTACATAATCCCTCAGGCCATACCTTCCAATTCAGTGTTGTTTAAGGTGTGCATAGAAGAGTAGCTAGCCCTTTTGATCTTCTTGAGAGGGTATTTTCCCCACTAGGTTTATCAAACCAACTCAGGTCCACTTCCACTACTAATTTCTTGTTCATAGTTCAAACTAAAACAAGGATGCACAAAACAACAAAAGTACAAGTGCTGGGCATGAAGAAAACGTTTTTACAGTGAGATGTCCAAAATGGGGTTTCTACTAGTTCAGAAAAACGTGGGTAGCCAAAAACGAAAAGCTAAATGAGGAAACAACCCTGGGAAGCCAAATCCGTTTTCAGAAAAACGTCCATGGACATTCCAGGGCAAAAACAACCTCCATAACAGCCCCAAATGGTGGTCTTCCTCTCCTAGCCACTGTGTAACACGAAAACGAGCTCCCAACCATGGAAAAATGCAGGAAAATGATGAAAAATGTGATGGGGAAAGCCCAGCTAGTTCAGACTGCGTGTGGGAGCAAAGACCATGGGTCAAGAATGGCTTTGGGCACCATTTCGTGGGTGTTTTCTTGCCCAAGAAGACAAAATACGATTTCCCAGGTTGATGGCTTTCCCATACACGAAATTGGCTGCCATACCTCTCCATTCCCAAGGCATTAACTGCCTCAACCAACTCTTGGAAGAATTAAATGATTGGGTGCATAAGCCAAAATGGGTAGTTGAGGGTTTATGGGTTTTCTCATTGACACATGGATTAACACCATTGGCTCAAGGGTTTGAATAATTTCCCTCCCTATTCCTTGTAAAATCATGCCCCCATCTCTTGTTGCATTTGCATAGCTAGTTGTGGGCATTTCATTAAAATCCGTATTACATGATGTCTGAATTTACATTGTGCCTATCTAGCACAAGAACCATATGCATCTATTTTTAATTGCCGATACATAAAAACGCTAAATCAATGGCGGGGCCTTGGCCTTGAGCTCCTCACCATGATTAAATAACAATATTTACATCATTTACGATTTAATGCAATGGTGGTCAAAATGGGGACGTTACATTGGGCCTCTTCCATTGCTATAAATTGGAGACTCTCTCATGTATTTTCATCACATAGATCAATAGATCATTCTCTTTATTTCGTAGAAGGTTTTCTTTGGTTTTGCAGCTCTTGAATAACCTGCATTTTTGTCACACATATATATTGTGGAATTAGTTTCGATCTTTGTTCTTAGTGCTACATAGAAATATTTGTTTCACTGTCATATGTAGTTATGAGTATAAACTACAAAAAATATTATTTAGGGTTTGGGGTATGGCTTGGTCTTTGATGTAACCTACATAGAATAACCAACTAACAATGCAATAATAATTAGGCTAATAAAAACCCAAGACTTTACTAATATTTTATGACTGAGAACTCTATATTTTGAGTGCAACTTCTTTGCACTGGTTGTGTTGAGGTAAACACTATTTAATAGTCTAGATTCATGTACTTGAACTAATTAACCCTTAATGTAAATAGCTCAAACTTTAACTCAAACTTTTAATACAATCGATACTCATGTATTTAATGTTCTTACCGCATTGAGAGGAAAGACATACTCAATACATTCTCATACAATGCTTTCCAAAGAGATAGGATACATAAATGTAAATACGTATTTCATGAAAAGAAGGGTGTCCTGAATGACACTTAAATTAACAATTAACATAGAATTCATGTTGCCTTCCTAAAGTTCTTATGGTTTTAATATCACTCCCACACAAAACCATAACAAACAATACTCACACAGTCTTAAGGATTTGAAGGCTACTATAAATCTCACATACATTCTGTATGACCGATGTATAACCTCAAACTTATCTCAAAGCTAGTGTACAACCTCCTCAAGAGTATAACTTACAATGCACGACCTTAAGGAGCTCTCAACATGTGCCTAGGCTTGTGTAGATGCTCAACAAACAACCATGAGCTACAAACAACCAATAAACTTGAAATAATAGAATCAAAACAGATTGCAACAACTCTTTCCCTACACTTCATTCATCTTATTGAAGTAATTAGATGGGCGGTCCAATTTTGATAATTGTTGGGTTTCATTGGTGTGATATATGACAACTTTTCTGCTTGTGAATGTGCATCATAGCAATGGATATGAGAGTGTAGGAAACTATTAGTTGATGCTAATGATTATGGCCATGGAGACTCGACATTTCTCTCATGATTAAAAAAAGATAGCCAAGCAACCAATAAACACATAGTAGTTTGCAGTAAAATTCACATACAAAATTAAAACAACACCAAGATAATTTCATCACACTAGAACACACCATTTACTATGGAAACCCAAATGGGAAAATTAGCATTCAATAGATGAAGAAGAGAGGAGACTGCGTTAGATAGTTAAACTTCTTGACGTTTTGAGCCACAAAGTAGGGCTCATCATCAGGAGAAAAGTATCTCAAGGTAACCTAGGTCTCGAAATCAAAACTGTCGGCTAATAAACTCATTAAATATTTAACCTCACACCTATTAATGGCTAATTTCCAGACCTAGGTTACCTTGAGATACATTTCTCCTGATGCTGAGCCCTACTCTGTGGCTCGAAACGTCGAGACGTTTAACTATCTAACGTAGTCTCCTCTCTTCTTCAACTACCACTGTGTAAAGCCTTGAATAGCATTCAATAGTTGCTAAGTGTTATTATGACAATCTTTGGTTACAATGCAACTCATGGCTCTTTGTGCTTCTCCCTCTCTTGTCCAACAAATTGGCAAAATCCCTTTGAGAGAGTCAAACTACAAGAATTTATTGGAGTATTGGGGGGGTAATGGGAAGGCTAAGAGCCCGACTTTTCAGTTCCATTCCTCTATCTTTCCTTCTTCTATTTTCATTTTTTTGGTTTATTTAAACTCTTTTGTCTCATTTACTTTTACAGTTGCATCGTCTTTGATCACCTAGGTATGAAATCTTACAACTATTATCTTAGTTTGGATTTCAAATCACATATACACATAGAAAGAATTGATGTGTATATATGTTGTAACCATAGAATGCATTGTAATTTGTGATCATGGGTATGAGCAGGGTTGAAATTTGACCCCCTACATGGGTATCACCTTTCATTTGACGTTTAAATCTTGATTTGTCATAATAATGGTTGATTTTTATTTAAATAGCATTTATAATAGCTATATGAAACATTGAATTCTCATATCTTGCCTCGTATAATCCAAAAATAAAAAATTACAAAAATATAATAAACAAAAAAAACATAATAAACATAATGATTAAACCAAGCACACACATAATGACAAAGAAAGTATCCAAAGACCTTTAAATAGGCTTATTCACAAGCAATACAACGTGCCATTACCATGAGCTACCAAATACTATGAGCTAAAAAAACCATGACCAATCAAGTTTACCTAACAAAGGGAGACAACACTTCATGTTTAATTTTATGAAGTGACGGTATTTTGACTTGTAAAATGACAAATGACGACTATTTACTCCCAAATTTCAACACATGATTTTGTTACGTTTCCAATATAAGATGCATTGTAATTTGTAATCATAAATAGATTGTTTTTGTTATTTTTTTTTAACAAGTTCGTACTCAAACGATGGAGTGCTTTAAGAGTACACCCACTCATCATCTATTCTACGCCCCATGGGTTTGTTTTTGTTGTTTTTAAATATTGAATCTACTATAATTTGTGATTATTCATTAAAGAAAATTGATGAATAATTTAAAAGATTTACTCTAATTTTTCAAAAATTAAATTTATTATAATTTAGAAGACAATATTTATCAACACTTAAAAGGTTTATATATTTTATTCCTATGTTCAATAAAATTAGGTTGTGAAGTGAAAACGAATGGTATGAGAAGGCAATAAGTTTTATTTAATAGCATATCCTAACAAAGGTAATAATAGAAATATAAATTATGTTATCCACATACATTAAGTATTTCAAACGATTGGATGACAACTTAATAACTCATAAACAATATCCGTCCGTGCAAGCTAAATTATATTAAAAAAAATCACCACAAATGATTGTATATAAATATATATATGAATAATCACCACCAATGATTGTACAGTTGTTTATTACAACTTCTTTGCTATTACAACTTTTAAATTATTCACAAAATATTCCCGCTAATGATTGTGCGATTTTTTAATTCAATTCCTTAACGACCATTTATTTTTTAATTAAACTGCTTAACGACCATTTATGTCGGATTCGAGACTGTTCGCGGACACGCGGCACTACTGTGATAACCCGCCGAACGATATGAAGAAAACACAGTCGGAAAATCCATGCACAACACGCAATCGAGAGGATCAAGAACTTGAAGAAGATGGCTAAATACCATGAATTGATCTACACGCCATCTAAATACTCTGAATTGATTCATACGCCATCACACAGTCCATCGCAGAATCCTGTAACACAAAATGAACGCGCTAATCCATGGAACTTCCGTTGGAATCAGCACTCTCTTGCCCAAAATTGGCAGCCATGGTAATAATAAATCTAAGGCAGCCTGCAATTTCTCGTTCTTGAAAGCTAAAGAGCGATGTATAAGAGGAAAAAAGAAGAATTTCTCTACAAGGAGGCGGGATTTACATGTGGTTTCTGCAACTGTAGCTCCGCCCGCTATTCCCGGCTCTTCGTCTGCTGAAGAATTTGACAAAGGGCGTGAAACAGAGGAGGAAAGTGGGAAATTTGTGTGGAGAGACCACTGGTATCCAGTTTCTTTAATTGAAGACCTGGACCCCAAGATTCCCACGCCTTTCCAGCTTTTGGGTCGAGAGATTGTTCTCTGGCAGGACGCCGAGGGAAATTGGAAAGCCTTCGAGGACAAGTGTCCCCACAGACTCGCTCCTCTCTCGGTAGATTGTTATTATTTATGCTATCTATGAATATGAGCTATAAAGGGTTTGGAGTAATATAACTGATGATTACTATTATTGATTGTAGGAAGGGAGATTGGATGAAAATGGATGGCTTCAATGCTCCTACCATGGCTGGTCTTTCAAGGCAGATGGGTCCTGTGCTCGAATCCCGCAGGCCGCGTCCGAAGGACCTGAAGGTCGAGCTGTCGGGTCACCTCGAGCTTGTGCAGTGAGCTTCCCGACAACTGTCTCTCAGGGTTTGCTGTTCGTGTGGCCCGACGAGAAAGGCTGGGAAAGGGCCTCCAAGTTCAAGCCCCCATTGTAAATTTTATTTCTATCACCCATAAATTCTTATTTTAGAAGCATTTTTGAAGATGGGAATCTTTGAAACACACAATTGTGTTTGAATTTCTTGGCCTGATGCTATCTATATAGCCCAGTTGGGGGAGAAATGTAATGAAAAATAAAAACAAACGACATCTTATTTCTCTCGCTTCAACAATAATTAAGAACTGGGTAGGTCTATCCTAATTCGAGGGAAGAGTCATTAATGGCTGAAGGGCTATTAAGATCAAAATAAAATTCCCGTTAGAATGAATCTAAGCCAAACTCCAATATATATTATACAAAGCTAATAACGCGGGTCTTCATATTGCAATGGGCACAGTTCAGCAAGATGCTTTATATCTAGCCTAGTTGGGGAGAGACGTGTCTTCCTGTCACCATAATGAAAAATAAAAACCTGCCTCTTATTTCTCTTGCTTAAACAATATTTACTCAACCAGGATAGATCTATGCTAATCCGAGCTATTAATGACCGGAGAGCTATTATCTGCTTGAGAGATCAAATAAGATCCCTGATAAAGACGGATCTTTGCCAAATAATACATTGAAGCTAATAGTGGGAGTCTCCACATTGCAATGAGCACAGCCATCTTAGTCCTCTAAATCCTCCAGTAGTTCTACACGGATTCATATTTATTTTATCATCTAAAAATTGTTATAATATCTTTTTAGATCTTAACCTGCGAAATTGGAAATTGATTATATGATTTTCTTAGCATGGATTCCACAGTCCTTTTATCTTCGCTCGCCTGCCTTCACTTTTAACAATAAGATGGTGCGGGAGATGAATTGGATGAAAGGCGTCATACTAAAATACGTATAGTGATATATTTTTGGAATTTATTTGTGCAGGTTACCTGATGAATTTAACGATCCGCGTTTCTCGACAGTGACAATACAAAGGGATCTGTTCTATGGCTACGATACGTTGATGGAAAATGTCTCGGATCCTTCTCATATAGATTTCGCACATCACAAGGTACAGCTTATATTCTCAATCCGGGTCGCCTTTGATAAAGTTCTTGATGTAACCGCATCTTGAATAAAGGCGAGCCAAACTAACTATCTTGAATAAATTCAAGTGATACTATGAAACTAGTGATGTACCCTAGGGATTTATGGAGGTGCAGAAGTTAGGCTTTTGACATGGGGACATGTATTGCAAGCAGTATTTCCAATATATCTCTTGTATGTGAAGGAAGTAACTTAGGAGCATGAAAAAAATTAAATATAATGACATGGACACTATATTTACTGGTTGGTATGCCTCATGAAAGCCGATCTATCTGTGATTCTGTCCCATAAAAGTGGACTTCCCATAACTACCTTGTCGACATCACAAGGAACCTCTTCGTATCGACTTAAATTGCAAATTTGAGCTTTTATTAATCAATTTCAGCCCCACATGTTTCTGAAATAATAAAACCATTTCAGTGCATAAGATGATAGATGTATTATGGGTTGAGTTTTCACCAATGTTGTTGAAATCATATTTTTATGAAACCATTTCAATGTATACAATGATAGATGTATCATGGTTTAAGCCTTCACCACTGCCTCTGAAATCATTTTTTTGGCTGCTTAGACCAGTATCTTTCTCCCTTCGTTTCTCAACTATCATTGGCTATTGGTTGGACACTAATTCCAACCTTTCATTTGCTTTTTGTGCACTATTTATGATCAGCTCCTTGACCACTTATGCATCCTTTGACCACTTATGCATCCTTTGGTTTGGCTACATAGAACTTTCTCCCTTTCTTAGACTTCAGAATCAATTCGTGATAATAGGTCCTAACAACTATATTTAGTATGCCTCAATATCTTAGTGTTCACAAAATTGCTGCTACGGGCCTGCTTTTTCTCCATTTTTTTGTATATGGGTTGTATTAGCAAGGCATTTCTTTACCTTCTTATCCAAGAGCTTCTCCCATAAAATGGCTTTGTTTGATCTTTGCTTGACCTTCTAGCAGAGGGAATTGGATTCCTCGTGTTCTTGCCTTTTGCTTCAATACATGTGGCCTGGGTATATGCTTCATCAAAGGTCTGTATATTAAAAAATGTTGTCTTTTTGAAAGTAGCTACGCAGACTTACTATGTATTTCAACACTGCATCTCTCTCATCTCTTGCAATTGGTACTGGATGATATTTTCATGGAATTAAATAGTTTGATATGCTACCCTTTGTCCTTTTTTTAATTAAAAATATTTCCAATGGATTCTCAACATCCTTTCATATCATAGGATTTTATCTCGTGGCTCCCCTGAATTCTTCCCAGTTGGTGATAGGGACTTTTCCTCCTTGTCTTTAACCTTTTCCAAAATCCTACCAACCAAAGCAATGCATGCCTAGTCATTTTTGGTTGGGCAAATGCAATCTTCCATTGATCATGAAATTCACGGCAGTGGAAGTAAAGTTCTGGTTAAGGCTTCCATCAAATTGATCAGTTCCGAACATAGCGTCAAGCTTATAGACCCTTGTTAAAGTGATGATGCTTATTGTTCTTAAAGAGCCATACTTAAGCTAGATTTTGAATTAGTGATGGGAATTCTGGCTTGAATGCTTACTGAGTGTTATATGGACATGGTGCTATAAGTTTACATAACGGCCTCCAATTTAAGGTGGATCCTCGTTATGTCATTATCAATTGGAGTTCCTCCAAGCTTACTTCCAACCTAGTCAATCTCCCTTTTGGGGGTGGATTTCTTCCACCTTTTTATTTATAGTCTTCCATTTTGGTGTTGTGGATTCAAGCTCTTTGATCTTTGAGCAAACCTTCTTTGGTTGCTCAGTTATTTCTTGACGTTGGTTTCTCATTCCAACAATGCACTATGCTAATTGAACCGCTTTGATGCAAAATATGATCAATGTTTTATACCACAGTAAAACATAATGATAGAGAATGTTGCTACGCAACCTTCTAATTTATAGTGGTTTTCCTAAGAGCTTTCTAATGCACTGAACTACACTTAATTTTTTGTTTGTATAAGGGAGATATGATCACTGGACTATTTTGATTAATCAATTATTTTTCTTAATTTAAAAATATTATGTGAACTTGAACTTGCTTGAGCATTTTGGAGATTATGCCATGGTATATTGGTAAAGACATTCTTCATGCTTGGGAGAGGTACAAGGTTCAAATATCTTTCTCCATGTTAAAGTGGGTTTGTACTATGTTAATGTGGCCTCATTTGAGGGAAAGTTCCCTAATTCCTGGTAGATGGAAGTTGTGGTTCCCTTGTTGCAATGTGTAAGCCTTTTATCCTAACAAATGCTTTTTTGTACTTTTTGTGTAAAGCAAATCTATCCCACATTCATAAGTGGAAATGATTTGCTCCATGAGTAACCATATATAAGGTGGTGAACTCCTATTTAATAATTTCACCAATTACTCATAATTTTGTATTGTGTTATTGTGTGTATCTTTCTTTTGTGTCATGTGATGTAACTCTATTTATGTTTTCTTGCTTTTGTAATATGGTATCAGAATGGGAGTGAGCCTTAGACTAGTCATACAGATACGAGATCTGTTTCTTTTTCTTGAAAAGTTAAGTATGTTTTTCTCTTGCATCGAATGGTGATTTGGAGAATCATAAAGGGTTGATAGAAAGACTATTTTTTCACAAAATGCCATCAAGGAGTTTCCATGCAATATTAAAGGAGTTGAATTATTGAGCTACTTTTCATGTTTATGGAGCTATGAAGGGAAGGAGTCACATTGTCAAGACAATGACCATCAAATGCCAAGGGAGGTTTAGCTCTTTGATTCATCATCACTATTAATTGTCTTAGAATTCTTCTTAGCATTTCTTCTTATGACATGGATACATGCAACAAATCAAGCATATTTGATTCAATCTCAAAGGGTCAAGGTCTAAACATTGGGGTTTATAGAAGTTAATTTATGTTCAAACATTTACAGTTCATCAGAAATTTTGTTATAGATTTGAGTTTTCAGATCAAGAAAAGAGTGCTAGTTTGTATCTATTCATGTAGTTGAAGGTTTCTCAGTGATTTTCCAACATTTTAATTTATGTTCAACAATATTTGTTTCAACAGTCTTTATCATTTTTCAAGGAAACGATCTAGGATTTCATCATTTAGTAATCTAGCACATTTTGTATTATGATGTTGACAAGTTGCAAGAAGATGGTTCGCATAACCTGTGCTCTCAGGTTTATCAAAGGAGATGTAGCCACTGCAGAAGATCCTCTAGAAACTGACAATGATAATGACCTTATTGAAGAAGAGTAGATTTTTGCATTTTAAGAATCCCACTTCTTGAAGACAGTAAGTGATCTAAGGTAGATGAATATCAACGTAGATGGTTGCTTAGATAGTTTTGGAGCCTATGAATATTGGGAATTATACCCTTACAAGGGTCATGAGACAACTTGTTGGAACACTATGGATGTAGCTCAACATGGATGGTTTTCCAATGATTTGGGAGATTCATAACTCGAGAGTTCGGGGAGGTGAAATTTGGGAACTCGGGAATTCAACTTGGGAGCTACATCTTTATGAGGGTTATGAGGTAGCTTGATGGAGCTCCACCTAGTCTAGGAATTGTTTTCAAAGAAGCAGCTTCTGAAGTATATTGGGTTTTGATCACTTTTGATATTCTATTCCAGTCAGTGTGTGTTTGCTTTCAATTAGTTTGGGTTTCAATATTGTAAGCCAAGAGAGGGGGTTAGGATGTAAGGCTTACACATTATAATAAAGTCACTTTGTGACTTAGTTATGTGTTTTTCTACTTTTAATGTAAATAAAATCTATCCCACATTCATAAGTTGAAATAATTTGCTCCTTGATCAACCATATATAAGGAGGTGAACTCCTATGTAATAATTGTACCGGTTATTCATAATATCATATTGTGTTATTGTGTATCTCTCATGTTTTTTGCGATGTAACTCTATTTTAGTTTTCTAGCTTTTGTAATACTTTTGTGAGTATTGTAGATGAAAGTTGGAGCTTGCAAGTCTCCCATGAGCCTTGTGAATTTTGGTCCTCTTATAAACTCCAAAATGGAAGTTGTGGTTCCTTTCATCTTCTAAGTGGGGTTTAGGTGCCTTTTGTGAGTTTTGTAGATGAAAGTTGGGGCTTGCAAGTCTTCCATGAGACTTCTGAATTTTGGTCCATTTCTAAACTCAAAATCTACATTTAAGGTTTGTTGGGCCCTTATGTGTCTCCTAGATGAAAGTTGTAGTTCCTTTCATCTCACAAGTGGGGTTTATGAAAGTTAAGAAATACTTGAAGCCAAAGAAAGAAACAGAAGGAAGTGGACCACACAAATCACTGTGAACAAGCTGCAGGGGGGATGAGGCGTGCCAAGAGGCACATTTTTCAAAACTGTCCTAATGATGTTTGTCGAGAACACACCTTGGAAAAACACCATCTTCGCAAGAGATGAGAGGAAGACCAATCACCATTTTCTAATTACATAGTTGTTGCAATGAGCGATAGCTTAAATGACCAAATTGCTCATGCCAAAGTTTGCTCAAGTCATAAAAAAGAGAGAAAAGGTGATGATCCAAAGTTGTTGAATCTATACAACCTAGTAATATCATCAACAAATCTAGTGGTTAGGAAATGCTTAGGATCTTTGAAATCCGTGATTACAACTTGGTGTGGTGTAAACGTTACAGTCTTACCTTCACCATAGTGAGTGATTTGATAGAATGACAAACTACAGGAAATTTTTGGAACACATAATACATCATTGAACTGACCATCATCTAGTTGAACTATTCCAGATCCTACAACATTAAGAGATCTATCATCACCAACAAATATTTGTTTGGACATTCATTTAGAGCAAAAAAAATGGCTTTATCCTTAGTCATATGATAAGATGCTCCAAAATCAATGAGCCACTCATTTGAAGAAGAGCAAGAAGATACATTGAAGGAAAAACCAGAAGCACAAAGTGCATGTCCATGAGTTGTAGAGTCAGAAGGCAAATCAAGGTTGATGTTTTGCTTTTTCATTGTTGCTTCCAAGGCTTCCATCTTCTTGAAACACTTGGATTCCACATTATCATCTTTCCCAAAAAAATTGCAATGACGCTCAGTCTTCTTAGCTTTTGATTTGGTTCCTTTGTCATCATTGGAAGGATGAGTTGGTTGAGAGGGTTTGGGACCCTTGTTTTTCTTATTGTTGTGAGGATTTTTCTTTTTGGGATGCATGGACTTATCCTTTTATTGTGCCACTAGGGCTTTGCTAGATGTATCGACATTGCTAATTAGTCCAAGATGTATTATCTTATCTTGCTCTCTAATCAAGGAATCACAAAAAGATTCAAGAGTGGGTTCTTTATAGTGAGTTCCCAAAGATTATTTCATGGAGTAAAAGGAGGATACAAAAACAGAATATAGGTAGGACCAAGCTTGGAAAGAGTAGCATAAATACATTGCTTTTTCGGCTTAGCTATTTTGCATTTTTCAACTAAGGTTCTAAGTGTTTTGAATTTAGATAGATAGTCTTGAATAATCACTTGGATTTAAAGCAACCAACTCATTTTCAAGTTGGTGACCTTGAATCTCATTGTGTTTACCAAGCACGGTTTCCAATATTTCCCAAGCATTATTTGGTTCATCCATTCCTTGAAGATGGAATCATATCTCATTAGAAATTGACATCTCGATTAACCCACAGGCTTTATCACATTTATTTGTTCATTTTATTTTCTTATCGTCATTAGTGGGTTTATTTTTTATTTTTTTATCGTCATCAGTGGTTTCAGTCCCCTACTTCATAGGACATCCTCCATACCAAATTTCCATGAGAAGTGGTTGTTGTTGTAAATGTAACTTCGGAAGGTATTCATTTGTATTTTATTATTATATTATTATTGTACTTTTATTGTTCCTTCGTTGGAGATGTTTTTCCTCTATTCGGGGATGTCATTATTATGTTTGGTCATGCAAGATTATTGAGGTAAAATCTCCATTGCAAGTCGGGGCAAATAGCTCCCCAAAAGATAAATGTAAACTGTATTATTGAGTCTCCCTAGACCAGGTCCGGCCCAGTCAAGTTAGTGAGGTTGGCCTCATTAGGAAAAAGGTCACCCACACATAAAGTATAAATAGAGAGGCTTGTTCTCTCATTTGGATATAACACTCACTCAAGCAAGTTCGCATAAGGAGAGAGAGAAGACAAGTTCGCTGGAGGAGAAAGAGAGAGAGATGCAGAAGATATCTTATATTTTGTTTTTTCTATCTTGCTTGATATTGTACTAGTGACAAATCTATTTCTAAGGAAGTTACGGGGTTTTCTCCTTTATGGTTTCCCCGAGGAAAATTATTGTGTCTCTTGTGTTTTTGCTGTGCTTGTTTGTCTTTCAGTTAAAGATCTAATTAAATTGAATTAAAGTGCAAAATCTAACAATAGTTGGTACTGGTAAGCAGAATATCATATGGAGCGGCCATATTGTAATACATAGGTAATATGGCTTCAAAAGTAGAAACTGATGGTCTAGATGCAAAGATCTCGAAAAAATAGGCAGTTTAAAAAATTGGTACTCAAAATGGATTCTGGATGCCAAAGTTATGCCCTTTTAAAAAAAGACATAAAAAAGATCCAAGGAGCAATGTGGCAGGCAATGGTTGATCCACGTGGTGATGGGAGCAAAAAATATAGTAAAGAATCCCCCTCCCCCCCTTACTAACTTTGCCTATAAGCTCACTTTTACAAATAAGTTGCTCTAAAATAAGTGAATCACTTTTCTAAAACAAGTGGGAAGCACTTTTACAATGTAGTTACCTTATAACTTAAAGTTACATAAACTTTTACAAAAAGTAACAAAAAGAAGGATTTGAACCCAATACCTTTTAATTTTTAAAGTAACTTTTAACCAAATGAGCTAAGCAAAAGATTTAGTAATATTATGGAGGAGAATGGGGGGTTGTTGTTGTTGGAAGAACGTGCCTACCCAAAAAACCTTGCTTTATTGGCTTGTAAGACACTTTACAGAACCACACAAAAACAAAAAAAATGAAAATTTGAAACTGAAATGTCTCAGATTTTGGGTTAGTCCTTGGTTAGCAGACTCGGAAAATGTAATTTTTCTCATTGTTTATGGTATATTGGGTTCGCACAAAGTGCACGACAAAGAGCATACACAGTAAAGAAAACCCCCAAAGGGTAAAAAGATCTGAAATACAACAAAAAACCAAGTTAAAATCTGAAAGAATATGAGGAAAAAAATGCATAACTGTAAACAGTATACCTTTGGATTTGGTAAAATGGCCGTATCTTGGGAAAATGGAAACCTTTTTCAGTGAAACAAAAAACGTTTCCAACTAAAATCAGTGCTCCGGACACAATGGAACACTTCTTTCATCCCATAAATGCACAGAAATATCAGAAACCAGAAATATTTTGATGCATATGGAAGCATCGGTTCAAGATCTCGATCATCAATGGAAGCGAAACTTCATAAGAGCTTTGATACCATGTTCGACTAACACAGGATATTTCTAGAAGATTGAACACCTTCAGAAATCGCTCACACAAACAAATCATAGATCAACATAATGGTGTTTTTATGTGATTAAAACCCTCGAAGAGGGAAGCAGTCCATGGCCCTAGCCAAATAGCTTGAGGCAATATATTATGCAAAAGAAAAGAAATGTTACAAAGAGTTTCTCACAATTGATCATCAAGCAAATGACCCTCCATGCTCTTTAAATAGAGATCATGGACCAATCGGGTGTTAAGCCATGGATCAATGGCCATTAATATAGAGGTGAGGTTGAACCATTAGATCACTCTATGTCTAGCACATATCGTGACCGTCGGATTACATATGTACAAATGCATACTAAACAAACACACTTTACCTAAAGATACATTATACCGAGTTGATCTTAACTAACTCCTAACTCTACGTGTCTTAATATCCTAACAAAGATGAGGACATGTCCTGCAGTTAGAGCCAGTTGTTAACCCTCATATTGTATGAGGGTAATCTATCATATGACTGTGATGACTTATTTAGATTTTGGATCCTGACACAACTTAATCTGTTGCACATGGCTTATAATGCCTTGGAATAATTATCGTGTATCATAATGTTTCATCGTGGACATATGTTTAAAGTTAATTAGGGTCCTTATGGGTGATTAACTTGTCAAAATATTATAAAGTATTGGTTGGAACCAGTTGTTACCCTCGTATTGTATGAGGGTAATCTAGTAGATGACTGTGATGACTTATTCAGATTTTGGATCCTGACATAGCATAATCTGTTGCACGTGGCTTAGAACGCCTTGGAATAATTATCATGTATCTCATAATGTTTCAATGTGGACACATGTTTAGAGTTAGTTAGGGTCCCTAGAGGTGATTAAATTGTCAAAATATTAAATTGCTCCTTCAAATCTGAGTAATGGAGGAAGACATCTCCAATAAACACCAAAAACTAGTTGACTTGTGTTGATAAAATGATAAGAGATGCATTTGAGAGGGGGGAAACTCCCAAACCCCCATTTATATCAATAAAAGGGCAGAAATCCTAGCGAAACCAAATTAATGCTTAAGTCACTAATAAGAGTAATTAGGCCCTTTTATATAAAAGTGCATTTTTGCAAATATAACATTATTATAAAATAATGACACACTAAATGGACCATGTTTGAGTCTAATACCTATTAAAGATGTTGTGGTTAGGTACACAACGAATGGTGTTGTGAGCGGTTTGAAGAGGAAGCCAACACTGCTTCCTGAAAAGGGAGCTTTGATATGTGTGGTGTGCATGATGAAGCATGGTTTCCCTATTCTCCTTATCTTATTCACAACCAACTGCAAACAATGTGCTAATGTAGACTAGCATTAACTGACTTACCAAGACTTACTGCCACATCATACATTTATAACTATTATTGCGTTGCCTGCTAAGAACATGCACAATAGTTAATTTGTTGCGAAACTCTTTGTTGTTTATAGTCGTATGGCAATTGCAGGTATGAATTAATGTCTTGGAGCAACATTGCCATATTAGGATTATTATGGATAATCAATTTTAGATGCGGACACTAATATAAATCCTTGGTCATGTAAATCATGTTTTTAATCAGTATCACTGCCCCAGTAACCATTTTTTTCAGTCAGTTAATCTAATTTCTTTCTTTTCTGTCTTCCATTCACATAATTAAAGGAAGTGGATAACTGCAGGGCAAAACCAGGAAAATTGTGCAAAGTACTTAATATCTTTCTTTCTTTTATGTACTGGAACTATCTATTGTTTCCCAGGGTTCTGTCAGCTCCAAAGTTGTGTATGTGCACGTTTCTGGTGAAATTTATTGGTACATTGTTTATGGTGTATTGACACATACTAGTTGTCTTTATTCTAATTGTCATTGAATAATGTTCTTGTTACTACTATTTTGAAAATTCATACTTGATCAGTTCTTGTATCAAGTGGTTTCTTTCTGCAGTTCATTATTATCATTATGCTTTGCATACCGGAATTCATAGTCTTCATTGTATCTCGATGTGTATTTAGACTTCAACTTTACATGAAGATTTCGATGATTACCATGATGCTTGCATTTTTCTGCCTGTAGAAAAGTTCATATATAAAGTATACAGCAAGGTGTTTAATTTAAAACGTGCTTGTTTCAGCACAGGTACATTTTTTTATTGTTGCAATCATTACTTTCCTAGTTAGTGGAGTATATTTTCTAAATATCACTTCAAAACCTTTTTGGACAACACCTGAAAATTCAAATAGGTTTTTGACATATGGCAGGGATGATTGCAGGTCACTGGCAGGCGGGACAGAGCTAAGCCATTGACTTTCAAGGTGGATTCCAGTGGTCCTTGGGGATTTAGTGGTTCAAATTCAGAGACTCCTAAAATAAGTGCCTCTTTTATTGCTCCCTGCTATTATATAAATAAGTGAGTTCTCTTTTTTATTCTGGGTAGAACATATGAATACAGTTGACCGCAAAGGAAAAGGTTGAAATGATAATTCTTTAGAATGCCATAACGAATTTGAAGAAAACAATGTACCATACATGACATCCTTTTTTCGGTCTTTATAGCTCCAGCATATCCTAAACATCATTTGTCATGGCAACATCCAAACATTGAACAAGAGAGCATGCATCCCATTAACATAAACAACAAATCACAGATATAAGCAGTGATACATAACATTAATAATATCCACGGATATATTATAGTGCAGAGTCGCAGACCCTAACAGTTACACAACAGTCAATAGAACTGTTTGATGAGCAAACAAACCTGAAGTGCTGGATTGCATCCACGAACATGACCTATCTGGATTCTGAACACAACCTATCTCCAGTGCTGCAAACTCTGTTTGCAAATGGGAATACCTCCAAGTGCAGTTAAGACTAAACATAATATATTATTATATACTTATAGACATAACATTGAGCTTCTGTAACATACGGTATACCTAAATATGTTAGTATCTAGTGACTGGGATATACATATTAATTATTAATCCTAGTTAAATAATATATTAATTGGCACTATTCCCCAGTGTTATGACTATTCATCATGACCCATCCATTCATTGTAATCGTCAATTTTATATCAATTATAATATTTTATCCATCATTGATTACTTGGGTTGGGGTTATCCATTTTCTTATAATATAATGATGGCTCCTTGTGAGTACCACTAGGTAGTGGTATCAGAGCAGCTATTTCTGTGGGCCAGGTATTAAACTATTGCAGGGTTCATTCCCTGTTGATTGGATGTCAATTGTTTGAGGGTTTCTTTCCCCATTGGTTGGGTGCCAGAATTTCTGGCCAAAAGGCAACAAAAATTTAGTTTAGAAGGTCATTCACTTCCACTCTGCACGCTTGCATTGCATTCTGCTGCCATTTACTAGATTGATATAAACAATATGGTAAAAAAAAATATCCACCTTCCCTCAACTTCTGGTAAGTGAGCTGCAATACAACAATAAAAAAGGGGAAAAAAGAAAAAAAAATCATACATGAGCAATTGGTTAGATTACAATCGTTGCCTATAGAATTGGGGTTGGACATGTTATCACACAACTTGTAGTTGTCCCAAAAGGTGATCCTATCCGGGATGGTAGAGGTGTTGGACAACTAAAGAGGTGACCCAAGAGAGTCATGATTCCCAAGGATAAATGGTTGTCATGCTAATCGAGGCACTCTTCACTTTAGATCAAGACAAAGCATGACCAAGGGGGAGACCCTAGCCAACCAAAAGAGGCTAGCGAACCTACTCTAGACCTTCTAGGGAAATGTGAAAGTGAAAGGAGAGAGATCAAGAGTAAGTGGATCTAGATCTAGGGAATATAAATGGACAATGGAGTTAGGGCTTGGTTGAGGAGGCTTATAGAAGGGATAAATGCTCAACCATACATTAAATATGCCACTTATGAGATTAAAAAGGTAGATCTAGATAGATTTAATGCCAATTAAAAATACCCAAGTGGGGCCCACCCTTAAATTAAGGAAAGTGAGTGAAATGGGGCCCACAAGGTGAAGTTTAAGTTGCAATGGCACTAGGAGGGTGGCTATACTATAGATCTGATGTTTTGATGAGGAACAAGCAACACCCAGATGATAGATATGGAAAAATCCCACTAACCCATAAGTGCAACCTCCCTTGGAGAGGCCCAGTGCCTTAGATCAGGGGGTAAATGGAGTTGGATTCCCACCAAATTTGGTCTCCAAGGTTAATTAATTTATTATGAGGTGGATTTTAATTATTAAGCCCAGATAATCGCCAGATCTATCAGATCTAAAAACTAGGGTTTTAAGATATGAGGGTTTGAAGTGACCAATGGGTAAAATGCATGAAAATAGATACGTACCTTGTAGATCTTACCTCAAAATCTTGCGTCCACCTTGCAAATTGATAATCTTCCCAAAGTGAGGCAATCAAGAGTGAGATCCAGCTTCCCCAAGTAGAATCGCTATCCCTCCAGAGTGACAAGTGCGCCCTTTCCCTGCCAAAAACGATCTATATGAGAATCAATTTAGCATGAAAATGACTATAATGAAGAAAAGATGAAACACGTAGCATCAACTATGTCACCAAGATACAATAATGATACTCCCTGAGACAAAGATCGATCCAAAGGTAAGATATGGGGTTTCCCCACAATAGTGTCCCCTTGAGTCGTCCTCCTCTTCTTCCACACGGCCTCCCTGTAGAGAAAACGTTTGGAGCAGCAAGATCCACAATGATAACATAGAGAAAAGATTGTATATTCAACTTGCAAGAGCATCGATCAAAGCCAGAGAAGCAGATCTACAAAAATAGTATTTTATTCTAAGTTTTCAAGAGCCCAAAGGTGCCTTTACAATGAGGGGGTCTCTTCCTTAAATAGGAAGGAGAGAGACCAAAACCCTAACCACTTTATGAACGAGTGGTTGAGATCAAAAGATAAATACAATATAATCAACGACTATGATGAGCCGGAACAATATCACATGGATCAACTCACTAAGAGGGGGTGCACACTCACTAAGGAGGCCCTAGGGGGGGTGCGCACCATATAAAATGACTAGGACAAGCAACTAGGAGCATATGGTGGGGCTAGGAGGTTTTGTTATCCTTTACTAGCATCACCCCATGGCACGATGATATAAAATATGACTCAATAACATGTCAAAGTGACCATATGACCAAATCGTGGCCCCCCTCAATGAGAGAATAATACATCAAGTAACAAACCGGAGAGTGTGTGGACCCCACCGACTGATGAAAGCCGAGCTGGAAGGTGTGGGATGCATCACATGTGACTTTTGAACAAACCTCATGCCAATACCTTGCCTCATTTTCCCAAATTGAATTCCTCAGTGACCTTTTTATCCCATTTTTATTCCACAAAAATCCTCCGGAAAAACATCAAAATGCTTGTGGCTCTCTACCTGGTGTCCCGGACACAAATCCCACTACAACAACATGTCTGGAGGTGGGGTAATATGGTAATAACAAGTGGCTGGACCCCCCATCTCCTCTGTAGCGCCCTAGGAGAATGTTCTAGATAAATGCAACTGTTGGACAGGCCATTTCTGCATGGCAAAACTGGAGAAAAGTGGAAATTTGACTATATCATCACTGGGAGTGCCTGTAACTGATAACTGAGTGTCTCAATGGACTTAGAAGGTCCAAATCTACTAGATATGAGTACCCATACACCCCGTGGCAACCTACATGATCATCTGTAGCCTCAGCCATACCCGGACAACATAAAAAATAAATGGTCTGATCATAATAATAACTGATAAAAGTATACCAACCATCATTTGAAACCTGTGCCCACTGTATGGAACCATCATGGGTGTATTCAAAAGACCATAAATCATCATCATATACCATCACTGATCCAACTCATCTAGGATCCCATGGTTGACTTGGTCAAACCAGGTTTGACGAGGTTAAAACTGATCAAAATATGACCCAGGCTAGAAAATCTTGTTGCTGCAAGTGCAAATGGTTAAGGCATGCTCTTTTAATCAATTTTAATAGCAAGACTTAAAGTATTAAGCATCATTTCGTTGGTAGTTAATAGATAATTATATTAAATACAAGTTTAAATAATCACTACTCAAAATAGAACCTCAAGGATATACTCATTTTGTAGACATGAGCATTTTGCTAGCAAAGGGTGAGGGTGAAGAATGCAAGGCTAGGATAAGGGGATGACTTGACTGACTCCACACTGTGATACTTTGGATAAGGGAAAGGGAATACCACTTAAGCATATGTCGGATAATAAACACACAGGGAATGGCAATGTCTCACAAATGGAATAAGTTGTTCAGAGAGGTGCTTATTCAACCTTGGCAAATGTCTACAACTCACATCCAAGCTGCATCAACTTCGTGAGGATCTTTTCTAGAACAGCCATGACTGGGTGCCCAGCTAACCGTAACTTGAGGTTCTAGGCAACACTTAGAATTAGTTGTCCCTTACTCCATCTCACATCACAACCTGTAGGCTCCGTGGGGAATTAATCATTACATTTCATTTCCTGGCCAGCAGTCTTTGGATCTGGCATACATTTAACTACTACTTTTTTTTAGGCCTTTAGGACCCCTCTGGGATTTTGCATGTGCTTATAAGCACAACTAATCGCAGCTTTCATCCGGGGTGCATTTACATTTCAGTTCATTTAGTTTCACAACCCTTTTTCATTGTGCTTAGAAGCACAGTTTTTAAAGTGTTTCCATGGGCTTTCATAAGAGATATAACAATATAAGCACAACTAATCGCGGCTTTCATCCGGGGTGCATTTACATTTCAGTTGATTTAGTTTCACAACCCTTTTTCGTTGTGCTTAGAAGCACAGTTTTTAAAGTGTTTCCATCTGCTTTCATAAGAGATATAACAATAGTTTCCATATGTAATGATGGTAGTACAATTTGCTTCAGGTTTTAGCCAACACAACTCAAGCAACTAGGGGGATTCTCCACAATCAAGACCAAACATCGGGGCAACCGACTAGAGTGATCAAGGTATCAAATCCAACTCACCAAAGGGCAAGTTCTGTTGCTAACTCAGAGCTGAGACACAAACTAACAGGGATGCTATCCAACATGGAGGCAAAAGTGGGGAGGTCCTCCATATCACAGGCTGAGGTGTAAGTCAGGGTGACAACCAAAAAGGGAAAAATAACGGATGGATGGGGAAAGTGAAGGTGATGCCTAAGCTAGCAAGCCATAAACGGTGGGAATGATCATGTCCACACTCCTAAGAGAGTAAAACCAATGAGTATAAAACATGAGCTTCTAATTCTGAATAATAAGACCATTTAGATAATCAATAAGAACCATATCCATATATAATATATATACTGCCAGATCATGACCACTAGATACTAAGTCCAGCTACTAAAATGACCAAAAGAGCAAGATAATCAAAACCAATGCACATCATATACCTGTTGGGTCATATACCTGTACCTTCTACCTGGACCATCTATAGCCACTGAGAATATTGCTGTTGAAGCTCTGGGCACTGCACTGCATCGATATGGGATAAAAGGTCACCTCGGTCATCGAATCTGAGGTCATGAGGCTCAGTCTTGGCATAAGGTTCACTGCATGCCTGATCTGGGGTTGCTCTGATACATGAGTGGTCATCAACAATACTGCTCATCATAGGCTGATCTCATCAAAACTGTGTAAAGGCCTGGCTCAGAAAAATATAAAGAACTTCTCTGCAATCATGGTAGCCCAACTACTATGGATGTGATAACAGGACAAATGGAGTAAGATATCAGGGTCTCTAGATACCAAGTTGGTGCTTCAAGGAGATCAAGAATCATCAAATTAGTCCCAATTCGCCTGTTTGATTCATCGAAGATTCAAGTAGTGCATGTTGGGAACGATCGAGCGTGTCTGTCCAAAGTCCAAATAGCTGCCAAATTGCAATCTTAAGCCAGGTAGAAATAATCAAGATGGTTGTGACATACTTAACAGGTATCGATTGAAAAAATAAAGCAATATTTACAAAAATAAACCCAAAGCAACAACTTTTATTTCTGTGGTAGAATCCCAAAGTCAAGGCACCATTGTCAATATTTAATTCAAAATGAATTAATTTTAACGAAACTCAGGAATCGTGGCTGTGTATCCATATAGTATTAAATTTTGGACACGAGTCTATTGTCCATGATCAACAACCTTCATTCAACCTACACTTTGGCATCCGAGGGTGTGCTTGCACGTGATAGGACACCAATCCAAATCCATTCTTTGTCGATTTTAGCTACAATGGAAAAATTATCCACCCTTCTTCGGTTTCACAATTAACAATCATTCCCCTTTCTTCGGTTTCACAATTAACCATTCCCATTATCCATCACCATTTTACTTTGGTTTTACATCGTAATGGTTACTATATTGACTTAATGAACTCTTGATCTCCTCGTTTGTAGCCCCTTCACCACAAATACCTCCATGTTTTCCCATTGTCTCGGGCCCACTTGTGTTGTAGTGAATCCTTAGTACATGATGCTTTTGGGTAGATCCCCGTAGCCGATTGTCAATACACAGGCAAAGCTACCATTGAGCAATGTTTCCCCCTAGATCTGAAACAAGAGGGCCATTCCCCTAAAATGCCCCAAAAAGGGCATTTGAAGACAAGCTCCTAGTCCAAGACTACTTGTACTAGAAGCTGGTGAAAAAGAAAATTTGTACCAGATCCTAAAGAAATCAAGAGGGACCAAGAAAATTGCAAATCCAGCAAATCAAAAGAAAGAAAAGGAAAATATTGCAAAGCTTACTTGCATTTGCCTTAAGTAAAATTAGGGCTAAGGTTTCCTAATCTAGAGTACAAGAATAAAAGTCCAAGAAGAAAGGGAAGTAGATAGAAGAAAAATAAAAGAATAAAGGGGAGTCTGATTGCTAGGGTCAAAGGGGGAATACCTTATAACACAATCCCTTGTTGAGACACATCCCTAGTGTTTATGCTTTGTGAAGACTGCAAAGGCACCCTGATCCCCACACCTTGAGTCATTAAGTTGATTGAAGACTATTTCACTTGCCTAACCTTGGTTGAATCATTCACCTCTACCCCAAAGGAGAACTAATTGTTGCAAGTACTTAGTTGTTATTATGGTTGTGATATGTTTATAAATCTCTCATCTCATGAATCCTGTGAAGATACTTATGGGGTATATAATCATGATTGCATGAGCTCTGCTATATGATGACTCACACTTATGATCCTTGCATTTAGATTTGTAATACAATGTCATTTCAAAGCCTTAGAGATGTCAAAATCCTCCTTCCAGAGATATTTAGAGGTCCAAAGTTTTGTTGGTCAAGTTTGACCAAGTTTGACTTGGTCAAAAAGGTAGTTTGACCAGGTCAACCGGACCGGACAGCAGAACATACACGTAAGTCATCATCATTTAGCTATTTCATGACTTTGGAAGCTAACTGGATCCTTCTATCCTTGGTTATATGCACATTTGGACTAATAGGCAATAACTGAACCTTTCCTAAGGTTTTATTTTAAAAAAGCCTAAGTCTAGATTTAATTATTTTGGAGTAGAACTTTTGAGGCATTTCTAGGGAAATTTGAGCATGGATTTTGGTATGTATGATCTCAAGAGACTACAAGGACTCATCACAAGCAATTTCCCTTCTTGGTTCACAAGGATTCATCATTTTTTGGATTAATAGGCAATAATTAATCAGTTTTCAAAAGACTGATTTAAAAATGCTCAAGTCTGACTGAGTAAATAATTTAGCTATTACGAAAAATAATAATTTGAGGATTTGGCAGGGTGGGTCCACCTAAAACATTACTTGGACATCCCTTGGGCCAATGAGTGATCACTTGGCTCATTTTGATGGTCCACATGAGCAAGTTAGAATGAAGGGGGGCACATTTGTCTGAGAGGCGCGCAATCTCTTGCTCCACATCACTCACAGCTTGACTTGGCAGTCCACTTCTGCTATTTAGCATTTTGGGGCCTTCATCCTCATCCCCTTTGGCATCTACTTCAGCATTTTGGAGGTCCACAAATGAGATGGGTGATTTTGAGAGGGCCAACTCAACTCTACAATGTGAGTGATCAAATGATCCTTTACTAAATAAGGAAAGATTCTTTTTGCCTTGGCCTCCTTTTTATTATGCTCGACCAATTGTTTCTAATCGGTGGGTACAATGATATCTTTCTCAACATGCTCCCAAATTTCAACCTCTTCTAATAGCATTTGCATTTTGTACTTCCAATGTTTAAAATTGGAAGCATCTTCTGACCTGTCACACTCTCTAAGGCACAGAGTGGTTATCCTTCCCAAGCACACCTCGAAGGAAAATCAACAAGAAGTCAAGTAGATTACTCTTCTTGGGTTCAAGTGTTTTCCTTGAGTGCACCAGGGTTTCACACTCAACAACCTATTGCAGGTCAAGCACCTCTCCTTGGGATAGAAAAACTGAAATATGAAACTCCGTCTTCATGGAGTGAGCAATCTCAGTCGAATCAGCTCTAATACCATGCAAAAATCTGCACTTTAAAACACTTCATAAATTTGACCTCATTTACTTGAGGTTCCTTGGATCTATTTCACAGAAATTTCAGCCTTTTGGTTGAATTTAAAATATTTATTACAGCATCAAACAATTCAATTATGTTCATCCTTCCACTAGGCCAGCTCGTGAAGATAAACATCAAAAATATACTTGAAGGAGAGATGGATATCATAGCCCTTAGGGCACAATCTCAACCAACACACAAATCTGAAAATTACTTTTATAATGGCAGATTATAACAGCCCTAATTCTGTTTCTTAGCTTCATCTATGTATGCTAAAACACATAACATTTCAGTGTGGCTGTCCCAACAAATCACCTCATTAAAACAGCAATGAAACTCCTCATAACAATGACTCATGAGAAATGCAACTCTGATTTTAAGATCTGTAACACATGAATTTAGGCAGCAATAGTACACTTAAATATATTACACAAATGAAGATAAAGCACAATACCTCAGCTCATCCTAAGCAAGAAGTCTCCAATTGCTTCCCAAATCCTAGCTAGGGCATCGAATATCAACAGCAAACCTTAACCAGCAATACAAAGGCCTAGCAAGGCATCCCACCAAGTTATCTAGTTACACCAAAGGCTCCACAACAAGCTAGAATTAACACCAACAAGTCCACTCTTATATCTCCCACTTGCATCACACAAGTCTTCAAGGAGATTCACAAGCTCGCATAACACAAGCTCCACTAACATCAACCACTCCAAGTCTTCTCTAGGGTTTCAGTTCACAAAACCTAGGTCTTGCTTCCTAGAAGACTTCAATTCAAGCATTCCAAGTCTTCACCTAAGCCTTTAGACTCTCGCATCATATAAGCACAAAGACTACAAGGCAATACTTCATGAAGATGAGTAAGTAATGAAAAACGCTCTTTCAACCCTTCATATAGAAGTAGGTGAGGGAGGTTAACAATAGAAAGTGGACTAGGTCCACAAACAGCCTAAGCTAATCACTAGCAAAAGGTCTACACAAGGAATGATCCTCTTCCAAGAAAATACACATGTCACTAGGTGGTTGGACACCACCTCCCAAGTGGAGCACTCTTGAAACTAAGTGTCCATTTGTCAAGCACTTCTCATCCCAAGGCTGCACACTCTTGAAAACAAACTTGTAAGCTCCAATCCCCTTTCTCCACATGTGTGTAATTGGGTCTACACGCAACCTCTAGTGGAGCACCCTTTAAGAATGACTCCCTCAAGCCAATCACTTCACCTCCACCCGTGTGCCAAATGGTCTTGATGCTCCTTCCTTCTCATGCATAGCTCTTCTCCTCAAGAGAGCTCAACCTCCTATGTCAAACACCCATCCTCCTCAACATGCATCCATGTAGAAGATGCCAAATTTCAACTGCCACATAAGATAACTACCTCCACAAGAAGTGTGCATCCTTTAGAACATATCTTGAGGGCAACAATCCACCTATAGTAAGCTCCCCAAATGTTAATCAACCAAAACAGTCTAAGATACAACAAGGGCTGGGGTTTGACCATGCACCCCACATCACATGAGGTGCACCCCTAGAATGGTGTTAGACTTGTTCGGCCTTCTCTTCACAGCCTTTAGGTTTCCCTGTAATATCTATTTGGTTTATTCCTTGTATATACATTTGAAAATATTTTACATTTTAAGACGTATGGAATATAGTTTTCTGATTCCTGAATGGTGGAAAAATTATATTGCAAATTTCTTAATGAAGTTTGTATTATTTCCTCTAAATTCCGACTTTCAATTTTGTGTGCATGCTTGAATTTAGCCTACTTTCTACATTTGTGGAATTCAGAATTTCAGAGTATTCATACTCAAGGACACTGAATTTGAACTAATTTATTGGATATATTTGTTTCATTTTTTGATACAATGTAAGCAAGGAGGCTTGCCATATTACCATATTTTTTATTGACAGATTTGATTTACTGTGCAATGGAGTGACCTCAAATCCTTTTTTGCTTTTAAAAGAGCAGCCACTCATGTAAAGTTTCAGCCCCAGTTGCATGTGGAAATTGAAAATTTGTGTTTTTTTCTCTTTTAGATGAAATTTAAAGGCAATCTCCTTTATTTCTTTGTTTCAGCTTGTCAGTAGGTATTCATAAGAGAGAGCATCAATACCTGAAAGCTATGTCGTTGAACAATATTAAGAATTTGTGTTTGATTCCCCTTGAGGGCTTTGGATATATCCTTTCCTCAACTGAATTGGATGTATAATTTTGTATTTGAAGGTTTTTTCCACTGTAATAAACATTGTATTCCATTATAATGTAATATTTCTAGTTGATTTTATTTGAGATGATGCCTTATGATCTTTTTTTTTATGATGGGATGATAGGATAGAGATACCTGTCAAGCTTCCTCTGCTGGGAGAGCAAACATGGGAAATTTGGATTTGTTCTTTTAATACACCAATGCTACCTGGAAAAACACGTTCAATTGTTTGCAGTGCTCGAAACTTCTTCCGCTTTACAATGCCAGGACCTGCATGGTGGCAAGTACGCATCTCTTTTTGATGAATTGATGAAATATGCATACAATAAATTCTCTTTCTGATAAAAGTGATGATGCTTGTTAAATATCTGTATTGAGAGTGAAAAAAATGTTGTTACTTTGTAGCTAAATCATTTAGCTAGAGCTTGTTAGTGGTGATATTTAGCCTTGCCTTGTTTTTTTTTTTTGTTGGGGGGGGGGGTAAATGGCCAGTTGCTAAGTAAATAGGCTCTACCTTTTTCTTAGTTTCCAGGGAAGGGTATCTATTCTGTCAAAATCATCCATGATTTGTACCTCACAAGATAGCACACCATTGGTTGCATTGACACGACAGCTTATTCTTGGGAGGATTGAACGTGGGACTTTTTGAAGAAAGCTCATTTAATTTACAACTTGACCATGGTCCACTTGATGTTTGAACTATGTGTTTTATATTGTTGAGCTGATCTGTTGGCTTTGGATGCACACATGTACTGTTTCTGTGTGGGACATCCAAACATGCCTTTTTAAGCTTTTAGTATGGGAAGGCAATGTTTCATTCAAGTACAAGCATAATATCAAGAGACTTCAAATAGTGTTAACAATAACAATATAAATATTGCATGGTCATACGTGTTAGAAAGTGACAACAAGGAAGGTCTTCCTGCATTGCATGTGTCCTTGCATGCAGAAGACTTAAATAAAGAAGCCAATTGTATTTAATGTATTTTTCCTAAGTTTTACTTTGGAAAATATATTAAAGTGATCTAATTATTAATTGACTTAATGGAACAATTTTTTATAAAGTGAAAGTGAAAAATATTTAAGTGATGGGTAATCTAATCTTGGCCATTGATCCCACCGGAGGATCTCATCCATTGATCCCAACGGAGAATCTCATCCATTGATCCATAGTGAGATTAGGTTTTTCGCTTAGCCAATGAGTTAAAAGGAGGATCAATTGGTGGAGAGGACACACATTCCGACAGACACAGAGAGAGAGTTTGAGAGAGAAGTTTTTGCAGAGAAGACGGAGGAGCAGAGATTCAGATATTGATAGAGTGATCAGGCAGAGAGAGAGGGTCGTACAAGTCTGTAGCAGGGTCGTACAGCAGCCGCTGAGGACCCGCACGTGTGAGCAGAAAGCCGTACGGATATGTCAGTACAGCAGACGCAGAGCCGTACGGAAACCGTACAGCTACGTAGAGAGGGCCGATCAGGTTTGGGGTTTTCTCAGTGAGTTTCGTTGGTTCGATTTTGCCAGGTTGAGCATAAATCGATTTCTGAATTGTATTGTTCCATATTTTCTTAATAAAACATATTCTCAGACTGCTGCACTGGTTTTCCCATCTTGGGTTTTGTCTGGGGGTTTATACCCAAAAAGATTGTGTTGTCTCTATTGGTGTGATTGATTGGTATTTATTTCAGTATTTATTTTCCGCTGCATAGTAAAGAAATCCTTTTGTGGTTAACATAACAATTTGGGTTTAATTAATTAATCCAGCATACTTTAGCCCTAGAGTGGATTTTAAGGAAATTTACATGGTATCAAAGCTCTTCTGAGCAAACTGAGAGAAAGAAGCAAGTTGGTTGGATAGATCATTGGCATATCTATCCTAGGGTTTACAGGCACTATTCACTATGGCCGTACAGTTAAGAGTTGAGGATAGACTCTAGGGGGCACAAAACTTTCCTACTTGGAAAGAAAGGATTGTTACACCTAAATCTTGTTATCATGAGTCCCTTGTCAACTCAATGCCTTGATCCCTGGAGTTTCCCTGATCAAGAAGTCATTGAGAGCAAGTTGATGCCCTTTGTCCACAGTTTCTAGTTGGGTCGGCGTAGGTTGTCTTTGAGCAAGAAGCGCCCAATTAGGTTAGGCGCAGGATGTATTCTGCCAGACTGCGTCGGTGGCTCAGGTTGCCTTTGTGCAGCCTGCACTTCCCCTCTCGCGCGTAGGTTTCCCTCATGCAGCTTGCACCTCGATTGGTTAATTTGGATAAAGGTGGCTTTCGAGCGATTTTTAGAAGTTGGATGAGGTGGATCCCTATCCCTAACTCCTAGGTGAGCTGTCCTACGGTTTCCTAACCTCAAGTGAGGATCCCTTAGCCCTCTCCCCATGATCCTCAACCTACTCTATCCACTTGGTTCTATAAATACAAAGCTCCTCTCCATTCCAAAGGGAGGAAGTCTATAGCACTTACATGTTGGTGGAATTAGCCTAGGTGATCCCTATCCATCTCTTGGGAGGCATACATTTCCTTTGGAGGCTTTGGCTTGGCTTGTTGGAGGAAGATTGCAGTGTTAAGGCTTGGGTTGTAATCATCTCTCTACTATGTATTTCTCACTCTTTATATAGTAATATAAACTCTTTCCATAAATGTTGTTGCGTTGATGATGTTTATAGTTCACCTCCTTAACTGTTTACTTAGATCAGTTAGTGTTTAGATATGTTTTACTGCTTGTTTTGTCTCCACATGTTTTGACAGGTCTTGTAGCTACGGATCTGACGACTGCGGAGCTTGGAGCAATAACGAAGAGAAAGATCTATAAATATGAAGGTAAGACATCTAATTACTCGATCTCTAATGACTAATCTGATCTAGGAAAGGAGCTTTATGTTCTGTTCTTATTTGTTCTAGATTCACATTGAACTAGGGAGATCTGGCTCGCGTCCGCTCGAATAGATTGTCCAATAACAAATCTCGCGACCATACTGGGGAAGATATTGTTTTGATTTCAAGTTTGAATGTGTTATTCTTGATTTTCTTAATGAGCCTTTGCTTTGCCTCCTAAGCCTCTTTTCACCATCAAATTCTTTTCTTTAAGAGTTTGCTGACTTTCTCTAGGTCTGTTTGAACCATCTTCAGTCCATTTACTTAGTCATTGCTTGGAGATTTTTCATTATTTGCATTGAGTTATTCGCTCGACGCACCCGGGTAGTGCATCCAGTGCGCCTGTCTACCCAGAGCGCATTTTGCCTTTGAGCATACTACACCATTGGCGCCTTAGCCGATTTGATAGTCTGTGCCATCGGCGCTTAACCCCTGCATACAGTCTGTGTCGGGCGCTCTACGCCTAACCACAGACTGTGCCGAGTTTTCAAGCTTAGGGCTTGGGCTATTTTTCTCCATTTTGATTGTTTTTGGGTTTATCAACATACACCTTTGCACTGTACCTTCCAGGTAGAGACCCTTTTTGCTTTAGCATTGTTTGATTTGGTTTGTTTGTGTTGATTTTTGGGTCCTTTTGGTCAAGTGAGAGTTTGATTGAAGTGGTGGGCAATTTCAACCCCCCACGGTCATCCACTCCCTCTTGTATTCCCTGACCCCCTCACCGGATCTATCCAACATACTAGATCCGCTTCCAAACCATTTTTGAACTTGGTCATCAAGTGTTTGCTTGCATTTGATTGTTTTTTGAGTGATTTTTTGTGTCTTTAGGTCAGAGTGCTTGTCATTGTTTCTTTGAGAATTTCTTAGTGATTAGAGTGCTGCAAGTAGTCTCTTCTTTTCTGCCATTTACATTTGAAAAACATCATTATTATCAGGTTTTGTCTTGATACATACATTGAAAAATTAAAAGTGCTTCGTTTTTACCATTTTCAAGTTCAATTGAGAATTCTTGTAAAAATTGTTTTATGCATTGGAATTCGTCATCCATTGATCTTTGGAAAGTTTGAAAAGAGAAATTAATTGTTTGCGTTTTTCTTGAATTATGAGTCACTCATCTTCTTGAAAAATCCAAGTGAAGTCAAATTTTTGCAAAGCGATTCCAAGCTTAAAAAGTTATATGCATTTTTGATTTTCATGTACTTTTAGGTTACCATTGTGAAATTGAAGAGTTAGTGTGCTCTAGGTAGAAATTCTCCTTTTTCATCATTTAGTTCTATTCTAATTGGAAAACACAAAAAGAAAATACTTTGATTTGGTTTGATGTGTTATCATTTTTTATGTTTTGCTTGAAAAACGGAAGAGTGCTTTCATCAACCTTTTTGGTAGATTTGGAGTTTTGTTGAAATTTACTGTTTTGTAAGACCATTGGAAAAAAATTTCTCCTTCCTTTACATAGATTTCATCAAAAGCAAGAGTGCGTTTTCATGTAGTTAGGTTTGCATTATGTTTACATTTATGTACTCACCTCATGCATTCACCTAACCGTTCAGATAAAATTTACCGGTAGAACTAGGTTAAAATTTACTAGTAACTTGTGTGTTAAGTTAGAGACGTGTTCCGACGTCGTAAAACGTGGCAGCTGTCGTTACTTGCTTGCACTGCATCCCGGGGCACTGTAGTTCTTCCACGTACCAACTGGTATATCGAAGGCTCTTTCATGTACCTTAGGGTATATCGAAAGACACTTCACGTACTTGGTAGTATATCAGAAGGCTCTTGTCGTACGATTGTGCATTAGACAACACCACTACGGATTTGAGCTCCCACGTACCTTACGTATATCGGGAGACACTCCTAGGATTCCTAAGACCAACTGAGCTAACCATTTGGCCGTCTTGGTAGAGCAATACATCGAGAACAACACTCGGGGAGCTACTACACACATACTATCAAGTAGTCGGGTTATATGGTCAGGCGTATGGTCCTAATCCTCCTTGTTTAGTGCTCTGAAATATTGGGCCGCGTATAACTGTTGGACCCTGGAGCATATCGCGAGTTGCGAAGCCTTGACAATCCTGTGAGGTTCTAGACTTTTGAATCCACACCTATCACATAAGTTTTCTTGCGGCCTTAGTTTGTGTAGATTTTTCTGGATTGCTTTTCTTTTGTATAGGATACACTTAGGAGAAATTCTGGTTCGGTCATTCTGGCTGAATAACCTTTGAGAAGGTCCTGCAGAATTTTAAACTTACCACCCGAATATCCCCTTAATCAGGAGGTAATTTCGAGGGTAAGCATGGATCCACAAGTTACGGTCGTGTCACCTGAAGCAGAAAACTCTACTATGGGGTCGGGAATGAATTTTCCGCTCCCTTCTAGTCCACTAGTCATTAATCCTCCAAGGTCTGTGACCATGGAGCCTTCTACTTCGCAAGACACATCCTTCCATCGTGTGGTTGAAGGAGAACCTAGGTCTATAGATTAGTTAAATCCATCCTCGAATGACCCTGTATCCGCAGCATTCGGTCCATCTGCATCCTTTTGGGACACCTCTCTAGGGCAACAATGGACCCACCTGGCTTTAGAGCCGGAGCCGGAAACCACCCCTTTCCGTTGGGCTCCCCATGCTTAGCGTTTGGCTCCAGTTTATGCACTCATGGACCAACTACGCCAACGCGGTGACGAACTTCGGCGTCAGAGTCTCACACGAAGAAGAGACACTTCGTAGACACCCATGTTTCACTATACTCCCATTCGTTCATTATCTCTCTCTTCACCGGAGACACCCATACACAACGTGACCACTTACGAAATTGGTCAACCTTCTTTTCCTGCAAATACACCTCTTAATCAGGAGACCAGTTCCATACCTCATGTGACTCAAAACGTTGAAGGACAACAGTCCAACACCCCTCCTACTGCGACTGGAACATTACCTATCCCTCCCCCACCCCGAAATTCGAGGGGAGACTACTCTTTACCTCCTAATTTCTTTACAAGTATTGTTCCTCCTCTAGTAACTCAACATCAACCTATCATGAGTCAACCGTCCACTAGTGGTCAACACGTTGTCAGTGGGGGGCAACCCCTGTTTTCTAGCCATAATTCGAGTGAAGGATGTTGAGCCCAGAATTGGCCCTTTTTGACCATCATCTATCACTGTCCCTTACCTTGTCTTACACCAATTACCTTGGCAATTCAACTTATTGTCCTTATATATTCCCCAAATTACCAAGGTATGGCCGATTATTGTTTTATTGTATTAATACTTATGATTGTGATGATTTAAGCTGTGCATCTCTTAATTCGTGCTAACATGATGCAAATTATGAAGGTAGTAAGATAAATAGACCGCAGGAAGATCGGAGCTGAACAAGTCACGGAGGAAGGGACGTCCATTGCTTAAGGAAGGTTCCTTGGGGCTCAAATCGTCAATCAAGGCACAGTCGTGGCAGGGCAGCTGTAACATAAAGTTCTATCTTAAGTATGTCGCTGCTCGAATCCAGCTGTGAGCTGGAAGGACCGCCACTCTTGGGACAGTTGATAACTCCTCTCATATTTGGATATTTCAGTTCTGCCACGCATTGTAACAGCTAGATTATTTAGGGCGCCTGAAGATCATAGATCTTCATGGCTGCCCAATTATAGGTTTTTGATGTTGCAACTGTATGTATAAATATGTGGTATTATCTTGATCGAGGGGTTGGACAACAATGAATTAATTCATCTTGTATTAGCAGTGAAGCCGAAACTGTGTACTCATCCTTCTGTTAATATAAGGAGTTGCTTCTGAGTTAAAGAGAGTGTTGTTCAACCAGCGTCTCTGTGTGAAGACTGGGCCCGTCTTCCACAGAGATTGCTGTGTTAATTTAGGATTTCATCTTTCTGTTGTGTGATGATTTGATCTTTCTTTTGTACGCAGCAGCAATATTCATTGTGTGGATTTCTCAGTAAATGATTTATTTGTGAGATTGGTAAATGGTATCAATAACAGTCGACTGAGTCAGGTTTGTTTTATGTAATTCAATTTCTGTTCACACTGTTGTGCTCATCCTGCAGCTGAAACGTAATCCCAGAAGTTCCTACGAATTAGCTTTCCTGTTATGTGTTGATTGATTTATATTTTGCAATTCAGCATCTTAGAACAGTTGCTTCAATCTCCCTTATTAAATTCTAGAGTAATGTTCAGGTCATGCTTCATGATTCCCAGCTTGATTTCATTAGACAGTTGATTATTTTAGAATGCAATTGAGATTTCCTTCCTGCAATCGTTGATTAGATCTGATATTCGTTCTGCTTGATGCATAATAGAAAAGGATTGTAGTACAGCAGTTAGAAGGCAATTGGGATTGCGTAGATTCTTGGGATGAACATAGATGATAGAAGATAAAAGTATTCACTTCTAATGGTTTGTGTTTAAGCATATATTGTGCACTTGTCCTTTGAAATAAAAAGACTTTCTCGGGTTGACAATAAATTTCATACGCTCTGTGTGTTGATATTTAATTATCTGCAATTAGAGTGCTTGACATTTTGGCGCCGTTGCCGGGGAAGGATAAAAATTAAACACTAGTCATTAGTTGTATCTGATAATTGCTTTCAGTCAGTCTTTTGGTTGTTTTTGAAATGATCTGCTTCGCATGAATACGAGGGGGGTAAAACGCGATCACCTCCCGACCCCCAAAACCCCACAAATTACTAACAGTACAGGTGGTTCGGGTCGTGGTCGAGGTCCACCGCTGGGCAGAAGAACATTCATTGACGACCTTGTTGACAAAACTGATTCAGCTGTCAGATCTCGTCAACAGGGGACTCCTATCAAAAGAGGCCCTACTGATCCTGGAGCGTTAGCATCAGGATCTACAGTGGAAGATACAGGAGCAGCGGTGATTTCTGCATATACTCCTGCTAAAGAAGGAACAGCTGATTCGGCTGTTGCAACTGAAGAATACGCAGCTGCTACAACCGAAGAATACGCAGCTGCTGCAACCGAAGAATACGCAGCTGTTACATCCGAACAATACGCAGCTGTTACAACTGAGGTAAGGGATAAAGGAACAAACGAAGGAGAAGATACAGAAGAAAAGATGAATAACAGACATGAGAATGAAGAGGAAGAAGCAGTGGTACAATACCATCATGAAGATAATTCCCCGCCAGAAACTATGGCTACATTGCAATTCCCAATACAGCAGCTCGAGGGGACAGCTCCTATGAAAAACATCTCACCGTCGGTGTTACCTCGCTTCCATGGCAGGGCGGCAGAAGATCCAGACGAATTCCTGTTTGAATTCGATATCCTCTGTCGCAGCTATGATTATGTCACAGATGCTCAAAAGTTGAAGCTTTTTCCTGCCACCCTGAAGGACAATGCATTACGTTGGTTCATGAGCCTTGGGGGAGGAACTGTTGCTAATTGGAACAAGATGAAGCAAGTGTTCCTGGAAAAATATCAAGAATATTGCAACACCAGGGACAAGAGGGAGGAGTTATTCAAAATGGTACAGAAGGAGGACGAAAGCTTGGAGGATTTTGTAGAGAGGTTGCTGTACAATGTGCAGAGAGCTGGACAGACGAACATGGGACTAGATGTGCTTAAGATAATCCTGCTTCGAGGAATCAGGGACGATTGTTTAGACATGCTAAATTTATTAGGAAAGGGGGATATCTCTAAAGAATCTTTTGAGACAATTGTGGAATTATGTAAGAGATATTCCAGGGGATCTTCTAGGCATAATAAGCAGCATAAACGAAATAACCTGGAACGTGATGTCTTCGACAGAACTCAGAAGTCATCCAATGGGGGAGCTACACGTGCAGAGATAGGCAATCTTCTTGAAAATTTTAAAACAGAAATGATGAGCTCTATCTCTTCAGAGATTGACGTCTTGAAGGCCAAGCAAAGACAGGCAGTGGAGGATCTCACACTAGGGGTGTTTTGTCCCCGACGTAGAAAGACTCATCCACTGAAAGAATGCCCCCTTGACAAAGTTCAAGTATGTCAATTGTGCGAGCTGAATCATGATATGAAAGAATGCCCCACGCTGCCCCAAGTGAAAGCTGTTCTGCAGGCATCAACTCCAGAGGTGGATTCAGCCTACTTTATTGCACAGAAGAAACCCTGGCAGCCCCGGAATCAAGGTATGTCTCCCGATTCATTTCCATTTTTGAATAATTTGAATAATTGGAATACTAATATGCAAAACGTGAATACACAATTCCCTTCAAATTATGCTCAGTGGAATTCTCCTCAACCTACGATGCAAGGTTATAATTCATGGAGTCCTTGGACACAGCCACCTCATCAACCTACTTCATGGTCTCCTGGATGGAGGAACTTCCATCCTGGGAATCAGTTTCCTCAACCACCTCCACCTCAACAGTTACCGTATCCTCCATATCCTCAATTTCAGCAATATCCTCAATACCTACCTCAGCAGTCGCAGCTGCAGCTGCAAAATAATCCTGTGCCTAACATACCAATACGGCCTCAGCTGCCTGCCCAACCTAACCCTAACCCAAATAATAAAACAGTCCAGCAACTGGAAACTCTCAATATGCCAGCCTACTCTCTCTCCCCTGTACCTTGTAATGACATTCGCTTACGGTCTGGGAAGGTAGTAGAACGTGTAACTTCAGAAAATATTCCACCAACTGTGTATGACAAAGGAGAGAGTTCCCAGCATCCTTTTGATCCGGTTCCTATCATTGAAGATGCTGAGCATCCCTCAGATGGGAGGGCTGAAACATTGAACGATGAAGTGGATAACACACAGCCCACCCAGTTGGTAAGGCAACCACCTTACCCTGAGAGATTGATGCTGCCACAAAGAGGGGGGCAACCTCAGTTCAATCTCTTAGGAGAATTGAAGAACCTTTATGTTAAGATTCCCCTTTTACAAGCTCTTCAAGATGTACCTATCTACGCTAGAACTGTTCGGGACCTGTGCACTAAAAGACCGGGAAGGAAACCCAGAGATCCTCCTACTGTTCATGTTATAGGGAATTTATCCGCTTTTATGACTGGAAAAACCCCTGTAACTAAGTATGAGGATCCCGGCAATCCTACTGTCACTGTACACATAGGACAAACGCAGATACCCAACGTACTAGTAGATTTAGGAGCTGCGATCAATGTTATAACGATGGAGACTGTAAAAAAGCTCGGATTCACCAATATTAGACCGACCCCTACTATCTTAGAACTGGCAGACAGATCCACCATCAGACCTGAAGGGATTTTGGACGACCTCGTTATTTCAGTAGACTCGTGGGAATACCCTGCCGATTTTCTGGTATTACAGCCAAAATCACAGCTGGGGGGACATCCATTGATTTTAGGGAGACCTTGGTTGGCTACAGCTGATGCTTGCATCAGCTGTCGATCAGGATCTATGACTATATCTGATGGCATGGAAACCAAAAATCTTACCCTGTACCCTCCAGCAAGGCCGAGTCTAGAAACTGAAACCTCCCTTTGGATAGAACAAGAAGAAGAAGAAGATGTTCAGCCATTACTAACAATAGGGAAGGCACTAACTTTCAAAAACGAAACAGAAGACGATGCCATTAATAATTTCATTAGCGAACCTGCTTCTGTAGACAAGGAAGTTTATCAACTTCTGAACAGTACCCTCGGCAAAGAAGAACAAGAACAGCTTACGGAGGAAGCACTAGCCAATGACGCAAATATAATCCCAGTATTGAAAAGCTCGAGAAGTATTCCTATTGAGGTAGAGCCTGGAAGAACTTTGAACATCAATCCTGCTCTCTCCTCAGAAGAACAAAAGCGCCTAACCAATCTCTTGAAGGAACGTAAGGGGGCATTCGCCTGGGAGTATACAGACATGAAGGGTATTCCTTCTAGTCTGTGCACTCATCATATTTATATTAAAAACGACTCCCGGCCTGTATGTCAACCCCAACGACGCATGAACCCCAATCTGAGGGATATAGTGAAGGAAGAAATCCAGAAACTCTTGGAAGCAGGATTCATCTATCCTATTTCAGACAGTGAGTGGGTTTCCCCACTTGTAATTGTACCCAAGAAAAACGGTAAATGGAGAGTCTGTGTCGATTATAGGGAGCTGAACAAGGCTACACAAAAGGATCACTTTCCTCTGCCCTTTATTGACCAGGTACTTGATAACTTATCTGGGAAGAAGTTCTTCTCCTTCCTGGACGGATTCAGTGGGTACAATCAAATCCAGATTGCTCCAGAGGATCAGGATAAGACCACCTTCACCTGCCCTTGGGGAACGTTCGCCTACAGGGTGCTTCCCTTTGGGTTGTGCAATGCACCTGCAACGTTCCAAAGAGCTGTGATTGGCATATTTTCTGAATTGGTAAATGATAGCATGGAAGTTTTTATGGATGATTTCACTCCTTATGGCAGGGATTTTGATGAAGCGTTGGAAAATTTGAAGAAGGTTTTAATTCGCTGTGAACAGGCTCGCCTCTCACTGAGCACTGAAAAATGCCACATGATGATGAGTGAGGGGGTGGTATTAGGACATTTCATCTCTACTAACGGTATTCAAGTGGATCCTTCAAAAATTAAGGTGATAAAGAATATACCAACCCCTTCAACTCAGAAAGAGGTGCGAAGTTTTCTGGGACATGCTGGGTATTACAGGAGATTCATAGAAAATTTCTCCAAACTTGCTTCTCCTTTGTTTTCATTGTTAATGAAGGATGTGCAGTTTGCATGGAGTACAGCATGCCAGACAGCATTTGATAAGCTTAAAGAGAAACTGTCCACAGCCCCTATTTTAAGGGGACCTAATTGGACCATACCTTTCCACATTTCTTCAGATGCTTCTGATACCGCCATTGGAGCAGTACTAGGACAGCAGGATGGTCAAGTACCTTATGCTATTTATTATGTGAGTAAAAACTTAGCCCCTGCTGAACTAAATTATACTGTTACTGAAAAAGAATTTCTTGCTATTGTTTATTCTATTAATAAGTTTCGGCATTACATTACTGGGTATCCTACATTTGTGCATACTGATCACTCTGCCATTAAGTATTTAATGAATAAACCTGTCACTAATGCCAGAGTAACCAGGTGGCTTTTATTATTATAGGAATTTGATATTACTATTATAGATAAACCTGGAAAAGAAAATGTTGTTGCTGATTTTTTATCACGATTTACTAACAGTGATGACAGTTCACCTGTTGAGGATGCTTTCCCGGATGAACATTTATTTGCACTCTCAGCTCATTCACCCTGGTATGCAGATGTTGCTAATTATTTGGCTGCAGGGAAACTTCCGCCACATATGTCTAAACGAGAGAAAAGAAAAATTATTCAGCAAAGTGCCAGGTATTGTTGGCTCAAAGGCCATCTCTTTTACACAGGACCTGATCTTGAAATTAGAAGATGTGTAAGGGAAGATGAGATCTTTCATATACTGAAGGCCTGTCACGATGAACCTTGCGGAGGACACTTTGCAGATAAAAGAACAGGACATAAGGCGTTGCGGATGGGCTATTATTGGCCGACACTGTTCAGAGATGCTAAAAAATATGTTCAGTCCTGCGACAGCTGCCAAAGGATGGGCCAACCTAATAAGACAGACCAGATGCCTTTACAGCCCCAAGTGGTACTAGAACCGTTTGATAGATGGGCATTGGACTTTGTTGGTCCTATCAACCCTCCTTCCAAACAAAAGATTTACATCTTGGTGTGTACAGACTACATGACTAAGTGGGTAGAAGCTGTAGCTTTGGCTAAGGCAAACGACCAGGCGGTGATTGATTTCCTGTACAGTGAAGTTTTTACCCGTTTTGGAGTACCAAAGGAAGTAGTTACCGATGGCGGACCACAATTTATTTCACATCAATTTGAATCTTTGCTCCGGAAGTATCATGTGCAGCACAAGATAGCTTCACCTTATCATCCCCAGGCCAATGGTCAGGTGGAAAGCACTAATAAAGTTATCGAAGCAATCCTTACTAAAACAGTTAAAAGCCATCGAAGGGATTGGGCTGACAGACTTCCAGAAGCACTGTGGGCATATCGCACGACTTGGCGCAACACCACGGGCTTTTCTCCCTATGATCTGGTGTATGGTAAGAGTGCCATCTTTCCAATTGAATTTGAGATCAAGACCCTGAAAACAGCCATTGAAATGAACCTGGATGTAACAGAAGCCCAGAAAAGAAGATTGAATCAATTGAATGAACTGGATGAGAAACGATTAGCTGCGGTGGACCAGACTGTGCTGCTTCAGCAACAGAGATCTAACTGGCATGACCGATTCATCAAAAAGAAAATCTTCCATGAAGGAGACTGGGCACTACTGTACGACTCTAGATTCAAGAAAGATTTCAAAGGGAAATTACGCACAAGATGGCTGGGTCCATATTTGGTTGACAGGGTATTTGACAACGGCACTGTTCGCCTGGTCACCATTGATGAAAACCGTATGCCATTACTTGTTAATGGCCACAGGCTGCGACTGTATCGGAAGCCCATTTCGAAAGATGCATTCATTTCACAGATTGCTGCTGATCCAAACTACCAATTGGCACCAGAGCAGGAACATTTTTCTACCTTAACCAAATCTTAAAATGAAAATCATATTTGCTGTACATAAATAATTCCTTGCTGTAGCGTATAATTGTCGTTTTCTTTCTTTTTGCATTTGATCTTTTTGCTTGCTGTTGTCTTTTAAGAAAAATTTTTCAGGGAAGCGCCAGGAGAACGATCAGTTTGGGGCCCATAATGAAAATCTCTCCGTGCCGTCCTTGTGTTAAAAAAAAAAAAAAAAAAAAAAAAAAAAAAAATATTTCGGCAGCTGCAACATATTTTCCGGCAGCTGCAACATATTTTCCGGCTGCTGCAACATATTTTCCGGCAGCTGCAACATATTTTTCCGGCAGCCGTATATCCTTTTCCGGCAACCGTATTCTCCATTTCCCGGGAGCCGTAATGCCCTTTCCGACAGCCGTCAATCTTTTTCGACAGCTGCAACTTTTGCGGCTGCAACATCGGCGGCTGCAACATCGGCGGCTGCAACTCCAGTTTCCGCGGCTGCCACCTCATCTTCCACGGCTGCCATCTCATTTTTCCGCAACTGCCATTTCATTCACCAGCTATGGCCACCTCATCTTCCACGGCTGCCATCTCATTTTTCCGCAGCTGCCATTCCATTTACCAGCCACAACCGTATTCTCCATTTCCCGGTAGCCGTAAATTTTTCCCGTCCGCCGTCAAAATCTTTTCCGATAGCTGCAACTCCGGCAGCTGCAATCCCGGCGGCTGTAACTTCGGCGGCTGCAACATCTTTTTCTCGCAGTCGCCACATCACTTCCCGGCCGCCACCTCATTGACCAAGTCACTTCCACACCACAGCTGTCATTTCTTTCCAGCGGCTGCGACATATTTCCCATATTCGAAAAATCTTTTCCCGCCAGCCGTAAGTTTCTTCCGCCGCTGTAAAATTTTCCCGTGACAGCCGTAATTTTTCCCGGATATTGTGAATCTTTTTCCGGCTGCCACGAATTCTTTCCCGATGGCTGTAACTTCTTTCTTGTCAGCTGCAACAAGCTTTTTCATCGGCCGTGTGATCATTTCTTTGGCAATTTGCAGTGGTAACTCCCGTGTTAACAGAAGGATTGTTCAACTTGCTAATTATGACGCTGATTCAGCCTAGTCCTGCCGGCGAACTCATCATTTCAACCCGGAGGATGCGACGCCTTGTGTTTTACCAGCGAAGGAAATCAGTGCCTTATCCGAGTCATCATGATTCCACGTCTGATTGTGCACGCGTTCGGCTCCATGACGTCACCAACTCCATGCTCCACCAGTTTCCGCAGCCTTCCGACGCACAGTTTTATGAGGTATGGCTTTCATTTATCACGTGACTAAGTATTGATATCATGTAAACGAGATTGGCCGTACCTTCACTCGTACCACCATTTATATCTGATTGAACCTTTCCCTCGTACGACGTAATACTAATAACTGCCACCTTCCCCAATTCGGCATGAAAATTTTAAACTCCTCTCTGCGCTTAACTTTCCAAATTAGTTCATTCGCTCAACGTCTCCGCTCAACGATTCGTGCATTCTCCGCGCTGCAACTTCTATTCTGGATCCTGTACTCTGTCGAAACAGCAGTTCTATCTTGCAGCCAGGACCATGGGCATTCCAGTTCGCCATGAACCTTTCAATACCCGGGAACTTAGACGGAATTTGCAGGTTCTGGCCATTTTTCAAGCCGCTGGCTGGGTCGAGTTCTTTGAACGATTGGATGGATTCGACCGGGACGCAGCCCTGCAATTCGCATTGAATCTTACTAAAACACACTCCACGGTGTGGGGGCTGTGTATAGATGTTTCGGAGGTCATTATATCCGAGGTTACAGCTATCCCATTGGTGGGAAAACCTTGGTTTAACCGTCGAGTCCCTGCAACGGTTGCACGGGAACAATTTTTACTTCCAGGGGAGCAAGTTGAAGCATCCAGGAGAGGGATTGCATTGAAGTCACTGCCGCAGCCATGGGACCAGGTCGCTATCTTCCTCAAGAAATACATAACTTGCGAAGGTAGATACCAAACTGTGTACAACTCTGAACTTCCTTTGCTTTCTCATCTCCGTCATGGCATTTTGTTAAATATTCCATTTTACCTATTGCATGATTTGCGCCATATGGCAACATTCGTCCAATCTGCAAAGCACCCATTATCCTCCCTCACCCACCATGGCCTCATTAAGTTAATTATTAAAAGAACCCTGGCCCAACATAATATAACATGGGAGCAATTCATCACCCGGCCACAGCAACCTGTTCCCTTGAGGGTTATTCCATTACAGCAATTACCGGTTCCGCCACAACAGGAGGACCGGAGTTCCTCCAGTGAAGTTGGGGGGAGGGATGAAACGGAAGAAGAACCACAGAGGGCACAGGCAGGATCATCCGGGAGGAATGAAACGGAAGAAGAGCAACAGGGGGCACAGGCAGGAACATCAGGGGTTGACAAAACTACAGAAGAAGAACAACCCGAGGCACAGGCAGAGCCGTTTGAAGTATATGAATCCCCAGCACAAGCAGAACCAGTGGGGGATGACACTGCATCTGAAGGAGAGCGAGGGGAAGCGCAAACAGAGCTGTCAGGCGACAATATAGATGAAACCCTCGTGGAAAACCTAGACAACAGGGCAGCTCCGACAGCAGAAGGTGAAATTGGAGCAACATCAAAAGCTGCGACAATGGAACCTGAAGATGACGGAGCTAGAGCAATGGAGGACGACATTGAGCTGGTCACAATCGAGTCTTCACCGGAATGGGCAGGAGGAGCAGCTGTGATTGAAGAAGAACAGCATGGAGGGCAGGTAAATATTCCTTTAACTTCAGCTTTGCCTCCCTATATTCCAGCTCCACGAGAAGAAACACTACAAAAAGGAAAGTCACAAAAGAAACCCCCACAGAAAAGGAAGAGGGCCACCAATGAGTTTGATTTAGTGGCACCAATCAGAAGGAAACGAACTCGGTCAATCACAGCAGCAGAGGCAGCCAGAACAAAATGGGCAACCTTAGAGACACAGGTTGAACCCCCAATCCTTACGCCGAAACCGAGGGATGCTCCACAAAGGCCAGTGGAGGAAGAGCCGGGGGTTGAGGGACTCTTGTATGAGAATGCAATGCTGAAAGAGGACCTCCAAGCACTTAGAAAGGAGCTGGAAACATGGAAGGAAATCTGCCAAAAGCAGGGTGGAAGAAAGATGTATACATTAATAGAGGCTGCAGACCAAGTGGAGGAAACAGCTTCTGCTGAAGCTGGAGAAAAGGATGAGCGAATACTCTGCCCCACCTGTGGGGAGATCTTTGAGGAAGCAGGCCATAAAATTTTACTTAGCACCTATTCAGCACAACAGCCTGCAGCCACAGAAGGGAAAGCAGTGGAGAAAGAGGATGCTGTAACACAAGAACCAGCACCTTTAAACATCCTTGCTGCAGCTGCTACTTCCCATGATGCAGAAGTCATAGAACAGATGGGAGAAGAACAGGGAGTGGAGGATGCCCTGGAAATTTATAAGGAATGTATGGCAATTCCAAAATGCTCCCACGACATAGAAATCATAGAACAATTGGGAGAAGAACGGGAGATGAAGAATGCTCTGGAGCTTATAAAAGAGTATAGTGAGACCCCAGAGTGTTCTCATGACACAGAAATCATGGAGCCAAGGGATACTCTGGAGGATAGTGAAGAATTTTGTGCTGTAACCCCAGAACGTTCCCAGGACACAATAATTTTAGAAGGAGAAATGGAAATGCAGGACAGTGACAAGTTGAAACAGGATGCTGCAACACAAGAACCAGCAATCCTGAACTTGACCGTTCAACCGACTGAGCAGACAGAAGAAGAAGCCGGGACAGAGGATATTCTGGCATTCAACGATGAACTCTGGGTGGTGACCCCAGAAAGCTCTCATGATACAGAACTCGTAGAAGAGGAGCTGCAGCAAAATAAAGATGAAGATGTAAGCCAGGATGTTGTCACACAAGAACCAACATCCTTGGATGCTGCAGCAAGAACCCCTGAACTGCAGTTGGAGGATAACCCGGGAGTAGAGATCATTCCTGATACACAATGGAGCGATGATGAACAGGTACAGACACCCTGCTCAGGTGACACTGAAATCTTGGAGGAGGAGCTGCAAATTGAAAAGGATATCCAATCTCAGCAGCCAATTGACAAAGAAGACACTGTTACACAAGAACCAGTGTCTCCAAAAGCAATAAAGGCAGCTGCTGAAGAAGGTTTAAGGGATGTTGCTGTTACACAAGAACCAGCAACTCCCTTGATAAGATTAGATGCGCTGGAAGACACTGTCTCACAAGAACCAGTGCTTCCACCTCCTACAGGTATCATTGAATTGGATTCAGATTGAGTGTGTCTTTTCAACTTCCCCAGGCATAGCATAAGAGAACTGCAGATATTAGCAAGTAGCGGGAGAAGGGGAACAGTAAAGTTGGGAGCTGCTGGGTTGCTCACAGAAATTTTTCAAAGGGATAGAGGGGATGCCTGATTTATCTACATTCTTTCCTCTTGCCTGGACAAGGTTCAGTACAATATTCAGATGCAGGTTGTTGCATGAGGACATGCAACAGGATAGTTGGGGGGAGATGTTGAGCCCAGAATTGGCCCTTTTTGACCATCATCTATCACTGTCCCTTACCTTGTCTTACACCAATTACCTTGGCAATTCAACTTATTGTCCTTATATATTCCCCAAATTACCAAGGTATGGCCGATTATTGTTTTATTGTATTAATACTTATGATTGTGATGATTTAAGCTGTGCATCTCTTAATTCGTGCTAACATGATGCAAATTATGAAGGTAGTAAGATAAATAGACCGCAGGAAGATCGGAGCTGAACAAGTCACGGAGGAAGGGACGTCCATTGCTTAAGGAAGGTTCCTTGGGGCTCAAATCGTCAATCAAGGCACAGTCGTGGCAGGGCAGCTGTAACATAAAGTTCTATCTTAAGTATGTCGCTGCTCGAATCCAGCTGTGAGCTGGAAGGACCGCCACTCTTGGGACAGTTGATAACTCCTCTCATATTTGGATATTTCAGTTCTGCCACGCATTGTAACAGCTAGATTATTTAGGGCGCCTGAAGATCATAGATCTTCATGGCTGCCCAATTATAGGTTTTTGATGTTGCAACTGTATGTATAAATATGTGGTATTATCTCGATCGAGGGGTTGGACAGCAATGAATTAATTCATCTTGTATTAGCAGTGAAGCCGAAACTGTGTACTCATCCTTCTGTTAATATAAGGAGTTGCTTCTGAGTTAAAGAGAGTGTTGTTCAACCAGCGTCTCTGTGTGAAGACTGGGCCCGTCTTCCACAGAGATTGCTGTGTTAATTTAGGATTTCATCTTTCTGTTGTGTGATGATTTGATCTTTCTTTTGTACGCAGCAGCAATATTCATTGTGTGGATTTCTCAGTAAATGATTTATTTGTGAGATTGGTAAATGGTATCAATAACAGTCGACTGAGTCAGGTTTGTTTTATGTAATTCAATTTCTGTTCACACTGTTGTGCTCATCCTGCAGCTGAAACGTAATCCCAGAAGTTCCTACGAATTAGCTTTCCTGTTATGTGTTGATTGATTTATATTTTGCAATTCAGCATCTTAGAACAGTTGCTTCAATCTCCCTTATTAAATTCTAGAGTAATGTTCAGGTCATGCTTCATGATTCCCAGCTTGATTTCATTAGACAGTTGATTATTTTAGAATGCAATTGAGATTTCCTTCCTGCAATCGTTGATTAGATCTGATATTCGTTCTGCTTGATGCATAATAGAAAAGGATTGTAGTACAGCAGTTAGAAGGCAATTGGGATTGCGTAGATTCTTGGGATGAACATAGATGATAGAAGATAAAAGTATTCACTTCTAATGGTTTGTGTTTAAGCATATATTGTGCACTTGTCCTTTGAAATAAAAAGACTTTCTCGGGTTGACAATAAATTTCATACGCTCTGTGTGTTGATATTTAATTATCTGCAATTAGAGTGCTTGACAAAGGACTGCCAATTGGTCATTCCCTTGGAAACTCCTTACCTATTGTGGGATCCACCATGGGATTACATCATGGTGAGGGACCTTCCAACCCAACTCAACCACCATGGAGTCACACGTATCCAAGTCACTTTGATCATGTGTCGGGTCAATTTAATCCCGGAAACCTACTCCACGGGATACCTTCTCCCGGAAACCCATACACTCCATGGGGACATTTTAACGTTGCACTAATTGGACCCCCACACCAACTTTTCCTCATGTCTCACCACCCCCACCATCGTTCGGTCCACCTCCTTCCGGAGTGGGTGGACCCCTACCTTCTGGCGGAGGTGGACACCCACCCCATTCCGGTGGTGGAGGGCCACCCCATTCCGGCGGTGGAGGCCCACCTTACTCCGGCGGCAGAGAAGGAGGACCACCACCTTCTGGTAGCGGCGGAACCCCACCTTATGGAGGAGGCCCACCTTATTCTGGAGGTGGTGGCCCACCCTATTCCGGTGGCGGAGACAGAGGACCACCACCTTCTGGTCGCGGCGGACCCCCACCTTATGGTGGAGGCCCACCTTATTCTGAAGGCGGTGGCCCACCCCATTCCGGTGGCAGAGGCGGTGGCCCACCCTATTTTGGCGGCGAAGGCGGTGGAGGACCCCCACCTTCTGGTGGAGGTCCACCTTATTCCGACGGTGGAGGACCCCCACCTTTCGGCGGCGGACCACCCTATTATGGCGGCGGACCTCCATACGGTCCACCACCCAACCCTGGGGGCCCACCCCCTTATGGCCAATTCCCGACGGGAACACCTTACAATTAGTCGATTCAGGGTCCTACTGGTCCATATATGCCATATCAATACTATCAGTATCCGCAGTTGAACCAATAGTTGCCATTCTTGGCTACTTTGGACCTACCCGACCTGTCTCATCTGACCAATGATCCCATCCTACATGGTTATAATTGGCCACCCATTTCGGTCAAGCTACCCTCTAATATTCCCAAATTTGATGGAAAACCCGGTGAAGACACAATAAACCATGTGATGACTTACCATCTATGGTGCTCATCCAATTCCTTGATGGACGACTCGATCCGTCTACGGTTGTTTCAACGGACCCTCATCGGCCCAGCTGCCAAGTGGTATATTGAATTACCACCGCACTACTTTTCCGATTTTCGCTCTCTTGCTATGTCCTTCCTGACTCATTTCCAGTTACCCATACGATACGAAACTGGTACGGACCTACTGACTTCGCTCCGTCAAACCACTCCAACTCATATCTCTAATCATATCCAAGAGTGGTGGAGGAGACAACGTCTCATTAAGGCTCCCATTCTAGACCAACTCTTAGCTGACTGGTTCATGAAGTCTCTTTTACCCACCGTAGCTTGAGACGTGGCCATGGGAGGGGCCGCCACCGAGGAATAGGCTATCGCTCGTGCCCACTACTTAGACCTTGTCTACGCTCAGTCCGACACGTTATATGACATTGTTCCTGACGCACCCTCCGCTACATACGACCTTGCAAAACCACCTAAGGGACCTCAGGCCGACGACATTATCGGTTCCCTTCACTCCCAGCGTTCTACTCAAACCGGTGAATCATCGAACCACCATGGTTTTTCTCCACCCTCACCACAGGCTGGCAACAACACCACCATGTCACCCACTCCTGCTTCCAACGAGGAGGTGAATTCTGTGCAATTAGCTTCGCCTCAGAAATCCGGTGGCAAGAAGAAAAAAAAGGTAAACCCAAAAAATCTTCCAACCAGCAGGAGCATAAGAACCCCCCCGAAGACACCAAACAGAAGCGGAAGCTAAATTATCCTTGTTTACTATGTGGTGATGACCATTTCTCCAAAGAATGTCCCCACCGAGAGGAAGTGCAGAAGTTTCTCAAGGGAAACCCCATTCCTGCAGTTCTCAATGATCCCTTCCCCACTCAAAATCAACAAATGATTGCTCAACCCTCTCCTTCTCAAGGAGAAACACCATCCACTGCGCATGTTCTCATGATGCGTAGTGAGACGGTTAACCTGAATACACGATCGCGTTCATACGACTCAGTCCCTCTGAAGGAACCCGTCGGCAGTAATACTGAAAAAGCTTCCACCTCTATTCCGGACATTACCGTGCCACTAGCTTCTCTCACCATTGAGAAGCCTTCTTTAGAGTTAGTGTTGCGTCCACCTAAGAGCACGATTCGAAAAGCCGTTTTCAATACCAATGCTCGGGCAGCTCAGAACTACAACATTGTAGAGGACTTGACGCAAGCTCCTTGTGCCATGTCGATGCTAGAGGTCTTGCAGAATTGTCCCAACCATCGCAAAACTCTTCTTGCTGCCATTGGCGCTGTAGATAATACAATCATGTTTCGTCTTGATTACTTTAAACCGAGGCTTTCCCACCAGCTGGCATTCCAAGTTACTACGAAGGTTGCTAGGAAGACGATCCATCGTACTGTACTAGACGAAGGCGCTTCTACCTCGGTCATGTCGCTATCTTGTTGGAGAGCCATTGGTTCTCCCGAGCTAAACCGTTCTCCCACTATCCTGAAAGCATTCGACGGTTGTGGCTTTCTATCCCATTGGCTATTACAAGCCTTAGTAGTAGAGTTGGGGGGTAAGACTGCAACCATTAACGTGGAAGTAGTCGCAGCCCCTTTGGATTATAATCTCTTACTTGGTCATAATTTGTTTTATGCCATGACTGCGGTCGCGTCATCTGTCTTCCGCATTGTGCAATTCCCTCACCAAGGCCGAATTGTCACTGTCGACCAATTGGACTTTTGTACACTGGACACCGCTACTCATCCCGACGATAATGTCCCGTTGCTTGGACAATCTTCGCAGCTATATGAGAGCGTGGGGTCGGCCTCATAAAAGATTCATCTCTTATGGGCGTCTTTCCAACCCCAAATCCCCCTAACCATGTTGCCATGGTGAACATGATCTCCTCCATGATTCCATTTTTTCCCAACTCTACCGATCAGTGGCTCGTCCCCAATGAAGCCACCCTGCATTTGCTTGGAGACATAATGCCTCTTTCACCTGTTGAAATCACTTATGAGGCTATCCAGTCGGCACCCAGGGACCACTTGTCTGTGGCCTCCACATCTTGTTCTCTATAGCGGACGTCATCCTTACTAGATCCTCTGCTCCGAACTTTTCATTCCGACGAGTCCATTATGGAGATTATGAGTGCAGATGACCCTCCGTGGGAAGACCTCCACCATCGTTCGTCTTTCCTACCCCCTTTGGGTTCTGTGGAGAACAACATCACCACCATCTTCACACTGGATGTCTATCCGTGCCCCCAGTCCCCGATCCTCACTTGTTAGATGGTCACTGAGGGAAACTTGGCAAATATTGAACCCACCATGCCAGTTGACATCTTGGTTACCCCTGGTGTCGTGGAACATATTCGTTTAGGCCAGAATTGTTCTCCCGAAGAGATCACCATTTTCACGGCCTTATTCAAGCAATTCTGCGACGTATTCGCTTGGACCTACGAGGAAATGCCCAGGATAGATCCTGCCATTGTTTCGCATGAGATCAAAACCTATCCCGATGCCAAACCAGTCTGCCAAAAGTTACAACCAGTACACCCTCGAAAAACTGCGGCAATTAAAGCAGAGATTGAAAAGCTCTTGAAGGCTGGCTTTATCTACCCTGTTCCTTTAACAGAATGGGTCTCAAATGTCGTCCCTATGGCTAAAAGGCAGGGCACCATTCAAGTCTGTGTCGATTATAGGGATCTGAACAAGGCTTGTCCTAAGGACAACTACCCTACTCCCTTCATCAATCAAATCATTGACAATTGTGCCGGAAGTGTCATCTTCTCATTCATGGATGGCTTTTCCGGTTACAACCAGATTGAGATCCACCCTGCCGACCAACATAAGATTGCTTTCATTTTCCCTTGGGGTACGTTTGCTTATCGCAAACTCCCTTTTGGTCTTAAAAATGATGGTGCCACATTCCAGCGGGCCATGTCGTATGCTTTTCATGATGTGAAGGACTTTGTGGAGCCCTATCTTGACGATCTCCCTGCTCATTCGCAGCATCGGGAGTTCCACATCGATCATCTGACGGTTGTATTCCTCAGATGCAGGTGGTATAACATCCGTCTGAATCCTCACAAATGTATTTTCTGCGTCGAGTCTGGATACCTCCTAGGTTTTATCGTTTCAAAAGATGGGATACGCATTGATCCCTTGAAGGTGGAAGCCATTGTCGCTCTTTCACCTCCTACTGACATTACAGAACTACAAAGTTTGCAAGGGAAGGCAACCTACCTACGGCGTTTTGTTTGTAATTTCACTCAGAAGACACAAGGCTATATGAGATTACTGAAGAAGGACGTCCCGTTCATGTGGGATGACCAAGCGCAACAATCCTTCGACAGTTTGAAACATGCCATTACCCATGCCCCTGTGCTCCAACCTCCCAATTACTACAAGGATTGCATCCTTTATCTTGCCGCTTCTGTCACCACGATCGCCATGGTCTTGGTACATGAGGACAACAACGCCCAGGAACATGTGATCTATTACCTCAGTAAGGGTCTTATTGACTCCGAAACTCGTTACTCACATGTCAAGAAACTCGCTCTTGCGACAGTCATCGCCGTCCAAAAGTTCCGTCATTATATACTATTCCGCACCACTATTGTTATTGCCGACTCGAACCCCATGTACCACATCCTTACACGTCAGGTGCTTGGGGGCAAGTATTCACGTTGAATCGTGATACTTAAGGAATTTGATCTCCTCTTCGAGAAGGCCAAGTCAAAGAAATATTTGGTGTTTGCGGAACTCATTTGTGATCTTCCCTGTGTTGATTCAGGATCTGAGCCCAACGATTCTGTTCCAGATTGTTTCTCATCGGCACGTCCGACCCATGGTATGGAGATTGTTGAAATATTGTAACTTCAAAGAATATTATATTTGTATTTTATTATTCCGGAGATGGTACATTCCTCCGTGGTGACCCTATTGTATATTCGGAGATGTTTATTCCTCCGAGAGAGTGTGGTAACTAGGGTTATTAGATCTCCCATGTGAGGTCGGCCCTGAGTTTATTATTTGGGGGTTATTAGACTCTCTTGGGAGAGGTCGGCCCCATTAGGGTAAAAAGGTCAGTCGGGAAACAAGTATAAGTAGAGGAGGTTGTTCCTCACTTATTTCATTCATTCATCCACTTGGGAGTAGCGCACAAGTGAGAGAGAGGTCCGCATAGGAGGAGAAGGAGCTCTAGTCTTGGACTACATCTTGTATTTGGTTGATTATCTATATTGAGGAAAGCTTTGCTGGGTTTTCTACCCCATGAGGGTTTCCCAGGGTAAATCTTTGTCTATCTTGTGATTGTGTTTCTTTCAGTGATCTTGCTAGTCAAATTAGGCTAATCTTAACAGAGATATCACCTTATATCTTCAGACCCAACGGTTCAACCCCTAACTGTCTCGTGACGATCACCACACCACGTATTACTTGATCATTAGTGATACCTTGTATCGCCGTGGTATCGATTCTGTTCTTCGACGTTGCCTGACACATGAAGAGGCCTAACATGTTTTGAATGACTGTCACGTTGGGCTTGTGGCGGTCATCTCTCTGGGATGGCTACAGCCAGAAGATACTACGCGTGGGATATTACTGGCCATCCATCTTCAAAGATTGCATTGAGGCTGTTAAGAAATGTCCCCCATGCCAACACTTTCAATCGAAAAAGCTCTCCCACCCAGCCCCTTTACACCCGGTTATTGCTGTAGGCCCCTTTGCAAAATGGGGCATTGATTTCATGCACTATAAGCCTACCTTGGCCGGGGGGCATGGTTACGTCATAGTAGCCGTGGATTATTTCACTAAATGGGCAGAGGCTATGCCTACGTACAACGAAGACGACAAAACCGCTGCACTCTTCATGTTCAACCATGTTATTGCACGGTTCAGAGTTCCACAAGCCATAGTCATCGATCATGGATCTCACTTCCAGAACCACATGGTAGATGAATTGAGCGCCAGATTGGGTTTTCACCACGAAAACTCAACCCCTTTCTACCCACAGTCCAATGGACAAAGAGAGGCCATCGATAAAGTCTTGAAAACCATGATTCAACGCATGGTGGGTACACACAAATCAAACTGGCATAACATGCTCTTTTCCGCACTATGCGTGTACCAGACCTCCGTCAAGACTACCATCGGATTTACATCGTTCCAATTAGTTTACGGATTGGAGGCAGTCCTACCAATAGAGTACGAGATTCCATCTCTCAAACTCGCAGTTGGACTTCTTCCGAACACCACTGCCGAGGAAGAACGCTTCCTTTACCCAGCAAAACTCGACGAGACCCGCCACGATGCTGCTTTTGCCAACGAGGCACATAAGAAGTGCATCAAAGCTCAGTATGATAGGTCGGTTAAACCTCGTGTCTTTAACGAGGGTGATTTGGTCCTCACATATGACCAAAAGCATGATCAGCTGGGGGCAGGTAAGCTTGAGTCCATGTGGCATGGGCCCTACATTGTAAAACACGTTCTGGAGAAGGGAGCATACGAACTAGAGGATTATGACGGGATATCTCTGGGAGAGCCTCGCAATGGGCTCTACCTGAAGAGGTACTATGCCTGAGTTTTTCACGCATAAGTATCTTGTATATACTGTACATGGTGTGTGTTTTGTGTGGTGTGATGCTTTGTTTTCGTTTGTCAAGGTCTTGTTTCTCTACTTATACCATGTTCTGTCTGCATGTGCAGATGGGAACCGGTTATGGATTCGCAGACGGCGCTGGTCGACATACCTGTAACCTTGTTTCGGCAGCCTGGGTACTTTATTCCCCTACCGGCGAGCTCATCGGCTTAGGGGGAAATTGTCTAGGACACACAACCAATAACGCTGTGGAATATCAGGTGGTGATTGGAACCCTAATCGACGCTCTTTCCTTGGGTATGAACACATTGTTGTCCATCTGGATTCACAATTGGTGGTTTCTCATCTTAACCGGATCTACGCTATCCGCAACCCTACTCTGCTCCGTCTTTTCCGACGAGTTCATCTCCTGGAAAGGTCCTTTGAATCTGTTCAATACCTGCACATTCCACGAGACATGAACACTATTGCCGATGCTATGGCCAATTTCATTCTAGATTGGTACATTGCACACACATAAGATATCCATAAGATGCATAAACATACATAACATGCAAATTATTCATTGTATAAGCAAAACATGTAAACAAGATCCCATTAATCACCAATAGAGCACAATATGTATAAAAACTGCCAATAGTGTTTGTATATATAAAATCGATATAAAGTACAAAAATGGTAGTGTTGATACAAAAATATGAAGCATGCAGCTTTCAGTAAGAGTCCTCTCTACAAAATCTGAAGCTCACAAGCTTTTAGTATATACATATAAAGCATGCGCCTAATCCCTAGAACGTGCATGATAGCAGACCACGACCCTCGCTACTTTCCGGAGCAGCGTGCCAAAATGTAATGATACCCCGACCGTCAGCTTTTGGTAGAGACGGGGTAGGTCATGGACACCTGGCTCCTGAATATCCAAAGTCATCCTGTGGAGGTTCTCCTCGACCTCCTCCAGCTCCTCGATGGCATCTCGGGCCGCGGGGCCCAGCTTTGGTACCGCCCCTCTCCGTGCAATAGGAGAGACTCCAAGAGGTCGCACCGGACCCACATCTGCAAGAAATATGTAGAAGTCATCAACACTACTACAAAAAAACCATAAATGCATAAAATGAAAAAACACAAGCAGTAGTTGTTCTTACCGATATCGTCCCACTGCGCTCCCTCGGGAAGCACCAGGTCAAGGTCCCCTCGGAAGTTTGTTCCATGGTACGGATAGTCCTCCACAACGAGGAGCTGTCCCCTCAGCCATGTGAAGAAACCTGTGCTAAAGCTAATGATAGGATCCCCACCACCATGGCGGGCCATCACCTCTGACCACCTGGTCATGTGAGGATCTCGAGCATCCCGATCCTCAAGGTCTACTTGCGGGCGTAAGTGTGGCACTTGCTCCAGCATGAAAGATACCACTATCGAACCATAACCAAACTGCTTCAGCGCCCCATGTTGGCATTTGGTCAACTGATCTCGTAGACTGGTGAGGAGCCCCTCACACCAGTTGAACACAGTGGGAACCATGCACTCCTCAGCATACATCATCTACGACTTGCTCGCCAGATGAGCAGATCGGCTACCGGCCACCCTCACGATGCTAAAGAGTACGGTACAGAGGGCTCGGTCCCGGACTTCCTTGATGGGAATCTTCCCACCAGTCATCTGATTACCTGGGGTACACCATTGCGTGATCATGTCGTCCACAGTACGATCACCTCCTCGTGATCCAGTAGGGACACAGGGTTTCCCCGTTGGGACAACCCTGTCAAAAAATAGATGTCCTCAACATCTATGCTCAGTGTGTGCTCACCAATCTGGAAGTGTTGTTGTATTGGGCCCCAGCGTTGGACCACGTATGACAGCAAGGGTACTTGGGACCTCATCCACGACACTCGAAAGTACTTGAGCAAACCACAGTTTCTCATTGTGGCAATACATTGCGGATCATTTTCCGCTTGAGTATCATCGAGCTCATGCTCGTGTTCTCGCCACTCAAGAACCATTGTGGTCACTGCAAACCTGTCAAAAAGGCCATTTAAATATCATTAGAACTTTCCCCAACCATCAAAAGTCTTTTTCTTTGGTTGATTTTTGGGTTTGGTATGTGGGTTTGCGCTGGCGCAAACCGTTTTTTTCGGATAGGGCTCCGGCGACGCAGAACACCCTTTCGGGTTTTGCGTCGGTGCAGTTCCCGAAAGGATGGATTGCGTCGGCCTGTGAGCGCAAATCCCCCCCACATAACAAGCTCAAAACTCAATAAAATGAAGGAAAAACAAAATTGTACTCCATTGGAAAGTTAAAAGGCTAAGTTCAGGGTTACTTGTCGCTGACGGTGCTTGAAACGGTCGATCATAGCTCCCGAAATCGACAGAAGAAAAACGACTCCAAACAACACTTCTCACCTCTCCAATTTGGTAAAAAACAAATAGTAATTCTTTTTACTATTTACCCATTTTTATATAGAAAAAGAGCATATTCCTTTTTTAATTTATTCAAATGTGGGTTATTTTACTATAGTTGGAATTATTTGTACTCGGTTAATCGTTTTGACCTAGTTTCGAAGCTTGCAGGTGAAGTTAAGTACCTCATTGATACTGTTTTTCGCGGTTGTGGTCATTCCGCGCATTTTTCAGGTATGAACAACTCGTAGAGCGTTTTTTTGTCATTATTTCGCTCTTTAAATTCAATTATTAATGACGTCGAGCTAACTCTTTGTTCTTTCTCGTGCTCGTAAAACGATGAGAATAAGTCACCGAGTTATAGTTTATCACTTTTTCGGGCTCGTTAAACTCCCACGAAAAAGGAACCCCCCAGAGTCTTTTCTTTAAGCTCTTTTCAGGCTCTCTAAATATGAAAAGATCGCCAAGCAAACTTGATACGTTCACGCTTGTAAAAGTATTTGAATGATCGTCTTTTTGGTGATAGTTTACCCCTTTTTCGGACCAGGAGGCACTATTTACGAAAAATGAATACTCTAGCCAATCATGACTGGAAGAGTCCTCTCTCGTGTTGTTTTACCCTTTTCTGGGCGAAGAGGCTAACTTTACGAAAAATGACCTTTGGAGTCTTCTTTAGTTCTTTTCAGACTCTCTAAATATGAAATGACGCAGGTTTGCCTTCTATGGACTCGTTAAAATTTAACACTCAAGGGCCCTTCATGGACGAACCCCTCCTATCCTAGGTTCGTAAAACATTTGGGATTGGACTCATCCATGGGATGAGCTATACTGAGCATCTGTTTACCCTCCTCTAACTTGTTAAAAACAAGAGAGTCACTCATCAATCATAATGGGGAAAAAGGGAAGATTTTGTGTTACACTTTATTTACGGCAGTACATAGTTTCTCTTGAACATGGGACTCATTTGCATTTGCATTCAGTACTTGGGTAATCCGTTTGTCTTCAAGTCCTACTGATTTCATGAGTCTTGTCACTCCTTTGGGTCATCCAAAGAACGCTTCCACTATCAGTTGCATTGGGGGTCAATATCATTCTCGTCATGTCAATACTGCCAAGTCATGCCATGCCCGTGTTTAAGAGATGTTTGTTACTCATCATCTGCAGCCAGTACACCTTCCATCATGTCGATCTACCTTGAGTCAGTCTTGCACATTACCCTACTGTCCGATCTACTCCAAACATCTGTTATCGAGTTGTGTGTCGTTGATGGGGGATTCATGATGGCCCTCCTTCGACGGATTCATCCTTGTCGACTTCAACACATCATTCAAGGACTGGATCTAGAAACCAATTGAGTACCTTGGGCCTGCATGCCTTAATGGCAAGTTATCTCGCTTTCAACATGAGTTTACATCATTGGCTCTTAATTGAAAGATTTCATCGAGTGTTCGACCTCAACTCATTTATTCACGCTCAGTGATATGTACTATGATACCTTGGGGATCATTGACATCAATGGTGATTTCCCTTGCACTTGTTAACGGTATACATCAATGACTAGTAATCAAGTGGTTTTTACCATTTTCAAATCCAAAACATTGTAATCACATGGATAGATTCGTATCATTGCGGGTTCAACTTGAAGACCCTGGGGAAAATCATATTTTACCCAGGATGTGATGGAGATTGTTCGAGTCCTGTTACACGGATCCACTTTGTATTGGTCGTGGCTGTGTTATCATCTCATCATGGATTTACGATTGTGTCTAGTATCCATGATTGTGTTCAGTCGGTCTTTACTACCATGGATCTACAATGTATTGGTCGGCAGCCATGTTGTGCGTCATGTGAGATTGGTATCTCAGATTTAGTTGTACTGCAGCAGCATCTTCCAGCCAGCAAGATAGATTCGTATCATTGCGGGTTCAACTTGAAGACCTTGGGGAAAATCATATTTTACCCAAGATGCGACGGAGATTGTTCGAGTTTTGTTACACGGATCCACTTTGTGTTGGTCGTGGCTGTGTTATCATCTCATCATGGATCTACGATTGTGTCTAGTATCCATGATTGTGTTCAGTTGGTCTTTACTACCATGGATCTACAATGTATTGGTCGGCAGCCATGTTGTGCGTCATGTGAGATTGGTATCTCAGATTTAGTTGTACTGCAGCAGCATCTTCCAGCCAGCAAGTCCTTGCCATCTATCTTTCAAAGCACTTCACCTGTCTTGTTCTATCAGCTTCATGCTTTGGGGGGCATTCTGTTACACCTAAATCTTGTCATCATAGGTCCCTTGTCAACTCAATGCCTTGATCCCTGGAGTTTCCTTGATCAAGAAGTCATTTAGAGCAAGTTGATGCCCTTTGTCCATAGTTTCTAGTTGAGCCCGCGCAGATTGTCTTTGAGCAAGAAGTGCCCAACTAGGTCAGGCGCAGGATGTATTTTGCCAGACTGCACCGGTGGCTCAGGTCGCCTTTTTGCAGCCTGTGCTTTCCCTCTTAGGCGCAGGTTGCCCTCGTGCAGCTTGCGCCGGGATTGGTTAATTTGGATAAAGGTGGCTTTCGAGCGATTTCTAGAAGTTGGATGAGGTGGATCCCTATCCCCAACTCCTAGGTGAGCTGTCCTACGGTTCTCTAACCTCAAGGGAGGATCCCTTAGCCCTCTCCCCATGATCCTCAACCTACTCTATCCACTTGGTCCTATAAATACAAAGCTCCTCTCCATTCCAAAGGGAGGAAGTCTATAACACTTACATGCTGGTGGAATTACCCTAGGTGATCCCTATCCATCTCTTGGGAGGCATACATTTCCTTTGGAGGCTTTGGCTTGGCTTGTTGGAGGAAGATTGCAGTGTTAAGGCTTGGGTTGTAATCATCTCTTTACTATGTATTTCTCACTCTTTATACAGTAATATAAACTCTTTCCATAAATGTTGTTGTGTTGATGATGTTTATAGTTCACTTCCTTAACTGTTTACTTAGATCAATTAGTGTTTAGATATGTTTTACTGCTTGTTTGTCTCCACATGTTTTGATAGGTCTTGCAGCTACGGATATGACGACCGCGGAGCTTGGAGCAATAATGAGGAGAAATATCTACAAATCTGAAGGTAAGACATCTAATTAATCGATCTCTAATCTGATCTAGGAAAGTAGCTTTATGTTCTATTCTTATTTGTTCTAGATTCACATTGAACTAGGGTGATCTGGCTCATGTCCGCTCGAGTATATTGTCCAATAACAAGGATCACTAGGATCCTAGATGTTAGTGATGCTGAAGAGCACATTGATGATCAGAAGTCTGCTCCCACAGATCTGACAGATTTGGCTAGATGGAAGAAGATAGCTTCCAGAGCTATGTTGATCAACTTAGATGGGGTGAAGGACCATATAGTCCCTCATCTGTCTGGGAAGAAGACTGCATTAGAGATGTGGAAGGCTTTGGAAAGTCTCTACCAGAGCAAGAATGAAAACCAAAAGATGGTGCTGCAGGAGAGATTGCGCAGTACCAGGATGGCCAAGGGTTAAGGAGTGGTGCCTTATCTTACAAGGCTCACACAGATTAGGGATGAGCTTGGAGCAGTGGGCTCTAAGACTGAGGATGAGGAGCTAGTTCGAATAACTCTCAATGGCTTCTCTAATCCATGGGACATCTTTTTTAAAGGCATGGTGGCTAGGGAGAAGCTCCTCGACTGGAAGAGATTGTGGGATGACTTCGCACAGGAAGAGACCCGTATGGGTCAAGGTTAAGCTTCATCCAGTGGTGCTCCACAGATCGTGGATGAAGAGGCTCTAGCCCTAGCGAGGAAAGGCAAGGGGAAGGCAAAGAAGAAGAAAGGTGGTAAGAAGAACTTGGACATGTCAAAAGTCAAGTGCTTCATATGCCACAAGCATGGGCACTTTGCTTCCCTATGCCCAAAGAGGAAGAAGAAGAACAACACACTGTTAATTTATCTGAGCAGCAGCGAGTGCCATTCTCTGGGAGAATGGAGGCACCTGGTCAGTTACCAGGACATTGACCCAGTCTGGGACTGGAAACTCAGCCTGGGGTTGAGAGCCATTCTATGGGAGAATGGAGGCACCTGGTCAGTTACCAGGATATTAATCCAGTCTGGGACTGGAAGCTCAGCCTGGGGCTGAGAGCCATTCTCTGGGAGAATGGAGGCACCTTGTCAGTTACCAGGATTTCACTATAAGCCCTAGATCGGGTCTAGGCAAGTGGTGTACTCCTCCCCTTGATCTATGGGTTATGGGACCTTCTCAAGGGACTGATCAACCCTTCTGGAAATACCTAGCACTGGATTTTGGTGGAAACAAGGAGGGTGAAGTAAAAGCAATTAATAATTCTCCTAATGATGATGTACTTGGAGTGGACATGAATGGATCATTGAAGAACACTGGATGGCTTATTGTAACCACTTGAAGAACCATGAAATCCAAGTATAACTTGGCTTGGTCTGTGTACCCACCTTTTGAAGAAAAAAAAAGAAGAAAATATATATATGTATATATATATTCATGGGTCGGCTCAGTTAAAAGAAAAATATATATATATATATATTCATGGGTCGGCTCAGCTCAGTATTAAAAGGAAAAAATATATATATTTAAAGTCAAGTTGACCCCAATATATTTTTTATTTTTTCCATTTCGACTTACTATAAAAGAAGGAAGTTTTTCTCATTTTATCAAAGAATTTGCAGTGTATCTTCTCTGCTCAGCTCGTGGACTTTTTTGTCTCCTCTAATCAGCTCGTGGGTGGTTCTATCTTCTGTTGAGTTCTATTTTCTGCTGGGTTCTATTTTTTTGTTGATTTAAAGTACCCTATCTCAGCTAGGGTTTGCTGCCACCCGAATTTCATTTGAAGTTTTCTGCAGTGTATATCAGCCCTGCTAGGGCTCTCATCCAAGCACCCAAGCCCAGTTAGGGCAACTATCTGTGCATCAGAATTTTATCAAGATCTGTCCATGAGTTTGGTAGCCCTAACAAGGCACCCACAGGTTACAGCAGTCCACGGCAGTCTTGAACAGGTCATGACAGCCCAGTAGAAAATCTCGCCCCCCTCAGTAAAGTATACACCAGCAACAACTTCTGGCAGTTACAGGCTTGTACAGGTTGACTGTGTTTGAAGCTGCTCTAGGCAACATCTTCAGTCATTGTACAGGGTTCTTCTTGATCAATATTCTAATTTGTTGAAGAGGCTTGTTCTTAGCCTACCATTGTAAAACTCAGTCATCTCATTCAGGAGATAAACTATTATTAATTGCTTTGGGGGTTTTGTCCTTGAAAAGTTTCCCCGTGAAAAATATTGTATTCAATTTTTGTGGATGTGTGTTTACTGCTAACAATCTCTGCACTATTTTATTTACAGTCTATTACTGCTATCAAATGTTAAATTTTAACACACACAGATGGCAAGTTCAGCAGAGGTGGATGACTTCAGCAAGAGTTTTGACGAGGACTTATGCTTGATAGCTTGCATGGAAAGCTCCATCAGCAACAACATCTGGTATGTGGACAGCAGTGCATCTTGTCACATGACAGGGCACAGATCATTCTTCAAGAGCTTGCAGTAGGGTGGAGTGAATCTCCATATTGAGTTAGGAGATGATGCGCAGGGTGTTGGTACTGTTTCGTTTTAGAGGGAGTCTGGAAAGCCCATCAGCTTTGCTGATGTGTTATATGTCCCAGGGATGACGAAGAATCTCATATCAGTTTCCACACTAGAAGACAAGGGTTTTCTAGTGACTTTCCGGGATAGGAAAGTATATATCAGGCCACATGGGTCAGATCAAAGATTGGACAGGATGATTGGGGTTCGGAGTGGGAAGGTTTTCAAACTACAGTTTGAGCCTGCAAAGGCTCTAGTCAGCAGCAACAGTAGTGATGGTGAGTTATGGCATAGGAGGATGGCACACTTACATCATGGTGCACTGAGGCATTTGAGATAGGCAGTTGCCGGAGTTCCTTCAGTACAAGAGGAGAAGCACAACCACTGCAAGGGTTGTGCGTTGGGGAAGAACATCAGGAGACCTTTCCCACATAGTGAGCACAAGCTTGAGGGGGCCTTAGACTTGGTGCATTCGGATGTATGCGGACCGATGAGCGTCCATTCTTTCAATGGTTACAGTTATTGCGTCACATTCATTGATGACTATTCCATGAAAATCTGAATCTATTTTCTGAAGGCCAAGTCAAAGATCTTCGATCTGTTCCGAGAGTTCAAGACTCTTGTGGAGAACCAAACAGGGAGAAAGATCCGGATATTGAGGACAGACAATGGTGGTGAGTACACCGGCAGAGAGTTCATGGAGTACTGTGCATCAGAGGGGATCAAGAAGGAACACATTGTTCCTCACACCCCGCAGCAGAATGGAGTGGCAGAGAGGAAGAACATGACACTGGTGAGTGCAGCTAAGGCCATGCTATTTGATCAGGGATTACCACTATTCCTATGGGCCGAGGCATTTCAGATTGCAGTATATGTCCAGAACAGGTGTCGCCACACAACATTGGGGAGGAAGACACCTGAGGAGGTATTCACAGGTACTGGACCAGATGTGAGTCATTTGCGCATATTTGGGAGTATCTGCTATTGTCACATTCATGCTGACACTAGGAAGAAGCTGGATCCTTCTGGAGAGAAGGGGCTTCTAGTTGGTTATAGTGAGACTTCCAAGGCTTATAGAGTATATGTCCCAGCTTGCAAGAGGATCATTGTGAGCAGGGATGTCCAGTTTGATGAGGACAGAGCCTTGAGAAGATCCATGGACTTACCAACACAAGAGCAGCCAACTGAGGACTCAGGAGTCAAGTTGGAGGAGTCACAGGTACAGGTTCAGACACAGGGCACAGGTTCTGGTAGTCAGAGGGAGTCAGGTGGACAGGATCCTCCTATCATTGATGTGGAGGATGAGCAGCAGCAGGAGGAGGATATCCAGCATCTGCAACAGGCAGACACCAGGTCATTTGCCTAGGTGGTATAGGTCCACTGTTCAGGATTCCAGATAGGTGAGTATTCCACAGAGATCCATAAGGCAGAGCAAACCACCAGATAGATTGAGCTATATGGAACTGATGATAGAGTTGATTGACTCTGAACCTTCTAGTTTCGAGGAGGTTGCACAACATGATGTGTGGCAAGAGGCCATGGTTGAGGAGTATGACTCAATCATGAAGAATCGGGTATGGGAGGTTGTTCAGAGGCCAGAGGATAAGAAAGTGGTGGGATCTAGATGGATCTACAAGGTAAAGCATGCAGCAGACGAAAGTGTGGAGAAGTACAAGGCACGCTTTGTGGTGAAGGGGTATTCGCAGAAGGAAGGTATTGACTATGAGGAAACCTTCGCCCCTGTCGCTAGGTATTCTTCTATTCAGACTATCCTATCATTGGAAGCAGAGATGGGTTGGCGTGTTCATCAGATGGACGTGAAGACAACTTTCCTCAATGGAGTTATTGAGGAAGAGGTTTATATTGAGCAGCCAGAGGGGTTTGAGGCGGAGAGCAGAGAGTCGCATGTGTGCAGGTTGCAGAGAGCTCTTTATGGGCTCAAGCAGGCACCTCGAGCATGGTACTCGAGGATTGACAGCTATCTATGAGAGATGGGTTTCCAACGGAGTGGGGCAGACCATAACCTGTACTTCTTATCAAGTTACCTCTTATACTGGTACTATATGTGGATGATCTTTTTCTTACAGGAGATGAGAGGCTAATCAAGGACTGCAAGTCAAATATTGCAGTGGAGTTTGAGATGAAAGACCTTGGGTTGATGCATTACTTTCTAGGTTTGGAGGTTTGGCAGAGAGATGGGTGCTTCTTCATTGGACAGGGGAAGTATGCAGTGGAGATCTTAAAGAGATTCAGGATGGAGGACTGTAGATCTATGGCCATACCTCTAGTTACGAACTGGAGGAAGATTGATGTATCGAGATCAGAGGAGTTTGATCCTACACTGTGTAGGCAGCTTATCGGGTCGCTTATGTATCTGGTCAACACTCGACTAGACATTAGCTTTGCAGTCAGCTCTTTGAGTCAGTTCATGGTGAACCCTCGAAGAGTACATTGGACAACTGCGAAGCACATACTTCGCTACGTTAGAGGTACAATGAGTATGGTTTGGTTTATGAGCGCAGTGGGAGTATACAGTTGGGCAGGTTTCACGGATGTTGACTGGGCAGGATGTGTAGAGGATCGGAAGAGCACTTCAGGTTGTTGCTTCAGCATTGGATCAGGGGTTGTCTCTTGGTTCAGCAGGAAGCAGAAGTCAGTTGCATTGAGTTTAGCAGAGGTTGAATACATGGCAGCCAGCATGGTTACATGTGAGGGGATGTGGCTGAGGAAGTTGCTCTCAGGATTGTTCGGAGTGAGTTGGAGACTACTATAGTTCAATGTGATAATCAGAGTGGTATCAACCTTTCTGAGAATCCAGTGTTCCATGAAAAGAGTAAACACATTGACATCCGGTATCACTTCCTCAGAGATTGTGTTCAGAGGAACCATTCGGTTGGAGTACATTCAGACAGATGAGCAAGTGGCAGACATATTCACCAAGGCACTTTGCAAACTCAAGTTTGTAAAGTTCAGAGACAAGTTGGGGTTGTTACCGAATCCCTTTCTCGTTGAGAGGGAATGTTAGAAAGTGACAACAAAGAAGGCCTTCCTGCATTGCATGTGTCCTTGCATGCAAAAGACTTAAATAAAGAAGCCAATTGTATTTAATGTATTTTTCCTAAGTTTTACTTTGGAAAATATATTAAAGTGATCTAATTATTAATTGACTTAATGGAACACTTTTTTATAAAGTGAAAGTGAAAAATATTTAAGTGATGGATAATCTAATCTTGGCCATTGATCTCACCGGAGGATCTCATGCATTGATCCATAGTGAGATTAGGTTTTTCGCTTATCCAATGAGTTAAAAGGAGGATCAATTGGTGGAGATGACACACATTCCGACAGAGACGGAGAGAGAGTTTGAGAGAGAAGTTTTTGCAGAGAAGACAGAGGAGCAGAGATTCAGAGATTGACAAAGTGATCAGGCAGAGAGAGAGGGCTGTACAATCTTGCAGAGAGAGGGCCGTACAAGTTTGTAGCTCGGTCGTACAGCAGCCGCAGAGGACCCGCACGTGTGAGCAGAAAGCTGTACGGATCTGTCCGTACAGTTGACGTAGAGACGTATGGATTCCGTATAGCTGACAGTACAGCTACGCAGAGAGGGCCGATCAGGTTTGGGGTTTTCTTAGTGAGTTTCATTGGTTCGATTTTGCTAAGTTGGGCATAAATCGATTTCTGAATTGTATTGTTCCATATTTTCTTAATAAAACATATTTTCAGACTGTGCACCAGTTTTCCCATCTTGGGTTTTGTTCGGGGGTTTATACCCAAAAAGATTGTGTTGTCTCTATTGGTGTGATTGATTGGTATTTCTTTCAGTGTTTATTTTCCGCTGCATAGTGAAGAAATCCATGTGTGGTTAATAGTAACAATTTGGGTTTAATTAATTAATCCAGCATACTCTAGCCCTGGAGTGGATTTTAAGGAAATTTACAATACGCGTATAGTTTGTAAATTATTAAATAGTTGTGTCTAAATAATTTGTAAAATATGACAAAAGTTGTAAATGTTTCATGTACAGTTATTCATTGGAAACAGTTATCATTATGTCTACTGACGAGCATGGCTTAAATTCATATATAGATGTAATACTAGCCATTTGTATGGCAATTTACACATCAGTGTATTACGAGCTTTGGTCTCCTTTTATTCTCACTATCTTGCATATTTAAATTTGAAAAATACTTTATATTCACATAAATTTATTTACAATAAAAAAAAATAGCAGTGTAAGGGTATATACAATGCCTACCCTAACTGCTTCCTGAAGCTTATTAGAGAAGAAATGAAAAATTGGATCCTATTGTATATACTATCTTGCATATTTTCATAGAAGATTATCAATATCTTGGATTATGTGATAGTCAGTAGGATTTGAGGAGTATCACACGACTCAAAATCAGATGTAAGATGCAAGGCTTAGGTGTAGCAACCTGCAGACTGGAACCTGCATGTATATCTTATTATATTGTGCTCATTTGTTGTAATTGAATAGAATATAACCATAGATGATAATTTATCATATCGTTTTATCAATATTGTTAACAATATTCTATATCAAGCAGAAATAGAAGATACATTCAGTACATGCTCTAGGGCACTCCACAACTGATTCTTGACAGAGCAACCATATCTCTAGAAACCCTATTATAAATAGTTGTCAAAAAACCCTGTTGTCCAATTACATACAGTCCTGATTGTACCTCAAAAGCAGAGTCATCAGAAACATGTAGAAGTGAATACATCCCATAACTACTCGCATATGAACCCATAACTACTTGCATATGAATCACCTCTAATGCTGTCACAATATCATAAAGGTTCTTGAAAGTTTAGAAACCAGCAGAAGTCCTCAACAACAGCGACATACTTCATCTTCATGTGAAATTATTCAAACAGAGATTGAGTAATTGCTGGCATCAGCTACCCTCTTTCTGCTTCAAAGATGATGGTGCCTATGGTTAACTCCCAACGCTTGCTTGGATAAGGAAGCTGCCTGTACATTTAGTTCTATATAAGATAAGATAATATTTTTAATGTCCAACGAATGACCACAAAAGTAGGTCAATGGGACTAGATGATACATCCAGTATGAGTACAATGTGGGAGTGCAGATGAAACTCCTAGAAAGTGCTGAAACTAAGATAAAATAAAATAAAATAGAGATTTATTTCTTGTATCTTGATTTGGGGTTCTAATCACTGTTTCATTATCTACTGGCTTAAATATTCAGTTCTCTTCGATTGTAGCTTGTGAGAAATATATATCACAGTCAGGCTAATAGCAGCAAAAAATATGTATATCGCAGACAGGGGAATAGTAAAATAATTTTTGGACCTGTTTTCTATTTCATTACTTGTCATATAGGCCGGCAACTGAACCCCTTCAAGGCTTTAAGCCTTCTATTTCCAATGTTCAACTGATGTTTATAGGCTTTTTCCATTTTTTTCATGGAACCTTCAATCAGTGAACAATCTCAAAGGTCTTATATTTAATCATGATTCAACTTTTAAAGTTTCTTTCCAGAAGTTAGTTCAATTGAGTGTTAAGTTGTGATTTTTTTATCTTTATTTCGGGAAAAATGCATCTTCTATTTCATTAAATGCACAAAGAAAAGATGCATACGATTCTACATAACTGGGTCACAGCACTGGCAGAGTCACGAGAGCTCCCTTCCAAAAATAGGCAAGAAGGGTCAACATGTCTGCTCTGACACCCATTTCTAGAGTCCAACAGTGTTGCTTATCCAGCAGACAAAATGCATCTTTTTTGGATGGCTCTTGCTGTAACCTGGCAAAATAGATACTCATGGTTTGGATTGGTCCAGTGGGTTTCAGGTTTTTCTGAAGTCATGGGTTGAATTGGAGACACCCCAAAGCCCCTGGGGCGTGGTGAAACCATGAACAGATCATAGTTCCGTGCAAACCCATGATCAATTGCCAGATTCCCACTGTGCCGGAGTCATGCCCAAAAAATGCTGCGTTTTGTCTGTGTCCTGTTTATCCCAGGCGGATAGTTAGATCTGATCTTTTAAGTCTGTCAATTCACCCAAGTAAACCATATAAGTATTTCCAGGCTGCCTGGAAGCACTTTTCCCCCATGAAAGGGGATGGTTGTTAGTTGCATAGTGTCTCATATACTCTTTTGTGCTTGTCTAATCATCCACTTGTCTCCAAAAAGTTATTAAATTCAATGTTTGGTTAGAGATATTTCCATCTTCTAGCACACTTTAATAAAAAGGAAAAGAGGAGGTTACTCTTGAAATTATTCAGTGTTTATTATATGTTCTTATTCCAATGACCAGATGGGTTTATCATGGAAGTATATAAAAATACTTTTTTCTCTTTCCCTACCTGTTGGGCAACTAAGTCATAGTTGAACCTTCTGTGCAGCTGGTACCCAGGTGGCATGAACATTGGACATCCAACAAGGTCTATGATGGGGATATGATCGTGCTTCAGGGGCAGGAGAAAAGTTTCCTTGCAAACACTAGTTCTGGTGGTTTTGATGTTAACAGGGATTACACAACAATTACTTTCACACCAACCCAGGCTGATCGTTTTGTGCTGGCGTTCCGCAATTGGTTGCGGCGTTATGGCAATGGACAACCAGAATGGCTTGGATCGAATGCTTCTGGACAGCCCCTACCTTCAACTGTTCTATCTAAACGGGAGGTAAAATAGTGTAGCTGCATAACTTATAACTTAATTATTTGTGGATGTTCATGGTATGTTACGAACTTATTAACTGTGATGGAATTTTCTTGTGATAGATGCTCGACAGGTATGAGCAACATACACTGAAATGTTCATCTTGTAAGAAGGCATATCAATCATTTCAACAGCTGCAAAAGTTTCTCATTGGTACAACTTTAGTGTTTGCAGCCACTGCTGGCATTCCACCTGAGATGAAATTAAGGATTATTCTTGCCAGTGCAGCAGTTGTAACTGCTGGGGTGGCTTACTTGCTGAAGGAGCTTGAGAAAAACTTTTCATATATTGACTACGTCCATGCAGAGATTGACTAACTGCTCTATATTTGCTCTGTGCATCTTCCTTGAGCCTTGGAAAGGTAATCCTTTATAACGTATTTTATATGTAACACAACAATGTTTATATTCAATATTCCTATTTGGTTTATACACTACATCTTTGTGGTTTTTCTCCTTTTATGTGGAGAGGAGGATTTTATTCTAATCGGGACTACATGCATCGTTGAGGCACATCATAGAGATTCAAATACCCAAAAATATTCACAAGAGACCAACAATAAAATTTGAGTCAAACTGCATATATTTATTACGCTAAACTAAAAGTTAATCTTTATGAAATAATTGGTAGAGTTCCATAATAAATATCGGTATAGAGAACCCATTTCCCATAGGGTAGCTTCCCCATCAACCACAGGAAGTCGGGAGACCCATTCCACTCTATGACTTAGTAATTGGTACAGATTTTCATAATGTATATTGTCAATTGGATCTAGCCCAAGTGGTTGTGGGATGAGCGTTATCCTCTTCACCTCGTTTTTTTTTCATAATAGTAACCATGGAGATTCATTACAGTGGTAACTATTGGGTCAATATACATTCCTTGTTAAAAAGAATCCTATTCTCAATAGATTTTAGGTGTCCATTTCTTAATTGTTTTTTTATGTTTTTATTTATTTCTATCCTTAATGTGGTTACACGATACTACTTTTATAAGCCCTGGATGGGTGAGACTAGTCAATATATTGTTCTCATTTTCTAGAATTTTGAACCTCCCACTATAAACTCATGTTGTATAATATTGCTTAATTAATATAATTAATGTATTTACTATGATTGTAAAACACCTAAAGATAATGTGATGAACATTACCGTGACAGTGAAAACATAAATGATTCAATTGGTTGTGTAAAGTTTGAAAATACGTCAGTGACATCATGCCCAATACTACCCACTATTTGGAAGGTGTTGGTGATGTCTTACAAAGGAGGAATATCAAGGGCCCAGGGTGGTGTAGCCTATGTATGGAGAGTGATGAAACTAATAGTCATTCAATTATGACATGTGCATTTGCTGGGTTGGTTTGGAAGGAAATGGAAGGGTTCAGTTAGGAAACTCTATTGAAGAAGGGTTCTATAACTGGTGTGACAACTGTGCTACCAAAGATTTTAAGGCCTTCATCTAATCATTGTTTGGGGTATTTGGCTAGCTTGAAATGCTAGGATCTTTGACAATAAAGTGATCTGTGAAAGTGATAACACCAGTTCAATGTGCAATTCAAGGGTGGGATATACTTATTTCAAACAGTCGAAAGATCCAAAGCAAACCACATCGACAGGTTGTTGAAGAAGTTATTGACAGAGGAAAGCCTTGAGCTTATTTCGATGGTGAATCACAGGGCAAGCCTCCTTTGAGAGGGGTTGTTCGCATGTTATATATTTCTGAGTCACGTGTTAGATTCAGATAAGCCATTGAATAGGGCCCCAACAACAATGCTGAGCTGATAGCACTAAAGCTAACTTGCTTTAATTCTTGCAGCCGAATTTGGTTTATCAAATCTTAAAGTAATTTGTGAATCACTTCTTGTGATTGAGTGGTTTAAGGAGTACACTGAGAAACTTCACCCTCTAACCTCTCTTTGCGGAAATTCAGGGAATTTTGGATTTCACTCAGGTCTCTTTCTCTCACATATTCAGAGAATGAAACCAAAGCGGCAGATTCCTTGTCTAAAGAAGGTATTTAGCTACTTCAATGCTAATATATGTACAAGAAGATATAAACGACATGGTCATTGAATATTCTCATAATACTCTTTTACGAAGTCTTAGTAGAATATCTATTTTCAGGTTAGTTTGAGAACAACTTTGGAATATTGTTTGGTATATTCCAACTTTTTTGGATCTTTGCATAAGAGGAATGTATAATATAAATTTTGAATGGGACAGAGGTTTGTAGGGCAGAATTTTGAGAACTAGTGTGTGTTCTTTCCTCGGAGAGTAGTTATTTGCAGGACAAATACTATTGACAGACGGTTAAGGACTTTATATAGTAGTTATTTGCAGGACAAATACTATCGACGTACGGTTAAGGACTTTATACAAATCTCATTTTCTTCTTTAAAAGACTTGTAACTAACTGTATAAACATCTGGCTTATGTAATTTTAGTGACGTAGACATAGAGTGTAATGCAGATTGTTATTTTTTTTACTGATTTGCTGAAATTCCATGAGTTTCATGATAGGACAGTATTGAAAAAAGATCAAAAGCACTTTTGTACTGACCAACTTATAAAATCTGTGAGACTATTGTTAAAAATTATTTTCCAAATTCTTCGAAATAATATGTCAAAATTAATTATGACCTTAAAATAAGTGAGTTGGTGTCACTAAAGGAGTATGATGTATGTAGACCCAGGAAGTCAACATTAACACTACAAAGAATGTCTTGGTGTATCTTTGCCGTCTTATATATATATATATATATATATATATAATATACTTGATCAATTACGGTGCCACGTGAGACATACAACAGAGACAACCAATCCAAACGATAATTACGGTGCCACGTGAGACATACAACAGAGTCAACCAATCCAAACGATAATTACGGTGCCACGTGAGACATACAACGGAGTCAACCAATCCAAACGATAATTACGGTGCCACGTGAGACATATAACAGAGTCAACCAATCCAAACGATAAGACTTTGACACCTCTTCTATGAAGCTCAAAAATATTGGACCACTCAAGTTTGTATATGAAATTAAACATTTTATATAACTTTTATGTGAAACTTCCAACAAAGATTTTTTTTCTCCAAAAAAATCTTAATTTATATAAATTACTTTTATGTGATACTTCCAACAAAGATTTTTTTCTCCAAAAAAATCTTAATTTTATTAAGAGTAACAAAATTAAGTTTTGTATATGTTTTTGACTGTTTCACACATCCCATTTCAAGAAGAGCAATCATGAATCAATCTATATATATCTTATTCTAGAGTTGATATAATAATAAAATAAAATCCCATAACAATATCATTCACAAAATATATAGTCTAAATAAGTATTTTGGAATGATGTCAAACATATTTTTGTTTTTTAAACAGAAACGGTTAACCAGCTTTGATTATATAGAAAGAAGGGAATTACATAACAAAAATTGGACAGATTGCTCCCATGAAAGGAAAACATCTATCACTCCAAGTTCATCCTGTTCAAGCTTATAGTTAACATGGTATCTTCCTGTTCTATGGAAACTATAACATCTAATGAACTGCCCTAGGAGGAATATACAAAAATAAAACATTACTAATAAGCTGCCTTATACAAAATCTGAAAGATGAGACATTCTGGATTGCCAAGTCTGCAGCTGGTTCCTATTCTATGAGTTTCAGAGACTCTATTCATATAATTTAAAAGCAATAAAGTAAACATAGTAGAACAAAAAGAGGGGCCAACCGACGAGCCACTACTTAAGTCCCATGTCCATAACAACGCTTGTAGATTCCGTTGCCACATTCTTTTTCAGGGTTGAGATCCACAAAGTTCCCAGCATGAGCCATAAACTTCTTCAGTTTCTCCATCTTCCTGTTGATGTCCTCCAATTCGTTGCTAGTGGCCTTAGACTTTCGGGCTTTGTGGGGATAGGCGAGACCCAGGGTCTCTTCAAGGTGTTCAATTTTCTCTGCTATTTTATTGTTCCGAGTTTTCACCTCAGAGTGGGTAGCAGACACCAAAGTGTAGAGATGGGACAAAACCTTCTTATACTCCAGGTTTTCACTGCGTATCATCCTAACTTGCAACTCCAATTCCTGCAGACGGTCCAAGAATTCCACTTCGAACTTTGAAATGTTGTGTTTCCCAGCTTGCCCATGAGAATTCCCAACCCCAACATGTCTTTGGCAAGGACCAAGCCTAGGGAAGTTGTTACTCTCTATGCCCACCGAGTCGCCCTTCATTTCTTCCAATTGTAAACCCCAACTACATCTGCCATTAGGGTCTCTTACATGCTTGCGGAATCTGTCACACTTCAAATACACGTCGCCCCCTCCCTGAGGACGCCCAGCAGCATGGTGCTCCATATTTCTTCCAATACGACGACCATTCAAATAGAGGCAAGAACAAAGACCAGCAAATTCAAGGTTCTGTATCCAGCAGGGAATGAATGCCGTAGAGCATCCTTCTGTCCTGATTTAAAGTAATGCTACCAGCCCCAGCATGTCTTTGGCAAGGACCAAGCCTAGGGAAGTTGTTACTCTCTATGCCCACCAAGTCGCCTTTCATTTCTTCCAATTGTAAACCCCAACTACATCTGCTATTAGGGTCTCTTACATGCTTGCGGAATTTGTCACTTCAAATACACGTCGCCCCCTCCCTGAGGACGCCCAGCAGCATGGTGCTCCATATTTCTTCCAATACGACGACCATTCAAATAGAGGCAAGAACAAAGACCAACAAATTCAAGGTTCTGTATCCAGCAGGGAATGAATGCCGTAGAGCATCCTTCTGTCCCGATTTAAAGTAATGCTACCAGCTCGCATGCCGGCCAACTGGCATACTGAATTAATGTCATTAATTCGGGCAAGTGAGGGAGTCTCACAAGGAATAAGGAGGTCATTGAAATGCCTTGGGGAATTTCCCCAAAAAAGAATTTTCAAATTTCTATAGTTTTGAGCCAAAGAAATATGAAGGTGCCAAAAAGGAAAAAGATGAGCCGAGGCTCTATGGATGAACCATAGCCTAGGGGATCCAAGAATTTTCGCAAATGACATTGTCGCAACTTAGAGAGCCATAGGAGAACCCGACTCCATATTAGCCATGCCGTCAGCTTGCTCGTTTAAACCTCTCAAAATATGAAGAAAGGTAAGCTCTTGAAAGTCTTTACTGATGCTGATTAAGAGATGATGCATTTTGAGGAGGGGTCTTTCCTTTTGTCAACGATGCATTTGGCTTCTCTGATGACAATGAAGGAATCCCCAAGGACCATCAAGTTCTTTATTCCTAGGTTTATAGCAATCTCCAGCCCTTTGATGAGAGCGAGCCATTCCGCTCCATTGTTGGTCTTTCTTCCAATGCCCCAAGCAAACTCTTTTTGCTTGTTCCCCTTGGAGTAAAAAATTACTCCTCCTGCACCTGCCAACCCAGGAATGATGTCAAACATTCTAATCAGATAAATAATGGTGCTTTTGACATCTTTTCACAAATTATATTCCTTGTTAATAAAAAATAGTGTAAATTTATTGCTCTTCCCTAACCTAGTTTCAAGTTTTATTGAGTCATAGTTTAATGCCCAAACCCATTCAACATGTAACAATTGAAAATGAATTTTATCTCATAAACTAATTCAGACTTGAAACACTTGAAGAAATTTAATCACAATTCTGAGCAAAAATAAGTGCATACATAGTAAAAAATCAGACAGTATTTTAGGCAAAAGCCTCAAGAAAAAACCTATTCAGGAAAACCTATGAGAGTAATTTTCTTTTTCTTTTGGGAAAATGTTTATAGTAGTGAAAGACTCAACAAATAAGACAACTTATCTCAACCGAAGATATCCAACACATTGCCTCGAAAACTGTGCTGAAGACGACCTTGTTTTTTGTGCATTAACAACCTCAAAATTCATGCCTTCTCAGCACTGTACGTACTGCTTCTCAAAGTTAGATTTCTTCCTTGAATTGTGCCAAGTTCAAACTTCCTCCTCAGTATTTGTGCCCACAGTGACATCAATTAATGTCCTCGAATTTCGTGCCATCTTAGCAAGAAAAACTGAGCCCCTTTACTACAGGAAAAAATTGTATAGACTGCTCATAAATTTTGCACTTCTCCTAAAAAATTGTGCTAGCAGCCTTGGGAATCGTGTTGTTCTTCACCTTGATTTTAGTGTTGTGTTACTGTTGTAGGGTGCCTCGAAATGTTTGCCTAGTTGGTTGAAACACACATTGACATTGATGGGGGGATTGAATCAGTGTCTTGGACTTTTAGACAATTTTTACACTTTCCCTAATTACTTAAATTAACTGAATAACATATATGTATTTCAATTACTTATTCATAAATATTTATGAAAGTTATAACTTCTTTTTAATTCACTTTCACCAACTTTATTTTCAATCCACTTAACTTTATTAAATTCACTTAACTCTACTTAACTTACCTAACTTTATTTTTTATTCACTTAACTTCATTTTTAATATAAAACCCCCTTTTTAATATTACAACTCTTTTTAATATTAAAACCCTTTTTTAAAACTCCATCTTCACGAGGACATATCTCCTCAACCATGAGGAACAACGAAACGTTCCACATATCACCAGAACCGACATGACAAGGACTATCCATCCAAGAGGGTTTTAAATGTGTTTGTAATGTCCTATGTCTTCTTATCTTCAGTTTAGTGCATGGATTCTAGACCTCATCCTGAGTTGACATCAATGACAACACTCACATCAAATTTTTCAACACATCTTTTTCTCTCTCCTTGCTCTCTCTTTTCTCAAGAGGTCGAGTTCTCCTCCAAAGATCAGGGAAAGAATGAATGAATTCCTTTTGCTTGCCCTTGCATTTTTGCTTGCTTAGTGAGGGTAAATGAAAGGTCACAAGATCCAAGGGCCCACATTGGATTTTGAGATCAGAAAAATCAATGGATGAGATAAATTCGCGTTTTCTCACTATTAAATTAAATTCACTCACTTTCTCATTAAATATTTGAAAAATTCATTTTATATCTCATAAAGTGAATTAATTCCACATCTCATAAAATTAATGCAAGGGTCATGTCGCTTTTCCCCCTTTAGTGACTCGGGCACAAAGTCACTAGGGGAACACCTCAAAGGTACAAAAATCAACACTTCCTTTTACCAAGGAAGGTGTCCCTCACCACTCCCAACTTGTCTCTGAAGAAGACAAACTTGCCCCTCCCCAAAGATTTCATAAGGAGATCTGCAACTTGCTCATCTGTGGATATGTACTGCAACTGAACAACTCCTCTCTGGACATAGTCTTAGATGAAATGGCATATGATATTAATGTGCTTCGACTTGTCATGGAAATTGGATTCTTAGAGAGCTTTATGCAACTCTGATTGTCACAGTAAATCGCCGTAGGCCTCAGCTCCTGACCAACAAATCCAACCAATAACTTGCGAAGCCACAAGGCCTCACAACTAGCTTCACTGGATGCCATGTATCTGCCTCAATAGAACTCAGTGCAAATGAATTTTGCTTCCGACTGAACCACAACACTGCTACCGAGCCCAAATTGAAACAACACTTGAAAGTGCTCTTATAGTCTGTCACACAACCTGCCCAATATGAGTCCGTGTAGGAAATCAAACTAACTCCATCCTCTCTCATGTAGTCTAAACCATAATCCACTGTACCACACAAGTACCGGAGTACGTGTTTGCAGCTACCTAGTGCACTCTCCTCGGCTCAACCATGTACTGACTAAGAGTGTTCATTGCAACACACAGATCTAGCCTGGTGTTGACCAAATACATCAACGAGCCAATGAGATGACGAGTGACGATACAAAGTAGGATCCACCAACTCACTCTCAGAACCATTTAGCTTCTTCCAGTTGGTGATCATAGGTGTGGCCATTGGCCTGCAATCCTCCATCTGAAATATCCTCAAGATGTTTACTGCATACTTTCCTTGCCCCAGGAAAATATGACCAGGCTACTGCCAAACTTCTAATCCCAAAAAATAATGCATCAACCCAATATCTTTTATCCAAAATTCTGAAGCAAGATCTCGCTTGCACCCTGCAATGAGTCTCTATGTACCTGTAATGAACAAATCATCAACATAGAGCAAAAGAATGAGAAGATCATCACCCACCACAATGAAGTATAGGTTCGGATCTGCTTCACTGTTATGAAATCCCATCTACAACAAGTAAGAATCTATCCTCGAGTACCATGCTTTGGGAGCTTGCTTTAGTCCATACAAAGCTTTCTTCAACCTGCAGACATTAGAATCTTTTCCATGTATCTGAAATCCTTGTGGTTTCTCAACATGCACCTCCTCCTATATAAGCCCATTGAGAAATGTCATTTTCGCATCCATCTGGTGGATCTTCCAATCCATCTCCACTGCAATGGAGATCACTGCTTTGATCGAAGAGTAATTAGCATCCGGTGCAAAGATCTTGTCATAGTCAACTCCCTCTACTTGTGAGAACCCCCACGCCACAAATCGAGCTTTGTACTTCTTGTTGCTGCCATTTGCAGCATGCTTAATCTTGTAGAGCCACTGAGAAGTCACAATTGACTTCCCGTTCGGTCACAGAACCACCTCCCACACATAATTCTTTATCATGGAATGGTACTCTTCCATCATGGCATCTCTCCATACCTGATGCTTTGCAGGCTCCTCAAAAGTGGAAGGCTCTGACTCACTAAGACTTGTCACCATAGCCATATAATTGCAAAATCTCTCTGGAACTTTGCTCTCTTGGACCTGTCTCTTGGGATTCCCTCAAGGTGTCTTAAATCCATTTAGGCTTCCTCTTCCTTGAAGTGGGCTCATGTGGAGGGGACACCTCCTGCTCAAACCCATCTGTTGACTATCCTGAAGAAGTAGACCTAGTGGTCTGTGACCCTGTGACCGGTAATCCAGTAACCAATGAACCAAGTGAATCAGAAACATGTGAAATTGGAATTGGTGAACCTGTAACCCGAGAACTTGAACTTGTACTCGTTGAAACTGTAGACCGTGTCCCTAAACTTGAAACACCTGAAACCTGTGGACTAATCACCCCCTGATACCCATGACCCAACACTCTGTGTAGTTGAACTCTGTGAACTACTCACCTGAGGTGTGGAAGCCTGCTGTTGCTCCTGCTTTGAATCACGAGACTTCCGAAAGGCTCCCTCCTCACAACAACTCTCCTCTGTGAAGGAAGATATATGCAGAAGGCCTTTGAAGTCTCATCATACCCCACAAAAATGCCCTTTTCTGTCGTGGGCTCTAACTTTGTTCTCTTCTCTAAAGGGACATGAGAGTAAGTCAGACAACCAAATATGTGAAAATGGCCTACCTCAGGAATCCTCCTTGGAGTCATACACCCAAAGGATTTATGGGGACTCTTGTTCACAATGTATACAACAATACTACAAGCTTCAACCCAAAGAAAGAAATGTAAACTCTGATCATGAAGCATCGCTCTCGTTGCACCCACAATGGCCCTGTTATTCCTTTCAGCAACCCCATTCTATTGTGGAGTATTCAAAACTGTCAATTGTCTCCTGATCCCCTCCTATGTGCAAAACTCATTGAAAGTAGTGGAGGTATACTCACCCCCTTTATTTGAACGCAACACGCGAATCGTCCTCCTTGCTTGGTTCCCCACAAGAGCTTTGAACTCTTGGAACCTTTGTAAGACTTCTTTGGACTTCTTGCTCTTCAGAAAGTAAATCCAGGTCTTCCTAGAGAATTCATCAATGAATGTGGCATAATACTCAAAACCAGTTAATGAAACAGAATACATCGGACCACATAAATCAGAGTGAATCAAATCAAGTACCCCTATCGATCTACTTTCACTGCTTGGAAAAATAGTCTTGGTGTACTTTCCAAGAGCACACCCCTTACACATCACTCTGCTTCGCGCTAAATTCAAACAACCAGTTGTAATATCCATATCCAGATATTGTCATGTTGTGATCGTGTCCGAATCACAATAAGACTATTCAAGTGAATAGTCAACCAATAGAAAATAACTCCATTTGGAAAGAATAAATAATATTGAATATATATTGATGAGAGATGATTACATTACAATTTGATGGACCATTTAAATATGATCATATGTGCCTTTTCAATGGAAATGTACATCTCTATCTATTTGATTAATTACATATCAATTTTATTTAATATTTGTTTAATTACTTTTCTTTTATTATTTAATTATTTGTTTATTGATATGTTTATATATTATTTTATTTGTTACATGGCCTTCCTTTTCATGATACTTTGTCCTCAAAGCATCGGTAATAAAGGTCGCATATTTCTTTATATATACCTTATAAAATTGGTTTATAATTTCAATATACAAAGTAAAACCATGTGCAGTTTCATAAAACCATGAGTGGTTTCATAAAACCATGCGCAGTTTCATGAATGCTATTCTTTAACTTTTTTTTTACTCTTTTTTTCTCTTGCGGATAATTCTTTTTTTCTACTTCTTTGTAATATTTTTCTTCTTCTTGTTCTCTTCTTCTTATTTGCAATGCAAATATTTTATTTTATTTTTTGTATTTCCCTTTTTGTACTCTTGATTTATGGTTGTCTTTGAATTTTGTAGCAGAATAATATATATTTTTGTTTAACTTGATTTTCTTCAAAGTTGCGAGTGAATCTTCTTTGGGCCAAAAGCCCACCTTTGGACAAGGTCCTAGCTTTTGGGAAACCCCAAAAATGATGGCCAAAAGCCAATGTGGATCAAAGATCCTTAAGCAGAGAAGCTCTGAGAATGGTTTGTGGCCAAAGGTCGGACTCAATCCCAAGAAGGGGCTCTGATACCAATGTAATATCCGTATCCGGATATTCTCATGTTGTGATCGTGCCCGAATCACAATAAGGCTATTCAAGTGAATATTCAACCAATATAAAATAACTCCATTTGGAAAGAATAAATATTGATGAGAAATGATTACATTACAATTTGATGGAACATTTAAATATGGTCTTATGTGCCTTTTCAATGGAAATGTATGTCTCTATCTATTCGATTAATTACATATCAATTTTATTTAATATTTATTTAATTACTTTTCTTTTATTATTTAATTATTTGTTTATTGATATGTTTATGTTTTAATTTATTTTTTACACCAGTCACCATATCTCTCAACACCCTCAAAGCTGGATGATGTAAGTGATCCATCCTCCTATGCCATAACTCGCATAGATCACAACTGTTGTTGTTGTTGTGTGGCAAAGCATGAAGAGGTTGAAACAAGAGCTTGTACAGTTTCCCACATCTGACACCAATCGCAATAAATGTAGACTAACTCAATCCCTTAGGATAAACATGTACATATCCATCTAGGAAGTACACTCCAAATTCCATATCCTCAATAATGGAAATTAAAGTCATGTTCTTCTTTAGCCTAGGGACATACAAGACATCCTTCACTGTCATGGGCTCCATGGACTCCCTCTGAAAGGTGACAGTCCCTCTCCCAACTGCCCTGACAATAGTGTCATCTCCCAACACCACCTCCAGATCCAAACTAGTTTTTGTGAAATATGAAAACATATCTCGCACACCTGTCATATGGCCAGAATCCCAACTATCAATGTACTAGGTGCATGTGGTGGTAGATGCACTCAACGAATGGCCAACAAACAATGAATACTCTCTCTCATGCTCTCCCTCTGTATTGGTAATGGATTCTCTCTTTGAATGACCAACAAATAGGGAAAACATCTTTCTTGAATCGTGTTGCATACTCATCAATTTCTGTTGAAGTTGTTGTATGCTTCTTCTTCTTCTTCTTCTTCAGACATTGTCTAGCATAGTGCCCAAACTTTTGGCAAGCAAAACACTTGACTTTGCTCATGTCTTTATTCTGATCACCCTACTGCTTAGCTCCACCCTTGAGATCCTTCTTGGACTTATTCTTCTTCCCGTTAGCTATCAAAGCCACATTCTCCCCATCTTCCTTATTGTGAGATGAAATCCCCTGCACATATCCTCTCCGGGTCTCCTCCTGAACGAAGGCATACCAAAGACGATCCCAGGAAGGCATATTTTCTCTTGCTACAATAGCCTCCACAAACACAATCCATGGCTTGGACACACCATTCAAGGTTGTCTGCACTAGCTCACTTCCAACAACACCCTCCCCAATTGCTCCAATCTCATCTCTCACCTGTGTGATCCTAGTAAGGTAAGATGTAACATTTTTAGATTTAGCCATTTTAATGCTTTTCAATTTATCTCTTAGTACCATCTTCCATTTTTCATTGGAACTCTGGTACATGCGGATTATGTGAAATTCCACAGGGGTAGATCAGTGAGCTGAACAAACCTCACAATTTCACAATGTAATTACTGAGAAGAATTAGACAAGAACATGGAGCAATTCACTCATAAAACTGAAACATACATGAAAAAATGTTATTGATACATTAATCAGTTGTAAGCTGGAAATCAAAGAATGTTACAATAGAATGAATTCAATACACCCAGGAGGATTCGAATTCACCTCAAGTCTAGGCTTAGTTTGCATTGTAACCATCTCTCGATAAGGTCTAGTGGCCACCGATGATGAATAATCAGTCAACTGTAGTAGGACTGAGTATAACTGAGTCATGTGTGCACCAAAATAGGGAAGGGGACTCCAAGTAGGTGCATAACTAGTTGTCAGTGGTCAAGGAGGGAGTTCCTACACTCAGTAGCAATAAACTAGGAGCTACAATAAGTTAATTGAGGAATCGAGGGGACAAGGTTCCTTAAATCACATAACTGACTACTAGATCTCTTAAATATGTGCATGAGGGAACATTGTAACTCCAATGATGGAAACAAGGCGCACTAAGTGTCTAGGAGGGCTAATGATGTCCAAAAACAAGCTCTAGGGGGCCCAAAATAAGGACTAGGTGTTAGGAGACTCAACTGTTGATGCATGGATGCATGGAATGAAAAATGCATGCAAAAACAAAATAAGATGGCGAGAATATTCCAACACCCCCCCCTTAAGTCGGACTATGAGGAAAAATAAATAGAAAATAGGGCCCTGGTTATTGAGACCAAAGGTCACCCCATACAATCAATCTAGAAAAAGTGAGGAAAGAGGGAAAACCCGGTGGGAACCCCCCCCCCCCCCCACAAAGATAGACTGAAACACACCAAAAATTGCTGCTCAAGACTCAAGTAGGTGTGATGCTTGATTCAATTTCTGGAGGTATATTCCTCTTGGGAAGAAGTGGATCATGCTCCAAAAACATGTGCTTGAGTTCTCCTTCAGTGGATGCAAGCGAATCTGGAGGCTTCCTGAACTTGCTCTTCAGACCAAACATGGTGAGAACAAATCCAAAAATATGAAGATCATTCTGGAACCTATGATTCGAACCAACTGAGGTAGGATCAACTCCAATCAAATTTAATTGCTCTTGAAATTTGAACTTCTGATCAGTGGAAGTTAAATCAGCTCCAAGAATTGATAGATGGTTTCTTGTGATCTCCTTTGAACCAGCAGGGGTGAGATCAAAACCAAAATCACAAAAATGTGCCTGAGATTTGAACCCAAGTGAATGGTAGTGTCCTCCATCTTCATTGAAACTTTGAGAGCATGTGCCAATGATCAAATAGAATTTCATAGGAAGAATGTGATCAAGGAGAGAGAATGCATCACCTCCAAACTCTGATTTAACCTCCAAAACATTCAGTAGATCATCATTCTGCACATCAGCAGGCTCATGTGAAAGAGAGGATTTAAGAACCTCTTCAGATTCTAGAGCATGAGATGGCTTATCTTGCTCAAAATTCGAAATAGAAGATATTGAGAACATGAGTGAGGAATGGATAATATCTCCAAAAAGATCAGTCTCATTAGCTGTATCACTTTCATCCGCATTAGCTACATGGGAATGGGACAATTCGAAATTGTCTTCAACATGAACTTTCTGTGTTGAATCTGCAACTTCTTCTTCATCTTGAACAACTTCATCATGATATATGATTGAGGCCGAGACATAATCAGAGAAAAAACTTGAGGAGGTATAAATGGGCTTGTTCTCCAAATCGATAGCATGATCCTCTTCCTTTTGCTTTCCAAATTCTCTATCCAAATTGGTCCAGAGATCACTTGTATATTTAGCAGTATCAATGAAGTAGCGCATACTAGGAGACATAGCAACACACATTGCTCCAAAGGCTCTGTCACAGTCATTTATCCAATCATTCTCCTCTTCCTAAGAAGAAAAATATCTCATAACAATAATACACATATAAAAAAGACCCGTCTCTTCAGATATGCTATCATCTTTGGTTTCCACTCATCATAGTTGAATGGAGAGAGAGGAGGAATTGCTTTCAGATTTATGGAAGCTGTTGTAGAATACTTGCAAAAACAATGAAAAAATATGTAGAGGATTGTTATTGAATCTACTGTTGCAATTGTTGCAACTCAAAAGGCTCTCACAAGCTCTGATACCATGGGAAATTCTAAATCACAGCAAATCTAAGAGCTGAGTATACCTCACAGAGAAAGAATGAGCAGATGAATTAGAGTGAAAAATGCAGTAAAAATGAGTAGACAATTAATCATGCACGAGAACTCATATAGAAGTAAAATAATTTCACATGATCCAATAATCAGTATAATGAACAATGATGTTACAATGGAGAGAATTCGAATCACACAGGAGAATTCGAACATCAGTTGGTCTATCATAGGAATTGTCACCACTGGAGTGCTCCGGAAGACTCAAACTCAACCAAACTGAGCCTAAACTCAGTTAAATGAAGACACAATTAATTAACTGACCAAGGAGGGCGCATTAGTGAGTTTGTCATGCATACCAGTCAGAAAAGGGCGCATGAGGCCACAATCAGTGGCATTCAGAGCTCTAACCCCCCATAAGAGTTAGTTAACTCAGGTGGACTGAACCGAAACACTAAGTAGGTTCCTATAAAATAGGAAACTGACTAAAGTGGTCCTAAAATGATGTATGCAAAGATTAGAAAGGGGTATATGGATCCTGGATGACATATGCACACCACTAGGGGGAAAATGACATCATCAACTACTAGGAAAATGAAATAATGCTAGGTAGGACAAGGATGGAGTATTAAAATATCCTAACAAACTCAACCAAACTGAACCTATACTCAGTTAACTGAAGACACAATCAGTTAACTAACCAAGGAGGGTGCATTAGTGGGTTTGCCATGCATAATAGTAAGATAAGGGTGCATGAATCCACAATCAGTGGCATTCAGAGCTCTAACTCCCCACAAGAGTCAACTAACTCAGGCGGACCAAACTGGAACATTGAGTAGGTTCCTGTAAAATAGTGAATTGACTAAAGTGGTCCTAAATTGATGCATGTAGGGCTCAAAAGGGGGTAGATGGATCATGTATGACATATGCACACCACTAGGGGGAAAATGACATCATCAACTACTAGAAAAATGAAATAATGCTAGGTAGGACAATGATGGAGTATTAAAATATCCTAACACCCCCCTTAATCCATACTTTTGCATCCTGGGTCCTAGTTACTAAGACCAATGGTCACCCATACAATCAAATAAATGATAAAAATAAAAGAACTGTCCATGAACCAAGGAAATGGGAAAAACCTCATGGGAAAAATACCCCCCCCCCCCTCAAAAAGAACAACCGTAGGGAACTCAAAGAACCTTCATACTAAGTAGAGAAGGAAAAAACTTTCTTGAGTGAAAGAATTTGAAAAAATATTGGCAATCTGCTCCTATGTAGGATAGAAATGTAGGTGCTAGATCTGGATCTGGATGTGGATCTCTGATGTACCTCCCACTGTGTTGAAGTTGTATTTGTCAAAACAAGTATTTTAGGAACCCTTCTTGCTACTGGAGCGAATGGCTCATTGTGGTCCAAATTATGAACCTTTGAGTACCCTTTGCTAGACAACCATGATTTGTACTTGGTTTTAGATTCCCCATGGCAAGTCTCTTCAAGAGATTGTGGATCAAACCCCACCATCATGTAGCACCTCTCTGAGAGAAGTGGATCTGCATGACATAGTGTAAGTTTCGCATGATAGTGAGATATGGTGGTTCTATGAATAGATGGATCCCCAACCGTGTTCCCAGCAGCTACAAGGACTTTGTGAGCCCATATTGGCCTTAGCCATGGATTGGGAGCATGTGTTGGATCTGGATCTGAATCTTCTTGAACTTTATTCTCAACATCAAGATCTTGATCCTCATATTCATTAGAAGAGATATCCCTCTGATCTTCATCAGATGCCAATGGGGTATGCAGAGAGTATGGAAAAAAAATGGGAGAAGTCATATGCCTTGGAGGCATGGTTTGCAAACCCTTTAGCTATAATATTCCCAATAGAGATATCTGCAATCTCAACTATGTTAGGATCAAAGACCACTTTCTTCGGTGAACCTGTGTGAGTCATTTGATATAAAGACAACAAATTTGTTGACAAAGAAGGCACACATAGAACATTTTTGAACTTCCCATGCTCCATATGTACTGTTCCCTTCCCTTTAGCAGATATCTAAGAGTTATCTCCCATGTGAATAATCAAACCATACTTGAGATCTAGAGAAGAAAATGATTCTCTAGAGGCAACCATGTGGTGGCAGCTCCTGAATATATGAGGAGGGGTTGTGATTTTGAAAATCCATCCTTTAGTGCATGGCTTCTCTCATGACCATCAGACTCACTTCCAGAATCAGTCTCTCTTGAACCTTCTGGGAGGGAAATGTTGTGATGTTCAAGGAGCTTGGTCATTTGATCTATCTTCTTCTGCATGCAAGATCTCTTTGGGTGGTTTCCTTTCCTGCAATAGGAACACTTGGATTTCTCAAATCCTTTTTGCTTGTCCTTCTTGGAGCCGGAGGCTCCTTCCGATGGAATAGACTTGGAATTCTTCTTGGGTTTAGATTTCCTCTTCTCTTTTCCCTTGTGCTTCCCTTTGGCATTCACACTTTTTGACTCTCCAACCATAAGAGCTTGATTTTTGGAGGCTTGCAAAGCACCCATATGAATAAGTTTGTCTTGTTCTTGGATGAGAGATTTGGTGAATGCATATAGAGATGGAATTTTCCAACCAGGGATTGACAATCTCCTTGAATGAAAGGTAGAAACAAATATGGAGAAATCAAGACCTAGCTTGCTCAGAATGGATATCACCCACTGCTCATCCTTCTCAATGCTACATTATTGCATTGCATGACCAAAGATTTGAATTTGGAAAAGAATTGTTGGATGGTATTGAAACTGCTCGGTTGAAGAGAAATCAACTCATTCTTCAGAAAATGGACCCTTAGCTCATATTGTTTGCGGAAGAGGGTCTCCAACTTCAACCAAACCTCTCTTGGAGTCTTCAATTCTTTGAGGTGGAAGAGTAGATCTCTGGAAATATGAATACACGTGAAACCAAATGCTTCATCCAATCTATTCAGATACTTGGCCGTCTCAACAACTGCTTGATTCGACCTCATTTTCCATTGTTACTTTGTATAGTGACTTGTTGCGCAAGACCATCTGCATATCAACCCTCCAATCAAGGTAATTGAAGGGTGTCAGGATCCTGGGAGATAGAGGAGAGTTTGAATTCTCCATGAGAACTGCTGGAGCGAATACAAGGTGATACTGTTGCAACTGCTGCACTTCAAAATCTTTCAATAACCTGCAAAAAACTCTCAATTTTTGGAGATAGACTACTATTGAGCACTTCTTTAGAACAATAGGCACATTTTTCTAGATCATTCACACCTGGATAGACCTCAAAGGATTTCTCCAATGAATTCAATGCATTGGCACCAAGGTTTGCTGTGGAAATCTAGAGGCTTCTGGTGCACTACTGAAAGAAACTGCTCAACCTACGCTCAAATGACTTTGATACCATGTGAAATTCTACAGGGGTAGATCACTGAGTTGAACAAACCTCACAATTTCACAATGTAATTACTGAGAAGAATTAGACAAGAAAATGGATCAATTCACTCATAAAACTGAAACACACATGAAAAATTGTTGTTGATACATTAATCAGTTGTAAGATGGCAATCAAAGAATGTTACAATAGAATGAATTCGATACACTCGGGAGGATTCGGATTCACCTCAAGTCTAGGCTTAGTTTGCATTGGAACCATCTCCCGATAAGGTCTAGTGGCCATCAATGATGAATAATCAGTCAACTGGAGTAGTACTGAGCATAATTGAGTCATGTGGGCACCACAATAGGGAAGGAGACTCCAAGGAGGCGCATAAATAGCTGTCAGTGGTCAAGGAGGGCGCTCCTACACTCAGTAGCAATAAACTAGGAGCTACAGTCAGTTAACTGAGCAATCAAGGGGACAAAGTTCCCTAAATCATGGAACTGACTGTTAAATCTCCTAAATCTGCACACGAGCGCGCATTGTAACTCTAGTGATGGAAACAAGGCACACTAAGTGGATAGGAGGGATAATGATGGCAAAAAAAAATCTCTAGGGGGCCCAAAATAGGGACTAGGTGCTAGGAGACTCAACTGCTGATGCATGGATGCATGGAGTGCTACATGGAAGCATGCATGCAAAACCAAAATAAGATGGTGAGAATATTCCAACAGATTAAGGCATCCCACATTTAATAAGCATTGTCCTTACCAGTAACGTGTGGGATCACATGGTCCTTAACTGCATCAAGAATAATTCCCTTAGCCTTGATGTTCTTCCTGTTATAGGATGCCAAAGCTCCTGCATTTGTAACTGCGGGAACCACCATAGGATTAGTTGTAGTACTGTTCACAATATCCCACAACTCATTCTCCTACAAAATCAATACAATCCTCGCTTTCCAAGGATTGAAATTGGCAGCCCTATCCAACTTGTCCTCTATCCTCATCCTAGTGGCCATCTCACTGAAATTGCAAATCCAAATATGCCTGTTGAACAAAAAAATGTCTCTCACTGTAAGTCTAAAATTCAGCCTATGTATTCTGCTCCCTTCTCTTTAACTCAGCTTTGATACCATGTAAATTTATTGCTCTTCCCCAACCCGGTTTCAAGTTTCACCAAATCATAGTTTAATGCCCAAACCCATTCAACATGTAACAACCGAAAATGAATTTGATCTCATAAACTAATTCAAACTTGAAACACTTGAATAAATTTTACCACAATTCTGAGCATAAATAAGTGCATACACAATATTTTAGGCAAAAGATTAAAAAAAATCCAATGGGGAAAACCTGTGAGAGAATAATTTTATTTTACTTCTAGGAAAATTTTTACAACAGTGAAAGACTCAGCAAATAGGACAACTTATCTCAACCGACGATAACCAACATACTGCCTCGAAAACTATGCTGAAGACAACCTCATTTTCTATGCATTAACTATTAGGAACTCGTGTCAACCCTTCTCTTTAGTTTGTTAGTATATTGTTGTTGGAGGCATATGCTTTGTAAGTCGTCCCATAGTATTTGTTGATCCATAGTTTGTATGAGCCCATGGTATTGACCCATAGTATTGGATGTATATGCTTTGTAAGTCGTCCCGTAGTATTATATGTCCCATGGTATTGACCCATAGTATTGGGCATAGACTTAGTATATAAGTGTGTGTTGAGGCCAATGAAGGTACCGTGAAGTTATTTGTATTGAGCTTGCGCAAAGGAGGTTTCCCCTCGAAGTGGCCTGCGATCAATAAAGCGATTTTGAGTTCTATTATTTCTGTTATCTCGTGTATTTTCATTAATTAATTGTTGAAGGTTCTTCACATCTAGTATCAAAGCACTTTCTTGGGCTCGCTGGGTGAAATTTCTGCCAAATTTTTTTTCGCATCTGTTGCAGGTTCAGATCTGGGCATAATCCCTATCCTCTTAATTGTGGGAAGTATTTGGGCATAATCCCCAAAAATCATTGTGAGGAGTACCACAGGAACCCCGAAGTAGCTGGCCCATTGAGAGGACCTGCCAGCGAAAAGGGCAACGAACCCTACTTGATTAACTAGTTGCTACCCGTGAGGTAAACCAAGAGCTGTTGTTTGTGGCAAAGCGGTTATTAGTTTTACCTGAGCCGTGGAGTGAGGGGTACTGCCACAATATGCAATCCTTCAGACAGCATTGGTGGTTGAGTGAATCCCCTGAACCATTAGGAAGTCGAGCATACCTGGGGTCCATATCTATTTTCAGCTGATAAATCACATATTTCCTCTTCACATAACTGTTGCTGGTCATTTCCACGCCGTTGCAGATCCATATGTTGCCGATCACTTTTGCGTCATTGCAGATCCATTTGTTGCCGATCACTTCCGCTCTGTTGTAGATCCATCTGTTTCCAATCCCTTCCGCACCGTTGCAGATCCATTTCTGGAAAAAGAAAGAAAGAAAGAAAGTATAAAATTCCGTTTTTCCACCATATCTCCCTTGTTTTAACTCCGTTTCCCTTGAAACTTCCCTGACACCCCTGCAATCCCATTCTGCATATTTCATTCCTGAGGACCCTATCCCAAATTCCACTTCCCAACGCCATAAATTCCCCATTTGTCTATTTTCGGGTTTGCCATAACTTCTTCGATTTTCACCCAATCGCCTTCAAATTTTACCATAGTGTTCATTTCATATTTATGCTTCTTTGTCCCTCTTTGCCAAATTTTCTCATTCTTTCACCCCGCTTTTGAAATCCCCCTTTTCTGCTTCCCTGTCCCTTTCAAAGTGTCCAAAACTTAGTCAAACCCAAATTACCCATCAATTTTTTTCCCGAATCCAGATTTTCCTTTACTGAAACAGTTTCTGTTTTTGTTTATCTACCCACTCAAAAAAAAAAAACTCCTAGTTGTGGTTGTTACCCGCGCGGGTGCAAAAACCATGGAGGAAGCACTTGCATCCATCCAAACCAAACTCTAGGATCTGGATGAAAAATTTCTCAACCTCCATCTTCAGCATTCAACCATGAACAATAACCAACAGCCAGAATCTTTTGCAGCCACTGGGTTCTCTTCTTCCAACAATTTTCGTGGGCCGAAGCTTGATTTTCCTTGCTTCAATGGTACTGATCCAACTGGATGGATATACCTGTTGATGTATTTGTAACTTCGGAAGATATTCACTTGTATATTGTATTTGTACTTTATTGTATCCCCAACAAAGATGTATTATTTCTCCGATTGGAAGTGTCGTCAGTTATATTGTAAGTGTCGTAACTTATACTTGATGGGTTATTAGACCACCTTGATGGGGTCGGCCCTGTATGAGTAATGTGGGTGAAAGGGTTATTAGACCACCCTAGTGGGGGTTGGCCCAGTCAACATTATGTTAATTGGTTAAGTTGAGGCCGACCTAGTTGAGTAAAGTCCAAGTCAAGTTAGTGTATAAATAGAGAGTGTGTCTCTCTCATTTTACACATTATATTATTCACTCACTTCGCATTAGTGAGAGAAGAGGAGGATGCGCACAAGTGGAGGAGGAGCATGCTATTGAAGATATCTATCTCTTGGGTTTGATCATGGTGATCCTTGTATTGATGCTTATTCTATCTCTGAGGAAGTTGCGGGGTTTTTCACCTTCTTGGTTTTCCCCGGTGAAATGTTTTGTGTCTCTTGTCTCTTGTCTCTTATGCTTGATATGTTGTACATGTTATTCTTTCAGTTAATATCCTAGATCAAAATGAATTAAATTCTGAAAAAATAATATGGAATCAGAGCTAGCCCGAAGGAAGGCATTCTATGGCATTTATGAGACTTGTTGCACTTACGACAAATCAGAAGCTAGGGCTTGATATAGCAAAAACCAGTCATCGTAGAAATTTAGCTATAAATACATTTTGGCGAAGGTTTGGGATCTGAAACCTTTACAGGTTGTAGATAACATCCCCATGTACCTTGTGTCCAAAGCACAACTTCTAATTCGCTGTACTTTGTGATTTATGATTAGTACAATCTAGGGTTTCTGCCTCTTCCAGATCTCAGTCATAAACATGTGACCTAGGAAAAAATGTTACAACTTGGGATAGGAAGGTCCAAATGAAATTTTGTAAAAAGTGACAGGTAGGGCATGGAATGTAATTTCACAGGTAAGTTTTCCAGAGGCCGAAACTGAACCAATGACACGTGGCACGCTGTACAAGTTCGCTCTCCTGTTTTATCCCATAAACAGGTTACGTTGCGACACTTGGCATAACTCTCTCTCAGAGAATCCAATTGAGGTCAGACCCGTGGGGTTGGAAAGATGACAGGTCAGGATACCACAAGCCGAATTTTTAGACCCTGTGGATTCGTAATTTCTGAGTTACACCAGAAACAATCAGGTGCATATCTCTGTCAAAACAGATTTGGATTTTGAGCACCTTCATTCTTGGATCGTCACTGCTGTGGGAAATTAGGGTTTCGGAGAAAGTTGAAATTCTTGGAATCAGAGACCACGGCTTGATGCTCCTCATCAAAATCGAAATTTAGAGACCAAGATCGAATTTTTTGGTTGGACAGAAGGCCGGGCTTGATCAAACCCTAGTTCGGGATTTTGATCGGAAAGGTGGAAAATTAGGGCTTTTGCAGAAGTTGTAATTTTTGAAATCTGTGACCACAGCTGGAAGCTACTCATAAAAATCGAAGTTTAGAACACAAGATCGGACCTTTTGGATGGGCAGAAGACCGGGCTTTATCAAACCCTAGTTCAGGATCATGTCTAGTGAATCCATAAGTTTCAAAGGCAATTTTGAGGGGTCAAATTTTGCAGTTTTAAAAATTGAAATGTACCAGCTTGATCAACTCAGCAAGCCACATCTTTCCATCCATTCAGAAGTTTGAAATTCAAAGTTTGAATTTTTAGGGCTTCTCTGACAAACCCTAATCCAGCTCCAGATCCAGTTTCAAGCAAATCAAAGTGGATTGGGTTAATTCTAGAAAAGAATGAATTGGACACCTGCATAAGTGAAGAAGTTCCAATTCCAGAGGGACATGAAGCTGAGGCTTTACATGAGAAGGATACAAGCAATCCCGACATGTATGACTTGAAGAGATACATGTATGTTTTGAAATTTGTGATTGAGTTTATGATATGTTTGTCTTCATATTATTGAGGTTAGTACAATCTTGATTAATCTTAGACTTGTCTCATCACCCTAGTAAAAGTATGAATGCATGTGAATGATAGAAGACATTCATTGATTAGGGTTATGACACTTATGATTGTACTAATGCACTGTGGTGTTGTATGAGGTTGATGTTGTCCGCTAACATGAAAGGTACAAATCAAGTTCTAGATCAAGAACATATGACCATGGTTACATGAAGACAAAGACTCATGGATCACATAGAAGCTCCACTTACGAGGTATGTATAATTTGGTTCTACAATGGTTAACTTATGAGTTATGCAGGTTACTAAGCACAAGTCATTAAAGAGAACAAGAAGACATTGTTTGGGTATGTTAGACATAACTAGCAAACATGATAACCAGGTATGTTTTTCCTATATCAAGATTAGAATCCTACCTTGTGTTAGGATATTATACTTTTGTATAAATGATAATGTTTATTCTTGAAGTTTAAAGTTTTAGTAATCAAGGGTTTATGCATATTATATTTCTTACTTTGATTGATGATATGATTAACCATAAGAGTCCTATGGTCAAATAAGAATATGCATGAGTAAAATAAGTCTTGCCTGAAACCTTGAATACTAACACTTATTACCTATGATCATGACCATACATATTTTAGGAACATAATGTTTTGATAGTATTGAGATTATACTAATAGATGTATGATTGTGTACGAGATCTCGAGGATGACACTAGTGCACACTTAAGCATGCATAATGGTCCAAGATGGATATAAGTTCAAGGACAGGTAATCCAGGTAGCAAAGATCAAGAGGGAGAACACTCCAAAAGTTCCTGCAAAGAAGCAAAGATCAAGAGGGAGCACTTCAGGAAGCAAAGATCAAGAAGGAGTCCACCCTACAACCAAACAAAGATAAGTATTTGAATTGTCAATTCCTGTATACATCATTACTTAAATGATATTGTCCAGTCATATACATACTTATGTTCCTAGATTTAGGATATGTATCATGCATATTAGAAAAGTTGCATTAATGAACAAGATACTACTAAATGTGCAAATAATGGGTAAGTGGCCTATGGTACTGTACAATATTCCATTGCTACTTATCTAGAATGAAACCTCTTTGCTGACATGTTGGGAGTTGTGCACACTCTTAACAATGTTCTGGTAGAGATGGAAGGCATCTAGAAAGTTATGGAATATGGATAAATGTTGTATTGAAACATTGGCCAAGATAATTGCATGACTGTATGACATATGTCTTTATGCATAAGAATGTGTTTTTGAAAAACTATGAGAAGTTTCTAATCATGCAATTGCACTTGTCTTGTAGGAAAGACCGTGTACCATCACCCACAAAAAGGACTACAACATTTGTTCCAGCAATGAAGATCAAATAAAAACTATCAATTGCAGATATTGAAGAATCTGAAGTTCCCAGGATCCGGGATGCAGTAATGGAAGAATGCCTTGATCGAGGAGTACCAGTCGATCATGAAGAATGATGTCTGGGATGTGGTCCCGAGACAAGAAGGGAAGTCTGTCGTGACTTCCAAGTGGATCTACAAGATCAAGCTTGCTTCTGAGTTCGAGATGAAGGACTTGGGATGATGCACTACTTTCTAGGCATGGAAGTGTGGCAGAGTGCAGATGGAATCTTCCTTGGACAAGGAAAGTATGCAGTAGAGATCCTGAAGAGGTTCGGGATGATGGACTGCAAGGCCATGGCCACACCTATGGCTTCGAACCTGAAGCTTCTGTGTGATGCTTCATATGATCCGGTTGATGTCACTGTGTATCGTCAAATGATTGGGTCCTTGATGTACCTGACGAACACGAGACTAGATATTTGCTTTGCGGTGAACACATTGAGTCAATTCCTGATGGATCCCAGAGGTGTTCACCTGGTTGTTGTAAAGCACATTCTGAGGTACCTGAAGGGTACAATTGATTATGGGCTCAAGTATGATGCGAATCAAAAGTTTAACCTGCAGGGTTATGTTGATTCAGATTGGGCAGGCAGTGCTATAGATAGGAAGAGCACTTCTGGGTGCTGCTTCAGTATGGGATTAGGTGTGATCTCTTGGTTTAGCAGGAAACAGTCCTACGTAGAATTGAGTATAGCCGAAGTAGAGTATATTGCAGCTTGTTCGACTAGTTGTGAGGTAGTATGGCTCCAGAAGCTACTGTCTGAGTTATTTGATCTCCCGTTGGAAGCTACTGGTATCTTTGTGACAATCAGAGTTGTGTGAAGCTGTCTGAGAACCCAGTGTTCCATGACAGGTCGAAGCACATTGAGATCAAATATCACTATATCAGGGATATGGTGTAGAGAGGAGCAGTGAAGCTCCTGTATATTGCGACGGATGAGCAGGTTGCGGATGTGTTGACGAAACCACTAGCCATAGTGAAGCTTGAGTACTTCAGAGAGAGGCTTGGTGTTCTTCAGAATTAAGATACTTCGAGGAAGAAGTGATGGACACATTTGCAGGATCCATTCCAAGTATGGTGAGAGGAGGATCCTTCCCTTGGTTGTGGATGTAAGCGCTGTGTGATGAGCATCAAGACGATGCTCCAGTTACTGCTTTGGATATGCATCAGTTGGATGCTTTGTATGATAAGTTGGATCATGTATGATGACATGCATCAGGACGATGCAGTGACCATGATGAGGATGATCATGTGTGATGAGTATCAGGACGATGCTCTGCATGATATGCATTAGGACGATGCTATGATGATGATCCGGACGATCATATGTGATGATATGTATCAGGTGGATGCATTGCATGATCAGTTGGATCATGTGTGATGAGTTCCGAAGACACAGATGCACATGAGACATTCTCACATGGTGGTAGGTGTGTCCTCCCATGGTGCAGATATAAGGGCTGGGGCCATTACGACATGGTTGAAGTGTGTCTTCCCATGGTCGTTGAGGTAAGAGTTGTGCCATTCGAGCATGGTTGAAGTATGTCTTCCCATGGCTGCAATATAAGTGCTGTGCCATTTGAGCATGGTTGAAGTGTGTCTTCCCATGGCTGCGATATAAGTGTTGTGCCATTCCTGGCATGGTTGAAGTGTGTCTTCCCATGGCTATGGATATAAATGCAATGCCATTCTCGCATGGTTGAAGTGTGTCTTCCCATGGCATAGATATAAGTGCTGAGCCTTTCATGGATGGTTGAAGTGTGTCTTCCCATGCCGGTGAATGTAAGTGATGTGTGATGTGCTTCGTGGACGATGAGATGACATGATCAGTATGATCATGAGTATCAGGATGATACTCTGTGGCCGTGGACAGGTTGTGCAGTTGCATGTAAAAGACCCCGGGAGATCTGATAGGTTGAGCTGTGTGCTCGTAATCAGTCCTGGGATGCTCTTTCGAGGTTTTGTGGTGGTCACATATAATATTTCCTTGGGAGATCCGATAGGTTGAGTAGTAAGCTCGTAATCAGTCCCGGGATGCTCTTTCGAGGTTTTGTGACGCACGTAATAAGTCCTGAGGATTCCACAGTATGGCCAATGATGATGAAGACCTGCAGGTGGTGGGCCTACATCCAGCATGAAAAAGGGCTGGCTCGGTAGAACTTCCTATGACGAGAAGAATTCAGAGATAGCCCAGTGATCAAGATGACGAGTACAGCAGCAGTGATGATGATGATGCGCCGTGATCTAGTGACGATGATCCAGCTCCAAATTAAATACTTGTGCCTATATGTATTGATGACTTGTGTCAAGAGAATACCTTCCTAGTTAAGAGGGAGTGTTGATGTATTTGTAACTTCGAAAGATATTCACTTGTATATTGTATTTGTACTTTATTGTATCCCCAACGGAGATGTATTATTTCTTCGATTGGAAGTGTCGTCAGTTATATTGTAAGTGTCGTAACTTATACTTGATGGGTTATTAGACCACCTTGATGGGGTCGGCCCTGTATGAGTCACGTGGGTCAAAGGGTTATTAGAACACCCTAGTGGGGGTCGGCCAATCAACATTATGTTAAGTGGTTAAGTTGAGGCCGACCTAGTTGAGTAAAGGTCAAGTCAAGTTAGTGTATAAATAGAGAGTGTGTCTCTCTCATTTTACACATTCTATTATTCACTCACTTTGCATTAGTGAGAGAAGGGGAGGATGCGCAAAAGTGGAGGAGGAGCATGTTGCTGAAGATATTTATCTCTTGGGTTTGATCATGGTGATCCTTGTATTGATGCTTATTCTATCTCTGAGGAAGTTGTGGGGTTTTTCACCTTCTTGGTTTTCCTTGGTGAAATGTTTTGTGTCTCTTGTCTCTTGTCTCTTATGCTTGATATGCTGTACATGTTGTTCTTTCAGTTAAGATCCTAGATCAGAATGAATTAAATTATGAAAAACTAACAATACCGGGCAGAACAATATTTCAGTTTGCATAATACTTTTGATGTCTAGAAAGTTCCACTTGCATCCTTTCATTTGGAACAGGAAGCCCTTCAATGGTACCATTGGTACATCAAATCTCATCACAAGCCAAACTGGACATATTTTTTCCAACTCATTTTGCAACGATTTGGTCCTAGTGCTTTTGATTACTTCACAGGAGCACTCACTAAACTTCGCCAAATTGGCACAGTGAGAGAGTATCAGACATAATTTGAGAAATTGACCAATCACACAGAAGGATTGCCTGATGAATTCTACAGGAGTTGTTTTATAAGTGGTCTCAAGGATGAAATCCGCTCAGAGGTCAAAATGTTTTGTCCCAACACAATGATGGAAGTCATAGGGTTGGCTAAGTTGGCAGAGGACAAAATTGCAGCCCAACAACGCTCCAAACCCACCTTTGTTCCCTTCAGAAATATGGGTTCCCAACGATCTCCCATCACGCCAGCTCCTCGACCAATTCCTATCAAGCATTTTTCTGAACCAGAGATGCGGGCACACCGAGAAAAAGAGCTTTGTTATAATTGTGATGAGAAATTCACTCGAGGACATAGATGTGTTGAGCAAAAGCTCTATCTCTTGGATGTGGATTCTTTGCCTCTGAACTTGGTGAAGAAGCTCCAGATACAATAGATGATCAGGTCAACATTCAACACCCTCCTGTTGACCCCCCATATCAAGACGACCCACAAGAGATCTCTCTCCATGCTGTAACCGGCGTCACCACCCCACAAACAATGCGGGTCAGGGGTTACTTCAAGAAGCTCCCTCTTACCATACTCATTGAATCTGGTAGCACTCATAACTTCATTGACCCTTGGATTGCCAAACAGGCTGATTGTTTTGTCCATCCTTGCTCCAACTTTGAAGTCATGGTTTCCAATGGGGGCACCTTACCTTGCGAGGGGAAGTGTCACAATGTGCGTATCTCTCTGGAAGATTATAACATGCGCTCTGACATGTTTGCCTTGTCCTTAGGCGGATGTGATGTGGTTTTTGGCATTCAATGGTTACGCACTCTTGGCCCCATTTTATGGGATTTTGCTGACCTTTGGATGTAGTTTTCAGTTAATGGGAAACAACACAAATTTACGGGCTTACAACCAGGGTCTCTTTGCATCATCAATTCACATCGCCTGGAAAATATCCTTAAGAAGAATTCACATGGTGTCATCGCTCAGCTCCATTCCATTCAGATGCACCCATCAACGGTCTCCACTACTTCCTTGGATAGATATGTAGGTGTCTTTGCTAAATCAGTGGGCTTGCCGCCTTCAAGAGACCTTTCCAGTAAGAATTTAGCCGCATCTACATCTCAGAAGGAACTGATGGTTATTTTGCATGCAGTACAGAAGTGGCAGCTATCCCTTTTAGGGAATTATTTTTGCATTAAGACTGATCTCCAGAGTCTGGAAAATTTCCTGGAACAACGGGTCTCCTCCCCAACACACCTGAAATGGGTTATCCAACTCATGGGTTCTTCCTATGCGATCACTTACAAGAAGGGTAAGCACAATCTGGTGGCAGATGCTCCTTCTTGCACACTTGATGACCTAGTTTCTCTTACAATTATTTCTCTGCTTGTTCCACATTGGTTGCAATCTGATCAATAGGGCTATCCCTTCGATGAACTCCAGGCTTCTCCATCTGCTGGGCACTCTGGGTTCCTCAAAACGTATGATCGGGAACAATGTAACTTCTTTTGACATGGACTAAAAATGATAATTCAACAGATGGTGGCTGACTGTGATACTTTCCAGGTCACCAAGGGTGAAACGACACTCCTTTCGGGACTGCTCGAACCCTTGCTCATCCCTACACAGATTTGGCCAGCTATTTCTATGGATTTACTTGAAGCGCTCTGGTGGTACAATACCACATCTAAAATGACATCATATAAAGCAGTCTATGGACAGGCACCACCAGTTCTTATTCCATACATCCTCAGTAGTTCTTACTTGACTCGGTTCTTCGAAACCGCGATCAGATTCTTCTCATTCTGCAGGACAATCTTCACATGGAAAGAATTCGACTGAAACAACACGCCGATCAACACCATTCTGAGCGCCATTTTCACACAGCTGAGATGCTTCTTCTTCATCTACAACCTTCCAAGAAATCCTCCCTGAAACTCAACAGGCGTCAGCTTCTCTCTCGGTCTATCACAGAGGCATTAATTCAGTGGCACATAATGCAACCCGCGGATGCTACAGGGGAACCACTCTTTCAGATTCCGCATCAATTTCCATATCTAAAGCTTTGAGGACAAAGCTTTTTCTAAGGGAGAGGAGATGTTAGGAACCTGTGTCAACCCTTCTCTTTAGTTTGTTAGTGTATTGTTGGTGGACGCATATGCTTTGTAAGTCGTCCCGCAGTATTTGTTGATCCATAGTTTGTATTAGCCCATGGTATTGACCCATAGTATTGGACGCATATGCTTTGTAAGTTGTCCTGTAGTATTATATGTCCCATGGTATTGACCCATAGTATTGGGCATAGACTTAGTATATAAGTGTGCGTTGAGGTCAATGAAGGTACCGTGAAGTTATTTGTATCAAGAGCTTGCTCAAAGGAGGTTGCCCCCTCGAAGTGGCCTGCGATCAATAAAGCGATTCTGAGTTTTGTTATTTCTGTTATCTCGTGTATTTTCATTAATTAATTGTTGTAGGTTTTTCACATTAACAACCTCGAAATTAATGCCTTCTTAGTACTGTACATATTGCTTCTCACATTCTGATTTATTTCTCGAATTTCGTGCCAAGTTCAAACTTCATCCTCGCTATTCGTTCCCATAGTGACAACAATTAATGTCCTCGAATTTTGTGCCATCTCAACAAGAAAAGCCAAGCCCCTTTGCTACAGGAAAGCGTTGTACGGACTGCTCATAAATGTTGTACTACTCCTCGAAATTGCGCCAATAGCCTTGGGAATCATGCTGTTGTTCTTCTCCTCGATTTTAGTGCTGTTTTATTGTTGAAGGGTGCCTCGAAATGTGTTCCGGTCTTATTCTCTCTCCCCGCTCTCTCTTTTCTCAAGAGATTGAGTTCTCCTCCAAAGCTCATGGAAATAATGAATGAATGCCTCGTGCTTGCCCTTGACCTTTTGCTTGCTCAATGAGGGTAAATGATAGGTCACAAGATACAAGTGGCAAGGGCGCATATTGGATCTTGAGATGACAAATATCAATGGATGAGATAGATTCATTTTTTCTCACCATTAAATTAAATTCACTCATTTTCTCGTTAAATATTTAAATTGTCACTTTATATCTCATAAAGTGAATTAATTCCACATCTCATGAAATTAATGCAAGGGTCATGTCACTTTTCCCCCTTTAGTGACTTAGGCATACAATCACTAGCGGAACACCTCAAAGGTACAAAAATCAACAGTGTGATGATATTTAATGGAATGCTCTTCCACTTACTCATTTTTAATCCAAGCTCCTTCCTTGAGGAGTCCAATTTTGGAAAGACCATCAACTACCATGTTCCTTTATCTATAGACATGGTGAAAATATACTGAATTAAAATTTGTTTGAGCTAGTTGAATCTCCTCATAAATAAGATGTTGATTAAAATTCTCCAAAGAATTTGTCTCATTCATCTAGTTTATCACAACAAAAGAATTGTCAAGGACTTGTAATTTTTGGGTACCTAATTCAACTAACAATAATAATTGTAGTTTTATAGCAAGCAACTTAGTGTTATTGTTTGTTCCCTTGTAATATTGTAGTTTTAAAGCTAGCAACTTAGTATTAATGTTTGTTCCCCTATCTAAACCGACTTTAAAATATATAACATGATGATCATCTAGATGTATGACTCAATTAGCTCTCCAAATAGGAGGACCATGTTGACAAACCCCATCAAAATAAGCATATGCACTACTTTTATCAAATTGTTCTTTAGATATTTTTCTTTGGGATTTGACCTTTGTAGCTTGTGGAAAGCCATCTAAAATATACATAATTTGCATTGCACACTCAATAAGAGGAATCATTATGCCTTCAAAATTCTTTGAGTTGCATGATACACAAATCACAAATCAAAGGCATTGTGTAGTGTTTTTAACAATAGGGTTATTGCACCACTTGTTTAGTCCTTGTTCAATTGTATTTCCAGCCTATCTTTCCCTTATACTAGTCATTCTTTATAATTCCTTACATATCTAATATGTATATGAGTAAGTGTTGACCAGATTTTATGAATGAGGTCAACTACAGAAAATCAACCCACACAGGTCGCTTACTGCAGCTTCCGGTGTGTTTGGGTTAGCTGATTTTCACAGGTTTTGGTCCTGCTACCACTAGGTTTTAACTCTCTTAAGGAGAGTTATCTAAACTTTAACCTAGAAAAGTATAATCTATACTACTAAATGCTACTGAATTGTAATTAACACAACTAAAACTATTAAAACTAAATGTAAATATTAATCTATAAATTAAACTAAGCTATTGATGAAAAAATATCTATTTAAGAACTAAATTCTATTTAGGAGCTACTAAATGAAATTCAACCTAATTATGCCCAACTGATGTATTTTGTGCTCTCTCAAGGAGAGTCTTTCGATTTTCTGAAATATTTCCTAGGAATGATTAAAAGATACTCAACTAACAGCTGTTATAAATAATATAAAATTTAAATAAACAGTAAATTATATTCTAATTTATCTAAACTATCATAATCAGTGGCTCATTATAAATTGTGTTAACTATTATAGACTATTTAAACAATATAAATTTTTATAAATACAACTATGATAGCAAAAACTAATCATAGTTGTAATCATAATCAATATCGATTGTAACATAGATTATGATTAAAGAGATACCAATAAATGATTATTAATAACTTAAAACCATAATAATGTAGAAATTAACACACAACACTTTAATGTCAGAACTGAAAAATATTAAACTGATTAATAAAATACTTGCAAAAAACACAAAATAAATTAACAAATCAATTTTTTCATGCATAATATTCTTAATCAAATTACTAAGAAAACATAATAAATGATTAAAAATAACACTTTAATGTCAGAACTGAAAAATATTAAACTAATTAATAAAATATTTGCAAAAAACACAAAGTAAATTAACAAATCAATTTATTCATGCATAATATTCTTAATCAAATTACTAAGAAAACATAATAAATGATTAAAAATATCAATAAGATCTAACATGAAAATGCATTTTGATTTGAGTCATTTCAAAATGATTCACACAATTATCATAAAATATAACTGTAAGTGAATTTAAAACACAGAAGATTGCTATGAAAATATTATATAAATTCACAAAACTGAATCTGACATGATACCAGTTTGAAGAAACAGTATTGAAAAATCTTAATAACAAAAGTTATTATAAACTTGACAATACAGTAGATGATCAACCAAATAGGTAACCTTCTAAATGATGTCGAATCAAAAGTCTGCACAAAAATAGGTAACCTTCTACACTGTCCTGATGAAATCTGGCGATGGTTTTGATGGAATATTTTCTGAGTAGAACGTGTCCTTTTCCCTTTTCTGGTGTCCAAGATTATTCCTTTGACTGTCAAAGTAATGAAATATTTCCAAAATGACAGCAGGTTCCTATTTGGGCGTATAGGCTCCATTATTTCCTCTACAACAAATAGGTGAAAACCTGGTATGAAAACATAATAATCCACGTTGTTTAATATGACCAGTTTCTCCTTTTAGCCTTTAAAAAAAAAAATGGAGTATAAAATGATCATAAGCAAAGGTTGTTTTTGTAAACTATAAAAATAAGATTTTGAAAATTAATATTATATTAATTCCTTAATGAAATTGAATTTGCCACATTGATAAAAAGAACTCGTAAGAATCACTTTTACCAAGTATCATCTTGTGGAAATATTGGTGATCTTAAAGTTCATTTCTTAATATCATAAGGTTTTAACCCATATTCATGTTGATGTGATTATATAAGATTGAAGTATAGGTTAGAATAATGAGACTTAAAACGATTAGTGAACCATACTTTATGTTGTATTTCCAAAATCTCAAAATCATAAGTTAAGAGTTATGGAATATAATCCAAGAATACCTCCTATTTAATATAAAACAGCTTAATTAAGTTGTTATTATATATTATTAGTAATATTAAAGATAAGAAAAAAAAAAGTATTAATAACAAATAATAAAACAACTTGATCAAGCATGGCACTTCCCTATCACACTTTGAGACGACCGCCTAGGATTTATTAGTGACGATCGCCCCTCGTGCGGACCCTCTCGCAGGCCACTGGTTGGCCCTTTCTCTGTTCTCATGGACCCCCCCGACTTCGAGTCTGGAGGATTGCCATCGACGATTGGATGAAGCTTTTCGCGCACTGGTAGCTTCAACACCTTCGCCTCCCTCTCCCTCCTCGGATTCTTGCGATGCAAATTTCATCAAATGGGTTGCCGCCCCTCGTATCCAGATCCTGTCAGCAGCTTCAAGATTAAAAGCCCTTGCACTGAGCGAGCGAGGTTTAATCGGTCAGTTTACAGGTATTTGGCCCTCACCCAAAACTATGGACACTTGGATCAATAAAAATTGGATGCCCCTGATTTCTGGCGGTCTCCAGCATTGTTTCTGCGGTAAAGGCTTCTTTGCCTTTCTCTTTGAAAACAAAGAAGATAGAGATCTTATTTTTAGAAGTGGGCCTTATTTCATGGGCTCAAGGGGTATGCACTTAAATCGGTGGAGCTTAAACTTCGACCCAGAAAAGGATGTTCCTTCAGCAGTACCGGTTTGGGTGCACCTCCCACACCTTCCTCTTCATTGTTAGAATGACGAAACCCTGTGAGCTATTGGAAACTCGCTAGGAAAATACATTGACAAAGCGGAGCCAAAGGGACCCCTATTTTTTTGTGCAAGGATCTGTGTCGAAGTAGATCTCGAAAAAGGCCTGCCGGAGATTGTGAACCTGTTTATGGATGGATGGGAACACATGCATAAAGTAGGCTATGAGCAATTACCCTTCAAATCTAAAAAATGTCATGAATACAGTCACTTCATTAAGAACTGCCCAAGAAGCCCCGGAGAAAAATCAAGAGGATGGATGGCAGCCTGTGAAAAAGGGAAGGAAAGCGACTCAATCAATGCCCATTTCAGCTGAAACTATAGATAAAGGAAAATCTCATGCAAGTAAAGATGCCTCAACCATCAATCATTTCCATTCGCTTCCCTTAGAAGAAGGAGAAATATCTGTCCCGGCCTCCAACCCAAGTGAACCTGTAATAGAGGAACTATTGGTGCCCTCTAATCCTTCACCTTCCTTGCCCAAAGATGACCATGTCGTTACAGCATTGGAAGACAGCGCAACCCCTAGTGGATCTTGGGAAGACAAGGTTAGGAGCAGTAAAATAATACCTCAAATCCCCTCCATAGCGAATTCGCCCTCGCACGACACGATGAATGATCAAGACTCAGTCATACCGCCAAATACTAGAGGAAGAAAATCCCTACGGTACCACAAAGAAATGGAAGCTGAAAGAGAACTAGAACTGGGAAGGCAAACAAGTTTGGAAGATACGAAGCTTCTGCAAATCCCAAAAAATCTAGGAGGAAATAAAGACAGCAGGTCCCGAGATGGATCCCAATCTAGCAAAAAATAATGAAAGCAGTCTCCTGGAACTGCAGAGGTCTGGGCAGCACAAACAAAATTGAAGCTCTGAAAATTATGATAAAAGCCGAAAATCCAGATCTTTTGCTCATTCAGGAGACCAAAATGCAGGAGGATGAAATTAGGGCACTCTCCTGCGCTATTTGGAAAGACTGTAATCTTTCTGCCCTTAGTTCCAAAGGCGCCTTCGGAGGCATAGCCACCTTTATCTCTAGTAATTTTCTTATTTCTTCAACCAAAGGAAATCAACATTGGCTACTCAATGAGATTCAGGATAAGAACAGCGCCAATACACTATACATCTACAATGTGTACGGGTCGACCCATTACAGGGACAAAGCAACGTTTTGGGATGAACTTTCTAGCCTAAAAGGGAACTTAAAAGACAAGGATTTGATCATTGCAGGCGACTTCAATGTAACCAAATCTCAGAATGAAAAGCGTGGAGGTAACAAGGTCAGAGATCCGTTTGGGTAAAGGATGGAAGATCTCATTTCAGATTTGTATCTACTAGATATCCAGCCGAAGAATGGGAAGTTTACCTGGAACAATAGAAGAGTAGGCGTTGGACACATTGCGGCCAGACTGTATAGATTTTTGGTTAGTACTTCTTTCCTGCAGAAAATCTCTTGCCCGCCTCCTTTATCATCCCTTCAGCTACCTCTGATCACAAACCTATTTCCTTAACCCTCTCCATCCTGGTTAGCCTTGGCCCTATCCCCTTCAAATTCAACTCACTCTGGATTCAGGATGCAAACTTCTTAGTCCTTGTTCATAACGCGTAGAACACTCCATGTGTCGGCTCACCAAGATATATCTAGGAAACCAGGCTCCGTTCCGTACGCTATGCACTTAAAACCTGGGCAAAATCTTCTTTCAAGAACCCTGGGACGCTAAAACTCTCTCTTCAATCCAATCTTGCTGAACTCCAATCCAAAATGGATCTTGAAGTTGTAACGCCTCTCCCTCTGCCTTGAAAAGGAGTTAAATCAGAAAATTCTCATCGCCGCCAAATAGGAAGAAGATCTGTGGAGACTGAAATCCAGACAATTGTGGTTAAAAGGCGGAGACAACAACACAACCTACTTCCAAAAGCAAACTAAGATCCGTCTCAGTCACAACACAATCACAAAGTTGAAAGATCAAAATGGGATCAAAATCATTGATCAAGAAGATTTGAAAATCCATGCATTCAGACACTATCGGGATCTCTACACCGACAAAGACGAAGCAGATCTGGAACCTCAAGCTACCCTTCTTCACGGCATCCCTTCGCTGATCTCTGATGTAGAAAACAAAGAGCTTGCCAAACCTGTTCTGGAATTCGAGATCCTAAATGCAATTTGGTCTCTCCAATCGGACAAAGCCCCTGGTCCGGATGGATTCACCATAAAATTTTATAGAGCAGCTTGGGGAATGATTAAGGATGATTTGAAAAGAATGCTCAACTGGACTTGGAATAAAGACAAGATTGGTGGAGCAACCAACTCATCCTTCCTGTCCCTGATCCCAAAGGACAAAAAACCCCTCACTATTGATTGCTTTAGGCCGATCTCTCTTTGCAACACTTCTTACAAGATCCTCTCCAAGATCCTGGCCACTAGGATGAAAAGAGTCATGAACCGCCTCATCTCTGAGACACGGGGAGGCTCCATTGCAGGGCGGCAGATCCTAGACAACATTATCATCGTCCAGGAAGTAATTCACTCAAGTATGGAAAAACAACAACAAGGTATGGCGGTCAAATTGGATATGGCTAATGCTTTTGATAGAGTAAATCATTCCTTCCTGTTTGAAATTATGGTTAAATTTGGATTCTATAATAGATTTGTAAGATGGGTTAAAGCTTGTATTAGCAGCCCTTGGATTGATCCACTTATCAATGGTAGGCCTACCAATTTCTTCCAAGTCTCCCGAGGACTGAGGCAGGGCTGCCCCATGTCTCATTTTCTTTACCTCTTGGTGGCAGAATCTTTGAGCATAAAACTTCAGCTCATGCAAGACTCCGGCGAGCTAAAAGGTCTGAAAATAGCTAGACGGGTAAAAGCCTCCAATCACGGAAAATTCGCTGATGATACGATCTTTCTTGGGGGGGGCCTCCACTATCATCGCTGAAAGATTCAATAATGTGCTGAGTACCTTCCTCAAAGCCTCCGATGGAAAAATAAATGCTGGAAAATCAAAATTCTATGGTTGGAACTGCCCAACTAGAAACTTGGCTCGCATAGCTATGATCTTTGGTTTTGAAGGGATCATTGTCTGGAATTCCTTCCATTACCTTGGCATCCCAATCTTCAAAGGAAAAAAAAGAGTTGCAGATTGGCACGGGTTGATTGATAAAAAAAAAAAAGATAGCCTCATGGGGCTCCAAGTGGCTAAACCCGGTCGGAAAACTTGTCCTCATAAATTTCAAAAATAGAGTTTATGGGTAGTTTGCTAGGGCATTTGTGAGCATCCAAAGATGAATCAAGAAAATATAAGACACATGTTTTATGGTCAGGATGGAAGACTATAGACCAATGTGGGTAGTTTCCTTATATTATACATGAGGAATATTTGGCATGCATTTGGAAAGGCCTCACAAACTTTTTGGACATTTTGTAAATAGACAACATAATTTGAGTATTTTTGCGCAACAAGTATTGAGTTCAAAATTGAAAATTTGGAATATAGAAAGGTGAGGAATGAGAAATCACACATTCTTCAATTTGAATCACTCATATTGACCAAGAAATGAACCCCGAGTTTGCATTTTAGTGAAGAAAAACAATTTTGGTCACTTTCAATAAAAAAATACAAAAGTTGTTGACTTAATAGATTTGATGTGGGCAAATACAATTGAATTTGAAAATTTTGAGATACAGGGTTTGTTAGGTAGGTGAAAACATATAGACATCAGTTGACGTTTTGGAAAATACATCTATATGGTTTTTGGCATGCATTTTTTTGAGCCATTGCATGTAGATTTGTATCCTTTTTTTAATAGTAGACTTGGATTTTTGAGCAATTAATGCAAATTCAACATTCTATGAACATTCTAAGCATGAGGTAACATATGATGACTATGTTGTAGTATTTTCTTATGGCCATGGAGAATTCATTTATAAATGGAGTGCATTTAATGAGTCATTTTGCCTATAATTGTATATTTTTGTAACGTAATTTTCTTGTCATTAGTGAATTTTTGTAATTCCTTGGAATATGAAGGATTGTATTTGGAATTTGAACAATTAGGGTAGTTGGAAGGCCAAAAGACAATTATCACAAGGATAAATATGAAGTTTGTGAATGAACAAAGGACCTTTAGTTTTCCTTTGATTTAGTTTATATCTAGTGTGGATCAATGTGTGATTTAGAGATCCATGCATAGACTTTGTACATGTAATGAGGCTTGATAGCATTGGCCATTGACTCAATAAAGTTGGTTGAGACTATTGTTGAATGTTTGCTATATTTTTTTACGATAACATATTATGTAATGTTTGTTTAAATTAACACATGCACAATATTGTTGTATATTGTGAGTGCTTTGGCCATGTGACTTTGATTGCAAGCCTCTACCAACTATACTAAGTGGTATCAGAGCAAGTTGATCTTGTTGTTAAGACTTCGAGTTGAAAGATGATTGTAACAAGAGAAGTGGAAGATAAGAAGAATTGTCCCATGTAAGTGCAAATGATCTAGTGGATGGTGTGGATGTGGAAAATTATATGAGAAAGAGACATTGTTGTAGAGATACATAATATAACTTTAGAAATGACATAGAGAGAAAGAGGTCATGTAAGGCCTAGAAGACTATATGAAGATGACGTTGATGTCCTCATAGAAATGATGACAAGAATGGACGCCATGGAAGAATCACAAAGACGAAGTACTACCTAAGAAAACGACAATGGTGATGACACAAAGGTGGAGACAACTAGAGAACAAATGCAAAAGCAAGTGATAGTAAAAGAGACAATGAATAGTGATATTAGAGGGTATTGGAGGTGAACCTAGACTTTAAAATCCTATTTATTTTGGAAGTTTAAATCCTAAGGAATTGATTTATTTGATAGGAGAAAAGAAAAAATACGTTGACTTTGATCAAGTTAAAGATAACAAGAGAGTTAGGTTTGCATTTACCTGAATGAAGAGTCATGCTTTATTATGATAAAATAAGTTGCAATTGAAAAGAGAGAATAGACAACAAAGAGTTAAAACCTTGAATGTAATGCTGACAAAGTTGAAAAGAAATTTTCTACTCATGGATTATGCTCATAATGCTTTGAATTTGTTGAGATTGCATAATTTGAAGTAACCAAAGATGACTATGGAAGAATTTACTGTGGAATATTAAAACTCCCAGTCAAGTTGAACATAAAGAGGAAAGTCTAGAATTCATTGCCAATGATGTGAATGGTTTGAGTTATGCTATTTAGGATGAATTTGATTTAAATTGTATTTAATTGTAGAGGATCATCAAGTAGACTTGAGAATTGAGGGGGATTTGCATAGAAAGAAACAAACCTTGAGTATATGTTAAGGATTTGGGAGAGGATAAATGAGAAAAAAAGAGCGAAGAAGGTGAGCCAAATCTAGAACTTTGGATTAACCCGCTAGAAGAAGATTTGGTGTTGACAAAGGAAGATGCAAGAGGTAGAGGTAGAGTAGGAAAATTTGAAGGCACTTGCTTCAAATGTGGATATCAATGCCATTTGACATTTGAATGCCTAGAATTGCAAAAGGAAGGAAGAAGATGAGGGAAGCACTCTTATTATTGAAGTAGAACCAAAAAATAGTAGAAATAAAAATGATGGAATTAGGGTTAGAGTAGACGGGAATTTTGATGTTGAGGAGAGTATTGTTGCAACTCAATAAAGAGGTCGACACAGAACTAGAACAAAGGAATACAATCTTCAGAACAACATGAAAGATAAGAGTTAAGTATTGTAATTTGGTTATTGAGGGTGGTAGTTCAAACAATTTGATGTCTACTAAAGTGGTTAAGAAAATGAATTTGAAGTGTACACTTGATCCATATTCATACAAACTGCCATGGTTACAAAAGGGGCATAGAGTCAATGCAAGGGAGAAGTGTTTGATTAAGTTTAATATCGAGGGCTATAGTAATAACATTCTATGTCATGTTTTTCCCATGGATAACTATTACATTTTGTTGGGAAGTCCATGACAATTTGATAGAGGCATTATATATGATAGAGGCATTATATATGATGGAAGATGAAACACTTCTAGTGGAAGAAATATGGGAAAAAAATTTACTTACATCCTTAAAATGAAAAGGTGGAGAAGGATGGAAAAGTGATGTTACATTTGGTCTTGGCATATGTGAAGGAAGTAGAGCAATGAGAACCTATGAAGCAACGGGTTGAAGAAATTGAAGCACAAAGCATTGGTGCTACAATAACAACACTTTTGAAGGAGGCGAAGATGGTGATTTTTCATTACCATAATGTTTTGTGTGTTTGTATGTTTGTAGGAAATGCAAGGATGTGGCCATGGAGAAGAGATCCACAAAAGGTGTGTATATTAGTAATAGGTTTGATAGTGAGAAGAAGTGTGTACTTGTGCAGTTAGTGCAACAAGTATTACGAATGGTGCCTACAAGGAAGGATGGTCGAAAGCATTAAGAACCATTGAGTGGGATCAATTTTAGGCAGTGAGCAACAATGGGTTAAAGAAGGGGGCAATGCAACAATGCTGGGAGCTTTCTCTTTTAACAAATTCTGGGATGGTTAGGAGATTGAAGTGATGGAACTCCACTTTTAGATGCTTCAATGTCTGATTTTTTTTAATGTTCAAAGCATGAAACTCTTTTTTTTGAGATAAGTTACATACTAGCAATGGCTCTCAGATAGATGCTACAAGGTCTGATTTTGTTTTTATGTTCAAAGCATGATTTTTTTTTTTGAGATAGGTTATGTACTAGCAATGGCTCTCATAAGAGGTCGATCAAGATCGACCCATAGACCTTTCTAGTTTTTCATTTGGACCCATAGACTTTTCTAGTTTTTTGAAAAGATCAGTTATTAGGACAGAACAATGCATATTCAATTCAAGATGAATATAAAAGTTTTTCTTAGGAAAACAATTACAAATAAAAAGTAAAACAAAGTACAAAAAAAACTACTATTCAAATTTTAATATAAATTCTATAATACATATAAATAAATAAAAAAAGAGACAAATAAAACTGCATAAGTTAAAAGCTAAAAAAAAATGATGTCTCATAAATGTCTATCAAGCCATTGAAAAAAAATAAAAATCCATATGCAATAATAAGCCACACATTAAACAATAAAAATCCATTTGCAATAATAAGCCACACATTAAATACACGCTCTCTTTGGCACCTAATACTTATCATATTATGAAATAATAAGAGGAAAGTTTGTAACAAACATTAAGTTCATGCACATGCTTGATTACACTGTTCAATAATGAATTAAAATAGTATAGTGTGAAGGTGATGGGATCTTGGTTCACTTTTAAAGTGGGTGGAGGGTTGAGGCATCACTAGGACTTCATTTAGCCATAGATTGTTCTACTTAAATGGGTAGAATTTTATTTTAGGTATGGTTTGCTGTACACAAATGTCAAATTTGGAAATATAATATGTGGGTATCTAAATCTCAGGAATTGTTATATGCGATACAATCACTTCCAACATATTTTTCTAACAAAAAATATTAATGTGAAGAAAAAAAAACTTTAAATCAAACTTCAATTGTTTTAATAACCCAAACATCAAAACCTTTTCCATTATAAAATAAACTATAAGATCTAAATTAAAGTGCTTGAAATTGAATTCTATCAATATCAATTAAAAAACAATAAAACACAAAAGTGATCAATTATTCCACCACATATTCATTTTCCTTGCCAATCAAAACTTTAGCATTCCATTCTGTGTCAAATAACTGATACCATTCCATCACATAAAGATCAATTATTTCAAACACACCCATACAAAACAGTAACTTTAATTTTCTTATATTCAAAATTGAGAAACCATGCACTTAAATCCTGACTTTTAAGGATGTTCCATGAAGAGAAAAAATATCCAATTAAAAAACAATAAAATATACAACCAATCAAAGAATTATCAATTATTCCACAGAATCCACTTTCCAAGCCAATATTCAATTAAAAAGAAAAAATATTCTTTGCCAATATTCAATTAAAAAACAATAAATATAGAACCAATCAAAGAATTATCAAATTTTCCACCACAAATCCATTTTCCTTGCCAATGAAAACAATTTATCAATATTCAATTAAAAAACAATAAATATAAAACCAATCAAAGAATTATCAAATTTTCCACCACAAATCCATTTTCCTTGCCAATGAAAACAATTTCTCAATATTCAATTAAAAAATATAGAACCAATCAAAGAATTATCAATTTTTCCACCACAAATCCATTTTCCTTGCCAATCAAAACAATAGCATTCCATTCTTTGCCAAAAAACTGAAACCATTCACCTTTGAAATCCTAATCATTCCACCTCATAGAGATCAATTATTGCAAACACACCCATACAAAACACTAGCATTAATTTTTGTGTACCCAAAATCGAGAAACTATGCACCTAAATCTCGACTTTTAAGGATGCTCTGTGAAGAGAAAATTGTTTAATCAACTTCCTCAATTTTAGGCCCGGCACCTGCAGATTCATATGCCCCACCAGGCATATCAGCACCAGCACCTTGGTACATCTTAGCAATGATAGGATTGCAAGTACTCTCCAGCTCCTTCATCTTGTGATCAAACTCATCAGCATCCGCAAGCTGGTTGGCATCCAGCCACTGGATTGCCTGTTCAAGGGCATCCTCAATCTTCTTCTTATCAGATGGATCCATCTTTGCTGCAACCTTATCATCTCTAATGGTGTTCCTTATGTTGTAAGCATAGTTCTCCAAGGAGTTCTTGGCCTCTACCTTCTTCTTGTGCTCTTCATCTTCAGCCTTGTATGTCTCAGACTCACGAACCATCTTCTCAATCTCCTCCTTATTCAATCTACCCTTGTCATTTGTAATGGTGATTTTGTTTTTCTGACCAGTGGTTTTGTTCTCAGCAGAGACATTGAGAATACCATTGGCATCAATATCAAAGCACACAGTGATCTGGGGAACTCCTCTGGGAGCAGGGGGTATACCAGAAAGTTCAAATTTGCCCAACAAGTTATTGTCCCTGGTTCTAGTTCGCTCACCCTCATACACTTGAATCAACACAGCAGGCTGGTTTTCTGAATAAGTAGAAAAGACCTGCTCCTTCTTTGTGGGGATGGTAGTATTCCTGGGGATGAGAACTGTCATAACCCCACCTGCAGTTTCATGCCCTAGTGAGAGGGGAGTAACATCTAGAAGCAACAGATCTTGCACTTTCTCATTGCCCTCTCCACTCAAAATAGCACCCTGCACTGCAGCTCCGTATGCAACAGCCTCATCAGGGTTAATGCTCTTGCAAAGCTCCTTGCCATTGAAGAAGTCCTGCAACAAGGACTGAACCTTGGGGATCCTAGTAGACCCGCCAGCGAGAACCACGTCATGGATGGAGTGTTTGTCCATCTTCGCATCCCGCAGGCATTTCTCAACAGGCTCCATGCACTTCCTGAACAAATCCATGTTCAACTCTTCAAATCTAGCCCTAGTAATGGTGGAATAGAAATCAATACCTTCATAGAGGGAATCAATCTCAATGGTGGTTTGGGCACTTTATGAAAGGGTTCTCTTAGCCCTCTCACAGGAGGTTCTGAGTCTCCTGAGGGCTCTGGCATTACCACTGATGTCCTTCTTATGCTTTCTCTTAAACTCCTGTACAAAGTGGTTCACCAATCTATTATCAAAATCTTCACCACCCAAATGTGTATCACCAGCAGTGGCCTTCACCTCAAAAATACCCTCTTCAATTGTGAGCAGAGAGACATCAAAAGTACCTCCACCCAAATCAAAGATAAGAACATTCTTCTCACCGACACTGGTAGCCTTCTTGTCCAGCCCATAGGCAATGGCAGCAGCAGTGGGCTCATTGATAATTCTCATAACATTCAACCCGGAGATGACGCCTGCGTCCTTGGTTGCCTGCCTCTGAGAATCATTGAAATATGCAGGAACAGTGACCACAGCATTCTTCACCGTGCTCCCAAGATAAGCTTCCGCAATCTCCTTCATCTTTGTTAAAACCATGGGAGAGATCTCTTCGGCTGCAAAATGCTTCTCCTCCCCTTTGTATGTTACAACGATGTTGGATTAATCGCCACCCCCTGCAATAAACTTGAAAGGCCATAACTTTACATCGCTCTTAACTCACGGATCAGAGAACCTCCTACCAATCAACCGCTTTGCATCTGCCATAACATAATAAACTGAAACTCATTTAGGAAACCTGCAAATTCTACATAAAGTACACTGTCATTTATCAATAAACCTGCAAATTCTACACAAAGTACACTGTCATTTATCACCCCAGAAACCTATAAGCTGAATTATGTCCACCCAAGTTCATATTTGATTCGAGAATGAAAGCGGAAATTAATATACATATACAACAATAAGCGGAGCGAAGGAATAAAATCCGAGTGAGAAAGAATAAACTGACCGAAAACGGTGTTGATGGGGTTGATGGCGACCTGGTTCTTGGCGGCATCTCCAATGAGACGCTCTGTATCAGTAAAAGCAACATAGAAGGGAGTGGTTCGATTCCCCTGATCATTAGCGATGATTTCCACCCTATCGTACTGCCACACTCCCACACACGAGTACGTCGTCCCCAGATCGATTCCGATCGCTGCTCCCTCGCCCCCCATATTAACACTCTCGCACACAGAAAGCAGCCAGAGGTAATTGAGACAAGGTAGAGTGGAACGTAAATGTACGCAGGCAATGCACGCCACACACAGAAAGCAGCCGGAGGTAATTGAGACGAGGTAGAGAAGCACCGGATTTTGTAGCTAGAGAAGCAACTTTGAGAAGCATATTTCCGTAGAATGTCATAACGAATGTTTAAATAGTGTCTACACAAACTTAATTCATTCTTTCGCGAAACTTCTTCTAAGGATTTCATAGTTGTACAAACCTATTTTTTTCTTTCCGGAAACTTCCTTTACCAGTTATCTGGGCTGTATTGATGTAATTTTTAACTGTTTCCATCTTCTATGGCATGACATGATATTTCATATGTTGATTTTTGACAATAAAATACTTCCGTTTATACCAATAACGTGTAATTAGTCTTGAAATACTTATTATCCACTACACATGGGTAGATATTCAAGAAAGAAGTGGGGAAACCCACCGATTTAAACATGTAATTAGTCTCGAAATATCTATGTTCCAGTTTAGATGGTATATATTATAGAAAGAAGTGGGTAGCACGCTTTTTTTATTTGTGTTTGTGATCAAAATACTTGTTATTCGAAATGAAGAACTATGTACTTTGTGTTTTTACAATGTGTATATTGTGGGCATGGAGACCTAATGCAACATCCTTGTTTTTAACTCTTATGTAATGATGTAAATCTGAATGATGAAAGGTTTGTAGGTTGAACAATTTGTATTTTTCAAATTATTAATATAAAATGCAATTCGCTTTGGCTAAGGCAAACATTGAAGAGAATGGGGACCTATGAATTCACCAGTGAGAAGGAAAGGGGGTTGTACTTAGCCTACTGGGGGAGCAGGGTGTTATTACATGACCCTAGCCTAAACTTAAGCCTAAAAGTGCTTTAATTATATTTAATCCTTAATACCTTTTTGATTTCCTTAATCCTTAATTATGTGCTTATGGGGAATTAGTGTATGGGAAGAGAAAAATTGGCCATGTAGCTAAAAGCATGCATGTAGGAAGAGCTCGATACTCTCATGCTGAGTTGGAGACTCACATGCTAAGTTAGGGGAGAATTTTCGATGGTCTACTGCACTGGTGAATGAATCGAGCTGTCTGGTTGGGGGTGTGGGTTCTGCAACCGTAAATTGACATTGTTATGAAATCTAAAGCCGATTTTTGGAATTCTTGGGCGTTGACTGCCATGTTGAACCCATATCATACTACCAATGAAATGGTGAATTATGTATGAACTTTCCTTGGTGGAATTCTTGGCATTGGTTGACAGTGTGGGTTGCACTGTCAAGGAAGATAATTGCATTGTTTACTATGGAATTGGTTGGTGTCAAGTTTCTAAAACTTAAGGAAAGAAACTATACTATTTGGGGTGAGGAATTGGTTGGAGCCAATATCCTTAGAATCCGGTAACCTGGAGAACTAATCATATCATTGATGTGGAACTGGTTGGTGCTAAGTTCTGAACCTTGGGAAAATAATTTACATTGTCTAGTGTGGTCTTGGTGTATGCCAAGTTAGAGGAGATAACCTGGTGAGGTATACCCTGTAATATATCTTATTTTTCTTGATAACCTTGAGCGTTCTCTGATTGAATTCATAGTCTTAGCTCGTGGGTGGTACCTTGCTGAGAGATATATGAGCAAGGCAGCTTACAGTTGGGTGGAGCATGCCTCACACACGGTTAGTTGCTCAAGTTATCATCTATTCAAATAAGTAATTGATGCTTTATATAAGATTTATTATTAATTGTATGAATTTGAATGAATGAATGACGCCTAAAGGTTTTGAATTGTTACCTGTGTTGAGTATATGGTTAAACTCTGAACATTATATTTTAAATTTTGCATAATCAATTCATGAACATTCTTATGTATGAGATAATGTGATGAATGCATATGAAACTATCTTATGCGGTTTATGTTGTCATCATCATTGAAAATTCATTGTGAAAAAAAGTACTTAACGGATTCTACGCCTCTACGAGCGATCACTTCCTATAGGAAGTCGTTTAATCCTGTTAGGTGAAACTATTTCCAGAATTATCTAAGTGTTGAGAACTGTCTATGACATGGACGTTCTTGCATCGAATAATTACATCATTGGGAATAATTTCTAATTGTTATTATATCTCCTTACATGAATGTTGGATGGATTATGTGATCGGAAGCCTTATTAGGTTGTCCATTGAAATTAAACTTAGGACTATAAGCTTAAGTTTTAATGTTATAACCTGAAGTCAAATAGTTGGTTGTTTAATACACTTATAAATTCCATAAGTTATCTTTGTTGGATTGGAGGTAGCTATTTGTATGATTATTTCCAGTCCAAATCCTATGCTTTAGTTTGTTTTTAAGAATTTGGCTAAGGTCCAAATCATTGAAGTAATCAGGGGCCAAAGTGTCATGTTTTGTCTTCTTTTCTGTAGTTGATTTTGAAGGGGTTTGTCAAAAATTAAATGGTGAAATGTAAATTGGGTAGAAGCATCGTCACTACCCAATATCGTCAACTTGATGTATTAGGGTATGTCAGTGCTGAGTGTAAACATGTTTAATTAATTAAATTAAGCAGTTAATCAAATTATCAGAGAATTCTAAGTGGAGAGTTGGTAAATGCCTTCCATATAAACAAACAAATTTTTGGAGCACGTACATGTGCTAGTACCCCGTGGACTCCATGGTAGGTGGAAACTGCTAAGTGTGAGTTAGTGTTGTAACAGGTACATTACACCTATTAATATATGATCGATTATAGGTTTTTAATACAACATATATTATTTTATATATACGTTATATAATAAAACATATATTATAAATACACTTACTCAATGATGATGGGGAGATAACAATGTTCATGAATTATGGTGTTGGGGATTCAATGAGGCTAGATAGGCAAGTAGAGCACCTCGCTCATGTATTGTGTGTTTCTCCAATGTGCATGTGATTTGCATGGAGACCTATTAACATATGATCTATTATGTGTTTTTACATACACATATTATTTTTAAATCAGATAAGTTATTTATTAAAACATATGTTATAAATACATTTATTCAATGATGATGGGGAGATAACGATGTTGATGAATAATGTTGTTGGGGAGTCGGTGAGGCTAGAGATGCAATGATGTCGTGGAGACAGTGACATGAAGGAGACACTTAATGATGAAATCATAGTATTGACTTAGGTAAGGGTAAACTTCATCCTTTTCTCTCACACAACGATTAATAGATTTGGGGTTAATATGGTTATATACTAAAATAACACATGTAAGTCTAATATTTTCCTAGTCAACCCAACTCATAAGTAATCATCTATTTATATTTTTGATTTTGACAATCACGCCTAACACACTTGCTCTAGTCCTCCTTATTGTTCTTTTTGCATGGTTTGACATTTTTGCTAGACACTATTTCTCTTCTTTAATTCTATGGTGTTTAAGTTTATGCTCCATTATCATGTCAATAGAGACCATATATATTAGGAAATACACAAACCATTCTTCTAAAAATATCACGTAAGAAACACAACTATATCGAAGAAGTACAAATGGTGCATTTATGAAAACATATATGAAATTATTATGGATAGTCTATAGTTTCATTGTTAATAATTGCACAGATAGATATGTACTAAACATGAAAGTCAACTATTTTGGGCTCATGTGGTGATTTGAAGTCAGGTGGAATGGACCTAGACCAAATAGATTATCTTGAGGGAAAGGCTCTTCGTCCTAGCTCTATATTTATGTTTAAAAAGGAACTATTGGAAGATTTGGAGGAGTTCCAAGGCCTAAAAGTTTGATATGGTCCGAGGTCTTCAAGTAAGTCCATTATTGATGGTTGGCTTGAATTAAGAGGTGAAGTGGATTGTTAGAGCGGTGAAACATGTAATACATTTATGGTTGAGGATTGATAGATCCTATTGCCATGTTGTTCTCTCTACAAGCAAACCTTAGTCTAGGATGTTATCCCTTTGAGTGGAACTTCTTGCTTTAGATAGGAGGCCCAAGGTTTCATGATTTGGTTGAATTGAAGTAAGAGGTGAAGTGGATTGTTTGGGGGGTGAACCATGTAATACGTTTGTTTCCAAGGATAGAGAGATCCTATCAACGTGTTGTTCATTATACAAGAAAACCCTTGTCTAGGGTGTTATCTCCTTGAGTGGATCTCCTTGCTTTAGATAGGAGGCCCAAGGTTTCATGATTGGTAGAGGATTTGGAAACTATTTGTTAAAGACCCGAGGGAATAAGGATTATTGGATAATGGGGAAGGGGATCCTATTGGAAAGAATAGGACACATAAGTTCATTAGATAAAAAAAGCACCGTGTTAAAATGTTTTTGGGTGGAAATGTTGGAATGGAGGTTGTTTCCTGATGTAAGGAAGGAAAAATAAGTTCATTAGATAAAAAATGCACCATGTTAAAAACAAATTAGGTGGAAATGTTGGAATGGAGGTTGTTTCATGATGTAAAGTCGTACTATCGAAACATAAAGAAAACTAAACTCAAAATATGAATATTTAAAATAAAATAAAATATAAGTAATACTCATATACTAAAATCCACTTTCAAATACACTCCTAGAGAATCATGTTCATACAGGACTTAAGTATAAATTAACTTGGCTTACTAAAGCAATCCTATAACATTCCATTGATTTTGTACTAGAAATTAACACAAGGAAAATAAACAATTTTGTTCTTGAGGTTCATACTCTTAACCTACTCATCCACATAGAATACATCATCAATTAGTAACTATCATATGCTCATTCATGAGATTAACCGGATTTCCATAATAACTTTACATAAATTCCAACCAACGTCTCTAATATGATCCAAGAATTAGTGCAACTAGTCCTTATGTGGACTCAAATATCCCCACAAAACTTTGACAGTCGAGGTTAAATTCAATATCTTGAGTGAGGTCTTTTGTCCAATACTTATCTGAAGAGATAATGTTAAATTGGGGGTTCAAACATTCAAAAATTAACATACTTAACTACAAATTCATAATGCTAGGATCCTCTCCTACAATTCATAATGTTGGATCCTCTCCTACATAGCTTCATTTTATGGTTTAAGTATTTCATCAAATACTTGGCACATATGCCCAAATCACTATAATTTTAGGCATACGACTTCTACTAATGTTCATGACGTGTAATAATAAATATTTTAGATAATAAATAATGTCTATCCACTATAAACAATCAGAGACATATCCCAATTTGACTCACATTAAAGGAATTCAACCCACTTCCCATGTTAATAACCCTTAGACCCAATTTTACCTAAATTCAAACTCATAAATGATAATTCCAATTCAATTCAAATTAAGGGTCATAAATTAAATAAACAATATGGAGCATACTAAAATTTAATATCAGTAGAACATTGATGCCTAAACCAACTTTTAAGTGATTTCTTCATTGCTACTTGACATACTTACCATAGTACTTTTCTGGTTGAGGAGTTTCGTCAAACACTTGGTGTACAACTGTTTATACAGCACTTGGCATGCAAACATTTAAACCAACAATTAATACATAGAGATCTATAGAACCTATGGGTAAAATATTATTCTTTAATTTTTCAGAGAAGACACAAAGAAAAATAACTTGAAGTTTTAGATAGAAAATCCCCATAGGGTGTTTATCGTTTTCTAAAATTCTCCTAGATCTCAAAATTGGGTTGTGATTTTTTTTTAATGAGAATCAAAGTGGGGGTGCCATAGTCTAATGGTATGGATACTCCCTGATGTTAGTCTAAAATTGAACATAAAGGTCCATAAAGTCGCTTTCTTAAAACAAATCAACATAACAACTCATTCAAACTTTTTGAGAAACAGTGGGTATGCAAACCCCAATTGTTACCATACCAACAGGATAACGACCCAGAATTAAAATCTTAGCTAAATGCAACCAATTAATGTTTTCCCATCCATATTCATCAAGCATATCATGCATTAAGAGGTTACCCTTTTCCATAAATGTAATTTTGTACATTATGGAGTTTTATCAAACATTTGGCACACATTCTTTCAATTTTCATAATGAGATAAATAACTATTAGATTTATTTCCAAGGTAAAGATATCTTAACCTACTTCAAATACAACACAAAATACCAAAATTGTGCATGATAAGAAATCTAAAACTACCATAGAAGTTTACCCTCTTCCACACAATTTGTCAACCAATTGACCAGTAAACTTCCAATGACCACCATACATGAAGGAAACAGGTTGGGGCAACATAAAGAAGAAGAAACAGAGAAAAAATTTAAATCTAGTAGCATATTCCTTTTTCTATATTTTAACCTTTGCATATAAATTTACTTCCATAGATTCCATACTGACTATCCGATTACTTGAAATGTTAGCTAAAATGAAATATACCAAATTCTCAATAATTAACCATAGATTTATACTATTTTTAGATAACATCTTAGAATAATTCTTGAAGAACTCATAAATTATTTAAAATTGATAAATAACACAATGTATCAAAATTGAACAAAATGGAAAATTTACATAAAATCCCGTTGATTTGATCTCTCGAACAACTCCACTTGACAACTTCCAAGACCAACCAATTTTCCACCAAACCTTATCCAAGGAGAACCTCTCCCCCTAAAACTCGTGAGTTGTATGAGCTCACAAATAGTACCTAGATGCAATAATAGAGAGCTAACATGCAATTTTAGAAAGATGATTTCCTCTTCCTTTCAATGCCACTCAAATCTAAATCAACCAAGCTAAGCAAACCTGGATATCTAGTTCAAAAATTCTAGAGCCATTTCAACATCACCTAGTTACTCTCCAAGTCCACCCCCATAACATGGGAGGTCCTTATGTATTTATAGTCTTTGAGAGGGGTGACTCCTCACCCTTTCATGCAATTTTTTTTAATTGAAATATTTTGTATTATCCACCACCCTCCCCTGAGGCGGCATTCCCACATTTTTAACTTTTTGTTAATTAACTAATTATCCTAATATTCACCACCCCTATGTGTCATTTTTAGGTAATTTCATATTATTCATTAATTCATAATTAAATATTTCATTTTTCATTAAAATAATATTAAAGTTAAAATCCTCTCAAAAGTGGATAAATTTTGGAATTAAATTAATTCAAGGTTTAACCTAGGTGGGATTACGTAGCTGATTTATGCCCTTGAGTGGTGTTTTTCTAATGGAGAATAGGGATTCTGCACCCCTATTGTGTGTGTATCCAAACTTATTAGGACTCCACACCCTTGCCTTATACTTAGGACTCCACATCCTAGTAGATTCAAGACTCCATGCCTTGATCTATTCCATAGATCCAAGACTCCACACCTTGATCTTTCAAAGATTTAGGACTCCAACCCCAAATATTTGCATGGATCCAAGACTCCACATCTTCATATTCCATGGATTTAGGAATCTGCGCCTTCACCTCCATGGATTCTCATCTACTCTTCCTTGAATCTCCATGTTTCCCCCAAGGTACTACTTGTGAGCCCATACCCATCTAATGTTCTTGTTGGCGAGGTATTGTTTCCTAGAAGTGCACACATCATAATATCATAAATTAAGAGCATCAATTGCAATTCATAATGAATTAACTTAATCACATTTTACCCAAGTGTGTACATGAACTTCCTGGTCATTTCGAATCCGAGCATTGTTGTGGGCTAGTAATGAAGTTCCCCACCAATCTTTCTCATTACAAGGTTAAGTATGCATAATCATATAAATCATGTATCATCAACATGATCATAATCATCTATTTGTTTCACACATTAATGATAATCCATATACCACTATCGTATATCATAATACATGTCATTAATTGGATGCATAAAACGAAACATACATATAACATGTACTTAATAAAAATCGATCCAGTACACACAATTAGAGATATAATCACGCATAAGAAAATATGCAAACATGTATATAATATATGTATATATATTTGTGTCCACCAGTAAAGTGACCCAAGTAGATCTATAAAATATAATTTTGGCATGCATGGGGTGATAACGTATGACCATGATATCCACATTCATGCTATAGCTCTCATAATACCTCCTCAATACTAAACATCTATATGTAAAACTCAATATTTCCATTGATTCCTACAAATAACTTCCCATTAAATGTGGTGAGATTGTATACAATATTTTTTTGTTTTCGTCTCAATACAAATGGAAAATGATCAAATTGACTTGTCTTAATGGTAAAGACTATATGGATTTTCTCTATTTCATTGTTCACTGGTAATGCTAATCCTTTTGAACATTAAATAACCCTTCAAGATAGTTCGCTTTCTTATCTTACTAAGAGATAGCTTCTCAACGTTGTAGCCAATGTCCATCATGCTTATAGCTTCTCAACGTTGTAGCCAATGTCCATCATGCTTGCATTGCATATGAGAGATATAAATTGTGCTAGGTGGTTGTCCTTGCTTTGCCAAGTTTGATACTTAACCATGGATAAGTTTCGTTCTTATCATTTTTCTATGTTAAGTTGATTTATCTCCCTTGAAATCCTTTTCTAGCGCAAGTGTACCTTTTTGGTTAAGCATTGAATTTATGTTGATTACACCATTGGTCTTGGTTTTGTCAAAATGCCTTAATTCAAATTTTGAAATTGCTTCATCGCATGAGACAAAAAGATAAAATTACTTATCTCTTACCTTTAATAGCAATTATGCCCTAACGATTGTGTACCATGTATTTCCCTCGAGTTTTGACTTCTAATTCTTGAAGACATAAAACTTTTTATTTTCATCAACATTTATGTAACCTGGCATGGCATCAATGATATTATCTCCTATAAGTAAAACATGATATTGGATTTTATCGTCTAGAAACCATAATAGCATAATTCGAATACGAATACGATTTGATATGGAAAAAATACGTAATGAAAAAATCTAGTACGAATAAAATACGGAAGTAGAATGCTTACATATAATACTTTTAATCAAATATTCACAAATACACCATCAATGTTATATAATACTTTTAATCAAATATTCACAAATACATCATCAATGTTCATACACATTTATATAATGAAATCAATCGTTTATTTAAAATACAAAAACATAAAATCTCAACAACGTGGAATAGGTTAGTGTGAGAGACAACAAGTAGTTATTAATAATTATTTTAATAATATAGTATTGAATTGAATGGTATTTTTGTTTTATAATGTTCAAGTAATTAAAGTTCTTTTTTAAATTGTTTTGAAAAATTTAATTGTTCACTAGTAAAAATCTATATCCGTATTACACTTACACCAAATATTCGACAAATTCGAATTGTTCCGAATTTCCGTGCAGGAACTACCAATATGGCTGAATTATGCTACTATGCTAGAAACCACTTGTATAAGACCACTACCTTTCTTAGTTTCTACAACATTTGTTTCCTAATCTTTTCTCACTTCCTCTATCTTGTTTATTTTCCCCATCAACTTTGACAATACTTGAATTCTCTTTCATTTCTATACCAATCCTTTCAACAAAAACCTTTTTATTTGAAGAAGTTAAAAATCTATGAGCAAAAATCCTCTATTGTAACTCATCACCATCCATACCATTAGTACCGTTGTATTTCTATATTTTGGAAGAATCTATCTCATTATCATCTTTGAGTGTAAATATTTTTCTAGTTGATTGTTTTCTCTTTTCATTAGACACTAAATTCATATTTTTAACATTACCTTGACCCTTCTGCATATATTCGTCTTCATCCTGGAAGTAATTGTTTGTGGGTCCATTCCTTTCCTTAACACAAACAACAGTTGTATTATATCCATCTCTATTTTTTTAAGTTAATGCCATGTTGTTGTTGTTGTTGTTGTTTTTCTCTATATTCAATATTGAGTCTATGTTGTTATTAGATATATTATGATCCTTTGTGATGTTCTGAATTCCATGCTTATTGAGATGATATTGAATCTCTTGCAATTTAAGTTTATATGGTTGATTGGGTTCCATTAATGACACTCTAGATATATTTACTTCTCAATTTAACCATGTTGGAGGTGGCGTAATTGGTGGTTGATTAATATGGGTAAGAGAGGATTTAGGTTATCCTTTGATTGTCTCAAGAGAGTTGGCATGGAAGTTTCTATCCTTTTAAATGAATTCTTGAGTTCCTCAACATTGTTTTCAATATTTCCCATTATTTTATTCCCCTCATCTTTATCCATTTAGGCATTAAATCAGTGTTGTTCCTTGATTTAAACATTTGGAATTTCAATTTATCAGGTCAACTCTAAAGTTATAAGAAATTTATAATATCTACATTGTCGTACAAATTAATTCATTGAAATTTTATGGAATTTGGTGTTATATGGACTACCATTGATGATGGCGTTACACAAAAAATGGTGTTTTACAATTGTATGGAGGTTGTATGGATTGAATTGTATAGAATTCAATTCAACTTATGAATTTTGGGTTGAATGATGATTATGTCTTATAGATAAAGACATTTATGGTCAGAATGTAGGGATTGCTAGTGGTTGTGAAGCAATCAATGACTAGGCATGATGGTGAATTGGAAAGAAGTGATGGAAACTATGAGTAAACGAGGGAATGGGTAGTCACACAAGCACCAATTGACCCATGCATGTATGTTGACTATAGTTTTCACCTTTTTCCGGCCATTGGAGGATGTATAGAATGGTGCTGATGCAATGACTGATTGGACCCAATGATTTTTCCCAAGGTAATGCTCTGAAGCATAAGTAAGAATCACAAATGGTGCTTTTACAAATAGCGCAAATATATATATATATTCCTTGAAAAAATCATGTATTTCATTCAAGTTGAAAGAAAGATACATTCTTCAAATGCATTAAGCATTTAGAGAGAGGTACTATGTTCCTTGTGGATGAAAGCATGAAACTCAATTAGTTTTTCGTGGAAATCATATGGGAGATTGGGATTTCAATATTTTTCAATCAAAAAAGAAAATCGACCGATCAATTGTAACTAACTTTCAATCAAAAGGTAAACCTAATGAAAAATGCCAACTTAACGTAAAAATTTGTAATTACTAGATTCAATCATAAATTGTCGGAAAAAAATGTTTGTCCAAAATCTATTTTGGATCAAAACTTATTTTTGGTTGAAAAAGTATTTATATATAATTTTATTTTGCAAATGAACAAATTCATTTGCAAATTTTCACTTTTCAAGATTATATGTTAGTTAGGTTGTTGTTATGTCAGACTATTAGTTAGTTGGATGTTGGCTCTATTGGTGTTAGCTTAACTCTACTAGTGTTGGTTGGGCTCTATTGGTATTATATTGCCTTTGCTAGTGTCGTCTTGTCTCTAATAGTGCCAGAATGACTTTGCTAGCGGTGACTCGGCTCTATTGGTGTTGTCTTGGATTTGCTAGTGTTGTCTAAGCTCTATTAGAGTTGTCTTGCTCGACCACTGTTGTCTTAGATCATAGGTAATTTACAGTGCTCATTTTGTTCTAAAATGAATATAGGTTAAGATGATGAATTATAGTATCAATTGCAATGTAAAATATTATAAATAGAATAGTGTAATTTTATATTTTTATTTATCAGAAAATATTGTTCTCTCGGTATTTTAACAATAATGAGAAAAATAACATCACTCCATAAGCATACTTTATTTTTATTCATAAATATTATTACCAAGACCCAAGAGATATTTACCATATAGAATTGATTCAACATGTGTCGATATAAATACCTCTACTAACAACCCCCAAAAAAGTAATTTCATTAAGTAAAAAATGAAATTACATTTTAATGATGTCTATCCGTATCCATTGATTTCTTCCTACTTCTACTTCAACAAAAAACCTTCAAACTATTTTGCACAACTGTTTACATCACCCTACTATAACATGTTTTCATTTTCTTGAAATGATAATTCATAGTGTTCTAAATTAGTTTAAAAGCAATAAAAATGTACTTTTACATATTATTACAACTTTTACAAAAAATAAATGAAAAATTACAACATTAAGTCATCCCAACCAACCATCATATATGAAGATATCAAAATTAAAAGAGAAGGAAATATAACCACAATTGTAATAGATATGCATTATATCTTAAAATGCCTTTGCTTATGACATAGATTCCTGTAATAGATATGCATTATATCTTAAAATACATTTGCTTATGACATAGATTCCTATAGGAATTCATTAATTTATTCTTACCTCCACTTCAACAAAAAAAATCATGAAATTGTTCTATGTAACTACTTACATCACCCTACTATAACATGGTTTCATTTTCTTCAAAATATGGATCATATTGTTCAGAATCAGTTCAAAAAATGATAAAAAATGTCATTTTATATATCATTATAATTTTTTCAAAATATATTAAACTTACAACATTTTTTTAAAATGCCTTTGCTTATGACATAGATTCCTGTAATAGATATGAATTATATCTTAAAATACATTTGCTTATGACATAGATTCCTATAGGAATTCATTAATTTATTCTTACCTCCACTTCAACAAAAAAAAATCATGAAATTGTTCTATGTAACTACTTACATCACCCTACTATAACATGGTTTCATTTTCTTCAAAATATGGATCATATTGTTCAGAATCAGTTCAAAAAATGATAAAAAATGTCATTTTATATATCATTATAATTTTTTCAAAATATATTAAAATTACAACTTTTTTTTTGTAAACTAGTAGTAGATCCTTATATTATCATCCTCAAAATATACAGAGACACAAGTATCAAAACATACAGAGTATCGGGTCCTCTCTTCATGGAGAAAACAAACCCATAAAAAGTATGGAAAGGTATCATAAGAACTATACTGTTATCTAGAGAACCAGAAGTGATATGAAACAAAAAAACTATCATAACTACCTATGAGTAGACCCAAAAATGATCTGAGTAAAAACCTGTTTAAACCAGGAGAGAGGCCAGAAGACTAGCATAGCTTAATTGTTTTGATAATCCGGCTGAATGGGCTGAGTGGTTGGATCTTTAACCAGAGTGATGCCTAAGCGATGAGCCAGATGTTGCTGGTTGTAAAGAACCAGCTTCAGCATATCGTTCAACTCATCCTGTTGCATTAAGATCTCCGCCTGCGCCTCGTTGCGGTCCGTTAAGGCCTTTCCCAAGACTAGCTTGTGGGACCAGAGCATGTCAAGGGTTTCTTGATAAAGAGTTGCTCTACCCGTTTCTAGGGTCAGGATCAAGCTCGGAAAATTCCTCCCGAATTTCCTCGTCTGTAAGACATCTGCGAGAGACCATAACATCCTCCTCAGCATCTTGAATCCCAGCCTTCGCCTGGGTAGGAATCATAGAGTGATATTTGCGAGCTTTATCCACAATGTCTCTCATGACACGAAGGGGGGGAGTGGAGGAAGAACCACTAGGAAGCTGCGCATTACACTGCTAGGTGGCCTGGTGGGTGTGGATTCTTCTAAGGGGGGCCATAACAATGAAAACCAGTGGGACGAACACAGAGAGATCACAACAATAATTCCGAGATCCAGACGCTGAGAAGACACGGGGAATGGGACAGAGACAAGGGCCGACTGGAGTATCAAATTGAAAGAAAATGAAGGTGGAGCCTTTTCTGAGAAGGGCTATAAGTCGAGCGTTTGCCGACCTATTGAAATGCTGGCCGAGGCACCATGAAAGCCTGGCATGATTGCTGGAGGTGCAAGTTAGAACAATGATGGCTAAAAGACTATGCCATTGATCATAAATCGTATGAAGAGTCATAGCCATAACTCTGAGCGAGATGAGAGCTGCAAACTTCACCCGAGATCGGACATTCCCCATGCTGATGCCATTAAGCTCACAACAGGAGGTCGAGCTTCGTACAGAGCAGGCGATGAGGTAATAATAGCTAGTCATTATACTCAGTGGACGTGGAGGGAAGATGCAGATGGGTTGTCTCGTGGGGAGGCAGATGGCAGGCGCTCGTGGCAAAGGGCGGGAGCTCAAGGCAGGTGGCAGGAGCATGCAGAGGAGCGGGCGTATGGATGCAGGTGGTGACCGAGCTGGAGGCCCGAGGTTGTAGGCTGCTAGTGGCAAGGCTCGTGTCCTGCGGGCCCATGTCCGAGCTAGATGGAAAAATTTGCACTCGCTGTGGGGGGATTAAAATTACAACATTAAGTCAGTCCAACCATCCTATAAATTAAGATATTAACAATGCACACCTATAATACATATGAAGTACATCTTACAATACCTTTGTTTATGTAGAAGCCTATTGATATTCATTGATTTCTTCCTACTTCTACTTCAACAAAAAATATTCAAACTATTCTATATAACTGCTTACATCATCTTGCTATAGAAAGCTTTCATTTTCTTTAAAAAAAAGAGATCATAGTGTTCTAAATCTATCATAAAACTAATAAAAAAGTCCTTTTACATAGAATTATTACTTTTCAAAAAAACAAAAAAAATTACAACATTGAGTCAATCCTATCATCCTATAGATTCATATATTAATTGTACTATACTTAAACCCATAAATTCAGAGAAATGATAGAAAAACACAAGGGAGAATAGATAAAATAGATAGTTGTGTTCACTTGTCTCTTCAAGGGTGAAACCTCCAAGAGAAAAGCTCCAAATACAATGACAATTCTTCCCTCACATTACATAACTTACTTCTCTTTATATATTTCTTAAATAGCCAAAGGCCTAACTATTTGTGGTCTCGTTATTAATGAGAGTTAACCACCTAAGGGATTTTATTCAATAAGGAAGACACTTTTACATTAAGACACTATCCACTAACTCCTAATGGGCCTTATTGTTCGACTACAGAGGATATCTCCATGAGATTGAACACCTTGAGCAACCGCTCACACAAATATATCACAAATCAGTACACTGATTTTTTTACGTGGATTGAACCCTGAAAGAGGGAAACACTCCACGACCCCAACCAAATAGCCACTTGAAGCAATATTATTATGCAAAAGAAAGAATGTTACAAATGAGCTTCTCATAATTGATCAACTAGTAAATGACCCTCCATGCTCTTTAAATAGAGATCATGGACCAATTGGGTGTTAAGCCACGATCAATGGTCATTAAGATCGAGGAGAAGTTGAACCATTGGTTCACTCTATGTCAAGAGAATATTGTGACCATTTGATTACATATTTACAAATGCATGCTAAAGAAACACATTTTACCTAGTATATATATTATAACAAGTTGATCTTAACTAAATCCTAAGTGTTTAAATATCCTGACATCCCCCCTTAAGAACAACTTGAGGTAGGATTGAAGGATTTACAAAAGTGACAATTATAGGAGAAGGAAGGAGGAATTAGAGCCTATTCCCCCTTAATGAAAAATTCCTAAACTCCTAACATAGATCGAAGTTTAGAAAACTTCGCTTCTATAAGAGACTTTGTGAAGATGCCTACAACTTGATCATCTGTAGGGAAAAAGAGCACTTCAAGAACGTGATCATAAACAAGCTTTCTAATGAAGTGCATATGTAGCTCAATGTGTTTTCCTAATTTTGAATTGGATCTTTGGTGAGCTTGATGCTACTTTGATTGTCGCACCGAAGGGGAGTCGAATGCTGCTGCTCGAATCCAAACTCTCAAAGAATCTATTGAAGCCACAAAGATTCATGACAAGCATTAATTGCGGCTCAACACTTTGCTTATATTGAAGAAAGATCAAGAGATTGTTGTTTCTTACGACCATAGTGATAGGTCCAGAACGAATATTGAAAACATAACCTGCAGTATACTTTTGATCATCAAGATCGTCATCCCAATCTGAATCAGTGAAACCAACTAGCAAAGGAGTCCCCACTAAACTGTAATGAATCCCAAACTAAACTATACCCTGAATATATCGAAGTATCCTTTTTGCTACTCTCTAATGGATTTCATGGGGTGTTTTACTATAGTGGGAAACAAGACCAATGGCAAAGGAAAGATAAGGACGGGTGAGTAAAGTATAAGATACTACCAACAAGTTGACGATAGAAGGTGGCATTTACATCGAGTGAAGTACAAGTGGTAGAAATTTTGACTCTAGACTGGAAGGGAGATGGGGATGGTTTACAATATTCCATGTGAAAGCGATGAAGAAGGTCACAAGCATACTTAGAATAAGAAATAAATATCAATTCTTTGGTTTGCAAGACTTAACCCAAATGTCCTAAGCCGGTCATTTCAAATTGTTGCTTAAGACTGGATTTCACATGAGTTAAAAGTTTATGGTCACTACCAGTAAGAATAAGGTTATCAACATAAACAAAAAGGATGATGAGATGGTTTCCTACTTTCTTTGTATAAACATTGGGGCTAGAATGACATCTAGAAAAACAGTTTCAAGGAGAAAGCTATCCATTTTGGCATACTCGGCTCGAGGAGCTTGCTTAAGGCCATAAATAATTTCTTAAGACAATAGACAAGGAAAGAGTCATTTTGAACATAGATAGGAGGTTTTTCCATGTAATTTTCTTCCTGCAAATCCTCATGCATGTTTGAAATCAGATCACAGGCTGATCATAATATTGAATAACACTTCTCACACAAATTGCTAGTCTAGAATTGTCAAGAACACTGAAAATCAGACTCAGAATTATGCACAATATTAAACTGTATATAATAAATGTACATCATCCAACCATGTACCATCCAGTGGCTTCAAATATATAGAGTTACATCAGAGAATCGAATTTCTATGGAGGCATTCGAATTGGTCACAAAAAGCAAGCGTACTAAACTAGTTAAAACCCCCAAGGTAGAAACATCTCTCTCCAACTCACTCAAGATGCTCATGAATTGGATAAAAACATTTTGGAATGTGAAATAGAATGAAAATGGAAAAGGATGATATATTTTGGAGAGAAAAAGAGGCAAGGTGTGTTGGCCACAAAATCTAGCAACTGCCAAAAGCACTGGAGAGCCTAGCTTTAGTCTTATCCATCCAAAAGCAATGAAAAAGCTGTCAAAGCAATGAAAAAGCATGATATGTGCCCTTTCCATTATGGATATCCAGTAAAGCAAGAAGGATGACCATGGAATCGCTCAAGTGGATAAGGATGGCATGTGGTGGACCTAGGAAAGCAAATAAGTGGTCAAAACATAGTAAAACTACCTAGGAAAGTAATAAAAATGAATAATTATTATATCCTAAGTATGAATATGGATTTTAATGCTCTAAAACCCTCCCTTAAGCTTGAATGTATGTGACAAAAATATCATAAAATTTAGGGCCCAACAACAAAGGCTTGGTCACCCTTTACATATTGTTGTCCAAAAAACAAGGAAATAGGGAAAACCTCATGGGACAAAACTCTCCCTCAAAATGGACAAGAACAAAAATTGAAACCTAATATTTCACCTCATGTTCAGGCACTCCAAGCAGAAACTTAAGATGGCTGAAATTCTTCTCTGTGAAGGATTTAGTGAAAATGTCAGTAGTTTGCTCAGCAGTGGGGAAATACTGCAAAACAATCAATCTCTCATGCACTAGACTCCAGATGTAGTGCATGTGCACTTAAATGTGCTTGTTTATTTGTCTGAGTACTGTATCTAAGGATATCCTTATAGCACTCTGATTATAAACCCAAAGAATAGTGGGAGTGCTAAAGTCAATCCGGAACTCACCAAGAATTCCTTGCAACCAGATGCATTGAGTAGCTGCATTCACTGCTCCCCGGTACTCTGCCTCTATTGAAGAGAGTGCAATTGCACTTTGCTTTTTTCTATACCAGCATATAGGACCTCCTCCAAGCATGAATACAAACCCATAAGTGGAATTCCAGTCTATGCTATCTCTAGTCCCAATCTGAGTCAGAAAATGCTACTAGATCTAATGATGAATTGCTAGCATAGTGGATCCCATGTGTCTTGGTGCCTTGTACAAAGTGCAAGATTATTTTGCATCCCTCCAATGGAGCTCATGTGGCTGATCCATATACCTTTCAACATGACTTACTGCATATTCCAAATATGGTCGGGAGTGAGTCAAGTACAACATGATTTCAACTAGTTTCATGTAGAGAGTGTTGTTCACCAAGGGTGTAGAATCCCCTTCTTCTAGCCTGAATCTTGAAAGGAAAGGAATATTTGAAGCATTACATTATGCCATATTGAATCTTTTAACATATCATAATCATATTTATACTGACATACAATGATTCCATTGGGTGACTAAGTGATCTCAAGCCCTAAAAAATGCCTGAGAATCCCCAAGTCTGGCATGGAGAAAGATTGATGCAAAGCTGTCCTTAGTGATGAAATTTCTTCAGTGAAACTTCTTGTGATTAGTAAATCATCAACATATAATACTATAATCACAATATTACCATTGATGTGCTTTAGATACACATTCAGATCATATTTTCACAGGTGAAAATCTTTTGTCACGAGGAAATGGTCCATTTTTGCATACCAAGCTCTGGAAGCTTGCTTGAGTCCATACAGTGATTTCCTTAGCCTACAAAAAAGTGATGGATCTACAACATAGCATTCAGGTTTCTACATATAGATATCCTCCTCGAGATCACCATGAAGAAAAGTAGACTTCGCATCCATGTGATGAATTTCCCAACACTTTGCTACTACAACTGACAAAACTAGTCAAATAGAGTCCATTGTTTCCACTTGGGAAAATGTCTCATTATAGTCCAGACCTTGGATTTGTGAAAATCCATTGGCCACCAACCTTTCTTTGTTCTTGAATTCATCAGAATCAATGTCCATATTATTCTTGTAGATCCATTTTCATCTTACTAGCTTTCTTCCCGGTGGAAGCTTGACTAGCCCCCAAGTTCCATTCTCCTGCAAGGAGTGGAACTCCTCATCCATAGCAGACCTCCATATTGGATATTCTGAGGCTTCTTCATATGTTTGAGGATCTGATTCAATCATGAGAAAACATTTCTCATCAATATTTGGATCCCTCACTGAAAGTACATTCTCATATTGTGACCTTGTCTTCCTAGGATCCTGAGGATTCCCAACAAGTTCACCAGCAGCTTCTATGTTTTTTGCTTCCTGCTTTGGCCTTTTTAGTGAGCTTGGGTCTGTAATCATATTATAAACATCAGCATATGAATATTCATCATCAGAAGCTGCATTCAACTCTTCATTTTCTTCTTCTATTGGTGGTTGAGAAGACTCTCCAATCTCAACTCCTTGTAGGGTCTCTTCCTCAAAATGAACACGTATTTCTATGAATGCTTTGTGGGTGATCAGATCAAGAATTTTGTACCCCTTTGAGTCTTTTGAGTATCCAACAACAAAAAAATGGCCTACTTTGTGGCTCCAAGGCCCTTCTCTTCTTGGATGGCACTCTAGCCCAAGCCTTGACACCAAAAATCCTGAAATGTGTAATTTCAGGATTCTTACCACACCAAGCTTCATGAGGGGTAAATCCTTTCAATTATTTATGTGGGGCTATGTTTTTTATGTGGGATGCACATTTGATTGCTTCATCCCACAAATTTGGTGTTAAATACCTTTCTTCTAGCATACAAGTTTCCCTCTCATTAAGAGATCGATTCTGTTGATGTATATGTAACTTCAGAATGTATTTTACCCATGTGTATTGTATTCCTATAGAGATGTTATTATTCATATATACGAAAGTGTTTGTATTCCTATTGAGATTTTATTATTCCTCTATACGGAAGTGTGGTCATTTATATTGTAAGTGTCGTAACTTATACTTGATGGGTTATTAGACCACCTTGATGGGGTCAGCCCTGTATGAGTCATGTGGGTAAATGGGTTATTAGACCGCCAAGTGTGGGGTCGGCCCGGATTAAGTTAACCATGGGTTATGAGGCTAAGATAGACTAGTCGGCCACATTAGTTTATTGGGTAGGACAAGACAAGTATAAATAGAGATCGGGAGATCTCTATTTGATCACTCATTACACACACTTTTCTCATTCGGAAAGTGGCACACTTGTGAGGAGGAGGATCTGCTGCTAGGAGAAGACTATCTCTTGTACTTTGGTTGTATCATTGCTCTTTCTATCTCTGAGGAATTTGTGGGGTTTTTCACCTTCTTGGTTTTCCCCGGTGAAACTCTGTGTCTCTTGTGTGCCTGCATTATTATGTCCATGATTGATATGTTGTACATGTTATTATCTCAGTTAAGATCTCAGATCAGATTGAAAATTCTAAAAAACTAACATGGTATCGGAGCTATCCTGAAAGAAGGCATGGTATGGAATGTATGATACTTGTTGCACTTGCGGTGCTAGGGCTTGATATAGAAAAAACCAGTCATTGTAGCACTTTCGCTATAAATCCATTTTGGAAAAGTTTTCGGATCTGAAAATTTTACAGGTCGAATATAAGATCCCCATGTACCTTGTGTCCAAAGGAAAACTTTTAATTCATTGTACTTTGTGTTTAATGATCTGTACAATCTAGGGTTTCTTCCTCTTCAAGATCTGAGTCATAAACAGGTGACCTAGGAAAAAAGGTCATAACTTGGGCTAGGAAGCTCCAAATGAAATTTCGTAAAATGTGACAGGTAGGGAACAGACTATACTTTCATAGGCGAAGGTTCAGAGGCCAAAAGTGAACCAGTGATACGTGGAACTCTGTACAAGTTCTCTCTCCTGTTTTATCCCATAAACAGGTCACGTTGTGACACTTGGAATAAATCTCTCTCAGAGAATCCAATTGAGGTCAGACTTGTGGGGTTGGAAATATGACAGGTCAGGCTACCATAGGTAGAAGTTTCAGACCCGGTGGATTCGTAATTTCGGAGTTACACCAGAAACAATCAGGTGCATATTTCTGTCAAAACAGAATTGGATTTTGAGCACCTTCATTCATGGGTCCGAGAATTAGTGTTTTGGAGAAAGTTGGTATTTTTGTAATCGGAGACCACGATTGAATGATACTCATCAAAATCAAAATTTAGAGACCAAGATCAAATTTTTTGGTTGGGAAGAAGGCCGGGCTTGATCAAACCCTAGTTCGGGACTTTGATCGAAAAAGTGGAAAATTAGGGCTTCTACAAAAGTTGAAATTTTTTAAGTCTGTGACCACAGCTGGAAGCTCCTCAGAAAAATAGAAGTTTAGAGCTTTGGATTGAACCTTTTGGTTGGGCAGAAGGGTGGGCTTTATCAAACCCTAGTTCGGGATCTTGTCCAAAAGATCCGGAAGTTTCAAAGGCAATTTTGAGGGGTGAAACTTTGCAGTTTTCAAATCCTGAGTATACTAGCTTGATAAGCTCATCAAGGCGCATCTTTCTATCCTTTCAGAAGTTTGAAATTCAAAGTTTGAATTTTTTAGGGTTTCTCTGACAAACCCTAATCCAGCTCCAGATCCAGTTTTTGCAAATCAAGTGGATTGGGTTAATCCTAGAAGAGAATGGATTGGTCACTTGCATAAGTAAAGAAGTTCCCGCTTCAAAGGGAGATAAGGCTAAGGCCTTACATAAGAAGATTACAAGCAATCTCGATATGTATGACGTATCCAGGTATGTTTTGAGATCTTTTCATGATTAAGTTTGTCTTCATTAAGGTTAGTACAATCTTGATTAACTTTAGACTTGTCATATCACCTTAATAAAATTATGAATGCACGATAGAAGATATTCATTGATTAGGGTTTTGACACTTATGATTGTACTAATGCATTGTGGTGTTGTATGAGGTTGATGTTCTCTGCTAACATGAAAGGTACAACAAGAAAGACAAATCATGTTCTAGTTCAAGAACATATAACCATGGTGACATGAAGACAAAGGTTCATCCATTTCCATGGATCACATAGAAGATATATTTACGAGGTATGTATAACTTGGTTCTATAATGGTTAACTTATGAGATATGCAGGTTACTAGCACAAGTCATTGAAGAGAACAAGAAGAAATCATGTGGGTATGTTAGACATAACTAGCTAACATACTAATCCAGGTATGTTTTTCCTATATCAAGTTAGAATCCTACCTTGTGATAGGATCTCTTATATAAGTATACATGGCATGATTGATAATGATTATTCATAGGTTTGAATAATAATGGGTGTATGCATATTATGTTTCTTACCTTAATTGATGATATGACTAACCAGAAGAGTCATGAAAGTATTTGAGTAATCACGGGTTTAGGCATATTATGTTTCTTACTTTAATTTATGATATGACTAACCATAAGAGTCCTTGAATACTAATGCTTATTATTTCTGTTTGAAATGATCATGACTATACATGCTTAAGATTATTGTGTTTGATAGCATTGAGAATATACTAGTAAATGTATGATTATGTATGAGATCTCGAGGATATCACAATAATGATACTTGTAAGCATGCATAGTGATCGAGGATGGATATAAGTTCAAGGACAGGTAATCCAGGAAGCAAAGATCAAGAGGGAGCACACTCCAGTAGTTTCTGCAAGGATGCAGATATTCAGAGGGAGTCGACTACTTCTCACAATCCACATCAGAATGGAGTTGCAAAGATTCAGAGGGAGTCCACCCAACAACCAAACAAAGATAAGTCTTTGAATTTCATTTCTTACATATTTGTTTGTGTAAATAATGTTGTTCAATGATGTATATGCTTATGTTCCTAGACTTAGGTTGTGTATTATGCATATTAGAATAATAGCATTAATGAACAACATACTACTAATATGCATGTGATGGGTAAGTGGCCTATGGCACTGTACAACATTCCATTGCTACTTATCTAGAATGAAACCTCTTTGCTGACATGTTGGGAGTAGTGCAAACTCTTAACAATGTTCTGGTAGAGATTAGAAGGCATCTAGAAAGTTACAGGATATGGATGAATGTTGTATTGAAGCATTGGCTAAAATAATTGCATGATTGTATGACATATTTCTTTATGTGTAAGAATTTGTTCTGGAAACTATGAGATGTTTCTAATCATGCAATTTAACTTGTTTTGTAGGAAAGATCATATACCATCACCTACAAAAGAAGGACTACAACATTTGTTCCAGCAACAAAGTTATCTACTGAAGATATTGAAGTTCCTAGGATTCGGGAAGTATGCCATGATCGAGGAGTACTAGTCGATCATGAAGAATGATGTTTGGGATGTGGTCCCAAGACCTGAAGGGAAGTTTGTTGTGACTTCCAAATGGATCTACAAGATTAAGCATGTTGCAGATTGCAACATAGAGAAATACAAAGCGAGATTTGTAGCTCGTGGATTCTCACAGAAAGAAGGAATCGACTATGAAGAAAATTTTGCTCCTGTAGCCAGATACACTTCCATTAGATCAGTACTTGCTCTGGCTACAATGATGAAATGGAAGATACACCAGATGGATGTCAAGACAGTTTTCTTGAATGGTGTAGTCGAAGAGGAAGTGTATGTGGAGTAGTCACTTGATTTTGAGACACATGACGGGAAGTCATATATGTGCAGAACTTGGTATGGTAGGATAGACAACTTTCTATCCAGTTTGGGCTTTACCAAGAGTAAAGCGGATTCCAACCGTTACTACAAGGTTGAGGAAGGAAATCCAGTGATACTACTTTTGTATGTGGATAACCTGTTTGTTACAGGTGAGGATAGATTGATTGCCGACATGCAGCGGAAGCTTGCTGCCGAGTTCAAGATGAAGAACTTGTGGATGATGCACTACTTTCTAGGCATGGAGGTGTGGTAGAGTGCAGATGGAATATTCCTTGGACAAGGAAAGTATGCAGTAGAGATCCTGAAGAGGTTCGGGATGATGGACTACAAGGCCATGGACACACCTATGGCATCGAACCTGAAGCTTCTGTGTGATGCTTCATCTGATCTAGTTGATGTCACTGTGTATCGTCAGATGATTGGGTCCTTGATGTACCTGACGAACACGAGACCAGATATTTGCTTTGCGGTGAACACATTGAGCTAGTTCCTAACGTATCCCAGAGGTGTTCACTTGGTTGCTGTAAATCATATTCTGAGGTACCTGAAGGGTACAATTGATTATGGGCTCAAGTATGATGCGAATCAAAAGTTTAACTTGCAGGGTTATGTTGATTCAGATTGGGCAGGCAGTGTTGTAGATAGGAAGAACACATCTGGTTGCTGCTTCAGTATGGGATAAGGTGTGATGTCTTGGTTTAGCAGGAAGCAGTCATGTGTAGCACTGAGTACAGCCGAAGCAGAGTATGTTGCAGCTTGTTCGGATAGTTGCGAGGCAGTATGGCTCTGGAAGCTACTGTCTAAGTTATTTGATCTCCTGGTGGAGGCTACAGGTATCTTTTGTGATAACCAGAGTTGTGTGAAGCTGTCTGAGAACCCGGTGTTCCACGACAGGTCGAAGCACATTGAGATCAAATATCACTATATCATGGATATGGTGCAAAGAGGAGCAGTGAAGCTCCTGTATGTTGCGACGGACGAGTAGATTGCAGATGTGCTGACGAAACCACTAGCCATAGTGAAGTTCGAATACTTTAGAGGGAGGCTTGGTATTCTTTAGATTGATGACACTTCAAGGAAGAAGTGATGGAGACATTTGCTGAAGCCATTCCAAGCATGGTGGAAGGAGGATCCTTCGCATGGCTATGGATGTAAGCGCTGGATGATAAGCATCGGGACGATGCTCTAGTTACTGCTCTGTATACGCATCATGTTGGATGCTAGATATGATCAGTTGGATCATTTATATGTATGTACGCATCATGTTGGATGCTGGATATGATCAGCCGGATCATTTATATGTATGTATGCATCATGTTGGATGTTGGATATGATCAGTTGGATCATGTGTATGTATCTGTAGATGTATCAGGTGGATACATTGTATGATTAGGTAGATCATGTATGTTGATATGTATCAGGTATGATCAGGTGGATCATGTATTTGTATATGTATCAGGTGGATACATTGTATGATTAGGTAGATCATGTATGATGATATGTATCAAGCAAATACTGTGTATGCATCAGGTGGATGCATTGTATGATCCGGATGATCATGGATGATGAGCTTCAGGATGTTGTTCCAGATGACATGCGTCAGGACGATGCAGTGATGATGATCAGGATGATCATGTGTACATCAGGATGATGTATGGTGAGTATCAGGTGGATACTCTGTGGCCGTGGACAGGTTGTGCAGATAAGCATATAATAGCACCCTGGGAGGTTTGCAGATTCTCTTGTTAGGTTTTTCCGCTGGCATATAATAGCTCCCTGGGAGATCTGGCAAATGCTCTTTCAAGGTTTTGCTTTGGGAGGACATATAATAGCGCCTTGGGAGGTTTGTAGATTCTCTTGCTAGGTTTTTCTGCTGGCATATAATAGCTCCCTGGGAGATCTGGCAAACGCTCTTTTGAGGTTTTGTCCTATGGCATATAATAGCGCCTTAGGAGATTCGATAGGTTGGGATGTGTTCCCGTAATAAGTCCTGGGATGCTCTTTCGAGGTTTTGCCATGACCACATGTAATATCGCCCTAGGAGATCTGATAGGTTGGGATATGTTCTCGTAATAAGTCCTGGGATGCTCTTGTGAGGTTTTGTGGTGACCACATATAATAGCGCCTTGGGAGATCCGATAGATTGGGATGTGTTCCCGTAATAAGTCCTGGGATGCTCTTTCGAGGTTTTTCCATGACCACATGTAATATTGCCCTGGAAGATCCGATAGGTTGGGATGTGTTCCCATAATAAGTCCTGGGATGATCTTGCGAGGTTTTGTGGTGACCACATATAATAGCGCCCTGGGAGATCCGATAGGTTGAGTTGTGTGCTCGTAATCAGTCCTGGGATTCTCTTTTGAGGTTTTGTGGTGGGGTCACATGTAATAGCTCCCTGGGAGATCCGATAGGTTGGGCTGTGTGCTCGTAATAAGTCCTGGGATGCTCTTGCGAGGTTTTGTGACACACGTAATACGTTCTGAGGATTCCACAATATGGCCAGTGATGATGAAGACCTGTAGGTGGTAGGCCTACATCTAGTATTAAAAAGGACTGGCTCTGTAGAACTTCCTATGACGAGTAGATTCAGAGATTGATTGAGATAGCAGTAGCAGTGACGATGACGATGATTTGAGGATGATGATTCAGTGATGATAATCCAGAGAAGAAGACTTGTGCTAGCAGATCTGTGTCGAGAAATACCTTCCTAGTTAAGAGGTAGTGTTGATGTATATGTAACTTCGGAATGTATTTTACCCATGTGTATTGTATTCCTAGAGAGATGTTATTATTCCTCTATATGGAAGTGTTTGTATTCCTATAGAGAAGTTATTATTCCTCTATATGGAAGTGTCATCATTTATATTGTAAGTGTCGTAACTTATACTTGATGGGTTATTAGACCACCTTGATGGGGTTGGCCCTGTATGAGTCATGTGGGTAAATGGGTTATTAGACCACAAGTGTGGGGTCGGCCCGGATTAAGTTAACCATGGGTTATGAGGCTAAGCTAGACAAGTCGGACACATTAGTTTATTGGGCAAGACATGACAAGTATAAATAGAGATCGGGAGATCTCTATTTGATCACTCAATACACACACTTCTCTCATTCGGAAAGTGGCGCACTTGTGAGGAGGAGGATCTGCCGCTAGGAGAATACTATCTCTTGTACTTTGGTTGTATCATTGCTCTTTCTATCTTTGAGGAAGCTGTGGGGTTTTTCACCTTCTTGGTTTTCCTCTGTGAAACTCTATGTCTCTTGTGTGCCTGCATTATTGTGTCCATGATTGATATGTTGTACATGTTATTCTCTCTGTTAAGATCTTAGATCATATTGAAAATTCTAAAAAACTATGTACCCCTTTGAGTCTTCTGAGTATCCAACAACAAAAAAATGGCCTACTTTGTGGATCTAAGGCCCTTCTCTTCTTGGATGGCACTCTAGCCCAAGCCTTGACACCAAAAATCTTGAAATGTGTAATTTCAGGGTTCTTACCACACCAAGCTTCATAAGGGGTAAATCCTTTCAGTTATTTATGTGGGGCTATGTTTTTTATGTGGGATGCACATTTGATTGCTTCATCCCACAAATTTGGTGTTAAATACCTTGCTTCTAGCATACAAGTTTCCCTCTCCTTAAGAGATCGATTCTTCCTCTCAGCAACTCCATTATGCTGAGGAGTGTATGGCACATTGTGCTGCATGTGGATGCCAGCCACTCCACAGATCTGCTGAAATTCAGATTTGATGTACTCTCCCCTATTATCATATCTTATTGCCTTTATTTGCCTTTCATATTGGTTCTCAACCAAGGGTTTAAAAACCTTGAAATGGCCAAAAACTTTAGACTTAAACTCAACAGAAAATAGACCCAGCAATACCTAGTAGGATCATCAATGAAATTTAATAGGTATATGGATTTGTTCAGTGAAATGTGAGGGAAAGGACCAACAATATCACTATGTATTAGCTCCAAGGGTTCAGAGGTTCTCTTAGGCCTTGATCTCTCAAACTTTCTCTCTGGGTGTTTTCCTAGAACACAACATTGGAAGACTCCCTTTGTGAAAGTGATGTTTGGAAACCCTACAAACATGTTTTTATCATGAATTTCATGAAGGTATCTGTAATTTCGATGGCCAAGCCTCTCATTCCAAATATTTCTTGCTTCATTAGCATGAGAGAGGAGTGCTACTGGTGGAGAGATAGGAAAAAATTGTGAAAACTTGTAGACTCTGGTGGAATGATCCACAATGCCTAATGCAACAAATCTTCCTATGGAGATCTCAGTGATATACACATCATTAGGGGTGAAGACAACTCTTTTGGGTGAGCCAGTATGGGCCATTTGGTAGACAAACACAAAATTTGCATCTAGACCTGGGAAATAAAGGACATTAAAAAATGAGCCATTGTCAAGATCTACTCTACCTTTACCCTTTGAAGCAGTTTTTGAGTCATCTACAAGAATAATGATAGGATTTGTGCCATCAAAGGACTCAACAGTATCAAATGACTCTCTGGTTGCAACCATGTGCCTTGAAGCTCCGGAATCAATGATGTAAGAGGTGGATGAAGATGTGTTGGCCTTTAGAGCATGGACTCTCTCCTTATCATCTGAGTTATAATCTCCTTCCTTCTTCTTTGAACATCCAGGAATGGGGATATGGTTCTTATCAAGGAGTTGTGCCATATGATCTATGGTATTTCTCATACAGGATCTTTCAGGATGAAATCCCCTTTGGAAATATGAGCACTTAGTTCTCTCCTTCTTCTTCTAATGATCCTTTCTAGAGCTAGAGGGATCCTCTTGTGGATTAGGTTTCTCCTTCTTCTGCTCAGAAGGATTTTTGGAGTTTGCCTTCTTCTTACCCTTTGAATTCCTAGTCACCAGCAACTAGAGATTGATCTTTTAAAGGATTCAGTGCGCCCATCAACATAATCTTATTTTGCTCCTACATCAAAGACATCATGAATTCGTACAGACTGGGCATCTTCCAATTCTTTACAGTGAGTTTTGTAGCATGGAAAGTTGATACAAAAACCAAGTAGTCTTGCCCCAATTTTGAAAGGATTCCCAAAACTAACTGTTCATCCTTTTTCTCAATACCGCACTGCTTCAACTGCAGAACCAATGACCTGAATTTGGAGAAATAATCCTGTAGATACTAAAAAATGCTCAGACTTAAAGAAATCAAATCATTCTCTAGTTGATGTCCTCTCACATCATCGATTTTACGAAACAAAGATTTCAATTTCTCCCAAACTTCATTTGGTGAAGTCAGACCATCCAAATGGAATAGAATATATGTCGTTGTGATGAGGCAGAGAAGGCCATAAGCTTCATCTCTCTGATTGTGCCACTTAGAATTCTCTACAACTGAAGTAGGATCTGCTTCAGTGTCTATTGTTACTTTGTAGAGGCCTTTCAACCTCAACAAAATATCCATCTACGCCTTCCATTGAAAATAATTAAATGGATTCAAATGCACATTTTGAGATGGATCCATGAGAAGACTGTGGTGTGCACTGAGGACTGAAATGTACCTGCAAAAACACAACCAAACAAATCTTTGGAGAATGAATCAAACTATAGATCTCTGCAATATGACAGTAGGCACTTTCAGGATTCCATCACACCCGGGTAGACCTCTTGAGCTAAACTCAAGAGTACAAGGAAATGGTCTGCGGGACTTATGTGGAAACTCCTTGCTTCTCATGCGCTACTGGATGCAGTTGTGCTGCCCTAAATATCTATGATACCATGTGAAATCAAATCATAGGATGATCATAAGATTGAGTAACACTTCTCACACAAATTGCTAGTCTAGAATTGTCAAGAACATTGAAAACCAGACTCAGAATTATGCACAATATTAAACTGTATAGCATAAATGTACATCAGCCAACCATGTACCATAAAGTGGCTGCAAATATATATAGTTACATTAGAAATTTGAATTGCTATGGAGGCATTCGAATTGGTCACAAAAACCAGGCTTACTAAACTAGTTAAAACCCCCAAGGTAGAAACATGTCTCTCTAACTCACTCAAGATGCTCACGAATTGGCTAAAAATATTTTGGAATGTGAAATAGAATGAAAATGGAAAATATGATAGATTTTGGATAAAAAAGAGGCAAGGTGTGTTGGCCACAAAATCTAGCAATTGCCAAAAGCACTGGAGCGCTTAGCTTTAGTCTTATCCATCCAAAAGCAGGAAAAAGATGTGAAAGCACTGCAAAAGAAGGATATGTGCTCTTTCCATTCTGGATAGCTAGTAAAGCTGGCAAGATGACCATGGAAGCGCTCAAGTGGATTATGATGGCATGTGGTGGACCTAGGAAGGCAAATAAGAGGCCAAAACATAGTAAAACTACCTAGGAAAGTAATAAAAATGAATAATAATTATATCCTAAGTTTGACTATGGGTTTTACTGCTCTAACAGCAAGAAGGTGTATTTGACATCCATTTGATGGACCTCCCATTTATTTAAGGCTGCAAGGTAAATAACAAGGAAGATGGAGTTCATTTTGACAACAAGGGCAAATGTTTCATTGCAGTCAATTCCTTCAACTTGAGAAAATACTTTGGAAACTAACATTTCCTTCAATATTTCAACATTTCCATCTATGCATACTTAGTTCTGTAGGCCCATTTACATATGACAATTTTTCTTCCTTTCATAAGAGGTACAAGATCCCAACTATTGTTCGCCATTAAGGAACAATATTCTTCATCCATAGCTACATCCCAATATGGATTCCCTAAAGCTTCTGCAAATGTCCGTGGATCATGATTCTTGAGAAATTGAGCCAAAAGATAACTGGATCACTGGAATTGAGAACGAGTTCGACACTGATCTTTGGGATCACCAACAATATCACCAGCTGCTTTGCATGTTGAATGAGCCCATCAAGGAAGTGGTTGTGTTGGTGAAACTAGAGGAAAATGAGTAGGCGGAGGTGTATTTTCATCCTCACTATCATCATCAGAAACCAAAGTAGAAATTTTTTCAAGAAAGTTTGGGGTAGAAGATGGCACAAGCACCAAATTAGGCTCATAGGCCATAGATGGCAAATATGTCGAACTAGGCTTGTAGGCTGAGAAATTTTCATCAAAATTAACAAATATTCTAATAATTATATCATGAGAATGTGGCTGAATAATTCTATAACATTTTACTATGAAATTATGTATCACAACAAATCATTGAGCCTGAGAAAATCTCACAGTGAAATAATTAACAAAGAAGAAGAATTGCAGTGAAATCTAGCAAGAATTGAGCAGTAAAATCAAACATGCAAAGAAACTCAGATGAGCATAAAAAGGTGTCATATTCCATTAATCTATATAGTAAAATAATATAGTACAATGGAGAGAATTCGAATCCATCTCAGTCTAGAATAGGAATTATCCCCACTACAGTGCTTCGATAGTTCCAAACTCAATTGAATGTCAGTTCACTGAATCTACTGTCAGTTAATTGATCATGAAGGGCACATCAATGATTTTCTCATGAAAATCAGGCTAGAGAGGGTGCATTATTAGACAATAAGTGGAAATTGGATATCAAACCCCCCACTACAGTCATGAACTCAGGTGGACTGGACCAGATCACTAAGTTAGCTCCTAAAATGTAGGGACTGACTCTGCATGGCCTAAATTCATGCATGCATGGACTAAATTCATGCATGGAGGGCACATCAAGTGGATAATGAGTCCTATATGAAACAGGCACACCACTAGGGGGTCGAAAACATCATCCAATGTTAGGAAAAGGGAAATAATACTAAGGTGGACAAAGGTTGGAGTATTAATTATCCTAACACCCCCCATTAATCCAAACTTAGACAACCTGGGCCCTGGTAACTGAGGCCAAAGGTCACCCAAATAATCAATAATAAAAAATAATTGTTCATGAAACTAAGGAAATGGGGAAAACCTCATGGGAAAAAAAACCCTAAAAATGAACAGTGGGGAACTCAAATAGCCCTCACACCAAGTAGAGATCTGATATAGGAAAATGTCTTCTGAGTGAAAGAATTTGTAAAAATGTCTACAGACTGCTCCTTTGTAGGATAGTAATGTAGGTGCTGGATCTGGATCTGTATCTGTATCTAATCCTCTGATGTACCTCCCACTATTTTGAAGCTGCAATTTTCAAAACAAGTATGACATAATCCATTCTTGCTACTAGGGTGAATGTCTCATTGTAGTCCAAGCCATAAATTGTGAGTACCGCTTGGAAACCAACTGAGCTTTGTACTTGGTTGTAGATCCATCATAATCAATATTTTTTTGTAGATCCCCTTGCACTGGACTAGATTTCTCCCTGGGGAAAGAGAGACAAGATCCCATGTCTCATTATTTTGCAGTGACTCAAATTCTTCATCCATGGTAGCCTTCCATCTTGGATCATGGAAATCCTATTTGAAGGATTGTGGATCAGACCCCACCGCATCATGTAGCACCTATCTGGGAGAAGTGGATTTGTATGACATAGTGCAAAGTTTGCATCTTGAAACTGAGATCTGGTTCTTTTATGGCCAGATGGATCCCCAACTATGTTCCCAATAGCTCCAAGTACTTTGTGAGCCCATTTTGGCCTTGGATTGGGAGCAGGTGCTGGATCTGGATCTAGATCTTCTTGAACTTCATACTCAACATCAAGATCTGATTCAACTTGGTCCTCATCTTTGGAATCTGAATCTGGATCATCAGAAGTGAAATCATTATGATCTCCATCAGGTGCAAGTGGAGTAGGAAGAGAATATGGAAAAAATGAGATAATTCATATTCCTTTGAGGCATGGTTTGCAACACCTTTCTCTATTATCTTCCCAGAAGAGATCTCTACAATCTCAACTGTGAAAGGTCCAAAAACAACTTTCTTCGGTGAACCTGTGTGTGTCATATGATAAGCAGATAAGAAATTTGCTACCAAAGAAGGCACATACATAACATTTTTGAACTTTCCATGCTCCAATTGTATTGTTCCCTTTCCTTAAATAGAGATCTGTGAATCATTTCCCATGTGAATATTGGGACCATCAGTAAGATCTAGAGAGGAAAAAGACCCTCTCGATGCAACCATGTGGTTGGAGATCCATAATCTATGAGGAAGGCTTGTGATTGTGATCATAATCCAGCCTTCAGTGCATGGCATCTCTCGTGATCATCTGTATCACTTCTAGAATCATACTCCCTTGCACCTTTTGGTAGGGAAATGTTTTGTTGTTCAAGAATTTTGGTCATTTGATCTATCTTCTTCTTCATGCAAGAACTCTCTGGATGGTTTCCTTTATTGCAGTAGGGACACTTGGCCTTCTCAAACCTCTTTTGACTATCCTTATTAGAGCTGGAGGCTCCTTCTGGAGGATTAGGCTTCTCCTTTGGTTTGGATTCAAATTGCTTCTTGTCCTTTCCCTTCTGATTTCCTTTAGCATTCACATTTTTGGACTCCCCATCCATAAGAGCCTGATTCTTGGAGGCCTTCATGGCTCCCATCTGGATCAGTTTGTATTGTTCTTAGATCAAGGATTCTATGAATGCATATAATGAATGAATTTTTCAATTGGGGATTGACAATCTCCCAGAGTGGAAGGTAGACACAAATATTGAAAATTCGGGTCCAAGCTTACTTAGGATGGATAGCACCAGCTGCTCATCCTTCTTGTCAATTCCACATTGTTTGCACTTCATAACCAAGGACTTGAACTTTGAAAAGAACTGTTGTATGGTTTCGAAATTGTTGGGTTGAAGAGAAATTAATTCATTCTCCAAAATGTGGCCTCTTAGCTCATCTTTCTTACCAAAGAGAGTTTCAAGCTTCTACCAAACCTTCCTTGGGTTTTTCAATCCATCAAGATGGAAGAGCAAATCTCTGGATATGTGAATACACATAAAAACAAAATCCTCATCTAACTTGTTCAGGTACTTTGCCTTCTCAATAGTTGACCGAGGTTCGACTTCCTTCCCCATTGTGACCATGTACAAACTCTTGTTGCACAAGAAAATATGCATATTTTTACTCTAATATAGATAATTGAAGGGTGTCAGGATTCTTGGTGTCAAAGGAGCATTCAAATTCTCCATATGTATCCATTGGAGCGAATGCAAACTACTACTGCTGCTACTGTGGCATTGAAAACTTCTCAAAATCCCGCAGAAAACTCTCAAAACAAAGATAAACCAGCTCTGCTGATCTTAGAGACCATGTGAAATTCTGTAACATAACAGATCATTGAGCCTAAGAAAATCTCACAGTGAAAGAATTAGCAAGGAAGAAGAATTGCAGTGAAACCTAGCAAGAATTGAGCAGTAAAATCAAACATGCAAAGAAACTCAGATGTGCATCAAAACTGGTGTCATATTCCATTAATTTGTATAGTAAAAGAATATCGTACAACAGAGAGAATTCTATTACCCAGAAGGAATTCAAATCCATATCAGTCTAGCATAGGAATTATCCCCACTACAGTGCTCTGATAGTTCCAAACTCAATGGAATGTCATTTCACTGAAGCTACTGTCAGTTAATTGATCATGAAGGGCGCATCGGTGAGTTTCTCATGCAAATCAGGCTAAAGAGGGCGCATTATTTGACAATCAGTGACAATTGGAGCTCAAATCCCCCATTATAGTCATGAACTCGGGTGGACTGAACCAGATCACTGAGTTAGATCCTAAAATGTAGGGAACTAACTCTGCATGGACTAAGTTCATCCATGCATTCATGCATGGCCTAAATTCATGCATGGAGGGCGCATCAAGTGGCTAATGAGTCCTAGATGAAAACTACACACCATTAGGGGATCAACAACATCATCCAATACTAGGAAAAGGGAAATAATGCTAAGATGGACAAATGTTGGAGTATTAATTATCCTAACATTTACATCTTCAGAATATACAACAAATATGCACTTTTCACTTTTTGGCTGCATTGATTTCCATTTATAATCCAAAATATGAGCCCATTCTTCAATGCCAAACACATGGAAGTGACTTACATTTGGTTTAATTTTACTCCATGCTTCTTTCGATGTGATGCCTTGTAAATATTTTGTGCGGGTGCACATTAACTATGTAATTTTCACAATTTATGGCTTCCGTCCAATATTGAAGACTTAGTCCCTTGGCTTGGAGCATTCAATTAGCCATTTATTTTAAGGTGTGGTTCTTCCACTCAATGAACCCATTTTGTTGTGGTGTATAAGGAACAATGTGTTGTTGTTGCATGCCATGTTCGTTGTAGAAAGTAGAGAACTTGTTGCTAACATATTCTCCCCCTTTATCATATTTTAACTTAAGAATTTGATGACCATATTTTTTTTCAATAAGAGCCTTGTAGGCCAAGAACATGCCAAACAAATTCGCTTTTAAATTTTAGGAATTAATAAAGCCAAGTGCATCTGGAGTAATCATCAATGAAGGTTAAGAAATACTTGAAACCAGAAAAGGAAGCTGTAATGTCCCCTCCTATCATACCAGCATGATAGAGAGGACGTGATGCTAAAACTGGGCATCTAGCCCCATGAACTCATTAAATAAGCATTCAAATAATGTAAAAGACATATGGATTGTATGATTATAAGAAAAAAAACAGCGGAAATAATATCAATAACACATCCATCATACATTCAAGATATTCATCAAATAATAATTGAAAAGTTAACACAAGAGAATACTTATCTTAACAAATTAGTCCCAAGCAACCAGCTATGCGTCTGCAACGTTCCTCCCAACCATAGGCCAGTTGTGCTTATCAACCTCTTGATACAACTGCCACCCCGAGCTGGGCATGATTACTACAAGGAGCCAGGGAACAACAGACTCACACATAGCCAAGCATACACCAAGATGAGCCAAGCCAATCTACAATTGGGTTTATCAGGCTGCTAGGGAATGGAAAGGAAGAATTGCTAAGCTAGTGAGCTCAACCACAGAGCTATGGATACCCCTCCCAGATCTATTCAGCTTGGCACTCACAATGCCTACACACCCAACACAAGGAAGTATTCTCTTCATTGCCACACAGTACCTCAAGCCATACCTTCCTTTCTAGTGCTCTCAGGGTGTGCATAGAAAAGTAGCCAAAGCCCTATTGATCTTCTTGAGAGGTTACTCCCTCCACTAGGTTTATCAAGCCAATTCTGTCCACTACCACTCCAGTCTCTTTTGCTCACAGGTTCAAACCAAAAGGGATGCAGATAACAGCAGAAGTATAAGTGCTGGGCATGAAGAAACGTTTCTTACAGTGAGATGTCCAAAGATGGGGTTTTCATTAGCTTTAGCAAAACGTGGGAACCCAAAAACGAATTTGGAAGATGGGGAACAACCCTGGGAAGCCAAATCCGTTTTCAGAAAAATGTCCATGGACATTCTGGGGCAAAAACGACCTCCATAACAGTCCCAAATCGTGGCCCTTCTTTCCCAGCTGCTGTACAATGCAAAAACGAGCTCCCAGGCATGGAAAAATGCAGAAAATGGATGAAAAGGTGTAGGGAAAGACCCAGCTAGCTCAAACTGCGTGAGAGAGGAAAGACTGACTGTTCAGAATGGCTTTGGGAACCATTTCGTGGGTGTTTTCTTGCCCAAGAAGCAAAGATACGAATTCCCAGGTTGATGGCTTTCCCATACACGAAATTGGCTGCCATACTTCTTCATTCCCAAGGCATTAACTGCTTCAACCAATTTCTGGAAGAATTAAATGATTGGGTCCATAACCCAAAATGGGTAGTTGGTGGTTTATGGGTTTTCTCATTGACACATGGATTAACACCATTGGCTCAAGGGTTTGAATAATTTCCCTCCCTATTCCTTGTAGAATCATGCCCCCATCTCTTTGTTGCATTGCATAGCTAGTTGTGGGTATTTTCATTAAAATTCGTATTTACATGATGTCTTATTTACATTGTGCCTATCTAGCACAAGAACCATAGGCATCTATTTCTTTAATTTCCGATACATAAAACGCTAAATCAAAGGTGGGGCCTTGGCCTTGAGCTCCTCACCATGATTAAACAACAATATTTACATCATTTACGATTTAATACAAAGGGGGTCAAAATGGGGACATTACAGAAGCAGATGCAAGAGGACCACACACGTCACTATGCACAAGTTGTAAGGGGGTCGAGGCACACTGAGAGGCACATTTCTCAAAACTATCATGATGATGTTTTCAGAGTACACAACCAAAAAAAACCCATCCCTGCAAGATACCATTGGAATACTTGTCACCATATTTTCTTTACATAGTTGTTGCAATGAGCAATAATGTAAGTGACCAAATCGCTATTTCCAAAGTTTGCTCAAGTCGATGCTATGAGAAACATTAACTGAGGGAAAAGGTGATGTCTCAAAGTTATTAAATTTGTACAACCTGGTAACATCATCAACAATTCTAGTAGCAAGGACATGCATAACATATTTAAAATCCTTGATTACAACTTGGTGAGGTTCAAACATTACATCCTTGCCTTCACCATAATGAGTGATTTGATAGATTGACAACAAATTGTAGGAAATTCCTAGAACACATAGTACATCATTAAAATTACCATCACCTACTTGAATTGTTTCAGATCCTACAACACTAAGAGGTCTATCATCACGAACAAATATTTGTTTGGTGTTACATTCATTCATATTAGAAAATATGGCCTTATCCCTAGCCATATGATAAGATGCTCCAGAATCAATGAGCCACTCATTAGAAGAAGAAGAAGAAGGAGAAGAAGATGCATTAAAGGAAAAACCAGAAGAACAAAGTACATGTCCGTGAGATGCAGATTCCGAAGATGAATTAAGGTTGATGTTGTGCTTCTTTAATGTTGATTCCAAGGTTGCAATATTCTCGAAACATTTATATTCTTCATGATTATATTTCCCGCAAAAGTTGCAGTGACACTCAGTCTTTTTACCTTTTGATTTTGTTTCTTTGTCATTTTCGGAAGGATGAGCCGTCTGAGAGGCTTTGGGACCCCTTTTTTGCTTATTATTGTGAGGATGTTGCTTCTTGGGATGCTTGGACTTATCCTTTTGTTGCGCCCCTAAGGATTTTCTAGATGTATCATCATTGCTTAGTATTCCAAGATGTATGAGCCTATATTTCTCTATAATCAAGGAATCACAAAAAGATTCAAAAGTGGGGCTTTTGTAGTGAATCCCAAATATTCTTTTGTGGAGTAAAAGGTAGATACAAAAACAGAATAGGAAGGTCCAAACTTGGAAAGAATATGAAAAATACATTGCTCATATTTCCTTTTTATGCTACATTCATCCAGTAAGATTCCAAGGGTCTTGTACTTAGATAAATAGTCTTGTATGCAAGAGAAATCACCTGGACTTAAGGTAATAAACTCATTTTCAAGCTGATGACCTCGAATTTCACTGTGTTTACCAAACACGGTTTCCAACTTTTCCAAATCTATTTCTGGATCATCAATTCCTTGAAGGTGGAATTGTAAGTAATTAGAAATGGACATTCCAATTAATCCATGAGCCTAACCACATTTATTGGCCCATTTGATTTTATTATCATCATCATCATGTTCAGTTTATTTCCTCGAGGTAATTAGAAAAAGTCCCCTCCTTCGTACGACATCCTCCATATGGGATTTCCATGAGAAGTAGTTGGAACTGGTAAGCAAAATATCACACGGGGGGGCATACTGGAATATGCATGCTTCAAAAACAAAAACTAAAGGTCTGGATGCAAATATCTCAAAAAATAGGTGATTTCAAAAAAATGGAATTGAAAACGGACTCTATATGAGGAAGTTATGCTTGTTTAAAAGATGGTGAGGGTGACTTCAAACAAATATGTGGCAGCTAGAAGATTGACCCATGTGGAAAAAATACCCCCTTTTAACAAACTTAATCTTTTAAACTCACTTTACAATAATGTTGCTTGACGTGACTCACTTTTACAGAATAACTGGAGTTCACTTTTACAATAATGTTATTTTAAATATTACATGCAAAAACTAAAAGACTTTACACTTTTAAATGACTCAATTTTATAAAAACGTGAGATGCACTTTACAATAAAGTAACTTAAAAATAGAATTTACATGCACTTTTTAAAAAAGTAACAAACAAAGAAAAGACTTGAACCCAAGACCTCTTATTTAAGAAAGCAACTTTTAACCAAGTGAGCTAATATTAAAATATATGTAAAAGTTGGAAAGGAGGAAGGGGTGATTTTTTGTTTTTTGTTTTTTTAACTCCTATCCTTCGAAGTGCATGCTTACCCAAAAACCTTGATTTTGGCCTGCAAAACACTTCACAAAACGCAAAACAAAAACAAATCCCAAAACTAAAATGCCTCAGATTTGGGGTTAGTCCTCATTAGCTTCCCCCAAAAATGTATGTTTTATCACCTTTTCCAGTTTTCCGAGTTTGCACAAAGTGCACGACAAAGAGCATATGCAGTAAAGAAAACCCTTTCCCCTTTGTTTCTAATTTGTCGAGTTCATACAAAGCACACAAAAAGAGAATATGGAGAATGAGAAGGTAACAAACCATAACTAAATAAATCCAGAATAAAAATGAAAGAATATGAGAAAATAAAACAAATTAAAAAACGTGTAAATATAACAATATACCTCTAGATCTGGTAAAATGGTTGTATCTGGGGCAAACAAGAACCTTTTTTAGCGAAAAAAATGTTTCCAATTGGAAACAATGCTCCAGACACAATGTAACACCTCTCACACCCTAGAAATGCACATAAATACCATAACCATAAATGATTTAACGACCTTAGCAACACCGGTTCAAGATCTAGATCATCAACATAAGCATAACTTCATAAAAGCTCTAATACCATGTTAGACTACACATGATATATTTAATAGATTGAATACCTTGAGAAGCCGCTCACACAAATAGATCACATATCAACAGACCGATGTTTTTACGTGGTTTAAACCTTCAAACTGGGGAACACTCCACATCTCGAACTAAATAGCTACTTGAGGCAATATTATTATGCAAATGAAAGAATGTTACAAATGGTCTTATCATAATAAATCAACTAGCAAATGACCTTCCATGCTCTTTAAATAGAGATCATGGACCAATCAGGTGTTAATCCACATATCAATGATCATTCATATCGAGGAGAAGTTGAACCATTGGGTCACTCTATGTATAGAGAATATTGTGACCATTAGATTACATATTTACAAATGCATACTAAAGATCAATGGTCATGGAAGGTGCCAAGCCACAGATCAATGGTCATTAAGATCGAGGATAAGTTGAACCATCAAATCACTCTATATCAAGAGCATATCGTGACCATAAGATTATATATTTACAAATTCATATTAAAGAAACTGTAATGTCCCTTTTTAGAAATTTATTAAAATGGTGAAAATTCCAATTTTTCCACTAGTTCGACCCTTAACTATTATTGGTTTCTTGGTCTCCAAATGGATCCAAATGATCCCAACTTGTCACAGAAGGTATATGGATGGTATTAGGACATGATTATGAGGTTCATGGATGCTTTAGAGTCTTCAAAAGGCTTTTTCAATTCTCCTTTGAATTCTGGCCAAGGTAGGGGATTTGACTAGCAATTTGGGGTTCAATTCCCTCAGGGGTAGGTGTTGAAGATGGCTCTCCAAATTCTATTGGACCCTCTCAAATTTCAGAACAGAATCAGGGGACATCTAGGGGACATCAATATGGTCTCATATGCATCACCATTTAGTTTATTAATTCTTCTACAACCCTCTCAAATCAGATACAAAAAGACTAGTTTCGACCTTTGGGGAAATGATAGGCAATCTTCTCCAAATGCTATGAAATTGAACAATATGACTCCAAAAGCTTATGCAATGAACATGAAACTTGTATAAAAAATTATTAACATTCCATACATCATAAATTAATCATTGGTTCACTTTTCCATTTGAATATATCAACATATCATTGGAATACATCAACATAGTGGGGAAAATGGCACCATTTGCTCATTAATGATCAGATTTACATAGTTCCACTTGGAATATCGAATTGAATATATTCTGAGTATGAAGAACAGATAATTTACATCAGATTATAAAATAATTGGGTATTAGAATCTCCCCCAAATATAACAACAGCTCACCAAGTGCGCCCCGCCTCAAGGATCATGAATATGCTGAGAAAACTTGAAATGGTTGGAGAAACAAGCTGAAATAGAAGTGACCACGAGCTGCCCTGTAGCTTGAATCTGAAACATATGAGTCCATTGAAGCTCCAAATGAAAGGTCTGAATGGCCTTTCCAATTACCAACTATGATGGGACTCTTTCACCCTCAAAATTGGTGCTAAGGCAAGTAGAGTAGCACTCCACTAACTCTCCTCTCAAATGCAAATTCTGAAAATGATCAAAATACCTTATCTTACTTGATCCCTGTATTTTATAAACATCCTTAGCCTTCTAAGGTTCAAATTCCATCCATGAACTCCAAGCCAATTCGAATTAGGGAGGGATTCAATATTTGCCACTTGTCTTCAACTTCCTAGCCTTCCACCTTCCACCAATTCGAGTGGGAATATCTTGGGCTTGTCTAAATCCCATGAGCACTCACTTGGAGGCTAATTTTAGGCCTAACGTTTCATATTGGTCAGATGTCATAAGTCAGGTCTGAAATTTGTCATTGGTGTCATAGCATCTTCATCATTGTTGTCATAGAGGTTAGGGAATCTAGCCCAAGTGTCCAAGAACCTCTCATTTGACTCTTCCTCTTCCATGGGAGTTACACTTCCATCCCAATTCTACCTATGATGCATATTTCCAAGTGTATGAGCCTTCCAACTCATCCCAAGAACGTTTGAATTCTTATGGATTTGAATTGACAAGAGGAGGATGCCATGTGGCATAGAAAATCTAGCTTGTGTGGGTCCCACATCATCCATGTGTCTTCATGATCAATTGCCACTTTGATTTTCCCTTGTATTTATTTATTTAACTCCTTTATTAAATATTTATGCCATTCTAATGTCCAAACATCATTTATTAGCCCCCTTATTTCAAATCCCAATGTCTCCATCCAACCTAGGGAACTAGTAGGATTGGTGGAATTTTCCTATTATGAATTTATTTGAATGGGGACATTACAGAAACGCACTTTACCTAACAGATATATTAAAACACGTTTATCTTAACTAACTCTCTAAATTTCTAAATATCCTGACACTTATGGCCTTGGACATTAATAAAATAGGGGGTTATGGTAGGACCCTAACATGCCCTCATACTTTAAAAGTACCGTTGTTCTCAAGGCCAGAGATTGAAAATTTCTATAAAAAAGATGGTAGTTCCCTAGTAGCATCTTTTGGCTACATATCCTTCCATTGGGGTAGAACTTCCTTGACTATGCATTGGTGTAGGTGATGCTCTTGTGTCGCCAAAATGGTTGTGGGATGAATCCAAATGGATCCTTCTACATCAAGTTCTAATGGAGTTAGAAATCAATAATTTTGATACATGCCCTTCTTCAAACAAAACACATGAAATATTGTGATCCGGATGGATATCGGTGGCCACCCACCTATCCCATTGGCTGAAAACAATTTTCTATTTTGGCAATTTTCTAATAATTTTTCTATGGTTTTTTGGGTCCTGAATTTCTTGGGTTGTTTTGAGTCCATACATGATGTTCTTTGGGCTCGCAACAGTTCAAAGGATATTCAAAGGATATCATCTAAGCCAAATCCACTATTGTACTCCTCATCTAGATCTTTCCAATAGTCTACCGAGCTCCCCAAACATAGATCGTATGCAAAAGTTATGACCACGGGAAGTTGATTGCTCAACTAACCACCTTGGGGCCACAAAATTTATGACAGTTCATCTCCTAGGGTTAGTTTTTTTTAATGTTTAGGGTTTTTTCCCTCATGCTTATGATAAATAGGCCCTTTTGGCCTATTTTTGTATTCATCTTGTCATGAATGAGCATAGTCATCACATCTCTTTTCAGAGATAAGCTATTGCAATTCTAGCTACTTTATTTTACAGTCTATTCTATTTCTGCCATTTAATAGAATTTGTTATCACTGCGTTCCTTGAAATATATTTTTTTCCAAGGAAAAAAATCATTTATTCATATAGAATAACATGGACTGTCCTTGTAGGACTTACATCATTGCTTCAAGAGCATATATTTACATTCATGTGTTCAACACAAATTCTCATACCCGCAGGCATTTACATTCAAGAGGTCTTGAGGTTGCTCAAAAATCTCATAACCAAAGATCAAAATTTATCCATTACAAAAAAAAAAAAAAATTCAGATAGGGAGAGGAGACTGTCCCTGACGGAATTCTTCTACTATTGAACCTGGAGCCAAAAACATAGCACTTTTTGACAGCAAATCAGCTTCTTGGTTTAGCTCCCGATACACATGCGAAAAGGAGATGTGATCAAACATTCTGAACTGTCTCCTCAGCGTGAGCAAAATATGTTGCAGGTGGGGGGATTTAATATGCACCTTATTGTTGGCCCAATATATTACTAATTTAGAGTCATCGAAGATTTGAATATGCCGAATATTTTTGGCCAATGCAGAATTAAGTAGAGCCCAGAGTGCAGCGAGTTCTGCCAAGTTGTTGGAATAGCGGCTTGGACTGAATTGGATAAGGATTTGCACAACATCATAAATGTAGATGATCACTCCTGAACCTCCTAATGGAGGATCACCTTGGCTAGAGCCGTCAAAAAATACCAGGGGATAGACTTGTCAATACTGGGTGGGTTGAGCACTCTAATATTCTTTTTTTTCCTTTCAACTTTGTGCTCTCGCGTCCACTACAGAATCATGGCGCTCGTTATATCAAGCGGGATTTTTTGGTTCAGGAAAATTGTAGAGTTTCTCGCCCACCATAAACCATAAGCAAAAAAAAGGGATAAGCATCGAAGGAAAGTACGAGTGGATTTTTCCACCAGTTGCTGCAGCAGAGTTCCAGAGTTGAGCCCATTGGTTGGGGCGAGCTGCAAAGCTCCTTCGTAGACAAGTTCCAAACTGCCCCTGCATAAGGGCAAGTGACAAAGATATGAGAGGAGGTTTCAACATTCAAACTGCAAAGCACACAGTAGCTAGGCCCTTCCCATCCTCTTCTGATTAAATTATCCCATGTTAGCAATTTTTTTTTTTAGTGCTAACCATAGGAGGATTTTGGCTTTTAAGATTCCTGAGATTTTCCAAATTGGACGCCACCACCAGAGTTTTTCTTCTGTGAGGGATTCCTGTGCTTGAGATTCGTAACCCAATTTTGCAATAAAGGACCCAGTAGAGACATTCTTCATCCAGACTAATTTATCTGGTTCATTGCGGTTCAGGGAAATGAAATTTGATTTCAAAAGGATTCGAAAATTCATCCATTCCTCGGGAGCTTCACCATTCAAACTTAGATTAGAGGCAGATTTCCAGTCTCCTTCGGGTCCTTCTAGCGAAGTGTCTTTCCAAGCATCTGCCAAAACACTGATGTGTTGATTTTTTAAAATAGTGATGGTAGAAGTCGACAGTTTATAGTTCCCTCTAGAGCCAACCCAAAGGTATTCACCAAGGCGTACCTGTTTATCGTCACCAATAATCCAAGCAATCCATTTTCCAATTAAAGGGAAAGAAAGAACTAGAGCTTTCCAGCAATTGGAGCCTCCCTTAAAACTCTTGTTCTGACTTCTGAACCAGTCGATTATTGAGGAATTTTGGCAATACTTGGAAGTCATAGCTTTCCTCCATACTGAATTAGAGTTTGTCGTTAATCTCCACAATGATTTAGCTGCGAGATCTTGATAGAACAAGAAAGGATTTTTGATGCCCCAACCTCCCAGCTCCTTGGGATTTGCCACTCTCGACCATTTTACTAAGGGAATCCCTTCCTTATTTTTGCTAGTTGTCCAAAGGAAGGAGAAGCAAATATTCTGTAACTTTGTTAGAATACATTTGGGGATGTAAGATATCGAAGCCCAATAAAATGGGATGCTCTGTAGGACTGCTTTTAGGAGAGTTAAGCACCCTCCTCTGGAGATAAATTTGTTGGCCCAACAAGAGATACATTATTCCAGTTTCTTGTAAAGCCAAGCGCAGTCCTTGAAGGAGTATGAGCTAGGTTTGAGGAAGAAACCCAGATATTTGAAACCATCAATCAGAGAAGTTTGAGAAAAGCTTGTCTCAGCATGAAATCTCTGTTGTAAGTTCTCTGGAACTTTGTTTAAAGCGAGATTAGATTTTTCCAAGTTAATGACCATACTAGTAGCCTTACTGTAAAGGTGTAGGATTTGGGAAAGGGTTTGAAAATTGTCCAAATATCCTTCTCCCGACATTAGCACATCATCAACAAATAGAATGTGGGTTAATGCAACAGTTTCTGATACATAGATACCTTTGAAAGAGCATGTTTTTTTAGCATGGAGAATTAGTTTACTTAGAGCTTCAACTACAAGAAGAAAAAGAAAGGGAGAAAGTGGACGGCCTTGTTGAATACCTCTTGAAGTTATGAAGAAGGAAGAAGGAGCACCATTGAGTAGAACAACAAAGGAAGGCGTGGTAACACAAGCCATGATCCAATTAACCACCTCCATAGAGAACCCGATCTGTAGGAGTAAGATTCTTAAGAAAGTCCAATTGACCCTATCATAAGCTTTGGAGAGATCAAGTTTCAAGGAAAAGGAACATATATTTTTCTTGTTTATAGAGTGGAGAGATTCTTGGGAAAGGGAAACTGCATCGTGAATTTGACGGTTGGACAAGAATCCAAACTGTTCTTCAGAAATTATCTTACTTAGGATAGGTTTTAATCTTTGAGCTATGATTTTGGAAATCAACTTGTAAACCACATTACAACAAGAAATAGGTCAAAATCACCAAAATCCAGGGGCTTTTGTTTCTTAAGGACGAGATCTAGAAAGGTCACGTTCAGGGAACCAAGGACCTTACCATAAGATTGTGATTCTCTTACTGCTTTCAAAAGGTATTATTTAAGCACATCATAGAACCCCAGAAAAAATTCTATTGAAAAACCATCAGGGCCCCGTCTTTTCCCTTTTTGAAAAGAGTGTAAAATGCTGGACAATTCTTCTTTTGAAACTTCCTACTTTAATCAATCATTCATTTCTTCAGAGATGGATTTTGGGAAAAGTATTAAAACCTGAAGCATCTCTTGAATCAGACATCCCTCTGGTTCACTGAAAAGCTTCTTAAAAAAGGAGACCCCTACTTCACATTTTGCTTGGAAAGACCTTACAATGACATCTTCTTCATTCTTTATCTCAGAAATCGTATTGAGGCTTTTCCTGATTGAAGCATATCTATGAAAAAATTTAGTGTTGTTATCTTCTTCACGAATCCAAATGGATCTACTCTTAAATATCCAAGTATGATCTTCTTTGGAAAGCAAAATAGACCTGTGGGATTCCAGATCCTTCAGCTTCTTGAGTTCTACTGTAACATCCCGTAAAAATACCAAAATTTAAAATTTTTAAAATAGCAATAATTATCGAAGTCGTTAATGCGGAACATATAAATTAATTAGATTTCTTAACTAAGATAATCAATAATGATGACACGCCATACTTCTCTAATAAAACATGATATAATTGTATTTGCTATTTCAGATTTAAACGGATGCTAATCTCCTTAACGAAAGATCTTTTTATGATTATGCATAAGAATACAGTTTACAGATTTTCTTATGTTCTAAATATGATTACATGATGTACATAGTTTGTACTATTATGATGTTCTTGATGAAGTGTTGACAGTTTTTTTGCATGATGACGAAGGGGTCCTACGAGGTACCCTGGAGTTTACTTAGCTACGTTTAGCTAAGGCATTTGAATGTTGTTTCCATGTGCAGACCACAAGTAAGAATTTCTACGACAACATGTGTTAAGAGTACACGTGTCTTTCAATTCATCATCAATGTAATATGAAAATGCTAAGTACTGCCTTGCGATACAAGTTACTAGAGGTATGGATACTTGGTTCTAAATCTCGTTTGTGTGCGGATTTACAAAACCCTTCAGTGTCATAATTTCACGTCATCCAAGAGTTTTGTTATAATGCTACAATTATTATCATACTACTATTGTCATTATTATCAAAACAGTGATACCAATATATATTGATAAGATATTAGAAAGCTTATAGAAATAGTGTTTATACTTTTGAACTATCATTACGTTTTGCTTCTACAGAACTTAGACTATTCCAAGTCCTGAATTCATCATTGGATTATCATTACACAGTTATATATGAACGGTTTAGTGACTAGTGCTTGTGCTATGAACTCAGTTATAGTGTATAATGTCACCATTTAAACTATACCTTAGGTATTACATCTATCAATTAGACTTTGCAATACATGGCTAGCATATTAAAATGTGTATCGCTTATATATACCTATAGGCTCACACTACTATTATGAATTGGAAATTCATGGCTATTGTGTGAAATATATAATGTACATAGTATCTAATTATACTTTTGCATAGCTAGAATCCTAACTATATCTATGATCTCTATTTATCAAATGATTAACAATATATATATATGGCTAAGCTTTATTCTATATATCTATACACGATCCATAGTAACGAAATGTTAACATTATAAAGTGACTATACAATCACACCATACATTGGAATACAATACAAATGTTACGATGCATAACAATAACTATAGAGACTGATATGAAATACGATCCATGGATCTAACAATGCAAATATTTTGATGATGACAGGGTATTAAACTTGGTATGCTTTCCAAGCTGGCGTTGACAGGCCTAGCATTAACGTTGTTCCACGGTTAAGTGATGTGGATTCTCGGTTGTAAGCTTTTCACGTGGTTCGTGTTTGCACTGAGCATCACAAGAAGCTGAGCTATGCCATGCACTGGCTCTCGGTATGCTTACTTGGCAATTGGTAGATGAAGTAATTAATGCAATATTGATTGCAATCGTGGTGCAAATATCAATGTGCCTTAACTGGAAACTATCCACCGTTAATCTATGCAAGATCTGGGACTGAGAATGAAACCCTATTCTTGCGTTGGTAAGTAGTGAAATTTAGTTTTCTGGCATTCATTGTTGCGTTTTGGTGGTAAGGTCGTAGAGCCGACCATTTGCTCCAATGTAGGGTTTAGTGTTTGTGGAGACGAGGACTCCTTCCTCGGTGTCGAACCTTGGACCTGTGAGGGGTAGTGTTATAAGTTGCAGGCTCACAATCTTGTGCCATAGCACTACGATACAATCATGGAAGTTTGTGTATGGTTTTCCTATTAGTTGTTGAATTCATAGTTCGAACTAGGGTTCGATACTCCAATTGCGAAAAGGTATTCTGTGTTTAACTCGTGGTTGCTATCAAATGCCATTAGGCTTCGTCATTTTTGTTGTGTAGTGTGCCAAAGTTCAGGGCTTCGTTTCTAATAGTAAGTGCTGACGATAATGAAAATAATACTATGTTGCTTGCTTTTATTTTTGTATTTTCTTGTTTTAACCTCTCCGAACTGTAAAATTTGCAGGTACCTACTTCGTAGGATAATTCCTGTGCATAAGATTGGAGAATGGAATTGCTGCTACTATTTCCTGGTAAGCTCCGGTGGTTCTCGAAACCTCGTAGGTTCCTTTGGTATGGTTTTGTTGGTGATTACTGTATGCTGAACCTTGGAAATACTCGACATGAATTGGGTGATGGACGAGTGTCAAGTGTTTGTTTTGATCCATGTTGTAAAGAGGATAATTCCTCAATTGTTTACAAATCTAAACAATTATGTGATGCCTAGCTGCGTCGTTTGGAAAGAAACTTGATTTTGTGTTTGTACTTCTATTTGTTAAGGGTTTAGACCCTGTGTAGTTTTGTGGAGCCTTGAACTCGTTTTTAGTTCTCTGGTTGATGAGGGTTAGACCCTGTAAGATGTTGGAACTGTGAAATAGTCTGAAGTGTAAACTCTGTTATTTATAAATATTGAATGCGTAACCAAGAACCGAGGGTTCACTTGCTCTTCTAAAACAGTGAATCATTTTATAAAGAAGTGTTTTGTGTTGATGTAATGGTTGAAGGGTTATTTATTTAACTGTGCAGTGGTGCCAAACAACTATAGTTGTCTTTGGCCGAGAGTTGTGGTTTGCATAACTGTATATAGTTGATTCCTGTACATCCTTATCGTTGTTGATAATTACGTTTTTGGAATCGTGATGAGATAGTTCGGCTATTAAGTGTTTTTGGAATGGTTATTTTGTTTCATGAATGAGATAGCTTTCGTTTGCTATCTGGTTTGTACTAAGCTTTTGTACCCGAGACTTAACCTGTGTATCAAATGGTTTCGATACAATGTATGTTTTCTTGCTAGGGTTTGAACAATTTATACTTTCGGCTAAGTGGAGTTATTTGATATTTAAATATCTTGTTTGTATTATCAGTACGAGAATTAGTAAGTTAAAAATAGAATGTTGTTTAGGGTTAGATAATAGGTCTGTTATAAAAATAATTATCTGAAGTTTGCCATGAATGGATTGATAAGAAATTTATAAACTGTGTACCAAATAATCACTCGGATTCTAAGTCTTGTGATAACTTAGGGTTTTGATACTACTGTGCAGATATTTAATAAATGAAATCAGAAGTGATAATTAGTGAAGAAATAATATGTGTATATTTATAATCAAATCTGTACAGAGATAAATTTTGTAGTTGCCATAATTTTTAAAATATAAATGCTCTGAAAAACATGAAACGTATAATATTGAAATGCATGTGATTACTATCTGAACTAGATAGAGTTAAAAAGAAATACATAGAACTGTGCAGAAACAAAATGTGTTTTTATTTAGGAATGAAATGAATGTTATGCAGTTGTTTATACTATACTGTAATATATCCTGCATTTAAACATATGAAAGAATTCGACAAGAACACTACTGTATTCATCTTTCCAATCAATGGCATTCTGCCTATCTCTCATCTTTCTTAATTTACTTCTCTATACTGGAGTACGATGCAGAGAACAGCATGGGAAAAAATATAGAGATGGTTATCGATTCAATCATTTCATAAAACTCTTTCTTTCAGAATCATACTTAGATCAGAAAATATAATATTTTCTTCTATATGACTATAATTAATAATTCTATTATGCAGAATCATTTAACTATAAACAAAAGTAAGAACAGTAAAACCTGGTTGACTGTAAGAGAAACAAACAACCCAAGGAACCTGTTCCACCCAATCTATTCCTAAAGACAGCCAAGTTACTTGCCTTAGGACCCCCGAGCCTGTTCACTGAACCACCAGGAGGAAGATTCTGTAGAAGCCTTAGTACATCAACTTGCAATAGAATGTAGATTGTCCAGTCATCAAGACTCAGCAGTCAAAGAGACCTGCACCAGCACCTCTGGTTTGCCTTCTCAGTATAATTAGCAGACTCACAGTTGCACTCTCACATAGCCTCCCTATTCGAATCTCTCAGTGATCACCTGATGCACTTGAGGAATATTTCTGCAGAAAATATTGTCCGGGGCTGCCTGCCCAATTCGAATTGCCTTATCTAGGATGCCTAGGCCTTTTAGTGGTTAACTGGTCATTAATGAGTTTCCTTCTCTCTTCCACCCACCTAGGGAATAATGCCACAAATTTAGGGGTAGTTGTCCCATAACCAACAACTAGTGGTGGAGTGCAAATGCTGCCATCTGTCCCATGCCCTCTAATAGCTTCCATTCCTCCTAGTGGGTCAGTGAACACTCATTTAACAGTTCCCTTGGGTTGTTTGTCTCCTACTTTAATTTATTAAATAATAATAATCAGTAATTACAATCATCCTTGACCAAACTTGGTCATAATTACAAAACTTTGTAATTATAATTTAACATAAAGTATTTTGCAAATAAAATAATATTCTCAGAATTTGGGTAGGTGACATACACCCCCCTTAAGTCTCAACATTGTCCTTGATGTTGTTTAATCACTCTCTGAGTGTTCTTGAAATAGAGTTGGGTATGCTTCCCGCATACTACTCTCCAACTCCCAGGTTGCCTCTTCTGGGCTAAGGTGCTTCCATTGCACCTTTACCTGCCCAATGGTGCGATTTTGGAGTAGAGTTTTCCTCCTTTCGAGGATACAGTCCGGTTCCACCTGAAAATCGCCGTCTTGTCCCACCTGAAAATCGCCGTCTTGTCCCACCTGTACACCATTCCAATTTACAACATGAGTAGCATCGTATACATACTTCTTTAAAAATTATATATGAAAAACATTATGCATCTTTAAATTTGGTGGCAAAGCCAGTTGGTATGCCATTGGTCCAACCCTTGACAATATTTTGAAAGGAGCACAATACCTGGGTGCCAACTTGGCACATCTTACCAATTTCAATGAACTCTTTTTCGGTCTTACCTTAAGAAAAACATGTTCACCAACCTGGAACTCTTTATGAGTCCTTCTAAGATATGCTTGACTCTTTTGCCTATCTTGGGCAACTTTAATATTTCTTTGTACCTGTTTCACAATTAGTTCTAATTCCTGCAACAATTCGGGTCCTAAAATAACTCTATTTACTGGATCATTCCAAGAAACAGGTGTATCACATTTCCTATCATAAAGAATTTCAAAAGGGCTAAGTCTGGCTGATGCATGATAATGGTTATTATATGCAAATTCTGCTAAATGCAAGTAGTCTTCCCACTTACCAGGTTGATCCTTAACATACATCCTCAACAAGTCTTCCAATACCTGATTCACTCTTTCTGTCTGTCCATCCGTTTGTGGATGAAATGTTGTACTGAAGTTTAAGGTTGTATTCAACCCTTTAAATAAAGACCTCCAAAAGTTTCCAGTAAACTTAGAATCATGGTCTGAAATTATCACTTTTGGTATCCCATGTAATCGAAAAATCTGTTTCATGAAGATTTCTGCAATGTCTGGAGCTTTATGAGTAGTTTTTACAGGTATAAATTGTGCTGCCTTGCTTAGTTTATCCACTACCGCCATGATATATTCATTTTGTTTCTGATTTTTGGGTAGTCTGGTAATAAAATCTATGCTTATCACTTCCCATTTCCAACTAGGTATAGGCAATGGCTGCAACAGTCCAGCCGGATGTTGATGTTCAACCTTCAATTTTTGACAGTCCAAACACTTAGCTATGTACTTTGCTACTTCATACTTCATTCTGGGCCAATAGTACTCTTTCCGTAGCATAGTGATGGTTTTCTGATAACCTGGATGACCAAAGTAATGGCTTTTGTGCATCTCATTTAAAATCAGAATTTTTACTTCTGGTATGTTGGGTACATACAATCTGTTTTTGTATAATAACAACCCATTTTCCTTCAAACTGTAATCTGCCATAGAATTTTCAGAATTGCTATTTGTTGTCTTTCCTTGTAATTTTCTGTATTCTTCATCCGTTTCACTCCCTTCAAGGATCTGATTTTCTAAATTTGTTGAGTAAGTACTGATGGTTGAAATAAAATTCAGTTTTGCTTTACGACTTAATGCATTAGCAACCTTGTTCTCTTTCCCTTTAATATCCTGAATTTCGAAATCATATTCACTTAGAAAAGTTAACCATCTGACTTGTCTAGCGTTCAAATTTGTCTGATCTAATAAATATTTCAGACCCATGTTATTTGTCAACAAGGTAAATTTTCTGCCAATAAGGTGGTGACGCCACATTTTTAAAGCGTGAATTACTGCTAATAACTCTAAATCATAAGTAGAGTATTTCTTCTCATGTATTTTCAGCTTTCTAGACTCGTATGCAACAGCATGTCCCTCTTGTGTTAGAACTCCGCCGAGTCCATCATTATATGCATCGGTGCATACTATAAAATCCTTATTAGGGTCTGTTATCCTCAAAATAGGCGTTGTAGTTAGTAATTCCTTTAGTTTCTTAAAACTGTCTGAACATTTCTAATCCCACACAAATTTCTTCCCTTTCTTCTACAAGGAGGTTATGGGGTTTGCAATCTTTGAAAAACCCTCTATAAATTTCCTATAATATCGAGTGATACCCATGAATGATCGTACATCTGACACATCCTTAGGAACCAGCCAATCATTAATGGATTTTATCTTATCGGGGTCAACCGAGATTCCTTCCTTAGAAATTATGTGTCCTAAATACTGAATTTTGTCCTTGTGAAAGTCACACTTACTAAACTTAGCGTATAGTTGATGATCTCTCAAAACTTGTAAGATAATACGCAGATGTTCGTCATGCTCTTCTTTGCTTTTAGAATACACTAGAATGTCGTCTATGAACACAATAGCGAACTTATCCAAGTATTTGTGCAGAGTATTGTTCATTAAACACATAAATACAGCCGGAGCATTAGTCAATCCAAATGGCATGACTACGAACTCGTAATGTCCATATCGAGTTCTAAAGGTTGTTTTAAAAGTATCCTCATCCTTCACACACACTTGATGATATCCTGACCTTAAATCAATATTTGAAAATATTGTTGCTCCACGCAGCTGATCAAATATATCGTCTATGCGAGGAAATGGATATTGATTCTTGATTGTCATCTTATTCAGCTGGCGATAATCTATACACAGTCTTAGTGTACCATCTTTCTTCTTAACAAATATAATAGGTGCTCCCCAAGGAGACACGTTGGGTCTTATATAGTTTTTATCAATCAGTTCCTTCAACTGTGATTTTAACTCATTTTAATCTAGTATATTCATCCTATATGGAGCTTTAGAATTCGGTACCGCCCCTTGTATTAACTCGATGGTAAAATCTAGATCTCTCTTAGGGGATAATCCTGGAATCTCTTTAGGAAAAACATCCTTAAAATATTTTAGGACAGGTATATCTTCTAGTTTTAGTTTGTCCTCTTTAGTAATCAACTCATCATTCACTACATTTACTGCAAACATTTGACATCCTTTTCTAACTGCCCTCTTTATTTGCATGGCTGAAATCTGTCTTAGGGATGTCTTTCTTGGAATACATTTTATTTCTACAGTTTCTCCTTCATCATTTAAACATGCAAAACTTTTCTCATAAAAATTCAATATGACATGATGGGCTTCTAACCAGTCCATTCCAATGATGATATCATAGGATCCTAAAGGTAAAACATTCAACTTGGTTTGTGTGTTTAACTGATTCATGGATAAAGCACAACTTTCAATAAAATCAGATACTTTCCTTTTTGTTCCTATTGCTAGTCTAACTAACTAGGATTTATTGAATTTTTATGTTTTCAAATTAAATTTTTTTACAACATCTGGTGATATATAACTCAGGCTAGCACCTGGATCAATCAAAATAGTAACATGATGGTTTTGTAGCATACCTTCAATCTCTACCATAGAGACTTGATGATCTGCTTGCATGTTGTCTAGTGCTGCATTAATTCTGGGCATCTCCCTTGCCAAGTCTCCAACAGTAGGTTCAATCTGTATGGAATGAATATTGTTAGTTGTTCGCTTCCTCTTGGGGAATTCTGATGCATAATGAGGACCTTGACACTCGAAACATTTTATAGGTGCCTTTTGATCATTAGTCTTGGTAGCATTGGGAGTGTTTCTAGGAGCTGTAAAATTCTGCTGCTGACTGTTTCTAGGATTATTTCCTTGAAAATTCCGATTCTGAAATTTTTTCTTTTGAAAACCAAAATTTCCACTAAACCTGAAGTTTTTCTTTTTCATCTCAAAATTGATGGGTTTATGACTTTTCCAGTTTGATATCCCTTCTCTTCTCCGATTGGTGTCATAACAGAAAGTTGCTTTCCTCATGGCCTCTTCTAAGGTCTTTGGAATGTCATACTCGATTATGTCCTTGATGTTGAAAGATAGACAACTCAGGTATCTTTGGATCTTTGGTTTTTCTTCCACGAGGTATGGCACATACCTCAGTAAATTCAGAAATTTACTGTTCATCTCTTTCATGTTCATAGTTCCTAGTTTTAAATCATAGAACTCCTTTGATTTTACTTCATAGTATTGTTCAGATAAGAACTTCTTTTTGAAGTACCGTTTGAAAGTACTCTAATTCACATCATTGTCCTTGATGCCCTTCACTCTTTTGATGTCTTGCCACCAAATATATGCTTTCCCTATCAAGTTGTATATTGCCATCTTTGCCTTCAATCATTCAGAGTAATCATAAATTTGGAAGTACTTCTTCATGCCGGACAACCATGCTTCTACTGTCTCTCCTTTTTCAGTTTCACCATTGAAGGTTGGGGGTTTGATTTTCTTGAACTCCCTAGAAATCTGTTCATACTGTTTGTGACTTTTTCTTTTGGGTTTGTAGTCTCCTTCATTGTTATCACTTGAATAATTTCGTTTCTTTTTGCGTTTTTCATGGGTGGCTTCTGATGATGTTGAAATGTTGTTTGCATCATCAGTTTTCATTTTCTTACCCCTGTCTCGGTGAGGTAAATCTTCAATCTTGGAGGTATTTTAAATTTCTCTATCATGTTCATCAGTTGGGCATTGTCCGAATAGTACTTGATTAAGTTCCTCTTGTGCCTTCAAAATTTTCTCATTGTCTTGTTTTATAGATCTGATTTCTGCTTTTAACTCTTGAAATGCACATAACAATTCTGACGAATTGTCATTTAATTCGCCATGGAGTTCTTCTTCATAATGTTGTCTCGTGCTATGACTGTTGGGTCAAAATTTGTCTTCTATATGTTCAGCTGATCCTTCCATACCTGTAACTTAAAATAATTTATGTATAACACAAATAGTTTAAATTTTAATTAGTAAGATTTCTGTTGTAAATAAATTTTCTGTTGCGTGTTCTTGGACCTTTTTCAGGCCTAGAGTTCGAACGTGAGCTCTGATACCACATGTAACATCCTGTAAAAATACCAAAATTTAAATTTTTTTAAAATAGCAATAGTTATCGAAGTCGTTAATGCGGAACATATGAATTAATTAGATTTATTAACTAAGATAATCAATAACGATGACACGTCATACTTCTCTAATAAAATATGATATAATTGTATTTGCTATTTCAGATTTAAATGGATGCTAATCTCCTTAACAAAATATCTTTTTATGATTATGCATAAGAATACAGTTTACAAATTTGCTTAAGTTCTAAATATGATTACGTGACGTACATAGTTTGTACTATTATGATGTTCTTGATGAAGTGCTGACAGTTTGTTTGTATGATGACGAAGGGGTCCTAGAGGTACCCTAGAGTTTACTTAGCTATGTTTAGCTAAGGCATTTGAATTTTGTTTCCATGTGCAGACCACAGGTAAGAAGTTCTACGACAACATGTGTTAAGAGTACATGTGTCTTTCAATTCATCGTCAATGTAATATGAAAATGCGAAGTACTTCCTTGCGATACAAGTTACTGGAGGTATGGATACTTGGTTCTAAATCTCGTTTGTGTGCGGATTTACAAAACCCTTCAGTGTCATAATTTCACGTCATCCAAGAGTTTTGTTATAATGCTACAATTATTATCATATTACTATTGTCATTATTACAAAACAGTGATACCAATATCTATTGATAAGCTATTAGAAAGCTTATAGAAATAGTGTTTATACTTTTGAACTATCATTACGTTTTGCTTCTACAGAACTTAGACTATTCTAAGTCATGAATTCATCATTGGATTATCATTACACAGTTATATATGAACGGTTTAGTGACTAGTGCTTGTGCTATGAACTCAGTTATAGTGTATAATGTCACCATTTAAACTATACCTTAGGTATTACATCTATCAATTAGACTTTGCAATACATGGCTAGCATATTAAAATGTGTATCGCTTATATATACCTATAGGCTCACACTACTATTACGAATTGGAAATTCATAGCTATTGTGTGAAATATATAATGTACATAGTATCTAATTATACTTTTGCATAGCTAGAATCCTAACTATATCTATGATCTCTATTTATCAAATGATTAACAATATATATATATATATGGCTAAGCTTTATTCTATATATCTATACATGAGCCATAGTAATGAAATGTTAACATTATAAAGTGACTATACAATCACACCATACATTGGCATACAATACAAATGTTACGATGCATAATAATAACTATAGAGACTAATATGAAATACGATCCACGGATCTAGTAATGCAAATATTTTGATGATAACAGGGTATTAAACTTGGTATGCTTTCCAAGCTAGCGTTGACAGGCCTAGCATTAACGTCGTTCCACGGTTAAGTGATGTGGATGCCTGGTTGTAAGGTTTTCACGTGGTTCATGTTTGTGCTGAGCATCACAAGAAGCTGAGCTGTGCCATGCCCTGGCTCTCGGTCTCCTTACTTGGCAATTGGTAGATGAAGTAATTGATGCAATATTGATTGCAATCGTGGTGCGAATATCAACGTGATTTAACTGGAAACTATCCACCGTTAATATCTGCAAGATCTGGGGCTGAGAATCAAACCCTATTCTCACGTTGGTAAGTAGTGAAAGTTGGTTTTCTAGCATTCATTGTTTCGTTTTGGTGGTAAGGTCGCAGAGCCGACCGTTTGCTCCAATGTGGGGTTTAGTGTTTGTGGAGAGGAGGACTCCTTCCTCGGTGTCGAACCTTGGACCTGTGAGGGGTAGTGTTATAAGTTGCAGGCTCACAATCTTGTGCCATAGCACTACGATACAGTCATGGAAGTTTGTGTATGGTTTTCCTATTAGTTGTTGAATTCATAGTTCGAACTAGGGTTCGATACTCTAGTTGTGAAAAGGTCTTCTGTGTTTAACGCGTGGTTGCTGTCAAATGCCATTAGGCTTCGTCGTTTTTGTTGTGTAGTGTGCCAAAGTTTGGGGATTCGTTTCTAATGGTAAGTGTTGACGATAATGAAAATAATACTGTGTTGCTTGCTTTTATTTTTTGTATTTTCTTGTTTTAACCTCTCCGAACTGTAAACTTTGCAGGTACCCACTTCGTAGGACGATTCTTGTGCATAAGATTAGAGAATGGAAATGCTGCTACTGCTTCCTGGTAAGCTCTGGTGGTTCTCAAAACCTCGTAGGTTCCTTTGGTATGGTTTTGTTGGTGATTACTGTATGCCGAACCTTGGAAATACTCGACATGAATCGGGTGATGGCCGAGTGTCAAGTGTTTGTTTTGCTCCATGATGTAAGAGGATAATTCCTCAATTGTTTACAATGCTAAACAGCTCTGTGATGCCTAGCTGCGTCGTTTGGAAAGAAACTCGATTTTGTGTATGTACTTCTATTTGTTAAGGGTTTAGACCCTGTGTAGTTTTGTGGAGCCTTGAACTCGTTTTTAGTTCTCTGGTTGATGAGGGTTAGACCCTGTAAGATGTTGGAACTGTGAAACAGTCCGAAGTGTAAACTCTGTTATTTATAAATATTGAATGCGTAACCAAGAACCGAGGGTTCACTTGCTCTTCTAAAATAGTGACTCGTTTTATAAAGAAGTGTTTTGTGTTGATGTAATGGTTGAAGCGTTATTTATTTAACTGTGCAGTTGTTAGGAACCTATGTCAACCCTTCTCTTTACTATGTTAGTATATTGTTGTTGGACGCATATGCTTTGTAAGTCGTCCTGTAGTATTTGTTGATCCGTAGTTTATATTAGCCCATAGTATTGACCCATAGTATTGGACGCATATGCTTTGTAAGTCGTCCCGTAGTATTATATGTCCCATGGTTTTGACTCATAGTATTCGGCATAGACTTAGTATATAAGTGTGTGTTGAGGTCATTGAAGGCACCGTGAAGTTAATTGTATTGAGCTTGCTCAAAGGAGGTTGCCCCCTCGAAGTGGCCCGTGATCAATATAAAAGTGATTCTGTTCTATTATTTCTGATATCTCATGTATTTGCATTAATTAATTATTGCAGGTTCATCACAGCAGTGGTGCCAAACAACTATAGTTGTCTTTGGCCGAGAGTTATGGTTTGCATAACTGTATATAGTTGATTCCTGTACATCCTTATCGTTGTTGATAATTATGTTTTTGTAATTGTGATGAGATAGTTTGGCTAGTAAGTGTTTTTGGAATGGCTATTTTATTTCACGAATGAGGACCTACTTGTAGCTTTCATTTTCTATCTGGTTTGTACTGAGCTTTTGTACCCGAGACTTAACCTATGTATCAAATGGTTTCGATACAATGTATGTTTTCTTGCTAGGGTTTGAACAATTTATACTTTCGGCTAAGTGGAGTTATTTGATGTTTAAATATCTTGTTTGTATTATCAATATGAGAATTAGTAAGTTAAAAATAGAATGTTGTTTAGGGTTAGATAATAGGTCTGTTATAAAAATAATTATCTGAGGTTTGCCATGAATTGCTTGATAAGAAATTTATAAACTGTGTACCAAATAATCACTCGGATTCTAAGTCTTTTGATAACTTAGGGTTTTGATACTACTATGCAGATATTTAATAAATGAAATCAGAAGTGATAATTAGTGAAGAAATAATATGTGTATATTTATAATCAAATCTGTACAGAGATAAATTTTGTAGTTGCCATAATTCTTAAAATATAAATGCTCTGAAAAACATGAAATGTATAATATTGAAATGCATGTGATTACTATCTGAACTAGATAGAGTTAAAAAGAAATACATAGAACTGTGCAGAAACAAAATGTGTTTTTATTTAGGAATGAAATGAATGTTATGCAGCTGTTTATACTATACTGTAATATATCCTGCATTTAAACATATGACAGAATTCGACAAGAACACTACTGTATTCATCTTTCTTATCAATGGCATTCTGCCTATCTCTCATCTTTCTTAATTTACTTCTCTATACTGGAGAATGATGCAGAGAACAGCATGGGGAAAAATATAGAGATGGTTATCGATTCAATCATTTCATAAAACTCTTTCATTCAGAATCATACTTAGATCAGAAAATAAAATAGTTTCTTCTATATGACTATAATTAATAATTCCATTATGTAGAATCATTTAACTATAAACAAAAATAAGAACAGTAAAACCTGGTTGACTGTAGGAGAAACAAATAGCCCAAGGAACCTGTTCCACCCAACCTATTCCTAAAGACAACCAAGTTACTTGCCTTAGGACCCCCGAGCCTGTTCACTGAACCACCAGGAGGAAGATTCTGTAGAAGCCTTAGTACATCAACTTGCAATAGAATGTAGATTGTCCAGTCATCAAGACTCAGCAGTCAAAGAGACCTGCACCAGCACCTCTGGTTTTCCTTCTCAGTATAATTAGCAGACTCATAGTTGCACTCTCACATAGCCTCCCTATTCGAATCTCTCAGTGATCACCTGATGCACTTGAGGAATATTTTTGCAGAAAATATTGTCCGGAGCTGCCTACCCAATTCGAATTGCCTTATCTAGGCTGCTTAGGCCTTTTAGTCGTTAACTGGTCATTAATGAGCTTCCTTCTCTCTTCCACCCACCTGGGAATAATGCCACAAATTTAGGGGTAGTTGTCCCATAACCAACAGCTAGTGGTGGAGTGCAAATGCTGCCATCTGTCCCATGCCTTCTAACAGCTTCCATTCCTCCTAGTGGGTCAGTGAACACTCATTTAACAATTCCCTTGGGTTGTTTGTCTCCTACTTTAATTTATTAAATAATAATAATTAGTAATTACAATCATCCTTGACCAAACTTGGTCATAGTTACAAAACTTTGTAATTATAATTCAACATAAAGTATTTTGCAAATAAAATAATATTCTTAGAATTTGGGTAGGTGACATCTACATTTGTAAAAACCCCTTCATTGTTTTCCTTGTATATTTCCTTTATGCTAGCTTCTGCTTCTTTCAGTTCTTGTTGCGATTTAGCCTGAAAGGATTTTTCCCAGTCCTTGGAAACTTGTTTGATCGTGAACAACTTCATGTAATAAACAGATGAAACCTCCAAAGGTTTCAAGGACTCCTTTATAATTTTTCCATAATCTTCCTCTTGCAACCATACAGGATTGAACTTGAACGGGGAGGCAGGTTGCTGCTCTTGCGAATTGAAGGAAAGCAAAATTGGTTGATGATCAGAAAGGCCTCTTTGTTCTACCCAAGAGGAGATACAAAAAGGGCTAGAAAATAAAGCTTCTGAGATTAGGAAACGATCCAGTCTTTTTGAAATGGCATTTTCCCGACTTCTCTTGTTCCGCCATGTAGGTTCCAGTTTCCTTGGAAGAACATCAACAAGATTCTTATTGTCAAAAATGGAGGTGAAAAAACTGCTTAGTGAGTTGGGATGTGCTAGCTTCCCCCAAACTACCCTTTCCGAAAGAGTAAGATTTAAGTCACCTCCTAAAACTAAATTCTTCTCATCCAACAGTCCAGTGTTTGAAAGGTTTTCCCAGAATACTTTCTTGTTATGGAACGGTCCGTAAACATTGAGAATTGTGAAAGTGGTTCCAGAGGAGGGATCTTCTAAGATAGTCCTTATAACATTATCTTGCTTACTTGACAAAACTAATTTTATATCGAGACTCCAGGACGTGACGAGGCCCCCCGAATGCCCATCCGAAATAAGAAGTTCAAAGGTCCATTCTTTTAAAAAAGGTTCTAACAAGACCTGAGCTCTATTACCTTCTAACATAGTTTCTTGTAAGAGAATGACCAAAGGTTTTAAGCAATAAATGATTATCTTGAGGGATATTTACTTGGGAGAGCCCCCTAAACCCCTGGCGTTGAAAGACATAAATAACATTAGGGGGCCTTTTGAGGGGCTTTCCCTACTCTAAGGGCCCTACTGATAGTGGATTGCTTCCCAAATTTAATCTCCAAAATAGATTTGTTTTTTTCTTTGGAGAGAAAAGACTTCCTACCCAAAGAGAGTTTTGGCGGTGTCAAGAGTTTAAGACCTCCAGAAATGGCTTCAACTTTTTCTTCCAAAAAGGTCATCTTGGATCTTGTGTTGTAAACTTTTGGGGCATAAAGGGGTTTACGAGAAGAAGTGGAAATAGAGCTAGAAAGAATTTTCGTATTTTCCTCCCAGACAACCTTACAGGGTGAGCTGGGAAGTGATGGGAAACTAGAAGGAAAAACCGGCTTGGCGTCCGGATAGTCGGACAAAAGAGAATTAGAGATAGGAGGTAAGAGTAAGGGAGATAACTGCTTACCGAATTGTAGGGGAGACTCTAAATCTGCCACCTTGCATGGGCTTACGATGTTGGCAGGTTCTTTTGACAATTGCTGAACCGCTTGGGGGAGGACGTCATCTTTTTTTTCAATAGTGACTGGTTCCTCCTTAGTCTTTGAAAGTGTCATCTTTTTTACCCAGATCTTCCGATGCCTTGGAGAAATTGGAGGAGTGATTGTACAATCATTTATAAGATGGCCAACTTGTCTGCACTTGAAGCACCTGAAGGGAATTTTCCCGTAATCGAGTTTTTGATTCCAGGTGCTCCCAAAAAGCTTCAGTTTTATTTCTTTGTATAATCCCTCCCTCACATCCAGTTCAATAAGTATTCTTGCACATCATCTGTCAACCTTGGTCTCCCAGTTCTCCTCCAACGCAAATCATGGGTAAACTTGGGAGAATGACCCAGACCTATTGTAGGTTATGGGGCTCTCTCTTAGAATCAAAATCGACCTTCCAATTTTTTAGAATTAAACCCGAAGGACCCCATATCCAGCTCTGGTTGAGAAGTATTTCCTTGTCTAATTCTGATTGAACTTTGAACAGAATCCACCCTCTTGAGAGAATGTGGAAGGAGGGAAGGTGATCTAGAACCTGTTTCCAATTAGAATCCATCCAATTTCTGAGAGAGGATTCGCCTATCGTCTTCCCACAGAACCTCCCAACCAGGGAATGAGAGAGATAAACAAGGATTTCATCAATTCCTATATCCTTACCGACCACAAGCACTGCACTATCTTTTTTATCCTTTGCTCCTTGTCGTCGTTTTGGTAAGAGTTTAGGTGCAATTTTTGGGGTAACAACCTGTGCAGATGGATCCTCGGTACAAAAATGTGCGGACGAATCAGTATTGCAATCATTAAACTTGTTGTCTAACATCTGGTCCTCCATGGCGTCATTCTTAAACTTAATGTTGCACTTAATTTCATTATTCAGTGCGAAGATAGATCGCATGGGGGAGGAGCTATCGTAATCGACTTCATCCAACTCCATCTCTGTTTTTTGAGATGCGCGTCCACTATGAATGGGAACTGGAACCAGAAGGCAGACAGAGCCAATACGAATCCCAGGAAGGTTCAAGCTTATGATCCATCGCATGCTAAAAATCCGAAAAATGCGAAAATTGGACTAAATTTGCACCAGCGGGCTACCCTCCACTACAGAGCTCCATCGCCCCTATTCAAAGTCAAGCCCCAATTAGCGTTCCTTGAAATATATATTTGTATGTGCTTCTATATATGTTCTTTCATTTCTGTCACCTACCCAAATTTTGAGACTATTTATTTTTATTGCAAAAACATTATGTTAAAATTATAATTACAAGGTTTTATAATTATGACCAAATCTGGTCAAGGATGATTGTAATGACATATTATTATTATTTAATAAATTAAAACAGGAGACAAACACCCAAGGGAACTGTTAAATGAGTGTTCACTGACCCACTAGGAAGAATGGAAGCTATTAGAAGGCATGGGACAAGTGTCAGCATTTGCACTCCACCACTAGCTGTTGGTTATGGGACAACTACCCCTAAATTTGTGGCATTATCCCCCAGGTGGGTGGAAGAGAGTTGTTAGCTCATTAATGACCAGGTTAACCACTAAAAGGCCTAGGCATCCTAGATAAGGCAATTTCAATTGGGCAGGGAGCAACATTATTTTCTGTAGAAATAATTCCTCAAGTGTATCAGGTGATCACTGAGAGATTCGAATAGGGAGGCCAAGTGGAAGTGCATTGTGAGGCTTCTGAAATATTTTGAGAAGGGAAACAAAGTTGCTGGTGCAGGTCTCTTTGACTGCTAAGTCTATAGGACTAGATGATCCAAATTTCTGCTGTAATTTGAGGACCTAAAGCCTCTATAGATTCCTCTTCCTAGTGGTTCAGTGAACAAGCTTGGGGGTCCTAAGGCAAGTAATTTGGTTGTCTTCAGGAATAGGTTGGGTGGAACAGGCTCCTTGGGATGTTTGTTTCTCCTACATTTAATCAGGTTCTACTATTCTTCCTTAGTGTTTACAGTTAAATAATTTTCAGCAATTGTAGGTTTAGTATCTACAGTTAATGACATATAGAAGCAATTGTTTTCAATTTCTGACCTAGAGATGATTTTGTATAAGTATGATTAAGTAATGAGATGATTGATAAAGAAATCATTTCTACATTTTTCCCATACTGTTTTCTGTATAGTACTCTAGTACAAAGAAGTCGAATTAAATCAGATGATTGATGGGAAGAATGCCAAGTGAATGGATTAGATGAACACTGTAGTATTTCTTTTAAATTCTGAAGTATCAATTATGTATGTTTAAACTCAGAATATAGAACAGCACATCATAAAACAAATATTTAGCATTTCTTGTACTTAGTTACAAAATAAAGACATTTCATCTTTGTACAAAACTAGGTTTTCAATTATCACTATCCATTGTTGAAAGCTAATACTATGCATTCTATTTCAACAGTAGGGTGTTATAAATCCAATTGTTTCAGGCATTATTATTTCTATAAATTTAATAGCTGCAAATATTCTTCTATACAGAGTTGTTACTTACAAATGATAAATAGATACTTATTATTCTCATCACTAAATATCACTATTTTATTTCAGTACCCATACTCATTATATTTATCAAACTACAGCTATTAAATTCAAACACTCTTAACATAGGAAACACCCCAACACCTTATCATTTATTATTTAGCATTCCATTGTATTACGATAGACACGGGATCGAAACCCTTAGTAAGGGAAAACAAATCTTTTACAATATCGTGACATGATCATAACTGGTCTGAAGGACACATGCTTAAACAACTTATATCAGACTTTCAAATTATAAACACTCACTCTTCCGAGTTACGATTTCTTTTAACCAAAGCAAAGAAAACATATTCAGTATCATAAAAAATTCTTTGGCCAAACCCTCATATCCGAAATAGCAACTTAGACTTTATCAGATTTCAAATAGATCATAGATATTTGTTCATTATCGAAATTTACAGTAGCAAAAAATTTAAAATTGGCTCTCGGCCAAAAATCCAAAACTGTTGAAACATTAACACCTCTCCACACAGAACATTTAGTTGCGGATCTAGGTTAATATCTAAAGACAACGACATTTATAACAATCAACACAAAACATTGTTGTAAACACGGTATAAAAACCAAGGGTCGAACCCTTCAGGATTATCTTGAAGTCGAGGGATAAAACCCTGATAAACAAGAAATACATTTCAACATATTAAATTGAGAAGTACATTATAAGGGTAGGTCAAGGATCTCATCCTCCCTACGTTGCTTACAGAATGAAGGCATTGCAACATTAATGACTTCCTTGGAAGGCCGAAAGCTCCAACCATTTCAAACACAATCCATAGGTTGCCAAGAAAATCCATAAGGGAAACCACCGAGACTTACCACTACACGCAGTAGTTCCCACCTAAACTGGAGCGTAGAGCCATGTGAGTGATAGCACCTACAAACGTTACAAACGTGATTAAAATTTAGTAAATCTTGCATCATTGAAGACGATTGCATTTAAATGAAAAGAAAACTTCAGAATAGACATTACCTTCTTATTAAAAAGGAAACAAAGGCCGAATCCAACAGCTTCTACAACAGGCTTGAAAACCCTGAGTCATATACAACTTGTGGAGAGAAGACCTTACACTCACAGCATTGCATTCAATTCTTTTTAAACACTGATCGTGATATTGAAACTAGAGAAGGTGCATCCCAAGAACTCTTTACAAAAAAAAAAAACCCTTCGACAACCAGCATGATATTTCCTGAGCTTTTCTGAATATCAAAAACAGACAAGAAATGTCTATGCCTAAGCTTGGCTCTTACACTTTCATCTTGTGATAGTAATCTTTCTCAAGTCACGGGTTCAAATCACTGGACGAACCCTCAAAAACTAGCTATCAAACCCTAACTTTTCGCAGGCTGGTCGGCCTCTCTCAAAACCACTCTCAACACAATGAATGCCAAAGAAAGAATAGTAACTGTGAGGTTTTGGTGGAGGTTTAGGGTTAAGTCCCAAATCCCGAGAACAGTGTAAGATCAACGGTAGAGATCACGTATCATAACAACACGTAATTCCAAGCAACCACCCTATTTATGACTCCATTGATAACCATCGCCACCGTGGATACCAGTTCGGATCATGTTCAAACTAAAACACATACAGCTCGACCAATATGGCTAATTCATCACGATGCCTTCATGAGCTAGGTGCCACGATGGCAACCACTAAGGATTTCCACCGAGCTGGTAGATAAGAATAATAAATGCCAATATTGGTTCACTATCGCTTGCTAGCATTTTTTCACTTCAACATTAATGACCATGTCCTTATATTACTTGGATTCGAAGATCGAACGTAACCCTGTCACATTATAAGCATATGTTAATATAGGTAATACCTTTGTATGAACCCTTTAGGTATCAAGTGCATGTTTAAAGGCTTGCGTTGATACTTATAGTATCCTTATTGTTAGTATATAGGGACCATGCTTAGACACTTGGCATATAGTTAAACCTTTAGATAGTTAAAATTATAGTTAGGCATGGAAGTAACTCATAGTTTTCATATTGTAAAAATATATTGCATAGATTTCATATAGTAGAATGCTATAGGAATTGCATGTAATTCTTATGCTATGAGAACTGCATATAGTTTACAATAACTATGTAATATACATATGGTGCGAACAATATAGTAATACACAAATATCGTGCATATAGCCTATGTTGTATAAGTCATATTACTCTTGTGTCAAACATTAGCAACGTATGTTATCTTGCGTCAAAGTTTTGACACTATTTTCACCACTCAAATGATAAACAAAGAAGACGTCCGATTTGTTTAGTTCACAAAACAAATTATAGACTAATCATTGTATTAAGACCTTAGAAATTTATATGCAAATACCTTGAAGGCTAATTGAAAGTACTCTTTATTTATGTTTGTATACTTGAACTGGTGTGCCACCTTACCTGTATCTGCGGAAGGGAAAGTCTAAATGCTTTAGCATAAAATGCTAAGTAAGCCTCAGGGTTCTCTTAGGACCCCTTTCATCATCAAAAGAAGAACAACAATTAGTACTAGTAAACATTTATAATCGACAGAACATTGACATAAGTATTATTAAATTATAACTGAACATCCACAACATCTTAATGTAGAATTTGAGTTATGTTAATTTTTCAGAATTTTCTTCAATCTGATCTGGGATCTTAACTGAGAGAAAAACATGTACAGCATATCTATAGCATATCAATCATGGACACAATAATGCAAGCACACAAGAGACACAGAGTTTACTTGGGGAAAACCATAAAGGTGAAAAACCCCAATAACTTCCTCAGAGATAGATAGAGCAATGATACAACCCAAGCATAAGAGATAGACATCTCCTAGCAGTAGCTTCTCCTCCTCCACAAATGCGCCACTCTCCAAAGAGTGTGTGTGAGAATAGAATGATAAAATAGAGTGCCTCCCACACTCTATTTATACTTGACTTGACTTGCCTAATAACCTTTACTAGGTCGGCCTCAACTTAACCACATAACACAATGTTGACTGGGCTGACACCCAATAGGGTGGTCTAATAACCCTTTGACCCACATGAATTATACAGGTCTGACCCCAACAAGGTGGTCTAATAACCCATCAAGTATAAGTTACGACACTTACAATATAAATGATGACACTTCCGTATAGAGGAATAATAACATCTCTATAGGAATACAAACACTTCCGTATAGAGGAATAATACCATCTCTATAAGAGTACAATATACATATATGAAATACATTCTGAAGTTACATATACATCAACACTCCCTCTTAACTAGGAAGGTATTTCTCAACACAGGTCTTCTAGCACAAGTCTTCTTCTCTGGATCATCGTCATCGAGTCATCATCCTCGAATCATCATCATCATCACTGCTGCTGCTATCTCAATCAATCTCTGAATCTACTCGTCATATGAAGTTCTACAGGGCCAGTCCTTTTTCATACTGGATGTAGGCCCACCACTTGCAGGTCTTCATCATCACTGGCCATACTATGGAATTCTCAGGACTTATTACGTGCATCACAAAACATCGCAAGAGCATCCAGGCTGTTACGAGCACACGGCTCTACCTGTCGGATATCCCAGGGCGCTATTATATGTGACCCCACCACAAAACCTCGAAAGAGAATCCCAGGACTGATTACGAGCACACGGCTCAACCTATCGGATCTCCTAGGGCACAAATTACATGTGGTCATGGCAAAACCTTGAAAGAGGATCCCAGGACTGATTACGAGCACATGGCTCAACCTATCGGATCTCCCAGGGCACAAATTACATGCCATAGGACAAAACCTCGAAAGAGCATTTGCTAGATATCCCAGGGCACAAATTACATGCCATAGGAAAAACCTCGAAAGAGTATCTGCAATCCTCCTAGGGCACAAATTATATGTCCTCCTAAGCAAAACCTTGAAAGAGCATTTTCCAGATATCCCAGGGCACAAATTACATGCCATAGGCAAAACCTCGAAAGAGTATCTGCAAATCTCCCAGGGCACAAATTATATGCTTATTTACACAACCTGTTCCACGGCCACAGAGTATCAACCTGATACTCACCATACATCATCTTGATGTATACATGATCATCCTGATCATCAAGACTGCATCGTCCTGATGCATGTCATCTGGAGCAACATCCTGAAGCTCGTCATCCATGATCATCCTGATCATACAATGTTTCCACCTGATGCATACACAGTATCTGCCTGATACATATCATCATACATGATCTACTTGATCATACAATGTATCCACCTGATACACATACAAATACATGATCCATCTGATCATACCTGATACATATCAACATGCATGATCTACCTAATCATACCATGTATCCACCTGATACATCTATAGATACATACACATGATCCAACTAATCATATCCAACATCCAACATGATGCGTACATACATATACATATAAATGATCCAACTGATCATATCCAACATCCAACATGATGCATACATATAAATGATCCACTGATCATATCCAACATCCAACATGATGCATACATACATAGAGAAGTAACTAGAACATCGTCTTGATGCTCATCATCCAGTGCTTACATCCACAGCCATGGGAAGGATCCTCCTCTCATCATGCTTGGAATGGATCCATCAAATGTCTCCATCACTTCTTCCTTGAAGTGTCATCAATTTGAAGAGCACCAAGCCTCTCTCTGAAGTACTCGAACTTCACTCTAGCTAGTGGTTTCGTCAGTACATCTGCAACCTGCTCATCCGTCGCAACATACAGGAGCTTCACTGCTCCTCTCTACACCATATCCCTGATATAGTGATATGTGATCTCAATTTGTTTCGACCTGTCGTGAAACACCGGATTCTCAGACAGATTCACACATCTCTGGTTGTCACAAAGGATACCAGTAGCCTCCAGCGGGAGATCAAATAACTCAGACAGTAGCTTCCGAAGCCATACTGCCTCACAACTAGCTTAACAAGCAGCAACATACTCTGCTTCAGCTATACTCAGTGCTACGCAGGACTGCTTCCTGCTAAACCAAGAGATCACACTTGATCCCATACTGAAGCAGCACCCAGAAGTGCTCTTCCTATCTGCAGCACTGCCTGCCCAGTCCGAATCAACATAAGCCTGCAGGTTAAACTTTTGATTCGCATCATAGTTGAGACCATAGTCAACCGTACCCTTCAGATACCTCAGAATATTCATTACAGCAACTAGGTGAACACCTCTAGGATCCGTTAGGAACTGGCTCAATGTGTTCACCGCAAAGAAAATATCCAGCCTTGTGTTCGTCAGGTACATCAAGGACCCAATCATCTGACGGTACACAGTGACATCAACCGGATCAGATGAAGCATCACACAGAAGCTCCAGGTTCGATGCCATAGGTGTGGCCATGGCCTTGCAGTCCACCATCCCGAACCTCTTCAAGATCTCCACTGCATACTTCCCTTGTCCAAGGAAGATTCCATCTGTACTCTGCCACACCTCCATGCCTAGAAAATAGTGCATCATCCCCAAGTCCTTCTTGGTATCGGCAATCAAGCTATCACTACCTATTACAAACACATCATCTACATACAACAGTAGTATCACAGGATTTCCTTCCTCAACCTTGTAGTAAAGGTTGGAATCCGCTTTACTTTTGGTAAATCCCAAACTGGATAGAAAGTTGTCTATCCTACCATACCAAGTCCTAGGAGCTTGCTTCAAGCCATACAAGGCTTTCTTCAACTTGCACACATATGACTCCCTGTCATGTGTCTCAAAACCAAGTGGCTGCTCCACATACACTTCCTCCTTGACTACACCATTCAAGAAAGTTGTCTTGACATCCATCTAGTGTATCTTCCATTTCATCACTGCAGCCAGGGAAAGTACTAATCTGATGGAAGTGTACCTAGCTATACAGGAGCAAAAGTCTATTCCCTCTTTCTGAGAGAAGCCACAAGCTACAAACCTTGCTTTGTATTTTTCTATGCTACCATCTGCAGCATGCTTGATCTTATAGATCCACTTGGAAGTAACAACAGACTTCCCTTCTGGTTTTGGGACTGCATCCCAACCATCATTCTTCATGATCGACTGGTACTCCTCGATCATGGCATTCTTCCCGAATCCTGGGAACTTCAATATTTTTAATATCTTCAATAGATAACTTTGTTGTTGAACGAATGTTGTAGTCCTTCTTTTGTAGGTGATGGTATACGATCTTTCCTACAAAACAAGTTAAATTGCATGATTAGAAAACATCTCATAGTTTTCAGAACAAATTCTTATACATAAATAAATATATCATATAGTCATGCAATTATCTTAGCCAATGCTTCAATACAACATTTATCCATATCCCGTAAATTTCTAGATGCCTTCCAATCTCTACCAGAACATTGTTAAGAGTGTGCACAACTCCCAACATGTCAGCAAAGAGGTTTCATTCTAGATAAGTAGCAATGGAATGTTGTACAGTGCCATAGGCCACTTACCCATGTATATTAGTAGTATATTGTTCATTAATGCAACTATTCTAATATGCATAACCTAATTCTAGGAAAATCAGTATATACTTTATTGAACAATATTATTTAAACAATCAAATATGCAAGAAATGATAATTCAAATACTTATCTTTGTTTGTTTGTTGGGTTGAATCCCTCTCATTCTTTGCTTCCTTTCTGTAACTCCATTTTGATGTGGATTGTGAGAAGTGGTCAACTCCCTCTGAATATCTGCATCCTTGCAGAAACTACTGAAGTGTGCTCCCTCTTGATCTTTGCTTCCTGGATTACCTATCCTTGAACTTATATCCATCCTTAATCACTATGCATGCTTATTAGTATCATCATTGTATTATCCTCGAGGTCTCATACATAATCACACATTCATTAGTATAATCTTAATACACAATAATATTAAACATGTATAGTCATGATCATTTCAAACATAGATAATAACATTAGTATTCAAGGTTTTAGGGAAGACTTCTTTTACTCATGCATATTCTTATTTGATCATAGGACTCTTCTGGTTAGTCAAATCATCAATCAAGATAAGAGACATAATATGCATAAACCCTTGATTACTTACATTTCTAACGTTATGAATAATCATAACCAATCATACCAAGTATACTTATATAAGGGATCCTAACACAAGGTGAGATTCTAACTTGATATAGGAAAAACATACATGGATTACTATGTTAGCTAGTTATGTCTAACATACCCGCATGATGTCTTGTGGTTCTCTTCAATGACTTGTGCTAGTAAACTGCATGTCTCATAAGTTAACCATTGTAGAACTAAGTTATACATACCTCGTAAGTAGATCTTCTATGTGATCCATGACAATGGATGAATCCTTTGTCTTCATGTCACCATGATCATATGTTCTTGAAGTAGAACATGATTTGTCTTTCTTGGTGTACCTTTCATGTTAGCGAACAACATGAACCTCATACAACATCACAATGCATTAGTACAATCATAAGTGTCAAAACCTTAATCAATGAATATCTTCTATCATGTATTCATAATTTCATTAAGGTGATACGACAAGTCTAGTCATTAATCAAGCTTGTACTAACCGTAATGATGTGAAGACAAACATATCATAAACTTAACCATGAACAGAATTCGAAACATACCTGTAAGTCATACCTGTCAAGATTGCTTGTAATCTTCTTATGTAAGGCCTTAGCCTCATCTCCCTCTGAAACAGGAACTTCTTCACTTATGCAGGTGACCAATCCATTCTCTTATAGGATTAACCCAATCCACTTGATTTGCAGAAATTGGATTTGGAGCTGGATTAGGATTTTTCAGAGAAACCCTAAAAGTTTAAACTTTGAATTTCAAACTTCTGAAAGGATAGAAAGATGTGCCTTTCTGATCTGGTCAAGCTGGTATACTCAGAATTTGAAAACTGCAAAGTCTCACCCCTCAAAATTGCCTTTTAGTTTTCTGGATTCACTGGGGAGGACCCTGAATTAGGGTTTGAGTTTCCCGGAGATTCACCCAACCAAAAATTTTAATTCAAAGCTCTAAGCTTCTATTTTTTTGAGGAGCTTCCAGCCATGGTCACAAATTTCCAAAATTCCAATTTTTGCAGAAGCCCTAATTTTCCATCTTTCTGATCAAAGTCCCGAACTGGGGTTTGATCAAGCCCGACCTTCTTCCAAACCAAAAAATCTTATATTGGTCTCTAAATTTCGATTTTGACGAGTAGCATCCAGCCGTGGTCTCCGATTACAAAAATTTCAACTTTCTCCAAAACCCTAAATTCTCGAAGCCATGAATGAAGGTGCTAAAAAATAATTTTGTTTTGACATAAATATGAACCTGATTGTTTCTGGTGTAACTCCAAACTTTCCGATCCACAGGGTATGAAACATTTTCTTGTGGTAGCCTGACCTGTCATCTTCCAAACCCATAGGTCTGACCTCAAATTAATTTTCTGAGAGAGATTTATGCCAACTGTCGCAACGTGACCTGTTTATGGGAAAAAACAGGAGAACGAACTTGTACGGCATGCCACATGTCACTGGTTCCGTTTCGGCCTCTAAAAACATTACCTGAGAACGTACAATCCATGCACTACCTGTAACTTTTTACGACATTTTATTTGGAGCTTCCTAGCCCAATTTATGACCTTTTTTCCTAGGTCACCTGTTTATGACTCAGATCTGGAAGAGGTAGAAGCCCTAGATTGTACAGATCATAAAACACAAAGTACAATGAATTAGAAGTTGTCTTTTGGACACAAGATACATGGGGATCTGATATTCGACCTACAAAAATTTTAGATCCGAAAACTTCTCCAAACTCGATTTATAGAGAAAGTGCTACGATGACTGTTATTTGCTATATCAAGCCCTAGCATCGCAAGTGCAACAAGTGTCATACATGCCATACCATGCCTTCTTTCAGGCTAGCTCTGATACCATGTTAATTTTTCAGAATTTACTTCAATTTGATCTAATATCTTAACTGAGAGGTACAACATATCAATCATGGACACATTAATGCAAGTACACAAGAGACACAGAGTTTACTTGGGGAAAACCATAAAGGTGAAAAACCCCAATAACCTCCTCAGAGATAGATAGAGCAATGATACAAACCAAGCATAAGAGATAGACATCTCCTAACAGCAGCTTCTCCTCCTCCACCAGTGCGCCACTCTCCAAAGAGTGTGTGTGAGAATAGAATGATAAAATAGAGTGCCTCCCGCACTCTATCAATCTGGCTTAAATTTCATGTGCATCCCTCAAGACATGGTCAAATAATGAATGTTAGACCTCAAAAAGGGTGGCGCTCTTTTCCAAACAAGTTCCATTTGGATCCAAGGTCCAATGGAGGGTCAAAACTAAACTCCTCAAAATATGCCACACGTGTCATTCATCCCATCATGGATGAAGGAGAAAGCGTGCCAAAAGGAAGTCCCACATGCCAAGAAGTCATCGACCATCATCTAGGCACCATGTGTGTCTCCATGTGTGTGAGCAAAGGAGGCACTCATTAGAGTGTACCTAGGCATCATCAATATATGTCATAGCAAGTGTTATACCATGGAAAATATTAGATCGCTCTCTACGTGGCATGTGTGCCTCCATATGTGTGTGAGCAAAGGGGGTGCTCATCAGAGTGTATCTAGGCATCATCAACATATGTCATAGCAAGTGTTGTACCATTGGAAATACTAGATCGCTCAAGTTCTAAAGGGTCAACCCACGTATAACTTTGGAAATGCATCCAAAATGAAGATAATACATTAAATAGTTACAATTACACCATTTTAATAACTCGAAGACTTATAATTTGCACTCATTAAAAATATTAGGCTAACTATGGTGTAACCAACATTAGACCTTATTACATGTCAAAATATCCAAGTCAAGGTGAATTACCTAGATTCCTAAGTTAGGTGAGGGTGATGGAATGAATGACGTACTTAAGAAAGAAAGGGAGTCTTTTCAAGTTAATCATCATAGCAACTGAGTATAATAGGCCTACCCTTAGCTTTTGAGAGCTAGGGTTATAGTTATTTCTTCCACATGTGTTCCCTATGAAAGGTAATGTTTTTTATCATGAGTTACCATTTTCCATATACTCTTTTTTGTGATCCCTTTATTTTATCATTATTATTTATTTCACTTTTGTCTTTTTACTAGCTTAGTCCCTTTACTTGATATTTAGCTTTGATTCTTAGAGATAGTGGTATATCAGGATGTCCTCCATGTTCAGATGCCTAGCATGGAGGTACACTTGCAATATAGGCATCAAGATGGGGTAGATGGTGAGATGCTCTACCAGATGGCATGAATCCAATGGTGAATGCATGCGGACCTTTCAGGGTGTTTTGCTTCATGCATGCATCATTTTGCATGCCCAACTTTTAATTAAAAAGCATGAAAAAGTGATATTTTTGCATGCACTCACATTAGGGTTTTTGTAACCCTAATTGATCAGTGAGATGGTACAAGGAGGCAGGAGGTGATCGGCAGAGGTTACTCAACAGACTTATCAGACAGAGATCAGTTTGAGAGGGAGGCGACTTGGGCATGCAGAGTGGGTGACTTTCTGAGAGAGAGGGGAGCTTCTCTAGGAGAGATAGTGAGGGGATCTGATTTGGATCAATCCTCACTTGATCAGAGGCACCTATCTGCCATTGACTATGGGCTGAGAGAGCATCACAGAGGAGTTTCTACAGAGTTCAGAGCTTGGGCGACTTTGCTCAGAGAGGCGGCGCACTTCCTGAGGAGAGGAGGACATCGTGGATCCAGATTGAGGACAGAGCAGCTGAGATTGGAAAGGTAGGTCTTCTTCAGTGATTGAAGAAGCTCTGTGACTATCTCAAATCAGATTGGCTGAGATCTGAGCTAGGGCGACTTTTCAGTGTTGGAGAGAGGGTGCACTTTTCCATGCCGAGCAGGGGGTGAACTTAAAGAGGAGTTGCAGGCTTTCATTCTTGATAAAGAATATCAAGGATGTGGAGTAGAGAGAGGTAGTACATCCTGAGACAGGCTGAGGTAGATCTTTAGAGAAATTCATATCCGAACTGACAGCAGGGGGTGCTTTTCCCAAGAGCAGCAGTTGCAACTGCTGCAGATCTCAGGTTTCATAACCCGTTAGGTTCAATTGTTTTATTATGAAGAGTTGTATGTAACTAAGTCTCTTTTACTTTTCTCTCGGATCGAGAGAGAAGAAAGCCCCCATCGGAGTTGGTTTTCCCCATTGGGGTTTCCAAGGTGTATTATGAGTTCATCTGTGTGATTGTTGTTTATTTGGTTAAAGTGTTAAAAGATCTGGTAGTACTTTAAGTTATAAGTCTTTATTGTTTATTTGGCTTATAGAGACTCAATGTCATTGAAATCTCCTGGTTTCCAGAGCGAGTAGTGACCTTTGAATAAAATTAACATTGATAACATGGGATATAGGGAACCCGTCTTTTAGCAAGGGGGTATTGCTGATGTTCTTTACAATTTGACTTAGCAGCATCAACCTTAGAGTACTAGACTCTTTTAACTTTGATTTAGGCATTCATACCTAGGAATAGTTATGAGACCTTGAAGAATTAATAATAATAGATCACTTACAAAGGGGGGAATATGGGAATGGATGAAAGGGCTAGTGAAATGAAAAAAGGCAAGGCAGAATGTTGTGAAATGGATGTAATGCCTACTTAGTTCACTAGGGGTACAACTCAACGTTCTGAATAACGAACTTCTTAAAGTAAAATTATGATAACACTGTCGTATACCTTATTAATGAGTAACAATTTTAAGTGTTATGAATCATTATCCAAGCATAGAAGTAACATTCCATGGTCAAATCAACATAAAATAAAACATCCCAAGTGTCAATGAGGGTGATAAATATCACATCACTAGCACATATGAGACCATATTCATCAATAACATCAAGGTACAAGAAGAATCTGACCATGCTGGAACAATCTATGACCAATTATCTATGGCAGACCACAGATCTCATTTCTAGAACAATGTTTATGATAGGATCACAAACCAAAACTGATCAATATGTCACCCCTGCTTATCTAGGGGTAACAGAATGAAATAAAATGTTGCAAATATAGCTTTATTAAAATTAAAACACTTATTAGGGGTTTTAAAGTAACGAAAAAATGGCCACATTATATACATGGTTACCTCCAATGTAGAATGAGAACCATAAATATGCACAAATCAGATCTCTAACAACTCAGTATTATGATATGCCACAAACCAGTATATCAGCAAACTTGAATATTTCCTGACTAATTTTGTGGAAAGGAATAGATGAATTAATAATGATGGAAAATATTTGTGGCAACTGTCCCTACATTTTAAATGTTAACTTTTATTATTAAGTCACCTGACCCATGGTTCACGCATATCAGTCATTTAAAACCCATTGCACCAATTAGACTGTAGCGTTTTAACTAATTGAAATCGATACATTATCCATGACTCTTGTTATATGTCTGTCAGGCTGACCATAGGCATGCTAGGCCATGAAGTAGCCAAAATATCCTAATAATTCTTATAAAGTCGTTCTGGTTTTAGTTGAAATTAACTATGCTACAAATGTGAAGAGGACAACTTCCTTACTTCCTACAGCTTCAGAAGGGAAAAATCAGGCGAGGGAATCCAGAAAGAACTAACTCCTTTGCAGATAAAAGAAATGAGTCAAATACAAAGGAAAATGCACAAAAAGATCATCTATATCAGGTAAAGTCCCTAAACATCCTTCATGCCGTGAGAAGATTTTTTCAATTCTATTGCAGTTTTATAAGGTGGTGCAATAGGTGGCTGCACTGGCTCAATACTCTGATATGAAGTTCCATCAGCATCAACTTTTGGAAGTGGATATGATTGATCAGCATCATACCCGCTTAAATTGCCACAGGCTAAAAATGGAATATAAAGTTTATTTGGCCCTTCAAGCCAGGCACTGCAAAAATCTGAAAGCATTCCAACATTACTCAAAACATTATTGCATTGATGAGATGTAGATAAAAAATACTGAACTAGCCCATAATCATAGAATGCATGCATTGTTGACACAAGTCTTTGCCACATCCTAAACCAAAAAGGAAAATGAAACTACATGCAATAAAAAGCATCACCCTCAGATGATTGCAGAAAAGTGCCAGTTTTTACAAACAATTGGAGTTTTATGACAGTTTACAAAACAATAAAAAGAATTTTCACTAGTGTTAATCTTTGCTATCTGCAAAAAATAAAACATGTAAGTAGGAAGCCAGTATTGAAAGCTACCTGAATCATCACCATACGAATTGCCAGCTTTCTCCAAAAGTTTATACAAGTTGTTTGAATCAAATCCTTCAGGAGGAATGTAGTTCTCACACACGGCAAATGCCTCTATTATTCACATGAGAAAATCCCAAATATGAGTTTATTGCTAATATTAAATACCTGAAACCTTCAATCAATTAAAAATAGACTTTTGACCCATAATTTATATAAAGAATTTATGAGAAACATCCATCAAGAAATACCTTTTGCAATATTCTACATCTATGAAAGAGATGGATTTGTGAGAGCAAGAACATGTTAATTTTTCAGAATTTACTTCAATCTGATCTAGGATCTTAACTAAGAGAACAACATGTAGAGCATATCTACAACATATCAATCATGAACACAATAATGCAAGCACACAAGAGACACAGAGTTTACTTGGGGAAAACCATAAAGGTGAAAAACCCAAATAACTTCCTCAGAGATAGATAGAGGAATGATACAACCCAAGCATAAGAGATAGACATCTCCTAGCAGTGGCTTCTCCTCCTCCACAAGTGCGCCACTCTCCCAAGAGTGTGAGAGAGAATAGAATGGTGAAATAGAGTGCCTCCCACACTCTATTTATACTTGACTTGACTTGCCTAATAACCTTCACTAGGTCGGCCTTAACTTAACCACATAACATAATGCTGACTAGGCCGACACCCAATAGCGTGGTCTAATAACCCTTTGACCCACATGGATGACCCCCACTAGGGTGGTCTAATAACCCTTTGACCCACATGACTTATATAGGGTCGACCCCAACAAGGTGGTCTAGTAACCCATCAAGTATAAGTTACGACACTTACAAGTATAGAGGAATAATACCATCTCTATAGGAGTACAATATACATATATGAAATACATGGGTGAAATACATTCCGAATTTACATATACATCAACACTCCCTCTTAACTAGGAAGGTATTTCTCGACACAGGTCTTCTAGCACAAGTCTTCTTCTCTGGATCATCGTCATTGGATAATCGTCATCGAGTCATCGTCATTGTCACTGCTGCTGCTATCTCAATCAATCTCTGAATCTACTCGTCATAGGAAGTTCTACAGAGCCAGTCCTTTTTCATACTGGATGTAAGCCCATCACCTGTAGGTCTTCATCATCATCTGTGCGAACAGTCTGATAGAGGTGGTCTCTCAGGACTAATTTTATGTGCTGATGCAATACCTGACAAGAGCATCACAGGACTGATTATATGTGTCTAAGCACGACCTGCAAGATCTCCCAGGACTGATTACATGCATCCCCTTCACAATACCTTTAAGGAGCATCCCAGGAACATTTATGTGTCGCAGCACGACCGACATCCCAAGACTGATTATAAGCACATAGCTCAACCTATCGGATTTCTGAGGACTGATTACATGCTATTTGCACAACCTGCCACATATCATCTCTGACCTCCAAGTATCAACCTGATACTCATGATCTAACTGATCATCATCGCACGAAGCATCATCTTGATGCTCATGATCATACTGATCATCATCACTGTACCGTCCTAATACATATCATCTGGAGCAACATCCTGAAGCTCGTCATCCATGATCATCCTAATCATACAATGCATCTACCTGATGCATACCAAGTATCTAACTGATACATATCACCATACATGACCCACCTGATCATACAATGTATCCACTTGATACATACATAGATACATGATCCACACAATGTATCCACCTGATATATATCAACATACATGATCTACCTGATCATACACAGTATCCACCTGATCATCATAGCATCGTCCTCTTCAGATCATCTCATCATTCATGAAGCATAGCCCAGATGCACATCATCTAGCACTTACACCACCGACATGGGAGAACACATCTACCACCATTCGGGAAAGGCTCCAGCCCTTACTTTTTCACCATGGGAGAACACATCTACCACCATGTGAAAAATGGCTTCATCCCTTACATCTACACCATGGGAGAACACATCTACCACCATGTGAGAATGGCTCAGCAATTACATCACGACCATGGGAGAACACATCAACCATTTCAGAAAAGCTCATGTGCATCTGCATCTTCCGAACTCATCACTTCCCTTTGGAAGGAACCTCAATCTAAAGTGCACCAAGCCTCTCTCTGAAGTACTCAAACTGCACTCTGGCCAACGGCTTGGTCAATACATCTGCAACCTGCTCATCCGTCGCAACATACTCTGCTTCGGCTGTACTCAGTGCTACGTATGACTGCTTCTTGCTAAACCAAGAGATCACACCTGATCCCATACTGAAGCAGCACCCAGGAGTGCTCTTCTTATTTACAACACTGCCTGCCCAATCTGAATCAACATAACCCTGCAGGTTAAACTTTTGATTCGCATCATACTTGAGTCCATAATCAACCGTACCCTTCAGGTACCTCAGAATATGCTTTACAGCAACCGGGTGAACACCTCTGGGATCCATCAGGAACAGGCTCAATGTGTTCACCACAAAGAAAATATCTGGCCTCGTGTTTGTCAAGTACATTAAGGACCCAATCATCTGACGATACACAGTGACATCAACCATATTAGATGAAGCATCACACAGAAGCTTCAGGTTCGATACCATAGGTGTGGCCATGGCCTTGCAGTCTATCATCCCGAACCTCTTCAGGATATCTACTGCATACTTCCCTTGTCCAAGGAAGGTTCCATCTGCACTCTGCCACACCTCCATACCTAGAGAATAGTGCATCATCCACAAGTTCTTCATCTCGAACTTGGTAGAAAGCTTCTGCTGTGTGTCGGTAACCAATCTATCTTCACCTGTAATAAATAGGTCATCCATATACAAAAGTAGTATCACTGGATTGCCTTCCTCAACCTTGTGGTAAAGGTTGGAATCTGCTTTACTCTTGGTAAAGCCCAAACTGGATAGAAAGCTGTCTATCCTACCATACCAAGTTCTGCACATATATGACTCCCTGTCATGTGTCTCAGAACCAAGTGGCTACTCCACATACACTTCTTCTTCAACTACACCATTCAAGAAAGCTGTCTTGAAATCCATCTGGTCTATCTTCCATTTCATCACTGCAGCCAGAGCAAGTACGGATCTAATGGAAGTGTATCTGGCTATAGGAGCAAAAGTCTCTATGCTACCACCTGCAGCATGCTTGATCTTGTAGATCCTCTTGGAAGCCACTACAGACTCCCCTTCAGGTCTTGGGATTGCATCCCAAATATCTTCATGATCGACTAGTACTCCTCGATCATGGCATTCTTCCCAAATCCTGGGAACTTCAATATCTTCAATATTTTCAATAGATAACTTTGTTGTTGATCAAATGTTGTAGTCCTTCTTTTGTAGGTGATGGTATACGATCTTTCCTACACAACAAGTTAAATTGCATGATTAGAAAACATCTCATAGTTTTCAGAACAAATTCTTACACATAAAGAAATATGTCATACAGTCATGCAAATATCTTAGCCAATGCTTCAATACAACATTTATCCATATCCCGTAACTTTCTAGATGCCTTCCAATCTCTACCAGAACATTGTTAAGAGTGTGCACAACTCCCAAAATGTCAGCAAAGAGGTTTCATTCTAGATAAGTAGAAATGGAATGTTGTACAGTGCCATAGGCCACTTACCCATGTATATTAGTAGTATACTGTTCATCAATGCAACTATGCATAATACAAAACCTAATTCTAGGAACATGAGTATATACATTATTGAACAATATTATTTAAACAATAAAATATGCAAGGAATGATAATTCAAATACTTATCTTTGTTTGTTTGTTGGGTTGACTCCCTCTCAGTCTTTGCTTCTTTTCTGCAACTCCATTCTGATTTGGATTGTGAGAAGTGGTCAACTCCCTCTGAATATCTGCATCCTTGTAGAAACTACTAAAGTGTGCTCCTTCTTGATATTTGCTTCCTTGCAGGAAACAACTGGAGTGTGCTCCCTCTTGATCTTTGCTTCCTTGCAGGAACAACTGGAGTGTGCTCCCTCTTGATCTTTGCTTCCTGGATTACCTGTCCTTGAACTTATATCCATCCTTAATCACTATGCATGCTTATTAGTATCATCATTGTGTTATCCTCGAGGTCTAATACATAATCACACATTCATTAGTATAATCTTAATACACAATAATATTAAACATGTATATTCATGATCATTTCAAACACAAATAATAAACATTAGTATTCAAGGTTTCAGGGAAGTCTTCTTTTACTCATGCATATTCTTATTTGATCATCGGACTCTTTTAGTTATTTAAATCATCAATCAAGATAAGAGACATAATATGCATAAACCCTTGATTACTTACATTTCTAACTTTATGAATAAACATAACCTATCATACCAAGTATACTTATATAAAGGATCCTAACACAAGTAGGATTATAACTTGATATAGGAAAAACATACTTGGATTGGTATGTTAGCTAGTTATGTCTAACATACACACATGATGTCTTCTTGTTCTCTTCAATGACTTGTGCTAGTAACCTGCATATCTCATAGGTTAACCATTATAGAACAAAGTTATACATACCTCGTAAATAAATCTTCTAAGTGATCCATGACAATGGATGAATCTTTGTCTTCATGTCATCATGATCATATGTTCTTGAACTAGAACATGATTTGTCTTTCTTGGTGTACCTTTCATGTTAGTGGACAACATAAACCTCATACAACACCATAATGATTTAGTACAATCATAAGTGTCAACACCCTAATCAATGAACATCTTCTATCATGCATTCATAATTGTATTAAGGTGATACGACAAGTCTAAATTTAATCAAGATTGTACTGACCATAATAACATGAATACAAACATACCATAAACTTAATCATGAACAAATCTCGAAACATACATGGATGAGTCATACCTGTCGAGATTGCTTGTAATCTTCTTATGTAAGGCCTTAGCCTCATCTCCCTCTAAAACAGGGACTTCTTCACTTATGCAGGTGACCAATCCATTCTCTTCTGGGATTAACCCAATCCACTTGATTTGCAAGAACTGGATTAGGGTTTGTCAGAGAAACCCTAAAAATTCAAACTTTCAATTTCAAACTTCCAAAAGGATAGAAATATGTGCCTTGATGAGCTGATCAAGCTGGTATACTCATAATTTGAAAACTGCAAAGTTTCACCCCTCAAATTTGCCTTTGAAACTTCCAGATTCACTAGACATGACCCTGAACTAGGGTTTGATAAAGCCCACCCTTCTGCCCAATCAAAAGGTTCAATCCAAAGCTCTAAGCTTCTATTTTTCTGAGGAGCTTCCAGCAGTGGTCACAGATTTCAAAAATTTCCATTTTTGCAGAAGCCCTAATTTTCCACTTTTCCGATCAAAGTCCCGAACTAGGGTCTGATCAAGCCCGGCCTTCTGCCCAACCAAAAATTCTGATCTTGGTCTCTAAATTTCGATTTTGATGAGTATCATTCATCCGTAGTCTCCGATTACAAAAATTCCAACTTTCTCCGAAACCCTAAATTCCGGAAGCCATGAATGAAGGTGCTCAAAAATAATTATGTTTTGACATAAATATGTACCTGATTGTTTATGGTGTAACTCTGAAATTTTCAATTCACGGGGTCTGAAAATGTTTTCTGTGATATCCCGACCTGTCATATTTCCAACCCCATAGGTCTGACCTCAAATGGATTCCCTGAGAGAGAGTTATTCCAAGTGTCGCAACATGACCTGTTTATGGGATAAAACATGAGAGCGAACTTGTATGGCGTACCACACATCACTGGTTCAGTTTTGGCCTCTAAAAATGTTACCTGAGAAATTTCCGTCCGTGAACTACCTGTCACTTTTTACGAAATTTCATTTGGAGCTTCCTAGCCCAAGTTATGACCTTTTTTCCAAGGTCACCTGTTTTTGACTGAGATCTGGAAGAGGTAGAAACCCTATATTGTACAGATCATAAATCACAAAGTACAACGAATTAAAGGTTTTCCTTTGGACACAAGGTACATGGGGATATTATCTTCTCCCTGTATGATTTTCAGACCCTGAAACCTCTCCGAAATGTATTTATAGCGAAAGTTCTACGATGCCTGGTTTTTTCTATATCAAGCCCTAGCATCGTAAGTGCAACAAGTGTCATACATGCCATACCATGCCTTCTTTTAGGCTAGCTCTAATACCATGTTAATTTTTCAAATTTACTTCAATATGATCTAGGATCTTAACTAATATAACAACATGTACAACATATCTACAGCATATCAATCATGGACACAATAATGCAAGCACACAAGAGACACAGAGTTTACTTGGGGAAAACCATAAAGTGAAAAACCCAAATAACTTCCTCAGAGATAGATAGAGCAATGATACAACCCAAGCATAAGAGATAGACATCTCCTAGCAGCAGCTTCTCCTCCTCCACAAGTGCGCCACTCTCTCAAGAGTGTGAGAGAGAATAGAATGGTGAAATAGAGTGCCTCCCGCACTCTATTTATACTTGACTTGACGTGCCTAATAACCTTTACTAGGTCGGCCTTAACTTAACCACATAACATAATGCTGACTGGGTCGACACCCAATAGGGTGGTCTAATAACCCTTTGACCCACATGGCCGACCCCCACTAGGGTGGTCTAATAACCCTTCGACCCACATGACTTATACAGGGCCGACCCCAACAAGGTGGTCTATTAACCCATCAAATATAAGTTACGACACTTACAATATAAATGACGACACTTCCGTATAGAGGAACAATAACATCTCTATCGGAATACAAACACTTCCGTATAGAGGAATAATACCATCTCTATAGGAGTACAATATACATATATGAAATACATTCCGAAGTTACATATACATCAACAAGTTCATTTCATAATAAGACGATAATCAGTACACGTATGACAGTCACAAACTTTATTACAGTATTTAGATTTATAATTAACACAAGCAAAACTAATGTCGTATTTTGTGTTAAGAAGTATGATTTGTCGTTATCATAATTGTCATTAGTTAAAAGATAAATATTTATTTTATTTCCGCATTAGCAATTTTAGTAATTATTGCTACTATAAAAAAAATTAAATTTTTGTAAATTTCGGGATGTTACAATTTCCTTCTCACATAAATATGGATCAGTGGTATCAGAGCGGTCTTTTCTTTCATTATTTCTCCATGCATGTCCTCGACAAGGTCAGAGCATAAATAGTTGGGTCTTGAACTAGTTCAGCTTGAGGAATACCTCCCTTGGTGACCCAAACCGCCACCCATGGTCGAGGAAAAATGAGATGATGAAGCAATATATCCTACCAAGATGTTGCTCAAGGAATCTCTTGTGTGACAGAGGAATAAGATGATGGATCATTTTTCTTAGATCCTTCGACAGATTCCGCTAGCATCAGAGGGATCATCAAGCAGAAGCATACACTTCGAAGGAGCCACTCCATTAAAGGTACAAGTTAACTTTTATATTCCATTTGAAGGTTAGATAGATGGTAATGCCCTAGATAAATGGTTGATTTTTCTAGAGGGATACTTCTTTGTCCACAATTTATCCAATACACAAAAGATCGTATTTGCGCTCCTTAAGGCAGTGTCCTATGTGAAATATAGGTGGGACAATTATTGTGAGAGAAATTCCACAGATGGGACTAATATTTTTGGGGGATATCCCACCTTGGCATATTTTGTGGAATCCCTCAAGAAGAAATACTATCCCTTTAGTTTCTATGACGACCAATACACAAAATGGACCACTTTGTGATAAGAGAGGGACCAAATGGTGTCGGAGTACACTAACAAATTCCATACATTGCGCACAAATCTCGGTATTAGGGAATCTGAGTGGCTCCTGGTTCTAAAATAATGAAGCAGCATACATAGGTACATCTGAACCGAAATGGAGTTCTTGGGCATCGTCATTAGGTGCTTCTTATTGATATGCAGTCAAAATCAAGCAAAAATTTAAGCAAAAGAATAAGCAGGAGTTTGGGTTTGCGAATTCACCGCAGAAGTAAGGAAAGGAAAACCTTGGGCCGCATATTAAATTATAGAGTAAGGACAACCAGCCTCAGGTCATCCAGTTAAAATCGTAAGCAAAAAAGGGTAACAAGAAGACAAATAAGGACACCAGGAAATGGTGTGAGTTCCATAAGATCCCTTGGAACAACACTGATGAATGTTGCTCAAAGCATTCAGTGGTGGATGAGATCAAGGCTTCATCATTAGATCTCAGTTCCATAACTTTGATGTTGAAACCAATGTCCCAGTCATAGAAAAGGGAAAGTATATCATTGATGAAGATCACGCAATCTCTTTCTCTTTGATCTCTTCCCTTTTATCAAACTTCCTTCATCCTCATCTCACCGCTAAGCCCAAGTAGTTTTATCAAATGAAGGTTTCTTGAATTTCACTTTCAGGGAATGCTTATATGTGACAAGTTATCCTTCATTGCATGTTGTCTCTTTCTCTTTGATCTATGCCGTTTATCAAACTTCCTTCTGTTAACACCCAAAAAGTGCTCACTACCTCATCTACCACATTATATGGCTCATTTGTCCATTTTCCTACCATATTTCCCTTAAAAACCCAAAAAATCCCATTAAAAAGCCTCCAAAAGGCCTAAAATGCCTCCAAAAGGCCACAAAACCATCAAAATAGCCTCAAAAAGGCTAAAAAAACCCCCTTTTCCTCCAAAAATAGCAAAAATCCCCTAAAAAGGGAATAAAAAATATAAAATAATGAGGAAAAGGAGGAAAAAACCCTATACAGCTGCCCTAAACCATGTGTTTCCCAAAACCATGGGTCAGCACTCCACCACCAAAAAACTATAAATAGGTGATGGAGATCCCTTATTCCAGATCCAAAATCAAGTATACCCTTACTCTGCCAAAATCTCTCTCGAAACCCTAGTTCACCATTGAACTACTTTCACCTTGAGAGCCTCTTTTGGCCCATCCCCACCATTGGAGAAAGAGAAGGAGCACATTGGAGCTTGGAGCAACCCTCTTGGACATTGCAAGGAGCTTCATCAACCTTTACATTGAAGGTAATATTAATACAAAACCCTTGTTTACAAATTGTTGTTTATTTCTTCATGCACATGTTTTAGAGTAGTTCCTATTTCTGTTTTAGCTTAATAATTTACATTTACTGAACTGCTACTAAGGAGTCCCTTCTCCTTAGTAGGTGCTCATTTGCACAAGCTAGGGGTAAAACCCTAGCTACAGTTTTGGCGACTCCCCTAGATTTTGAATTTCTGATTTCCGTTTTAAATTTTTTCCCTTTCGGCTGTCCCTTTCGACCGCCGTACATCGCGTTTTTTCCCTCTGCAGTCGCGTCCCGACCGCGTCTTTCAGGCCTTTACCTGCGACCCGACCGCGGCTCTCAGACGGTTTCCGACGCCCTGCCGGCGGATTCACGTCTGTTACCTGCGATCCGACCGCGGCTAATCAACCTGCTTGCTGCGATCTGATTGCGCCTATCGGCCATTTTCCCGCGTCCCAACTGCGGCTTTCAGCCTCTTTCCCGCGTCCCGACTGCGTCTGTTAGCCTTTTTTCCGCGACCCGACTGCGTCTTTTTCCCTATTTTCTGCATCCCGACTACGTCTGTTGGCCCGAAATCCGTGACCTGACCGCGTCTGTTTCCCTCAAACCCGCGGTCTGCCTGTTCTGGTTCGCCATAAACCCGCGGTCTGATTTCTGCATTTTTCCTGTTTTGAGCCCAGCCCCTTTTGCTGCAATATTTTCTGCATCTGAACAGCCCTATGTCCTACCTGCAGTCCCACTTCCTTACAGCCTTTCTGCAACATAATTTATGTTCCCCTTATAGAATCTTTTTAAAATTTCAGTATTTTTAATTCAGAAAATTTTGCAAGTTTCAATTTCAGTATTATTGATAGTTAAGAAGTTGCCCCCCCTTGTGGCACTTCTATTTTGGGTTCATAACCTCACGAGCACACACTCTGTCACATAATTCAAGTGAGCCTTAAAAAGTACCTAACTAAACCAACATTCTAACCCCACTTGGGGAACACAAAAGAATCATTGTAGTTAGGTAGGATCGGGGGGATAGGCTTCCAATAACACCCCTCGGTTACTTTCACTTGAGACATAGTTGTTGTCCAAATAGGGAACCAAAATCCCCTAGTACTTTTTGGCACGGTCACGACCAGTTTATCAGAGGGCCTCTCCCTTAGGAGGGTTGAAGTCGGGAGACTGGTTCCAGAGGCCTGAGTGGAATACCGCACTCCATTCAGTAACCGAAGGGCTACCTTTCGCGGTTCGCAGGATATCCCTGTATAGGGGTATTGCGGTAAACGGACTAAACGGCAGATTCACCTTTCTGGACGTGTCATGAACGGGGTATCTTAGTTTCCATTCTTCTAGCATTGACTACCTGGTGTCCCTTTCGGTAGGGGGATATCATAGCCACTTGGCTTTTCTACTCATATTGTCTGACTTGGATTTCATCACCTTGCAGAGGATATGTTTAGTTGAGTTAGAATACTTTTAGTTAGGTGTTTGTATGCTCCTTTACCGCCCTTTGGTCTAGTGAGTCCACCATTTTTTATTTTAGGAAACCTGCTGCTTGTTGGTATTCTGACCATCTTTGTTGATACTCCACCCATTGTAGCACAGCTGTTGCAGTGGGTGTTTTGAGTTGGTTGTTGGCCTGAGTGCCTTGTTTTTGAGCTCTCCTTCTGCACACTCGGTTGCATTAGGATTTTTTGAGCTGTTTTTATACTCACCTCAACCCACATAGATTTGACACCATCTGTCACCATTGAGTCCTCGAGACATTCTCGGCGCCTCAGGGGCGAGCCCCCACAGCACGGTTCTCTTGACACCACCCGTCATAGATTCCGATCATCATCCGTTGATACCACTCATCACAGATCTAGAGCCTTGTCACTTGACTCCACTCGTCAGCGACATAGGACTCCGTCACCAGATATTGACGCCCCTTACTTTACCTCTGATTCTGACGAAGAGTCTGAGAACCCTATTTACACTGCCCCTACTAGCCCCATGGCTAGCACGACTTCCACTCCTTTTGTTAGAGGGACCATTGGTGGCACATCCACCACTACACCAGTTACTACACCTGTTTTGGGTATGCCCTCCATGGGACTCCCATCTATCGTTCCCCTCACGGTACCTATTCCCGCAGCGGGAATCCCTATCCCCACTACATCAGTAGCTCACACTACCCATGGTGGTGCCGGACCATCCTCCACCACCTTAGTCCCTCCACTAGGGGGCATGGGCCCTAACTTGGTCCAACCCACTACTGTGTCACATCCTTCTTCCAGTTTGCCATTCATGGCTAGCCTCAACCTACCTGACCTGGCCAGATTGACCAACGACCCTATCCGACACGACCCCGCGTGGCCTCATATGCCTACCAAGCTCCCCTCTGACATCCCTAAGTTCGAGGGCAAGGCCGGTGAGGACCCACAAAACCATATCATGTCTTTCCACCTATGGTGTTCCTCTAACTCCATAGTGGATGACTCTGTTCGCCTCCGTCTCTTACAGCGCACCTTCACTGGCTCTGCAGCCAAGTGGTATATCAAGCAACCTCATGGGACCCATGCCACCTTTGCTTCCCTTGCCTCGACCTTCCTGCAGTTCTTCCAACTGCCTGTCCGCTATGACGCGGGCGTTGAGATCCTCCTATCCTGCAGAAAAAACACGGCTACCCATATCACGGACCACATCCATGAGTGGCGTCGACGTCGTAGCTTATGCAAGATCAAACTAGACAACCGTATCTTCCTAGATTGGTTCCTCAAATCCCTTCTCCCTGTTATTGCTAAGGATGTGGCATCAGAAAGACCCCAGTCTGAAGAAGAGGCCATACTTAAGGCCCAACAGTTCGACCTCATTTACGCCCAGTCGGGTTACCTTTATACCATTATACCTGACGCCCCTCGCGGCGAGTCCTCCCAGCATGATGCGCCGGGGGCATCCCAGGCTGCAGACGGTATCATTGGCCGTGTTTCTTCGCATCCCCAACCATTTTCCATAGCACGTCCTAACCCTGGCCCCGACCTTTCGCGGGCTACCTCACAGTCTGGAGCAACCAACTCGTATGCTCCCATGACACATCACCACCATTCCCATGGAACCTCATGTCCATCGCAGTGCTTCGGTCATGCGACTCCCGCTTATGCCCCCCCGGTCGCACCTCAGCCCTACTACCATCAGCAGGCTGCCCCAGCTCCTGCGCCTTCACAAGCCCAACCCGTTTATTATCCGCCACAGGCAGCCCCTGTCGCAAACCCACAACCTGCTCCGCAGCCCTATCAGCAACCCCCTCCAGTTGCTGCACCTGCGCAGCCTCCACCTACATATCATCCACCGCAGCCTGCTCCCGCACCTGCGCAACCTACGAATCCACCTGCTGCCCAAGGGCAAGTTTACGCCCAACAAACCCGCAGCAAAACCAGAACAACCAACGCAACCAGGGCCAACAAAACCGCGGCAAGGGCCGTAATCGTGGGAACAACCAACCTACAGACCAAGCTGGTCAACCGGCGAATCCCCCCGACAATAATAATGCAGCCCCTGCTAACCAAAACGCCCAAGCAGGCTAAAAACCCCAATTTGCGAACAAACCACCCGTGTTCTATTTGCGGGGTCTATGGCCACTACATGCATGCTTTCCCACACTTGGAGCGAGCTAGGAAACTCTGGGTTGACGATGCCCACCGCCAAGGGCAGGCAGCTCCTCAGGCGCCTCCTAACCCCCCTCAACCTCAGCAGCCACCTTTGGTGCTGCAAAACCCATTACCAACCCAAGGCGTCGTGAACACTTAGCCATTGGCTCCCCCTCAAGCCAACGTGCAACCCCAACAACAGATCACATACGCTGCTCCCGATCAACCCATGTTTGACTCGGGAACTCACCACTTGTTGATGATGTCATCCGCAGACGTCAACCTCCAGACTCGTCGGAACCAGTATGGCTCCACCACTGACGTACCTCCCACTGATAAACCTACTAACGCCCATCCCACCGATCAAGCATTACGTATACCTCCACCTCCACTTGATGGTGCTCCCAAAGCACCTCGTTTCCCACTTCGCCGTATCAACAATAACCCTAATGCGCATGCTGCGTCAAACTACAACATCGTAGACGACCTAGCCCAATCTCCCGCAGCCATGTCTGCGTTAGAAGTCTTGAAGAATTGCCCTTCCCAGCGCAAGACTTTACTCTCCGCCATTGGGGGGATTGACCCAAATGATTCGAATTTGATGGCATTTGATTTAGACCAGTCTGAACCTCGCCTGCCTTCCACCCTAGCATTCCAAGTTTTTGTTTCCATTCGGAATCTTGTCATCCATCGATGCATCATCGATGAAGGTGCCTCCACATGCGTCATGTCTACATTCGTGTGGTAGAAGTTGGGATCTCCTACTCTCCAGCAGTCCACCACTGCATTACGCGCCTACGACGGTCGTTCAGCTCAGCCCCAAGGCCTCCTAGCCAATGTCCCCGTCCAGTTAGGTGGCAAAACTGTACTCATTGACATTGAGGTAATCAATGCCCAATTGGATTATAACCTTTTACTTGGCCGCAGCTATATGTATGCCATGCGAGCAGTTGCCTCTTCCGTCTTTCGCACCATGATGTTCCCCCATGAGGGACGCGTGGTTAAGGTTGACCAGCTCACCTACTACGATCCCAGTGCTCCCGCGGCACCTGAAAATGTTCTCCCCATGGTTGAACAACCTGTCTCTCGTGCCACCACCTCGTTTGTTTCCTCTACGGGGGCCTGGAGTCTACTCAGACACGCCGATGACCTCCACCTTTCAATCCATTCCTCCCCCGTCATCTACGCCCCGACGTGTCTGACTTATTTACCGTGTCCCACGACAACCAACCTCCTAACAATCAACCACCCTTGTTGCCTAAACCACCATTGGTACCTAGCCACATTGGTGTTACACCTATCCATACGATCCCCTTCCTAGTCCCTCCGTCAGGAGTAGTAAGCACCCCCGGTCATGGCTACCCTTAGCCTCCCTGGGTTAACTTTGGGATTGCCCGTATGGTATCTTTCGCCTCACGTTTGCCCGCCGACACCAGACGTCGTCCTCCAACCGGTGCAACCCATGGCTACTACCACTCAGCCACCTCCCGGTGTCTCTACCCCTTCGTCCTCCACGACTCCCCCTCCTACTCCCAAACCCACTGGGGGCAGAGGTCCACAAACCTTACACTGTTGTACCACCTCCCAAGACAGTCAACAACCCTCCAGTATTTCGTGCTCCTCCCAAATGCTCGCTGTGCGACGAGTTGGGCCATGCGACCCACCAGTGTCCACAGTTACCAGCCCTACAGAAACACATGCAGATGCTCAACGATGACCCCAACATCCCAACTGTCGAACTAAACCCCACTCCTAAGCCTAAAGACAAGTCCCTACGCACCAACCACCCCTTGTGCCATATGCGGTGTTTACGGGCATTACTCCCATCATTGGTCCTGATCTCCCAGATTACAGAGCGGCTCTCTATGAGATGAACAATCTGGATCTTGAGACGGCACCACCCACCATTGAGGAGATCTACCCCCCGGTTTCTCCCCCTTCTGGAGAGGTTAATATCATCTATATGATCTCTTCAACCACTACCCCCTCGTCAACCGATTTGACGACGCAAACTTTCGTACTGATGAGGAGATTCTTGAGGCCCTTACTGCCCTAGATTATCCCTGTGATGACATGCACCACCTTTCCTATTTCATCCCAGAAGAATCCTCCTCTAGCACCACTACCCAATTTGCGGTTGAATCCAAAGACTTCCTTCCCACTAAGGTCGACTGGTTCAAGGACCCTATTCCTGCTCCTGACGCCTTCGAGGAAGGTAACATGGCCAACATCTCACCCATCATCCAAGTTGATATCGCTGCCCCCAAGACGTGCCCCTGAACTCATCACTTTAGGAGCATTCTGCAGTAAACAAGAGATTGAGGAGTACCGAAAACTCTTCCGAGAATTCCGTGACGTCTTTGCTTGGTCCTATACCGAAATGCCCGGTCTCGACCCCACCATTATAGAGCACCACATTGACACATGGCCTGATGTACCCCCCGTTCGTCAGAAACAACGTCCTATTCCTCCCTCAAAGTTTCCAGGATGTGCCCCTGAACTCATCACTTTAGGAGCCTCCTGCAGCGGGCAGGAGATTGAGGACTACAAACAACTCTTCCACGAGTTCCGTGATATCTTCACCTCCCCCCTCGAGCAGCGTCTGCTGACACTTGAACAAGCTGATGAAGACCGTCGTGCCACTCTCCAGAACATTGAAGCTGCCAAAAACCGCTCCAAAGCCGTTATGATAACCATGTTCACCCTCGAACTTTCCATGAAGGGGACCTCGTCCTCGCCTATGACCAAGCCCATGACAAAACTGGAAAAGGGAAGTTTGAATCCATGTGGCAAGGCCCTTACATCGTGCAGACCTGCCTAGGCAAGGGGGCATACATCCTCGCCGACTCCGAAGGCCATCCTTTGCGCAACCCCCCGTAATGGGGTTGTATCTTAAGCGTTTTTTCCCATAAATGACACCGCGACCTCGTTGGTCCGCATTGTACAGTTTGCTATCTTTTGTTTACACATATCTTCCACCACTGGAATCAGCACGACGAGACCGTCATGATGGTCACCCTCGTTGCATTATTTTTTACCCGTCATTTTTGCCCATTTTTCAGACGCCACTAGTCGCCTCGATTTGCGTGCCACATCGACCGTTCTCCGTTTTTCACATGTTTTATATCATCGGATTCATTTTTCCGAGCTGGTGATGATGCTTGAGATCATTTCTCGCTCTCACTCCCCGATTTTTTGGTATTTTTCCAAAATGCCCTCGTCGCCTCGGTGTGCGTGCCACATCCGCCGTTACCCGTTTTTGGCATCCTTTATATCGTCGGATTCATTTTTCTGAGCTCGTGATGATGCTTGAGAACATTTCTCGCTCTTACTTGGTACACTTTTCACATTGGTGTCCCGACACCTTGTTGCCTCGGTTTGCGCGCCACATCGGCCGCTATCGGATTGTTCCACATTTTTACATGAGCCATTCACTCCTGTCATACTGCAAATGTTTCGTTATTTTGCCACCATTTCATCTACCCCCGCAAGGAGGCCCACCAGTGTTCCCCCCTACCCTCGTTCTTGGTCATCATTACTGATCCTTGATTGAACACTTCCTCCTTGCCTGGCTATTCCTTTTGTTCGGTATAATTTTATCCCTTTTTCGGGCCGGACAAGTCCTTTACGAAAAAGGCACTTAGGGAGTTCCCGTTAAGCTCTTTTCTGACTCCTAAAAGAATGAAAAGATCGCCGAGCAATCTTGCTTCCCTTTCATGCTCGTTAAAGTACCTGAAAGGGCGTCTATCTGGTATAAGTTTAACCCTTTTCCGGACCTGGTAGACTAATTACGAAAAAGGAATACTCTATTCACACCGGCTAGAAGAGTTCTTCATTGCATCCTTTTATGCTTCTTTGGGCCTTGGAGACTAAATCTACGAAAAAGCAACCCCCTGGAGTTTTCTTATTTGCTTTCAGACTCTCTAAAATTGAAAGCAACCACGAGCATGCGCTGTCCTGGGCTCGTAAAATCCACACGACAGTACCATTCCATTACTTCAGAGTCTTCTTATCGCTTTCAGACTCCTTAAAATTGAAAGCAACCACGAGCATGAACTGTCCTGGGCTCGTAAAATCCACACGACAGTATCATTTTACACACACTTCTTCTAGTTCCTTAACCCATGAAGAAGTCCCCTCCCGTGCCTCCTGGCACTTTGATCAATCATCTCGGAAGCACCCCCAATCAGGTCGCCTTTGTTCAGAGTATTCTGCAGTTTCCTGCCATTGTACCACAACTTGAGTCTCCCTCAGCCCAGTAACCTTCCCAGATCCAATACAGCTATGATCCCTTTCCCCTCAGTCAGTTTCATATGCTGCCAGATCATTCCCATTATCATACTCTGAACAAAGGAAGTTTGAGTTCACCCACTCTACTTGCCCAGTTGTTCCCCCACATTTTTGTCAGTCCTGCCATCAGTACTATCACATTTCGGTCCTGTACCTCGCGCTCCTGTCAAGGAAACATCATTTCCTTGATAGTTGCAGGTCTCCCTCTGTCGACGACAGCTCCTCTATTCCAGAGGATAGGCCCAGAGGTCCCTACGCCTTGGACTTATCACCATCTGTGGTAAGTGCCTACGGATCATTCTAAGAGGAGTCATCATTGCCTCTCCGAGTGGTTGTTTCTCACATGCTCGACTTCAGCACCTTGATCGCATCGTTGAGAATCGCGTAGGATTACATCCCATCAGTTTTTAGTCGAAGACCCCGGATTTCCCCCGACTCTAGCACATTGGTGAGTCACTTCGGAACGACCAGTTATATGTTCCTGGGGATGTCCGGGCTGCGTTGGCGATTGTATTCGGAAGCCATCCAGTTCTATGCTTCCTTGAGTACCCAGGTTTATTCCAGTTCAGTGTACCATCGAGGTTGTTGCTCCCAGTCACTATGATCCAGCAGCTCATCAGTTCCTTTGGTACCACATTCAGCAGCACTGTTGATATTCCAGTGCACCAGTTCTTCAGATTACACATGGTCCGCCCAGCAGTATGTCCCAGTGTTGTGTCCCCTCTGGACACTTATGATATACACAGTGGTTATCTATGTATCTTACAGGTCCCTCTTTTTTCGGGCCTCACAGTTCTGTTTATGTATCTTGATACGAGCATGGGTATGCTCGCCTCGTCCATATATTGAGATTATTCCTCAGTCAGTTTTTGAGGTCATGTGTATGTCAGGTCCCCATTTTTTGGACCCCATTGTTATTGTTATGTTATATCCTGATACGAGCATGGGTATGCCCGCCTCGTCCATATGATCAGATGATTCCTCACCCATTATTGAGGTTATGTACTTTTAGTTCTTGCAGTTGTTCGGGATCGTCGTCCGGGCTTCGGTTTGTTTCTTCTCTTCTCTCCACACCCAGGAAAACCATTCATGACTTATGATGTCCATCGGCCATACGATGAGCTCCTGCCCTCGCACATCAGGGGGCAATCTGTTAACACCCAAAAAGTGCTCACTACCTCATCTACCACATTATATGGCTCATTTGTCCATTTTCCTACCATATTTCCCTTAAAAACCCAAAAAATCCCATTAAAAAGCCTCCAAAAGGCCACAAAACCATCAAAATAGCCTCAAAAAGGCTAAAAAACCCCCTTTTCCTCCAAAAATAGCAAAAATCCCCTAAAAAGGGAATAAAAAATATAAACTAATGAGGAAAAGGAGGAAAAAACCCTATACAGCTGCCCTAAACCATGTGTTTCCCAAAACCATGGGTCAGCACTCCACCACCAAAAAACTATAAATAGGTGATGGAGATCCCTTATTCCAGATCCACAATCAAGTATACCCTTACTCTGCCAAAATCTCTCTCGAAACCCTAGTTCACCATTGAACTACTTTCACCTTGAGAGCCTCTTTTGGCCCATCCCCACCATTGGAGAAAGAGAATGAGCACATTGGAGCTTGGAGCAACCCTCTTGGACATTGCAAGGAGCTTCATCAACCTTCACATTGAAGGTAATATTAATACAAAACCCTTGTTTACAAATTGTTGTTTATTTCTTCATGCACATGTTTTAGAGTAGTTCCTATTTCTGTTTTAGCTTAATAATTTACATTTACTGAACTGCTACTAAGGAGTCCCTTCTGCTTAGTAGGTGCTCATTTGCACAAGCTAGGGGTAAAACCCTAGCTACACCTTCATCCTCATCTTGTTGCTAAACCCAAGAAGTTTTATCATATGAAAGTTTATGCAATTTCACTTTTAGTGAATGCTTATATGACAAGTTACCCACAACATCAGTTTTCTCGTTTCCATGATTTCCATATGGGCCACCTAAATTAATTCATATCAATTGTTTCCTTGTCAAATCTGATGAATTTTCATCTTGACTAACATTAGCAGGTAGGGCCTCAAAATTGCCAGTTTTGTTCCTTTGACCTTTATATGTTACAAAGGGAGCACTGCTAGGTAAGTTCACTTCCACTTCCTGCAAAAAATCACTAGTTTCGTATTCATCTTTTGTAATATTCTTCCCCATCCCCTATGAAGTCAATGTGTCTCCCTCGTTTGAACTAGATTTTTTAACTTTAGAATACTTTTTCAACTTCCCCCAACTGATGTATGTATCTTGATTTTCTGACAGGTGTTGCCTTTTATTGCCAGACTGAATTTCACTGGAATGGGTTGGAAAGACTCCTATCAGACCCAAGATATGCCTACATATCAAGAGACTTAATTTTAGTAATTTTATGTTTAGAGAAAATGAGAAAAAAAAATTACAGAGGCATTTCTAGATTCTAGCCTTCAGGAAAGAGAGACAAAATAAAGAAGGTAAATGTAGAATATCTAATATTGGAAAATATGGATACAATAAATTTAAGTCTCAACAGAGAATGGAAGATATGAAACCATAGTTCCAACCATGCATCACCAATAAATATTCATCATAGTCCCAACCAAGAATGCAAAGCTTCTAGAAAATAACACTTTCTTTTAGGGCTGGCCAATAGAGTAATGATAGTCAGCCACTACCAAGAAATATCAAAACTTTGGTTTCAGATAGTCATTTATGGGGAAGCTTCACACCCATGTTTTCTTAGATAAAAAATAAGTATATTGGTCTTGAACATGCACTCGCACCTGAATCCTATGAAGCTTGCACCTAAATCTTGATGCACTAGAAGCAAACATGAGGCTACCAAAAATTGTCATCAATTGATGAAATAAAAAAAATATGTTAATGTAAACGTATTTTCTTTTGCATTTTTAGTATCTAAGAATTTTTTTGTTTTAATAGCCACCAAAGCAATTTATGTTTTCTCTTATCATTCCTCGAGTCTTGTTCTGGTATTTTGGCGAAAGGGAGTTGCATACATCATTCTTTGTGTGATAAATTCATTTTTATTCTAAATTTTCAGGGCTCATTCTGAACAAGGAATGCCCAAAATTAAGCATTGTTGTCCGCTAAAAGTCTCGCTTTATTGTCAAAGATGCCGACAAGAAACACAAATGCCTACAAGCCTAATAAGGGTGATTCACAGAGCTTGGAATCTATCTTATGTAAGGCATTCTTGTTTTCTGCCTTTATGATACTCAGGTGTCATACCCGTCAACAAATCTTAAGCATTTTCAAGCAGCGACTGTACAAAGGAGACGTGTAGTACTAGACTGACTCATTGGTAGCCAATAAAAACATCATCTTGCATGATAAGATAAACACAAAGGATATGAATGGAGGTCCATAAAAAATCCAGGAAAGGGACTCATATTGAGAGAAGCATTGAGAGAAGCAATGGTGATGAAGCTGCATAAACCCAAACAAACCCAATGTGTCCTCATTCACTTATAATCTATGCTTGAACTTGGAAGATTAAGCTCTCAAAACAAAAAGCAAGCATCAAGTTGCAATAATATACTACTAGAAAAATCCTACTGTCTAACATTTAGGAGTTGAACACAACCTGTGATAAGGCCTGCTAAACTGACAGTCAATGTTGAAACACCCAATAAAAGAATAAGTGTGAATTGCCTTTTTTCCATTAAAAAAGTATACATATGAATACAATATGGTGACTCTTGGTTTCACATTACCAAGACGTCTCTTGGACTCCAAAATGACTCTTCAATATATTCATTAACCCTAATGGATTAGATTTCCAACATTTCTCCCCTTAATCCGAAGGGATGTATGTGAGTCCAAGTGGAGAGATGAAAACTAGAAGTGGACAGGTGCCAAATGTTGAACATTTCCTACTTGACAATCATTTTCCAAGTAATTTAGCTAGAAGTTGGTATCTTCTATTAATAGAAGGTGCTCTCAAAATCTGGTGGTCTTGGGATGGCCAAAAACCAAAATCTAGCAGAAGCTGATGTCTTCTACTAAACGGTGGTTTAAGGATGACCACAAACTCTGGAACTTGGTGCTAACTCTGGTTCTGGCTCAGCGGTTCCCTCTAGAACTTGGCTCTAACTCGGGTTCTGACTTAGCATTTTCCTCTGGAAAATGGTGGTTTAAGGATCACCACAAAATGGGTGGTTTTAGGATGACCAAAAACCAAGAGGTGGTTTTAGGATGAACACAAACCAAAAAGGTTAGCAAAAAGCAACAAAGCATGATATCTTCTACTAAATGGGTGGTTTTTGGCTAACCACAAACCAAAAAGGTGGTTTTAGGATGACCACAAACCAATGGGTTATTTAGAACATGGCTCTAATTCTATTTTTTGGCTACAACTCTAACTCTTGTAGTGGCTCTGGCTTGAGGATTTGGTTCTAGATGTGGCTCAGGCTCGCTTGTTTCTGTAGTGTAGATGTTTGCTTACTGATCAATCTGTCAAATTGATAGGGCTTCAAAACTTGAAGCCTGACTAACAATCAATGATGTCCCCCCTGTCATGTACAAGACAAGAAGCAAGAAAACTTTCTTTGGTGTGATGGAAAAAGTGCATGGTTGTGTCTCCAATGGAAAAATATATCAAGGAGGTAGATTTGAGTGTAAGAACTAGACACAATACCTATCCAAACACCTGATAGTTGTTTTGAGTGTCAAAACTAGACACAAAATACCACGACTTGAACTATGAATTATTGGAAACACATCGAGTCTATCAGTGCTAAGACCTATGAGGGCTTCTTGCAACTCCACCCTTTAACAGTAAGGCTCAATCTCAGAAAAAGGAGGGTGTCAGTTTCTACTAAAAATGCACCTGATACAATTCAACTTAATTTAAAAAAATACAAGTAAACATACACAATGACTATGTGCAAGTTACAATTATTGTTGATTTTGGAGTTGAATTGATCTTCAAATATGAGTGCTTTACCTATACAAAAACAAATTAAGTCTCTTGCTCTCCACTTCAAAGCTTCTTTATGAGTACTGCATACCTCTCTACAACATCTTGCGATTGAACTAGCCTCCTTCTACTCTAAACATTGCAACTGGGTGCCTTCTCGTTGCTCTGCTCCACTTCCAGTATAACATTTGTTTTGTCTTTGTTAAACCTAAGAGTAGCTTAATCCAATGCTTTGGTTGTTATAAGAGTGAATATTCCATTCCAAAATGGAACAAAAAAAGGTTTCAATCAACTCAAAACAAAAAAAATCACACAATGAATGGCCCACGGTTTATTAAATCATCCTTGGCATAGACTTTATAATTTGTACACAACAATTCTCTAATTTGCTTCACTAGTAATTGAAAAGCTTTATGATTGCAAATCTTGATTGTCTCAAACAAAAACCTACCTAGAATAAGAAAGGATGAAGTTATTGATCAAGGTCACCTTTTACAAATGGATAATAGCACTAGAGAATGAAATTTTGCATAAAAACAAGCATTACCTTGTAAAGCCAATAACCTCAAGATACATGGTGCGATGGATAGAGGATTTCAAACACTGACTTCAACCATCTTTTTTCTACAACATTTTTTGTTACTAAGATCACCGAGCTAGTTTTGTTGCTTCAAGTCAAGCTTCATCTTGCAAAGCATTGTGAATCCTGGTATTCGTCCTCGATTATACGCAAAAGGTAGATTTCTATAATAATTGATCTCAGAGATAGCATGGAATTAATGCGTTGGTTTGTCTCCCTAGTGGAGTAGCCAATGAAATAGTTGTAACACTTTGTATGCAAGCACAACAAATCATGGAAGCACCAACATTCTGTCTTCTCCAATATGTTTTTGTATCCCCAACGACACACGTTAACTCAATAGATTAGGGTTTCTCCCTCATGCATCCTTGCATGGGAACATTGAAATTTGAAGAATGAAATCACTCAATGCACTAAGACTATAGACAAAGTTAATTGTGAATGAGATATTCCAAGCCGCTACAAGAGTAGTGTTATCCCTAAAGTTGAACCTAGACTACGAGGGTTAAAGATTAAGGAAATATTTGATGGTAGATATCAGACATCTACTCAGTAATTCTTATAAAATTCTGGTGGCAAATGAATGTATGGTTTAGGTTGGATAATAAAAAACAGATGACAGGGATAATATAAAGTTTCAATATCTAAATAGAAACAGAAAATGACTATGATCATAAACATACAAATGTATGAACTTCAAGTTTCATTTCATAATTGGGGCATAGTTGCATACTGGTCAAGAGAATCACAACATGAAATTGAGACCATGCATAGACAAAATAATGACAGTATATACTTCATAAATTAAAATAAGACAATCTCATAGATCATACTTTACTTCAAAAACAGTCATTTCTGCAAAAATTTAACATAAGAAACAGCATACATGCCTGTACAAAAAGCTTTTAAAACCGAATTTCCATCATAGTGTCCAAGTTCCAACCTCATTTGATTCATTTGTATCTCATGTATATACAAAAAGTTGTTCCAAATAAAACAATTAATAGATCCTATTCTATTGGATCTAATCCCTTGAAAAATGGAATAGAGTTTTGAATTTAAGAATTTCGAACCATTAACATAAGTAAAGTTAAAAACAACAACTTGCCACCTAGGCAATCCTATTACTAAATCATAGCAAATAAACTAGATGCTTCTTGATGACTCAACTAGAACAGCCAAGTCATCAAGAACTTGTGATCTTCTTTGTAACCTGGTATATTCAGCATCTGCATTATGTTATCGACTTTGCAACTCGTCCAGCTGGGTCTTCATTTGTCTCCATTCCTTGCGCATGGCTCTCTTCTTTTGTAATGCTTCTTTAGCTATGGCTGCCAACTTTTGATAATCTGCATCCTTTTGCCCCAAATCTTCTCGAATCCTCTTATTGGCCAGCATTAGGTTCTCATTTACAATCTGCAAGTACTGGCATTGTTCCTTGTAAGATTACAAGGTTTTCTTCACCTGGTCCAGTTCAGGGACTATCTCTATCTCCTATGTACCCATTACAACGTCTTCTTTCTGCACACCCTTAGAGCTTGATGCCTGATTGCTGGCATAAAACTACTTACTTTTACAAAATGTCTCAGGTATATGCCCTATATCTTCCTGTACATCTATAAACTCTTCATTCTCAGAAATAAAATCATCAAACAATTGAGTATCCTTCTCATTATCAGAATCTTTAACTAGAATAATTTCATTTCCCTTCCTAGGCTCCTGCAGCAATCTAGTTTCTGTAGCCATCTTAGTCCTAGACCTTGTCCTCAGCCCTAGATCCACATTTTCTGTACTTATAGTTTTTATTGGCTCATCTTCCTCAGCAATTGGGTTTTTAACAATCAAACTCAACATATCAGGTTTTGGTATACTAGACTGATCAGGAATAGTTTTACCTTCAGCAACATTTGATGTGATTTGCCCTATTTCATCCTTTCTTTCAGAATCTTCAGCTTGTACCTTTTTATCTGGCAATTTTGTTTCACTACCTTTCTCCTTAGATGGTTTCGTCTTTTTCTTTACTTCATAACCCTGTTCAAGGAGAAATTGATCCCAACTTTGCCCTATTTGATTTAAATGATGAAGGACTAAGAGTTTGATAAGCCCATGATGAAAAATGGAGCGTTCTGTATGTTTCGGATGACCCTGCACCTGCAAGACCATTTTATGCAAACTTCTCCATAAGTAGTATGGCAAATTCATCTTCTTGATCCCATGCAAATGCATCAACAGTCGAATTTGGCATCTCAGAACCTTTTCAAAACGGCCATCACAGGTAATGTAATTTTGAATCATTTCAAGAGGGATTTTCCAATTGGGCTTCACTTTGCTAACATGAACCCCATTCTGCCAATTTAAAACTTCAAAACCAGGCAGTAAAAATTCACTGTAGCCGCACTCGAATTCTTTCTGTTTAAACCAGCTTTCACCATCAGTTGAGACACCGATGACCTCTGATATGGATTGTTCACTAACTATTACCTTGAAACTTTTAAAATCAACAACCCCATCTTTGTAATTTTTTATAAAAGCTTTAGTCACCTAGGGGTTGTAACCCTGTAATTTTTCACAATAAACCAGCCAGCCTGCATCTCTCATCAGCTTTGTTGATCTCGAAAACTGCATGAGCCACTGAATGTTGTTTGGTTTGGCTCTACACGGGAGGCCACCTGGTTTCCTTTTTTCCTGGACCTGGGAAGTTTCCTCCATACTTTACCCTGATCAAAACCAAATGTATCGATGTTGTGAAAACCCTACCCTGCAGGGTTCATTCCCGAAGTTACATTATGTTGCCCATCAATTCTGCTAACTTCGATGCCTGGAAGATTGTACCCATCAACCATCACTATGTACTTGTTCATTTGCTAAGTGTCATGTGTAATGGGCTGCCATGCCTTACAGAGGTACAAGATACATGCATATTCATAATGCATTTCGAATTATGATAAATGCAAATTATAATAATAAAATTTAAACCCCTATTTAATCATAATTTCACATTTCTGCGAAACTGACAGCATTTTTTACAGTACTGACAGCACTTTAAAATTAAAAATTTTTGCACATGCTGTCAGTTTAACATTTAAATCAGATTTCCTGAATTATAAAGTTTCCAAACATTTGCAATGCCTTTTGAACCAAGAAATTAAACTTTATTTTGAAAATAAATATGAACTAGAGCCTTATCCTACTTAATTATGAAAATATAATAAAAAGTAACCAAAGTAATATAAAACTTAAGAAAAATGAAAAGAATGCATGAACTAGTCAAATGGAAAAAAATGAATGAAAATGAGGTAAAGGCTGTATAAGTCTAAAGAAAAACCCTAGAGATAACATTTGGCTCCGTCTAGGGATAAGGTCCTCCCTGTGAGACCTTAAGAACATGTGACCTGTGCCTTCTGCAATCTGTCTTATTGGGATGGAGTCTACTGAAACTTATTTGAACTGATATATACAATGAATATATACAAGAAATCTGCTATCTCAACATGTATGAAACAGCTTTAGAAAGTGTCCATTAACTGGACCTGGAATCTCATTACCACCCAGAGTTTGTAGAACAAAAGTGTTGTTTCCCAAAATCTTCACCACTATGAATGGTCCAAGCCACAGAGCATCAAACTTACCATGCTTTCCTTTATCCTCATATCTGGCATCCCATTTTAACACTTTATCACCCACTGAAAACACATTCTTCTTTACTTTTTTATCAAAACTTTCTTTCATCCTATTTCTGTGTATTTCAGCTTTTTTCATGATAGCTTCCCTCTCTTCCTGCAACTGAATTATATGAAATGTTCTTCTTTTCTTCACTTCTGGTTCCTCCTCAAATTCCTGCACAAATTTAATCACTGGAGACATTAATTGAATAGGGAATACGGCTTCAGTTCCATATACTATATGAAATGGGGTAGTTCCAATGGACTTCTTTATTGTAACTTTGTCTGCCCATAAAGCAAATCTTAACTTAGTATCCCAATTCTTCTTATTTTCTGATAACATTTTCTTGATGCCTGTCACAATGCTTTTATTGCTGGAATCTGCCAATCCATTGCCTTGGGGGTAATATGGTGTAGACTGTCTCAAGGAAATATTATTTTCTTCAGCAAATTTTATCATTTTTTTGTACTTAAATGTAGGAGCATTATCAGTAATCAGTTTTCTAGGACATCCAAATCGACTAAGGATATTTTCTTGCAGGAAATTAATGATAACCTGATATGTTGCTCTTCTAGTTGGGATTGCTTCTACCCATTTGGTGAAAAAATCTGTTGCAGTTAAGATCCTCCTATGCTGGCCACTAGATGGAGGATGAATTTCACCTATAAAATCTATACCCCACTATTGGAATGGAGCATCTACTGATATGGGTTTCAAGGGTAAGGATTGTAGCTGACATTTGCCTGCAAATTTTTGACATTGTTCACAAGCCCTAACCTGTTGATATACATATGTGAAAAGAGTGGGCCAATAATACCCAGCTCTTAGGATTTTGAAGGTTGTTGCCTTCCAGTACTTATGTCCACCACATACACCAACATGCAATTCCTCAGTAACATTATTTGCTTCTATTCTATCCAAACATCTCAGAAGTATTCCTCCAGGATCCTTCCAGTACAAGACTTGATCAATCAATACATACTTGAGAGCTTTCAGATTTACAGATCTGCATTCATTTTTACTCAACTCTATGGAACACTGCAGATTTAACAAGTAATATACAATTTCAGCATACCAAGGAGAATCATAATACCTACTGTGAACTTGTTCTTCATCCTATTCTGAACTTTCTGCCATCATATACAGATCCAATATCTGACAATTTGACTCAGAAAGAAGCTTAGCTAATCCCTACCCCTTTAGCAATTTAGTGGGCTTAATTTGCACATCATATTCCATCACTTTTGCAATCCATCTGCCTCATTTTCCTTCGCTATCAGGTTGTACCAAAATGTCTTTTACAACTGAATTAGGAACATAAGCTAAAACTTTAGAATGGAGTACATATATTCTGAAAAAATTAAGCGCCTTTACCAAAGCATAAGCATGTTTTTCCATACTAGTGTATTTCAACTCTGAATCCCTTAATATTTTTCTAAAGAATGAGATGGGCTGCTCTAATCTAGCAGAATTTTTCTGCAACAACACAACAGCAATTGTTTCTTCTGATGCAAATGAAAAGATTGCAAAATCTTTAGTGTAATCTGGGGTTATCAACACAGGTGCTTCTACAAGTGCTTGCTTAATTCTTTCAAATGATTGTTTAGCTTGCTCAGACCATCTTACCTCCTTGTCCTTCTTGAGCATATCAGTAATATACTTAATAGTTTCAGCAAAGTTAGGGATAAACCACCTCAAAAAATTGATTTTTCCTATGAAAGACTGAATTTCTTTTTTATTTCTAGGAATAGCAATCTTTAAAATAGCTTTCACTCTTTCTGGGTCTATTTTAATCCCAACTGCAGAAACTATGTGACCCAATAACTTACCTTCTGTCATAGCAAAGTGAGACTTCTTTGGGTTCAATGACAGCCCAAATCTTCTGCATTTCATGAAATTTTGCTTCAGATGTTTTAAATGTTTTTCATCAGATTTGGAAAAGACTGTGATATCATCATGATAAATGACCACAAATTTTTCATTCTCACCTATGAAGGCTATGTCCATTGCCCTCTGAAACGTGGCACCTACATTCATTAGCCCAAAAGGCATTTCGTCATACATGAATGTACCCCAGGGGGTTGTAAAATATGTTTTCTCTCTATCATCCGGCTGAACTGCAATCTGGTTATAACCAGATAAACCATCAATCATTGAAATTCTTTCTGCACCTACCACTCTCTACAAGATCTGATCTATCTTAGGCAGTGAATAGTTATCTTTGAGACAGGATCTGTTTAAATTACCAAAATCTACACATAACCTTATTTCTCCATTTTTCTTGCGTGTTGGGACAAGATTAGCTACCCAAGACAAATACCTGAGAGGAACTATGATTTTGGCATCCAGTAACTTTTTTACTTCTTTCTCGATGACTGGTAAAAGTGTTGGATTAAGCCTTCTAAGTTTTTGTTTAAAAGGCTTAGTATTAGGCTTCAATGGGATCTTATGCTGGATAACATTAGTGTCATAGGTTTTAAGATCCTCATATGACCATGCAAAAATATCTATGAATGTCTTCAACAAATAATAATATCTATTCCTCTCCTTTTTTGACAGTTTCTTAGATATATTGACCATCCTAGGTTCTGCTGCAGACCCAATATTACAGCTTATTACATTTTCTTCAGTGGTCTGAAAATTATTTTTCAACAGTGTGTCATTCTTTGAAAACAGCCTCTTCAATGGAACAAGTCCCTTAGGGATAAAATTGATTTTTAAATCAAGAATTTTTTTATCAGCAATTGAATGTTTTGCATGGGTAGAAAATTCAGCTAGATCTACATCTTCATCTAAATCAACCTGGTCATCTGCAAATTCTTTAGTTAATTCTAAAAATTATTTTATTTCCTGCTCATCTTGGAAAACCCTCCAATGTTTAATATCATCTGGGACTGCTGGTCTATACCTCACATCAATGGGATACTTCAGGTGTGTCAATTTTGGAATTATGAAATAAGCTGCTGCTAATGCTAGTGAATCTGCAGTTTGATTACAATCCCTTGGAACATATGTTATGTTGAAAGCACATAAAAAATTATCTATCATATCCCATACTTCATTTCTGTAAACTTTCAATAACGATTGCTTTACCTGATAAACATTCTTCACTTGCTGAAGACTTTCGGAGTCTCCAAACACTACAAGACTTTGAATATTCATGTTTTTTGCAGCTCTCAATCCAAGGATTAGTGCCTCATACTCAGCAGTATTATTTGTGGTTTGGAATTCCAATTTATACATTAATGAAATCATCTCACCTCCAGGAGAAATTAACAACACACCAGCCCCTGCTTCATCCTTATTTGATGACCCATCAAAATACATCTGCCAAATTCCTTCCTGTTCCTCTGTGTTGCACTGAACTGAACTGTCTTTCCGAACTTGCAAAACCCCTGCAGCATCATCATTTACCTGTAACATGCATGAAACCATATCCTCTTGTATTGTATAAATAGGATGATTCGTAGGATTTCTGTCATCACTTACCAGGAATGCCAATTGCACCTCTCTGTATAATCTTCTATATTCACCTCCAAATATAGGAATTGAAGCATAGGATAGATCCATTTGTAGAGTGCCACCTATCTTTTTAGCCCATGATCTTGACAACAACATGCCAAACTTAGGAGAAATATCAGCTACTACTACATCCATAAGAATACTTTTCATAGGCAGTTGAGCAAGATTGACTACAAGGTCTTTTATGACTCCTAAACATTTGACAGCTCGAGAATCAAAAGCATATAGGTCATGGTAGGGTTTTGTAACAGATAATCCTAGGGCTTCCATAACCTCCTTTGGCATAAGATTGTGTGAAGCACCTGAATCCAAAAGACAATTATGTAACATTTGGTCATGTATGGTAAGTGTGATATAGAATGGTGGGGGATAACAGGATTTTATGTCTGATTGGTCAGAGGCTTTCGAACCAGTGATAATGGTGGGATCCTTCTCCTGCAAGTTTATCACATCTTCTGAGGCATGAATAGGTGATGAGTTCAAGATTTTAATCGTAGGTTCTCTATAAGATCTGCTCCTTATCAATTCAGTTAAAGGGATGGGGACCTTGAGTTTATTTATCTCGTGCTCCAAATCAAAACCAAGCATATTACCTACTTCTGTTGATTTAACAATCTTGCTTTTATCTTTTTGTGGTTCTTGCTATTCTCTGGAAGGAAATACTTCCTTGGTGGGCACAATTTTAACCTTCTTCTTAAAGGGTACAGCCTATTTTACTCCTGACCTGAGTCCATATGATTTATGTTGCTCCTGCTGACAAATTTCAGATTGTTGTTCATTAAGGTTACTTCTTCATAATCAAGCTCTGCTGCAGCATAATAATCATCCCTAGTTATAAAATTAGAAGCATACACATCATCCAACTGACTAATACCATGCTCTGAATCTTCAATTTCCTATACTGTTGTTTCATAAGGATCATCATCTCTTATCAAATTATCCTGAAAAGGTGGTTGTATCTTCTGATCTTCATTTTCTCTCCTCTCCCTTTGAATGTCATTGTTTCTTCTTTCTCTGGGAATGAATCTAGGAGTATAAGGGCGCCTATACTGATTTTGGTTTCTGTTGTCATTATCCTGAGTAGGCCTATTTTGATTTTTCTTTTCCATCTCCAATCTCTCAATCTTTGCAGACAAATATTTTATGGTTTTATGCATTTCATCATATTTTCTATATGAAACCTTTGTAAAAGAAGAAGAGGGCATCATCTCCTTTTTACCCTTTCGATCCATCTTTTGACCTTCATCTTCTTATTTCAATTTATTTGATGCCAAAATGTTGGATTCAACCTCTAGGGCTGCATCCTGCATGTTCATCAGAGACACTGCTTTTCTCTCCCTTAGCCATAAGGAAAATTGATAATCAAAAGCATTGGCATAAGTCAATTTTGTTGCAGGTTTAGTGGGTTTAATCTCTATGGGAATCTTGTTATACATTTTATTAAACCTTTTGGAAAAATCTGCAACTGCTTCATCAGGTTTTCTTTTCAATGCTGTGAATTTGGTATAATAGTATAGATAATCTTTTGTATCTCTCCATTGTCTGATAAAAACATGGTGTAACTCCTCCAAACCATCTATAGAATTCTCTGGTAATTCCCTGAACCATTTTCTAACCTCTCCATCTAAACTCTGAACAAACATTCTCATCCAAACATCTCTAGCTTCAATGTTGTAGTTATCAGCATAGCTACAAAACTTATCCCAATGTTCTTCAGCAGTTCGTCCACCCTGGCCATCAAACCTAGGCAAGTATTTCTGATAGTCTCCACCAGGCAAAGGGTTTAAGGGTCGAGGCATAACCAATGGATCATATCTAGCTGTTACCATACGGTCCATCATATCAGGTGGTTGGACAGCCATGTTTGATGAATGAGAAATCTGTGGGACAAATGGTTGATTCTGTGGAGATGGTGGTTTGGTATGTGGAGGGGAAGGTACTTTGATTTTCAACTAGCCAATGAAAATCCTACTTGTAAGAGGTATCTCAGGTTCTGTTAAATATTTCAAGGTAAACACTTCCTCAGGAGTATGTTTATGTTCTATAGATAGAGGATTTGAATAAACATTAAAATCACCAACCTGTGTTGGATTTAGCTCATTAACCTCAGGAATGCAGACTGATAAATCCAATTTATTTTCTTCTTGGCTCTTCACAAGGTCTGAAGAGGAAGATCCTAGATTTGTATCAATAATGGAAAGTTAAGGATCATTGGATGATGGATAATTTAACTTTCTTCTAGCCTCCCTTATAATCTTTTCTGGATCAAAAACTCCTGCATGTGGAGGAGATGAAGGATTTCCTCTTGTACCAATCGGCTTTGAAGCCACTGTAACTTTCTAACTGTCAGGTGAATGTAGTCTGTAAACAAATGTACTGATCTTGTCACCTCTCAAAATCAGCTATAAAGATGTCGAACACCCAGGGAAGATATACTTTCATTTCTCCATCCCCGGCAACGGTGCCAAAAGATGTTATCCCTAAAGTTGAACCTAGACTACGAGGGTTCAAGCTTAAGGAAATCTTAGATGGTAGATATCAGACATCTACTCAGTAATTCTTATAAAATTCTGGTGGCAAATGAATGTATGGTTTAGGTTGGATAATCAAAAACAGATGACAGGGATAATATAAAGTTTCAATATCTAAACAGAAATAGAAAATGACTGTGATCATAAACATACAAATGTATGAACTTCAAGTTTCATTTCATAATTGGGGCATAGTTGCATACTGGTCAAGATAATCACAACATGAAATTGAGACCATGCATAGACAAAATAAAGACAGTATATACTTCATAAATTAAAATAAGACAGGCTCATAGATCATACTTTACTTCAAAAATAGTCATTTCTGCAAAAATTTAACATAAGAAACAACATACATGCCTGTACAAAAAGCTTTTAAAACCGAACTTCCATCCTAGTGTCCAAGTTCCAACCTCATTTGATTCATTTGTATCTCATATATATACAAAACGTTGTTCCAAATAAAACAGTTAACAGATCCTATTCTATTGGATCTAATCCCTTCAAAAATGGAATAGAGTTTTGAATTTAAGACTTTCGAACCATTAACATAAGTAAAGTTAAAAACAACAACTTGCCACTTATGCAATCCTATTACTAAATCATAGCAAATAAACTAGATGCTTCTGGATGACTCAGCTAGAACAGCTAAGTCATCAAGAACTTTTGATCTTCTTTGTAACCTGGTATATTCAGCATCTGCATTATGTTCTCGACTTTGCAACTCGTCCAGCTGGGTCTTCATTTGTCTCCATTCCTTGCGCATGGCTCTCTTCTTTTGTAATGTTTCTTTAGCTATGGCTAACAACTTTTGATAATCTGCATCCTTTTGCCCCAAATCTTCTCAAAGCCTCTTATTGGCCAGCATTAGGTTCTCATTTACATTCTGCAAGTACTGGCATTGTTCCTTGTAAGATTGCAGGGTTTTCTTCACCTGGTCCAGTTCAGGGACTATCTCTATCTCCTCTGTACCCATTACAACGTCTTCTTTCTGCACGCCCTTAGAGCTTGATGCCTGATTGCTGGCATAAACCTGCTTACTTGTACAAAATGTCTCGGGTATATGCCCTATATCTGCCTGTACATCTATAAACTCTTCATTCTCAGAAATAAAATCATCAAACAATTGAGTATCCTTCTCATTATCAGAATCTTTAACTAGAATAATTTCATTTCCCTTCCTAGGCTCCTGCAGCAATCTAGTTTCTGCAGCAATCTTAGTCCTAAACCTTGTCCTCGGCCCTAGATCCACATTTTCTGTACTTATAGTTTTTATTGGCTCATCTTCCTCAGCAATTGGGTTTTTAACAATCAAACTCAACATATCAGGTTTTGGTATACTAGACTGATCAGGAATAGTTTTACCTTCAACAACATTTGATGTGATTTGCCCTGTTTCATCCTTTCTTTCAGAATCTTCAGCATGTACTTGTTTATCTGGCAATTTTGTTTCACTGCCTTTCTCCTTAGATGGTTTCGTCTTTTTCTTTACTTCATAACCTTGTTCAAGGAGAAATTGATCCCAACTTTGCCCTATTTGATTTAAATGATGAAGGACTAAGAGTTTGATAAGCCCATGATGAAAAATGGAGCGTTTTGTATGTTTCGGATGACCCTGCACCTTCAAGACCATTTTCTGCAAACTTCTCCATAAGTAGTATGGCAAATTCATCTTCTTGCTCCCATGCAAATGCATCAACAGTCGAATGTGGCATCTTAGAACCTTGTCAAAATGGCCATCACAGGTAATGTAATTTTGAATCATTTCAAGAGGGATTTTCCAATTGGGCTTCACTTTGCTGACATGAATCCCATTCTGCCAATTTAAAACTTCAAAACCAGGCAGTAAAAATTCACTGTAGTTGCCCTCGAATTCTTTCTGTTTAAACCAGCTTTCACCATCAGCTGAGACGTCGATGACCTATGATATGGATTGTTCACTAACTATTACCTTGAAACTTTTAAAATCAACAACCCCATCTTTGTAATTTTTTATAAAAGCTTTAGTCACCTGGGGGTTGTAACCCTATAATTTTTCACAATAAACCAGCCAGCCTGCGTCTCTCATCAGCTTTGTTGATCTCGGAAACTGCATGAGCCACTGAATATTGTTTGGTTCGGCTCTACACGGGAGGCCACCTGGTTTCCTTTTTTCCTGGACCTGCGAAGTTTCCTCCATACTTTACCCTGATCAAAACCAAATGTATCGGTGCTGTGAAAACCCTACCCTGCAAGGTTCATTCCCGAAGTTACATTCTGCTGCCCATCAATTTTGCTAACTTTGATGCTTGGAAGATTGTACCCATCGACCATCACTGTGTACTTGTTCATTTGCTAAGTGTCATGTGTAATGGGCTGCCACGCCTTACAGAGGTACAAGATGCATGCATATTCATAATGCATTTCGAATTATGATAAATGCAAATTATAATAACAAAATTTAAACCCCTGTTTAATCATAATTTCACATTTCTGTGAAACTGACAGCATTTTTTATAGTACTGACAGCACTTTCAAATTTAAAATTTTGGCACATGCTGTCAGTTTAACATTTAAATCAGATTTGCTGAATTATAAAGTTTCCAAACATTTGCAATGCCTTTTGAACCAAGAAATTAAACTTTATTTTTAAAATAAATATGAACTAGAGCCTTATCCTACTTAATTATGAAAATATAGTAAAAAGTAACCAAAGTAATATAAAACTTAAGAAAAATGAAAAGAATGCATGAACTAGGCAAATGGAAAAAAAGAATGAAAATGAGGTAAAGGCTATATAAGTCTAAGGAACAACCCTAGAGATAACAAGTAGGTTAGTCAAGGAGATCTACATTGTGGGGCTCTCTTTGCATTCCTCGTCAAAGGGAAATCGCCGCAATATATGACACAACCTCAATGGGAACAAGTTCTACCGACAACGGCACAAATTCACTAGAAGAATAAACATTGTGGGTACTCATCCTATCTAAGAACAAGGGATACAACATGTTAAGGATGAACATGACATGCATGTCAATGCCCTCCACACTCCTCGAGAGGCAAGCCATGACATCCAAATGTCTTGGCCATGCTTATGCGATGCATACAATACTTTCAAGGGATGAATTGTAATGCCCGCCTTGATACATTTGATTGACTAGACTATTGAGGGCACTGATATTGAAGTGACCTGGTTAAATAAACTTGAACAATGTGTTATGCTTGAATGAAAACTGTTGATTGACAAACAAATGATGAATATGCGACTAATTGAGAAATATGATGATGTTATGCATGAATGAAAGAAATGATGCTTTTGATTCCGTAGATGTAAATAATTGTCATTTATTTAGAATAGAATTGAATAAAGATGAAAATGCATGATGATATCATTTATGTGGTGTAGTGCTACTAATGTGTGCTTTGAGTGTGGGCAGTAGCAGGTAAAACGAATTACCAACTGATTCTCAATGGAATAAAAAGAGTTCGTAAAGAAAATGAAACATACATAGGGGCACGATGACGAACTGTTGACCCTAAAATAGCATTCCATGCACAAGTCAGAAGCCCTATCAGCTCACCCGGGGAAGTGTGTGACGTACAGGCGAGGTCACAATGATTGGATCGCGTATGATGTGTTGAGGGGGGCAATAAGGAATATCTTATTCCTCAAACGCCATTAGTCTCCATGGAAATGTAGTCGGAAGATTACGGTAACGATTCCTAATCGCTACATAGTACTCCCCACAAAAGGACAAGAAAATTGTCAGAAGGACCCATAGAAGTGGTACCTAGACAACGATGGGAAATGGAAATATTTGCACTCTTGCACTAAAACGTTTTAGGCAAATATTAAATTTTGCATATATATATATATATGTTAGATTGAGAATACTCAAAGGAAAGAGTATTTTAAATTAAGAAATTATTGAAAGAGAATATTTGGGGTAGAAATTGTGTACATCCATCAATTTAGAAAGACAAGCATTAGATTAAAATAAAAAAATAAATAAATAAGAGGTAATTGATTTTGGAGAAAATCTAGAATAGAAATATCTAGAGCTTAACTCAACATGCACCCACTGATCTAGGGACTGTGATTTTAGATTAGGAAGACAACTAAGAGAGAATTGAGGAACTTATGTGCACTAGTATGTGAGAGTGACACTTGTTGCATGAAAATAAATATTATAGATTTAATCAATTAAATTAAATTGTGCATGAGACGAAACATGTCGTCCAAGACTTTTCTATTTCGGAAAGGGAGAAGTAAGAGAAAAGAGATCTCTTTCTCCCTAATGATGGATGGACTCCGTAACAAAAGTTTGAGGTTGAGTGTGGTCCATGTGAGTTTGGTTGATAACAACTCTGGGGATTGGGAGATCTCATCTGAGGGTTTAGGCTTGTATGTTCTTTGCGGCCCCTATTTGCTCGGGGGATTGGGAGAAAGGATATTACTCCCAGTGTGGTAGGGAGGTCAACGGAGGAGTCTCTTGGTAAAATCGTTGAAGGATGGGAGCGGATCAAACGGCGACTCCTTGGTAAAATCGTTGAAGATCAAACATGACGCACAGGTTTCTTTATATTAACCTTTAGATTTATAATTTGAATTTGTGTATAGTTGATATCATGATTTGTAAATCTAAATTATGTGATTACACATTGGAAATAACCAAGCGGTGGATATTAATCTATTTTTGTTTTTGCATGTTCAAGTTTTGATGCTTGGGATCTGAATAGATCGAGCATGGGTTTGCATATCATTCTATATTGTTTCATCGAAGAGATATGAAGAGATATTCGAACTAGTATATTACGGAGGATTTCGATCTGCAATAAGTTAAAACTCTGTATTGTATTCTTTCCAAACTGTAAGCAATAAGATATGATAACGACTACGATCTGCAGGATTATTATTTTCGAACTATGTGATGGTTATTTAAAAGATCTGCATGATTATTATTTTCGATCTCTGTGATGGTTATTTAAAATATCTGCACGATTATTATTTTCGATCTCTATGATGGTTATTTAAAATATCTACATGATTATTATTTTCGATCTCTATGATGGTTATTTAAAAGATCTGCATGATTATTATTTTGGATCTATGTGATTGTTATCTAAAAGCTCTGCGTGATTCTTATTGAATTCGATCTATGTGATTGTTATCTAAAAGCTCTGCATGATTCTTATTCAATTCGCTCTTTGTAATTGTTATTTAAAACTCTGTGCGATTCTTATTGAAATCGTTCTCTGTGAGTGTTAATAAAGCTCTGCATGATTCTTAATTTTTATCTCAGTGATTGTCGTTTAAAACTCTGTACGATTCTTATTGAATTTTATCTTTGTGGATGTTATTAAAATCTCTGCATGATTATTATTTTCGATTTGTGTAAAAAACTATGTATTATTCTTTATGGTTAGAAGATTATGGGAGGATACTGCCATCCCTATGATGTCGTTGTTTGTCTGCAAGCATGACGGAGGTAGCATGAATTAATCAGCAGTCTGCCCGTATTACGTAATGACTTCATCAAAGCCTCAGTCAAGAGGCGTGTTGATCGCCAGATTTCGATTGCTTGGGATGAAGGGTTGGTATCACTTAGGTAGTCTAAACTTAACGCTTTAACCAATTGGTTCGGGTTGTGGAACCAAGTTGATAAGCAATGCGTTTGATAAATTAAAAACATCAATCGAACCCTTGCTCTAGTTATTGCCTTTTATATAAGTACATGAAGGATGTTTAATTAGTTTGATGAATAGCGATATAATGTTGGACTGTATTTAATCTAGTATATTCGGATATAATTACCAAAAGCCTATATATATATATATATATATATACAAATTGTATTTGATATTAATTGTTAGTGCTCTCGAGTCATATTTAGAATTTGTGAGTTTATATGTATTGCTATTGGATTGTATGGCATGAGATGCATGTACATCGTACTCCTTAATTTAATTGCATTTGAACTATTAACATGTTCAAGTTATAATTCAGCCATAGAGTTTATCATGATATAGTTATGGGTGGAATTATATTTTGTTATGTAAGACATTGGAGGACTTATAAGTTAATGATGTGAAGCTATTGGTAATGAGTAGAGGGATGAGAACTTGTGAATGGAAAGTCTTGAGTTCAAGTCTTTGTGGGTATTAATTCTGTCAATATAATTTGATTACATTTTATAAAGTGAATTTATACATTTAAGTTTATAATTGAATTGGCAAGCATTAATAGCATAAAGAAATGGATTCTAGTAATAGAAGTTTGTATTTTGTTTTATATTCAAGTTGATCGTATACATATTTTATAATTCTTTCCTTGGAAGAGAGTACTCTTATGTGTAAAGAAATAGCAGTGCTTTAAGTAAATGTTGTTATAAAGATACTATGATTATCTGAAAAGATCTATTTATGAATAAACACTAGGGATAAAGGGATAGTATTATTTTAGAAATATTACTATAGGAGGATACTCTTTAATCTTCGAAAGGCTTACTTAAGTACGATTAATAAGAATGATGAAAAGAGTATTGTCTTAGAATTGATTATAGAAGATACTTTTGGATCTTGAAAAGAAATATTCATGGGGATATAAATGCAAAAGATATTTTAGTTTTTCAAATAAATTACGGTAAATATCATTGATGTTGAAAAGAAAAATTATAGGGATTATAAAAGGTATAAGTTAGAGGAGGGAGTTTATTGTTCTAACCACACATATAAAGCTAAGTACAAAAAAAAAATTATGACATTTGCATGTTTAGATGGGGAAACCCCTTACATGAATGAAGAGGCTCTAGAGGAAGATTTGAAGCAGAGATTTCGAAGTTGTGGGTTTAATGACTCTAAGGCCTTAGTGAGAGGAGTCACTCAATGTTGCATTGCCTTTTGAACAAAATCGTTCACCTTAAGAAGATAGTTCAAGTCTTGTTTTTTAGGAAAACACCCAAGCCTCAATACATCCAAAGAGATCAGATTACATTTGCAAAACTAGCGCTTTCATTGCATTGTCACTGAATCTTGTGGGGGAGATTTCGACCATGGTAAGATTCCCAACTTCCATCATGCTCAATTGTTCATGCAACAAATTGTCTGACAAATATAATAATACCCAGAGCTAATTGGCAAGATATTTTGGTCACTAGATGTTGCTCAAGAGAATTTGTTGATCTAAATTATAGTACACAACAAAGGGAATAAAGCTCTAGCAAACTGGCAGAATACCACAATACTAAGGACAGTAGACATAGTTGGCAGGTCTGGAGGAGACAGAGGCCAGATGCAAACTAAAGACAACCAGTATGACAAAATTATCCTAGGCACAACAAAATTAACTCAGCAAATCTCTACAGGCCCTAAGAACTATAGGTCTCTAATACCACAATTGGAACACCCAATAAAAGAATAAGACTGAATTGTCTTTTTCCCATTAAGAAAGTATACATATAGATAATGTTAATTATATCCAGAGATCACTACTCCCTCTGGATAGCCCTGATATCTCAAGAGGTTTGAGTCTATATAAATCAATAATACAATAAAGATTTAAGAATCAAATGTTATAGATCTCTTAACACTTTAAACACTGAATAACTCAATCAATCACACAACATTGGATTTACCCTGGAAACCCCAAATGGGGAAAACTGGCAATCTGTGGGGCTTTCTTCTATCTCGAGCCAGAGCAATATAAGAAGAGTACAAATACATACAGGGTTACCTCATAAATGTCAACCAAACCTGACAGGGTCAAAACCCTAGATATGCATGCAACAACTGATGCATGCACATAGGAGATGAACCCTAGCTGCCAACTGGATCTAGATTTGTCTGTAGGTAAGTCGATATGCATTGTCTCTCCTACTACACTGCTCTAATATGCTTTGCTCCGGAAGAAAGCCAACCGCTCTGACTGGTGAATGTGCCCTTCCTCTGCATGGAAAAGTGCGCCATCCCTCTAGATGTCAAAAGCTCGTATGGAATCAGATCTCAACAGATCTGAGCTCTGATCATCACCGACCTTCCTCAAACTCTGAGACAAGGACACTCTTAAAGTATCAGCTGCTCAATCGATCGATCGGATCTCGAATGAGCTCCTCTCTCACCTTTGGTAATGTGCCCCTATCCCTCTCTGGAAGTCGTCCTCCACAATCTCTACAGAATCCACTCTAGTGAACTATCTCAATCCACAGATATGGGGGCCAAGTGCCACTGGACTAGTGGTGTCTGATCCATCTCAAATCACACCCCTGTCCCTCCTGCAGAAGCTTCTCTCTATCTCAGAAATTCGCCCTGCATGCACTAATGCGCCCTCCTCACTCCTGACAGATCTCTCTCAGATAAGTCAACTGAAGCGCCTCGTCCGAGGACCTCCTGCCTCTATATATAATCTCACTGATCAATTAGGTTTGCCAAAAACCTAATATCTGTGCATGCAAAAAGTCACTTTTGCATGCATTTGTTAATTACTAACTGGCCATGTAAATCTCATGCATGCAAGAGGCAAGACTCCCCGGAAGGCCCGCATGCAGTCAACAATGGACTCATGCCACTGAGTAGAGTGTATATCACCCTCTACTCCACATTGATGTCTATATTGTTGATGTACCTCCATGCAAGGCATCTGAATCATGGAGGACATCCCGAGATACCACTATCTCTAACACTCCCTCTTATCAAGGGAAGTCCAACCACTGATGCCTGGATCCAACAAGTCCCCTGCTACTGACACTGGCCCAACTGTCCTACCTGTCACTGCTGCTCTCTGACCTGTAGTACCCGGATCTAACTCCATCAATGTGGCTCTGGAACAAGACCCCTGATCAACCATTGACTCTATCACTAAACTCTGATTCAGACTCCCTCTGAATATCTGTTGTAACCAATCCTGAAGACTGTCGTCAAGTGGAGCCATTGGTTTGTAAGTGTAATCCCTCTGTCTCTGAGCTGACTCGGCTCTCTCCTGAGCTAAGTCCATCTCCACCATCTCATACCAACTCAGTCTCTGACTAGTGCCTGTATGAGCATAATGCTCATCCATTTGATCTGAATCCAAGGGCTCAATCCCCTATGTCTCATCATCATCATCATGAGCATCTCGCTCATCCATCGGATAACCAAAGTCACTCCTCTGATCCTCATCATCATGGTGAGCATCTCGCTCACCCATCTATTGACTGGACTCACACCTCCTAGCATCATCCCTCATGTGAGCATCTCGCTCTATATCCCCCTCTGACTCTGAAGAGGATGCACTCAACCAACCTAATGTGCAAGATGTGGGTTGTCCCCGAACTAAGTACTCACTGTCGATCCTGTGACCCATCAAGACTGGATCAACTCCCTCTGGATAGGTGAATATCAGATCCCTCTGGAACACCACTAAGTAACTAGTAGCACTCATTGCTACCACTGAGAGTATACTCCCTCTCAGTCATGGAATGAACAACACTCATGATACCTCCAGGAGCTCTCCAAGGTCAAGTAGAAATCGAACTCTACCCACTCCTGTGACCAAGTGATCAATCCCTTGCACATCTCGAATCATCTGCATAGGTGTGTGTGCTCAAGAACGAGGAATGCATCTCACATCCCGGTCATGTGAATGCTCTACATGCAGTCAACCTTCCATCTCTCATCAATCTGAATCTTTGACTGACTACTATCATGCCTTGACATAACTGAGTGTAATAAGAACTCCCTCTCAAATCGAGAGGTAAACTGGTCCACCTCCTCTGATGTTTCCAACTGCTCATCCAGCATCTCGGTCTTCATGCACATGCACATGCATATCTCGGGCACATACATCATGCAAGACCTCATGCACATCTCTACAGGAACACTCCCTCTTAGCTAGGAAGGTACTTCTGGATAAGCATCCATCAGGATCAAACACATCATATCTTGTTGCAGCTACTCCCTCTGAACTGGAAGACTTCTCGGTTGCATCAGCTGCACTCTGATATGCAGATTTGCGCTCCTCCTCTATCAGTGTCAACTTGAGAGAAGCATCATGCTCTCCCTCTGTCACTGATACTGAAACTGCATCCAAGGTCTCACTGGACTCACATACAAGTTTTCCCAGCAACCTGTACAATTGACCTTGTTTGATGCCATGCCTCACTGTTGCATCCAAGGTCACTCCCTCTGAACATAGAAGCCTCTGTCCATCCCAGAAAAAAATAATATGTCCCTCATCCTCCATAGCTGATACGGAGGGTAAGTCGGTCTGCTCTCACAGATTTGAAGTCTGCTCTTCAAATCTAGATATATCTGCCACAGATCTGAACTCTACTCTTCATATCTGAAAGATCTATCTCAGATCTCACCTCCAAACTCATAGATCTGATAGATCTGACCTCTACAACCACATATCTGAGCTCCCCTCATCAGGTCTGATAGATCTGGTCTTTATCTTCACTGATCTACTAGACCTATCTCAGATCTAGTCTTCAACTTCTCAGATCTGTTAGATATGACCTCTACTGTCACAGATCTGAACCTACTCTTCAGATCTGGTAGATCTGGTCACTCTCTCCACAGATCTAAGTGTGAATGATCTCCCTGACCCTTACCAAGGCTCTGATACCATGTGAATTATATCCAAAGATCACTACTCCCTCTGGATAGCCTTGATATTTCAAGCGGTTTGAGTCTCTATAAATCAATAATACAATAAAGATTTAAGAATCAAATGTTATAGATCTCTTAACACTTTAAACACTGAATAACTCAATCAATCACAAAACACTGGATTTACCCTGGAAACCCCAAACGGGAAAAACCAACAATTTGTGGTGCTTTCTTCTATCTCGAGCCCAGAGCAATATAAGAAGAATATAAATACATACAAGGTTACCTCATAAATGTCAACCAAACCTGACAGGGTCAAAACCCTAGATCTGCATGCAACAACTAATGCATGCACAGAGGCAGGGATGATTTTAAGAACCCCCCCAATATTTATATGTATAAAAAATGGCCAAATCTCCTCGATATATAGGAAAACTTGAAGGCGATTTTATCAATAATATAATATGTATATATAATTATATAATTTTTTTGGCGAATCTTTCATTTCATTATATAATGCTGTAAAATCTTGGCGAATTTGTCACTAAATTATAAGATATTGTAAAATCTTGGCGAATATTTCACTTAATTATAAAAAATTGTAAAAACTTGGCGAATATTTCACTGATTTATAAAATATAGTAAAAATTTGGTGAATCTTTTGCCAATAAGACTCAAGCTTTTGATTACTAGACTCTCGAATGAACAAGTGTATGAATGAGGAGAGGATGGATTTATTTATACATTTCATAAGCAGTATTTGATCACTCACAACTAGAAGGTGTCAACGAAACACAACTACACTAACTAGATTTAGGGCAAGTAGGGACTCTACTTGTTATCTCGTCCCTTAATGGTCCAATGGACATGTGGGGTCATGAATCTTGACAAGCCAACAATCTGATAGAATTAAGTGAATATCCTAGTAGCGGGCCACTTCCTTTATATAGAGATATAGTTCTTGGACCAATTCCAAGCTTCCAACCAATCTTCTCACCAAACTTTCTTCTATTTGGTTTCGAATGGTAGGAGAGTTGCATATTTGTCAATGAATACTTAAAATGGTTCAATCCACACAAATTTTCCGAAAGATGATAAAATTGCCCTAAGAACTTCAATATTTTCCCAGGCACTTCTAAATTCTCCCAAGGATGATAAAAACTCCACATGCCCTTCAATATTTTCCCAAAGCACTTCAAAATTCCCCCAGGCACTTCAATACATGCCCCATGCACTTCTAAATTGACCCAATGATGATAGAAATGCCCCATGCACTTCAATACTTGCCTCAGCCACTTCAAAATTCTCCCATCGATGATAAAAACGCCCATACACTTCAATATTTTCCCCACGCACTTCAAAATTGCACCCAGGCACTTCAATACTTTCCCCATGCACTTCTAAATTGACCCAATAATGATAGAAACGCCCTGTGAACTTCAATACTTGCATCGGCCACTTCAAAATTCTCCCAATGATGATAAAAACGCCCAGACACTTCAATATTTTCTCCAGGCACTTAAAAATTCTCGCAACGAAGATAAAAACGCCCCCATCCACTTTCATATTTTCCCAGGCACTTCATTACTTTCCCTAGACACTTCAAAATTCGTCCAATGATGATAAAGATGCCCTAGACACTTCAATACTTGCCCTAGGAAAGGGAGAAAAACACCCGACAATGATATAATCACCCAGGCAATCACAAAAATGCCCCAATCCACACAAATTCGCCTTGGCATGTGATAAAAATGCCCTAAGCACTTCAATATTTTCTGAGGCACTTCTAAATTCTCCCAAGGATGATAAAACTCCCCATGCACTTCAACATTTTCCCCAAGCACTTTAAAATTGCCCCCAGGCACTTCAATACTTGCCCCATGCACTTCTAAATTAACCCAATGATGATAGAAACGCCCCATGCACGTCAATACTTGCCTCGGACACTTCAAAATTCTCCCATTGATGATAAAAACGCCCATACACTTCAATATTTGCCCCAGGCACTTCAATACTTTCCCCATGCACTTCTAAATTGACCCAATGATGATAGAAATGCCCCGTGAACTTCAATACTTGCCTCGGCCACTTCAAAATTCTCCCAACGGTGATAAAAACGCCCAGACACTTCAATATTTGCCCCAGGCACTTCAAAATTCTCACAACAAAGATAAAAACGCCCCTGTCCACTTCCATATTTTTCCAGGCACTTCATTACTTGCCCTAGACACTTCAAAATTCGTCAAATGATGATAAAGATGCCCTAGGCAAGGGATAAAAACACCCGACAATGATATAATCACCTAGGCAATCACAAAAATGCCCCAATCAACACAAATTTGCCTTTGGTATGTGATAAAAATGGTAGGTGATAGGAGCACGGGAGGAGCATGCATATAAAAATCATAATCTCAAGATATACAAGTTTAAAAAATATGGAAAGGACAATGGATTATGAAATTAAATAATGATGATATTGTTAACATAAGGAAAATCATGGTGATGCAGTGCAAATTCGTATTGCATAATGCAATTGCTACAATTGATTGGAAGGTGTAGTCAATAGAAGATCCTCAAGAGACATAGAGGGTTATATAGAAATTATTAACTCTGAAAATAGCACAGAAATAAGGAAATTTTGTTATTAAAAATGAAATTGCATTAATGTCCTCAACTGAACAAAAAATGGTTAAGAACTGAGATAAATCTGCACGTAAGGTGCAACAATGAAGGTGTGCTCAATACATCTCCCCATGAAATATATATATATATATATATATATATATATAAGTTGAATATAATTGTGAAACAAAAGAGGATTAAATAGAACAGAGAGAGAGAAGGCAAAGGAAGTATATACTACAGCAAATGAGTGCCTGGTTTGGGAGTGTACTCCACAAATCCTAGCTATATGGAACCTAGCAGTTGCTCCAAAAACTGGGATTAAATGAGATGAGGCATGGTGTGGACTAGTAAATAGTTAGCCATCTTCTACAACGTTGAAGCCATCTAAGGCCTACTAAAGTATATTCATATCAGTAGAATTATTTGTTATGGGGAAGGAGCCAGGGATAAACTCCGTCTGTTGCATCCTCAGTCCTATCTATTTTCAATCTCTAGAAATGGTGATATATGTGGTAGTGTCTTGATGGATATATACCTCTTCTGCTGCCTCGAGTTAAGTCACTCCATTGCCATACTTCAAATTATCTTAAACTTTCCCATCATTGAAGCATATACTGAATAACTTGTGAGTTTCTATAACCAGACATTAAAGGTTAATATGTACTTGCTTCAATGATGGGAGGAAGTTTACTTCTTCAGTATTCCTTTAGCGACTACAACCCAAGACTTCTATTCAATGAACTCTTCTTGTATTCTCTTTTTAGCAAGGGTTGTGAATTTGATCCTGCAGTTCAGGTTCTCCTGTATTGAATGCCAAAAAAAATCAGTTTACCTTGAGGCTTGGCATCAGTCTTCTCTATTAATTTTGTGCTAGTCCTAGAGAAGACAGTCTTATGGGAGGAAGTTTACTTCTTCAGTATTCCTTTAGCGACTACAACCCAAGACTTCTATTCAATGAACTCTTCTTGTATTCTCTTTTTGGCAAGGGTTGTGAATTTGATCCTGCAGTTCAGGTTCTCCTGTATTGAATGCCAAAAAAAATCGATTTACCTTGAGGCTTGGCATCAGTCTTCTCTATTAATTTTGAGCTAGTCCTAGAGAAGAATCTTTTCTGCCTTTGTATTAATCTCTTTTGGAAGACTCTGTGAAAATCATCTCATCACTCATATCATATGGAAGGTCCTAGCAGATGTAAAGGGATACCATGAGAATCTGGGATATGTCATTGCCAATAGATAAGTAATTACGACCCAGTTGGAAATAAATGGGGTTACCCTTTGAAGTACCTTGAGCTCCTTTGTGTAGAAATGTAGAGCCCAACATGAAATAAACTCCAGACTTGAAGGAACAGCAGAAGCATGTACTATGAAATTGGCCAGTTGCATGCAGTTCAATGTCAGTTACCTTGGACAAAAACTTCATGTAAAATCTAATTACATTAGATTAACGGCATAAATTTTCAAATTGCCCAGCTTGTGACATTGTTTCACTGTCAAGTTTTCAAGAAGAGGGCATTTTGATACAAATTGCTCAACCTGTGATTAGTAATAAACACAAAACCAGTAGTTCTGCTTGATATATCTATTTCATAGTTATGCTTTAAACTAGTTTATCCAATGTTAGGTTTTGAATTTATCATTTTGGAAAGAAGCTTTGAATAAACCTTCTATGTCACAAACCAGTCCAAATGCCCCAAAGAAGTTACCCTAGGACAAGCAATGACAAAACAAATGTGTGAGTGGCTTACTTTTGATTGTTCACCGAATTCACAAGATTTCAACTCAGAAATTTTATTAAGATGGTAAAAAGCAGCTATCCATTTCAATTTATGAACATAAACCCCCAAGTCTAAAAATGGACCTGTAGAGAATTTTCTGGCCTCTAGAAATATTCCCATGTCCAAAAAGAATTCTCGGGCTTCTTCTTCCAAGGTATATGTGCTTGTTTACATGCAAGCATTGTTTTTTGATATGCAGATATGGCTTGTCCTTCGCAATAATCCATGCTCCAGGAGGCTGACCATGCAGAGATCTTCCAATCACCTTAAGATTAACCAGTAATCATTTGCATTCTGCTATTATCTGTAATGAAAGTGTTTCCAATTGGTTAACATCTTTAACACCCTAATTTATAGAGGCTAATCCTCAATTCCAAATATGTTTCATTGTCATTCTGCCACAATAAGATCAAGAATTATGTTGTATTGCATTGAAAATAGAAGGCAGAAGTACCTATTTGACTATGTTGTCATCTGTTGTTTCTGGATGGACTTTTAATAGAATGTTGAATAGCAAAAAAGGGACATGGCATCTGGCTCTCTCAAACATTGTAGGTCATATCGATAACCATATTTAACAACAATGGTGTTTCTAGTTGTGATGAGTGTCTGAGTGTCTTGTAGCATTTTTCCTTCCTACAACAGTTTTTCAAGTTTTTCAAGGTGATCAATTTACGAGACATCATCCAGCACCACCAAAGTTGGGTTCCATTTGACAAATCCTTTGCTGGAGTTGTATGCATGCATCTTAGATGTTAAAAAATCAAATCTGCTCCCACCAATAATCTCATCCCACATTCTGTCCCTCTAAAATGATCTTTAAACCAAGAATAGAAATATATCAAAAGTTGTATGCATGCATCTTAGATGTTAAAAAATCAAATATGCTCCCACCAATAATCTCATCCCACATTCTGTCCCTCTAAAATGATCTATAAACCAAGAATAGAAATATATCAAATTAATCAGCAGAAACGATTTTGTAGCACAATCCAAAGCCTTCCATTGAAACACAGGTGTGATGTACCAGATAAGGGAACATAAGATATTTTAGAGGAATATTCTTTGGTGCAAGAAGAGCGTGCTAAACCAGAAACAAAGTTCAATAAAAGCAACAATATTCACTTTTTGCAGATTTTCCCAGGATAGTCAGATTGAGTTTTTGGATCCTATTTCATCACTTTTCTTGGGTGAGTTTTCCCCCCAACAGAGGTTCAATTCAGAAACTGCTAAAGAGTACCCCTTTATTTGGTCACAGTAGTTGGCAACTTGATTGGTGATGAGATAGCTCTCAACCCTAGAGGGTTCAATAATTGGCTTGAAGACAAGGTTTGAAGGATCCTCTTCAGGTAATGGTTCTTCACCAGCAGCTTTACGTGCCATGTTGTCTGCTCTGTTAATCACAAGCAATAGTGAGTCAGAAATCCATGGAAAATAGAAAATATTATCAGTATGCTCTAAAAGAGAAAACAGAGACAGACCATGGATTCAATGAATCTACATAATATAGTTACAAAATCTTGAGTTATGAGACGACAAATGAGTAGCATGCCACTGGTGGGAAATTTACCTTCTTTTTTGCAACCAAGCATGCTGCTGAGCTTGCTGTCGTGAAAGATTACGATAATAATATTGAAACTGAAAGAGGATAGAGGCTATTAGAGGAGCATCCACATTTATGAAGAGCAAAGGGGTAACATAAAAGACAGAAAAAAAACCAATAACAAAGATGAAATACACCATTAAACAATGTACAAACCTTTTGTTGTTCCATAGAAAGATCATCCATGCAATCAATTAAAAACTCAAGATTCTTTTCCATAAAAGGATTTGTGGACAAAACCAGCCTGTAGATCTTTATGGACCTTTAGATCTCCTCATGATTCATCTCTCCAGCAAAGGACCTCTATATCTTCTCGGGAGGACTCATCAAGAGGTCCTCCCGAGAATGTTATACAATATTTTATAGAATTCAAGGAATAGGATTAAACACAATAAATGGAAGACAATTAGTTATGACTGTTAGAATTTTGTGCAACATTTGTTGAACTGTCAATTGCACCAGCAAACTCTGCGTTGTTCTATTTTGGTGCCTATGATGAAGCTACCATGTTGCCCATGAATGTTTCAAAATACTGAATAATCCCAAATCACTACATGGATTTGGGATAGGTATGTAGAATGAATACGTTTTTTGTGAACCTCATAATTTTGTGAAGTATGATGCCTTTTGGTATCATAAATCATCCTTATAAAGTCTAATGCAAAAGCCAGAAAATGAATACCACTAAGCTGTAAACAAGAAGACAAATCCAATTTCAAAAAGAGCAATCAGTTGGCTGAGCATTAAATCCTACGATAGCCATAACAATCTACGACTATTAGCATAGATAGAAGCCTCTATGCAAAGCAGAAAGGTGACTATGGAACCTAAGAGACCCACATTACATTTACTTAATCTTCTAGGTTCAATGTTTCCTGCCAAAGCAACTGACAACTGCCCGCAAATGAAAGTGAAGAGTTACAGGAACAATTGCCTCAGTGACACAATGAATACCAAATTCACTCCAACACTCATCTTTATGGACCTTTAGATCTCCTCATGATTCATCTCTCCAGCAAAGGACCTCTAGATCTTCTCGGGAGGACTCATCAAGAGGTCCTCCCGAGAATGTTGTACAATATTTTATAGAATTCAAGGAATAGGATTAAACACAATAAATGGAAGACAATTAGTTATGACTGTTAGAATTTTGTGCAACATTTGTTGAACTGTCAATTGCACCAACAAACTCTGAGTTGTTCTATTTTGGTGCCTATGATGAAGCTACCATGTTGCCCATGAATGTTTCAAAATACTGAATAATCCCAAATAACTACATGGATTTGGGATAGGTATGTAGAATGAATACGTTTTTTGTGAACCTCATACTTTTGTGAAGTATGATGCCTTTTGGTATCATAAATCATCCTTATAAAGTCTAATGCAAAAGCCAGAAAATGAATACCACTAAGCTGTAAACAAGAAGACAAATCCAATTTCAAAAAGAGCAATCAGTTGGCTGAGCATTAAATCCTACGATAGCCATAACAATCTACGACTATTAGCATAGATAGAAGCCTCTATGCAAAGCAGAAAGGTGACTATGGAACCTAAGAGACCCACATTACATTTACTTAATCTTCTAGGTTCAGTGTTTCCTGCCAAAGCAACTGACAACTGCCCGCAAATGAAAGTGAAGAGTTACAAGAACAATTGCCTCAGTGACACAATGAATACCAAATTCACTCCAACACTCATCTTTATGGACCTTTAGATCTCCTCAAGATTCATCTCTCCAGCAAAGGACCTCTAGATCTTCTCGGGAGGACTCGTCTCTCCATCAAAGGACCTAATAGCTCAACTACCTCTGTATTACCTGAATTCACCATTCAGAATTCAAGAACATTACCATCTACAATAGCAAATTGGCTGCATTACATGCCCTTTGCATGTGTACTTACCATCACAGTGTCCAAAGTGGCAATTATGAGATTGGAAAAACACCATCCTCTAGATCCATGTTTTGACCCTACCATCCCAGTTTTGCAGCTGCAAATAGCTCCCAACAAAGCGTATTTCCTGCATTATAATATCCATTAAATTATGTTGTATGAATGATATATGTTTACTCAGGGAATCTTGTTCCTCCTTTAAAGGACAATTGGAGTCCAGAAATGCTACAAAACTGCTTCTTGGGTTGTTTACTACTTTACAACGACATTGTCATGGTTACAAAAATCAAAGTCATGATGGTTACAACAGCCTACCAGCTACTTCATATTGCACATATGGTCTCGTGACATGCGAGGGCCACCTAAATCTCAACAAGTGCTAGGTAATGTGCATGATTCCTCGATGTCAAAACTAAATTTCCATTCAACTGATGCTATGAGCCAATTTTCTCCAAATGAAGGCATGATTACTACATATCAGCGATTCAGCACTATGCACATCCATCAATTCCATCAGACAATGCATATTTTGAGTCACCATCACAAGGTCCATTGATGGGAGGCTTAGTTGCTCCTCTGTAGTCTTCTAGCCTTTTTTCATTTGGATATGAAAAGAAAGCTGTGGAATTGGAATATGAAATATTTTTAGTTGAAATGGGGATGTGACATCATGAGAATATTTCATTCTATGACTAAGAGTTGAGCATCTAAATCATATAGAAGTAATCAATCTTTAATTGACTATGTACAAGGTAAATTCCCTTCATTGTCTACTTCTGAATTTTTGTGAGCAAAATATTGATAAAAAAAGTTGTGATTTAGTTCAACCAAGATACATACATGTGTACAATTGGAAACTTAGCGACATCTCTGAGGTACTAGAGAAAAGGACATCTAAGGTTGTTGATGAAGGCCACCTACTTCGCAGTGTGTTGAAAGATGCCTCTAATTAATTTCAATACACCTTGGAACTGCACTACTGACTAACAAAATTGTTCTGATGCTTTTGTAGTTACAATACATGTACATAGTTGCTCTGGATGGTGTTGAATTTGTGTTTCGTCTTGTTTTCTTTTGGCACTTTGTTGTCCATTGCCATTTTATTCCCTCTTTATTGTTTCACTTCTTATAGGTAAGTATCCATGCTACTTATGACTTATATGTTGATTCTGTTTTGTGACCTGAGATAATTGGTCAGTTCCTTGAAAAGCATAGTGCATTGGGGATCTCCTCAACTTTTTGAGAGTCCAAACTTAAGTTGCATTGGTTATAGAAATGAATGTAACTAGTTGTCTTGACAACATTCTCAGTAGCATCTACACATTGGTTGCCTCATTGATAGACAAATAATTATTGAATTTTGACTCCCAATGTGGATCTAACATTCTGTTATGGGTGGTATTAGCTTTTATGTCCTAATTATTGATTGTATTTTTATGCGAGTATATTCTATATTTGCACATTACTGGCTATTTTCATGATTTTTAGTACATATGCAGGAATAATTGGATATTTTGTTGTAGGTGTGTATAAACTTTCCATTTCTTTTTATGCTTTTTGGATCTGTAGTTTATACACACCTACAGATCCTTTTTAATATATACATATGACTTTGCACTGTAGACTATAAAAACAATAGTAGTTAATAGTGCAGAGCCTTTTTTTTTTAAATGTATATATCCCCATCCTGCTCAACAGAAATATTTCCTATCATGAATCCAGCCATATAATCTCTCCCATCCTTAATGCCAAACATTATCTGCCACGCAGACTCCTGACAATTGCTCTTTGGAAATGGGTAGAAATATACATAGGGAAAATTAGAACTGTGAATGAGCAATAGTTCCAACTTACCCTTCCATGGTTCTACCCATTTCTGGGTAGGGTTAGATCTCTGCATAGTTCTTAAGGATTAGCATCACGAATGCAGCAAATAATCTCTCCTCATCATGAGTAGATGCTAATAAGATAAATGTTTGTCAAAAACAAAAAATGGTCAGTTTGATGGAAAAATATGGCAAACACTTTGCAGAAAATTAAATTTCAAATGAACATGAAAATTAAATATCAACATTACAGGAAAGTTTGGTTATGTAGTATATGAAATTGATTTAAAAAATAAAAAACTGATGACGAATTATTGCAAATAAATAACTATATATTTTTTCCAAGAAAATTTTCACAGAATTCCCTCTCTTCTTCGGAATATCTAGATGGAAGAATGCTCAATAACCAACCACAATAGAGGTCGTAACCAAGCCGGACTCAGTTAGACTTTTACTTTAGACATACTAGAACCAGAGACCTCACTGTGAATTCTGCCTTGAAACGGTGTGTTCAACCTGATTAAGCTAGCCAATTGAGCTTAATGTCTGTGTGTCTCTAGGTGGATGGCTCGGCACTAATAGATAGCAAAATTACAAGGTTTGGATGGTCTGAGAATCAATGTTTCTGTTATTAACTTTCCCACGCTATTTAATTTGTCATTGTCAATAGTTATTGAAGAGAGTTGCTTTGGTTATCTTATATTTGGCATGTATGTCACTATACACAGGACATCATAGGGTAATGAGAATGGAACTAATCAGGGTAATGAGAAACAAGTTTTAACAATAGGAAAATAAAAGCTTGTCCTGATCTCTTACCTATGTAAGATGTAACTTCTTGCACCTGCATCCTGTCCAGGTAGGATGTCAACCATCCAGCCAATCCAAGCTGAAGTGTGCTTCCACAACTTCAACTCTAAGTTGCATGAGGGCAGAGCTCTCGACATGCATCCATTGCTTCCCAATCTGCTCATCGTAGATAACATGCTTTAGAGATGTCATCCCTCCAACTGATTTAGGCAGCTTCCTCAAGTGAGAACATTCTCTCATGTCAAGCTCCTTGAGTTTCGTTAGTTGACCTATTTCCTCTGGAGGTTCTTTTAAGCATTCACATAGTGAAATGTCAAGATATTCCAGTCTCTTCCATGTCACCTACATAGATAAACCACAAATGCAAAGTTTAGTTAGAACATTATAGCAAAGTTTAGTTAGAACATTATAGGTTATTGGACATACTGTGAAAACATTTTCTAAGATCTTTGACATCAATGGACAACAACTAGAAATTTGTTTGTGATTAGTTTTTGCAGGTCACGTAGTGATCAACTGTTGGGTATAGGGTAAGATTCCCTTGTGACATGCACATAAAATCTCGGAGAACGAACTATGTGAATGAAGATGGTGTATATGGTGATTGTTCAACAAAAATAAATGGTTTTCTATGAAGTTAATTGCTTGACACAGATAAGTAGCAAAAGCACATTGTTTTGTCTAAAAGAACAGTGGACAATAAAAGTATCCATGGTACATTATTAATTAGTTCATAATACATATATAGTTTAAGGAAACATAAAATTCTGATATTAAAAGTAAAATAATTAGCAGAAACTTATAGAGAATTTGGTGATTGGAAGGTGCAGTTTCAAAGGAAATGCTTAAAAAATAACCATTTCGTTATAAAGATACCCATAAGATTTTCTTCAGAAGGCTCTCTGGTTTCTAGGCCTGGTCCATGACAGTCTGCATGTGCCCTTTGTTGGTTAAACTTCTTTGTTAGCATGAAACAGATAAAGAAAAGAAGAAATTCACAATGCGATACTTTTGACTATAAATGTTTTGAAGAAAATAAGTATGTACACCTTAAGCAAGCAGCTAAAATCACCCACCTGTGGATATGGAAACTATTTGAGCATCAAATGCTTGATCCTTGAACAGATCCCATTTTCCTGGCAAACTGTACTCCTTTCTAGGCATAAGCAACCTTTTCCTATGAACTATACTGTCTCGGGAAGCCAAATATACGGCCAAGTGTCGGATTACATTGTGCTGAGAAAAGTACAGCTCAGAGGCACTTCCATAATTGATTACTGGACTCCTATTAGATCCAATTATGAAGACAACACAATGTATAAGACAGAGGAAGCCATGATCAAAGACCTTGAACACAACAAATAGAAGAGAAGGCACTTACCTGAGATTGCTTGTTAAATTCAGCAGATTTCTACTTGCAAGTTTTAACAAGATGACAGAAGCATCCTGCCACTCCATTTTTCGCACAAAAAGCCAAATGTCCAATAATGATTCAGCATAGATATTTCTATCCTCTGGAAATGACCCCAAGTCTAAGAATCACTCCCTTGTTTCCTCATTGAGGGCATCAATACTAGTTTCCAAGCATCTAAGAAGCCCTTCTTTGTGATAATCTGAGATTGGTTCCCCATTTAAGAGCTTTCTCTTTGCACTCTCTCATGTCGGGAAAGGCTCACCATGCAAAGAGCTTCAGATCACCTTCAGGGCAAGTGGAAGGCCTTTACATTCCGCTTGCACCTGCGATTCATACATCAATAACAATAAGTGGAAACTCCACCAAACACATTCTTTTGTGGTTAAAGACATGATTCTCTTGCCTAATAAGCTTAAAGACTTAAAGTTCAGAGTTTTTGTGGTAAACATAATTCTATTAAGACTATTCAGTATATGTCTAGAATCTCTATTATTGGAACATTGATTCCAATGTTAACAACAAAAGTATTATTGTGGAATGGAATCCTATCTTAGGGATATACCACTCTAGTAATAGCTTGTAATTACGGACATATCGAGTGATTGTATATATTTTGATTAGTAAAATAAACCAAATTCACACCAAACTTAACACAATAATATAATGCATATCAACAGCATTCGAGTACCGTCACAGGTATACCTGCTTGACTAGATTTTCAGCTGCAGTGCATGGAATTGATCTCTGTCCAAAAGCCCAAAAGCAGAAAAGGGACAGAGCATCAGCATCATCTAACAATGGCAATTGATAAAGCTCAATACAGTGTGTTTTGGGGATGGTAGAACAGTCTCGGGTTGTAACAAGTGTCTTATGTCCTTTCCCTTCAAATAACGGGTTTTCCAAATCTGCCCTTGACCAGACATCATCCAACACCACCAAAGTTGGTGTGGCTTGCCTCAGTAGCTGCTGCTGTAGCTGTGTATGTGCATCGCTGCTGTAGCTGTGTATGTGCATCCTCAACATTCTGAAATTCCGGTTTCTTCTTACAAACAATATTCTCCCACATAGTCTCCAAAATTCCCTTTAAGTTTGGGGACTATGAAACAGTGATGAAAATGATATTGTTTTGAAAAACCCCTGGCATGCATAAAGAGACAAGTTCTCAGATAGAAATTCCATCATCTGTACAAGAATAAGTTCTCAAGTAGTTTTATTGTCAGCAAAAACACTCAAGAATGTGACATTGAAAAGCTACAAGCCTACAACATACTTTCTGCATGTCTGAACCTCACCAAATATGGCCAAATCTTGCAACAGTCAACCAAGTCGCATTTAAACTTGTCGAATTACAACAATTTTAACCAATTGAAAAGCTACAACATAATTTCTGCATGTCTCAACCTCACCAAGTATGGGAAAGTCTTGCAAGACTCAACCGAGTCTCATTTAAACTTGTTGAGTTATAGCTATTTTGACCAATTTGACTTATTCTTTCAGTGGCCGGTTTGATTCTGTTTTTTTTTGGTGAAGCCAAGTCAAACTCGGGAGTGCATGGAAGACTAAGTGGAGTTTGACAACAAACATAAATGGCACAACAGAGTGCAAGCTATTTTGGATGCCTGGGTTTCCTTTTAAATGAAGCTCCCTGCTTGGTTCATGCTGTACAAGGTACTCTCAATTAAAGAAATGCTTCATAAAAGAGGCTTTACAGATGGAAGTTGCAGCTATTGTGGGAATTCAGAAGATGTTGGCCATGTTCCTTGGAGCTGCCTATTTGGTAAGGAGGTCTGGACTTGGTTAGAAGGTGTTTTTACATGTATATTTATGTCACAACTTTACTGGTAGACTGTCCTTTTGGAGATCCTGTGTGCTACCACAAATTTGTCTGGAGTGTTTCGCAGGTAATTGGAATGTTCACTCTCTACTATCTACGACGAAAAAGGCATCCAAAATGTTTGAAGGTTTTCCAAAGAAAAGATAACTGAAATTCATAAATTCTCCATTTTGAACTCAATAGCCATTCAATGTTTAACTCATCTGATTTCCAAAAGAAATATTGTGAAAGCCACATGTAGGAGCTAGATCTCATGGCCTTTCCTTAGTTGCATAAGTAGGTAGGGGGAAGGCTTATTTGATGCAATGATGGCTGACCATGTAGGGATGGTAAATTGCACAGAGAAAAGAGAGGTGCATTCTACAGCTCGGGTAGGGGTGGAAGGTGATCCATCGATTCTTTGCATGTGTGTCCATGTGATGGTGCATTGAATCTAAGCAGAGCATTGGATGCGCTGTTGCATTGAAAATGGACACTGGCACAAACCTATCTAAACCCAGGTCTGAGGTTTTGAAGGATGCATACTCAAATTCACATAGACCAACATATGCACTACAATATCTAGAGATATGCAACTTCCTGTTTCACAACCTCTACGTGCATCTCAGAGATGGGCCTGTGCTGGAAATGTATGTATCAGATTTTTCAGCAAAAAACCAAAAAGGAAAAAGAAAGATGAACAAGATATTGGGTTTTCCAGCAGCTACCCTGGCACCAAGGAGAAAACAAAGTACCTTTCAAGAGATAAAAATGGTTTGAATAAATAGAAACCCCAATTACCTTTAATTTCTTGCATTGAAGAGGGCCAATGCCAGAGTTGTTTTTCCAAGACCTCCCATGCCTTGCACCCCAACAACTGACATCTCTCCCTGGAGCAGTATTCTCTTCAAATTCCGAATATTTTTCGCCAACCCCATTACAAAATCAGACTTTACTGATAAATAATAACTACAAGGAGTCACATCAAAAGCTCCATCAAACATGTCATCTACACCCATTTGTTGAAGCATCATGGCATTCTCATCGGGATAATTGGTGAGCTGGGCCACATATCTGAAGATTGTGTCATTCATCTCGCTCTCATCCAATGACCCCAACTCATAGAGATGGTGAAAAGTTTGCAGCTCTGTTATGAGATTCTTCACACCAAGCAATACATGGGGAGGCATCTGGTACTGAACGAAACCACAGATATCCTTCTCTAGCTGGTGAATTCGAGAGGCATATCCGAGGCTGTGAAAAATAGTAAAATGGTTGATTTTCTCACACTCTTTTACCAATTCAACGCCCTTCATGAGGGTGCTCAGTAACTCCTCATAGCTGGGATTTTGCTCATTTTGGAGTGCTTCTAGATTCAACGAACACATCGTCGAAGAGGGTAAAATTGTCCCGCGTAACCACCATTCCTGGAAATCAGGGGGCGAATGCGACCAAGGACGACTGGAATTCGAGGGCGAAATCCATTTTTCCAATTTTTTTAGCAAATACAGGACTGGGTTAACCTCTTTCAACATTTTTTGGGTAAATAAATATTGGGCGAAATTTAAATAAGGAAAAAAATAGGTTTAATATTAAAAATTCGCCCCTTAAATTGTCAAAATCCCCTATAATTCGCCCATGGGCGAAAAATCGCCTTAAAATCATCCCTGTATAGAGGAGATGAACCCTAGCTGCCAACTGGATTTGGATCTGTCTGTAGGTAACTCGATCTGCACTGTCTCTCCTACTACACTGCTCTACTCCGGAAGAAATCCAACTGCTATGACTGGTGAATGTGCCCTTCCTCTACATGGAAAAGTGCGCCCTCCCTCTAGATGTCAAACGCTCGTACGGAATCAGATCTGAGCTCTGATCGTCACAAACCTTCCTCAAACTTTGAGGCAAGGACACTTTGAAAGTCTCAGCTGCTCAATCGGTCGATCGGATCTCGAATGAGCTCCTCTCTCCCCTTTGGTAATGCGCCCCTCTCCCTCTCTGGCAGTGTTATAAAAACCGGACCGGTTCCGGTCGAATCGGTCGGTTCGACTGGTTCAGAGGCGTCACCGGTTCAAATCGGTGTCTCAAACCGGAAATGGCCAGTTTCGTACGGAACCAGCCAATTCTAACCAGTTCCAACCAATTTTGCCGGTTTTCCAGTTCCGGTTCCGGTTTTGACCGGTTTAGTACATAACCATACATCGACATTTAAGAGGCCATTTTTTATTTTTTATTTTTAAATAAACAAGTTGGTTGAGTGGGGAAGGTTCTAGATAACCCTAAGCCCCTAAGAAAGCTATAAAATCAACCCCAACCGCTCTATTTCTCTCAGACTATTCACTTGAGTATTTTGAGTTAAGAATCATTCTTGACATTCTTGGGAAGTGTAGCACCCTTGAAAGGGTATGCTAAGTACTTACAACAGCCATGGTTATATCATCATAATTAAATACACCTAATAGTAGTTATCTACAGCAGTAAAGAGACTTTGAGCAGCCCTGGCCCCTAACAACAACTCTGAGCTAATTGTGTAGTTAAAAGAAACTTTTGTGGGCATATTCCAAGGTGACTGTCTGTTACAACAACCTTGAAACAACCCTTTCAATAACAACAGTTTCCTCAACATGTTAGACATATGATTCAAGTGAAATATGCTTAGTATGGCACCTAGCAAAATACATACAGGAGCCCTTTTTGCAAATTTGTGTATAATGGTTTTGATTCACATGGTTGAACATATATCTATCTATATATATATATATAGTTTTTCAAAACTTGAACATTTTATGTATTTTTGGTGGACCGGTTTTGTGATCCGGTTTTTTTCCCGAATTTGGTCCGGTTCCGGTTCTCGAGGTCGACCACCGGTTCGGTTTTTATAACATTGCTCTCTGGAAGTCGTCCTCCACAATCTCTGCAGAATCCACTCTAGTGAACTATCTGAGTCCACAGATCTGGGCACCAAGTGCCTCTGGACTAGTGGTGTCTGATCCAGCTCAGATCACACCCCTATCCCTCCTGCAGAAGCTTCTTTCTATCTTAGAAAGTCACCCTGCATGCATTAATGCGCCCTCCTCACTCCTGATAGATCTCTCTCAGATAAGTCAACTGAAGTGCCTCGTCCGAGGACCTCCTGCCTCTATATATAATCTCACTGATCAATTAGGTTTGCAAAAACCTAATATCTGTGCATGCAAAAAGTCACTTTTGCATGCATCTTTTAATTACTAACTGGCCATGTAAATCTCATGCATGCAAGAGGCAAGACTCCCTGGAAGGCCCGCATGCAATCACCAATGGACTCATGCCACTGAGTAGAGTGTATCTCACCCTCTACTCCACACTGATGCCTATACTGTTGACGTACCTCCATGCAAGGCATTTGAATCATGGAGGACATCCCAAGATACCACTATCTCTAACAAATACAATACGGTGACTCTTGGTTTCACATTCCCAAGGCAACTCTTGGACTCCAAATTGACTCTTCATATTCAATAACCCTAACGGATTAGGTTTCCAATAGTCAGTGGGTCCAGCAAGAAAATTGATATGACTCCAAGGGGCATATATGGGGTTAAATGAATATGTAATGGGGCAAATGTATATATAGTAGTGGTCGGCCTAATAAAGGGCCCTCAATTCCAATGAGTGAATAGGTATATAATATAGAGGTCATGTAGTCATTATTGAGAGGAACAGGTGATTTTGAGATATAAATGTACTGGGGTATTTGGAAGAGGTTCTCTTATTCTTTAAGGAGTTATTGTGTAACTCATCTCTCTTATATATTTTGGAGTTGTGCTCCACACTCACATTTCATGTACATTGTGTGTAATTTGGTTTATTATACTATTTTAAGGATTTGATACATAAACTAGAATAAGTACACTAGAATATACTACTATAAAAATCCTACTGCCTAGCATTTAGGAGGAGTTGCACACAACCTGTGATAAGGCCTGTTAAACTGACATTGTCAGTGGGTTCTGCAAGAAAATTGATATGACTCCAAGGGGGCATATATGGAGATTAAATGAATATGTGATGGGGAAAATGTATACGTAATAATGGTGGGCCTAATAAAGGACCCACAATTCCAATGAGTGAATAGATATATACTATGTTTGGAGGTCATGTAGTCATTATTGAGAGGAACAGGTGATTTGGATATATGAATGTACTAGGGTATTTGGAGGAGATTCTCTTATTCTTTAAGGAGTCATTGCTGTGATTTGGATATATGAATGTACTAGGGTATTTGGAGGAGATTCTCTTATTCTTTAAGGAGTCATTGTGTAAGTCATCTCTCTTATATATTTTGGAGTTGTGCTCCACTCTCACATTTGGTGTACATTGTGTGTACTTTGGTTTATTATACTTTTTTAATGATTTGATACATAACAACAATTTACCATGTAATTTTTCCACTGCACTTCACTTACTGTCACCAAAAATCCCCACAAGAACACAGCCCATCCTTGAAACGATGGAAGCGGTAGGCATCTATTTCTCCACTGCATTTCACTTACTGTCACCAAAAATCCCCACAAGAACACAGCCCATCCTTGAAACGATGGAAGCGGTGGGCATCTCTCACAACAATTTCTCTTTCAACAACCTGAGATATAAATTTGATAGCTGCATGGCAGTCACCACATATACGAAGGTTCTTGAAGACTCGAATAAGTGTCCCAGAAGGGGTGCCAATAAGCCCAAAAGCAATGGCCAGCTTTTCACTGTGATGGCAGAGACTTTGTTCCTTATGCTTCTCCTCCAAATCTTGCAGCACATAGTTTGTATCAGGCACATAGCCTGCTTCCTTCATCTGCCTAGCCAGTTTCTCCAACATTGAGTAGATTTCCTCAGCACGTGGGTGTGATCTGTCGTCTACTACAAATGTATGCACCTTGTTCTTGACCTCAATCCAGCTGCAACCTGGCTTCTTTTTTATTCCCTTGTCTTTCATCATTTTTCTAACCTGTGCTACATCATCCCACTTACCAGCCGCAGCATAGATATTTGACAGCAGTGCATAAGGAGCAGCACTTTCGGGTTCTAACTGAAAAAGGCATTCAGCTGCCTGCTTTCCTAGTTCCATATTAGCATGTATTCTGCAAGCACCAAGCAAGGAACTCCATATAACAGCATTAGGTACAAAAGGCATGCGATCAATAAGTTCCTCTGCCTTTCTCAAGTGCCCAGCCCGACCAAGAAGATCAATCATACAGGCATAGTGATCTACCATCGGTATAATGCCATAATTCCGATTCATAGATTCAAAGTAATGCCAGGCTTCATCAACCAGGCCTGAATGACTGCATGCAGATAAAACACCAATAAAGGTGATGCTGTCGGGTTTCGTGCCTCTTAATAGCATCTCTCTAAAAAGCTGAAGGGCATCGCCGCTGAATCCATTCTGGGCATATCCCATAATCAATACAGTCCATGAGACTATTGTTTGGTTTTGCATTGTGTCAAAAACTCTCCGAGCCTCTTCTACAATCCCACATTTTGCATACATATCCACAAGAGCACTTTCCACAAAGACATCTCCATCCGATCCAATTTTGATAATTTGAGAATGGATCTGCTTGCCCTGTTCAACAACCACCAGGGCACCACAAGCACTGAGAATGCTAGAGAAGGTGAACTGGGAGGGTTTCATGCCTTTTCGCTGCATTTGACGAAAGAGTTTTAGAGCCTCCTCACCTTGCAGATTCTGGGCATATCTTGCAATCATGGCATTCCATAAAACCACATCCCATCCAGCTATATTATCAAACAGTTGGCGAGCATCCTCTACAATCCCACATCGACCATACACGTCTACAAGAGCACTTCCTACAAAAGCATCTGACTCATACCCAGTTCTAACAACATGACCATGAACCTGTCTACCATGTTCAAGACCTGCTAAACCCACGCACGCAGTTAGAATGCTCGCAAGAGTGAAGTGATTCGGCTTCACACCCGTCTGTCGCATTTCTCGGAACACCTTTAGGGCCTCCTCGCCAAGCATATTTTGGGCATATCCAGCAATCATTACAGTCCATGAAACCTCGTCTCTTTCAGACATTCTCTCAAACACCTGCCATGCATCCTTGATGATCCCGCATTTAGCATATAAGTCAACAAGCGTACTCGCAAGGAAGACATTAGCCTCAAACCCACTTCTAATAACTTGACCATGCACTTGTCTACCCAAATGAATAACTAACATGCTCGTACAGCATCTAAGTACACTTGCAAAAGTGAACTCGGTTGACTTAAATCCCAAATTCTGCATTTGCCCGTAAGTCTCTAAGGCCTTATCCAGGCACCCCTGTTTAGCATACCCTGTAATCATAGTATTCCAAGAAACCCCGTCTCTTTCAGTCATTTCGTCAAACAGTTGGCAAGCATCCTGCATACTCCCACATTTGACATATGCCGCAAGCATCACATTTGACGAACTGATATCTCTTTCAGGCATTCTGTCAAACACTTGGCGTGCATGTGCGAAACTGAAATTCTTGGCAAACATATTAACCAGACGATTTCCTAAAGAGATATATGGCTTATGCCCGGCTTCAACCATGTGTGCATACACTCCCTTCCCTTCAATCAAAAAGTTTGCGTTTATACACAGATGCAGGATATTGTTACATACATCGGGATTTACCCAGAGATCTTGTTGGCACATTTTATTCAAGGTATCCACTGCCTCCTTCACTCTTTTCTCTTTACACAAATTGTACAGTTTCTCATTCAGTTGCCCATCTTCACTCCTGCTGTTAGCGTAGTAAGCCGCTTTCTCTCGTTCTTGTTTTATGGATTTTGTTGGGATCACAGAAGTGCTGAGAAATAACTGTCTAAGATTGAGTTTGTTTTGAGGCTCTGATAGTCCTGCAATTAGCTTGGGGAAAGTAAAATAGTTGAGATTCTTCATGGCATTGCACAATAAGTAGTGGGTGGGATCAGAATCCTTTTTACTGAATTTAAGGAATAACCATGTCCTCTGTATACTTCATGCAGTCAGAACAGAAATGAGGAGTATTGAAGATCGTTTCATAGCGGTGAGGATTGAGGCCGATAAGGATCTTATGCCCATCAACCCCTACTGGGTTCTAAAAAATTTAGTGGAGGAAGCTCTTATGGAACATCAACATATCAACAGTGGACTCCCGCAGCGTATCAACCACATGAAGGCCGACCTTGATGTGTTAAGCATTAAGATTGGCGAGTTGCGCACCCAGCTCGACCTCCGTGTTTATCTTGCCAACAACTAGAATGAGGCGGTGCAAATGTCTAGTTCCAATGCAAAACAACAACTAGAATGAGGCGGCTCTAGACCTCTCTTCTACCCCATTCGATGACAAACAACAGATATAGTTCGCATTTCTTTTGATTTCAAGAAGATGGTTTTATGTGATAGGCTTTTTCTACTTTATGGTTATTTTGGTACTTTTGTTGCTCTAGGTTTTGTACTGAATGTACATTATAAAGCGAGAAGGAGACCGTGGTTTCTCTTTGTTGGGTAGGTTTCTCCTCTTTGCATAAACTATTTGAAATTTTGGTGGATGGTATTTGACAGAGAGTGATAATCCTTTTCAAATTGATTCGGTTTCTCCCTAGGTAGGTCAATTAATGGATTTTTAACATTTTGTATATTATTTCAGTGATAGAAGGTTGTTTTTTTCACATAGAAAAAAGCGAACTTTTATTAGATAAAAAGTTGCATCAGAGGTGTACAATATAGGCGAGCTGCCTAAAGTTCAAAGCTGATAACAAAACATTTCGATACACATCATATCCAATGGACATAACCAGACATATGCAAAACATAGCATGAAGTTTAAGCATGCTGACCACCCGGATTAAACACAAGGACCCAGTCCGTACAAACAAAATATATACCAAGCCAAATATCAAGCAAACAGTAGGGAAGTGGAACTGTGAGGAATTCCATCCTTGAACTCAATGATACTCATGCGTCCATCCATGTCACCCAAAGCCTGCTTAGAAAGGGAATCCGCAACCGAGTTGTGCTCCCGATAGATGTGTCCAAAAGAAACATGAATGAATTCTGTGATAAGAGAACGAACACGTTTGATCTAGTCATCAAGTTCCATCAATCAAAGGCACTGCTCGCCTTTTGCCCATAAAATAATCACTCGGGAGTCCCCTAAGACTCGGAGCAAAGTGATGCCCTTAATCCTGGCGAAATAGAGGAGTCCCCAAAGAGAAATTAACTCAGACCTGGTATTGGTTCCTTTGCCAGCCCCCAACTGAATCTGAAAAACTTGTGGTCGTGGGAGAGTTTTAGCACCATGCCAGCCCCACACCAGTCCTTCTGAGCAGTGCCATAGAAGTAGCCAATAGGAAATCTCACATCCTCCTCAGAAAGAGGGAGGACCATTCTCCTCTTCACTGGTGTAATAATGCAGGTTGGTTCTAGGCAACCAGTGATCTTTGCACAAGTTAGGGATAAAGAAGGCCTCCCCCCCTAAAATATGCAGCGGTTCCTGATTCTCCAGAATTCCCAGACAGTAAAGAATAGGAGAGCTGGATCATATACCTTGATTTCAGTCCAATCCCTGTAGTTATCACCGAATGATGCATCCTTCAAGGAGAAATGGATATTGTAAATGGATTCAAGAGAAGCCCAAAGTTGTCTGAACAACGAATATTGACCAAAAAGATGATTAACATTCTCACCTGCCCTGAAGCACAACAAACAGCAACCCGAACCTCTAAGGCCACGTTTAGTGAGATTATCCCACGTCAAGATTTTATTGTGGAGGACAAGCCACATGAAACAATGAATTTTTAAAGGGCATTTAACCTGCCAAAACTTAGTAAGCAATCTCCTCTGGGCATCATCAACCTCACCCTCCATCAATACAGAATATGCCAGTTGCGCAGTAACCATTACAGTAGCATTATTAACACCCCATCTGATAATATCTTCCTCCAAAGAAAGAGAAATGCCCGCATGCAATAATCTATTGTTATACTCAGTCCAAACACTATGTAAATGCGGCCACAGGTTCAATTCCTCAGCAGTCCGCCATTGTGTACGACCCCCCTGAGTAGCAACCGCCTGTTTTAAAACATAGACATTGCGAGCATGCAGAGCCAGAATAAGCTCATTTGACAGCCGAAAATCCATCCCCAATCTTGCAATCGGGTCCAGCCCTACATACACCTGCGAGCCCCTTCCGATATTCCAGCAAAGGCCCAGGTTGATAATTGGGAAGGTCTTCATAAAACTTCTCCAGATACAAGACCCATAAGGTGATACATTACCATTCCGGAACCATAGAGGGAGCGACAACCTCCCAAGATACTTTAGTCGTATCACCGATCCCCAAAGACCAGCATCATGTAAACTTATCCAAAACGACTTTGCACACAGAGTGAGATTGAAGGATCTAAGATCCTTGATTCCCCAACCATCATGAGATTTAGGCATCGTAATGGACTCCCACGATGTTAAGTGATATTTACCAACGCTTCCAGCACCCGACCAAAGAAAACGGGAGAAGAGACTACGCAGACTAGCAATAATTTTCAAAGGAACAATGAAGAGTGAAAACCAAAATACCGGGATACCTTGGAGCACCGATCTTAAGAGTGTGAGACAGCCTCCCAGCGAGAGGTAATTGAAGGACCAACCCTTGATTTTCCTCTGGACCTTTTTTATCATCCATCCCCAGTCCACTGATGTATAACCACACGGCTTTAGAAAGAAGCTGAGATATTTGAACCCAGAAGTTAACTCCTTCATCGGAAAGGGGAATAAAATAGCAATCTGGTCCTTCAGCACCTAGTCCTTACATTGACAAAGAAGTGAAGATTTAGTAGTACTGATATCCAAGCCCGAAGCATTACAAAAACAGTTGGTAATAAGCTTAAACTGTAACCATTCACCATATGAGCCATTTCCAAACAACAAAACATCGTCAACAAATAATAAATGAGTTATATGCAGTGCCAAAGCCACCTTGATGTCGTAGATAAGTCCTTTAAGCTTAGCATCCTTGATTAGAAGGCTCAAACCCTCGATGGCCAATAAAAATAGATATGGGGAATGGACAGCCTTGACGAAGGCCCCTGTCACTAGCAAAATTATCAGAGGGTGAACCATTTACCAGAACTGATTAATTAGCAGTGATAACGCAAGCCATAATCCAATCAATAGTTTCCAATGGCAGTCTGACCTGAAGAAGGATGAATCTAAGAAAAGTCCAGTCAAGCCTATCATAGGCCTTGACCAGGTCTAGCTTCAAGATGAAAGCATCAAATTTCTTAAGTCTGATAGAATGCAAGCCCTCCTGAGCTATACCAACCGCGTCCATCAATTGACGACCATGAAGAAAGTCGAACTGCTCAGCAGAAATGTACTTTTCCAACACAAGCTTAATCCGGTCAGAAATAATCTTAGATACAACTTTAAATAGAAGATTACATAGGGATACGGGCCTGAAATCCCCAAAGCCCATTGGCTTGTCCACTTTCGGGATGAGGGTGATATAAGTAGAATTAAGTTCTCCAAGGATGCTAGCCTTAACTTTGGAGTCTTCAATAACCAACGTGATATCAGTTCCCATCAGTGGGGAAAAGTGGAGAAAGAAATCAACCGTCCACCCATCGGGTCCCGACGCCTTGTCCTTTGCAAACGATCTCAGGGTTTTTAAGACTTCGGCTTTAGTGACTGGCATGCCAATGTCCGCGCAAGAATCCTCATCAAACATCTGAGGGAACAATTTAATGGTCTTCAACTGGTCCTCCAGGTTACTGACATTCTCATGCCTATAAATATCCTTGAAATGCCTTACAGCAGCCGCCTTCAAATGCGGCAACTCACATACAGTATGACCCTGATCATTCTCCAAATCCCAAATAGAGTTTAAGAGTCTACGTTGATTGGCAAACCTGTGGAAGAATTTCGTATTATTATCCCCATCCTGAATCCAGACCGCCCGACTCTTCTGGCGCTAAGTTTCTTCTTGAACTTTCAAAATCATATTCTTCTCCCCTTCGAGTTGGTGCAATGTCTTAATGCGGTCAGAATTGAAAATCTCAGCATCAGCCAACTGAGAGAGGTATTGTAAATCACGGTCCAACTCTAAGAGACACTTGTCATTTTCATCTTTCTTCTACTTTTCCCAAATAATTGCCTCATTCTTAAGTTTCCAAAGTCTCTTAGTTAAAACAAAAAGTGGGGAACCATGAAAATGACTAGCACTATCACTCCACATTGCACGGATAATAGCATAGAAAGAAGCATCCTCGAGCCAGATGGGATTGAACTTGAAAGGGTAGCACCTGTAACTACTATCAAACTCCAATTGAAGTGAAATTTCCTTATGGTCGAAGAAGCCCATCGCATAGGACCAGGAGCGGTACCTACCCATCGATCTGTAGAATGAATCAGCCATAAAATACCTGTCCATCCACTTGGCTAAACCCTCTTTACTACTCCTTCCATTAGACCAAGTAGGAACCAACTTCGAAGGAACCACATCCCACAAATTAGCATTATCAAACAATTCCATAAAATAATCTGCAAGGGGATCCAAATCCCTTCCATCCCCCCACACTTCCATCTTCGAGAGAGTGAAGTTTAGGTCCCCCACAACAATGAGGTCAAGAGAAAGTAACAAACCGTCAGTATTAACCTGATCCCATAAGAGTCTTATGTTCTGGTAAGGAGCATAAATATTGAGAATACGAATAATTCTATCAAAACCAATAATCTTGCCTTCAACCAGGATGCCTGCACAAGTATGAAAATCCCTCAGATTAGCCACCTCAGGGTTCCAAGCCATAAGAATACCCCTGGAGAGACCCGAAGCATCAACAGCACAGGCCCTCCAACCCGGCTTAATCCGTAAAAAGTATTGGATGGCATCCGAGGCAGACATCATTGTCTCTTGAAGGTTCTCTACTAGCTTTACAAAAAAAAGTGAAAATATTTTTTGTTTTTTAATTTTCCTGTTATTTAAGTTATGAATTGGATTGATGTTATAATTTTTACGTTATATATGAAAACAATATATAATAGTAAAATAAGTTATGATCTCAAATTTTAAATAGTTAATGGTTTTTATATATTTGTATAAAACGTGTATGGTGTTAAGTTGTTAACGATAACTCTCATTTATTTTTAGTGTCAACTCAGCATGTCACACTAGATTGGTCCAATGTGAGTGTCTCACATGCACCAAGGATGGATGACATGTTTGGCCTTCTATGCCACAACATGTCCCACATTTACTTAGGTAAACAAATGGATATGAATTAGTAGACTTGTCTTGGTACTTGTTAATCGTTCATCCTCAAGGTGTAGGTACAAGGTATTACGGGAGGGCATGAATATTATTTATGGAGAAGTTATGGCATTATTTAAAATCCACTCAAAGGGAGGTTGTGAGAATAGATAGGGTGCAAACATGGGAAGGTCCCTTGCCACAATGAATGCCAATTGAAAGGGGGAAGGGGACTACTAGAACTCAACTCAAGGAATCTCCATCTCATGCACCAATGACCACACAACACATTCCACTCCATGGCCATGCGACACACTCATAATCCTTGACCTAAGTTGTTTTTGGAGACAAGTAGATCTAAGTTGCTTATAAGCATACTAGAGCCCTACAAAGATATTAACGTGTCCAAGTTTTAGTCAAGCTTTATGAAAGCAAGGTCAAGTGTATTAACAATGATAAAGCATAGATGCCAATTAGGCTTGCCATGTATGTGGCACCCCTGATAAGGCCAAGAAAATGATAAATCCCAATGCATATATTCAGAGATACCCAATTGAATAACTATGTTAAATCTCACCTGAACTTCGTTCATTTATGTACATCTATGAAGGATTTGTAAGTGCATTATATCACATTATGTATATATGTATGTGCAACAAAGAATGTAATTGTCAAACTAGTGTTTGGTTTGAATCCCCCTTGTTGTTAGTTTGTTACCAATCTATTGTGGGGATGGTTGATATTTCATTAATATTGAATGGGATATCACTATGTACAGATAATCGATCTTGCGACCTAAGAGGATGTTGTATTTATGAACTAGTTGATAGTGAGTTGTTGTCGATGTGCATGAACGTATACGGATGGACTCGCATTTGAAATATGTGCAACAAGAAATGGAATGTATGAGGCAAGGATTGGTTTGTCCCTCTCGACATTAGTTTTTTATCAAACTATTGTGGGGATGGTTGGTAATTCCCTAGTATTGTATAAGCTCTCATCATGTTCTATAGAGAATTGGCATTGCAACCTAAGAGGACATAATGTTTCTAAACTAGCCAATAGTGTGGTGTTGCTAGTGTGCATGAAATGATGGTTTCACATTTGAAATAAGTTGAGAGATAGAGGAACCAAGTTTGGTGATCCCAACCATTGTAACTCACGGCTTGGTGAGTTGGATAAAGGATAAAAGACACCCTTTGATAGAAAAAATTGCACCTATAATATACTGGGATTCATTTGGAGCATAGTAAGAGAACGTGGAAACAACTGCTAGTAGTGAAAACAATCACGGAGATGATTCCATGGGAACTTCCTGACAATCCATTTGATTTCAAATGTGAAATGGAACCTATTCAAGTGAAGGCACATTTGGTTTGAAGTTCATGATAATCCCTTTGAATGTCTCAGCAACTTCAAAAAATGAGATTGGAGTCATCCGGATTACAAAATGATGCTTTTTATGGTGGGAAAGCAAAAAAACCAAAGGTCATGTACTAGGAATCCATCCAAAGAATCTATGGAAAGGAAACCCATGTAGTTCTTGCAAGATTACAAGTAAGTATTCTCATGGTATTCTCTTAATTTGCTTAATTTTAATTCAAAATTCCACTTGAAATATATCAACATTATTTCCATGCTTGGTCCTGCCAAACTTTTAAAATCATGTAAATCTTGTAATACATCGGCATTATTCATCACTTGTATCCGTTGCTTGTTACAAGCCATTATTCAGCACACGCTTACCTCTTCTAGAGACACCCAATTCACAATCGACTAGGAGAGTCAACTAAGTGTACTCAACAAGGTACTCAATTGGTCATTTAGTTAGACTACGATAGTCAACTAATGTGTAAAAAAAAGTAGAATTCAAGGAGTTCATTATGCATCTTCATCAATCTAAGTGGATCTCATCTTCCTCACTTCAAGGGAGTTGGTTACATTTAAGTTGCATCAATCTAACATGATGGAAAGTGTGTGTTGTGTATGGGAATGTTTTGGTTTCTTATGCTTCTATGTATGTTGATTTATGATCATGTGTTTAACAGTTGTAACAATATCTTTAGACACCACCTATTCTTAGAATTCCTAGCTCTCTAATCCACCTAATTCCCCAGTTATCCAATATGGTATCAAAGCTATTGGTTTGAGATCTAGCATATCATCTACAAATATTTTGGAGGTTTTTCATTGTACGTGCTCCTAACAAGTTAAATTTTTCTAAAGGAATAACTAGGGATTTTGATTTGCACACTGAATCTAGGATTAGATATGTAGATCAACACCATGTGCTCCAAGCAAGAGTGTGTGGTTTTGAATGAACACAATCATGGAATATGGGCATAAGATATGGAAACTTTGTTGAATTGTAAGGTGATTTGGTAGTTTACAAAGGTTGTATTCTAGATCCAAAGGATAGCATGCTAAGATTTGTTATTGACAGGAAGAAGGACGAGTTTGTTGGAGTCATAACAACGTACGTCTCAAGGGAGATTCACGATCATAAAGTAGGATCCACTACCCTAATTAGGGCTAAAAGAATTTGAAGACTATGTTTGATAAAATGGACAAAAGTTGGGTCATTCAAATTGAGAAAGAGTTTATCTCTCTAGATCCACTCTCCTTTGAAAGAATTGAAGATTACTTGGCTCATGTGAAAGAACTTCAAGTATAATTGGGTTAATGCGGAAAGGATTTTCCAAAGAAAGATGGTTAACTTATAGTATTGATCTTGATGAATTTGAAGACATCTAATGATGTGCTATGTTCAACATTACGTACTAGTTGGGATTCCAAAAAAGAGGATGGTAAGGATTACTCCTTTGATACTTTCTATGGTTTTCTAATTAGGGTAGAGGAAGAATTGTTGGATGAAGGGAAACTTGAAGTCAAGAAACAAGCCTCAATTGTTAAAGGAGAAAGGTTGACATAACTATAGAGAAAGAGTTCAACAATACAATCAAGAGAAAGAGCATGAATGCATTAACCAGTTTATTAAGAAGAAGCATGATGATACTGAGTCTTTAGGTAAGAAAAGTAGGAAGAGAAGAAAACATGGCATTATTGTAAGAAATTGGAACATATAGAGAAGGCTTGTTGGAAGAAGACTAAATACCTGGAGGAGAAAGCAAAGCAGCTTCAAGGACACGTGTTGATTAGAAAATCAACTAACCTACAACATCGAACTTCAAAAGGTAAGGAAAATAACTAAATGTTTTCTATTAGTGTTTCTCAATCCTTACATGCTCACACTTATTAAAGTGAGTGGATAGTGAACTATAGTTGTAGCTATCATATGGCTAATGCTTCTCTCTTTTGTTCATTATGTGAAGTTACAAAAAAAAAATTGTAGCAAATGATTATGCACTTGCTATTGTTGGTTGTGGTAATATTTATTGTTAGAATGGTGTGATCATTGATGTGTATCATGTACCTAGTTTGAGTGTCAATTTGTTGTCTATATCCCAACTAACTCAGACTATAAGAAGGAGTAATTTTGGCCATATTGGTTTGTTGTGAAGGATATGCACAATAAACTTATTGTTGCTGCCAAGGGATTCTTAGCCCTAAGCGCAGACGGTATACATTATGTGACTTCCCCAAGAAATATCTGTGACCAAATGCACTCGTAGCTTATACTAGTGATCATAGTAGAGTTTGGAATGAATGGCTCAGACATTTGAATTTCTAAAATTGGAAACTAATGGTGAATAATAACATGTTTATTGGACTACCTATGGTTGTTTCCCTTAATGGAGTATGTGAAGGGTGTATGCTTGGCAAGTATTATTGGGTTTCTTTTGAAACAAAGAAGTCTTGGAGAGTAATGAATTGCTTTAAACTTGTCCATAGTGACTTATATTCTTGAAACAAGCCATCACTAGCTAGTGCAAGGTATGTTTTGACCTTCATTGATGACTTTTCGAGATATAATTGAGTATACTTCATTAAGAATAAGGGTCATGTCTTTGAAAAAATCAAGAAATTTAGGGCATTAGTTTAAGAGAAATGCAGTTGGTGTATGAAATGCTTAAGATCAGAAAACAGAGGAGAATATGTTGACAAAACCTTTGAAAGTTATCTTAACATGGTATCTATTAGAAAATATATGTACCTTATACACCTTAGCATATTGACATAGTAGAAAGGAAGAATCAAACTTTGGTAAAAATGGCACATTGTTTGCTTTAGGCCAAAGGTATGCCAACTAAGTTTTGGGTAGAAGTTGTCCACTATTCAAACTTTTTGTTAAATATGATTCCAACTAAAGTTGTATGTGATGTGACTCTTGTTCAGAAATGGAATGGGAGAAAACCCTCAGTTGGACATCTTATAACCTTTGGATGTATAACATGGGCTCACATTTTAGATGGTAAGAGGAAGAAACTAGATGTGAAGAGTCATGCTTGTATCATGATGGACTACTCTAAAGATTAAAATTGTTTAATCTAAACAAATAGGTGATTATTTGTAGGATAGATGTCGTCTTTTCTGAGAAGACGTTAGATGTCACTATGTTGAATTTCCCTTCTAGCTTGTTAAGTAATGATCCTTTGTAAATTTTGTAGAATTCTAGATCAACTAACTACTACATAGGATCATACACTGGATAGTTGAATCCTTTACCATAATCGACTTGTAGCCAACCTTCTATAGCATATTCAACCTCAAGTTTGGAATCCCCATTCAATCTACTAATTGTTATTTTAGTATAATAACTCCTTCAAAAAAAGTTATTTTTCTTCCCAGATGGGTGACTAAGACCACTGAAATTGTTAGACTTTATGCATGATATATAAATGACTCAAGAAAGGCTAGAAGTTAGAAATAGTCTAGGGGTGAAGAAGTGGGATTGAAACTAGCAAAATGAATCACATAGAATCAGTCATCACTTCCAAGGCTTGCACCTGGTAACTAGGACTTCCTGAGAGGTCACCCATCCCAAGACTCCTTTGGCTCAAGTGCGCTTAACTGTGGATTTTTCCCCATAATCAATCCCACTTAGCTTGCTACCCCATTTGCAAAACCTTAGCAAGTATCGTGCCTTATAAACTATTCAATTAGAGCTCCCTTGAATCTTTTTATTTAAGAATAGGGGTTTTCACACTCTAATAATATCATTATTTTTGGTATTATCTGTGTAGTGTAAATCATTAAGCTATGACCCATATCCCAAGAGTATAGTCGCAACTAACCAATTTCTCATGGTTTTGAATAGTCCACTTAGCGCTCATTGCATCGAGTGATGCTCACAGAGGTGAAGAAATGGGATTGAGACTAGTGAAATATATGAATCACATAGCATCAATCATCACTTCTGAGGCTTGCACATGGTAATTAGGACTTCCTAGGTGCAAACCCTGAAAGTGATGATTGAGGCTATGCAATTCATTTCACTAGTCTCAATTCCAGTTCTTCACCCGTGTGAGCATCACCTGATGCAATGAGAGCTAAGTGGACTATTCAAAACCATGAAAAATTGGTTAGTTGTGACTATACTCAAGGTATATGGGTCATATCTTAATGACTTACACAATGTAGATAATCCCAAAAATAATTATATATCATATGTTGGATTGCGAAAACCCATATATTTAAATAAAAAGAGTCAAGGGAACTCTAATTGAATAGTTCATAAGGCACAATACTTGCTAAGGTTTCTCAAATGGGGGTAGCAAGCTAAGTGGGTTTGATTGTGGGGAAAACTCAACAGTTAAGTGCACTTGAGCCACACGAGTCTTAGGATGGGTTACCTCATAAGAAGTCGTGGTTACTAGGTGCAAGCCCTGGAAGTGATGATTGATGCTATGTGATTCATTTCACTAGTCTCAATCCCACTTCTTCACCCCTATGAGCATCACATGATGCAATGAGGGCTAAGTGGACTATTCAAAACCATGAGAAATGTGTCAATTGTGACTATACTCATGGGATATGGGTCAATATAACTTAATTATTTACACTACGTAGATAATCCCAAAAATAATGATATATCACACAACTATAGTCATGGAATATGGGTCATAGCTTAATGTTTTACACTGCGTAGATAATCATAAAAATAATGATATATCATATGTTGAACTATGAAAACCCCTATACTTAAACAAGAATTATGTTCAATTAATTGTTTCCCTTGCTGCTCATTTTGGATCGTAGGTACATCAAATGAATGTTAAAAATGCTTTCCTATGTGGTGATCTCATTGAAGACATTTATTTGTAGCAATCACTTGGATTTAAATAGGATGGCAAAATCCATGTATGGTTTGAAACAGACCCCCATGGCATGGTATGAGAAGGTTGATTGTTTTTCCCCAATCTTGGTTTCAAACATTGTAAATCAGATCAAAGTATCCATGTATTACATGTAAATGGTGAACCATTATTTGTTACATTGTATGTGGATGGCTTGGTCATTACTATGAGAATTGTTGATTTAATTTTGTGTTTGAAGGAACAATTAGATGATACATTTCAGATGATTGACCTTGGTCAATTGCACTTCTTTTTGTGCATCCAAGTATTACAAATGGATGATGGTACCTTTATTTCTTAACCTAAATATGTTGGGCATTGCATTCTTGGTAAATTTCTATAGTGATTTATTCTTCAACAAAGTCTCCATATCTTTTTCCCAGACACCATAAGTATGTGTCAAAAGCATAACAAGTTTCTATTGCAATGATAGTATCTCCATATCTTCCAATGCCTACAAGTTAAACAAAAATTTGTTCCTTTTTCCAAATACATGAATTTCTCGGGAGCACTAAGAATACCCTTCAGAGTCTTCATGTAATGTGACAACCTCCAATAGTGCTTGCAGAAATAGATTAGTTAGGGTCTACATAATCCTAATAACTCGTAATCAATACTTTTTGCCATCTATTCTTCAACCATATCTTTGATAGAATGTTGAAACTTAGGGGGAACACCAAAGATAGACAAGAAAAAGACTATCTAAGCATGAACACATGGCCTCTAAATACATGGTTAGACATTGGTAATCAACATTAAATCCATAGATGTAACATTCAGAAACTTCATATTCCAATTCTTAAGTATATTTTGCTCATCCATGAGCTAGTTTATTTATACTTGAGGATTCTCCAAATCTCCATGAAATCTAGTTTACCAAGTCAAATATGAACCCCCATGGGGTCTCAATTGGTGAGGTTATTTAAAAAAATCCAAACAAGCAATTAGATGATTTTATTTTTTAGGCAATCCCTCTAATTTGGTCAACATCTCGTTCGTTGGTTTGTTTACTAATTCAACTCTTTGACAAATATCTAACCAACTTTATTAGCTATTTATAATGGTTTATTCAACACATTAACTAAGGTCAATTAGTCACTCAACTAGATCCATAAGTTGGGTTGACACATCCCCATCAACATCATATTTTAACACTCAAGAGGGCCATATGATAGCCATCTAGAAATTTTATTTCTTAGGATATATTCCTCAACTCTACTCACGTGACATCATCACTTATAACTAACTCATCATTGATTTCTTATTCAACGGAGAGGGTGTTAAATAGACAACAAAAACATATTATAATATAAGAAAGCCAAATAACTAATACCAACTCCGATAATCAAACTCAAAGTAAATAGGGGAAAAGCCTCATTGTCTCTAGATTTATACTCTAAATATAACTAGAAGCAAGGTCAACATGGTATTCTTGTTGAAGAGGATGTGCAGCAGTAGATGCATACAACATTGAAAGGAAATAACATTGACATCATAAAAAAGGATAACCTGATCTGCATATAAGTAATAACACTAACCTAACATGAAGAAATTTATAATGTTAGCTTGGAAAGAACATCAATGATACACATTTCAAGGAGAAAACTTATCAAGCCATCTGCTCTTTTATCCAAATACTTTATAGTCGTCACATCGAGTTCATTGGAATGCTACTTAGGATGAATAATGGAAAAGTCATAATGTTGGTGTGACAAAGTTAATGGCAAACTAACAAAAACAAGACATTAACACCCTGTACAAACTTACTGAGGGATCCAATATGGTATCTGCAATGATGTACTATTGTTCATCATTGTAATTGACAAGACTAATACAATTGTCTAGAATACAAATTTCCAAGGGGTGATCCTCACTGTGAGTGCTTCCAATTATTTGGGATTCAAATACAAGGCTACTTGAAAACCAACTGGGGAGAATAGTGCTACTTGGGCAATGTATATTGCACTTGTTATATTAGACAAATTTGGGTACATACTATTGAGTACAAGTTGAAATAAACTCAAATTCACAACACTGATGAAAGTTGTAACTTCTCTCTCTTCTAATGGTCGTCCTACATGTTCTATATGAGTTATTTTTTCCACAAGGTTGTCTGTGACTACATGCTATAAACTAGTTGTTTAATTTACAGTTGTCTGTCAAGTTAATTTTAGTAATATGGACCTAGATTATATTATTATACAATAATTAATGATCAAGAGTGATTCCATTTCAGGTTATCCTTCTATGGTTTCTCAATGATTAATAGGCTATTTATGAAAATATGAACCTAGTTGAATTAGCCCAAAAATATAATTTAGAAGAATTTGAGTGGACAAAAATAGTTCATCTAAAATTGGAAAAGGTGTCATTATGAAGAGATAATATCCGTCATCAACATAGTAAGAATGAGCATGTATACTATAAGAAACTAAGACTAACTCGAAAGAGTTATCGTAATGTGTTGCATGGATGAGAAAGTGAAAGCTTTCTTATAAAGGATTACAATGAGTTCGAGTCAAAATACTTTATGAAAGTGGGATATACCAATATATAATATAAAGTGACATAATAATAAAATCACAAAATAACATAGTTATAAGTGACTTTATTAATGCCTAAGTCTAATATCGAATGGACCAATATAAACTAGGTTTTACTTTAACAAGAAAGGGTATTGTCAACTGAATATCCTTGTATGGAAACATTGTCGCCCATGGGGACAAAAGTGATAAATAAATATGCTCATTGTGAGGGGCCTCGGGAGCTGTAAGGAGTCTCTTGAATGGGTATACTACTTGAGGGCTTGGAGAACCATACAAGCATGGAGGTGTCCAATTGAAACTAGGACATTGTAATATTGTACAATCTCCCCTAATGTGATAATGTGTTGACTTCAAACATAGGGGAGCCTGCTGAATCAAAGAGCAATGATAACTATCTCTGCTCAATCTCGACTCCACCATTGCTAATGATGAATGGGGAACAAGGTACATGAAACATGCTTTACACACTCCCAAAAAGAGAGTTGAATTTAATGGGAGTGAGTAGCATAGATAGAAGGATGGGGGGTCCATATGAATCATAAGGATCAACAACTAATAAACTATAATGGATTGTGATTTTGAAAAGGATATATGGGATTTGGAAAATGAATATGGGACTCAAGACTTCCCTTGTTGAGAACATGAATGATTGGAGGCATAGGTAGCACTAATGACCAATATAACATAACATAGCATGGTGCTAAGTTATATATATAAGGGAAGACTTATGCATAATATATAATGAGGCTTATGTGATTGTCTTGAATGGGTGAACTAGGAAACTTTGGATATGAAGGATTTCCAATTGGTAGTGACATCTCAGTGGGATCACAATACTTAGTACTGGGATATGAGAGATGTTGTAGGTGACTAAAATTTATTTATAGATGGGTGATTTAGTGCGGATGTTCTGACTAGAGATGACAATGAATTCTACCTAGTAAAGAGATGTTGTTGGACTTTAAAATAGCATGAATCTTGATGTTTCCCTCATTTTGTTTTTTTTTTTAATTTTTCAAGTTTTTTTTGTATTTGTCTTTTTGTGAATGAATAATTTTTTTGATATATTACAAACAAGGAGACGAGTGTCAAAATAACTACGATCAAATGACTTTGTTGTGTATGGTGAAATGGGTGGATCTCATTGGTGGGTTGATGAGTGATAGCTAACATGCCTTGGAGAAACTCCAAACTGGAATGAATTTCATTGAACGTAAATGCCTTATTAATACATGATTGGGAGAAGTGATGTTTGGCCTTTCACATTCCAAAGGTACACAACTCTTCAACTTATTCTTTAATAACTGAAACTAAAATGTTTACAATATTTTACAAATGGAACAATAATCCCAATGGATTAGGTTTCCAACATCCCCCCCCCACCCCTTTATACAAAGGAATGTTCATGAGTCCAAGCATCCTTCTGAACTTTCAATATTTTCTCTTCTAAGCACTTTGGTGAAGATGTCTACAATTTGCTCACTCATGGAACAATGTCTCAAATTAATTGGCTTGGCCTTTACATGATATCCAATCAAATGGTACTTTGTATGTATGTGTTTAGTTTGATAATGGAATCTAGGATCCTTGGCCAACTTGATTGTAGAAGTATTTTCAACCAGTTGATGCATATAATTCACTTATTTCTTTTTCAAATATTCAAGTGTCCTCCAAGTTACATAATCTCCTTTGTTGCTTCTTTTGTAGCCACATAGTCTGCCTCTGTTATAGAATCTGTTGGAACAAACTGTTTGCATGATCTCCATACACAATTCTTGATCCAATACTCGTGAGGTAGCCTAAAGTAGACACTCCATTCTCTTTGTCTCCATCAAATTCTGAATCAAAATATCCAAATTAGTTTAGAGTCATCCAACTTAGAGTATTTGAGTCCAAAGTCTTGAGTCCCCTTCAAGTATCTTAGAACTCTTTTTGCAACAGACCAATGTCCTTGAGAGAGTTTTTGTGTGAACCTAGAAAGGATCCCAATAGTAAATGAATTATCTGTTCTAGTGGTGGTAAGGTAGATAAGAATCCCCACAAGTTATATATACTTGGTTTCATCCTCAAATTCAATCCATTCTTTTGATGTGATATTTAACTTATGTTCCATTGGAGTAGGGAGAAGGTTACACTTTGTCATGTCAAACTTGTTCAACAAATATCCAATGTACTTCTTATGGGAGATGAATATGTACTTTGGATTTTGACTCACTTCAACTCCCAAGTAGTTTTGAAGATGTCCCAAATCTATCATCTCAAAGACTTTATTCAAATCTTTCTATATGGGTGCAATGTAGATTTCATTGTTCCCAATCATCAATAAATCATCTAGATACACTAGACAATATACAACAAATATTCCAATTTTCTTGACAAACAGTGTTGCATAATCAAGATTAAAGTGCTTGAAATTCAATTTCAAAATATGCTTAGTTAGCTTTATGTACCATGCACGAGGTGTTGTTTCAATCCATACAAATATTTGATGAGTTTACATACCTTTTGTTCTTGTCCCTTCACAACAAAGGATTCCAATTGAGACATGAATACATTCTCTTTCAAGTATCCATTCAAGAAACCAATCTCCACATCCATTTTATGAACTTTCCACCCATTATATGCAACCAAATCCAATAAAGTGCAAATGGTATCCCATTTTGTTGTGGGGGAGAAAGTCTCCTCATAGTCAATGCCTTCTTTCTGTGTAAAACCTTTTTCCACAAGCCTCACCTTATGCTTGTCAAGTGATCCATCAGATTTGTACTTGTTATTGTAGATCCACTTGTAGCCAATTGGGGTCCCAAATGGAGGGTCCACCAACTTCCAATTCCCATTTTTTTATGAGAGCATTGTATTCATTTTGCATGATTTCTTTCCACTCATAATGAGAAGTAGCTTCTTCAAAGGAAGTTGGTTCAAGGTTAGGAGATCAATCCTATTCACAGTCATATGAAACATCCATATAATCTAAATCACCTTAATTTGAATTATCTACATTTCTTATATCTTCTTGTTTTGTTGAACTCATGGTTCATTTATTTCCGACTTCATTGGGATGACCACTTTCAGGTTTCTTCATGGGCCACTTTTAAATTTTTCGTGAGGGTCTTGGTTGCTCAGTTGGCGGCGCTTTATTCTCTTCAAGGTTCAATCTTCCAAACCTCTCATCTCCTCTCCATCCGTGAAATTAACTATGCCCACAAAAGATGATCTGCATGACTGCACCCATGTCATTTTATGTCTAAAGGAATGGGAGTCTATATAGTTTGAATATTTGATTAAAAATTCTCATATATTTCACTCATCATAAATACTAACCCAAACCCTCGAACTCCCATCAGTTCACAAAAAAGTCTTTATGGATTTTCATGCCATATGATTAACCACTTTCTATTGGTCTACCATCTCATCCATGACTAATAGACAATATGCATCCCATGCTATTGTTTGAAACCTAATCCATAGGGATTACTGTTCCATTTTTAAACATGTTGGTATATCTCTCTGGCATATTCCCTCTACCTAGTTTGATCCTTGGAACCGCCTCCTTAGTATTGCATTGCCTCCTTTATTCTGGAACTATAGTTATGTAAACCCTAATGTATTCCTCTACCAGTTCTATGCACTATCTCTAGTGAATCTTTAAACCCTAATCCACCTCATTTTATTTCCTTCTCTATGTGGGTTCTCATTTGTGCATGGAGACCATCTCATCAAGCTCCATTGTTCTCTTCAACAAATTATATCTACTTTCTTACTTGTGCATGGATACACCTATGCCCATGTAGTCATCTCTGTGTGGTTTATCTCTCCAATTTGGTGTTTGCGTTCATCTTTTCATGTAGTATCTTTTCATGTGGTTTATCTCTTCCAATTTGGTGTTTACGTTCATCTCCTCTCCATCCGTGAAATTAACTATGCCCATGTAGTATCTTAACAATTTTTTTTGAGCCATCAACACTACCATAATTTTAGTCTCTCCCTCTTCCATTCGATGCACTATGTTTATCACTATCAACAAGTTCTTTGAGGGGGAACTTCCTAACCCAGGTTCATCAAGCTAGTATAGGAGCTTATGAACTCCATTTTTCACCATGAAATTAGTTTTATGTGTTCAATTATCTTATTAGGAAGTCATTTCCCCCCCTGTTATATCTATGGGATCACTGGCGCTATGTTAGGTATGCATTCTTCACTAGCATAGTAGGTATAGGTGAGCCCTCTACTATCCTTTCATTTTATTATTTTTTCACCCTGCAGATGTACCATAAACTTCTAAAATGCCTAGGCAAGGGTCATCACCCACTCTAACTACAACATGTTCATTTTCTAGGTAGTATTATCCTACCCACATGGGTTTTTGTAATCGTACATACCATCACATGATGGAAACCATTTCATTTATCACCAAAGGATTAAGATTCTATATATTTCATATATTCCACTCATCATAAATACTAACCCAAACCCCTAGATTCCCATCGATTCACAATTTTTTTTTATGGATTTTAATGTCATACACTTAATTACTTCACATTGGCTTACCATATCATCAAGATTGATAGAACATATGCATCCCATTCCACCACTCATCATCCCACCAAAGAGACTCACCTAGGGGACCCACCCCTATTCATTGTTATCATGCTCACTATACACAACCAAGTTATTTGATTGTAGTTTTTTTAGGGCACCAGTTACCTTTCCTGTAATGTATCCATATTATTTTAATCATTCATAAAAAATATAAATACAAAAAACATCCAGAAAAAATAATAAAACGACAAAACAAGGGAAACATCAATAGTCATACTATTTCAAAGTCCAACAATATCTCTTTACTTTGCATAAGTCCTATTGCCTCTAGTAAGAACATTTGCACTGATCCACCAATGTATACATCAATTTTAGTCACCTACAACATCTCTCGAATCCCAGTTGTAGGGTGTGATTTCTCACTCACATGTGCAAAAGGAAACTACTAGAGGGTTGTCCAATCTCTAGTTGCATATCAAACAAATGGAAATAAACTAAATTAAGTTAAACACATCTTCAACCATGCATGCAACAAATACCATAAAATTAGCCATAAAATGAATTGCAAACATGTAAAGAATGGTATATTTTTATTAATACAAAGAATTAAGAGTACATAGAAGCACCTTGGTACTAGTTGTGGATGGTAGGGGACCTCTTCTTTGATCCAAGGGGGTGTTGATCTTCAATTTCATTTTCATCCAAGTCTCCAACCAAGTGACTATAAGATTAATCCCACAATGGTGAAAGAAAAATGGAAATAATGGTTCTCTCTTGCTCTTTGGTGGAATTTTGGCAATATAACAATATGTCTTTAGATGTATGATCTATGAAATGTTGACCATGAGGGTTGTATTTATAGGAAATATGGTAGACACAACTAAGATCTAGTTCCAATTTCAATAATCCCCTTTTCATTGATGATCTAGTGGGGAAGTTAGAGTTTGGAAGGCCAAATCAATAACTCTTTTCGACCTTAACTGTTAGGCTTGTCCACTTTCAAACACCACTTTCTCTTGAGAAATGCACACTCATAACCAAATTTTGACTTTTTGAATCAAGTCATGGATTTCAAGAGAAAAATATAGACACGGTCGTGGATTTCAAGGAAAAAAGTATGACCTCCTTGACATGATCATTTTTTTACATTTCTCTTGGCTTTCAGTTACAGAGCTAAGGTCATATGGACATGAATGAGATGGATATGGGGATACTATTTCCAATCATGATGTAGAATGGCGATGGAACTCATGACTAGGTTGGTGAGAAAAAATAGGTTTTTAACACTAGTACTAAGCATTGTGATCCCATAGATTTGTCTCTACCAATTTCCAAACCTTTGTATCCAAATATACCAATTCCCCTATTCAAAAAAATCACATAGTCTGCATTACCTGCTCTACATAAGTCTCCCCTTTTATATATAATTCAATGCTAGGTTATGTCATGTTAGATTGGTTATTAATGCTACTTATGTCAATCATCATTCATGTTCCAACCAAGGGAAACCTTGATTCCCATTTTCATTGGCCAAATCTCATTTATCCTTCTCAAATTCACAATCCATTATAGTTGGTTACTCGTTGATCTTTATGATTTAGATGGAACCCTTGTCCTTTGATCTACACTACTCACTCATGTTGACTTCAACTCTTTCTTATGGGAGTGTATAAAGAAGGTTTCAAATACCTTGGTACCCATTCATGTTGATGTATATGTAACTTCGGAATGTATTTCACATATATGTATAATGTATTCCTATAGAGATGTTATTATTCCTCTATACGGAAGTGTCGTTACTTATATGGTAAGTGTCGTAACTTATACTTGATGGGTTATTAGACCACCTTGTTTGGGGTCGGCCCTGTATAAGGCATGTGGGTCAAAGGGATATTAGACCACCCTATTGGGGGTCGGCCATGTGGGTCAAAGGGTTATTAGACCACCCTATTGGGGGTCGGCCCAGTCAGCATTATTTTATGTGGTTAAGTTCGAGCCTACATGAGTTAGGTAAAAAGGCAAGTCAAGTCAAGTATAAGTAGAGTGCGGGAGGCACTCTATTTACTCACTCACTTCTCACACATGCACTCAAAGAGGAGTGGCGCACTTATGGAGGAGGAGGATTTGTTGCTAGGTTATGTCTATCTCTCATGGTTGGTTGTATCATTGCTCTATCTATCTCTGAGGAAGTTATTGGGGTTTTTCACCTTTATGGTTTTCCCCAAGTAAATCTTTGTGTCTCTTGTGTGCTTGCATTATTGTCTCCATGATTGATATGCTGTAGATATGCTGTACATGTTGTTCTCTCAGTTAAGATCCTAGATCAGATTGAAGTAAATTCTGAAAATTTAACAATTCATCAGTATCAATGAAGGACCGTAGATTGAGTAGAGAGAGTCAACATTTCTCTCTAATTGTTCTAGCAAATTCATCCTATGGATGGTTAAACTTACTCAGAGATTAAACTAGATTAAAACAAGTCTAATATAAGACAACAAAGTAAGAAGTGGGACCTTAAACTCCTAGATATAAAACAAAGTATAAACATCGAAGTACTGATAGAGAAGAGAAGGTGAGACTTACCTTAGATCAACCGGTTTTCCTAGCTCTAGTTCCAAGCTTGATGTCCAAGATGTGAACCTGTTTGAGTAAGACAAAACACAATATATCCAAGTACCAAATACAATGATTAAGATCTAAATCCTAATGAAACATATCATGAATCCAAATAACAATAAACATAATATGGGAGAATAAGCCAAGTTATATTAAGGTAGCTAAAGAAGATGAATACAATGTTACCCTTGATGTCCAAGGAGTAATGTCTCCTTTCAAGACTTCCTCCTTGCTATCTATGCAAAACCTCCAAGACCATAGGTTTGATGCCTCCAAAGTTCTCCCCTTAGCTCATGGATGGCATCCTTCTTATAGGATTTGAGACTCCAACTACTAAGAGAGGAAGGTGGGTCTAGGTGAGTGAATGGTGGATCAAGGGGTTGAACCAGGCCAAAGAGGGAGGATGCGTTAGGATTTGAGGGGAATACCAATCCCAAGAAAATATCTTCGAACGTAAGATCCACTTTCCAAGCCAAGGATTAGTTAATGAATTTTCGCGCCCCAAGCATTGAGCAAGGCATGAAAATGTTGTAATTTTGCGCCCCTGCGGGTATGCAGGGTGCGAAAAATATTGAATTTTCACGCCTTGTACCACTAGCAGGGCGCGAAAGTAATGGTAAAGTGTGCTCAAATGAGGTGGAATTGGATCAATGAGGTGGAATTCAACTGTGGTGAGTTGCATTTGTCTCCAAGGAGGGCCAAGGAGGGGACCAACAAGGTATAAGCAAAGCTCAACACTTGTTAGGAGGTAGTGCCATTAGGTTCTGAATGGTGATACGACATGAAGATGTGAAATGGCACTCAAAGTGAGACTTTGAGGTATAACATATGCCCCCTAAAGTGCGAGGTCAGAAGTAATATGATGGCCGAAACAATTTACAAATAAATGAGTCCACGGAGATAATGAAAAGGAGGATTGAGAGGAGCTGCAAGGAAACATCAACAATATGTCACATAACTCCGAGGCGGGAATACCCATGCTCGGAACAACTGACTCAAATCATGGTTGTCGACCAATACATTGTAGATCCATGAGAGAATGACATGATACAGACTGAAGAAAAATCATGGATACTAAGAACAAGCGTAGATCCATGACAAGATAATGACACAGACATGACCAATACAATAGTGGATCCGTGGGACAGTACATCAATGAGGTCACCAACATGATGTCTATGTGGAGACCTACTCAACAATCGCCATCGCAACCTGGATGTACAAGAAATGTCAGAACCATCTAGGGTCTTCTGCTCGATCCCGGAGCGATACGAATATGACCATGTGATTACAAGGTGTTGAAGTTGAACATGGAAGAGACTACTTGATTACCAACCAATGATGTGAGTTGTTAACAAGTATGAGGGTAATCACCAATGATGACAATGATTCCCAAGGTATCTCTAGTACAACCCAATGAATGTGAATAAAGAGTTTTAAAGTCGAACATTCGAGGGATTATTTGATCAGAGGTCAGTGATGAAAACATACTATCGAATACGAGGAAACCTACCATTGAGGCATGCAAACACCAAGGTACTATGGCTGGTTCCTAATCCTAATTCCTAGATAGTGAGTTCATGTCGACAGGACTAGACTCGTTGAAGGAGGGCCATAATGAATCCCACATCATCGACACGAAACCGATATAGGAAAGAGGTGTGGAGAAATGGATAGAAGGAGTGTGGGTTGACACAAAAGCGGAGCTTGACAATATTACAGATGGTTGACTCAGGTTAACACTGATCCTTTGAACATATAACGACATGAGATATGGCTTGGTAGTAGGGATTGACAGCGGAAACAACCACAAGGCGAGCTGACTCAAAATGAAGAGGTCAAGTAAAAGATGACTCACGACTGTAGTTATGACTCAAATATAGACTGAATACCCAATGAAGACGAGGTATGGATGCATTGCATGTTCAAAGGTAATGACTCAGAAGCTACCAAAAGATAGACTTGGCTTATTCCCCCATTTTCCCCCATCATGGTTGATGAGTACCTCTTTGTTTTTCAACGAGCTTGAGGAGGATAACAAATGCTCGATATAGCTCACTTTTCAAGCGAGTCTAAGCTTGTATATTTCATGAACCAAAGGAAGGAGAGGTTCGACTCCATAAGGATTATTTGATGTTTAATTTCACGAGTCCAAAGAAGGAAAACTCGATGATTTTTCATGTTTAGAGAGTTTGAAATAACCTAAATAAGACTCCAAAGTTTGACTTTTTCGTAAAAATTAGTCCCTAGACCCGAAAAAGTATAAAATAATATCCAGAAGAACTCTCCTAGTCATAACTGACTAAGGTATACCTTTCTCATAAATAGTCTAAATGGTTCGAAAAAGGGATAACCTACCACCAGATAGACGACCTTTCAAATACTTTTACAAGTGTGAAAGAGACAAGTGCACTTGGAAATATTTTCTTGGTGAGGGAGTCCGAAAAGAGCTTAAAGAGAACTCCAATGGTTCCATTTTCGTAAGTTAATAACCTTAGTCTGAAAAAGGAAGAAAATAATACTAAGTTGATACTTTGCTCATTGTTTTACGAGCACGAGTAAAGCAGACTGAGCTCGACATTGTTTTACTTGGGTTTAACAAGCACGACTCAAGTGTGAAAAAGCGCTTGGAATCTCTTTCATAGTTCAGATCCAGAGCACGGAAGAGAAAAAGTAAGCTTAAAAGAATGTCAAATACATAACTCAACCAATGTGAACAACTTGAATGAACCAGCCAAAACTGGTCAAAACCCTAAAAAAAGACATTAGGTCATAGTAAATGTGAAGAATAAACTCTCAACAAAGGTTTTTAATGTAAAAATAGGTAAAAATGACTAAATGAATATATAAAATAGGAAAAAATGGAAAATTAGCCATTGTAACTTGGTCATTTTCACTCAAGGAGGATTTTTACCTTGGTTGGGAGCAAAACTTCAATTGAAGATATTGGGAGATCCAGGGCACCATTTCAACCACCATCTAAAGCAGGTAAGTCCTTTTATCCTCCTCTTTCTTTTCATCCATTAAGTTTTTGTTTTTATGCTAGTTTGGGGATTTGAAAGGGCCTTAGGGCACCAAAAGTTGCGCCCAAAAATTTTCGCGCCCTCTCTATGTCGAGAGGCGCAAAAATTATCGAAATTTCACATTATGGGCAGTGTCAGGGGCGCGAAAATTATAAAGTTTTCACGCTCCCTGCACTGCCTAGAGCGCAAAAATATGCAGTCTTGGAAAATGAAATGCTTTCCCTCATCTCTTGTCATCAAAATTGGTTTTCATATTTTGACTGGAGGCTCCCTTGATGATTTGCAAGAGATTCCAAGTGGTTAGAGAAAATATGGTTGACTGGAAAGAAAGAGAACACGAAGGGGAGGATAGGGTTTCCCTAAATGATGGTAACACACTATCTAAACTAAGAGAGTGTGGTCTACTGAATTTTTTCAAAACCAGAGCCATCCAGAAGCAGGGAAAGTTACTAAACCACATCATCCAAATGTGGGACGCTGATATACAAGCTTTCCACATAGGAGAGCACATCCTCAAGATAGAAGTCGAAGATATCTACTTTTTTATCGGTCTCTCCAAGAGAGGGGCACGAGTCAATTTATCAGGGCACCAGGATACTGAAGATACTACAGATACCTTCATTGCTCAGTATTGTAGTCAAGGATCCTGCAAGAAAAGCGAGAAAGTGCTCATTGCTGATGTGATATATATTCCCTTGAGGACAATCCTGTACACTATTTCTCGAGTGGCGGGAAGTGTGGGGGATCACCATGCAACCAAAGCTCAGATGACTTATGTCGTGGAGTGCATGGAACCCAAACTGTTCAACTGGTGTGAAGGGGTCTTGATCAATATCAAAGATTAGGTAACTAAATGCAACAACAAGAGTATCATCCAGTTTGGGTATGGGAGTATCTTGGTCACCTTCTCTCTAGAGAGGGTGCCTCTACTGCATTCTCAAATAGAGAGGCCTCGTCATCCCGCATCCAAGCCATAGATGGGGCGATGGAGTGACTATGTTGGGCGGCTTGGTGGGCCGCAAGTCCTAGCATTAGGTGAGGACTTCTTCTCTTGGCTCGAGGAGAAGATTGTAATGATAGAGGACTATCCCTATGCTTGGGTAGACTTCTATGGCAATATAGATCTAGAATTACATGAGGATGATGACTGGGATGAGTCAGGTATATGACCTTCAAACTTGCTTTTAGTTTTTTAAGTTTATGTTATTTTTTATCTTATTTTGATAATGTGTAGAAAATCTAATATATGTGTATATTGTTGCAGATCGAGGAGCGGTGAGGCCAACATGATCCTCTCCACTACGATGATGAGGGGCAGAGTACTAGGTTGAGGAGGATGAGGCAGGAGGGTTTTGTGATGTGGATCGCAACTTAGAAGGAATGACCATGGGAATTCCGTCGATGAGGATGCTTGAGGTTTCATATCATCTCCAGAGGCATACTGTGGGTGTGCCAGAGCGAATTGGTTGATTGCTCCGTCGCGTTGCTAGGGAAGTGGTGTGATATCACGAGCACCGTGCACCTCGTGAATAGTTTTTAGCAGTAGTTTTGTTAGCAAAATTTATGCGATATGTAGGCCAGAGAGCCAATTTTCGTATGGGTTATAATCCCAATTTTTTACTTTCGACACATTATATTGTTATATGTGGAAAAAAACACTTTTTACATGATATACATATGGATCTATCTCTATTGTTTACCTATGATGACTTGTATGTTACATTTTTACATGTGTTCTTTTATTATATATTGATTATGTGTGGACTAGATGCCAATCCAACATATAGTTAGCTAATGAATTAGCCATCGTGTTGAATTCCCTTGGTAAATGTTGATATAAAATATAGTCAAATGATCGTTCAAGGAGGCGTACCCTTCTGTATAAATGAAGTAGTGTAGGATCACGGATGGTGTAGACGCAATTTAGCGGAGATACCACAAGTTGAGAGTCCAGGTAGACTATAAAGGAATGGATTCCAAGAGAAGAAACTTCAGTCAAAAGTCCAATGACTGCATGATACTCCGCAATGTTATTTGTTGCAGGGCGTAAGCAGATGCTACCCGAGGATATAACCTTGCCAACAGGAGAATACAGTACCCATGCTGCAGAAGCAAGGTTCTGGGTATGTCGAATAGCACCATCCGCGAATCCAAAGTACACCGACATTTGCGCATAAAAGCACAAGTCGAGATAAATGATTGTGTACAAGATAGAGTCCTACCACACAAAAACTGAACCAAAATCACACTAGATACATTATATACAAAGTGTTTCACGCAGGATGATCCTACGCATAAAATCTCTTAAGGTAAATCCCGTTACGAGGCTCTCCCAAAGACATATCATCACAATCCACAAGCTCATAATCTCCCTTCTCTAACACTCGTTTAATAACATAGGGACCGTACCACATGGAATCTAATTTTCCTTTACCTAGCTTATCGTGCATTTGGTCGTAGGTTAAGACTAAGCCACCTTCATTGAAAACGCAAGGTTGAACGGATTTGTCATATTGAGCCTTAACGCGCTTTTTATGAGCCTCATTGGCGAGTGCAGCATCTTGGCGAGTTTCATCTAGCTTAGCTAGGTATAGAAACCGCTCTTCTTCAATGGTCATGTTAGGTAAGAGTTCTATAGCTAGTTTGAGGGATGGTATCTCACATTCAATCGGGAGGATTGCTTCCAGGCCGTAGACCAATTGGAATATTGTAAACCCGGTCGCATTTTTAACCGAAGTCCTGTAGGCCCAAGGGGATGATAATAAAGATAAGTGCCATTGAGACTTTTGAGTACCCACCATGCGTTGGATCATCTGTTCCACGAATTTATTGATTGCTTCTACTTGTCCATTTTCCTGGGGGTAATACGGAGTTGATATTTCATGACGAAAACCTAGTTTGGAACTTAGCTCGTCCATCATATGATTCCTTAAGTGGGAACCATGGTTAGTTACAATGGCCTATGGGACTCCGAACCTGGCGATTATATGATTGAGTATGAATAAAGTTGTTGTTTTCTCGTCTTCTGCGTACGTAGGCATGGCTTCAGCCCATTTGGTAAAGTAGTCAACAACAATAATGGCATAACTATGCCCCCCGACTGAAGTGGGCTTACAGTGCATGAAATCAATACCCCATTTTGCAAAGGGGCCGACGATAATAACGGGATGGAGTGGAGCTGGGTGTGAGCGTTTCTTGGCATGAAAGAATTGACATGGAGGGCACTTCTTAACCGCTTCAACGCAATCTTTGAAGATTGAAGGCTAGAAGTAGCCCGTGCGCAAGATTTTATGGGTTGTAACCATCCCAGAAATATGACCACTATATGTTCCATAGTGGCAGTCATTGAGGATGTGTTCAGCTACGTCAATATTTAGACAACGATGTAGCACATAATCAGTACCACAATGGTACAAAGTATCGCGAACGATAAGGTAGTATTTAGCGTGGTGTCTTATGTGACGTCGTTCATCATGGTTGAGATTGGGCCAAAAAATGTTGGGTTTGGAGATATAAGATAATGTCTCCATGCCAGGGATCAGTCGTGACAATGAGGAACAAAGATTCATTTGGAAGAGAATCAATGGGCTCAGATTGATCATTGACACTAGGCAATGCTCAAATAATCTCATCAAAGACTAAGGATTTTTTGGATTTCACTTTGGAAAACTCCAAATCGACTTCCTGGAGAACTACAAATTGACGTGTTAGGATATAGTACATTGGATTGACGTTAGCGATAATGGTGGTTTTGTGGAGTAAAATGTAGTGTCGAAATCTTTGGACCGCAAAAACTGTGGCCAGAGCCAGTTTCTCCACATGCTAGTAACGTGCCTTAGAGTCAATGAGACTCTTGCTGAGATAGTATAACACATATTCCTGACCACTATTGTATTCCTGTACGAGCACCATGTCAATGGTGGTAGTAGAGGCAGCAAGATATAGAATGTAGTCCCGTGTATAATTGGGGGGTTGTAATACAGGAGAATTGGTAAGGGCCTTTTTCAAATTGTCAAAAGACCGTTGGGAATCGTCATCCCAAATGAAAGGAATGTATTTCTTAAGAAGCCTCATGTATCCCTTATTAATCTCGAAAAAATTGCAGACAAAGTAGCGTAAAAATTTTGCATGCCCTTGCAAACTTTGGAGTTCTGGAATGTTGGATGGGGAAGGTAAGGATAAAATAGCCTCCACCTTCGATGGGTCTAGGCGAATGCCATCCTTAGAGATTATGAATCCTAACAATATACCGAATTCAACACAAAATACACATTTGTGCGGATTCAAGCGGATGTTATAGTGGCGGCATCGTGAGAATATGGCACTCAAATGATCTGGATGGTCCTCTCGTGTATTAGAGTGAGCGGGTAGGTAATCCAGATAAGGTTCCACAACATGCTTGATATCCTGAAATGGATACGACATGGACCATTGAAAAGTGGCCCCGATGTTCATGAGACAAAAGTGTAATTTGCGATATGCAAAGGTCCTCCATGGGCATATAAAAGCAGTCTTGTGCTGTTCTGATGGGAGTATCTCAACCTGATTGTAGCCGGAGAAGACATCCATAAATGAAAAGATGACGCTCCCGGCACAGTTATCGATAATATGGTCAATAAAGGGAGCTGGATAGTTGTCTTTAGGACAAGATTTGTTCAGATCTCTATAATCAACACAGACTCTAATAGTACTATGTTTCTTAGCTAAATGAATGATATTGGACACCCAATCTGTCAATGGGACAGGATAAATGAAACCAACACGAAGAAGTTTTTCAACTTCCGCTTTAATGGTTGTAGTTTTGCGAGGATGAACAGGTCATAGTTTCTACCGAATGGGTCAGGCACCATAATAAACTTGAATTTCATGAAGCACTATAGAGGGGTCTATCCCTAAAATTTATTCATAACTCTATGCAAAAACATCGCGAAACTCCTTAAATAAGGCAGTATAAAATTCCACCTCAGTAGGTGTACAGGTTTTGCCTAAATGGATTTGTTCCATGATACCAGGTTTCACAGAGATGTCAATTGGAATGGGTTCCATGATGTTTGCTAGATTTCCCTTAGAAAACACATCGTGTGTAGGGATCGAAATCTTAGTTTGGACAATATCCGGTGAAACAATGGGTTTTGTATCAGGTTCTACCGCATGGATCGTAGGGAAGGATGACCGATGATGGTGATCTTCCCATGGTGGTTCACCAATGCTCATGATCTCCATAATAGACTTGTCGGAAGGAAAAGTCTATGAAAGAGAGTCAGTAGAGGGAAAGGATGAATGGATCTGAGATGAGAGAGGTTACACCATATGGTGGTTGATCGTGTCGATCCAATCGGAAGCGGATTGAATCGCGTGGTATGTTGCTTGGTTGCAGTTTAGAGGCATGTAATCACTGATGGATTTGCACTCAACGGGACTCAGTATAACCCAAGAATCATTACATTCATGAGGTTGGAAAGTACTCGAAGAGATCATGTTGATAGAAAATATCGAGGGTGGGAGCTCCATAAATACTCCAATTATGGAGGAATATTTTAGTAGACCAACACCAATGTCTTCATAGTGATGCTGAGATTATGTCAACAGTGGGACATTGTTGGTGGTGTTGGACTGAACATCCAGGACATTGTTGGTGGTGTTGTACTGAACATGGTTTCCAAATGTATGTTCCCCCCAGTAGGTGGGATTTTGTGGCCCCCAAGAAGGAAGTGGGCCTAACGAAGAAAATTGGTTGTTGGTCTCGCTTGGGGTACTAACAAAGGGTTTCCCTCTGTTAGGTTGGGTTTGTGGTCCCCACGAAGTAGATGATGCTGATGGAGGAGGTTGGTTACTGGTTCCACTTGGGGCACCAATAAATGGTTGTCCTCCAAAAAGTGAGGTTTGTGATCCCCACAGGGCGGATGGGACTGACGGAGGAGGTTGGTTATTGGTTCGGCTTGGGGCACCAATGAATGGTTGTCCTCCAGAAATGGTATAGATTGTGGCTAAATATTGACCTCCAGTCACAACAGGTGTTCGAACAGTAGGAATAGGTGGCCTTCCAACATAAACATTAGAAGAGATTAGTTGTGCAGGTTGGTTGGCTGCATTATTGGTACCAACTTGTGAAGATGATTGGGCACTAATTCCAGATGATAAGGGTAGTGACGGCAAACTATGATTTGTCTCCTGACTAGGAATGTTCCCTGAAGAAGAACCAAAGATGTCATTTGGTAATAGATGAGGGGAAGGTTGGAGGGGAGTTTCTGGCGTCAATTTCATGGGTACTGGAAAAGTGCAGAAATAGTTGAGGGCTTGGCCCAGAGTTGTGTTCCATAATGATGAAAATGGATCAAAAATGTTTGCCGTCCCCGAATCATTGGGAAAGGTTCGGAATAGATCCACTTTGTGGGTCCAGATCGACCTACGAACGAAGTTCCATAGGTAGTATCATAGGATGTGGATTGGAGGGATCTGGAATCATGAGGATTCACCACTTAAGAAGTGGATATTGGTGGGAATTATGAGTTCGAAGCCAATATTTGCGCAGATTCACATCTAAATTTTTTCGTTGGCTCCTGTTCTTGGGCTAGACTAACCATTTCTACTCGTATGGATGCCATGATGTCATGGCCCAAAGGGAGATCAGGGGAAGGAATTATGAATGATCTATTGCTGGAAGATACAACTTCGTAGCTACGCATAACTAGATAAGAAGGTATGATAGGTGGAGTTACCAACTGTACAAAAAGCTGGTTAAATTTTGCGGCAAAATCGATCGTCGTAGAGGGGAAAGGATCGGATTCCTTGATAACCTCGACATATCCTTCGGGTAGATCAAATTGTGATGGATTAACCAGAGCGATGCTAGCTTCCAGAATGATGACAAATTCTAGCACAACGTCGGCTTGGGGTGGGACACTAACCTCAGGTGCTAAAGTGGTTTCCATTGTCGTGCTAACTTCTGGTACAACAATGGATTCAAGTACTGCACTAGTCTCAGGTACTGCACTAGTTTTCGAGACTGTGCTATGAGTTTTGGGTACCGTATTATCTGGTGGTGTTGTACTGAGTGATTGTGGGACAGTCCCCCGACCAGTTGGTTTTCTAATAGGGGGTGGGTATGCGTGAAGGTGGCGTGTGACTAGTTCTAGGCATGGGTTCAAGACTCTTCCCTTGTTGTCTACGTGATTTCCTTTGGTCCTCCATGGAATAGGACTAAATGTTATGGGGGAAGTCTCATTGAAAAAGAACTCAAAAACCCTGAAGCAACCGACTGTGCAAAAGGGGAGTTAGGAAAAGAAGAGGCGCACAGGCCAAAAAAATCAAGCTATAAAAACTACACTGAGACCGATGTCATAGTAAGCGAGCTACAACAAAAAGGCCATAAATCCAACAAGCAACACTAAAAATAAAAGACTCTCTATAAGGTACAATAGTAGGCAATCCTCCTATCTAAGGTCTAGATACCTTAACAGACCGTATCCTTCGCAAGGTGATGAAATCCAAGTCGAACAAGACGAAGTGAGATACCAAAAGATGAAGGGATATCCATCCACCGAAAGGGATCCCGGGTAAAAGAGACCTAGAAGGAAGGTCACTAAGATACCTCATTCATGACATGTCTGAGAAGGTTTACTGGAGCTTCTACCTTTGAGCCCTCGTACAACTGGTATGGAGGCTGGAAACGACAAGAAAGACAATGGATTGATGTCCTTAGGTGCTAAGTGGAGTGTGGTATTCCACAAAGTCCATCTGGAACCAGTCCTCGCTGCTTACCCCCGTGGAATGGGAGGCCCTACCAATAAATTGTTGTATAAATGTGTCAAAAATTACAAGAGGATTTGAGCACCCTAAAGGAAAAAAACTATGTCTAAAATTAAAGTGACAGGGGGAAATTATTTGGATTCATATCCCCGATGTCCTACCTAACTACACAATTGTTTTATGTTCTCAAATGAGGTTAATGTATGTTTAGTTAGGGATTGATTTTAAGGGCTTGTTGTTTTACTCAAGAGGTGACGAAAGTGCAACTTGATGGTGTTAAGACTTGACTCAAACCATGCATCTAGAATGAATCAATGCAACTCTTTCTTTTCAATGAATTTCGAGATATGGAAAGGAGAGTTCTTTCATTCCCAAAAGCATAAAAATCATAACCACAACTTCTCAAAAAGAGAAAAACCACTCACTTTTTACTTTTCTTTCATATGCCAAACCAAAAACAAACTACTCTTTCACAACGAATCAATCCAAAAACTAAAACAAATACTTTGTTTTCTTTTCTACTTCAAATGAGTGTAAAACATGACAAGTAAATGGAAAAAATGTCTTATGATTGCAAAAATAACTTGATCTTTTAAGTGAAGAGGAAAAAATAGGTCTTGAAAAAGTGTCTAAGCCAATTCAAAGAATTAAATATGCAAAGAGATTTTTCCAAGCAATGAAATTTCCAACAAACTTCTTTCAAGGATACAAACAAGTATATAAAAAATTTGCCTTGAATTTACAAAAATGATCACTTTTGCAACAAAGAAGCAAAGAATCCAAGCAAAACTATTTACTCTTGTCACCTTAACTCGAAAATCCAAACCAAAAATAAATCAAGCAAACCAAGCCCAATAAGGGTTCAAAAATAAATCCAAGAAGTGCAGTAGTCAAACTGAGATCACACAGGCTTGATAAGGATCAAAGAGCTGAGCTCAAGCCAAAAATCAGAAACCAAAACCAACCAAGCAAAAACCAAAATTTAATGCCACACATGAAATTTTCGCTCCCTTAGAGACCACCCAAGTGCGAAATTTAGGAATTTTCGTGCTCTACTATACTGCTGGGGCGCGAAAATATAGATATTTTTGCTCTGTGGTGTATGGGGGGGCGCGAAATTTCACTGTAGGTGGATGAGGGTGAAAGCCTGAGAATTTTTTTATGGTTTTGTCAAGTTTGCAGACCTAGAGAACTCAATGATAAGGATCAAATTGGTAAATAAAGGTCAAGGACTGATAAAATACAGAGATAATAGATCAAATGGGTAAAAAATGGAGATTTGATAACCAAATGAAAACTAGGTTCTCCCTAGCGGAGTTGCCAATTTCTGTTCTAGCAAATTCATCCTACGGATAGTTAAACTTATTTATAGATTAAACTAGATTCAAACAAGTCTAATCTAAGACAGTAAAGTAACAAGTGGGACCTTAAACTCCTAGATCTAAATCAAAGTATAAACATCGAAGTACTGGGAGATAAGAGAAGGTGAGACTTACCTTAGATCATCCGGTTGTCCTAGCTCTAGTTCCAAGCTTGATGTCCATGATGTGAACCTGTTTGAGCAAGACAAAACACAATATCTCCAAGTACCAAATACAATGATTAAGATCTAAATCCTAATGAAACATATCATGATTCCAAATAACAAGAAACATAATATGGGAGAATAAGCCAAGTTATATTAAGGTAGTTAAAGAAGATCAATACAATGTTACCCTTGATGTCCAAGTAGTAATTTCTCCTTCCAAGCCTTCCTCCTTGCTATCTCTGTAAAACCTCCAAGACCATAGGTTTGATGCCTCCAAAATTCTCCCCTTAGATCATGGATGGCCTCCTTCTTATAGGATTTGGGAGGCCAACTACTAAGAGAGGAAGGTGGATCTAGGTGAGTGAATGGTGGATGAAGGGGTTGAACTGGGCCAAAGAGGGAGGATGAGTTAGGATTCGAGGGGAATCCCAATCCAAAGAAAATCTCTCCGAAGGTAAGATCCTTTTTCCAAGCCAAGGATTAGTTAAGGAATTTTTGCGCCCCAGGCACTAAGCAAGGCACAAAAATGTTGTAATTTTCGCGCCCCTACAGGTATGTAGGGCGTGAAAATGATGAATTTTCACGCCTTGCACCACTAGCAGGGCTCGAAAATAATGGTAAAGTGTGCTCAAATGAGGTGGCATTCGGCTGTGGTGCATTGGATTTGTCTCCAAGGAGGGCCAAGGAGGGGACCAATAAGGTATAAGTAAGGCTCAACACTTGTCAGGAGGTAGTGCCATTAGGTTCCGCATGGTGATACAACATGAAGATGTGAAATGGCGTTCAAAGTGAGACTTTGAGGTATAACACTAATTTAATAACCTCCTCTATGTTTTACATCAACATGTTATCACATGAGGGGAGATCATATAGTATGGTAATTATAATGTCTCATTTTTAGTCAAATCCCCCCTAACTTATCTGGATTTTCAAGCCCTCAAGTAGGATCCCACATTCAAAAGGCTCCTTACAAGTCCCAAGGCCCTTCCCAATGAGCATCTTTTGACAATCTCTTTCACCCCCAACAATGTTTCCATACATGGATATTTAATTAACAATATTGTTTCTTGGTAACTGAAGTTATCTTCATACAGGTAGATCGTGGTGTTCTGATATGGCCCTAAGTGACCATTCCATCTATTTTAATATACTATGACAATTTTCATGAGCATGAGAATGCCCACCTTGTTGATATAAAGAGACCACCTCCATTATGAAGTTTGATTGTTTTGTAGGTGGCATTCATCACTTCTCTATAGAAATTCATTCCTTTTTTAATTAATCTCTCCCTCTCTAAACAATGAACACACATGCACATTGGAAATAAAAAAATATGTATTTTGGCTATACGAGTGTTCCTAACCTAACACATCAGAGACCAATTGTTATCACCTTGATTTCTCTCACAAGTGACATTTTGGCAAAAAGTGCAGAAACATTATCAATTGGAAAAAGAAAGCATAAAAATACCACCTCATGCCTAGTATACTCACTTTATTGAGCTAAAAAAACCTTATAAATGATCTATTTTATTCAATTGTGTGACTTTAACATTGCATCACTTGTGGGATTTGCACAAGATATTCTTCAATACTCGTGTAATGCTTGTCGAGCATGTGAAGTTTGTATTCTAGATGCATTAATGGCTCATAGGCCTGGTTCGTGCAACTCTATGGCAATGTATAGGATGGATTCAAGCCCCTAAATCATTAATGTTGGGTACTTTGGCTTCCCAAGTGACCCCATCAAGTATTGTGATCCCATTTCAAATGAGGAGTATTCACATTGGAATTAATTCTTTATTGAAGATCAACTTTTTCTATAAATGAAAGTCATGGAGTAGCATTTTTAAAAAGATATAATCGCAAGGTTATTCTGGAGAAATGAGTTAGGAGATCATAAATATCACTCTCTCATCTCTACCACGTATTTCCTTCATGCTCGCTTCTAATATTTCCTTGAGGACTCAAATGTTATTCATTCACCATTGTTAGAGACAACTTTCAAGAAGGAAAAAGACCCATCCCAAGGAGAGTTTCGATTCCTCTTGCATCCATTCACTCTTCATAGCTGATATTTCAAAGTTTTATGTTTTTTCCATTAGACTAATATATGAGTATTGTTGTTTCCCTACATTTATTGTGTTTTGATAGAATTCCTGTAGGTAATCTTTGTATTTAATTGATTGCATGCTTTTTATTTGTTTATTTTTTGCTATACTTCTCTTATACTTGTCCCACAACTAACAATTGTTTGTTGTCTAGCCCACAACCTAGTTATAATGGGGGTTTTTGCTCATAAAAGCAACAAAAACCCCATTTACACTTACATACTTGGATTGGGGTTTGTGAGAAGCAAGGTTGATCATTGTGTGTATTCCAAGAAAGTTGGCGATCACTTTATTTATATAGTATCGTATGTTGATTACATGTTTCTAATTGAAAACAAGGAGGATATGATCAAAGAGGAAAAGTCTTGACAATCCTCTAAGTTTGACATGGAGGATCCTAGTGCTACAAATGTTAAGTTGGGCATAGAGATTAAAATATATCATACCGATAGGAAACTCTCCTCAAGCCAAAGCTAGTATGTTGAGACAATTTCTTAGAGGTTTAATAAGGAGAAATACAATCTAGTCAAGGTTCCTATTCCTATAGTTGCAAAATTATATGCAAAACAATGTCCTAAGACACGGGAAGACTTGCATGTGTTCCCTATTCTAGTGTTGTTGGTATTTTCAAGTATGATATGGTCTAGACTTGACTACATTATGTCCATGAGATGGAATTTTTTAGTATATATATGTCAAAAATAGGGAAGGGACACTAGACAGTTGTAAACATGGTTTTCGAGTATTTGTATGGAACTACATATTATGCAATCTACTACCAAGGAATACTTATACCAGACATAATGATAGATGTATAGGGATTTGTTGATGCAAACTAGGCTAGAGATATTATTCGCATAAGATCTACAAGTGGTTATGTGTTTAATCTATTTGGACGAGCAATCAATTGGATGAGAAAGAGATAGGTTGTTATTGCACTTTCAACTAAGTTACATGGTTGAGATTGTGTGCAAGTATTGGTTTTCTACAAGAAGTTATAAGGTTAGACTACAATAGTCAAAGTGAAATATTTTAGCAAAGAATTGTGCTTATCATGCTAATGTTAAGAATATTGATGTGTAGTACCAATTTGTGCGAGACATGGTTTAAGACAAGAAGGTATTTCTCAAGAAGGTTGACACCTTAAAGAATGTTGTATATTCATTGGCAAAGTCTATTTGTACCAAGAATTTCTCTTGGTGTAGAGAACCAATGGCCATTGTTTCCCTAAATATGTGACCCTGTAAATCCCGAGCCTCGCTATTTTACAAAGAAAACAGGTGGGAGAATCTTGAAGATGTGTTATTTATTTGCATGTAGACTACGCATTCATGCACTGGGCATTAGCTATAATATGTGGATGTTAGGAACCTATGTAAACCCTTCTCTTTACTATGTTAGTATACTGTTATTGGACGCATATGCTTTGTAAGTCGTCCCGTAGTATTATATGTCCCATGGTTTTGACTCATGGTATTGGGCATAGACTTAGTATATAAGTGTGTGTTGAGGTCATTGAAGGCACCGTAAAGTTAATTGTATTGAGCTTGCTCAAAGGAGGTTGCCCCCTCGAAGTGGCCCGTGATCAATATAAAAGTGATTTTGTTCTATTATTTCTACTATTTCGCATATTCTTAGTAATTAATTGTTGCAGGTGCATCTCATCTCGTATCAGAGCACTTTCCTTGGCACAAGTGGGAAATTTTTTTTCTCTTTTTTTGGGCGGCGACTTTCAGATCAATTTCTGAAACTTTCTGCAAAAAATCAGAAGAAACCGATTGCATATCTGAATTTCTCTTTCAAAAATATGCAGTTTCAAAAAAAAAATCATCTCATTTGGAGTTCTAAAAGTGGAGATATCGCGGATTTAAAATCAGCAATTTTTTAGAATTTCGGTGACGGCCGCGGAAATTGCGGCGAGAAAATCTTTTGACCGAGTGCCCAGATTTCTATTCCACTTATTGGGGTAGAAGCAGAGTGGTTGTTCCAATTCCGGAAACATGCTATAATAGCGATTCTGAGCAATATAGATCCGGTTTTTGAACATTGAGTGGAATTTTTGCCCAAATTTTTTTTTGTTGCAGGTTCGGATTTGGGAATCATCCCTATCCGCTTAACTGTGGGAAGTACTTGGGCATAAGCCCTAAAACTCATTGTGAGGAGTACCACAGGAAACCCGAAGTAGCTGGCCCATTGAGAGGACCTGCCAGCGAAAAGGGCTACGACCCCTACCTGATTGACTAGTTCCCACCCGTGAGGTAAACCAAGAGCTGTCGTTTGTGGCAAAGCGGTTATCAGTTTTACCTGAGCCGTGGAGTGAGGGGTACTGCCCCAATACGCAAGCCGTCAGATAGCATTGGTGGCTGAGTGAAACCCCTGAACTGTTAGGAAGCCGCACATACCTGGGGTCCATATCTACTTTCAGCTGAACTATTGTTGATCACTGCTGCGCCGTTTCAGATCCATTTGCAAGCCGTTCCAGATTCAGCCGTTTTCAATCCATTCGACGTTGTTCCAGATCCCTTTCGAGAAAAAAAAAGTTTTTTCTCCATATATCCCTTATTTTTACTCTGTTTCCCTTGAAATTTTTGGGGAACCCCTGTCATCCCATTCTGCATATTTCATTCCTGAGGACCCTATCCCTAATTCCCCTTCCCAAAGCCCGAAAGCCCACATTTGTCTATTTTTTAGGGTTTGCCATAACTTCCTCAGATTTCACCCAATCGCCTTCAAATTTTACCACAGAGTTCCTTTCTGAACTCTGCTTCTTTGTCCCTCTCTTGCAAATTTTCTCATTCTATCACCCCGCTTTTGAAATCCCCCTTTTTGCTTTCTTGTCCTTTCGACAGTGTCCAAAATCTAGTCAAACCCCAATTACCCATCAGATTGTTTCCCCAATCCAAATTTCCCTTTACTAAATTAGCTTCTGTTTGTGTTTTTCTACCCATTCCACAAAAAAAAAAAAAAAAAAAAAACCTGGTGATGGTTGTCACCCGTGCAGGAGCAAACACCATGGAGGAAGCACTTGCAGCCATCCAAACCAAACGCTAAGATCTGGATGAAAAATTTCTCAGCCTCCATCTTCAGCATTCAGCCATGAACAATAACCGATAGCCAGAATCTTTTGCAGCCACCGGGTTCTCTTCTTCCAACAATTTTCGTGGGCCGAAGCTTGATTTTCCTCGCTTCAATGGTACTGATCCGACTGGATGGATATACCGAGCAGAACAATATTTCAGTCTGCATAATACTTTTGATGTCCAGAAAGTTCCACTTGCATCCTTTCATTTGGAACAGGAAACTCTTCAATGGTACCGTTGGTACATCAAAGTTCATCCCGAGCCAAACTGGACAGATTTTTGCCAACTCATTTTGCCACGATTTGGCCTTAGTGCTTTTGATGATTTCATAGGAGCACTCACTAAACTTCACCAAATTGGCACAGTGAGAGAGTATCAGACAAAATTTGAGAAATTGGCCAATCACACAGAAGGATTGTCTGATGATTTCTACAGGAGTTGTTTTATAAGTGGTCTCAAGGATGAAATTCGCTCAGAGGTCAAAATGTTTTGTCCCAACACAATGATGGAAGTCCTAGGGTTGTCTAAGCTGGCTGAGGACAAGATTGCAGCTCAACAACGCTCCAAACCCACCCTTGTTCCCTTCAGAAATATGGGTTCCCAACGAACTCCCATCACGCCTTCTCCTCAACCAACTCCTATCAAGCATTTGTCTAAAATAGAAATGCAGGCACGCCGAGAAAAAGGGCTTTGCTATAATTGTGATGAGAAATTCACTCGAGGACATAGATGTGTTCAAAAAAAGCTATATCTTTTGGATGTGGATTCTCCGCCTGCCTTAGAACTTGGTGAAGCAGCTACAAATACAGTGGATGATCAGATCGACATTCAACACCCGCGTGTTGACCACCCATTTCAGGACGACCCACCTGAGATCTCTCTCCATGCTGTAATCGGCGTCACCACCCCACAAACAATGTGGGTCAGGGGATACTTCAAGAAGCTCCCTCTTACCATACTCATTGATTCTGGTAGCACTCATAACTTTATTGACCCTCAGATTGCCAAACAGGCTGATTGTTTTGTCCATCCTTGCTCCAGCTTTGAAGTCATGGTTGTCAATGGGGGCACCTTACCTTGCAAGGGGAAGTGTCACAATGTGTGTATCTCTATGGAAGATTATAACCTATGCTCTGACATGTTTGCCTTGCCCTTAGGCGGATGTGATGTGGTTTTGGGCGTTCAATGGTTACGCACACTTGGCCCCATCTTATGGGATTTTGCTGAACTTTGGATGCAGTTTAAAGTCAATGGGGCACAACACAAATTTATGGGCTTACAACCAGGGTCTCTCTGCATCATCAGTTCACATCGCCTGGAAAAACTCCTTAAGAAGAATTCACATGGTGTCATCGCTCAGCTCAATTCCAAGATGCACCCATCAACAGTCTCCACTATTTCCTTGGATAGATATGCAGGTATCTTTGCTGAACCAATGCGCTTGCTACCTTCACGAGACCTTTCCGGTAAGAATTTAGCCACATCTACCTCTCAACAGGAAATGATGGCTATTTTGCATGCAATACAGAAGTGGCAGCCATACCTATTAGGGAATTATTTCTGCATCAAGACTGATCTCCCGAGTCTAGAAAATTTTCTGGAACAATGGGTCTCCTCCCCAACACACCTGAAATGGGTTATCCACCTCATGGGTTATCCCTGTGTGATCACTTACAAGAAGGGTAAGGACAATATGGTGGAAGATGCTCCTTCTTGCACAATTGATGACCCAGTTTCTCTTACAACTCTTTCTCTGCTTGTTCCAAATTGGGTGTAATATGTTCAACAGGGCTCTCTCTTCTATGAACTCCATGCTTCTTCATCAACAGGGCACTCTGGGTTCTGCAACAGGTATGACCAAGAACAATGTAACTTCTTTTGGCGGGGACTAAAAATGACAATTCAACAGATGGTGGCTGACGATGATACTTTCCAAGTCAACAAGGGTGAAACGACACTCCTTTCGGGATTGCTCAAACCCTTGCCCATCCCTAAACAGCTTTGGCCAACTATTTCTATGGATTTCCTAGCAGCGCTCTGGTGGTACAATACCACATCTCACAGAACACCATATGAAGCGGTCTATGGACAAACACCGCCAGTTCTTCTTCCATACACCCTTAGCAGCTCCCCAGTTCAGGCAATTGACTCGGTTCTTCGAAACCACAATCAGATTCTTCTCATTCTACAAGACAATCTTCACATGGCCAGAATTCGCCTGAATCAACAAGCCAATCAGCACCGTTCTGAGCGCATTTTCCACGCAGCTGACAGGGTTCTTCTTCATCTACAGCCTTCCAAGCAATCCTCCTTGACACTCCAAAGGCGTCAGTGGCCTGAAATGCAACCCGAGGATGCTACCGGGGAACCACTCCTTCAGCTTCTGCAACAATTTCTCCAACCAAAGCTTTGAGGACAAAGCTTTTTCTAAGGGAGAGGGGATGTTAGGAACCTATGTAAACCCTTCTCTTTACTATGTTAGTATACTGTTATTGGACGCATATGCTTTGTAAGTCGTCCCGTAGTATTATATGTCCCATGGTTTTGACTCATGGTATTGGGCATAGACTTAGTATATAAGTGTGTGTTGAGGTCATTGAAGGCACCGTGAAGTTAATTGTATTGAGCTTGCTCAAAGGAGGTTGCCCCCTCGAAGTGGCCCGTGATCAATATAAAAGTGATTTTGTTCTATTATTTCTACTATTTCGCATATTCTTAGTAATTAATTGTTGCAGGTGCATCTCATTGGAACATGAACACATCCATGAGTGTTACTTGGGGTTTGAGGTGTTTTTTTTGTGCTTTTTTAGCTTAGTTGTACGCTAATTCCAATTAAGAGATTAGGGTTGTAAAAAAATTCATGTTAGCAAATTTAGGTTTTGGATGTTGCAGAATAACCAAATTGTTGCATTATGAATGGTTAAACTAATATGATGAAAAAGATAAAGGCGTGTCTCTAAGTTAAGTTGGTTTTCTCGATTAAGGGTTTATAGGGTAAATATGTGTGTGTGTGTGTGTGTTTCTTATGAATCTATATGCATTGCTTCACACACAAAAATTTAAAACTTAAAGTCAACGGATGCTATCATTCATCTTATTGAAGGGTGCCCAAAGAAAAATGTGAATGAAAGTAATGATCCATCCATTCCTCACTAAGGAAATTAACACATGCTTGGTGTGGAAGAGATCTTATATTTTAAGCATATTGTTTATCTTCATTCATTTTAGAACATTGTGTGATTGTTTAACATAGAATTCTAGAATTAGTCTTGATCATTCTTAAGCTATTTATTCCCTTAAGGAAACTAAGAATTCCATAGTGGACTCAATTGATTTTGGTTTCTTGTTTGACTTAGATGGAATCTTCAATCATCTTTAATTAATATTGTTTATTGTACCAATATTAACCTATGTATAAATTCATGTCAAGCGTAACATACATTAGTTATAATTTCAATCATTCAATAAATACCAAACAAGCTAACATGGCCAAAAGAAATTGTATTTTATAGAAAATATGAAATTAGAAGATAAGGATAATAAAATAGCCTTAAAGCAAAAACTACAACAAATATAAATTTCAAACCATAAATTTAGGAATTCAATGACAATAACACTTTAGCAATTCTACAACCATTCATGTTTTAAATTCTACATCATTATCGATGAGAACATACTCATTTTCATATGTTTCTTATGTTTGATTCTCTTTCAAATAAAGGTGCATCTCCTTAATAAAATCTACACATGCACCCTCCTAAGTATAACCATGCATAATGAATAATTAATAATCAATTCAAACAAAGTCTTTGATATTAACAAAAACTTGTTTTATTTAACCAAGGGGATATTACATAGAATTTCCTATAATTTAAGTAAACACCCTTTAGAAAACATGATGAGACAAAATTGAAAAATATTCTCTTCCTTCCCCTTTGATCCAAAATTCCCCTAGCCCAAAATCTTCTCTTTGTTGATGTATATGTAACTTCGGAATGTATTTCATCTATGTATTTTATATATATTTATTGTACCCTTATAAGAGATGTGTCATTTCTCTATAAGGAAGTGTCGTCATGTGGATTGACAAGTGTCGCAAGTGTGTGTACTTGCTGATGGGTTATTAGACCACCATGTGTGGGGTCGGCCCTGAAATATATATTATAATGTGGATGTACCTAGCTAGACAAGTCGGCCCCATAAGGTCACTAGGCAAACAAGTTAGTATAAATAGAGATCAGGTGATCTCTATTTAGAACATTCGGAAAAGTACATCTCTCTCACTCAGAAAGTGATGCACTAGTGAGGAGGAGGATCGTCTGCTACTAGGAGACTATCTCAATGTATTTTGGTTGTACTTTGGTTGAGCCATTGCTCTCTCTATCTCTGAGGAAGTTGTGGGGTTTTTCACCTTAGGGTTTTCCCCATGGAAACTCTGTGTCTCTTGTCTCTTATGTTTTTTATTCTTGTGATGCTTGTCATACTTATTGTGATTGTCATGCATTGATATACTATATATGTTATTCTCTCAGTAAAGATCCTAGAGTATTGTGAATTAATGCTCAAAATTTAACACTCTTTCCTTCCCCTTTGATTCAAATTTCCCAAAATATTGTAAGAAATTAGGGCACATATTGTGGAGAGAGAAAATAATAGTTGACTTTATTGTTAATGTTGCAATGAAACATCTTGCATCCACATCCCATGTCTTACTTCCAATTAACTCTAGATGATTAAGGTGGTTTTAACCCTAACTTCAACATTAAATGTTATGTATGGTTACATATTTTACATAAAGTGACACATGTATTAATGACTTAAATATAATTGATTGTTAATATTCAACTAGCACAAAAAATACTATTTTGGGGATTTTATATCCGTTAATACAAAGCAATGAGTTTTACATTTTTTAGTAATTTCATTAATACAATGACTTCTTGTTGAAAGCCACATATGGATCTACCACCATCCAACAACACACATGGTTACTAGTGATAGTGCTTACTAGCTTTCTAAACTGGCGACTTAGCTAATTGTTTTATCTTCTCTTTCACTTCATCTCTAGATCCTAGGACTTCATTAGTTTTCCATTAAATTATTGTATCCCTCATTTTTTACACAAAATTCCACTAAATCCACCTAAGTAATGATTCTTCCAATTCATTATATTTCCATGTCCTTACACTAACAACAAGATTTTAGTTGGTTTCACCTTTACAATTGGAGCATTTCAACTAATGTGCCCTTTTTCCTAGAGATTCGTGAAAGATAATCATAATAAATTTCTTTATTAGTTTCAACATGACATCCCACTTCCCTTTTCTCGCATGTGTTAATTCTATTTGATAAAATAGATAACATGGTAAATTAAAACTTATTGTAGGGATTCTAGAAGAGTGAATTTAAGTTTAAAAATAGATAATGCAATTTGATAATTGTATGTTCATTTGTGTGTATGTGTGTAAGTTGATCAAGTTTGATCATGTATCTAATACTAGCATTTTCCCCTTGAGGGGCAAAAATGAACATCGGTAGGAAAAGAGGAAAGTTAAAAGGAACAAAAACATAGGCACAGGCAACGAAGGATACTAGTAGTAAAAGAGCAAAGTTTGTAACAATCTCAGATTACAAAGACATAGATTTAAACATCACACTTGGAAAATTCTGGTTTAGGGGAGAGTGGGAACATGGAAGATGAGCAACAGAATGGTGATGATGAAGAGAAGGAGGATCCTCTTGTCGATGAGCAGTATGGTTATCCAAAAGAAGAGTCAAAGAAGTGGGGATCTTGCATGAGAGTTTTAGATCCCAAAACTGGTGAAACTACATGCTTTTTGGCACTGCAGGATAATGAAGCTGCATTTAGGATTTGCTCTGTTACTTTTCATGACAAAGAACATGGAACTCTTGTGGCCATTGGAACTGCAAAGGATTTAGAGTTTTGGGCAAAGCCCTGGAATTTGTGGATGATGGAAAAGCCCTGGAGCTTGTGCATAAAACAATGGTTGATGGAGTACCTCTTGGATTATTTAAATTCCAAGGCCGCCTATTAGTTGGAATTGGATAGGTGTTGAGAATATATGACTTGGGAAAAAGGAAATTGATGCGGAAATGTGAGCATAAGCTCTTTCCCAATACGATGAATACCATTTGCTGTAGGAATACCATTAATACTTAACATTAACCTGGATGACTTCTCCAAAAACAGTGATATCATAATCATATTATAGGTGGGATTGGGATTAGGAAGGTGTTTTATAGGCATATCCCATTATGTATTTGCTCACTATAATTTTATTTACAAGTGCATATATGTATGTGTATGACACAATGAATAGGACTACTTTTATGCTCTTACCCTGGGATATTATTGTCTGTGCATGTCTGCATACACACACTGACAGAGACAGAGACAAAGATAGAGATAGAGATAGAGAAAGAGACTTTTCTATTTCAAGTTGCAACACAAAATACTAAATATAGGGAAAGTGTGTGTACCTCCATAGCTCTCTCCTATGATGTAAAACTATACATTTTTATTTTGAGGGAATCTTTCCAATCAGTTGAGCAAGAAGGTGAGTGAATATTCAGCTGTAATTGCATGGTCAAACAAAGTTTAATCTATTTATTTGGAAAGTATCAAATGCAAAAGGATAAACGGTAAATGCAGATCAGATAGTGACTCATTATATTGAAAGCTTGCATTTTTTTGAAACTGTATGAAATGCTAAGAAACCTGTTGTTTTGAGGATAAGAGACTCGACATTTGTTGTAACATTGTTGGACCAAGATAGTACTTGTTGATTTGTTTGTTTTGAGTTGAAATGAATCTTCAAGAATCAAGAAAAACAAGAATTTTGATCAATTTGCCTAAATTGTGTTCAGTTTCTATAGAATGCATGAGACAAAAAATATGAATGTTAGAAAGAATAATCTAAGAGAAATTAAGGGTACAAGAAAAAATGTGTTTGAACTCACATGAGGATTCAAGTAAAGAATGTGGTTTCAGATTCTCCTTGCAATTGTTTGAACTATTAAGTTCAAATAGTGGAAATCAACATGATATTGAGGGAAGAATTCCATTGTTGGCCTATACTTTGAAGAGTTGTTTGCAAGAGTTCCCTTGTTCGAACTTGGATAACAACAATTACCTTAGGGCAAAACCAACATTGTAAGCATTGTAGACATAAAACTTATGTATTGATGATGGAATTTAACCAAAAAGGAATTTACTAACATGTAAAGATTGTTACTCTGTAGGAGTTGATAGTACTAAACAAATGATAAATTTACCAAAGTGTAAAGAAATGATAAACATACCAAAGCATATTCCATATCGAGGGCACAATGCATTTAGAGTTAGCATTTGTGTGCATTATTGGCATTTTCTGGATACAATGTGAAGCTAAATAATATAATGAAAAACCAAAGTGTGATACCATAATAAAGTGGCCATATTGAAGTTAACTTAGCAATAAAAGTAGGAAAATCTAGTATTGCATAAGATATTTCGTTAAGAAAAGTGAAGTGCAACAAAGCAAAGTTGAATTAATAGTTGCATAGGAGGTACAAAAAAGTATAAAAAACAAAGTGTGTAGAAATCAAAGATGGAATTATATATATTGTCTTCAATAGTATGCTAATATAAAGAGTTGACACATGTTATAAGGTATGTTGATTGTAGAAACAATGTGTACATTCAAAGTGCTATAAACATGGTAGATAAGAAAAAACTGTACAAATGCATACAAGGATCCGCATAAGGGGGATGAAATCTAATGAGAATAGGAGTATAATTTGTTAGAAAATGCTACATCAAAAAAGAGTAGTAAAGTGTCTAGAAGACCAAAATATAATCATGTAGTGCAAGTCAATCATATATACACCAAGATTGTTGGTAGCGACAACACCAAGTACAGGAAATGCAAAGAGCAATACGTGGATGTCATAGTACCAAGTCTGCTCGTATTCTTCTGATTGCATCTCTTTCATGCAGGTAAATAACATGTAGAAGCAAGGCCTTCAATTCAGAGAGCAATTTAATAGTTGGATGAAGGCGAGTAACTGGAACCAAATCTGGTGGTTGGAATCGTGTTGATATTCGTTGAAAACCTTCTTGTTGTTCCTTTATTTGTTGAGAATAGTGGGCAAGTGTGGTTAGGAAGTCCATATCCATTTATGCTTTGCAATAGGAAATAAAGACAATGTATGCAAAAAATGTTACATTCTTTGCATGTTATAAGCAAGAAACGAGATGAGCACATGTAAATTTGACTTGTTTGAATATATATATTAAAACATGCTATATAGCTAATGCAACACGGACATGTTGAAACAATTGATGCTAGCATATTGAAGTATATATATGGGACATTTTATATTTGTTGGGAAAAAGAGTAATATGTCATGAAATGGTGAGTTTGCTTTTCCTTTTTAAACAATAAATGGAAACACATTGAATTAAATAAGTTTGGTGCTTATGAATCTCATAAGACATAGAGATTCATAAGCAAGCGGTTGATGAGTTAAGAAATCTTACTCGGTTGAGAGAAACAACTTGCAGAAGTGGGCAAAGGTCAACAACACCATTCAGTAGAAGTGAAACAACATTTGCGGTCAACAAAGTGTCCATAATGTAGTAGTGGAAAATAGATGGACTACAAATCTGAGCTACAACAAAAGGGAAACAATTGGTAGTAAGTGTAAAGAATAAAGAGATTGAATTGGAAAGGTTTGCATCTCGAAAAGTAGAAACCATGAAGAACTTGAATATTGCATAAGTTAAAGGAGACTACTAAAGGAATGAAGTATTTTTGGGTTTTGATCGATCTAGTTTGAGACAAATGGATGCATTTCAGTGAATGGAATCCAAATGCTTCACCATTATGGAAAATTTCCAAGCTTTAATTTTAAGAAATGCAAACTTAAAATTATGACTAATGAGAGCAGTCACTTGTTGGATATCACTATGTGACAATGATTTTCATGCTTTAATTTTAAGAAATACAAACTTAAAATTATGAATAACGAGTGCAATCACTTGTTGGAGATCAATATTTGACAGTGATTTTTAAGTGGGTCATACTAAATCCTAAATTTTGGAAATTAACACTATATATATTGATTGAATGAGTGGTTGGTGTACGATCAACAACCATTAGTAAAAAGATAAAAAAAAATGTTTGAACACAAAAACAATGATTCAAAGCAAAACAGACCTTTTTAGAAATATGAAAAGTTTAAAAAAAAAACACAATAGCTTATGAAATGCAGAAACACTAAAGGAAATAAATATATTGTCTTACCATTTGAAACAAAATAACCATAATGAAGAAAGTGTCATTGAGGTACCTCTGATGGATATCTGGAAACCAAGCTGCTTTATGATTTCTTATAAAAAAATGGATATTGCTTTTCCTTAGCATCCCCAGCTGCAAAAAGTATCACAACCAAAGAAAATAATATCGGGTATCTAGGATAGATCTTATATATATGTTTTAGGAAACAAAATGTAGACATAAATAATGCATCAGAGATAAACCAATCCCAAACCCATATATAACCTCTCCAGACGCCGACCATATTTTCTATACCTATTTTTTCAATATGAGGATAATAGTAAGGGTAAATGTTAGGTGGAAAATGACCTTGAATTAACTGGATTACATGGTCATGAAAGCATAGTGGAAGCCCATATAGTAAATAATGACGATCAATCAATTGATATTCCCCAATATTCTCTAATATATATCCACCAAGCACACCCGTCAAACTCACAAGTATCAAACTCACTAGTTGGAATCCCCAACGTGTTTCTCTACCATACTTCTAAAATTACAATCCCTCTCAACTCCATTTGTCCTATTAGTCATAAATTACAATGCCAATTGTTCTCACTTTTTTATTGATGCAATTGCACTTCTTACTAAATGCAAGAGTGGCATAACTATATCTCCATCTCATATAAGAAATCCTTGACTTTCGTAATTTGATTTTAAATTACATCCATGTCTTTGTGAAAACCTCACTATCTTATGTTAAGGGACTTGGACCAAACCTTCGTGTCTCACACACCAATCATTGATGTTATAGAAATAAGATTTTAAAATGTAAAACTCAAGTGAACATATTAATATATAAATGAAAATATATGCATGTATAATGTAAAACCACATATTCAAATAAAGTATAATAAAAACAAAATCCTATTTTAAAATTGGAAGGCTATTCTTATATCTCTTCAACGACTCAAAGAACTTTTTCCAAGCTTTTAAGTATTACGATGACCATATCCCTATTCTTTCACTATAATTTTAAATATAACATTTGTCTAGCTCTAAAACAAATTTGAGAATATAGATGAATGAAGTCGCTTTTGTTAAGTGAGTTTTTAACTAATGATCTCCCGAGTTTCCCACGCACACTTTTTTTCCTTTTTTCCCTCAAACAGTACGAAGACTTATAACGTGGAAGAGAGGTAAAAGCTTAGGGAGAAACACGTGTTGGTCTTCTTTGTGCATGGGGTGTCCACACATGAACGGGCGTCATTAAAAACGCATTGGTTTCATTCTTGCTAGATTTTGTTGTTGGCTTGGCTCTGCGTTCTGGTTGAGCCAGATAGCATAAAGCTTCCATGGAAGCAATGTTGCTTCATGCCAAGTAAGTATTTCAATTTTTTAAACCCTGAGCTTTTTCTTTTCATGCTTTTGATTACGGATTACATATCGTCTATTTGGATTTTGAATTCTTCAAAGTTTGTTGAAGCTTTTGTTTGCTTTTTTTGTTTTCAGATCATCCATCTTGCACCTTCAATGGATAACTGTTGACTAATGCTATCAACATGCAGTCGACGGATACCGATTGGACCATATCACTAACGGAAACGCAACAATTGGGATCCAGATTGAAAGAATTCAAAGGTATTAAAAATGAGAAATTGATTGCAAAAGATTGCAATGGTAGGTACATTTACATGTACAATTTTCCCTCTGAATTCAATGAATTTATTTTGAGAGAATACGAGGAATTGAGCATGTGGATGAATATGTGTGTGGATCTGCATATCACCAACTCAGGGTTTTGGCAGCCATTATTAAAGTGGGGGATGTTCGGCTGCTCCAAGGCAGGTTCTGAGGCTGCAGTATCATCATGATAGTTCCACATTGTGAATTGCTAAAATGCCAAAAAGGCCTGAGCATCTGCAACGAGCCTGAGGAGGTCATAAGACTCTTCACCAACTTCATAACATTTATGTCTTTTTCATTCTATTATCTGATTATATCTGGCATGGTTTTATCAAACTTTTCAAAGAAAAGTGTCAAGTATTTGAGTGCTAAATACGAGTTAAACACTAATTACAGTATTATGGGAGATTTTGAAAATCTGTTGCATATGGGAGATCTAATAGATGTATCGTAGGTTCTCAACGAATAATTTTAAGAATGAAATTGGATCACAACAAAAATCATAGAGTCTATATGGGCTTGAACTATATAAAAAGTAAGTTTAAGCTCATGCTGAAGAGATTGTTGACCCTCAACTACTAACCTACAGTTGTAAAGGATACACATTGTTAGCACAGTTTTTTGTTCCACAAGGTTGGAAGAGTTTTAGGACAAGAAAATGAGGAAGGCATTTTGTTACAGGTTTATTGAAATGATGAAACATGAAGAAGCAACAGCTTGTTCTTCATCGTAGTTATCATCATCAAGTTTAGATAGGGCCGTTTGAATTTCGGAATCAAACACGGAGTCAACGCAGGACAATTCCTCTAAAATTTGAATACACAAAACTTTGTCCAAAGTCTGGCTTCCAGGTTTTCTATTGGTTTGGAGACTCGGAAGGTGAAATTCACTGTTCTAAATAGACGAGTGTCACACGGTACTGTTCCTGCATGAACATGAGAGTTGTATAGATCACTATCACAATAGTTATGCTGCTGAGTTTGGTTAACTGGTCTTGGGGTCCAGGCATTGGGCTCGACAGATCAACAGGGAGTTTGCATGCCACTGAAAGTTGCGTGAGGGATGTTGCATTTATAGGGAAGAATCTGTAGGGAAACCATATTCTCCTGTGCCGAAGAACCATATTCTTTTTCTTAACCTTTATAAGGATTTATATGAGTCTTCATTTCTATTGCCGGTGGCTTCGACACCAACCCCTAAACTACACGTTTGACACTAAACCTATACGAAAGTCATTTCCCAAGCTACAAAGATCAACATAAGATGCCACACAAGAACCATCAATGATTTTGTAACACTTTTCTCACCTTCGGCCTCGGGGACAACACTTATCTTGAATAGGGAGGGCATGTTAGGGTCCTACCCTAATCTTCCTACTTTAGGCTACCTAGGAGTTAGTCAATTAATGTATGCAACCATATTCTTTAATTAAGGCACATTAGATTGTAGGGGATATATATTTAATATAAATATGTTCTCTTTGATAAATAAGGTCGACCAATTAGTTGGTACTTGTTAATTATAGGCCCACAAGTAGCTAGGGATTTTATATTAAGAATATATTTCAAAATCTAGGAGGCTATGACATGTTTCATCAATTACTGTTGTATTTGGGTCCTTGCTCAATAGAAGGTATCCATACCTCAAGTGGAAAATGAATATTTTTTTCTTTCTTCTGATAAATAATTGATACAAAGTTATATTTCACATATTGCATCTTATTTGTCTGTTGTATATTGTTCTATGCATCCCTAATCTATGTATACCTAGTTTGTGCTTCAAGCTCAAGGGTTAAGGAACACTACATAATTTCATGCATGTGCAACAAGTTAAGCTTACTTAGTTTACATCGCTTTATTTCCCTTATTTTATGGAGATATTCATGGCATGCACAACTTTTGTTTATGTTTCCCTAATCCATAAAAGCAAATTCACTATAATTGTATTGCATCAATTTTTGTCTCATTGAGAGAAATGGAGTTTAGTTAATGGGGTTAAGTGATAACTATTGCATAAATTTGTTTGTTCATTATGATTTATGTACTTTTCTTTAGACTCTAGATCTTGGGTGATTTTATAGCCACAACTATAAGGGATTTGTGGCCATTGTGAATTTTGTAAAGCAACTACAATAGATCTACAACAATATATCTATATCTATTGTGAATTATGTTCTATAGCTACAACTACAACAAATATGCAGACATAGTAAACTATTATGCAACCTATATTTTGTGGCCAAAGCTAATTTGGTTATGTGTCCAATCTTATATCTTTTTTGTATTTTTAACACTTAAGTAGAGAAAATAAAAATAATATAACATACCATTCAAATACTTTAACTACCGTGACATATGAAATAGACTACAACAAGACACACGCAATGGAGCATAACAAATTACCTTAGAAACCCATATGGGAAAAATGACATTTAATAAAGGATCACACATTTTGTCTTATTATATTATGGAGATTACAATATACACTACAAGTTTTCCCAAGCTTATTGTGAAGATGTGAGACTCGACCCTACAGTTTTCTATAGTCCTCTACAATATGCTTATGTTTCTCCACTCTATTAGCACCTCCTCCACACTCTTGTTCAAATTATCGAACAATCGAAGACTAGAAAAAAAGTGAACCATTTTCCCTCCTTTTTCTATGATTTTGATAGCTCAAATTAGGGTTAGGGTTCGATTTAGGGTTTCAAAACCCTCTTGAACCTTGCTAATGAAACAACTTTCTCATGCAAAATTTATTTTAGGTGCAAGATAGCTCAATGGAAATATCTCAAAGAGAAGAACAATCTTTTTTTAGTCTTGTAATCCCCATTGTAAATCTAAACTCTCACATAGCCCAAAAACAATTTTTAGGGCCTAAAAAAAGTCAAAAGTTAATATCCTTAAATTTGACAAAATCAAGACCATCTTTGAGAATCCCAAGCCCTGATATCCCCAATCTATAACATCAAGAAATTCATATGGTACATACTTAGATCCATTTTGAATGATCCCTCTCCTTTCTTGAAGGATTTCTATCTCCATACTTTTTAGTTTTGTGAAAGATGAGGAAACAATGCCTTGGTTTTCTCCTTGGATTACCATTTGACCTTAATTTGTAGCTAACCCTTCAATCCCACTTGCCAAAGTTGTTGTTGAACCCTTATGATAATTCTCATACTTCTTTTGCATAATTGTATCCTTTGGTAATTCTATCAATGCATATGGTGCCAAATCTTCAATGAAAGCTAAGATTTTCCCATTTTCATTGAGAAAGAATGGTTTGTAGAATTTTGGATTCTCTACATTTATCATTGAGTAAATGGGCATATAAGGTGTACAACCAAGTATGTAAGCATTGTTGCTTATCTTCTTTAATATTTTGAAAGGGTTATATCTTAGTGGTTTAATTTTATTCCTTGGCCCCTATATCCTTTTGTTATTAAGGTGTAACCGCTCCCCTTCTCAGTTCACTTCCATCAATCATCTCCCATGCCCTAGCCCACGCGCCCTCCCCCTCTCCATCGTCCAATCAGGCCCACGGAGCCACGAGGGGGCCCTTGGCTGCAAGCAAGCCTTACCTCCATCCTCTATTTAGAGGCTCAGTCTCATGCACGCTGGGCCTGGTCGGTTTTTCTGGATCTGGACTGTTATCGATGAAGTTCGAACCGGTACGTATAGGCAGCTCCTTCACCTAGAGCAGCTCATCAGTGGTAAAGAAGATGACGCCAACAACTTTGCTCGTGAGCATTACACCGGTAAGTCAATATCGCTGTTTCTTAAGCATTTTCAGCTCATCTTGATTCCTTAAACCAACAGTTCATTAAGTCATACTCAATTTTTTCTTCTACAGTTGGTAAGGAAATAGTGGATCTGTGCTTGGATCGAATCCGGAAGCTGGCAGATAACTGCACAGGCCTGCAAGGTTTCCTGGTCTTTCACGCTGTGGGAGGTGGCACCGGATCTGGCCCGGGGTCTCTTCTGTTGGAGAGACTCTCTGTTGATTATGGAAAGAAATCCAAGCTTATAAAAGTAGCCATCTACCCGTTCTCTATTCACTGCCTTGCGTTTGCATTGCTTTGCTTCTGTCATTTCTCTGTTCTTTCTTTTTCTTTTTGTTTCCATTGTTCGTTCGCGTTCAGAGCTGGCGAAGACGAAGAATATATTGAGCTCGTCGACTGTACTGGAGGAGAATAACAAAAGGATGGTAAGGTGGCTCTATGAGGCGCTGGGGACGGGAGATGCAAACACTGTGCAGAGGATCTTGGTTCTCGACTTGGACTGGCGGTTCCATGGCCCCCCCTCCTGCCAGCACTTGATGCCTCTGCTCACCGGCCGCTCCACACACACTCATTTTGCCTTCGTCCCCGATTACATCACTGCGCTCAGTCACAACCTGGTGGTGGCGGAAGGTCGCGAGGACGAATCCACGTACTGGGTTCACGTCTGGACTCTGGAGAATGCAGGCTGCAGAATCACTCAGCTGACACTTCCCTTGTCGTAACGGAGTTCAACCCGCCCTCTTTCGCGGCTTCATCGTCTTCCACGCTGGCAGGGCAGGGGCCGATGCAGCGGTGTTTGTACCTGTGTAGCAGAGCTCTTCTCTCGTATTGATCACAAGTTTGATCTCATGTACGCTAAGCGTGCCTTCGTGCACTGGTACGTTGGTGAGGGTATGGAAGAAGGAGAGTTCTCGGAGGCCTATGAGGACTTGGCTGCTCTGGAGAAAGATTATGAAGAGGTCGGAGCAGAGTCTGCTGAGGGCGGGGCCGAGGGCGGGGGCGGTGGAGCAGTGCTGGAACGGGGGCGGTTATGGTGGAGCAGTGCTGGAATGGAGGCGGCGGTGGTGGGGACCCCACATAAAATTTACAATTAAACCTCGCACAAACCATCTACGTGGCAGAATTCCATTTGCTTTATGAGCGAGGAATCTAGCTAGCGAGGAAGCGGGAATCTAGTTGACTGAATCTAGCTGACAAACTAGATAACGAGGAATCTAGCTGACATGGAGATTATCCTTCTTTATGGTAAAACGCCTATAGCATAAAAATACAATAAACGCTTATGGCATAAAAATACAATAAAGTGGGTCATTGATCAATTTAGACCAAGTCACCCAAAAGAGAAAATGATAAAGAACAAAATATAAAAATATAAAAGTACATATAGTATATCTTTAGAGAAAATCATCCCTTGAATTTGTTGTAGTTGAAGTACAACCCTTTAAATGAAGGATGAAATGATTCTTTGGTTATATATATATATAATGTGGGTAAGTTGATCAAGTTTGATCACGTCTTCAATAAAATACATTAAATTGGGTCTTTTTGATCAATTTAGACTAAGTCACCAAACATAGAAAATGATAAAGTACAAATATAGTATATCTTTAGATAAAATCATCCCCTGATTTTGTGGTAGTTGAGGTACAAGCCTTTGAATGAAGGATGAAATGATCCTTTGGTCTAATATAGTCGAGGTATTTGTATAGACCCATGTCCTTGATAAAAAGAAAGTGCTTTAACTAGTGGTAGAATGTTCTATCAAATAGAAGAGGTTCCTGAATAAAAATTGGTGGAGATTGTTGCCATTCAAAATAAATATTCAAAGAAGCATGCTGAAAACCAAGACGAAGCATTGATGTATGAGAAACAAGATGAACTACACAATCTGTGAGATTTTGAATGAATGGATCTAGAAGATAAATGGAGCAATAATATAGTTAATAATACATATGAGAGAAGAAGAATGTATTAGTGTAACATAATCTTCAATAACTTAACAAAGAGAGCTCATTGAAGATGAGACTTCAATACGATTGCATAGAAATCAAGAGAGAATTCAAGTAAAGATCTAATCTAAGTACTCTCCATTAATCGATTGATGCTCAATAAAATGCATTAACGAATGAATTGTAGAAGTGCTTGACCAATGAGATGCAAGATTACATATAATTGTCAAATGTTCCTTCCTTAGGAAGGTATGCTGACCATGCAAGTGCTATTAAGGTTTAACTAGGCCAATAATTGATAAGTGAGGTGCTTGTGTGCTAGTATTAGACAAGTGGACCCTCCTTAGGAAGCAAACTAGGTCATGCATGTGTAGCTAGGGTTAATTAGTCCTAGAACTATCTCATGAGGTAGTTAACTCAATCATGCATGAGAAATAAGTGTTTAACTAGACATGATGTGAAAGTGGACAATAACTAGACCTAAATAACCAACTAGGGCGCATTAGGGAGTTAACTCAACAAAAATTGGTAAATAAAGTGAACTAATATGCAAGAGCACCTTAATCCCTAGAAAAAGGGGGATAATTGGTTGTAAGGGTTCCTTTGACCCTAAAAAAATGGGTTTGACCTAGAAAGTACACTATTGACACTAAAAATAGGGGGAGAACTCTAGTAGGAGTGCTCTTATCCCCTAGAAATGCGAAAGAGATGTAAAATGAATGTGCATGTACACCATCACAATCAACATAGGGAACACAATGATAGGATGCATTATGCTTCATAGTCAGATGGATGGAAATAAGGAATTCACTAGATTCTTGTTCGATACACGATGATAATATATAGGACTAGGAGTTACTGTGAGTCTTCCTTATTGGGGTTGAAGGATCTCATGACCTAAATGGAACACTACATAGGGGGTGCTAGACTATGAGAACAACTCCAAATGGAGAACAAGATGTATGTCCCTTGTTGGCATGAATACTAGAGAGGATGGTGCAAATAAAACTTCGTAATTGTATCCAACACCATTGGGTCACCATGCAGTGCAAATGTAGAAATATGAGGCCTCATTCTTGTGTTGGAGACGTAAAGAAATGGAAATCATTGTGTTCTTGGGAAATCAAAGGCATAGGATCATACTGCAATTGTGTTCATTGTGAATTTTATGATGTGTAAAGTATGTTGGTTTTGACAATAAAAGAATCAAATGAGATGGAAGTCCATGGAGCATGATGGCGTTTATGAACATAGGAAAGTGGTGTGGACATTGCAAAAAATATCATAAGATAAAATAATCCTTGATTCGAGACTAGTGGTAGTTGGAGAACTTGCGACATGGTATCGAACATGGCCATCACAGTTTTCTATATCTTAATATGAAATTGTTGTTGTTGTTGTGTGAATGCTTGTAGTGGTTGTGGAAAAATCTGCACAATAGTCTGTGTTGACACCAGGTCTAAAGAAAATTGACATTTTTTGATAAAAGGTCCTAAGAAAAAGAATCATCTCTAAAAGGGTTGAAATCAAGATTTTTATATAAAAATACATTATAAAAACCCATGTTTATAAAGTCCGCCAACGAATTTATGGATAGGTTAAGCCCCGGTCAGGTTTCATCGGCGGAGATAGCATAGATCCAAATCAACGGTCTATATTAACCCCGCGTCGCCAAAGTGATCGTCAACAAACGGTGGAGGGTGGTAGCGGACATAATACCACCAAGGCACGTGTCCCACATTCATTCATCCGCGCCTGGAGAGAGTGGTATCGGAAACCACCATAACACCGCGCGGAACCACCCATTTCAGAAAGATGGGAAAGATCTCTTACGTGGCAAGGTGGGACCTAACAGGTGGCGAACAAGGAATGGATTGATAAGACCGTGGCACGTGGCACTATACCTTGCATAGATCGGAAGGCCAATACATGTTTCAATCAAATCAAAGGCCAGCATTTCATCCGCGGCCAGGAACATGCGCACGGAATATAAAGGAGAGCGGTCGCGGAGAATAAACCGCCTTGACAGGTGTCAGCAGATGGTGCATCCGCTCGGGTAGCAAACCGGAGAAGGAAACCACCTTTTCGATCGCGGATACCGCCGGTGCAATAAAGATGGACAAGATCTGACGGTTCAAAATGATGGTTCAAAGATCAATGGTTGAAAATGACCCACGTTCGTAAAAGTGCAAGAAGGTTAAGTTTAAAAGGCTTATATAAAAAGAAAGGGCTCCACATAACGGCATTTTATATGTGTCGTTATCCTGGAGAGCTCCGAAGACTGGTGGAAGCCGGCGATTGCGACAGAAGGCGAAAAGCAAGCACTTACAGGTAGGGTCTGGTGACCTGTCACTCTCTTTAAACGGAAATTTGTTTAAAAGAAGCATCTAGATGGAGACTGTACAAGATATAGACGTTTTTAGGTCGAAAGATGCCCTAGAAGACCGAGATGAAGACGTTTTCGATACCCTTCTTAGGTTTCCAGTCTCCTATGTAAAAGAGAAGTTATCTGAGCTGTTAAAAGAGGGTATAGACCCGCATAGAGTTCACCAGTCGTCTCTAATAGCTTTTTGCCCTGACCAATTTCCTGTTTTCCCAGAATTCGTCTCCTGGTGTGTTGAAAACTATTCACAGGAAGAAAAAGTTGTTTTAAACAGTCAGAAAACTAGAGCCATCTGCAAAATTGAGCCAGCCGAAGTGTTTAGAGCCCTAGAAATAGATTTGCCCCGAACCCTCGACCCTGAAGTTTTTTCTGAGGTATCAATTATTGAAAATTTTCACCATGCCTCTCAGAGTGATAGAGAAGTGTTTCTGTCGACGTGTCTCAGACCAGAAACTAGCCTTTCTGAACTCCCTTATCCTTTAGATATCAACCTGTTTAATGTAAATACCCAGTTGGTCTTGACACTGTTGGCCGTAGTTTTAGGGTTAGATTCGGATTTGTATGTAACTGAGTTTCAATTGAGTTTATTGTACATAATAAGTATAGTCCAGTCGGGAATTGACGAAAGTCAAATTCCCCGACTAAATTTTGAAGCTTTCATAGCCGAAAGGATACATGACCAGATGGTCAATTTTTCCACACACAGACATTTCAGGTTTCAAGCATTTTTAATGAAAATGATTATGGTATCCAGCCAGGAAGAATTACAGTTCCCAGAGATTGTTTTTGCAACTCCACTGGAAAACAATATTTTCAATTTCATCAATTACATGCTCTCAACGATATTTAAGATGATTTTCGGAAAAAGTCTGCCTAGGGTATTGCCAGAAATGCAAGTATCAATGCAACTGAATACAGAGTATGCTACAGGAGACTGGTTTTTATCAAAAGATAGTACAGTGGTCAGATTGTATGGGTTCAAGCATAAACCCTATGTGCTACCAGCGTTCCTCACCTTGAGGATTTTTGCCTTGGAGTTTTTAAGACAGAAATTGATTGTAGAAGATAACAATTTTTTGGTCCACAGACAAGCAACGGACATTAAGTACCCTTTCACATTAGGTCCGTTTACAATAAAGAATAAGAACGCTGCTATATATATAGAGAAATTGTTAAAAGATATGAATTTCGAGACAGATGCAGCATTGGAATATGACCCATTAAATATCATATCCAAAAGAAGAATTGAACATCGTATTAAGCCTCTGAATCATCAAATTGTTGAAGGGATGGCAGACAGAGCCAACTGGCTCGAATACAAAGAAGAAATTATCCCAGACAAGTCCGACATAGAAAGGTCATTGGAAGAAGCAATGGCAGAAACAGAAAGCGAAATCAATACTGCATTAGTAGGGTCCAAAAGACCTATACAGGACGTTATGATTATTGATGATGAAGAGAGAGAAAAGGGAAAACGATTGAAAACTGATGAGTCACAGGAATTGGCAACCATTTCAGAAGAAGCAAAAGCTACAGAAAATGAAATACCCGAGGTTACAGTGAAGGAATACAATATTGAAGAGACCTCTGTAGGGGATGATGTAAATAGACCTAAAAATTTCATGGATGTATTTAATGAACATAGTAAAAACAAACAGGAATCTGCGAAACAAACAAGTCTATTGTTTCCAAAGGTCAGAAATATATCAAACAATGAAGTGAGCTTATTCACCAGCAGGAACATCAAAGAAAATTCTTTAAAATTTTCAGTTGTGACAAAAGACAAGATCTCAGAGATGAGTGTAGATTTGTCGAAGATAAATGCCCCTGATAAAATTTTGTTACATAGACAGGCTGGAGAGGTTATATATTCAGACTATTTGGGAGCCACATTGAGAGCAAACAAACTAAAGAATTCAGTAGAATTCAGTAGAAAAATTAATAATCAGTTGAGGCAAGAAAAGGCAGAGAATAAGTCTCGACAACATCAAATTAAGAAGCTGCAAATGGACCTAACTAATAAAGATGGAGCTGCAGCTACCAAACTGCTCCAGGAGAAGGAAGAAATGATTTTAACATTGAGACGAAAGTTAAAAATCCCAGATGCTGTACTCATTCAAGGTGCAGAATTGACTATATTAGAAAAAGAGAAAGAAGAGTTAGCTAACGAAGTCAATGACGTCACAGCTAAATTGTTAAAGCTGTCTGACGAAAAGGACTATTGGGAAAAAGAAAGGTTCATTCTGGAAGAACAGTTGGCAACAGTGAGAAAACAACTAGCAGAGAACAGTCAGCAACAAGTACAGGCAGGCCCAGAAGAAGATAAAAATGGTGTAGATGGGATTTTACAAGCAATGTCACAAATAAGTTTAAAGGATAATGAAATCAAATTATTGAGGCAGAAATACAGAAATTAAAAAGAAGAAAATGAAGCAAAAGAAAAAGAAATAAAAACCTTGCAGGCAAATAATCAGGAATTGATCAGCAATAATAAAGGATTGGCTGCTCATGCAACAGGACAAGCTGCTATGCAGGGATGTAAACATATGGTATGGGACCAGATCATTAAAGAAGTTGAAAAACTTAGGCCGTATCTGGATTATATAAGAGTTAAGGAAAAAGTAGCCAAAGATGCCTTTAACAGTTGCCAGGCAGTCAGGGAAAGCTTAAACAGAAAGCCGAAAGAAATAGCCCAGAGAGCAATTACATTTTTAAACAGTTTATCCGAGGCAGACCTGACGGCCATGAGTATAACAAACAGAATTTCTGTTATCACTTGGGCCAGAAGGATCTTGGGCAAATACTCCCATATCGAAAACATCGAGACCAAAGCAGGAGAAATAAGGAAGGAAGTAATCCAGTTCAAAAAGCAATTTGACAAGTTAGTGACAAGGGATTCCCATCTTTCTGGGACGAAGATAATGAATTAATTCCTCAGAATGATTATAAAAGATTATTGTTTGATATCAGGATGGATCACCGAAAATTCCAGAAGATAGATCACATGCTCACAGGAAAAATCCTAATGGAGAAAATGTCAGGGGAATTTGAAATTTTAAATATGCTGATTTCAACTTGCGCAAACCTTCTTCCTATTTCTTATGCAGGTCATATCGAGATGCGAGTCTTGGTGAAAGAAATGACCAGTTATGACCTACCCACGGCTGACCAGTGGAATTATGTTGAGAAGTACGGAAAGACCAGATATTCTGTTCATACTTAAATGCATTTGAAATTCTTGCCATGTGGCAAAATGATGATATCCAAAAATCTTGCCAAGTGGCAAAAAGACTTTTTATTTTAAATTTGTAATATTATTTGAAAGACAGTTATGGGTTACTCGAAGACAGTTATCTTTAGTTAAATATTTTTAATTATTAGTTAGAAGAAGCAGTTATGTGGAGCTTCTTCTAAAAATTTTGTATAAAAGACAATGGAGGTCATTGTTGAAGGGGTTGGAAAATTTTTGAGAAACAAGTATGTCTTGAAGTTTATTTTTGAAATAAAGGCAGTACAGTGATGATACCTATCTTTTGATACAGAGATTCATGAGTTAATCAGTCTTGCAGTCTGTTATTTTCCTTATCCTTATATGTGCATGTTTATCTCTTCGTTATATCTCCCAGGTGTTTTTCTTCTATATTTAAATGAACATTTGAAATAATTTGAGATTCATACTGGTTATGCCTCATTTTATCTGCATTTAAATATCCATTTTATTCTCCAAAGTTGATAATAGATTTATCCTGGATAGATACCTGTTGTTGATGGAATGTCTTTACTTCTTTCTATGTCGCCTGAAAAATCAAATTGACTGTAACATGATTACCATCTTGCCTCTGTGAAAATCTATGGTGAAATCTCTTGCTGGTTTATTATACTTCTGAAAGCTTTGAATCCATGCCCAATGTTTCTTGTTTACCCTTTTCGACCAGAAAATATCTTTTGAGAAATTTTAAAGAAACCTTTATATATTTTAGCCTTCATATATATATCCTGAGAGAGCCCTCTCTGGTAGAGAAAATGGCTAGTTCTTCTACCTAAAGCTTGGTTTGAAATAGGTTACCTTAGGTCTTATTTTCTTACAACCGGAATAAAATCTAAGTGCTAACATTTTGGCGCCGTTGCCGGGGAACGAAAGTGAAATTTTCCCTGGGAGAAACGACAAAGAAAGCTCAAATTTCTTGGGCAAGGAAGTTTGAAACAAGTTGGTTGTAGATATTGCCCTGGCGACTTCACTTGTGACAGTTTTTAGAAGTTTTGAGATTAAGTTGAGAAAGACATTGTGGCTACAAGAAGGAATCCCGGTTCGCAGTTCTTTTCGGGCGTAGATAATCCAGAAAAACTCCTCAAGACGGAGAAAATCAAAGGCAAGACGAAAGAAGGTATTTCCCAGTTTTCAAATATATGTCCTTCTTTGCAAGAACATTTGTCTGAGGAAGAAAATATTGGTTCTAGTGAAAAAATTTTGTTTAGAACTAAGTCAGATTCTGATTTGAGAGAAACAAAAGTTGATCCACAAAGTTTGTGGGACTATTCTTTAAAATCTGTTTGGGAAATTTACAAAGGTCTGAGAGGAAAGCACCTGAAATATCCAAAGCCCAAAGAATACCTGTACCGGGTAATAGACAACAGGCGACTGTAGTTGCACCTTATAACCCACCACCCATGGCTGCCAGATTTGCTCCTTTGGTTTTGCCAGCAGTTTTACATGATTTGCCTCAAAATTATGCACAGAGGATCTTTACTTTTGATAATGAGGGAAATTATACAGCACAGCAACATGTTGATAATTTCAGCGATTTTATTGATTTAGAAGAAGTAGATTTTGATGATGCTAAAATGAGGTTGTTTGCTCAAAGTTTGAGAGGTGAAGTGAAAAAATGGTTTAGAGCTTTGGCAGCTGGATCTATTGCAAATTATGTGCCTTTACAACCCTTTTTATTGAAAGATGGGAAGATCAGAAGAATCCTTCACAGGTATTGACCCAATACAACAATTTGAAAAAGGGAGGGTTTGAGTCAGTTCAGGAGTTTTCTGCCAGATTTATGAAAGTCTACAATTCAATCCCTACAGATATAAAACCTCCAGTAGGAGCAGCCAAGTTACATTATGCTGATGCTTTTGAAGGTGATTTTTCATGCACATTAAGAGAAAGAAGATCTACTACTTTGGCAATAATGATGAAAGATGCAGTAGAAGTTGAGGCTAATATGATGGCTTCTGGAAAAATGAGACATAGAGATATGGATAGAAAGAAATTAGAGAAGATAATCAAAATGTGGCTTCTTCTTCTGCCTCTTCTTCCTCTACTGATATAAAGTTTGAAGCGATGATGAAAACTATGGAAAAATTGCTAGAAAGATTAGTAGTGGACAATAAAACTCCAAATAAAGAACCAGCCGAACCTCAAATCAGAAACCCTAACTTCAGGAGACCTTTTGTTCCAGCTGTAAGACCGAGAGGACAGCCAAACCCAAGGAATGCAGAAGACGATCAGATCCGACCTCCTTTTCCTGAAAATTATATTGCTGGAGAAGCTGAAGCCGAAATGCCTGAAGGGGATATTCATCATTGTGGTAGTTCTGATCCAGAAGTATATTTGACTAAACAAGAACATGATATGTTCATGGCAGAAGGAGAATGTTGTAGTTTGGAGATAGGAAGTGATCAATACCAGATTGGTTATCAAAACGCCATAAATGATCTTCAAAGAAAGATGAATCTGAGGAACCGAGATGTTGTAATTGACAAAGGGAAAGAACCAATAGGCAAGTCAAAAAGAAATGCTGATAAAGCTTCTACAAGTCAGTCTGAACCACAAACTAAAAGAAAAGAAAATGAAGATGTACCCAAGGTAATTCCAGACATCAAGAAAGATTCAATGAAAGAAAGTGATAAAAATTTGGTTCCTTTCAACATACAGAATGAAATGTCAAAAGTCAAGATTTCAGTACCCTTTAATGAAATACTGAAGAACAAGGAATACAAGGAGCAAATTTTCAAGATGATGCAGGTAGAAACTCGGGTGGAAGTAGACACTTTGGAGTTAGATGATGATAATCCTAATATCTGTTTAGGATCAAGAATGGAAGACAATAGTTTGGAAGAAGTTTCTCCTTTCTATGTGAATTTGGATATTCATGATAAAGTGGTACATAACTGTATGTTGGACTCCGGAGCTTCTCATAATTTGATGCCCAAACTTGTAGTAGATTCTCTAGGATTGGAGATCACAAGACCATATGATGACTTATTTTCTTTTGATTCAAGGAAAGTTAAATGTTTAGGGTTGATTAAAGATTTGACAGTCAATCTCAGTAAAATACCAGCCAAAGGTATTCTCATGGATGTGGTGGTTGCTGATATCCCTGCAAAGTTTGGTATGTTATTATCCAGGTCGTGGGCTTCAAAGTTAAAGGGAACTCTACAAATGGATATGTCTTTCGCTACTATTCCAGTGTTGGGGGTACACAGAAGATTGTATACTGAAAAGAGAGCTTCTTATTTGGTAAGTGATCTAAAAGAACCTGAGAAACATGCCATTTATGCTTTAGACACCGATTTGGGGTCTTGCATTTTGTACAATGATGTGGAATCTAAAGAAAAGATTGATTTAATTGAACCTAAAGAAAATAAGGAGGAAAAATTGTTAAGAGAAAAAATCAGAAAAGAAGGTACTTGGACCATGCACTTTGATGGAGCTAGAAGCAGGGAAGGAGCTGGAGCAGGAGTATGGATAATTACTCCTGACAGAGATTTTCTAATGTTTTCTTACCAATTGAATTTTGAGTGTACCAATAATGTTGCAGAGTATGAAGCCTTAATTCTGGGATTGAATGTGTTGAAGGATTTGAAAGCAAAAAAGATTGAGGTATTCGGAGATTCTGAATTGGTTATAAATCAAGTAAAAGCTATTTATCAGACCAAACACCCTAAAATGAGGTCCTATAGGAATGAAGTGTGGGATTTACTGGAAAACTTCTTTGATGAACACGATGTTATCTCAATTCCCCGAGTCAGCAACACTGTAGCAGATTCTTTAGCCACTGCAGGAGCTGCATTCAAAACTCCCGTCTTTTCTAAAAAAGAATATAATATCGAAGTCATACATAGACCATCTATTCCAGACAATGTCAAGCATTGGCAGGTCTTTGAAGATGACCAACAGATCAAACGCTTTTTGGAAATGACAGATGAGTTCCACTACAGATCTATTGACGCAGAAGATGATGAGATGGGTCCAGACGAAGTGGATTCTCCGGAGGAAGCCGAAAAATTCAAACAGAGGATCGGAGGTAAGGATATTATTCAACTGAAGAATAATGTTATCCCTAGAGGTTTAATTCCTTTAGAAAAGTTATTTGATAAAAATGATGTAGTAAAGAATCCAAAGATTGAACCAAAGCCTGAAGATGTGAAGGATTATAATCTGGGTTCTGAAAAAGATCCTAAATTAGTAAAACTTTCAAAGAAGTTACCAAGAAAAGAAGAAGATAAAAGTGTGGAAGTAATGAAAAGGTTTTCAGATGTTTTTGCTTGGAGCTATGAGGATTTAAAGGAATATGATATTTCTGTTATACAACATACAATTCCAATTAAACCAGGTGAAAAGCCTTTTAAGCAAAAGTTGAGAAGAATAAATCCCAAGCTACTGCCAGTGATAGAAAAAGAGGTGAGGAAGTTGTTTGATGCTAAGATAATTGTGTCTCTGAGGTTTTCCAAGTGGTTAGCAAATTTAGTACCTGTGAGGAAAAAGAATGGAGAAATAAGGCTGTGTGTGGATTTTAGAAACTTGAACAGAGCTTCGTTGAAAGATAATTATCCACTCCCTAAAATGGATCAGGTTTTACAACAAGTTGTGGGAGCTGAGAGAATTTCCATGCTAGATGGTTTTTCAGGTTATAATCAAATCAAAGTTCACCCGGAAGATCAAGAAAAAACTGCTTTTACTACACCTTGGGGAACGTTTATGTACGCCAAAATGCCATTTGGCCTAATGAATGCAGGAGCAACATTTCAGAGAGCTATGGATATTGCATTTGCAGACGAAAGGGACAAAATTGTGGTGGTATACATGGATGATATCACTGTTTATTCAAAGAACGCTGCTGATCACTGGAAACATTTGGAAAGAGTCTTCATAAAATGTAGAAGGTTTGGAATTTCATTAAATCCAAAGAAATCGCATTTCTGCATGGAAGAAGGAAGGTTATTGGGACACATCATATCCAAAGAAGGAATCAAGATTGATCCAGAGAGAGTATCTGCAATACAAAAGGTGGGAATTCCTAGAAGTAAGAAAGAGATTCAATCATTCATAGGAAGGGTAAATTGGTTGAGGAGGTTCATTCCTAGTTTTGCTGAAATTTTGAGAAATATAACTGAAATGTTGAGAAAAGATAGAGAAATTAAATGGAATGAAGAAGCAAGAAAATCCTTTGACAACATCAAGAAAGCATTGACCGAAGCACCGGTATTAATTAGTCCAGATTATACAAGGGATTTCATTATGTTCACATATGCATCGGAACACACAGTGGCTGGAGTATTGTTGCAGAAAAATCAAGAAGGTATAGAACAACCTATTGCATTTTTTAGTAAAATTCTGAGAGATGCAGAATTAAAATACAACATCATGGAAAAACAAGCTTATGCTTTAGTGAAAGCATTGAAGGATTTCAGAATATATATTTTGCATTCTCATACAATAGCGCATGTTCCATCATCAGCAGTGAAAGACATTCTTACACAACCAGATCCTGAAGGGAAAAGAGCAAAATGGATAGCAGTATTGCTAGAATATGACCTGGACATTAAACCCACCAAATTAATAAAAGGTCAAGGTTTAGCTAAGCTGATGACAGAAACAAATTTGGATTCCCTCAGTATAAATTTTATGGCTGAAACTTCATCCGAGAATGTTCCAAAGTCACCAATAATTGAAGATTTTTCTTTATCTCCCTGGTACTCAGATATTGTATATGTCTTACAGAATCTCCAAGCACCTGTAGACATGGAAAAAACAAGGGCCAGGTCAGTAAAACTGAAAGCTGCAAAGTTTTGCATATTAGATGGGAATTTGTTTTGGAAAGATCCAGGAGGAATATTGTTAAATTGTCTTTTAGAGAATGAGGCACAGCATATTATGATAGAATTTCATAAAGGTATGTGTGGAGGACATCATTCATGGAAGGCTACAGTGAACAAAATTCTTAGAGCTGGTTTTTACTGGCCTAGCATGTATTCCGATGTGTATAAAGAAATAACAAAATGTCATGAATGTCAAATTTTTGATGGAAAAAGAGAATTATTACCATTTCCATTGAAACCCATCTCAGTTGAAGCACCGTTCCAACAGTGGGGGTTAGATTTTATTGGTGAAATTAACCCGAATTCTTCAGGACAACACAGGTGGATTTTGACTGCTACTGATTACTTCACAAAATGGATTGAGGCCATACCAACCAGAAATGCTACAGAGACGGTGATTATGAACTTTTTGGAAGAAAATATTTTGTCCAGGTTTGGTTGCCCTAAAAGGATAGTGACAGATAATGCCCCAGCGTTCAAATAAAAAAAGATGATAAATTTCTGTCATAAATATCACATACATCTGAATCATTCAACAGCTTATTATCCACAAGGAAATGGATTAGCCGAATCTTCAAATAAAAGTTTGGTGAGAATCATAAAGAAGTTGTTAGAAGATAATAAGAGGGCTTGGCACACCAAACTTAAATATGCTCTATGGGCAGACAGAATCAGTACAAAAAGAGCAATAGGCACTTCCCCTTTCCAGTTGGTATATGGTACAGAAGTAGTTTTTCCTGTTTCTTTAGGATTGCCAGTCATGAAATTGTTACAAGAAGTCGATGAAGAACCAAATCATATGCAAAGAAGAATAAATCAAATGATAGAATTACATGAAGTCAGAGAGAAGGCATATAACAAGACCCAAATACATCAAGAAAAAATGAAAAAGACTTTTGACAGAAAAGTTAAGGAAAGTGATTTTCAAATAAATGATTTGGTTTTGAAATGGGATTCCAGGAAAGAGGAGCACCATGGAAAGTTTGAACATTTATGGAAAGGTCCATATATTATTGCAGGATGCCAAGGAGAAAATGCTTTTATCTTAAAAAATTGCAATGGAGAATTTTATCCTGGAGGGCCAGTAAATGGGAGGCACCTCAAACATTATTTGTCCTAAAAAATGGAAGTGAAGGAAAGTTCCTGTACAGTGTAAATATTTCAAAAAAAAAAAAAAAAAAAAAAAAAAAAATTTGGCCCAATGGATCAGGCACTTGGTCTACGATGTTCTTTGCTACCTCGCAGGGAGGATAGCATCCCCAGTTGGAGCCAGTTGTTGACACCAGGTCTAAAGAAAATTGACATTTTTTGATAAAAGGTCCTAAGAAAAAGAATCATCTCTAAAAGGGTTGAAATCAAGATTTTTATATAAAAATACATTATAAAAACCCATGTTTATAAAGTCCGCCAACGAATTTATGGATAGGTTAAGCCCCGGTCAGGTTTCGTCGGCGGAGATAGCATAGATCCAAATCAACGGTCTATATTAACCCCGCGTCGCCAAAGTGATCGTCAACAAACGGTGGAGGGTGGTAGCGGACATAATACCACCAAGGCACGTGTCCCACATTCATTCATCCGCGCCTGGAGAGAGTGGTATCGGAAACCACCATAACACCGCGCGGAACCACCCATTTCAGAAAGATGGGAAAGATCTCTTACGTGGCAAGGTGGGACCTAACAGGTGGCGAACAAGGAATGGATTGATAAGACCGTGGCACGTGGCACTATACCTTGCATAGATCGGAAGGCCAATACATGTTTCAATCAAATCAAAGGCCAGCATTTCATCCGCGGCCAGGAACATGCGCACGGAATATAAAGGAGAGCGGTCGCGGAGAATAAACCGCCTTGACAGGTGTCAGCAGATGGTGCATCCGCTCGGGTAGCAAACCGGAGAAGGAAACCACCTTTTCGATCGCGGATACCGCCGGTGCAATAAAGATGGACAAGATCTGACGGTTCAAAATGATGGTTCAAAGATCAATGGTTGAAAATGACCCACGTTCGTAAAAGTGCAAGAAGGTTAAGTTTAAAAGGCTTATATAAAAAGAAAGGGCTCCACATAACGGCATTTTATATGTGTCGTTATCCTGGAGAGCTCCGAAGACTGGTGGAAGCCGGCGATTGCGACAGAAGGCGAAAAGCAAGCACTTACAGGTAGGGTCTGGTGACCTGTCACTCTCTTTAAACGGAAATTTGTTTAAAAGAAGCATCTAGATGGAGACTGTACAAGATATAGACGTTTTTAGGTCGAAAGATGCCCTAGAAGACCGAGATGAAGACGTTTTCGATACCCTTCTTAGGTTTCCAGTCTCCTATGTAAAAGAGAAGTTATCTGAGCTGTTAAAAGAGGGTATAGACCCGCATAGAGTTCACCAGTCGTCTCTAATAGCTTTTTGCCCTGACCAATTTCCTGTTTTCCCAGAATTCGTCTCCTGGTGTGTTGAAAACTATTCACAGGAAGAAAAAGTTGTTTTAAACAGTCAGAAAACTAGAGCCATCTGCAAAATTGAGCCAGCCGAAGTGTTTAGAGCCCTAGAAATAGATTTGCCCCGAACCCTCGACCCTGAAGTTTTTTCTGAGGTATCAATTATTGAAAATTTTCACCATGCCTCTCAGAGTGATAGAGAAGTGTTTCTGTCGACGTGTCTCAGACCAGAAACTAGCCTTTCTGAACTCCCTTATCCTTTAGATATCAACCTGTTTAATGTAAATACCCAGTTGGTCTTGACACTGTTGGCCGTAGTTTTAGGGTTAGATTCGGATTTGTATGTAACTGAGTTTCAATTGAGTTTATTGTACAGAATAAGTATAGTCCAGTCGGGAATTGATGAAAGTCAAATTCCCCGACTAAATTTTGAAGCTTTCATAGCCGAAAGGATACATGACCAGATGGTCAATTTTTCCACACACAGACATTTCAGGTTTCAAGCATTTTTAATGAAAATGATTATGGTATCCATCCAGGAAGAATTACAGTTCCCAGAGATTGTTTTTGCAACTCCACTGGAAAACAATATTTTCAATTTCATCAATTACATGCTCTCAACGATATTTAAGATGATTTTCGGAAAAAGTCTGCCTAGGGTATTGCCAGAAATGCAAGTATCAATGCAACTGAATACAGAGTATGCTACAGGAGATTGGTTTTTATCAAAAGATAGTACAGTGGTCAGATTGTATGGGTTCAAGCATAAACCCTATGTGCTACCAGCGTTCCTCACCTTGAGGATTTTTGCCTTGGAGTTTTTAAGACAGAAATTGATTGTAGAAGATAACAATTTTTTGGTCCACAGACAAGCAACGGACATTAAGTACCCTTTCACATTAGGTCCGTTTACAATAAAGAATAAGAACGCTGCTATATATATAGAGAAATTGTTAAAAGATATGAATTTCGAGACAGATGCAGCATTGGAATATGACCCATTAAATATCATATCCAAAAGAAGAATTGAACATCGTATTAAGCCTCTGAATCATCAAATTGTTGAAGGGATGGAAGACAGAGCCAACTGGCTCGAATACAAAGAAGAAATTATCCCAGACAAGTCCGACATAGAAAGGTCATTGGAAGAAGCAATGGCAGAAACAGAAAGCGAAATCAATACTGCATTAGTAGGGTCCAAAAGACCTATACAGGACGTTATGATTATTGATGATGAAGAGAGAGAAAAGGGAAAACGATTGAAAACTGATGAGTCACAGGAATTGGCAACCATTTCAGAAGAAGCAAAAGCTACAGAAAATGAAATACCCGAGGTTACAGTGAAGGAATACAATATTGAAGAGACCTCTGTAGGGGATGATGTAAATAGACCTAAAAATTTCATGGATGTATTTAATGAACATAGTAAAAACAAACAGAAATCTGCGAAACAAACAAGTCTATTGTTTCCAAAGGTCAGAAATATATCAAACAATGAAGTGAGCTTATTCACCAGCAGGAACATCAAAGAAAATTCTTTAAAATTTTCAGTTGTGACAAAAGACAAGATCTCAGAGATGAGTGTAGATTTGTCGAAGATAAATGCCCCTGATAAAATTTTGTTACATAGACAGGCTGGAGAGGTTATATATTCAGACTATTTGGGAGCCACATTGAGAGCAAACAAACTAAAGAATTCAGTAGAAAAATTAAATAATCAGTTGAGGCAAGAAAAGGCAGAGAATAAGTCTCGACAACATCAAATTAAGAAGCTGCAAATGGACCTAACTAATAAAGATGGAGCTGCAGCTACCAAACTGCTCCAGGAGAAGGAAGAAATGATTTTAACATTGAGACGAAAGTTAAAAATCCCAGATGCTGTACTCATTCAAGGTGCAGAATTGACTATATTAGAAAAAGAGAAAGAAGAGTTAGCTAACGAAGTCAATGACGTCACAGCTAAATTGTTAAAGCTGTCTGACGAAAAGGACTATTGGGAAAAAGAAAGGTTCATTCTGGAAGAACAGTTGGCAACAGTGAGAAAACAACTAGCAGAGAACAGTCAGCAACAAGTACAGGCAGGCCCAGAAGAAGATAAAAATGGTGTAGATGGGATTTTACAAGCAATGTCACAAATAATTTTAAAGGATAATGAAATCAAATTATTGAAGGCAGAAATACAGAAATTAAAAGAAGAAAATGAAGCAAAAGAAAAAGAAATAAAAACCTTGCAGGCAAATAATCAGGAATTGATCAGCAATAATAAAGGATTGGCTGCTCATGCAACAGGACAAGCTGCTATGCAGGGATGTAAACATATGGTATGGGACCAGATCATTAAAGAAGTTGAAAAACTTAGGCCGTATCTGGATTATATAAGAGTTAAGGAAAAAGTAGCCAAAGATGCCTTTAACAGTTGCCAGGCAGTCAGGGAAAGCTTAAACAGAAAGCCGAAAGAAATAGCCCAGAGAGCAATTACATTTTTAAACAGTTTATCCGAGGCAGACCTGACGGCCATGAGTATAACAAACAGAATTTCTGTTATCACTTGGGCCAGAAGGATCTTGGGCAAATACTCCCATATCGAAAACATCGAGACCAAAGCAGGAGAAATAAGGAAGGAAGTAATCCAGTTCAAAAAGCAATTTGACAAGTTAGTGAACAAGGGATTCCCATCTTTCTGGGACGAAGATAATGAATTAATTCCTCAGAATGATTATAAAAGATTATTGTTTGATATCAGGATGGATCACCGAAAATTCCAGAAGATAGATCACATGCTCACAGGAAAAATCCTAATGGAGAAAATGTCAGGGGAATTTGAAATTTTAAATATGCTGATTTCAACTTGCGCAAACCTTCTTCCTATTTCTTATGCAGGTCATATCGAGATGCGAGTCTTGGTGAAAGAAATGACCAGTTATGACCTACCCACGGCTGACCAGTGGAATTATGTTGAGAAGTACGGAAAGACCAGATATTCTGTTCATACTTAAATGCATTTGAAATTCTTGCCATGTGGCAAAATGATGATATCCAAAAATCTTGCCAAGTGGCAAAAAGACTTTTTATTTTAAATTTGTAATATTATTTGAAAGACAGTTATGGGTTACTCGAAGACAGTTATCTTTAGTTAAATATTTTTAATTATTAGTTAGAAGAAGCAGTTATGTGGAGCTTCTTCTAAAAATTTTGTATAAAAGACAATGGAGGTCATTGTTGAAGGGGTTGGAAAATTTTTGAGAAACAAGTATGTCTTGAAGTTTATTTTTGAAATAAAGGCAGTACAGTGATGATACCTATCTTTTGATACAGAGATTCATGAGTTAATCAGTCTTGCAGTCTGTTATTTTCCTTATCCTTATATGTGCATGTTTATCTTCTTCGTTATATCTCCCATGGTGTTTTTCTTCTATATTTAAATGAACATTTGAAATAATTTGAGATTCATACTGGTTATGCCTCATTTTATCTGCATTTAAATATCCATTTTATTCTCCAAAGTTGATAATAGATTTATCCTGGATAGATACCTGTTGTTGATGGAATGTCTTTACTTCTTTCTATGTCGCCTGAAAAATCAAATTGACTGTAACATGATTACCATCTTGCCTCTGTGAAAATCTATATGGTGAAATCTCTTGCTGGTTTATTATACCTTCTGAAAGCTTTGACTCCATGCCCAATGTTTCTTGTTTACCCTTTTCGACCAGAAAATATCTTTTGAGAAATTTTAAAGAAACCTTTATATATTTTAGCCTTCATATATATATCCTGAGAGAGCCCTCTCTGGTAGAGAAAATGGCTAGTTCTTCTACCTAAAGCTTGGTTTGAAATAGGTTACCTTAGGTCTTATTTTCTTACAACCGGAATAAAATCTAAGTGCTAACATTTTGGCGCCGTTGCCGGGGAACGAAAGTGAAATTTTCCCTGGGAGAAACGACAAAGAAAGCTCAAATTTCTTGGGCAAGGAAGTTTGAAACAAGTTGGTTGTAGATATTGCCCTGGCGACTTCACTTGTGACAGTTTTTAGAAGTTTTGAGATTAAGTTGAGAAAGACATTGTGGCTACAAGAAGGAATCCCGGTTCGCAGTTCTTTTCGGGCGTAGATAATCCAGAAAAACTCCTCAAGACGGAGAAAATCAAAGGCAAGACGAAAGAAGGTATTTCCCAGTTTTCAAATATATTTCCTTCTTTGCAAGAACATTTGTCTGAGGAAGAAAATATTGGTTCTAGTGAAAAAATTTTGTTTAGAACTAAGTCAGATTCTGATTTGAGAGAAACAAAAGTTGATCCACAAAGTTTGTGGGACTATTCTTTAAAATCTGTTTGGGAAAATTTACAAAGGTCTGAGAGGAAAGCACCTGAAATATCCAAAGCCCAAAGAATACCTGTACCGGGTAATAGACAACAGGCGACTGTAGTTGCACCTTATAACCCACCACCCATGGCTGCCAGATTTGCTCCTTTGGTTTTGCCAGCAGTTTTACATGATTTGCCTCAAAATTATGCACAGAGGATCTTTACTTTTGATAATGAGGGAAATTATACAGCACAGCAACATGTTGATAATTTCAGCGATTTTATTGATTTAGAAGAAGTAGATTTTGATGATGCTAAAATGAGGTTGTTTGCTCAAAGTTTGAGAGGTGAAGTGAAAAAATGGTTTAGAGCTTTGGCAGCTGGATCTATTGCAAATTATGATGCCTTTACAACCCTTTTTATTGAAAGATGGGAAGATCAGAAGAATCCTTCACAGGTATTGACCCAATACAACAATTTGAAAAAGGGAGGGTTTGAGTCAGTTCAGGAGTTTTCTGCCAGATTTATGAAAGTCTACAATTCAATCCCTACAGATATAAAACCTCCAGTAGGAGCAGCCAAGTTACATTATGCTGATGCTTTTGAAGGTGATTTTTCATGCACATTAAGAGAAAGAAGATCTACTACTTTGGCAATAATGATGAAAGATGCAGTAGAAGTTGAGGCTAATATGATGGCTTCTGGAAAAATGAGACATAGAGATATGGATAGAAAGAAAATTAGAGAAGATAATCAAAATGTGGCTTCTTCTTCTGCCTCTTCTTCCTCTACTGATATAAAGTTTGAAGCGATGATGAAAACTATGGAAAAATTGCTAGAAAGATTAGTAGTGGACAATAAAACTCCAAATAAAGAACCAGCCGAACCTCAAATCAGAAACCCTAACTTCAGGAGACCTTTTGTTCCAGCTGTAAGACCGAGAGGACAGCCAAACCCAAGGAATGCAGAAGACGATCAGATCCGACCTCCTTTTCCTGAAAATTATATTGCTGGAGAAGCTGAAGCCGAAATGCCTGAAGGGGATATTCATCATTGTGGTAGTTCTGATCCAGAAGTATATTTGACTAAACAAGAACATGATATGTTCATGGCAGAAGGAGAATGTTGTAGTTTGGAGATAGGAAGTGATCAATACCAGATTGGTTATCAAAACGCCATAAATGATCTTCAAAGAAAGATGAATCTGAGGAACCGAGATGTTGTAATTGACAAAGGGAAAGAACCAATAGGCAAGTCAAAAAGAAATGCTGATAAAGCTTCTACAAGTCAGTCTGAACCACAAACTAAAAGAAAAGAAAATGAAGATGTACCCAAGGTAATTCCAGACATCAAGAAAGATTCAATGAAAGAAAGTGATAAAAATTTGGTTCCTTTCAACATACAGAATGAAATGTCAAAAGTCAAGATTTCAGTACCCTTTAATGAAATACTGAAGAACAAGGAATACAAGGAGCAAATTTTCAAGATGATGCAGGTAGAAACTCGGGTGGAAGTAGACACTTTGGAGTTAGATGATGATAATCCTAATATCTGTTTAGGATCAAGAATGGAAGACAATAGTTTGGAAGAAGTTTCTCCTTTCTATGTGAATTTGGATATTCATGATAAAGTGGTACATAACTGTATGTTGGACTCCGGAGCTTCTCATAATTTGATGCCCAAACTTGTAGTAGATTCTCTAGGATTGGAGATCACAAGACCATATGATGACTTATTTTCTTTTGATTCAAGGAAAGTTAAATGTTTAGGGTTGATTAAAGATTTGACAGTCAATCTCAGTAAAATACCAGCCAAAGGTATTCTCATGGATGTGGTGGTTGCTGATATCCCTGCAAAGTTTGGTATGTTATTATCCAGGTCGTGGGATTCAAAGTTAAAGGGAACTCTACAAATGGATATGTCTTTCGCTACTATTCCAGTGTTGGGGGTACACAGAAGATTGTATACTGAAAAGAGAGCTTCTTATTTGGTAAGTGATCTAAAAGAACCTGAGAAACATGCCATTTATGCTTTAGACACCGATTTGGGGTCTTGCATTTTGTACAATGATGTGGAATCTAAAGAAAAGATTGATTTAATTGAACCTAAAGAAAATAAGGAGGAAAAATTGTTAAGAGAAAAAATCAGAAAAGAAGGTACTTGGACCATGCACTTTGATGGAGCTAGAAGCAGGGAAGGAGCTGGAGCAGGAGTATGGATAATTACTCCTGACAGAGATTTTCTAATGTTTTCTTACCAATTGAATTTTGAGTGTACCAATAATGTTGCAGAGTATGAAGCCTTAATTCTGGGATTGAATGTGTTGAAGGATTTGAAAGCAAAAAAGATTGAGGTATTCGGAGATTCTGAATTGGTTATAAATCAAGTAAAAGCTATTTATCAGACCAAACACCCTAAAATGAGGTCCTATAGGAATGAAGTGTGGGATTTACTGGAAAACTTCTTTGATGAACACGATGTTATCTCAATTCCCCGAGTCAGCAACACTGTAGCAGATTCTTTAGCCACTGCAGGAGCTGCATTCAAAACTCCCGTCTTTTCTAAAAAAGAATATAATATCGAAGTCATACATAGACCATCTATTCCAGACAATGTCAAGCATTGGTAGGTCTTTGAAGATGACCAACAGATCAAACGCTTTTTGGAAATGACAGATGAGTTCCACTACAGATCTATTGACGCAGAAGGTGATGAGATGGGTCCAGACGAAGTGGATTCTCCGGAGGAAGCCGAAAAATTCAAACAGAGGATCGGAGGTAAGGATATTATTCAACTGAAGAATAATGTTATCCCTAGAGGTTTAATTCCTTTAGAAAAGTTATTTGATAAAAATGATGTAGTAAAGAATCCAAAGATTGAACCAAAGCCTGAAGATGTGAAGGATTATAATCTGGGTTCTGAAAAAGATCCTAAATTAGTAAAACTTTCAAAGAAGTTACCAAGAAAAGAAGAAGATAAAAGTGTGGAAGTAATGAAAAGGTTTTCAGATGTTTTTGCTTGGAGCTATGAGGATTTAAAGGAATATGATATTTCTGTTATACAACATACAATTCCAATTAAACCAGGTGAAAAGCCTTTTAAGCAAAAGTTGAGAAGAATAAATCCCAAGCTACTGCCAGTGATAGAAAAAGAGGTGAGGAAGTTGTTTGATGCTAAGATAATTGTGTCTCTGAGGTTTTCCAAGTGGTTAGCAAATTTAGTACCTGTGAGGAAAAAGAATGGAGAAATAAGGCTGTGTGTGGATTTTAGAAACTTGAACAGAGCTTCGTTGAAAGATAATTATCCACTCCCTAAAATGGATCAGGTTTTACAACAAGTTGTGGGAGCTGAGAGAATTTCCATGCTAGATGGTTTTTCAGGTTATAATCAAATCAAAGTTCACCCGGAAGATCAAGAAAAAACTGCTTTTACTACACCTTGGGGAACGTTTATGTACGCCAAAATGCCATTTGGCCTAATGAATGCAGGAGCAACATTTCAGAGAGCTATGGATATTGCATTTGCAGACGAAAGGGACAAAATTGTGGTGGTATACATGGATGATATCACTGTTTATTCAAAGAACGCTGCTGATCACTGGAAACATTTGGAAAGAGTCTTCATAAAATGTAGAAGGTTTGGAATTTCATTAAATCCAAAGAAATCGCATTTCTGCATGGAAGAAGGAAGGTTATTGGGACACATCATATCCAAAGAAGGAATCAAGATTGATCCAGAGAGAGTATCTGCAATACAAAAGGTGGGAATTCCTAGAAGTAAGAAAGAGATTCAATCATTCATAGGAAGGGTAAATTGGTTGAGGAGGTTCATTCCTAGTTTTGCTGAAATTTTGAGAAATATAACTGAAATGTTGAGAAAAGATAGAGAAATTAAATGGAATGAAGAAGCAAGAAAATCCTTTGACAACATCAAGAAAGCATTGACCGAAGCACCGGTATTAATTAGTCCAGATTATACAAGGGATTTCATTATGTTCACATATGCATCGGAACACACAGTGGCTGGAGTATTGTTGCAGAAAAATCAAGAAGGTATAGAACAACCTATTGCATTTTTTAGTAAAATTCTGAGAGATGCAGAATTAAAATACAACATCATGGAAAAACAAGCTTATGCTTTAGTGAAAGCATTGAAGGATTTCAGAATATATATTTTGCATTCTCATACAATAGCGCATGTTCCATCATCAGCAGTGAAAGACATTCTTACACAACCAGATCCTGAAGGGAAAAGAGCAAAATGGATAGCAGTATTGCTAGAATATGACCTGGACATTAAACCCACCAAATTAATAAAAGGTCAAGGTTTAGCTAAGCTGATGACAGAAACAAATTTGGATTCCCTCAGTATAAATTTTATGGCTGAAACTTCATCCGAGAATGTTCCAAAGTCACCAATAATTGAAGATTTTTCTTTATCTCCCTGGTACTCAGATATTGTATATGTCTTACAGAATCTCCAAGCACCTGTAGACATGGAAAAAACAAGGGCCAGGTCAGTAAAACTGAAAGCTGCAAAGTTTTGCATATTAGATGGGAATTTGTTTTGGAAAGATCCAGGAGGAATATTGTTAAATTGTCTTTTAGAGAATGAGGCACAGCATATTATGATAGAATTTCATAAAGGTATGTGTGGAGGACATCATTCATGGAAGGCTACAGTGAACAAAATTCTTAGAGCTGGTTTTTACTGGCCTAGCATGTATTCCGATGTGTATAAAGAAATAACAAAATGTCATGAATGTCAAATTTTTGATGGAAAAAGAGAATTATTACCATTTCCATTGAAACCCATCTCAGTTGAAGCACCGTTCCAACAGTGGGGGTTAGATTTTATTGGTGAAATTAACCCGAATTCTTCAGGACAACACAGGTGGATTTTGACTGCTACTGATTACTTCACAAAATGGATTGAGGCCATACCAACCAGAAATGCTACAGAGACGGTGATTATGAACTTTTTGGAAGAAAATATTTTGTCCAGGTTTGGTTGCCCTAAAAGGATAGTGACAGATAATGCCCCAGCGTTCAAATAAAAAAAGATGATAAATTTCTGTCATAAATATCACATACATCTGAATCATTCAACAGCTTATTATCCACAAGGAAATGGATTAGCCGAATCTTCAAATAAAAGTTTGGTGAGAATCATAAAGAAGTTGTTAGAAGATAATAAGAGGGCTTGGCACACCAAACTTAAATATGCTCTATGGGCAGACAGAATCAGTACAAAAAGAGCAATAGGCACTTCCCCTTTCCAGTTGGTATATGGTACAGAAGTAGTTTTTCCTGTTTCTTTAGGATTGCCAGTCATGAAATTGTTACAAGAAGTCGATGAAGAACCAAATCATATGCAAAGAAGAATAAATCAAATGATAGAATTACATGAAGTCAGAGAGAAGGCATATAACAAGACCCAAATACATCAAGAAAAAATGAAAAAGACTTTTGACAGAAAAGTTAAGGAAAGTGATTTTCAAATAAATGATTTGGTTTTGAAATGGGATTCCAGGAAAGAGGAGCACCATGGAAAGTTTGAACATTTATGGAAAGGTCCATATATTATTGCAGGATGCCAAGGAGAAAATGCTTTTATCTTAAAAAATTGCAATGGAGAATTTTATCCTGGAGGGCCAGTAAATGGGAGGCACCTCAAACATTATTTGTCCTAAAAAATGGAAGTGAAGGAAAGTTCCTGTACAGTGTAAATATTTCAAAAAAAAAAAAAAAAAAAAAAAAAAAAAATTTGGCCCAATGGATCAGGCACTTGGTCTACGATGTTCTTTGCTACCTCGCAGGGAGGATAGCATCCCCAGTTGGAGCCAGTTGTTGACACCAGGTCTAAAGAAAATTGACATTTTTTGATAAAAGGTCCTAAGAAAAAGAATCATCTCTAAAAGGGTTGAAATCAAGATTTTTATATAAAAATACATTATAAAAACCCATGTTTATAAAGTCCGCCAACGAATTTATGGATAGGTTAAGCCCCGGTCAGGTTTCGTCGGCGGAGATAGCATAGATCCAAATCAACGGTCTATATTAACCCCGCGTCGCCAAAGTGATCGTCAACAAACGGTGGAGGGTGGTAGCGGACATAATACCACCAAGGCACGTGTCCCACATTCATTCATCCGCGCCTGGAGAGAGTGGTATCGGAAACCACCATAACACCGCGCGGAACCACCCATTTCAGAAAGATGGGAAAGATCTCTTACGTGGCAAGGTGGGACCTAACAGGTGGCGAACAAGGAATGGATTGATAAGACCGTGGCACGTGGCACTATACCTTGCATAGATCGGAAGGCCAATACATGTTTCAATCAAATCAAAGGCCAGCATTTCATCCGCGGCCAGGAACATGCGCACGGAATATAAAGGAGAGCGGTCGCGGAGAATAAACCGCCTTGACAGGTGTCAGCAGATGGTGCATCCGCTCGGGTAGCAAACCGGAGAAGGAAACCACCTTTTCGATCGCGGATACCGCCGGTGCAATAAAGATGGACAAGATCTGACGGTTCAAAATGATGGTTCAAAGATCAATGGTTGAAAATGACCCACGTTCGTAAAAGTGCAAGAAGGTTAAGTTTAAAAGGCTTATATAAAAAGAAAGGGCTCCACATAACGGCATTTTATATGTGTCGTTATCCTGGAGAGCTCCGAAGACTGGTGGAAGCCGGCGATTGCGACAGAAGGCGAAAAGCAAGCACTTACAGGTAGGGTCTGGTGACCTGTCACTCTCTTTAAACGGAAATTTGTTTAAAAGAAGCATCTAGATGGAGACTGTACAAGATATAGACGTTTTTAGGTCGAAAGATGCCCTAGAAGACCGAGATGAAGACGTTTTCGATACCCTTCTTAGGTTTCCAGTCTCCTATGTAAAAGAGAAGTTATCTGAGCTGTTAAAAGAGGGTATATACCCGCATAGAGTTCACCAGTCGTCTCTAATAGCTTTTTGCCCTGACCAATTTCCTGTTTTCCCAGAATTCGTCTCCTGGTGTGTTGAAAACTATTCACAGGAAGAAAAATTTGTTTTAAACAGTCAGAAAACTAGAGCCATCTGCAAAATTGAGCCAGCCGAAGTGTTTAGAGCCCTAGAAATAGATTTGCCCCGAACCCTCGACCCTGAAGTTTTTTCTGAGGTATCAATTATTGAAAATTTTCACCATGCCTCTCAGAGTGATAGAGAAGTGTTTCTGTCGACGTGTCTCAGACCAGAAACTAGCCTTTCTGAACTCCCTTATCCTTTAGATATCAACCTGTTTAATGTAAATACCCAGTTGGTCTTGACACTGTTGGACGTAGTTTTAGGGTTAGATTCGGATTTGTATGTAACTGAGTTTCAATTGAGTTTATTGTACAGAATAAGTATAGTCCAGTCGGGAATTGATGAAAGTCAAATTCCCCGACTAAATTTTGAAGCTTTCATAGCCGAAAGGATACATGACCAGATGGTCAATTTTTCCACACACAGACATTTCAGGTTTCAAGCATTTTTAATGAAAATGATTATGGTATCCATCCAGGAAGAATTACAGTTCCCAGAGATTGTTTTTGCAACTCCACTGGAAAACAATATTTTCAATTTCATCAATTACATGCTCTCAACGATATTTAAGATGATTTTCGGAAAAAGTCTGCCTAGGGTATTGCCAGAAATGCAAGTATCAATGCAACTGAATACAGAGTATGCTACAGGAGATTGGTTTTTATCAAAAGATAGTACAGTGGTCAGATTGTATGGGTTCAAGCATAAACCCTATGTGCTACCAGCGTTCCTCACCTTGAGGATTTTTGCCTTGGAGTTTTTAAGACAGAAATTGATTGTAGAAGATAACAATTTTTTGGTCCACAGACAAGCAACGGACATTAAGTACCCTTTCACATTAGGTCCGTTTACAATAAAGAATAAGAACGCTGCTATATATATAGAGAAATTGTTAAAAGATATGAATTTCGAGATAGATGCAGCATTGGAATATGACCCATTAAATATCATATCCAAAAGAAGAATTGAACATCGTATTAAGCCTCTGAATCATCAAATTGTTGAAGGGATGGAAGACAGAGCCAACTGGCTCGAATACAAAGAAGAAATTATCCCAGACAAGTCCGACATAGAAAGGTCATTGGAAGAAGCAATGGCAGAAACAGAAAGCGAAATCAATACTGCATTAGTAGGGTCCAAAAGACCTATACAGGACGTTATGATTATTGATGATGAAGAGAGAGAAAAGGGAAAACGATTGAAAACTGATGAGTCACAGGAATTGGCAACCATTTCAGAAGAAGCAAAAGCTACAGAAAATGAAATACCCGAGGTTACAGTGAAGGAATACAATATTGAAGAGACCTCTGTAGGGGATGATGTAAATAGACCTAAAAATTTCATGGATGTATTTAATGAACATAGTAAAAACAAACAGAAATCTGCGAAACAAACAAGTCTATTGTTTCCAAAGGTCAGAAATATATCAAACAATGAAGTGAGCTTATTCACCAGCAGGAACATCAAAGAAAATTCTTTAAAATTTTCAGTTGTGACAAAAGACAAGATCTCAGAGATGAGTGTAGATTTGTCGAAGATAAATGCCCCTGATAAAATTTTGTTACATAGACAGGCTGGAGAGGTTATATATTCAGACTATTTGGGAGCCACATTGAGAGCAAACAAACTAAAGAATTCAGTAGAAAAATTAAATAATCAGTTGAGGCAAGAAAAGGCAGAGAATAAGTCTCGACAACATCAAATTAAGAAGCTGCAAATGGACCTAACTAATAAAGATGGAGCTGCAGCTACCAAACTGCTCCAGGAGAAGGAAGAAATGATTTTAACATTGAGACGAAAGTTAAAAATCCCAGATGCTGTACTCATTCAAGGTGCAGAATTGACTATATTAGAAAAAGAGAAAGAAGAGTTAGCTAACGAAGTCAATGACGTCACAGCTAAATTGTTAAAGCTGTCTGACGAAAAGGACTATTGGGAAAAAGAAAGGTTCATTCTGGAAGAACAGTTGGCAACAGTGAGAAAACAACTAGCAGAGAACAGTCAGCAACAAGTACAGGCAGGCCCAGAAGAAGATAAAAATGGTGTAGATGGGATTTTACAAGCAATGTCACAAATAAGTTTAAAGGATAATGAAATCAAATTATTGAAGGCAGAAATACAGAAATTAAAAGAAGAAAATGAAGCAAAAGAAAAAGAAATAAAAACCTTGCAGGCAAATAATCAGGAATTGATCAGCAATAATAAAGGATTGGCTGCTCATGCAACAGGACAAGCTGCTATGCAGGGATGTAAACATATGGTATGGGACCAGATCATTAAAGAAGTTGAAAAACTTAGGCCGTATCTGGATTATATAAGAGTTAAGGAAAAAGTAGCCAAAGATGCCTTTAACAGTTGCCAGGCAGTCAGGGAAAGCTTAAACAGAAAGCCGAAAGAAATAGCCCAGAGAGCAATTACATTTTTAAACAGTTTATCCGAGGCAGACCTGATGGCCATGAGTATAACAAACAGAATTTCTGTTATCACTTGGGCCAGAAGGATCTTGGGCAAATACTCCCATATCGAAAACATCGAGACCAAAGCAGGAGAAATAAGGAAGGAAGTAATCCAGTTCAAAAAGCAATTTGACAAGTTAGTGAACAAGGGATTCCCATCTTTCTGGGACGAAGATAATGAATTAATTCCTCAGAATGATTATAAAAGATTATTGTTTGATATCAGGATGGATCACCGAAAATTCCAGAAGATAGATCACATGCTCACAGGAAAAATCCTAATGGAGAAAATGTCAGGGGAATTTGAAATTTTAAATATGCTGATTTCAACTTGCGCAAACCTTCTTCCTATTTCTTATGCAGGTCATATCGAGATGCGAGTCTTGGTGAAAGAAATGACCAGTTATGACCTACCCACGGCTGACCAGTGGAATTATGTTGAGAAGTACGGAAAGACCAGATATTCTGTTCATACTTAAATGCATTTGAAATTCTTGCCATGTGGCAAAATGATGATATCCAAAAATCTTGCCAAGTGGCAAAAAGACTTTTTATTTTAAATTTGTAATATTATTTGAAAGACAGTTATGGGTTACTCGAAGACAGTTATCTTTAGTTAAATATTTTTAATTATTAGTTAGAAGAAGCAGTTATGTGGAGCTTCTTCTAAAAATTTTGTATAAAAGACAATGGAGGTCATTGTTGAAGGGGTTGGAAAATTTTTGAGAAACAAGTATGTCTTGAAGTTTATTTTTGAAATAAAGGCAGTACAGTGATGATACCTATCTTTTGATACAGAGATTCATGAGTTAATCAGTCTTGCAGTCTGTTATTTTCCTTATCCTTATATGTGCATGTTTATCTTCTTCGTTATATCTCCCATGGTGTTTTTCTTCTATATTTAAATGAACATTTGAAATAATTTGAGATTCATACTGGTTATGCCTCATTTTATCTGCATTTAAATATCCATTTTATTCTCCAAAGTTGACAATAGATTTATCCTGGATAGATACCTGTTGTTGATGGAATGTCTTTACTTCTTTCTATGTCGCCTGAAAAATCAAATTGACTGTAACATGATTACCATCTTGCCTCTGTGAAAATCTATATGGTGAAATCTCTTGCTGGTTTATTATACCTTCTGAAAGCTTTGACTCCATGCCCAATGTTTCTTGTTTACCCTTTTCGACCAGAAAATATCTTTTGAGAAATTTTAAAGAAACCTTTATATATTTTAGCCTTCATATATATATCCTGAGAGAGCCCTCTCTGGTAGAGAAAATGGCTAGTTCTTCTACCTAAAGCTTGGTTTGAAATAGGTTACCTTAGGTCTTATTTTCTTACAACCGGAATAAAATCTAAGTGCTAACAGTCTGACTATGTGTTCTTGATTTACCATGAAGCAAAGAATGTACATCTATTTTTTTTAAAGGAGAACTTTACATTGAATGTATATCCCTTTTCTAATGAGTGTTGTGAGATTGAACAAAACCATATAATAAAATTATCATAACTTTCTCAATATTGTTTAGAATCACTATTATGACCCCCACTTTAAAAATGTTGTCAACAATTTCCTTCTAATGGCATTGGTGTGACTATAATCTGATTCCTAGACAAAAAACAAAAAGAAAACAAAAAATTCCTCATGAGATAATATTTTGATAAATGCAGAGGGTCAAGTTCTTGAGGACATAACTCCCACAATATTGCACAAAATTACTATTATGACCTCAATTAAAAAATGGAGACAAAAATTTGCATTTGATGGCTATGGTTTCACTATAATTAACCACACCAATGAAAAGAGAATCCAGTGGCAATGGTTTATTGTTGTATGGTATGGAACTAGTGGAGGGTAAGAACTAAAAACCCTCAAGTAGACTAGTTCTAGTGCTTTTATTTTAAGAAGCTTGATGGTGCTATATCCAATCATAGTGAGATATGAAGGGCCTTGATACAAATTTCATGATCCTTTAACTTTAATAACAATTGATATATGTACAATGTTAATGCAATGCCATATTCCTCCATTTGTTTTCGATCTCCCTCGTAATCATTAAGGGGGGTTGTTGGAATGTGTAATGATGTCTACTGAGATCTCGTGATGTCTAGCGGTATCATTTATTGTTGTACAATCCTAGATAAGTAATTTTGTAGACATAATGAGTCCTACCTAGTAAAGAAGGCATAATATAGTACATAACTCTCTAAACTTATGAAAAATGATTTATCACGCATGCATCATTGAGTAAAATTGTCCTATTACCATTATTTATATAAGAGAGGTGGAAAAATGTGTATCCCATATGTATTATGGAATATTACCTTCCATACCTCTAGCATATATAATAGAGGTGAATGAGACCCATTGGGTACATGACAACATGGAAAATATGTTGTGACATGAAGTCGAGATGGAATGTGATGTGATTCCTATGTGGAGATGTCAAAGATTGCAAGAGTGAAAGTTTCTTGAAGAATAAGAAGATCAAGCCTTCTATGGATGTTTCCCCATTTGGGGTTTTACCACGTAAAATTGGTCCTTTCTTTTCTCTTTCATTTATTGCATTTGTTATTGATTATTTGATGCTTGTGTTGAGAAGATATTAGAGTAGTAAGTTTTTGCTTATTGATTTACATGTTAGTAATATATTGTTATATGTTAATGCATATTTCTCAATAATCTAACATGTATCAGAGCTAGTTACTAAGCTTTACCTCCTTTAGTAAACTTTGTTGATTTTTTTTAAGCATCAAATTTATTCAATATTTTTATTGTATTCTCTTGTAGATCTACGATCAAATCTAGACAACCATTGAGATTTTTTTTTTAAATATTAACCTCATCATTAATTTTTCAGAATTGTTTTTAAGAAATTCACAATTTTACTTGATTTTTCTTTAGATTTGAAGTAGAAATCCATAGTATCCTAACTTGTTATTAAGGATATCACTTTATTGCAAAATATATGGTTGTTTGTCTCTATGCAGTTTCATTTTTCATAGGTTTCCATCCAAATGGATTTGACATCCAAAGATTTCCAATTGTACAGGCAGGTTATAGTCTCGGCAGGCACGTACACACACGCTTTTCCTTATTGCCAGGTTCATACATGTATGCTTTTCCTAATCCGCATGTGTGTAAACACATGCCTTCTCCTACAAAAAAGTGCATATATCCATTTTCAAAGCGAAAATTTGCTGTAAGTTGATTTTGTTATTATTCTTTTGCTATGGGTTTGCTTGATATGTTGGTAGGTGCTTCAAGGTTTCGTCATTGGTGAGTGTTTTTTTTTTATTTTTAACACACACGCTTTTCCTTATTGCCAGGTTCATACACACATGCTTTTCCTAATCCGCAAGTGTGTAAACACATGCCTTCTCCTACAAAAAAGTGCATATATCCATTTTCAAAGCGAAAATTTGCTGTAAGTTGATTTTGTTATTATTCTTTTGCTATGGGTTTGCTTGATTTGTTGGTAGGTGCTTCAAGGTTTCGTCATTGGTGAGTGTTTTTTTTTTTCTTAGTTTCAATCATCATGTTTGCACAGGTTGTTTTGTTCTCGACTTACTTGCCACTAACTTTTTTATTTAGAAGATGACTGGCATTTTCTAGAGCACAAATCTCAAGCATTTTGTCACAATGACAACAAGAATCCAACCAACGGAGAAGCCTTAGATGTTTTGTGGCAATATTTTTCATTTATATGTGATATCTATTTGTTTGCATCCATAGTTTTGCTCAATATTTATATGCTCTTTCTAACCCTTGTTTTTGTAAAAGCAAGTTCATGTTTTTCTATCTTTCATGTTTCTATTAAATTTTCAGAATTTACTTCAATCTGATCTAGGATCTTAACTGAGAGAAAAACATGTACAACAAATCTACAGCATATCAATCATGGACACAATAATGCAAGCACACAAGAGACACAAAGTTTACTTGGGGAAAACCATAAAGGTGAAAAACCCCAATAACTTCCTCAAAGATAGATAGAGCAATAATACAACTAGAATACAAGAGATAGTCTTCTCCTAGCAGCAGAGCCTCCTCCTCTACAAGTGCTCCACTCTCCCAAGTGTGAGTGAGAGAATAGAATGTGTAAAATGAGAGAGACACACTCTCTATTTATACACTAACTTGACTTGACCTTTACTCAACTATGTTGGCCTCAACTTAACCACTTAACATAATGCTCACTGGGCCGACCCCCACTAGGGTGGTCTAATAACCCTTTGACCCACATGGCCGACCCCTAATAAGGTGGTCTAATAACCCTTTGACCCACATGAATTATACAGGGCCGACCCCAACAAGGTGGTCTAATAACCCATCAAGTATAAGTTACGACACTTACAATATAAATGATGACACTTCCGTATAGAGGAATAATAACATCTCTATAGGAAAACAATATACATATATGTGAAATACATTCCGAAGTTACATATACATCAACACTCCCTCTTAACTAGGAAGGTATTTCTCGACACAGGTCTTCTAGCACAAGTCTTCTTCTCTGGATCATCGTCACTGGATAATCGTCATTGAGTCATCATCATTGTCACTGCTACTGCTATATCAATCAATCTCTGAATCTACTCGTCATAGGAAGTTCTACAGAGCTAGTCCTTTTTCATATTGGATGTACGCCCACCACCTGCAGGTCTTCGTCATCACTGGCCATACTGTGGAAATCTTAGGACTTATTACGTGTGTCACAAAAACTTAAAAGAGTCTCATGACTAGAAAGAAATCTAAAGAGCATCTGAGGCCTTTTTCATCCTGTCCAGATCTCCAGGACTTATTACATGTGACCCCACCACAAAACCTCGAAAGAGAATCCCAAGATTGATTACGAGCACAAGGCTCAACCTATTGGATCTCCCAGGGCACAAATTATATGTGGTCACCACAAAACCTCGAAAGAGCATCCCAGGATTGATTATGAGCACAAGGCTCAACCTATCGGATCTCCCAGGGCACAAATTACATGTGGTCATGGAAAAACCTCGAAAGAGCATCCCAGGACTGATTACGAGCACACGACTCAGCCTATTGGATCTCCCAGGGCACAAATTACGTGCCATAGGACAAAACCTTGAAAGAGCATCTGCCAGATATCCCAGGGCACAAATTACATGCCATAGGAAATACCTCGAAATACTATCTGCAGATTTCCCAGGGCACAAATTATATGTCCTCCCAAGAAAAACCTCGAAAGAGCATTTGCCAGATATCCCAGGGTACAAATTACATGCCATAGGAAAAACCTCGAAAGACTATCTGCAAATATCCCAGGGCACAAATTATATGCTTATCTGCACAACCTGTTCCACAACCACAGAGTATCAACCTGATACTCACCATACATCATCCTGATGTACACATGATCATCCTGATCATCATCACTGCAACATCCTGGTGCATGTCATCTGGAGCAACATACTGAAGCTCGTCATCCATGATCATCCCGATCATATCATGCATCTACCTGATGCATACCAAGTATCTACTTGATACATATCATCATACATGATCCACCTGATCATACAATGTATCCACCTGATACAAATACAAATACATGATCCACCTGATCATACATGATCCATATCAACATACATGATCTACCTGATCATACAATGTATCCACCTGATACATATACAGATACATGATCCACCTGATCATACATGATACATATCAACATACATGATCTACCTGATCATACAATGTATCCACCTGATACTTATACAGATACATGGTCCAAGCATCCAACATGATGCATATACAAAATACATACAAATGATCCAACCGATCATATCCAACATCCAACATGATGCGTACATACATAAATGATCCAATTGATCATATCCAGCATCCAACATGATGCATACATACATATACATATAAATGATCCAACTGATCATATCCAACATCATCCTGATGCATATACAGAGCAGTAACTGGAGCATCGTCCTGATGCTCATCATCCAGCGCTTACATCCACATCCATGTGAAGTATCCTCCTTCCAACATGCTTGGAATGGCTTCTGCAAATGTGTCCATCACTTCTTCCTCGAAGTGTCATCAATCTGAAGAACACCAAGCCTCTCCCTGAAGTACTTAAACTTCACCCTGGCTAGTGGCTTCATCAGCACATCTGCAATCTGCTCGTCCATCGCAATGTACAGGAGCTTCACAGCTCCTCTCTGCACAATATCCCTGATATAGTGATATTTTATCTCTATGTGTTTCGACCTGTCATGAAACACTGGGTTCTCGGACAGCTTCACACAACTCTGGTTATCACAAAAGATACCAGTAGCATCCAATGGGAGATCAAATAACTCAGATAGTAGCTTCCGTAGCCATACTGCCTCACAACTAGCTGAACAGGCTGCAACATACTCTGCCTCAGCTGTACTCAGTGCTACGCAAGACTGCTTCCTGCTAAACTAAGAGATCACACCTGATCCCATACTGAAGCAGCATCCAGATGTGCTCTTCCTATCTGCAGCACTGCCAGCCCAATCTGAATCAACATAACCCTGCAGGTTAAACTTTTGATTCGCTTCATACTTGAGCCCATAATCCACTGTACCCTTCAGGTACCTCAGAACATGCTTTACAGCAACCAGGTGAACACTCCTTGGATCCGTCAGGAACTAGCTCAATGTGTTCACCGTAAAGCAAATATCTGGTCTCGTGTTCGTCAGGTACATCAAGGACCCAATCATCTGACGATACATAGAGACATCAACCAGCTCATATGAAGCATCACAAAGAAGCTTCAGATTCGATGCCATAGGTGTGGCCATGGCCTTGCAATCCATCATCCCGAACCTCTTCAGGATCTCTACTGCATACTTCCCTTGTCCAAGGAAGATTCCATTTGCACTCTGCCACACCTCCATGCCAAAAACAAATAGTGCATCATCCCCAAGTTCTTCATCTCGAACTCGGCAGCAAGATTCCGTTGCGTGTCGACAATCAATCTATATTCACCTATAACAAACAGGTTATCCGCATACAAAAGTAGTATCACTGGATTGCCTTCCTCAACCTTGTAGTAAAGGTTGGAATCCACTTTACTCTTGGTAAAGCCCAAATTGGATAGAAAGCTATCTATCCTACCAAGTTCTGCACACATATATGATTTCCTGTCATGTGTCTCAAAACCAAGTGGCTGCTCCACATACCCTTCTTTTTCAACTACACCATTCAAGAAAGCTATCTTGAAATCCATCTTGTGTATCTTCTATTTCATCACTTTTATATTTCTCTATGCTGCCATCTGCAGCATGCTTGATCTGATAGTTCCATTTGGAAGTCACAACAGACTTCCCGTCAGCTCTTGGGACCGCATCCCAAACATCGTTCTTCATGATCGACGGATCATGGCATTCTTCCCGTATCCTGGGAACTTCAATATCTTCAATAGATAATTTTGTTGCTTGAACAAATGTTGTAGTCCTTCTTTTGTAGGTGAAGGTATACGGTCTTTTCTGCAAAACAAGTTAAATTGCATGATTAGAAACATCTCATAATTTTCAGACAAATTCTTACACATAAAGAAATATGTCATACAGTCATGCAATTATCTTAGCCAATGCTTCAATACAACATTTATCCATGTTCCACAACTTTCTAGATGCCTTCCAGTCTCTACCAGAACATTGTTAAGAGTTTGCACTACTCCCAACATGTCAACAAAGAGGTTTCATTCTAGATAAGTAGCACTGGAATGTTGCACAGTGCCATAGGCCACTTACCCATCACATGCATATTAGTAGTATACTGTTCATTAATGTGATCATTCTAATATGCACAATACATATCCTAAGTCTAGGAACATGAGCATATACATCATTGAACAATTTTATTTAAACAAACAAATATGCAAGAAATTATAATTAAAAATACTTATCTTTGTTTGGTTGCTGGGTGGACTCCTTCTGAGTCTTTGCTTCCTTGCAGGAGCTGCTGAAGTAGATTCTTCTACACCTTTCTGTTGTGGAATGTAGAAAGATGGTCAACTCCCTCTGAATATCTGCATCCTTGCAGAAACTACTGAAGTGAGCTCCTTTTCTTTCTTGCAGGAACAACTGGAGTGTGCTCCCTCTTGATCTTTGCTTCCTGGATTACCTGTCCTTAAAATTACATCCATCCTTAATCACTATGCATTCTTAATAGTATCATCATTGTGTTATCCTTGAGGTCTCATACATAATCACACATTTATTAGTATAATCTTAATACTATCAAAACACAATAATCTTAAACATGTATAGTCATGATCATTCACAGATAATAAACATTAGTATTCAAGGTTTCAGGGAAGTCTTCTTTTACTCATGCATATTCTTATTTGATCATAGGACTCTTCTGATTAGCTAAATCATCAATGCATAAACCCGTGATTACTCAAACCTATACCTTCATGATTCTTCTGGTTAGTCATATATCAATTATGGTAAGAAACATAATATGTATACAGCCATGACTATTCAAACCTATGACTTCATGAATAATCATTATCAACAACACAACAATATGAGATCCTAACACAAGGTAGGATTCTAGCTTGATATAGGAAAAGCATACCTAGATTAGCATGCTAGCTAGTTATGTATAACTTACCCGCATAATGTCTTCTAGTTCTCTTCAGTGACTTGTGCTAGTAACCTGCATGTCTCATAGGTTAACCATTGTAGGACCAAGTTATACATACCTCGAAAGTAGATCTTCTATGTGATCCATGACAATGGATGAATCTTTGTCTTCATGTCACCATGATCATATGTTCTTGAAGTAGAACATGATTTGTCTTTCTTGGTGTATCTTTTATGTTAGCGAACAACATAAACCTCATACAACATCACAATGCATTAGTACATTCATAAGTGTCAAAACCTTAATCAATGAATATCTTCTATTAAGGTGTATGACCAGTCTAGTAATTAATCAAGATTGTACTGTGATGATATGAAGACAAACATATGATAAAATTAACCATGAAACATACCTGTAAGCCATACCTGTCAAGATTGCTTGTAATCTTCTTATGTAAGGCCTTAGCCTCATCTCCCTCTCAAACAGGAACTTCTTCACTTATGCAGGTGACCAATCCATCTTCTTCTAGGATTAACCCAATCCACTTGATTTGCAAGAACTAGACCTGGAGCTGGATTAGGGTTTGTCAGAGAAACCCCAAAAATTCAAACTTTGAATTTCAAACTTCCGAAAGGATAGAAATATGCGCCTTGATGAGCTGATTAGGTTGGTATATTCAGAATTTGAAAAATGCAAAGTTTCACCCCTCGAAATTGCCTTTTAGATTTACGGATTCACTGGGGAGGACCCTAAATTAGGGTTTGAGTTTCCTGGAACTTCACCCAACCAAAAGATTTGATTCAAATCTCTAAGATTCGATTTTTCTGAGGAGCTTCCAGCCGTGGTCATAGATTTCCAAAATTCCAAGTTTTGCAGAAGCCCTAATTTTCCATCTTTCCGATCAAAGTTCCGAACTGGGGTTTGATCAAGCCCAGCCTTCTGCCCAACCAAAAAATCTGATCTTGGTCTCTAAATTTTGATTTTGATGAGTAGCATCTAGCTGTGGTCCCCGATTAGAGAAATTCCAACTTTCTCTGAAGCCCTAAATTCCAGAAGCCATGAATGAAGGTGCTCAAAAAATAATTATGTTATGACAGAAATATGTACCTGATTGTTTTTTGTGTAACTCCGAACTTTTTGATCCACATGGTCTGAAATGTTTTCCTGAGACAACCTAACCTGTTATCTTTCCATCCCAATAGGTCTGACCTCAATTGGATTCTCTGAGAGATATTTATGCCAAGTGTCGCAATGTGACCTGTTTATGGGATAATACATGAGAGCAAACTTGTACGGTGTGCCACGTGTCACTGGTTCAACTTCGGCCTCTGAAAACTTTTCTTGAGATATTACAGTCTGTGTAATACCTTTAATGTTTTACGAAATTTAATTTGGAGCTTCCTATCCCAAGTTATGACCTTTTTCCCAAGGTCACCTAATTTTGACTCAGATCTGGAAGAGGCAGAAACCCTATATTGTACAGATCATAAATCACAAAGTACAACGAATTAGAGGTTTTCCTTTGGACACAAGGTAAATGGGGATATGATCTTCGACCTGTAAAAGTTTCAGATCCAAAAACTTCACCAAAATGGATTTGTAGCGAAAGTGCTACGATGACTAGTTTTTTCTATATCAAGCCCTAGCATCGTAAGTGCAACAAGTGTCATACATGCCATATCATGCCTTCTTTCAGGCTAGCTCTGATACCATGTTAAATTTTCAGAATTTACTTCAATATGATCTAGGATCTTAACTGAGAGAACAACATGTACAACAAATCTACATCATATCAATCATGGACACATTAATGCAAGCACACAAGAGACACAGAGTTTACTTGGGGAAAACCATAAAGGTGAAAAACCCCAATAACTTCCTCAGAGATAGATAGAGCAATGATACAACTAGAATACAAGAGATAGTCTTCTCCTAGCAGCAGAGCCTCCTCCTCCACAAGTGCGCCACTCTCCCAAGTGTGAGTGAGAGAATAGAATGTGTAAAATGAGAGAGACACACTCTTTATTTATACACTAACTTGACTTGACCTTTACTCAACTAGGTCGGCCTCAACTTAACCACTTAACATAATGCTCACTGGGCCGACCCCCACTAGGGTGGTCTAATAACCCTTTGACCCACATGGCCGACTCCCAATAGGGTGGTCTAATAACCCTTTGACCCACATGACTTATACAGGGCCGACCCCAACAAGGTGGTCTAATAACCCATCAAGTATAAGTTACAACACTTACAATATAAATGATGACACTTCCATATAGAGGAATAATAACATCTCTATAGGAAAACAATATACATATATGTGAAATACATTCCGAAGTTACATATACATCAACAGTTTCATATCTTGATTTTTCTTTTCCATTGTGGGCTTATCATGTTGATTTATGATTTACTCTTGGAAGTCCTTTTGTGCATATTAGCTATAGGTTTGATTCACCTTCTCCATAGGGGTCTTTGTGTAGAGTTGTCGGAAAACTTGGTTCCACTGATTATTCCTATTTTGAGTTTCTTGGCATATTGATGTTGTCATTTCTGGTAATTTGACATTGATTCTTGACAATAACAGTTGTATTCTCCTTACACATTATTGAGGATCTGATTACAGTTTGTAATGGCTTCCTAGATTGTTCCACTCTATAGCTTATCCTTGATAGCAACAAATCTCTCTTTTGCCACTTTATCCAGGATGTTTGAAATTTCCATCAAGGGGGAATGCAATGTAATGTAATAAAATACCATGTAAGTCCACCTTCTTCTAGTTAAAATGTAATGTAATGTAAGGCCATCTTCTTCCTATAAAGTCACGATGATTGGCTGTGAGCCACATTTTCCAATGCATATGCCATTTGAGGTTTTTGTACACACAATGAGATCTATTGAAGAGTTCTTTTAGCTTGGTTGTGAAGACTATCTGTTGGACACATTTTGTGATGTATAGGCCACCTAAGGTTTTTGTATACACAATGAGGTCTATTGGAGATTTATTTCAGCTTGGTTGTGAAGACTGTCTGCTAGACACATTTTCCAATGTATAGTCCATTTGAGGTTTTTGTACACGCAATGATGTCTACTACAGGGTGCATATTTTCAGCTTGGTTGTGATGACTATCTATTGGACACATTTCCCATTGTATATCCTATCTAATTAATTTATACACACCATGAGGTGTGTTTTTGAGTTCATCGTTCAACTTGGTTCATATGCACTTTCATAATAAGTAAGAAGTAGTTTTTATCTTCATCAAATCCATAAGGTGAAGTTTGTTCATCTTCGCAACTTATTGGGAATGCGGGAAGTTGTCATCAAGGGGGGATGTTAATGCAATGTCATCTTCCTCCATTTATGTCATATTTCCCTTGTCACCATTAAGGGGGGATTTTGGAATGTGTAATGATGTCTAGTGGTCTCATTTATTGTTGTACAAGCCTATCCAAGGAATTTTGTAGACACAACAAGTCCTACCTAGCAAAGAAGGCATAATATATGTCATAACTCACTAAAATTATGAAATAAGAGTTATCCCACATGAATCATGTAGTAAAATTATCCTAGTACCATTATTTATATAAGAGAGGTGGAAAAATATTTATCCCACATGAATTATGGGATACGATCTTCGATACCTATAGCATATATTATAGAGGTGAAGGAGGCCCATTGGGTACTGACAACATGGAAAATATGTTGTGACATGAAGTCAAGATGGAGTGTTCTATGATGATTATGTGGGGATGGAAAATATTGTAATAGTGGAAGTTTCCTGAAGAATAAGAAGATCAAGCCTTATGTGGACATTTCCCCATTTGGGGTTTTACCATCTAAAATCGGTCCTTTCTTTTTTCTTTCCTTTCTTGCATATGCTATTGATTATTTGATGATTGTGTTGATAGGAGATTAGACTAGTAAAATTATTATTATTTATTTACATGTTAGTAATATATTGTTATATGTTACTGCATATTTCTCAATAATCTAACACACAACACCAACAAATAGAAGAAACATACTCACACAAGAAAAGCACATGAGAGTAAGTATGTAAGTATGAGAGGATATTGTTGGAGATATACATGTATATGTAGACACACACACACACACACACATATATATAAAGTACAAAATTGTAGGAGAGTGATTGAGTGTAACCATGTCTCCAATACAATACAATAAAGTTAGTGAGTGATCAATTTAGATAAAAATAGAAAATCACAAATACAATATATGTTCACTCATGTTCACTAGAGCAATTCACGCATGATCACTGTGTTAGAGAATTATTCCTAAGGATTGTTAAACTGTCTCATGGACATAACTAAGTCCCTAGATACTTAATCCATGACAAAAACAAAACAAATGGTGATCTATTCTCCTAGATCTATCTCACACATCAGCTAACAAGCTATGGAAAGACAAAGCAAGTAGATGGTGTACCTTACTTTGATGGTTGTCCTTGCTACTCCTAAGTTGCTCCAGCTCCAGCCTTTGATTATGGACTTATGAACCTGTTCACAAAGGAAAGACAACACCTTCTCCAAAGCAATCTATATATAAACGAAGACCTAACTATAAAAACATAGACAATTTCATGCATTCATCATTAAAGACATGAAAATGAGAGGAATAGGCTAAGTTATATTAATGATAAGAAAGCCAAAAGAAGCTGATTACAATGTTATACCTTGAAGTCCAAAGTAGCAGCACCTCTTTCAAGCTCTCCAACATCACCCTTGCAAGACTCATAGGATCATAAGCTTGGTGCTTCCAATATCACCCCCCCTCCATAGATCATGGATGGCTCTCTTTAAGTAGGATTTGGGAGGCTAGCCACTAAGAGTAGATTATGGATCTAAGTGAGGAAGATGTGGATCAAGGATCTAAACCATTCCAAGGAGGGAATGTGAGATGGGATTCGAAGGGGTACCTCATCCCATGAAAATCTCCTCAAAATCCAAGATCCACAATCTAGGGATAATGGCTATTCAGGGATTTTCGCGCCCCCGTAACTGAGCAAAGCACGAAAATGTTATAATTTTTGTGCCCCCATAGGCATGCAAAATGCGAAAATAAGGAATTTGTGCACCTTATAACACTAGCAGGGCGCGGAAATATCTCTAGGAGGCCCATAAATGGGTTAGGTCAAGTGGTTTTCGACCCCTAAGTTGTTGGATTTGCTTCCAAGTGTGAATAGGGAAGGGACCAACATGATGACAAAGGGTCCTAACACCCTTAGGAGGCATAAGCATCATGTTTCTGATGGTGATATTACATGAAGAATATCAATGGTACAGAGTGTGACAATTTGAGGTGTAACAATCACACAACTACGATCCATGGTTGAGCAATGAAGAAAAGGATGGAGTTCTGCAACTAGGGTTTGAAGTCGGCTCTCGAAACGATATTGGCGGCCATGTTTTTTTCCATGGCCACCCTCCCCCAGCGTTGAAGGATCTCTTAGTGCTTGGAGTTGGGGCTGTGCCTTCGTGCGGTGACCCATTGGGTTTTGGTTTTTAACTTTCTTCACAATGGCAGCGACGGTGGCACACTGAGCTGCGGGGACCTGCAATAGGGAGGGGCTTCCATGGTACATAGGCGACGGCGACGGAGGGGTCTAAAGCGCATCCATGCCCCAGGTTTCCACTGTCGGTGGGGATAGCACCGAACTATGGCGTGGGTGGTGGCAAGGGTTTGGTGGAGCATGGCCTCTCTCACTCGGTGACGGTGGGGGCTGTTCGACGGCCTTTTGGTGCTGAATCAAGTGCAGTGCTGTATCCGGTGCCAGGGACGTTTTTTCTCATGTTTGTGGTTGTCTGTGGCTTATTCAAAAGTCAGTGGCTATGCTCCTTCTTCATTCGTCCTGGGGATATCGTTTGTTACTATGCTTTTGTAGGGTTTTTTTCTATATTTTCTCTCTTTTCCTTTCTCTGCAGCTCTTTATGACTGGGTCTACTGGTTATGAGCCTTTCATGGTTGCCTTGTAACAGGGGTTTTTTAGAATATGGGTTATGGAGCTCACATTAGAGAGCTTGAAAACTGTAGACTCTGGTCTATTATTGGTTCTGCTTAACAACATTTACACTCTTAAAGAGTGATGAAGATATCAATGTAATTTTGTACTCGCAAGATGAAATAAAATTATTGCTTTCTTTTCAAGGAAAAAAAAAACTACGATCCATGGAAACCCAATGGTATTGGAGACACATTTTAAATTCATCTCAGCACCATCTTCTCTAGCCTTCATGTTGTCAATGGAACTACCTATTGTTCTCCATCCAAATTTTTCTCGCACTCCTCTAACCCCCCCACAGTTTCCCATTCAACTCATGGGATATTCCAAACTTGGTAGGAAAGACTCTAGTACCACCCAGTCCTTGTTCCCATGCAAAAATCATATGAATAAGACTTAATTGTTTCATCTTTTGCGCTATGATACTTGTGTATTCCTCTTGTTCCTACAACATCAATGATTGTCTTTGTTTTTGGTGTGCTTATTCACGATTTTCTTTTCAATAGGATGTACCTTCACACACATTCTTTCGTGAACCTCTTCTCTTTGGCAAAGAACTTTGCAAAGGTTCAAGAACTCTCTTTTCAAGAGGGACACAGGTCTATTTAAAGACCCTATATACACAAGAACCAATGAGTATTTTTTCCTTATTGCAAGGATTGTCCCATAGCTACAATAGGAATTGGGGTTGATTTCCCCTCAAGAAGGAGAAATTGATGATACTTAGTTTAGTGAACATGTGTTATATTTGTACTTTTCTATTTTTTATTTTATACTTATCTCTTTTGGGTGACTTAATGCAAATGGATCATTCACCCACTTTATCATATTTTACTACAAATATGGTCAAACTTGATCACTCTCCCATAGTTTTGTACTCTCCCATGAGTATATAGTTCTGACAATATCCTCTCATACTTTCATACTTTTTCTCTTGTGACGATTCTTGTGTGTAACTATATTTCTTCCATTTTCTAGTGTTATGCACATATTAGTTATTCTTTTATGTGTGCTTTTTTGTTGGTAGTGTATTTGTGTGTTGTTTGTTTCCATTGTGGGATTTTTGTTTTTGGTCAGGTTTCCTTCTCATTTTCTGATACAACAATTTTTTATAAGCAGGGCAAAAATAATTCAATGTGCAAGTATGTTCTTTGTCAAGCATTGTGTGTTTATGTTATGTTTATCTCTATGCATTTATGCTTGATTGTCTCATGTCATACATATGTGTTTAGGCATATTTGATTGTCAATCCTTCCATATTGAATTATTACATTTCTATTGTTATATTAGTGTTTCCCTTATTGGTCGGCTAGACCATTTTATTGTAAGTGTACCTTTGTCTCCTACATATACCAAGGAGACTTAGTTTTAGAGATAATATCATCTTTATGCATTTGATATATCATAAAAATAGGTTTCCCCCTTGAAGAGGCTTCTTATTCATTATATTTATATAATTCTCAAGGCATTAAGTTATTTATTCCTTCTATTTTTATGCTTTTTGGGGAATTTGGTATCTTGACACACAGTCCTTGCGTTAGCTAATTCAAAATGAGTTGTCTTGCCATTTTCACTACAATATTTTTTATGGGATTTTTCAAATAAAGAAATTTTTGGGAGCCTTATGAGAAATAGTGAAGTACGTGTGATAACAATTTCAGTTTTTGGTTCACTATAAGTTTGGATTTATAGTCTACGGGATTTAGGGTTTTTTACTATTCCCAAAACTAGTCTCAAATTGAGTGCCACTAGTTAAATAAAAAATAAGACATACCATAGTGTTTCTGGTAAAATTTTATGAAGAAGATCTAAGAAATAGGACATGTGGCAGGCCATACAAGTTCTCTCTCCTATAAGGGACAAAAACAATAAGTTTTGACAAAGTTACCATAACTTTCTATTGACACATTATAATTTAGTCAAACCTATGGCATTGGAAAGAAGACATATTAGATACTAAATCCATAATTTTAGACTAAGAGGGGATAGAATTTTAATGATACTTCAATGGAAAGATTGGATAGCAAGATGTCTACAAACCAAGATTTTTAAAGGTGTGTTAGCTTGAAATCTGCATAAATTTTTATTGAAAAATTGGTGATTCAAAAGGTGTTACAAAGAGAAAAAATAGGAGAATTATAGGTAAATCTTATTTTTAGATTGCATGGCAAAGGATTCTACAAATGTTTTTATGCCCATGAAACCTCCTAGGAGTTCATCATTAACACTAGAGAAAAATCAAGAGATCGATTTTAGGATGTCAAAGATAGAAGAGAAAAATAAAACTTCAAACGAAACATGGTACAAAAGGTTGAGATCATAGATATGGTAAAACAAGGAAAATTGTAATAGTTTAAAAATGATCTCAAATAAATAGAAAAATTAATCTCGAATATTTGAAGGGGGGATTTTGAATGAGTCTAAGACTCATCCTTACCCCTAATTTACCTCCACAAGAAGAGGATAAGGAGAACAAGAGGGTTGATTCCTAGTCGCATATTAAGAAAATTGAAACACAACTAGAGAACAAGAGGTTTGAATCCCCAACACGTTATCATTCATCACTCCAAGATCCACATTATCGTGGGATCGACTTAGGACCAAGGAACTACTTCATTACCAAGATTGATATGGGAAATTTTGATATTCCAGATGGAGCAATTCTTTGATGTACACCAAATGTTGACTTTATAAAAGGTAACTATTACATCCTTATATTTAGAACCTAATCAATTTGTGTGTTACCAAAGGATTTGTGATTTTGAAAACGACTATGTATTTTAATTTGTATTTAGATATGAATTGATAGTACATTATGGAGATATTAAGAGAAACACCTTCTTTAGACAATTGATAAATAACACGAAAAGCAGTCCAATTATAAATAACATTAATCACTTTCAAAATTCGATTCCTAGAGTGAAGAAAATTATGAATGATAATTTGTTGGATCTCTTTATGGGAACTTTAAAGGAGAACATTCAGCATGAGGTATGTCTCTTCAAACCTAAATCATTCGAGAATGCTTTTAGTTTGGCAAGGAAAGTTGAAAGTAAAAGATGGCTACTATATGGGAAACCACAAACACCTATAGAAAGGGAAATGTTCCCACTCCCAACCTCACTCAACCTACAAGGTTGACACCTCAAAAATCAAAGGAAATAAGAGCAAAGGGACCATGTTTCAATTATGACAATAAGTATAGTGAGGGGCATAAGTGCAAGGAGAAGAAATTATTCTACATAGATTGTGAAGACAAAGAAGATCAAGAATTGGAACAATCTCAAGATCTAGAACTAAAATATACTACTCCAACCATATCTTGTCATGCATTGGTTCACATTAGCACTCAAACTCTCAATATAGAAGGATATATAAAAAAGAAAAGGGTAATAGTGTTGATTGATTCCGGTAGTACCTATAACTTCATTAATTTCAAATTAGACAAACTTCTCAATTACTTTATACATCCATCACTATAGTTTCAAGTAATGACTGTAGACGAAAGTATCATAAATTATTCATAGAAGTGCCATAGTAATAATCTCACTATGAGGGAGTATTTATTAGATATTCCAATTATTTCAATCCAAATGGGTGGTGTTGATGTTGTATTAGGGGTCCAATGGTTACAATCATTATGAACAATGGATTCTATTTTAATTTCAAGAACTTTTCATGAGATTCTACTCAAAAGGAAAGGAAATTTAACTCAGATATCTCCTAAGGAAACTGTCCTAAAGTGATAATATCCAACAACAATACAAAATTGCTAAAAAGGGGACACCATGGTGTAATTACACAATTGTGCTCACTAGATGTTCAAACACCTAGACCTATGTTCTTATGGATCCCATAGTTTATTTGTTCTTTGTTTTGTATATCATTAAATTAGAACGAGGCAAGAAGACATACCGAAACAAACTTTAGGACAAATTAAGTTCATTATGATTATTTGGTAATTTCGTTTGACATTACAAATGTACCTTCCACATTTAAAATATTGATGATTTATATTTTTAAACCTTTCCTCAAAACAATTGAGTTAGTATTTTTGATGATATACTAATCTACATCAAATCTTGGGAAGAGCATGTAGGACATTTGACATGTTCTCAAAACTATTGGAGGAGCAACAACTATATGCAAATCCTTCCAAGTGTTCCTTTGAGATTTATGAAGAAGAATATTTGGGTCATATTGTATCTCACGAAGGCATCAAAGTGGATCCTAACTAAATTAAATCTATGATGGAATGGTCAATTCCCAAAACTTTGAAGAATATTAGAGGATTTAGAGGGTTGGAAAGTTATTATTGCAAGTTTGTCCCAAAATATGGTCACAATAGTAGCACCTCTAACAATGTTATAGAAAAAAGAGGCATTTTCTTGGATTCAAGAAGCAACCAACGATTTTGAAAAACTTATGTAGGATATGTGTACAACTCTTGTCCTATCCATGATTGAATTTCCAAAAACCTTTATTGTGGAGCATGTGTAATGTACCCAAACAAATATTTAGGCACATTAACTCAAAACTCACAATCTTGGACTTATAACTTAAAAAATATTTGGTTCAAACACCACTGGACTAATACTAAATCTTCCAAACAGAGTTGCTAGAAAACTTACAGACTCTAAACAACTCAAAATATATACAGACCTGTTGATGCCTCGGGGGTGCAGGGTGAGTGCGAAATGCTGAAATGGGTTCCAAGGCACACAATAGGGGATGAAAACCCAGCCAAAGGCTTCGAAAGACCCTACGCAAGCGCAATTCTATCCTCGAGCTGTTTGGTGTGGTGATCACCCACGGATATTTGGCCTCCGCTGGCACTCTATGAGTAAAAGATTTGATCGTGAAAGATCAGTTTTCCTATCAAGGAAAACAAAGTGAAAACTAGTTACCGAAATCTGACTTAACCTACCTAAGGTAAGAACCTATTCTGAGTCAGATCTAGCCTAAAAGGAAGAGTTGATGTCGTGTAGATCAGAATTGAAGTGAGATGGAAAAGTGATTAAGTACCTTAAACAGAAATGTCTTCGGGTTCTTCACTTGTTAATTAAAGCTTTATCAATTAAGAAATTAAGTGACAATTCTTCAAAGTGTTTAAGCCCATTCAAATACCTGATCTGTAATCATTGTGTCAATTGAAAAATTAACAACTGATTATACATATTTAGTTGCATCAAATCATTTGCAGAAATATAAAAGTGAGAACTGTTCAATCAAAGAAATTTAATAGAACAATTCAGAGCATGAGTCAAAACATACAGAAAAATCAATATGAAGGATCATATACATCAATAAGTGATCTGCAATAGATTGAACGCATAGCTGATGACAATTTGAAACAATTAACTCAACGATTCTCAAAGAAATTTGAAGAACACAAGAAGGTGGATAAAGATAATTTCACTGCATATAAAAGTCTTGTACAAAAATTACAATGGCTCGAATAGATAGAGCATCTTCAATCCATACTCCTGCTGAATCATAATTCCAAAATTCCCAACCCTTTGCTAAGGGAAACATTCCTCCTTAAATACTAAATTTTACCCAAAATCTCAAAAGGAGAAATTATACAAAATAGAAATTACAAAAATCGGATCCAACCGTCGATCCAATAAAACTTGCTTCTTTCCAGCTTGAAGGATTTTTCCGCTACCTTATTACCAAAAAGATGTTACAAAGATTCGCTCTTTAATCAGATAGGGTCTCGTGGCACCATAAAAATTCAATAACGGATTGTTCATTATCTTTGACAGGTGGAATGGTTTGTGAAACATCTGTTGTAGGAAATTCAGGATTAGGTAATTCATGGTCAGAAACAGAGAAATCCATTAAAGGATTTACTTCAGAAACAGTGGCCGGTACATCAGGTTCTCCATTGATTATAAAGTCTTGCATGACATCGTCATCAAGGTCAGCTGGTTCTTCCAGAATTTCCTTGCTCTACCCCATGGAATTTTGCACATAGGAAGATAATGCTTCAAAGTCCTCTTCACTACTGCCACTGCTAAGATCAGGAATACCTGCATCAAATGGTGGTGACAACGTTTCTTGATACAACAAGGGGTAAAGTTCCTCATTATCAACAAGAATATTAGAAGGTTCACCTGTTGCATGGAAATTACTCATCCTAGATAAATATTTAGATAACAGGATGCCCAAAACGCTACGTAGAAAGCTTCCTATTACAGAAAGCAATGAGCAATGTAGAATTTTCATGTTAATTGCTACTTTAAGACCAACAGGCAGGGTGATGCCGATTGAGTGAGGCAATTTGCAATGCTTAAACTTACGCAACGAACCCTTTATAATTACTTCAACTGTCATGAAAAAAACCAAGATTTGAGTCTAAGCTTGTGCGAAGTACAGGTTCAATTACTGCTTGCATGATTTTGAATTGCTTTTACGATCACATCGTTATAGGCAACCCCCCATCGATAATTATAACTGGTAATTAATAATGGAAACGGAGGCTGCGGTGATAGAATTGACCTGCAAAAAATCTTGATTAGGAGTTCCAGTACACGGGTGATCAGTTCTTCACACGTAACAAATCGGATCAATCTGACCCAACTTCGATGAGAAGGATAGAAGATTTGAAATCGGATTTTAAGTGAAAAGAGATGATCATTAATAAGCGGAGCAAAAATGACAAAATGTCAAAACTCGAGACCAGACACGACGAACTTAAGGCAGAGCAATGGTGTCCATCCAACATGAAGCAATTGATAATCTTGTAGTAGTATCCACTGTTACAAATTATACAGTAAAACTGATAATTTGGGAGAACCATCTTTCCATAGACAAAATAGCGCATCCTGACTTAACTGATTACCCAAAATCAACGTGGTCGTAAATTCATAACAATGGACGGCTGAGATTAGCTAGAGCGGGGTGCGGAATTGAATTCAATTACGTTCACGAAGTTTTTATTCAAAGATTCTGCAAGCTGAAATCCAAAAGTATGGATTTGCGGGTTGTGGGTTCACAAAAATGAAAGTAAAAAAAGGATTTCCGAAAGCTGAAAACCTACTGTGCGGGTGGCGGGCTTCGGAACGTTGAACTGTGACGTAAAATATCCATCCCAAAAGCCGCATCCCAAAATTACAGTTTGCGGGTTTCGGGAGCACACAGCAAATAAACGAAAAACGACCATCGCAAAATCCGAATGCCGCCATTGCGGAGTTCGGGTTTCGGAGTAATTATTCCTTGGTCTTATTACCGATCAGTTCTACAACTCACAAATGTTAGGTTGCGGATCACAGGATCACTAAATACCAAAAATTCAAACAACAGTTCCGTAACCTGCAAATGCTGGGTTGCTGGTTTCGGAGACTCCAAATGCTAATTTTTGGAATGATGATAAAAATCAACAAAATAATAAAAAATTTAGCTTTCTTTTCCTTTTAGACCGAAACACCTTGGAAAAATGAACAACAGTTGCAAAAAAACAAACCAAAGGCATGGGTGAAGAACATTAGAGGTAAAATCAAAATTCTAACATTTACAAAATGACTCACCCAAACACCATAGTGTTTATTAAGATCGGGGCTCCCATGCTTAAGTAAGCATGGGATCTGTTGTGGCCACAACAAATGGCGACTGGCTGGGAAGAACCAGTTATCTTTGTAATCAAATCCAACTAAAGACAACATGTTGATCAACCTATTTCTTGAAACCCAAGTCATAGAAGATACTGAAAAGATAACAGCCAAGAAACAGTGAACATAAAAATGGATAAATCTCAATCAATGATCATTGTAAAGATAACACTCATCTGATAAGGAGATTTAGAGAGTGATACCGAATCTTTACCATGATGTAATCATAGAAAACCAGCTTGTGTTGAATTTGGGCACAGTCTTAGAAACGCTCATGGATATCCTAATTACAGATCTCCTTGGTTTATTAATTACATATATATATTCAGTAACACTTCATCATCTTATCTTTTGTCTTTTCTTTTCTTTTCTTCTCTCTTTTTTTTTATAAATATAAAATTTTATTGATACAAGACCACTGTACTGACTTGGTGATCAGATGAAATAGTGCCATTCACAGGCCCGATCTGGAAACTAGTCAAGCTAGCTCGATGATGAGACTCCTTGTCTTCTGGTTGTACGACCAAAAGAAATCATCATGGCTTGGTGACCATATAGTGATAATTCCAGTCCAAGGTCAAACTCATGATCATAGCAGGGCTGGCATGTGATAAGACCCCCCTGTTCTTGTATATAACAAAATCTTATAAAAAGAAAACACTTTATTTTGGCATAAGCTATGAGGCATTACCATGGCTTGGTGACCATATAGTGATAATGTTACTCACCAGTGCTTTGTGGATCATGAATGGACTGACCTGTAATAGGATCTTCCACCTTCCAGCAAAACTGAAAGTCATATTCCAAGTGTGGTGGCTTGATGTGAAGATGTCATTCCACTTTAAACACCTATGAACCTAATGGGTTGGCTTAATAACAAGACCACCCACCTATTAACTTATAATTTTAAACAAATTTCATATTCAAAGTGATCGTAAAAGGATACATGAGCAATCGGAACTGGTCAGGTTATGATGATATGTCGTTCAACCATGAAACACCAGATAGAGAAATGATGACCATCTTCCATACCTCAATTACACAGATAAAGCATGGTGAAAGATAATGATCAAAGTGAAAAGTATCCAAAGGCACTGCACTTATTTGTCTGTTTATTCTTTAGAGAAAATTCTAATCAAAAGCCAGAAAGTAAGATTGATAACGACATTGAAACTTCAGAAATAATTGTTGCTAAGAAAAGTGATCATAAGCCATTACCACAAGTATGAAGCCTTATTAATGAAAACCAATAACAAAACAAGAAAACCAATCAAAATATGAACGCAATAAAACAAATGATTGAAAAACAAATCACACCTATGTACAAGTGCATCAGATTGCTCAGACGAAATACTTTTTGAGAAGAGATATATTCACCGAGTAGGTGTCTACAACTCCCTCCAATGTCTGCAATCGAACTGTGCTGGGACCAATATTTTATGTAATAATGAAAGGTCCGAGCCAAAGACGTTGGAACTTGGTGTACAGATTTTTATCTTTATGTTGCTTGTCCCACCTCAAAACCAGGTCACCAATAGAAAACTCCCTATCGGAAGAAGATTTTTCATCAAACCATCTCTTCACCATCTGCTGATGATGATACAACTTGTTTTTGGCTATTTCCCTGTCCTCCTCTAGCTTCAAGAGGGTGTCAATTCTTTGCTGGAGGGGAGAAGAATCATCTTCTTGAACAGACTGGGCCAATTGTAACGAAGGAATGGTGAGATTAGTGGGGAGAATGGCTTCTTTGCCATAAACCAAACAATATGGGGAGTTTGCAATTGCTGCTTTTGGGGTAATTCAATCTGCCCATAATGCATTATACAACTATGTATGCCAATCTCTGTGATGAGAGGCTACAATTTTCTTGAGAATATTAATTAGGTTTTTATTTGATGATTCAGCCAAGCCGTTACCCTGAGGGTAATAATTGGCAGAAAATTTAAGCTTAATTCCCATCTCAAAGGCATATTCAGTTATATCGATTGAAGAGAAGTAGGATGCATTATCGAAAACTAAATACTCTGGAGCACCAAAGCGTGTGACAATCTGGCTGTCAAGGAAAGAGATTACTTGAGTGGCGTTGCATTGTTTAAGAGGAGATGCTTCAACCCATCTAGTGAAATAGTCCATGGCTGTGAGAATATACTTATGTTGGAGAGATGAAGGAGGGTTTATAGGCCCAACAAAATCCAGTCCCCATTGTTGAAATGGAAACTGAATCGTAACTGGTTGTAAAGGAAATGCAGGTTTCCTAAACTTCCCTGTGCATTTCTGGCATGGCTCACATTTTCTCACATAAGCATAGGCATATTTAAACAGTGTGGGCCAATAATATCCGGCCCTGATAATCTTGTGTGCTGTCGTCTCTCCTGAAAAATGGCCTCCAGCTGGACCTGCATGAAATTGAAACAAAATGTCATCGGTATCATGTTTTTCCAAGCATCTGAGAAATACTCCATCATAATTGTTTCTAAAAAGAACTTGATCAATGAATTGATAAGGAGCAGAATTTAGTCTTAAAGCTCTTCTTTTCTTAAAATCGAGAGTTTCACGAGAAAATCCATGGTTCATAAAAAAATTTGATATCGTCGTACCATTCTGATGTCGGGGCATCAATAATGGTAACAACACCTGAGGGAATTTCTTCCTCGTGATCCCATTCAGACTGTTGCTGTGCGGGGTCATTGGATTGTGCAGTAAGAAGACAAAGGCCCTACCCTTTTACAATTTTTGTCGGTCTGATCTCAAGATCATATTCTTGTAGGGCAGTCATCCAATGGGCCCTCTTTTCCCCTAACTCTTTCTGAATGAGGACATTCCTGATAGCAGAATATGGAACAATGACTTTGGTTCGGGACTTCAGCAAGTAGGGCCTGTAATGTTTGACAGATTTATAAACTGCATAGGCTTGCTTATCAATCTGTGAATATTTAAGCTCTACACCTTTGAATGTTGAGCTCATGAAAGAGATGGGGATTTTTGCATCATTATCATGCTTTTGCGTTAGCATAGCTGCATAAGAAAAATCAGTGGCAAAAGTATAAAGAATGAAATCCTTATCAAAATCTGGGGACATGAGGGCAGGAGCTTCTGCAATGGCTTTTCGAATTCTGATAAACACATCTCTCTGTTCCTACAACCAAGTAAACTGTACATCTTTCTTGACCAAGAGTTGCAATGGTTTGACTGTTTGAGCAAAAATTTGGTACAAATCTCCGTACAAAATTGATCTTACCTAGGAAGGATTGCATTACTTTGCGCGAACCGGGTAAACCAATTTTTGAAATGGCCTCTGTACGTTCAGGGTCAATAACCATACCTTCTTTCGAAACAATGAAGCCTAGAAGTTTTCCTTCAGTTACTGCAAAAATAGATTTCTTCGGGTTGAGAGAAATACCGAATTTCCTGCAGCGATCAAAAACTTGTTTTAAAGCGAACACATGTTCATGTCATTTTTTAGAGTAAATAGTGATATCGTCATGGTAAACCACGACAGAATTATGCATTAACCCTTGGAAAGCTATATCCATAGCTCTCTGAAAAGTAGCTCCAGCATTGATCAACCCGAAAGGCATCCGTCTGTAAGCAAAAGTACCCCATGGGGTTCTGAAGGATGTTTTCAATTGATCGTCCGGGGCGACCATAACCTGGTTATACCCGGAAAAACCATCCAGGAGGGAAAACATCTCTGACCCGGCTACCTTCTGAAGAATCCACTCCATAGGTGGAACAGGATAGTTGTCTTTCTCAGAAGCCCGATTTAGGTTCCTGAAATCAACACAGAGTCGAATTTCTCCATTTTTCTTACGGACAGGTACTAAGTTGGCGATCCACTGAGTGTGCTTGACCGAAAAGATAATCCGAGCATTGAGTAACTTCTCTAGTTCCTTTTTAACAGAAGACTCTAAACTGGGGTGCATTTTCCGCAGCTTTTGTTGAAATGGCTTAACCTCTGGTTTCATGTGTATGTTGTGGAACATGACGCTAGTGTCAAACGTTCTTAATTCGTCATAAGTCCAGGCAAAGACATCTTTATACTGTTTACACAATTCAATAATGGATCTACGTTCTTTAGGGGTGCAATCAATTCCCAAATTGATGAAACGAGGTTCCTGTTCGGTGCCTAGGTTGACCCGTTCATAATTTAAAGATGAACTTTGAGTTTTACAATTAGTCTGAGATTTGAATTTGTCCTGTAAATCGTAAAACTTTTCTATATTGATCACCGACTTCAGGATGACGTTTGAGGAATCAGTGAGAGACTTTTCATGTTCTGTTTCATCGATGGCCATGTCTTGAAACGTATCCTGAGTAGTGAGGAAGCCAATTATCTGTCAGTCATCATCAAACACTTTCCAATTAGTCACATTATTTGGAATAGATAGTCTGTACATCAATTCAATTGAAAAATTTTGAGGAGACAGACATTCCGGCGGAATCAGTCTAGAAGCTGTGTTTGCTAACAGATCTACATCAAAATTTTGTGATCTAGGAATTGATTTAATATTGAATGCTGAAAATGAGTTGGTTAGCTTCCTTACCAGCTTTTGATAATTATCCAAACGCGGAGACAAGCAGTGTATCTTCTTTTTTACTTGCTTGACTATAATTTTGGAGTCCCCATAGCACTCTATTACTTGAACACCCAAATCAATGGCCTTCCTAAGCCCCTGCACAAGAGCTTCATATTCGGCTACATTATTAGTACAGTCAAATTCTAATCTACAAGCAATCATGATTTTCATTCCTTTAGGATTGATAAGAACACAACCCGCTCCAGCTCCCTCCTTGGACTTGGAGCCATCGAAAAATAAAGTCCAGGAGACAGGGTCTAATCTAAAATTTGTATTCACATTATATACATTATGCACAATTTCACCAGAAAAAGGTATAGAAGTAACCTGAGTGATATGTGATTCTTTATGAATGCTTTCTTCTGGTGAGGCATCAGCTGAGAACTCACCGAAAAAGGTATCGAATGTAAAGTGCTCTGTACGAGAGGTGAGATAACCAACAGGTTCACTTGAATCATTAAGATCAGTAACTGTCTGTTTCATTAAAGGTTCTCTGCTGATCTGAATTTTATTTGGTTGACCATTGTATGGAAACCATAAGTGGGACCAGTCGATTGCAAAGTAAACCTTAAGTTTCTCTGACCAGTACCTGCTTAACCACATCCCATAGGCTTCTGGGATGTCAGCTATCACAATGTCAACTGTCTGATGGATCCTGGGATCAGCTGACAGCGTGAGCAGAACGTTTCTCAATTTGCCAACCACTCTGACTTTGGATTTTTCAAGTTGCACAATCTGGGTTGGACAAGGTTCCCACGTTGCATTCAATTTTCTACAAATAGAGAGGGGCATCACATTTGATGATGCTCCCGAATCTATCATGCAGTTGTGTACATTCCGGTTGAAAATCTCAAAAGTAAGCAAGAAAGGAGGAGTTCTCTTACTTGTTGTTTTTTGATCATTAGTTTTAGTGACAGAGTTTAGATTATTATTCTGTGACTCTCTAGGATGTTTGACTATCATGTTTTTAGGTAAAGAGTCTCTCATAGCAGGAATCTTGAGTAGCTCAAACATAGATATGTTTGCTTTGACTCTTTTTAGGTCTTCAACCAGGTTGTACTCCATTTGAGGGAGGACTATATCCTTCTGTGGGACAGTCTTGTTACTTGTGGGAACCGGGGAAGAAGATGAAGGTTCTTGAGTTGGCTGCGGTCTTGACCTTGTATTATAAGGATGTTGTGTGTTAAACACCGCCTCAGGTTCTTCTTCTTCTTCACACATAGGAAGTTTCGAAAAGCAACTCACAACATCGACTTATGGATCATCTTCTGCGTCTTCTTCAGGTAGTGGAGGATCCGGGGTAGTCTGATCGTTAGAAGTGTCAGGGGTGACTTGGGATTCTGCTGCCAATGCTCTAAAACTAGAAAAGAGTTCGTCGTTTGTGAGTGCATCTGCCGGATTTGGTGGTGGTGGATTTTGTGGAGGCTGGTAAGGTCTCCTAAACGGTGGCCTTACAAAACCTCTGTTCTAATTCTGATTATCGTTAGTGTTTTTCTTCAAATCCACCATCTCATTCGACATCTTCTAAAGGAATTTCTTCATGTCAGTCAAATCAAATGAATCCTTGTTCTGAACTATGGGTTTATGGACAATCTCAATTTTCTTCCTGGAAGTGGAAGGTTGTCCTTCTAAGGATTCAGGGCTGTCATCCAGACAAAATATGTCTTTCTCAACTTGGATTGCTTCATCAAATGCTTCCAGTAGAGTACCCTTATGTTCCCTTTTGACCCATATTGCAATGGAGGGAGGCAGACCCTTTTCATAATAAGCCACCAATAATTCTTCAGCAGGAAGAAGATTGGCAGGAATTCTGTTTTTGAGATATGAAAACCTTTGGTTAAAGTCTTTTACCCTTTCTTTTCCTTTGGCTTTCATGGAGGACAACTCTAAGAAGAGATCTTGCGGTGTTTTGTCATCCCCGAAATTCTGGGTAAAATGTTTCTCGAATTCATCCCAGGACGTTATGGATTGGGATGGTAAAGCAAAATACCAAGTGGCCGCTCTACCCTCAAAAGTGTATGGAAAGAGTCTACATACTACATCCTCATATACCACGCTTCTAAGCCTGATTGCTTGCATAAAAGTTTTTATGTGATCCAATGCGGGCGTTTTATCATCAGGGTTGAATTTAGGAAACCATTTTTCAGGATTCTTTGGTAATCTATGTTGATCTCCTAGTATGAAAACTGCATCTTGGTCAAGCCAAGGTTTGTTTTGACCTTCTCCAGCCATTGGAGGCTCTTGTTCTTCTTCTTCAGATGATGAACTAGAAGAATTCTCTGCATCCGAGGAAGATGATGAAGATAAAGGAGGGGACGGTGGTGGACCACCGGCTCCAAGATTTGGTTGACCTTGTGTTCCTACGAGAGTGGCCTCGCGGTTATATTCAGGAGAATCTGGTCGATTGACTAGGTCTTGGTTTTCAGATTGGTGATTAGCTTTATGTCAATACTGTGTGTTAAAACTATCAGTCGGTTGAATCGGTGGATCAGAGGTCTGTGAGGTGGGAACTTGCTGTTCTTCCCGATCGCTAGCCTACAAAACACCTTCTAAGTTTAGAGCTGCCATACCACATCTTCTTTGATCGGAAAGATGTTGTTGTTCTACTCTTAAAACCCTATCGGTCGATGTTTTCAATAACTGTTCTAACGAAATGGGTCCCCTTGAGGGCGACGTGAAGATGATTTCTCCTCTGTTCTCCTGTCGTACCACCGGTGTAACAGGTATAACTGTAGGTTACGCAGATGTAACAGGGAGAACTGTAGGTTGCGAATCAGTTGGTTGTTCAGATGTTGAAGCCCTAGTATGGCTTCAGATTTGAACCGTTGAAGTACTTGCTGGAGGAGGCTTATTAGTAGTTTGCTTAGGCATGTTTTACTAGTGGCCCTCCTTCTAGCACCATTTGTTGATGCCTCGGGGGTGCAAAGTGAGTGCAAAATGCTGGAATGGGTTCCAAGGCACACAACAGGGGATGAAAACCCAACCAAAGGCTTCGAAAGACCCTACGCAAGGGAAATTCTATTCTTGAGCTGTTTGGTGTGGTGATCACCCACGGATATTTGGCCTCTGCTGGCACTCTATGAGTAAAATATTTGATCGTGAAAGATCAGTTTTCCTATCAAGGAAAACAAAGTCAAAACTAGTTACCGAAATCTAACTTAACCTACCTAAGGTAAGAACCTATTCTGATTCAGATCTAGCCTAAAAGGAAGAGTTGATGTCGTGCACATCATAATTGAAGTGAGTTGGACAAGTGATTAAGTACCTTAAACAGAAATGTCTTCGGGTTCTTCACTTGTTAATTAAAGCTTTATCAATTAAGAAATTAAGTGACAATTCTTCAAAGTGTTTAAGCCCATTCAAATACCTGATCTGTAATCATTGTGTCAATTGAAAAATTAACAATTGATTATACATATTTAGTTGCATCGAATCATTTGCAGAAATATAAAAGTGAGAACTGTTCAATCAAATAAATTTAATAGAACAATTCAGAGCATGAGTCAAAACATACAGAAAAATCAATATGAAGGATCATATACATCAATAAGTGATCTGCAATAGATTGAACGCATAGCTGATGACAATTTGAAACAATTAACTCAGCGATTCTCAAATAAATTTGAAGAACACAAGAAGGTGGATAAAGATAAATTTACTGCATATAAAAGTCTTGTACAAAAATTACAATGGCTCGAATATACAAAGCATCTTCAATCCATACTCCTACTGAATCGTAATTCCAAAATTCCCAACCCTTTGCTAAGGGAAACATTCCTCAAACACTAAATTTTACCCAAAATCTCAAAAGGCGAAATTATACAAAATAGAAATTACAAAAATCGGCTCCAATCGTCGATCCAATAAAACTTGCTTCTTTCCAGCTTGAAGGATTTTTCCGCCACCTTATTACCAAAAAGATGTTACAAAGACTCGCTCTTTAATCAGATAGGGTCTCGTGGCACCATAAAAATTCAATAACAGATTGTTCATTATCTTTGACAGGTGGCATAGTTTGTGAAACATCTGCTGTAGGAAATTCAGGATCAGGTAATTCATGGTCAGAAACAGAGAAATCCATTAAAGGATTTACTTCAGAAACAGTGGCCGGTACGTCAGGTTCTCCATTGATTATGAAGTCTTGTATGACATCGTCATCAAGGGCAGCTGGTTCTTCCAGAATTTCTTTGCTCTGCCCCATGGAATTTTGCACATAGGAAGATAATGCTTCAAAGTCCTCTTCACTACTGTCGCTGCTAAGATCAGGAATACCTGCATCAAATGGTGGTGACAATGTTTCTTGATACAACAAGGGGTAAAGTTCCTCATTATCAACATGAATATTAGAAGGTTCACCTCCTGCATGGAAATTACTCATCCTAGATAAATCTTTAGATAACAGGATGTCCAAAACGCTACGCAGAAAGCTTCCTATTACAGAAAGCAATGAGCAATGTAGAATTTTCACGTTAATTGCTACTTTAAGACCAACAGGCAGGGTGATGCCGATTGAGCGAGGCAATTTGCAATGATTAAAATTACGCAGCGAACCCATTATAATTACTTCAACTGTCATGAAAAAAACCGAGATTTGAGTTTAAGCTTGTGTGAAGTACAGGTTCAATTATTGCTTGCATGATTTTGAATTGCTTTTACGATCACATCGTTATAGGAAACCCCCCATCGATAATTATAACTGGTAATTAATAATGGAAACGGAGGCTGCAGTGATAGAATTGACCTGCAAAAAATCTCGATTAGGAGTTCCAGTACACGGGTGATCAATTCTTCACACGTAAAAAATCGGATCAATCTGACCCAACTTCGATGAGAAGGATAGAAGCTTTGAAATCAGATTTTAAATGAAAAGAGATGATCATTAATAAGCGGAGCAAAAACGACAAAAGGTCAAAACTCGAGACCAGACACGGCGAACTTAAGGCAGAGCAATGGTGTCCATCCAACATGAAGCAATTGATAATCTTGTAGTAGTATCCACTGTTACAAATTATACAGAAAAACTGATAATTTGGGAGAACCAGCTTTCCATAGACAAAATAGCGCATCCTGACTTAACTGATTACCCAAAATCAATGTGGCCACAAATTCATAACAATGGATGGCTGAGATTAGCTAGAGCAGGGTGTGGAATTGAATTCAATTACGTTCACGAAGTTTTTATTCAAATATTCCGTAAGCCGAAATCCGAAAGTACGGATTTACGGGTTGCGGGTTCACAAAAATGAAAGTAAAAAAAGGATTTCTGAAAGCCGAAAACCTACTATGCGGGTGGCGGGCTTCGGAATGTTCAACTGTGATGTAAAATATCCATCCCTAAAGCCGCATCCCGAAATTACGGTTTGCGGGTTTCGAGAGCACACAACAAATAAACAAAAAACGACCATCCCGAAATCCGAATGCCGCCATTGTGGAGTTCGGGTTTCAAGGTAATTATTCCTTGGTCTTATTACTAATCAGTTCCGCAACCCGCAAATGTCGGGTTGCAGATCGCGGGATCACTAAATACCAAAATTTCAAACAACAGTCCCGTAACCCGCAAATGTCGGGTTGCGGGTTTCGGAGACTCCAAATGCTAATTTTCAGAATGATGATAACAACCAACAAAATAATAAAAAATTTAGCTTTCTTTTCCTTTTAGACCGAAACACCTTGGAAAAATGAACAACAGTTGCAAAAAAACAAACCAAAGGCATGGGTGAATAACATTAGAGGTAAAATCAAAATTCTAACATTTACAAAATGATTCACCCAAACACCATAGTGTTTATTAAGATCCGGGCTCCCGTGCTTAAGTAAGCATGGGATCTGTTGTGGCCACAACAAGACCATACACCTAAACCAATTCTATCATGGATTTGCTACAAAAGTTTGACATTTCAAAGTGCATCACACCTGGGAAAGGCCAAAAATGACTAGAGGCAATGGCCCCAGGAATTATGTGGAAACCTCTTTACTTTAGGTGCAATATTGAAAAAAAATAGCAATATGGAATGAAGTAATACTTCATATTTGAGAAGCATGTTTAGCTCCATAAACTCATAACAGGGAATATCGGGGAACCAAACTCAAACTACGTGCACAAACCACAAAATTTGGACACAAGACACTACTTTTCCGGGGTCTTCCAAACACAACCAAACAGACTCGAATTTCCTCTAGGACCTTGTATTTCGACCCTAACACATCCTAATTGTGCAACATGACCCATAGACTGAATTATGGAATTTCTTATAGAATATTAATAATAGAAAATATGAGGTTATTTGCCATCGATTGTAGATTGACACATAAGAGTAATATGAAAAGAAGTTTATGGAAGATCAAACAGAAATTTAATTATAAATAGAGGTCCATTCTTAGAATATTCATGGCTATATTTGTAGCTGCAAACTGTAGAAGAATCTTATACAAATTATAGACAGAGAAACCCATATATTTGCAGAAGGAAGATAGACAATTTCCGCTCCTAGAGAAATTTATGCTTATAAATATTTGATCTTCTGCTGGAACTTAACCCCAAATATTAATATCTGCACCACACGGTGTTCCGCCCACCTAATATAGATAAAATGCATCCTATAGGCATCCAACTACCCCTTCAATCACCCACAGGTGCGCCCCTCATCTCAACACACACAAAACCAAAACTAGCTCTGAAAACACACTGCAAATTGGGCATTGTTGCTACCGAAACTCTACCACACCAAACTGGAACTTGAACAAACCATACTAAAACTCAAATAAGGCCTGCAAAAGATGTAATTTGAGGCCTTTAAGCTCCATGAAAAGAACTGGGTGTTCTCTTCCTCAATCTCTAGCTAGAATGACTTCTCAATCTCCTTAACTGGTTTACTAGTTGCAAAGGGGCACATCACCAAATTCTAGCAAGCGGCACATCACCCAAGCTATGAAAAGTGAATATCTCTTCCATAAAAATGAAAAGTGGCCACAATTTCCTCACTAGAGTGCTCATACCTCTTTTATTAGCTTATGTTAGCTTTTTCCTCCTAGAACCTGCTTTCTTGGAATTCAAGCCCTAGATGTTTGGAGGAATATTTGGTAGGTTACTGACAGATGTGGGCCTACTCTCTCTCATCAAGTGCACCCTCCTTGGATAAATTTGGACCCTATGTATTTTAATGAGATTCCTTGGTGCTTTCTTGGTTGTTTCTATTCCTTCTTCAACATTTATTTAGTAAAAATATGGAATCTGCTTTTTATTTGCTTTTCCTGCTTTTCCCTGTTTTTTGCCCATTTTAATGAGAGAAAAATCTCATATGGTCCCCATTAACCTCCTAGGCATCCACATGAACCAAATAAAAAATTTATTTCCATTAAATAATCAATATTTGGCCTTATCCATGACTTATGCTACCAACATTAATAATTAACATGAATTTATCAAATAACTTTTGGCCAAGTTTAATCATTTAAATCAAAGGACTAAAATTAAAATTTGGGGACATGAAAGGCCTCCCCACCCAATATTTCTTGTCCTCAATCAATTTAAGGTCTGGTAGTGGAATACTTGTTCTCTTTCCCCAACTTAATGCACAAACCTTTTCTTTACCTCCTTCTTTATTAATGATTGTTTATTAAGTGCATGGTTTTGCAATGTAATACCTTAGGAACTCTTTTGAATCTACAACCCTCAATTGACTCCAAATGAATTAATACACTCTGAATCCAATCAAATGAAAGCAAAAAAAATGATTATCACTGTAAGATCTACTGTTGAAATGAACTATAAAAATAAATTTTACCTCTTTGTAACTCCATCTCTGTCACGTATTTATCTGCCCAATATAAGGATGAATAAACACTCTTGCTTGCTGAACCAAATGGAATATAATCACCCACCTCTTCCAAAACCAAATATTTCTCTAATATGGGCAGCCCATAATCTTTCTGATGCAAAAAATGGTTTGTCCAAATTCCTCATCAACTTTTCTTTCAAGGCTCTGTAAATATGATTGTCCTTCATGTTCAAACATCTTATGAGGTTCCTCCATCAAAGTAAGAATGTCACCAGCCATATGAATTTGAATAGTTGTGGTGTAGGAAGAAGCATGTGATCCTCCCAACTCCTTTCGAGACTATTCAAACTCCATGGCATTGTCTTCTTCAAACTTGAGTGCAAGATCCTTGTCCATAAATAGCTGCAAGTAATCTGATTTCATATTTTCTAATTCTTCTTTTATGATGCACAATTGAGTACTAGTGACCCCTTCAACAGATCCTCTTTGTATTTCCTCCAATTGAGTCCTCCACATTAGGTCTTCAATGAATTTGTCTGCAAACTCAATTACGGTCAAAACTTGCAATATATTTTATTCCGTGACTAAGAGTTGGTTCTCTAAGTCATGAAATGGATTCTTAACAACACTATGTATGATGTCACATAGGGAGTCATTCAACTCATGCAAGTTCATATCTACTGTTTCATCCCTTGCAATGTCTTCTTTCATTGGAATTAAACCATCTTCAACACTCACATTTTGAAAATCAGTATCAAAATATTCTATCATACTATAACTAACCTTCGAAATGGATGTCGTATCACAGTGACACCAAGGAATATGTATACTGTAAAAATAAGAAAGGTTATCATACTTTTGTATCTCATCTTCATGATTATGTGCAACTGCTACCAATTCACCATTACTGGATGCATCCATTTCTGCCTCCCATTCTTTATTGTCATCCCTTAAGAAAATTGCTGCCTCTTCTTCTTCATAAGCTTTGGAATCTACAACACTGGTAGTCTTATCAACAATTCTAGTTTCATTTTCTTTATGGCTTCCACAAGTTGGCTGGTTTTTGTTCTTCTCATGCTCCTTCAAAGGCTTATTTTTATGTCCTTGCACAACTTCTGCACAACTTTCTTCAATCTTGCAGTCACTATCTAGATGTGTTGTCTTCACATTTTCTAATGGATGAAATGTAAAATCTGATTGCTTGTGGCATGAAACCACAACACATTACTCACCCCTGGCATCCAAATCAAAATTAGAAGATTCTAAATTAGCTTTATCAAGGCATGAAATGGCTGGTTGTTGCAAGGAAACATGTCTGCTGCAAAAAACATAATTCTTTTCATAGTTGTGCTTGGTGTTCCCTTCTTTCTGCTCTGATGTCACAATGCACCGGCTAGAGAAACAACATGGTTCTTCTTTTGATGGAATGTTCCTCTTAAAAGAATTCTCATCCACAACCTAGGTCCAAAATCCATACTTGTACGTAAAATAATATTTGAAAGACAAAATTGTACGCGACTCCTTACCCAATGCCAGATACTCCTAATAATAGTGAGTCATGTTGGCACTTGCTGCTAGTTTTCTTTATAATTATTCTTCAAGAGTAGCCATTGGTGGATCAAGAATTATATATTATCTATATATGATGTCATAAGGAATCATCCTACTCATGTGAAATGTGCATTTATATAAATGAAATCATCCTTAGGGAATGACTCTTCCCCTTCATCCAGTTTCCAATCATCAGCACCAAACAAAGACATGTCTACAATTATTTTTCAACTAAAGGTTTGCAATTCACAGGTGTCGAGGACCATGCTCTGATACCACTGTAATGTATCCAAAAAGAGATTTATGCACATTAACTCAAAACTAGGAATCTTGGACTTATAACTTAAAAAAATTGGTTCAAACACCACTAGAATAATAGTAAATATTTCAAACAGAGTTGCTAGAACACCTACAGACTCTAAACAACCCAAAATATACACATCCCATACACCTAAACCAATTCACGCAAATATTTGCTTCAACAGTTTGCATATTTCAAAGTGCATCACACATGGGAAAGGACAAAAATTACCAGAGGCAATGGCCCTAGGAACTACGTGGAAACTTATCTACTTCTGGTGCAATACTGGAAACAACTAAGTAGTAGTATGGAATTAGACTTCAAATTTGAGAAGCATTCTCAACTCCATAAACTCATACTAAGGAATATCTAGGAACCAGACTAAAACTAGGTGCACAAACCACATAATTTGGACACAAGACATTGCTTTTCTGGGGTCTTCCAAACACACTTGAATTTCCTCCAGGACCTTGCATTTCGACAATAAAACACGCTAATTGTGCAACATGACGCACATGCTGACTTCTGGAATTTCTTATAGAAGATTAATAATAGAAAATCTGAGGTGATTTGCCATTGATTACAGATTGACACATAATAATAAAATATGACAATAAGTCTATGGAAGATCAAACTGAAACTTAATTATAAACATAGGGCCATTCTTAGAATATTAATTGATGTATTTGTATCTGCAAACTACATAATAATATGATACAAATGATAAACATAGAAACCCAGAGATTTGCATAAGGAAGATATACAATTTCCGCTCCTAGAGAAATTTATGCTTACAAATCTTTGATCTTTTGTTGGAACTTGACCCCAAATATTCAGATCTTCACCAAAGGGTGCAACCTCCACCTAATACAAAGAAAATGCATCCCATAGGCATCCAAATACCCCTTCAATCACCCATAGGTGTGCCCTCCTCAGCTCAACACAACAAAACCAAAACTAACTCTGAAAACACACTACAAATTGGGCACTGTTGTTACCAGAAATTTACCAAACCAAACTGGAACTGAATCACACCATAGTGAGACTCAAATCAAACTTGAAAAATATGTAATATTATGCCTTGAATCTCCATGGAAATAAATGGGTGTTCTCTTCCTCAATCTCCAGCTAGAATGACTTCTCAATCTCCCTAACTGGTTTACTAGTTGCAAAGGGGTACATCACCCAAGCTATGAAAAGTCTAGATCTCTTCTAGAAAAATGAAAAATGGCCAAAATTTCCTCACTAGAGCACACATACCTCTTTTATTAGTTTATGTTGGCTTTTTCCTCCTAGAACCTACTTTCTTGGAATTCGAGCCCTAGATGTTTGGAGGAATATTTGGTAGGTTACTGGCACATGTGGGCCTACTCTCTCTCATCAAGTGCGCCCTCCTTGGCTAAATTTGGACCCTATATATTTTAATGATATTCCTTGGTGCTTTCTTGGTTGTTTCTATTCCTTCTTGAGCTTTTATTTAGTAAAAATATGGAATCTGCTTTTTATTTGCTTTTCTTGCTTTTTTCTATGCTTTTTCCTGTTTTTTTCCCATTTTAATGAGAGAAACATGTCATATGGTCCCCATTAACCTCCTAGCCACTACATGAACCAAATAAACCATTTATTTTCATTAAACAATCAATATTTGGCCTTATCCAAGACTTATGCTACCAACATTAATAATTAACATGAATTTATCAAATAACTTTTGGCCAAGTTTAATTATTTAAATCAAAGGATTAAAATTAAAATTTGGGGACATGACAACATGATTACTTGAGGCATGGCATTAATATAATTTAATTCAAGAAATAATTTCCCTTGCCTTTGAGAGCGACCAAATTAAAGGAAAAATTTACACAAACCAATTTATGAAAAGGAAAGGTTAGCCATACTGCATGCAATTAAAAAAGGACACCTTTACATAATAGGAAGACACTCAAGGTAAGAACAGATCATGATAGTCTTAAGTACGTCTTGGAACAATGATTATCATCAAAAGAGAATAAAAAATGGGTTACAAACATGCTCAATTATGACTTTAAAATTATCTAGAAAAAGGAAAACAATCGGACGTGGCAAATGCAATTTCAAGGAAAGAAAAAGGAACGAAGATCTTAATTTGTGTTATTTCCATTCCACAATCTGAATGGGTGGGAGAATTAAGGATAGAATGGAAGGAAACTAAGAAGACGTGCAAGATAATTCAATAAATACCTAGTGCATTAGATAAATTTGTGTGGAAGAACAGTTCAATATGGTATCAGGATCACCTATATTTATGTAAGGATTCCCAACTCAAACAAAAGGTCCTTTTAGAATTGCACACTTTTCCTATAGGAGGAAATTCATGATTCTTGAAAACTTACCACAGGATCAAGAATCTTTTTTTGGGAAGGTCTTAAAACTTATGTTCAAAATTTTGTAGAAAAAAGTTTGGTTTGCCAATAGAATGAGAGACAATCATAACCCCATGTCTTATACAACCATTTTCCATACCAAGTCAGTATTGGGAACATGTCTCAATGGATTATATCATATATCAACTAAATTCTAAAGGAAGGATTGTCATCATGGTAGTGGTGGATCGAATCACAAAGTATGCTCGTTTCTACTCTCTTTCTCGTCCTTTTAAAGAAAGTACAATAATTGTAGCATTCATGGAAACAATTCAAAAGCTACATAGAATCCCCAAGATTATTGTAAGTGATAAAGATGCAATTTTCACTGATAATTTTTGGATTGAAATATTTTCTTGTTTGGGTACTCAATTGGTCCACGTCTCCTCTTATCATACCCAATCTAGAGGTAAAACCAAGGTTTTGAATAAATGTCTAGAAGGGTGCCTTCATTGCTTTGCATATGATAAACACACACAATGGGTTAAGTGGTTTCCCTTAGCAGCATGGTGGACAACACATCCTTCCATACTTCATAAAAAATGTCCCCATTTATGGAGCTTTAAGGCCATCATCCTTTATCCATCACATCACCATTGAAAGGTAAAGATAAGGTTCAAACAATGGAAGATCACATATATAACCAACAAGTGGTTCTCCAACTATTGAAATACAAGTTGGATATCACAAAATATAATTAAGCAAGTGGATTAGCATGACAATGAAAGGAAATTTGAAGTTGGGAATTGGGTATTTCCAAGGATACAACCATACAAATATATGTACCTCATGTAACAAAAGAAGGACAATAAATGAGTACCCAAGTACTATGCTCCTTATAAGGTGTTGTAGAGGATTGGAAGTATGGATTACAAATTGGAGTTTCCTCCATATCATGTTTACATCTAGTCTTCCATGTTTTTTTTTTAAATGTAATCAATGAGAAGATCCCAGTTCATACTATTTTACAAGAGAATGATGAATAAAAAAAAATAATACTAGACCCCAAAGCAATCCTTGAAACACAAATCAAGAAACTACAACATCAAGCAATTATTGAGTACCTCATCAAGTGGAAAAGTATGCCATTAAAAGAGGTGATATGGGAAGATGACTTATTCATGCATAAACATCCTCAACTAATCAAGTGTTGATGGAAACACATATTCGAAGGGGAGGGTAATGTTAAACATTACATATTGAGTTATTACATTTCTATTCGTATATTAGTGTTGTCCATATTGTTCAACTAGACCCTTTAATTGTAATTGTACCCATTATCTCATGTACATACCAAGGGGGCCTAGTTTTAGAGATCATCTCATCTTGTGAATTTGATATATTGTAAAAACAATTTCCCCCTCAAAGAGGCTTCTTACTCATTCTCTTTGTTTCAATCTCAAGGAGTGGAGTTACTTCTTCTTTCTATTTTCATGTTTTTTAGAATTATTTCCATAACATTAACTTTGTGTAATTTTCTATCTACTATACACGATTTCTTGTTTTTTTCTTTCCTTTTCCCATGATTCGTATGTTTCTTCTTTCCTCATTGATGGATTTTTTATTTGCTTCTCTTCTTGCTCACTTTTGTTGTGAATGCTCCTTCTTAGTGTTTTGTGCTACCTATGATTTGCTAAGGGTCCATCTCCCTACAATTTTTAAGCTTCAAGGTTGAAAATGCTTGAAATCTCTCAGTGAATGGATTCTTTTTTACCCAAGTTTAACACTAGGATAAATAAATAAATAAATAACATTTTTAATCTCTTAAAATATAAATTAACATTGAGATGATAATGCATCCATTCCTTCTATAGTCTTTTCACTCCCTATAACATGTCTCTGTGTCTTGGCTTTCCCCTTCTTCTTCATCAAACACTAGATAACATAATGTCCCAACTAGTGACACTTAAAATATTTCACCTTAATCAAATCCTTCTCTCATTGGCTTGAATCTTCCTTCTTACCATTCTTGTATCCTTGCTTGTTTACATTCGTCATCCTCCCAATGAGGGCTAGGTCCTCAACTTCCTTTCTGTTGCATTCAATAAGAATCCAACCCGATCTCTTCCCACACAAATTTATCCCAAAGATTCAAAAAATTAGGTATATTCTTAGGAGCACAAACACCTTGGACAAAATGTTTTCAATATGTAGCAAGTCCATTAAAGGAAATGGACACCAAATCCTTCTCCTCCATTATTTTCTCTAGGGAATGCAACTAATATCTCAACTTTATGACTTTGGCTAGGTAGCTCACCATTGTATCTGTGTTCCTCATGGAAATCATTGAAAGTGTGTTTGTCAATATCATATGTCTACAGACACAAGAACTCTAATATAAACCAACCAAAGCCTCAAATATCTCCTTACTAGTAGTATTCTCTACAATGCAAGTTATCTATTGATCCTTCACCAAATCAAGGATGATTCTCTTTGTCATAGCCTCTTTCTTAAATGGGAAACCAACAATTTCAAATAGGTAGGTGTATCAATCTCTTTCTCAACATTCTCCCAAATATGAGTCTTCTCCAAAAGCATTTGCAGCATGTGCATCCAAGGTATGAAATTGGAAACATCCGTTAACCTATCACACTCTCTTATACCGAGAGTAATCATCCTACGAATTTGAATCACACATCAAAGAAAAATTAAAAAAAAAACAAATAAAGTAAAAAAATACTACTAGGGTTCAAGCACTCCTCCCAAGCACCCTAGGGTTTCACACCCAATCAACCCATACTATGCCAGAGTTATAGATCTAGCTAAAATAGCTTACCTATATAAGCTATCAATAACATATCAACATAAATAAGAATAGAAAGAGAACAAGGAAAAGACTACACCATATATATGTGGTTCACCCAATTGGGCTACATCCACAGGAAGGTTGTCTTCTATTATCTCCAGAAATCTCCTTCAATCTTACAAGACAACAACTAAAAATAAAGCCAATACAATATAACAAAGATCTTGTGAGCACAATACAATGTGTTGTAATAGTATGATCACTTGTTATGATGTGAATCCCTTGACCCTATTATATACCAAGAGATGTGGAGGAATTACTCTCACATATTGCATGTGGGATAATACAATTCTCCATAATAACATCTCTTTATATAACAATGGATATCAAGAGTATACTTTACCATAATGAATATGGGAAATAATGTATTACTCTTTTACATAAGATTGGGGATAACTTCCGACATAATACAAAGACATTATTACCTTCCAAGGAATATAATATATTCCAACGCTCCCCCTTAATGATGGTTGGGAGAAAATCCCTCACTAACACTAAGGAAGGAAGGAGTCATTACTGATCCCCCTTGATGACAACCCCCTTCATCCCAAGCAAGGAACGAAGATGCACATACTTCATTGTTGTTAAGGATTTAGTGAAGATATTGACTTCCTGCTGCTCAGTAGGACAATACTCAAGAGAAAGAATACCATCTATGATGAGACCTCGAATGTAATGAGCATCAAGGTCGAGATTCTTTGTCTTGGAGTGATATATCGGATTATAAGCAAGTTGAATTGCACCCTGATTATCACATTTCAATACAGTGGATGATTTCAAAACCAGACCAAGATCAGTGAGAACATACCGTAACCAAAATGCTTCTTTAGATTCTTCTTTGGCTACTCTATACTCTGCATCACACGAAGATAAAGAAAGAGTCTTCACCTTCTTATTGGACCAAGAAATCGGACCTGAACCAAGTTGAAATATATAACCAACAGTTGACCGTCGATCAGAACTATCACCCTCCCAGTCAAAATCTGTATATCCAGAAATTAAAACTGTAGCATTGCTCGAATAAAAGACACCATACTACAATGTCCCTTGTAAATATCTCAGAATTCTCTTGGCTTCCTGCCAATGAATTTCATGAGGTTGCTGCATGAACCGAGAAACCATACTGACGGAAAAAGAGAGATTCGGTCTGCTGTGAGTTAAATATATCAAACTGTCCACAAGCTGACGATAAAGAGTAGCATCAACAAGAGGAGTAGTACACTCAACAATTAACTTTATACCGGACTGAAATGACGTAGGAGCAGTTTTACAATCACTCATATGGAAATAAGCCAATAAGTCTGTAGCATATTTTGGCTGAGAGAGAAAATTACCATTTGCCATATGCCATATTTGAAGACCCAAGAAATAGTGCAATATACCAAGATTAGTCATTTCAAACTTCTTTTGAAGATCATTGTTCACACTTTTAATTAATACAAGTTGGCTTCCAGTGATGATAAGATCATCCACATATAACACAATAATGAGGATATGATCACATAATTTCTTAACATACAGATTTGGATCAGATATACAACGCTTAAAACCATTATTCAAGAAATATGTAGCAATTTTATCATACCAAGCCCTAGGTGTTTGTTTGAGACCATATAAAGACTTGTGTAATTTGCATACAAAACTTGATGATTCAGCATTAATAAAACTAGGAGGTTGTTGCATATAAATTTCTTCATTAAAATTACCATTTTAAAAATCACTTTTAACATCCATTTGGTGTATTTCCCATTTATAAGATGCAGCAAGAGATTAGATGGTTCTTATTGTATTCATTTTAGCAACATGAGCAAAAGTTTCATTATAATCAATACCTTCAAGTTGATTAAAACCTTTTGCAACTAATCTAGCTTTATATTTTTCAATATGTTCTTCTGTAGTAAACTTAGTTTTATAAACCCATTTACAACTATCTAAATTCTTTCCTAAAGGAAGAGGAACAAGAGACCAAATCTTTTTCTTCATAAGAGAATCATACTCAGTATACATAGCTTGTTCCCAATGAGGTTTACCCTTAGCTTGAGCATAAGAAGTAGGATCGTATGTGGCCAAAACTTTGGTCATAAGAGCAAAGTTAGATCTAGTTCTACGAGTATTGGAAGGGTTACCGATATCACTACCTACATATTCAAGAGTTTTTCAGCCCAAACAAGAAGGTTAGAAGGAACAAAAGTCACTTTAGGAGCTTTGGGACATTCAGGTGGAACACTTGAAGAAGAGGTTGAACTAATATCAACAACAAGCACAATACTGGAAGAAGGAGTAACATATATGGGAGTAACAAGAGACAATGGAATATTCATGGTAACATGAGGTTCTACAGACTCAGGTGGTGGAGAGACTTCAGTAAATTAAACATCTCTTTGGATTATGACACTCTGATTAGAAGGATCAGATAACCTGTAATCCTTGGAATCCTTAGCATAACCAATGAATATACACTTGTGAGACTTGGGTTCTAAATTTTTCCGTTTTTCATCAAGAATATGAGCCCAATATTCAAAACCAAACACCTTAAAGTTACTAATATATGGTTTTCTACCATTCCATTTTTCCTCAGGGGTAACATGCTTAACAACTTTTGTAGGAACTCTATTTAAAATAAAGTTAGCACAACTTATGGCTTCAGCCCAAAATTTATTGTGTAATCCTTTAGAATAAAGCATACATCTAGCCATTTCAACTAAAGTTATGTTTTTCCTTTCAGCAACACCATTTTGTTGAGGTGTGTAAGGAATAGTCTTTTGATGTTGAATTCCATGTTTAGATAAAAAAACTTCAAATTCTTTCTTAACAAATTCCCCCCCATTATCATATCGCAAAGTCTTAATTCTTTTACCAGAATCATTTTCAACCGAGGATTTAAATGCTTGAAACTTAGAAAAAGTGTCACTTTTATGTTTTAAAAAATAAACCCATGATTTTCTACTAAAGTCATCAATAAAAGTAAGAAAATAGACTGCATGAGATATAGAAGGAACTTCAAGAGGACCACAAATGTCACTATGAATTAATTGCAAAGGTTCTTTAGCACGTCAAGCTTTACCTTTATCAAACATTTCTCTATGATGTTTACCAAGTACACAACCTTCACAAACACCGTTAGTAGACGAAATATTAGGCAAGCCATGTACCATTTTAGTTAACATTTGCATTTTACCATAATTTACTTAGTTCATCAGCTTGAGCAACACAGGAATAAAAGGGTTGTCTTTTAGTTGAATTAAAAACAACAAATTTATATAAACCAACAGTATGATCAACAGGACTAGAATAAACTACTTTAAAATTATGATTGATATCTTTAAGAACATATTTATCATGCCAAGCTTCAAACTTATATCCTTTTTGACATGCACGATAAATAGAAAGCAAGTTGATGGGCATGTGTTCAACATGAAAAACATCTTCCAATTGACCATTATCAACATTAACATTACCAGAACCAATTACATAAAGTTGTTTACCATCGCCTATAGATACTTTCTGAGATGTGTACTTATTATTGTCATAAGATGTAAATAAAGAAGCATTACAGGTCATATGTTTAGAAGCACTAGAATCCATTATCCATTCCACATTAGATGAAGAACTACTAGACGAAACAAAAGATGCACATAAAGCTAATTGTGATTCATCAGAAGATGAAAACCTTTATTTTTAGCCTTAGACATTAAACATTTCGCTTTAAAGCAATTCTTTTCAGGATGGTTAGTTTTACCACAATGCTTACAAGGATGATACACATTCTTCTTCTTACTATTTTCATGATGTGCATTATAAGCATGAACAAATTTATTAGTATGATTTGAAGTGTGTGAACTAGAACCTTTAGTATTATTAAAACTTTTCTTAGGAGTCTTATTATGTGCCATAAGAGCCTTATTAGGTGAGACTTTCCCTGAAACAATCAACCTTTCTTGCTCATTTATCAATCCTTTACAAAAATCATCAAAAGTAGGTTTCATGGTATTTTGAGACAATTCAAGAGCCCTATTCCTATTTTGGATGAACATGTCAAAACAAGATGGAAATTTTTTTCCTGCAAGAATTATAAGAGAAGTGTATGTCTTATTGTAATATTTACCACAATTATTTATTTTTTCATTTAAATTTTTCACTTCAGCAAGATATAATTCTACTCTTTCAAAGCTAGTAGGATCAAGCTCAAAAATCTTCTTTTCAAGGTAATAAGCAGAAACATTATCGGATTTATCAAATAAAGAAGCAAGAATTTTCCATATCTCAACCGGGCTGTCTTATGCCTCAATACTTACCTGAAGACTATTTGAAACCGTTTGACCAATGATCCCTCTTGCTTGATCACATTTATCTTCCCATATAGCCACATATTTAGCATCAACATGTTTCTTGTGTTCACCATTAACAATCCTCCATAGATTCTTACTTCTAAGAACATCAATCATTTTTCTTTTTCATGCAAGAAAGTTAGGACCAACAAGTTCAGGAACATAAGCTACTTCTGACGTCATAATGATAGAAATATTGCCAAGAAAATTAAACCCAAATGCTAGAAATGACAAGAGAAAAAAGTGAATAACAAAAAAATGATACACTTTACCGTTCTGATCTGAAGAAACACAGTAAAAAAAGAAAATTTACTTACAACCCCTTTAAAAAGTTCCAAGAAGGTCACTCGCGGGTCTGCCACAGTAAAATCATGAGTATATCTGATACTCATGAGGCTCTGCACGACAAGGTCATGGTTATATTTGATAACCGCGGGTACTACATAGTGAAGTCGCGGCTATGCCAAAGCACTCGCGGGTTCTGTACAGGAGGGTCGTGGGTATACTGAAGCAAGCGCAAGTTTATAGTAGAGCAGGAACGAGTATGCCGTAGCACATGTGGGTATGTACACTAAAATTCTTGGGTATGCAATATACTCGCGGGTTTGCAATAGAGCAAGTCGCGGTTACACACGTTGTCTGCGAAGAAAAGTCGCGAATGCCCAGTTTTAGGCCGAAATAGTTCCGATTAATTCGTTGACGGAAACCTACACAAATTATACCAAACTTGGACAGAAACAACAGATATGACAAATGGAAGATAGATATCCTTGAGGATAATCCAAGAATCATATAGATCTACAGAAAAAACATTAAGAGACCCTTGAAATTTTTTTGCAAAAAACTAAACAACAAGGTTAGGGTTAGGAGTAAAAAACTGCAGAATCATGCCTAGATATGAAGAGAAGCCTAATGGATACCAGATAGAAAGAAAATATACAAGAATAAACAATTCCCATATGATAATAGTTATTGATTGAAAATTATAGAAGGTGTTATCTCATAGCAACCAGCTCTGATACCATTTCAGAGTTATAGATCTAGCTAAACTAGATTACCTATCTAATCTATCAATAACATATTAACATAAAAAAGAACAGAAAGAGAACAAGGAAAAGAATACACCAGATATACGTGGTTCACCCAATTGGGCTACGTCCATGGGAAAGTTATCATCTATTATCTCCAGAAATCTCCTTCAATATTACAAGAGAGAAACTACAAATAACCCCAATACAATATAGCAGAGAGCTTGTGAGCACAATACAATGTGTTGTAATAGTATGACCAGTTGTTATGATGTGACTCCCTTGACCCTATTATATACCAAGAGATGTGGAGGAATTACTCTCACATATTTCATGTGGGATATTATAATTCTCCATAATAACAACTCTTTATATAACAATGGATATCAAGAGTATACTTTACCATAATGAATATGGGATATAATGTATTACTCTTTTACATAAGATTGTGGATAACTTCCGACATAATACAAAGACATTATTACCTTCCAAGGAATATAATATATTCCAACATACTAGTTCAAACACCTCTTAGGTTTGGAAAAAATGAAACATGCAACTCCATCTTCACCAAGAGAGAAATCTCAATGAAAACAACTCTAATCCCATATAGAAATTTTTTATTACTTTGATACCATGTAGAAACAAAATTCAAAAATTATTTTGCTGTAAATTCAGAAATTTCACTTCAACGTTGAGGTTTCTGATATCTATTTACTGTGAGCTTTCAACCTTAGGGATAATTCTAAAATATTCACTTACGGTAGAAAATATTTCATTTCCTTCAACTCAATTCACATGGAAGCCCAAGAAAATAATTCCAATCAAGTGTACTTCAATGCAACAAAGTTTAAGCCCTTAGGGAACACTTCCCAAGAAAATTACGGAAATTAAAAGACTTATAACAACATATAATTACGATAGTAAATCCCCCCCTTTAGCTTATATATGTTTGTTAAATCACCTAACAAATTTTACTCTATTTTATGCTAAATCAACATGCATAACTAGCCACTAGAAATAACTCAATAATGATGGTAGCATAAGTTGAAATTGATCAATTCTGAAAGTACACAATATTTGGACAACTTGAACACTTTAAATATATATTAAGGGTTCAAGTTGTCAAAATATTGTGGACTTGCATATTTGTATGTGTATGTGTGTGAAGTACAGATACATACCACAACTTATCACAACACCAGTATAAGTCTAGCTCTCCAAACCTTAGTTAGAGAAACCATAAGAAAACCACCAACTCCTCCTAAATAGGAATTCACTCCCAACGAATGCTAGCCACCCCCACAATCATCCAAAACAAGCAAATATAACACACTAGTGAGTCTTCCTTTACACCTTCACTTGCATCACACAAGTGTATAAGATAATACCCCTCTATCTTCTCACATAAAGCACTCCAAGTAGGAACAGGGTTTCCAAATACCACAAAAGCCTATTCTTCTTCTCTCAAAAGATCTACAATATCAAGTTCTCCTTTTGTTCCTCTAGGGTTTATCCCAAACCATAAATTCCCTTATCTCCTTAGGGAAAACCCTAACCGTATTCTTCCCTTGAATTGCCTCAAGAATGTTAGTGGTCGAGACAAAATAGAGAAAATACAATGAAGAAGAGTACAAAGATACTAGTGCGGTCTAGTTCTTACATCTCTAACACAAGCATGTGATTACATGAGTGAAAATTGATGAATGTGATAGAAATATTATTTCCTCCCTTTATTTTTATGAAAAGCGAGGGAGGATGACAATAACATGTGTTCCTAGTCTGCAACAACCAACTTATCTACACACTAAATAGGCCCACATGGAGAGCTCCAAATCTAGGTGACACATGTCAATCTCCAAGGCATGCACATCCAACAAGAAAGGGTCCAAGGCTAAACATTATTCAAGTGTAGTGATCCTCCTTCAAAGGCATTCAATCCTCCAATGCCCCCTCCCATGCCATGTGTACATTTGGGTCTACCACACTTACGTGATCACATCCTCAACCCAAGCATCCTCAAGTCAAGTACAAGCCTCCACTCAAGAAACCAAGTGTTCCATTGTCATTTAGGGATCAACAACCTCATCCAATATTCCCAACCCTCCTTCTCCTAAGTGGTTCATCCTTGATGCAAGAATCCAAGTTCGCTAAGTGTGCACTCCTTATAAAGTCACTAAGCAATGTTGGTATCCAATTATCTAAGGAGGTGTGCCATATAAGCATCAAGACAAGGCATATAAATCTATGAGTAAGTTATTTCCAATGCATATGTCCATTAATATACAACCAAGGGTAATCATGTTACATACCCGGTATCCCTATGTACAATGTAGAGACCATGAGGTGCCCAATTTTGTGCATAAATTATGCTCTTGCTTCCAATTTTGAAATTTACTTTCCAATGGATTAGTATAATACATATTTCTTTTAACATCAGAAGTTAAATATATATAATAACAATTATTTAAACTAAAAGTGTACGTTCTAATTATGTTATAACATGAATGCATCAAACCATGCTTAGTCAATCCATACACAGAATCAATTCCAAAACAAGAATTGAAACATCATATAATAGAGCTAAAATCCATGGCATTCAGATCAATTGGCACTTATATTTTGAATTTTACTCCAACTAGCCGCAAGTGAAGGACGTTCCTCCTAGTCGTAGGTGCTCTTTCAATCCATGTCTTTCTTTGACATATGCCACCCCCTAGTTGGGGCTAGTATTCCACAAGAGGAGAATTATGCTTCAATGCGGGCACACCCAACCCGAAGGTAGTAAATCAATCCAAAGGAATTCACAGACTACCCAAAAGTGCAGAAACCACATCCATAGTTGTTCCCATCCCTACACTCATTCCATGTCATCCTGCACAACACAAGGGATGGATTAAACCACTTCTATACTATGCAATCCCACAAGCTAACCCTATCCCCTTCCAGTGCTCCAGCATAAGCCAGGCAAGAAGTCTTTGTGCCAAGGTCCTTGGTAGACTAGTTGTAGGCTAGGCCTCTCTAACAAGGGCACCAATTCCAAATGCACACTGTTTATCAAGGTTCTTCCTTGGACCGTGTGTGTTGGAAATATCACCAACACTGAGAGGGGGGTAAATCAATATTGAGCACTTTTTACCATTTAAAAAATTCAAGTACAATATGTAACATTAACAATTAACAATGTCATTCATTAAAAAATAAAATTATACACAGTGCACAAGATATTTTACGTGGAAACAACAATGTAATTCTTTTCTTATATTAAAACAAGATTACATTCATAGGAAGCACTAACTTCTGTTTTATGAGCACCAACTCGAACGAGGATGCACCCCCCTATCTTTACCAGCTCCAACTAGAAGGAAGCACCCACATCCTATATTCTCTAGCACACACTAGAAGGAGGCTAACACCCCCTACCCTAGCACCACCCTGCCACCCTAATATGAGTAAGAGTTTCAATATGCCACTATTACTGTCTTCGTCTTCACCGTGATTTTCATTGTCTTCATTGTCACTGTCACTGTCTTCACTGTCACTATCACTATCTTCACTATCACTGTCACTATCTTCATTATCACTGCCACTGTCTTCACTGTCACTTGAATGTCTTCAACAAACCCTAGAAACAATCATCCATACACTTCATCTCTTCCTTAACTCCTTCAATCCTTTAACATTATCATCATCGTCAAACCCTAGGTCATTCCAAGAGAGTAACCCTAGTCCATGCCATAAGAAAAAATTTCACAGAGAAACCCTAATCCATGTGCAAGATCTTCACCAAAGAAAAACCCTAGCCATGCGCCTTTACAGGAAAAACCCTAGTCCATAAGAACATTTTCCTAGATCAAAACATCATAGTCCTCTTAAATTTCACTATTCCTTCTTTGATTTTCCCTTACACCTTCTTGAACTTGTGATTAACCCTTGTTAGACTTGTGCATAAGAGATGTGAACTTGGATGTGATTAACCTCTAACTTATATTTAATTAGATCACTTTTAATTCTCTTTAGGGTCGACCTATAACTTTAACCCTTATTTTTGTCTTCAATATTTTTAGGGGCTTCTTTAATGGTTCAATGGGATTTGGGGCTTCTTCACATCATCATACCTTTAGGGGCTTCTTCAATTTTCTTTCGGTCTTTTCCTTAGGGCTTCATGTCTTCATGTTGTTTTATTAAGATTGAGATTACTTACAATCAAATTGTTGATGTATTTGTAACTTCGGAAGATATTCACTTGTATATTGTATGTATTGCATTTGTACTTTATTGTATCCCCAACGGAGATGTATTATTCCTCCGATTGGAAGTGTCGTCATTTGTATTTGTAAGTGTCGTAACTTATATTTGATGGGTTATTAGACCACCTTGGTGGGGTCGAACCTGTATGAGTCATGTGGGTTAAAGGGTTATTAGACCACCTTGGTGGGGTCGGCCCTGTATGAGTCATGTGGGTTAAAAGGTTATTAGACCACCCTAGTGGGGTCGGCCCAGTGTCAAGTGGTAGTGGGTTATTAAACTCTCCTAAGGTAGGTCGGCCTAGAGTCAATTGTAATGGGGCATTTAAGTCCCTTAGTGGGGTCATCCCAGTTAGCATTATGTTAAGTGGTTAATTTGGGGCCGACCTAGTTAGAGTTAAAAGTCAAGTGAAGTAAAGTATAAATAGAGGATGTGTGATCCTCATTATCACATTCACACATTCACTCACTTCTCATTAGTGAGAGAGAGGAGGAGTGTGCACAAGTGGAGGAGGAGTAGCTACTGCAGACATTTATCTTTTGGGGATTCATCTTGGTGATCTTTGTATTGGTGCTTATTCTATCTCTGAGGAAGTGGCGGGGTTTTTCACCTTCTTGGTTTTCCGCGGTGAAATGATTTGTGTCTCTTGTCTCTTGTCTCTTATGTTTGATATGCTGTACATGTTCTTCTATCAATTAATATCCTAGATCATATTGAATTAAATGATGAAAATCTAACATGGTATCAAAGCTAGCCTAAAGAAAGGCATTGTATGGCATTTATGACATTTGTTGCACTTGCGATAAATTGGAAGCTAGGGCTTGATATAGTAAAAACTAGTCATCGTGGAACTTTCGCTATAAATCAGTTTTAGCGAAGGTTCAGGATCTGAAACGTTTACAGGCCAAAGATGAAATTTTCATGTACCTTGTGTCCAAATATTAGCCTCAGATTCGTTGTACTTTGTGATTTATTATCCGTACAAGTTAGGGTTTTTGCCTCTTCTAGAATATAGTCCTAAACAGGTGACCTAGGGAAAAAGGTCACATCTCGGGCTAGGAAGCTCCAAATGAAATTTTGTAAAATGTGGCAGTTAGGGAACGGACTATAGTTTCACAAGTCCTAGTTTTAGATGCCGAAGTTGAAACAGTGACACGTGGCACTCCGTACAAGTTCGCTATGCTGTTTCATCCCATAAACAGGTCATGTTGCAACACTTGGCATATATCTCCCTTGGAGAATCCATTTGAGGTAATATCTCTAGGGTTGGAAAGATGATAGGTCAGTCTATCGAAGGACGAAGTTTCAGACCCTGAGGATCCGAAATTTCATAGATGCACCAGAAACAATAAGGCACATATTTCTGTGAAATAGAATTGGATTCTGAGCATTCTCATTTTTGGCTTGTCACTGCTGCGGGAAATTAGGGTTTCTGTAAAAGTTGAAATTTTTGGAATGTGAGACCAAGGTTGGATGCTTCTCATCAAAATCAAAATTTTGAGACCAAGATCGAATTTTTTGGTTGGGTAGAAGCTCGGGCTCTATCAAACCCTAGTTCGAGATTTTGACTAGAAAACCAGAAAACCAGAGTTTGACAGAAGCTGCATATCCGAAACTTTCAAAGTCAATTTTGAGGGGTCAAATTTTGGATATTTCAAAATTAAAGTATGCTAGCTTGATCAGCTCAACAAGGCATCTTTTCATCCAATCAGAAGCTTGAAATTCAAAGTTTGAATTTTTAGGGTTTCTCTGACAAACCCTAATCCAGCTCCAGATCCAGTTTCAACAAATCAAAGTGGATTGGGTTAATCCTAGAAGAGAATGAATTGGAAAACTGCATAAGTGAATAAGTTCCAGTTCCAGAGGGAGATGAGGCTAAGGTCTTACATAAGAAGACTACAAGCAATCCGATAGGTATGACTTGAGGAGATACAGGTATGTTTTGAAATCTGTTCATGATTAAGTTTATGATATGTTTGTATTCATATTATTGAGGTTAGTACAATCTTGATTAATTTTAGACTTGTCTTATCACCCTAGTAAAATTATGAATGCATGTGAATGATAGAAGACATTCAAATATTAGGGTTATGACACTTATGATTGTGCTAATGCATTGTGGTGTTGTATGAGGATGATGTTGTCTGCTGGCATGAAAGGTACATCAAGAAAGACAAATCAAGTTCTAGATCAAGAAGATATGACCATGGTGACATGAAGACAAAGACTCACCCATAGCCATTGATCACATAGAATCTCTACTTACGAGGTATGTATAATTTGGTTCTACAATGGTTAACTTATGAGATATGCAGGTTACTAGCACAAGTCATTGAAGAGAACAAGAAGACATTGTTTGGGTATGTTAGACATAACTCACAAACATGATAATCCAGGTATGTTTTTCCTATATCAAGTTAGAATCCTACCTTGTGTTAGGATCTCATATAAGTATACTTTTGTATGATTGATAATGATTATTCATGAAGTTATAAGTTTGAGTAATCATGGGTTTATGCATATTATGCTTCTTACTTTGATTAATGATATGACAAACCAGAAGAGTCCTATGGTCAAATAAGAATATGCATGAGTAAAAGAAGTCCTCCCTGAAACCTTGAATACTAATGCTTGTGTATGAAATTATCATGACCATACATGTTTAAGATTATTTAGAATCATAATGTTTTGATAGTATTGAGATTATACTAATGCATGTATGATTATGTATGAGATATTGAGGATGACACAATGATGACACTAGTGCACACTTAAGCATGCATAGTGGTCCAGGATGGATAGAAGATCAAAGACATATAATCATGATGATATCATAAAGGAAGCAAAGATCAAGAGAGAGCACACTCCAGTAGTTCCTGCAAGGAAGCAAAGATTGAGAGGGAGTCCACCCTACAACTAAACAAAGATAAGTATTTGAATTATCATTTCTTGTATATATGATTACTTAAATGATGATGTTCAGTCATGTACATACTTATGTTCCTAGATTTAGGATGTATATTATGCATTTTAGAAAAGTTGCATTAATGAACAAGATACTACTAATATAATGGGTAAGTGGCCTATGGTACTATACAACACTCCATTGTTAATTATCTAGAATGAAACCTCTTTGATGACATGTTGGGAGTTGTGCACACTCTTAACAATGTTCTAGTAGATATGGAAGGAATCTAGAAAGTTACGGGATATGGATAAATGTTGTATTAAAGCATTGGCTAAGATAATTGCATGATTGTATGACATATGTCTTTATGCATAAGAATTTGTTTTTGAAAAACTATGAGAAGTTTCTAATCATGCAATTAAATTTGACTTGTAGGAAAGATCGTGTACAATCACCTACAAAAGAAGGACAACAACATTTGTTCCAGCAACGAAGTTCAAGAAAACTATCTATTGAAGATATTGAAGAATATGAAGTTCCCAGGATCAGGGATGCAGTAATAGAAGGATGCCATGATCAAGGAGTACCAGTCGATCATGAAGAATAATGTTTGGGATGTGGTCCCAAGACCAGAAGGGAAGTCTGTTGTGACTTCCAAGTGGATCTACAAGATCAAGCATGCCGCAGATGGTAGCATAGAGAAATACAAGGCAAGGTTTGTGGCTCGTGGCGTCTCCCAGAAAGAAGGAATAGATTACGAAGAAAATTTTGCACCTATAGCCAGATACACTTCCATCAGAACAGTACTTGCTCTGGTTGCAGTGATGAAGTGGAAGATACACCAGATGGATGTCAAGATAGATTTCTTGAATGGTGTAGTCGCAGAGGAAGTGTATGTGGAGAAGCCACTTGGATTTGAGACACATGACAGGGAGTCACATGTGTGCAAATTGAAGAAATCCTTGTACGGTTTGAAACAAGCACCCAGAACATGGTACGACAGAATAGACAGCTTCCTGACTATTTTGGGATTTACCAAGAATAAAGCAGGATTCCAACCTTTACTACAAGGTCGAGGAAGGAAATTCAATGATACTCCTACTGTATGTAGATGACATGTTTGTAATAGGTGAGGATGGATTGATTGCTGATACGAAGCGGAAGCTTAATGCCGAGTTCGAGATGAAGGACTTGGGTATGATGCATTACTTTCTAGGTATGGAGGTGTGGCAGAGTGCAGATGGAATCTTCCTTGGACAAGGGAAGTATGCAGTAGAGATCCTAAAGCGGTTCGAGATTGTCATGTCCCAAATTTGGTATTGGGTCACAATGGCCTAATCACATTGGCTCTATTCATTAGAGTTTGTCAAATTGATGCTAAAGGTCAAATAATTGCCAAGGAGGAAAATTACTAGTTTCCTAGGTTTGGGGTGGAAGCTTTGGGATTTGGAATAATGGGGATAATAAATGATGTTTGAAAATTAGAATGGCATAAATATTTAATAAATTATCTAAATAAACATATACAAGTGAAAATCAAAGTGGCATTTCATCATGAAGACACATGGAGGAAGTGGGACCCACATATGGCTAGATTTCCCCACTACATTTGGCATCATTCTCTCACCAATTCGAATTCAAGGTGAATGGTAACATACTTGGGGGAGTCCAAAAGGTATTATTCATTGCATGACTCATCCAAGGTCGAAATATAGAGGAAGAGTAACTCCCATGGAAGAGGAAGAGGCAATTTGGAGCTAGTGAGACACTTGGGCTAGATTCCCTAGCTCTATGACAACAATAATGAAGATGCTATGACACCTATGACACAAATCAGACCTGAAGGCTGACATATGACATATATGACATGTCAGGGCTAAAAATAGATTCCAAGAGGGCGCTCAAGGGTGTTAGGGAAGCTAATATGCTTCCACATGTGATTTGGTGGAAGTGGGAGACTAGGAATTGTTGTACAAGTGGCATTCTTTGGAATCTCTTCCCAACTTGAGTTGGAATGAGTCTCTTGGAAGGAATTCGACCCATGGAGGACATTAGAAGTTTATAAATGTCAATAAAAAAGAATGAAACCAGCTTTTTATCATTTGTAGAATTTGCAATTGCATTTGTGAAGAGGGAGAGCTAGTGGATGACTAGTTTCTTGCCTTAGCCAATTTCGAGGGTGAAAGATTCCCATCCAAGTTGGCAATTGGAAAGGCCATTCAGACCTTTCATTTGGAGCTTTAATGGAGTCTTTATTTGCAGGTGTAAGCTACAGGGAATCTCATGGTTTCTTCTATTGCAGCTCGCTCCTTCAACCATTTCCAGTTTTGATGGCATATTCTTGATCCTTGAGGGAGGGCGTTTTTGGTGAGCTATTGTACTCTTTGGGGGAGCTTCTAATGCCCCATTTATTTTGTAATATGAAGTAAATACTCTGTTCTTCATCTCCAGAAAGTTTCAGGTCGAAATTCCAAGTAGAAATGTATAAATCTCATTTTTAATGGAAGAACAATGCCATTTCCCCACTACCTTGTTGTGAACCAATGTATTGATGATGATTTCGAATGAATGGATGATTATATGATATATTTGTGATAAATATACTGCCATGGATGTCTTCTACAAGTTTCATGTACTGTACTTGAGCATTTGAAGTATTTTTACTCAGTTTAGTTGTATTGAGAGGTGAAATAGTGCCATTTCCCCAAGGGTCGAATTGGGGATTTTTGCAGTTGAATGGGAGAGGGTGAGAATAGTTGTCATAAACCATTAATTGTGCATATGAGACCTTAATAACATACTTAACACATTACATACCTATGTTAATAAATTTGAGTGGGTTTGGAGGCATTTGGGAAGCCATTTTCAGTACTTACCTCAGGGGGATTTGAACCCCAAATTACTAGTAAAATTGCATACTTGGTCCAGAATCTTAAGAGAGTTTTCAGAGGTCTTTTGGTGGCCATATGTTATCCCTGAACATCATATTCAATTCCTAATATCATTCATAAACCTTCCTTGAAGATTTGAAGGCATTTGGAGTCAATTTGAGACCTAGAGACCAATACTAGTCAAAGGGAAATCACTAGTAAAGTTACCTACATTGACCAGAATTGAAAGAGTATTTGCAGAAGTGTTTTAAAGGTACAAAGGAATCCATGAAACACATATTTATGTTCTAATATCATTCATATACCTTCTCAGAATATTTGGGATCATTTGGGGCAAATTTGGGACCTAGAGATCGAAACTAGTCCAAGGTCGAACCAAGGAAAAAAGTGGAAAATTGCAATTTTAATAAAATTCCTAACAAGGGACATTACAGTGGTATCAGAGCATGGTCCTTGCACCTGTGTATTATGTACATACATTCAAAAATAATTGGCAGCCATGTCTTACTATTATGATGAATCCTATGAGTACAATTCTTATGAGGAATATGCAGATGCTTATGAGCAATATGAAGCAGAATGTGAATGGTATGAGGAAGAGGTGCCATCATGCAACACTTCTTACAATTTTAAGAGAAATGAAGATTATTCTTATGACTTTAGATCTGAAGAATATGAGTGTGTCACACCAACCAAGGATAATTCTATGAGCGAGTTCCAAAGATGGAGAGAAAAATATAAAACCTTGCCCCAACAATATCAAAAATATCAAGAATATCTTGCTTCGAGCAAAAATACACAAAATGCCATGTCTTTTGAGTACTATGCTGAACATGTTTTTGAAAATAGGCCCAAAAATGAAGATGTGGAGTTAGTGAAGAAAGGTTTATGCCCTTCTTGTAAAAACCCTTGGAGCGAGTATCATATATGTGTGCATGAAATGATGTCCTCCTTGAGGAGAGCTTTTGAGATTTATTCAAGAAGAGATTCCAAATATATTGATCCTAAGGAAAACAAGGGGCAAAATGCATCAGCTTGCTTTAAGGAGCAAAAGGAAGAGACATCACAAGAGCATGAAGAAGATTCTATTGAAAATATGGAAGATCATTTCGAGACACCTTCTAGCTTAGACATGAACCAAAGAGCATCTACTGATGGATGCTTAAACTATGAAGGAGTACCTACTGATGGGTGCTCACACCTCTATGTTGGTGACATAGAGATCACTTTTGAAAGTGTTTCTACAAGTACAAGTTCCATTAAGCATGATAATGAAGACCTTGTAGCAGTTGAAGAAGAACCAAGATCAACTTCCGCATCACCACTTGAGCTTCATGAAGTTGGTCCAAGCAAAAATGAAGAAGATGAGGAGGTTCATTTGCAAGAGCCTCATTTTCTTGAAGGGTCCTTAAAGATGAATGAAAAAAAGATCCAAGAGTCCCTCAACATTCTCCATGACACTCAAGCATTGGTGTCAAATTCTTGTTGGAGAGCTACTTCATTGGAGGAAACATCCTTCATTGAAGACATGGAGAAGATTCAAAGAACAATGTGCCACATCAAAGGTAATTTAATGTCTTTGTTTTTTGATAGAAACCATTTGTTTGAGCTTAATGAATTGTTACATGATGCATACTTGAAGAATAATGAGGATATTCATAAGCTCACAATTCAAAATGAGCAACTTCTTGAAAAGTTGCAAGATACTTGTTTTTCCTCCTATGTTTCAGATTGTCAAATGGTAGATTGTTTGGAGGAATCTCATGACATGGTGGATCATGAGAAATGTGAAGATTTGAATGTTCTTGATGTGTTTGAAGATGAACTTGAAGAGATCCAAACACTTGATTTGGTGGAAGAGGAATTTGAATTGCCTCTTGATGAAGGTTATGCAATTTTTAAAGAAGAGCATGATTCCTCTACATTGGAACCAATCTATGACAAAGGTTTCCCACTTTTGAAGGAGCTGCATGATACTACTCACATGGATCCTTCCCATGATGAAACTTCTGCACTTTTTTATCATTTGGGTGATTTAGTTCATTCTCCTACATCCTACAATTCCATGTTTTGCAACATTAGTCTCAATGAAGTATGGGTGAAAGGGTTCTTTTTTATGGTGCCACATGAGGAGTATGGAACTCCTAGATTTAACTTTTATGATGACATGGTTGGAGCACATTCTTATTCACATTTGCAGCAGCATAATTTGTCACTTTATGATGATTCACATCTACATGGATGCACCTATGATATGGATTTGAGTCACTTGAATACTCATGGTTTTTCTTGCTCAACACTGGGTTCATTTGATGTTAGAGGAATTTCATCCAACACTTGGATGAATAGATTTATGATGGGAGAACATTTTTGTTGGCAGCCACATACTTTGTTACATTTTTATGGGTGAGACTTCTTTGAGTCATTTGAAGTCTCCTTGTTTTTTCTGCTCATTATTTGGTTCAGATTCTAGTGGAGATTCTTCATTCACTTCTTGGATGAAAGAATACATGGTTGAATATTTTGATGCATATCACATCCTTTTGGAGCAGCATTATAGGACATGGGATCCTCACCTATGTCATTGGAACAGATTTGATTGGTCACTTGAAGCTTGTATGCACTTGGAAAATGGTGGTCTACTTGCTTGGAGGTATAAGCACTTTCATGACTCTTTGATGAAGCATATCCTTGATGTACATTTTCATTATGTTGTTATGTACTTTGATGATATATATTTGGTACTCATGATGTTTGGAAGAATGCATACAAGAAAATGGGATCCAGGAATCCTCTTATCTAATGGTGTAGGTTGGAGAGCACTCTTAATTATTGGGGTGCAATACAAGCAATGGGACCCTGGGATAATTTTTATCTCATTGGTTTCAAATTTTGTGGGGAAACAAGCAGTATGGGAGATGGATTTCCCCACTTAATAAAGTGATTTTTATCAGAGTAGTGCAGCAGCAAGCATGGTGGTTCCTCTCTAAAATCTTCATGGAAAATCAAAGACTCAAGGTTGGGCAATTCAATGGCAACTTCAAAGAATTATACAGAAAGCAGGTTCTTCAACACCCACATTTAAAATTGCTTGAGGACAAGCAATATTGGGAAGGGAGGATTTGTCATGTCTCAAATTTGGTATTGGGTCACAATGGCCTAATCACATTGTCTCTATTCATTAGAGTTTGTCAAATTGATGCTAAAGGTCAAATAATTGCCAAGGAGGAAAATTACTAGTTTCCTAGGTTTGGGGTGGAAGCTTTGGGATTTGGAATAATGGGGATAATAAATGATGTTTGAACATTAGAATGGCATAAATATTTAATAAATGATCTAAATAAATATATACAAGTGAAAATCAAAGTGGCATTTCATCATGAAGACACATGGAGGAAGTGGGACCCACATATGGCTAGATTTCCCCACTACATTTGGCATCATTCTCTCACCAATTCGAATTCAAGGTGAATGGTAACATACTTGGGGGAGTACAAAAGGTATTATTCATTGCATGACTCATCCAAGGTCGAAATATAGAGGAAGAGTAACTCCCATGGAAGAGGAAGAGGCAATTTGGAGCTAGTGAGACACTTGGGCTAGATTCCCTAGCTCTATGACAACAATAATGAAGATGCTATGACACCTATGACACAAATCAGACCTGAAGGCTGACATATGACATATATGACATGTCAGGGATAAAAATAGACTCCAAGAGGGCGCTCAAGGGTGTTAGGGAAGCTAAGATGCTTCCACATGTGATTTGGTGGAAGTGGGAGACTAGGAATTGTTGTACAAGTGGCATTCTTTGGAATCTCTTCCCAACTTGAGTTGGAATGAGTCTCTTGGAAGGAATTCGACCCATGGAGGACATTAGAAGTTTATAAATGTCAATAACAAAGAATGAAACCAGCTTTTTATCATTTGTAGAATTTGCAATTGCATTTGTGAAGAGGGAGAGCTAGCGGATGACTAGTTTCTTGCCTTAGCCAATTTCGAGGGTGAAAGATTCCCATCCAAGTTGGCAATTGGAAAGGCCATTCAGACCTTTCATTTGGAGCTTTAATGGAGTATTTATTTTCAGGTGTAAGCTACAGGGAAGCTCATGGTTTCTTCTATTGCAGCTCACTCCTTCAACCATTTCCAGTTTTGATGGCATATTCTTGATCCTTGAGGGAGGGCGTTTTTGGTGAGCTATTGTACTCTTTGGGGGAGATTCTAATGCCCCATTTATTTTTTAATATGAATTAATACTTTGTTCTTCATCTCCAGAAATTTTCAGGTCGAAATTCCAAGTATAAATGTATAAATCTCATTTTTAATGGAAGAACAATGCCATTTCCCCACTACCTTGTTGTGAACCAATGTATTGATGATGATTTCGAATGAATGGATGATTCTCTGATATATTTGTGATCAATATACTGCCATGGATGTCTTCTACAAGTTTCATGTACTGTACTTGAGCATTTGAAGTATTTTTACTCAGTTTAGTTGTATTGGGAGGTGAAATAGTGCCATTTCCCCAAGGGTCGAATTGGGGATTTTTGCAGTTGAATGGGAGAGGGTGAGAATAGTTGTCATAAACCATTAATGGTGCATATGATACCTTAATAACATACTTAACACATTACATACCTCTGTTCATAAATTTGAGTGGGTTTGGAGGCATTTGGGAAGCCATTTTCAGTACTTACCTCAGGGGGATTTGAACCCCAAATTACTAGTAAAATTGCATACTTGGTCCAGAATCTTAAGAGAGTTTTCAGAGGTCTTTTGGTGGCCATATGTTATCCCTGAACATCATATTCAATTCCTAATATCATTCATAAACCTTCCTTGAAGATTTGAAGGCATTTGGAGTCAATTTGAGGCCTAGAGACCAATACTAGTCAAAGGGAAATCACTAGTAAAGTTACCTACATTGACCAGAATTGAAAGAGTATTTGCAGAAGTGTTTTAAAGGTACAAAGGCATCCCTGAAACACATATTTATGTTCTAATATAATTCATATATCTTCTCAGAAGATTTGGGATCATTTGGGGCAAATTTGGGACCTAGAGATCGAAACTAGTCCAAGGTCGAACCAAGGAAAAAAGTGGAAAATTGCAATTTTAATAAAATTCCTAACAAGGGACATTACAGAGATTATGGGCTACAAGACTATGGCCACACCTATGGCATCGAACTTGAAGCTATTGAGTGATGCATCATCAGAGTCGGTTGATGCCATGATGTATCGTTAGATGATTGGGTCCTTGATGTACCTGACGAACACGAGACCATATATTTGCTTTGCGGTGAACACCTTGAGCCAGTTCCTGAAGGATCCTAGACATGTTCACCTGATTGCTGTAAAGCATATTCTGAGGTACCTGAAGGGTACAATTGATTATGGACTCAAGTATGATGCAAATCAAAAGCTTAACCTGGAGGGTTATGTTGATTCAGATTGGGCAGGTAGTGCTGTAGATAGGAAGAAGCACTTGGGGGTGCTGCTTCAGTATGGGATCAGGTGTGATCGCTTGGTTTAGCAGGAAGAAATCTTGCATAGCACTGAGTACAGTCGAAGCAGAGTATGTAGCAGCTTGTTTGGCTAGTTTTGAGGCAGTATGGCTAAGGAAGCTATTGTCTGATTTGTTTGATCTCCAATTGGATGTTACCTGTATCTTCTGTGACAACCAGAGATGTGTGAAGTTTTCTGAGAACCTGGTGTTCCATGACAAGTCGAAGCATATCGAGATCAAATATCACTATATCAGGGATATGGTGCAAAGAGGAGCAATGAAGCTCCTGTATGTTGCGATGGATGAGCAGATTGCAGATGTGTTGACCAAACCACTAGCCAGAGTGAAGTTCGAGTACTTCAGAGAGAGACTTGGTGTTCTTGAGATAGAAGATACTTCGAGGAGGAAGTGATGGGACACATTTGCAGGAGCCATTCCAAGCATGGTGGTAGGAGGATCCTTCCCATGGCTGTGGATGTAAGTGTTGTGTGATGAGCATCAGGACGATGCTCCAGATTATATGCATCAGGACGATGCTATGATGATGATAAAGATGATCATGTGATGATAATGAGCATCAGGACAATGCTCCAGATGATATGCATTAGGATTATGCTATGTATATGATCAGGGTGATCATGTGATGATGATGTGCATCAAGATGATGTACTGTATGATGATGATCAATATGATCATGAGTATCAGGTTGATACTCCGTGGCCGTGGACAGGTTGTACATATGCATGTAAAAGATCCTAGAGATTCAGACAAGTTGTGCTAGGCACGTAAAAGATCTTGGGATGCTCTTTAGAGATGTTGCAGGATGCAAGACACTCTTTTAAGGTTTTTCAAGGGTCGCATATAAAAGATCTTGGAGATCTGGACAAGTTGTGTTAGGCATGTAAAAGATCTTGGGATTCTCTTTAGAGATCTTGCAGGATGAAAGATACTCTTTTAAGGTTTTGCGAGTTCACATGTAAAAGATCTTGGAGATCCGGACAGGTTGTGCTAGGCACATAAAATATCCTGGTATGCTCTTTAGAGATCTTGCAGGTTGCAAGACACTCTTTTAAGGTTTTGTGAAGGTCACATGTAAAAGATCCTGGGAGATCCGATAGGTTGAGCAGTAAGCTCGTAAAAGTCTTAGGATGCTCTTTCGAGGTTTTGTTGATGCACATAATCAGCCCTGAGATCCATAGGATGGCCAGAGATGATGAATACCTACAGGAGGCTAGTCCTACAACCAGCATGAAAAAGGGTTGGCTCTGTAGAACTTCCTATTACGAGAAGAATTAAGAGATAGAACCAGTGATCGAGATGGCGAGTATAGAAGTAGTGACGATGATGCTCCGTTCTCCAGTGATGATGATCCAACTCCATAATTGAATACTTGTGCCTATATGTATTGATGACCTGTGTCAAGAGAATAACTTCCTAGTTAAGAGGGAGTGTTGATGTATTTGTAACTTCATAATATATTCACTTGTATATTGTATGTATTCCATTTGTATTTTATTGTATCCCCAACGTAGATGTATTATTCCTTCGATTGGAAGTGTCGTCATTTGTATTTGTAAGTGTCGTAACTTATATTTGATGGGTTATTAGACCACCTTGGTGGGGTCATCCCTGTATGAGTCATGTGGGTTAAACGGTTATTACCACCTTGGTGGGGTCGGCCCTGTATGAGTCATGTGGGTTAAAGGGTTATTAGACCACCCCAGTGGGGTCGACCTAGTGTCAAGTGGTAGTGGGTTATTAGACTCTCCTAAGGGAGGTCGGCCCAAAGTCAGCTGTAATGGGGTGTTTAATTCCCTTAGTGGGGTCGGCCCAGTCAACATTATGTTAAGTGGTTAAGTTGGGGCCGACCTAGTTAGAGTTAAAATTAAATTGAAATAAAGTATAAATAGAGGATGTGTGATCCTCATTTATCACATTCACACATTCACTCACTTTGCATTATTGAGAGAGAGGAGGAGTGTGCACAAGTGGAGGAGGAGTAGCTGCTGCATACATTTATCTTTTGGGGATTCATATTGGTGATCTTTGTATTGGTGTTTATTCTATCTCTGAGGAAGTTGCGGGGTTTTTCACCTTCTTGGTTTTCCACGGTGAAATGCTTTGTGTCTCTTGTCTCTTGTCTCTTATGTTTGATATGTTGTACATGTTCTTCTATCAGTTAATATCCTAGATCATATTGAATTAAATGATGAAAATCTAACACAAATGTCCAACAATATCCCACTTTGGCAGTGATTGATGGAAATTTAGTAAAACAATGTTTCCCCCCCCTGTAGATATATTGTCTTCCTTGAAAGGCTCCACCTGTCTTCATGCTTATTGACTTGAGCTTGTTTTACTCTTTTTTCTTTCTCCCTTTGAGATCAATGACAAAGGATACATCTTCCTCTTGAGCCCGATCATACTGCAACTCCCCCTGTCAATATTCCTTCTCTCTGGGGTGCTCCCCCTTTGAATCTTCTAATTTTATTCTCCAAACTTTTGTAACCTTTTGTCTAGAATATCTTTCCATGTTGCTTCTGCAATTTCTTTCCATGTGTCCATATCCATGACATTTGTATCATTCAACATTGTGATTCACCATGCTTCTACAATCTCTTTCCATGTGTCCATAATTGTGGCACTTGTAACATTCAAAAATGTAGTTTGAGTGGACACCTCCATTTTCATGAGCATTTCCACCATAAGCTTTGTAATCTCTAGACCTATGCCCAAAATTGTTGCAATAAAAATAATTACCAAGAAATATTCTTAGATACCTAGGTGTAGAAGACCTTCTTTATGGTGCAACATCTATGTATCCATCTTTCTCTAAATATTGCTGATGAATTCTTCCTTTGTAGTCTCTCCCTTAATGGGATATTTTGAGAATGTATGCATAACTATTTGTGAAATTATAAGTCACGGCAGATCATAGAGCTGAGAATACCTCACAGTGAAAGAATGAGCATAGAAGGTGAATTACAGTGAAAATTGCAGTGAAAAGAGCAGTAAAATTAATCATACATTGGAACTTAGATGGAAGCATAAATGTGTAACATTATCCATTAATAAGTATAGTCCACATATATGTTACAATAGAGAGAATTCGAATATCCTAGGAGAATTCGAGTCCCAGTCTGTCTAACATAGGAATTGTCACCACTGGAGTGCTTCGGAAGACCCAAACTCAACTCAATTGAACCAAAACTCAGTTAACTGAAGACACAGTCAATTAACTGACCAAGGAGGGCACATTAGTGAGTTTTGCATGAAAATTAGGTGCAAAAGGGCGCATTCGATCACAATCAGTGGTGATTGAAGCTAAAACCCCCAATAGAGTTTAGGGACTCGGGTGGACTGAACTAGAACATACATTTATCTCCTAAAATGTAGGGAACTGACTCTAGTGGGCCTAAAATCATGCATCCAGGGCGCATTAGGTGGCTAATGGGTCCTAGATGACATCTGCGCACCAGTAGGGGGGAAATTACATCATCAAATACCAGGAAAAAGAAAATAATTCTAAGCAGCACAAGGATGGAGTATTAATTATCCTAACACTCCCCCTTAATCCAAACTTGGACATCCTGGGCCCTGGTTATTGATACCGAAGGTCACCCATACACTCAAATAAATAATAAAAAAGAACTGGTCATGAAACTAAGGAAATGGGGAAAAACCTTATGGGAAAAATACCCCCCCTAAAAAATGAACAACAGGGAAATCAAGCAGCCTTCACACCAAGTAGAGATATGAGATAGGAAAATCTCTTTTGAGTGAAAAAATTTGTGAAAATGTCTACAATCATCTCCTTTGTAGGAAAATAATGCAGTGATATGGCCCTATTGTGCACTAGCTCCCTGATGTAGTGCATGTGAACCTCAATATGTTTGTTCCTTTTCTTCTAAATTGAATCACTGGATATCCTTATGGCACTTTTATTATCACATAAAATTTATACTGAAGGAGAAGTGTGAATGCCAAACTCTGTCAAGATCCTATGCAACCAAACTGCCTGAATAGATGCATTCACAACCCCTCTGTACTCTGCTTCTGCTGAAGAAAATGCGAGTGTTTCTTGCTTCTTGCTTGACCAGCAAATTGGTCATGATCCCAACATGAATACATACCCTGAAGTAGATTTTATTTCAGTGTTGTCTCCAACCCAATATGAGTCAGTAAAACTAACCAGATCTAACTAAGCACCAACCGAATAATGTATACCAAACTCTCTCGTACCCTTCACATAGTGCAATATCCTCTTTGTTTCCTTCCAATGTAGCTCATGTAGCTCCTGCATGTACCTAGCCACAACACCAACAACATATGATAGATTTGGTCTCGAATGTGTCAAGTACAACAAGCTACCAATCAGCTGTCTGTAAAGAGTGCTACCAACCAAAGGAGTAGAACCACCCTCTTCCAATCCAATGCCAGATAGGAAAGGAAAGGTTGCAGCTTTTCAATCAGTCATGTGTAACTTTTGGAGTAAGTCAGATGCATACCTAGACTGTGAAATCATGATCCCTGAAGCATTTTGAGTTACTTCAAGGCTAATAAATTGTTTCAACATCCCTAGATCTGTCATTGAGAAGGATTTACTCGAAGTAGACTTGATTTTATTTAACGTAGTATATGAACCACCAGTGATGAGAAATTCACCCACATACAAAACAATAAATATTAGGAAACATCCCTTCTGTTGCATGTAGACATTGCAGTCAAATTTTCATCTTTCAAACTTATGTGACAGCAAGAAGGAATCCATATTGGCATACCATGCCCTTGGGGATTGCTTGATCCCATACAATGATCTCCTCAGTCTGCATACCAAGGATGGATAATCAGTGTACCCCTCAGGTTGTTTCAAATATATCTCTTCTTCTAATTCACCATGCAGGAAGGCACTCTTCACATCCATGTGATGTACCTCCCACAATTTCAAATCTGCAATGGCGAAAACAAGTCTCACTGAATCCATTCTTGCTACAAGAGAGAATGTATCATTGTATTTTAAACCCTGAACTTGTGAGTACCCCTTTGAAACCAACCAATCCTTGTACTTGTTTGTAGATCCATCAGATGCAAGATTTGTTTTGTAGATCCATTTGCACTGAAATAGATTTCTCCCTGGGGGAAGAGAGACAAGATCCCATGTCTCATTGTTTTGCAACGACTCATATTCTTCATCCATGGCTGCCTTCCATCTTGTATAATGGAAAGCCTCTCTGAAATACTGTGGATTAGAACCTACCATCATGTAGCACCTCTCAGAGAGAAGTGGATTTGTATGACATAGTGCAAGGTTTGCATCTCGATTATGAGCTAGATATGGATCTTCTTAAAATTTATACTCAATATCAAGATATGATTCAACTTGGTCCTGATCTTTGGAATCTGAATCTAGATCATCAGGAGAGACATAATTATGATATTTATCAGGTGCAAGTGGAGTAGGTAGAGAATATGGAAGAAAATGTGAGAATTCATATTCGTTTGAGGCATGCTTTGCAACACCTTTCGCTATCAACTTCCCATATGAGATATCTGTAATCTCAACTGTGTCAGGACCAAAGACAACTTTCTTCGGTGAACCTGTGTGTGTCATCTGATAAACAAATAAAAAATTTGTTGTCAAAGAAGGCACATACAATTTTTTTTTGAACTTTCCATGCTTCAATTGTATTGTGCCCTTCCCTTCAGCAGAGATCTGAGAATCATCTCCCATGTGAATACTTGGACCATTGGTAAGATCTAGAAAATAAAATGATTCTTTGGAGGAAACCATGTGGTTGGAGGCTCCAGAATCAATAAGGAAGGCTTGCGATTGTGAGAATCCAACCTTCATTGCATGGAATCTCTCATGATCATCTACCTCACTTCCAAAATCAGTCTTCCTTGCGCCTTCTAGGAGGGAAATGTTGTGTTGTTCAAGAATTTTGGTCATTTGATCTATATTCTTCTTCATGCAAGATATCTCTAGTTGGTTTCATTTCTTGCAATAGGAAAACTTGGCCTTTTCAAACCCCTTTTGCTTATCCTTCTTGGAGTTAGAGGCTCCTTCCGATGGATTAGGCTTTGGATTCTGCTTGGTCTCAAATTGCTTCTTCTCTTTACCTTTTTTATTCCCTTTAGCATTCACACTTTTTGACTCTCCAACCATAATATATTTATTTTTGGAGGCCTTCAAGGTGCCCATCTGAATCAATTTGTATTGTTCTTGGATGAGAGATTCTGTGAATGCATATAAAGAAGGAATTTTCCAGTTAAGGATTGACAATCTCCCTGAATGGAAGGTATAAACAACTATAGAAAACTACAGACCAAGTTTGATTAGAATGGATAGTACCAACTGCTCATCCTTCTTCTCAATTCCACATTGTTTGCATTGCATGACCAAGGATTTGAATTTGGAGAAGAATTGTTGTATGGTTTTTAAACTGCTGGGTTGAAGAGCAATTAACTCATTCTCCAGAATATGGGCCCTCAACTCATCTTTCTTTCTGAAGAGGGTCTCAAGATTCAACCAAACCTCTCTTGGAGTCTTCAATGCATCAAGGTGGAAGAGAAAATATCTGGAAATATGAATACACATGGAACCAAACACTTCATCTAATCTATTTAGATACTTGGCCTTCTCAATAGTTGCTTGAGGTTCAACCTCCTTTTCCATTGTGATCCTGTACAAAATTTTGTTGCGCAAAACCATCTGCATATCATCCCTCCAATCAAGATAATTGAAGGGTGTCAATATTCTTGGAGACAAGGGAGCATTCGAATTCTCCATTGAAACTACTTGAGTGAATACAAAGTGAAAATTGTTGCACTGAAAACCTTCAATATCCTGCAAAAAACTCTAAATTTTGGAGATGAACTACTGCTGAGCACTGCTTTAGGACAGTAGGCACTTTTATCTGGATCCTTCACACCTAGATAGACCTCAAAGTATTTCTCCAATGAATTCAATGCAATGGCACCATGATTTTCTATGGAATCCAGAGGCTTTTGGTGCACTACTGAAAGTAGCTTCTCAAACTACGCTCTCTGAGCTCTGATACCATGTGAAATTCTAAGTCACAATAGATCATAGAGATAAGAATACCTCACAGTGAAAGAATGACCAGAGAAGGCAAATTACAATGAAAATTGCAGTGAAAAGAGCAGTAAAATTAATCATGCATTGGAACTCAGATGGAGGCAGAAATGTGTAACATTATCCATTAAAGAGTATAGTCCACAAATATGTTACAATAGAGAGAATTTGAATATCCTAGCAGAATTCGAGTATTAGTCTGTCTAGCATAGGAATTGTCACCACTGGAGTGCTCTGGAAGACCCAAACTCAACTCAACTGAACCAAAACTTAGTTAACTGAAGATACAATCAGGTAAATGGCCAAGGAGGGTGCATTAGTGAGTTCTGCATGCAAAGTAGGTGAAAAAGGGTGCATTAGATCACAATCAGTGGTGATCGGAGCTAAAACCCCCAGTAGAGTTCAGGGACTCAGGTGGACTGAACTAGAACATAGAGTTAGCTCCTAAAATGTAGGGAACTGACTCTAGTGGGCCTAAAATCATGCATGCAGGGAACGTTAGGTGGCTAATGTGTCCTAGATGACATCTGCACACAACTAGGGGTCAAGTGACATCATCATCTACTAGGAAAAATAAAATAATGCTAAGTAGGACAAGGATGGAGTATTAATTATCCTCACACTATTAGCCTTCTCTTCATTTTTCTTTTCTAGTAGCTTGGAACATTCAACTTTTTTTGCTGGTGATTTGGAGATTTCACCTTCTTCAACATTCTTATGTTCATCATAACCCAAAATGTCTTCTCAAATGGAGATCTTTGAAAGCTAAGATTGTCATCTAAGATCAATGTGTTATGCTCTTCTCAAACTTCAAGTTTGTGGTAGTTATCTTCTCAAATTCCTTCCGTAGAGTAACAATCTCAAACTCTCTTGCTTAGAAAATTTAGTCCTTCTCCTTTATGTTAGCACTCAGAATTTATCCCTTGGTTGTGGAAGGATAGTTCTAAGGTAACTATTTCAAAACAGTCTTTAGGAGGAAAACTAGCCTTTTTCCTACCAGAAAGGGCTCTCTCAACAAATGAATACAATGGCTAGAGATATTTAAAAATGATTGTGTTTTTTAAAAAATGTAAGAGGCTGAAACACATGGATAACATTGGGAATGGAGTCAAATCTGAATATCTAAAGACCAACAGAATTTTAACAATAATGATTTTTGCAAAGGCAAGGTAGTTGTTACTTCACAGTCAAGTTAGTTGTTACTTCACAGTCAAGTTATTATTTGCAGGTGATGAAGGAAGAAAAATAAGCAATCCATCAACATTGTGCACCAATTACAGATGAATCCAATATTAACTTTGGAGGAAAAATTGTGAATACTCAGACCTAATAAATTAGAGCATAGTTTCATGAATTCTAATTCATTCAAACTCTCATCTAAGTATGAAAGAAAAACATAATGGAAAGAAATGAACAGGAATAACAAATCACATAAAGGAAGGGAAATTACAGACTGCAATTTAATCAACACAAGAATCTTTGCTCTTCAAAATGTGCTCAACTCTGCATGGACATCTTTATTAAAACTAAAGTAATCTCGATACAAAATGTATGTCTCTTTCACGGGTTACAACCCTTGTCACATTGTCAAAATTTGTCTTTTATACATTGAAAACCCTCTCGAGGAAAAACCTAACTACTTCATTACTAAAAGTAGTAAATTTTAAACTAACTATTACATTCTATTTTAGTTAAAATTTGTACAATTTCCAAAATTTCTCAAAATATGATATTTGATGTCTTTCTATTGGTTGCAACTGCTGAGAATGATTTTCCCGAACAAGAGTCTTCAAGTGTGCAGGATGTACTTCATTTTACCATACTTCTCCACCATCTTCCACTGTTCTGTAGAAGATATCTCATAACTAGTCATTTCCTTGACCAAAACTTTCATCTCTACGTGCTCTGCAATGGAAATTGGAGGTATCTTTGCACCTGTCATGGACAACTGGTTCAGAATTTCAAAATCGTTTGAAAGCTTTTCTAGTACAATATTCCCTATTAGGAAATGAGTCATATCTTCAAATTTTTCATGGTTCATCCTAATGTCAAATAATAAGTCCTTCTAATCACTCTGGGAAATTAACTTATCATTTTCATCCCAAAAATAAGGCAATCCTTTCTGAATCAGCTTTTCAAATGCTCTTTTGAAAGTTGCCACCCGTTGTTTCATTTGCTCTGCTTTGGCCTGTACATTCTCAATGTGAGAATGTTTCCCAAGAACTCTTCTAGCCCAGGTTATAATTGTTACCACCCTATTTTTAATTGCCATTGCTTTCAAAACATCCTCTGTTAAATTATTTAAGAAGGTAACAGTGTTTTGTGTTGTCTCTTTTGGCTTCTTATCCAGAACTTCTCTCATTGTTGTACAACTTTGTATACTATCATTTGCTATTGCTTCCTTTGTCTTCATAAAACTCAAATAAGGCCTGCATTTTGCAGCTTCATTTATGATAGAATCCCAAATCAAATGTTTGGAACCCTGCAAGGGAAGTTTCTGAGTCACTTGAGACATTAACTTTTGATTTTTCTCCATCAACTATTTATTCTTGTTTTCCAATTCCTTTCTTTCAGCTTCTTTTTTCTAGTTTTCTTCCTCTAACCTTTGTTTTTATTCTTTCAACTCTTTTATTTCCACTTCTTTCGAGCTAACTTGAGACATATCTGGGATCGGATCTTCTGTGCTTGCTTCTCTATTGCTTTGACTAGTTCCCTGCTTCTCTTGCACCATACCTGCCAATTTTGTTTTAAGATCTTCAATTTGAGTCTTGAGATTCAATCTGTCTTTCTCCCAACTCACCTCCTTTTCTACAAACTTAAGCAATTTAGATTTACAGTCATCCAATTCCTGTGATAAGTTTTCCTTTTCTTGTTCCAACACAATCAATTCAGAGGCTTGAATTAATTGAGTTGCTGGGATTTTGAGTTTTTTCTTGAGTAATTGAATGGTGTTTTCTTTGCATGAGCTTAAAAAACATGTACGTTCAAGCCATCCAACGGACAAGCGGTGAAGTCAAACGTTGACTTCACTGTTGGTCCGTTGGATGGCTTGAACGTACATATTTATTAAGGATGGCCGTTTTCTTTCTCAATTAAAATCTTTGTGCTTGCCTCTCCTTTGTTAGGCTCATCGTTACTCTCCACTAATTTAATCTGCAACCTTTTAATTTGTTGCTGATGAACTTTGTTTTCTGTCTTCTCCCATTTCAACTGCATTTCTAATCTGTTCACCGTATTTTGTAACTTTGCAACTTTTAGGGTAGCCTTCATTAAATCTGTGTAAATCACCTCTCCAGTCTGCCTATGCAAGTGGATTTGATCAGGGACTGCTATTTTTTGTAAATTCATTTTCATCTCTGTGACCTTCTCATCGGATGATACAACCAGATTCAAGGTATTTTTTGCAGGATCTCTACCGGTCATCAGAGTAATCTCTGAGTCAATTACACTTCTAACTCTTTGAAATAATTTATAGATTTTTTCTGAGGTTGTTTGCTTGTCTTGTCCATACTTAACATATAGTTCAGCTCTTGATTGAAATTTATCAGTGTCACCTGCAGCCTTTGCTTCATCAAACTTATACTCATGTATTTGAATTTTGATGACAGACCCCAACATTGGTGCCTGTAATCCGAGGATGATACTTAGTGTGCTTAAGTCACTCACACACTCTGCTTTCTTAAAGACTCTCTTACACCTTATCAGGCTCAAAATTGGTTCTATTTATGTTCATAGCTCCTTAGACTTTTCCCTAAATCTATCGACTTCTATCAACATAAGTCGACCTCTAACTCTACTCAATTTAGTCTCGCCACCTTTCCAAAGCTCATGAGCCTATCACATATAATCTAGGCCCTATGGGTTCGAAGTGCTAAGCCTTAAACGTTCATACTTAAACACTCAACAACAATACATGATCTTGGCTTTAGGGCTTGAGAGCCTATCAATGCAACCATACCATCATCTCTTCATTCGTTCTCAAAGGCATGTCATTCCCAATTCAAAGCGATATGGAAAAGGCTTAAACCACATCAAGGAACGCCTCTTTCCAGGCACAGAACTTTGCCCTGTAACCAGGCTCTCATCTATTGATCAGATAGTGTTTGATCCTTACACCTTGGCACTCGTTCATTACACCATGTGACCTCGACCCATGGTCAAAGCAATATCACAATGGAAACCCATAGTACAAATGTTGACTTCCCTCGTCGACAATGCAACCACCATTCTGTCGTTATACACCATCCGATCATCCACAGGGCACACAGCTATCATAGGATCTTTCTTTCAATCACCCACGCAATCCTCTCTGCCCGAGGAACTCCAAATACCTCTGTACCTTTACCCTACAGAATTATTCCATAAGTAAACCTCAGGTCTGCAATCTCCAATCACAGGTTCGAACCAATCATACAACATCTTTACTGGGTTCAAATCTATGTGTTTCATCCAACAAGAGACCCCCCTCTAGGCATAACCATAGTAACACGTCTAATTTCATTTCCCTAAACTCAGAGCCTATGCTCTTTGTCTACTCCTTGAACCATTCAACCACTCCCTCGCATTTAAAGTGACAATACCATTCTGGCATGCTCCCAATGCTTGTATGCTCTGAACATCCACCAGTACTCTGATCTCTAGAGTCCTATTAAGTTTCAATAAACTTATGTAGGAGTGTAGAATCCTAGTTCTACCCAAACTCACTCAATGACTGGAATATCATATGTAGAGACTCTACCCCGTCCCATTTCTCATTGACTGGAACCTCCTTCCTGAAGTTCTACCCAGCACTGCTATACGATTCCTTTTTTTTTTCAGAGTTACATGCACAGACTTAGTTTATCAATTAACTAATCATTCATCAAATATGCTCGTTTATCACACATAGATTACAAAAGAGACAAAAGCATACAGGCTCGATGAATCTGCGTTCATTAACATAATAAAACTGTACATGCCCTTCATTTCAAACCCTAAGCTAGCCTCTATATCTCTCTCCCGAGAGTTACAACATTCTATTCCAAGAGAGCGTTTTCCAGCTCTTCGACTACCCCTAAAATTCCACATCTAACTCTAATTTTAGAAAGCCAATCATTACTCCTCTATGACTCATTCAACTGCTAGCTAAAAACAAGTTACCTCCCTACTCTAGTCATCCCTCTCTTTTAGGGATCGGTTACATAATATTGATCATAAACTGATACCTACAACTAGGCATATTCCCTATCTATGCTTACTAAGAAATAAATACTTTTCACATGAATCTTTTACAATGGCCCCTCCTTGGCTGATGTCTAGACCCTAAGGTCTGATTAACATTTAGCACTTGACCATGAGAGCTAGTGCTCCTGCATCAAATTTCTGGGCTTTGATATTTATCTTTCCATTTTCCTTTTACAACAACTAATACAATCATCTCATATTGCTGACTTGATTTTAGTCTTTTAGCTTCTCTTTCTTCCTCCAGCTGCATATTTGTACTTTCATGGAAACTTCTTTTGTTGGATGTTTCAATTTTACCTAGGGTAGGTAGCAACTCAGCTGAAAAATTATCCAGGGTAGAAGGATTTGACCGTGAACTTTCTGAAGCTTCTGTATCAGATTCATATTGTAATAGATTGGCACTCCTTGCTAATCCTTCAACCTCCTGATGATCAAATGCTTTGCTTTTGTTCTGTTGTCTCCTCTGGGAAATGATATGATAGGGGTCATAATCTACAACAAAGTCCTTCTTAAAATTTAATAATTCCAATTGTTTTTCCACAAAGGAAAGAGCATTTTTGTTTTTGATGATGAAAGGACCAATTTTTAAAGGAAACTTTATATCTGAAGCTTCCTTGAAAGCTAGAAAATGGTCATTTTCAACTGTTAACTTTTGTCTGATAAACTCTAAAGCGAAAATTCTCAAAGTAAAAAAGGATGGTAGAACGTATGGATCTTTAACAAACCCATAAATCATGATTACTGTATTTTGTTTCAGCAAAAACCAATCTCCAACTGATTTCTCTAGGCTCAACTACATCAGGGTCTTCATCGCTGGCAATACTCTCGGCAAATTTTCTTCAAAAATCAATCTGTACACTTCTGGTAAAATTAGGTTCATAAAATTGAACATACTGGTCTTCGTTTAGGATTTCACAGGTTGCAGTTATTTTCAAAGGGAATTGGAAACCTGTAGATTCTGTAAAACATAAACAATATCACTATACCAAGGAGATAAAGGAAAAATATTTAACCGCTGGTAGGTCTGGAATTGTCTCAATTGAAATATCAGAAATGAAATTCATGTCTAAAGTGATCATAATTTGTTTCATTCCTTAGATTTGCCAAACCTTGTCCTTTAATTAATTTTATAGGTTTGATTTCCAGATCATACTCCAACAATATTGCAATCCATTTGGCTCTCTTTCCTTCAGGGTCTAGTTGAGTAAGGATATCTTTAACAGCAGTAGTTGGAACATAAGCAATCACATGTGAATGTAAAATGTAAACTCTGAAATCCTTTAGGGATTTGATCAATGCATAAGCATGTTTCTCCATTATACCATACTTCAAATCCCCATCTCTCAAAATCTTACTGAAGAAATCAATTGGATGTTCCATATTATCTTGATTTTTCTGCAATAAAACTCGAGCTATGGTATGTTGTGATGCAAAAGAAAATATGATGAATTCCTTTGAAAAATCTGGACTAATTAGAATAGGAGCTTCTGTGAGATCTTTTTTAATATCTATAAAATATTTTTTAGCGTTTATAGTTCACTTGATTGTTGGAATATTCTCACCATCATTTTTGTATTTTGCATGCCTGCATGCATCCGGTCATTCTGCATGCATCCAGTCATCAGTATGGTAGTCTCCCAATACCTAGTCCTTAGTATTTCATCCCCAGGAGCCTGTTTCTGCTCAGTTTTATCCCTCCTAGCCACAGATGTGCCCTTGTTTTCATCACTGGAGTACAAGTGAGCCCTCTTCCACCTATTTAGGAGATTCTTTAGTTAGTTCCATGATTAGTGGTTATGTTCCTTGTTTTGAGGACTAATTGCTAGTTTAACTGACTGAGCCACTTAGATAGACCTCCAAAGAGACTAGATCAACTATACTGACTACTGACAGCTCCTAATGCGCCCACATTGGAGTCTCCTTCCCTAGATTAGTGCCCATGCACTCAATTATACTCAGTTAGACTCATTTGACTGACTATTTGACTGTCGTGACTACTACCACTGGTTTGGATGATGTCTCCAATGCTATCCAAGCCACACATTGAGGAGAATTTGAATGACCTTAGTGGCATTCGAATTCATTTGATTGTATTCAGTTATTATTCACTATTCAGAGTGCCAACTCACAGCTGATATATGATACAACAGTTTTTGTCATTTCTTGTGTATGAGTGATTATTGAATCTCCATTTCTTCTTCTTATTTCTGCACTTCTTGAGTGAGTTTTAGTGAGGTATTCTATTGTTGAGTGATCCTAATCCTAAAATATCACATGGTATCAGAGCTGACAAAAAAAATTTGAATTGCAGCAGCAACAACAGTTGCAATAGTTGTAGCAATTCCTTGAGTAGTTGTCTTTCATTGAGCACTAGAAGCCTCTGGGTTTCCACATCAAATCTTGGTGCTATTTACTTGAATTCACTGGAGAAATCCAGTGAGGTCTAGCTAGGTGTGAAGGACCCAGTCACATGTGATCAGTGTCCTAAGGCAATGTTCAATTCGAATTGCAATAGATCTCCATTTACAATTCTCACTTGTTTTGCAGGTTTTTCCATCATTCGAATCCATCTTCAACAGATTTGAATTCAACAGCTACTATGGATCTCCATTGTTTTTGCAGGTTAGTCAAATTTCTTTGCAGTTACAGCAGTTTCCTGCAGTTGTAGTAGTTTTGAAGTTTTCTGCAGTTGCAAGAGTTTTGATGTCTTCTGCAGTTGCAGCAGTAGATTTGAATTCAACAACAACTTCATGGATCTCGAAGCAGTTCCTTCTCTCTCTTAATACAACTACGAAGAATGGAAACCCAATATGATAACATACCTAAAGAGATATGGTCTTTTAGATATGTGTATTGGTGTTAAGAGAGATTTTGCTTCCTATGAAGAGGAAGAAGATTGGCTAGATGATTGTCACATAGCCTCAACATCAATATGTACTGCTATGCTTTCCAATATGGAATACCTCACTGATCCTGCAGAACATCCAAGTGATAACTGGACAAGATTGGCCATATTATTTGGAAAGAAGGAAGAGGATGATGTTAGCCATTTGGAGAACAAGCCCAGTAGTACTGCCTCAAGTGCTCTCTCTATTCATGATTTAGCCTCCATTATCTCTCATGATGAAGTTGTTCAATTTGAAGTCGAAATACAAGACATGGTTTCAAGATTTGATCCATCTTCTGATTTGAATTCTGATCAAGAGATGTCAGCTACTACACTAGAATTTGAAGAGACTTTCAAAATCTCTACTTCCCATGAGCCTGTTGATGTGCAAGATGATGGCCTACTGAGTATTTTGGAGGTAAAATCAGATTTGGTAGGCAATGCATTTTCCCTCCCTCATCAAATGCTTCCTATAAACTCCTATTTGGTCATTGGAACATGTTTTCATAGTTTTACCAAAGATGGAAGACACCATCATTTGCTTGGTTTCAAGTCTCATGCATATCCTTGTGTTTTTGGTTTTGATCTCACCCCTGCTGGTTCAAAGGAGATCATAAGAAGCCATCTACCAATTCTTGGATTTGATTTGAAGTCCAAGCCACCACCATCATGTATTAGTTCATTTTGTGATGATCTCACCTATGTCGGTTCAAAGGAGATATCAAATAACTACATACACATTCATGGAGTTGATTCTACCTCAGTTGGTTCGAATTACATGCTCCATAATGATCTTCATATTTTTGAATTTGTCCCATTGCTTGATGAGCTCCAAGAGAGCGAATATTCATCACATGACAGTTCAGATTTAGAGTATGAGAGTGAATATGATGAAGAGCGAATGCTAGATCCAGATCCACAAGAACCTGAAGATCTAGCACCTATTAGTGAAGATGAGCGAATGGAAGATCCAGATCCACAAGAAACTGATGATCTTGCACTTTATGATCCTCCTCTTCCTAGATGGGAAACCACTACTCTTAGATCTGCCGGAGATCTTGTTGGAGATCCACTTGATCCAAGGAGGACCAGATCTGATTTTTAGAATGGAAGGTTTCATCCTTCTCACATTACTGATCCATTTCTTGTCGATAGATCTTTATTCGGTGGAGAAGTCCACTTAACATTTGGGGTGAGTGATGTACATGATTGATCATCCTACCATAGTCTATCTTGAGGGGGGGATTTATTCCCACTGGGATTTCCCTCTTTCCTCACTTTGTTTATTTAGATTGTTGTACGGGGTGACATTTGGTATCAGTTACCAGGGCCCTACCATTTCAGTTGTTCCTCATAGTTTGGCTTGCAGGGGGGTGTTGGAATATTCTCACCATCATTTTTGTATTTTTCATGCCTGCATGCACTCTGCATGCATCCATTCATTCTACATGCATCTGCATGCATCCAATCATTAATATGGTAGTCTCCCAGCACCTAGTCCTCAGTATTTCAGCCCTAGGAGCCTGTTTCTGCTCAATTTTATCCCTCCTAGCCACATATGTGCCCTTGTTTTCATCATTGGAGTACAAGTGCGCCATCTTCCACCTATTTAGGAGATTCTTCAGTTAGTTCCATGATTAGTGGATCCGTTCCTTGTTTTGAGGATTGATTGCTAGTTTAACTGAATGAACCACTTAGATAAACCTCCAGAGAGACTAGATCAGCTATACTGACTACTGACAGCTCCTCATGCACCCACATTGGAGTTTCCTTCCCTAGATTAGTGCCCATGCACTCAGTTGGACTCAATTAGACTCATTTGACTAACTATTTAACTGTTGTGACTACTGCCACTGGTTTGGATGATGCCTCCAATGTTATCCAAGACACACATTGAAGAGAATTCAAATGAACTTAGTGGAATTCAAATTCATTTGATTGTATTTAGTTATTATTCACTATTCAGAGTGCCAGCTCACAGCTGATGTATGATACACCAATTTTTGTCATTTCTTGTGTATAAGTGATTATTGAATCTCCATTTCTTGTTCTTCTTTCTGCACTTCTTGAGTAAGTTTTAGTGAGGTATGCTACTATTGAGTGATCCTAATCCTAAAATATCACATTGATATCATTATTTTTCTTTAACATGTCTGAAATATTCCTCAAAATTTCTGCAAAACTAGGAACAAACCTTCTCGAAAAGTTTACTCTGCCAATGAAAGATTGAATTTATTTCTTACACCTTGGTATCCCAATTTTTTGAATGGTTTCCACTCTTTCAGGATCTATATTACTACCATATTTTGATATAATATGCCCCAATAATTTTCCTTCTTTCATGGAAAAATTATACTTTTTGGGATTTAGAGATATACCAAATTTTCTGCATTCCAAAAATACCTTTTCCAAATGCTTCAAGTGATCTGCATCAGAATTTTAATAAAATGTTATATCATCCATATATACCACTACAAATTTATCTTTCTCTTCAACACATGCATTATCCATGGCCCTTTGAAATGTAGCTCCTGCATTAATCAATCCAAATGGCATTTTGGCATACACGAAAGTTCCCCAAGGTGTTGTAAAGGCTATCTTATCTTGATCTTATGGAAGAAATTTGATTTGATTATATCCTAAAAAACCATCCAACATAGATATCCTTTCTTCCCCTACAACCTTTTGCAAAATGTGGTCCATCTTCGGTAAAGGATAATTATCTTTCAAAGATACTCTATTGAAAATTTTGAAATCTACACAAAGTTTTATTTCTCCATTCTTTTTTCTCACAGGAACCAGATTTGCTACCCATCTTGAAAATCTCAAACATACAATAATTTTAGCATCAAACAACCTTTTAAATTCTTTCTCAATCACTAGAAGCAGCAAGGGATTTATTCTTCTTAGCTTTTGTTTAAAGGGATTCTCATTTGGTTTGATGGGAATTGTATGTTGAATAATATAAGTATCATACTCTTTCAAGTCTTCATATCTCCAAGAAAATACATCTGAAAATTCCTTCATTAACTCAACATACTTTCTTTCTTCTTCTGGTGGCAGATTCTTCGAAATTTTCACTATTTTGGATTTTTCTTTTGTCCCAATATTGCAGTCTTTAATATCACTTTCATGGGGCACCACTAAATTTGGATTCTTGGCTACACCATTTCTATCAAACATCTTTTCCAAGGGTATAAGACCCTTTGGAATGACATTATTTTTTAGTTGAATAATTTATTTTCCTCCAATTTCCTTCTTGATATTTTCTTGTTCTTCTGAAAATTATTCATTATCAACAACTTCCTCCATATTCGTATCTTCATTATTAATAACTGTATTAGAAAACTCATCTGACATCTCTAAAAATCTCTTAATTTGTAAGTCATCTTCAAAAACTTGCCAATATTTTGAATTATCAGGGATTGAAGGCCTGTTCACAATTTCAATTTCATATTTCTGGTTTGAAAAACTAGGAACTTTTAAAGCGCCAGCAGTAGTAGCCAAAGAATCTGCTATTGAGTTTTTTTTATCCTGGGTATCACCACCATTTTATGCTCATCAAAAATTTTTCCAAGAAAATCCCAAACTTCATTCATGTATGCCCTCATTCTTGGATGTTTAGTTTGGTAACTGCCATTCACCTGATTAATTACCAATTCAGAATCTCCATATACATCTATTCTTTTTTATTTCACATATTTTAATACATCAAGTCCCAAAATCAAAGCTTCGTATTCTACAACATTGTTTTTACATTCAAAGGTCAACTTAAAAGAATAAATCAAGAACTATCGATCTGGAGATATTATCCACACACCTGCACCAACACCTTCTCTAATTATTGATCCATCAAAATGCATAGTCCAAATCCCTTCAAATCTTTGTTTCTGCTTAAGGATTTCTTGTTCTACAATCAAATTATTGTCTTCCTTCTAATTGTCAGAATCTGTTTCTTTCTCAGATGGAAATCATTGTAAAAAATAGCAGACCCTAAATCAATGTCTACTGCATAAATTGAACGATTATCTGGTTCATCTTTGCTACTTACCGCATATGAAAGTCTTTTTTCTGTGTATAATCTCTCGTGTTCACCGAAAAATGGAATTGTAGCGAAAGACATATCCATATGTAAGGTTCCTCTGAGTTTTGAAGCCCAAGACCTAGATAATAGCATACCAAATTTTGGGGGAATATCTGCCACAACTACATCCATGACAATACTTTTAGCTGGAATTTTAGTGAGGGAAACTACCAATTCTTTGATCAATCCCAAACACCTAACCTTTTTTGAATCAAAATAAACAAATATTTGTAAGGTCTTGTGATTTCTAAACTCAAAATATCCACCACAACTTTTGGCATCAAATTATGTGAAGCTCCTGAATCAAGCATGCAATTATGGATAATCATATCATGGATATTCAAACTCACATAGAAAGGTGGAACCTCTTCCAAATTACTATCTTCCATTTTGGAACCCAAAAGAATAGTTGGAGCATCATCATTCAGTTCTAACGTATCAGGTTCCATTTTTCCTTCACTCCTAACCATATTTGAAATCAATTCTTTGTACTCACTGTTTTTCAATATCTCATTAAAAGGGATGGAAATTTTAAATTTTGAAATCTCACTCTGCAAGTTGAAAGAAGTGAGTGTTTTATCACTTTCTTTAAATCTCTTTTAAGCTCTGGAACATTTTTCACTACATCTTCCTTTGTTTTTTCTTTCTTATGCTAACTAGTTGAAGGTTGATCAATATGACCTTTTCCTTTATTTACGATTACATCTCTGTTTCTAAGATTGATTTTTATCTAAAGGTCATTCGCTGTATTCTGATACCCAATATGATATTGTTCTATTTCTAATTCAAAAGTATTACACTCCCCTTCTTTAGAAAACATGTCATGTTCCATTTTAGTCAGATAAACCTCGAAGTCAAAATCATCAAAATGATGTATCTCACTTTCCACAAGTCCAGTTTCCCCTTCTTCATCAACAAAATTTTCAGGAAATGGAGGTCTTACTTGATGATCTTATGCATTTCTTTGATTTCTTTGATCTCTCTGATCTCTCGGTTTTATCTGTGGAGGAATTGGTCTTCTGAAATTTGGATTTCTAATTTGTGGCTCTTGTTGGTCTCTATGTTGAGGTTTATTTTCCAAGGCTAATATGTCCATAATTCTTTCCATAGTTTTCATCATAATATCAATTTTTTCATTAGTGGAAAAGGAAGTTGAAGCTTGATTTTCTTCTCTAATTTTCCTTCTATTTGTTTATGTTTTCTGTTTCATTTTTCCAAAAGCCATCAAATTCGCCTCTACTTCTACTACATCTTTTAACATGTCTGGTAAAGTGGCTGATTTTCTTTTTCTTAGCATACAAGAAAAATCACCGTCAAAAGCATCTGCATAATGTAACTTGGCAGCCCCTACTGGAGGTTGAACATCAATAGGGATTGAATTATAGACTCTCATAAACCTCCCAGGAAATTCTTGAACATATTCAAAATTCCCTTTTTTCAAATTATTATACTGTGTTAAAATTTGTAAAGGGTTCTTTTTATCTTCCCATCTTTCAAGCAAACGATTTACAAACTCATCATATGATGGAATAGACCTTGTAGCAAGAGTTCTAAACCATTTTTTAAATTCTGCTGAAAAACTTTGAGCCAATAACCTCATTTTTGCATCATCATAATATACTTCCTCAAGATCAATAAAATCACTAAACCTATCAATGTATTGTTGAGCTGTGTAATTTCCTTCTCCATAAGGACTGTTCAAACTTTTCACCTAAACCAATGTCTTCAATATTTAATAGTTATTCTTGAAAAGAAGGGAACAAAATATCTTATTGAGATGTACCTTCTGGATCTTTCCCTTTAATCCTTCTCAGAAGCTTTTCAGGACTTTCTACTGCTTGGAATGATTGGGAATCTGGATTTCTCCTCGTATGGATCTTTCTGTAAGACACAATTAATTTTTGGAGTCGCCTTTCTTTAAAATTTGAATCTTTTAGACTGGAGTCGCTAAGGAAAAATACAACCAATACAAATATCAAACTTCTTTTCCCAAACAAAAATATGATCTAAAATGTCGTTCTTCCCAGGGAAAATTTGAACCTTCGTTCCCCGGCAATAGCGCCAAAATGTTAGCACTCAGAATTTCTCCCTTGGTTGTGGAAGGATAGTTCTAAGGTAACTATTTCAAACCAGTCTTTAGGAGGAAAACTAGCATTTTTCCTACTAGAGAGAGCTCTCTCAACAAATGAATACAATGGCTAGAGATATTTCAAAATGATTGTGTTTTTTAAAAATTGTAAGAGGTTGAAACACATGGATAACATTGGGCATGGAGTCAAATCTGAATATTTAAAGACTAGCAGAATTTTAGCAATAAGGATTTTTGCAAAGGCAAGATAGTTGTTACTTCACAGTCAAGTTCTTATTTGTAGGTGATGAAGGAAGAAAAATAAACAATCCATCAACATTGGGCATCGATTATAGATGAATCCAATATTAAATTTGGAGTAAAAATTGTGAATAGTCAGACCTAATAAATCAGAGCATAGTTTCATGAATTTTGATTCATTGAAACTCTCATCTAAGTATGAAAGAAGAATATAATGGAAATAAATTAATAGGAATAACAAATCACATAAAGGAAGGGAAATTACAAATTGCAATTTAATCAACACAGGAATCTTTGCCCTTCAAATTGTGCTCAACTTTGCATGGCCATCTTTATTAAAACTGACGTAATCTCGATACAAAATGTATGTCTCTTTCACGGGTTCCAACCCTTGTCACATTGTCAAAATTTGTCTTTTATACATTGAAAGGCCTCTCGAGGGAAAACCTAACTACTTCATTACTAAAATTAGTAAATTTGAAACTAACTATTACATTCTATTTTAGTCAAAATTTGTACAATTTCCAAAATTTCTCAAAATATGATATTTGATGTCTTTCTATTGGCTGTTGTTGAAAAGGATTTTCTCGAACATGAGTCTTGAAGTGTGCAGGTTGTACTTCATTTTCCCATACTTCTCCACCATCTTCCACTTTTTTGTAGAAGGTATCTCATAACTAGTCATTTCCTTGACCAAAACTTTCATCTCTGCGTGCTCTGCAATGGAAATGGGAGGTATCTTTGCACCTATCATGGCCAACTAGTTCAGAATTTCAAAATTGTCTGAAATATTTTCTAGTATAATCTTCTCTGTTAGTACATGAGTCATATCTTCAATTTTTTCATGGTTCATCCTGATGTCAAATAATAAGTCCTTATAATCACTCTGGGAAATTAAATTATCATTTTCATCCCAAAGAAGAAGGCAATCCTTTATGAATCAACTTTTCAAATCCTCTTTTGAAAGCTGCCACATGTTGTTTCATTTGCTCTGCTTTGGCCTGGACATTCTCAATGTGAGAATGTTTCCCAAGAACTCTTCTAGCCCAGGTTATAACTGTTACCATGTTTTTAATTTCCATTTCTTTCAAATCATCCTCTGTTAAAGTATTTAATAAGGTAATAGTATTTTGTGATGTCTCTTTCGGCTTCTTATCTAGAACTTCTCTCATTGTTGTACAACTTTGTATACTATCATTCGCTATTGCTTCCTGTGTCTTCATAAAATTCAAATAAGGCCTGGATTTTATAGCTTCATTTATGATAGAATCCCAAATCAAATGTTTGGCACCCTGCAAGGGAAGTTGCCCAGTCACTTGAGACATTAAATTTTGATTTTTCTCCATCAAATATTTATTATCATTTTCCAATTCCTTTCTTTCAGCTTCTTTTTTTCTGGTTTTCTTCCTCTAACCTTTGTTTCTCTTCTTTCAACTCTTTTATTTCCACTTCTTTCCAGCTAACTTGAGACATAGCTTGGATCAGATATTCTATACTTGATTCTCTGTTGCTTTGACTAGTTCCTTGCTTCTCTTGCACCATACCTGCCAATTTTGTTTTAAGATATTCAATTTGAGTCTTGAGACTCAATCTGTCTTTCTCCCAACTCACCTCCTTTTCTACAAACTTAAGCAAGTTAGCTTTACAGTCATCCAATTCCTGTGACAAGTTTTATGTTTTTTGTTCCAACACAGTCAATTCAGAGGCTTGAATTAACTAAGTTGCTGGGATTTTGAGTTTTTTCTTGAGTAATTGAATGGTGTTTTCTTTCTCAATTAAAATCTTTTTGCTTGCCTCTCCTTTGTTAGGCTCATCATTACTCTCCACTAAGTCAATCCACAACCTTTTAATTTGATGCTGATGAGATTTGTTTTTTGTCTTCTCCTGTTTCAACTACATTTCTATCATGTTCACTGTATTTTGTAACTTTGCAACTTTCAGGGTAGCCTTCATTAAATCTATGTAAATCACCTCTTTAGTCTTCCTAAGCAAGTGGATTTTATCAGGGACTGCTATTTTTTGTAAATTCAGTTTCATCTATGTCACCTTCTCATCGAATGATACATCCAGATTCAAGGTATTTTTTGCAGGATATCTACTGGTCATCAGAGTAACCTCTGGTTCAATTACACTTCTAACTCTTGGAAATAATTTATAGATTTTTTCTGAGGATGTTTTCTTGTCTTGTCCATACTTAACATGTAGTTCAGCTCTTGATTGAAATTTATCAGTGTCACCTACAGCCTTCACTTCATCAAACTTGTACTCATGTGTTTGAACTTATGGGCTTTGGTATTTCTCTGTCCCTTTTCCTTTTCCAACATCTAATACAATCATCTCATCTTGCTGACTTGATTTTAGTCTTTTAGCTTCTCTTTCTTCCTCCAACTGCATATTTGTACTTTCATGGAAACTTCTTTTGTTGGTTGTTTCAATTTTACCTGGGGTAGGTATCAACTCAGCTGAAAACTTAGCCAAGGTAGAAGGATTTGACTGTGAAATTTTTGAAGCTTCTGTATCATATTCATATTGTAATAGATTGGCCCTCCTTGCTAATCCTTCAACCTCCTAATGATCAAATGCTTTGCTTTTGTTCTGTTGTCTCCTCTGGGAAATGATATGACATGGGTCATAATCTAAAACAAAGGCCTTCTTAAAATTTAATACTTCCTATTGTTTTTCCACAAAGGAAAGAACATTCCTGTTTTTGATGATGAAAGGACCAATTTTTAAAGGAAACTTTATATCTGAAGCTTTCTTGAAAGATAGAAAATGGTCATTTTCAACTATTAACTTTTGTCTGATAAAATCTAAAGAGAAAATTCTCAAAGTAAAAAATGATGGTAGAACGTATGGCTCTTTAACAAATTGTAATGTCCTTTTATAATAAAATTTCCAATGTGCTCAAATTCACCAAATTTCAACTCTAGGTATATGGATACAACTAATTCCAAACTCCTCCAATTACTTTCAAACTTGGTGAGGAAGGTCATGAGGGGTGATGGTACACATTAACACATCTATTAGACATATAATCAATTGATATACCCAACCATGGTCTGCAATTTGCAAGGGAAGAAGTTTCAGGACAAGACTAGTCAATTTGGGAAGTGGAAATCCCCTGGGTATTGGAACAAATCTCTTTCAAACACTGTACAACCGCCACTAATGGTTTGTATGAGACTTGTCTCTGTTATAAGACATTAATTAAAGTATATTTTCAGCATTAGATGTGGTTTTGTGGTCGAATAGGTATCCAAGAGAACTCAGGGAATTTACTAGTAATTTCGAGGCTCAAACCCCCAATGGTAGATGACTCTAAATAGATCCAAATGCTCTCAAATTGTACCAGTAGGTGTATGAAGTATGTTAATACATAAAATGGTGTTTATAGGTGTCTTTTAACCATCAAATGACTTCTGCAACTCACTTTGGAAATATGATCAATATATGGAGTTTTACTAGTAAATTGTGGTTCAAATCCTCTAATGGTAGATGATGAAAATGACTTTCCAAATGAACTCAATCCCACTCAAATTTATGAATGGAAGAAGGGGACATATAAAGGACATCAACATAAACTAATATGAATCACCATTCAACTTTTAATGTTTTCCAAAACTCCCTTAAATCAGATGCAAGAAGACTAGTTTCGACCTTGGGGGAAATAACATTAAATCTTCTTCAAATGAAATAAAACTGAGCGACATGGATCCAAATGCTTAAGTGATGAACATGAAACTTGTAATACTCATAAATTTCAGTCCATACATAATAAATATATCAAATAAACATTCTTCCATTCGAAATCATTATCAATACATTGGCATACATCAATCTAGTGGGGGAATGGTCACTGTTTGCTCAATAATCATCAATTTTACATACAACCACTTGCTATTTAGAGCTGAAACTTTTTTTAGATGAATAACAGAGTATTTAATTCATATTATAAAATAAATGGGGCATTATAAGCTCCCCCAAAGAGTACAATATCTCACCAAAAACGCCCTCCCTCAAGGATCAAGAATATGCAATGAAAACTGGAAATGGTTGAAGGAATGAGTTGCAATAGAAGAAACCATGATATCCCCTGTATCTTAAACCTACAACAAATTGCTCCATTAAATCTCCAAATGAAAGGTCTGAATGGCCTTTCCAATTACCAACTTGGATGGGAATCTTTCACCCTCGAAATTGGCTAAGGCAAGAAACTAGTCATCCACTAGCTCTCGCTCTTCACAAATGCAATTGCAAATTCTAAAAAAGATCAAAAGATGAAATTCCTCTTTGTTCATGGATTTTATAAAATTCTAATGTCCTCCATGGGTTGAATTCTTTCCAAGATATTCATGCCAACTCAAGTTGCGAAGAGATTCCCAAGTATGCCACTTGTCATTCCAATTCTATCCCTCTCCTTTTCCAAATCTGAATTGGTGTCTCTTTGGATTCCCTAACTCACTTGAGTTCCCTCTTGGAGGCTATTTTTATCCATGACATGTCATAAATGTCATATGTCATCCCTCAGGTCTGATTTGTGTCATAGGTGTCATAACATCTTCATCATTGTTGTCATATAGCTAGGGAATCTAGCCCAAGTGTCTCACTAGCTCCAAATTGCCTCTTCCTCTTCCATGGGAGTTATTATTCCACTCCAATTTGACCTTACATGACTCATGCCAAGTATATTTACCTTCTAACTCATCCCAAGAACATTGGGATTCTTGTGGATTCGAAATTCCAAGAGTAGGATGCCATGTGGCATGGCAAATCTAGCTTGTGTGGGTCCCACTTCCTCCATGCGTCTTCATGATCAAATGCCACTTTGATTTTCCCTTGTATATATTTATTTAGCTCCTTTATTAAATATTTATGCTATTCTAATGTTCACACATAATTTATTATCCATCTTATTTCAAATCCCAATGCTTCCACCCCTAACCTAGGAAACTAGTAATTTTCCTCCTTGGCAATTATTTGACCTTTTAACATCAATTTGACAACTCTCATGAATATGGCCAATGGGCTTAGGCCATTGTGACCCAATGAAAAATTTGGGACATGACAAATCCTCCCTTCCCATTATTGCTTTTCCTCAAGCAATTTCAAACATGTGTGTTGAATAACTTGCTTTCTGTCTAATTCTTTGAAGTTGCCATTGAGTTGCCCAACTTTGAGTCTTTGAGATTCCATGAAGATTTTAGAGAGGAACCACCGTGCTTGATGCTGCACTACTCTAATAAAAATCACTTTATTAAGTGGGAAATCCATCTCCCATACTACTTGTTTCCCCTCAAAAAATTGAAACCAATGAAACAAAAATTATTCCAGGGTCCCATTGCTTGTATTGCACCCCAACAATTAAGAGTGCTCTCCAACCCATACCATCATATAATAGGATTCCCAGATCCCATTTTCTTGTATGCATTCTTCCAACCACCATGAGTACAAAATATATATCATCAAAGTACATAACAACATAATGAAACTGTACATCAAGAAGATGCTTCATCAAAGAGTCATGAAAGTGCTTATACCTCCAAGCAAGTAGACCACCATTTTCTAAGTGCATACAATCAGCAAGTAACCAATCAAATCTTCTCCAATGACATAAGTGAGGATCCCATGTCCTATAATGCTGCTCCAAAAGGATATTATATGCATCAAAATATTCAGCCATGTATTCTTTCATCCAAGAAGTGAATGAAGAATCTCCACTAAAATCTGAACCAAATAATGAGCAGAAAAAACACGGAGACTTAAAATGACTCAAAGAAGTCTCACCCATACATCCATGAATGTGAGAATCATAAAGATATAACAAGGTATGTAGCTGCCAACAAAAATATTCTCCAATCATAAATCTATTCACCCAAGTGTTGGATGAAGTTCCTCCAACATCAAATGAACCAAGTGTTGAGCAAGAAAAACCATGAGTCTTCAAGTGACTCAAATGCATATCATAGGTGCATCCATGTAGATGTGCGTCATCATAAAGTAACAAATGATGCTGCTGCAAATGTGAATAAGAATGTGCTCTAACCATGTCATCATAAAAGGTAAATCTAGGAGTTCCATACTCCTCATGTGGCACCATCAAAAAGAACCCTTTCACACATACTTAATTGAGACTAATGCTGCAAAACATGGAATTGTAGGATGTAGGAGAATGAACTAACTCACCCAAATGATCAAAAAGTGCAGAAGTTTCATCATGGTAAGGATCCATATGGGTAGTATCATGCAGCTCCTTCAAAAGTGTGAAACCTTTGTCATAAATTGGTTCCAATGTAGAGAAATCACACTCTTCTTTAAAAATTGCATAATCTTCATCAAGAGACAATTCAAGTTCCTCTTCCGCCACATTGAGTGTTTGGATATCTTCAAGTTCATATTCAAACACATCAAGCACATTCAAATTTCCACATTTCTCATGATCCACCATGTCATGAGATTCCTCCAAACAATCTACCATTTGACAATCTAAAACATAGGAGGAAAAACAAGTATCTTGCAACTTTTCAAGAAGTTGCTCATTTTGAATTGTGAGCTTATGATTATCCTCATTATTCTTCAAGTTTGCATCATGTAAAAATTCATTAAGCTCAAACAAATGGTTTCTATCAAAAATCAAAGACATGAAATTACCTTTGATGTGGCACATTGCTCTTTGAATCTTCTCCATGTCTTCAAGGAAGGATGTTTCCTCCAATGAAGTAGCTCTCCAACAAAAATTTGACACCAATGCTTGAGTGTCATGGAGAATGCTGAGGGACTCTTGGATCTTCTTTTCATTCATATTTAAGGACCCTTCAAGACAATGAAGCTCTTGAAAATGAACCTCCTTGTCTTATTCCTTCTTGCTTGGACCAAATTCATGAAGCTCAAGTGGTGATGGGGAAGTTGATCTTGTTTCTTATTCAACTGCTACAAGGTCTTCATTTTCATGCTTTATGGAAGTTTGGCTTGAAGCAACACTTTCAAAAGTGACCTCTATGTCACCAGCATAGAGGTGTGAGCACCCATCAGTAGGTACTCCTTCATAGTTCAAGCATCCATCAGTAGATGCTCTTTGGTTCATGTCTAAGGTAGAAGGTGTCTCGAAATGATCTTCCAGATTTTCAATAGAATCTTCTTCATGCTCTTGTGATGTCTCTTCCTTTTGCTCCTTCAAGCAAGCTGATGCATTTTTTCCCTTGTTTTCCTTAAGATCAAAACATTTGGAATCTCTTTTTGAAGAATTCCCAAAAACTCTCCTCAAGTAGGACATACATGCCTTCGCGGAAGCTTCAGATATTTCATTGATATTTTCACTCACACACATATGATACTCTCTCCAAGGTCTTTTACAAGAAGGGCATAAACCTTTCTTCACTAACTCCACATCTTCATTTTTGGGCCTATTTGCAAACAACAAATCATAATAGTCTTCAAAAGTCATGGCATTTTGTGTATCTTCCTTCGAATCAAGATATGATTGATATCTTTGATATTGTTGGGGCAAGGTTTTATATGTTTCTCCCCATCTTTGTAACTCATTCATAGAATTATCCTTTGGTGGTGTGTCATACTCATATTTATCATACATATGGTCATAATAATAATCTTCATTCCTCCTGAAATTGCAAGAAGTGTTGCATGATGGCACCTCTTCCTCATACCATTCACATTCTCCTTCATATTGTTCACAATCATCTGCATATTCCTCATAAGAATTGTACTCATAGGATTCATCATAATAGTAAGACATGGCTGCAACTTATTATTCAATGCATGATATTAATTCATAGGTGCAAGGACCATGCTATGATACCACTGTAATGTCCCTTTATAATAAAATTCCCAATGTGCTCAAATTCACCAAATTTCAACTCTAGGCATGTGGATACAATTGATTCCAAACTCCTCCAATTACTTTCAAACTTGGTGAGGAAGGTCATGAGGAGTGATGGGACACATTAACACATCTATCAGACATATAATCAATTGATATACCCAACCATGGTCTGCAATTTGCAAGGGAAGAAGTTTCGGGACAAGACTAGTCAATTTGGGAAGTGGAAATCCCCCTGGGTCTTGGAAATAATTTCTTCCAAACACTGTACAACCACCACTAATGGTTGGTATGAGACTTGTCTCTGTTATAATACATTAATTAAAGTATATTTGCAGCATTATATGTGGTTTTTTGGTCGAATAGGTATCCAAGAGAACTCAAGAAATTTACTAGTAATTTCGAGGCTCAAACCCCCAATGGTAGATGGCTCTAAATAGCTCCAAACGCTCTAAAATTGTACCATTAGGTGTGTGAAGTATGTTAATACATAAAAATGGTGTTTATAGGTTTCTTTTAACCATCAAATGACTTCTTCAACTCACTTTGGTAATCTGATCAATGTATGGAGTTTTACTAGTAAATTGTGGTTCAAATCCCCTAAGGGTAGATGATGAAAATGACTTTCCAAATGAACTCAATCCCACTCAAATTTATGAATGGAAGAAGGGGAAATATAAAGGACATAAACATGAACTCATATGAATCACCATTCAACTTTAATGTCTGCCAAAACTCCCTTAAATCAGATGCAAGAAGACTAGTTTCGACCTTGGGGGAAATAACATTAAATCTTCTTCAAATGAAATAAAACTGAGCAAGATGGATCCAAATGCTTACGTGATGAACATGAAACTTGTAATACTCATCAATTTCAGTCCATACATCATAAATATATCAAATAAACATTCTTCCATTCGAAATCACCATCAATACATTGGCATACATCAATCTAGCGGGGGAATGGTCATTGTTGGCTCAATAATCATCAATTTTACATACAACCACTTGATATTTCGACCTGAAACTTTCTGGAGATGAAGAAAAGAGTATTTAATTCATATTATAAAATAAATGGGGCATTATAAGCTCCCCCAAAGAGTAAAATATCTCACCAAAAGCGCCCTCCCTCAAGGATCAAGAATATGCAATGAAAACTGGAAATGGTTGAAGGAATGAGCTGCAATAGAAGAAAACATGATATGCCCTGTAGCTTACACCTACAACAAATGACTCCATTAAAGCTCCAAATGAAAGTTCTGAATGGCCTTTCCAATTACCAACTTGGATGAGAATCTTTCACCCTCGAAATTGGCTAAGGCAAGAAACTAGTCATCCACTAGCTCTCCCTCTTCACAAATGCAATTTCAAATTCTAAAAATGATCAAAATATGCCATTCTTCTTTGTTCACAACTTTTATAAACTTCTAATTTCCTCCACGGGTCGAATTCCTTTGAAGAGATTCATTCCAACTCAATTTTGGAAGAGATTCCCAAGTATGCCACTTGTCCTTCCAATTCTAGCCCTCTCCTTCTCCAAATTCGAATTGGTGTCTCTTTGGCTGCCCTAACTCACTTGTGCACCCTCTTGGAGGCTATTTTTATCCCTGACATGTCATAAATGTAATATGTCATCCCTTAGGTCTGATTTGTGTCATAGCATCTTCATAATTGTTGTCATATAGCTAGGGAATTGTTGTTGCAGTGACATCCCCCAAAACTTTTGTACATATTGGGGCCCCTCCTTTTATTTTTCTAGAAAGACTGCCTTAAGAGGTCATTTATCCTTTGTACTTTGTTTTGAACTAAAAATCCTTCTTTGAGAATTCCAAGTTTTTCTTCTAAGGATGAAATTCGTGAAATCTTCCTGAAGTTGCTGAACCATTTGAGAAAGCCCCCCCGCAGTTGCGGAAGTATTCAAGTTATCCTCCCGAAACCGCGGGATCCATTCGGGTTTCCCTCTCGAAACGGCGGGAGCCATTTGCATAAACCTCTTGAAAAGGACTTAGAAATTATTTCTCGAAAGCTGCGGAAGTTATTTGGGAAAGCCTCTCGAAGCTGCGGAACCTTTCAAGTTATCTTCCCGCAGTTGCGGAACCTTTCGAGTTACCCTCTCGAAATTGCAGAACCATTCAGTTTGTCCTCCCGAAACTGCGGGAGCCATTCGTATAAGCCTCCTGAAACTGCTCAAAAGACTTAGAAACTATTTCTCGAAGTCTGCGGAATCATCTAAGTTATACTCCCGTAGTTGCGGAACCATTCAGCTTACCCTCCCGAAACTGCGGGAGTCATTCGCAAACCTTCCCTGGGGCCGCCGAATGACTTAGTCTCTTTTGAAAAAATCTTGAGTCTTTTTCTTGAAGTTGCGGAAGCTATCCGCGAAATCCTTCCGAAACGGAGGAACCTTTTAGCTTTCCCTTCCGAAATTGCGGAAGCCATTTGCAAAAGCCTTCCGCAACTGCGGAAGCCTTCACGTTATCTTTCTGAAACCCCGCCAAAAGACTTAGACTTTCTGCGGAACCATTTCAGAAACCCCTCTCGAAACAACGGAACCATTTGGGTTTCCCATCCGAAACTACGGGACCATTCACCTTATTCTCCCGAAACCCCGCGGAGAGACTTAGGAATTATTCGAGTTCCGGGATCCATTCGCCAATTCTCTTCGAAACGGCGAAAACCTCCACGAAATTGTTCTGCAATTGCTGAAGCGATTGGCCTATCTCCATCGAAAATTGAGGAAATAAATCTTATGTCCTCCCGAAACTGCGGGACAACTCAGCGAAACCACTCGCGACAAGTTCCCCAAGGTTGTGTTTCGGAAGGATTTGCCAATCTCTTCCGAAACGCCGAGGCCATTCACCATAATGTTCTGCAATTGCGGGTGAAGCTCAAAAATACGCCCCGCAAATGACGGTCGGGAACAACTGCCGAGGTGGATTGAAAAGACCACGACGTACAAAACATTAAAACTTGTTTTAAATGCACCGTCCACCGGATTAAATGCCCCACGTGTCTAACTTGTTTAAAAGGATGGTTAAGGTTTGGTCGACCGCATTGTTAATTTTCGTTGAAACGAGCACCGTTGAGAACACCGTGCTAGATTGCTCCAGCTCAGCTCATCCACGTCCGCGTCCACCTCATCCAGCCACATTCTCGTTTCCAGGTAGGTTTTTTAACCACTATTTTTTTGTCTTATCTCCACGTCAAGTTACTTGTGGGTTTTTCCCGTCTTCAACGTGGCCGATAGACATTCGTGGACATATATCGTTATTTTTGTTTTTAAGGCCGCTGGGGCCCCCGTAGTTTCTCAGCTCAACCAAAGCCAAAACTGTAATCATCCAAGTGTTTCACTGGCCATATTCCAGGCATCGTCACCCTCATTCAAAATTTGAACCGGCCACACAACGCCTCGTAAATGTTACTAATAACCGTAGTGGTCAACTGAATCCCATCACCTTTTGATAAATGTAGAAGGCGGTTCCTTGTTTCATCGTAAGAGTGTTTCAATCCAAGCTCACCAGCCATTGACCATTAAGGGTGCAATGATGAAGGATACCCTCTCTCCTAGGGCTGGATGGGAAACAGGTTGTTTCCACGTCGTATGCTTTCCCTTTCGGGAACATTCCAAACTTCGTTTCCTTAGTATAATCAAGTCTCAGAACCATATTTCTTGTTTGGAATGGTTTATTTTGCTTCCCCGACATGTAGCTTCATAATTTATTTATATATCTCATTAGCATGCTGGAATGGTCCTTCTTTTGTTAAAATCTCATAACAGGTTGCACATTTTATAATGACTTGTATTTGGTTGCTAGCAGGGATAAGCCAAGATGCCAAAAGGTGGTAGGAAGAAAGCTAAAGTGATGGAACCAGAGCCAGTACTACTTAGGACTGAGACTATGTTCCAAGATACTAGGTGTACCACCGGCAATCCTCCCGAAGTCCGTTGGGGCGATATTTACAGGATTATAAGGGACCAGAATATCCCAGATGCATTACTGGAGGAAGAGCAGATCTATCGCAACATCAGAACTTCAGGCATAGCTAGGGCTTCTACCCACCCTGAATTGTTCCCGTGTTCTGAAGTAATCGGGTGGATACTGGAACATACTGACACGGAGACAAGAGTATTAAATGACAGCGGGGGAATGGCCATCGCCTCATTCCACCCAGCATATCTTGCTGTAGCCTATAAATTCTCATGTCCCCAGCAAGCTCTGAGCGATGAATGGTTGGGCCAGATGAACAATATTGAGATGGAAAAAAAATTATTGGTCGCAGGAAAGCACTTAAGAAAGAGAGGTAATGATGACTACGATGTTCAGAACCTAAGACCTCCTTTCAGGTTGATCGCCCTGATGCTATGCAGAATTTTCGGCATGCCCGATGGCACTATATACAGGATACAGTGGGCTCCCATCATACACTTCGTAGCATTCAAAGGGACTGTGTTTGACTGGGCTACTATAATTTCAGACAGTTTGGCATCCACAGTGGCTGCTGCAAGGGAAGGTCTAGCCTTAAAAAAGTCAGAATTTGACATGTCTTCCTATCTCATTGACTGTGTTTTGGCCAAGCTATATTTCCCCAGCTTAGGTTGCACGTGGGATAAAGCCAACACCCCAGTCTACACTGCTTACAAGATAATGTGGGCTCAAAATTACAGAGCCAGCTATAAGCTCATCTGTGAGGGGTTCATCATGCCCCTATATGAGCAGATATTCAAGGAAGAGCCCAACTGTCTGTCGAAAAATGCCATGGAGATCCTCGAAAACTATGGAGATTTTTATTTTTCAGAGCAAGGCACCTACATCAGGATGTTTGGAGGGACTAAAGCTCCATATATTTTGCCAAGATATGCTACTGACTATGTAGTCCTCAAGGAAGCAGTGAGACAAATTTTCCTGGATGGAATTGCAGTAGTGCTTAACAAGCAGCATAAGGCTTCTTTCTCTCCTTTACCCTTCTACATAGGAGCTTACAAATTCTCAGGGGTTGCATCAGCTGAGGAGTTTGTTCAAGAGCTGAAAGCTTTCCACTTCGGCGAAGTAATTTTCCATAGGAATGATAGGCGGGGAAAAGTTGTCGAGCATTGCAAGGAAATTTATGCTCATTTTGAGTACGCTCATTATTATGATGTCGAGGAAGAGGCATTCAGAGGCATCAACAACATGACTGAGCTGCAGATTTGTCGCCAAGGCAGTGGAGCAAGTTCTAGCTCTACCAAGGCCCAAAAAACCAGCCTGCAGAAAGAGAAAGAAGCAGCTGATGCCCGAGCCCAAGAAGAACAAAGGTTAAAAGAGGAAGCAAGGTTGCAGCAAGAGGCTGAAATTGCAAGATTACAGCAAGAAGCTGAAGTGGCAAGATTGTAGCAAGAAGCAGAAAATGAAAGGCTGCAGAAAGAAGCCGAAGACGCGAAGCAGGTGGAAGGAAATGAGAATCAGCCGCAAGTTGAAGAAGTAGAGAGAGGGCAACAAGCTGAAGTGAGGCAAAAGACGGAAGAAGAACTCAAGACAGTTGAAGATGCCCAAGCAGGTGGCTCTGGCACCCAGGATATGGAAATAGAAACAGCACAAGCAGGTGTCTCTGGCACCCAAAATGTGGGAACAGATTCAGCTCAAGTAGTCCAGACCCCACCCACGGAAGCAGAAATAAATATTATAGATCTCCCAATCGTCCCTTACACTCCATCAAAAGAACATACCGTGTCCAGATGGGATGAATTTTTCTATGATAAGAAGAGGAAGGCAATGGTCCTTAAATCGGAAGAGAGGATAAAGAGACTCTTCCAAGAATATTTTGTTACCCACCGGGAGACCACAGTAATGCAAAATACAAATAAGGCTCCCTTAGCTATGGCATCCGCCATTGTAGAGACAGCAAAAGCAACGCTGGACAATGTGGCTGATATAGTTAAAGAAGTTGAGTCGACAAAGAGGAGAGCTCGCATGATACAACATACTGTGGCTAATGAGTAGGCCTACAGGGATCTCGTGGTGAATAGGTATAATCGCCTGTCTGTTGAGTATAAAGACCTATCAGACAAGTATAACCATTTAGAAGAAGAAAAGGAGCAACTGGCAGTCCAGATGATGATTGTAGAAGCAGAAAAGAATGATGCAGGAGCCAGAGTGTCCCATCTAGAAGGAGACAAGTAGGCATTGGTTGAGCAATTAGAGCAGGCGAAGAGCAGAGAAATAGATATGTCTCCCTTCCATGAGCTGTCCTGTAGCATCCTAAAACAAATTCATGACACTCAAGAGCTGATTTCTGAGGAAGTGTGCAAGCTCAAAGCCATGGTGGTTAGATTAAAAGAAGTTAATGCAGAGGCCAACAGGCTTAAGGCTAAACATACTCGGGTTAAGGAAAACATCCTGAGCAAAATAGAATGGAGAGAAGGAAAGGTAGACTTCCCCAAGCATCTCCCATTCAAATCTCTAGATGGTTTTAATGAAGACATAGCCCTTTTGGAATTTTGCAGAAACTGTAGCCTTAAGCTAATGGCTAAGATCCGAGGTACAATGGATAAAAGTAATAGTCTATATCAAAAAATCCATGAAGTGCACAATAAGTGCAAGTTGAGTTTTCTCAGTCCCTTGATGAGTTCCCGAGCAAAGAGCAACATTTGTCTAACTTGAAGGAGGAACTTGATATCCAAACAGAATATGTGAAGAAGATTGATGTCTTAGCTATTGATGATCTCCATCATTATATTGGGATGTCATCAATACACAACCATTTGCTTAAAGAAATCCACCAAGCAGCAGTTGTGGAAATTCAGGGCATTGGAGTAGAGCTTGGTAAAGATGTAACGTCCCAGAAAATATTGCTCCCTTCTGCGGTAAATGTAGTTATCAGAGACACTAGTGTCTGGTTCAGCTACATAGCAGAAGAGGAAAAGAAAGCAGCAACAGCAGTAGAAGTAACAGCCAACCCAAGTGCCTCTCTCCTAGCAGCAGCAGAGATTACAGCCAGCCCAAGTTCTTCTCTCCCAGTAGCAGCAGCAGTAACAGCTAGCTCGAGTGCTTCTCTCCCAGCTGAAGCGCCTGCCCAAGAGTGAACGTGCTGATATTAAGGCGTTAATTCCTATCTTTTGTAATTTGGCTTTCATATGTATAAAACGTGGAGCCATTGGACAGCTGCCCTTTTCTTTTTTAAGTAATTTTCTGTTTAAGAAAGGGTCACATTTTTGTCTATTAAAAGGGAAAAGTCTGTAGGTGACAAGTGTAAAGAGCTAGGTGGCAGCCCAAAGGGCATTTTGTAATATTATAAATAGAAGTTTAGGAAACAATGTAGGGGACTTTTGGCAGGGAAATAATATTTTCTGAACTTGTACGAGCTACCTTGCACTTGTATCAAGAAAATAAAATCTACCTAATAAGAGCCTGGAGAGGACGTCATTTTGGATGGAAATGAAGATTGGATGTATATTGGATTATTCTTGTGACTTCCATACTTTACTGTGAGATCTTTCTTTACTGTTCTGAATTATTTTTTTGTATTGAATGATCTTACTTCTTTCTGTGCAAATGAATTCTCTCTTTCATGAGTAATGGAATGTATTATATTTAATTAGAAGCTATCTTCTGATATCTCTTACCTTTGCTATAGCTTTATCTTTAAGATTTAATGGCTATCTGTTTGTTCTTTAGATAACTCCTTCAGCTCATTACTCATGCTTTCAATTTGCTCCTTGTAGGGATAGTTTAGATTTATTTTCAGTTTTTAGACATAGATCTATTTTCCAGTTCTGCATTTATATTAAATTTAGACTAGGCACTTGCATATCATTCTAAAAACATAAAAATCAAAAGAACGGTGGATCGGGCCATAACCGGTATAACTGGAGCAAATCTCCAAAACCACGGTTGCCGGAACCGCTAACCGAACGGATTCCCCACACCAAACAGTGGACAATCTAATTGGGATAGTATACCGGAGAGGATCCCTTTCTGATTGATGCTGCGATCTCCGGGGCATCAACATTTTTTGGCGCTAGAAGGAGGGCGTGAAAGTGCATGGCTGATAAGGTAAAATCTCCCACTGTCATAAATGTTACTGAAAACCCGCTTAAAGAAAGCATTTCAAACAACCCAGATCTTGAAATATCATATCAAGAAAACCTCGTTTCTAATCCTGAGCCTCAAGAAGCATTATACGTTGTACCTTTTGCAGAAATAAAGGATTTGAGGAGGCATACACGATCTTACGTTAGACAGCTAGGTGGTTTATGTTAAGTTTTAATCCAAATAGACTAGCAAGATCACTGAAAGAAGCATAATCACAAGATAGACACAGAATATACCTTGGGAAACCCTCGTGGGGTAGAAAACCCAGCAAAGCTTTCCTCAATAAGATGATCAACCAAAATACAAGATGTGCTCCCACCTTCTTTTCCTCCTTAGCAAATCTCCCAGACAAGTGCGCCACTTTTCACAAGTGAGTGAGTGTATCTAATGAGGAGTTCACCTCCTCTATTTATACTAACTCCCGACCACCAAAAATACCTAATGGGGCCGACCTCTCCTGGAGAAATCTAATAACCCCTAAAACATAACCTCAGGGCCGACCCCCACATGGTGGGTCTAATAACCCTAGTTACCACAACTTCTCGGAGGGATAAACATCTCCGAATACATAATAGAATCACCTCGGAGGGATGGAACATCTCCGGAATAAATAATATACAAATATAATATTCTTAGAAGTTACAATATTCAACACTCCCCCTTAACGAGAAGGATATTATAACAACATCTGTAGGATCAAGGAGTTAATGGCTACATCATACATGATACATCTATAAATCATCAGAAGCTTTCTTCAATTTCATCATCATTAGTAACTTGACTAGTTACTGGAACATCAATATCAACATCAGCATCATCATCATATGATCAACAGCATCGTCATCATACGATCATCAGCATCATCATCATACGAACATCAGCATCGTCATCATACGAACATCAGCATCGTCATCATACGATCAACAGCATCGTCATCACACGATCAATCAACATCGTCATCATACGATCAACAGCATCGTCATCGGCATCGTCATCATACGATCAACAACATCGTCATCATGCAATCATCAGCATCGTCATCACACGATCAACAACATCATCATCATGCAATCATCAGCATCGTCATCATACGATCAACAGCATCATCATCAGCATCATCATGCGATCAATAACATCGTCATCATGCGATCATCAGCATCGTTATCATACGATCAACATTTTCCAGGGTGATCAATCCTGCTCTCTTTAGGACATAAGTCCATGGATGATGCAATCCAATCATGTACCTTTTGAACCGAAGTCCAGGGAGGATCCAGTCCTATCATGTACCTTTTGAATCGAAGCTCAAGGACGATCCAGTCCTATCATGTACCTTTTCAACCGAAGCTCAGGGACGATCCAGTCCTATCATGTACCTTTTGAACCGAAGCTCAGGGACGATCCATTCCTATCATGTACCTTTTCAACCGAAGCTCAGGGACGATCCAGTCCTATCATGTACCTTTTGAACCGAAGCTCAGGGACGATCCAGTCCTATCATCCAATTCTCGGAGACCTCATGTCTACGGCTCAATTCAAAGGAATAAAGTCCGAGGACGATCCAATCCCCTTACCTGTTCATTCAGGATTTTGTTCTCGGAGACATCATGTCTACGGCTCAATTCAAAGGACTAAAGTCCAAGGACGATCCAATCCCCTTACCTGTTCATTCAGGACTTTGTTCTCGGAGACATCATATCTATGGCTCAATTCAAAGGACTAAAGTCCGAGGACGATCCAATCCCCTTACCTGTTCATTCAGGATTTTGTTCTCGGAGACATCATGTCTACGGCTCAATTCAAAGGACTAAAGTCCGAGGACGATCCAATCCCCTTACCTGTTCATTCAGGATTTTGTTCTCGAAGACATACGTCTACGGCTCTCTTTAGGACTGAAGTCTAGGGATGATCCAATCCCCTCAAGTCCACCAAGGACTTCATTCTCGAAGACATACGTCTATGGCTCTCTTTAGGACTGAAGTCCAAGGATGATCCAATCCCCTCAAGTCCACCAAGGACTTCATTCTCGAATACATACGTCTACGGCTCTCTTTAGGACTGAAGTCCAGGGATGATCCAATCCCCTTACATGTCAATCATGGGTACAAGTATCTTCATCTATACAAGTACATCATGTATTCTCACTATCAAAACATGTATCCTCATTATCAAAACATGTATATCAAACCATGTAACATCAAAAGCATGTATACATCTATCATCAAAAGCATGTATTCTCACTAATACATCTATCATCAAAAGCATGTATACATCTATCATCAACAGCATGTATACTCACTAATACATCTATCATCAAAAGCATTTATACTCACTAATACATCTATCATCAAAAGTAAAAGTATAAGAATCCTAAAAATAATTCTAAGTAACTAAGTGCAGTAAATAGGTAGCATGATTTGTTATCAGGTACTATGCTACTCCCCATTTCGAGGAGAGTCCTTTTGAACTATACCAAGCTTGTCTCGGAAGTATTCAAACTTCACTCGAGACAGAGGTTTAGTCAAGATATCAGCAATCTGATCCTCAGTGCTTATATATTCGAGCTTGATAGCTCCTCTCTGCACCATATCTCGTATATAGAAGTATCGGATCTCTATGTGTTTTGACTTGTCGTGGAACACAGGATTTTCAGTCATCTTAATGCAGCTTTGATTGTCACACATAATCACAGTGGGATCCATTTCTAAGTCAAACACTCCAGATAATGGCTTTCGAAGCCATGTTGTTTCACAGCTGGCAGAGCAAGCAGCTATATATTCTGCTTCGGCAGTACTGAGGGCCACACTAGATTGTTTCTTGCTGAACCATGAGACCATAGCAGATCCAAGACCATAACATCCACCTGAAGTACTTTTTCTGTCTGAGACACTACCTTCCCAGTCAGAGTCTGAGTAACCATGTAATCTGAGTTCATGACCTCTGAGATAATATAGGCCAAAATCTAAAGTACCTTTTAGGTACCTCATTACATGCTTTGCAGCTATTAGGTGGACCTTTCTAGGTTCTACTAAATACTGACTTAGGGTATTTACAGCAAAGCATATATCAGGCCTAGTACTTGTTAAATACATCAATGATCCAATGATTTGTCTATATAGAGTTATGTCCACTAATTCTGATGAATCATTGACCCATAACTTCAAGTTGGAGTCCATGGGAGTGGCCATGGCTTTACACTCCATCATATCAAATCTTTTGAGAATTTCCACAGTATACTTACCTTGATTTAGAAAAATTCCTTTTGGTTCTTGCCATACTTCTAAGCCTAAGAAGTAGTGCATTAATCCGAGATCTTTCATCTCGAATTCTGAAGAAAGCTTCTTCTTTCTTTCAATAATTTGTTTCTCATTTCCAGTTAGAAATAAATCATCTACATATAACAACAGTATAACTGCTTCATCCTCCATCACTTTGAGATAGAGATTGGGATCAGCTTTACTTTTGGTAAAGCCCATGCTTGTTAAGAAATTGTCAATTCTTTCGTACCAAGCCCTGGGAGCTTGCTTTAAACCATATAATGCCTTTTTCAGTTTGCATACATGGGTCCTTCCGTCTTTGACCTCAAATCCTTGTGGTTGTTCTATGTATACTTCTTCTTCAATTACACCATTCAGAAAAGTTGTCTTAACATCCATTTGGTGCAGTTTCCATTTCATCATGGATGCAAGTGCCATGATAGTTCTAATTGAAGTATACCTAGCAACTGGTGCAAATGTTTCTTCATAGTCAATTCCCTCTTTCTGAGAGAATCCTCTGGCTACAAATCTTGCCTTGTATTTTTCAATGCTACCATCTGCAGCATGTTTTATCTTGAAAATCCATTTGGAAGAAACCACACTTTTATCTTTTGGTTTGGTAACTATATCCCAAACATCATTTTTCATTATTAACTGATATTCTTCTGTCATAGCTTCTACCCATTCTTTCTTCTGAGCTGCCTCTTCATAGCTGGTAGGTAGTTGATCCACAAGATCACACATCAAGGCCATGTAGTTGAACACTAGCTTTGGTTTCTTTTTTTCTGTAGTGGAGCCTTCAGGAGCTCCATATCTTTCAGCCCCTTGAATAATATCTCTAGCCCATGCTGGCCTTCTTTTCTTAGATAAGTCTGTAATAGGAGGCTCTTGTGGTTCCAACATGTCATGATCCTCTAGAGAATCATCTTCGGGAATGGGAACAGCCTCTATGATCCTGGGAGAAGTATCTTCTTCATAGATTTCTTCAAGTTGGCACTTCTTGGATTTCTTAAGAGCTGCTTCTTCATCAAATGTTACATCTCTACTTATTTCTATGTGATGAAAGCCTGGAATGTAAATTCTAAAGGCTTTGGATGATTCACTATAACCAACAAATATTCCCTTCTTACCAGAAGGGTCCAACTTGGTTCTCTTTTCTTTTGGAATGTGGATGTACACAGGACACCCAAATATTTTAATATGACTTACCTCAGGCTTCTTACCTGTAAACACTTCTTCTGGAGTTTTGAAATCAAGAGCACTATGAGATAATCTATTTTGCACATATACTGCTGTCTTGGCTGCTTTAGCCGATAGATACATAGGAAGATCTTGGTCATGTATCATAGTCTTTACGGCTTCCATGATTGTTCTATTTTTCCTTTCAGCCACCCCATTTTGTTGGGGATTATATGGAGTAGTTAGTTCCCTCTTAATTCCAGCTTCTTTACAGAAGTCCTCAAATTCCTTTGAGGTAAATTCTCCTCCATTATCTGTTCTGAGAATTTTGATTCTCTTTTCTGATAGATTTTCTATTAGAGCCTTGAACTCTTTGAATTTTCCAAAAACTTCATTCTTACCTTTCAGGAAGTATATCCAAGTTTTCCTTGAGTGGTCATTAATGAATGAAAGATAGTATTCAAACCCACTTAGAGAAGTGGTGGGCATTGGTCCACATACATCTGAGTGTATTAGCTCCAAAATGTTCTTAGTCTTTGTTTCACTCTTTGGAAAGGGGTTCTTGATATTTTTCTCTTTCTTACATCCTTTACATGATCCATCATGATCAGCTTTCAAATCTGGTAGTCCTATGACTACCTTACTTACATAGGGTAAGGCTTTATAGTTGATATGAGCTAATATTCTATGCCATAGCTCACTGGGGCTAGAGATCTCATGAGCAAGGGCAGCTTCTGGATGACCCTTGAGCTTATAGAGACCTCCTTCTTCTTCACCAATGACAACTGCATCTTTAATTGTCTTTCCTTTGGACCACATGAGTACTTGTCCATCTATGAAAGCCACTCTAAAACCTTTCTTATCTAGTGTTGAGATAGAGAGAAGGTTCTTCTTTAAACCTGGTACATATAAGATATCTTTCATCTTCAAGGGTGTTCCAGAATCTAGCTTGTAGCTAGCTTCACCAATTCCTTTGATGGGATATTGGTAGTCATCTCCTAGAGATACCTTTTGTGTAGAAGATTTTTCTTCAAGATTTGAGAAAGTCTGTCTTTGACCTGTCATGTGCTTAGAAGCACCACTGTCAATGAGCCATGTATCTTCTCCGGGAGATATAGATCCAGAGAGTGCAGAGAATAGAACATATTCTTCTGGATATTCTTTCTTCACTTTATATCTTTTCTTTCTAGGTTTTACCTCTACCTCTTCTTCTTCTTCTTCTTCTTCTTCACTATCATTTTCTGCCATATGTGCATGATGTCTTTTGTGGACAAACTTCTTCTTTTGTGAAGGACAATATTTGGAGATGTTTCCTAGTTTATGTCAACTGTAGCATTCAACTTTGGAAAGATCTCTTACTGGATTAGGTCCTCTTCTCTTTTTAGGCCTAGAGAAGTGTTGAGGTCCTTTGTGGTCAACTTTCTTGAGATGACCTATTCTCCCTCTTTTGGTATGGGTGGCCAAGGCTTGGTCATCCTCTTTGAGAAGAGCTTCTCTGTTGGCAACCCTAGATTCTTCTTGAACACAGTCCTCCCATACTATATCAAACTTCATGCTCTCTTTTCTGGCACACATGGTTTGTATGAATGATTCCCAAGGCCTAGTGAGACCATTGAGAGCAGTCATCACAAGTTCATCTTCATCAAGAGTATCACCAATTGCATCTAGTTGCTCCTTGATTTGTGAGACCCTTGAGAAGTAGTCTTGAATGGATTCTCTGTGCATCTTGGTACTCTTCAATTGAGTCCTTAGGTTCATCTTCCTATTGATGTTCTTTCCTTCATACATTCTTCCTAGGGCATCATAAATTTCCTTTGGAGTATTCTTGGAGGCCACTTGGGGAATCAAGTGGTCTCTAATAGAATCAGCTATGATTCTCTTTGCCCTAATCAAATCCTTCATATGCTTTTCTTTGGCTTCATCTCCTTCTGGTTCTACAACTTCATCCTTGATATAATGAGCAAGATCATTCTCTTCAAGAATGAGACCAATTATGTATTTCCATGCCCGAAAATTCTCTATACCTTCTAGCTTGTCTTCAAGCTTAGTGTTTGGAGCCATCTTCTCTTGGGGGAGTCCAAGAGACAGAGTAGTACTTACCTGAAAAGTTACCTTTTACTTTTCCAGAACCTGAGACCGAATTTTATCGCACTTTTGGTAGAATTAGGGTTTGCCTTTCCCGGAGTTCTACCCAACCAAAAAGTTTGATCTAGGGCTCAAAAGAATGGTCTTGAGAAGGGCTATCCAGCCATGTATTCAGATTTCAATAATACCAAATTTCTGCTGAAACCAATTTCTCACTTATCGCACTTTTGGTAGAATTAGGGTTTGACTTTCCCGGAGTTATACCCAACCAAAAAGTTTGATCTAGGGTTCAAAAGAAAGGTCTTGAGAAGAGCTATCCAGCCATGCAATCAGATTTCAATAATACCAAATTTCTGCTGAAACCAATTTCTCACTTATCGCACTTTTGGTAGAATTAGGGTTTGACTTTCCCGGAGTTCTACCCAACCAAAAAGTTCGATCTAGGGTTCAAAAGAAAGGTCTTGAGAAGGTCTATCCATCCATGCAATCATATTTCAATAATATTAACGTTCTGCTGAAACCCTAATCTTCACCGGAAAGAGAGAGAGAGATTCTTACCTTGTGAAAGATGTCCTATTCAGTCTAGCTCTGATACCATGTTAAGTTTTAATCCAAATAGACTAGCAAGATCACTGAAAGAAGCATAATCACAAGATAGACACAGAATATATCCTGGGAAACCCTCATGGGGTAGAAAACCCAGCAAAGCTTTCCTCAATAAGATGATCAACCAAAATACAAGATGTGCTCCCACCTTCTTTTCCTCCTTAGAAAATCTCCCAGACAAGTGCGCCACTTTTCACAAGTGAGTGAGTATATCTAATGAGTAGTTCACCTCCTCTATTTATACTAACTCCCGACCACCAAAAATACCTAATGGGGTCGACCTCTCCTGGAGAAGTCTAATAACCCCTAAAACATAACCTCAGGGCCGACCCCCACATGGTGGGTCTAATAACCCTAGTTACCACAACTTCTCGGAGGGATAAACATCTCCGGATACATAATAGAATCACCTCGGAGGGATGGAACATCTCCGGAATAAATAATATACAAATATAATATTCTTAGAAGTTACAATATTCAACAGTTTAAACGCAGTGAATTTTCTCCCTAGGAAAAGTTCCCCTAGAAAAGAGCGACAATACACCCGTGATTCGATTCTTGTTCAAAGTTTTGAAGAGCTTGTGAATTTAACTTTAGAAGAAATTTCAGACCCTCTGAACAAGGTAGATATTCAAAACTCAGAAAATATTTCAGACCAGGAAAGCCTTGGAGAACTCATTACTCCAAAGAACACTCCACAGAACTCACCTTACAATTCCCCACCAGATTCTCCACATAGAGACATGGTTGTACCTGCTTGGAGAGCAAGGGGAGCGTTGAATATAGTTGGGCCATTCCACAATCTTCCAAAAAATCCAGAGAAGGTCTTTCCTAAATTCGACCCAGGGAAAGCCATTTCAGCCGAAGATCATCTCAAGAGTTTCTACTTAGCTCTGAATCTTTTGAACGTGCAGCATGAAGATGCAGTCTATAGGCTTTTTCCATACACCTTCGAGCCGAAAGTATCATCCTGGTATTTTAGCCTACAACCTAGCTCAATCTCAAGTTGGGATGAATTTGAAAACTGTTTTTTGAAGATGGAAACCAAAAGACTGTGGCTACACTTATGAAAGAACTCTTATCCATGAGAATGGAAAATAAAGAAAAGGTTCAAGACTTTAATCAAAGATTCACAACGCTTTTAAATCATTTCAGTGAATCAAATAAACCAGCAGAGGAATCTCTGATTGAATATTATACAACAGCTCTTGAAGGACCCATAGCAATGTTCGTTAAGAGATCTAAGAAAACCACCCTGATAGAGAACTTCGAAGAAGCTAGAAAGGTAGAAGAAGAAGCAGATAGCATTGCTAAACATGCCTTAGATGCAGAACCAAAACCAGCAGCCAGCAAAAAACCCTTGCTGCTCACTAGAGGTAAAGAAGAATCATCTACAGACATGGAAAATGTAGTCAAGATGATGCAAAAGTTATCCAATAAGATTGTAGATCTCGAGAAAGATAAGGTTGCTAGTACATCTAGGAAACCTTTCAAGCCATTTTATAAAAAGAGGGAAGACGGCGATCAACCTCATCCACCAATTAATACTTCCCCTGTTTTAAACCTAAATGAAATCGGGATGGAAAACTTCTGCACTTTTCATCAAGAACCGCATTCGGAAAAGAGTTGCCCACAATGGATTAACTCCATGAGTTTAGTCATGAACCAAATGCTGGATTCACAGAGGCTATAACCTTCTCATCCTCGGTTCTGGGGAATTATTTCTTAGAAATTGATCTGGGTAATTATCATTCTGAAGCCATCAGCCATGAATCCGATGAACAGTCCGATCTCCTTCATTTCTCTCGGACTGATGATGTTGACTGTAATATAGTTAGTTTAGTTACTGAATTAGATCATAGAGATACTAACTTAGTTGAATCTAAAGATATTTTTTGGACATTATACTTTGATGGTTCTAAAACTCTGGAAGGATCCAGAGCCGATTTTGTTCTGATGGATCTGAAAAGAAACAAGTATTTTTTGTCCTGTAGATTAGAATTTGATTGTACTAACAACACGACAGAATATGAAGCTTTGGTACATGGGTTAAAGAAGGCGATTGGTTTAAATGTTAAGTACCTGAAGGTTTTTGGTGACTCCGAAATAGTTGTAAGACAGGTAAGAGACACCATTCATTGTCTCTCACCTCATTTGAAGGGTTATCAGGCTGAGGTATGGGATTTAATTATGCATTTTGATGCTTTCAATATAAATTCGATTCCTAGATTGCAAAATTCTGCAGTTGATTTGTTAGCAACATCCGCTTCTAGATTGGTGCCATCTAATAACAAATGCTCGATTGAATTGATTTTCAGGCCCTCCGTTCCCGATAACATCACAAACTTCCGAGTCTTCGATGACGACGAACAGATCATCAGTTTTCTAACGAACGAAGACAGCTTCCATGGAGCTGCGATAGATGAAGAAGAACACGATGTTGATTTGTTGAAGAAGGATGTGGAGAAAGGAAATTTCATCCCCAAAGGGGTAAGGTCCCTCGAAATGCTGTTCGATCTTCAAAATAAGTTCAAAAGACCAGCTAATACCAAAACTAATAGTTCATCGATGCAACATGAGTTAGTCAATTTGGGTACCGAGGCAGAACCAAAATTTGTCAACCTTGGAAAATGCTATTCACCAAGAGAAAGAGATAGGTTCATCAAACTGTTTAAGCAATATAAGGATGTTTTTGCATGGACCTATGAAGATATGAAAACGTATGACGTCTGCATTATTCAGCATGTTATACCGATGAAAGCAGGTGTCAAGCCATTTCAGCAGCAGTTAAGAAGGATGCATCCTACTTTGGAGCCTCTAATTCAAAAGGAATTAAAGAAACTCCTGGACGCTAAAATAATCTTTAAGGTCCGTCACTCTGAGTGGGTTGCTAACTTAGTTCCCGTGAGAAAGAAGTCAGGAGAGATAAGGCTATGTGTAGACTTCAGAAATTTAAACAGAGCCTTAGATAAAGACAACTACCCTGTCCCTTCAATGGAACAAATCCTTCAAATGGTGTCGGGATCTGAGCTATTTTCTCTTCTCAATGGTTTCTCTGGCTACAATCAGGTATTAGTAGCCGAAGAGGATCGTCTTAAGACTACTTTCCGCACTAAGTGGGGAACTTTCGCATACAGAAGGATGCCTTTTGGTCTGATAAACGCAGGAGCTACATTCTAACAAGCAATGGATATTGCCTTCCGAGGATTGGGTGGGCAATGTGTTGTTGTCTACTTGGATGATGTGACAGTTTTTTCAAAGAAGAGGGAAGATCACGTTGTCCATTTGAAGCATATTTTTGATCGCTGTCGGAAATATGGTATTTCTTTGAATCCCAAGAAGAGTGTGTTCGCAGTTCCCGAAGGTAAACTCTTGGGTCATATCATTTCCAAAGGGGGAGTGTCAATAGATTAGTAAAGAGTACAAGCTATCAATAAAATTCCAATGCCTTTTAACAAAAAATCTATGCAGTCCTTTATGGGTACTATCAACTTCGTCCACAGATTTGTTCCAGATTTTGCACAAATTGTTAAACCGTTACAACAGATGGTTAAACAAAGCATACAGTTCAAGTGGACGGATTTAGAAAAGGATTCTTTTAGAGACATCAAGGCAGCTATAGCTAAAGCTCCTTCCTTAAGAAGCCCAGATTTTGATAAGGATTTAATCATGTACACCTTTGCTTCAGATGACTCCCTCGCGGCTGTACTCACTCAGAAGGTGGAGCTAGGAGAAGAATACCCAATTTCGTTTATGAGCACTGGTCTACAGGGGGCTAAGCTAAATTATCCCATGGTGGACAAGCATGCATACGGTGTCTTCAAAGCAATCAAGTAGTTCAGGCCATATATTCTTAAGAACATAACTAAAGTTATAGTTCCCCATCCAGCTATTAGATCCCTTTTTGTTCAAAAAGAACTAGGAGAAAGGAGAGGGAACTGGGTCACAGCTCTTCAAGAATATGATTTAGAATTTAAACCAGCCACGATCATCAAAGGGCAAGGCCTATTCAAATTACTTGCGGGAGATTCGACTAATGAAGAACAACATTGGAAGAAGGAAGCTGAGCTAAACTCGGCTGAAGTATGTCCTATCTTCTCAACTCCTCAGTTATGGTATAGAGATCTGGTGCATTATTTACAGCAAGGGTACCTACTTGAGCAATGGAACTCTAAACAAAGAAGGGCACTCCGTTTGAAATCAGCACCTTATCAAATCATTGATGGGATACTTTTTAGAAAAAATTATGATGGAGTTTTCCTTAGATGTCTAGAAAAGGAAGATGCGAGTAAAGTTGTCAAAGCATTACATGATGGCCCTGCAGGTGGACATTATTCAGGAGAGACAACAACACACAAGATACTGAGAGATGGATATTATTGGCCCACTCTGTTCCGAGATGCCCACACGTATGCATGAAACTGTGATGTATGCTAAAGAAGTGCCGGGAAATTACCTAAGGAAACAGGACCCTTGCAGCCGGTTATTATCTCTGAGCCTTTTGAACAGTGGGGTATAGATGTTATCGGAGAGATAAACCCAAATTCTTCTTTGCAACATCGATACATCCTAACGGCTACCGACTACTTCACTAGATGGAGGGAAGTTATCCCATTGCGCAAGGTCAATGAAGATACAGTCATCAGTTTCTTGAAAGAAAACATCATAACCAGGTTTGGGGTTCCAATTTCCCTTATTTTTTTATCATGCTCCCTATTTTTCGTCTTTCAAGATAAATGAATTTGTTTATGAATGGGGAATTAAGCTGCATTATTCTGCCAATTATTACCCTCAAGGGAACGAGTTAGCTGAATCTTCAAACAAAAATCTTATTCGAATCCTCAAGAAAACTGTGATAGAAAACCAGTGAAGTTGGCATATAGCTCTCCCAAACGCTTTATGGGCAGATAAGGTGACTCCAAAGAATGCATTATGGGTTTCACTTTTCACTCTTGTCTATGGAAAGGAAGCCATTCTTCCCCCAAACATCTTGCTCCCATCCTTACAGTTATCCCAAGCCTCTCAGGGTTCTGGTAGCCAAGTCTTACAATCCAGGATCGATACCCTGCTTCAACTTGAAGAAGCCCGACAGAAAGCCAAAGACCGATTCCATCAACACCAAGACATAGTTAAGAGATGGTTCAATAAGAGGAAGTCCGGTAAAAGAAGTTTTGAAGTTGGGGACTTAGTCCTGAAATGGGACCATAATCATGAAGGCAAAGGAATGCACACGAAATTCCAACATTTATGGGTAGGCCCGTACCAAATTTCGGCCAAGATAGGCCCATCCACTTATAAGTTGACAAATATCGAGGGAGAGGAAGTAACCCTTCCTCTCAATGGCCTCGCCCTGAAACAATATTTTGCATAGTCTCGCTGAGACTTTCTGTACATAAATAAAAAATTTCTTTATTGTTGCTTTTGCTGTTGTTTGCATTATTTTTAGCCATTTTTTGTTTCTTTTCTTTTCATTTGAACCTTTGCACAAAGTTTGCTTTCGGAAGGCCCTTGCGGTTGAGTTTGTCATCAAGATAGGTCTCTTAAAGAAATCTCACAACCCATGAGCCCGAAACTATGCTCGAATGAAATTTTATCCATGTATTGTGCTCTTGCTGAACCTTCTCAAAAGGAAGGAAGCCTACTCTGCTAGTCACACTAATCCTGTTTAAATAGCAAAGATCTTTGACTATCTTTATTACTATCTTTGGGCTCCACCCACTCTCACACTTAAATGCATCTCAAGAAGGTTATTGAGGTTGAACCCATGGAAAGTAGCACATCCCGAGGGCATAGGGTATTGAAATGACTCCATGCTGCAAATTTAACAGCCAAAATGGCTTATACTCAAGGGTCTGTTTTCCAGAGATTCTCGCCTCAATTGAAGCATGGCTGAGACAAAGCAAAACATGTAAAATCAAGAAAGTTGTCCAAAAGGCTCAGCTCAAAATGGGCTCCTCTCCGTCCGTGAGGCTTTATCAAACCAATAAAATCTCTCACTCACACAAAAGGACATTATGGATTGAGGAGCCTAAATCAAAGATCATGTCTAAAGAAAATATCTCTGGAAGGCTCAGATAGCAAAGCTGTCAAAAGTATAAACATCCAAAAGGATGCAAGCAGCATGGGAATGAGGAACAAGAGCAATAATGTCCATGAGAAAGTGTTGCAAATCCTGTGGAATCCGACAGCAGTAGCCATCTGAAAGATGATCCTTCTAAAATGAATCCCATATGTTGGCCCTTTGAGAGTTTTAAAGATGTCTCTGTCAAAGCTCCCCTTTCCCAATGGCTAGCAGGTAAAGTGCCTTCTTCCTTCACAAAAATTCAAATGCTCAGCTGAATATTACACATAAGATGGATGTCTTTTTATAAGGTTTCGGATCATGGAGAGGAATTTTTTAGATATCTGTGTTCGCCAGCGACTCGCCAATTGTTGTTGCAGCAACATCCCCCCCGAAATTTTTGTACATATTGGGGCCCCTCCTTTTATTTTTCTAGAAAGACTGCCTTAAGAGGTCATTTCTCCTTTGTACTTTGTTTTCAACTAAAAATCCTGCTTTGAGAATTCCAAGTTTTTCTTCTAAGGATAAAATTTGTGAAATCTTCCTGAAGTTGCGGAACCATTTGAGAAATCCCCCCGCAGTTGCGGAAGTATTCAAGTTATCCTCCCGAAACCGCGGGAGCCATTCAGGTTTCCCTCTCGAAACGGCGGGAGCCATTTGCATAAACCTCTCGAAAAGGACTTAGAAATTATTTCTCGAAAGCTGCGGAAGTTATTTGGGAAAGCCTCCCAAAGCTGCGGAACCTTTCAAGTTATCTTCCCGCAGTTGCGGAACCTTTCGAGTTACCCTCTCGAAATTGCGGAACCATTCAGCTTGTCCTCCCGAAACTGCGAGATACATTCGTATAAGCCTCCCAAAACTGCTCAAAAGACTTAGAAACTATTTCTCGAAGTCTGCGGAATCATTTGGGTTATCCTCCCGCAGTTGCAGAACCATTCCGCTTACCCTCCCGAAACTGCGGGAGTCATTCGCAAACCTTCCCCGGGGCCGCCGAATGACTTAGTCTCTTTGAAAATATCTTGAGTCTTTTTCTCGAAGTTGCGTAATCTATTCGCAAAAGCCTTCCGAAACGGAGGAACCTTTTAGCTTTCCCTTTCGAAATTGCGGAAGCCATTTGCAAAAGCCTTCCGCAACTGCGGAAGCCTTCACGTTATCTTTCTGAAACCCCGCCAAAAGACTTAGACTTTCTGTGGAACCATTTCAGAAACACCTCCCGAAATACCGGAACCATTTGGGTTTCCCTTCGGAAACTGTGGGACCGTTCACCTTATTCTCCCGAAACCCCACGGAGAGACTTAGGAATTATTCAAGTTGTGGGATCCATTCGCCAATTCTCTTCGAAACAACGGAAACCTCCACGAAATTGTTCCGCAATTGCGGAAGCGATTGGCCTATCTCCATTGAAAATTGCAGAAAGAAATCTTATGTCCTCCCGAAACTGTGGGACGACTCAGCGAAACCACTCGTGACAAGTTCCCCAAGGTTTTGTTTCAGAAGGATTCACCAATCTCTTCTGAAACGCCGAGGCCATTCACCATAACGTTCCGCAATTGTGGGTGAAGCTCGAAAATCCACCCCACAAATGACAGTCGTGCACAACTGCCGAGGCGGCTTGAAAAGACCGCGACGTACAAAAAATTAAAACTCGTTCTAAATGCACCATCCACCGGATTAAATGCCGCACGTGTCTAACTCGTTTAAAAGGACGGTTAAGGTTTGGTCGACCGCATTGTTAATTTTCGTTGAAACGAGCACCGTTGAGAACACCGCGCTAGACTGCTCCAGCTCAGCTCGTCCGCGTCCGCGTCCACCTCATCCAACCACATTCTCGTTGCCAGGTAGGTTTTTTAACCACTATTTTTTTGTCTTATCTCCACGTCAAGTTACCTGTGGGTTTTTCCCGTCTTCAACGTGGCCGATAGACATTCGTGGACATATATCGTTATTTTTGTTTTTAAGGCCGCTGGGGCCCCTGTAGTTTCTCAGCTCAACCAAATCCAAAACAGTAATCACCCGAGTGTTTCACCAGCCATATTCCAGGCATAGTCACCCTCATTCAAAATTTGAACCGGCCACACAACGCCTCGTAAATGTTACTAATAACCGTAGTGGTCAACTGAATCCCATCACCTTTTGATAAATGTAGAAGGTGGTTCCTTGTTTCGTTTTAAGAGTGTTTCAATCCAAGCTCACCAGCCATTGACCATTAAGGGTGCAACAATGAAGAATACCCTCTCTCCTAGGGCTGGATGGGAAACAGGTTGTTTCCATGTCGTATGCTTGCCCTTTCGGGAACATTCCAAACTTCGTTTCCTTAGTATAATCAAGTCTCAGAACCATATTTCTTGTTTGGAATGGTTTATTTTGCTTCCCCAACATGCAGCTTCATAATTTATTTATATATCTCATTAGCATGTTGGAATGGTCCTTCTTTTGTTAAAATCTCATAACAGGTTGCACATTTTATAATGACTTGTATTTGGTTGCTAGCAGGGATAAGCCAAGATGCCAAAAGGTGGTAGGAAGAAAGCTAAAGTGATGGAACCAAAGCCAGTACTACTTAGGACTGAGACTATGTTCCAAGATACTAGGTGTACCACCGGCATTCCTCCTGAAGTTCGTTGGGGCGATATTTACAGGATTATCAGGGACCAGGATATCCCAGATGCATTACTGGAGGAAGAGCAGATCTATCGCAACATCAGAACTTCAGGCATAGCTAGGGCTTCTACCCACCCTGAATTGTTCCCATGTTCTGAAGTAATCGGGTGGATACTGGAACATACTGACACGGAGACAAGAGTATTAAATGATAGCGGGGGAATGGCCATCGCCTCATTCCACCCAGCATATCTTACTGCAGCCTATAAATTCTCACGTCCCCAGCAAGCTCTGAGCGATGAATGGTTGGGCCAGATGAACAATATTGAGATGGAAAAAAAATTATTGGTCGCAGGAAAGCACTTAAGAAAGAGAGGTAATGATGAATACGATGTTCATAACCTAAGACCTCCTTTCAGGTTGATCGCCCTGATGCTGTGCAGAATTTTCGGCATGCCCGATGGCACTGTATACAGGATACAGTGGGCTCCCATCATACACTTCGTAGCATTCAAAGGGACTGTGTTTGACTGGGGTACTATCATTTCAGACAGTTTGGCATCCACAGTGGCTGCTGCAAGGGAAGGTCTAGCCTTAAAAAAGTCAGAATTTGACATGTCTTCCTATCTCATTGACTGTGTTTTGGCCAAGCTATCTTTCCCCAGCTTACGTTGCACGTGGGATAAGGCCAACACCCTGGTCTACACTGCTTACAAGATAATGTGGGCTCAAAATTACAGAGCCAGCTATAACCTCATCTGTGAGGGGTTCATCATGCCCCTATATGAGTAGATATTCAAGGAAGAGCCCAACTGTCTATCGGAAAAAGCCATGGAGATCCTGGAAAACTATGGAGATTTTTATTTTTCAGAGCAAGGCACCTACATCAGGATGTTTGGAGGGACTAAAGCTCCATATATTTTTCCGAGATATGCTACTGACTATGTAGTCCTCAAGGAAGTAGTGAGACAAATTTTCATGGATGGAATTGGAGCAGTGCTTAACCAGCAGCATAAGGCTTCTTTCCCTCCTTTACCCTTCTGCATAGGAGCTTACCAATTCTCAGGGGTTGCATCAGCTGAGGAGTTTGTTCAAGAGCTGAAAGCTTTCCACTTCGGTGAAGTAATTTTCCATAGGAATGATAGGCGGGGAAAAGTTGTCGAGCATTGCAAGGAAATTTATGCTCATTTTGAGTACGCTCATTATTATGATGCCGAGGAAGAGGCATTCAGAGGCATCAACAACATGACTGAGCTGCATATTTGTCGCCAAGGCAGTGGAGCAAGTTCTAGCTCTACCAAGGCCCAAAAAACCAGCCTGCAGAAAGAGAAAGAAGCAGCTGATGCCGAAGCCCAAGAAGAACAAAGGTTAAAAGAGGAAGCAAGGTTGCAGCAAGAGGCTGAAATTGCAAGATTACAGCAAGAAGATGAAGTGGCAAGATTGCAGCAAGAAGCAGAAAATGAAAGGCTGCAGAAAGAATCCGAAGACGCGAAGCAGGTGGAAGGAAATGAGAATCAGCCGCAAGTTGAAGAAGTAGAGAGAGGGCAACAAGTTGAAGTGAGGCAAAAGACGGAAGAAGAAATCAAGACAGTTGAAGATGCCCAAGCAGGTGGCTTCGGCACCCAGGATATGGAAATAGACACAGCACAAGCAGGTGTCTCTGGCACCCAAAATGTGGGAACAGATTCAGCTCAAGTAGTCCAAACCCCACCCGCGGAAGCAGAAATAAATATTATAGATCTCCCAATCATCCCTTATACTCCATCAGAAGAACATACCATGTCCAGATGGGATGAATTTGTCTATGATAAGAAGAGGAAGGCAATATGCCTTAAATCGGAAGAGAGGATAAAGAGACTCTTCCAAGAAGGTATTGTTACCCACCGGGAGACCACAGTAATGCAAAATACAAATAAGGCTCCCTTAGCTATGGCATCTTCCGTTGTAGAGACAGCAAAAGCAACGCTGGACAATGTGGCTGATATAGTTAAAGAAGTTGAGTCGACAAATAGGAGAGCTCGCATGATACAACATATTGTGGCTAATGAGCAGGCCTACAGGGATCTCGTGGTGAATAGGTATAATTGCATGTCTGTTGAGCATAAAGACCTGTCAGACAAGTATAACCATTTAGAAGAAGAAAAGGAGCAATTGGCAGTCCAGATGATGATTGTAGAAGCAGAAAAGAATGATGCGGGAGTCAGAGTGTCACATCTAGAAGCAGATAAGCAGGCATTGGTTGAGCAATTAGAGCAGGCAGAGAGCAAAGCAATAGATATGTCTCCCTTCCATGAGCTGTCCTGTAGCTTCCTAAAACAAATTCATGACACTCAAGAGCTGATTTCTGAGGAAGTGTGCAAGCTCAAAGCCATGGTGGTTAGATTAAAAGAAGTTAATGCAGAGGCCAACAGGCTTAAGGCTAAACATACTCGGGTTAAGGCAAACATCCTGAGCCAAATAGAATGGAGAGAAGGAAAGGTCGACTTCCCCAAGCATCTCCCATTCAAATCTGTAGATGGTTTTATGAAGACATAGCCCTTTTGGAATTTTGCAGAAACTGTAGCCTTAAGCTAATGGCTAAGATCCAAGGGACAATGGATAAAATTAATAGTCTATATCAAAAAATCCATGAAGTGCACAATAAGTGCAAGTTGAGTTTTCCCCAGTCCCTTGATGAGTTCCCGAGCAAAGAGCAACATTTGTCTAACTTGAAGGAGGAACTTGATATCCAAACAGAATATGTGAAGAAGATTGATGTCTTAGCTATTGATGATCTCCATCATTATATTGGGATGTCATCAATACACAACCATTGGCTTAAAGAAATCCACCAAGCAGCAGTTGTGGAAATTCAGGGCATTGGAGTAGAGCTTGGTAAAGATGTAACGTCCCAGAAAATCTTGCTCCCTTCTGCGGTAAATGTAGTTATCAGAAACACTGGTGTCTGGTTCAACTACATAGCAGAAGAGGAAAAGAAAGCAGCAGCAGCAGCAGAAGTAACAGCCATCCCAAGTGCCTCGCTCCCAGCAGCAGCAGAGATTACAGCCAGCCTGAGTTCTTCTCTCCCAGCAGCAGCAGCAGTAACAGCTAGCTCGAGTGCTTCTCTCCCAGCTGAAGCGCCTACCCAAGAGTGAACGTGTTGATATTAAGGCGTTAATTCTTATCTTTTGTAATTTGGCTTTCATATGTATAAAACGTGGAGCCATTGGACAGCTGCCCTTTTCTTTTTTAAGTATTTTTCTGTTTAAGAAAGGGTCACATTTTTGTCTATTAAAAGGGAAAAGTCTGTAGGTGACAAGTGTAAAGAGCCAGGTGGCAGCCCAAAGGGCATTTTGTAATATTATAAATAGAAGTTTAGGAAACAATGTAGGGGACTTTTGGCAGGGAAATAATATTTTCTAAACTTGTATGAGCTACCTTGCACTTGTATCAAGAAAATAAAATCTACCTAATAAGAGCCTGGAGAGGACGTCATTTTGGATGGAAATGAAGATTGGATGTAGATTGGATTATTCTTGTGACTTCCATACTTTACTGTGAGATCTTTCTTTACTGTTCTGAATTATTTCTTTGTATTGAATGATCTTACTTCTTTCTGTGCAAATGAATTCTCTCTTTCATGAATAATGGAATGTGTTATATTTAATTAGAAGCTATCTTCTGATATCTCTTACCTTTGTTGTAGCTTTATCTTTAATATTTAATGGCTATCTGTTTATTCTTTAGATAACTCCTTCAGCTCATTACTCATGCTTTCAATTTGCTCCTTGCAGGGATAGTTTAGATTTATTTTCAGTTTTTAGACATAGATCTATTTTCCAGTTCTGCATTTAGATTAAATTTAGACTAGGCACTTGCATATCATTCTAAAAACATAAAAATCAAAAGAACGATGGATCGGGCCATAACCGGTATAACTGGAGCAAATCTCCAAACCCACGGTTGCCGGAACCGCTAACCAGACGGATTTCCCACACCAAACAGTGGACAATCTAATTGGGATAGTCTACCGGGGAGGATACCTTTCTGATTGATGCTGCGATCTTCAGGGCATCAATAGGAATCTAGCGCAAGTGTCTCACTAGCTCCAAATTGCCTCTTCCCCTTCCATGGGAGTTATTATTCCACTCCAATTCAACCTTAAATGACTCATGCCAAGTATATTGACCTTCTAACTCATCCCAAGAACATTTGGCTTCTTATGGATTCAAAATGACAAGAGCAGGACGCCATGTGTCATGGCAAATCTAGCTTGTGTGGGTCCTACTTCCTCCATGTGTCTTCATGATCAAATGCCACTTTGATTTTTCCTTGTATATATTTATTTAGCTCCTTTATTAAATATTTATGCTATTATAATGTCCACACATAATTTATTATCCATCTTATTTCAAATCCCAATGCTTCCAACCCCAACCTAGGAAACTAGTAATTTTCCTCATTGGCAATTATTTGACCCTTTAACATCAATTTGACAACTCTCTGTAATATCCTTGGGAATATTTAACCAAGATATTAACTCAACTTCAGAAATTTTAATAAAATTCACTAGATAAATTTCTTAATAATATTTTCAAACAGAGCAGGAGGTTAGTTATGGGGATGGAGACTGAATCTGAGGATGGTGGGATGAAATTTCAGTTTTGGAATTTGTATGGGGAAATGTGCATCAACAAATAATACTATAAGAGGGAGAGTCCTAAGCACAAAGCACTGGGGCCATTTATGTTTCGAACATCAGCTAGGATGAAGTCTACCCCAAAGCTTCCTAGGCACACCAGCATATGCTTACTAGACTGGGTGGGTACAAAACTAAGTTATGATGGTAAAATAGGTTCAATGGATGCTATGGACAACAATCAAAAAAAATTGGGAAGAGTAGGGGTGGTTTGGAGGTTTTAGACCCTGCCGGGATGACAGAGCTAGTCAATCTTCAATCTTTACAAACAGTGGGTAAATCCTTCCAAATTCTTAAAGTATGAGATTATATGGATTCTATGGTATATTAATGACCTCCTACAACTTACAAAAAGAAGATCCAACATTTAGAATAAATATGATAGCCATTTTAGTGAAACTAGTCATTAAACAATGCTCAATGAGCTAGTCTTCTATTATGAGTTAAGTATTGACTTTATTTAAATGTAAAAATATGTTCTGAAATATTATAGCGCTCTGATATAATTTAATTAATAGTATCAAGTTGAAATGTTACTCATTGAACCAAGTTTGTACGCATTAAATAGCTCCTCCTCAACACAATGACTTAAAGACTAGGAAACCCCCTCATAGGGCCATATAATGACTGGAAGAAGAGAGGTAATGATCTAATATTTGTTCTGAAGGTGTATCCTGATCTTCAACAGGTCTGAAACAGAGTATGGACTGCACATTGAGTCTTTGGAGAAGTATGGAGAGCTATCCACAGATCTTCTCTTCCTTATGGGGAAAACACCACCAAATCTAGCTGAGGTTGTAAGAAGTGATGAGAAGAAGAGAATGGATCAGTTCTGAGAATGATTTCTGATGCTGGACATCACTTTTGGATGAACATATTTCTGTACAAACCCTCCATCAATCATTGGGCGCATTCACTGGAGCATTCATCTTCAACTAGAGAAGCTTCACCAAAACTAGCTAGAATTTCACTATAAGAGAGATCTTCTCTTCAAACTGACTGTGTGACTTCAATGCTGAACTAATATGAATGTTATTGGCTGTAGAATCACATTCTAGACCTGCATAACACTCACTAGAAACTCATGGGGCCTTGGGGCACATCTCCCAAGAAAACTTGTTGAGGCACATCACTCAACTAGAGAGGCTTAGAGCTCTCAAACCAAAATTGAAAATGAAAAAAGTTCCCAAATGGAGTTGGTTGGATTCTTTTATAAACTTCATGATGACCTGCTGAGCAATTTCTTGGCTTGGTGACCTGTGAGAGTAGGTTACCCACTTTCCCATTCTACTCCAAGCCATGAAGGCGCATTTCTTGAGGAGAATAGCAACTTCTGAGCTTTCAAAACTTTCTTTCCTTCACCTCCTTCACTGAATTTGGGAAAGTGCGCTTTAGATAGATTTTCTGGTTGTTGCTATTTTCTTTCTGAATCTTTCCACTTTCTTTACTTTCCTCTTTTCTGCTTTTGCCAGTTCTTCGGTTTGCCTTGTCTTCTTTCCTCCATTAGATTCCTTGCCTTTCCTGAGATTTGGCACTAAGGAAAAATTGATCCTCTTGACACCAATTCGAATTTACTAAGAACATCATCCCCACTTGCTAATATTTATTAGCAACATTTATTATTAAAATATTACCGTTTTCAGAATTAATTCAGACTTCAGAATTAATTAACCACTATAGTAATTGCCTCAAAATTTCCCCATTAATTAAATTCTCATTTAATTAATCACTTAGACTCATTCATGGGGTTAATAACTACATGGGGGGGGCACCTTGTCCATTTAATTCCCAAATACAACCTTAGGCATCTTCTATAAGGTAGTTTCCATACTTGCTCATTAATTAAATAATTATTGCCTAGGTGACTTAAGCCAAAATTACCCCATGGACCATAGCAAAATTTGGGAACATGACAGTCTTCCCTTCCCAAGATTGCTTGTCCTCAAGCATTGTCAGGATTCCACCAAGCTTCTGCTACACCAAATCTGATTATCATTGTCCCCATCCATTGAAAAATCTGTACATTAAACTTGGGCCTTCAGGAAAAAATGTCTATGTAAAACAAACTACACTGTGATTTATATCTGCTATTAGCCAACAAATGAACATAATTTTAACCCAGTTAGGATAACTGAGTAGAATTCCTGGGTACCACTGTTTCTCCTGCAAGGAGAAGAATTCTCCTGTCATCTTTGGAAATATGTCACTCAAGTGTATGCCAGGATCCCAAAGTATCAACTATATTTTCCCCATCATCAGAATAATTTTAAAGAATCTGTCATCAAACATGTGCCTTTTCATCCGGGGAATAACTGCTAGAGAATTGCTTCCAACCAAACCAAGTGGGGAGTAGAATGTCTCTTCCAGTGAAAACATCCAATGGCTCAACTCTTTGCCATTGGAGTAAAATTTCAAGTATCCCTCCCAGCATGTGGATTCCCTCCACATAGGCCAACCTCTGCAAGTAAAATGTTCCATTAATTTAACTTGGCAACTTTCCTGCTTAGCTGTCGTCCCTTGACCATAAGCATACAAAATTTTGCAAGGAAGTTTCATGCTTATCAGGTAATCTTTCACCCAATCCATATGTGGATGAGTGAAATCAAATGGATGCAAAATACACTTTTGTTGCTGCTCACAATTCAAGACAATGTCAGTTATAATAAGAAATTTATTGCAGAAACAAGTGAACTTTTTACCTTCCATATTTTCTTTTCTAATGAGGCCTCTATCCATCCATCTAGTGGGTGAATCAAAGATCCTGCTTGCTGATTTATATGAGCTCTAATCAGCCATATCTTATGCAATAGGATCCATCTCCCATGGGGACAGATCATGATCCTCCTGCTGAACATGTGACACAAACCGAAAAAATGTCTTCGCCCACTGCTCATTCCCCATTGGTGTTGTTGAATCTAGGACATGTGGGAAAGAAATGTGAACCTTATTTTCATGTTTGAAACCTTTAGTAATCAGACTTATGGCTGCAAATTCTTCATTACTGGCTGTCCCAAATTGCGTGCTCTCATCCCACTCTTTCATGGGGGAGTGTTTGTCTTCAAGGAACAGCTTAAGTTCCCTTGGAAAAAAATCTCGTGCTTGGTTCTCATCAAATTGTTCTGCACACTCTTCAAGCACATATAAAAATGAATGATCTTACTGATACACCATCTCATGAGGTTCCTCCCTATGTTCAAGAATTCTTTCAGGCGAATGAAGTTGACTGAATCATGTGTAGGATGGTAGGGGGGATGTTTGCAACTTTTCATGAAGTTGCAATATTTTTGTCTTGGATTCTTGGAGGGCACTTTGAGCGTTTCTTAAAGAATCTTGGGTGGCCATTAATTCATCATTGAGCTTGTTGATCTCTTCATCATCCCTCAAGGATGTACCATGAAACAATTCTACAAGCTCCAATAAACTATCTCTATCAGAAAGAAGGTTCAAGAATTTACCTTTTATGCTTGCCATGGCTTCCTTAAATTCTTCCATGTCTCTCATGGAAGACTGCTCCCCCAAATTCCAAAAAAGGTTATTCATTAAGGAATGTGTGTAATTGAGGGTTTGAAGGGATTCTTGGATCTTTTGTTCATCCATCTTTAAAGATCATGCAAGAAGACGAGGTCCTTGCAGATGTTTCTCCTCTTCATTTCCCATCACCGGATCAATTTCATGCGGTGCAATTGTAGTTTTGAAATCTGATCTATATGTTTCTGCTGCAATATTTTCATATTTCAGGTCCTCAAAAACATAATTTGGGCTGCGACATAAGTGCTCATTCATCATTGATGCAATAGAAAGATCTTCTCTTAAATTTTCAGCCTTCATACTGCTTTCCTTTTTAACACTGGAATTCTGAACCTCATCACTATGGGGGTCAACCATTCTAAATTTTTCAATGGAAATGGCTGCCATATCAGACTGACATAATGGCACATAAAAATCAGAATTTACTAATTCACCATGTGTCATTTTCTCCTCCTTATGTGGTGGAATTTTGATGGCTTGTTCATCCACCCATTTCTCTGCTTCACACCCTACTGAGATGTGCTCAATTTATGCTTCCTGGTGAGGCTCCAAGGGTGAGTGTAAATCTGAATTATGTTCCTCCTTTGGATCAGATCCAAAATATGTCTCACCTTCATCAATCTGTCCCATTTCTTCTGCACTTTTTTTGAAATCAACCATTAAAATATCGAGAGTGATTTTACCTCCCTCATCACCAACAATCAAGTGTTTGTCTGCTGAATCTTCTACTGTGCATTGACCTTCTTCATCCACTTCTTGGAGTAATGGGGCACCAACAAGGTATTCTTGGTCATTTATTTCCAAGAAATTTGATGTCTCTCCACATTGTGTGGTGCTTAGATCACAACCTTTGGACTTCCTTCTTGAAGAAAAACCAAACAGTCTCGCAATGCTTGGCCCTACCAATGGCCTTGTTGAAACTTCCTTCTTGATTTCTTTTCCCTGGGATTGGGATGGATCCATATGTAGGGCTGAAATTCATCTTTATTTTTCCCTACTTCTTCTCCACCTGAAGAACTAGGTGGCTCTTGGTTTCCTCCCTTCATTTTTCCTAGCTGCGAGGACACATCTTTATCCCTCCTTTCCATTTTAGCTCCTAGGGTTAAAGATCTTGCCTCAACTTCTTTGCACACACCATCAACCATATGTGAAATCATTTTTTTTCTATCACTATTGTAGGGGTCTTTGAACAACCTCTGAATCTCCAAATCACAATAGTCTCTAAAGGTCAGGGACTTCTGAACCTCCTTCTTCAAGGCAGAATACTCCATGAAGTACTCATAGGATTTCTTTGGGTTGTCTTTTTTGAGTATTCCTTCGTAATCCCAATTAGTCATAGGTATGCCAGTTCCTATGTCCTCTTCAAACATTGGTTCAACAAGGAAATCATCTTCAACTTTATGCAAATAAAAATTTCCAACAGGGGTTAAAGGCTCCTGTTCATATGGCTCAAAAATATATTCTTCTTCTTCACTGACTGGTAGGAGCCACATTTTGCATCTATGAGAAGATATTCAATCTTCCTTCCCTCAGTGAGATTCTTTATTTCCACAGGGATGGAGGAAACGGCTCTGATACCACTGTAATATCCTTGGGAAGATTTATCCAAGATATTAACTCAACTTCAGAAATTTTAATAAAATTCACTAGATAAATTTCTTAATAATCTTTTCAAACAGAGCAGGAGGTTAGTGATGGGGATGGAGACTGAATATGAGGATGGTGGGATGAACTTTCAGTTCTGGAATTTGTATGGGTAAATGTGCAGCATCAAATAATAATATCAGAGGGAGATTCCTAAGCACAAAGCACTGGGGCCATTTATGTTCCGAACATCAGCCAAGCTGAAGTCTACTCCAAATCTTCATGGGCGCACCAGCATATGATTACTAGACTTTGTGGGTACAAAAATGAGTTATTATGGTCAAATAGGTTAAATGGATTCTCTGGACAACAATCAAAAATATTTTGGAAGAGTAGGGGTGGTTTGGAGGTTTTAGACCCTGCCGGGATGACAGAGCTAGTCAATATTCAATATTTACAAATAGTGGGTAAATCCTTCCAAATTCTTAAAGTATGAGCTGATATGGATTGTATGGTATATTAATGACCTCCTAAAACTTACAGAAAGCAGATCCGACATTTAGAATAAATTTGACAGTCATTTTAGTGAAACTAGTCATTAAACAATGCTCAATGAGCTAGTCTTCTATTCTGAGTTAAGTATTGACTTTATTTAAATGTAAAACTCTGTTCTGAAATATTAGAGTGATCTGATATAATGTAATTAACAGCAGCAATTTGAAATGTTACTCCCTGAACCAAGTTTGTACTCATTCAATAGCTCCTCCTCAGTACAATGACTTAAAGACTAGGAAATCCCCTCATAGGGCCATATAATGACTGGAAGAAGAGAGGTAATGATCAAATATCTATTCTGAAGGTGTATTATGATATTCAACAGGTCTGAAACAGAGTATGGTCTACACACTGAATCTCTGGAGAAGTATGGAGAGCTATCCACATATCTTCTCTTCCTTATGGGGAAAACACCACCAAATCTAGCTGAGGTTGTAAGAAGTGATGAGAAGAAGAGAATGGATCAGTTATGGGAATGATTTCTGATGTTGGAAATCACTTTTGGATGAACATATGTATGTACCAACCCTCCATCAATCCTTGGGCGCATTCATTGGAGAATTCATATTCAACTAGAGAAGCTTCACCAAAACTAGCTAGAATTTCACTATAAGAGAGATCTTCTCTTCAAACTGACTGTGTGACTTCAATGTTGAACTGATATGAATGTTATTGGTTGTAGAATCATGTTCTAGACCTGCATAACACTCACTGGAAACTCATTGGGGCCTTGGGGCACATCTCCCAAGAAAACTTGTTGAGGCACATCACTCAACTAGAGAGGCTCAGAGCTCTCAAACCAAAATTGCAAATGAAAAAAGTTCCCAAATGGAGTTGGTTGGATTCTTTTATAAACTTCATGATGACCTACTGAGAAATTTCTTGGCTTGGTGACCTGTGAGAGTAGGTTACCCACTTGCCCATTCTACTCCAAGCCATGAGGGCGCATTTCTTAAGGAGAATAACAACTTCTGAGCTTTCAAAACTTTTTTTCCTTCACCTCCTTCACTGAATTTGGGCAAGTGTGCTTTAGGTATCTTTTCTGGTTGTTGTTATTTTCTTTCTGAAATCTTTTCTGAATCTTTCCACTTTCTTTACTTTCCTCTTTTCTGCTTTTGCCAATTTTTCTATTTGCCTTGTCTTCTTTCCTCCATTAGATTTCTTGCCTTTCCTGAGATTTACCACTAAGGAAAAATTGATCCTCTTAACACCAATTCGAATTTATTAGGAACATCATCACCACTTGCTAATATTGATTAGCAACATTTATTATTAAAATATTACCATTTTCAGAATTAATTCAGACTTCAGAATTTAATTCATTAATTCGGAATTAATTAACCACTATAGTAATTGCCTCAAAAATTCCCCATTAATTAAATTATCATTTAATTAATCACTTGGACTCATTCACAAGGTTAATAACTACATGGGGGGCCCACCTTGTCCATTTAATTCCCAAATACAACCTTAGGCAGCTTCCATAAGGTAGTTTCCATACTTGCTCATTAATTAAATAATTATTGCCTAGGTGACTTAGGCCAAAATTACCCCATGGACCATAGCAAAATTTGGGAACATGACACTCTCATGAATATGGCCAATGGGCTTAGGCCATTGTGACCCAATGCAAAATTTGGGACATGACACAAACCCATAAATCTTGCTTACTATATGTTGTTTCAGCAAAAACCAATCTCCAACTGCTTTCTCTGGGCTCAACTGCATCAGGGTCTTCATCTCTGGCAGTACTCTCGGAAAATTTTCTTCAAAAATCAATCTGTACACTTCTGATAAAATTAGGTTCATAAAATTGAACCTACTGTTCTCCACTATGTTTGAAAATACTGCTATCGGGAAATGCAAATTTTCTTCACTTGAAACTAGGAACATTTTCATCAGGTATGTCTGGAATCTGAAATGTCTAGTAGTGTGGAAATTCACTAGATGAGAGTGAATATTCTCAAAGGAATTCATCAAATTTAAGGAAAGAAACTTGATTGTACTCCATCTCTAGTTTACCAAAACTTAGTTTGAAGAGTAAACTTAACTGGACCTCTGTGACCACTGAATCATTGTCAAGCCCTAAGAAATGGGAAATTAATGACAAAACCAATTGTGAATTTTCATCAAAGAAATTGATGTCTAGTGGGTAAGGGGTATTGTCAACTTCAAGGTCAGGTTTCAGACAGCTGGTCATGAAGGATTGTTTGGCTTCAGGGGATGACTGTCTGTATTGGCTTACTCAGGTTTCTTCAACAAAATATTCTTAGTCACAGGAGAAGGACAGGGGAACCTCTAAGGATTTCCTAGAAACTGACGAGATGACAGGGAAAACTATTTTTTTCCTAGATGAATTCATAATCACCCTTTCATTATGAGAAGAATTCATTGCGCACCATGAAACAAAATATGGAAACCCTAAAGTCTATTATGGACAAAAATGAATTCAATTGGACTTAGAAACACTGTGTAGATCTAAATTTTGTTTGTGCAAACCCTCCAACCTGCTTTTTATTTCAGAAACTGGAATCTTAACCATTACAGGGTCGTAAATATCACTATCTCTAACTTTTAGGGTTTCTTATATTTTCACACTTTCAACATTATGAGGAACTGTTTCACCATAGTCTTCCATTTTATATAAACTTATTACTATCTGCACAAGTTTTGAAGGACCTACCTGGCACTAACAAGTTGAAAAGATATGCTCTGTCACCTTCCTGCTACATGCGCATGTCCCACTCAACTGACGTCGAAAAGACAAATGGCAACGCCTTCACGTGCCTTTGTGTTTTATACACCTCAAAGGCGGTTTCACAACGCGGGAGAGTGGTTTTCCTTACCGCTTTTTCGGATTGCGAAATTACACGATGCTGACACATGGAAAGCAGTATGGTATTTTGCTACCGCTGTGAGCTTCATTTCATCGTGCATGTTGGGTGCGCAAAATGGATGCTGGCCGTTGATCCATCTTCCGCTTGATCAAATGACCGTCGATCATGTCCCCTTTTTAACATCACCTTTTTTTTTATTTTTCAACGGTCTTTTATCTCCGTTATCTACTTCACTTCTTCTCCAGCGATACTTCCCTTCCGTCGTCGATCTTTTCTTGTGCGATCTAGACCGTTGATTGCTTTATATGGTATTACGATGTGCTTTATTTAACTCTTTAGCTATTCTTTGGCATGGCCAATGGTCATATGGATCATTTTATTCAGGACTTGGCGCCTTCCTCGCCAAACTTAGGAGATATCAAAACAAATTTTTGGATTGGTAATATTTCATCCAAATTGGAAAAATACTGTGCCAACACTTTAGTTGACTTGTTAGGACTTATTCAAATATTTTTGCTTCTTCTAATTGAATTCTTAGGGAATCAACAATATTTTCATTTTCTTCATTTAGTGAAAGGATCTCTAGCTCTTTCCTTTGATAAAATTATTCCTTCTCTTGAAGTTGACTTGTCAAGTCTTCTTCAATTTTCTTGGAATCTTCTATCTGACTTCTTAGACCAAATATGGTCTTTTTAGATTCTTGATATATCTGAAGCATTTCTTCTTGTTTCCTTATCATTCGTTCACAATGTGTTCTTGACTCTTCTTCATGAGCCATAGCTTTCTTCAATTTCTTTCTTAGAGAAATAATTTCAACTTCTTTCTTTGTGTAGATTTGATCCTTCTCCTTTTCTTCTGAATCTGTCATTTCTTTTTGATGACCTTCATTTTCTTCATCAATAAGATTTGTAATAATTTCCATAAGGAAAGTTTATTCTTCTTCTTAATCACTATATTTCCCTTATTCATATGGACAATTAGTAGTAGCATGTCCTATTCGTTTTCATTTAAAACATTTAAAGAGTAACTTACTTGTTACATTTTCGAGGTTTGTTTCTTCTCCATTATTTGCTTCCTTTTTTTGTGGCTCTTCCTTTTCATTGAATTCCTCAACTGTGTAAAGATTGCGTAGCTTGTCCCAAATCTATTTAGCTGATATACATGATCCTACAACAACTTTCACATGATCGGATAGTCCATTCTAGATGGTATTTATTGCCATAGCATTACCCTTCCCTGACTTCTTTTTAGCTACATTTGTTTGTGGAACAATCACAATTGAATTCCAAACATTATCCCCAATCTCCATCAAATATGCCTTCATCTTTATACTCCATAATTCATAAAAAAATGGTTCTCCATCTTTACCAGAACCTTCCTGCTTGTCATGTACTTCAAGTATCTTCCTTCAAGATAGTAAATTGTCATGAAGGTAACCATTGATCTAATACCAATTGTTGGAAATAAGGCCAATACTAAGAGGGGGGGTGAATCAATATTGAGCACTTTTACCATTAAAAACTTCAAGTACAATATGTAACATTAACAATTAACAATGCCATTCATCAACACCTAAAACTATACACAGTGCACAAGAGATTTTGCATGGAAACAACCACTGAATATTTTATTATATTAAAAGGATTAAATGCTTCTCTTTTTCATCGTTCTTCACTTGCTATGGTGAGGGATTTATATATTAAAAAGCATGTACATCATTTACAATATCCATCGTCTTCTAGATCATATAACTCTGGCATATATCCTTTGCATAATTACATCACATTTTTTTACATCTTGGGGTAAAAAATGGGGCGTTACAAATCAACACACCAACATGATGTAAACACTTTCAGAGTAACCCCAAAATCTAACACTTTGTACTCTATTTAGTCAAACCTAATCTTTAAAGGAGCTCTAAAACACATATCCACTTTGATACCATGTTTGAAATTAGGGTCTTGTTTATTTTTGTAAATATTTTGATTTCACGCAACCCGACATGTAAGATCGACAACATTTTCCAATTTCCACTACAGGGAAACCAAGCATTGAAACCATTGTCTTTATCTTTTCGATCAATCATGTCCATTTGCAGCACTATATTACCTTTTTATGGCAATGAGATTTGAGTGGATGATCCAATTTGCGTGATCAAATATAATTTTTTTTTGGCAATACCCCTCGGGATACGGTACGATCTTCCTTTTATGCACGAATGATCACGATCACACGAAGGAACATGTGCAATAAAATCTCAATTGTTCGTGGCACTGCCCCTCAAAAAATGGCATGATCACCTTTTTATGTGTGAATGGTCATGATCACACAATGTAACATGCACAATCAAATCTCAGTCACTCACAACAATAACCCTCAAAATAAGGTATGCTCACCTTTTCATGAGAAAATTATCATCGCTGGATGGAACATGCATGATCATATCTCAATTGTTTGTGATAATACCCCTCATAATAAGGCACGAGCACCTCCCTATGCATGAATGACCACGGTCCAATGATAAAACCTGCACGATTTAATCCTAGGCATTCGTGGAGGAACCCCTTGAGATAAGGTACGCTCATCATTTCTAGTGTGAATGGTCACGATTACATATGCAATATGTGTGATTAAATCCCAGTCGTTCGCAAAAAGGGTACACCTGCTATCCTCCAATCATGTTCATTTGCATAAATGGATCAGATTATAAATATGGTTTGTTCATGGGAGGACCCCTTTCGATAAGTCTCGATCATGTATTATTGCGCAAGCAATCACAATTAGTCGATCTCGGTGGCCCGATTCAATCTTGTTGTCTGCGACATATAATGATACCTATCTATCCTATGTGGAATCCACCCACGCAATTGACCCCTTCCGGTGTTGCCAAATGTACATTGAATCCACTTGGTTGATACACATCATAATCCCTTTTCCATGTGGCACCTCCACTCCATGATCCTTTCGTCCATGTGGAACTAGTGGGCCCACATCAAAATTTCTTGAAATTTTCAAATTTTTATAATTTCCTAAATTTATTTATTTACAAGTGGCTAGTACAGATTTACATCTGGCTTATCTCCAAAATAGATTACCAACCCGAATTCACACTTGGCTTATAGGAAATTACACCTAGCCTTTCTTCCAACTGTAAATTTTTTCATCAACTAATGGGACTAGTAATTTCCGTCCAATAACAAAACTGGTAATTTTCAACAATTAACATAATAGTAACATTTTTCACCATGATTCAAATTCTGTCCAAAATTTCTCAAACTTGAATTCTTCCATTACATATTTTTATCACTATCTCTCATGTTGGTTCTAATAACAACATCTAGCATTATATACCATTTTTTTTCTTTATAGGAGTATTTCATCAAACAATTTGCTTGTAACTATAATTTTCCCCAAATTACACATAACCAACTGAAACTCCATATTTTTTCTCTAGTTACACTCTTATGTCTAGCCCAACCATTCAAGCAACCATTTACCATGTGGAATATTTAACATGGATTTTTCCCAATTCTATCATGGAGTCAATTTGTCAAACACTTCTCACGTAACCTGTAATTCTACTTGCAGAATTCAAATACGACCCATGCATTTTGGGCTTTGTTCAAGCCAATATATTAGCAATTAAAAACCACAATTTTTCTTCAATGCAATTCTTCTCTTCATGGACATTTAAATAAATTAAGCCACAACTACAATTCCCCCCCACTTATGTCATTGAATCATTTTGTCAACAGTTACCATGAAACCTGTAACATATTAATATACATATAGATTATGGCCCATGTTATCCTAGTGTTGTAACATGTGGCTCTTATACCAATTTTTCACGTACATGGTATCCCTCTATACATTGTAGAGACCGCAGGGTGTTGGAATATATTGTATTCCTTGGAAGGTAATATTGTCGGAAGTTATCCACAATCTTATGTAAAAGAGTAATACATCATATCCCATATTTAATATGGTAAAGTATACACTTGATATCCATTGTTATATAAAGAGGTGTTATTATGGAGACTTATATTATCCCACATGCAATATGTGAGAGTAATTCCTCCACATCTCTTGGTATATAATAGGGTCAAGGGAGACATCATAACATCATACCAGCATACTATCACAACACATTGTATTGGGGTTATTTGGAGTTGCTCTCTTTGTAAGATTGAAGGAGATTTCTGGAAATAATAGAAGACAACCTTCCCGTGGACGTAGCCCAATTGGGTGAACCACGTATATCTGGTGTATTCTTTTCCTTGTTCTCTTTCTATTCTTATTTATGTTGATATGTTATTGGATTCTTATATAGGTAAGCTAGTTTAGCTAGATCTATAATTCTGACACAGGGTACCCAATTTTGTGTATAATTCTTCATTAGCTTCCAATAATGAAATTTACTTTCCAAAGACTTACTATAATATGGATTTTTTTTAATAGAGAAAGTGAAATATATATAATAACATCTCTTTAAACTAAGATTGTACATTCTAATGATGTAATCATTCCTAACATTAATGCATCAAACCATGCTTATTCAATCCATACACTAAATCATTTCCAAAAAAATAATTGAAACATCATATAACATAACTAAAATTCATGGAATTCATACACAATTGGCACTTATCGTTTTAAGTTGCAAGTGAAGGACGTTCCTCCCAATTGTAGGCACTGTGTCAAGCCATATCTTTCTTTGATAGTTTCCACCCCCGAGTTGGGGCTATCAACCCAGAAGAGGAGAATTATGCTTCTTTTCTTGAACACTATAACAACCAACCCAAATGCACTAACTCAACCCAAAGGAATTCACACACTACCGACAGATGCAGAAACACCCTCCATAGTTGTTCCCACCCATGCCCTCATTCCCCATTAGCCTACACAAAACAAGGGATCGAACCCCCTTCTTTGCTCCGTAGTCCCTTAGGCTATCGTCATTCTCTTCCAATGCTCTAGTACATGCTAACCAGGAAGTGTCCATGTCAAGTTCTTAAGTAATCCAACTATAGGCCAAGCCTCTCTAATAGGGGCACCGAGCCCAAATGCACAATGTTTATTAGGGTAATGTATGCTAGTTTATCATGGTTCTTCCTTGGGTCTAAAGTAGAATCAATGACCAACTATCCTTCTTCCTCAATGGAACTACACCTCCCTCTCCATCATAGAATGAATGAATGAATCCTTTGGAATGAGTTCCTAACAAGATATATGCTTGGTTATGGCTTGGCAAGTGGCTTCCCCAAAAGTGTCTACTTCCCCATTTAAAATCTCACTTAGGATAACTAATCCCATAATTAATTTAAGTGACACACCAAGGTTAAGTAACTTTTGGTTAAAAATATTGATGAAGGTTTAGGGCATTATCTAGAGTTATCACCCCTTAATATCATCTCACTTCCCCACTTGTGGAATCATAGATCCCCATCTCTTTTCCATCCTTATTCACTTGTAGTTGTTAGGGATTTTTGTATTAAAATACATATATATCATTTATAATATCCATGGTCTTCTAGACCATATAAGTATGGCATATAACCTTTGCATTATTATATCACATTTACATCTTGGGGTCAAAAATAGGTTGCTACAAATCAATTCACCATGCACCCCACATCACAAGAACCACCCCCCGGAATGGTGTAAACACTTTTAGAGTAACCCCAAAATCTAACACTTTGTACTCTATTTAGTCAAACCTAATCTTCAAAGGAACTCTACAACACACATCACCTTTGATACCATGTTGGAAATTAGGGTCCACTCATTAGTGGAGAGATAATATATATAGTTCAATTTATTATTTATGTTGCAATGACACATCTCTCACACATCACACACATGGCATGTATCACTTTACACTTTAAGGTGGTTAAGGTGGTGAAACCACCTAGCCCATAACCTCAACTCTAAATGTTACATACAGTCACATATCTAGTGTAAATTGACATGTATTGATGACTTAAATATTATTGAGTGTTCCCACTATAACAAACCTAATAACATAGAAAAACTAAAAAATGTAGAAGGTGGCTGCCTTGATCACTCAACAATATCTTGGGGCAGCCAAAGCGGGTGATAATGTTGTCAAACAAAAACTGCGCAGCCATGGCTGCGGAACAATCAACAACTGGCACAGCCTCCGCCCATATTGTCAAATAATCTATCGTCGTGATGATGTATATTGCCCCAATGCGCTTCCCCTGTGGATTGGTTGGTCCCACAAAATCCACTGCCCATTTGTCGAACAGTTGTAGTGTTAGCTGAGGCATCAGCGGCATCTCATCTCGTCTCGATGGCTTCTCGGTTCTCTGACAGACATCGCAAGACCGTGCATAGTCTGTCACATCATTATGTAGTGTGGGCCACCAAAGCCCTGCGCGAATCACCTTCCTGGTGGTCGCCCGACCACCGTAGTACCCTCCAACCACACCTCCATGTGCTTCTGCCAAGATCTGCGCTTGCTCATGTGGCAAGACACACAGTCTCATGTGGCAAGACACACCGTCGCAATATCTCATCTGCACCCATCTTATATAGCTCTCTTGCAATGGGCTAGAAGTCTGCAACCTTGACCACCAACTACTTCTTTTGACTCGTGGTGAACTCTTCGGGTGCGGTACCTGTCGCCAGAAACTGAATGATTTCTTCAAAATAGCCATCGGCTACCTCAACCTTAAACAGTTGTGCATTAGGCAACCCGTATTCAATGTTAGTTGGCTCCTCTCCTGTTTCAATCCGCGATAGATGATCATATCCAGCGTTCAACCACCCTGGCTTCACAATTACTTCAAAATCGAACTCCTAAAAGAGAAGTAACCAATGGTATATCTCCCTCCCAACACAGGCTTGTTGACCAGGTATTTCAATGCAGAGTGGTCTGTGAACATCTTAAAATGTCCTCCCAATAAGTAGTGTCGTAACTTCTGCAGTGCATAGACCATCGCCAAGCCTTCCCTTTCAGTAGTGGTGTAGTTCCTTTCTGTGGATGATAGCTTCCGACTGGCGAAAGTGTTTGATGGACAATCCACTCGAGCGGACGCAAGCCGGATCTCCCTAGCTCAATGCGAGTCTAGAACAAATAAGACAGGCTACGAATGCATTTCCTAGATCTAATTAAGGATCGAGTACTAGATGTCTTGTTTCTCCTGAATGCTGCTCCACGTCTCACAGTCGTCAGATCCAAGCTGCAAGACCTGTCAAAACAAGAAACAAGAGAAACAAGTAAAGGGCATCTATACAATAAGAGATCTAAGTGAGCAGTTAAGCAGGTAGACTACTCAATATCATTACACACATGAACAATATTGGTGGAAAGCATTTCTATTACTATAAAAATAGGGAAGTACATAGCAGAGATATAGAAGTACAACCAAGGCTTCACGCTGCAGCCCTTCCCCAACAAAGCCATTTTCCATTTCCTCCTAAGGAAGCTTGAGTCTCTCAAGGATGAGTAGATATCTATCAAGAGTGATTTCACCAGCATGTAGACACCATAGCCTTCCTCCCTTTGGAGAGGGGTAGAACTTCTCTTATATAGGACTAAGTGGATAGGGTATGGATATGATAGGTTGAGATATGGTAGGAGAGAGATAGGGGATCCTCCCAAGGTGTTAGGAACTGAGTACCAACTCCCCTAGAGGTCAGGGATAGGGCCCCAAGTCAGTAAGTTTCGAGAAGAAGCTTGAAGAAGCTAATTTTTTCCCATTAACTGACTTCGTCGCACCCTGCAATGAAGCAAGCCGCGATGTCACATGTTGCACGAGTGCAACCTGCGACGACCTCTCAAAACCTGGTACAACTGGGTGAAAATCCTCCCAGGTTAATTACTTAGTCAAGATATCTTCAGGGGTGTGTACATTGAATCTCATGATGAGTAGATTTTGGGTGTAACAGAATTCCCCCCAAAGCATGAAGTTGTTGAAGATAGACAGGTGAAGTTCTTTGATAGAAGAAATGGCAATAGAATTGTCGGACAAAGGACACTGCTGCAATACAACTGACTCTGAACTAATAATCTCATATGATGCACAACATGGCTGCCGACCAATACAATGCAGATCCATGGTAGTAGTGACCGACTGAACACAATCATGGCTACTAGACACAAGTGTAGCTCCATGATGAGATGATAACACAGCCACGACCAATACAAATGTGGATCCGTGTGATATGACTCAATACAAACTCCATCGCAACTTGGGTAAAGAATGACTTCCCAAGGTCTTCAAGCTGAACCCACAATGATACGAATCTATCCATGTGATTACAAATGTCTTGACGTCGAACATGGTAGAAACCACTTGATTACCAGTCATTGATGTAAACCGTTAACAAGCGCGAGGGAGATCACCATTAATGTCAATGATTCCCAAGATATCATAGTACATATCATCAAGCGTGAATAAATGAGTTGAAGTCGAACGCAAGATGAAATCTTTCAATCAAGAGTCAATGATGGAAACTCATGTTGAAAGCGAGGTAACCTGCCATTGAGGCATGCAGGGCCAAGGTACTTGGTTGGTTTCTAGATTCAATCCTCGGATGATGAGTTGATGTCGACAAGGATGAATCCGCCAAAGGAGGGCCATGATGAATCCCCCATCAATCGACACGAAACACGACAAAAGATGTGTAGAGTAGGTCAGATTGTACAGTAACATGCACGACTGACTCAGAGTAGGCCGACATGGTGGCGGGTGTACTAACTGCAGATGATAAATGGTAGACGTGTTCTTGAACATGGGCATGGCGTGACTTGGCAATATTGACATAATGAGTATGACGCAAACTTCTAATGCAACTGATGATGGAAGCTTTCTTTGAATGACTCAAAGGAGTAACAGGACACAGTAAGCGGGGACTCATAGACAAACAAATGACCCAAGTACTGTATGCAAATGCAGATGAGTGCCATGTTCAAGAACAACTAGGTACTGCCACTGACAAAAGTGTAGCTACAAACGCTTTCCTTTTTCCCCATCATGAATGATGAGTGCCTCATGTGTTTTTAACAAGCTTGATGAGGGTAACCAGATGCTCGGTATAGCTCATCTCATAGATGAGTCCAATCCCAAATATTTTCTGAACTTGGGATAGGAGGGGTTCGTCCCATGGCGGGCCCTTCAATGTGAAAATTTAACGAGTCCATGGAAGGTAAACTCAGTCGTCATTTCATGTTTAGAGAGTCTGAAAAGAACTAAAGAAGACTCCAACGGTCCTTTTTCGTAAATTTAGCCTCATCGCCCGAAAAAGGGTAAAACAACGCGGGAAAGGACTCTTCCAGTCATGATCGACTGGAGTATACCTTTTTCGTAATTAGTGTCTCCTGGTCCGAAAAAGGGGTAAACTATCACCAGGAAGATGACCATTCAAATGCTTTAACAAGCGTGAATGTGACAAGTTCGCTCGACAATCTTTTCATTTTTTGAGAGCCTGAAAAGAGCTTAATGGTAGACTCCCGGGGGTGTCCTTTTTCATAGGAGTTTAACGAGCCCGAAAAAGTGATAAATCGCAACTCGGTACTTATTCTCATAGTTTCAAGAGCACGAGAACAAACGAAGAGTGAGCTCATCGTCACACAATAACTACAATCTAACCGTTGTAAAAATAATGACAAAACATTCAAAGGAGTGTTCATACCTTACATGACTGTTGTGACGCGAGGAACGACATGAAAGACTGCTTACAACTCCTACATACTCGGAAATTATGTCAAATAGCCAAATAATATCCCAAATACGATAAAAATGATCAAAACTATGGCAAATGACCCTAGAGCATCAAATATTTGAAAAAGGAATATTCTTTTTCATTTATAAATAGAGAAATGGGCCAAAAATAGTTACCATTGTTTCATTTGCCAATTTGGGAGAAGAAGTGCCAATTTGGAGCCAAAACTTCCTTCGTCGATTCGGGGAGCTACGAGCCACCATTTCACCCACCGTCTGGAGCAGGTAAGCCTAAACTTCATCCAGCAACTTTCTAGTGGATTAGATTTTGATTTTAGGTTCAATTTTTGGGTTTTTTGATGAATTCATGGAGGGCTATTGCACCTTCGGCTCGTCGTAGTTTGCCCTTTCGAGAACTGCGACAAGACCGACTCGGCACAAATCCTGAATTTGTGGGCTGTGATGTCATCGCAATGTGTGCAAAATCACAGTGCGATGACGGAGATGCATTTGCCAAACATCAAATTAAACCCAAAAAGAGAACTTGTTGTGGTTGAAGTAGGATTTAATAGTGTTTAAATGCCCATTTTGGCAGGTTGCTAGCAAGAAAACATGGTTCTAGAGTGGCGGGAAAGAGAACACGAGGTGGAAGACGTACAAAATGCCAATGATCCAGAGTGTGTGAATGCTTTGAGAAACTGCGGTTTGCTCAAGTTCTTTGAGATTCAGGGGATGAGGTCCCAAATCCCTCTACTATCACACATGCTCCGGTGTTGGGATGCGTCCCAACAATACTTTGTGATTGGTGAGCACATCCTCATTATAGATATCAAGGACATCTATTTCCTTACTAGTTTGTCCCGGAGAGGGGACCCTGTAGCTCTCACCGAAACATGGGGTAGTGACCGCTCTATCGATGACATGGTGTCACAGCATTGTACTGCCCTTGCTCGATCTTCCAATGGGAAGATTCCTATCAGGGATGTTGTGGACTGCCGACTGCGTACCATATTATTCACGACTACTAGAGTGGCGGGGAGCCAAGCCCCACACATGGCCACTCGGACTCAGATGCTTTATGTGGAGGACTGTATGTCCCCCCAGATATTCAACTGGTGCGAGGGTCTCCTCACAAACGTCCGAGCTCAGCTGACCTAGTGTCGACGGGGAGAGCTCAAGCAGTTTGGATATGGATCGATTGTGGTATCGTTCCTCTTGGAGTGGATCCCCCTCTTGCATCCACAGGTACAACTAGATGACAGGGAGCCTAGAGATCCCCACATGCTCAGATGGGCAGAGGTGATGGCCCGCCATGGAGGGGATCATATCATCAGCTTTGGTAGAGAGTTCTTCAGCTGGATGGAAGGCCAGTTACTCATGGTTGAGGACTACCCGTACGGCAGTACGGATTATAGAGAGGATCCTGACTTGGTGTTTCCCGAGGGTGCAGCATGGGGAGACATTGGTAAGAACAAAAACCTTTGTATTTTTCAGTTTTGTATATTTATGATTTTTTTGATGCAGTGCTGACAAGTATATAACATGTGTGTGCAGATGTGGGCCTCGTACGGCCCGTGGGAGCCTCTCTTATGGCGAGGAGAGATAGAGGTGGGGAAGCAGTCGTGCCCCTAGGTTTTCCTGTTGCCATCGTGGAGATGGAGGAGGTGTACAAGAAATTGTCCCAACTAATAGTGGATGTTCCTGAGCCAGCAGTGGATGACTTACTGAGACCTATGCAGAGGTTTGGGGTTGGAGAATTGATACGCTTCAATGCCTTACTCCGTAAGGTAGCGAGTACTTTGGATAGATTCCTTACCCAGCGACAGAGAGCTGTCCTTCGTGGGGGTGTACAGGCCAGGCTTCAGGCCTGATGACGTCATTATTGTTGAATATTATAACCTCTAAGAATATTATATTTGTACTTTATTATTCCCGAGATGTTTCATCCCTCCGAAGTGATCCTACTATATATCCGGAGATGTTTATTCCTCCGATGAATTGTGATAACCAGGGTTATTAGATCCACCATGTGGGGTTCGGCCCTGAATTAATTAATTAGGGGTTATTAGACTTCATTGGGAGAGGTTGTCCCCATAAGGGAAATAGTCAGTCGGGAAACTAGTATAAGTAGAGGAGAATGCTCCTCACTTATCACACACTTGCATAGCTCAAAAAGTAGCGCACTTGTGTTTGAGAGGTCTACATAGGATTTAGAGAAGGAGGTCAAGTCTTGGAGCACATCTTGTATTTTGGTTGATCATCTTATTGAGGAAAGCTTGTCTGGGTTTTCTACCCCATGAGGGTTTCCCAGGGTAAAATCTCTGTCTATCTTCTGATTATGTTTCTTTCAGTGATATTGCTAGTCAAATTAGTTTAAACTTAACATGGTATCAGAGACAGCCTGAATAGAACATCTTTCACAAGATGAAATTATCTTTCTCTCTCTCTCTCCCAAAATTTAGGGTTTCTGCAAAAGTTAGTATTTTTGGATTTTGGTTGCATGGCTGAATAGCCCTTCTCAAAATCAATCTTTTGAGCCCTAGATCGAAGTTTTTGGTTGGGTCGAACTCCGGGAAAGTCAAACCCTAGTTTGACCAAAAGTGCGATAAACCAGAAATTATGGTGCAGATCCGGAAAGTGAAAAATTGAAGTTTCCAGAAACTGAACACACTAGTGTTCCCAAAGCACATCTCCTGGTAAGTGTTATTCTATCTCTTGAAACTCTAATCTCTTGGACTCCCCCAAGAGAAGATGGCTCCAAGCACTAAGCTTGAAGACAAGCTAGAAGGCATAGAGAATTTCCGGGCATGGAAATACAGAATTGGTCTCATTCTTGAAGAGAATGATCTTGCTCAATATATCAAGGATGAAGTTGTTGAACTCATTGAAGATGAAGCCAAAGAAAAGTATAGGAAGGCTCTAATTAGGACAGTCAAATGTTTCAATTGTCTTAAACTAGGACACATTGCCAGATTTTGTCCTTCACAAAAGAAAAATTTTGTTCACAAAAGACATCATGCACATATGCCAGAAGATGATAGTGGAGAAGAAGAAGAAGAAGAAGAAGAAGAAGAAGAAGAAGAGGAAAGGCCTCGAAAGAAAAGATCTAAAGTAAAGAAAGTAGATGCAGAAGAATATGTTCTATTTTCTGCACTATCTAGGTCTGTATCACCTGGAGAAGATACATGGCTCATCGATAGTGGTGCTTCAAAGCACATGACAGGTCAAAAGAAAAATCTCTCAAGACATGAGGAAAAGACTTCTCCACAAAAGGTATCCCTAGGAGATGATTATCAATATCCCATCAAGGGAATTGGTGAAGAAAGCTACAAGCTTGATTCTGGAACACCTTTAAAGATGAAAGAAATTTTATATGTACCAAGTTTAAAGAAGAACTTACTTTCTATCTCAGCACTAGATAAGAAAGGCTTTAGAGTTGCATTCATAGATGGACAAGTACTTATGTGGCCCAAAGGAAAATCAATTGAAGATGCAATTGTTATTGGTGAAGAGGAAGGAGGTCTTTACAAACTCAAGGGACATCCAGAAGTTTCCCTTGTCCATGAAACCTCTAGCCCCAGTGAGCTATGGCATAGAAGGCTAGCTCACATTAACTACAAATCCTTACCCTATGTAAGCAAGGTAGTTATAGGAGTACCAGACTTGAATATTGATCATAATGGCACATGCAAAGGATGTGAAAAGGGGAAGAATATCAAGAACCCATTTCCAAAGAGTGAAACAAAGACTAAGAACATCCTGGAGCTAATACATTCAGATGTATGTGGACCAACATCCCTAAGTGGGTTTGAATACTATCTCACATTCATTGATGATTATTCAAGGAAGACTTGGATATACTTTCTAAAAGGAAAGAATGATGTCTTTGGAAAGTTCAAAGAGTTCAAGGCTTTGATAGAAAATCACTCAAAAAAGAAAATTAAGATTCTCAGAACAGATAATGGCAGAGAATATACTTCAAAGGATTTTGAATACTTTTGTAAGGAAGATGGAATCAAGAGAGAACTAACCACTCCCTACAATCCCCAAAAAAATGGGGTTGCTGAAAGAAAGAATAGAACCATCATGGAAGCTGTAAAGACTATGATACATGACCAAGATCTACCCACGTATCTATGGGCTGAAGCAGCTAGGACAACAGTCTATGTACAAAATAGGATTTGATAGAAAAACATCCTGGAGCTAATACATTCAGATGTATGTGGACCAATGCCCACCACATCCCTAAGTGGGTTTGAATACTATCTCACATTCATTGATGATTATTCAAGGAAGACTTGGATATACTTTCTAAAAGGAAAGAATGAAGTCTTTGGAAAGTTCAAAGAGTTCAAGGCTTTGATAGAAAATCACTCAGAAAAGAAAATTAAGATTCTCAGAATAGATAATGGCGGAGAATATACTTCAAAGGACTTTGAAGACTTTTGTAAGGAAGCTGGAATCAAGAGAGAACTAACCACTCCCTACAATCCCCCAAAAAATTGGGTTGCTGAAAGAAAGAATAGAACCATCATGGAAGCTGTAAAGACTATGATACATGACCAAGATCTACCCATGTATCTATGGGTTGAAGCAGCTAGGACAACAGTCTATGTACAAAATAGGCTATCCCATAGTGCTCTTGAATTCAAGACTCCAGAAGAACTGTTCACTGGAAAGAAGCCTGAGGTAAGTCATCCCAAAATATTTGGATGTCCAGTGAACATTCACATTCCAAAAGAAAAGAGAACCAAGTTGGATCCTTCTGGTAAGAAGGGAATATTTGTTGGATATTGTGAATCATCCAAAGCTTTCAGAATTTTCATACCGGGTTTTCATCATATGAAAATAAGTAGAGATGTGACATTTGATGAAGAAGCATCTCTCAAGAAATCTAGGAAGTGCCAACTTGAAGAATTCTATGAAGAAGATACACCTCCTAGAGTTACAGATGCTGTTCCCATCCCTGAAGATGATACACCTGAAGATCATGTCATGTTAGAACCACAAGAACCCCCCATTACAAACTTATCTAAGAAAAGAAGGCCCGCATGGGCTAGAGACATTATTCAAGGAGCTGAAAAATATGGAGCTCCTGAAGGCTCCACTAGAGAAAGAAAGAAACCAAAGCTAGTATCCAACTATGTGGCTTTGATGTGTGACCTTGTGGATCAACAACGTACTAGCTATGAAGAGGCAGTTCAGAAGAAAGAGTGGGTAGAATCAATGACAGAAGAGTACCAATCAATAATGAAAAATGATGTTTGGGATATAGTTCCCAAACAAAAAGATAAAAGTGTGGTATCTTCCAAATGGATATTCAAGATAAAACATGCTGCAGATGGTAGCATTGAAAAATATAAGGCAATATTTGTAGCCAGAGGATTCTCTCAGAAAGAAGGAATTGACTATGAAGAAACATTTGCACCAGTTGCTAGGTACACTTATATTAGGACTATCATGGCACTTGCATCTATGATGAAATGGAAGCTACACCAAATGGATGTTAAGACAGCCTTCCTGAATGGTGTGATTGAAGAAGAAGTGTATATAGAACAACCACAAGGATTTGAGGTTAAAGATGGAAGAACACATGTATGCAAGCTGAAAAAGGATTTGTATGGATTGAAGCAAGCTCCCAGAGCTTGGTACGGAAGGATTGACAGTTTCTTAACAAGTATGGGCTTTACCAAAAGTAAAGCTGATCCTAATCTTTATCTCAAGGTTATGGATGATAAACCTGTTATATTAATGTTGAATGTAGATGATCTATTTCTAACTGGAAATGAGAAACAAATTATCGAGTGCAAGAAGAATCTCTCTTCATAATTTGAGATGAAAGATCTCAAATTAATGCACTACTTCTTAGGACTAGAAGTATGGCAAGAACCAAAAGGAATCTTTCTAAATCAAGGTAAGTATGCTGTGGAAATTTTGAAAAGATTTGATATGTTGGAGTGTAAAGCTATGGCCACTCCCATGGGCTCTAACTTAAAGTTACTAGTTGATGACTCATCAGAGTTAGTAGATGTGACTCTATACAGACAGATTATTGGGTCATTAATGTATTTGACAAATACCAGACTAGACATATGCTTTGCTCTAAATACCTTGAGTCAGTATCTAGTGGAACCTAGAAAAGTTCACTTAATAGCTGCAAAGCATGTAATGAGGTATCTAAAGGTTACATTAGATTTTGGTCTATACTATCTTGGAAATCATGAACTCAGATTACATGGTTACTCAGATTTTGATTGGGCAGGAAGTGTGTTAGACAGGAAAAGTACATCAGGTGGATGTCATGGTCTTGGATCTGCCATGATCTCATGGTTCAGCAAGAAACAATCTAGTGTGGCTCTCAGTACTGCTGAAGCTAAATATATCGTTGCTTGCTCCGCTAGTTGTGAAGCTGTATGGCTTCGGAAATTATTATCAGGATTGTTTGACTTAGAGATGGATCCCACGGTGATCATGTGTGACAACCAAAGTTGTATTAAGATGACAGAAAATCCAGTATTTCATGACAAGTCAAAACACATAGAGATCCGATATTTCTATATACGGGATATGGTGCAGAAAAGAGCCATTAATCTCGAGTATGTAAGCACTGATGAACAAATTGATGATATATTGACCAAACCTCTGTCTCAAGTAAAATTTGAGTATTTCCGAGACAAGCTTGGTGTGGTCCAAAAGGACCCTCCTCGAAAGAGGGAGTGATATGGACATTGATGATGAGTTTGCCCGCATCGACAATAAGGTCGATGATGAGGATACCTGCTTTATTATACTTATGATACCTATATACACTTAGGATACTTATGTTACTTATATTTCTAATATATGTACTTGTATTATTACATGTAGTGATGCATGGATGAGAATACTTGTATTGTTACATGTAGTGATGTATTGATAAGAATACTTGTATTATTACATGTAGAGATGTATTGATGAGAATACTTGTAGTGATGTATGAATGAGAATATTTGTATACTTACATATAGTGATGTAATTATGAGAATACTTACATGTACTGATATATTGATGAGGATACTTGTATTGATGGATGAGGATACTTGTACTAATGAGGATTGCATCATCCTTGAACATATGTTCTAAAAGGATCCGTAGACATCTGTCTCCGAAAATTGATGATAGGACTGCATCGTCCCTGAGCGTTTAGTTCAAAATGTACTTGACAAATCCTAGAATTGATCTAGGTTACATCCAGCATGAAAAAGGGTTGGCTCTGTAGATGTGTTACATCCAGCATGAAAAAGGGTTGGCTCTGTAGATGCGTTACATCCAGCATGAAAAAGGGCTGGCTATGTAGATGCATTACATCCAGCATGAAAAAGGGTTGGCTCTGCAGATGTGATACATCCAGCATGAAAAAGGGTTGGCTTTGTAGATGTGATACATCCAGCATGAAAAAGGGCTGGCTCTGTAGATATGATACATCCAGCATGAAAAAGGGTTGTCTCTGTAGATGATGAAGACCTGCAGGTGGTAGGCCTACATCTAGTATGAAAAAGGACTGGATCTGTGGTGGTAAATCCTAGATCTGATCTAGGTCACATCCAGTATGAAAAAGGACTAGCACTGTGGTCGGGATTGCATCATCCCTAGACATGGATTTTTCTTAAATGAATCACGGACTGCATCGTCCCTAGACATGGACTTGTCTTAAAAGGATCAGGATTGATCATCCCGTAATTAGATCAGATACTGTAGATCGAGATGATCCAGATGCTGTAGATCGAGATGATCCAGATGCTGTAGATCGAGATGATCCAGATGTTGTAGATTGAGATGATCAGATGCTGTAGATCGAGATGATCCAGATGCTGTAGATCGAGATGATCTAGATGTTGTAGATCGAGATGATCCAGATACTGTAGATCAAGTTATGATGATCGTGTGATGACAATGCTGATGATCGTGTGATGACGATGCTGATGATTGTGTTATGATGATGTTGATGATCGTATGATGACGATGCTGATAATCGTGTGATGACGATGCTGATGATCGTATGATGACGATGATGATGATTGTGTGATGACGATGCTGATGATTGTGTGATGACGATGCCGATGATCATGAGGATCTAGTTGATCGTATGCTGCAGAAGATGAAGACTCAACGCTGATGATATTGATGTTCCAGCACTTTCCAGTAATTGGTTGAGTTACTGATGACAATGTATTGAAGAAATCTTCCGATGATTTATAGATGTATCATATATGATGTAGTCGATGACTCCTTTCTCCTGCAGATGTTGTTATAATATCCTTCTCGTTAAGGAGGAGTGTTGAATATTGTAACCTCTAAGAATATTATATTTGTACTTTATTATTCCGGAGATGTTTCATCCCTCCGAAGTGATCCTACTATATATCCGGAGATGTTTATTCCTCCGATGAATTGTGGTAACCAAGGTTATTAGACCCACCATGTGGGGGTCGGCCCCATAAGGGAAATAGTCAGTTGGGAAATTAGTATAAGTAGAGGAGAATGCTCCTCACTTATCACACACTTTCATAGCTCAGAAAGTAGCGCACTTTTGTTTGAGAGGTTTGCATAGGAGGTAGAGAAGGAGGTCAAGTCTTGGAGCACATCTTGTATTTTGGTTGATCATATTATTGAGGAAAGCTTTGTTGGGTTTTCTACCCCATGAGGGTTTCCCAGGGTAAAGTCTCTGTCTATCTTGTGATTATGTTTCTTTCGGTGATCTTGCTAGTCAAATTAGGTGATGGCCTGCCATGGTGGGGGTCCTATCATCAACTTTGGTAGCGAGTTCTTCAGCTGGCTGGAAGGCCAGTTACTCATGGTTGAGGACTACCCGTACGGCAGTACAGATTACAGAGAGTATCCTGACTTGGTGTTGCCCGAGGGTGTAGCATGGGGAGACATGGGTAAGAACAAAAACCTTTGTATTTTTCATTTTTGTATATTTCTAATTTTTTTTATGTAGTGCTGACAAGTATATAACATGTGTGTGCAGATGTGGGCCCCGTACGGCCCGTGGGAGCCTCTCTTCTGGCGAGGAGAGATAGAGGTGGGGAAGCAGTCGTGCCCCTAGGTGTTCATGCTACCATCGTGGAGATGGAGGAGGTGTACAAAAAATTGTCCCAGCTGATAGTGGATGTTCCTGAGCCAGCAGTGGATGACTTACCGAGACCTATGCAGAGGTTTGGGGTTGGAGCGTCGGTACGCTTCAACGCCTTACTCCGTAAGGTAGCGAGGACCATGGATAGATTCCTTACCCAGCAACACAGAGCTGTCCTTCGTGGGGGTGTATGGGCCAGGCGTCAAGCCTGATGATGTCATTATACTTGTACTGAGAGATTAGAGGCCTCAGATTTTGTACTACTGAAAGCTACGAGGCCTCAGATTTTTTACTACTGAAAGTTACGAGGCTTCAGATTTTTGTAGAAACTTACTAAAAGCCTTCGTGCTTCAAATTTTTCTACTATTTCTACTTTTGATGATATATATACATACATTCTCGGTGATTTATACATTATGTGTTTTTAAAATGATGACTGATGTGATCTTGTTCATATGCTTTTCTTTTATACAGTACATTATTTACATGTCGTGAATGCTTTTACATATTATGAGTATTACGTGTGTGCGATGTACCAATTCAGAATGAAGTTGGCCATCGAGTCAGCAACTGTGTTTAACTCTCGTGGAATTTGTAGGTATTGAATGGATTCAAATGACCTTTCCAGGAGACGTACTCGTCTGAAGAGACGGAGCAAGGTAGGATCACGGATATTGTAGACCCGGTTGAGGTGGGAAACCACTAATTGAGAATCCATGTGGATGACAATATGGTTCATACCCAAGGAAGTAGCATTGGTTAGGGTTCCAATTACCGCCTAATACTCTGCGGCATTGTTGGATGCAGATCCGAGGCAAATTCCTCCTAAGCTGATGAGATCGCCTGTTGGGGAATACAGTACCCAGGCCACCGAGGCAAGGTTACGGGTATGTCGGTTGGCATCGTCCACGAATCTATAGCATGTTTCCATCTGCACACGCAGACAGAACATGGTATAAGAAGCAAAAACAAGATCTAAAGACACTAAACAATAAACGTGTCACACCAGGCAAAAAACACAAAACATGCCATGTACAGTATATACAAGAAAATCTATGCATGACAGGTTCAGGCATAGTACCTTTTCAAGTAAATCCCATTACGGGGTTCACCCAAAGAGATTCCGCCATAGTCTTCAAGCTCGTAAGCTCCCTTTTCTAAAACACGTTTGACAACATAAGGTCCATGCCACATGGAGTCGAACTTTCCTGCTCCTAGTTTATCATGTTCTGGTCGTATGTGAGGACCAGGTCACCCTCGTTGAAGATACAAGGTTCAACGGACTTGTCATATTGAGATTTGATGCGTTTCTTGTGTGCTTCATTAGCAAGTGTTGGCTTGGTTTTGCAACCAAGTTTAGTGCTATGGGCACCTGCTAACTAGTAGCAGCAGTTTCAATATTAAGTAAAAACAATAAACTAAATCTAAATCTAAACTAAACTAGCATGTGCATATCATAATAAAAATTTTGAATTAAAAAACAAGAACAAGAAAATAGAGAAAATAAATTTGTATTGAAAATGGGGGCAAGCAAGTGCTTGCAATAGTAATACCTCCAAATGATGAAGATAGTTGAGAAGCTCCAAGGATGAGCAGCTCTAAACTCCAAAGGGTCCTTTCTCCAAGGTTGCTACAATGGCCAAAAGCTCAAGGGAGATTTTGGAAGCATGAGGATAGGAAGATGGATGGATGTGAAATGAGGAGCCCCTACCACCTTTTTATAGGTTTTGGTGGTGGGAAATACCATTGTGGTTTTGTGGAAACCAATGGTATTGACCAACATGGTTTAGGTACTTTTCCCTCCTTTTTCCTTTTTTGAATATTTTTATTATTTTTATTCCCTTTTTAATATTTTTGAGAATTTTGGACCCTTTTTGAGGGTTTTTTATGTTTTTTTAGGAAAAATAATCTTTTTGAGTGGGAAAAGGGGTGTATTAAGGTCTTTTGGTGACCTTTTGTTGGATTTAGAGGCTCAGATGGTGGAAAAAGTGGACAAATGGGTCATGTGAATAAGGGAATGAGCTAGTGAGCACTTTTTGGGTGTTAACAGATTGCCCCCTGATGTGTGAGGGCAGGAGCTCATTGTATGGCCGATAGACATCATAGTTCTTTTGTCTTTTTTCTGGGGTTTGGGGAGGAGAAGAGAACGTTTGGAGTCTGGATCCACGGACCTTGGAAGCTGCAAAAATAAACAAGTGTTACATGGCCTGAATATGAATGAGGAATAATCTCTGATAATGGACGAGGCGGGCATACTCATGCTCGTATCAAGACATATACGTAACAATTAGTCCCAAGAAGGGGGATCTAATACATAAAGAATCTACTGGTACATCATAATGGTCCAGAGGGGACATTATTTTGGGATATACTCATGATCATAACATGACTGATCTCAATAACTAATACACTGGAATAACTGTTGAACTGCTGAAACTGAAGGTGTCCAACATCTATAGGGGCTCAAAGACTGAGAGGCTCTCTGAGAAGTATTTGTAACTGCATACTCGAGGGAGTATGAAACTGGGGTACATCTGAATACTGTCGCCATGCGCAACCCGGATATCTATAGGAAAAGTGTAACTGGTTGTATCCATAGGTAGACTCTCAAGTGTGGAGGAGTCGAGAGGTATCCGGGGTCTTCGACTAATAACTGAGCGGACCAATACCCTGTGCGAGTCTCAACGATGCGATCAAGGTGTTGAAGTCGAGCATGTGAGAAACAACCATTTGGAGAGGCACTGAGGACTCTTCTCGAAATGATTCGTAGGCACTCATCATAAATGGTGATGAGTCCAAGACACAGGGACCTCTAGGTCTATCCTCTGGAATAAATTTGGTTGTCGTCGACAGAGGGAGACCAGCAACTAACAAGGCAATGATGTTTCATTGATAGGAGCGCGAGGTGTAGAACTGAAGTGTGGTAGTACTGATGGTAGGACTGACATACTTGGGGGATGGGAAGTAACTGGGGTTATATATGGGAAGACTCAAACTTCCTTTGTTCAGAGCATGATGACATGGTTGACCTGGCAGCGTAGGGAACTGACTTGTAGGTGTGGGTGTCATTTCTTTTCAGGACTGAAGGGTATGTATTGACTTTGGGGGGGGGTCAAGCTGATGGGTGCTGTCGAGGGATTCTCAGGGTGACATTTGCAGAATACTCTGAACAAAGGTGACCAAAATGGGGAAGCTGCCCTATGAGTATACGTGATCTGTTGTGGCACCGAGAAGCACCATTGGGTCCTTCTTCATAGTTTTAATGAGCTCCAAGAAGGAATAAAAGTGTGCTCTGAAATGGTACTGTCCTGTGGATTTGTGAGCCCAGGACTGTTCGTGCTCATTGGTGCTTTCATTTTTAAGGAGTCTGAAAATGATAAGAAGACTCTGCAGTGGTTATGATTATTGTCCTGTTGGTTTTACGAGCCTAGGATGGTGATTGCTCGTGGTCGCTTTCATGTTTAGAGAGTCTGAAAGCGGTAAGGGGACTCCATTGGTGTTCTTTTTTGTAAGTTAGTCTCCAAGGCCCGAAAAAGCATAAAATGATGCAAATGGAGAACTCTTCTAGCCGATGTGACTAGAGTATTCCTTTTTCGTAATTAGTCTACAAGATCTAGAAAACGGGTATACTTATACCAGATAGACGCCCTTTCAGATACGTTTAACGAGCATGAAAGGAAGCAAGGTTGCTCGACAATCTTTTCATTGTTTTAGGAGTCAGAAAAGAGCTTAACAGAAACTCCCTAAGTGCCTTTTTCGTAAAAGGGATTGCTCGGCCCGAAAAATGGATAAAATCATACCGAACAACAAGGGATTGATGTGAGTGAGAAAAGGTCTCAAGCGTCATCATGTGTGCGGGATACTGGATCCGGTGACATAAAGATTGTCAACAAGGGGCAACAGCCATTGTGGCACGCAAACCGACGTGATGGGTGACATTTTTAAAGAATGTCTGAAAAATATGGAGGTGAGAGCGAGAAATGATCTCAAGCGTCATCACGAGCGCGGAAAACTGAATCCGACGATATAAGGTATGTGAAAAATGGATTACGACGGATGTGGCACGTAAACCGAGGCGACAAGGGGGCATGGAAAAATGCCCAAAAAATCTGGGCGTGAGAGCGAGAAATGATCTCTAGCATCGTCACGAGCGCGGAAAACGGAATCCGGCGATAGAAGACTTGTCCAAAACGGATGAGGGCCGATGTGGCACGCAAACCGAGGTGACGAGGGGGCATGGGAAAAATGCCCAAAAAATCTGGACGTGAGAGCGAGAAATGATCTGCAACATCATCACGAGCGCGGAAAACTGAATCCGACGATATAAGGTTCATCAAAAATGGACACCGGTCGATGTGGCACGCAGACCGAGGCGACGAGGGGGGGCATGGAAAAATGCCTGAAAAATCTAGGCGTGAGAGCGAGAAATGATCTCAAGCATCATCACGAGCACGGAGAACTGAATCCGGCAATATAAGACTCGTCAAAAATGGACGCCGACCGATGTGGCACGCAAACCGAGGCGACAAGGGGGGGCATGGAAAAATGCCCGAAAGATCTGGGCGTGAGAGCGAGAAATGATCTCAAGCATCATCACAAGCGCGGAAAACTGAATCCAGCAATATAAGACTCGTCAAAAATGGACGCCGGTTGATGTGGCACGCAAACCGAGGCGACGAGGGGGGGCATGGAAAAATGCCCAAAAAATCTGGACGTGAGAGCGAGAAATGATCTCAAGCATCATCACGAGGGCGGAAAACTGAATCCGGCAATATAAGACTCGTCAAAAACGGACGCCGATCGATGTGGCACGCAAATCGAGGCAACAAGGGGGGCATGGAAAAATGCCCGAAAAATCTGGGCGTGAGAGCGAGAAATGATCTCAAGCATCATCACGAGCGTGGAAAACTGAATCCGGCAATATAAGACTCGTCAAAAATGGACAACGGTCGATGTGGCACGCAAACCGAGGCGACGAGGGGGTCCAAAAAATGGTCAAAAAATGGACCTGATGAAAACAGGAAAAGGAAAGATCTATCATGAATTTCTCGGTGTGCTGATTCCAATGGTACCAACAGTTTGAGAAACGGGCGTCGTAAGAGACCAGAATGGCTGTTTGAAAAATGGTGGAATTTCTATAAATAGGGTGTGGGGCCCATATGACGTGTCATTGTTACGTGCGAGTTTGGCAGAGCAGTCAGAGCTCTTTCTCGATTTCTGGGAGATTTGACCGTTGGTTTTCGATTCTGCGAGTTTCAGGTAACTCTATTTGCCTTAGCCTTGTCAATTATGTCTTTTTTGTTTGGCGGCGGGCCCCCGAAGGCCGTGAAATTCCACGTTGACCTTCCAACGTGGAATATCGCGGGTTTCGGGTCTCTTCCCGCGATGAACCGCGCGGGTTTTAGGCTGACAGTCGCGATGTTCATCGCGACTATGAGGTTGGAACCCGCGATGTTCATCGTGAGTTCATGGGAGATAGTCGCGATGTTCATCGCGACTGTCTAGCCAATACCCGCGATGATCATCGCGGGTTTTTGTATGGAAGCCGCAATGATCATCGCGGCTTTTGATGGAAAAGCCGCGATGTTGTATTTTGAAAATTTTGCCCGGGTGCTAAAAATTTCTTTGTTTTTTGGCAGGATGTTGAGGAGACCATTGACTTCATGGCGAGAGCGGGAGATAGATGATGATCTGATGGAGAGGATTCAAACTGATCCGGGGGTCCGGCAGACTCTAGCGGTGAGACTTCTGAAGTTCGCTCAGATCCCACCAATGCGTTCAGTGAGACGGCTCCTGAACAAGTTGGTGATTTGGTGGGTGCCGGCAGAGGGTGCTTTTATGATTGGGGGATAGAGGTTGGAGATCACCCTCACAGACGTATATTTCCTCACTGGGTTGCCTCGTTTAGGGGAGGTGGGAGATCTTCTGCCGAGGATCCCGCCGGGTGTTGATATGGAGGATTTGCTGCAGAGCTTTTGTGTTGATGGGGCCATTCTGCAGAACAGCGCTTTGAGTCTGCGATCACTACGGGAGTGGGACATGAGGGCTGTTGGGGCATGTGTGCTGCAAGTGCTGGGTGCTGCGGCGCCACATCGTTTGTCAGGGGGACAAATGATGATGGTGGACTCTGTGCTTCGGGGGACCTATTATGCATGGGCTTAGATGTTTCTAGCTGGTGTCCGGAGAGATCTGGACAAGTGCTGTCGAGAGGGAGGAGAGTTTTGTTATGCCTCCTTTCTATGTTGTTTTTTCTTCGAGCGGGTGCCAACCTTGCGACCACAGGTGCCCATTCGTGATGGTCTGGTGAGCGAGCCGCGCATGGTGCGATGGGGGCATATGATGCCTCATGGCGGTGGTGGTGTCCGCGGGTTTTTTACGGAGGAGGTATATGAGCAGTGGGAGCAGATGCCCCTGGTGATTGAGGATTACCCATATGCTGGCATGGACTACCGAGGCGACCCAGAGATGCCTCGAGCCCAGGGACAGGCCTGGGGTTTAGACAGTATGTTTTGTGGTTTTCTTTCTACTATATCATGTGATTTGTTTATGATTATAGTTAGATATGTAGATGATGGTTTACTTGCATTGTGCAGATGTTGGTCCTGTACCACCGGCGGACTACGTTGCTCGTCGGGGGCGGGCGATGGTGGTTGCTCAACCTCCTGCAGCGGTACCACCTCCACGTGGTGGAGGATTTGCGGCTCGTGGGCAAGGGGTTGGCCCTCGAGATGATGCCATAGAGGGTGTCAGACAAACATTTAACATGATTCTAGCTGGACTCCCTGAGGATGGCTGGAGAGACTTGGACCGGGACATCGTGGAGCGTTGCTTCAGTGCGCCGCGTGAGTGGCGGTCGCTCTTGTTGAGGACAACGGTTTTTGTAGTAGAGCACAGGGATGGTGCTCGGGATGACCCGGCAGGGCCGGCTGAGAGGAGGATCCGTCTACGGGATGATCCAGCGGGGCCAACAGAGCGGAGAGTTCGGGCTCGCCATGATCCGGCGGGGCCCGCGGAGGAGGCGCCAGAGGAGCCCAGGGACCCTGATGACTAAATGATATGTATTTGCCCCCAAATGTTGATGAGCATATGGGGAAGCACTTTTTTGTACGGCTGATGTATTATTTGTATATTGGGTGCTGAGGGCACCAATGACATGTTGACTATCATGGTTTATATATATATATGTATATATATGTTTGGATTTATGGTCGTGGATGCACGTGGATGCACTTGTTGTCTTTATGTTTGCCCGTGGAGGCATGTTATGCACGTGGATGCAACATTTTGATTTTTTGTATATGCCCATGGAGGCACATGTTATGCACGTGGATGCACACTTTGATTTTTTGTATATGTCCGTGGATGCACATTTTGTTTTGGTATAATGCGATTAGTGTGCCAGTCTAGAATGTTGTTGGCCATATGGTCTGCTACACTATTGAGGTTTCTTGGGACATGTGTGAATGAAATGGATTCAAATTGTCTAACCATTTGTTTAGTGCGCAGGAATTTTCTGAAAAGACAGGGATCGCGTACCTGGTAATCATTGTTGAGTTGGGAAACAAGGAGTTGTGAGTCCAAGAAAACGTTAAGGTGACGTATGCTCATTTGGAGAGCTGCGGCCAGGAGACCGGTCACGGCATCATATTCAGCCTGGTTGTTGGTTGCGGCTCCTAAACACACTCCGTCGATGTGGATCAACTCATGTGAAGGGGAATATATTACCCAAGCTGCGGAGGCCAGATTGGGGGACCAACGGCTTGCACCATCGGCGAAACCGACGTAGCAGAGTGGAACATGTGTCTGAACGGGATCAATGGAAGGGGCCGACTGGATAGAGGGGTATCCAGTGGAGATCATATAAATGGCGGGGTCAAGGCCAGGCATTTCGGTATCTGACCAAGTAAAGACATTAGTGAATTCTTGGAACAGTTTTTTGTATTCTCCAATCTCATGCTCACTGTGGGAGGCTCCTAGTGTAATGGTATGAAGGGCACCAGGTGGGTGAGAGATGTCGATGTGGATGACGGGAGAAATATTGGCCATATTTTTCGCAGAGGCATCAGAAGTAGGAATAGGATCCTTGAACCAGTCGAATTTAGTAAGAAGGAAATCTTTGGACTCAACCGCGGATTGGGTAGCGGTGGTGGATGAAGTCTCTTCCGGGAGGAAGTATGGACGATGGTGCATGTCTTCCCAGGGATAATCAAGGGCGGTAGGAGCCTCTAGAATCTCTTCATCATTGCGGGAGCTTTGAGTGGTCAAATCGAGTGATGAGGTAGTGGTAGTCGAAGAGATCATGTAGATGGTGTTAATCTCTCCGGATGAGGATGATGCGGGAGGGTAGATCTCCTCGATGAGGGGAGGAGATATTTCTAAGTCGACGTTATTCAACTCATACAACGCTGCTCTGTAATCCGGGATATCAGGATAGTGATGTGAGTAATGGCCGTAAACACCACATATGGCACAAGGGTGATTAGTGCACAGTGATTTATCACGAGGCTTGGGATTTGGGTCGAGTTTGACAACAGGGATGTTGGGGTCGTCGTCAAGCATTTGCATGTGTTCCTGTAATGCGGGTAATTGTGGACACTGATGAGTTGGATGGCCTAACTCATCACACAACGAGCATTTAGGAGGAGCAAGAAACACGGGGGGAGGTTTAACTGCTTTAGGAGGAGGTACGACAGTGTATGGTTGTGGGCCTCTGCCCCCAGTGGGTCTGATCAAGGGGGAGGGATTCGTACATGACGAAGGAGTCGTGATACCGGGAGGTGGTTGGGTAGAAGTGACAATGGGTTGCACCGGTTGCAGGATGACATTTGGTGTTGGCGGGGAAACGGGAGGCGAAATATACCACACGGGTAATCCCAATGTTAACTCGGGGAGACTGAGGGTAGCCATAACCGGAGCGCTTACTACTCCCGAAGGAGGGAATAGAAAGGAGATTGTGTGGATGGGTGTAACCCCAATGTGACTAGGGACCAATGGTGGTTTAGGTAACAAGGATGGCTGATTATTGGGCGTTTGTGTATTGTGGGAAATAGTACATAGGTTAGCGACGTGGGTCTCTGGTGACGGTGGTGGAATGGACTGGAATGTAAAAGTCATCGGCGCGTCGGAGTACAGTCCAGGTCCCACTGAGGAAACGAATGAGGTATTTGCACCACAAACAGGTTGTTCAACCATGGGGAGAACATTTTCAGGTGCAGCGGGGGCCTTGGGATCGTAATAGGTGAGTTGGTCGAACTTGACCACGCGTCCCTCATGGGGGACCTACATGGTACGAAAAACGAATGAGGCAACAACCCGCATGGCATACATGTAGCTGCGGCCAAGTAAAAGGTTACAGTCAAGTTGGGCATTGATGACCTCAATGTCAATGAGTACGATTTTACCAGCCAGCTGGACGGGGACATTAGGTAAGAGACCCTGGGGTTGAGCCGAACGGCCGTCGTAGGCTCGCAACGCAGTGGTGGACTGCTGGAGAGTAGGGGATCCCAACTTCTGCCAAACGAATGTGGACATGACACATGTAGAGTCCCCTTCATCGATAATGCACCGATGGATGACAAGATTTCGAACGGAAACAAAAACTTGGAATGCTAAACTGGAAGGCAGTCGTGGTTCGGACTGGTCTGAATCGAATGCGATCCGTTGTGAATCATTGGGGTCAATAGCACCAATGGCAGAGAGCAAAGTCTTGCGCTACGAAGGACAGTTCTTTAGGACTTCTAAAGCAGACATGGCTGCAGGAGATTGGGCTAAGTCATCTACAATGTTGTAATTGGACGCAGCGCGAGCATTGGGGTTATTATTGATGCGGCGAAGTGGGAAGCGAGGTGCTTTGGGAGCGCCATCAAGTGGAGCCAGAGGTATACGTAACGTTTGATCTGTGGGATTAACGTTAGTGTTTTTGTCGGCAGGAGGGGTTTCAGAGGTGGAGCCATATTGGTTCCAACGGGTTTGGAGGTTGGCATCGGCGGTTGACATCATCAACACGTGGTGAGTACCTGAATCGAACATGGGTTGATCAGGAGCGGCATAAGTGATCTGTTGTGGTGGCGCGTTGCCCTGAGGGGGAGCTAATGGCTGAGTGTTCACTAAACCTTGGTTTGGAAAGGGGTTTTGCAGCACCAAAGGTTGATGTTGAGGTGGTGGAGGGTTGGGTGGCGGCTGAGGAGCCACCTGCCCTTGACGATGGGCATCGTCAATCCACAGTTGCCGAGCTCGCTCCAAATGTGGGAAAGCATGCGTGTAATTACCATAAACCCCGCAAATAGAACAAGGATGGTTTGTTCTGAGGTTATTGTTTTTAGGCTGCCCGGGATTACGACCCAGATTCCGATTGGGGGGAGCAGCATTGTTATTTTGCGGAGGATTGGGAGGTGGAGGACCTTGTTGTTGTTGTTGGTTGTTACCGTGGTTACGTCCTCTCCCACGGTTCTGTTGCCCAGCCTGGTTGCACTGGTTGTTTTGGTGCTGGGGCTGGTTTTGCTGTGTGTACACTTGCCCTTGAGCAGTAGGAGGATTTTGGTTCGCCGCAGGTGCAGGAGCAGGTTGTGGGGGATAATAAGCTGGTGGGGCTGGAGGTGGACCAGTTACCTGATGGGGTTGTTGGTAACCCTGAGCTATTGGAGGTGTTGGGTTAGCTGTCGCAGCTAGTTGTGGGTAGTACACTGGTTGAGGTGCGGCTGGGGGGGCATATGCGGGTGGTGCATGACCAAAGCACTGAGGTGGACATGAAGGTCCGTGGGTATGGTGGTGATGTGACATGGGAGCATATGAATTGGTTGCTCTAGATTGAGATATAGCATGCGAAAGGTCGGGACCATGGCTAGGATGTGCAATGGAAAAGGGTTGGGGATGCGGGGTAATATGACCAATGATGCCATCTGCGGCATGGGATGCCCCCGGTGCATCGTGTTGGGATGAATCAGCTCGAGGGGCGTCCGGTATAATGGTATATAGATAACCCGACTGGGCGTAAATGAAGTCAAACTCTTGGGCTTTGAGGATGGCCTCTGCTTCAGACTGGAGTCGTTCGGATGCCACATCCTTCGCAATGAGAGGGAGGAGGGATTTTAGGAACCAATCTAAGAAGATGCAGTCATCTAACTTGATTTTGCAGAGGCTTCGGCGTCGACGCCACTCATGAATGTGGTCAGTGATGTGGGTGGTCGTGTTCTGTCTGCAAGACAGTAGGATCTCGACGCCTGCATCACAGCGGACAGGTAACTGAAAGAACTGCAGGAAGGTCGAGGCAAGGGAGGTAAAGGTGGCATGGGTCCCATGGGGCTGCTCGATATACCACTTAGCTGCAGAGCCAGTGAAGGTGCGTTGTAACAGACGAAGGCGGACAGAGTCGTCCACTACGGAGTTGGAGGAACACCATAGATGGAAGGACATGATATGGTTCTGGGGGTCCTCACCTGCCTTGCCCTCAAACTTAGGGATGTCAGAGGGGAGTTTGGTGGGCATGTGAGGCCACGCAGGATCGTGTCTGATAGGATCATTGGTGAGCCTGGCTAAGTCTAGTAAGTTCAGACTCGCCATGTAAGGTAAGGTAGCAGATGTATGTGGCGTAGTGACGGGGACATGACTAGTCATGGTGGTATGGTGTAGGGGTCCAGTAGCGCCTAAAGGTGTGCTAGGTATTGACGGTATGTGTCCTCCAATAGCTGTGGTCTGGTATGGGCCAGCGTTACCGAGTGCAACATGGGTTACACTGGGGTTAGGAATAGTAGTGGTGATTCCTGGAATCTGGGTTGTAGTAATCAGAGGGGGTGTGACCCCTATGTTGGGCATACCCATAACAGGTGGTGGCCCTGTGTTGGGAATTCCTATAACAGGAGGTGGCCCTGTGTTGGGCACTCCTAAAGGTGGAGTGTCTGCCATATTAGGCATACCTAGGGGGGTGGTGGTTTCCATGGATGGCACCACAGTAGAAGGGTTGATGGACGTCTCTCCTATGGTGCTGGTAAAAAGTGGGTCGAATGGTATTCCAGCCATAAGGTTGGTTGGGAATAACTCTGTGGGGTTTTCGGATTCTGCCTCAAAATCAGATGTGAAGTGAGGCATGTCAGAATCGGATGACTGTATGGTTGACCGACGATGTGTCGAGTCAAGGGATAAGGCTCTACGTCGGTGACGTGGAGAGCCAAGTAGACTGAACTCTGGGAGTTCACCCTGAAGACGACGAGAGCGTCTAAAATTCTCAGTGGTGAGAAATAAGTTTTGTGTAAAAATTGTCTGTGTAAAATGGTAATGTATAAAAAACTCAAAACCCTAATGCAACCAAGGGTGCAAGAAGGGGAGTGAAAATGAAGGCTCTCAGGCCAAAAAATCAACCTCAAAAAGGCACTTATTATAGCAGTTGTGCTATAATAAGTGGAGGAATGCAAAAAATGGTCAGAATACCAACATGCAAACAGCTTCTAGAAAAAAGAGGTGTAACTATACCAAAGGTGGATTGTATCATGCAAACACCTAACTAAAAGTATTGTGAATCAACAAACGATATTCTCTGCAAGGTGATGAAATCCAACTCAGAAAATATGAGTGTTGAATCAACGGCTAGATATCCCCCTACCGGTAGGGACACCGGGTAATCAATCCTAAAGAATGGAAACTAGGATACTCCGTTCATGACACGTCGAGAAAAGGTAAATCTGTCATTTGGTCCTTTTACCGCAATACCCCCATACAAGGATATCCCGAGAACTGCGAATGGTAGCCCTTCGGTTACTGAATGGATTTCGGTATTCCACTCAGGCTTCCGGAACCATCCTCGCGACTTCAACCCTCCTAGGGGAGAGGCCTTCCCATAAACCGGTTATGACCGTGCCAAAAAATACTAGGAGATTTTGGATCCCTAATGAACAACTTCTATGTCTCAAATGTAATAACTGAGGGGTGTTATTGGAACACCTATCCCCCCAGTTCTACCTAGCTACAAAGTTCTTTTAAGTGTTCCCCAAGTGGGGTTAAAAGTTGGTTTGAAGTTAGGGTAAATTTTAAGGCTCAGTTTAAATTATGTGTTTGAGTGGGTGCACGTGTGGTATTTTAAACTGAAATTGAAAAAAGTAAATGCTTTGTAGAAAATATTCAAAAAACAAAGGATCTTTTGAAATAAAAAAACAAATATTATGACTTTTTTCAATAAATGGAAATTAAATGCTTTGCAAAAATTATTCAAAAAAGAAAGGATCTTTTGAAATAGAAAAGCAAATAATATGACTTCTTTAAGAACTAAATGGATTTATTTTTCAAAAAATTGCTAAGGGCAAAATATTAAAGAAGTAAACAGCAAAATTTTTTAATCTAGATAAAATGCAAATCAATCCTTCTTTTACTTTCTGAAATTTTTAAAAAGACTTTTTTAAATGTGCACTCTAAATAGTAAAAAGATTAAATGGCTGTAATAATGCAAATTTTTTGATACTGTAAAATAGCTAAGTGGGCAGAAAATACAGTAAAAAATTAATTTTTTAAACGGATTGGCCGAATGGAAAAAATGGCATCACGGGTTTTGACAGAACAGCCGCGATGGACCGCGCGGGTTTCTTTCGCACAGTCGCGATGGGAAGCGCGGGTTTCGGCCGCAAAGCCGCGATGGACCGCGCGGGATTTCAGCACACAGTCGCGATGTGCAGCGCGGAAAATGTCCGCGAAGCCGCGATGTGCAGCGCGCAAATAGGCCGCGAAGCCGCGGGGAACCGCGGGGAAAAAAGCCGCGCAGTCGCGATGAGCCACGTGACTGTCAGGAAAAAAGCCGCGAGGCGAAAGCCGTATGCCGATGCCGAAAAACGAACCCGAAAATTGAGAATTTTGGGCTGTTAATGGCAATGAAATGGGCCAAGATCTAGAACAGCAATGGATCTTCTGTCTAGGGTGGCAGATCTATGAATTAAACTAACTAATACAATCAAAAACTAAGATCTAAAGCAAAAGTGAGATCTAAAGATTCGAAAGCAGCAGAGTCGCCAAAAACTGTTGGCTTTGTTTGCAACCAAGGTTAGTGCTATGGGCACCTGCTAACTAGTAGCAGCAGTTTCAATATTAAGTAAAAACAATAAACTAAATCTAAATCTAAACTAAACTAGCATGTGCATATCATAATAAAAATTTTGAATTAAAAAACAAGAACAAGAAAATAGAGAAAATAAATTTGTATTGAAAATGGGGGCAAGCAAGTGCTTGCAATAGTAATACCTCCAAATGATGAAGATAGTTGAGAAGCTCCAAGGATGAGCAGCTCTAAACTCCAAAGGGTCCTTTCTCCAAGGTTGCTACAATGGCCAAAAGCTCAAGGGAGATTTTGGCAGCATGAGGATAGCAAGATGGATGGATGTGAAATGAGGAGCCCCTACCACCTTTTTATAGGTTTTGGTGGTGGGGAATACCATTGTGGTTTTGTGGAAACCAATGGTATTGACCAACATGGTTTAGGTACTTTTCCCTCCTTTTTCTTTTTTTGAATATTTTTATTATTTTTATTCCCTTTTTAATATTTTTGGGAATTTTGGACCCTTTTTGAGGGTTTTTTATGCTTTTTTAGGAAAAATAATCTTTTTGAGTGGGAAAAGGGGTGTATTAAGGTCTTTTGGTGACCTTTTGTTGGCTTCAGAGGCTCAGATGGTGGAAAAAGTGGACAAATGGGTCATGTGAATAAGGGAATGAGCTAGTGAGCACTTTTTGGGTGTTAACAGCAAGGGCAGCATCTCGACGGGACTCGTCAAGTTTTGCTAAGTACAGAAAACGTTCTTCCTCGGCAGTAGTGTTAGGAAGAAGTTCAATAGCGAGTTGTAGAGATGGAATTTCGCACTCTATAGGAAGGATAGCCTCCAATACATACAACAATTGGAAAGGAGTAAAACCTATGGCAGTTTTAACGGAAGTTCTGTAGGCCCATAATGTTGAAAAGAGCATGTTATGCCAGTTGGACTTATGCGTACCTACCATTCTTTGGACCATAGTTTTCAAGACCTTGTTAATGGCCTCAACTTGTCCATTGGACTGCAGGTAGTAGGGTGTTGATTTTTCATGGCGAAAACCCAATCTATCACTCAGTTCATCAACCATATGGTTCTGAAAGTGAGAACCATGGTCGGTCACTATCGCCTATAGAACTCCAAACCGTGCTATTACATGATTGAACATGAAGAGTGCGGTGGTTTTTCCGTCATTTTGGTATGTAGGCATTGCCTCGGCCCACTTTGTAAAGTAATCCACAGCTACTATGATGTAACTATTCCCCCCGGCCGAGGTAGGCTTACAGTGCATAAAATCAATGCCCCATTTTGAGAAGGGGCCCATGGAAATAATCGGGTGTAACGGGGTGGGATGGGCGCGCTTCTTTGTATGGAAGTGTTGACATGGAGGACATATTTTTACGGCCTCAATACAATATTTGAAGATAGTAGGCCAATAATATCCTGTGCGCAAAATATTCTGGGCTGTATCCATCCCAGAGAGGTGACCGCCACATGCCCCAGCGTGACAGTCATTCAGAAAGCATTCAGCCTCGTCGTGAGTTAGACAACGTCGAAGAATTGAATCGATGCCATGGCGGTACAAAGTATCGCTTATGATCAGATAATACTTCACATGGTGACGTATTCTATGATGGTCGTCGTGAGACAGTTGAGGATTGAAGTGTTGGGTTTGAAGATATAATGAAATATCTCCATACCATGGATTATTCATACTGATGAGAAACAATGATTCGTCCGGAAAAGAATCATTGTGCTCAACTTCTACATCAGTACAGGGAAGGTCACAGATAAGCTCAGCAAACACCAAAGACTTTTTAGACTTGGCTTTCTCAAAAAGAAGGTCGAATTCTTGTAGTATCACAATCCAGCATGAATACTTGCCCCCAAGAACCTGACGTGTCAGTACGTGGTACATGGGGTTCGATTCTGCGATGATGGTGGTGGTGCGGAGCAAGATATAGTGTCGAAACTTTTGGACGACGATGATCGCCGCGAAAGCAAGTTTTTCGGCATGCGAATATCTACTTTCAGTGTCAGTGAGACCCTTACTTGCATAGTATATTACATGTTCCTGGGCATTTTGATCCTCCTGTACCAAAACCATGGCGATAGTGGTAAAAGAAGCAGCGAGATATAAGATGTAATCTCGGAAATAGTTTGGCGGTTGGATGACGGGGGCATGCGTGATGGCATGTTTGATGCTGTCAAAATATTTTTGAGCTTGGTCATCCGAAATGAATGGGACGTCTTTCTTAAGCAGCTTCATATACCCCTGAGTCTTCTCCACGAAGTTACAAACAAAATGCCTTAAATAAGTCGCCTTCCCTTGGAGACTTTGAAATTCCATCATGTTTGTCGAAGGTGGTAAGTTGACAATGGCCTCCATCTTTAAGGGATCGATACGGATCCCATCCTTCGAGACAATAAACCCTAAGAGGCGTCGAGACTCTACGCAGAAGATACACTTATGAGGATTCAGACGGATATTGTACCATCTGCATCTGAGGAAAATGACCATCAGATGATCCATGTGGAACTCACGCTGCTTTGAATGAGCAGGGAGATCGTCCAGGTAAGGTTCCACAAAGTCCTTAATGTCGTGGAAGGCATACAACATGGCCCATTGGAACGTGGCGCCAGCGTTTTTAAGGCCAAGCGGGAGTTTGCGATATGCGAACATCCCCCAAGGACAGATGAAAGTCGTCTTATGTTGGTCGGCTGGGTTGATCTCAATCTGGTTGTAACTAGAAAATCCATCCATGAATGAAAAGATGACGCTCTCGACACAATTGTCGATGATCTGGTCGATGAACGGGGTTGGGTAGTTGTCCTTTGGACAAGCCTTGTTAAGGTCCTGTTACACCCAAAATCTACCCATCATGAGATTTAGTGTATACACCCTTGAAGATATCTTGACTGAGTAATTAAACTGGGAGGATTTGTACCCAGTTGTACCAGGTTTTGAGAGGTCGTCGTAGGTTGCACTCATGCAACATGCGACGTCGCAGCTTGCTTCATTGCAGGGTGCGACGAAGTCAATTAATGGGAAAAAATAGCTTCTTCGAGGTTCTTCTTGAAACTTGCCGACTTGGGGCCTTAATCCTGACCTCTAAGGGAGTTGGTACTCGATTCCTAACACCTTGGGAGGATCCCCTATCTCTCTCCTACCATATCTCAACCTATCCTATCCATACCCTATCCACTTAGTCCTATAAGAGAAGCTCTACCCCTCTCCAAAGGGAGGAAGTCTATGGTGTCTACATGCTAGTGAAACACTCTTGAGAAATCCCTACTCATCCTTGAGAGACTCAAGCTTCCTTGGGAGGAAATGGAAAATGGCTTTGTTGGAGAAGGGCTGCAGCGTTAAGCCTCGGTTGTAGTTCTATATCTCTGCTATGTACTTCCCTATTTTTACAGTATTACAAATGCTTTCCACCAATATTTTTTGTGTCTATAATGATATTAAGTAGTTTACCTGCTTAACTATTCACTTAGATCTCTTATTGTATAGATTCCCTTTACTTGTTTCTCTTGTTTCTTGTCTTGACAGGTCTTGCAGCTTGGATCTGACGACCGTGAGATGTGGAGCAACATTCAGGAGAAAGGATAGTGAAGTGAAAGGTAAGACATCTAGTACTCGATCCTTAAGTAGATCCAGGAAATGCATTCGTAGCCTGTCTTATTTTTTCTAGACTCGCATTGAGATAGGGATATCCAGCTCGCGTCCGCTCGAGTGGATTGTCCAATAAAAATGTCCCGACAATCGACACAGACGCGAATGGTACCCTGCTTTTTGTTCACAGGGATGATGTTTGAGACCCAATCCGTCAACGGGATAGGATAAATGAAGCCAACCTTTAAGAGCTTTTCAATCTCTGCCTTGATTGCTGCAGTCTTCCGAGGGTATATCGATCGCAATTTTTTACGTACAGGTTTGATGTTGGGATAGGTTTTTATTTCGTGAGAAACAATCGCGAGGTCTATCCCAGGAATCTCCTCATAGGACCAAGAGAACACATCTCGAAATTGCTTGAATAAGGCCGTACCGCTAGCTATTTCTTCAGGGGAACACTTCTGGCCTATGCGAATGTGTTCCACTACACCAGGTTTTACCGAAATGTCTCCTGGGGTGGTAGGCTCAATGTTGGCCAAGTTTCCCTCAGAGTCTAAAAGACATGTAAGTATGGTAGAATGAGGGAACGGGTAGATATTCGGTGAAAAGATGGCGGTAATGTTGTCCTCTATGTACTCCCAAGGCGGAAGAAAAGATGACCTATGGTGGAGGTCATCCCACGGACCATCAACATTCATGACTTCCATGATGGATTCGTCTGAATGAAAAGTCCAAAGTAAGAGATCAAGGAGAGATGATTCCCATTGTAGAGAACATGGTGGGGAGGCCAAAGTTAAGTGGTCCTCCGGTGCTGATTGGATAGCCTCGTAAATACGTTCAGCGGGTGAAAGAGGCATCGCGTCTCCAATCAGGTGTGTTGTGGCTTTGTCTGGAACAAGCCAAGTATCAGAGTAGTAAGATGAAATCTCTGCAGAGATCATGTTCACCGAGGCAACATGATTAGGGGGGTCCAAAGTGGGAAAAACGCCCATGAGAGATGAATCTTTCAAAAGTCCAACCCCTATACTCTCATACTGTTTTGACGTTTGTCCGATGGAAGGAACATAGTCACCAAGATGAGTAGTAGTGTCTGGTGTGCAAAAATCTAACTGGTCGACGGTAACAATTCGTCCTTGATGGGGGAATTGTACTACGCAGAAGACTCAAGAGGCTACCACTTGCATGGCATAAAACCAGTTGCGACCAAGCAAGATATTATAATCTATTGGGGCGAGACCACTTCCACATTGACGGTCACGGTTTTTCCGCCTAACTCGACTACGAGAGCTTGTAAGAGCCCATGAGGTTGAAATCCATGGCCGTCGAATGCTTTCAACGTGGTAGGAGAACGATTCAATTCGGGAGAGCCGATGGCTCTCCAACAGGCCATTGACGTGACAGAAGTAGAGGCACCTTCGTCCAAGAGAGTACGATGGACAATTTTCCCAGCAATTTTTGCAGCTACTTGGAATGCAAGCTGATGGGAAAGCCTCGGCTTGAAGTAGTCAAGTCGGAACATGATGGTATTCGAAGAATCGGGGTCAACCGCACCTATTGCTGCAAGGAGATTTTTGCGTCGATTAGGACAATTCTGCAAGACTTCCAGCGTGGACATGGCGCAAGGGGCTTGTGCCAAGTCTTCTACGATATTGTAGTTCTGTGCTGCCCAAGCATTAGGATTGAAAACAACTTTTCTAATCGTGTTCTTGGGCGGTCGCAATATCGAATCTAAGGAAGACTTCTCAATGGTGAGAGAAGTTAACGGTACAATGACATCAGGTATAGAGTTGGAATATTTTTCAGTATTACTTCCAACAGGTTCTTTCGAAGAGACCGGGTCATATGATCGCAAGCGAGTGTTCAAATTGATCGTCTCGTTAAGTACCATGAGAACATGCGCGGTATTGGATGGTTCTCCCTGGGCTAAGGGAGTTTGAGAAATCATCTGCTGGTTTTGAGCGGGAAACGGGTCGTTGAGGACCACGAGAGTGGGTTTACCCCTAAGAAACTTTTGGACTTCATCTCTATGGGGACACTCTTTGGAGAAGTGATCATCTCCACATAGTAAACAAGGATACTTTAGCTTTTGCTTCTGTTTGGTGTCTTCAGGAGCGCTCTTTTGTTCTTGCTGGGCAGAATATTTCTTATGTTTCCCCTTGTTTTTCTTCTTATTACCGGACTTCTGAGGTGAAGCTGATGAGACAGAATTCACTTCTTCAGTAGCAGCAGGAGCGGATGACTTGGTGGTGCTGATACCATCCTGCGTTGGTGATGGGGACGAACACTAGGGGTGTGAAGAACCAACAGTTTGATGAGGAGGCTAGGTATGAAGGGATCCAATGATGCCATCGGCTTGGGGTCCCTTGAGCAGTTTCACGGGGTCGTTAGCATCACGGGGTGTGTCGGGAAGAATATCAAACAATGTTCCAGATTGAGTATAAACTAAGTCTAGCACATGGCGCGCACGATGGCTTGTTCTTTAGTGACGGCACCTCCCATGGCAACATCTCATGCTATGACAGGAATGAGGGACTTCGTAAACCAGTCTGCTAGGAGTTGGTCTGGAATAGAAGCTTTAATGAGACGATGTCTCCTTCACCACTCATGAATATGATCAGAAATGTGAGTGGTGGTATTCTGACGGAGCGAGGTTAGAAGCTCGGTACCAGTTTCATACCGTATAGGCAGCTGGAAATGTGTCAAAAATTTCATGGCAAGAGAACCAAAATCAGGAAAAGAGTGGGGTGGTAGCTCGATATACCATTTGGAAGCCGAACTGGTGGGAGTCCTTTGAAACAATCTAAGACGGATCGAGTCGTCTATTAAGGAATTAGATGAACACCATAAATGGTATGTCATCACGTGGTTTTTAGGATCTTCACCCCGCTTACCATCAAATTTCGGGATATCAGATGGAAGTTTCACCGGAATAGGTGGCCAATTAGTCCCATGGTAAATGGGATCGTTGGTTAAACGAGATAGGTTGGGTAGGTCCAAGGTAGCCAAAAAGGGTAGTTGTGAATTAGGTTGCACGTATTGATAGTACAGATAAGGCCTATAAGGACCAGTATGACCGTAGGGTGTACCAGGGGGAAACTGGTTGTAGGGGGGTGTGTCGTCCGGAGCGTAAGGGGATCCGCCACCATAAGGTGGTCCATTCCAATAAGGTGGGGGTCCACCTCAACCACCGGGAGGAGGTAGAGGTCCACCTCCACCGCCGAGAGGAGGTGGGGGTCCATAACCATAATACAATGGCTCGCCACCGCCTCCTCCTGGAGGGGGTGGCGGACCACCTCCACCACCAGAAGGATGGAGGCCCTTGCCACCTCCGCCACCGGAAGGATGGGGGTCTCCACCACCACTACCGCCACCATGATAATTAGATTCACCACCGCCTCTGCCTGGAGGGGGTGGTGGACCACCTCCACCACCTGAAGGGAAATGTCCTCCTCCACCATAATAGGGTGGTCCTCCGTCGCCTCTGCCTGGGGGGGGCAATGGACCATTCCCGCCATCGGAAGAGTGGGGGTCGTCGTTGGTCAAATGAGTTGGACCTCCACCAGAAGGGAGAGGTCCGCCCCCTCCTAAGTTAGGTGGGGGCTTGTCGCCTCCAACAGGAGGTGGGGGGGACTGATCGGGGGTGGTGGCACTTGAGGGATAGTTGGTTTGGGTCCATACTGTAAAACGGGCTGTTGTCCCCATAGAGTGTAGGGATTTCCAGGATAGGGTATCCCATATGGTGCGTTTCCAAAATTAGATTGGCCCGGCACAGGGCTAAAGGAACCTGGATACGCTTGACTCCATGAGGGTTGAGTTACATTGGATGGGCCCCCACCATGAGATAATCCATTGGTGGATGGTCTAGTGGGTTGTGGAGGTCCAACGGGAGGTCCGTTGGGGATTCCACCACCTACGTTCTTGTTAGAAAATGGGGGTTTCCCCCAGCCACAATAGGCTGACTACTATTCAAATATTGAACCAACATAGGTTGTTGATTAGCTACCATAGTAACAACATTACCAATGAGATAGTCCGGGGGAATGGAGTATCCTCCCCTTGAATTTTGAGGTGGGGGAGGAGCTGGTAAAGTAATTATGGTAGTAACGGGTGTGTTGGACTGTTGTTGTTCAACCGGTTGAGTAGTGGGAAGTATCGAACTGGTCTCTTGCCTAGGAGATACCTGTGCAGGGATGGATGGTTGACCAGTTTCAGCGGTGGTCGCGCGCTGTGTGGACAATTCCGGGGACTCGAAAGATAAAAAGAGACCTGGGATTGATTGATAAGGGGGTAACGATGGGTCTTCAACCCTTTGTTGGAGACTTGAATTTTGACACCTTTTAGCCATAGACCGAAAGGGAGCCAATTGGTTGCGGAAATAGGCTAAAGGTTCATCCAAAGAAGTCTCATTAGGTGGGGGTGCAATGGAAAAATGGGCCACTAGGTGACCGGTAGAAGATGTCCAATAAGCTGCTGAAGGACCAACAGCTGCTACGGGGTCATCCTGGGGTTGATTTATCCATTCCAACGATCCAGGTTCTCTCGGCATAACAGGAGAGAGGTCTTGTGAAGTGGTAATTTGTGCTTCTTCATTCTGCGGGGGATGAGAGGCAGGGGAATCCGAAGGAGTATGTGGAAACAAATGTCCTCCAATATTCAAAGCAGGGTTTTCCACTTCTTATGACCCGACCCTGGCATGAGGATCCATCCTCACCCTCGAAATTACCTCCTGATTAAGGGGATATTTGGGTGGTAAGTTTTGGATTCTGCGAGACCTTCTCCAAGGAAAGTCAGCCAGAGTGACTGAAACAAAAAGTTTCTCCTAAGGGTATTCTACAAAAGAAAAGCAGTCCAGAAAAACCTACTCAAACTAAGGAAACAAGCAGACTTATGTGACAGAGTGGATTCAAAGTTTGGAACCTCGCGGGATTATCAAGGCATCGCAAACCGCTATATACTATAGGGTCCAACAATATGACGCGACAAGGAGGATTGGGACCGTCCCCTTTCCTGCATACCCGATTACCTGGATAGTACGTGCGTGATAATCTCCTCGAGTGTTGTTCTCGGTGTATTGCTTTGCCAAGACGGCCAAATGGTTAACTCAGTTGGTTTCAAGAATCCTATTGGTGTCTCCCGATATATGCAAGGTACGTGGAAGCTCAAATCCATAGTGGTGTTGTCTAATGCACAACCGTTCGGAAAGAGACCTTCCAATATACTACTGAGTACGTGATACACCCTTCAATATACACCAAGTACAGATTATGGTACTTGGTGGGTACGTGAAGGAGCTCTATATACCGATAAGTACGTGGAAGACTACAATACCCTCGGGATACAGTGCTGGAAAATAACGACAACTGACACGCTTAACGATGTCGAAACATGTCTCTAACTTACACACAAGTTTTTAAATATTTTACCCTAGTTCTACCGTTAATTTTATCTTGGACGGTTAGGTGAATGCATGAAGTGAGTACATAATTGGAAACATAATGCAAGCCCTAGCTACATGCTAAAAGTATGCTTTTCTTTCGATGAATGCTACCTATGGGAAGGAGAAATCTTCTTTTTCTTTCCAATAACTTTGCCAAAGCAATGCAATGCAACACAATCCCAACTCTACGAAAAATGATACTGAAACATTCTTTTCCTTTTTCAACGAAACACAAAAATCACAACACTACTAATCCAAATCACAACATTTTTTCCTTTTCTTTTTCTTTTCAAAGTAAAATGGCACTAGGTAATGAAAAGAGAGGATTCTAAGATGGAGTATGCAAGCTTTTCAATTTCACTTTCAACGATCTAAAAGCGATAAGAATTAAAAACGCATCTATCTTTCCTTAGCATGGAACTAACTTTCCGACAACTGAAACATGCTTCGAGTCTTTCAAGAACATGAACGATTCACAATTCAAGAAAAACGCAACTGATCACACTTTCGTTCAATTTTTTGGAAAAATGCACGAGCAAAACATTCCAATGCATAAATTTTCTTCAACAATGCTCGAGAAATGGTGGGAAAGAAAGACTTTTAACTCTTCAATGGATGTATCAAGAGATTAGTTTGATAGCAACTGTGCTTTTAGATGTAAATGACTGAAAAGAAAACACTACTTGCAGTACTCAGTATGCTAAGAAAACTCAAGAAAAGACAAGCACTGAGTTAGACTGAAAGGCACACAAGACTCAAAATCAGACAGCAGCAAGCAAACCAAGCAAGCCAAGCTCAAAAAAGAATAATGTAAATGAGGTCTACGAGCGGATCTAATGTAGTAATCAGATCAGTTAATGGAGAGGAGGGAATGCAAGGGTGAGCGGATGAAGGTGGAGGAGACGGAAGTATCCACCACTACCGGTTCTCAGACTTGTCCAAGGCGGAACCCAAAACCAATCCAAACCAAGCCAAACACTCAACACACAAATCAAAGACGGGATCTCTGGCTAGATCTTGCAGCACAGAGGGATTTCATACAGCAAACCAAAGCTCAGATCAAAAGATGGAGATGGGATGCCTGCATGTCAAATTTGACAAATCAGTGCACCCTGTTTTTGTACACAGTGCAACGTCGCAGTTAACCAGTGCGGGAAGTGCGACGGTGTCGCAGTCTACCAATGAAAGGACTGCGATGAGTGAGCAACAGGAAAAGAACAGAGACCAGGAAAGACACAGTGTCGCTATGTTTTAACTAACCAGGTGCGACAGGAAAGATCTAAGTTCTGAAATGGATCAGATCTCCAAGCAATGAACCATGAAATGGTTTGGGAATGAATAGTATAAACTTAGAGGAAGTAGATCAGAGTCTTCGATGTGAAGATCTCATGGTGAATATCAACTCAAGAAGCAAATGACAAATTAAAGGTTTGTGTTAAGCAATCAACTGAAAATGACTCCCAGATTGACAACTATTGAGACAAAATAAACTGTATTCCCTAGTATGGTCGCCAGATTTGTTTGACGGACAATCCACTCAAGTGGACGCGAGCCAGATCTCTCTAGCTCAATGCGAGTCTAGAACAAATAAGACAGGATATGAATGCATTTCCTAGGTCTAATTAAGGATCAAGTACTAGATGTCTTACCTTTCACTTCGCAATCATTTCTCCTAAATGCTGCTCCACGTCTCACGGTCGTCAGATCCAAGCTGCAAGACCTGTCAAGACAAGAAACAGGAGAAACAAGTAAAGGGCATCTATACAATAAGAGATCTAAGTGAACAGTTAAGCAAGTAGACTACTCAATATCATTACACACATGAACAATATTGGTGGAAAGCATTTGTGTTACTGTAAAAATAGGGAAGTACATAACAAAGATATAGAACTACAACCAAGGCTTCACGCTGTAGCCCTTCTCCCACAAAGCCATTTTCCATTTCCTCCTAAGGAAGATTGAGTCTCTCAAGGATGAGTAGAGATCTCTCAAGAGTGATTTCACCAGCATGTAGACATCATAGCCTTCCTCCCTTTGGAGAGGTGTAGAACTTCTCTTATATAGGACTAAGTGGATAGGGTATGGATAGGATAGGTTGAGATATGGTAGGAGAGAGATAGGGTGTTAAATATTGTAACTTCAAAGAATATTATATTTGTACTTTATTATTCCGGAGATGATTCATTCCTCCGTGAAGATCTTATTGTATATCCGGAGATGTTTATTCCTCCGTCGGAATGTGGTAACTCGGGTTATTAGACTTCCCTAGTGGGGGTCGGCCCTAAATGTGTTATGTGGGTCAAAGGGTTATTAGACCACCCTAGAGGGGTCGGCCCAGTTAGTTGTAGTGGGTTATTTAACCTATTGGTTAAATACGAGCCTACGTGTACTTGTGTAAAATACATATCAAAGTAGTGTATAAATAGAGGAGGTGTGTTCCTCATTATACACACTCACTCATTCAAGGGAGGCGCACCTATTGGAGGAGAGGTCTGCTACAGTGGAGAAGGAGATCATGTCTTTGGTTTGCATCTTTGTATATTGCTGGTCATCTATATTGAGGAAGCTTTACTGGGTTTTCTACCCCATGAGGGTTTCCCAGGATAAATCTGTGTCTCTTGTGTTTATGCTATGCTTGTTGTTTCTTTAGTGATCCTGTATATGCTATTATTGTGAAATGGAATGTAATGCTGCTATTTTCTGTCTTAGCATATTGAATTTTAACATGGTATCAGAGCTAACCTGAAGGAAGACAAGGTATGGCACTAAAGACACTTGCTTTACTTACGACAATTTGAAGGTTAGGGTTTTACATAGAAAAAACCAGTCATCGTAGCACTTTCGCTATAAATCCGTTTTGGCGAAGTTTTCGGATCTGAAATTGTTACAGGACGAAGCTAAGATCTCCAGGTACCTTGTGTCCAAAGGACAACCTCTAATTCGTTGTACTTTGTGATTTATGATCTGTACAATATAGGGTTTCTGCCTCTTCCAGATCTGAGTCAAAATCAGGTGACCTTGGGAAAAAGGTCATAACTTGGGCTAGGAAGATCCAAATGAAATTTCGTGAAAAGTGACAGGTATTACACAGACTGTACTATCTCAGAAAACTTTTTCAGAGGCCGAAGTTGAACCAGTGACACGTGGCACGCCGTACAAGTTCGCTCTCCTGTATTATCCCATAAACAGGTCACGTTGCGACACTTGGCATAACTCTCTCTCAGAGAATCCAATTGAGGTCAGACCTGTCAGGATGGAAAGATAACAGGCCGAGCTATCTCAGAAAACTTTTTCAGAGGCCGAAGGTCAAACAGTGACACGTGGCAAGCCGTACAAGTTCGCTCTCCTGTATTTTCCCAAAACAGGTCACGTTGCGACATTTGGCATAACTCTCTCTCAGAACATCCAATTGAGGTCAGACCTGTCAGGATGGAAAGCTAACAGGTCAGGCTATCTCAGAAAACTTTTTCAGACCCTGTGGATCAAAAATTTCGGAGTTACACCAGAAACAATCAGGTACATATTTCTGTCAAAACAGAATTATTTTTTGGTACCTTCATTCATGGCTTCCGAAATTTAGGGCTTTGAAGAAAGTTGGAATTTTTGTAATCGGAGACCACGGCTGGATGCTACTCATCAAAATAGAAATTTAGAGACCAAGATCAGAATTTTTGGTTGGGCAGAAGGCCGGGCTTGATTAGACCCTAGTTCGGGACTTTGATCAGAAAAGTGGAAAATTAGGGCTTCTGTAAAAATAGGAATTTTTGAAATCTGTGACCACGGCTGGAAGCTCCTCAGAAAAATAGAAGCTTAGAGCTTTGGTTCAAACTTTTTGATGGGGCAAAAGAGTGGGCTTCATCAAACCCCAGTTCAGGGTCACGTCCAGTGAATCCGAAAGTTTCAAAGGCAAAATTGAGGAGTAAAACTTTGCAGTTTTCAAATTCTAAATATATCAGTTTGATCAGCTCATCAAGGCGCATATTTCTATCCTTTCGGAAGTCTGAAATTCAAAGTTTGAATTTTTGGGGTTTCTCTGACAAACCCATATCCAGCTCCAGGTCCAGTTCTTGCAAATCAAGTGGATAGGGTTAATCCTAGAAGAAGATAGATTGGTCACCTACATAAGTGAAGGAGTTCATGTTTCAGAGGGAGATGAGGCTAAGGCTTTACATAAGGAGATTACAAGCGATCTCGATAGGTATGACTCATCGAGGTATGTTTTGAGATTTGTTCATGATTAAGTTTATGGTATGTTTGTCTTCATGATTATTACAGTTAGTACAATCTTGATTTTAGATTTGTTGTATCACCTTAACAAAATTATGAATGCATGATAGAAGATATTCATTGGTTAGGGTGTTGACACTTATGATTGTACTAATGCATTATGGTGTTGTGTGAGGTTGAGGTTGTCTGCTAACAAGATACAGGTACATCACAAAAGACAAATCAGGCTTCATGACCATGAAAACATGAAGACAAAGACTCATCCATAATCTTTGTTCTACTTACGAGGTATGTTGTACATAACCAAGTAGGTATAATAATCCAGGTATGTTTCCCATGAATCTTACCTTGTGTTAGGATCCCTTATATAAGTATACTTGGAATGATTGGTTATGCTCATTCATAAAGTTAGTAACCAAGGGATTATGCATATTATATCTCTTATCAATGATACGCATGAGTAAAAGAAGACTTCCCTGAAATCTTGAATACTAATGTTTATTAACTATAATCATGACTATACGTTTTCAAGATTATTTAGTACTATAATGTTTTGATAGCATTTAGAATATACTAATGAGTGTATGTTTGTATATGAGATCATGAGGATGACTCTTGAGCATGCACAGTGGTACAGAATGAATAGAAGTTCAAAAGACATACAGAAGATCAAGCGGGAGGCAGCCACACAAACATAAAAGATAAGTATTTGAGTTGCTATTTGAAATAGTAATGATATTGCCTGCATGCATATTTGTATTCCTAGAATATATAATGCTGAGTGTAAACATTCATAGAGCATTGAACAGTATACAACTAATGTGCATATGCTTGGACAAACATTCCATTGTTGCTTGTCTAGAATGAAACCTCTTTGCTGACATGCTGAGAGTTGTGCACACTCTCGATAGTATGTTCTGGTAGAGATGGAAGGCATCTAGATAGCCACTGTATGCATACAGGATATGGGAAAGTGTTGTGCCAAAGTAATGGTCAAAATAGTTGCATCACTATGTAAATGATATCTGTATGCATAATGGGTTATCTTTTGATGATTATGAAGTATTACTAATCATGTACTTAATTTTGATTTGTAGGAAAGGTCATGAAGAATGATGGACACCGTACAAGTGGTGGATGTTCAAACAAGAAGATTTACAAATCAAACAAAATATAGAAGGCTCATGGCTAGAAGATTCTCTTAGAAAGGGGAAGAGAATCATGACAAGATGTTTGCTCCAAGTATGGTGTAATTAAAGAAGAGGTATGAATCAGGTTCTGTATAGGTACCTAGGATCGATAATAATTTAAGCTTAATGATCACCATGGGTGATGTGGATCTCAACCTTTGCTACAAGGTTGAATATGATACACATATGACATGGATGCAAGAAGGAACTCACCACAGAGTTCGAATGATACTGAGGCTCATATCAGTAGACCCATCTAACGAGAGATGGCACAGATAGATATGCAGAAGATCATTCAATACAGAAATGAAAAATGAAAGATCTCAATTTGATGCTTTACTTCCTAGGTCTGGAAGTATGGCAAGGCTCAGAAGGAATATTTATCAATCAGGGAAAGTATGATGAGAAATATGACTTGAGGTGTTGGAATGGCCACTCTTATGGATTCCAGCTTGAAGCCGTTAGGGGATAACTCATCAGAGTTAGTGGATATAACTCTGTACAGTCAAATTATTGGGTCTTTGATATATCTAACATATACTAGGTTAGATATATGCTCTGTTTTGAACACCTTGAGTTAGTATCTAGTGGAAACTAGATGTGTTTACCTGATAGTTGCAAAGTATGTGATGAGGCACATAAAGGACACGATAGAATTTGATCTATGCTATCTTGAAGATCATGACTTCAAATGGCTATTCAGATTCTGTTTGGGCAGGAAGTGTATCAGACAAGAAGAACACCTCGAGAGGATGTTATTGTCTGGGATTAGCCATGATCTCGTGGTTTAGCTGGAAGCAGTCTAGTGTGACTCTCAGCACAAGCGGAATATATGGCTGCTTGCTCTGCTAGTTGTGAAGAAGTTTGGCTTTAGGATTGTTTGACTTAGAGTTAGAACCAACTGAGATCCTATGTGATAATTAGAGTTGTATCAAGATGACATAGAATCTAGTGTTCCATGATAAGTCAAAGAACATAGGGAACTAACAAGATATGTCACAGAAATGAACTCTAAAAGTTTGAATTTGTAACAGGTTACCATTGTACTAACCAAGCCCCTACGTCAAGTGAAGAAGTTACCAACCAAACCTCTGTCTCGAGTGAAGTTTGAATACTTCCGAGACAAGCTTGGTGTAGTTCAAAAGGACCGTCCTCGAAAGGGGGAGTAGTATAGTCACTACTGATGAGATTGTCTCATCAAACAACAAGGTCGTTGATGAGGTAACCTGTTCTCTACACCCAGTTACTTAGAAATATTTAGATTTAGGACTCTTATACTTAGAATACTTAGCTTTACTTATACATGCTTTTGATGATAGATGTATTGGTAAGAATACATGCTAGATGTATACATGTTTTGGTGTGATGTATACATGTTTAGATGTATTAGTAAGAATACATGCTAGTTGTGATGTATACATGTTCTGATGTGATGTGTACATGTTTTGATTAGTGATGTATACATGTTTTGTTGTACACATGTTTTGATGTGATGTGTACATGTGTTGATTAAGTGATGTATACATGTTTTGATGTACACATGTCTTGATGTGATGTATACATGTTTTGATGTGATATATGATTGTACCTGTATGGATGAGAAAAGAGTTGAGGGGATTGGATCATCCCTGGACTTTCAGTCCTAAAGAGAGCCGTAGACGTAAGGTCTCCGAGAATGAAGTCCTTAGTGGACAGTTGAGGGGATTGGATCATCCCTGGACTTTCAGTCCTAAAGAGAGCCGTAGACGTGAGGTCTCCGAGAATGAAGTCCTTAGTGGACAGTTGAGGGGATTGGATCATCCCTGGACTTTCAGTCCTAAAGAGAACCGTAGACGTAAGGTCTCTGAGAATGAAGTCCTTAGTGGACAGTTGAGGGGATTGGATCATCCCTGGACTTTCAGCCCTAAAGAGAACCGTAGACGTAAGGTCTCCGAGAATGAAGTCCTTAGTGGACAGTTGAGGGGATTGGATCATCCCTGGACTTTCAGTCCTAAAGAGAACCGTAGACGTAAGGTCTCCGAGAATGAAGTCCTTAGTGGACAGTTGAGGGGATTGGATCATCCCTGGACTTTCAGTCCTAAAGAGAGCCGTAGACGAGAGGTCTCCGAGAATGAAGTCCTTGGTGGACTTGAGGGGATTGGATCATCCCTGGACTCTCAGTCCTAAAGAGAGCCGTAGACGTGAGGTCTCCGAGAATAGAAGATAGGACTGCATCGTCCCTGGACCTTAGTTCAAAATGTACGTGATGGGGATTGCATCATCCCGGAACTGATAGTTCAAAATGTACGTGATGGGGATTGCATCATCCCGGAACTGGTAGTTCAAAATGTACGTGATGGGGATTGCATCATCCCGGAACTGATAGTTCAAAATGTACGTGATGGGGATTGCATCATCCCGGAACTGGTAGTTCAAAATGTACATGATGGGGATTGCATCATCCCGGAACTGATAGTTCAAAATGTACGTGATGGGGATTGCATCATCCCGGAACTGATAGTTCAAAATGTACGTGATGGGGATTGCATCATCCCGGAACTGATAGTTCAAAATGTACGTGAAGGGGATTGTATCATCCCCGGACTTCGGTCCCTGAATTGATCCGTAGACGAATGGTCTCCGAGAAAGTGATGGTATTAATGATGTGGTTACTCGTATCGGTAGGATACTTGTATTGATGATGTGGTTACTTGTATCGGTAGGATACTTGTATTGATGATGTGGTTACTTGTATCGGTAGGATACTTGTATTGATGATGTGGTTACTTGTATCGGTAGGATACTTGTACTGATGATGTGGTTACTTGTATCGGTAGGATACTTGTACTGATGATGTGGTTACTTGTATCGGTAGGATACTTGTATTGATGATGTGGTTACTTGTATCGGTAGGATACTTGTACTAATGATGTGGATACTTGTATTGTTATGGATACCTGTATTGATGACGATGCTGATGATCGTGTGATGACGATGCTGATGATCGTGTGATGACGATGCTGATGATCGTGTGATGACGATGCTGCTGATCGTGTGATGACGATGTTGATGATCATGTGATGACGATGCTGCTGATCGTGTGATGACGATGTTGATGATCATGTGATGATGATGCTAATGATCGTGTGATGACGATATTGATGATCGTGTGATGACGATGCTAATGATCGTGTGTGACGATGCTGATGATCGTGTGATGACGATCTTGATGATCGTGTGATGACGATGCTAATGGTCGTGAGATGACGATACTGATGATCGTGAGGATCCAGATGTTGATGTTGTTGTAGTTGTTCGAGTGCTGCAGAAGATAAAGACTCAGTACTGAAGATGTTGATGTTCCAGTATTGAAGATGTTCCAGTAACTGCTTGAGTTACTGATGATGTTGAGAAAGCTTCCAATGATTTATAGATGTATCATGTATGATGTTGATGACTCCTTGCTCGTGCAGATACTGTTATAATATCCTTCTCGTTAAGGGGGAGTGTTAAATATTGTAACTTCAAAGAATATTATATTTGTACTTTATTATTCCGGAGATGATTCATTCCTCCGTGAAGATCTTATTGTATATCCGGAGATGTTTATTCCTCCGTCGGAATGTGGTAACTCGGGTTATTAGACTTCCCTAGTGGGGGTCGGCCCTAAATGTGTTATGTGGGTCAAAGGGTTATTAGACCACCCTAGAGGGGTCGGCCCAGTTAGTTGTAGTGGGTTATTTAACCTATTGGTTAAATACGAGCCTACGTGTACTTGTGTAAAATACATATCAAAGTAGTGTATAAATAGAGGAGGTGTGTTCCTCATTATACACACTCACTCATTCAAGGGAGGCGCACCTATTGGAGGAGAGGTCTGCTACAGTGGAGAAGGAGATCATGTCTTTGGTTTGCATCTTTGTATATTGCTGGTCATCTATATTGAGGAAGCTTTACTGGGTTTTCTACCCCATGAGGGTTTCCCAGGATAAATCTGTGTCTCTTGTGTTTATGCTATGCTTGTTGTTTCTTCAGTGATCCTGTATATGCTATTATTGTGAAATGGAATGTAATGCTGCTATTTTCTGTCTTAGCATATTGAATTTTAACATAGGGGATCCTCCCAAGGTGTTAGGAACTGAGTACCAACTCCCCTAGAGGTCAGGGATAGGGCCCCAAGTCAGCAAGTTTCGAGAAGAAGCTCGAAGAAGCTATTTTTTCCCATTAATTGACTTCGTCGCACCCTGCAATGAAGCAAGCTGTGGCGTCACATGTTGCACGAGTGCAACCTGCGACGACCTCTCAAAACCTGGTACAACTGGGTGCAAATCCTCCTAGGTTAATTACGTATTCAAGATATCTTCAGGGGTGTGTACACTTAATCTCATGATGAGTAGATTTTGGTGTAACAGAAAGCAATAGGGTGATCAAGATCCCCCTCCCCTGGTTGCGCTAGAACTACACCGAGTGCAATCGACGATGCATCAACATGGACATGGAATTCCTTACTCCAGTACAGAAATACCAATATTGGGGCCGAATCCATATTAGCCTTCAGCTACTCAAAACTATCCTGACATTCAGTGTTCCATTGGAAGACTGCATCTTTCTTCAGTAGCTTCTCCATAGGGGCGGTAATCGCTGCATAACCCCTGATGAACTTGCGATAATACCCAGTATGCCCTAAAGTTTCCCTCAACTTCTTAATGGTGGTCGGCGAAGTCAAGCTCAAAATTAGCGCAATCTTTGCTGGATCGACTAACAACCCTTGCTTGCACACAATGTGACCCAGCAATATCCCAAACAGCATGCAAAAAATGCACTTCTTCAAATTCAACGATATCTGGTGTTGTCGACAATGCTCTCGATGTATCTTCTGCATTTCGATCATCCATCAATTGATTCCTTATGTGTTTCCCACCAGCGTGCTGGAACAGCCTTTAGTGCTTTGTCCAATGTCAGCAATCGCCATGGTTCGGAAACTCTTTCCTCGAACTCTTCTAGAAAGTCAGACAAGCCAGGAAGCCCTTCATAGACAGGTAATGGAACTGTTTCGGTCGCAACACGTCACAACGACTGCATGATTAACTCGCACTTGCGGAGCGACACCTCATGCAAGCGGTTCTGCCAATGTTCTAACGCGTCATCAGAGTCAGAAGACGCAGAGCTGTCACTACACCATCCTAGCTCACTGTCGTCAGTTGGATGAATATAGTCTTCAAAAATGTTGAATGCGTGGTCCCATCCACTGGGATCGTCATCCTTCACTGGCTCAATGTATCTACGACCTTCAGCTGGATCCAACGGGGCTATGACTTTGAGATCGCAGTTCTCGAAATTCATCATCCATCGCTTAAAGTTGATTACTGCTCCACTATCGTTATCCCATCCGATCCCCAACAACGCGGGATACAAAATTCCTCCTTCAACCACTTCGATGACATCGAAGTTAGCATAGGTCTGCATTCCCTCAATGTCCACCACCAAACATGGGACTCGCCCAATCGGCGTCACCTTGGCGTGATTAGCTAACCGGAGTTGTACAAGATACCAGCTCAATGGGGGGCTCCCCATTTTCTGCCATGCATGCTTGGTTAAGATGTTAACATCCGAACCAAGATCCAGAATAACTAAATCAACATCATAATCCCCGATTTGGATATTCATTCACATCTCCTTACCTGTCTTCCGTTGCTATAAGGAGTTTACCGCGGACTCCTGTCGTCCCTGAACTGTTCGCTGCAACAGCCCTTCAATCTCAGCAAAGGCCGCGGGATCTCTTGCAAACAATAAACAAATCTCGAGAAACTTCTGCCAGGTGTCGAGTTGCGCTGATGGACTGGTCTCCGAAGTCGTATAAAAAATAGGGGGCATGTCGCAAATAATAGCCTTACCACGATCCTGGTCCATCGCACGTCATGCCTGAAAGAACGTATCACGCTCGGACTCAATGTCAAACAATACCTTCTTCTGTCCGGCCTTTCGAATGTCTCCTCCTGTTATTGTGCCTCCCCGTGTGATAACTGCGATAGCCGCATCTTGTGGCCTTGGCTCTGCAGAGATTGTTGAAACATTCGCACCCTAATTCTGATTTGGTGTCGGGTTCCCTGGTTGCTTCACAATTTGATTAGCATTTTGAATTGGACGTTGGTTCTAGATCTGCAATGGTTGCTGCACCTGATTCTGTACCGGCTGCTGTGCCTGGTTCTGCAACTGTGGAGCATTCCCTTCCTGCCACCGTGCAATCAACTGCGGGCAGTTCTCCACTGTGTGGTCTGTAATAAAGAAAAAGGTGCACTGCATCTGCAACAGTGGGAATTCGCATTGATAGTGTCCCCATACTGCACAATGATAACACTGAATAGGTCCGCGACCTCCTCGTCCTCCTCCATGACCAAATCCTCCGTCGCGGCCACCCCCGAATCCTCCACGGAATCTGCCTTGCTGTTGGTACTGCGGTTGGTTGTACTATTGCTGCATAGGATCCAGTTGCATGCCCTGCCCTTGCTGTGCATACTGCGGTTGTTGAACGTATTGTGGCTGCTATGGAGCCATTTGCATTGGAGCATATTGCAGCATAAACTATTGTGGTTTTTGTTGCAGTACAAACTGTACCTACGGTTGAGGTAGCGGCTGGGATACCTGCGGCTGTGGTTGCGATTGTTGTACGACACGTTGTTCATCCTTTACATAGAACACATCGTGCGTTCTCTCATGAAGCAACCTGTATGCCCGACAATCTTTGTCATCGTGTCCCATAGATTTACAGAAAGTGTAATACAGATTCATCGGTTTGGTGACCATCTTCTGCATGTATGGACATTCCTCATGGCGGTGCCCTAATACCTGACAAACGCATCACCATGGCATGCCACCACCATTCAACGGGTTTGGTTCCCCCGAAACCAAGTAGTTGCGGAAGTCAGGGCAATTGTCCTTAGTATGCCCTTCCCCTCGACATCACGTACACCATACTTCTTCGCGCTGCTCCTTGCCCTTCTTCATATTTTGTAGCTATATGGTCAAGTTATCCAGCTGCGTCTGTATTTGGGTCATCCCAGCTGCATTTTCCCCAATCGACGATGCCTCCAATCACATTGCAATCTCCAGAGCTTCACTGGGCGTCGTGATGTTTTGTTTCATCAGTGGTAGCCGAATGTGTGGTAGCAGTGCCGTGATGAACCACTCTTTATGTTGAACGGAACTCATATCAAAACTAACCCTCGTCGTCATGGTCTTAAACCGCTGATCAAAATCCCATACCATCTCGTTGGGGTACTGCTTAATTTCTTTCAATTCCGTGATATATTGTGCTTCAGACTTGGGCTTTCTGAATTCTGCAATCAACCCATCCCTGATATCATCTAGTGACTTCTCCAAAGCTCCTGTGGGGACTAGGACAAACTTCATAAACCAATCTAATGCGTGACCTCGCAGAGTTGTCGCTCACTGCCCTTTCTTAGCGGCATCATCAGTGATCTGTTTTACAGTCCATACCACTTCACACAAAAACCAATACTTCTCTGGGTTATTTGTCCCATTCCCATGGAACAGTGGCAACTTAGCATCATCGCCCGCCATCCTAGGCTTCCTTCCTGTAGTCGTTGAACTACTAGCAAGTAAGTTATGTTGAACCGGTGGGGTCGAAGTGGTGTTTCTCACTGGTTGACAGATAGTGAACGGAGGTGTGGGTACGTTGATGATGGGGTTTGGTCCTGCCTCTATCCTGGGCGTAGCCTGTGCGTCCTTGTCCGGACTATGAGGTCGCTTCGTCCCGTGTGGCCTTCCTTTGCGAACTCGCGGTTTGATCACAGTAGGACCTTCTCCTATCCTCTGCATCTTTTCCTTTCGAAACCTCGCTCCTCCCCTTATAAGACCACTCTCTTCCTCAGCTTCACTCACAGTCTCGTCATGACCTACACCCATCTACCCCTGATCATTCCATGTACCATCCCCATTCCGTCGTGATACCCATAGCCTCCTCCCACCAGGCTGCTTACTTATCTATATGCATCTTTAATATACCCTTCTCACAAATAAGCATTTTAATGGATAGTTGGAGCGACAGCAGAAACCTTCCCCGGGGTTCGTGGAAGAAATATCTTTCAGCTTCACTATAGGAATTTTGTGTATCAACCACGAACTCAGTGATATACCCTTCCAGGATGCTATCAAGCCACACTTCGACAGCCCGCGATGCTTTATTGTCAACTTCTTGCAGTTCTTGGATCAACTCTGGGATCCATGTCGTCGGCTCACCCCCTTGGTGGTTCCTCTTCTGATAGGTCAACTTTGCCAACCACTCGAACAAAAGGACTAGGAATTCACAGAAAAACCATTCTTGCTGACCGTCATGGATATATCTATCCACCCACTGATCTACTGTCAGTCGAGTGTTCCGGATTTCTTCTTCAGCAAATTCCTGCAACTTCTGATCAAACCAACTCTGTATCTCCGGTTGCGTCGGATGCCACAACATATCCTCGTTTCACTTCCCACACGGTCCGAGCAATGGAACCATTTGTTGACTCAAACCCAGTCGACAGGGGTTCCCATCGGTGTCAACACCAACCCACCGCGATCTCCCTAAGCACCGGACCGGACAGGTTTTACCCCGTCCAGCAACACCTGCAGAGCAGATGAGGTCTCACCCGAGGCGTTCAAGGGAGAGTGGACGGAACCATGTTTCTGCTGAATGAAGGAGGATGTTGCGGCAGCAACTACTTTAACTTATCGCGACATTCAACAATAGATACATGCATTCATATTTAACATCATTCATATTCATAGCATCATTCAATAGGATCTTTCATCGCAACAAGTATAACATTAAAGCATTAGCTGTAGCAAGAAGACATGGCATCATTCATGAATCGCAACATGCATTATCATAAAACATACACAGGGAATTTCACCAAATAGTTCTGTCATGTCATATTACTCCAGCAAACCCTGATACAATATCTATGCAAAACTAGATCTCACCAATATCTCTTGGTCTCAGCTACAGACTAAAAGATGCACACATCAAAATCCAAGGATCCGTACTAAGATCATTCAACACTTACAACTTATGTCTATATAAAGGCTTCCTCTTTTACAATGCTTGTCCACTTACTAACAACTTCCTAACCGACAATTGGACAATTGACCCAAAATCTAACTGACGCGGTCCAAATGAACCAAAAACCCGCATACTGCGTTACAAATGACTCAAAAGTACATAAACTAATCCTCTTTACACCCAGCTTTCTGCCTTCCGCAACCTCTTATGATGTGTCGCAGCATCAGCGATGCTGCGATTCTTCCTTACCAAACCGCCTGCCAACAAGGCACACACATTGAATTCAAAAGACCTTAATAATAAGACCCCCTTACTCCTATCCAGCTATAGTTGAAATCATGGATTATTTAATGTCTTGGCATCCACAAAAGAACTGGATATGTATTATGGACAATCCATTTTATTAATTGGAGCCAGGGCAATGTTTGTAGTGCAACATACCATGAAAGCAAGTTCTAGTACCCCATATGCAACGTGCTAAATGTTTACTAGATGTCTCAATAGTCAATGTGTTCCAAGTAATGGATTTAGAGGTGTACTTAGCCTTCCATCTTGTTTGTTCCACTCCCTATTCCCACCCTTTGGTTCTCACGAAATCTTCTCTCTCTCTTTCTAGCTCTCCTGTTTGCCTCTCCATAAATCTTTGTTCTTATCTAACCTAATAATCACTTTCATGTTACAATGGCTCTTTCTCTTTCCACTACTTTGCAACCAGACAAGTTTCCTTCCACTTCTCAACTACTCATTTTTCTTTTGTTTCAACATTGCCAACTCCATTTTCTTTTCTTAAATATAGACTAGAAGCTACATGTATTCATTAGATTTAATGATCTAACATTGATGGCCTAATCCAATCCATGTAACAACCCTATTTATTTTACAGATTTCAAAACTAATTGAATGGAAAATTTATTGGTAAATTTTTTAGAGAAGAACTAATCTATCAAATGTACATCCATGAAATTCATCATTCAGATATCAAGCAAAAAATTTAAAATTGTAATCCAAGGAGAAGAATCCCTACTCCCCTGATCAATGACCAACTTAACCAATTTGCTTGTAGACAGTGTACTCCTTTAGTCATCAGCTCCTCTATACACAACAACAGTTAGTGGAAACAACACTCCACCCAACCAACCCCAATAGAATTCGAGGCCCCCAAGCCCTCAACAATTAACACTATGCCAAACCAAGCGAGACCTTAAATTTTTTCTCTATCAATCCACGTTCCACCCTCTCCTCCTCCTTAGCCTCCCTCTTAACAGGTGCACAAACAATAGAAAATAGGCAGTCAAGAAACAAATCCAAAATCCCACTAGCAAGACTAGAGCCCCCTCCTCTTGGTCTTTCTCCCTTTTTATTACTAAATTTCCATATTTTACTCAATTTCCTAATTTTGCATGGATGAAACACTTGTCACCCATGCACCAAAATTAAATTACAAGTGCACATTTTCCCTTTTATTTTTATATATTACTTGACTTTGTTACTGCCATCATATGCTATTATACTTATATTAATGTCTAAGGTTGGTATGTTACATAATCCCCCAAGTCAAGAAACTTCATCCCAAAGTTATAACCACATAGCAACAAATACAAAGACTTACTCAATCAATCATGTAGAAAATAGGTAATATAGCTAGTTGGTACTATTGTGAAGAAGAGAAATTTATATGTCTGGTCATCATGCATAAATTTATCACTTTCACTAATACAATCATGGTTCCCTAAGTTACAACATGCTCTTGATCAATTTCCTAGGTGTCTAATATGAGCTCAATCATACAATTTATGCATCAATCTCATTACAAACTCAAGCATCAATCAAGTTAAATCTTGAAAAATAAAAGTGCACATTCATGAAATTTTCTCCTTCCTTACTCACCCTTTCCCTATGAATTATACCATCTACCACCTCCATAATCCTCCTTGCTAATGGTCTCGCTCGCCATGGCATAGGCCCTCTACTGTAACCTATCTACAAATCATAAATTAGGCATCAAAAGATCCCTGGGAATTTTTCGCAACTTATCCACCCTCCCAACTTCTAGTAAATGTGGGGTCTCATCGAAGTTAACAAGAATTTGAGCCTCATCAGTATTAACGGGAATATGGTTTCCTCTACCTCGATCTTGATATAGAGATCATTATACCCCAAGCATCTTGAAAGGATATCTTATACTTTCTCTTTATGCACCCTTAAGTTACCAACCTTGGGCATCAGAAGTCCTCCATATGCCTCCCCCCCAACGATGATACGTCTAGTCGCGAGCTTCTGATAGAAGAGTTATGAGCTACAAACATAGAGTTAATTGTTGAGTTTCCCCTCCATCCCATATGGTGTTTGTAGTAGCAATTCCCATTCGTGGTTATGCCCCCCACAAAATCCTAGAATGATTAGCCTCTTTAAGCTCTTTGAGTGTATCACCTAAAACAAACTTCCACTCACCACAAGTGAACAATGATTAGTAGTTACTTTCTCAAGATAATAAGATATCATGAAATCCATTAGGAATAATAATGCACTATAAATTGTTATCATATATGTGATCGTGAAGAAGGTCTCATCATAATTTAACATTTGTAATAGATAATATGCTTCATAACTAAATTTTTTAACTAAGCATTTTATTGAATACCATATGTTGTATGATACCATCATAAAATATCAACCCATGATACCATTATAAAATCATTAAATATTTTACTAAAATGATATGTCATAAAAAATCATCATAATTTAATAGTATAGTATGCAATAAAATACCATACTAAATATGAACATGAAATAATAATCAAACTAACTACCACATATCATCCTTATGGAATACTATAATGAAATAAATAAGCTTCATAAGCTAAGAAAACAGATACATACCATTATGAAATAATTCAAAATGATATGCTTAGTAGGAATGATAATATAAGAATGAAGTAAGAACATAAATTGCTCTCCCTTATCATAAAGAAGCAATATCCCTAACAGGGAAGTCGATGATGATAAACTGATCTTTAACTTTTACAATTGTCATCAAAATTTTCCTAAGCTCCCTTACAATATATTGGTTGTTTTAATGATTCTACATATGATATAAACATGTAACTGTTTCTATTCGTGCATGAATGATGTTGACATTTACAGCACAAAAGATGTTAACGTTTACTGCGCTTGTGAAATCCAATGCTAGGTATTTTCTAAATTTTGTGCTCAATCTTTATTTTAGAAAGAAATTTCTTACTCTACAAAATAGTCATTTAAGTAATTTATATAATGTATTTTATACTCTAAAGCATACATGGAATATTTTGTATAGTACACTATATATAATAGCCTTTAAGTATTATGTTGAAACAATTGAGTTAATTATTTATCGTTCCTTGAAAATATGATCTTATTAAAAGATTAATTTGATTATTATTGCATATATATATATATAAGTTATATAAATAATTTTCATAATATCTTAAAATTTAATTGTTTATAAGATTGTACATATGGTAAACTTAATTATTACTTTTAATAGATATAAGCTTTTAAAATCTAATTGTTTGATATATTTAGTCATATTTATCAATAAAATAATTGTTCTATGTCTTATAAAATTAAAAAATTATGAAAAGTAATTAAAAGATTAATGTCCAAATAGAAAATTAAAACTTAAACCCCGGATCTATTAAACAAGAGAGGAATCAAATTTCTTGAATTTAAAATTAAAAAAATAAGTTATACATTTTCTTGAGTTTAAAATAAATAAATAAACTACACCTCAAGAAATTGGATCCCTCTTGATACTCTTGATAAATCCAAATTTAAAATAAATCTATACTAATAAATAATTCCCTTCTCTATATATACTTACTATTTTTTAATTTAAATTTTACATAATAAATCAAATACATCCCTGTTTCTCACCTTACTTTTGTTTCCATCTATGATTATCTATTTATTTGGTACGAAAACCTCAAGTTTGAAAATTTCCAATATTACATTTGTATTTATAAATTTTAAATGTATAACGTTAAATGTTACAAAAATGATCATCTACGATTATTTATTTATTTGGTACGAAAACGTCAAGGTTGAAAATTTACAATATTATATTTGTATTTATAAATTTTAAATGTGTAATGTTAAATTCTAGAAAGATCATTTATGTAATACTAAATTATAGTTATCGTGCATAAATTTTCAATAATCATAAAGTCAAAAGTCAAAAGTTAAATTTATAAATTTATATAAGACTAAATTTATAAATTGTAAGGATATAAAAAATACTTAATAAATGCGAGACTTTATAAATGTAATGGACAAGTAATAATTTTTTTCAAAAAGAAAAAATTATAGTCCAGTACTTAAATTGTTGTCTCACAACATATTAACTCTAATTGTTGTCTCACAACATATTGACTCTAGTATATGACCTCTACAAGGCGGGAGGTTCCCTAAGAGACTGTCTTTATAGTAAATATTTGTTTTGATTGATATTATTTAATTAACTTGCCTCATTTTCTTCGAATTTAAATTTTCTTTCCCGGTACTAATAGTGTTGGACTTTCAACACTAAATTGGAGAACTAGACTTAAAACAACATTAGATGTTGCACATAGTAACTCTTTTCTCTACAGTAACTTCATGAGCTGATCTAAAAACCATGAAGGAATGGAATAACTGCACGTAGGTTGCACCCCAAATATAATTCACAGTATAATTCACAAGGATATTAAGACCTCCAACACTCATTTAGACAACCATATGAATGGAAAGCTAACGGACTTTGGTCTCTCAAAGATGGCATTCGAAGGGGAGGCTTCCCATGTGACCACAATGGTGAAAGGAACGCCAAGATACCTCGATCCAGAGTATAATATCCACTTGTACTTTGTTTGTACAATATTAATCCTCTATGCTAAATGAAGTCTTAAGTTAGGTGTTTCTACAAGTATATCTGCACTCAAATGTTTATCTTCACCAATGTGATGTGCATACGCAATGTCAATTCCATCTACCTAACACGAGACAACCAATTTTATCCTTAGAGAAATCCACGATTATGGATAGGTGATGGAGGTTGGATACACTAAAATCATTTACTTTTATAGGTACATTTTTACTAAACAAAGAATATAACACCATCTTAGCTCCCATGAATAAAAAGTAACACTAAAGTATAGGTATTTTAAAGATAAAAAAATGATGAAAAAAACTATTTAGCATGTAGTCTTTTTTTGCCAAAAATTTGCAATGGATAGTTTTCTTAAGAGGGACCCGGGACTTTGAGGTCAATGGACCTCACAATTTGGTAAGTTGTTATAATTGAATTAAAAACAGAAAAAAAACAATTAAATTTTGTAATAAATTGTGGGTAACTACATCTTAAATCTATTTTTCATAGTTTGGAAAAGAGGTTATTGGGACCTGAATACTAATTCTTTCATGGTTTAGAGGTAGAAATGTGGTAACTGTAATTTGAACTTGTCAACATTGAAGCATTTATTCACATCCATTTGTATGTTTAGTCAATGGATTGAAAATTATCCCATTGAAAGAACCCAGTTACCAAGATAGATATTGAATGAAATCAATCAGATATTCTCTTAAATTTAAAATTTATGGACGTCTCTTTGGAAAACACTTCATCGTGGTCGGTTCTTCTGGTCATTCAAATGTTTGAAATTGGAAGTCAAATGAGCACGGCCATAACATAAAACTAACCATAGGGGCTTTGGTTTTGCAGGATTAGATTTGTCTGGATGCCAGTGATTTTGAGGGCAGCTCAGTTTTTCTATGCGTAGGTTTGAATCGAGATGGGGATTGTGGGTGGATTGAATATATAAACCAAGCAAGTTGGGCTGAAATCTGGTTTAATATGCAATGCATATCATTACTTTCTCCTAGTGAGCATAGGATATTTGTTATATATTTATGCTTGATGAAGAGCAGCAACCCTTGCTTCGACAAGGATTTCTACAGTAATATACCATTTGTTTGACAAGAGACGATGGCACAATAATAGGCTTCTTTCTACCAAAAATAGGGGTGTGGCCTAATAAATATGCTTGCTCTACATCAAGAGATCTGGATTCAAATACAAACACCCCCTGGTAATATTTTATTTGTTTAATAGGTCAGATTTGTTAGGTGGTTATGCCCCTTAAGGACCCTTAGTATTTGAAATCGCTTGTGATACCAAATGTAACAACCCCATTTACATTACAGATTTCAAACCTAATTGAATAACATATTTCTTAGTAAAAATTTCAAAGAAGAACTAGCCTAGCAAGTGTATATCCATGAATTTGATAATTCAGATATCTAATAGAAATTTAAAAATTGTAATCCAAGGAGAAGAATCCCTACTATACCTATTTGATGACCACCTTATCCAATTTTCATATAGACCTTGTCCTCCTTTAGTCACCAACTCCTATATCCACAACAACAGTTGTGGGGGACAACTCTCCACCCAACCAACCCCCAGTAGAAGCTGAGGACCCCAAGCCCTCAACAATTAACATTATGCCAAACCAGGTGATACCTTAACTATTTTCTCTATCAATCTCTATTCCACCCTTTCCTCCGCCTTAGCCTCCCTCTTAACATGTGCACAAACAACAAAAAACAAGTAATCAAGAAACAAATCTAAAATCTCACTAGAAAGACTAGAGCCCCCACCTCTTGCTCTTGCCCCCTTTTTATTACTAATTTCCATATTTTAATCAATTTCTTAATTTTGCATGGATGAAACACTTGTCACCCATGCACCTAAATTAAATTACAAGGGCACATTTTCCTTTTTATTTTTTTACATTACTTGACATTTTTACTACTACCATATGCTATTATACTTATACTAATGTCTAATGTTGGGGTGTTACAATCTATGTGCACTATCATGTGTAGCCCTTATGCTCTCCTTAACTCACTCTCTAGGTAATTTCAAGAAATGGATCAATGAATTTACAACATCTCATCTCTACCCTAGAATTGGGTTTTGGTCTTCAATATTCTCTTCACCACTAACATCCTCATACACATTATTGTCTGCATAGTAATGAACATTAGTAGAGGGATCAATATTTGGGGGTTAAGATGGCATGGACATGCTCATGAGATCCTCATTAAATTTATACCCTAGGGTCATCAAAACCCCCCTCAAACAATCTATTTGGTTGCACTTTGAAAAGCAAACAAATAGATTGTTGGGTACAAAATGATGTCAATACAAAGTGGGGGCACTACAACAATTCCCTTGAAAAGCAACATACAAAAAGTAAGATGTGAATCTAATTAAATCCTAGAAATCTAACTCCAAAGATGTAAATTCGATTCGGGAGAGAGATGTACAAACAAAATGGGTCTAGAATTGTGATACAAATGGTACAAGCCTGTCATGGTCCACTGGAACCACATCTCCTAATATCTAAGGCCGAACGGAGGAATCTCAATGTATAAGTCTATCTAGAGGAAGAACCAAGAGAAGTTGGATTGTGTAATGTGTTGTTTCCTAGAGGAGGGACCTATCACTGTGATCGGGATTATATCGCTTGACTGCTGCTATGGGACCAAATTTAGCAATGTCGTTGAGGTCTCATAGAAGTGGAGGTGGTCCTCTGGTTCTACATAGATTTGGGCTCGAAAACATAATCTATATCAATCTACCTCTTGGTTCCCCTAGTAGATGGGAGCACAATAAAATAGGAAGTTATCCACTGTGTGGAAATTATTCCAAGATGTGGACGTGGATAGAGGATGAGGGAGTAGAGCTAGAGGATCTCTTGCAAGTACAAGGATAGGAATATCTTGTTGATGTATATGTAACTTCGGAATGTATTTCATCTGTGTATTTTATATATATTTATTGTACCCTTATAAGAGATGTGTTATTCCTCTATAAGGAAGTGTCGTCATGTGGATTGACAAGTGTCGCAAGTGTGTGTACTTGCCGATGGGTTATTAGACCACCATGTGTGGTGTCGACCCTAAAATATATATTATATTGTGGATGTATCTAGATAGACAAGTCTGCCCCATAAGGTCACTGGGAAAATAGGTTAAGTATAAATAGAGATCAGGAGATCTCTATTTGAATCATTCGGAAAGTCATATCTCTCTCACTCAAAAAGTGGCGCACTAGTGAGGAGGAGGATCATATGCTACTAGGAGACTATTTCAAGTGTATTTTGGTTGTACTTTGGTTGAGCCATTGCTCTCTCTATCTCTGAGGAAGTTGTGGGGTTTTTCACCTTAGGGTTTTCCCCACGGAAACTCTGTGTCTCTTGTCTCTCATGCTTTTGATTATTGTGATGCTTGTCATGCTTATTGTGATTGTTATGCATTGATATACTGTATATGTTATTCTCTCAGTAAAGATCCAAGAGTATTGTGAATTAATGCTCAAATTTTAACATGGTATCAGAGCTAACCTGAGAAGAAGACATTTTACAGTGACGGAAACTTGAGTTTCTTGGTTATTGGGTTTCTATCCACAGTTTTTGGAAAAGTAGTATAGTAGATTGACTCTACTCATCAAGGAGAATCTATCTGTCCAATCAGAATTCAATTCTGAGCATTTTCAGATTTGGCCCTAAAAATTAGGGTTTCCACCAAAATAGGAATTTTTGAAATCTGAAGACATAGCTGGAAGCGCCTTGCAAAAATCGAAGTTTAGAGCTTTGGATCGAGATTTTTGGTTGGGTAGATCTCCGGGAAACTCAAACCCTAATTCAGGGCTCTCGCTAGTGAACCCGGGAGGACAAAAAGGCAAATCTGAAGGGTAAAGCTTTGCTGATCTCAAATTTTGAATACACCAGGCTGATCAGCTCATCAAGGCACATCTTTCTATCCTTTCAGAAAGTTGAAATTAACATTTTGAATTTTTAGGGTTTTTTGACAAACCCTAATCCGGGACCAGATCCAGTTTTCAGCATTTCAAGTGGTAAGACCTAAATCTTTTCTACTTCCATTTGAATTACTCTTTAAGATGTCTCACCACACCAAGCTTGAGGATAAGCTTGAAGAGGCTGATAACTTCTAAGCTTGGAAGTATAGGATTGGGTTAATCCTGGAAGAAAATGAGTTGGACTCACATATAAAAGAAGACATCCCTATCCCAAAGGATGAAGAGGCTAAGGTATTGCATAAGAAGAACTTGGTCAAGGCAAAGAGAATCATTGTTGATTCTATCAAAGACCATCTCATACCCCATTTGTCTTCTCTAAAGACACCCAAGGCTATGTTTGACTCTTTGACCAAGCTATTTGAAGGAAAGAACATAAATCGGAAGATGACCCTGCGGAATCAATTGAAAGGGGTCAAGATGTCGAATGGAGAAACCATTCAATCCTATTTCTCCAATGTCTCTCAGATCAAGGAACAACTTGAAGCTGTAGATGAAATGGTGGAGAATGGTGAAATTGTTATGACTACTTTGAATGGCCTACCTAGGTCATGGGACTCTTTTATCTAGGGGATCTGTGCCAGAAAGAAGTTAATCTCCTTCAGCAGATTATGGGAGGAATGTTCTCAAGAAGAAGCAAGGATTGTGGCAAGAGAAGAGAAGACGGGAAATGAAGATCAAGCTCTCACATCTCACACTAAGAAGGGCAAGTTCAAGAGGGAGCCATCCCATCACAAGAAGAAATCTTCTCATCATTTTCACAAAGACAAGAAAGATCTAAGGTGTTTCACTTGTAATGAGAAGGGTCACTTTGCTTCAGAATGTCCCAAGAACAAAAGGGACAAACACAACAACAACAACTCTAGCAAGAAGAAGAAGGGTAACAAAAGAAGGTACCATGCTCATGCTGCCGAAGATGATGAACCTACAAAGAAGAAGGATAGGGCAGAAAGTGATGGTAGTAATGATGACTCATCAAGTGAAGAAGAGTATGTTCTAATCTCTGCTCTCACAGGTACTATCTCCCATGGTTGTAATGATTGGTTAATTGACAGTGGGGCTTCCAAACACATGACTGGGTTTAAAGAATCCTTTGTAAATCTGTCTGAACATGAATCACCCCATAAAGTGAAACTTGGGGATGATTATCAATATCCCATCAAAGGAAGTGGTGAAGCCTCCTACAACCTAGATTCTGGAAAATCTTTGAAGATGAAAGAAGTCATTTATGTACCTGGGCTCAAGAAGAACTTACTCTCCATCTCTGCATTGGATGCAAAAGGTATGAGGGTTGCATTTGTGGATGGCCAAGTCCTAATGTGGCCAAAGGGAAAGACCATAGATGATGCAGTAGTGATTGGAGAGCAAGAGGGAGGTTTGTATAAATTAAAAGGACAACCTGAACATGCCATGGTGCATGAATCCATGGAGCCAAGTGAACTTTGGCATAGAAGACTTGCTCATATGCACTATAGGGAACTTCCAATTGCAAGCAAGGCTGTAGAGGGTCTTCCTGAAATCAAGACCAAACATGAAGGTTTTTGCAAAGGATGTGAAAAAGGTAAGAATATTAAGAAGGCTTTCCCAAGCAGTGAAAACAAGGCAAAAGATATCCTAGAAATCATCCACTCAGATGTATGTGGTCCTATGTCATCCAATTCTCTAACTGGGTATGTTTACTATGTCTCATTTATTGATGACTTCTCCAGGAAGACTTGGGTATACTTCTTGAAGAACAAAGATGAGGTGTTTGATAAGTTCAAGGAATTCAAAACCTTGATGGAGAATCAAACTGACAAGAAGATCAAAACATTCAGATCCGACAATGGTGGAGAATTCACCTCAGGTGACTTCAAGAAGCTTTGTAGTGATTCAGGGATTAAGAGGGAGTTGACTGCTCCTTATAATCCTCAACAGAATGGAGTTGAAAAAAGGAAGAACAGAACAATCATGGAAGCAGCAAGGGCAATGTTGCATGACCAGAATCTACCTATGCATCTATGGGCAGAAGCAGCTAGAACAGTTGTATATGTGCAGAACAGAACACCCCACAAGATATTGGACAACAAGACACCATAAGAGGTTTTTTTTTGGTAAGAAACCTGAAGTCAGCCATCTCAGAATATTTGGTTGTCCAATATACACTCATGTCCCAAAGGAAAAGAGGACCAAACTAGATCCTTCAGGAAAGAAGGGTATCTTTGTGGGTTACAGTGAAAGCTCGAAGGCTTACAGAATATACTTTCCAGGGTTCAAGAAGATTGATGTCAGCAAGGATGAATATAAGTTCAAGGACAGGTAATCCAGGAAGCAAAGATCAAGAGGGAGCACACTCCAGCAGCTCCTGCAAGGATGCATATTTTCAGAGGGAGTTGGCCATCTTCCTACATTACACAACAAAAAGGTGTAGAAGAAGCTACTTCAGCAGCTCCTGCCAGGAAGCAAAGACTCAGAGGGAGTCCACCCAACAAACAAACAAAGATAAGTATTTCAATGATCATTTCTTGTCTATTTTGTTTGTTTAAATAATATTATGCTTATGTTCCTAGACTTAGGAGATGTATTATGCATATTAGAATGATTGCATTAATGAACAGTATACTACTTATATGCATGTGATGGGTAAGTGGCCTATGGCACTGTACAACATTCCAATGTTACTTATCTAGAATGAAACCTCTTTGCTGACATGTTGGGAGTAGTGCAAACTCTTAACAATGTTCTGGTAGAGACTGGAAGGCATCTAGAAAGTTGTGGAACATGGATAAATGTTGTATTGAAGCATTTGCATGACTGCATGACATATTTATTTATGTGTAAAGAATTTGTTCTGAAAATTATGAGATGTTTCTAATCATGCAATTTAACTTGTTTTGCAGGAAAGACCGTATATCTTCACCTACAAAAGGACTACAACATTTGTTCTAGCAACAAAGATATCTATTGAAGATATTGAAGTTCCCAGGATCTAGGATGAAGAAATGGAATGCCATGATCTGTCGATCATGAAGAAGATGTTTGGGATGCAGTCCCAAGACCTAACAGGGAGTCACATGTGTGCAGATTGAAGAAAGCCTTGTGTGGCTTGAAGCAAGCTCCCAAAACTTGGTATGGTAGGATGGATGGTTTCCTATCTAGTTTGGGCTTTACCAAGAGTAAAGCGGATTCCAACCTCTACTACAAGGTTGAGGAAGGGAATCCTGTGATTCTACTCCTGTATGTCAATGACTTATTTGTAACAGGAGATGACAGACTGATTACAGATACTAAGAGGAAGCTTGCTGCTGAGTTCGATATGAAAGATTTGGGAATGATGCATTATTTCCTAGGTATGGAGGTGTGGCAGAATTCAGGTGGGATCTTCCTTGGTCAAGGGAAGTACACAGTAGATATCCTGAAGAGATTTGGGATGATGGATTGCAAGGCCATGGCCACACCCATGGCATCGAATCTAAAGCTTCTATGTGATGCTTCATCTGAGCCGGTTGATGTCTCTATGTATCGTCAAATGATTGGGTCCTTGATGTACCTAACGAACACGAGACCAGATATTTGCTTTGTTGTGAACACATTGAGCCAGTTCCTGATGGATCCGAGGAGTGTTCACCTAGTTGCTGTAAAGCATGTTCTGAGGTACCTAAAGGGTACAGTGGATTATGGGCTCAAGTATGAAGCAAATCAAAAGTTTAACCTGCAGGGTTATGTTGATTTAGATTGGGCTGGCAGTGCTGCAGATAGGAAGAGCACATCTAGGTGCTGCTTCAGTATGGGATCAGGTGTGATCTCTTGGTTTAGTAGGAAGCAGTCCTGTGTAGCACTGAGTACAACTGAGGCAGAGTATGTTGCAGCCTGCTCAGCTAGTTGTGAGGCAGTATGGCTACGGAAGCTACTATCTGAGTTATTTGATCTCCCATTGGATGCTACTGGTATCTTTTGTGATAACCAGAGTTGTGTGAAGCTATCCGAGAACCCAGTGTTTCATGACAGGTCGAAACACATAGAGATCAAATATCACTATATCAAGGACATGGTGCAGAGAGTAGCCATGAAGCTCCTGTATGTTGCGACAGACGAGCAGATTGCAGATGTGCTGGCGAAGCCACTAGCCAGGGTGAAGTTCGAGTACTTCAGGGAGAGGCTTGGTGTTCTTCAGATCGACGACACTTCGAGGAAGAAGTGATGGACACATTTGCTGAAGCCATTCCAAGCATGTTGGAAAGAGGATCCTTCACATGGCTGTGGATGTAAGCGTTGGATGATGAGTATCAGGACGATGCTCCAGTTACTGCTTTGTATATGCATCATGTTGGATGTTGGATATGATCAGTTGGATCATTTATATTTGTATGTATGTACGCATCGTGTTGATGTTGGATATGATCAGTTGGATCACTTATGTATGTATGCATCATGTTGGATGTTGGATATGATCAGTTGGATCATTTGTATGTATTTTGTATATGCATCATGTTGGATGCTTGGACCATGTATCTGTATATGTATCAGGCGGATACATTGTATGATCAGGTAGATCATGTATGTTGATATGTATTAGGTATGATCAGGTGGATCATGTATTTGTATTTGTATCAGGTGGATACACTGTATGATCAAGTGGATCATGTATGATGATATGTATCAGGTAGATACTTGGTGTGCATCAGGTGGATGCATTGTATGATCAGGTTGATCATGATGACGAGCTTCAGGGTGTTGCTCCAGATGATATGTACCAGGATGGTACAGTGATGATGATCAGTATGATCATGGGCATCAGGATGATGCCTCATGCGATGATGATCCGTTGGATCATGAGTATCAGGTTGGTACTTGGAGTTCAGAGATGATATGTGGCAGGATGTGCAAATAGCATGTAATCAGTTTTGGGAGATCATGTCGGTCGTGCCGCGACACATAAATGTTCTTGGGGTACTCTTTCCGGTATTTCTATGTAGTATGTAATCAGTCCTCAGATATTCGATAGGTTGAGCTGTGTGATCGTAATTAGTCCAGGGATGAGGTATTACTACGGAGACATGTAATCAGTCCTGGAGATCCGAGAGGTTGAGTTGTGTGCTCGTAATTAGTCCTGGGATGCTCTTTAGAGATCTTGTCGGTCGTGCTGTGGCACATAAATGTTCCTGGGATGCTCTTTAAAGGTTTTTTCTATCCACATGTAATCAGTCCTAGAGATCCGAGAGGTTGAGCTGTGTGCTCGTAATAAGTCTTGGGATGCTCTTTAGAGATCTTGTCGGTCGTGCTGCGGCACATAAATGTTCCTGGGATGCTCTTTAAAGGTATTGTGGAGGAGATGCATGTAATCAGTCCTAGGAGATCTTTCCGGTCGTGCTTAGGCACATAAATGTTCTTGGGATACTCTTTCCAGTATTGCATCCACACATAAAATTAGTCCTGAGAGGCCACCTCTATCAGACCGTTCGCACAGATGATGAAGACCTGCAGGTGGTGGGCCTACTTCCAGTATGAAAAAGGACTGGCTCTGTAGAACTTCCTATGACGAGTAGAGTCAGAGATTGGTTGAGATAGTAGCAGCAGTGACGATGATGATGACGATGCATCAATGACGATGATCCCGAGAAGAAGACTTGTCTAGCAGAACTGTGTCGAGAAATACCTTCCTAGTTAAGAGGGAGTGTTGATGTATATGTAACTTTGGAATGTATTTCATCTGTGTATTTTATATATATTATTGTACCCTTATAAGAGATGTGTTATTCCTCTATAAGGAAGTGTCGTCATGTGGATTGACAAGTGTCGCAAGTGTGTGTACTTGCCGATGGGTTATTAGACCACCATGTGTGGGGTCGGCCCTAAAATATATATTATATTGTGGATGTATCTAGATAGACAAGTCCGCCCCATAAGGTCACTGGGAAAACAGGTTAAGTATAAATAGAGATCAGGAGATCTCTATTTGAATCATTCGGAAAGTCATATCTCTCTCACTCAGAAAGTGGCGCACTAGTGAGGAGGAGGATCATCTGCTACTAGGAGACTATCTCAAGTGTATTTTGGTTGTACTTTGGTTGAGCCATTGCTCTTTCTATCTCTGAGGAAGTTGTGGGGTTTTTCACCTTAGGGTTTTCCCCACGGAAACTCTATGTCTCTTGTCTCTCATGCTTTTGATTCTTGTGATGCTTGTCATGCTTATTGTGATTGTTATGCATTAATATACTGTATATGTTATTCTCTCAATAAAGATCCAAGAGTATTGTGAATTAATGCTCAAAATTTAACATATCTAATTGGGTTACCTAAAGAAACTAGCCAAAGTTTGAAGCTCCCTGAAAAGATAGCGGAACTGCCTAGTAAAAAAGGAAACAAAAAAAGAAGTGCTCCTTAGTTTCAACCTCCCAAAGATAGCACACCTGGAAAATCCTCTTAGATTTGTTTCCATGCAAACTCTTAGTTAATGTCCTAATATTTAATTCTTTAGTTGTTTCTTCCCCTTGAGAAAGTGAAAACCTAGTATATATTAACATTTACACAACAAGAAATACTTTTCACTCTCAAATTTTAGGAATAAATGAGGCACTCTCCTACTACCCCTCTTGGCCAAAATTCGCTCTTGACTTTTAGGAATAAAATGAGGCATTCTCCTTCTCCTCTTGGCCAAAAAACTCTTTTGACTTTTAAGAATAAATGAGGCGCACTCATATTGCTCCTCTTTGCCATAACTATCATGCCACAAGCCCTTCCATCTTGAATATTAGACTCATTCTAACACGTGAGGAGGGCCATGTAATTCAATTATGTATAGCTTTAGATTTTCATAAAATCAAGCCACAACTAATGGCTTTGTCAAGGTCCTATTGTTTGTAATACAAGATCAAGGTGCCTTTATTTAAAACCATTCCACCTCGACTCTTGAGGTATACCATCACTAACCCATAGCCAAAATTGGCCATGTCCTTACTACACTACACTATCTCCTATGCCTCCTACACTATGAGAACTGTAGGAGCCCCTCTTCTTTTAGTTATTTCCAATCCATACAACCAAGCTATTGGATGGTATGACCCATATTTTTACAACAGATTTTGTGGAATATCCGTTTTCCTTGGAATCCTTAATTGCATTGTTGTCTCAATGAATGAGAGCAAGTACTACACCTTGAACTTGTTCCTCAAGTTGGTTTATGTGCTCCTTATCTAACTCTATGATATGAATCCAAGCACCTCTCATATTGTTGTTCAAAGGCTTAGCCCTTTTGACTCAAACATGGCCCTTATTCTAAAAAATCAAATTGCAGACATAAAGTATGTAGGAAGCATTGTTGCGGAGTGTATGCAAGAAGAAATGTAGTTCATGGAAATTGGTCTTTGTGTTGTTGACAGTCATGCATAAAACTCAACTATTTGACATGGAATTTTACAATGAATTACACAAGTAAAATTATTTCATAAATTATTCTGATTTGCTATCTTATTTGTTTGGGGATTGAGTAAATGCATTTCTCATCCAAGAAATGAAACCCATCCATTCTTGATCCTTGTATGTGAATAATGTAAACTTCTTTGTTTTTCTCCTTGAACTAATTGTTGAAACATCTCTTTGTATTCAATGTAGGGTTTGTTGATACTTGTATGTGAATGGTGGGAATTTCTTTGTTTTTCTCCGTGAAGAACTAGCCTATCAAGTGTATATTCATGAATTTGATAATTCAGATATCTAATAGATATTTAAAAATTGTAATCCAAGGAGAAGAATCCCTACTATACCTATTTGATGACCACCTTATCCAATTTTCATATAGACCTTGTCCTCCTTTAGTCACCAGCTCCTATATCCACAACAACGGCTACGGGGAACAACTCTCCACCCAACCAACCCCTAGTAGAAGCTAAGGCCCCCAAGCCCTCAACAATTAACACTATGCCAAACTAGGTGATACCTTAACTCTTTTCTCTATCAATCTCTATTCCACCCTCTCCTCCTCCTTAGCCTCCCTCTTAACATGTGCACAAACAACAGAAAACAAGTAATCAAGAAGCAAATATAAAATCTCACTATAAAGAATAGAGCCCCCACCTCTTGGTCTTGCCCCCTTTTTATTACTAATTTCCATATTTTACTCAATTTCTTAATTTTGCATGGATGAAAAACACTTGTCACCCATGCACCTAAATTAAATTACAAGTGCACATTTTCCTTCTTTTTTTACATTACTTGACATTTTTACTACTACCATATGCTATTATAGTTATACTAATGTCCAATGTTGGGGTGTTACAATCTATGTGCACTATCATATGTAGCCCTTATGCTCTTCTTAACTCACTCTCTAGGTAATTTCAAGAATTGGATCAATGAATTTCCAACATCTAATCTCTACCCTAGAATTGGGTTTTGGTCTTCAATATTCTCTTCACCACTAACATCCTCATTATACACATTAATGTCTGCGTACTAATGAACAATAGTAGAGGGATCGATACTTGGGGGTTAAGATGGCATGGACATGCTCATGAGATCCTCATTAAATTTCTACCCTAGAGACATCAAAATCCCCCTTAAACAATCTATTTGGTTTCACTTTGTAGCATGCTTAGTGGGTTAGCTCAATCTCAAATGGTTGTGTTGGATCTGACTCATTTCATGCCTACTACCTAGGACAATGCATTGTCACCAATAGTGACAAATGGTGTTTGTGTTTCTCAACTAAAATGTGTTGGGAGTCATTGGTATCCCATGTTGATGTGTTGTTCAATGTCATTGTCTCCCATAAGGGTTTGAATGTTCAATGGGTCGATCGTTTGTATGCATATCCATGCAATTTCCCTCCTCTTCTACTTTGTGCATATATCTTGTAGATAAGATAATATAAGATGATTATATTAATGTCCAATGAATGACCACTCAAGTAGGTCAAAGGGATCGTTGGGTACAAAATGATGTCAATACAAAGTGGGGGCACTACAACAATTCCCTTGAAAAGCAACATACAAAAAGTAAGATGTGAATCTAATTAAATCCTAGAAATCCAACTAGAAATCTAACTCCAAAGATGTAGAGTCGATTCCGGAGAGAGATGTACAAATAGAATGGGTCTAGAATTTGTGATACAAATGGTACAAGCCTGTCATGGTCCACTGGAACCATCTCTCCTAATATATGAGGCCGGACAGAGGAATCTCAATGTAGAAGTCTATCTAGAGGAAGAACTAAGAGAAGTTGGATTGTGTAATGTCACTTGTTTCCTAGAGGAGGGACCTATCACTGTGATCTGGATTATATCGCTTGACTACTGGTATGGGACCAAATCTAGCAATGTCATTGAGGTATCATAGAAGTGGAGGTGATCCTCGGGTTCTACATAGATTTGGGCTTGAAAACATAATCTATATCAATCTACCTCTTGGTGCCCCTAGTAGATTGGAGAATCATGAAATAGGAAGTTATCCATTGTGTGGAAATTATTCCAAGATGTGGATTTGGCTAGAGGATGAGGGAGCAGAGCCAGAGGATCTCTTGCAAGTATAAGGCTAGGAATCTCTAATTGGGTTACCTAAAGAAACTAGCCAAAGTCTGAAGCTCCCTGAAAAGATAGTGGAACCGCCTAGTAAACAAGGAAACAAAAAAAAAGTGCTCCTTAGTCTCAATCTCCCAAAGCTAGCACACCCGACAAAGCTTGTCAGATGTGTTGCCATGCAAACTCTTAGTTAATGTACAGATATTTAATTCTTTAGTTGTTTCTTCCCCTTAAGAAAGTGAAAACCTAGTATATATTAACATTAACACAACAAGAAATACTTTCCACTCTCAACTTTTAGGAATAAAATGAGGCACTCTCCTACTACCCCTCTTGGCCAAAATTATCTCTTGACTTTTAGGAATAAAATGAGGCATTCTCCTTCTCCTCTTGGCCAAAACACTCGTTTGAATTTTAGGAATAAATGAGGCGCACTCATATTGTTCCTCTTTGCCATAACTATCATGCCACAAGCCCTTCCATCTTGAATATTAGACTCATTGTAACACGTGAGGAGGGCCATGTTATTCGATTATGTATAGCTTTGTTAGATTTTCATAGAATCAAGCCACAACTAATGGCTTTGTCAAGGTCCTATTGTTTGTAACACAAGATCAAGGTGCCTTTATTTAAAACCATTCCACCTCGACTCTTGACGTATACCATCACTAACCCATAGCCAAAATCAGCTATGTCCTTACTACACTACACTATCTCCTATGCCTCCTACACTATGAGAACTGTAGGAGCCCCTCTTATTTTAGTTATTTCCAATCCATACAACCAAGGTATTGGATGGTATGCCCCATCTTTTTACAACATATTTTGTGGAATATCCATTTTCCTTGGCATCCTTGATTGCATTGTCCATATCTACTTTATCTCACCCTTTATTCAATTAATTTTATTGGTTGTTGTCTCCATGAATTAGAGCAAGTACTACACCTTGAACTTGTTCCTCAAGTTGGTTTATGTGCTCCTTATATAACTCTATGATATAAATCCAAGTACCTCTCTTATTGTTGTTCAAAGGCTTAGCCCTTTTGACTCAAACGTGGCCCTTATTCTGAAGAATAAGATTGTAGACATAAAGTATGTAGGAAGCATTGTTGCGGAGTGTATGCAAGAAGAAATGTAGCTGGTGGAAATGGGTCTTTGTGTTGTTGACAATAATGCATAAAACTCAACTATTTGACATGAACTTTTACAATGAATTACACAAATAAAATTATTTCTCGTAAATTATTCTGATTTGCTGTCTTATTTGTTTGGGGATTGAGTCACAATGCATTTCTCATCTAAGAAATGCAACCCATCCATTCTTGATCCTTGTATGTGAATAATGTGAAATTCTTTGTTTTTCTCCTTGAACTAATTGTTGAAACATCTCTTTGTATTCAATGTAGGGTTTGTTTATCCTTGTATATGAATGGTGTGAATTTCTTTGTTTTTCTCCGTGAACATCAATTGCATAAACATCTCTTTGAATTCAATGCAAATATTGTTGAAAACTATTTGTTTCCTCACAAGTCAACTAAGTCATTGTCAATTGGGTCTAGCCTAGGTGGTTGTGAAATTGAGAGTTATCCTCCCCACCCAAATTCAATTCCCCTGGTGACATGTTGAGCTGTTGAGCTCTTAGTGAATATATCATTGTAATGGCCTTGAGCCCTATGTTGATAAAGCCTAAATATTCTATAGAATCTAGTTTACGCTAGCTACCATCCTCATAATGAGGAGAAGTGCCTAGTGGATTTCCCCAAGATGTGTATTTCATGGATTGAAAAAAAAATCAAGTGAGCCTTGCCAATTTGCAAGTACCATGGTTCAATTGAGGGAGGTGGCCCAAAAGTTTTATTTAATGACCCAAATTTTGAGGAGAATGGTGTGATAACTTGTTGCAAGAAGGATGAATTATTGTGAAGATGTTTGCTACAAGTTGGATAGAACTGTACACATAGTTATGCATAGTTTCAAACATCACATGCTTGAACTAATATTATGATAAAGTGATTGACAATTGAACGTATTTGGTCTTCATTTGAATTTAAGATCCTTTTGATACTATTGTTGATGGTGTATCTCCTTTTGATGTTACATTGCACTACTTTATATACAATATTGGACCTATCAAACGATCATCTAAACATCTTTAATTTCAATATATTTTTGATCAACTTTTAGCCATTATTAAAGGATGAAATGGGATTTTTAATATGTAACTAGAGGGCCCCACAGGCCCCTACTATAAGGCCCCATGAGTGCAAATACTATCTCAACTATTCACCACTGTTACCTCCCAAACCTGCATTCAAATATATTCAAGTCCCTAAATGAAGTGCAACCCTAGAGGCACTTAGGATTTCTTGCCCCACTGTCACCACCACAACTCTTCAACACTTTAAGTCCAATGTCCTCTAACAAAGGTGGAGATTCCCTAGAAATGAATGTGTAAGATGTACTTTAGAAATAAATGGGATGATGGAGAATAATATTATTTTATTATTTTCCTTAGGAGTCCTAAGCTTGGAGAGAAACTCCCATAATTCCAACCATGCCTAGCAACTAAGAATTGTCTTCCTTTTATAAGGCTCTAACTGCAACCACCTTTCAATAAAATATTAGAAGTCTTAGTGCTATAAGGAAAACTCTAAAGCCTCAAAAAAACACTCCTCTATAAACTTCCAATAAAAAAGTATTTAGAAACGCCAAAGAGATTCATACTCCATATTTTCTTCTAATAATTTAATTTAAAGAACCTCCTAGAAGCCTCCTTTAAAATATTCTTACAAGTATCTAAACCCTTCATATAATATAACCGAAAAATTCATGTGTAGCGCTCCTCAAAATATACCATGATTCCTTCCTTGAACTATGCATAGATTTCATTTGTCACCTTGTGTTGATGATGATTTTCGTCACCAACCATACTTAGCTGGCAAAGAGTTGCCAGGCTCTCCTACCTATAATGTTTTTGCCATAATACCTAATGCCTACCAAGTCAAACCACCTCCAATTGTTGAATCATAAAATTAGCCTATGTCTCTAGCTAACTAGCTCAAGATAAGTTGTTTCAGGTACTACATGGACAATATGCTTTCAGAGAATCATACGGTGAAGTTGATGTGTAATCTTCAATCTATTCAGTGGTTAACAAGTTATCACGCTTTGGCTCCCCCTTTCTATCTATCTTCCATATTAACAACTTTTATTAATTGTAATATCCCGATTTTGACCCTATTGCATTAAAATTGTAAATGATGTAAATATCGTTATGAAGTCATGGTGAGGAGCTCAAGACCAAGGCCCCGCCATTGATTTATCGTTTTATGTATCGATGCATATGGTTCTTGTGCTAGACAGACACAATGCAAATTAAGACATCATGTAAATACGAATTTTAATGAAATACCCACAACTAGCTATGCAATGCAACAAGAGATGGGGGCATGATTTTTACAAGGAATAGGAAGGGAAATTATTCAAACTCTTGACCCAATAGTGTTAAGCCAAATTTCATGAGAAAACCCATAAACCCTCAACTAACCATTTTGACTTATGCATCCAATCATTTAATTCTTCCAAGAGTTAGTTGAGGTAGTTAATGCCTTGGGAATGGAGAGGTATGGAAGCCAATTTCGTGTATGGGCAAGCCATCAATCTGGGAAATCGTATTTTTGCTTCTTGGGCAAGAAAACACCCACGAAATTGTGCCCAAAGCCATTCTTCACCCATGGCCTTTGCTCTCTCACGCAATCTGAGCTCGCTGGGGCTTCCTTCTTCACGTTTTGCATCATTTTCCTGCATTTTCCATCGCTGGGAACTCGTTTTTGGTTGGTACAGTGACTGGGAGAGGAGAACCACGATTTGGGGGTGTGATGGAGGCCGTTTTTTATCCTGGAATGTCCATGAACGTTTTTTGAAAACGAATTTGCCTTCCCAGGGGTAACTCCCCATTTATCATTTCATTTTTGGTTGCCTACGTTTTTCTTCATACCAAACACTTGTGATTTTGTTGTTATGTGTATCCCTGTTTTAGTTTGAACTTGTGAGTAAGAAATTGAGAGTGGAATAGGACCAGAATTGGCCTAATAAACCTAGTGAGGAGAGTAAGCTCTCAGAAATATCAAAAGGGCTAGCTACTCTTCTATGCACACCTTGAACAACACTAAGATGGAAGGTATGGCCTGAGGGATTGTTTATTAGTGAAGGGAATACTTCCTTGTGTGGGGTGTGTAGGCATTGTGGGTGCCAAGCTAGATAGATCTTGTAGAGGTATCCATGGCTCTGTGTTTGAGCTCACTAGCTTAGCAATTCATTCCCTTCCCTTTGCCTTAGCAGCCTGATATACCCAACTGTGAATTGGCTTGTCTGATTTTGGTATATTTTGGCTATGTGTGAGTATGTTGTTCCCTTGTCCCTTGTGAAAATCATGCCCAGCTCGGGGGTGGCAGTTGTGTTGAGAGATTGATGAGCACAATTGGCCTATGGTTGGGTGGAACGTTGCAGTTGCATAGCCAGTTGCTCGGGACTACTTTGCTTTAAGATAAGTACTCTCTCTTGTGTTAATTCGGTAATGTATTTATTTGATGAATATCTTGAATGTATGCTATATGTGTAATAGAATTTACTTCCGCTGTGTTTCTTGCATATATATATATACATCTGCATGTCTTTTTTATATTCCAATGGGTTTTGATAATAATCATGGGGCTAGATGCCCAGTTTTAGCATCACATTCTCTCCATATTGCTATAATGATCGGAGGGGACGTGACATTAATCCTTATCCATTTTTTTTACATCATGTTTCCATTTCCATGACCGTGTGCATATTAACAATGATATTATATGCAGTTGAAACCACTTTTATTAATCCTTATCCTTTTTTACAACATCATGTTTCCATTTCCATGACAGTGTGCATATTGACAATGATATTATATGCAGTCGAAGAAAAAAATTAAGCCCCATCCCGTTTTTTAAATAAAAAATCATGCCTATCACATCACACCACTCTTTATGTGCTTTCCTTTTCAAGTGAAGCATTTCTACTACATGCCTTCATGGTAATATTTTTAAATATATCAAATTTAAAAAGGTGGTTTTACTTAACCTTTGTTTCATTCTATTGCATTTTGGAAGTGAACAATCACGTCACTTACCACAGTCCACTACTCTACAACAGCCTGATCCGCATGAGCCCATGGGACAGCATTGGTAATGCACACATCGAAGGATATGGTAGCGTATTATATATGTATAAATAATTAAGAGGATAAAACTCTGTCGAATATGAGATATATATCATATAACACAATAAAATATACACAACAAACTTCAGCAGTCTTAAACTTGGTTCTCGTTATCCGGAATTTGAAAGAAGATGCATCTTCGGCATTCAGACTAGTATTTACACCACACCAAATACATGGTCCTTGCTCCAACAATAGCGCTGAGCTTATTGCTTTAATGCACTTTACAATTAGCTCTTTTAAAAGGCATACAGAGATTACAGGTTACAGGTGACTCTAAGATGGTGATTAATTGGACGCAGTATTCACGATTTCTAAAATACATCCAAAACATCCTCCTTAGGCCTATTTTTGAGGATATCATTCGGCTCACAGATCTCTTCACCAGCCTTAGCTTCCAGCATGTCTATAGAGAAAGGAACTCCACAGTTGATGGATTATCAAAAATTGGGCTGCAGCTGGGCACATGTTACTGGCAGAGATGGGAATGTGCAGGTAATACCATTGTCGAAGATGATCCAGAACCCATCACACTATAAATCGAATAGCCTCTGGAAAGCTTATCTAAGAAAATATGTATACTGGCCAATGATGATCCAGGACCCATCACACTATAAATCGAATAGCCTCTGGAAAGCTTATCCAAGAAAATATGTATACTGGCTATTTTTTTAGGCTCTTTTTTGCTGCATATAGAATATGATCTTTTACATGACTACATAATAGTCTATTTGACTAGAAAAAGCAAAAATCCCAGTGATGGTAAGATGAGATACCAAAGACATATTGAGATCTTTAAAGCTGGAAATATTTTTAAAATATATCAAAGTTTTTGTAACCAAGGCCACTGGCTCTAAAGAATGTGATACTTCATTGGTAGATGCTATACCAAAGACATATTGAGATTTTTAAAGCTGGAAATATTTTAAAAATATATCAAAGTTTTTGTAACCGAGGCCACTGGCTCTAAAGAATGTGATACTTTCTATATGTACTGAGATGCTTTTTCCTATGGAAAAATAATTCAGACTACTATACAAAACAAAGATACAGAAGTTGACTGCCAAAGAGCGTCCTGAGCTAGGTTATTGGATGGAAGCAAAAGGAAAAGGCCACCCAAAGATGACTGACAAACCAGATGATTTCATCTACAATTCGACACCTCAGATCTTCAGTGATATTTTTGGCAGCATTTCCTCCTCTTTTACGTAAATATCTAAAGGTTGCACTTCATTTTTGGGGCGCTGGTGAAGGTTCCCTCTCTATCGTGTCATTTTTATTTATCCGAGACCTGGCTATCCGTCTCGGCTCCGATTGTCTTGATGCTTGTTTGAAAGGTGTCTATAAGGCTTATGTTGCAAAGTGCAAGTTTGTTAATTCTGCAAGATTGCAGCATATTCAGTTCCTTAGCAATTGTGTTGTTGAGCTCTGTGGAGTGGACTTGAGCAATGCATATCAGCATGCCTTTGTCTTCATACGACAAATGGCAATGATTTTACGAAATGCCCTCACAGTGAAGACTAAGGAAGCCTTCAAGCATGTTTACAGTTGGAAGTTCATGAATTGTTTAGATGTTTGGGTTAAGGTTCTTTGTACACACAGGGAGACGGATCTTGCATCTGCGACTATGGCGTTCATTCCTCTGGCTTCACTTCTTGTGGATATGTTAGAATTCAAAGAATTAAATAGGCCACCTACGAGAGGAATAGGAAAAGCAATTGACTTTTCAACCACCCTGAAGGTACCAAAACAAACAATGAAAACTTGTGCTGTTCAAGAGGAGTGTGTTTCTTCCGTGGTTGAGCAGCTTGCCGAACAATTGACACTGTGGAGCTATTCTGTAGCTTTTCTGGAGTTGGCCTTTATTCCCATTGTTCGATCGCGGCAGTTCAAGAAAGAAACCAAAATTCAGAGGTTTCGTCGACAAGTAAAGCAATTAATAGATCAGGTTGAGTCAAACATCGAGTATGTTGGGAAAAACGAACAGACACCTCCTTCTCACCAAAGGATCATGTTCCTGTATCATCACTTCTTCAGGCTGAGGAAGAAAGACATCTATTTTATGAGAAAAGAAAATATATTCGTCCATAGTTTGTTTTTATTTTATTAAAAAAATTCTACATTTCTAATTGGTGGAAACCTTAGTTGATTGAGAAAAGGTGACGCTTCTAGGTTAGGATTAATCTTTAACAAATGATTCTTGAAACTTCTCGTTACAATAAGAGAGGTATATCACTTGCCCAGGGAGGGATTGGCTAGCGGTGGTGGAAACCTTAGTTGATTGAGAAAAGGTGACGCTTCTAGGTTAGGATTTATCTTTAACAAATGATTCCTGAAACTTCTCGTTACAATAAGAGAGGTATATCACTTGCCCAGGGAGGGATTGGCTAGAGGTGGTGGAAACCTTAGTTGATTGAGAAAAGGTGACGCTTCTAGGTTAGGATTAATTTTTAACAAATGATTCTTGAAACTTCTCGTTACAAAAAGAGAGGTATATCACTTGCCCAGGGAGGGATTGGCTAGGGGTATTCATTTATTTCATCATTTGGTATTTTTCCATAGGGGATTTAACATGTTGTTGATAGTAAATGTTCCTTTAAAAATTTGCAAACTGTTAAAAAAAAAAATTTGCAAACTGTTGAAAAGTTGTATTCTGTTTGAACTTAAATTTATTTACCATTTTATAATTTTAAAATTTATTTGCAGTAATATATTGTAAATTTGATCTTGTATTGTGAGATGTTACATTCCACCTTGCTTGGTTTTGAAAGCATAGTTATTTCGTGAGAAATGTACGAAATGTTTTACCAATAAAGGAAACCTTTTTTACTGCTCACTTATTTCTCCTTTTTTGTTTTTATTTACTTTAAATTTATTATCTTTTACATTTACATATCTTTCAAATTTTGCCTTGAATTTTGAAATTTTTTAATTCTGATTCTCACTTTATTTAATTTGTATATATATTTTGTTAAATATTAATATTCCTTTTGTATATTCTTCATTTCTTTTATTATTTTATATTAATTTACTTTAAAAATTAAATAATATAAATGTTTCAAATCATTATAAACAAAATAAACATAAATGAAATATAAAAAGATTTACTTTTTAGTTTTATTTCAATCACATTCCTTTACTTGTTTTAGGTTTTTTTTTATGTTTAAAGTTATCTTTTCTTTCGTTTTATGTTTAGAGTTTAGGTTATCATTTTATTTTATTTTATTATTATTTTATAATATAAAATTTAGAAAATAAATAAAAATCAAATAATATAAACAAATTAATCAACAAAAGCATTGTGGGAATAAGTTAAAATTGAAATAAATAATTCATATTTATTTCAATATATTCATTCAAGACTTGTGTTTCATTTTATCAAGTTATTGTCTTGTTTTAGGTGGCTTAAAACATAGGGTGTCTATTATGCACTAGCTAAACAGAATTCGAAGTGTTGTTGCACAAGCATTCCATCTTGAGCATCAACACCTTATAGGGTGCTCATCCTAGAAGCTTCTTTATCCTAAAGTAAACCATCCTAGAAACTTCTTTGTCCTAAAGTAAGCCATCCTAGAAGCTTCTCCTTTTCTTGTAAGCGTGTCAAAAATCCATATATGAATCATGCCTCCAGAAATGCAATTTTGCCTATGGACTGTGAAATGTCTCAAAAGGCGCTCCTCAATGGAAGAATATGCATCAAAATATGAAGAAAGAACATCTATCACCAACCACATAATATCATATCATGGTCTTCTGGCCTCCTTTGGCTGTAACAACCCACACTCAACAATCAACTCCTTTTTCCTGTGTAAAATGTTGACACATTACTTAGTGAAGGATCACAAATAGTCATCAACTTAACTTATGATTATATATTTGTTATTAGTTAATTATTTATTGATATAATTCTACCTATTCCTTGAATATGTATTACATATTGATCATTACAACGGTAAGACCCCTAAACGTCATAGATCTGAAAGTTGCAGTTTCAATGTTGTTGGGCTTCAAGAAACTATAGGTAATGCATGCATAAATCAAGAGTCTAACAAGATACCCTGATTCAAGCATAAGGTTACTTAATATCGGCACATAGACCTTCCGGCCATTGTGAGGGCGAAAAACATGAAAAAGATTGGACCAAAGGAGCCTAAAACGCATTGCAAAGAAGTTACTGTTGACTGAAAGGATCTGCTCATTAATTAAAAGGGCAGCAAATATTTTGAAAGGAAAGATGGTTTCTTATATAATTAACAAAACTATTTTTGTTGAAAATATAATCATTTCTTTCACCTCTCAGAAAAATTTGGAAAAGGAACTTGAAAGACAAAGAAACAACATAATTATCATTGTCGTCACAAAAACTTCTATTTGGAAAACAGAACAAATAACTGATCTTTATAAGACAAAGGATTGACCCCAGAAAATTATTATTTTCTTTATAAGTTTATGAACTTCTGTAAACATTCAAAAGAAGGCAAGAACCGAGAAACATAACTTAAAAGAATACGAGGAAGCTATAAAATGGGTAGTTCTACCAGAAAAATATTCCTGCGAAGCTCTATGTGAGTAGATCTACTAGCGTAACACTCGACTGACTAAGCATACAAGCTTTGAAAAGCTTGTGGCTGGCTCACGAATAAAATTATTCCTGTTGCCTGTGGGAAAATCGCCGATTGAAATTGAAATCGGCACTTTGAAAATGGTTGGGTCCAAAAAGGTGTGGATCAAAGCCCCTTTCATTTTTTCCGCCTCACTGCATTCATAAATGAAGCAATACGAGCAGGATCCTTCCGAATACCATCAGGTGCACAAATCCCACTAGATACGTCCACTGCATCTGGTCTTAGAATTGATATCGCTTGGCTGACATTTTCTGGGTCAACACCACCAGCTAGTAACCATCCGTACTTGCTGGCATCAGTTGGAACTCGAAACTTCTCCCAGTTAAATTTTTTACCACTGCACAGGAAATTTCGAGTAAGCACTAAAGTAGACTTAGATCATTCAAGTTGCATACATTGAATCTAATTCTGGAAGCAGAGAATAAGTAACATCATTTTCCAAAACATCTGAGCAAATGAGCATACACACCTTCCACCTTGTAAGCTGTCAATCAAAAGCCAATCTACTAAATCTGAGTATTCCACGTTTGGGGGTTTTGTCAAAAGTTCTCCATCCTTGTCTGCATGCAAAACATAAACAATGCGGCGATGCTGTACCAGATTTGAAAGGGCACTGCGTGCACGATCTCCATGAAGCTGCAATTTAGCCAACTTCATATCTTCATTTAACTATGACCTTTCTTGGCCTTAAGACCGAAAATGGAAACCGCCTTTTATAGATTAAAGATTAAACCATCATAACTTTTCTAGCAATTTTTCTTTCAGAAATTTCTTCATGAATACAAACTAACTCACTTGGTTAGCGTTCCTGTTCGAATTCAGCAACAAAAATATGATAAAGTTTGCCATTATTTGGGCAAAGAGTATTAAACAAATTTTTCTATAACTTCCTATATTCAAACAAAAAGCAAATACAAATATTTTTTGAAACTTCAAATTTGATCAAAAACAAAAAGCAAATACAAATAGTTTTTGAAACTTCAAATTTGATCAAAAACAAAAAGCAAATACAAATAGTTTTTGAAACTTCAAATTTGATCCAAAAATATGTCCAATTAAATGTGAAGACTAAAAACAACATATATTGATAAAAAAAACGATAATTATATATATATATATATATGCGCAAAACAAATGAAACTTTAACAATTTTTATGAAAATTATGAAAAAATCAGGTGGCCAATTAAATTTGCCAATGCTAGAGATTTGGTGAATTTCATTTAAAAGAAAATTCACCAACTGCAGTGAACAAGCAAGCAACATGAGAAATAAACATTCAAAAGGTATCAGCGTCGACCCCCCACACATACATATCAAACAGAACACGATTAAGTTGAACTATGCCATGGGCCAGTGCTTTTCTGTCTTCTGTAGTTACTTCCTTTGTCCATTGATACGACTACATCAACTTGTCTGTCTGCCAATGGCAATGGAAAACTCTCTTTCCCATTGGTCATTTACTCTTTTTGGCCACAATCCCCTTTTGAGAAGCCATGCCTCTGTACCTTCCCATCATCCATAGATGTCCTCTCCTCAAGATCCAATTCTGGTTTTCCATGTTTTAATCTCTTTCAAAATGGCATTTTGTGGAAGCGACAAGTGTGAGAATGCTAAACCTCTAAAATCACTGCAAACATGGGAAATAAATAATCACAAGGTCCCTGTCTCCACACCCCATGATCCCCCATATCTAACACAACACAAGTTGTGTTATGTCACAAGCCAGTGATGTTTTGTCTTTTGCAGTTACTTCATTTGTCCAACGATATGACTGCATCCACTTGTCTGCCAGCTAATGGCAGTGACAAACTCTTTCCCATTGGTCGTTTACTGTTTTTGGGCAACCATTTCCTTTTGAGAAGCCATGCTGCTGTACATTCCCATACGGCTTCCCTTTATGTTGTTCCTGGGCAGTCCCAGACCTTGTCACCTCACCCCATCTTCTTGTGACATTTTCTAAGAATCATATATCTGACAGGGCAGGGAGATGAACACGAACAGAGCAACAAATGAGGGTTTTAGGCACATTTTTTTCATACATGGTATTAATTCTCTGATACATGGTATATTATATTGCTGATTTATTTAACCATGTTTGCTCAGGCTTCCTACCATACAATCCAACTGATCCACAAATCAGGGCCTAATGCTGATCCAAATAACTATCGAGTATTGGGCAAACATGGTGGGTCACACATTTTCCAAGTTGTAGCTACGGCCCTCCATTGGATATTAACAAAAATATTTGATGAAAGACTTCTCTGGACCAAAATTCAAGCAAGCTTTCGACCTCAATACCAGACCATCAATCATATCCTTGCCCTCTATCCCATCATAGACGAGGTTAGACACCACGCTTTGATGGTCTTCTGCTGCTTTGCAGACTTTCGAAAGTCATTTGACTCAATCCCAAGGGAGGCATTGTAACACCCCCAGTTTTGACTTGGAATGTATCAAATCAGATTATGTAAATGATGTAATATGCTAGTATGAATTCCTAGTGCGAAGCTCAAGGCCAAGGCCCGACTAGTGAGTGGCTAGGCATGTATAATGTAAATATTTCTATATGGACCATGTGGTCAACTTGTTATGCTAACTTGAAAACTATGTAAATATTACGTTGGAAAAATAAGGGAATGGTCCAAAGTAGTTGTGTAAAAAGCACTAGAGGGGCTATGAATCCACTACAGGGGGAGAGGAAAGGGGGCCTATGGAAGATTTAATCCTATATTGCCAAGTGTCAACCATAGAACTCATCCAATTGCTTCCATGTGCCTTAAATGAGCCAATTACTTTATTTTGACTATTAAATCCAATCATTAAATATATGTATGAGGTTGGTGGGGTAAGTCTTTTTATGTAGTTATTGAAGCATAGGATGAATATACTTCTATGACAGTTGTAAGAGTCATTTCTTCTATGGTCAGAAGTAATGTCAATTGTATTTCCACCATCTTCTATTCTCCTTTGGGGTCTATCATCCATTTTTCTCATGCAAATTTTACACTACGTGGAGTTTTTTTCCTCATGTTGTTCATTCCATTGCCATTACCATTACCAAACTGGGAAATAACCAGAAATTCGAATTGTGAAGGAGAATTGCAGACACTTAGAGAAAATAGATGGTTGTAGGTGAGCATAGAGACTAGGCAAGATAGGAACCTTTACCCATTATGTTTTGTTGCTTCTGAATGCTTGAGAAGCCATGGATTGATGTTACAGGAGGTTTTCCAACAACATACAACAAGTGGGACTCTTTCTGCACACACTAGTAAGCATTGTAAGGGTTGGATTCCTTGAGGGAATTGTGGAGCAGTGAAAGGAAATGCCTTCTTTGTGTTGTGTGGGGCAGTAGAGAAGAGTGCCATGGCTAGGATGGCTGAGTGAGATCCTTGCAAATGTTTAAAAGTGGGCAGTTTGGCTAAGCATCAGAGCAAATAAGTTGTAGCCTAGGAGAGAGAAGCATGTAAATGTTTCATTTTGTTAAGATTATATGCTACCTAAGACTAAATTCTAACTTCATAAGCATTTAATACATTTTCGCAATAGCAGCATAAAGAGGATCTCTGAAAGACACACAATCACAAGGTACACAACAATTTATCCTGGGAAACCCTCAAGGGGAAGAAAACCCAGCAAAACCTCCTCAATATAGATTACCAAAGTACAATGCCCAAAGAAATAATTCTCATAAGAAAGAGAGACAAAACTCAAACACGAGAGCCAACAACAATCCTCCTCCTCCTTCACTAGCCTTCCTCTTCCTCTAATGCACAATGCTTGAGTGAGTGAATGATGCAAATGAGAGAGTGATACTCTCTATTTATACTTTACTTTTTCACTTAACCTTTTAACCTAACTGGGTCGGCCTCACTAACTTGACTGGGCCGACCTCTCTAGAGTCTCAAAATAATAATTATATTAAACTCTTTTGGGTACTATTGACTCGAATTACAACGGAGGATTTACCTCATGACTTTTACATAACCTTTTACATTAATGACATCTCCCGGAGGAGGAATAATACAAGTAGAATATTCTTCGAAGTTACATTATTTCAACACTCCTCCTTAACAAGAAGGGTATTCTACTGACAACAACAACAAGTGTGGCTCTACACAACATCATCGGAAGGAGGGAGGAGGAGGCATCATCAATAACATCATCTAGAACATTGGCCAGTACATCTATAAATCATTGAAAGTTTTTCAACAACATCAATATCAACAACTGAAACACCTTGTTGTAACATCATCAACATCTGCAGCATGGAGCTAGAACATCATCATCTGCAGCACGAAGCTGGAACATCATCATCATCTTCAGTACAGAGCTGAAGTATCATCATCTGCAGCACGAAGCTGAAACATCATCATCATCAACCGCTCAAGATTGGAGCAACATCATCTCTGGGAACAGGTGCATCAACAACCAATATGATCTTTCCTTTCGGAATTTCGGGATCAAGTTCAACACAGGTGATCCTTCCTTTCGGAATTATGGGATCATGGACAATCCTTCCTCTCGGAATTACGAGATTCAGTCCAACAACACCGGTGATCCTTCCTTTCGAAATTACGGAATCATGGACAATCCTTCCTTTCGGAATTACGGGATTCATTCCAACAACATTGGTGATCCTTCCTTTCGGAATTACGGGATCATGGACAATCCTTCCTTTCGGAATTATGGGATTTTAGTCCAACAACACTGGTGATCCTTCCTTTCGGAATTACGGGATCATGGACAATCCTTCCTTTCGGACTTACGGGATTTTAGTCCAACAACACTGGTGATCCTTCCTTTCGGAATTACGGGATCATGGACAATCCTTCCTTTCAGAATTACGGGATTTTAGTCCAACAACATATGTGGTGCTCTGACAATCCTTCCTTTTGGAATTACGGAACCCGGTCTTTACGGAGCTACCACTACAGCACACTGGACGATCCTTCCTTTCGGAATTACGGGATCATTGTCCAACACTCACATATTAGACAATCTTTCGGAATTATGGGATTTTAGTCTAAGGATTAACATTTAAGACTATCCTTCCTTTCGGAATTACACGATCAAGTCTAAGGATGATCAATCCCAACTAAGTTATCATAGTATCATCAGCACTACTCCCCCTTTCGAGGGAAGTCCTTACGGACTACACCAAGCTTGTCACGAAAGTGCTCAAACTTCACATGAGATAGAGGCTTAGTCAACATATTTGCAACTTGCTCATCTGTGCTCACATATTGGAGCTTTACAGCTCCCTTCTGCACCATATCTCGAATCTGTAGAATACAGGGTTCTCTGTCATCTTCACGCAGCTTTGGTTATCACATAGAATCACTGTGGTATCCAACTACAGATCAAATAGACTTGATAACAACTTCCGAAGCCATATGGCTTCACAACTGGCGAAACAAGCTGCAATATATTATGCTTCTATAGTGTTGAGAGAAACACTGGACTACTTCCTGCTTAGCCATGAGATCATGGCTGACCCCAGACAGAAACATCCACCTGAAGTGCTCTTTGTCTGAGGCACTTCCTGCTCAATCTGAATCTGTATAACCATACAGTCTGAAGTCATGATCTCTAGTATACCTGAGACCATAGTCTATCATACCTTTTAGGTACCTCATCACATGCTTTGCAGCTACAAGGTGAACACGTCTGGGCTCAACCAAATACTGACTCAAGGTGTTCACGGCAAAGCAACTATCTAGCCTAGTATTCGCCAGATACATCAATGACCCAATAATCTGTTGGTATAATGTCTCATCCACTAATTAAGCATCAGACAGTAACTTCAAATTTGTATCCATGGGTGTGGCCATGGCTTTACTTGCCATCATATCAAACCTTTTCAGGATCTCAACAGTATATTTTCCTTGACTTAGGAAAATCTCTTCTGGGAACTGCCATACTTCAAGACCTAGAAAATTAATGCATCATCCCAAGGTTTTTCATCTCAAATTCTGCAGCAAGCTTCTTCTTCGTGAGGGGAGACATTCGGTATCGCTCTGAGCATATCCCTGAGATACTGAGGCAAACAACCTTTGCCACGAATAGAGGCTAAATGATAATGTCTCTCCATCTGTACTGTACTCACTCCTTTTGAAGCGGAGCTTTCCTGCTCCTTCTATAACTGAGCACTATCCTCCCTCTGCATCTTGTACTCTTTGTATCGAGACATTCTGCAATGGAGTGACTGGAAGCCTTCTCTTCTCATGATCCTCTGTGTATCCATCTATTTCATCTTTCTAGGTCACTGGATACCAAGATCTTGAACTTTGTTGCAAGCTCTCTCTTGCACCCATCTATGAGCTTCTCATCTTCAACCTTGTAGCAAAGGTTGATGTCACATCACTCTAGGTGATCCTTGATCTCATCATTCTATCCCATGGATGCCTTCTGAGTCCATACAAAGCCTTCTTCGATCTGTGCACATGTGGTTCTCTATAGAGAGTCCTGAATCCCGGAGGTTGCTCGATATCTTCTTCTATTTTGATTACACCATTTATCTAGTGTGATATTCACCACTGAGGAAGTGTGTCTGGCCACTAGAGCAACATCTCATCATAGTCGACTCCCTCTTTCTGAGAGAACCCTTGCTTTGTACTTCTGTAGTATACTTGATTTCATAAGTCTTGTTGAATGTTATAGTTGAACCATCGTCATTTATTCTTACAGAGCCCTACTTCCTACTTGACCAAGAGATCATAGCTGATCCCAAACTAAAACAGAATCCGGATGTACTCTTTCGGTCCACAATACTACCACCCAAATCGAAGTCGACATATTGAAGTAGCATCACTCCACCACTGGAATCATATCTAAGCCCATAAGAAATAGTACATCGAAGGTATCTAAGAACATGCTTGGCAACAACCCAATGTCTATGTCTTGGCTCAGACATGAACTGACTCAAGATACTCATTGCATAACATATGTCTGGTATACTATGTATCAAATACATCAAGGAACCAATGAGTTGTCTATACATGGTAGGATCCACTAGATCCAATCCAGAATTTCACTCATGTAGCTTCTTTATATTAGACACTATTGGAGTAGACATGGACTTACAGTCCATCATACCAAATCTCGGCAATAGATCCACTGTGTACTTTCCTTGTGAGAGAAATATCTCATCTTTCCTTTTCCAAACTTCTAGACCAAGAAAATAGTGCATAAGACCTAAGTCTTTCATTTCAAATTCAAAAGTGAGCTCCCTCTTGCACCGAGCTATCTGTTGCTCCTCTCCAGTAAGGAACAAGTCATCAACATAGGGAACCAAGATCAATAGATGGTTCTTCACAACCTTGAAGTACAAGTTGGGGTCAGCTTCACTTTTGGAGAATCCCAAGCTCAAAAGATAGTTGTCAATCCTTGAATACCAATCCCTCGGGTTCTGCTTAAGTCCACACAAGGATTTCTTAAGTTTGCATACATGGGACTCCTTCCCATGAACCAACATCAAGGCAATGGGACTCCTCATCCCTACCACCAAGGCAATGGGAAGGATTTCTTAAGTTTGCATACATGGGACTCCTCATCCCTACCACCAACATCAAGGCAATCTACTATTGTTTTTCTAAATCCACCCCCTGCATGCCATGTAATTCCACTAGCATGAGGGATGAAGATGTGTTGCCGCCAAATCTAGATGATGAGTCATATTTTAACCTTTTGCTTTTTACCATGCATTCTTTGTGCAACTTCCTCTATCCTAATGGTTTTTTTCTCTCTTCATTTAAAAATTAATACCATTGAGCAAATTTGTTGTTGTAAAGGTAACTTCGGAAGATATTCAATTGTATTTTATATTTATATTATTATTATTGTATTTTACTTGTAGCTCCGACGGATATGTTTTTCCTCCGTTCGGGGATGTCATTATTATGTTTGGTCATGTAAGGTCATTGAGGTAAAATATCCATTGTAAGTTGGGGCAATAGCACCCCAAAGAATAAATGTAAAATGTATTATTGAGTCTCCCTAGGACAGGTCGGCCTAGTCAGGTTAGTGAGGTCGGCCCCATTAGGAAAAAGGCCACCCACACATAAAGTATAAATAGAGAGCTTGCTCTCTCATTTGTACACACCACTCACTCACTCAAGTTCGCATAAGCAAAGAGAGAAGACAAGTTCGTTGGAGGAGAAAGAGAGAGAGTTGCAGAAGACATCTTATATTTGGGTTTTCCATTTTGCTTGATATTGTATTAGTGACGAATCTATCTTGGAGGAAGTTGCGGGGTTTTCTCCTTTATGGTTTCCCTGAGGAAAATTACTGTGTCCATTGTGTTTTGTTGTGCTTGTCTTTGTTTCAGTTAAAGATCCTATTTAAATTGAATTAAAGGGCAAACTCTAACATGGTATCAAGGCTAACCTGAAAAGAAGGCACTGTGCAGCAACGGGAAACTAGGGCTTCCTAGTTCAAGGTCTTCTCTCCACAGATCATCAGAAAAAGAGGGCTAGGCTAACTCGCCCTAGGAGGGCGCATCTTTTGGAGGAAGCAGAATCGAAATTGAAGAATTTTCATTTTTGACCCAGACACGAGTGCGGGATAAAACTAGGGCATCAAGTTTTGGGGGTTTTCCTACATCAATCCGGACAAAGGAATACATTGGACAACTCGCCTTGAGGAGGCACATCTTCCTGTCCAAACAAAAGTTCAAAATTCCAACTTTGGAAAATTAGGGTTTCTCTAACAAACAAGTATGGGCACGAGAAGCAATACAAGATGCAGAGCAGTATGGCGCTCTAGAGAGGATGCACAGAGAAGGCAAGAGACGCAGACCATACTCCAACTATGTGGCCCTGCTATGCAACATCATTGATAAAGAACCTTCCAACTACGAGGAAGCAACAGAGAAGAAGGAATGAAAGGATGCCATATCGAGGAGTATGAGTTGATTATGAAGAATGATGTTTGGGAGATAGTTCTGAGAGCAGAAGGAAAGTCTGTTGTGACTTCGAAGTGGATCTACAAGATCAAGCATGCTGCAGAAGGTAGCATTGAAAAACACAAGGCAAGATTTGCGGCACGTGGCTTCTCCCATAAGGAAGGCATAGACTACGAGGAGACATTTGCACCTGTAACAAGATACACTTCCATCAAATCTATACTTGCATTGGTTGTAGTAATGAAATGGAAGGTACACCAGATGGACGTCAAGACAGCATTCTTGAATGGTGTAGTTGAAGAGGAAGTGTATGTGGAGCAGCCACTGAGATTTGAGACACATGATAGACAAACTCATGTGTGCAAGTTGAAGAAATCTTTGTACGGATTAAAGCAAGCACCCAGGACGTGGTAGGGCAGGATGGATAGCTTTCTGATGAGCTTAGGATTTACCAAGATTAAAGCAGATTCCAACCTTTACTTCAAGGTTGAGAGCGGAAGACCAATGATACTTCTGCTGTATGTAGATGATCTCTTTTTGACAGGTGAGGATGAGCTCATTGCAGATGCAAAGAGGAGGCTTGCCGCAGAGTTCGAGATGAAGGACCTAGGGATGATGCATTACTTCTTAGGCATGGAGGTGTGGCAGAGTGCAGATGGGATCTTCCTTGGTCAAGGAAAGTATGTAGTGGAGATTCTGAAGAGGTTCAGAATGATGGACTGCAAGGCAATGGCCACACCAATGGCATCAAACTTGAAGCTACTGTGTGATGCTTCATTAGAGGCAATTGATGCCACGATGTATAGACAGATGATTGGTTCGTTGATGTACTTGACCAGACATATGTTTTGTTGTGAACACCCTGAGCCAGTTCATGACGGATCTAAGACATGTTCACCTGACGGCTGCAAAACATATATTGAGGTACCTAAAGGGTAAAGTTGAGTATGGACCCAAGTATGAGGCAAATCAGAAGATTAACCTGGCGAATCAGAAGATTAACCTGCATGGTTATGTTGATACGGATTGGGCAGGCAGTGTCACAGATAGGAAGAGCACTTTGGGATGTTGCTTTAGTATGGGATCTGGTATGATCTCCTGGTTTAGCAAGAAGCAGTCATGCATGGCGCTCAGTACAGCGGAAGCAGAGTATGTTGCAGCTTGTTCGGCTAGTTGTGAGGCAGTATGGCTTCGGAAGCTACTGTCGGATTTGTTTGATCTCGAGCTCGAGGCGACTTGTATCTTCTATGACAACCAGAGTTGCGTGAATTTGTCTGAGAACCCGGTGTTCCATGACAAGTCGAAGCATATTGAGATCAAGTACCACTATATCTGTGTTGATGTATATGTAACTTCGGAATGTATTTCATTTATATATTTATTGATTTGTACTCCTATAGAGATGTATTATTCCTCTATACGGAAGTGTCGTCATTTGTATTGACAAGTGTCGCAAGTATGTTAACTTGCCGATGGGTTATTAGACCACCTTGTAAGGGGTCGGCCCGATATAATGTAATATGAAGTTATTGTACCTATCTAGACAAGTCGGCCCCATAAGGTTATTGGGCAAACAGGACAAGTATAAATAGAAATCGGGAGATCTCTATTTGGATCACTTCAGAACTCACACTTCCTTCACTCGGAAAGTGGCGCACATGTGAGGAGGAGGATCAGCTGCTAAGAGGAGTCTATCTCTTGTACTTTGGTTGTACTTTGGTTGTGTTATTGCTCTATCTATCTCTAAGGAAGTTATGGGGTTTTTCACCTTAGGGTTTTCCCCACGAAAACTCTGTGTGTCTATTGTCTCTCATGCTTTTGCTTCTTGTGATGATTGACATGCTTGTTATGATTGATATGCATTGATATACTGTACATGTTATTCTCTCAGTAAAGATCCTAGAGTATTGTGAATTAATGCTCAAAATTTAACAATCCGGGATATGGTGCATAGAGGAGCAGTGAAGCTCCAGTATGTGGCGACAGACGAGCAGATAGTCGATGTGTTGACCAAGCCGTTAGCCAGAGTGAAGTTTGAATACTTCATAGAGAGGCTTGGTGTTATCCAGATCGAGGTTCCTCGAAAGAGGGATTGATGAGACCAGAAGAGGCAGATGCACTAGAGTTGGTTCTTGCATGGTGGAGGAAGCAAGTGGTCCTTGGGACGTAATGCACTTGGGGTGCTCCTAGGCTATGCCTACATGCTGGAGACGCTAAGAGGTCCACCGGTTACAAAGACACCTGGGGTGCGCCTAGGCTGGTTCTCGCATGGTGGAAGACGCAGGTGGTCCTTGGGACGTAATTCACCTGGGGTGCTCCTGGGATGTACCCACTGGGTGGGAGACGCAGGTAGTCTGTTCGACATGAGGTGTGCATCTAGGCTGCTCTCCGTGTGTGATGAGATGATCTAAATACGATGAGATGATAGTAGGAGATGCAGGTGATTGTTGTGGCAATGTAATGTGTGGTCCTAGGCTGTACCTACTTGATGGCTTCCTCATGGAGATGATGAAGACCTAGATGAGAGCTAGGCCTACATCCAACATGAAAAAGGGCTGCCTCTGTAGAACTTATGACGGATAGATTCGAGAGATGTCACTAGTCAATGATCAACAAGATGAGGATTGTTGCAGCAACGACGATGATGATCCAGTGTTGATGATGATGTTCCAGCATTGAAGATGATCCAGTGATGATGACGTTGTCCAGAATTTGTGTCCAGAGTGATGATGACTGTGGCAAGAGAATACCTTCCTAGTTAAGAGGGAGTGTTGTTGTAAAAGTAACTTCGCAAGATATTCAATTATAATTTATATTTATATTATTATTATTGTATTTTACTTGTACCTCCGACGAAGATGTTTTTCCTCCGTTCGGGGATGTCATTATTATGTTTGGTCATGCAAGGTCATTGAGGTAAAACCTCCATTGTGTGTCGGGGCAATAGCACCCCAAAGAATAAATGTAAAATGTATTATTGAGTCTCCCTAGGACAGGTCGGCCCAGTCATGTTAGTGAGGTCGGCCCCATTAGGAAAAAGGCCGCCCACACATAAAGTACAAATAGAGAGCTTGCTCTCTCATTTGTACACACCACTCACTCACTCAAGTTCGCATAAGAAGAGAGAGAAGACAAGTTCGCTTGAGGAGAAAGAGAGAGAGCCGCAGAAGACATCTTATATTTGGGTTTTCCATTTTGCTTGATATTGTATTAGTGGCAAATCTATCTTTGAGGAAGTTGCAAGATTTTCTCCTTTATGGTTTCCCCGAGGAAAATTATTGTGTCCATTGTGTTTTGTTGTGCTTGTCTTTCTTTCACTTAAAGATCCTAGTTAAATTGAATTAAAGTGCAAACTCTAACAAAATTGAGACTCCAATGGCCCCCTTATTATCATCAGTCTCCAATAGCCTACAAAGATGTCTCCTCACACAAGTATCTCAACTGATGTAAGGTTTTCCTAGATGAAAATCATGCCTAAATAAAAATTTAGTGGTTCCACCCCCTCTCCCCCCTCTCTCCCACCTCAAGTTTTCTTACATACTTCCACAAGGGCGTAAAGAAGTTTTACTTTCACCTTCATCTTTATCCTCTTCCAAAAATTTCTCATGTTCACATAATAGGTCACTATGTGTATGACCAGTGTTCTCTTCTTCCCTCTCGTGCCTATTCCCCACCAACACCATAGAATAAAAAACAGAAGCATTAACCACATGAAGAACATTTTCTTCGAGTCTTAGATGTACATCCTGCACTGGAATGCAGGAGAAGGAATGGAAAAGAGTAAGAAGAGATCAAATCCACATACAAACAAAACAAGGATATACAAAAGATACGTATTCAGCTCTCTAACTATTTGTAGAGCTAGAATGTGACAACGGCAGCCTTTGTTCTCTCCTCCTAGCTGTCACAAAATTACCTTCCTCAAAAACCAGCAAAAAGACCAAGCTACCCACTCCAGAGTCCAGACTCAAGCACACAAAGATGAATGAAATGAAAAAAAATAGTGAGGGGGGAGTGTCTTTGTTTCCCCTTTATGTTGAACTTAAACCCTAAACCTATCCAAGGGCCCCACCTTTTAAGAAAGGTCATTCTCTTTATTTCTGAAGGAGTGCAGCATGGGTCGGGCAGCATGGCAGCTGCCTGCAAGGTTTTCCTAGGAAGAAAAAAGGGTGGACATCCTAACCATTTCATCAAAAAAAAATTGACTAATACAACTCAACATACATTTATCTTCAAACAAGATATAAATTCAAACTTCTCGTCTTCACAAAAACAAAAACCAACTGCCCAAAATATTTCCTTGTTAACTGAAATTACTGTGCCTTCAACATGTCCCCCTCGAATTTTTGAAAGATAAAATACCTTCAAACTATCTTTGTTTGGAGCTTCTGATCTCTCTGATTTTTGTTCTCAACAGGCATTTTTTTGTTTCAATTCTGCCCCTCGCATGCATGTATGACATCTCATTTCACAAATCTAGTCTCTGGTCTCAACTCATTGAGGTTTTCAGATGTTTTGAGCGATGTCTCTGCTGTTGCTGGCCAAATATTAGGGATATTAATCAGGCTTGGTGGTAGAATGATGCTTGTTCAAATTTTGTTGATATATGACCCGATTTACAACACCAAGAAACAATTTTCCTTCAAGGTCTCTGTACCCTTCTCATTTTGGGCATCTCAATGTCTAATTCCATCTGTGTTGTCTGTTGTCTTACTATTTATGCTGAGCATCTGTACATTCCCTGAATCCTAAGCCTGTAGGTTTGATATGCCCATAAAGGGGTATAAATCTGCTTCCTCATCTGCTTGTGGGTCTACTTTCGTACAGCAAAACAGGCATAAATCTACAAGGGTGTTGTTCAATTTGTTCATCTTTCTTGCTGCAACAATACTTATGCATGCTTCTTGCCTTGCCTGCATGAGAATCGAATGTTTAACCTGCTTGACTTCCTTAGGTACAAAAGGGTGTTTGTTGATTTCTTGACAGTGCAAGAAGTGTGCCTTTGACCATTTGCCTGCAGATCTTTGTGGCTAATTTTCCATCTATATTTATACTGCCATTCTTGTCACGTTCATTCTTAGCCTATATACTTTATGCTTTCAGATATCAGATTTTCTGCAGATGTGAGTTGTCAGGGACTACCATCGCAAATTTCCATATTTAAACCATCATTAAGGGTGGGGTTAAAGATATAATGCCCATTTTTTAATTGGGCATCCTATGCTAAAATTAGAAATAGAATCAAAACTAGATGTGTATAACCATTTTTTAGAGTAAACCAATTTTTGGCTGGAGGATAATTCTTGTCTTCATCGGCCCAATTTTGGGACAAATCTTGTACTATAGATATGTATTTCTATGCAATATGAATTAAGAGAATCTAGAGTGAAAATTATCTAGTCTCTTTTTGTGCATATATACTCTGAAAAACCAACAACTTTGTCCAGCATTTGAAATGCTTCTTCTTCTGTGTTACCAATCCATGCTTCTCTGGCTCATCTTTTGTCCAAATCAAGAAGCAGCAACAAATAATAATTATACTAAACGCATTGCACAGTGGGACTCCCCAAATTAATTGAGTAGACAATAAGGGTAAAACAATACATAAATCTGCCTTGATGTGGTCTCAAAAATGAATGGAAATGCTGGTTTACTCATGCATATATGACTGCTATCTTGGAGCGGAATGTCTGGAGACTTTTTGGGGCACCCGGAACATGAAATTGAATGGTATTCAGGGTGAAACGCTGTAGAAAAATGGTTTAAAAACTGCAATAGAAAAGAAGGATACCAAAATTATGGTTTATTACTTTATATATGAACTGTTATGATGCTATCATGTAGCAGGATAGTGAGTGGGAGACAGTAGATAGTTTTTGTTACATTTTTTAGATGCTTTTACATACAGAAGCGCATAGGTGCAGTTTTGTGATCCAGCACAAGGAGCAAGTTGTATGGTTTGCAGGCCCTGTTTGCTGAATTTTTCATGCCTGGGAATCTGTACTTACAGGTGCTAGATATATTATTTTGCTATATGATTGCACTTTGTGACACTTGTAAACAAGCAGTATATTCAAATCATCCCAAAAAGTGGTTTAATTAAAGTAAAATCCTGACAAGAACTGCACTGAAAAAGCAATACCATTACTATCAAGTCAATGTTACCTGTACAAATGCAATGTTTGTTGCATCACATGCTTGTTCAATCTCATTGGCATCCTCTTCAACAAACACTCCCACAGGCTCTGCTCCATGCTCCCTTGCAGCCTTTGAAATTTCTTTTGCAACATTGAGTGACACTGATCTCTTTGACTTGGGCCATAAAATCATCCCTATGAACTTGGCACCTGCTTCTGCGGCAAGAACTGCATCATGGACAGTGGTAATCCCGCACATCTTTACCAGAGGAACAGATTCATCAGAATCTACAACGGAGTCTGGTGAAGGAACCATGCCTAATGAAGAATCTCTACCAGCACATAAATGCATACATATTGTCTTATCATTGACACTGGAAATTTTCTTTGATGTTTTTGACTTCTTCCCACCAAAACCTGAATTTTTCAAATCATTACTCCATCATGCAATTATAACAGATTAATCAATCACCTAAGCTCTAACTGTATGCATGATTTAAATTTTAAAACTAAGGGGAGTAAGAAATGTAAGAAAAAAATATATTGGCTTCTATCTGATTCCCTGCAGTCTAACTATATTTGTTAAGAGTGGATGCTCGATCTTTTTTATTTTCCTCCTTATAAATTGCATATATGATATATTTCAATTTTCATCACATATAACAGCAAAGTTTACATTTTCCAAATGCATAAATAGGCTGAGGTGCTAGCAGCCTCAGTCATTTCAACAACAAAAAATACATGGAATCATGCTCATACAAAATCTACTCCATATATAGTATATACATCTCCTGAGTATTTGCATAGTATACCATGCATCACATTCTCTTCAATAGAATCTAGCAAATTACAAAAATAGACTATTTTGGTCATTCGTTGGACATTAATAAATTATCTTATCTTATTATAAAATGTATATATCTAAGCATTCCACACAATTGAACTCTTACCACCCAGAGCTATGTGGGGCATCCCAAGCCTGAATTTCTTAATCTTCTCCTTGTTGCCATCAGCTGCAATTTACGCCCCAGCCCCCAAGTCTCCAGATTCAATACTTCCAGGGATACATTTCTATCATGTCCTGTTCAATAACCTCTTATCCTGACTCTAGCGAACTACCTACATCTCTATTACGACTGCTGTAATTAGGTGAAATGACAATTCCACTCAAAGAGGCATTCACTGTCATCTTCCAAATCTCAGGTGTATCCATCCTTATTTGCTTGCTACCTACTTTATACATAAGACATCTATAATTGTCAGCATGGAAGACATGCCCTCCCAAGATGTAAATGAAGTATTGCGTTGAACAACCTATGTCCCCTTCTAAGTTCTAACCCCTCCAGTCTCACCTCTGCCTAAACATTCCTGAGTCCTGCATGTCTGTAATTGCCACGGAATCCTCTAGGACAATATTTTTAGGGGCTAACAATGTTCTTTTAACATGCATGAAAGGGACATGGAAGCCCAAGTTGCATATAGACATGGGATTAGTTTTAATTTTTAAAAGAGGTTGCCAACTGAATTTGGGGTTTATTATGATAAGGCCATGTCGCATGTTTCAACTTTCAACCTTTTTCCAATAGCACTCTTACCCTTGTTTTTCATTATAACATCTTAGTTTTTATGTGTGCACGCATACCAGTAATTACTCCATACATAAGCTAACAAGTTGGTCACCTAATCTTATGTTTTTATTTACATCTAGAGTTTTGAAAGTTAAAATTTACATGACTGAGCACTTAATAACTTTTAGTCATTGTGAATGCCATAGATATAGAGCTGAACTGTTGTAGTTGATTATCCTTTTAGATATTACATATATAGTTGAAGGCCTATTGATAGGGCAGTAAGAGTGAATTGTCTTTTGAGGCTTAACAGATGTTAGCCAAAAGACCATTTAAGGTGAGACCTCATTTTTCACAAAATGCAACCAATAGTCCTCTGGGTGATGTTATGGCCCTGCAAAAACAACTAAAGTAAAGGACGAGACAGAAATGCATCCTTGAAAGTTAAAACTAAAACACAGCCCTGTTTAAAAAAAAAAGAATAAATAGTTTTATAAAGAGAAGAAAAAAATATAAAATTGATAACACAGAAAGTACAGCTTATTTATGATTTCCATAATTAATATTGAACTAACCTATAAATGCCAAGTACCAACTTCCATTTTCCCCATCAACCACACACACTCACGTTTTTTAAAATAACAGCTAGATATCGATTATCAAAAAAATCATTGCAGCCCTACCTGTGCAGCTTGCACTACAATCGGACAGTCATGTTTAGCAGTTCTAAAAAGGAATTTAGATCCAACATATCAGATATACAGTATTTCTTAAATAACCAAGAGTTCCTTGCAGGTATAGAGGTCCTTAAATACCTGCTTCAAGACTTGCAGGTATAAAGTTTTATATACTGCCCTAACAGAAATACACTTAAAAAACATTCAGACATCAAATTCAAACCCTGGACAAAGCTTGCAACCAATTCCACCTATGTAGCAGAGCCGATCCCATTATAAGAGGCACCAGAAGTGTCCTGAGGGCATTGCAAGAATCTGAGGACGAAGACTGATGAAACTAGTACCCTGACAAGCAGGTCCTGAATGGTTGAAATTGATGTTTCCCGCAAAATGTACTTCATGAGCAGTATGGTCACTTTGACCGAGACTCCTGCTCCCATTCATGCAAGTCCCAAATGGGCTTCCCTGATTCAATATTGAATTTATCTCATGCCCTAATTTGTCTCCCGCGTCTGGGATATGCACTAGTTTTCCAATTCTGAGTAGCCAATGCTTCCCTAGACCTACACTGCTGGGAATCGCTGGGACCCCCACCGAATCGATCCCAAATCACGCTCCGGACGAAATCGATGAGGAATCGATTCCGGAAGCACGATTCCTCATCGATTCCGGCTGGAATCGATCCTGTAATTCGCGAACTGGGCATCAAAAAACGATCCCTGGAATTTTGAAATTCGCTGCGGAATCTTCGATTACGGGTCGATTCCAGGTCGATTCCGGATCGAACCCGGGCTTAAAAATCGAACCCTAAATTGAGCCCGAGGTTGATTCGGCGGACAGGGCAGATTTATGAAAAAAAAAAATTATTTTTGTATTTTTTTGGGGGGGGGTTTCGGTGGGCTAGGTCACTTTGGGCCAATAAAGGGTGAATGAGTCCATTTGGACTCATTCCATTACTCATTTGCTTGATTGGGAAAAGTTTGAGCTTGGAGTGAGTTTGCTAGTTGTTTGAGAGCTTTGAGCATTGAGAGGGAGATTGAAGGGGAGAGCTTGCAAGGGAGATTGAAGCTTCCATAGAGACATTCAACCACCATTGAAAAGCTAAAAGGTAGGCTCTAAAAACTCATCTTTGTTTGTTTTTGCAATTTTTTTTCGCTATGTTAAAAAATGGAAAACTTGCAATGTTTTCTTCTCCTACTCTTTCCAATTTCTTCTTCTCCATCATTCTATTGCAAGGAACAAGTGACTCTCATCTTGAATCAAGAAACATGATGGGTATGTGGTTTTGGTTTTTCATTCCACTTCTTCTCATTATGATGGTGTTGGGAAGTAGATGTGGTGGTGGTAGTGATGAGGGGGAAGAGGTAGAGAGTGATGCATACAAAGGAGAAGAGGAGGAAGGGGAAGAGGGTGATGATGATGAGGATGAGGGTGATGTGGGGCAAAAACAAAAAGACACAACACCTTTGTGGAAGTATGTGACAAGGCAAGGGGGAGGGAGAGGAGGTGGAACCACAAAGTTTGCATGCCCCCATTGTGGGAAAACATACACAGGTTCATATACCCGGGTGAGAAAGCATTTGTGTGGGGTTATGCCATGCGATGTAGGTAAGTCTCATGGAGTCAAAACTTGTGACAAAGTGGGAGCTAAAGAGAGAAGCAAATACAGGATGGAAGAAGAGGCCGCTCAAAACAACTCCAAGAGATCGAGGGTTGATTCTGAATCCCCACAGAGAATGTTTGGTAGTGGAGCTGGATCATCATTGGCTCGATCGGGAGCCTCATCTCCCCATGGAGTCTCGCCTATACGAAGAACATTATCCGATTTCCTTGACCAAGGTTGTAGAGATGATGTGGATTCAAAAGTTTATAGGTTTCTCTATGCATGTGGTGTGCCATTCAATGTTCTTCGCTCACCCTACTGGCATGAAATGGTACAAGCCATCAATGGTGGCCCTCAAGGATACAGAAGCCCTGGGTATGACAAAGCTAGAACCGTTGGACTTGACAGGGAAAGAGCCAAAATCAATAGTGCTCTTGGAAAGTTCACAAATGATTGGTCCAACTATGGGGTATCCATTGTATCTGATGGGTGGACAAATGTTAAAGGCAAGCCATTGATAAATGTTCTTGGCGTTTCTGCTAGCGGTGCGTGATGAATATGGTTGTCATTGATGACAAGCCATTAATGACAAAGGTCAAGCATGATAAGCCAGCATTGATGACAAGGCACATTTGTGGGCATTGGAGCCATTGGAACCCATGAACATGTCCTTGGTATGATGAAGATGCCCATGTAGATTTGGAGCCCTTGATGAAGACCTTGATGCCCTTGCAAAGGTCATGAAGCCCATTGCTTGCATGATGGCATGATGAAGGCACCCACACACATGTGATGACACTTGGACACTTGCTTGCATGTTATGGGTTGATATTGTGGTGGACACACTTGCTTGCACTTGATGATGGGATGAAGGTATTGTGACTTACAAATCCTAAGAAGTGTTGCCACTTTGACACCACTATGTGTGGAGTCTTTGACGTCCTATACAAATTGAAGATTTTAAAAATGAAGGACCATGTATTTGCAAATAAGCCCGTCATAAGATGATAGGCCTCGTCGTGCCATTTCCAACGGTAGGTGGCACGTCACGTAATTCCTCACGGTTGATGAAATGTGAATTTTTAAAGTTGAATTACCTCATCTTTTGGGTCAGCCGACCAAACAGAATTAAATTAAACTTTAAATTAAAAATAAAAATGATTTTATTGCAAGTCGGCTCCATAAAAAGAAAATAAAAAATTAATATGGAAAACGAGTATAAATAGGGCCAACACCCTTATTCATTTTGGAGTTAAATTCATGGAGTTGAGAGGTCTGAAATTCGGGTACTGTAGCAGCTACAGTAGACAGGAAAGTTTTTTGTTTTGCTTTGATTTTTGGGTATTCAGGCAGCCACAGTCAAGGATAGTGGCAGCATAAGGAAGATCAACTTTATGACAATTTTATGGGTGTAATACAGACAGAGGATGGTCTGATTTTTGTAGGGGTACAGCAGCAGCAGCAGAGGTTGAACAGTCCCAAAATTTGCAGCAGTAGCAGAGGAGACACAGCCCCGAATTTTGATAGTATGACAGTCCGTTTTTTACTTGTTTTGGGGTTAAACAGTCCATCTACAACACACATACTTAGCCCAAAGAGTGAGTTTTGACATGCACTACTTACTAAGGTAAGATCACTGTATATAATGCATGTTGGATGACATTCTATAATGCTTACCTCATGATGATGATGATGCTTGGATGATAATGCTATCCTAAACACTTGAAGCATTTTCCTTGATGATGTACTGTATGATGATGCACATATACACTATGATGATAAACTAACGATGATGTATGCAACCCTAGTACAGTGATGTATACAGTGGCATCTATACAGTGAATATACAGTGATACATAGTGATATACAGTGATGATATGTATGCTCAACACACTCAGTGAAATGTTCAAATGATATGTTCAGTGATATGATAAGGTAGCGAACACATTGACAAAGTCTATGGGTAGCTTGTTGTGCATGAAAAGAATGATGAAGATGCTGGGTATGACAGAATGCTAATAAAGTCTTTGACATGTGTGATTTCTGGGCAGCAGTAAGGGCAGTTTGATAATGTATATGTGGACAGTGTGATGGAGACATGGTGCTGGCAGCAGATTGATAGGAGGATGTGCTTGGTCAGAATAATGACATGAACAGAATGTGAAGATGTGTTTGGTTGAAGACATGAAGCTATGGCAGCAATAATGACATGACTGTGATATGTATGATGGATAGATCAATGATGATTTGTGATGACAGTGATATGACTGGGTTGACAAGAAAAGATGTATGTGATGTAATGTAACAAATATGTGTTTGTAAAATACAAGCAGGGTCTTGTATATGTTTTCTTAGTAGGATCTAAGAAAAACTAGGCAGGGTCCTAGACAAGAAGTTGGTGCTTCTATTTTCAGTTGGTGCTGAATAGCCTCACGGTTGTAGCCGTTGAACCAAATACAAAAGATTACAAATCTATATCCTGTGTCTCTTGTGCAATGTGTTGATGATGTGTTTTTGATGATGAATAACATGTGCTTAGTTGATATATAATTCATTGATAAATATGATGCTGAAGTGAATATGAAATAATTATACAAGATTGGTAGAAAAAGTTGAAATTTGAATTTAGCCTTGCTCACTGATTCACCCCCCCCCCCCTCTCAGTGAGCATTGTGTCTAACAATGTGGTCTTCCTTTCAGCCCATGACTACTCAGATTGCTACAAGACCACTATTAATATTGCACAACCTGTACTTAAAACCATTCAGGAGATTGGGCCATACAATGTCATTCAAGTCATCACTGATGATGCTGCTAATTGTAAGGCAGCAGGAGCAATCATTGAGGATAAGTATCCCAACATATTTTGGTCAGGGTGTTTGGTTCACACATTGAACCTTTTGATGCATGATATTGTTAAGATGAAGGACAATAATTACCGATGGATTGGTGCCTTGTACAAGAGAGGTAAGAAAATGATCAAATTTATTACCAATCATAGCATGGCCCACCACATTTTTCGCAATCACTCTAAGTTGGAGCTATTGAAGATTGCAAAGACTAGATTTGCTAGCTACTACCTCACCTTCAAAAGGCTTTTGAAGGTAAGAGAGGCATTGGCTAGTATGGTCTCAAGTGATCCATGGCAGGAATTGAAAGACAGAGCTGCAAGTGCATCAGATAGAAGTGACTTTCAGGAGGTGGAGGAGACCATTCTTGAAGGTCATTTTTGGTCACAGGTTAGGCATGTTCTGCAGTTCACCAAGCCAGTTTATAACATGATTCGTTTTGCAGATACAAATCAGCCGGTGATTGGGGAGGTATATGAGCAGATGGATAGCATGCTTGGTCAAATCAAAGACATTGTTGAGCAAAGAGATGCAATCTTGTATGACCATATTCATAAACATGTGGTCAAAAGGTGGGATAATCTAAATGTTCCACTCCATGCCCTTGCATATGTCCTCACCCCAAAATACTATTCTCCAATTTGGTTGGCCCAACCTGCACCTAGGGGTGGAGTTAGGAAAAAACCCCACACAGATCCAGAGGTTGCTGCTGCGTATATGCAAGCATTGGAGAAGTTGGTCCCTGATGAGGAAGAGTGTGCTCAAGTACGGACTGAATTGAGCGAATACATAAGTGAGCATGGACGCTTTGGTTCCCTGTTTGCAACCAAAGATCGAGACAAATTGAATCCTATCCTTTGGTGGAACATGCATGGCTCTAGAGCCACATATTTGCATAAATTGACGGTGAGGGTGCTATCACAGGTTGTTAATAGCTCTTCTGCCGAGAGGTGTTGGAGCACCTACAACTTCATCCACAGTGTAAAGAGAAACAGTCTAAATGTAGATCGCGCAGAAAGCTTGGTTTATGTGCACTACAACTTAAGGTTGTTGTCCCATTATTGTGAGGCGGCCAATAATGATAGAACATATTTGACTTGGGACAACAATCCAGAGGAGGCTAATGTAGAGCATGGAGCCATAGCATTAGAGCGCTTGGAGGATGAACTATTGGGTGATCATGATGATCCAATTACAAGTACCCGTACAGAGATGCCACCCCCAAGCAGAAGCAGCTTTCCGGATGCAGGAGTTTTTCCTTTGGCTTCACAACATCCAAGTTTAGCCCATGGGGGGCATTCATCTTCTTCTCATGTTCCACGATCACTTCCACCAGCACCTATTCCACCTAGAACACAAGAAAAGAAATTGGAAGTTACTCGTGGCAAGCGGAAAGCTTAGTAGATTCATAGTACTTTGTAGTTTGTATTTCATTTTCATGTTTATTTTGGCGGTTGGCCTATTTTGTAAACATTATGGCCTAGTTTGATGGCAAATATTATATGTTGAAATTTGAAGGTTGATGTTGTTGATGATTGATGATTGATGATTTGATGATGATCATTTAATGACAATGTTATAAGTTATAGCTCCTAGAATCTAGAAGACTAGATGATTAATGTTATATCAATGTGTACTAAATGGTTATATGAATATTTAGATTCTATGTTTTGATGTTTTCTATAGCTAATTTGGCATAATACATGTTTTTTTTAATTTATATGCATCAAAATATATTAAAATATATATTATATAAAAAACACTCCCGAATCGGAAGCTTTTGAAAATTTCACTCCCGCTCCCCGCTTCGCTCCCACTCCCAACAGCGTAGCCCTAGACACATTGTTGTAAACTTCAGCCAGCTCCTTTATGAATTTCCTTAGACTATGTCGAACCTCATTCACCTACCCAACAGCTCACAACAGCAACAACAATGAGCCATGGCAAGTGCATAACGGTCCTCTCTATCCCAAATTCGAGATCCCAGCACCGAAAATACATATAGCAAGAAGAGAATACCTGCAGTCTTCAAGAATGAAGGGAACGAGTAATATGGGAGGCGACATCCTTGCTCCTTTGTATCCAGTCTGCATTAATTCCTCTGGCTCACATTGAGTAAGGTAACCAATCCTGCAATATTTTCCAATCCTCCCATGCTTGAGAAATGACGGATTTTGTTCCAAAGGTCTTCAACAATTAAACAGAAGGCACCGTGATTTGATGGCTCAATGGGTGCTAACAGATAGGAAGATCACTGACTCTCCTCGTCAAAAAGGTTCTCAATGAATGATAGGGGGTATAGGGCAAGCCCCCCCTAAAATCTTTTTTTATATGGAAATGTTATGGGATAGGGCTAGTAACACTTCTCCCCTCACCCTATTGTCAGAGCCACAGATCATTTCTCCAGCCTTTAGGTTCTTAAATTTTCCATGACATTTGCCGAGGTGTTGAAAGTGTGCTTCACCTAGTAGTACTTCAATTCCCAAAATCCTTGTAGAAGAGGGCCCACACGTCAAATAATGTGAACCACTCTTGGGGAGGAAGGGGCTTGACCTTGAATCAAGGCAGATATAATTGTTGTAGTCACTAGTTATGATTGTGCATTGGTTTTGGAGCTTATAAGCATTATCCCTTGATAGGTTGCTCATGCTTCAGCCTCATCTTTCATTGTATTCCCTCGTCCCCAAGCAAAGGATAGTTTTGTTTGTCCTTCGAGATTAAGTAAAATCCCCCCAGCACCTATCACCCCTATTCAGACACACTTTCTCTTACATGCAACAATTTGCCCTAATAAAAAATCATAGCATTGTCATCAAAAATCACTTGGCAAGGGTTACAATTTCTATTTCATGCTATTTTGCACTTTCATTGAGTTCGAAAAATCCCAAGACCAGTTTGATGCATGTCCAATCCATTGACTTGGTTACGCTCTTTTTAGTGTTCTACTTTCTGCCAACACACAATCAGAATGGACAATAGCTATACATCCTAATAGCTTCATTTACTCTCTCTGATTCCTCTCTTCAACATAGGCATATTTTTGCAGTCTATTTTCAAGAGGTACAATGTGATTGATACACCCTGGTGTCTTCTTCTCTCTTCGATTCCAAGGGTGTCTGATTCTTTCTCAAAGTTCCAATAGCATCATTTCTCAATGGCACAGTGAACACTTCTCTTTTGGCGAAGTTAAGATCTTGCAACTTTTGGCTTAGTTTCCTCAAACCAAGTCTCAATATCAAAGGTATATTTGATATTTCAATTACTCTTAGCAAAAAACGTGCACAACTCCTAAGGGAAATGACTTCATATTCCTCACCCAAACTTGCACAAGGCCAACAATTACTACATGGTTCTTCGTTGTCTTTAGTGGACTCTCATTGGGGACTTATATTATCTCGACTCCCAAGTAGTAGTAACCTGATCTTAAAAAATTGATAATACACTGGAGTTCAATGCTAGTGGATAGCCTTGTCAAGCTAACTTAAATTGGGGAGACAATATCAAACCAATCAATGTCTCAAACTTAGGAAGTGGCTTCAATTCCTTTTAGGCAACATTAATATCCTTTCTAACTATGGATGTTATTGCTTCTCCCCTTTCAATGACAACTATGGATGTTATCACTCCTCCCCTTACTATGACGCGCCCCTTAACTTTTCTCTTCCCCAATGAATTTGTTCACTCCCTCTAGAAGCTTTGGAGTAACACGCCATTAAAGAGGAACTCTATAGGAGATTTGGATTTCATAGAAATGGCAATCAGGCATGCCCCTAGTAAAGGCATTGTATACTAGTGATCCTTTTTATGTTTTTCTTTTGAGGGTAGACACCTCCACTTTCACAACCTATTTATACAGCAAGAGGGTCTAGCTATGGGCTAACAAAAGATAGCAAAGAACACACTCTTGCATGCAATCAAGCCCAATAGACTCACATACCAAAGTTGAAAATGAAAACAATATAATCGTTCAAATATTAAAACATTTATTCATGTAACATAATACAAGAGAGGTTCTTTATGGTATTTATCTTTTTCAACTTTTGGGCCCAATTGACAAGGGACAAATTCACCACCCAAATAAGGGGATTTTTCAGCAAAAGGCACCAATGTTACAAATATCGGCGCGGCGCGGAAATCGGCAGGGTCCAGGAAACATCGTTTCGGGATATCTCGGCAGAACATCGGCAAAAATCGGCCAAAAATCGGCAAACTTAAAAAACACAAAAATATTCATTTTTTTTCAATTTTTTAAACATCGAAAGCAACAATAACATCAAATAAACACATTGCCACATGAATATGGAAAGAAAACCCATATATAAGATATATAAGATGTCTAGATATATAAGATATATACAAAAATCAATTGCAGTTTTTGCATCCCTAAGTCCTAATTTATCAAGATTTACAGCAATAAACAAAATTATGTTGCACAAAAATCAATTGCAGTTTGTTCATCTTTACATCCTAATTTATAATAATGAATGACATGACAATAATAGTAATAAATATTAAAAACATCACATGTTCAATTCTTGCAGGTTAGAAGTTAAGGGTGGGTTGCAACAATTGCAGTTTGTGCATCTTTACATCCTAATTTATAATAATGGATGACATGACAATAATAGTAATAAAAACATCAGATGTTCAATTCTTGCAGATTAGAAGTTAAGGGTAGGATTCATTCAGAAGGAAATTAAACTTATCTATGAAGAGTTTAAGATGGTCCTCATCTTTGTATAAACTTAATAACAACATCTTTTCATAAACAAATTGTTCTTCTATTCAGCATTATCTTACCTTAGTCTAGATTATAAACTTATCCTTTAAAGATGGGGAATGAATATAGAAATTCCTCATTCCTAAACAAAAATTAAAACCAATTGCTAACTGCAAAACTAAGTGCCTACATGCAACATTATTCTCCAGCTATGTTAACGTCTTGTGGTGCTATTTTTAACAAATACATACACAGAGAGATCCCGCATTCACCACCCCGAGGTGATAGCGTGCAAACCATTGTCGTTCTCTTTTTGACTTAATGCATCTTCTTTAAAACATTAGAATCCAGGATTGGAGTCCGCGAGGTCTGCATGTCTGTCAGAGTCTACATTTGGGATGATGCCCAACTGCTCCCACCACTGCGGGGGCTTGTGTGTTTCTCCCTGGCATGATCCTCGATACAGAAACATCCACACAGAAACAGCCCGAACAGAATGCTCCCGCGGGCTTTAAAAGTAAAAAACGGACCTTTTTTTACCCTGTCCCAAAAATCGTGAGTCAACGGCGATATCTCGGCAATTTTTCGGGAAAATGTCGGCGATTTTTGGGGCAAATATCGGCGCGATTTTTTGGCGGCGCGAAAAATCGGCCGATATTTGTAACTATGAAAAGAACCACTAGGCTGAGGTGGTGCCATAACAAAAGTGATCTAGCATGCAGTATGGTAGCTTGCTCTTGCCATTCTCTTTGTTCATTCAAAGTATTTTAATAGCAATCTAAGGTCACCTCACTGGCTACAACTAGTCCAAGGAAAAACTAGTAATGACCCCAAAATAAATAGCTTTGCCAGTTGTCCCAAAAAAGAGCCTCTCCTCAATAGCTTCCCACTAGTCAATGTAAAATATGTGTATGTAACTAGGTCTTACTCAACCATGTTTGTCCTCCAAGAAATCAAGGTCACCTAATTAGCTTACATGCTAGGCACAAGGCATAAGATATGACTGCTCAAGACATTTGCATGAAAGGATCTTTTGCCAATAGAAAAGGAAAAACACTAGTCGTTGGTTCTCCCAAAAATCAAGGCCTTCTTAGCAGCTTCTCATTACGATCATATATCCCCATTGCCAACTTCTCGCTATGACCAATGCAACAATATATGTTAGCATTTGATAGCTCGGTGGTACTCCTGCATCAGGTGCCTAGGTGCAGGGGTCAATAACTTGAAGTCTCAGTTATATTCCTAAAGTGACTTTAATAATGTGTTCTTTTATTAAAGTACCTTTTTGATGTGACTTTATGATTTTAAAGTGAGTTGTACTTTAATATGTTTTTAAAGTGACTTTAAGTCATAAAGTGTACTTTTAAATATTTAGGGTCAAGTGACTTTGCAAAAAGAAAAATGTTTTGTAAAGTTCACTTAGGAGATCTAAGTGAACGAGAGATTAGATCCCAGCCATAGATCTCTTGGCCAAGATCTAATCTCGTCCATTGAAGTGAAAAGTCATGAGAAAAACCCTAATAGGGTAAATAAAAGTACATGAGACTTCATTTTTTGGCACACATTCCAAGAGAGAGTCTTTGGAGGGTGGCTCGAATTCCAAGAGAGAGTCTTTGGAGGGTGGCTCGAATTCCAAGAGAGAGGCATACATTTCCAGAGATTGGAGAGGGGCACAAACTTCGAGAAAGAGAGAGCAGCCAGAGATTGGCTCAATTCCACGGCAAGCTACAGCAGTGAAGTAACCAGTGAAGGGCACGCAGTTCGAGGAGGCACTGCTGCACAGAAATCGAGAGTGTTGGCTCAGATTTCGAGAAGACTTCTAGGGCACACATTCTGAGTTGATTGGTTCAGTTTTCAAGGAGGGAGACTGCTGAAATCAATTGCTGTGTGTACACAGTCCGTACAACTTGATTCTGCTGTTGACTGGGCGTGATTTTCAAGGCTAAGGTGGCACGAAAATCAATATAGTTTGCTGCTGTTACAGGAGGCACTTAGACCGAGACTGAAGACCAAGCTGGGAACAAAACTCATGGAGGAAAGTTGACTGTGAGAAGCAGTCTATACAGCCTCTGTGACACGAATTTCAAGGCAATAAATGCACAGAAATTAATGCATCTACAGCACTAATTTCGAGGCACTGTTGTGGTCTTCTGGGTCTGAGATAAGTTTGGCTTACTGTTGAATAGATTACTGCTGTACTTTCTCTTTTGAAGAAGATAAATAATAAATCTCTCTTGACTGGTTTTCCCCAGGGGTTGGGGGGGTTTTTCCAGGGTCAAAATTTGACCAAAAATACTGTGTTTTAATGTGTATTACAGTCTGCTGTAAATGTGCTTTATTCCGCTGCTATGTGTGCTTCATGAGTAGTATATTCACTTCACAGTACTTTCTAATCAATGCTTGATAAGTGTGCATGATTATTCTCTGCTGTAGAGGTTAATATCAAAGGTTCGTGAAGGTTTTGACATCATTCTCAGTTGGCTGTTAGGTGCACTAAATTTCTGAGTTTTTGTCATTATTTCAATAATATATGCCCAATCAAGGACCAACTGCTGCAGTAAAAGTAAAACTTCAAACATGGATCTATATCAGTGTACTCAGTGCAACATGTTTTTCGTGGTAGTACAACACAAACAACAACAACCAAGCACCGACTCTATCACAATCAATTTCTAGTAGCACACAGAGTAACACCACGGCATTACAGTAGCATAGCAGATCACACCCCCTCTACTCAAGGTGGTCAATTTATAAATTGGGGTTGGGATAAAGAAAAAGACAGAGGCTTATGTGGACCAAACCCCAATGTTTTGTTACTTTATCCATTGCTCAGAAACCTTTCTCCATCACCCTCAGCTGTAGCATGTTGAGCATATCCATTTCAGCTATGACAATTTGACCAGCAGATCAGCTGGCTAGTTGGTTAAGGAAGGGCACATGTGAAAGAACAGACTCGTGAGGACAAGCTGGTTATGCAAATCTCTTCATCTAATTTTGGCACAGGGTGGGGCACATTAGCTTAGGAGTTACACACAATTGCTTGAAGCAAATTAATTCTGGGAGTTACACACAATTGCTTGAAGCAAATTAATTCTGGGAGTTACACTTTCAATGTAGGGCACATTTACTCTCAGAGAAAGAGGATGCGTTACTTGGAAACATTTTCATGAGGTGAGGTGTATTAAATGATGGGAGTTACACTTCTAGATGGAGGGTGCATTACACTTGAGTATTTACTCAATTTATGAGGGTGCATTCTTGATTGAAGAGTAGGAAGCACTTATCTCGAGGTTAATCATGCATATGAGGGAGCTCCACTTGAGGCTATTGTGAGCCTGATTTTGTAACTCCCCTTCTTCTCTCGTCTATGAAGAGGAGGGCACTCTTTGGTTCTGGTTAGAGATTTTGACAGTCTGTGCTTGTGAGAAGCTGTTGTTAGGCGTTAGTAGCCATGTAATTTATCTTTTTTGAGCTAATTGAAAGATATGTGATTGTTGCTAAAGGATTATAGCCTGCTGTTTGGAATTTGCAGACCTTTTATGTTGTAAATTTACTTTCTGCAGCTTGCTGTTTTGATCTACCAGACATGATGGTAGTGTTTGTACTCGGGAACTTTCAGCCTAATAATATTTATGTTTATTAGTGGCCAACATTTTGATAGGTGGCTCCTGAGTCCTATCAAAAATTTTAACCAAGTGAAATTTTCCAAAAAAATTAAGTTTGTTGTCCCATTGATTCTGCAACAAGAAAAACTAATTAAAACTCAGATTTAACCAGAAAAGTGAATGCAGAATTTTAAGGGTGCAAAAATCTGGATTTTATAATGCTAGATTGGCCTAAAACGTTTCCAGAATATAGAATAATTGTTGTAGTAATTTCCAGAAATATAAATCTGCAATTTTCAGCCAATATAAACTACTAATAATAGCAAGAAATCCAAGATTTAATGCCCAGAATTTTCAGTAGTTGAATCTAGCAAAAAACCCTTGGTGAAATATGAAATTTTAGGATTTTTAGGGTGAATTTTATCTATGTTTTTTTCTGCAGAAAACCGATGAAATGAAACAGAAATAAAATCGAAATTCTAAGCTTAGAAGATAGAATAAAAAACACAAAATTGCCTAGGCCTAGTTAGGGAAAAATCTAATAAATTTTTTTTTAGAATTTTGTGATTTAACCCTTTAAACAAAACAAAGAAAAAAGAAATTTTTTTTTATGATTTTTTGGTTGATGAAGATTGGAGCAATGGTCTTAAAACCATTGGGCAAATGGGGTCTTGGGATCAATCCTTGGGCCTTGTTTGAAAATGTTTGACTGTAATCTCTGCAAAATGCAAGACAAATTCCTACCCCAAGCTATTGAAACTTCATGAAAACTTCACCAAGGAAGGGTAGCTTAAGCACACACCTTCAAAGTTCAATCTATAACCCTAACTTATACCCTAGCCTATGCAAGCTTGAATTGCAACACCTCCTAAGATAACCAAATCATAAGAAAAGCCACAAGACTAAAATATAAAATAAATGAGGAAGAAATTCCCTAATTAATTCACATGAGTAAATTTCACTTTCTTAGTGAACTAGAATTATTAATCACACAATCGAAAAAAAAAACATGCTACCTCAATATTTTATTAATTAGCCATCAAATTGTGCCACAAAGTGAAGAATAAAACATAAGATAAGATAATTTTATTAATGTCCAACTAGTGACCACAAAAGTAAGTCAAAGGGACTTGTTATCACACCATAGTAGCTAGACTACTATTCTTGCTGAGCAGATATCTGCACTTTTCAGAGGTTTGTTTTTACAGAGATCAACTATGATGAGCAGCACCATTTATGATCACTTACACATCAGAGCAGCTTATATCAGACAACGTGTAGACCTTGTGCCAAGGCTGAGCCTTGAGAACTTAGATTTGATGACCGATATGACCTTTTGTTCCATACAGTTTCAGTTCAGTGCCCAAAGTTCCAGATGTTATTGTTCAGTAGTGTTTCATTGGTTCTAGATGATGATTATTGATATGCAGTGATATGACCATTAGATTTGTGATTGTTAACATTGGACTATTATCTTGTTGTTTTAGTCATCTTCATAGCATTAACTTGGTATATAACTCATGATGTGGCAGTATTATTTAATTAATGAAATAAACTATCATGGTTGGATGTAAATAATGAATTGGATGTATTACTTGCACTTTAAGATTTACTGACTATACTCATTGGTTTCATTACCCTCCTGTGAGCATGGACATGGTCTTTCTTGACTTTTATGTTTGCTAGCTTAGGCACCACATTCACTTGACTCCATCCATCCGTGATTTTCCCTATTTTTGGCTTCCACCTTGACTTGCCTTCTTGACTTTTGATATGGAGGACTTCCCCCATTTCTACCTCTGTGTTGGATAGCATCCACGTTTGTTTTGTGTCTCGGCTCTGAGTTGGTGACAGAACATACCTTTGGTGAGTTGGATTTTATGCCTAGATCATTCTAGTCGGTTGCCCCGATGTGTGGCTTAGTGCGGAATTTCCTCTAGTCACATGAGTTGTTGTTGGCTAAAACTGGAAGCACATGTACTACTTATGGAAATTATTGGAAATCTCTTATAAAAGCCTATGGAAATTAAATTCTAGAATGTGTTTCTAAACACACGATGAATTAAAGGCTAAAGCAATGAAATGCTAAAGTACCCCTCGAAGGGTCCAAAAAGCAATGGCTAAATGTATGCGAAATCTAAAGATTGTTGACCTCATAAATGTAAATATACCCCGGATGCAAGCTGCGATTAGTTGTGCTTTTAAGCGCATGCAAAATCCTAGAGGGGTCATATAGGCCAAAAAGGCCATGGAAATTAAATGAATGATCCTAATGAACTTGGATCAAATTGAAGTAGACATGATGTCAAAGTTGAATAAGCACTCTCTAAACAACTTATCCATTTGTGAGGCACTGCCATTCCCTTTGTTTATCTTGTCCAGCACAGTGTGTAGCTCCCCTTTTCCCCGTCCAAAGTATCACTTAGTTGAGTTGGTCAAGTCATCCTTTCTACCTAGCCTTGTCCTTAGCCTTCACCCTTTGCTAGTAGTTAGGCCATGCCCATTGGATGAAGTATGTCTTTAAAGCTTTGGTGCAAGTAAGTTATAAATAACATCTAAATATCTATGTATTAACTGCCACTTGATTGATGTTTATACTTTGAGTTAAGCTGTGAATATGGTTAAAGGAACATGTCTTAGTCATTTGTTATAATCTAGTTTTTGGTTGTATTTTGACCTAGTCAAACATAGTTTGACCATGGTCATTCTTGGGATCCGTGATGAGATGGACCACTTATGCTTTATGATGTTGATATATGGTCCCACATGGACCTATTGATGATTCCATATGTTGGACATATGCTCCAGATGATGATTGATGCAGTTGTTCAGTTTTATTATTATTTCCAAATCATCATGTTTTACACTATCCGAGTATGGTGGACCCTACAGATGACCCCACAGGTTATCATGAGGTGTATGAGTACTCATCTCTAGTGGATTTGGGTCTTCTGGATCCATTGAGACACTTATATTTCAGTTCCGAGCACTCATGGGCATGATAGTAACAGTTATCCACCTATTGACCAATTTGGGCATGCTAATGAGGCCTGTCCAGCAGGAGCATTGGAGGCAAGTCGTTTCCTAGGGCGCTACAAAGGAAGGGGGTGGTCCAGCCACTTGTTTTTACCATTATACCCCCCTTCCAGACATCATGGCACCTTCAGTTTGACAGCGGAGGCACCCTAGAGGCAGTTTTGGGCACTTTCATGGTTTCCAGGAGGATTAAAAAATGGAATAAAAAGGTCATTGAGGAATTCGATTTGGGCAATTAAGGCAAGGTTTTGGCACTTGGTCTTCTCGGAGGTCATCCATGGTAAACCCCCCCTTCTTCCAGATCAATTTGCACCAGTCAGTGGGGTCCACATGGGCTACAGGAGCTCTTTTATTGTATTTCTCTCTCTGATGATGGGGACAGGATTTGATCATTTGTATACTTGGACATGTCATAGACTCATATTTTATATTATTGTGCCATGGGGTCATGCTAGTGAAGAGGATTAATACCTCCTAGCCCCACCATGTGCTCCTAGTGACTTGTCTTGGTCCTATAGTTGTGGCACACATGTTATTAGCCACCCCCATGTATGACGTCACCCCTTATTGAGCTTTTTAGGCTATGACATCATCACTTGGTTAATGATCCATGTCTTATATTGTATAGGCTCATCTTAGCTGTTGATTAGATTGTTATATCTTTTGATCTCAACCACTAGTTTTCAAAAGTGGTTTAGGGTTTTGGTCTTTCTATCCTATAAAAGCAGGAGAGCCCCCTCATTGTCAAAACCCTCATTTTTCCTTTTTTAGATCTACTTGGATCTAGCATGCTTTTGGGGATAAAACTTAGAACCCACCTCTGTAGTATCCACGGCAATTCGGATCTATAGTTTGGTGGTGATTGGACTCCATTTGGCCCACTTCCCAAGGCACCTTGTCCTCCTTGAGTGAAAACGCATTCCTTGAGGGAGGCTAGTTTGCTAGTTCCAAGACGTGGGTAGTTAAGATTTTTGCTTCAAATCACCTCCTAAAACCTACCCCTAGTGCTTCACCCTATTGATTTTCACCTTGTGGGCCCCATTCCTGATTTTGAGGGTCGGGCCCCACTTGGGTCATTAGTTGATGCATTTTCTTTTTTAGATCTATGGAGATCTAGCAAGCATTTGGACTTGATAATTTAAACCCACCTTGCTCATTGCCTTAACTATCCCAATCTATAATTTGGTGGAATTTGGACTCCATTTGCCCCCTCAATTTAAGGCACTAGTCTCTCTTGGGCAATTCGCACTCCTTGGGTTAGTGGTCTTTTTGCTAGATCCCATATGTGGGTATTGCTCCTTTCATCTTTAATCCATAGATCCACACTATAGCATACCCCTTAGTGCCATTTCACTTCTAAGTTTGACCTTGTGGGCCCCATTTGGACCATTTTCCACTTTTTAAGGGTGGGCCCCACTTGGGTACTTTTCTTTGGCATTAGATCTATCTAGATCTACTCATCTTAATCCATAAGTGATCCTATCTTGCACTTGGTTGAACTTTGTCACTCCCTTAAGCCTCTTCAACCAAGCCTAAACCACTTTGGGTTCACTTATCCTTTCTAGATCTAGATATTATTCCATCTTGGTCTCCCTTTATTTCATCATCACATTTCCCTAGGAGGCCTTGATTGCATTCGCTAGCCTTCATTGGCTAAGCTAGGATCTCCCCCTTGATCTTGCTTAGGCTTGATCTAAAGTGAAGGTTGCCTCGGTTATCGTGACACCCACTTGCATTGGGAACTGTGGCAAGCCTTGGGTCATGTCTTTAGTTGTCCAACACCTCTACCATCCTGGATGGGATATCTTTAGGGACAACTACAAGTTGTGTGATAACAGGACTATTGAGTACAATGATGCAGTGTTACAAATATCGTGTCGGCGAATATATTGCCAAGGGTCCAAAAAGAAAATATCGGATTTATCGGGAAAAATATCGACAAACATCGGTAATATATCGACGAAATTAAAAAATACAAAATATTAATTTTTTGACTCCATTGATATTTCCCGATTTTTTGCGATATTTTCCGATTTTTGTCGATTTCCTGATATTTGCCAATTTTTGCCGATATTTTAAAAAATGGCGATATTTGTCGATTTTTGCCGATATTATCGGCGAGCTGGGAACATCTCGATATATCGCCGATGTTTGTAACACTGCAATGATGACATTACAAAGCGGGAATACCAAACAGTCTCGTATAAAAGACAAGATGTATGAAGTAAAGTACAATGAAGCAGAAAATGTGAGCTAGGCTAAAGTATGGAGAACCATCAGCCACAACCGCAAGCCCAAAATTTTGCAACGAGGCGGAGATGTGTAGGAGGAGAAGAACCAGGAGCACCTAGATCTACTATAGAGTAGAACTATCTCTCCTAACATCCAAGGCTGAATGAAGAAAACTCAATAAAGTCTGTTGACCCGAAGAAGAAGAAGAACTGGTGGGAGGCCTAGACTGTCCACTACACTGTTGTCTAAAGGATTTCGCCCGACACTTAGGCCTGCGTGATCTCGTCCGTCTCCCAGGGGGGATCTAATATGGCTCTGCTACCAATATCTCATGGAATGGGCACCATGAGTCCGCACTAACCTAGAGTCTAGATCTATACTAATGTCGATCGATCGCTTAATGCCCCTATCTGAAGGTATCACTATGAAAAATGAAGCGATCCTCTACATGGAATCTGGTCTGATGTGAGGTTGAAGAGTATGTGCTCGGAACTTGAGAGCCTCCCGCATATATAAGGCCAAACATCTTTAATTAGGGTATCTGAAGAAGTCAGTGAAGGTTTGAGACCCTCTGAACAAGCAATGGAACCTTCTTTTGATCTCATAGTAAATGGGGCAACGGAAAATAAAGTGCACCTCGGTCTCCACCTCCTGTAAATGGTGCAACTGGTAGATTATGTTTGATATATACATCTAGTGGTCTGTCTCTACCCTAAGTCTATGGGAACCACTCTAAACTAGCCTAGGGGAATGCAAAGGGAATGCATCCAGTGATGAAGTGTATACTGGGGTCAAACAATGAGCCTGCTTCTCAACTCCAAGAAGTGCTTAGCATAAAAGGCCATCTCTGAGCACAACCCTCCCTGAGGGTTGACCCAAGTGATCTAGACGAATTGCTTGTATATGTCATCCTTGATGATCTTGTTCAGCTTCTGCCTAGTGGGTAGAAGGTGACCGAGTGCATCTAAGGAGTATCTGAATGAGGGGAGACGACCCAACTGAATGCCCATGGACTCTAGAAGATCTGAAACCCCTGCGAACCAACCTCTAGCCTAACCCGGAGGACTAGAAAGGGCAATGGTCTTTGAAGAACAATAGGCCAAATAAGGGTGTCGGTCCTATCCCTTCACTGAGTCGACAAAGCTCTGAATCCGATGCAAAAAGGAAACCAATATGAACACTGCCTCAAGCCAAAAGGATCGAGCCCCAAACTCTACAAGTATGATGTGTTGAGGTATTGTTTGCTTGCATCTAATGACGCGGCAAAGAAGAAGAAGTTGGACTCTCTTGGTTGGGGCCCAATCTGACTCTAGTAAAGAAGGTCCCCAAATCTTTGAGCCATATAGAACAGTGGGCCGGATCAAGGAGTCCATGAAGCTCATCTTGGATGAAATATCCTGGAAATGGTGTTGGAAGGACTGTCTCTCAAGGAGGGCTAAGGATTCGTATCCCTTGTTCATCTGAGGTTGGAGAGTTGGTTGCAAACTGAAGCAGGGTCCTGAAAATTGCACCCCCAAATAAGAGACAAATACCTTTAGATGCAAAGTGATAGTATTACTCTCCAACAACAACAAGAATGGACCAAAACCTATCAGTATATAACAATAACCTCAAGCGCTACCTCAAATGTGTGACATGTGTGGTCCAAGATGCCTCAAAGTGAGACGTCAACCTTTAGAAATGGTAAAGTATGTAACAAACCTCCTCCAAAAGGTGAGCGCTAGCAGCCAAAAGCACGCCAAGTGGAAGGAGGGGCTATTCTAAGGTAAAAACCCTAAAATGCCTTCCTAGAAATATTCAAACGGCCTCATCCTCTAGCCACATGTGAGGAACGACCCATCTCTAACTCCAACGAATCACCTCTATGGTCCAAGGGTAATGTAAGAATGGTCTATGATGGGATTTCTAGGTCCAAATGTGAGAAAAAAACCCTATAGTAGCATCTCCAAGTATCCCACGTGCCAAGTGAAGGATGTATAATCATCATCAAGTGTAGTGCTCCATAGGATAGTGCCTAATAACCATCAAACATACCAACTCAAGTGCCATATCATGTATACAAGATAAATCACTCTAGTGCATAAAGGTTAACCCATCATTTAACTTAGACAATGTTATCAAACATGAAAATAATACATGGAATAAAGTTACAATCATACCTTTCTAACAATTCAATGACTTATGTAACCTTTACTCATCCAGTCCAACTTTCGTGTGACCCTATTAAAACCTTAGTAGATGTGACACCCCTAAGTTAAGATGCATAGCCTAGCTACCTAAGTCAAGTGAGGTTGCATGAAGTGAGTTATGTACTAGGGGAGAGAAGGGGTAACCTCCATAGAAATATAAGAGTGATAGATCTATCCTTAACTTTCAAGAGTTAAGATTTTATACATTTCTTCCAATTTGTGCATAAGGAAGTGTTGTATGGGTCATCCATTTGCACCTTCATATTGCGATCCCTTTTTTAATTTTTTCTTTTATTTACATTTCATATCCCATTGGCTTAGTCCCTTTTTTGCATTAGATTTGGCTTTGATAACCTGGGACAAGGGAACTTCTCTTTTTGCAAGGGGAGTATCTCTCATAATTTTCCTTTTGCATTTACATTTAATTTCTCAACATCATCCTTGAAAGTACTAAACTCTTTTGACTTTATTTGAGGCATTCATACATGGGAATAGTAATGAGACCTTAAATTATAACTAATGACAGATCATTCATAAAGGTGAAGACAAAGGGGATGGATGAATTGGCTAACGAAAATTAAAATGGCTAGGTAATATGTTACGAAATGGATCAAAACACTTTAATTTAGTTCACTAAGGTACAAATTAACCTTCGTACTAACACACTTCTAAGGAAGAGCACACCCAAGAAAGACTATGACATGAGTAATTGTTTTAAGCATTTGAATCATTATACGAACATAAAAGTAACAATCCATGCAAACATATTGTCACATAAGAAAACATGCTAAGAGTAAATGAGAGTTAGAGAGATCACAGCACATAGAGGATCAAACATTGTATATGACTAGGTGAATCCCAAGCACATGGACCATCTAATATATGTTGAAGGACGTCTAACCAATGATTAATGGTGAAGCCACATATCTCATCTCAGGAACAACTAATAAAAATCACCCATTGTTGACAGAGGGCTAACAAACTTTACTGCAAAGCCCTTATCTTTCATAACCGAAACTTAAAGAAAATTTGTCCTGAGATCCAAAACAAACAAAACATCATCAAATTCTAAAGAGTTATGGGGAGGAGGCCATGTTGTCGCCTAAAACACACTTTACCACAGATAAGTCTCCTAATCGCTATGTGTGTTCTTGAGGGAAATTATGAGTGTAGAACCCACTGTCACCTCGATTCTAAACTCCTCCGTTTAGACCCCAACTCCAAAAAAGGTCAAGGGGGGTTGTCCCTACTTACTAAGGGGATTCTTTAATGAGTTTCTTTTAGAGTTGTAAATTATTAATGTTCAAATGACAAGCATTCGTGCAGAGATGCAAAAATTTGGATGACAAGCAAACCTTCTTTAGCAATAAACCATATACAAGTGCAAGAGAGAAATAACAATTCACTAACCAGACCAATGCCTACTTTACTAAGTTTACTTGTGTTATGGAGTCACAGATATAATAAAAGTAAGATTACCAAAGACAATCCAATTGCATTAAACCATTCACTAATCACAATGATCAAAATATCACGTTTAACATATAAGAAATACTTGTAGTAAATGAACAATTTAATGAATGAAAGGTGCTTGAAATGAGCTTGAACCAAATTTAAATGCTTCGAAGTAAAGTACTAAAAATGAAATAACAAGTGTAGTGTTTTGCCAATGGTCCTGTGGATTTTAATTAGTTTTAAGTTTCTCATTAGCTTAGGGGAATTAAGGTTTGCGCAAGAAAATTAAAGCTACTCTATGTGTCTACCTCAAGAAGTTATCTCTTTCGATTTGAGAGAGACTGTCGGGTGCTCAACAGGAGGACACTAAGTGCCACGAGGCTCCCAATGGCCTCTACCCCTCTAGCTCCACGGGTCAAACTTATTTTTCGCAATGTCTAGTTAAGATAAACTTATGAGTGCCTATTATTCTAGCCAACACTAATCTTTACCCTTTCTTGTCACCTAGGATCGGTCGAACCTGCAAGGGGAGTGAATACAGGGCAAATATTGGGGCACGGTTTATTTAACTTTTAAAAGAATAACAAATAATTAAATACAATGCAAGCCACCACGATATTGCAAGGGTGGCAAAGCCAACTCACTTACAAGGTGTGGGAAAATAAACTAAAGCAAAAAATGACTTGAAAGCAAATTTACAGGCCAGGACGATTTTGCATGGATGGGCAGAGCCTCTTCTCATACAAGGTGTGGGCAAACAATATTATCATATCCAAATAAAAACATAAACTAATTCCTAGCCCTTTCAACAATTGTTATGCAAAGGTGGCAAAGCCAACTCACTAGCAAGCAATGGAATGGTCAAAATAACTTAAGGAAAGAAATGTTATCCTAGCCACACAACTATCTTCCTAATGAAGAGGAGGGGCAAGCAAATTTACTAGCCAGCACGATTTTGCATGGATGCGCAGAGCCTCTTCTCATGCAAGGAGTGGACAAACAATATTATCAAGTGCAAATAAAAACATAAACTATTTTCTAGCCCTTTCAACAATTGCTATGTAAGGGTGGCAAAGCCAACTCACTAGCAAGCAATGGAATGGCCAAAATAGCTTAAGGAAAGAAATGCTATCCTAGCCACACAACTCTCTTCCTAATGAAGAGGAGGGGCAAGCAAACTAACAAAATGAAAATAACATTAACTACTAACCCTAGTCATTCTACACTTTGTTAAAATTCAAAAATTGATAGCAGTAACAGACTGTAAAATAAAAATTGCAGAGATAGCTAACTGTAGATAAAAAAAATTAGAGCAACATGCAACAGCAGTTTACCCTGGGGAAAACCTTTTAAGGTATAAAAACCCTAGCAAAATATCTTCCTTAAATATGAGATGTCTGAGTTTTACAACAGCAGGCTAAACAAGCCTTTTCAACAATTTGAATTGTTACAATGACCAAGAAGAACCCTGTTGAACTGTAGCTGAAACAGTCTCAACTTGTTTCACCAAACCTGCACCTGTCACTGTCTGTTGTGGCCTTTTTCAGGGATTGTAATGTCTGTCAAGAAGTTAGGGACAGACCCTGAAAACTCAGCTAACATGAACCAATGATAGAACCCAGCTGTAACAGCAGTATACCCAGCAGTAAGAAACCACCCTTGACAGGGGTCGAGTATCAACAGTAACCAGCAGTAAGAACACCCTTAACAGGGCTCGGGTGGCAGTCAGTATGAGAAGATATATAACCTAGTATTACCATGTAGAGAACCCAGCAAATCGTGGAGATAACCAGCACTTTTGAATGCGCAGCAGGCTCAGGTATGCACACTAATAATAATAACCAGAAATATATATAACCCAGCAAACACCACCGAATTGGTATGAGCTGATCTTTAAACTCACACGAATTATTTCAGAGCTGTTTACCAACACCACCGAACTGTTTTGATGATACCACTGAACTGTTTACTGAGCTAGCTTAAAACCACGAGCTGTTCTTAACCTCATGCGAATTGATGATAGGATGATGTGATTTTCTTTTTGTATATATAGTGGAATAATTCCACACAAAATAAGTGAGGCCGACTTGCTTCATTTGCCATTAAATCAATGAGGCCGACTTGCAATAAATGGTCATTAAATCCAAGTTAATTTATGAGGCCGACTTGTGTTTCTCATGGATCTTTATTTCCATTAATGAAATAATTTGAGGCTGTCCCTTTTATAAATACATATAGCATATGCATTTTATTTTGTTCACAACATTCATCATTTTATTTGTCTTTTCCTCCATTATTGAGTTGACCCAAAAATAAATAAATAAATACATATTTATTTTTTTTCTTCTTCTTCTAGCTGGTGGGTTCATGGACCAAGTCAAGTGGTGCTTGGGTTCTATAATAAATCATCCAGGTGTCCTTCAGGGTCTTCATGTCCACTCCAAGTACATCATCATAGGAAGATATTTAATTGCTTCACTTCACCCATCTGTGGTCAACAAGTCTAAGTGGAGAAGTACACCACTTGCCCAGACCCGGTCTGGGGCTTACAGTGAAATCCTGGTAACTGACCAGGTACCTCCATTCTCCCAGAGAATGGCTCTCAGCCCCAGGCTGAGCTCCCAGTCCCAGACTGGGTCAATATCCTGGTAACTGACCAGGTGCCTCCATTCTCCCAGAGAATGGCTCTCAGCCCCAGGCTGAGCTCCCAGTCTCAGACTGGGTCAATATCCTGGTAACTGACCAGGTGCCTCCATTCTCCCAGAGAATGGCTCTCAGCCCTAGGCTGAGCTCCCAGTCCCAGACTGGGTCAATATCCTGGTAACTGACCAAGTGCCTCCATTCTCCCAGAGAATGGCACTCGATGCTGCTCAGAAAAATCAACACACTTGCAATGCAAAAGTGGGCAAGCCCAACTTCTAATGCATGCAAGGGATGGCTGAAAATTGATAGAGCATTTACAAGTAATAAAGAGGTAAAGAATCAAGCCCAAGAGACACTCTTGGGCTTGTTACAACAAGAAAAATTTCAGCCTTATTATATACAAGAAAATGAAGGTCAAAAACAAGAAATTTGACCATTTTTTGGTGAGGGACTTGAAGTGACCACTCTTGGGTGATCTTTGAGCTTACTTGTGACCAAATTTGGGCATTCCCTCCCCCTATAACATCAAAAACCTGCACAAAACAGCAAGCTAATATTGTGCAAATATGATGGAAATGAGTATGAAATCAACTTAGAAATTTGACATATAATTTTCAGAAATTCGTAAGTGCAATGTAAGATGTAAAAAAAAACTTGAAAGTTGAGTTTTGAGTGTTAAAAAAGTAAATAAAAATCTGCAAAATAGAAATGTTAGTTAGAAGATGCCAAGTCCTTCAATAGTTGTTGAACAATGGGGTATCCCACCCGGGAATCCCACTCTTCAAGCTTGAGTAACCTATAACAAACTAGCTTCAAATGCAAAAGGGGTGAGAGACCAAACAAAGACTTGAGAAATCATATATTCAAACTAAAAGTCCATGAACTTCTCAAATGTTAAGAAGATAACCCACATAACTTGTAACAACAATATTACAATGTTATTCTCAAGCAAAGCAATTTGCTTGAGATCCACAAATGCAAGAATGAAACTAAAAATGCAACAATGTTACCTCACACACAAAGCCAAGGACAGTGTTTCCTCCAAAGATTTTCTTCATTCACTTCAAAAAGCTGGAAATTACAATGGCTCTCTTCTCTGGACAAGAATGGAAGCAAGAGAGCAAGAGAGAAAATGAAAGAGAGCAAGAGCATGAGTGATTGTAACCCAAATGAGGAGAAAGAGCCTCCTTAAGTAGGGAAAGAGAGGAAGAGACCCTCCTTGCATGCTTGACACTTGTCACTTGAGAGAGAGGTGTCCATGGAGAGGGGGCGCACTTCCTTCACTTGGGCACATTTGCTAGAGAGGAAACCAAATAATGGGGGGGAAACCCCCCCTTTCAATGTTTTAAACTTTTCCTAAGCCAAATGGGGGGGGACCACCAAGGTGGGACCCTTCCCATGGCTTATTTCATTTCTTCCCATTATCCGTGAACTTTAGAAACTTAACTTGGCCACTCCAAGTGACTTTAGGCACTTTTCCAAAATTTGTCTCACTAATTATTTGTCAATTTTCCTGATTTCCTTGACTGACTTAGACAAATGTGTCCAAAACCTTAGCAAGACTTGTCTAAATGACTTCACACTTTTTATCTTTAGTACCCATACCCCTATACAACATCATAAAGGACCACTTATCCCTCTTTTACATTAAAACTTTTTATGCTGAGGGACAATTTTTCATTACCAAAAATTAAAAAATCCTAAGTAAAACTTAATGAAATTCTGCAAGACTCTGGATAATTTCTAGCATGGTAATATAGAACATTCCTATGCCCCAATCACCCCATGGAATTGATCATTAGAACGCCTTTCACCACTTTGGAGGTATTTTTTAGTGAAAAACTCAAATAATTAAAATCACTAAAAAGGTTTTAATTATCCAAGCGAAAAAACACTCGATGAAAGGACTTCTCTAATGAAAGTCTTAGGCAACTAAGTTATACAAAAATTGACCCTCATGCTGACATATCATTACAAAATCCCCCATAGGGATGCGGAAATTTCATGGAGAGAAGATAAGAAGAAGAGCTGCCTCGCTTGAAAATTTTCATTAGGTACTTCTTTCTTATCTTCAAGGCACATGGTACATGTGCATGGTACATGATTGTCCACCTAGTTCGTTTGGTGGTCAACAGGCCCATGAGAATTCCTTGATGTTCTGGTGGCCCATGAGAATTACTTGATGTTCTTGGGTGAAGCTGAGACATGCAATGTGCTAATGATTGAGGCCCATGAGAATTCCTTAATGTTCTAGTGGCCCATGAGAATTGCTTGATGTTCTTAGGTGAAGCTGAGAGATGTAGTGTGCTAATTATCACTAGGGGAGAAGTTGGGACGGATGCCCAGAATGTCTTCCATACATGTAGTGTGCTAATTATCACTAGGGAGAAGTTGGGACGGATGCCAAGAATGTCTTCCATTGGGGTAGTTAAGGAAACCGGTGAACCCGCAAGCTTGCCTTGTACCATCACACAACAATAAGAGAAACCAAGTTCATGCAAAGCAATTTTGGGTGCACATGTAGGCAAAGACCATATAGAGCAAAGGTTGCCAATGTTGGAGACCTTGGTGGAGCCAACCTTGGAAATGGTTGAACTAACGTCTTCTTTGGATGACCCGAAGCAAGATGTTGAAGGAAAGGGGGTGCTTGCCTTGTACCATCACACAACAATAAGAGAAACCAAGTTCATGCAAAGCAATTTTGGGTGCACATGTACACAAAGACCATATAGAGCAAAGGTTGGCAGTGTTGGAGACCTTGGTGGAGCCAGCCTTGGAAATGGCTGAACTAACGTCTTCTTTGGATGACCTGAAGCAAGATGTTGAAGGAAAGGGGGTGCTTGCACCAGAAACCATCGCAGAGATCAACAACAAAACACCCACCAAAGAGCACATGATCACATGCAGAGTTGTGCACAAGGAGAGGTAGGTCGTGTTACCAACTATTTTGTACAATAGTTGAACCTCCATTGAGCCGCCAGTGTTGGAACACTATCAGTGTTCAACTTCCAGAGTATCAAGGGTTCAGATTGCAATAATTAGCCAATTTTGGCTAGCCAGTTTTATTTTTCAGTCAAAATGACCATGGCCCCACGAGATTTGTAAATAAGTGTGCTAGTAGGATTTTTGAGTGGCTCAGTCCCCCATGACTTGGTTATGCAACTAAGGCATTCGAGGGAGTTTTTTCCCTTGTCAATTATGCTTTGCCTATAGCCGAGTAATAATCGACGAGGTTTTCTCCCGCTTCCTCCAAAGCTGGAATGCCCAATTTTGAAAATTGAGCCTTGGGGGATTATTAGAGTCCAACTGATGTCTATAAGCCTACTAGACACCATGTATGTTTTAGTTGGTCATTTCCTAGGGTCCTCGTCCAATAAAAACACTGTCCGAAAAAATTTTACCGAATGTGTTGGATGAGTTTTTTATTATTTTTTAATTATTTTTCCAAATATTTAATTGGAAAAATCTAATTTGTAATATGTCAGTCATCCGGGGTCCGAATTCTAAGTTTGAAGGCTTAAATCATAAGCCAAAAATCATACATGACCCCCGGACCAGCTGATCCTAAGTTTCGGATGTCAATTCAGTCTCATAATTAATAATTTCTCAAAAAACCCATTTACAGAGAAATTATTAATTAAAATATTAAAAATGAATATTTTGGAGATAATCTAAATCTCTCCAGAATAATCCAAAAAGAATAAAATAAAAGGCTAATTGACATGGCACTGGGAATTTATGAAGATTCCAATCAACTCCACTCAGATTTAGTTAACTATCCAGTCAGCACAAGTGATCTCCTTCAAGAGAATTCGCCCTCCTTCATGCAAAATTCGATTTGGTTGATGTGGCAAGTAATAGATGGTTTGTTGGGAGTGCATTTACTCCATGGTAGGCGCCCTCCTTGATTAATGGCCACATCACTTGCATTGGCTCCCTTTGAGGCGAGTTAGCATTCAATGTAACTTGAGATGAGATCTCCCACTTGGCTCACGTGATATGCCTTCACCCTCACGTATTACACTTGGCAATTCGTATGTGGAGTGGTGATATTTCCAAGAAAGGGATGGGGGGCGCCTTGCCTAGGTGGAGGCCACCTCCCCATCCTAACTCAATGCAACTCGAGTTTATGTAATGGTTTAGCACTCCAAGCTTTGTTGTGACTTGGATATGATTGGATTTTTGGTGGGGAATTCGAATTAGACAAGTGCCATTGGCTTCCTTCAAGCCAATTCGAATTTACTCATGGATGGCTTGTATTTTGTATAAGTAGAGGCTCTTGGAGCTCTCTTCTTCATGGAATTTTTGGGCAAACTTACTCTGCCAAATTGTAATTGTGTTCTAGCTTTTGCTATTGGAAATAAAGTGACTTTGGAGGTCCATATGGTGTGTTGATCTTGTCATGGGAAGTGCTTCATCTATATCAAGGTGATCTTGTTTCATATTATTGCTTATATTTCATATTTTGATCAATTGTTAGCTTAGAAGGCCTTTTTAAGTCCATAGGGTGGGCATTTGATTTCAATTTGTCCATTTATGTTGGGTTTAATGTGATTTGGAAGGAGTAGACTGTAGTTGGAAATACTTATACTCTTCTAATCCCATTCTATTTTGCATACTATTTTGATCATGATGTGTTTGTAAGTGGTTTTGTTGTGCAGATCTCCCAGGTTTGAAGAGAAGTTTGAGCTTGGTTGCTTCTCTCATCTCTTCAAAAGACCTTTTTTCCTAACAATGTGTGCATTTCAGGGCCTCCTAAAAAGTTGATCTCAAGCCTCAAAAAGTTTGGCAAGAAGTACTAGTTCAAGGATCCATCTCTATAAATCCATCTTAAACTTGGTTACTTGGTTACATTGGAAGCCTCAAAGCACCTCTTCCTTCTAGTTTTTTGGCCTCCTACCTTCTCGGTTTTTGCCCTCATCCTTCTTGTTTCTTCCTTAGATTTCTTCCTCCTCCCCAAGTGCTTTTGTTCTTCACTTCCAAGCCCTTATTGCTTTCACCTTTTGGCCCTTAGCCTTTCTCCTTTTCGTCCTACTCTTCCTACCAAGCTTTCAAAGCCCTTGCCCTAGTTCTCTTTACCCATACCTTTCTCTCTTTCGTCCTTTCCTTCCTACTCTTAGTTTTCTAACTCCTCCCTTTCATTTTGCCTTAGTCTACCTCCTTTCTTCCTTCTCCTTTGCTTCATCTTCTACCTTTCTTCCCCCTTTCGTTTCTCTCCTCTCAACCCTCGTTTCTTCTTTTGCTAGCTCTCGTCCCCCTCTCCTTAGCCACCCTTTACTCCTTTCGTCCCACTCCTTTGTTGGTCCCCACTTTCCTCCTTAAAAAAAACTTTTGAAAAGTCTTAAAAAAGAACTTGTAGAACTTAGTTAGTCTCATTCTAGTTAAGTTTTACTTGGTAGTTTACATAGCTTGCATTTGTAGATCTCATCCTAAGCTTGGCATCTAGTTTTCTTTAAAAAGTTTTGCATCTAGATCTCATTACATAGTTGCATTTCATCTTAGATACTTAGACCTTAAGTTGCATTTAGTTTCTCATTATTTGATATTGACTAATGCTAAAGGGTATTGTAGCTTGATCTTTGTTGTGTGAAGAAAAGCAAACCAAAGAAGAAGAAGTGAAGGAGAGAAGAGGATTATCAAAGAAGAAAAGGACAGTTAGCAAACCAAAGGGAGATTTGAAACCAAGTACCAAAACCAAGAAAGATCCAAATACTTGGGATTTGAACCAAAGAGGACAAAACTTCAAATCACTCTCCTTTTTGTAAAGAGCCATTAAGGCTTGTTCCTTTTGTCTTTCTAAGCTCATTCATTCTTTCTCTAAGGTTGAAAATCCAAAATATTGTACTTTTAATAAAAAGTTTCATAAGTGGGGTTTTTAATCCCCCACACCCAACTTCCCCTATTTGGGGAAGTCTTGTGGTGTCCTTGTGTGGTTGCTCTCTTTTCTTAGTTTAGTTTACTTTTTGCAAGTAGCTTAGTTTCATTTTTGTTGTAGAACAATAATTGCTTAAAGTAATTTCACTTTTTGCAAGTAGAAACTAATTGCTAGATTAGTTCATTTCTGCTACTTAGTATATTAGTTGCTAAAGCATTGTTTTATCTTTTATTTTGAGCTATTATTTGGTTCCTTTGTTCACAATCTGCTTGACTTTTAAAAAAAGAACCAAAGACTCTTGAACTTTTCATAATACAAGTCAAGAGCACTCTCTGTCGGAGAGCATAAGCACTGCATCTTCCTTGCATTTTAGCATATAGATTAGTCAAAGTCTCTTGAACCTCTGTCATAAGACACGTCAAGAGCACTCTCTATCGAAGAGGTTCATCTGTGTGCTCTAAATTAAAACACTTTCAAACTCACATCCCCTTTTAAAATTTATTTTGTTGCTTTCCACCACCAAGTATGCTCTGCCAACCCTAAAAAGTTGGATTCTCACTCAGAACGGTGGTTGGATTTGTTAATCTTACAAGTGATAACCATAATAAAATCTTCACCCCCATAAACCAACGAACCGACGTTGTTTCGAGAAATACTCAGGTAGTGGGGAATTTCCTAATTGGTGGCGCCGGAAATCACCGTTGTCATAGAGTTCTAGCTTGCTGGTTAAATCCATTGGACACCTAGCCTAGAATACTGGACCGTCCGTCAAGTCACCAAGGGGAGCCACTGAAGGTATACTTTTCCGGTTGGACTCATACATTGCTTTTTTTTTTCAGCCTTAATAATCAAGATCACTAAAACACTCAAAATCAACCAAGACTCGTATCTTCAGCATCCCCAAGCACTACACATTTGACTCCATTTTGGCACTGGTCTTCTAAACTTTTTATGCATCATCATTAATTTGGGCCATTTGTCCATTGGAATTTGTCTAAGTCATTTATCTATGGATGTCATTTTATTGTACAAGTCTCCATTATATGGTTGCTCTATAATCTTGTATCGCAATGTGGATTGCATTTTATCTTGTTTTTATTGTCATCTTATAAGTTGTGATCTCATGAAAAAACTCCTAAACAACACCCATCCGCATCTGCAACTTTATAACATTTAAAACACAAGAGCCATAGAAAACTCTTTGTTAGGGACAACCCCCCTTGGCTTCGTTAGGAGTTAGCCTAAACGGAGGAGTTAGCCTAAACGGAGGAGCTAGGATTCAGGTGACAGTACCTGGCTCATTGCTTGCCCCCAAGGCCACACTTCTCCCACTTGTAGTGAGGAGACAGCTTTCGAAAGATTTCTGCTGTTGGTGTGCATCTCGGCGGACAACAGGTTGGAGAGATACCTCATCAAAGGTGGAAAGTAGTTTAAGTGTTGGGCTACAGCAATGTGGGTAGGCACTTACCCAACAAAACCCTCAGTTGCAAGACAGTGGCATGGAAAATGAATCAGGTTGCAGACCCATGCACGAGATGGGCACCCTTCATTTCCATAACGACCAGGAAGACAAGGTTAGCATTGTTGTTGTTGAGGACATTGAGGAGGCAACTGCTCACATAATTTACTCAAAAAGAGGGAACCTGATATAAATAAGAATAATAAGTTGATAAGAAAAGTGATGATTGATTTACAATGAGGATCCCCGTATAAATAATGCATAAGGGGACTTGGTACCTTTTCATATAAAGGACATGTCTTTTTATTATCGTTATTTACTTTCATTATGTTTTATTACTTATCTTGTTTATTTATTATTATTTAGCTATTTATGTACATAACAAGGGAAATAAGAAGAAATGTGTATAGACAAATCCTCTTGCTACAACGAGGCTAAAGAAATTCTATAGAGTTAAAAATTGATTTTGGAACAAACTGTCCCACTTTTCAATCATGAAGTTGGGTACATCGCAACTATGTTCTAAACTAATGTTTGCACTTCCTAAGATACAACAGTCTTTTGAGAATCTTTTGCATGATAAAGAGTTCCAACCTTGATCTATACACTCCAGACTTTTTGCCTACACTCTTAAAAAATGCATTACGCATACCGAAAGCAAAACTGTGCCAAGCAAGCACACTATTGCATACATAATTGAAAAAGTAACTTGCCCTTTGAGCAATAGTTTCCCATGTTCAACAAAAATTGTGGACAATAACCTCTAAGGAATGGGGAAATTATGAGAACCAAAAAGTTAACTAGTCTATTTTCAGCAATCCTTTTTAGCACCAAGTTATTTTTTAGTGCTCATACTGAGAATACAATTGAAAAAACATAGACATTTATTTTTATCTTCAGTATTGAAGAAGATAATTTTTTACTTGGAGAGGACTCAATGACAATTAGTTTTTTGTCCTATCTTTTGGGTCCATTGATACAAAGGCAGAGATAAGTACCAGCATTGATCCATCTTAAACCCGGATCTATTAAGCACCGAGAGGGATCCAATTTCTTGAGGTGTAAATGTTTTTTATCTTGAAATTTTTACACATCGAGAAAAATTTACACCTCAAGAAATTGGATCCCTCTCCGTGCTTAATATATCAGGGTTTAAGATGGATCTATGCTGGTTTTAATTTTTATTTTATTTTATGAGTAGACGTGAATTTTTTTAATTACTTTTTATTTTTGATAAGTTAAGAGCCAACATTATTTTTTTAATTGCTTTTCATTTTTTAGAACGTTACGTTACATAACGTAATGTGACAACATCTCCCCCATACTAGGCTGTAAGCACCTCACTACTCTCAGTGCAATGATGGATCTTACAGATTGGTGGATACTTCATGATAGAAGATGCATAGAGTTATGCAAGTTCACCATATGTTTGCTTTTTATTCAAGGGTGAATTCCTCTTCATGTGAAAGTGGAGCATATAGAGATCTATGCACAATATTGATACAAGTTCTTTGTGCTACAGGCATATAATGGAAGAAGTTGGACTGGAGAGGTAATTACTATTGAAACTTGTTTGTTTATGTATTATATCAAAACATATGTAATATTTATATTACAAAACTGTGCCAAATTAGTGGTCTCCTCCTCTTGATACAAAACAGCCCCCAAATTGAGTAAACAGCTCCAAGAAGAGGAATATACCAGCATATTTACCATGGAATCCCTAAACATCGACATGATCTTCAGCAAAAGAAGGTGTGGGAACATAACTTCACCAAAATGCATTTCCTCCCTTTAACCTGCAAAATGACAATGTATTTGGCCTCATAGGGGGTATTTCCTCTTCTTGAACCTCTACCTTGCCAACGAAAGTTCTTTGCCTTTTATACTTTTCAATCTCTAACCACATCTCAATAAAATATATTTAGAAAAAGCCTCAATAAAGTAATATAGAACAAAACCCTAGAATCCTCTAGGGAAGAGAGCACCTCTAGAAATTTCCAATAAAATATTATTTAGAAACCTTTAGAGATTCCTCCTCCACATTTTCTTCTAATAATTTATTTTGAAGAACCTCCTAGAAGCATCCATTAAATATTATAAAAAAAATGCTTGAAACCTCTAGCATCCATCTTTAGCCTTCTTTTCCATAAAATATGACATAAAAATCCTCATAATCATCCTCTAATGTGGAGCACTCCTCTATATGTGTGTAATCTTGCTAGTGAAATGTGCCAAGAGGTCCATATTGCCTCAAAATATGTGAATTCAACAAAGCAACACACCCCCAAATACGTAAACATCCTCCAACATATGAAAGGAAAGGTAATCACATGGATCTCCATCACTATCTCTCCATACATGATAAACAAAGTGATCCTCGATCTCTGTTGAAAATTTACCTAGGAAGTGTTTGTTCACCTAGTGATGCCTTGGGGTGGACAAGGACACTTTAATTGGTGACCCCTAGTCAATTTTAATTAATGAAGTGAGATGCACTTTATAATTTTAAAGTGACTTCATTAAATGATAAAGTCATGATTTATCCTAAATTCAATTTTAATAAAAGTCAAGTGAGTGATTAATTAAAAGAGGGTACTCATACTTTATTAGATGACATGAGGTGCACTAAATGTCATTTATTAATTATTTAATTGAGCATTTATTGAGAACCTCTCATCTAATCTAATCTGGGCCATTAGATTGAAAGAGGAAGTTATTATGAACAAAAAGGGCTAGGGCAAGGCATTCATCATTCATTATTCACTTTTCAAGAGAGAGTTTTGGAGAGGAGTAGAAGAGAGAAAAGAAGGGTTTGAAGAGAATTCTGAACTAGGAAAAGAAAGAAGAAAACCTAGCACAGAATTCGAGAAGAAGTGGTTGGGAACGTTTCCCAAGGAGTGGGCACTTTTCCCAAGAAAAGAATCTCATGTGTTTCAATTTAGTCAATTTTTATTAAAAATTGTGCATACTGGGGTTTGGGCAAAAAACCATGCAGAGAAGCTATCAAGCTTGAAACCGGGTTGGGATTCACAAAAACTTTCATTGGTATCAGAGCCAGGTTAAAAATCAGAATTTTAAACATTCAGAAAACAGGGGTTTGTGGAAAAAATTTCAGATTTGAAGAAAACAGGGGTTTTGAGAAAAAATTCAGATTTGAAGGAAGTTAGGGTTTTGAGGAAAATTTTCCAGATTTCAGAAAAAGTTCTTGAACGTGTTGCTTGGTTAATACAGGTTGCAACCATGGTGTTTGGGCTTAGAGTAGAAGACAGGTTGGATGGGGCTACAAATTTTAGCCCATGGAAGGCTAGAATGAGCATTGTGTGCATGTTGTACAATCTATTCTATTAGATATTAGATACACACACACATGAGTACAAAGTTGTTGTAAAGGAACTATCTTTGACTAAGTCTCAAATAAAATACAATAAAGCAAGCAATAGATCATTTTGGACCAAGTCAACCAAAAAGAATAAAAGACAGTGTACAAAAGTTCAAAAGAGAGAAGCTACAAATATAATACATGTGCGAACACATCCACTAGACTATGTCTTATCAACCTCCCAAAGAACCTCCAACTAAATGATACATCTCCTCTACTCCGACATGTAATCTACAAGCCAAAAGAAATATGGCAAGATTTTTTCTCCTTTACCTTTACCAATATGGATGAGGGCTAGAAAGGTATATTTTGTGGATCCATATGCTCGTGATCAAGGAACAACCCTGACTCATTTGCATACTAGGTCCAAGAAAGAAATCCTATGTTGAAGGATATCAACATTATGTTAAACCTTAAATGTCAAAGCCATAACTTCTAACTTTTCCAACTGCCCAATTATCATATACTTTTATTATTGTTGCATGAAACTACAAGTCCAAACTTCATTGTAAATACTTGATATACAACCTTATCTTGAGCCTGGAAAGAATTCTACCCTCACTCCCTATTGTGTAGGTTGGGTTTAACGAAGGGAAGAGATAATTGTGTCTTTGAACTTATCTAGTAGGAACAAAATTAGACAAGGGTAGATAGATGTAAAGCATGTTAGAATTTATAGCAACATAACCAGGATCACTAAAAGAATGGCAAAGCACAGAAATAAAATGAGTGTGGAGCTCGTTTAACCATGATGATAAGAACAATCATCTCCCAAACATAGGCAAAGCTATTTGTCTCCCCCGAGCTCACACCTTCCAATAGAGAATGATGTACATCCAGATAGTAGTAGCGCAAACCCAAGAAAAAGAAGAGAGAAACCTCTTCAATAGTGTAGAACCCCAAAAATCAATCTACCAGTTGCATTAGCGAACCTCTCTTAACTAGTGCGAACTTGTCTTGAGTGAATCACCAAATGAGAGGTCGAACTCTCTATTTATACACATCAAAAGGTAACTTTTTTTCTTTTTGGGCCGACCTAACTGGGGTAGTTCAACCCATTATCTGGGGCAGACTGCCCACTGTTTTGGGGCAGTTTACCCACTGAGCCGACTTGTCTTGGGGAATACAAAAATTGCATTTAATAAATCTTTTTCTTCATGTGATTTCACCCCAAGGTTTACATTGATTCTTTCAAGTATTTTTCATGATCAAATACATTGATATCTTCTCCCGTAGGAGGTATAATAACAAGATGAAATACAATAAGAATAACTTCCGAAGTTGCACTATTTCCAACACTCCCTCTCAACAAGGAAGGTATTCTTCAGACATGGTATTCTAATTTTATTCTTTCTTGGGTTGACCTATGAGGTGAAGCCTCACGCAACTACTATCCCAACACTCCCTCTTAGCCAAGGAAGCATCATCAGTATTATCATACTAGAACACATCTGGATATCATTTGTATAGCACGGTTATCTCTAACCGCTCTATATCATAAGGAAGGTTTTCCAATACAATCTCAGTCCGTCGAGAAGTGTCAACAAATCAATCTCCGTGCATCAGCTCAATCCAGTACATTGGAGAACATGCACTAGCTCCACAACTCTGCCCTATCCATAGGGGAGTCACTCGTGCCTCAACTCGACCCAGTCCTTCAAGGAACATGCACCAACTCAACCAGTCCTTCGGTGAGTCCTAGAGTACCAGTGTGCACCAGCCTCTCCATCCCATCTCAAGATGTCTGAGATATCTCCTCACTCTTTTTAGAGTGATCTAGAGAATGCACTAAATCTCTCCATCATGTCCCGTGATGTCCGAGAGATCTCCCCACTCTACTGAGTGTCCGGGAGAGTGTGCTAACCTCTCCATCCTATCAGGATGTTCGAGAGATCTCCTCACTCTATCCTAGAGTGATCCGGAGAATGCAATGGCCTCTCCATCCTATCTGGATGTCCAAGAGATCTCCTCACTCTATCCTAGAGTGATCCAGAGAATGCAGTGGCCTCTCCATCCGATCTGGATGTCCAAAAGACCTCCTCACCCTATCCTAGAGTGATTTGGAGAATACAGTGGCCTCTCCATCCTATCTGGATGTCCGAGAGATAAGCTTTACCATCTGCTACCTGTCTGTCTCATCTGCCGATGGGATCCTCCCATACCTGGCTGAGAACCTGGACGAGCAAAGGTGCACGACCATCTACTACATGTTCGTCGCATCTGCCGATGGGATACTCCCATACTTGGCTAAGAACCTGAACAAGTAGAGGTACCTGTGCAAACATCACACGACCATCTACTATCTGTTCGTCTCATCTGCTGATGGGATTACTCCCATACCTGGCTAAGAACCTGAACGAGTAGAGGTACCTGTGTGTAACCCGACCATCTACTACATGTCTGTCTCATATGCCGATGGGATTACTCCCATACCTAGCTAAGAACCTGGACGAGTAGAGGCACCTGGGTGGAACCCAACCATCTATTACCTGTCTGTCTCATCTGCCAATGGGATTACTCCCATACTTGGCTAAGAACCTAGACAAGTAGAGGTAACTTGGTGAAAGCAGGGTAAACATCTCCATGTCATTTTTCCCTCTCAAGGAGGGAAATGTTGTCTTCCACTCCAAGTCTTCCACGAAAGTATTCAAACTTTATCCTGAGAAGAGGCTTAGTGAGAACATTTGCAGTCTGGTCATTTGTCGGAGCATACTGTAACTCGACCGCACCTTTCTGCACCATATCACGAATGAAGTAATACCAAATCTCTATATGCTTCGACTTGTCATGGAATATAGGATTCACTGATATATGCACACAGCTCTGGTTATCACAGTGAATCACGATTGGCTCTGGAATCTGGCCAAATAATCCTACAAGGAGTTTTCGATGCCATACCGCTTCTCGAGCTGCTGTACTAGCATCCATATACTCAGCCTCTGCAGTGTTGAGTGCTACTGAGGTCTGCTTCCTGCTACATCAGGAAATTACTACAGAACCTAGACTGAAGCAACATCCGGAAGTACTCTTCCTATCTGCAGCACATCCGGCCCAATCTGAGTCTGAAAAACCCTTGCAATCTCAAGTCACATTCTGAATCATATCTCAAGTCATATCCCACAGTGCCACGCAAGTACATCAAAGATCCAATCAGTTGGCGATACATAGTGGGATCAATCAAATATGAATCTGAAGCAAAGTCCCTCAGCTTCTCCAAATTTGCATCCATCGATGTGCCCATGGACCGTAATCAACTCCCTCTGTGCTGGCATGTCCTACTCCCTCCGCATCTGAGAATCATGCTCCCTCTCTAGAGCTATCTACAGAGCGTCCTGCTCTCTCTACATTTGAGCATCCTGCTTCCTCTGCATCTGAGCATCTTGCTCCCTCTCTGGAGCTATCTACAGAGTATCCTGCGCTCTCTCACTTTGCGTGTCAATTTGAGAACCAACTTTCACATAGCAAAAGAGCACATTTCCTTACTAAAATGTAAGTATCCAACCTGGTGACGACCAGGTACATCAAGAATCCTCTCAACTGTCTGTTTGAATCAAGCAACAACGCCATCAGTGTAGCCAAAGACTCACAGTCATCATGTTGGATCTGCTCAGGATCTCAACTGTGTTCTTCCTTAACCTAGGAAGATCTCATCAAGTTTCTACCACACAATCAATAGGCCAAGATCCTCAACTCAAGGGCTAACTCCCTCTTAACTGTTGGAGGGGGAGATGATCTCATCTCCTTAGGATCTATCAGCTCCTCGTCCTCGATCTTCCAGTCGGATCCTCCGGGCCTGTGGGTCATGTATCAAATATAGTTGGATGTGTTAGGTTCTTGTTTGTTTGCATGAGTTCCATCTAATTGATTTGTCTAGGAGTCATCCTTCTAGGTTGAGAATCATGCTCCTAGAAGCTTCCTGTCTTTGATTAAACTGAACATCATCGGGATTCATGTGTCCATCACTTGTTCATCGAAACAAGTCTCACCATACTTTTCTTGTAGGCCATATCATATGGTCTTTTCCCTACAAATCCAATCCCATCAGATGGTTAGCAACATACCATAATTAAATTTAATCAATCGTTCACAAATGCTTCAGCACAACATATATATGGAACTATCTGGATGTCCGATATCTCCGTTAAAACATACTACCAAGAGTGTGTACTACTCTAAGCATGTTAGAAGGAGATAGGTTCATAAAAGTTGTGAAGCATTACTGTTATTTAACCAATCATATACATAACAAATGCTATATGAGCCTATTGTTCATCAATAAAGGAACTAGATCACATTGCTCTATATCCTTCCTAATTCTAGGAATATAGATCTGCATACAAATTGTTATGGAAACATATTCAAAGTTAATAGATCTAATCTATAAGAGCAATAAATCCAACTACTTATCTTTTATTGTTTTTGTGGGTGGGCTCCCACTGCTTCCTTGCGGGAACCATGAGAGTCCTTTGTTCTTCATTTTCTTGCAAGGAGATCATCGCAGTCTGGATCTCCATAACATCACCTCAACATACTAGAATACCTTTACTGAATCGACCAAGATTCTTCTTGCTCTGGCATCATTCTTTCTCCATTGAGACTTGTCATCTTCTGCTTCTGGTTATGGGGCCTTCTTATGATGAACTTCAACAGATCATTTTCTTCTAATATGGGAAGAACCATAGACTTCCAATAAATGAAATTGGAAGCCCCATCAAGTCGATCTTCAACCTTCATTCCAATCATCTTGACTGCAGAATTGGATCAGAAACCCTAGCAGGAGCTAGGTCAAAAATGAAGTTTGGAATCTTACAAAACTGACTCCATAGGAAAATGCACCCTAGCAAGGCAAGTTGAGAGAAGGTAGGGTCGAGCCAAATCTATGGAGGGAACAGCACAAAACCTGAAACCCTAATTTATGCAGTAACTGCAACAGCTGCAGAATTAGGTCAAAAAATGAAACTTCTCAGAACTAGAATTTTCCTTCACCAAAAGATGCGCCTTCCCTAGGGCAAAATTTCTAATGCTCTTTTCAAGTCAAACTGATGAGGGAAGGCCCCAAAAAGTGAAACCCTAGTTTCTGGCAATGGCTTCTTCTAGTACTGCTCTAATACCATGTTAGAATTTATAGCAGCATAATCAGGATCACTAAAAGAATGGCAAAGCATAGAAACAAAATGAGTGTGGAGCTCGTTTAACCATGATGATAAGAACAATCATCTCCCAACCATAGACAAAGCTATTTGTCTCCCCCGAGCTCACACCTTCCAATAGAGAATGATGTACATCCAGATAGTAGTAGCGCAAACCCAAGAAAAATAAGAGAGAAACTTCTTCAATAGTGTAGAACCCCAAAAATCAATCTACCAGTTGTAGTAGCGAGCCTCTCTTGACTAGTGCGAACTTGTCTTGAGTGAATCACCAAATGAGAGGTCAAACTCTCTATTTATACACATCAAAAGGTAACTTTTTTTCTTTCTGGGCCGACCTGTCTTGCCCTAACTGGGCCGACCTAACTGGGGCAGTTCTGCCCATTGTCCAGGGCAGACTGCCCACTTTTTGGGGCAATTTACCCACTGAGCCGACTTGTCTTGCAGAATACAAAAATTGCATTTAATAAATCTTTTTCTTTGTGTGATTTCACCCCAAGGTTTGCATTGATTCTTTCAAGGGTTTTTCATGATCAAATACATTGATATCTTCTCCCGTATGAGGTATAATAACAAGATGAAATACAATAAGAATAAAAGTTACACTATTTCCAACAAAGCATAATTCTCTGTTCAAGCTTATTATCTAGTAAGAACAAAAATACAAAAAGGTAGATGTAAAGCACACCAATGTTCAAGAAGGATCGGTGTTTAGCTTACCTAACACTGCTTTGTAAATTCTACCTCAAACATGTGATCCCTTGGCTCTACCTCTCTCCATCCCATTTCTTGCTTGGGGTCCTCTCACTTGGAATTTTCCTCCTTTTTGCTCCAAAGAAGCGAGGTGCATTCTACAGCCCAGCTGGGGTGGGGGTAAATCATCAATTCTTCTTGTAATGGTGCATCAAATCTAGATGGTGCAATGAATGCATTGGATGTGAACACTACCATAGACACATCTAAACCCACTTTTGATATGAACCTATAGATTGCAAAGTTGGAGGATACATATTACCACTTCACACGACGGCCAACATATAAATATTGAAAGTCCAAATCTACAATCTCGAGCTTCTCAATCTTGAGGTGCATATTAAACCGGGGTTTAGAAGAGTCTCTAGTCGACAAAAGTTTATTCCAATCTTTGCCAGGGCGGCATTGCCGGTATGATTATTTTATTTGCTAGGTATTAAAGGTGATAAAGAAGTGAAGTTGAGGCAAAATTAGGACAAAACAGACATATTTTTAGGTTTTAGAGATCAACCCACCTGAAACAACAGATGGAATACCTTCTGAATCTTATGTCTACATCACGAAGCATCTTTTCACCAGAAGGAAACGCAGGCCATGGACTCGTTGTTCTTGTCAGTTACCTTGTCCTCGTATAACAGGAAATTTCAGTTTTTTGAAAGTTAGTCTAGAGGAGAAATGCTTCCAAAGGAGATCTGCTACAAGCAGGAATATAAGATATTGGAGGAACTTTCGGAGAACTTACTCTAATTACTAAATTCATAATTTGTAAAGGATAATAGCAAAAGGCTTGTTCTAATTTTTGCATAGTAAAAAGAAAATAAAATAATGGAACAAAAGACAAACCGGAGTGGGAGATGCCATTGCCATTCGAGGAGACCACATGCAGCTGGAGTTTCTGAATATTATCCAACTTCCGGTTGAAATTTGAGTGTGAACTCAACAATTTTGTGTGTGAATGAGCTGCGCATTGGAGATTTAGTGTGCTGGGCAACAGCCCTCGTGTTGCTGCTGTTTGACTCGCTGCACTCTGCACCATCGTCATAATCCCAAGATACCATGTGTGTTATAGCGTGGGTTATTTTAAAACCATTTCTTTGTTAAGCAAATAATGGATTGATATAATTTATGAACATAGTGTCTTATTATATTAATTATTGTTTTTCATTTTAAGGCTTCATTCTTTTGCGTTTGTTGAACACTTTGTATAAAGTCGTCCATTTCTCCAATAAGATCGTTGTTTTTTCTTCAAATTTTGCAAGTTTGTTGGAGCCATGCATGCTGGTTGGAACCATGTTCATCATTTTCTCTAGGTTTTGTTTGAATTTGTTTAAATTTGTTCGATTCGAACAGGGATATTTTATAGAATTTTTCCCTCACAAGAAATAGTAAAGTGGCTTTATCTTTCTACTTTATAAAATATAAGTGGCTTTATCTTTCTACTTTCTGTAGCACTCTCTCAATTCAAAGGAGTCTTTTTTTTGTTTTTGTTTACAAATGTTGCTTAGTTTTAAGTCAAATTCTTCTTCTCTAGCCTACAATGTTGTTTGAATCAAACAACTTAGAGCATGGGCAGAAGTTAGACCCATACTATAACAACCCTCATGCACTAGGTTACGAAGCCTCTCCCACATTAATGCCAAATGGTGATGTATAAGGGTGGTGAGATAACCCTCCTTCATGTCACTACACAAGATGTCCTCAGGGTGATGTTACCAACTAGGAGAAATTTTGAAGTGAGGCGTCTCATTAATGATGATTAAGTCATGTCCCCTCAATCATTAAAGGATGCAAGATAGGAAGGCCTAGTCATGGTAGTGCATCTTTCCATCTCTCCACTTAGGGGGGTCTAACACATCCCACATGTGAATGTTATTCATATCTACAACCCAGTTTATCAACCATTCTATCACTTGGTTGATCTTTAAACATGTGTAAATGGATGCTTTTCTAAAGCTTGAATCACGCTTTTACACCATGCGATATTGTTGGTTTCTTTGGATTTATCATTTAAGACAATTATTAGCAACTTTGTCTCCCTTTTAAAGATAACCTTCTTGAGGTCAACCCTAAAGGCTTCCATAATGCTTAGAAAAAGGGATTTTAATTTTGCCCCTTTTCTAAAAACTGGTAATAAACTCTAGTATTTTCACATAGCTATCTTTGCAAAACCCTCATGGTCTAGCTAAGCTAGGGTTCCTTCCAAAAGATCTATCAAAATTCACTTTGAACAACCTTCTTGGGGTCCACGATTGTTGAGAGACTTTAACTATTATCCTTTATTAGAAGGCAAAGAGTCACATCTAGGTCAAAGGTTGGTCTTAAAACATCTATAAAAATCAATTTGAACCAATGTTAATATAAACTCCACAATTGTTTAGGGACCTTAATTATTTTTCTTTTATCATATGACAAATAGTCATATCTAAATAATAGCATTAGCTATTGGATAAATCAATTATAATGAATGGCTAATCATATTTCACTTACACATTATCTAATCATCTACTTGAATTGATCCCACTTGTTAAACTTATTAATGCGACACAGTTTTAAGACCAATGCATATTTTGGTGCAAACACATCTTCTCGTTCAAGTTTTAATATATTTATTATCTACTAAAAATTCACTTCACATTATGTGAAAATAGATTAACGATATTTAGATTCATAGTGTAGGATTTATGTTAGCCTACATCTTCACATAAGAATTGATTATATCCATTGTAAACATTGAGAATTTTACATATTCATCTTTACATATTGTAATACAAGATGTTATTTTTTTGATTTGCACGTGTTCATGTATACAAAAAAAAAGTAAAAAATAAAATTAGAATTCAAATTGACTGTGGAAATGAGTTAAAAACTCTTTTATAAGTTAGTGTTGAATTATTATAAAATAATGGTTGATGTTGATCCCTAGGTACAATATAATTCCATGGTATAAGTCAAAGTCAAAGATGCTATGCAAGTTGACATTAACCATAAACTCAAGATGATGTTGACCATAAACCTAAGTCAACATTGACCATGAATCTAATTTGACATTAACCATGAACCTAAGTTGACATCAACCATGAACCTAAGTTGACATCAACCACAAGTCTAAGTCATGTAAGGTTGGTAACATAATTAACTTAAGAACAACCATATATTGAGCATTAGAAGATCAAGTGTCAATGCCCTAGTAGCATTATGAACCAAATAATAAACAAGCATATAGTTAATAGTTCCTGGGATTGAGGTTGAATAAAATAAGGGGGATGAGTTGAAAAAAATGGTGGGAAAGTAGTCATTGAGTAATAACTAAGATATAATGTGTGACCAATGTAAATTGGAACAAGAGAGTGATCTATTGGATGTAGGCCCTTTGCTTGTCTTGGTTTTATTGGCATTAATACATATTAGGATTTTTTTTTCACCGAAAAGGGCTTTTGTCCAATTCTCAAAAAAAATTGCATGTAACTATGTGGTGAATGTATTTATGTATGTTGTAATTGTATTGTGTTTGGATCATATTGTTAGTATAGAGTTTTGATTACATATACACAATTAAAATTTCACCAATAATTACATTACAAATTATCAAATTTAGGGCAAATAGTCAAGGGGGGACCATCATTCCAACTTTGAGTCGAATCAAATTATTTATGAATAATTATCCTCCAATTAATTCCACTTAATTAACTTACAAATTGGACCCCTCTCTCGAATGTCTTGAATATTGTCTTAAACTTATTGCCAATAACAACCATAGATAAACACAATCTTGTGTTTGCTAATGTTTATCCAATAGGTGTGTTGGGGGTGGGAAAATGCAAAGGAGTTAAGATTGCATGCTGCTAGTGCAGGCATACAGTTCAATTGTGGGTTTTGATTTAAAGAAGTTATAAGAGTGTGGAAAATCATAATGTTGGATTACAATATAATTAGAGAATCACGACATTGTTTTGCAAAGATTGCATGGCTAGAGTGTGGCACGAGAGAAGAACACCAAGGATAAATTGTGAGCATTTCAAACTGAATAGAAAAGATGACAACATGAAAGGTCGTCATAGAGGAAGAAAGAATATTGCAAAGGATGAAGCATACTTAAGTTAAAAATCTTAAACAATAGTGGACAAATCATCAAAGTTAATTAGACATAATGAAGATGAAGAGTTATTAGCTTGAGAACTTCAAGAGTTAAATGTGGGGGTCATGTGAATACATGGTTTAGCTTGTGTACTAACAAATAGAAAAAAGACCCTTTATTGAATATAAATGCATTTATCATATATATTGCAAACATCACTACAAGGAAAACACACAGTAGTGAAGGTTATAGGGGATGTTTTTAGTGTTACAAGATTGACAAAAATTGTCAAAAAACCTCTGCTACAACCTCCATTCTTGGTAGTGGAGGTTAAAACGAATATTTACTATAGCTAATAAATTATGGGCGGCCATAGGTTAGTAGAGGTTTTTTTTGGGTTCTCTATAATTTTGTGATGTGCATGATTCGGTGCATCTTGTATAAATAATACGCATCGATGTGTATATTTAATGGCAATGCACCAGTGTGTACATTTCAATGCAGACATACCGATGCTTATATTATATTGTAACAACATCGTTGCGTACATTCATTGTCAATGCATGCCTGCTTCTTAATGTAGGCATATCGGTGCTTATACTATATTGTAACGACATCGGTGCGTATAACATTCACATATGCACCGATGCCTCATATATTTTATAAAAGCACTGGTGTGTTTCTATATTTAAACGTACTTCTGTTGATGCTATATTATATATGCATTGTTGTGTATTTTATATTAAAAGATAACCGGTGCGTGTAATATCCCAAATAAGCATTGATGCGTATGGTTTGGAAAAAAGCATCGATGCTTATGTTTTCAAAATTGCATTGATGCTTATGATGTGTAAGGAGCACAAGTGCGTTTATTATGTAAAAATGCACAACTAAAATTTGAGTAGGCATCGGTTCATGGAAACAAATAAAGCACACTAGTTAGTTGAAATAAAAAGATTGTGTGTGGTTTTGTGGTAAATTTCTCCATGTCACGGATATGCAAATATAGTTTCTTTTTCTTTTTTTCATTTTACAAATTTTCAATTAATCATTCGAGAATCAAATATTTTTTGCAATAATATTTATTTTATATTTTATTTAGTGTGTTTGGATATCCAAGTTGACTACACGTATGTTCATTGTAACCATGTAAATCATTCATATATTTAGAATTTGAATTAATCACCAGCATAGATCCATCCTAAATGAGGATCTATCAAGCACCGAGAAGCATCCAATTTCTTGAGGTGTTATTTTTTTAATGACTTTTTATTTGGTTTTAAATTTTTATTTTATGAGTGGATATGATTTTTTTAATTATTTTTTATTTGGTTTTCATTTTTTTATTTTATGAACCGACATAAATAATAATAATAAGAAGAAGAATAAGAATTCCTTTTTATTTTTGGTACATAAAGTGACATCGTTACATAACATTATACATCTCCTCCATACTGGGTTGTAAGCACCTCGCTACTCTCGGTGCAAATATTTTTTTAATAATTTTAATTTTAATATTTTTAATTATTGTGTTTCAATAAGCGTGTTGATTACACCTTTTGTTCATAGTCACAATGTAAAGCATTCACATATTTAATCAATAATGTACCATTTTGAAACATTAGAGAATGTGGTAGAAAAATAAACCCATTTTATTATATATGAATGAGAATCCAAAATATGGGATAACATAAGGTCCTCAATAATCAAAATGCCATTTTGACATTGTTACGATTGTTGATAACTTATCCTCATCCAATTGGGATGATATGTCCATATTAAATAAAATGTTTGTTTTTCACAGATAAAAATTCCAAAATTTACAACTTGCAGTAACAACATTCAAATGTATTGATCAACATTCATCACTGGAACTGTTGTAGTCGCTTGAGTTGCTTCCATGCCTCATTTCTTCGTCACCTTCAAGGGATATTGTTTTTGAGTTATTTGAAATGTTTTGTTCATTGACTCCATTTCATTCCATATTTTCATGTTGCATATACAAGCATAAAAATAAAATGTGATGAGTATATCTACATTTATACTGATAATATAATATACATAACTGTGTAAATGTAAAAGTGTACTAGTTCAACAAATGAATCATAAAATTCACACATATTTTTGAAACCATTCTTCATGTCATGTGCCAATAAATCCTCTGTTGACTCCACTCCATAATTTGTTTCCCGTGAGTTTCACTCACCATGACAAAGCATAGATATCATTAAAGTTTTTTTATTGCTCCATTAATTATAAAATAAGGGATGTTAAAACAACATAACTACTTACAAATTGTTCAATTAACACTCGATACCCCAACATATACTCACAACCCTTACTTAATCCAATGTCAATCAAATGATCAGATGGCTCTATACCATATGCTAGCACATATTAGAAAACATCTATGTACGATTTTAAATTAATTAAAATATAGACATCACACCAAATATGAAATATGAAGCAAACCACAAGTACTCACAAACTAGTTTGCGATCAACTATTTTTTGCCTTGTTGTCTTGTCTTATGCGTTGAATGGGTGCCATTTTATTTTCTTTTCGGCCATAACAAAAAAATCAAAATTAGTATTTCATGCAATAATTAAACTCTTTGCACATTAAAAATGAAGCAATGATTACATACGTTTGTTGCGCATTTTTGTTGGGATGCCTCCCCCTGCGATGTGGTTATGTTCATTTCTTTTACCATCTCATGGTACACCTTTTTTGACATCCCTACCATCGTCTTTTGGATATCATGTCGTTTTTTCTTTGTAATTTTATCAATCTTCTTGAGAAATGAAAAAGCACAATGAAAAAATCGATAAATATTTATATGAAAATAAGCATAGCAAAATATGAACAAAGAAAATTTATGGACTAGTATATACATATTATAAAAAAATAACAATAATACTTTTTAAACAATTATTTTTTGTTATTGTAAGTTTTTTCCATTGAGAGTCTCATTGATCTTAGTGCCCAGTGCTCTAGAAACACTTCATTCAATTTACTTATAACCTAGTTTTTAGAATCATTGGATTGATTTTGTATTATAAATGAAAAGCACATCTATACATTCATTCCATTATATCCCTCAAAGTTTTATAAAACATTCCCCTCCTCTCATTAACTTCCAGCATCACTCAAGTTGAACTGATGGCCAATTCATCATCGTGTACATTCTTCTTAATTTTTATCTTCTTAGGGCATCCTATTTCCTCACCATGTCTCCCTACACAACATTCAACAAATTTGAAATCCCAAGTTTGAAACATGCTAGCACTTATTGTGGAGAAACATTGTTACTACGAAGCCAAACAAAAACCTCATGTTTATCACCTTTTGATCCACATAATTCATGTATTTGGAATAATTGCTTAAAGCTTTTTTGCTCTTGTTCACTCAGATTACGAACAATCTTATTGAGTTTCCTTAAATTTTTGGTCTGCATCACACGCATATACCAATACACATCATTTAAACATACAGATGATTATAATATATTATTTTTATAATAAAATTACAAAAAACTTACCAGGTTCTTTGTGTCGGATGTGTTTCCCTCGCTCCCTTCGTTGTGATTTTTATTCCATGATATTTTATCAACCATTTTAATCAATAAACACCCTGCATAATGAAACACATACATCATGAAATATTTTTCTACACGATAAGTAAAGAATTTCAGGTAAAAATGTATTCAAGACAATTGGTGCGCACAATGCAGAAACTCAACACCAATGCACCTTATATGAGATAATGCACCATTGTGCATCGCCTATATGATATGCACCACTAAAACAATTAACTTTTTCTTTTATAAAACAATAATCCAAAAGGTGTGTCCTTTAAATATAAACGCATCGGTGCGTACATCCTGTAATATGCACATCGATTAACTTGTCAACATTTTTCAACATGCACGTGTGTGTGCGCGCACACACACACACACACAAATTTCATGAAACAACCCAAATTACATACTCATGTTCAAGGGAGTAACATATATTCATTCACCATTCGAACCTAAACCCTAGATCCAACACTATTGGACCTAGTTTTTGCACATGGATCTCAACAATGGGAGGGGCCTCCACCACCTCTAGATGGTGATGCCCAAGCATTCCATGCGATGGTCTCTGCTTCTGTGAAATCTTCCAAAGCCCAACTTTCTCAGTTCTTGAAGAATCTTGCGAAAATTCCCATGGTCACCCTTCCGCTCTCTACCTACAGAAGAAAGGCGTTTGCCTTAGCAAATCATGGATTAATTGGTCAATTCACGGGAACTTGTCCATACTCAAAGACAGTAACTTCGTGGTTCGAGAAGAACTAAAATCCCCTCATTAAAGGCTTGCTCAGTCACTACTTCTGTGGCAAAGGTTTTTTCACATTCCTTTTTTGAGCTCAAAGAAGATCGAGCCCATATTTTTTGGGAGCCCGAGGAATGTATCTAAACAAATGGACCCTCGATTTTAACCTGAAAAATGATGTTCCCTTAACTGTTCTAGTTTGGGTCCACCTACCCACCTCCTCCTCCATTGCTAGAGTGACGATGCCTTCCATTGCATTGGCAACTCCATAGGCCAATACATAGACCATGCTGAACCAAAGGAAAATATCTTCTCATGTGCAAGAATCTGTGTTCAGGTTTATCTTGAGAAAGGAATACCCGAAGCAGTGGTCATCTCCCTAGACAACTGGAAACACGTTCAATAGCTATACTACGAGCAACTTCCCTTCAAGTGCAAGATCTGTCATGAGTATGGGAACTTCAAGAGAAACTGTAAAAAATCAGAATCGACTCCAACTGGATAAGGGAAAGAAGATCAATGGTAGGCACTCTCAAGAAATTTTGGATCCACCAGCAATAGAGTTCACCCCTATTCAAAAGGTTCATCCAGCATTGGATCAAAATTTCCCACAAAAGTTGCCGATATTCATAGTAAATTAGGACCCTCTTCCTTTTATAACAACTTTGAATCTCTTTCCCAGCTAACGGAATCCGAAGTGGAAGCCATACCGACCCAATGCAGTATTGGGGTAAATAGTAAGGAGTGATCTTCAACTCAAGAATGGGTGTTGTTGTAGTTAAAGAACCAAGTGCAAAGTGAGGGAAAACGAGATGGAATACCAGTCTTGTAAGAACTCAAATCACAAGATCCTAATGGAGAGGAGCCAAAAGCTTTCAAAGATGTTGAAATAGCCTTTTCAGAGGGTTGCTACATCTCAGAGACAGAAAGCCTTGGAGATAATGGACAAAAACATTGAGCATCATAAGAGATCTAGGCCCATAGATCTGGTAGAAGAACATCCTAAGAAGTCAGGTAAGATCAAGCTAACAAAGAAATATTACTAGAATCTCAACAAACTATCCCAAGCATCGTTGGATAAAATGCTAAACACACCAAAAAGCAGAGTGGAAATATGGCACAAAAAGGGGATTCTCATGCCAAACCTTCCAAATGATGATCTTGGTCTCCTCAAATAGTAGGGGTTTAGGCAGTGGCCCCAAATATTCTATTGTCAAAGACCTAATCAAATAAAAAAAACTTAGCATACTCCTCATTCAGGAGACTAAGATGAGCTATGAAGATGTCACAACCCTCTGTAAAAAAATATGGCGCACCTGTGAACTCATTGCAGTAGATGCTAGAGGAGCCTCCGGTGGCCTATGCCCAATCTAGGATGAACAAGAGGTAAGTATGGAATAATAATGTAAAACCTGAGATTGATATTTACTAAATTCAAGCATAAGAATAGCAACAATTTTTATGCAATTTTCAATATATACATGCCAAATAGCCCTGCAGAGAAAGATGAGTGTTCACTCTCCATAGTCTGAGTAATATAGATTACTCCCAAAACATCATTGCAGATGACCTGAACATAATAAGGAAGAAATCAGAGAAGAGAGGGGAATATTTGACACACACCCGCAACGCAGAAAATTCACTTGGTTGAACATGCAATTTGGGCATGGACACATAGTGGCAAGAGTGTATCGGTTTATAGTCCATAGCATATTCTTAAATCAGAATGCATCCATCAAATCTTACATCCTCCCTTCCCTTATTTCAGACCACAAGCGTATATCCCTTCATCTTCAAGCCCTTCCTAACTATAGTCCCATATACTTTTGCTTCAATCCACAATTGCTTCAACACCGAGAAGTGGTTGGCTTGATCCACTCCACTTGGGAAACTTGGATATCGAGCACTCCAATTTACATTTGGGAGCATAAACTCATTTTGGTCAAGCAAGCTTTAAGGCGATCAACAAAAGCCTCACTTTCTTCCCTGACTGAGGAGAAAAAGCACATAAAAAGCAAGTTGGACAACTTGCAAAAATGGTTTGAATCAGCTGAAATAACACTTCAAATTCAAAAGGAAGAGGTGGAACTTCAATGCAAATATCAAAATGCTTTAAAAAGGGAATAAGAATTTTGAAGGCTAAAATCCCAAAGGCTCATGATGGGGGATAAAAAACTAGATTCTTCCACAATCAAGCTAAGATTCGATAGTCCAAAAACAATGTGATGAAGATAATACAAGCAAACGGATCCACTCCCATAGATTTTGAGGAAATCAAATCGGCTGCTATATCTCAATTTGAAGCTCTTTACACTCAAAATGAGTCCATGGACCATTCCAACACTCAATCCATGCTTGAACAAATTCCAAAGCCGGTGACCATAGATTTGAACCTCGCCCTCATGCAACCATTCTCTGAAGTAGATATTTGTTCAGCCAAATGGAGCCTTGAACCTGACAAAGCTCCTGGACCCAATGGATTTTCCATATCCTTCTACCGATATTTTTGGCACATTATCAAAATTGATTTTAAAAGAATGGTTTTGTTTGTCCATCGTACCTCACAATAAGGAGGAAATACAAATTCTTCCTTCATTGCCTTAATCCCCAAAGAGACCAACCCCACCTCCTTCTCTCGCTTTCGCCCAATCTCGCTATGCAACACCTCCTATCAAATACTTGCTAAATCATAGCCTCTCACCTTAAAAAAATATCCCTAATCTAATCTTACCAACCAAGGCGGTTTCACGCAAGAGCGACAAATCTTGGACAATATTGTCTTGGTCCAAGAAGCAATCCACACAAGTTATCGGGACAAAGGCAAAGGTATAGTAGTTAAATTATATACGGCTAACACTTTTGACAGGGTGAAGCATTCTTTCCTCTTTTAGGTCATAAAACGCTTCAGATTTAGCTCAAATTTCATCAGATAGATTTTAGCATGTATTAGCAGCCCCTAGATCATCCCTCTTATCAATGGTAGGCCCACTTCTTTCGTTTAAATAATCCAAGGCCTTCACTAAGGTTGTCCTAGGTCCCCTCTTCTCTTCATCATTGTGGCAGATGGTCTTAGCAAAAAATTGGAGAACAAAAGGGTGATTGGGAACCTCTCTGATCTCCAAATTGTCCGAGGAGTCAAAAACATGAATCATTCGCAATTTGTGGATGACACTCTCCTCTTGGGGTGCGCTTCTATTATTATTGCTTCTCGGTTCAAAGTCATTCAAGATTCCCTCCTAGATGCCTTAGGTGGAGATGTCAACAACATAAAGTGCCAAGTGTATGGATGGAATGCTTCACCCCGGATTTTGAGGGCCGTAGCACATGTCTTCCAATTTCCTCTCGCAAAAATTTGGTCCTCATTCAAATACTTAGGGATCCCGATCTCTCTCAAGTCTTCTTACTCACATGTTTGGCAACAGATCCTTGATCAAATAAACAAAAAACTCACTTACTGGGGCACACAATGGCTAAATCTTGCCACCATAACCATATCAATAAAAGTTGTGTTATCAGCTCAGTGTTATCACCTCTTCCAATCTATCAGTGTTTCACTCTTCTAGCACCAAAATGCATTTCCAATCAAGTGGCTAAAATAATTTGAACCTTTCTATGGAAAGGTAGGAAAACAACTCACAAAAAATTCCCCGTGGTCAATTGGAATCAAGTATCAAGCAACAAAAATCATGGAGGATTGGGCATCAGGAAGCCAACTTTAATGAATAGAGCCATGGGGGCCAAAATTCTCTGGAGGTTGATAACAAGGGAACTCACCTGGTGGAAAAAATAAATCTAGAAAACATATTTCTGACGGAACACGCTCAAAAGCACCGAACTGCTAACCAACAAGAACTTTGGCTCTCTTATTTTCAAACTCCCTCTAGTCACCAGAGATCTTATACAAGCAAACCTTCACTAGATACCAAGAAATGCGCTCATCATTAATCCATGGACCAATCAAATTCTAGTCTCTGAGCAGTGCACATCGTTGGCTCCCCTCTTGCCTCTTCGCCCTTGGTTGGAAGCTCAGGGATTTCATTCCTTGTTAAATCTTTCTGTTTGGTCTCGGGATGGAATGTGGGACAGTTGTCAAATACTATCCCCTTTAACACATCTTTCAACTCTAGTTTCCCCCTTCTTCTCCACTCTATAGGGTTGCGCACAAAGAGATCAGTTCTCCAGATACTTGCGCAAATGGGAGACCTCACACTATTCAGTCAACAATGGATATCATTTTTTGGCGGAAGCTGAGCACCAACATCCTTGATCCAACCAATGGAAATTAGTTTGGCATAGAGACAATTTGCCCAAGGTAAACTTCTTTTGTTGGCTTCTGGCACACAAAAGGATCCTCACATAAGAAATTTTGTAGAAAAGGGGAATCAATGGGCCCTCATGGTGTGTTTTATGTCGAAAGGATGACAAAAACATCAACCACTTGTTCCTAGATTGTCAATACTTAAAAGAGGTTTGGAGGTTCGCCATGGGAGAATATATCTCTGATCTTTTTACTTGATGGGGTGCCATTACACTGAACACAATATACTATAAAATGAGAACCCGCACAAATTCTCTTTTTTTAGAGGTCATATTTAGTAGTTGTTTTTACCTCCATTTTGAAAAGTGGTGCTACTAGTAGCACCCTTTTTCTGGGGCTAAATTTACAACTTTATTGAAACCCAGTCAAGTACCCTTGCAATCAAAACCCTAAATCGACCCTCAAATTGAACCGGTAACAATCAACCACCAATCGAGGGCTAAAATTACAACTTGATTGACGTTGTTGTCTTAACAGTTGAAGTCGTTGCAATGAAAAAGTCAAAATCAACCTACAACTCAAAAAGAGGTGCTTCCAGTAACACCCTTTTCCTTTGTCAGGTTACATTTGCCTGGAAAAAAATATTTCTTTTAGAAAAAAAATGCAAAACACACACACACACACACACACACACACACATTACTTTTTTTTTTTTTAAACCACAAATACTTAAGAAAATCAAAATTTGAAATTCAAAAAAAAAAAGTGAAACAACACATTCAAAAATTCAAAAAAAAAAAACAAAACAAAATAAAAAAGTTTCCAAAAAAATATAATTTTAAAATATATATATAATTTTTTTTTAGAAAATGTAAAAAATAAATTCATATTTGAGAAAAAAAATAAAAATTTAAAAACAATTCAAAAACTATTTTTTTAAATAAAAAAAGAAAATTTGAAAAAAAATTTAAAAAATATATATATATATATAATTAAAAAAATTGAAATTATATTAAAAAAACAACCCCTACCCATCCCTGTCCCCCTTCTGCCTGCTCCCCTGTCCCCCTCCCTCTTTCCTCCCCCTCCCCCTCTTTCCTTGCCATCCCCCTCCCCCTCTACCCTTCCCTCCACCTTCGCCCAGTCGCTCCCTCATGTGCCCAATGGGATACCCAAGCAGTAGTGCAATTTTGAGAATCATGTTTCCCCTTAGGCGCACGAGGGAGTGGATGGGTGGAGGCTAAGGGAGGGGGGGACGGGGGACGAGGAGGGGGAGGGGGAGGGAGAGAGAGAGTAACGAGGGAGCGAGCAGAGGAGAGGGAAGGGGGGAGAGGGGGGAGGGATGGGGACGTGGGAGCAGGAAGAGGTGGAGGGAAGAGGGAAGAGGGGCACAAAAGGGGGGAGAGGTGGGAGGGGTAGGGGTAGGGGTAGGGAGCATGTGGGGGAAAGGGATGGGTAGGGGTAGGGGTAGGGGCAGTGTTTTTTTTTCTAAAATAATTTTAATTTTTTAAAATTATAAATTGTTGGTACCAGGATCAGCCCCCATCAAAATTTTTACTTTCCGGCAGCATGCATGTAAAGATGGACCCTAAATTTCGTTGTTGGAAGCTCATAATCCAATAGTGTTTTCCAAGCCCTGAGTTTTTGTGCCAGTTATTTCATCCTATCATCTTTTTAAGTTTTGGTGGTGCCAACCTTCCAATGCTACATAAGCCTGATAATCATTTATGTTATGGTTACCTTTCCATCGAGTTTGATAATCCTGCACATTTTATTGCTTTCCAATAGACCAAGATCTTCACCATGGCTCCCTTATTCTTGTGTGAATTTGCGAGGCTGATCTCGTCAAAATATTGCATCTTGCCAATCTCGGGTCAATTTTTCAGACTTTGCTCAATCTTTGTCAAATTCTTCTAAGCCCAAAATTGTTATTTGATGAAATTCCCATATTGCCTTTTGCTAAAATATTACCTCCAATTTTTATTTTTATTTTAAATACTTATTAATTATTATACATTAATAATTCTTATGAGTCTTTTAAAATTTTGGTTAAAAAATTATTTAAACAAGAGCCACGAGGTGGCAATGTCTTTGACATTGCCACCACTAGCTGAAAAGGATGCTTGTGCATTTCTTTGTCTATTTAATGATATATATGTTTTCAATCCCAGTGTTTTTCGTCTCATTTGTGTGCATTTTTCAATGTTACTGTGAGCTTTATGTGTTCTTTTTTCAATATGTACACACACTTCTGTTTGCTAATTTTATCTTTGTAATTGCATTACAATTCATGGAAAGCTACTTCATGAAATGTTCTATATAAAAAAGATCAAATGAGTGGTCAAACTAAATGAAAAATCTAACATTTTGTCCCATTTCAAAACTATATGTTAAAATAAAGTTAAAGAGGCTACGATCAAACTAAATGAAAAGCTTCACATTTTGTCCTATTTTAGAACTATATGTTAAAATAAAGTTAAAGAGGCTTATGAATCGAGAGAAATTTTGGCGTAACTCATCATCAAAGTAAAGCTATGATCTTATCCAAGTATATGGATCAGTTGGTGGTTTTGGTAAGGTTGTCATGCTAAGTCATTTGTTTGTTTTAGTAAGGAAATCTTATCCAAAAGCTAGTGAGACCGTATGGAGTCATTTGGATATCTTAATAGGCCAATAATCTTATCCAATTTTATTGAAAGTCATTGCATTATATAATCATTTGTTATTTGTGTGGACCATTTTGTTTCCTTGCTTGTAGTGAATTATCTTTTCCAAGGCTTGCCCCATTGTAGGATTTAACATTAAGCCTAAAAATAGAATCATAATGAACAACATTGAGATTAATATTTTCTTAGATTAATAACCATAGATGGTTTCTTAGCTAAATTTCTTTAAGCACGAGTAGTCCACCATTCGATTTTGCCCTTAAATAATTTCCAAATCACAGGTAAGCAGCTTGGGATGATAATTCACAGATGCTTGTAAGTATATCCTCATGATGGTAACCTTAGATAGTTACTCACGGTAGTTCCATCTTTTCACAGGAAATCCCAACTACTTGTTTAAATAATAGTGCACTATAATTGGAAACATGGCGGCTTCTTATTTAGTCTTTATCATAAGTGGAGTTTGCCATCTTCCAAAAAAAAAAAACTCAAAACAGGACTATTCATTTCCACAAAACAAAACTATTCATTTTCTTCCACCAAATGCAATGTCCCCGTAGTTGCTAATAGCTATTGCTACAAGATGGAAGCTATAGAAATATGATACTTTTGCGACAAAATTGTAATAGAAAAGAAAATTCTTTTTCCACAAAACTACTTAGCCATTGAATCGATATCTCAATGTTTTATGGGGAAAAGGATAGTTAGAGAAGATGCAAAACTTGTGTTAAGCATCCTTCATGATCAAAGACCCCATGTGTTACATCAAAATATGGATACATGAACGTGGACTTTTTGTTTTCGTGCAGCAGGATTAATCCGACGTCTGCATGAAAAGTTTGGAAGACTATGGCCAAAACATTAGTGGAATGTTTTTATTATTAATTTTTTTTATTAAATAAATTTTTTCTCCACCGTCTGATTGGCTCTGGACACATGGCATATGCCTCGTTATCAACGTCCCAGGGGTCGGTCGCACATTGACCTCAGCATATCTTCTTACAGGATTTGGTTGTGCAACAGTGGACCTGCAGTATGGTTTGATTAGGTACTTTGAACAAAACGACATTCATTCACAACAAGTAACATTCCTCGAATCCCTTACATATTCTGCATAGCTTTGCCTTGGAAGCGACGTTGAAGACAATTTAAGAGTGCATGCTTGTTTGGCAATGCAATTGCACATATATGTTAACAAGAGAGAATTTTAATTCACACTCGATGAACAAAGTTTGACCATGGCAATAGCGAAATACCACATGAAGACGGGAAACTATTTTTTGGCGAAAACAAAATGGTTGTATATAATGCCAAGATAAATTAGAACATATATATCTCTCAAAAAAATCTCATTCAATGATGTTATCAATCTTTCATTGATGTTATATAAACTACATATTCTATCTAGGTGGAGAAAACTGAACATGTTTTTTAGAAGTCACAAAAGAAGTTGTTGAGGAAAAGATCAATATCCTACAGCCTAGAAGATTGAAGGTTGAAATGCTTTCTAGCTAAAATACGGGTGCTAACAATGGTTAAACTACATACAACATTGTAAAGTTCTGCAATCTAGTTTAAAAGATCCATCTAATTGTTTTTTTTCCTATGTAGGATATCGTGACATATTTTTTCAAATGTAATCAAAATGCCAGTCACCTATTACATATGTCAATTTCAATTTAGTTTTCATTTCTCCAAAAGAGGGCAGGAGAAATCCTTTATCATATTCACTAAAGCAAATATATAGCAATGTATGGCATAATTGATCTAATGAAATGACATGGGCTATGTTGGAACAAAGAGCACCAGGGGGGAAAATACATGGCCAAATTCATATGTGCATCTGTATAACAAGGATATTTTGATCTTTCAATATATGTTGAGCTTAGTAGAATTTTAATCCATCCAAAAGGAGAGAAAAAATTCTAGGTCAAATTGCCTAGTGGAACAAATAGTATTGTATGACATGATTGCTTTGGAGGAATTGCATGTGGCATCTTCAAAATGCAGTCGGAGAAACTACATGTTGAAGTTGATTCATGGATGTGGAAAAAGGAAAATTGCCCTATGGGTGGAAAATGTATTTGAGGGAAAAATTAGTTGTTTTATTATTTGAGAGAAACTTTTATTGATATGTTCTCGAGGAGGTTTTCTCTATGAGTAATTGAAGAAGCTTTTGCAGACGTGCTTACAATACTCATTTGACCTATGTTTGTGAAATTCATGTTCAGAGAAAATTCAAGCATCAAAGGATGAAGTCATTGGTTGGCAAAAGGGCAAAGGGGTTTCACAACAAGTCTCAATTCTATTCATCACAATGCAATGAAAGTGGTAGAGCAAAGGATACCGTTACAACTAAAATGCAAATTAAAAAAAGACATAAGGTTGATTTATGTATTGCACCAAGAATTTCATTGCTAAAGAAATCAAAGAGGCAAAGATTAAAGACTATGCAAAGAAAGATTGTCTAATCTAACCTAACGTGAAATTGTTTTAAATTCTATAGACAAATATAGAAGGCAACATGCATAAAACTATTTTGTAGAAATCATAAAACCATTGGCTTTATAAAATGCAATTGTTGCGCTACTAAATGGAGTTGATGCAATGGTGATGAAGATGCATGGCATTGGCAACAGCTTGTTTAATGCGGCATCCGAAAATATGGGGTGGAAAATTTTATTGCTATGTTCTTGACAAAGTTTTTCCTAAAAGTAACTGGACAAGGGTTTCTACATATGCTTACAATACTCATTTGCGTTGTATTTGTTCAAATACATGCTCAAAGAAAAATCAAACCTAAAAGGATGAGGCTTTAATTACATAAAGAGCGTGGACGTTCCATAACAAGTCTCAAGGCTAATAAGAAAAATGCAATGAAAGTATTAGAGGGTAGGACAAGGCCAAAAACATTAACGAGGATTGAAAAAGAAACAAGATTGATTTACGTGTGGCACTAACCATTCCATCGTCAAAGAAGAAAAGATTAAAGATTATGTACACAAACATTGTATAGCCTAGCCTAACATCGCAATGGTTTAAACTGACTAGACAAATATGAAAGATTATGCATTGGGACACAAGATTGACATATATAAAAATATTTTGTAAAATCAGAGGGCATATACATCACATCTTATATATGAGCAATCAATAAAGAAAGAACAACATAAATGATGTGCTACTAGAGTTCCAATTTCAAGTTCTGTTCTAGTTGTGTTTTCATTGATCCACTACAAAAGCAGAGAAACTAACAAACTTGGTTGTTCACAGGTAGACCAAAGACAAAAGCAAATGGAAACTCTTTCAACAGACCATTGATAAGGCCATGCCTAGCACAAGAGATCTATTCTAACTATTTGTTTGCTCTATGAACATACTTCACTTTTTTTAAATAAATTAATAAGAACATCATCAGGCCTATCATAACATAAAGCAATGAAAAAAACACATTGATAAAGCCTGGGACTAGCAAGTAAAATCAATATTGATGAATTTCAAAATAAATATATGAAGAAATGATCGGATTTATGCGATTGAAAACAAGCATATAGACAATCATATTGATATAGTCAACAAAAAGCAGCATATTCGACAACATTTTAACCTGTGTATTTTTGGAAGAGATTGTGTTAGTACATTAAAAATGCAATTCAGGAAAACGTGGAGAGAGTGTAAACGCTGGTTGGTTATAAAATCCGCGGCAATTGAAGAAATTGAAATGGAAAAAAAAGACTACAAAGCCAATTAAATTGAAACTGAGCATGTACAAAGAGCAAATTTAACCCTAGTTTTTTTTTTTTTTTCAAAAAAAATGGGCCATTCGAAAGCAATGGCAAAATCATTCCTAGTTTTTCAACCGAAGAAACCACATGTCAAAAGATAAATTTGCAAAACTTTAAGTACTTGTCAACGCATAATGTTCAAAATATTCTCCACAAGAGCAACAACAAAGGAATGTCATGCTTGCTTTGAAGCAGTCATTGTGGAAGTTGAAATAACCATATTGTTCAAAATTATTGCTTTTAACTAAAGCTATTGAATAAAGAAATTAAAAATTGAAAACATTAACTAAAATCCATAGGGAAAAATGGAGAATCAATCAGTTCTCCTCAATGTCCTTATGCCGCTAGAGTAGCACAGTGACAAACAATACTTGTTCGACGATAAAAAATGACAACAACTTTCTCTGCAATGGATGGAGACGTTGACACGGATGGATTAACTCATGAGAATCCAATTAAATACTTATGACAATCCAATTAGTTAGTGGGTTTTGGTAAAGATGAATTAGGTTGTTCAAAGAAAAAGGTAGCAAGGACTCAAAGAGCGTCACTGTTATCGCCACCTCTTCCTCTTTTTCAACTTAAGTTCTCTACAAGTTGGAAATCGCTTCAATATTGTTTTCTAAGACGTAGACTTTTATCAAATTTAACAAAGGAAACTGGAGATGCAGATCATAGACAAGCTTGAAGGTCAGTGAAATTTAAATTTGGGTAGAATTAGTTCCGATTTTGTTCATTGAAATGAAATTATTACATTTACTGTCCACTGAAAGAAACTTTGTAATTGACATACTATGTACGTACTAAGTGTTTTGCATTGCAGAAAGGAAGTCTTCAATATAGAATTATTTACCACCTGTTAATACCATGAGGCTTTGAAATTCTGCTATTTTTGTTTATATATGGTCAAGTCTTTAATTGATAGTAGGTGAAAAGAAGATGTGCATACCTTATGATGTTTCTGGTTCATCTCTATTCCTCTCAGAAAAACATAAATTACTCTATTGTAAATGCATCTCCATTATAAGCTTGTTCTCCTTTGCAATTGGTTATCTCCTTGACTTGCAATTAGTTTTCTCCTTGGCTTGATCAAATTCCCACTCAAATGCCTCCAACGCACTATAAACCTAGTTATTGATCTTCTGCTTATACTCTGTCCATTATCAAACCATAATGCCTAGGTCCATTACTGCACGCCTCAATTGAGTGGTTGTCGGGCGACCTTCCAGAAGATCTATATCTAGGTTATATCTCCACTCCATTCGTGCCCTTCATTTATTTATTTAGTTAAGGGGATTTCCTGCATGCGCCACTCATTCATGATTATAATTGGGTAGTGAACTTATCTCCAATCTAATTAGTTTCCATATGCTCAACACTTGCCACATACAAGTAGCTTCATCTTCTTCAGCACGTAGTTTAAAATATTTCTTCATTTTTTCCTCCCATGTCAACGATGCAAAATACAACCCACCGTGATAAAAACTTAGCCCATAAATACTCTGCCTACAATTGATGAAAACAAATCCCTTTGATGATAATCATAGCTTCCTAATGAAAAGGTAGCCTACAGATAGAAAAGATATCCCAATGTGATGAAAACAACAATTCATAGATAAAATGTACAACACATTGAAAAACCATGCCAGAAATAAGATGAAATAATACAACAGTTCTATTTGCATCAATTTCAAAGGACCTCATCCTCTTCAGATGCTTGCTAAAAACACAAGGGAAATTTCTATAGCAACCGCTTCTTTTGTAGACCTCAGGCAGACAGATTTTAGATAATAATATAAACGAGACTATAAAGAAGAAACTTAGGTCCCTATATACCTTTAGCAGGCGACTTCTGTCCTCATGCAGGCCACTTTGAATATGAGATAATACTTAGTATGCTTGAACTCAGGCTTGTACTCTCATCTTCAAAGGGTGACCACAGGCCTCTCTTAGCTGGCTGCTTAATGCAACTATGCTAGTTATGATTGAGCATAATGCATTAGTAAAAGAATACCCTCGGGCATAGTTGACATATTTTGTGAAGGCACGTTTAAACCTCAATAACATTGTGTGTCGCTCCCCTCTGTCATCAGAGTATGGGGCGTCATTAAATATTCTCAAGGTCACCCAAAAAAACGAAAAAAAAATTACAAAGAAAAAAATACAAGGTCAATTCATCCTCCCCAATGCCAAAAGCTCTGAATTTTGAGGACTAAAACATTTCATGCCATTTGTTGCAAACGGTGCAAAGGTGTAATGACATTGCAAATTAAGCTTCCCATTGTGGACGTAAGAAAACATGTGGCTACCAATCAACTTATCGTGCAGGTTTCTTTGTCCACGTAGATGTATATATATACAAATGTTTAATTTAGGGTATTGCAATAATACTACATGCAAGTGAAAAACTCGAGGCCGACGAACATTCAATCACATCTTGTCCAAATATAATCTCGTTCCTCTCTATGTCTTGGTAGTCAGGTTGAGGAATAGCGGGTCCCAACCACTAATAACCACGCTTTCATCGGAAGTCACAACCATGCATTCATAAGAAGTTACATGCATTGGGCAAGGTCGTAACATATGAACACTTGTCTTTTAAAATGAGCACATTTGGCTACAATACACCTCATTTGAATTCTTATTCACGTAAGCCTTGTTGTTTCTATCTAACTTGATATTATATACAATATTTATTTCTCCACTATCGTTGTTTTTCATATTATATACAAAATCAACGTTTTGTCCATGTACACGGAAAGTATTGGTACAACCTCAAAAGGTATATCAATAGTAATGGATTCATGCATTGTCCATGTTACAATAAGCTCTGCTCATTTTTTACATGCCAATGAGTTCTATAACTTAATGATAGTCATGAAAATATTTTCAAAGATTTGACCGGCCAACTGGTGAACAGAAAATCTAGAGAAATGTTCGTATCCATTGCTTTTTAGTATCATAAAAAGCAAAGCTTCCAATATTGACCCAAGACAAAACAAAACATCTCATGCGCAAATCCACCGTGTGCACATATTAGGATGATGGTGCACTTGATTCTTTAAGAATAATAATTAAATACATTATTGTCATGCCACTTCGTAGTGATAGGCTGATAGCTATATGTATAAGAGTTGTGTTATGAGTGCAATACGCATGTAAAGTTGTTATTTCAAATTTTATAATGAATACAATATTCTATGATATCTTCTGATCCAGGTGGATATCGGTGGCAGCCCACCTCTTCCAACTGGCTCAAAACAGTCTTTTGGCAATTTTGGTAAATTACTATTTTTAGCAGTTTTTCGGGTCCTGAACTTCCGGAGCCATTTTGAGGCCCTAAACGACATTTTTTGGCGATTTGGGGGACCAAATGGTTGCCAACGGCGTACATTTGGGCCCAGTTGAAAGTTGTAAATCTCGGTTAGACCTTTCCAACGAGCTATCGAGCGCCCTAAACGGAGATCGTATGCAAAAGTTATGACCCCGGGAAGTTGACTGTTCAACTAACCACCTTGGGGCCGCAAACTTTATGACGGTTCATCTTCTAGGGTTAGGTTTTTGGATGTTTGGGATTCTTTCCCTCATGCTTATGATAAATAGGCCCTTTCGGCCTCTCTTTGTATTCATTTTGGCACGAATGAGCATAGCGGCCACTTCTCTTCTCAGAGATAGCTACCACCATTCCAGCTATTGTATTTTACAGTCTGTTATATTTCCGCTATTTAATAGAATATGTGTTTACTGTATCACTGTGTTATTTGCAATATATCTCTGTATATGCTATCTTTTGTTTCGTTCCCACATAAATCCGGATCAGTGGTATCAGAGCGGTCTGCTCTTTGATTGTTTCTCGGTGCATGTCCCCGACGAGGTCAGGATACAGAGAGTTGGGTCTCGAACTAGTTTCACTTGGGGAAGACCACTCTCGCCGCCTCAAACGGCCTCCCATGGCAGAAGAAAAGAGAGACGACGGAGCAGTAGATCCTATCAAGTTGTTGCTCGAGGAAGCCCTTGCGCGACAGAGGAACGAGATGATGGATAATTTCGTCCAAATCCTTCAACGCATGCCAACAGCGGCAGATGCACCCTCAACGAGCAGCCATTTCGGAGATACGACTCCCTTCAAGGTACAAGTTAATTTTGATATCCCTTTATTTGAAGGCCAAATCGATGCCGATGCTCTAGATAAATGGTTGAATCTACTAGAAGGGTATTTCTCTGTCCACAAATTTTCCGACAGGGAAAAGATCATCTTTGCGCTCCTTAAGGCCGTCCCCCATGTCAAAAATTGGTGGGAAACTTATTGTGAGCAAAACTCGTCAGACGAGTCTGGATTGTTTGAATATTCCAATCCCACTTGGGCCTCTTTTATAGATGCCGTCAAGGAACAATATTACCCTGTTGGAAACTATGATGACCAGTACACAAAATGGACCATTCTGCATCAAGAGAGGGACCAAACGGTGTCGGAGTACACCAACAAATTTCATACCTTGCGCACAAAGCTAGGTATCAAGGACTCCGAGCGGCACCTAGTACTGAAATATCGCAGTGGCCTACACCGGTACATCCGAACAGAGATGGATTTCCTGGAAATCTCTTCACTCGGATCCGCCTATCGATATGCTGTCAAAATTGAGCAGAAATTTCAGCAAAAGAATAAGCGTGACTTCGGACCTGCGCAGAAGCAGGGCAAGGGAAACTCTGGCTCGCAGAGCACGGGGCAGGAAAAGGACAACCAGTCCCAACCACAGGCGAAGAAGGGTAAAGAAAAGACAAAGAAGGACACCGGGAAGTGGTGCGAGTTCCACAAAAGCCCCTGGCACAACACTGATGATTGTCGCTCAAAACAGTCATTGGTCGCTGAAATCAAAGCTTCAGAATCAGATCCCAGTTTCGATTCTGACTCGGAACCTAATTTCACAGCCGCGCAAAAAGGGAAGCAGATCATTGATGCAGAACCCAGTGCCGTTGTTGCCACCACACAGATTCAACCAGAGGAACCTGAAGAGTCGGAGGCAGAGGAGCGCCTTTTCCACTCACAGATGTGGGTGAAGGGAATTCCCCTACACTTTGTTATGGACAGCGGCAGCCAGAAGAACCTGATCTCAGAAGAAGTCATCAAGATATTGGAGCTACCAATAACACCGCACCCACAACCATACACCATTGGATGGCTAAGCCAAGGACGAAGGATCCGTGTCAGCCACAAATGTCGCCTACCATATGGCATCAAGCCCTTCAAAGTTGAGGTATTGTGTGATGTGGCCCCACTTGAAGTATGTGATGTTCTTTTAGGACAACCATATATGTGGAAGTGTCATGCTGTATATGAATCACGACCTCGCAGTGTCATTGTCACTTTGGGAGGACAACTCTATCGGATACCAGAGATAGTTGCACCTACCCCAAACGAGCAGGGAAGGAAGATAATCTCCCACACTGGGAAATTTTCCCTATTCGCAATTGCCACTAAAGGAGAACATCATATCGCAGAGACATCCACAACCTCTGCCCATCATCCCGCTACTCAGCAGAAACAAGAAAAACAGAAGTTCAGTGCAGCATCGCCTATTCGAGTTCCTTTGCAGTGCAAGGCCACGCATTCAAGGTGCTCCCACAAAAAGAAACCATCAACACCAATGCAAAATACCACAACAACCAAAACTGTTGAACAGCTCCAGCACAGCCAGCAACAACAATTACAGCCCTCTGAAGATTTCAAAGAAATGCAACCTTTCTGCTTCAACAAATGTCGCACCAAGAGCTCAACTCGACACACAGCTCGACATATGATAAGGGATTTAACGCAATGGAGACCATTGCTTCCTAAGGAGGGAGGATTGATCCAGGTGGATATCGGTGGCAGCCCACCTCTTCCAACTGGCTCAAAACAGTCTTTTGGCAATTTTGGTAAATTACTATTTTTAGCAGTTTTTCGGGTCCTGAACTTCCGGAGCCATTTTGAGGCCCTAAACGACATTTTTTGGCGATTTGGGGGACCAAATGGTTGCCGACGGCGTACATTTGGGCCCATTTGAAAGTTGTAAATCTCGGTTAGACCTTTCCAACGAGCTATCGAGCGCCCTAAACGGAGATCGTATGCAAAAGTTATGACCCCGGGAAGTTGACTGTTCAACTAACCACCTTGGGGCCGCAAACTTTATGACGGTTCATCTTCTAGGGTTAGGTTTTTGGATGTTTGGGATTCTTTCCCTCATGCTTATGATAAATAGGCCCTTTCGGCCTCTCTTTGTATTCATCTTGGCACGAATGAGCATAGCGGCCACTTCTCTTCTCAGAGATAGCTACCACCATTCCAGCTATTGTATTTTACAGTCTGTTATATTTCCGCTATTTAATAGAATATGTGTTTACTGTATCACTGTGTTATTTGCAATATATCTCTGTATATGCTATCTTTTGTTTCGTTCCCACATAAATCCGGATCATCTTCTTTTTCTCCCTTTAATGTAAACTTGGTAACAAAATTTTTAGTTCGCTAACAATTGTCAACACAAACCCTAACCTAGAATAGCAAACACCATAGAACTACAATCTATATTTATACTCCTGCAAGTTATAAATAAATTTCATAACTATACCAAGTTTGTGAACTTTAACCTTTCAATTAAAGGCTACGCGACAAGTTTTATATTATCCAGTGTTTTAATTTGTCCATTGCAAATTCTAAAGTTTGTGAACTTTAACCTTTTAATTAAAGGCTACGTGACAGGTTTTATATTATCTAGTGTTTTAATTTGTGGTAATTTATAGGGTTTAATTGCTGCAATTTACTCAGTAATTACCTTACTCGAAAAAAACTATAATCTTATCTGAAATAACTTGAAAAAGCATAGTTCAACAAGAATTTCAAGTGATTTGAGAGAACAAATAACATGCATTTACATATACTAACCAATTTTCATTCTTTGTCGCCAGCCGACTCCCCAAGATGGGATAAACCTGAGCAACACGATAGAACTAGGGGCAGAACTTGGAAAGCGGAAGAAACAAGGGAGAACCTACGAAACAATCCTGGAGTTGGTTAGGCAACAATAGGTAGAGGCTACAGGTCCCAATCATTCTCCATAGAAGGAAAACGCAAGTATGTTTCACACGTTACAATCCCAATCAGCCAGACGACCAGTTCCTCCATATCGAGCTAATAATTGGCTCAGTTTCATAACAAGTTGTTGCATAGAAGATGAGACTGATAACCCTATCGATGCTCCTCCTTCCTTGGGCTGCTCTACAAGCCACTTTAAATCGCCCATGTTAAGAATTATACCCTTGCTCAAACGCCCTTCCACCACTTGTTCCAATTCCCTGAACTACATAGCAATGTGGTCTTTATCTTTGTTTCCAAAACAGAACATAAAGCAGATATCTCTGTTACAATAGGAAGGATCTGAAGCTGCATTGGGGTTTCACCTTTTTCTAATATTCTCTGCACAAGTTTGTTTTATTACAGCTTCAACCTCTTTCTCCCCTACGAGAACCAACCCCTGAACTTTGAAGTCGCAGCCTAGCAAGCCTGGCACAGATGGCTAGCAGGGGCTGCCAAAAACGTCTCACCGACATGTAGAGGAATCGTTTGGCCGTGACGGTGGCGAGAAGCTTTTGCTATGGCATGATTTAAGATGCTCGCCGCCTCTAGGGTTAGCGTCTGCCCTGTTCTCTGTCGAGCATCGAAAACGTCCCTCTTAACTGTCGTCAATCGGGTTTGCTATGGTGATACCGAATGCAATCGTTGGGGCAATGAAGACGACGCCACTTTGTGACTTCACTGAGAAGATTCATACTGAGCCCTTCCAGGCTAATAGGACCGCAATTCACTTGGCCGAGTTTTTTTATTACAGCTTCAACCTCTTTCTCCCCTACGAGAACCAACGCCTGAAATTTGAAGTCGCAGCCTAGCAAGCCTGGCGCAGATGGCTAGCAGGGGCTGCTAAAAACATCGCACCAACATGTAGAGGAATTGTTTGGCTGTGACAGCGGCGAGAAGCTTTTGATATGGCATGATTTAAGATGCTCGCCGCCTTCGGGGTTAGCGTCTGCCCCGTTCTCTGTCGAGCATCGAAATTGTCCCTCTTGACTGTCGTCTATTGGGTTTGCTGTGGTGATACCGAATGCGATCGCTAGGGCAATGAAGACGACGCCACTTTGTGACTTCGTTGAGAAGATTCATACTGAGCCCTTCTAGGCTAATAGGACCGCAATTCACCTTACCGAGTTTTTTTTATTACAGCTTCGACCTCTTTCTCCCCTACGAGAACCAACCCCTAAACTTTGAAGTCGCAGCCTAGCAAGCCTGGCGCAGATGGCTAGCAGGGGCTGCCAAAAAACGTCGCACTGACATGTAGAGGAATCGTTTGGCCGTGACGACGGCGAGAAGCTTTTGCTATGGCATGATTTAAGATGCTCGCCGCCTCCGGGGTTAGCATCTGCCTTGTTCTCTGTTGAGCATCGAAATTGTCCCTCTTGACTGTCGTCAATCGGGTTCGCTGTGGTGATACCGAATGCGATCGTTGGGGCAACGAAGACAACACCACTTTGTGACTTCGCTGAGAAGATTCATACTGAGCCCTTCCAGGCTAATAAGACCGCAATTCAACTGGCCGAGGCTGTGAGTTGAGAGTACCAGTATCGGCAGGCACCGACACTTGCTACAACTTCGGCTTTGATTTCGGCTTCAACTTCAGCTTCTGCTGCAGCCTCGTCCTTGGCTTCATGACAGTCAAGCAACTTAGCCATCTCTTCTTTCAAATACGCTGGACTCTAATGACAAATCCGACAGCAGGATACGCTTGATACGCTGAGGTAAGCACGCTGCCGACTCCCTGGAAGCGAAGAACGAGGCATACGTCATATGGGTCCGGAGCCAATGAGAGGGTAGAAAAAACATCCATTTATTAAAAAAAAATAAAGTTTTGGCAATAGTTTGTCAAACATTTCATCCCAATAGCGCTACACGAAAACTTAATGTCTAAGACATAAAAAAAAGGTTTTCACTGTATTCAGGTTACATGGATCTTTTTAAGTTATGGCTCTTTCATTTTTATAAAAAGGATGGGTCTTTGTCTTATCTTCATATCTCATTGGAGCGTTAAACTTTTAAGTTATAAAGTCCCCACCTACCGTCACACTAACCATGTTAATGCCAAGTCTGCCAACCGAAAGACCCATGCATAGTCTATCTTGCACCACGCGTCAAGGAGGTTTGTTATTTAAAGTATTATATTCATTCATCCCTATGGCATGTAGGATATGTTAAATAAAGTGTTGATTCCACTTTTTTGACTTGGCTGGTACATGACCCGAAGCATTTTGGTGACTTCAGGCCAATTGCCTTATGTAATTTGGTGTATAAGATTGTTTCAAAGATTATTGCAGGGAGGCTTAAACCGGTTCTTTCTAGGTACATTTCAAAGGAACAATTTGGCTTTTTACAGGATCGACAAATACATGATGCTGTGGGGATCACATAGGAAATTCTACATTCTGTTAAATGTAGGAAGAAGAAAGCTATCTTTCTTAAAATGGATTTAGAAAAAGCTTACGACAGAGTTAACTGGGATTTTCTCAGATTAATCCTGATACAAGTTGGTGTCCCGGCTCTGGCTCTTAAATGGATTATGTCTTGTGTGGACACTGCTAATATTGTTGTACTGGTGAATGGCGCACCTACATCATTTTTCAGTTGCTCGAGGGGATTATGTCTTGTGTGGACACTGCTAATATTGCTGTACTGGTGAATGGCGCACCTACATCATTTTTCAGTTGCTCGAGGGGTATACGTCAAGGCTGTTCACTCTCACCTCTATTGTTCCTTTTGGTGATTGAAGGACTGAGCAGATTGATTAAACATGCTAAGCAGGAAGGTAAAATTATTGGTATTAAAATCGCGAAGGATTTCTATATCACACATGTTTTATTTGTAGATGATGTTCTTCTTGCTGGGCTGGAAACAATTTCAGAATGGAGACAATTTCAGAAGATCATTTCTTTATTTTGCAAAGCCTTAGGTATGAGTGTTAGTTTGAAAAAATCTTGCTTTTATGGAAATCTTATTCAGGATGACAGAATTCTTGAGATTCAGAACTTCATGCCCTATAAATTTGGTTGTATCAATGATGGATTTACGTATCTAGGGTTCCATCTAAAGCCTAATGGATATTTAATTAAGGATTGGGAATGGCTGATTAAAAAGTTTGAGAATCGGATCTCTAACTGGACGTATCAGCTGCTGTCAATTGGTGGCAAATTAACATTGGTTAACTCTGTATTGATGGGTACACCTGTGTACTGGTTCTCTTTACTGCCCATCCCCTGTTCGGTGATCAATTCCCTGCGAAGGTTAATGTTCAATTTCTTATGGACTGGAGACTTTAATAAGAATTGCCTGGTGATGGTGGGTTGGGAAAAAATATCATTACCAGTAGAGGCTGGTGGATGGGGTATTAAGGACTTGATGGTGTTTAGTGCAGCATTGAGGTTAAAGAGCTTGTGGCGTGCTATCTTTGGCAGCACATTGTGGTCGAGGCTCATTCACCATAAGTATATTAAAATGGAGGTGTCGCATTGGCTCAGGACAACGGCTAAGAAGGTGAGGGGCGTATCACCTATTTAGAACGGATTCATGAAGGTATATAAATGGTTGGCCCTGGGGTTATGTTGGAAAGTTGGATGTGGGGAAGAGGTAGCTATTGGGGTTGATCCTATTGTAGGGATGACAGAGTCTTATGGCTTATCTTCAACTTTGCTTCAGCAAGTGAGGAATGCGGGTTGTTATACCTTGAGTTCTGTTGGTAATATTTATTCTGGTTATTGGTCTTCAGTGGAAGAACTTCAGTTAAGCCCAGAGTTTGCTGGGGAATGGCGGGACTATATTTATAATCTCAATATTAATGGTATCAGACTCAATAATAATGCTGATACAATAGTCTGGAGCGGGAATGAAGCTACTGGGACTGTCACTGCAAGCTCGGCTTACTGCTATTTGATTAAAGGGAGATGTATCTATCCGAAACAGTGGTGGTATGATAAACTTTGGCACTGGAATTTACCACTTAAATTAAAATGCTTCTTTTGGTTTGTTCTCCAGGATAGGTTGAAGTCTTGGGAGAACCTCATTTTAATGGGGTGGGCTGGTCCCAGCAGGTGCATCCTTTGTCAATGCAATTTGGAGTCTGCTAAACATCTATTTATGGATTGTACATTTACCTTGGCACTATGGGAGCAAATATATCAGATCTTTGACATTAAAGTTAGATGGGGTGGAGCAAATATTGCTACTTCTCTGAAGCTGTGGAGATCGGAGTGTAAGGATCATCAGAATCTCCCGATCTATATTTGTTGGGTGATTTGGGGGATCAGAAACAAGGCTTTATTTGAAGACACTAGACCTCAGTTGCATCACTTGTCGAAGTCTGTTATCAGCTATTATTCAAATGTTCCAGCGGGGGAAAAGTCCAGGGGTTGCAGGAATATTGGGACGTTTAATTTGGAGATTACTCTTCCGACACTATTTTTTGATGGTGCTGTTCTTTGGGGGGAATGTGGAGCTGGGGGAGTTATTTATCTCAATAAGGAGCATTATTTTACATTGAAGATGAAATGTGGAAGGGGTTCTAATATGAAAGCGGAACTTTTGGCACTTTGGTGTGTGGCGAAGGTGGCCAATTGTTTTGGGCTGTCGAATGTGAAGATATATGGCGACTCTCGTGTGACTATAAAGTGGGCTTTGGGGGAGTGTGATCTCAAGGTACTACAGCTGTCCTACTGGTGTGATAGGGCGAAGGTGGAATTACAGAAGCTGGGACAGGTGGCTTTGGAGCACATTTATAGAGAGCATAATGTACAGGCTGATCTTCTCTCTAAACAGGCTTTGGATGGTGAAGAGGATTACATAGTCTGGGAGGAAATCTTTGAGAATCAGTGTGTCGACTCTAGAAGCTATTACTATTTAGGATGATCTAGTTAATATTGATTATAGATCGTTGTTTATCGGATACTGTAACTGTTTTGAATATTTATGCTTTGCCAAGGACCATAGGTCTGTTTTTGGCTCTATATGTATATCATATTTAATGTACTGCTCTCTTAAGAGGGAGGCAGATCTATGGTTAGTAGAATCATGACTATCATGTACTATTTGATTCAAGGTTTGAATATCAATAGTATGCTTTTTTCGCGGGAAAAAAAAAAGTGTTGATTCCACCAACTATGCAAAGCACCAATGAAGGCCAACATTTGATAAAAGGAGGATACCTGATGATATCACAACAAGCATCGACAGCACTTGCACCAAGTGTCCAACGCAGAAGACACAAATGCTAAAAGCTTTTATACATTGAATATCCAAATGCCAAGGCTCTGTGTGAACTTTCCACGACTCAAGCTAAGTCTTAAAATGTGCCACGGAGGAAGCTCGCAAGGAGCTAGAGCAATATATTTTGTCACGGTTTTGTGATCCCGCTCAATTTTGTGAGTTTTTCAAACTACATGCTGCGATGCGATAAAGACTGAAGAAGCCTCCAAGTGCTAGCAAAGTTGCCAATCATCCAAATGCCCTGTCGAAGAGTGCCGATCATGGCCATTGATTATAAGAATTAAAGCATGTGAACAACATGTTTATCATTGTCATTAGAGTGCTAGAAATTACTATGGGATCAATAAAAGCTTCAGTGTCATTAGAGTGCTAGAAATTACTATGGGATCAATAAAAGCTTCAGGAGAGATGGGATACAGAGGAGGTTTGCAGCAGGTTTTATGACAGTAGACTTTATTTCATGGACATATTAAAATAGTCCGAGCTTTTACAATTTTTTTGTGGTCAATGGCGAAGGACTCTTTTATATTTTCGTGGATTGATTCTAGAAATTCAAGATTGATTTGCCTATTTAATCTATGTCCCTAGAAATTGAGTTCCAGATAGTTTAATAAAAGTATTTCCTCAAATTTTATGCTCATGATTTCATGGGAGGGAGATTCATTTTGCTATTTAGCTTGATTTCAAGTCAGGAACAAGCTAAAGACTCAAATGATGTTCATAGGTCAATCTTTCAAAGATGTTGCTCTTGATCCTATTGTAAAATTTCCACTTCAAAAGGAAATGTTGAAGTTTCTTATCGTGCAAGGACTCTTTACAGCCACATTTTGGTAGAATTGCTAGTGAACTTTAATGTCTAGAGAAGCCTGCATCTGCTCACCGAATTTGATGATTTCACACAAACATTAAGAGTTGAATGAAAATATGTAGTATGAAGTGAGTTCCTTGGAATCCAATGATTTATGAAGCATATATGAAGTATTTCCTGGAGAGATTGAAGGCTGCTTTCTTCAGCCCATAAAATGCGTTAGAAGGACCAATACTCAGGTAGAAGGGAGTTGGATTTACATCATCTACTGCATACTTGTATATTTATGAACGTAATAAATTTTCGACAGGCAAAGTTAACATTTGGAGAAACATCTGGCATCAAAATCAACAAGGATCGAGCATATTTTGAGTCATAGATCAAACATCTCACAATTAAAACAAAGATTCAAACCGATTCCTATTTGTTGGATAAATGAGGTGGAAGAATCCTGGAGACACGATATATAAATAATTAAAGAAATATCCCGTTTGAAGAAGATTAAAACAAACCCAGATTCAAAGGTCAAAGATTAACCCAGATTCAAGGATACAAGTGGCAGGGCACCTGATAGCAAAGAATCAGCTATCAAAGAACTAGTTCCAGATTTCTTGTGGCAGATCGAGATTTATTCTATTTATGGGCTTGAATCCTTGATGATAAGCTTTTATTCCTTAAAACTTGTAACTGTTGGTTGATTGTATTTTTCTATATATTCACACATCTAGAATGTGAAAGGGGTTCCAACCGGGAGGCTGAGAGTTTGTAAAAGTCGAGAGTCTAAATTCTACAAAGCCTGAGTCTTTTGCTCTGTTTATTTTGTTGAAGACTTGTATCTGAGATGAGATTATATCTATTATGAGCCAGGTTTTAGCTTGTTTTTGAGCTTGAATATTTTTTTGTCTTGTTTAGATTGGCCACAGTTATGAAACCCTTTTTATTTTGATGTTTTCACTATAAATGCTCATACTGTGAACTTATTGAACTTATATTCCTGTGTCTGTATTTGGAATGTCTTTCTGGATATGGTATTTTTAATGTAACCTGTGAATGAACTGTTAACTTGTATCATCATTGATATGATCCTTGTTTTAGTCCAGTCATCCTTGCTATTTGCAGAGCTTGATGTTTTCAGCTGTCTTACACTTTCTCTGCTTGTATATTCTCTGGACCCCTTTTACACAACCAACCCAATCAATCAATCAACATTTGCCTTTGAGCTTAAGATGTGTTAGGCTTGTCTTTCCAGTAGTCAGGAGACAATTTCTAGCACTAACTTCTTCTGGCGCCGTTGCCGGGGAGCGGAGGAATGAAGTCATCTTCGCTGGGCTGTACGACAACAAATATATCCAATCTTTGACGGTGAACAAGGGCTGGTGACATAGTGACTGCGATACTCACCGTGGTGACTCCACTAAAAGGACATCCACTAGCGTATCCAATCAAGCTCTAATCAAATTTAAAGACTTCACTGGTGGACGAATCTTATTGATAGAGATATGGAAGGACAATATGGGAAAATCAGGTACCAAAACTCGAGTTTTCTCCAAGATGTAATGTTATTTTTAATCAATTACCTCTTGTCCTTTCCTGAGCATATCAAAAGAATTTTTCTTTGCTTACTGCACTCAAAAGATCATGACAGATCTACACTTGTATATCCTTCATTAAAAGCTATAGATGTACCTTCCTTTTGCATTAATGATCCTGGACAAATTCCTCCATCCAATCCATTTGATGCCTATGACCAACCTTGTAAGTCTGATGAAATCAAGGATGATTTCATACCTCCTGTACCTAATCCTATACCCTCTAAGGTTCAAAATAGTTATAGACCTCTTAGATTGCCATATACCTTTCATGACTTTCCTCCGAAGCATTACAAATACCTCCCTATGTTTGATGGAAAATTTGAGAAGCTTACCGCTGAAAAACACATTCAGGCTTTTGAGCATTTTGCAGATCTTTTTGAAGTTGAGCATGATGATGTTTACATGAGAGCATTCTCTCAGTCATTAAAGGGGATGCTAAAGAGTGGTTTAGGCATTTGGAACCTGAATCAATTAGTACATGGGAGGAGCTTAGCGATATCTTTCTGAAGTTTTGGGGAGAGAGGAAATCACGGGACCAGCATCTTTCCGAGTTTCATGCCATGAAGAGACAGAAGGATGAGACTATCTCTGTGTTTAATAGGAGATTTCATAGTTTCTATTTTAAAATGCCTAAAGAAATCCAGCCTTCTGAAATTGCTGCTAGGTTGTGCTATGCTACAGCCTTTCATTCAGATCTAGCATTGCTTCTTATGGAGAGAAAGTCTATGACCTTGCAGCAGATGTTCAATGATGCCCAGGAAATAGAAGACAATCTTCGAGCATGTGGAAAGCTTTAAGATCAGTTTGAGGACGAAGAGTTGGATGTAGTAAAACAAGAGAATGAGCATGAACAAGAGAGAATTGATTTGGATTTTGATCCAATCTATCGTGAGCAAAAGTTTGATAATGTCATGCATTTCTTTGGGGTTTTCAATGATGATGTTTTTACAGAGGGTAATAATCAGTGTGTCAAAAAAGAAGCCGTTGTTTCAAAATTTCTTATTGCTGATTTAAATGATCAAAGAATTTTACCAATGCATGACGACACGCAAGGCATTATAACTTCAATTTTTTGTCAAAAACCTCCATTATATAAAGAACATATAAAATTTGAAGAAAAACCTTTAAGTTGTTCATCTCATCCTGAATTTCTTCAATTTGATGATCAAAATCAATGTCAACTAAGTCTTGTTGCCCCTGGTTGCATGCAAAAGATACTTCAACTAGAACAAGATAATTACTCTCATGATATTTCTCTCAATGAAGAAGAATTCATACAGGAATATCTTTGTCTTTTCAATCAGCAGCAAGATACTTGTGTTGATCCCGTGGCTTTATATATGGACAATTTTGTCAATTCAGATTTGCAGCTATTGATTCATGATGATTTTGAAAATGATGATGTTGATTTTCAAGAATAACCAGTGATATTTTTCAGAAGGTTTTTGTTTGCAACAGCTTTATGAAAATTTTCAGCTCTCTTATGACAGCCATCAGATGGAAATGCATGAAAGCAAAAATGCAGTTGGAAGGAGTATGCATCAAAATGACAGTCTTTTGCATTATTGTGAGATCAGAGTTCATTCTTTTGTGTTAGATTTAAACCAAATAGACAAGCAAGATCTCTGATAGAAACACAATCACAAGATAACACACAATATATCCTGGGAAACCCTCATGGGGTAGAAAACCCAGTAAAGCTTTCCTCAATAAGATGATCAACCAAAATACAAGATGTGCTCCTTCTCCTCTTGACTCCTTAGCAGATCTCCTCAACTAGTGCGCACCCTTTCACAAGTGAGTGAATGATCTAATGAGGAGTTCACCTCCTCTATTTATACTTGACTCTCAACTGACTAAAAGACCTGTTGGGGCCGACCTCACCTGGAGAAGTCTAATAACCCCTAAAATATAACTACAGGGCCGACCCACACATGGTGGGTCTAATAACCCTAGTTAATACTAACCCTCGGAGGAATAAACATCTCCGGATACATAATAGGGTTACCTCGGAGGGATGAAACATCTCCGGAATAATAAAGTACAAATATAATATTCTTTGAAGTTACAATATTTAACACTCCCCCTTAACGAGAAGGATATTATAACAGCATTTGCAGGAGCAAGGAGTCACTACACATGATACATCTGTAAATCATCGGAAGCTTTCTTCAATTCGACTTCATCAGTAACTCAACCAGTTACTGGTACATCAATATCAACATCACGATCTTTAGCATCGTCTTCATATGATCAGCTGCATCGTCGTCATACGATCAACAGTATTGTCATCATACAATCAACGGCATCATCATCACACGATCAGCAGCATCGTCATCACACGATCAGCAGCATCGTCATCACACGATCAGTAGCATTGTCATCACATGATCAGTAGCATCGTCATCATACGATCATACAAGTATCCTACACAACAATATGAGTATCCCACCGATACAGATAACCACATCATCAATACAAGTATCCTACCGATACAAGTAACCACATCATCAATACAAGTATCCTACCGATACAAGTAACCACATCATAAATACAAGTATCCTACTGATACAAGTAACCACATCATCAATACAAGTATCCTACCGATACAAGTAACCACATCATCAATACAAGTATCCTACCGATACAAGTAACCACATCATCAATACAAGTATCCTACTGATACAAGTAACCACATCATCAATACAGGTATCATCAATACAAGTATCCTACCGATACAAGTAACCACATCATTAATACCATTACTTTCTCGGAGACCATTCGTCTACGGATCAATTCAGGGACCGAAGTCCGGGGATGATACAATCCCCTTCACGTACATTTTGAACTATTAGTTCCGGGATGATGCAATCCCCATCACGTACATTTTGAACTATCAGTTCCGGGATGATGCAATCCCCATCACGTACATTTTGAACTATCAGTTCCGGGATGATGCAATCCCCATCACGTACATTTTGAACTATCAGTTCCGGGATGATGCAATCCCCATCACGTACATTTTGAACTATCAGTTCCGGGATGATGCAATCCCCATCACGTACATTTTGAACTATCAGTTCCGGGATGATGCAATCCCCATCACGTACATTTTGAACTATCAGTTCCGGGATGATGCAATCCCCATCACGTACATTTTGAACTATCAGTTCCGGGATGATGCAATCCCCATCACGTACATTTTGAACTATCAGTTCCGGGATGATGCAATCCCTATCACGTACATTTTGAACTATCAGTTCCGGGATGATGCAATCCCCATCACGTACATTTTGAACTAAGGTCCAGGGACGATGCAGTCCTATCTTCTATTCTCAGAGACCTCACGTCTACGGCTCTCTTTAGGACTGAGAGTCCAGGGATGATCCAATCCCCTCAAGTCCACCAAGGACTTCATTCTCGGAGACCTCACGTCTACGGCTCTCTTTAGGACTGAAAGTCCAGGGATGATCCAATCCCCTCAACTGTCCACTAAGGACTTCATTCTCGGAGACCTCTCGTCTACGGCTCTCTTTAGGACTGAAAGTCCAGGGATGATCCAATCCCCTCAACTGTCCACTAAGGACTTCATTCTCGGAGACCTTACGTCTACGGTTCTCTTTAGGACTGAAAGTCCAGGGATGATCCAATCCCCTCAACTGTCCACTAAGGACTTCATTCTCGGAGACCTTACGTCTACGGTTCTCTTTAGGACTGAAAGTCCAGGGATGATCCAATCCCCTCAACTGTATCTTCATCCATACAGGTTCAATCATATATCACATCAAAACATGTATTCATCACATCAAAACATGAGTACATCATCACTAAAAGCATGTGTACATCAAAACATGTATACATCACTAATCAAAACATGTACACATCACATCAAAACATGTGTACATCAAAACATGTATACATCACTAATCAAAACATGTACACATCACATCAAAACATGTGTACATCAAAACATGTATACATCACTAATCAAAACATGTACACATCACATCAAAACATGTGTACATCAAAACATGTATACATCACTAATCAAAACATGTACACATCACATCAAAACATGTGTACATCAAAACATGTATACATCACTAATCAAAACATGTACACATCACATCAAAACATGTGTACATCAAAACATGTATACATCACTAATCAAAACATGTACACATTACATAAACGATATGTAAGAGTTCTAAATCTAAATAATTGTAAGTAGCTAACAAAATGGAAAATAAGTGACAGAAATACTATACTACTCCCCCTTTCGAGGAAGGTCCTTCTGGACTAAACCAAGCTTGTCTCGGAAGTATTCAAACTTTACTCGAGACAGAGGTTTAGTCAAGATATCGGCAACCTGATCTTCAGTGCTTATGTACTCGAGCTTGATGGCTCCTCTCTGCACCATGTCTCGTATATAGAAGTAACGGATCTCAATGTGTTTTGACTTATCATGGAACACAGGATTTTCAGTCATCTTAATGCAGCTTTGATTATCACACATAATCACAGTAGGATCCATCTCTAAGTCAAAGATTCCAGATAAGAGTTTCCGAAGCCACACCGCTTCACAGCTGGCAGAGCAAGCAGCTATATATTCTGCTTCAGCGGTACTGAGGGCCACACTAGATTGTTTCTTGCTGAACCAGGAGATCATGGCAGATCCAAGACCATAACATCCACCTGAAGTACTTTTTCTGTCTGAGACACTACCTGCCCAATCAGAATCTGAGAAACCATGCAACTTGAGTTCATTGTCTCTAAGATAGTAAAGACCATAGTCCACTGTACCTTTTAGGTACCTCATGATATGCTTTGCAGCTATAAGGTGAACCTTTCTAGGTTCTACTTGAAACTGACTTAGGGTATTTACAGCAAAGCATATATCAGGCCTAGTATTTGTCAAGTACATCAAAGATCCAATGATTTGTCTATATAGGGTTATGTCCACTAGTTCTGATGAATCATTAGCTAGAAGTTTTAGGTTGGAGTCCATGGGAGTGGCCATAGCTTTACACTCCAACATATCAAACCTTTTGAGGATCTCCACAGTATACTTACCTTGATTTAGAAAGATCCCTTTTGGCTCTTGCCACACTTCTAGGCCTAAGAAGTAGTGCATTAATCCGAGATCTTTCATTTCGAATTCTGAAGAAAGCTTCTTCTTGCTTTCAATGATTTGCTTCTCATTTCCTGTTAGAAATAAATCATCTACATATAATAGCAATATAACAGGTTCATCATTCAATACCTTAAGATAGAGATTGGGGTCAGCTTTACTTTTGGTAAAGCCCATGCTTAATAAGAAGCTGTCAATTCTTCCATACCAAGCTCTGGGAGCTTGCTTCAAACCATATAATGCCTTCTTCAGTTTGCATACATGGGTCCTTCCGTCTTTGACCTCAAAACCTTGAGGTTGTTCTATGTATACTTCTTCTTCAATTACACCATTCAGGAAGGCTGTCTTAACATCCATTTGATGCAATTTCCATTTCATCATAGATGCAAGTGCCATGATAGTTCTAATCGAAGTATACCTAGCAACAGGTGCAAATGTATCTTCATAGTCAATTCCCTCCTTTTGAGAGAATCCTCTGGCTACAAACCTTGCCTTGTATTTTTCAATGCTTCCATCTGCAGCATGTTTTATTTTGAAAATCCATTTGGAAGAAACCACACTTTTATCTCTTGGTTTGGGGACTATATCCCAAACATCATTTTTCATTATTGACTGATATTCTTCAGTCATTGCTTCTACCCATTCTTTCTTTTGAGCTGCTTCTTCATAGCTAGTAGGCAGTTGATCCACAAGATCACACATCAAGGCCATATAGTTGGACACTAGCTTTGGTTTCTTCCTTTCTCTAGTGGAGCCTTCAGGAGCACCATATCTTTCAGCTCCTTGTATAATATCTCTAGCCCATGCTGGTCTTCTTTTCCTAGATAATTCTGCAACAGGGGGTTCTTGTGGTTCCAGCATGTCATGATCCTCTGTTATGTCCTCCTCAGGGATGTGAACAGTATCTGAGACTCTGGGAGATGTATCTTCTTCATAAACTTCTTCAAGTTGACATTTTCTAGATTTCTTAAGAGCTGCTTCCTCATCGAAGGTTACATCTCTACTTATTTCTATATGATGAAAGCCTGGTATGTAAATCCTGAAGGCTTTGGATGATTCACAATAGCCAACAAATATTCCTTTCTTACCAGAAGGATCCAACTTGGTTCTCTTTTCCTTTGGAATGTGGATGTATACAGGACACCCAAATATTTTAAGATGGCTTACCTCGGGCTTCTTTCCAGAAAACACTTCTTCTGGAGTTTTGAAATCAAGAGCACTATGAGATAATCTGTTTTGAACATATACTGCTGTTCTGGCTGCTTCAGCCCACAGATATATGGGAAGATCCTGGTCATGTATCATAGTCTTCACAGCTTCCATGATGGTTCTATTTTTCCTTTCTGCAACCCCATTTTGTTGGGGGTTGTAGGGAGTGGTTAGTTCTCTTTTGATTCCAGCTTCCTTACAGAATTCTTCAAACTCTTTTGAAGTATATTCTCCACCATTGTCTGTTCTGAGAATCTTGATTTTCTTTTCTGAGAGATTTTCTATTAGAGCCTTGAACTCTTTGAACTTCCCAAAAACTTCATTCTTACCCTTTAGAAAGTATATCCAAGTTTTCCTTGAATGATCATCAATGAAAGAAAGATAGTATTCAAACCCACTTAGAGAGGTGGTGGGCATTGGACCACACACATCTGAGTGTATTAACTCCAAGATCCCTTTGGTCTTTGTTTCACTCTTTGGAAATGGGTTCTTGACATTCTTGCCTTTCTTACATCCTTTGCATGAGCCATTATGATCAACCTTTAAATCTGGTAGTCCTATGACTACCTTGCTTACATAAGGTAAGGCTTTGTAGTTAATGTGAGCTAGTCTTCTATGCCATATCTCACTGGGGCTAGAGGTTTCATGAACAAGAGCAGCTTCTGGATGACCCTTGAGTTTATATAAACCTCCTTCCTCTTCACCAATAACAATTGCATCCTTAATGGATTTGCCTTTGGACCACATTAACACTTGTCCATCAATGAATGCAACTCTATAGCCTTTCTTGTCTAAAGCTGAGATTGAAAGCAAATTCTTCTTTAATCCTGGAACATATAGAACTTCCTTCATCTTCATGGGAGTTCCAGAATCGAGTTTGTAGTTTGCTTCACCAATTCCCTTAATGGGATATTGATAGTCATCTCCTAGAGATACCTTTTGGGGAGAATTCTTTTCTTCAAGATTTGAGAGGGTCCTCTTCTGTCCAGTCATGTGCTTTGAAGCACCACTGTCAATAAGCCATGTACCTTCACCAGGGGTTATGGATCCAGAGAGTGCAGAGAAGAGAACATATTCTTCTGCATCTTCTTCTGTGTTTCTTCTTGACCTCCTTTTGAAGAAGGTCCTTTCTTCTTCTTCCCCTTCATCTCTAGGCCTTTTATTGTGAGACCTTTCTTCCTCTATTTCTTCTTCTTCACTATCATCCTCTGCAAGATGTGCTTGATGTCTTTTGAAGTGATTACCCTTTTTCTTCTGTAGAGGGCAATCTTTAGCAATGTGTCCTAATTTGTGACAAGAGTAGCACTGGAAAGAAGAGTAATCCCTTCTTTGAGTAGATCCTCTTTTCTTGTGAAATCTGTGAGGAGGATGAGACTCCTTGAGACCACCTTTCTTAAAGTAGGATTGACTCCTTCTTCTTTTGGTATGTGTAGCCAAGGCTTGGTCATCTTCTTTGAGCAAGGCTTCTCTATTTGCAACCCTAGCCTCCTCTTGTACACAATCTTCCCAAACTACATCAAACTTCATACTTTCTTTTCTGGCACACATAGTTTGAATGAATGACTCCCAAGGTCTAGTGAGACCATTTAGAGCTGTCATCACAAGTTCATCTTCATCAAGGGTATCACCAATGGCATCTAGTTGTTCTTTGATTTGATGGACTCTTGAGAAGTAGTCTTGAATGGATTCTCCTTTGTTCATCTTGGTGCTCTTCAACTGAGTCCTTAGATTCATCTTCCTATTGATGTTCTTTCCTTCATACATTCTTCCTAGGGCATCATACATTTCCTTTGGAGTCTTCTTGGAAGACACTTGGGGAATCAAGTGGTCTTTAATGGAATCAGCTATGATTCTCTTTGCCCTAATCAGATCCTTCCTGTGTTTCTCTTTGGCTTCATCTTCTTCTGGTTCTGCAACTTCCTCCTTGATATAATGAGCAAGATCATTCTCTTCAAGAATTAGACCAATTCTGTATTTCCATGCTCGGAAATTCTCTATGCCTTCTAGCTTGTCCTCAAGCTTAGTATTTGGAGCCATCTTCTCTTGGGGGAGTCCAAGAGACAGAGTAGACTTACCTGGAAAGTTACTTTTTACTTTTCCGGAATCTGGAACAGAATTTTATCGCACTTTTGGTAGAATTAGGGTTTGAAATTCCCGGAGTTCTACCCAACCAAAAAGTTCGATCTATAGCTCAAAAGAATGCTCTTGAGAAGGGCTACCCAGCCATATAATCAGAATTCAAAAATTACAACTTTTTCCTGAAACCAAAATCTGACGTATCGCCCTTTTGGTAGAATTAGGGTTTGGATTTCCCGAAGTTCTACCCAACCAAAAAGTTCGATCTATAGCTCAAAAGAAAGGTATTGAAAAGGGCTATCCAGCCATGCAACCAAAAAACAATAATATCAACTTTGGGCTGAAACCCTAACTTCACCAAAGAGAGAGAAAGAGGTATTCTTACCTTGTGAAAGATGTCCTATTCAGTTTGGCTCTGATACCATGTTAGATTTAAACCAAATAGACAAGCAAGATCTCTGATAGAAACACAATCACAAGATAACACACAATATATCCTGGGAAACCCTCATGGGGTAGAAAACCCAGTAAAGCTTTCCTCAATAAGATGATCAACCAAAATACAAGATGTGCTCCTTCTCCTCTTGACTCCTTAGCAGATCTCCTCAACTAGTGCGCACCCTTTCACAAGTGAGTGAATGATCTAATGAGGAGTTCACCTCCTCTATTTATACTTGACTCTCAACTGACTAAAAGACCTATTGGGGCCGACCTCACCTGGAGAAGTCTAATAACCCCTAAAATATAACTACAGGGCCGACCCACACATGGTGGGTCTAATAACCCTAGTTAATACTAACCCTCGGAGGAATAAACATCTCCGGATACATAATAGGGTTACCTCGGAGGGATGAAACATCTCCGGAATAATAAAGTACAAATATAATATTCTTTGAAGTTACAATATTTAACATTTTGAAGATCCTTTTGCAGTGTTTTTGGAATCAGTAAGTGGGCATAATTTTTCAAATATTATTGAATTTGGATTCAAATTTCTAGATAGTTGTCATTAATCAACTCTTCCCTTTTGTCCCTGAACAAAGATATGCAAGAAATTCAACTAGTGACAAAATGCTTGCATGGATGCATTGGGTTTTTGACTTCACATGATTAAACATCTCTTGGCCCAGTTCAGTAGGTAGAATGTAAATAAATAAGCTCGCTTTTCGAGCATTTAATTTCCAGTGTGAATTCAATGGATTTGTTTTCAGCTATGCAGTAAAGCAATTTGGATTGCAGTTGTATTGAATTGTAGTAGTTAGGCATGGATGAAGACTCCAGCCCAATGGAGTATTGGTGCTCCTCATTCTCAGTTGTAGAGCAACCTTGGTTTACAGAGCAGGGAGCAGGTTTAATGTACCAGTCGCAGATGTCAGAAATAGTTTCAGGAGAAGGCATAGGGTCAGCATGTTCTTGGTACCAGGATTAGCTCCCATCAAAATCCTCATAGGGAGGACTCCATCCCCAGCCAGAGCCAGATGTTGGTACCAGGATCTGCCCCCATCAAAATTTTTACTTTCCGACAGCATGCATGTAAAGATGGACCCTGAATTTCGTTGTCGAAAGCTCATAATCCAAGCCCTGAGTTTTTGTGTCAGTTATTGCATCCTATCATATTTTTAAGTTTTGGTGGTGTCAACCTTCCAATGCTACATAAGCCTGATATTCATTTATGTTATGGTTACCTTTCCATCGAGTTTGATAATCCTGCACATTTTATTGCTTTCCAATAGACCAAGGTCTTCACCATCGCTCCTTTATTCTTGTGTGAATTTGCCAAGCTGATCTCGTCAAAATATTGGATCTTGCGAGTCTCGGGTCAATTGTGCAGACTTTGCTCCATCTTTGTCAAATTCTTCTCAACCCAAAATTGTTATTTGATGAAATTCCCATATTGCCTTTTGCTAAAATACTAGCTTCAAAGTTTTTTTTTTTAATATTTATTAGTAATTATTATAAATTAATAATTCTCATTAGTCTTTTAAAATTTTTGTTAAAAAATTATTTTAGAAAAAAGGTTTTCTCTTTATTCATGTTTACGTGGATCTTTATTAAGTTATGGCTCTTTCATTTTTATAAGAAGGACGAGTCTTTGTCTTATTTTCCATATCTCATGGGAGCGTTAAAATTTTTATAAAGTCCACACCTACCGTCGCACTAAGCATGATAATGCCAAGTCTGCCAACCGAAAAACCCATGCGTAGTCTATCTTGCACCACGGGTCAAGAAGGTTTGAAAGTGACTGGTTATTTAAAGTACTATATTCATTCATCCCTATGGCATGTAGGATATGTTAAAAATAAAGTGTTGATTCCACCAACTGTGCAAAGCACCAATGAAGGCCAACGTTTCATAAAAGGAGGATGCCTGATGATATCACAACAATCATCGACAGCACTTGCACCAAGTGTCCAACGCAGAAGACACAAATGCTGAAAGCTTTTACACATTGAATATCCAAATGCCACGGCTCTGTGTGAACTTTCCAGGAGTCAAGCTAAGTCTTAAAATGTGCCACGGAGAAAGCTCGCAAGGAGCTAGAGCAATATATTTTGTCGCGGTTTTGTGATCCCGCTCAATTTTGTGAGTTTTTCAAACTACATGCTGCGATGAAGACTGAAGAAGCCTCCAAGTGCTAGTAAAGTTGCCAATCATCCAAATGCCCTGTCCAGTAGTGCTGATCATGGCCATTGATTATAAGAATTGAAGCATGTGAACAACATGTTTATCATTGTCATTAGAGTGCTAGAAATTACTATGGTTGAAGCTGTGTCTGATCAATAAAATCTTCAGGAGAGATGGGATACAGAGGAGGTTTGCAGCAGATTTTACGACAATAGACTTTATTTCATGGACTCTTTAAAAAAGTCCTAGCTTTTACAATTTTTTTGTGGTTAATGGCGAAGAGTTCTTTTGTTGGATCAAACAGCCACAGAACATAAAATGCAATGGAATAAATTAAGACAGGAAAGCTAATAATGACACACATATAAATGTACACAGAGATTTTACGTGGTAAAACCCTCGAGAGGGAAACATCCACAGAGCAATGGTATCGGTCCTCTTATTATTCAGAACATGAAGATTTACAACAGCTCTAGACTCATAATCATTCTCTACGAGAATACAAGAAATATATACATTTCTTACACGGTTACTCATAACTATATAAGCTTAGTTACTCGGTTAGACAGTTACATAGGCACCGGGAGAACCGGTTGTCACACGTTTCCAACAATCTCCACGAGTCCACCTTGACAACAATTTACCTGATACCTTGCTCATTGCTTTATTTATCACCTTTCCTGCAAGCCTAGAGAAGCTAAGCACCACCGTAGCTTCTCTAAAGTAATTGGGTTCGTGAACATGTCTGCACTATTCTTTTGAGTGTGGACCTTTTCAAGAACCACTCCACCTTCATCAACAACGTGTCTAACAAAATGGTATTTTATAGGAATATGTTTTGTCTTACTGTGATAAGCTGGATTTTTAGCCAAATGAATAGCACTTTGACTATCACATAAAAATTTTATAGTGTTCTAAACCTTTCCTAACTCACCCAACAAACCTTTTAACTAGATTGCTTCTTTGCAAGCATGTGAAGCAGCTATATATTCTGCCTTTGTAGTGGATAAAGTAACAATATTATGAAGCTTTGACATCCAACTAATAGCTCCACCTACAAGAGTAAAGACACAACCTGAAGTGGGCCTCCTCTTGTCCAAGTCACCTGCAAAATCAGAATCAACATAACCACAGACTTCATCACTGCAACCATCAAAAGTGATACAATAGTCGCTTGTGCCTCTAAGATACTGAAGCACCTATTTCACTGTTGCCCAAAGCTCTTTTCCTGGATTTGCCATGTATCTACTGACAACACCAACTACATCTGAAATATCTGGTCTTGTACTTATCATCGCATACATCAAACTTCCTACTGCATTAGCATATGGTACACGAGACATATACTGCTTTTCTTCATCACTATTAGGACTCAAACCTGAAGAAAGCTTGAAATGAGAAGCTAAAGGGATATTAGTAGGTTTCACCTTATTCATACCGAATCTTTGAAGTATTTTCTCCACATACTTATTTTGTGATAACCACAGCTTGCCATTTTTCCTGTCTTTGTGTATCTGCATGCCCAAGATTTGATTTGCTGCTCCTAGATCCTTCATATAAAACCTCCTAGCCAATTGAGCCTTTAACCTGTTGATTTCAAACATGCTCTTGCTTGCGACAAGCATATCATCAACATATAATACCAAAATAATGAACATTTCATTTTCCAACTTTTTAAAGTACACACAATGATCATACTCACTCCTTGTAAAATTTTGGCTCACCATGAAAGAATCAAACTTCTTGTACCATTGCCTAGGAGACTGCCTCATGCCATACAATGATTTTTTGAGCTTGCAAACAAACCTCTTGTTGCGATTCTGAACAAACCCTTCTGGTTGTTCCATGAAAATTTCCTCATCTAAATCTCCATGTAAGAAAGTGTCTTGACATCTAGTTGCTTTAACTCCAAATCATATAAGGCAACTAGTGCTAACATAATTCTGATAGAAACAAGTTTCACAACTGGTGAAAAAATCTCATGAAAGTCAATACCTACTTTCTAAGAAAACCCTTTTGCAACTAGTCTGGCTTTGTACTTCGGAACAATGTCATCAGCTCCTTTCTTCAGTTTGTATGCCCATTTGCAGCCAACCACTTTCCTACTCTCCGGAAGTTCCACAAGATCCCATGTTTTGTTCTTTGCCAAAGAATCCATTTCTTCTTTCATTGCAAGTTTCCATTTGTCACTGTCAGACACTTCTAATGCTTCCTGATAACTGTTAGGTTCTCCTTCATTAGAAATTAAAGCAACGGATGTGACAAAATCATCATACCTCTTTGGAAAAGTTCTGTCCCATGTAGATCTTCATAGAGTTTGCTGTGGCATTTCCTCTATTTCTGTCTGCTCATCGTCCTGACAAGTGTCCTTATGAATATCCTCCTCATGGACATCCTCATGATTCCTCCTCACAGATGACTCTATATCAAACTGAATTTGTTGTAACTGTGGTACATTAGCCCGTTTCAAATCATTGCATACATCTAAATTTGATAGAGAAAGTTCATCAAATATTACATCTCTATATATGATGATTTTGTGGACAGTAGGATTCCACAATCTATATCCCTTAACACCATCACCATATCCAACAAAGATCAATTTTCTTGATTTAGGATCTAGTTTGGAACGCTGATTTTTCGGAATAAGTGCATAGGCTTCATAACCAAATACTCTAAGGTTAGAATAACCACATGGTTGACCTGTCCATACCTCTTCTGGAATTTTGCAGTCAATTGTTGTTGATGGTGATCGATTGACCAGGTAACAAGCTGTAAGCAATGCCTCTCCCCACAATCCCTGTTGCAACTTTGCATTACTGAGCATACTCCTTGCTCTTTCAAGAAGAGTCATGTTCATGCGTTCAGCAACATCGTTCTGCTGCGGAGTGTAAACAATGGTCTTATGCCTCTCGATCCCATCCTTCTTGCAATAATTATCAAACTCCTTAGAAGTAAATTCGGTTCCATTATCTGTTCTAAGACATTTAATGAACTCGCCAGTGCTTTTTTCAACGAAAGCTCTAAACTGCTTAAATATATCAAAAACATAATCTTTTCTCTTTAATAAATAGATCCACACTTTCCTCGAGTAATCATCTATAAAACTGACGAAATATGATGATCCCCCATAAGAAACTTTAGGAGATGGCCCCCATAGATCATAATGAATATAGTATAGGATACCTTTACTAGTGTGTTTTCCAGATTTAAATTTTTGTCTAGCTTGTTTACCATAATACAATGTTCACAAAACTTCAAATCTACAGATTTTAAATTAGGAAGCAACTTTCGACCAACAAGTACCTTCATTCCTTTTTCGTTGATATGACCTAACCGTTGATGCCATAAACGAGCGAAGTCTGTTGTTGCACCAACTAATACTACTGTTGTGTGATCGACTTCCGTCCTCCCTTCAAGTTTATACAGGTTCTCGACTCCGTTTGCCTTCATGACAACCAAGATACCTTTCGATATCTTCATAACTCCACCTTGAACTGTAAATTTGTAACCAACATCATCAAGAACTCCCATTGATATCAAGTTCTTCCTTAGTTCAGGTACATGTCTCACATCTGTTAGAGTCCTAACAGTCCCATCATACATTTGTATTCTGATACTCCCTATCCCAATAGTTTTACATGAAACATTATTTCCCATATAAACTACCCTGTCATCTACAGATTTGTATGTGGAATACCAATTTCTATGAAGACACATGTGATGAGATGTTCCAGAATCAATTAACTAGTCATAATGGTATTGTGAGACAGTAGATGTAGATAATACCTCATCGATCATACCTGAATCATTCTCGGCTATGTTTGCCTCCTTTGTAGAGTCCTCCACCTTAGAAGCTTGCTTCCGTTTCCAACAATCTTTCCTAAGATGTCCTGATTTATTGCAATACCAACACTTCAATTTACTCTTTTTGCCCTTCGGCTTTGATCTTGATGTACCCCTTGAATGTTGTCCTCTTTCACTGGTTCTTCCTCTGGCCACCATTACTTCTGACGTCGAGGTTTCAAGACTAGATTTATTTCGAGTTTCCTCAGAAATCAAGGCTCCCACAACATCATCGAATGTTATAGACTCAGTAGAACTAAAACTGATAGAGGTTAAAAAATGTTCCCAAGACTCAGGCAGAGAGCACAAAAGTAAAATCGCCTTGTCTTCAGATTTAATAATATCTTCCATACTAGCCAACTGACAAATAAGAGTATTGAACGCATTCAAGTGATCATAAATTTTTGTACCTTCATTCATACGCAAGGTAAATAACTGCCGCTTCAAGAGGATTTTATTCGTCAATGATTTACTCATGTACAGACTTTCCAATTTTGTCCAGAGACCTACTGCTGTAGTTTCAGACACGATGTTAAATAAAATATCGTCGGCCAAGCACAGACGAATAGCACTGAGAGCTCTTTCATCCATCTCCCCCAGTCCTCATCTGAAATATTTGTGGGTTTCTTTGTCTTCCTTGCCAATGCCTTTGCCACTCCTTGCTGCACGAGCATATCCCGCATCTTGACCTTCCATAACTCGAAATTATTGCTCTCATTGAACTTCTCAATTTCAAACTTAACACTTTGCGTTTTCGCCATTTTCTCAGGAAAACCAATTCAAAAGACTTAAAACTCCAAGCCTTTTAAAAGATATATATAGTGGATATAATAAAAAAAAAATTTAAATTAAATGGGGTAAGGTTAAATGGAAATACTCCCAAGAAAAAAAAAATCACCTTATACCTCCCACTTTAACCCATATCATATTATTTAAAAAAAAACTTATAACTCCCCCTTTATAATATATATCCACTTTTAGATATATTAAAACAACATATATAATGAATATATATGTGCTGCATCCACCTTATACTATATCCACTTTAAATCATTAAAGAGATAAACCCAAAAAAATTTACGCCCAAACTTTACCAATTTAATATGAAATCACCTTTTTGCGCTTCTCGATAATTGAATGCTGCGAAGATTCTCATGAATTTTAATTTCATAAGTGTGCCATTAATTTTTTGCGCCCCATCAAGCTTGGGACCCACGAAAATCTTGAATTTTCGTCCCTTTCCTCAGGTAACTTTTTATCCGTAAAATAAACTGGAATTTCTCGCTCTCTTCAGGTGACGGTGATGATCACTCTCAACATTCTCGTTCTCCGTGGCCTCCTACCAAGCTCTAATACCACTTGTTGGATCAAACAACCACAAAACATAAAATGCAACGGAAGAAATTATGACGGGAAAACTAATAATGACACACATATAAATGTACACGGAGATTTTACTTAGTAAAACCCTCGAGAGGGAAACATCCACGGAGCAATGGTATCGGTCCTCTTATTATTCAGAACATGAAGATTTACAACAACTCTCAACTCATAATCATTCTCTACGAGAATACAAGAAATATATACATTTCTTACACGGTTACTCATAACTATATAAACTTAGTTACTCGGGAACATCCACGGAGCAATGGTATCGGTCCTCTTATTATTTAGAACATGAAGATTTACAACAACTCTCAACTCATAATCATTCTCTACGAGAATACAATAAATATATACATTTCTTACACGGTTACTCATAACTGTATAAACTTAGTTACTCGGTTAGACAGTAACATAGTCACCGGGAGAACTGGTTGTCACCCATTTCCAATATCTTTTATATTTTCGTGGATTGGTTCTAGAAATTCCAGATTGATTTGCCTATTTAATCTATGTCCTTAGAAATTGAGTTCCAGACAATTTAATAAAAGTATTTCCTCAAATTTTATGCTCATGATTTCATGGGAGGGAGATTCATTTTGCTATTTTGCTTGATTTCAAGTTAGGAACAAGCTAAAGACTCAAATGATGTTCATAGGTCATGGACAATAGATTCTCTGTATAATATTTCAAAGATGTTGCTCTTGATCCTATTGTAAAATTTCCACTTCAAAAGGAAATGTTGAAGTTTCTTACCATGCAAGAACTCTTTACAACCACATTTTGGTATAAAAGTATCTTTATTTGAATTGATAGTGAAGTTAAATGTCTAGAGAAGCCTACATCTGCTCACATAGAAGGATTTGCATGGAATCTTTCAAAGATGTTGCTCTTGATCCTATTGTAAAATTTCCACTTCAAAAGGAAATGTTGAAGTTTCTTACCGTGCAAGGCCTCTTTACAACCACATTTTGGTATAAAAGTATCTTTATTTGAATTGGTGAAGTTAAATGTCTAGAGATGCCTGCATTTGCTCACATAGAAGGATTTGCATGGATTTGCATTGAGAAAATGCAACATTTATTAACGGGTGCACCGAATTTGATGATTTCACACAAACATACAAAGTTGAATGAAAATATGTAGTATGAAGTGAGTTCCTTGGAATCCAATGATTTATGAAGCATATATGATGTATTTCCTGGAGAGATTGAAGGCTTCTTTCTTTAGCCCATAAAATGCGTTAGAAGGACCAATACTCAGGCAGGAGGGAGTTGGATTTACATCAAATACTGCATACTTGTATATTTATGAACGTGATAACTTTTCGACAGGCAAAGTTAACATTTGGAGAAACATTTGGCATCAAAATCAACAAGGATCGAGCATATTTTGAGTCATAGATCAAACATCTCGCAATTAAAACAGAGATTCAAACTGATTCCTATTTGTTGGATAAATGGAGTGACGGAATCTTGGAGACAGGGTATATAAATAATTAAAGAAATATCCCGCTTGTATATAAATAATTAAATAAATATCTATCTTGAAGAAGATTAAAACAAACCCAGATTCAAAGGTCAAAGATTAACCCAGATTCAAGGATACAAGTGGCAAGGCACCTGATAGCAAAGAATCAGCTATCAAAGAACCAGTTCCAGATTTCTTGTGGCAGATCGAGATTTATTCTATTTTTGGGCTTGATGATAAGCTTTTATTCCTTAAAAATTGTACCTATTGGTTGATTGTATTCTTCTATACATCCACACATCTAGAATGTGAAAGGGGTTTTAGTCGGGAGGCTGAGAGTTTGTAAAGGTTGAGAGTCTAAATTCTGCAAAGTCTGAGACTTTTGCTTTGTTTATTTTGTTGAAGACTTGTATCTGAGATGAGATTGTATCTATTATGAGCCAGGTTTTAGTTGGTTTTTGAGCTTGAATATTTTGTGGTCTTGTTTAGATTGGTCACAGTTATGAAACCCTTTTTATTTTGATGTTTTAACTATAAATGCTCATACTATGAGCTTATATTCATGTGTTTGTATTTGGAATGTCTTTCTGGATATGGTATTTTTAATGTAACCTGTGAATGAATTGTTAGTTCCACATGTTGTCATTCAGCTTCAAACCTGTATCATCATTGATATGATCCTTGTTTTAGTCTAGCCATCCTTGCTATTTGCATAGCCATCCTTGCTATTTGTAGAGCCTGATGTTTTCAACTGTCTTACACTTTCTCTGCCTGCATATTCTCTTTTGACCCTTTTTACACAACCAACCTGATCAATCAATCAACATTTGCCTTTGAGCTTAAGATGCTTTAGGCTTGTCTTTCCAGCAGCCAGGAGACAATTTCTAGCAATAACATAAACTATAATTAAAAAAAAAATCAAAATTTTTTAACATTTTATTTTATAGTTTTTAAAAAAGTGTAGTTTTTTTTATTTTCAAAATTTTTAATTGTTTTCATATTTGTTTAAGTTTTTTCCAAAAAATTTCAATTTAAAGAATAAATAAATGTTAATTTAAAAAATGAAGATTTATTTATTTATTTTTGTTTCATTTTGATTTTTTGTATACATTTTTTTTTTTAAATTTTGTTTATAAATTTTATTTTATAGATTTTATAATGTTGTAAATTTTGAAATTTTATTTTTTTAATATTGTTTTTTAAGTGATTTTTTTAAAATTTTAATCTTAAATAAAAATGAGGGTAATTCTAGGAGGCACACTTTTGAATTTTGGGGTTGATTTAGGGTTTTGATTTTAATGACACCACCCCAAGTTAACAAAAAGTTGTAAGTTTAGCCTCCCCCTCAAAAAATGGTGATATTTGTATCACCACTTTTCATTTTGGGGTTGTTTTGGTGTTTTTGACGCAAACTATGATTTTTTTTGGCTAGAATTCTCCTTCTTTGTATACAGTTCTCATTCTATTGTATACATGGTTACTAACAATTTTATAATCAGTCCTATACTTAAAATAATTTGGATACCCTCCCTAAATATATATGCTGGAGTATTTGGATAGCCAAAAACAAAACAAAAGAAGTTAGAGGTGAATCCATCAGTCCTAAATAGGCTTCACTAAGAGCATGTGCCCTTCTTGTTGAATACATGTAGTTTTGCATCAATTGGAAATGGAAAAACCTGGATATACAAGAAATTAATTGGATATCCATCTTCCGGATCATCAATAATCCTCCTCAAGTGGCATCTTCTTCTAGAAGTGTGCCTAAATGGGCTCTAAGATTGTCAAAAGAAGAGGTTAAGGAATGGAATTCACAACAGCATGATCACATCCTCTTCTTCGACGAAGCTTCTCGAAGCAACACATGGGTAGTAAGTGCAAGGGGGGGGATATCATAAATCCCGGAGGTGATACAATAACAAGTTATGCTTGGGGTTTAGGCACTATGGAAAACAATGAGGATGAGGTTTACGCTATCCTTAAAGGCATTAGTTTGGCCCTTTCTTACAAAATTCGAAAGATTGTTATTTGCAGAGACTCCATGCTTGTTATATGACCAATTTCCACTCAAAATATTGCGGGAGGAAACTTTTTTGTGGGTGCAGTAGCAAGAATCCTCGCTCTCCTCAATATTTGAGAGTTACTCCTTTTATCACATTAAAAGGGAGCTCAACTCCGTCGCTAACCATGAGGCCAAAGAAGGGGCTCACTTTAGCCAAGGGGTAATTAGGATTAATGGGAGAATTATGCTCCACCACATTCCTTAATCTTTATGCAGCGGATTCCATCAGATAATTATGATCGACAACTTTTGGAATTAAATGCTCAAGGCTATACCCAATCTCAAGACCTCCTCCACTTAATTGTCATTTAGTCTGGTGCATGTAGAAGTTCTCAAATTGCCCCTACTATGATGGATACACATTCAAGGCATCTTAGGGAGGTTTACTTCACCGCTTGTTTCCAGGTTGAAGGACACCTCTTTCTTCTTTCGAGTTATACCAGGTTAAGTTTCCTCTTATTTGCAAAATCATTTTTTGCTCATAACTTCCTTTTGAACTTGTTATTATCTATTCATTTTGATGTTAGAAACAATTATGGTCGCATTTGGTTTGGGTATAGATATGGTAGCTCACCACCCTGCTGGAGCTTGGGTTTGATCTGTAGTGTGACAAATCTCTCTATCCTCATAAGAATTCCTCGGGATCTAGTGTATTTAATTAACTAGAAGCAGTTTCTCTCTTTGGACTCCAATATCATTCTATCCCCCTTATTTGATTTTCTCCCTCCTATATGGGTTTATGGTAGGATTCTGGACCCCTTGGTTCCCCTTTCCCATTATAGATATATGTGCATCTCAAATGGCCTCTAGATGCTCGAAACTCCTTTTAATCCTTCATTATTGAATAGCGTAAACGCTATGCTCTACTTGTTGATTCTTGATCACCCTCTTGGTACTAAGTGCCACTTACCACAGATTTGCAACCTTGTCTTGACTCTCTGTGGTGATTTTTTTGGGAACTCCCTGGGTACATTAATAACGGATTCAGATTATCATAGAATAGAATCTGGAAGAACTCAGATATTGTAAAATAATTTGATTGTGGTTCTAAAAATTTGGGACTCCAACCTTGTAAGAAGGGATTCTCATAAAAGAGCAAGTGGATCCAGCCTACATTCTGGTTCAAGTACAGATGGTCTTTTCTTTTTATTCTTGGAAACATATTCAATGTCATGGACCCCTCATGGAGTGATATTAAGCACATTTTGTGCAGGCATGAAGACATGGCTAAGGGCAGTAGGTTGAATTACACTCAACTGCCTAGTATAATAGAAATACATGAACAAACAAATGTGACTTTGCTTCAAAAAATCAAGATGTTAGAACAAGTGAAAGTGCAAGAAAGATAATGCTAAAAGGATTTGGAGCAAATAGTGATGATACTCTCTCAACGGGTGGATGCTTTGGAATAGGGAAACCATCCGTTTAGAGGCCCAATTTTGCCACCACAATCAAACTTAGGTTCAAACAATCAACCCAATTTAGAACTACAGGCAACAAACCTTGAATATATCCAAGGAAATCAAGAACTTCTCCCAATGGAGATTGAGGATGATGAGCCCAAACATGAGGAAAATTCGGAAACTCTAGACAATGAATCATCAATTTGAATTATGCATGTTCGATCTATATTTTTCCTTGGCCAATATGCAAAAGTTTATAGTATCAAAATCTCTAGATTGTATATGGAGATGCATCGTCTTTTTTACGACACAACAATAGTAGAGGACTCAATTAGTTATGAGCCTAATTTTGTAACTTTTGAATGTTGTTTTGCTTAGGTGCAACACCTTTTATATAATATATCTCTCCAGTCTCTTTTTAAAAATAACATTTTTCAACATGCAAAAATGGTGCGCCTTATAAGGATACTTCCTTACAATGCACGCCATGGACCGCTAAATCATTTTTGAAAAAAAAATCTGACAACGACAGCCCAGACAGGTCGAGTTCAAATTGAATCACATCATGATCTTGATCCAAGAGCGATCCAAAGTCCCATATACTATATATATAACCAAGAAGTTTTCATTGCCAAAACTCAAATCTTACTGTAAAAGAAAGAAAAATAGAAAACAAAATTAAACCAAGAAGAACCCTAGGGTTTTCAATAATGAAGGTAACTTTGAAGGAAGAAGAACACAAGGGTTTGCAACATTGAAGGTAACTCTTATATCCTCTATTTTCTTGAAAAAAATATAAAACTTATGACATTTTTTTATTCTAATGAGGGAAAACTTACCCAAAATGTCTCTTCTACCGAGTTTTATGTGTCCATGGTGATCCCTTCCAAAATTTATCTTCAAAGTAATCTACCTCTCCAAACTCTTATGTGGCAAATCTCTCTTGCATAAGTCTCTCTTAAAACTTTTGGCCAAAAAAGGTTTAGGGATTAGGGTTTTCTTTTATTTATAACTTCACCATCTTAATATAAATTCCCACTCTTTTTTTCATTTGATATTTCAGACCATTGACGATAAATACACACATCCTTTTTTTTAATTAGGATTTCAGTGCACTACTCAAATAATAATGCATCAGTGTGCTATACTGATATAGACACATCGTATGAGCAACATGAAAAAAATGAAAATATAAACTTTCACTTTTTCTTTGGTTGGGATAACAGTGCGCTAAGCATATAATACCGCACCAGTGAGTATTGCTGACATAAGCGCACTGGTGACATAGAAAGATAAAAAAATGGAAGTGTAAACTTCCACAATTAATACTTTGCAAAGTTTTGTCCTTTGCGGAGGTGGTTTCCGAGGTTTATTTGGTGCGCATATGTAATTAGCGCATTGGTGTGTTTGTCTTGTTAAGGGGCACCAATACAACTTTTAGTGCACTGGTTACTTTATAAAAAAACTGAATGTTTCCTATTTCCCAATTTTTATTTTAAGAATGAAGACATGTATTGATTGTATTTTTTGCTCAACTATAGGGGCAAAAAGAGCAATAAATCAAATGGGGTATACTTCAAATTCCAACTCATTCCATATCATTTAAATTTCAAATTTCAACCCATTCCATATCATTTAAAGTTCAAATTCTCCACTGTCATCACCAGTAAGTCTTTTCACGTGCATTTGAATTATTGTGCATTGACTTTTGTAGGATCCTAATTTCGGATCAAGTTTGTATGCACATGATATTCCACCACTCCCAAAAACTTGCAAGGTCTTATCTGGAGCAACATACTGTAGGTAGATTGTATATGAAAATGGAAGGGCACTTTACCTCTCCAACTGTAACCTTCCATCATCTAGTAACCATCCTAGACTAATGGTACTTAAGCCTGAACTGGATCTCTTCCATGGGACCCCAGTTGTATGCGATTGTTCAAAACGTAAAGGGTTGAAGATGAACTGTAGTCATGTGACACTGTCCCATTATATTAATAACCAACTACCCAGAGTTGACAGTCTAATACCCCCCACTCCATTCAATGATCCAATAGGTGAAATAAAAAAAAGACACGTAGGGACACTTCCATATGCTCATTCTTCAAAAAGTTGGAAGTCTAATCAACCATGTTTTGTCCTAAATTGACCAACCTGTCTTCTTCTATTGAGTCAACCAATATTTCCAGTGATCCAATGTTTGATATGAATACCACCCAAAACATCTCCACAAGGAGATCCAACGAGTTGTATGAGCTAAGAGAAAAAATGTCCAAGTACAGACAAAGGTCGATTAAATTGTTGGAGGGTAGTGATGACTTCTCTCTTCTCATGCATTTGTAATGTAAATACCAAATTGATTACAATTCCTCTTTGTATGGCGCAAACAAAATTCTCCTATTGTGGTAACAAATACATGATAGCAAAGTCTAAAATAAATGTTGCAAATATTTGGTTGTGTTATGGCCACAACCGCTTCCCTACTTTTCTTAACCATGGAGGAGAAAAGCAAGCCCCCCCATACTAAAATTTTGGTTTTTGGGTGTGACCTAAATTTATCTATGAATGTTGAATATTCTAAATGAATTTTGATTGCTTGAATGTCTTTCGATACGTTCATCATGATCTTCATCAATGTTATTGTTGTCTTTGAATGAGTTGTTTGAAATGATTGACTAAGTAGTTTTTTCCCTTCATTGACGAATTGCTTTGACTTGATCAATGTTAGGTCTTTGATAGTTGATTGAATGTTTCAAGTGTTAGTTTCAAGGTCCTTTATGTTACTCCCTAACCTCCTATGCATAGTTCCCAATCATCATATCCCAATTTTTTCTTGTGACCTTGCCTGCCAAGTTTGAAAGTTGCATGGAAGCCATTAATCCAGGATAAGCTACTCTACTTCGATCTATGCCGTGATCTGACGATTTCCTTGTTGTATCGTTCACATCTTTGGAATTTTTGTTTCACTTATCATTGAAGCGTTACCTGATTAAATCAATGGACGATGCAGCTTCATCCGGGCTACGTCTGGTGAGTCTCATGAACCATAAGCATCCTCCTTGTATTTTGTAGCAGCGGAAGCTGTAAATAACATAAGTGTTTTAAAATTGAATGAATAATATATTTATTGAATGAATGAATAATATGTTTATTGAAGGAATGAATAATGATTACAACCAACCTCGTGACAATTTACTTATATGCATTGATTGGTCATGAGGTGAAGGGCTATGTGCCCTTTGAATTTTCATTAACTTACTAATAATAATTATATTAATTATTAATTATTTATTGTTATTTCTTTTACCGATTATTATTTATAATAATTATTACTTTGCCATCCTCTTAAGGAATGCTTTGTCCTCAAAGCATAATACATTGGGTTTTCTCTATCTAAGCATGCTCCCACGACGTCTTCATACTAGTCCTCACTTGGTTTTGGGAGTTTGGTTTCCTCCTTCATATGAGTGTTGTCGAGGATTTTTTGTAATATATGTATCATACCCTGAAGTTTTTTGACTTGGTTGTTTAACGTAAAACTTTGATAACTCTTAGTTACACACTTTCCTTGCTTAGGTTGATGTGTGTTCGTATGGGTTTTTTTCACTTTTGTCACCAATGGTAATTCATCCCTTTTTAGAGTAGACCCTTCAATACCATATAATTTATAATGTTGTCCGAGCCAGCAAAAATCCATAAACCATTATTTAAGGTTGGTGGTATAAGTTCCTAACTTCATTAACCACTCTGTACCTAGCACCATATCCATCCCATCAAGCAGTAGTGCATAACATCTTGATTCCACTTCTAGTTCTTGTATTTGAATTGATATTTTATGACATCTTCCTTTGTTGTTGACTTGATGTCCATCAACATCCTTAATAGTGAGTTCCTCTGAAGGGTATACAAAAGATTTAATTCCTTATAAAAAATGATGCCTATGCAGTTATGAGTACTACCTGAATCTACAAGGATTGTTAGTTCCTTATTTTTTAGACTTCCCATGAGTTTCAATGTCTTAGTATGTGAGTTTTTGGTCTCAACTGTTGATGACTTTGGTGTTTGTTGTGCCTCTTTTTTTGGAATTTTAACCTCATTAGTTTTTCTAAGATGAGTAGGGATACATTTTTTGGTTTCTTGTGTTTTATTTTTTGAATGTCTTCCCCTTGCGACACATCATCATCACTATTATTCAATAGTGTGCATGAAATTGATGATGGTGATACTTTTCATAGTGATTCGTCACTATCCGAATATGAATTGTAAGCTACAATGATTTCATTTTTTGGATTTGAGACTTCTACTTATTTCCCATCCACTTTTCGATAGCAACTCAATGACACATCTACACATCTATGCCCCGGAGGATAGTGTTTCCCACATTTATGACAAGGGTTTTCATTCTTCTTGACCTTTTTCTAAATGGACATATTTGTTGTTATCTCTTGGCGTACTATAATTGGATGATTTTGTCATAATAGTAGCCCCATGTTGAGTATTGAGCTTTCTTTCAATTATTTTTGCCATGCTTCTTTCCTCCACCAAATTCCTTGGTCTTGAAAGTTTTAGCTCGCTATGGATAATGGGATTCAACCCTAAAATATATAGTCTTAGCAACTGATCATCTATAAGGTCGGGGAATCTTGTATCTAGGACTTCCCATTCATGGGTATATTCATTTAATGTCCATGTTTGTTGCAAATGAGTGAACCTAGTAAAAGTGTCATCTTCATCATCATCATGAAATTGATTAAGGAAGTCTTATGTGAACATTTGCCAATTTATAGATAACCCACTAGTTTTATTTGACCACCAGGTGAACCAATCATATGTATCACCTTCTAAGTAAATGGATGCCATTGATATTTTTTCTAGCTCATTAGTAGGTGGGTTCATACTTAAGATTCCTTCGATTTTATTAACCCATGAGATAGCTTTCCGATCGTCTTATCCATCATACTTAGGAAGCTCAATCTTGATCTTATTCCAATAACCCATGTTTATATCTTGATATCTTTGATGACTTGCATTTTGTTTTTTGGGGCTTGGTGGTAGTATTCTATGTGCTATTGGCTGTGTTGGTAATGTGTCTACCCTTTCTGTTAAGTTAATGATTCTTTCCGTGTGATCACAAATTGTGCCCATTACTTTTGCCACCTCTAACCAGCATTCTTCAAACTCTTCGCCTACCTTGTTAACTCTATCTGAGATAATTTATGCACGTTCTCAATTAGTCTATCGATCTTGTCGCTGAATTCTTTATGTCCACCTGCTAATTCTTTTTGACCTCTTTCAACATTACCAAGACATTGTCTTACATTGTTGACTTCATATCTATAACGGTTTAAATTGGCATGTAATTCGTCGTTGCTGACCATTTTGAAGTTAGTTTTTTTGTGGAACCCACCTTTTAATTTTTTAACTTTATGTATAAGGTTTCTAAAAAAATAACTTAGGAAAAAATAAGTTTTTAATTTTTTTTTAAAAAGTCACTTGAAAAATAATTAAAATTTAATTTTTCTTTTTTAAAAGTCACTTATAATCCAAATTAGAAACCTCTTTTTGTATAAGTTGACATAGAAAAGAGCTCCAATTAAAATAATTAAAGAAAATGCCCAAGGGGTGTGACTCCAAGAAAACCGTATGGAAAGGTTTCGACTATAGCAAAAAGTCGTAAAGAATTAATTAAGAGACCACTGCTGACAGCACGTCAAGTCAACACCTGTACAGGATGGATATTTTACATTGGTACTGGGGGGGAGTATAGTGGGGATATAGATACAGGATAGGCATATATGGCCATTGTAGAGCTGCCACAACAAGAACCTAACAGAGGGTGGTTCAGTTGTTTGTGGAGTTGGAATGCCCCGATCAAAATCCGGTGTTTTATCTGGCTGGTTTTTAGAAATTGCATTCTTACGATGGATAATTACATTAGAAGAGGGGGTTATGGTCCTAATGTCTGTCCACTCTATCTACATGCCGAGGAGACAGTTCTTCACTTGTTTTCTGCATGCTCAATCACCCTTCAGCTGTGGTCGACGTGCTCGGAATTATGGGGTGTTGCTTTTAGCTGGAGCGTGGACTCCATTGATGCATTGCTGCGCAGATGGTACCTACAGTTCCCGGATTTTATCTCCTTTCCGTTAGTATTTATATGGGGAATTTGGAAGCTGAGGAACCATATCATGTTTGATGGATTTAATTATAATTTTCAACGCTCTCTACAATTTTTGATGCAGGACCTTCAGGGGGCATTGAAAAAGAAAGTTAATCAACATTGCAAAACTTTGCACAATCCACTTACTTCAGGCATGGGACCAATCGGTTTTTTTGATGGTGTTGAACAGGGAGGTAGGTGTGGGGCTGGGGGTCTTTTTGTCATCTCAAACAGTGAATACTACGAACTGTCCTTTGGCTGTGATTTGGGTAGCAATACCCGTGCTGAGCTCTTGGCTATATGGTGCCTCCTTCACTTTATTCGCCCATTCCACTTTTCCAATGTTAATATCCATGGTGACTCTTCGGTTATCGTGGGTTGGGCTATGTGATCCAATGAGCTCAGGGTGGCATCTCTAAATCAGTGGAAGAAGGAAGATTCGGTGCTTAATGGAACAACATATTAACCTCAAAATTATACATATCTCCAGAGTATTTAATGTCAGGGCAGATGTATTGTCCAAGCATGGATTAACTATGAATGATGGTAACCTTCATATCACTTACTTCCATGCATTAAGGCCACCAGAAACTAAATTTGTCCGCCTATATTAAATCCTCTTTTTACCACTGGTTTTTTTGTATTGGGTTCTTGGTATCTTCTGGTCAGCAGTGGACTAGGTCCATGTTTATTTTAATACTAGTTTGTTATGGTATAGGTTTTGTATCATCTTCGGAATTATCTAGTGCATTAGGAATAGTGATAGAATATAGATTGTAACGTCCCCTCCCGCCTTCCAAATGCAGGGGAGAGAACATGACCAATCATACGGGGCTTTTGGCAGACTTAGCCCCCAATATTTTTACTCATAACTTCACAACAATTCAAAACTTCTGTGTGCAGAATCAACTCAATATAAACACAACGGAATTAAACATAATAATACACAAACAGAATGGAATGCATCAACATGTTTATCTCAAGCAAAAAGGTGATTCCATATGCAAAGATTCAATCTCATTCTCATGCTATTCACAGATTCCATCTCAATTTGATTACCATGAATATTTAACATTCAGATTGAACACATTGCATAACACAGAATGTATATAAATTAATTCACAAGAATACTTATCTTGAAATGTAAATGTCCAACGACTAGCTACGGGAGGGCAACATTCCACCCAACCATAGATCTCTATCCAGCCTATATTCTTTCAGCTGAGAGATCACCCTCGAGCTGGGCTGTGTATCCACTAAGGAAGAACTAGCTGGGCTCATTCACAACCATGGTTTCGGTCATTAGCTATGCTAAGCCAACACACCGTTGGGTTTATCAAGCATTCAAGAAGATAGAGGAGGGTAACGCTAAGCCAGTGAGCTCAACCACAGAGCTACATGCATCTCAAATGAACTCAACAGTCAGGCACCCACATTACCTACCACATCCAACACAAGGAAGATCCCCTTCTCTGTTACACAGTCCCTCAGGCAACTCTTCCCTCCAGTGCTCTTCAGGATGGGCATAGAAAGGTCCAGCTGCTAATCCTTGAGATCCTAGCCTTCACTGGGTTTATCAAGCACACCCAACCTCTGCACAGTCATTTCCTACTTGATTTCTCACCATTCTGCTCACCAAATAACTCAAATCCGTCACTGGTTTTCTGGGTTGCAAAAACTGGGTTTTCCTATGGATTTCGGGATAGCTAATGCTCCCAAGTTCGCCCCAAGGTTCATACCAATGGATCCCCGATTGGATTTCACTGTCCAATGCCAAATCTGGGCGTTTTTGGCTCTTCAAAACGTGGGTTCTTTCAAAGTTGCGATTTCTAGTTCCGTCCCTGGTTTTATGGGCTGCAAAAACTGGGTTTTTCTATGGATTTCGGGATAGCTAATGCTCCCAAATTCGCCCCAAGGTTCATACCAATGGATTTCACTGTCCAATGCCAAATCTGGGCATTTTTGGCTCTTCAAAACGTGGGTTCTTTCAAAGTTGCGATTTCTGGTTTTTCTCTCTGCTGGCAATTCGTTTTTTTTTTTTGGATGGAAAATGGTGCTGGTACCTTTCACAATGGAATGGGGATGAGGAAGAAGCAAATCCCATGAGGTAGAGTGGCTTGTGGTACAAGAAAACAGAGCCCATACTCTGCCATACGAATTTCTGGGCTGCCCATGCTCCATTGAAGCCATGGACTGAATTCCTCAATCACTTCCTTACAACATAAATAAATGTTAGCAAGGTAAGTCAAATGGGTTCTCAAGGTGACATATGGCAACCTATGGTTCAATCCAACAACCCCCTCACCACTCCCTAGTGGATACATGGCCCCTTCTCATTCGTTGCTCCCATAGCCAGTTTTGGTATTTTATTTCAATTTTAAATATTTACATCAATTTACAATATCCCATGGCTTAATAGCACGTGGGTAACACAATATCAAAGCGTGTCTAATTTAAATAAAATCTGAGCATAAACTAGCGGGGCCTTGGCCTTGAGCTCCATGCTAGGGAAACATACAACGGGTGTATACAATATTTACATTAGAAGCCAATATTTCATAAGGGTCAAAATTGGGGTATTACATAGATTATCAACAAAGTATTAACTGAATGATTGTTCTTTATCCTTGGGATAAGACGCATTGTAAATTTCTTTGATTCACTCTCATGAATAACAAGATTTTTTTTTTTTTTTTTTTGTCAGTTGAAAAAAAAAGTCAACACCTGTACAGTATATGCGGCTATTTGTAACACTTCAAATAGATTGGCGAATAGTGTATTTAATGTGCTGAGGAGAAAAACACATGGACATAAGGTACGATTGACGACAAGGATGATGGTTGGATGGATGATGACGAATGTGTACGGACCAACATATAGATGGATGAGAGATTGGCTAAGTATGCATGGATTGCATATGTGTCAGTGTACAGACAAAATGATGTACAAATTGGATGTTGTGTGGACAATGTTTTGTTGTATGGACTTGCTGCTATACATGTACTTATTTGTTGTGGTTATTTTCTAGCTCTGATACCAATGTAGCAGCGGAAGTTGTAATAACATAAGTGTTCTAAATTTGAATGACTAATATATTTATTGAACGAATAAATAATGATCATGACAGTTTACTTGTATGCATTGATTGGTCACGGGGCGAAGGGGTATGTGCCATTTGACTTTTCATTAACTTACTAGTCGTAATTATATTAATTATTTCTTATTATTTATAATTGTTACATATTTCATGTCGTAAGTGGTTTTGCCTCGTACTAAGACTCTCGCTTAGCTTAGCCTCCATTTTTATACGATGTTTATTGCTCATTGGATGACTTAGATTTGGTTTTCAAGAACGACTCAATCTTTTGCTAGCTGACAAACATGTAGTGCACTAGGTGATCAATTGACCTAGTTCGAGGATTAACATAAGTTTTTTTATTTTATTTTTCTTGGAAAAAATTCTCGATGTGTGTGAAGGACATAGATGCACTGGGGTGCGAGGAAGTAAAACACACCAATTCAAATACAAAAAAACATAGATTATTATTAAAAAAACAAACGATGCTCCTTATCTACCTAACTACCCTGGTGCACCAAAACCATCGATTCCCCGATGCGTCTAATTATGAAGAGATTCAAAGTCAAAATAGCTCGATGCAATTTGTAAAAATATGTTTATTTTATTTTCCTCGTCGTGGGAATGACATATATGCACTAGTGATTTTCACAATCCAACACATTGCTTCATGTCAAAATAGCCTGTCCTTGACTGGGAAAAAATATTTTTATTTTTTTTCCCATAGAGCATACCGGTGTGTTATAGATACATAGATGCACCTGTGCATAACATACTACAATGCACCATAAGATGACAGGATGGTGGTATGAGGGCCTACCAAGCAATAGGTTGGAATTGTGGCAATCAAATGGGACACAGAGGGCATGTGGAAGGGGAAGGTACACCCTTCCCGTGCAAGTTTAAACATCCCACATGTGAAAGGTCCGGAGCATTTATGCTCCACAGGTTGGATGTGATGGAAGAGTTAGTCGATATGGGGAAGATCGTGGATGAGGGTCTCCATTGTCACTGTGAGGAAGGGGTCATTAGTATTGAGCTCTCCACAAATCTATCATGTCTGGGAAGATCCTCCTTGCTAGATGACAAGCTTATGAAAGCCTTTGCAATCCTAAAGGTAAAGTTGGAATCTACCTCTAATTCTCCTCCTCCTCCTAGTGATTTCAAAGTGGGTTTTTCTTCTGTAGTTACAGAGCTTGTCATAGTCATCTCCATGGAGATGAACTCGAGCATTTTCCCAATGGTACAGGGAAGTTGATGGGATGAAAGGGGGGGTTGTAGAAAGTATTACTGAGGGAATATTGTTGCAATGGAGCAATGGAGAGATATCTTTAGCTATATTCATAATGTGTTGCAATTTTAGACATATGCTCAGAGCAGTTTATGACAATATGACTAGGCAATTGGAAACTATGAGGCAACTATCATACTACTTCTCAATGTTGTATTTGCAGATGGAAGATATCGAGAGAAATCTTCATGAATAAGGGGGACAAATAGATGGTTTTAGAATTAACTGGACAAGCTGTTAAAGATGATCTAGTTTAACCACTGTGATTCCATCCCAAACTTTGAATGGAAGGAAATGGAGGAAGACTCAGTCCACCTCCCATTCAAGGTCTCTACCAAGCGTGCACAGGAATGAAGAAAAATTCTTTTACCTTTTGTTTTCTATTCGGTTTATGAAATGCAAATATATATTTTTTGTCAAACCAATGTGTGCGCATATATAACACTTTAAAAATAGTAGCATCTGCAGAAAAAATAGGCTTTTTCCCCTTTGGGATAGTCATTTTTGTCTGTACTAGAAATGTGATAACACATTTAGACTTCTGTTTTAGCAAGGTATTCTCAAGCCTTTTGGGATCTCTAGCTGGTTCTATCCTTTTATATAAAAAAAAATCTTACACGTTCTATTTAAAAAAAACATACTACAATGCACTGCCTTACAATACCAAAAACATATGTATTTTTAAATTTTGTAAAAGTAGAAAAACCTAATGGTGCTCTCTATAATTGAAAGTGTGTCTGTGTGCCACTAAATCGGGCGCACCAGAGTAGGGTAAAATAAAAAAATTACAGCACGGGAAAATAATTTTCACCCAATTATTAGTGCTACAAACTACCTAAGACCACCTAAGCACTAGTGCTACACTTTATTGCTCATCAGTTGTCAGATTTCTCCTGTCCTTTATTTTGTCGGTGGATTTTGAATTTTTCCAAACGGTTGGAAAACAAAATTTGTTGTGTAGGTGGAAACAATGCCTCCCTGATGGGTAAGAGTCCAAGTAATGTCTTTATTACCTTCTTATTTACATTTTTAGTGGATTAAAAATACAAAATTCTCTTGAATTTGCCATTTTCCATCAACATAAAATATACATGCTACATTTCAACAGTTAGGCTTGCACCAATCATATCAATGCATTGTGTGTCAAAACAAAATGCACCGGTAATGGAGCTACCAAAAAAAAAAAGAATGCACTGTATATGCTATGTTTAAAAAGAAATACATCATCCACAATGCGTTTAAGTAAATGGAACACACTGCCATTGAAAACCACACACACACACACACACACACACACACACACACACACACAGACATACATACATACATACATACATACATACACACACACACACACACACACACACACACACACACACACACACATACATACATACATACATACATACATACATACATACACATCCACACACACACATATATATATATATATATTAAAGATCTTGGTGCTTTGTATATATATTGACACGCTGCTAGTGGTGTGTTGGTGTATGTATGTATATATATATGTAGATGTATATATACATATACATATACATACATACATACATACATACATACATACATACATATATATATATTAAAGATCTTGGTGCTTTGTATATATATTGACACGTTGCTAGTGGTGTGTTGGTATATGTATAGAGCATCATATAAAGAACACAAAATTTAGAGTTAATTTTCAAAGACATCAATGTTCTAGATATAATGATGCACTGCCCCAGTGCATATAGTTATATACAAAGCATCGAAAAATATATACATTTAAATAATTATGTTTTTTATTTTTTTCAAACTTAACGGTGCTTTGTATATATATGCACGCACTGCCTGCTATGTGTCAGTATATATAAAGGGAACAATATAAATAGAAAAAACATTAAATTGGTTTTTCGGAGACATCGATGTTGTATATATATCGATGCATTTCCCCCAATGCATATCATTGCGCTGAGAGGCGCTCTACACCCCAGTATGAGGGAGATCTTGTCAGTCGAATAACAAAATAATACAATGTAAACAAAAAAGAATAATACAAAGTAAAAAGTAATAAATATTATGTCGGCCATAAACAAAAAATAATAATACAAAGTAAAAAGTAAATATGAGGGATATCTTGTAACGTTTGTCGAGTGTTTGTCAAGTAACAAAATAATACAAAGTAAACAAAAAAGAATAATACAAAGTAAAAATTAATAAATATTATGTCGGCCATAAACAAAAAAGAATAATACGAAGTAAAAAGTAAATATGAGGGAGATCGTGTAATTTCTATTTCTTATGTCAGCTATAGTCATTTCTTTTTACTAGCTCTCCTTGAATAGCTCCTTGAGTGCAATACCTGAGCCGAGGTTTGCACCTCGGGAGATTTGATCCCTCTCGGCGCTTGATAGAGCCTAGGATTTGGATCTAGGCTGGTGATATCAAGTGCACTGACATTATATGAATACAAAAAAACCACTAACATTATATGAATACAAAAAATTATCTTTTATTTTTTCAATGATATCGGCGTTATGTATATATACAGACACATCGCTTGTAGTGCGTCCATATATATATAAAGCGCACCATAAAAAGAATAAAAAATCTAAATTTAATTTTCCAAGACATTAGTGCTCTATATATAATGAAACACCTCATGTGGTGCGTATTGATATATACAACGCATAAAAAATATACAAATAAAAAAAATATGGTTATATTTTTTCAAAGATATTGGTGCTCTATATTTATATTGACACAATGTTGATGGCGCGTCAATATATACAAAGCCCACCATACAAAGATCACAAACAATAAATTAATTTTTGGAAGACATCGGTGCCCTAGATATATTTATGCACTGCTCTCTATGCATATAGATATATACAACACACTGCAAATATATAAATTGAAAAAAATACATTTTTATTTTTGTAAACATATCAGTGTGTTAGATTTATTTAAGTGCACCATTTATGGTGCACTTATTTATGCGAATCAAATGCATCAATACAAAATTTTAAATATACTTGCATTGACTGCGGTGTGGTGTAGTTATTTTAGAGCACTACTTGTGGTGTGATTAGGTTTCAAAAGCACTATGGATGGAGCGTTGTTGTTTTTAGGTCTATTGTTGGTTTTGATAAATAGAAATGTAATTTAAGCAATTTGTTTATGTTGTGTGTGTGTTGCACTATGGATGGTGCGTTGTTGTTTTTAGGGATATTGTTGGTTTTGATAAATAGAAATGTACTTTAATCATTTTTTTTTTTTTTTAAATTTTAATGTTGTGTGTGTGTGTGTGTGTGTGTTTATAATGAAAGTTATATGTGAATCATAGACAAGAGTGTCTTGACCAACAATAGTATTAGAAACAACAAATCATCTTGCACAATGTTGTATGAGATTGGGAGGCCCGTGAGAGGGAGAGGGATTTTCTCCCTCGCCCTACTAAAGCATAGACGAGTATTCTTGTGGATTAATCCATGGGGGGGCACTTACGATTAATCAGGTTGTTGATCTGTCTTTGGGATCCACGTCAAAAGGAATTACTAGGCTATCCAGAAGAGGGGAGGGTTTTCCCCATTTCCCTGATGTTCCGCCTAGCATTGCAACAAATAGTTAGCAAGCATACATTCTAAGATATGTCTGTGAGGATGGCACTACTCCTAGTGACTTCCAGGTACTTGGTGGCCAATTATGGAAAACTTTATTTGGTGAAAACAAGGTTAGGTGCCTCTCGGTTTTGGTCATGAGAGTGGCCCACTACACATCTTATGAGAAACACACTAGTTTCCCTCTATTATATTATGTTGGTTCTTTTGTGCAAATTCCTAGATGTATTAGGTGGTCTACCATTTTTTGTGACGGGTTTTCTTTGCTATGGATCAATGTCATGCTATGTTTGGTGGGAGGAAAAGCTTCACGTTTTCTTCATATGTTTTTTGCTCATTTTTTGAGAGGTTTATGGTCACTCGGTTGCCATTCTCCTGCCACCCTCATAGGTCGATGAACAAGGTGCATATGCACATGTGGGGCCATATGTTTCCCAAGAAGGGCAAGGTATATTTCCTAGGTAGGATCACTCTAGAGACACTGACTTTGCTTACTAGTGAGGATTATCACACCATAGATCTTGTGGTGTACCCATACATAGGGATGGAATAACAAGGATGTAACAATATCATCTTTACCCAAGATGAGCCACCAAATTCCATAGGTAATATTAGTGTTATGTTTGATTAATCTAGTTTCATTTTATTGTCTTATTTAATGCATATGTAATTTATTATAACATATTCTTTAAATTGTTTAATTATTGTTCTATACTATTTGGCAGATATTGGCACTTATGTTGGAGTGGTTCCTCCCCAACATTACAAGGACATGGTTGAGGTTGATGAGGTGCCTCTGTTATAGAGACTAGGCCTGCGACACATGCCATATAGAAGATTCTTCCAGGAGCTGCCAGATCAATTATGTGGATTGTTGGCATGATAGGGAGTGCGCCCTGTACGGGTTAACCATATCCTATGGTACCTATACCTCCCAAAGATATGGAGGACCATCCCATATGATATGACCTCATTGATGCATCATACTGTCATTGCAGTCAACCTACTAGAGAGGTGGAGGCTTGCTTAGACTTCTTCTAATTTGTTTGATGAGGGCGTTGATCTTTCACCTTCTACTTCTCCCCCATATTCTCCTTCTACCCCATCTTCTCCTTCTCCTACACCTCCTCCTTATCCTCCACCTCTTCCTCCCCCTTGCAGATTTTACCAACTACCACATGCTCCTTCTCCTCCATCTCCTCCTTCTCCTCACAAAGCCGACCAACCACCATATCCTTCGCCACAACCGACCACCCTCTCCTCCTCATCGAGTCAACCCACCACCATATACTCCACAGGTCGATCGAACGTGATCTCCTTCTCATCGATTCAGTCGACCACCATCTCCTCCTCCACAATTCGATCGACCACCCTCTCCTCCTCACTGAGTAAATTGGCCACCATCTCCTTCTCACCTAGTCTACCCACCACCATCTCCTACATAATTTCACATTGTTGTAGATATGATGGTTGCATTGGGTCATCTAGATTTTCATGGGGATATATATGATATTCTTCATTCTAAATCTTTATCTAGCGAAGGTACTAATGCATCTAGCTCTATCAACAGAGGTACTGATGCATCTAGCTCCGGTGGTGGACCGATGGAGGTATTGATGCTTATAACAGTTATTGATCACATGCACATATCCGACTTTTGCATTTGACTTGAGATATATATTTAACATATATTATGATTTTGATATTATTGTTCATATATTATGCTTTTTCATATCACGTTGATATCACATTGTGCGAGATCTTGTTACTATGAGTGTAACATATATATATTTTTAGATGGATGAGGAATGAAATAGTTACAAGAAAAACATAACAAACTTAATGAGTAATGTCACAAGAAAGTAAATAAATAAATAAAAAGGAGGACACTAATATTTGTTTTTAAAATAGTATACTTGTAGTTGAATAGGTCTCTACGTGTTTACAATTTTATCACTTATGAATATGTATAATATATTGCATCCTTTAATTAAAAAAATGGTTGAATTTGGTATAGTTTATGCATTGCATAAATCATGTTTGTTACTCCAAACTTTAATTCAAAGTAACCACATAAAATAGAGATGACACATAATACATGATACATGGATTAGATCAATGTTATTAAAAGCCGCCGCATAAAATGGGAAATAACATATAACACATGAAGTGTGGATGAGATATGGATTATGAATCACAAATTTGCTTTTAATTCAAATTTTCCACATATACTTCCACTTCGACTCTGAATTTCAAATTACAAAAACGTATTAATTATTATTCACATTAAAAACATGTTGCTTTATATTCAAGACACAATAAATGCATTCAATATACAATCTACTTCCATTACACAGTAAAAATTCATTAATTATAATTTTACATCGAATACATAAATAAATGTGTGAACATCCAATATTGGATCCAACCACAATTTAAACTATTACTCACAACTACAAAGTTATTGAGAAAATATATTATTATACACAATATAGGAATATCAAATATATTATTATACGCAATATAGAATATCTAGAAAGGTTACCCAATATTTCAAAATATAAATTTCATTGTATTTGGAACCTTCGCTAAGATATAGTTATACGTGGTTTCATATGAGTACAAACCAAATTTCAAAAAATTTCCAACATTTCTTCCATTTGCCCCAAATTAGGTATGTCCATAAAGACTTTGTTTCCTAGGGGTAATATGCTTATCATGTAGATATATGTGGCTTAGATGGTTGTAAATGGTAATTAACTTTTCATATCCAACATCATAAAATAAAGAAAAAACAAAATTCATTTATAATGCCCTTCCTCTTATTATTGGCCGGGGTATTTGGATCACCAAAAAATAATTCTATTTTTAAAGATAAGTTGATAGTCCATGAGATGATTGCTCAATGAGTATCGGAATTTTGTCCTTTGTCCCTCAAGAGAAAGGAATGGAAGCTACCCAAAACATACAAGTGGAAGAAGTCGATAAATCAAGGCCATGCCCCTTCTTTGATGGTGCCTTACATAATGAACAAGCTATGTGTGGTGGTGGTGCGATTATCTATCTACTAGAAACACATTTATTTAAAATATCATTAGGGTTTGGGGATGGTACAAACAATTATGCAGAGTTGCTCACACTCAAAATACTTCTCCTTTTTGCTATGGAAAAAGGTTGTTGGAACCTCCAAGTTTTTGGTGATTCAATGTTGGTCATAAATTGGATAAAGGGATCTCAAAGATGCACCCACTAGAAAATTTGGAACCATTTTTCGATGGCCAAACGTCGTCTTTACACTCAGTTTCGAAGTACAACCAACAAACCTCGGGAACAAAAACCGTCGGTTGAGAAATCATTCGTTCAATGAATTTAGTTTTCGTTTGAAGACCGACATAACTAATGACACGTGTCACCTCTATGGCCTTTGAGTCAAATAATGTTTTCATTGGCTGACCAACTAATTGTCATCGGTTGCACAACATATTGTAGTCGGTTTCTTAACACATTGCAGTTGGTTCACCAACACCTTCCTTTGGCATACTTTTGTTTTGTGGTCGGTTGAAAGACACAACCCTCTCGGTTGCATGACACATCGCAGTCGGTTGGACAACACCATTCTTTGGCACGCTTTTTATTTGTCGTTGGTTGACAGAGACTGGGTGGTTGATCGACACATTCTAATGGGTACATTGACGCTATCTATGGCACTCTATGTCCATACCGGTGCTACACCGACATTGGGCCATCAGTTGACCAACGAAAGTCCTTCGGTTGAGTCAGATGTTTGCCGATTTTTCCATGATTTTGATAGATTTTCATTGTAGAAACTGTCCATTCTATCGGTAGACAGACACTATTTCCTTGGTCGTCTGAAGACAAGTTCTATTTAAAAAAAATTAATAATATACAAAGGAGCAATGTGTTTTGCATATCACTTGTTCATGTCTAAAATTACTAAGTGTATAAATTCGAGAAGATGAGGATACAAGAAAGAACTGATACATTATGATTATTGATCTCTTGCATGTCAACAATTCAAGACACCCCACTAAGCTAAGACATGTGTGGTTGCTACAAAATGGTGCAAGCGATGAAGATTCCTCCTCTCTACATTATTTTTGTATTTTCCAAAGCAAATGCAACAAATATGCTTTTAAGAAAGAAAACTAGTACACATTAGAAATGGTCCTAATACACCCCATTTATGCACAACATATCAAGAAAATATCTTAAAGTTGAAAAAATACAAGCCACGTCTTTCATTCTTTGTTGTCAACCACTAAAAGGCCATCCTTACATTAACTAACTGAGTCAGATTCATTCTTTAGTAAATAAAAATGCCCAGAATATTGTCATGTTTAGTATCAGTTCTTTCACTTTCAAAATTTTCCTTAAACTTGTAATTTGGAAGGGAACCAAGGACATTTGATGAATCCCCTTTTGTCTAGGTCTAGTTCTCTCCAAAACCAATAAGAGATATAATGTAGGGTAGGAAACAACATATAGTTTCATATAAATAAATGACACGACATGACCTATATAGCTAAATGTAAGATCTGCATTTTCTCTAGTTTTAGTATTTATATCAAGGTTTCTTTCAGTTTCAAGTGGCACTATTTGCATAGGTTTTTTGCAAGTCTCCACTGGCTAAAGGTACTATCTATTGGTGTTCCCATTGTCTTGACATAAATTCATCCATGAATATATGGTGTTATACCACCAAAAGAACCTCCTCATTGAACATCAACAACATTAAAGCTACTACTCATACCATCATTGTTTCTCTCTTGTGCAACATAACCATCAACATGCATAGAAGGTGGGATACTAGTATTAGGTTTGCACTGCTGAGATGCATATGTCTTAGTTGGACTAGATATCATCTCCTACATCACACCTATTTGATCCATCCAGTAAAGTGCAACCTATTCTTCTTCTATTGAAGGATTGAGATTCTACCTAAGATCTTATAGATGTTGATTATCATGAGAGTGCTCACCCTGCAACTCAACCTGTAGGGTAACTCTTCACTACCTCCATTGTTGCCATTATGTAGAAACAATATCCAAATTCTCTATAGGTGGGTAGTTAGGCTCAAAATTTGGAACGTGTGAATTGAACTCCTACAACTCAAGCCACTTGTTCTGTAAATGGATTGAAACCATCTCTAATACACTCTCAACCTTTTGTTGTACCTAAAGTGAGCATATTGGGTAAGGTCTCATAGTTGTAATTGAAGCTTTTGTGTGTTAGATGTGCAAAAATATATCCAAATAATTAGGAGTTTTATATAGGTAGTTAGGACTCTCTATTTTGAGTTAGAGACAACACATTAAGTTATACAAATCAAATGATGTTAGTATGATATTATATCTTAAAATAAGGTTTTTCTAGTTAATATGTAGGAATCCCCTACCTCCTTGATCAGAAGGGGGCTTCATCAAGCCGAACTTACCAAAGAATTATGATCATTTTGAGAAAAATATTTGAAATGGGGATAAGGTTGGGAGGACGCATGATGACATTCCAATGCGTCACTCTAGTACAAATGTTATTATGTCTTGTTCAAACTCATGCAAGGAATTTATTAATGTTCAACAAGATGGCGTATATATCCATGATTGTAGAACGAAGGTGGTGGATGGAAAAGGAAATGCGACAAGATGGAATGTGGAGGCAATTCAATATCATTCTTCTCTCTCACGAGTGACATTACTTGGATTTGGGTCCAAAAATATCCGTGCTTGATGTCACCTGGAGGCTTCATTACTGGGCAGTTGATGCAGGTTATCATTCTATAAGTGGAAATTTATTTGGTATCTCATGGGATGTTATTTCAATCATTCATTAAACCATGGTTTGACCATTAAATAGGGTGTCCATTTTTCTAATTCCATACATCTTGTATTCAAGTCAGAGGAGCATAGTTTTAAGGTGCATGCACAATGTCTCTATGTTGGAATTAACTGAGGTAGACGAGCAAGCTCAAATTGCAACTGAGATGGAGAGTGACGGTGGGGGTGAAGAACTATATTGTTGTGTTGAACATGGGATCATATAGCTTTCTTGCAATTTTCATCGGCTTTGGAGTAGAGTTCGTTGGATTGAGCAGGAGCTGAGAGTGAGGGAGAATAGACGTGAAGAGTGGCAAGAAGAAGAGGACCAACACATGGCATCTGAGAGAACAAGTTTCCAACTCCAGTTGGATCTACTGAGAGACAAGTGTGACTAGTAGAAGGAGGAAATTGAATAAATGAAGATCAAGATCGAAGCACTGGAAAATGAAGTGGGAATTTTGCATCTGCAACTAAAGGAAGAAGATGTTGCAGAGGGATCTTCTTCTAAACCTTTGCCGTTCAAATTTGAAGCACAGGTTCCATGGCATTTTTAATTCCCATTTTTTTTTTATGTATTATTCATATATATGTCTACTAGGGCAATATGTTAGGAAATATAGTTTTCAGAATGTCGAGATAGGAATTAGAAGTAAGTGCTTAGTTTTTGTGGAAAACCAAAATGTATATAGTATGATGCTAAACAATCAGGCAAGGAGCCTACTTTTGATTGTAATTATGTTTTGATGAGGATCTTTCCTCTTTTTTATTAATGAAAAATCAATACTCGTTCATATATATATATATATATATATATAACTTGCCTACTGTACACCCCATGGCCAGTTATATATATATATATATATATATATATATAACTTGCCTACTGTACGCCCCATGGCCAGTTATACCCTTTTAAATATGCTATGGCGTGCTTGGTAGCTTATTTATACTATGGAGACCATGGGGTACTCAATTCCACATGTATGAAAGCTATTTTTGACACCATTTTCAAAATTTCTTTGCATTGAATTTCTATTCCATCAATTTTACCTGCGGAAACACACACACACACACATACTGGTCAATTGTCTAAATTATCCATGCTAAATTATTCAATCAATTCTACCATGAATGTATCCAATCCATTGTAAGTAAATTAATGCACACATACATATCCATAAATAGTAATTTAAACAAACACATAACATAATAACAACCATGGCATTCTTTAATTCACAATTGATAAAACTTATCTTTCGGTATTCCAATTGCTTTTACAGAGAAGAAACAAAGATACATATCCAATGCTCCATGATATATCCATGCACTTTAAATCCTATTTTCTGGATATTTTACACAAAACATAATATAACATGCAGTAAAATCTAGTTCAGAAACTTACAGAGTGACATCAAGAGCATTGTGCATAGGAAATCAATAAGAACGACAAACTGGGGTTCCTCTTTTGGAAATTGTACCTTGCCACTTCGACTCCTCTTTCAATGATCCGTTATTTGTATCTAATCTTTAATCATCCTGCTTAGAAGTTTTATTATATCGAGTATTATGAGGACTGTAGGATCCAATTACACTATTACTTACGTAAGTAAGGACATCAAGTACCAGAGCATAGTGACAACAAAGTTCTAAAATCAACCCATTCAATTTTTGTCAAATTCCAATAACCCATATGTGGTTATTAAGTACTTATGTGATCTTCATAGTCATGTAAGTAGGCAAGTTATGATATTCAATCCCAATTCCATAGATGAGGCATGAATATAATCCCAATACATTCAATCTTAGGAGAAGAAGGCATCCAAAATCACTACACACAATATATAAAAGGAATAATTCTCCTACAGGGGTTACATGGACACCATCACAAAGTTTTACACATTGAGGATGGTTTTCGTTGGCATGTACATGGTCAGAATAGGAGTGGGGACCAACCAAGTATTTTGAAATACCAAGAGCCAAGACACAAAATGGTGAGTAATAAATGGAGTGGGGACTATCCAACCACTAAACAGAAGCATAAGTAATCTTGATAAAAAATTTAATGGTTGATTGCTATTGAATTTAGAGTTTCACTCTTTACCTTGAGCTAACTTCCTATTGAATCAAATTTTTATTGTTAATTTTGACAATGCACAATTAGAGGTTAGCCTCAATGTGAAAGGAAATACATCGAATTTAAATTAGAGGTACAACATCAGTTATTTCCTAGCTTTGTAAATTTAAAACTTGGATAGCATTGCACAACAACCATACTATAACTTTAACCTTGCAAGGTCACAAAATTTACTGCTACTTTGTTGTTGTTGTATATGTGTTGCAATTTTCTTAGTTGTCCATTGATGCAAGAGCATCTACTCTCATTCATAATTTTAATGTCATCAGACCTTAGGGTCTTCAAATCTACCCAAGAGAGACAATTGTAATATGACCAGACCTTAGGGTCTTGACATCAAAAGTTCTAATCTTAGAAACAGTTGCAAGATTTTAGGATTTAGTTATAAGAATGTAGGAGCTGGTTAGTGGGATGGAAGAAATAGTTATTCTTCTATATGCATGTATGCTTGTGAGCATTAGAAGAGAGAGATTGGCTATATGATGTTAGAATCGAGCCAAGAAAAGATAGGTAGTATATTAAGGTTTGTTTATGAGCATGTACAGAATTTCCAGTTTATAAATGGAAAAGGAAAATTCACCATAACTGTGTGTTGGTTTCATATATATGTGTGATTGATTGAAATTATGGTGAATAATGGTTGATAGAAGAAATATCTGAGATTGATTATCCTCTGTACATGATATTTTCAATGAAGTGTAATGAAATCGTTGAAGAAAACAAGTAGAATATATGAAGTTGTTAGTCTTCATATATTCTAAGTTACAGAGTTTGTGTGAGTTAAAAAGATTGACTGGGTAGAACTTCTTTGAGAAGTTCCAGTCCTCGAAGTTTGGTGAAGACTTTAGAGATTCTTTGCATAACAATCAGATTGGCATATGAGCCGTTAAGTGTTGGACAAATTACGGTCTGATAAATTGAGGGTTTGAACTCGTGATAAAATTCCTGGGAAGAGTAAATGCCAGCTTGGTTTGTTGTTGAGGTAATGATCATTATCATCCAAATTCTATTTTAAATCCAATTTTCAGTGAATGAGAAATGGTTTTATAAGGTAGAGCATTCTTTTGAGTAAGCAGTTTATTCCTATGTGGAATTTGGAAGTCGATTTCTTTTTTAGAAAGCATAACTCCTTATTGTGAATGCACCAAGTGGCATAATTAAAACAACTAATAGATATACCTAGGCGAGATTGTGGACATAGATGAGATTGCAATAAATTCTTGTGATGATTGCAAATGTTGGGACATAGTAGATCCAAGCCATGTGAATTTTGCAATTTCTTGTGAGAGTAATGTGTTTGCAAACTTAGGGTTTTAAGATGTACAAATGAATAACCTGCAAATACATAGTTGTGCTTTAACCTACATTTGAGTGATTTTGACCTCAACAATAACCTTTAGTGGAGAAGGTTAGAGTAAATTTGGCAGAGAGACCAAATGGAAGAGCCTAACTAGTGATCTAAGCCCATAGATCACTGTATGATTAAAGAAGAAGGTGTATGGACACCTTGATGTCAGTAGAGCATTGACATCCTAAGACTGAAGAAGTTTTGTATGCAGGGAAAAGTGAAATCCATGCATTATCCATACTCTTAAAAGTCGAGATTTTATAACAAGAAAGTTGGTGGTCCTCAAACACTAGTAGGTCACAGTCCATAATGGTAAGGCTTGCATTGTCTTCATAACACATAGAGGCAAATTAATGGAATTTTTAAGTGTAACTTCTTTTAGGAAGTTGGTGATTTAATGAAGAGTTCCCTAAGAAATGGAGATCACTATAAGAGACATTATGAGCAATTAAACCATGATAATAGGAACTTTGTAAGCGATTGGTGTGAACCTACAAAGACAACTATGAGATAAGTGGCATTAAAAATGCGTACTCCATTTCCAACAAATTTTTAGATCTAAAGTTAGGTAAAATTTGATTGAAATCATAGGTCCTCTATAGTTTGAGTTCTGTCAATTTTAAAAATAAGTTTACCTATAATCTTTGGTCGAATTCCAACAAATTCATCAAAATTGGAACATTTTGAGTGCCCCTTATCAAGCATGTCTAATGAATAAATTCTGTTAAACTAATAAAGTCTGAACGGTTTCAGAGAATGAAAAACAAACCCAGATCTCCAATCAAGAGAATAAGATCAACCCATTAAAGTGGGTACCCCCCCCCTTCCCTATTATTAAAATACATTTAAATAGTTCCAAGTGATTTTCAACAATTATGGATAGAGTATTGGCATCTTACAACCATATGTTGGTAGCCACCTTAATAGTCAAACCTAGTAAGGGCATAAAAGAAACTTGTAGCGGCATTCTGGGCCAAATTTCATCATCAGACAACATGAAATCAACCCTATATCAAATATGGGCATAGTCCTAATCACTTTGGATGGGGATGTAGGCATGCACATCCCTAAAAGTCAATTATGTGCATGAAAATGGCCAACAATCATTGGGGATATGTTGATGGACAAACTCCAAGCAAAGGCAGAATTGTGGACATGGATACAAAGAGTCGTTGGTCACCAACTATGAATGGCACACATAGATTTCTTGGGTCCAACATAGTGAATGCCATAATTGTGGCAAAGGCCATTGATGCTATGAATTGTCTAATATCTTGACTTTTAACGACAACATTAACTAAGATAAATAATTATTTACCCTTGAATTCATTTCAGAAAAAAGTAGAGGTACCCTGCGTAAAATTGGGCATAATTCAAGAGATATATCGAGGGTTATGCTTTGAAATGAAACTACATGGTTAGTTAATGTTACAATTTTCAAACTTGGGTGTAGGTCATCGAGAAGTTTTTCCAATAATACACCTAGTGTAACACACAACCATAAGCCTTCCACCAACTACAAAAGTAAGAGAAAGACATTGGAGACTATTCAAAAGTATGGCTCTTGTATCAATTTTCTTTTGTACCAACATACTTTTGATATACATGAAAGATAACAATTTAATGGGTTTATTTTTGGCTTGCAACCAACAATAAGTATTGTAGTATAACAACACTAAACTGACTCATATAAATAAGCAATTCAAATAGCCACAGAGATGAATAATTTGAGTGCACTACTCAATATTATATTGACTAAATGATGAGCTAAAAGATGAATTTGTAGAGTCAATAAAGAGGTGATGTAGTTGGCTAGTTATTCCTCACCATGAACCCGACCAAGATTTGTCTTCACTAACAAGAGGAAATTGAAATAAAAAAGCAACTTCTGCTACCAAAAGCCAAAAACCTGAATATACTTATTTCCACAAGCACCAAACCCATCATCATTCCTTATTTAGTTTTTAAAATAATACTTCCACCATAAGGAAGTTCAAGCACAATAGGAAATAAAAACACTCACGAAAACATGTTGAAATCCCTCAAAGCAAATATTTCATTCCAAAAGTGAGCATATTTGGACAGATGGTATTATGGGATGTCACATACAAATGAAATAAAATTTGGAAGGTTGCATTCACATTATATCAAATTGGACATAAAAAAACCTTAATGTCACATAAGAAACATCTACAATGTCAATCTAACCCATTGGAACACATTGGAACACCCATTGGAAGACATCACAAACATTAACATACTCTTTGACATATTTAAACACTGCAAATCACAACAAACCAACATGCAAAAACTTGACTCTCATGATTCAACATTGATAAATGACACGAGCTTACATAATGTCTATGGGGTTTCATAGTGAGTTCAAGTGAAAATCTTAGAGTATCAACATCCACTGAAAAATTCAATCTTCAAAAGACTAGAAAATTTTGTACATCGTTGAACCTCATGCAATCTTTACATATGGAATACAAGTATATTATGGACAACGTTGAACCTTATGAATTCAATAAAAACCGTATGCATTAAATAAGTGAACCTTATCCGTAAAATGCTTTGTTTTTCTAGAAAGTATGAATTCATACATGGACTTACCATAGCACAAAAGCATAAAACATAAATAAACAGCTGCCACCTCCTATTCATAATCGTTAAAGCATACAAAATCATATTCCCCATAGAGGCACCCTTGTGGCCTATGGTATTCTTCATCCTCTCGCACAGGAATAATGAGTGCATCGTCAAAAACCTTTACAACAGTTGATGGCTACGCCACTTCTAATTGTGGTTGACTGGTGGTCGGACTGAAATGATGCCATGGGTCTCCCATAGTTCTCTTAGTCATGATCATTTATTTTATAATCTTGGTACACCAGTCGTAGTTCAAAGGAAAGTAGGTTATAAGGAGGCTTATACACATTTCATTTGTGGACCGGACATGTCTAGGAATTATCAATGTGCTCGTGCATCAATCATTTAGGATCATGTTTGTAATTATGTTTCATTTTTTATCCCATTCACCATGGTTGATCAAAACAACCAGAAGATGTGATGAATCAACATAAAGTTCATAAGGAAGAACATCCATAATGTAGGACTCTAATGGAGCTTGACTCATTATGGTTCTACAGATTTCTGTCTTGACTTTTGATGTGCTAGTAGGAAATCTACGTAGATCTCGCTCGATACACGAAAGAACGTTTTCAATCTGCAATGCACAATACCAAAGTATGTACTTGATTAGATAAACCAGAGTATCTGACACCACTAGGTTAATGGTTACAATATAATAGATTTATAGGTTTATGGTTTAGAGATTGTTTTGAGCTTCAACTATATTTTCTGCAATTTTATTTACCAATGCATAATATTTTTGTCTTTAGTTCTACTTGGGATGAGCATAGGTACTTGATACACTAAGGAAACATCGACTGCTAGAAACACAATGAAGTTTGAGTTTTGAATATCTAAACAATGTTTGGTGCACTTGAGGCATGTGACAAGAAGGAAAAGTAACATGAAAGGAATGCCTGTAAAGGTTAGGAATTCCAATCATGCTTTTCTTCCCAAGATTATGATCCCTAGAAGACTAATTCTTAGTTAGTTGCCACAAAGATTTATTGCTACGATGTGTACTACATATACAGAATTCGGAAAAATAAATAAAAAATTCATAAAATAAAAATTGGGGTTTATTTTTAACCATTGCATTTGAATTTGGAGCAACTTATGGATCACAAGAAGACGATGTGAGGAAGAAAAGGAACCAAAACAACTCAATGCTATTAGTATTTACCTATATTGTATAAACTACAATGTTGTAAGTCAGGCAGTCAATCCACAACTTGTTTTCCCTATGAAATATTTGCTAGGCACAGTGAAAGCTGAGAGTTAGCTGTCTTATTCCTCACATTATTCTTAAAAATCATGCGCATGCTTTCAGGGTGAGAGCTTTGAGGACTTACATTGGTCAAATGTTACTGGATATATATATGATTCTCTCCTTTATGTCCATGTCATATTCAAAAATTTTGAGCATCAGAAGCATAAGGGTAAAGGGTTAATAAATAGAAGTTTAACTTTCATTTGATACATAAGATTTGTTCTTTTAACCAACTGTCAACCAACTCAGAACTAAAAAATGATGTTATTTATTCAAAAAGAGACAGTGGTCTAATAATTACACTCTACTCTCAGTTTATTTGAAAGATCGACGATCGATTATCTTTGAGGTGTTGCATAGTGCCCAATGTCACAAATACATTTATCACACTCCCTTTTTGAATCGATTCAATAGTTCACTAGGGTTTATGGGAAACATATTTGAATTTCAATGGATTCCATTACCCGATATTTTAAAACGGGATGGTAAAATTCTTTGGTAGTGCATGCCCATTACATTGTTTTGAGCCTGTACCAATGATGAACGTCAATTGAAAAAGAGGATTGCAAAGTCATTGAAGCTTTATATCCAACCATACGTGGGCATTTTCTGGAACCAATGGAATAGGTTTTGGATGAGGGCATTGGATGAGTGCATTGTCCATTTCAATCTGTATATAGTAGATTCTAGCTCACAATCAATTGTAAACTTCAAGTGAGAGAGACGGTCCACATTACAGACTGAGAACATATGGGGATAGTGTGCCAAAAATGAAGAAGAAAACAATCAACTCGTCACATCTAAAAGATACCATATCACCAAATTAAAAAACCCTTATGATGCAACTGAAACAAAAGGATGCAATGGGGAAAACCATTACCGAAATGGTTTTTGAGAAATCCCTATCTTCAACTTGTTTTATGGTTGGTTCCACCATCCACTGAGCTACCACTTCCACTGTCCACTAAGCTAACTATTCTTTTAAACTCTATCTATGGCTGCTTCCACAGTCCAATGAGCTACCCCTTCCACTGTCCACACTTGTACCTACACCCAAACCAATTCTGAAGGGGATTATTGAACCCCTATCATAATGAGGGGAAAATCCCACTATGGCTAAAATATATTCGAGTATAACCTCAGTTAACTCACCTTCGTGGCAGGACAAGACAATCAACATCGTTCAAGGTATAGTCAGGCCCCACACATATCGAAATTACAAGCGGAAAGAGCTACTTTAACCTACCATTAGGAGCTTAAAATCATGGATTACAATCTACCCAACCTAGGAAACCATTAGGTCATCTCTATCCTCAAACATGAATTCTTGTTGGTTGGAGAAGCTATTAACCCATTCCACTAAGCACGCAATTTTGGACTAGTTCGACTGGTTTGATTTTTTACTAGTTCAATTTTTTATTTCATTTCAATTTCATTTGGTTCAATATTAGGCTTGGTTCAAGCTCATGCAAAGAGAATACTTTTTAAATTAAACCAATAAATATATTTCAATATGAAATCCACCCATGATAACTAAAAAACATGTATAATTTATGTTAGGGCCATGGAGTTAGGCGTTAATGTTGAGGTGAGACTTGTTAGCACCATGTATTGGCCTTAATGTTGAGGTGAGACTTGTTAGGACATTTTTTTGGTCTTAATGCTGAGGTGAGACTTGTTAGGACATTTTTTTGGTCTTAATGTTGAGGTGAGACTTGTGGATTTTCATGTGTCTTCCAACTTATCAAATCCATGTTACCTAAACATTAAGGCTTGTAACCTTGTCTCAATTGCTTATGAAGAGTCATCCTAGTGAACAAACATAGGTTGACCGATAGATGGCCATATAAGTGGGATTTTGAGGGTACACAACATAGATAGTGGTCACCCCCTTGGATTTCACCACCTTAGGCATGTCCTTATAATTGCTCATTTCAACCTTAATGGATTGCATTACCTAGTGGATTTTTTCACTATTGTTTGAGACTTTTGGAATTTGGCGCTTTCAAAGCATATATTTATTAACTGTGCTTTCTTAGAATGTCTAAAGTGTGATTATGTCTTGCATCTTTGTTGAAGTTACGATTGTATGTACACATATCTATATTAGCAAAGGGACATGGTAAGCATTTCCATAATTGTCACATCACCAAATATAAATTTGACTTGGTTGTGATTTTAGGATGTCCATTGGCTAACATGTATATATGCTAAATTTGGGTGCATGGATGATGCACACAACCATTAGCAAACCTAATTATTAATACAAGGACTCAAACCAAAAGACATGCACTATATAGGAGATCATTATTTGTAAAGTGGGATATGGATATATGAGGTTTTTTCCACTAAGGATGGGTCTTGGACCATGGTTTGTGAATACATTGAGGAAATTATACCCTAACATAATATTCTTGAGGTAATTGACAATGATCAAGGCCATGAAACATAACATACACCCTTTAAAGTGGATATTTGGCATAAAAGTTGGATATGGGCACAATTAAGATTTTCACATTTAGTTGAAGACATTCAATTATTTTGTGCGGTGAGTTGTATATGGATTGTTTTCTTGGAGAGGTATATGAAAAATATTAAAGGACTTATAAGGTTATGGGAACAACCAAAATGAGGCATGGTTGAGGGTACATTGTATTCAAATGTTTCTTTAATATTACGTCAATATACCTAAAATAAACCCATGTAGATTCTATAATATGGGATGGTGAATGTGATCATGAAGAGATTAAACTAGAGGGAGAGTGAATGTGATGATGTTGTCGATGAGGAGGATCATGATGATGGGGATGATAATGAAGATAGTGATGATGATGACAATGATGATGATGGTGGTGGTGGTGGTAATCATGATGACAATGATGAGTTGCGCATGATGAATGTCGATGGAAATGAGGATTATGCGGGGACATGAGTCATCCTTGAGTCTTGAAACCCTGCCATACCATCAAGGCATGTGCCTAGTCTAACCATATCAAATTCCAATGCATACAGGCACAATTTGAAGAAATTTTAATGTTGGCCTTGTTCACTACTCACTATCCGGGGTTGATGAAGATGATGTTGATGACGAAGACAATGAATATGATCATGAAGATGATGATGATGATGGCGATGAAGATGATCATGAACATCATGATTATGATGGTTATGAAGATGACGAAGATGATCATGAACATCATGATGATGACGATGAAGATAAAAAGTGACCGTTACCGTCGGAATACCAACGAATATGCCTTAAACGTCGCAGGTCCGGTGGTTCAAGAACAAACACCGTCATACTGACATTTTGACGTGGAAATGCCAACGGTTTAATTATAACCATTGGTAAACCGATGAAAAAAAATTAGATTTTTAACAAGTATTTTTTATCTTCTTTCCGTACCGTCAGATTTTTTCGTTGAAATTTGAGCCAAAATGTTATAGTGACTCACACACAACTGGTCACAATATTGGAAGAGATTTCAAATATCAAATGAAAATTTTATTTCTTTTTCTGTATGCATGTATACAAGGAATGAAATAGGATTGTAGATGCCCTTTCTAAGGAGGTCCTTTAGTTCACCAAAGGGTAGTTCAAGATAGAAGAGCACAATAATGAACATATCTTCCTGTTCTATCATAGGCCTTTTATCTAACAAACCGAGGTTATGGTACCAATGAACAGAACATGATTATCTTATAGATATTGAATCAAAGATATTGACATAACAACAAGATTTATCGGCTTTATATTCTGCTAAGATATATGAATACAAGAACTATCTCATACAAGATATATAATGTGATAGTTATCAGATGGTCTACTTTGTGGAAAATATTCTGCTTAGTTTTTGGTCTACAAATCGGTCACTGGTTAGCTTGTGATGTTTCTTGATATCAGTTTTTATGATATTCAGATGTAAAATCTAAGAATGAATCTTAGATTTTCTTGAACTTTTGTATTCTAAATATATTCCTTGGGCATATATCTGAACAATGTAATTTTGTACTCTGAAAGAGAAATAAAATTACGATTTTTTTTCGTGGAAAAAAATCATCAATTATAGATACTTATAATAAAATGCCACCACTATAACATAAATGTCAAAATAAAACATGTGCATATCACTATTCATTGCCATCAACTTGATTATATTCCTATCTTGGCATGATAACATTGTTGTTCTCAAAAGGATGTTTTGATCTCAAATTGTGTCTTAACACGAACCACCAAACCCTATCCAACACATCTGGGTAAAACTACACTTGGTTGCATTGTTTTGGGTAAACATAATGCTCCTTCTCTTCATCCTACATATTTTTAGAGTTGATACATATTATCCCACTGTAGCTGGGTTTTTCACACTAGCTCGTGCTAAAGAGCACCTACTAAGGATTCAGGAACCCTCAGTAGCAGTTCAAAATAATGAATAAAAACTAGATATTAAAAGAGTGACATGTGCAAGTGATAACATAAAAATAAATCTAACTACTACAGAAAAATAAAGAATCAAGAGGAACCCATGACTAGAATTGATATTTTTTGTATTAATGGGAAAACAAAGGTTTGTAATGATGTTTACCTCAAATGGTGAGGTGGTTGGAGTCCTTACAGTTGTACGAAGAGTAGCGCACCAGATATCCAGAGTTCCTAGCTCTTCTCCAAATTACAAAGAGGTGGCTAAGACTCAACTAAATGGGGAACAAAAGCTCAAGGTGATAGGCTCAAGTTCAACATGAATTTCAGAAGCATAAGGTTATGAAGAGTGATTATGGATGTGAAATGGGGGGCCTCCATCACCTTTTTATAGCATTTTGGGTGGTGGAGTGTTGGACCATGGTTTTAGGAAACTTGTAGTATTGGGCTATGGTATCAGAGTTTTCCCTCTTTTTGAATTTATTTTTGACTTTTTTCCCCTTTTTCTTATATTTTTGGGATTTTGGACCCTTTTTTGTGGGTTTTGACCTTTTTTGAAGGAATTTTATTAATTAAGGATGGAAATAATGATTTTTTTCCCTTTTGGTTACCATTTGAGGGTTTTTTAGGTTTTTGGAGGCCAACAATGTAGGAAAAGTGGACAAATGGGTTATTGTAACGACCCTTTTTAATTTTTTTATGAAAATGCCCAATTTTCCAATTTTTCCCCAATTTCGACCTTTGACTAGTTTTGCTGTTTTGGCCTCCAAATTAACCCAAATGCTCCCAAATATTCTGTAAGGGTATATGAATGATATTTAGAATTGAATATTAGGTTCATGGATGATTTATAATCCTCAAAATACTTCTGCAAATTTGATTTATATTCTGGTCAATGTATGGTATTTTAACTAGCAATTTATGCATCAAATCCCCTTTGGGTAAACACTGAAAATGGCCTCCCAAATGCTTCCAAACTCCCTCAAATTTATGAACAGAGGTAGGGGATGTATTAAGGATTTTATTAAGGTCTCATGTGCATCATTAATTGTTTATTATCGATGTTCCAATCCTCTCCCATTCAGCTGCAAAAATCACCAATTCGACCCTTGGGGAAATGGCACTATTTCTTCTCCCAATGCAATTAAACTGAGTAAAAATAATTCAAATGCTCAAGTACAGTACATGACACTTGTAAAATACATCCATGGAAGTCTATTAATCATAAATGTATCAGAGAATCATCCATTCATTCGAAATCATCAGCATTATCATGCTATACATCAATGTAATGGGGAAATGGACATTGTTTGCTCATTAGTCAACATTTTTGCATACAATCAGTGGGTATTTCGACCTGAGACTTTCTGAATATGAAAAACAGAGGATATGAAGCTATTACAACCAGAAATATATTATATGAAGCTCTCCCAATGAGTACAAGTTCTCACCCAAAGCGCAATCCCTCAAGGAGCATGAATATGCCTTCAAAACTAGAAATGGTGGAGAGAAAGTGCTGCACTAAACCAAATCATGAACCTTCTTGTAGCTTCTACCTGCAAATACAAACTCCATTAAAGCACCATGAAAGACCTGAGTGGCCTCTCCAAACACCATCTTGGATGGGAATCTTTCACCCTCGAAATTGGCTAAGGCAAGAAACTAGTCATTAGAGGAAATTTGAGGTCTAAAATGAGCCTTATATGAAAACGAGTCAACCATAATTTCTTGATGAGTTGGAATTCAAGAACCAATAGAATTTCAATAAAATGAGTCAACCATAATGGTTGACTTCAGATATTTGCCATAAAAAACTATTTTGTTTGTTCATGTTTTAAACATATCTCCCTATGTTTTTACTCAAATTTCGAGCGGGAGCACTCATTGAATGCGGAATTAAATTAAGCATCCAACGAGTACCCACACTGCATACTTTTTACGGACCCCGCTACCCCAAAAACTAGAAATACCTGAAAAAACGTGATGATGAGGAGCAATAAAAGTAGTTTTTTTCTTTTTCCCTCCAAACTTAATAAATATTATTTTATTATTTTCCTTAGGAGGCCCATTTTTTAGACCTCAAATTTCCTCTAATGCATCCACTAGCTCTCTCTTCAAAAATGCATTTTTTCTCAAATCATCAAAAACCATTCTCATACTTGATTTCTACATTTTACAACCAACATTAGCCTTCTAAGGGTCGAAATCCTCTCATTAGCTTCTAGAGATTTTCACTTAGGAAATATTCCACATTTGCCACTTGTCTCCTAGTTTCCAACCTTCCATATTCTCCCAAATTCGAGTAGGAGTCTCTTTGGCTTCCCCCAACTCCATGAGTACCTTCCTTGAGCCTATTTTTGGGGCTGACATGTCATAATGGTTAGATGTCAGAAGTCAGATTTGAATTTTGTCATAGATGTCATAGATGCTTCATCATTGTTGTCATAAGACTAGGGAATCTAGCCCAAGTGTCCACTAGCCTCCAATTTGACTCTTCCTCTTCCATGGAGGTTACCAATCCATCCCAATTCGACCTAAGATGCTCAATGCCATGTGCATGACTTACCAACTCACCCAAGAGTGTTCACCTTCTCATGAATTCGAATTGGCAAGAGAGAGATGCCATGTGTCCTTGGAAAATCAAGCTAGTGTGGGTCCCACATTCTCCATGTGTCTTCAAAACCATTTTCCACCTATATTTTCTCTTGGATTTATTTATTCAAGCTATTTATTAAATAATTGAACCCTTCTAATGTCTAAACATCATTTATTAGCTTCCTTATTACAATTCCACATGTGCCCATCCAACCTAGGAAGCTAGTAGGATTGATGGGATTGTCTTACTATGCAATTATTTGAATGGGGACATTACAGTCCTCCCCACCCAAGAGTGCTTGTCCTCAAGCAATTTCAAATTTGGATGCTGCAAAATCTTCTCCTCTTCCCATGTGGAATCTTCATTTGGTAAGCCCTTCCATTGCACTAAATATTCTTTGATAATTCTACTCCTCAACCTCCTTTCCCGTATCTTCAAAATATTTTTCGGAACAAGTGTGAGCTGACCTTCATCATCCAAAGGAGGAAGTATTTCTGAAGTGATGATTTGCTGACCAAGTGCTTTCTTGAGACAATAAACATGAAATACATTGTGGATTTTAATCCCTTCCGGAAGTTCTAGTTCATATGCTACTTCTCCAACCTTCCGCACTACCTTGTATGGCCCATAGTACCTTGGTTTTAATTTTTTCGCTCCATTATTTTTGAGAGATGTTTGTTTATATGGATGCAACCTTAAATATACTAAATCATTGACTTGAAAGGTTCTTTATTCTCTATGTCTATCAGCATATTGTTTTTGCTGATTTTGAGCAACCTGCAAATTGTCTTTCAAGAGCTTTAAAATTTCTTGGCTCTCTTCCACCCAATATTTAGCCTTTGGGGATCTACTATCACCAAATATAATTTCAGAAAATGTAAGTGCATCATAACCATATAATGCTTTGAAAGGAGACATCCCTATTGACATATGATAAGTGGTGTTGTAGCAAAACTCACCCAAGTGTAGCCATTTTGCCCATGCTTTTTGCTGCTCTCCCACATAGTTTCTTAGGTATCCTTCTAACCATTGATTTACCCTCTTTGTTTGTCCATCTGTTTTTGGATGATAGCTAGTACTTGGAGTCAATTAAGTGCCTACCAGTCTAAAAAGTTCTTTCCAAAAAGCACCCATGAATCTACTATCTCTATCACTGACAATGCTCTTGGGGTGCCCATGCAATCTGAAGATTTCTTTGAAAGAAATATCAGCCACTTGTGCAGCACTAAAAGATAATGTAACAACAAAGAAATGAGAAAATTTTGTCAACCTATCCACTACCACATAGATGCAATCCTTACCCAAAGATTTAGGTAAACCGGTGATGAAATCCATGGAGATACTGTCCCATTTTTGCTCCGGAATGGGCAAGGGTTGTAATAGGCCAGCTAGACATGTATGTTCTGATTTGTTTTATTGACATATTTTACATTTATTCACATATTTCTGAACATCTTCCTTCATCCCCTTCCAAAAAAATCTTTGCCTCAACTGTCTATAATTTTTGAAGATCCCCGGATGGCCCGCTAGTGGGGAATCATGTGCTTCTTGCAAAATTCGGTACTTGAGCTTGGAGTTCTGAACTAAACAAATTCTGCCCTTATAATATATCAACCCATTCAAAATCCTGTAGTTATCATCCCCTTTGATTCCATCCAACACATCACAAGCAAATTTGTCTTTAGCATATTCAACTAGTAGCATGTTTTTCCAATCCTTGGCAATGTCCATGAGAGAAAAAGAAGGTCTTCTTGACAAAGCACCTGCTACTATATTATTCTTTCCTTTGACACATTCAATATCAAAATCATAAGCTTGAATATTGCTTACCCACTTTTGTTGCCTTTCATTTAGATCTTTTTGGGTGAGGAAGTGTCTTAGACTATTGTGGTCAGTTTTCACCACAAACTTACTGCTCACCAAGTATTGTCTGAATTTGGACAATGCATGCATAATGGCCAGCATTTCTTTATCATAGATGGAGTAAATTTTTTCATGAGGCTGCAAATTTTTGCTCTCAAAGGCTATGGGGTGTTGGCCTTTCTTTAGGACATCCCCTATTCCTCCACCTGAAGCATCACATTCCACAACAAAAGGTTTAGTAAAATCAGGAAGTGCAAGTGTGGGACAACTACTCATTACCTCTTTCATTTTTTGGAAGGACTTTTCAACCTCTTCATCCCACTTGAAAGCATCCTTCTTAGTCAAATCAGTGAGTGGAGAAGTCAACTTGGAGAACCCTTTCACAAATTTTCTATAGTAAGTGCATATGCCAATAAAGCCTCTCAATTCAGTAATATTTTTTGGTGATGGCCATTCCAAGATAGCCTTGATTTTTTCCATGTGTACCTTCACTCTTTCTTTCCCAATAATGTGCCCAAGATACAATAGTTCTTTAATCCCAAATTCACATTTTGATAACTTAGCAAATAAGGACTCTTCTTGCAAAATTTTCAACACAATCTCTAATTGCTGCAAATGCTCTTCCCATGTTTGACTGTAAATGAGAATGTCATCAAAGAAAACCAAAACAAACCTTCTTAGTTGCTTGCAAAAGATCCTATTCATGCATGCTTGAAATGTGGCTGGAGCATAAGTTAACCCAAAAGGCATGACAAGAAATTCAAAGTGGCCATAATGACATCGAAAAGTAGTCTTTTGCACATCTTCATCTTTCATTCGAATTTGATGATACCCTGATCTAAGGTCAATTTTTGAGAAGTATTTGGCCCCATGTAGCTCATCCATGAGCTCATCAATCCTAGGAATAGGATACCTATTCTTGATAGTCTTTTTGTTCAAGGATCTAAAATCTATGCACATTCTCAATGTTCCATCTTTTTTCTTCACTAGCACTACTGAAGAAGCATAAGGGCTAGAGCTTGGTCTAATGAGTCCCAACTCTAGGAGTTCTTGGATGGATTTTTCAATCTCATCTCTGAAATTTTTAGGATGTCTATAAGGTGGTATCTGAATGGGTGAAGTACCCTCCTCCAAAATAATGCTGTGCTCAACCCCCCTATCCGGTGGTCTACCATGTGGAAGGTCTCTAAAAACTTTTTCATATTTTTGAAAAAGTCTCTCTATCTCCTTTAGGTGTTCAAAAATATTTATATTTGGCTTGGGAGATGTAATATAACATTTAGAAGCCCATTCTATGTCCCCATGCCTCAATATAGATCTCATACTATTGCAAGTCACTACTTGATTTGGATAAGTGTGCCGCCCTCTCACAACTCTTTGTACTCCTTTTGAATCTTGGAATTTCATTTCGGGGATTTGATAATTTACTGTATGCTCTCCTATTGAATACAACCATTTCACTCCCAAAACCACATTAGTATTAGCAATATCAACCACATAAAAACTATCAACAAAAGTATAGTTACCTATGGTGACTTGCAGCTTTGGAACCCATGTTTTGCATTGCATTGTGTTGTGACTGGGAATGACAACTGTGAAGCCATCAAATGGTTCAATAGGTATATTTATTTTCTCCACAATATCTGCATTAATTAAGTTATGGGTGGCTCCTCCATCTACCAAAACTGAATTTCTTTGTCCTTGTACCACACCCTTGCATCGGATAGTATGATAGCGAGGTATTGCTGAAAGTACTGCCATTCTTGCTTTGTTCGGTGAAGGCTGATTTTCTTCTTGTCTTTCCTCTTCTACTGCTGTCTCATATGCCTCTTCTTGATATGAAATATTTCCATCTTCATCCATGCCCCCATCATACCCCTCATTATTAGAAAATACTTCTATGTATTGAGCCTTTCCTTTAGTACATTTGTGCCCTGTTGTCCATGGTTGGAAGCATGTGAAGCACAGTTTCTTTTTTCGAAGTTCATCCCTGTTTAGTCCTTCTTTTTTATTCCTTTAAAATGAGAGTCTTTGCCAAGGTTTCTTATCATATCCATCCCTTTTCCAAGGTTTCTTATCATATCCATCCCTTTTCCAAGGTTTCTTTTCAAATTTGTAGTTAGTCTTGGGAGGAAATTGCATTCTAGGAAGCACATTTTGGAGATCCCTAGTCAAGCTCATTGCATCTTTTAATGTAGTTGGCTTATGGGATTTGACCAAACCTTTTAAGGGTTTAGCCAAACCTTCAGTGAACAACAATACCAACCTTCCCATAGATACATCGTCCACCTTAACTGATAGTTTTTGAAATTCCAACATATATTCAGTAGGGGTCCCAGTTTGCTTCAATTGAGCTAGTTTTTTGAAAGGCAATTCTGGATATTTTTGTTCAAATCTCTTTAGTACCCTGTCAACAAATTCTCCATATGTTTTAACCTGATTATGAACCAAGGTTTTAAGCCCATGAAACCACCATTCATTGGCATCTCCTTCCAAATTCAAAATGGCCATTTTTAATGCATCCTCTTTTAACATAGGATTCGGCTGAAAATACACATCCAATTTTTCCACCCAAGTGTTAGCAGAATTTTGAGAAGAACCATCAAAAGTAGGAAGAGACATTTTTCCAATAGCACTATTTAATTCTTTGTTTTGGAATGGACTCCCAGTGTCTTTCCTCCTTTTCATTTTATGTATAGCATCAATGTAGTCATTGAATGGTAAACCTCTTTTACACTCTTCACTCAACCCACTCCAATCATTCGCTAGTTTAATACTATCCATCTAAATGTCAGGCTCTTCTTTGGGTATGAGAAATTTAGGTGTAGTATGCCTTTGTGTGCTTTGGAATTCATCAGGTCTATTATGTGGCCTTGTGCTTGAAAAAATATGCTCACTCCCTTTTACCTTTTCCCCTGAATGTGAACCACTGTTATCTCCTATCACCCCTTTGCTTCCAAGTTGGCTGATCAACAATTCCAATCCTTGCATCACTTTGTTACCCATTATTTCTATATTAGTGGATATTTTAGAGAAACATGGTTCTAAGGTTGCAATAAGTTTCTCTTGATGTCGTAATTCTTCATCCTCCTCTCTACCCATTGTTTTAGAAAAAAACTCTTTTTCTTCTACTATCTCTTCTTCAACCAAAACTTCTTCAACTACAGGTTCAAAGGGTGGTGGTTTATTTCTTTGGATTCTTGTTAATAAAATAAGGTTCCAAGACCATGCTTTGATACCACTTGTAATGACCCTTTTTTAAAAATTTATGAAAATGCCCAATTTTCCAATTTTTCCCCAATTTCGACCTTTGATTAGTTTTGCTGTTTTGGCCTCCAAATTAACCCAAATGCTCCCAAATATTCTGTAAGGGTATATGAATGATATTTATACTTGAATATTAGGTTCAGGGATGATATATAACCCTCAAAATAATTCTACAAATTTCATTTATATTTTGGTCAATGTATGGTATTTTAACTAGCAATTTATGCATCAAATCCCCCCTGGGTAAACACTGAAAATGGCCTCCCAAATGCTTCCAAAATCCCTCGAATTTATGAACAGGGGTAGGGGATGTATTAAGTATGTTATTAAGGTCTCATGTGCATCATTAATTTTTTGTTATCTCTATTCCAACCCTCTCCCATTTAACTGCAAAAATCACCAATTCGACCCTTGGGGAAATGGCACTATTTCTTCTCCCAATGCAATTAAACTAAGTAAAAATACTTCAAATGCTCAAGTACAGTACATGAAACTTGTAAAATACATCCATGGCAGTATATTAATCATAAATGTATCATATAATCATCCATTCATTCGAAATCATCAACATTATAATGCTATACATCAATGTAGTGGGGAAATGGACATTGTTTGCTCATTAATCAAAATTTTTGCATACAATCAGTGGGTATTTCGACTTGAGACTTTATGAATATGAATAAAATAGGATATGAATCTATTACAATCATAAATATATTATATTAATATCTCCCAATGAGTACAAGTGCTCACCCAAAGCGCAATCCCTCATGGAGCATGAATATGCCTTCAAAACTGGAAATGGTAGAGAGAAAGTGCTGCACTAAACCAAACCATGAACCTTCCTGTAGCTGATACCTGCAAATACAAACTCCATTAAAGCACCATGAAAGACCTGAGTGGCCTCTCCAAACACCAACTTGGATGGGAATCTTTCACCCTTGAAATTGGCTAAGGCAAGAAACTAGTCATCCACTAGCCCTCTCTTCACAAATGCAATTTTTCTCAAATCATCAAAAGCCATTCTCATACTTGATTTCTACATTTTATAACCAACATTAGAATTCTAAGGGTCGTAATCCTCTCATTATCTTCTAGATATTTCCCCTTAGGAAATATTCCACATTTGCCACTTGTCTCTTAGTTTCCAACCTTCCATCTTCTCCCAAATTCGAGTAGGAGTCTCTTTGGCTTCCCCCAACTCCATGAGCGCCTTCCTTGAGCCTATTTTTGGGGCTGACATGTCATAATGGTTATATGTCAGAAGTCAGATCTGAATTTTGTCATAGATGTCATAGATGCTTCATCATTGTTGTCATAAGACTAGGGAATCTAGCCCAAGTGTCCACTAGACTCCAATTTGACTCTTCCTCTTCCATGGAGGTTACTAATGCATACCAATTCGACCTAAGATGCTCAATTCCATGTGTATGACTTACCAAATCACCCAAGAGTGTTCAAATTCTCATGAATTCGAATTGGCAAGAGAGAGATGCCATGTGTCCTTGGAAAATAAAGCTAGTGTGGGTCCCACATTCTCCATGTGTCTTCAAAACCACTTGCCACCTATAATTTCTCTTGGATTTATTTATTCAACCTATTTATTAAATAATTGAACCCTTCTAATGTCTAAACATCATTTATTAGCTTCCTTATTACAATTCCACATGTGCCCATCCAACCTAGGAAACTAGTAGGATTGATGGGATTGTCTTACTATGCAATTATTTGAATGAGGACATTACAGTTATGTGACTAGGGAGATGAGCTAGTGAACAATTTTTGGGTGTTAACAGATTACCCCCTGATGTGTGAGGGAAGGAGCTCATCGTATGGCCGATATACATCATAGGTTCTTCCATTTTCCAGGGGTATGAGCATGTGACGGAGAAGAGCAGAAACTGGTTGGAGACCGAAACACGTGCTCCATACAAACTGTGAAGGTTACAACTAAAAATACATGACCTCAATAATGGATAAGGAATAATCTCAAATATATGGATGAGGCGGGGATACCCATGCTCGTATCAAGATATACAAATAATAATGAGGCCCAAAAGGGGACCTTGAAAATACATAGAGAACTGTTGTGTACATCATAATGGTCCAAAGGGGACACAAATCCGGGACATACTCATGGTCCAACCATGACTGATCTGAAGGACTGGTACATGGAAACAATGGCATCCAAACTGAATGCGGTACCACAACAAATGATTCTCTTCTAGATCTAAAGGTGTCCAACAACTGTATAGACTCAACGACTGAGAGTCAGAATCTCACAGGTACACTTGACTACATCTGAATTGGATACTCGAGGACGCATACAATTGGAGTGCTTCCGAATACTGTCGCCAACGCAGCCCGGATATCCACGGGAACATACAACAGAGGGGTTCCAAATTGACTCGCCAATGTGCTAGAGTCAGGGGACATCCAGGGTCTTCAACCAATAATTGAAGGGACCAATACCTTGTACGGATCTCAATGGTGTGATGATGGATTTGTAGTCGAGCACGTGAGAAATAATCATTCCAAGAGGAACTAAGGATTCCTCTCAGATGATCCGTAGGCACTCACCACTGATGGAGATGATTCCAAGGTACAGGGGCCTTTGGGTCTATCCTTTGGGAATAGATGGGATAGCGTCACAGAGTAGGAGGACTCAAACTTCCTTCGTTCAGAGTATGATAGCAAGGATGACCTAGCAGCATATGAAACCGACTTCAGGGGAATGGAATCATAGATTAAGGGACCAGGGACTGTGACTACAATGGGGGAGACTCAGGGGAAAATATGATGAGTGATATCAGGAGACTTGGAAGGTGACACATCGCATAATACTCTGAACAAAGGCGACCATGCTGGAGTTGCTTCCATAATGTGGGGATTAGATATGATCTGTCGTGGCACCAAGAGGCACCATTTGGGCCTTCTTCATGGTTTAAGGAGCTCGAAGAAGGGATAGAAGTGTGCTCAAAATGGTATTGTCGTGTGGATTTATATGAGCCCATGACAATGCATGCTCGTGTTTGCTTTCAATTTTAAGGAGTTTGAAAGAGATAAGAAGACTTTGAAATGGCGAAAAGGTACCGTCGTGTGGATTTATACGAGCCAATGATGGTGAATGCTTGTGGTTGCTTTCAATTTTAAGGAGTCTGAAAGTGATAAGAAGACTATGAAATGGGGGAAAGGTACCGTCGTGTGGATTTATACGAGCCTAGGATGGTGAATGCTTGTGGTTGATTTCAATTTTAGAGAGTTTGAAAGCAATAAAAAGACTCCAAGGGGGTTTCTTTTTCGTGTGTTACTCTCCAAGGCCCGAAAAAACATAAAAGTGTGTAATGAAGAACTCTTTTAGATGATGTGACTAGAGTATTCCTTTTTTGTAATTAGTCTACTAGGTCTGGAAAAGGGTTAAACTTATACCAGATAGACGCCCTTTCAGGTACTTTAACGAGCATGAAAGGAAGCAAGATTACTCGACAATCTTTTCATTGTTTAAGGAGTCAGAAAAGAGCTTAACGGAAACTCCCTAAGTGCCTTTTTCATAAAGGAGTTGCTCGGCCCTAAAAACGGATAAAATTATATCGAACAAATATAATAACCAAGGAAGGAGGAAGTGTTCAATCAAGGGACAAGTATGTGAACCAAGAACAAAGGTGAGGGGGGAACACTGATGGGGCCTCCTTGTGGGTTGATGAATGGTGGAAAAATAATGCAATGAATGCAGTATGGATGGAGCAGAGGGCTCATGGATAGGACGCAATGCAAAAAATGGCAAAAACCGATTGCGGCCGATATGGCACGCAAATCAAGGTGAAGAGGGTCATGGAGAAAATGCCCAATTTTTTTTCTTCAGTGAGAGAGAAATTATCTCAATCATCATCACGGGCTCAAAAATTTGAATCCGACGATGCAAACGGTGCGAAAAACGGACATCATATGACTCCGGAATGGTCAAAACAAGAATAGGGACAAAATGGCTATAAATAGCAAAGGGACCCTCTTGTCACATGTCATTTTCACTATGTAAATTGGGAGGAGTGTGGAGGGCCCCAGAAGAGGAAATTCATATTTATCTCAATCCAACTAGTGGAATCCAGTTCTGTGACTTGCAGGTAAGTCTTGCAGTGATTTTTGATGTTTTTGATGCATTTTGAGGGGGATTTGGACTTCTGGGGAGGCATGCCAAGATGGGCTTGGGAATCACAGCGTTGGAGCGCAGTTTTTGAGGAAAAACGCGTGCTTCAGGGCACGACTATGGGCCCCATAGGTGCGCTCAAGGGGTACACTTTTCAAGGAGAAAAGCACGCTCTAGAGGGCACCTATGAGGCAAAAATGCATGCTTTGGAACGCACCTTTTTGCCTAAGTTTGGTTGCGGCGATCTAGAGGAGATCGAGGCATTGTTGATATGGAACTAATGGCAGTTTTTTTGTTTGGTTGACAAGATGCCGAGAGTGAATTAGAGAGAGCAAGAGCTCGAGAACTTGTTGGAGGCTATCCAGGATGATGAGGATGTTCAAGACACATTGGCTCATTGTGGACTGCTTAAGTTCGCAAATGTACCCCTGATGCGCACGACAAAGTTGTTGTTGAACAATTTGGTAGAGTTTTGGGATGCCGATGCAGGGGAGTTTATGATACAAGGGGAGCTATTAGAGATATCGCTCACATATGTGAAATTATTGATGGGGATTCCATGATTGGGCATGATTTCGGACACCCAACCGAGGAATCCAAGTGATGTTTCCATGGAGGATTTGCTAGAGCATCATTGTTATGCCACAACATATGTGCATTACAATGCTATTTTGATATGTGACATAGAGAGCCCGAAGATGAGGGAAATAGCGGCACTGGTATTGTGTATACTGGGGTAGAAGTCACCCCACTGGGTCTCAGGGGGACAGATGGTGCTGGTGGAGCAGGTCTTGGTAGGTACTTACTTTGGATGGGGCCAGATGTATTTGACAATTGTTAGGCGTGAGCTGAACAAGGTGATCCGTATAGGAGGGGATTTATGTTTCCCCTCATTTATTTTTTCATTTTTCTTTGAGCGAGTGTCGACACTTTTTCCGCATAGAGCAGTGCGCGATAGAGGGCCCACTGAGCCGCAGATGCGACGATGGGGTGAGATGATGACTCACGGGGGTGGAGGACTGGTGGGATAGTTTTTTACCGAGGATTTTTTCACTCAGTGGATGCAAATCCTAGTGGTGATCGAGGACTACCCTTACTATAGGATGGACTACAGAGGGGATCTAGAGCTACCGCGGCCTCTTGGTCAGGCATGGGGACCAAATGGTATGTATCTACTTGGTTTACAGTATCATGTTTTTGTATCATTTCATAGCATATATGGTAGCTAGATGATGTTTATGACACTGATGATCTGCTTTTGCTGTGCAGATGTGGGACCGCAACCTCCGAGAGGATATCAGGCATAGAGGGGTTGGGTGGAGGGAATATACTCTCCCATGCGTGGGAAGCACCGACAACGGAGTGCTTCGACGACGTTGGAGACATTGCTTGTTGGTATTAGCCTCCTTCTTGATGGCGTGTTGGAGGACGAATGGAAACATTTAGACCAGGAGTTGATCGATATCTGCTATAATGCTCCATGGGAGTGGAGGACTATGTGAGGCGTATTGCGATGGTGACAGAGGCAGTGAGAGCCATGGCATGGGGGGATCCCCCCTACTATGATGAGGAAGCAGAGACAGAGTCTGATCAAGAAGAGGAAGAAGAGGAAGAGGAGGAAGAGGAAGAGGAGGAGGAGGACGATGATGATGGTGGAGATGACTCAGATTGATTAGGCAGTTGATGGAACTACCCCCAATGCGATGATCATGGGAAATTTTTGTATTCGACTGTTATTTTATGATGAGGACGTTGTTGGGGCTCCTCGGTGTATTTATATGTATTTTGTGCTATGGGCACTATGACGTTTCTATGATGATATATATGTATGCACGTGGATGCAGTTTATGATGATGATGGTTTTCTTTTTGTCTTTTTTTCCACAACAATGTGTAAAGCGGGTATTTGGCACTCAATTGGGAGGACTAACTCTACGCCATGAAAGGGCCAACAATGATGACTGGATGGAGAGGGGAAGGAGGTGTCTTAGATTTGGGGGAAAAAAGTTGGCAATTCCGGCAATATTTGACTGCTGTAATGCAATCAGTGAAAAGTGTGGGCCAGAAATACCCAGTGCGGATGACCTTTTGGGCAGTAGCCATTCTGGAGAAGTGGCCACCACAAGCTCCACTGTGAAAATAATTTAAAACTTGTTTGGCCTCATCATGGGTGAGGCATCGACGTAAGATGGTTTCGACGCCGCGTCGATAAAGGACATCGCTGAGGAGGAGATATTGGGAAGCATGATGGCGTATGCGACTCTGATCATTGCGGCCGAGGTTAGGGAAAACATTCTGTGTTCGTAAATATACTAGGATGTCACCATACCATGGGTCATTCGACAAAATTGTGAACAAGTGGTCATCGGGCAAGTTAGTGATGATAGGTGGTGACGCGGACGAAGAGGGTAAGTAAGTCATGAGGTGTTCCAAGGAAAGGGATTTTGTACTCTTGGGTGTTGCAAATGTGAAGTCATACTGTTGCAAGATAATAAACCATTTAGCCACACTACCTTGAAGGAGGCGACGACTCAAGAGATAGACCATGGGGTTAGAGTCTGCCACAACTGTAGTTCGACTCATAAGAATGTAGTGTCGCAGCTTTTGAACAGAGACGACGACGACGAGAGCCAAATTCTCCTCATGGGGGTAACATAACGGTGGTCCAAATAATGTCTGAATCACATAATAAATTACCCGTTCATGTCGTGCACTATCTTCTTGGACTAACACACCGAAAACAACATGTTTGGATGCCGAGACATAAAGGATAAAATCCTTCGTGAAATCAAGAGGTGAAATCAAAGGTGCGGAATTCAATGATTGTTTGAGCGCTTCAAAAGCGGCTTGTGCTTGTTCATCCCAAATGAAAGGGACGTGGGTCCAAAGAAAGCGAGGGAAACCATGAACTTTCATAGCATAGTCCAGAACGAAGCGACGGAGAAAGTTGGCTTTCCCTTGAAGGCTCTGTAATTGGCGTAATGTACGTGGTGATGGGAGGTCCAGGATGGCTTGAACCTTCAAAGGATCAACGGTGATCACATTTTGGGAAACAATGAATCCCAATAGCCGGCCTGCACGAACGCAAAAGACACACTTGAGGGGGTTCAAGCAGATATTGTATTTGTGACAATGCAAAAATACGTGTTGGAGATCGTCCAGGTGGTTGGACCGCTTCTTAGACCACGCAGTGAGGTCGTCCAAGTACACAAGGATAATATGAACCAAGTCATGGAAGCAATAGGTCATGGCCCACTGAAATGTGGAACTAACATTTTTAAGACCAAAAGGCATAACTCGATAGGAAAAGGTGCCCCATGGGGTGGTGAAAGCAATCTTATACGGATCTTCTTTGCGGATTTGGATCTGATTATAGCTAGAGAAACCGTCCATGAAGGATAGAATCTCGTGACCCGCACAAGCATCAATGAGCTGATCGATGAAAGGCGCAGGAAAGTTGTCTTTGGGACAAGCCAAATTCATATTCGAAAATCGATATAGACGCGAATGGTGCCTTGTTTCTTGTTGACCGACACAAGATTGAACACTCTGGTGGTGTAATCAATGGGATAAATGAATCCGGCTTGGCGTAATTTTTCAATCTCGGCTTTCACGGCTGGTAGCTTGGTGGGGTGAATGGGTCACTATTTTGGCGGACGAGTGGGACGTCATTCCAAGTATCGATACGGTGCTCAATGATTTTGGGGTCAAGACCGGGCATCTCAGTATATGACCAAGCGAAAACATCACAGAACTCTTGGAAGAGTTTCTTATAGGAATTAATTTCGTCTTCAGTACAAGAAGCGTCTAATGTAATGATCTTAGGCATACCGAGTGGGATGGAAATATCGACCTGAATGGTATAAGGAGAAATGTTAGCCATGTTACCTTCCTCAAAGGAATCAGGAGCTGGGATGGGGTTCTTAAACCAGTCCACTTTGTTATGGATGAAGTATTTCGTTTCAACGGAAATTTGGTTGGTCGTACTCGTGGTAGAATCCTCCGAAATGAAATAGGAACGATGATGCATATCATTCCAAGGGAAGTCAGGGGCCGTTAATGTCTTGAGGATTTCTTCATCGCTACGAAAAAAGTGTGTGGATAAGTCAAGAGAGGTAAAGCTAGTGGTTGTGGGAAAGGTTGGTCTATCGCTTGTGGAAATCATATAGATTGTATTAATCTCTCCCGAGGAGGAGGATTCGGGTGGGTGAATCTTCCCGATGGTAGTAATGGAGGACTCTAAAGAGGACTGATTCAGTTCGTGGAGAACTGGTTGATACTCAGGTAGGTCGGGGAAATCATGGTAATAATGGCCATAGACTCTGCATATGGCACAAGAGTGGTTGGTGCATAGTGATTTGTTACATGGTTTAGGGGTGGTGTCCAACTCGAAAACTGGAATATTGGGGTCATCGTCCAATGTTTTCATATGCTCTTGAAGGTTTGGAAATTGTGGACAATTATGGTTGGCATGGCCCAAATCATCGCATAAATAGCACTTAGGGGGTGCACGAACTGAGGGGGGAGGTTTCACAGGTTTCGTCGCCTGCGGGGCAGTATAAGTTTGTGGGCCTCTGCCCCAAGTGTTCTTAGGTGGTGAAGGGGCAGGGTTAAGTGTAATTGCGATCGCCACACCAGGAGGTGGGTGGGTAGGAGTAGTAATTGGTTGGACCAGTTGAAGGATGACTTGTGGTGTCGGAGTGGGGTTAGGAGCAGGAATATACCATACAGGAAGTCCTAATGTCAACCCCAGAAGATTCAGTGTGGCCATTACATGCATGCTTACTACTCCAGATGGTGGGAAAAAGAACGAGATTGTATGGATCGGTGTGGCTCCAACGTGGCTGGGCACCGATGGCGGTTGAGGCAATAATGGTGGTTGTGGGTTAGGTACCGACTGATTTGAGTAAATAGTGCACAAGTCAGAAATATCAATGGTCGACGAAGGAGGTGGTAATGAACGAAAAGTGGAGACCATTGGAGTCTCTGAATAAAGTCCAGGGCCAACGGTGGAAACCAAAGAGGTGGGTGCACCAAAAATGGGTTGTTCAACTGTGGGGAGAACATTCTCAGGTGTAGCGGGCGCATTCAGGTCGTAGTATGTGAATTGGTCGACTTTAACAACCCATCCCTCATGGGGGAACATCATGATGCAGAAAACTGATGAAGCAACGACCTTCAGGGCATACATGTAACTTTGTCCTAGAAGTAGGTTGTAGTCGAGTTGTGCATTGACGACTTCTATGTCAATTAGGACGGTTTTGCCAGCTAATTGGACTAGAACATTGGCCAGGAGGCCTTGTGGTTGAGATGAACGACCATCGTAAGCTTGTAAAGCAGTCATGGATGGTTGTAGGGTAGGGGATCTGAGCTTCTGCCACACGAATGTAGACATAACACATGTAGAGGCACCTTCATCGATGATGCATCGATGGATAACAAGATTCCATACATAAATAGATCCTTGAAATGCTAATGTGGAAGGCATGCGTGGTTCAGATTGGTCTAAATTTAATGCCATCATCCGTGAGTCGGAAGGGTCTATTGCACCTATGGCGGATAATAGTGTTTTGCATTACACTGGGAAGTTCTTCAAAACTTCTAGGGCTGACATAGCAGCGGGGGATTGGGCTAAGTCATCCATGATATTATAATTGGAGGTTGCACAAGCGTTGGGATTGTTATTAGTGTGACACAGAGGAAAACGAGGAGCTTTGGGGGCTCCGTCGAATGGTGCTGGCGGTATGCATAACGACTGATCTGTGGGAAGAGTGTTAGAAACCTTGTCCGCAGGGATGGTTTCTGTAGTGGAACCATATTGGTTATGGCGTGTTTGAAGGTTGATATCAGTGGAAGACATCATTAAAAGGTGGTGTGTACCTGAGTAAATGGGTTGACTATCAAGAGTAGTGTAAGTAACTTGCTGTTGTTGTGCTGGGGCACCCTGAGGTGGAGCCAAAGGTTGGGTGGCTACTACCCCTTGTGTGGGTAGGGGGTTTTCCAATACCATGGGATATGCATTGGGTTGTAAGAGGTTGGGTGGTGCTGGCGGAGCATCATGTCCTTGACGTTGGGTATGATCATTCCACAGTTGGCGAGCTTGATCTAAGTGGGCACAATTGTGCGTATAATGGCCATAGATTCCACAAATAGAACATGGGTGTTTTGTGCGTAAGTTGGGGTTTTTTCCTTGCGGAGGTGATCGATCAGGATTTTGGTTAGCTGGGGCGGCACCATTATTATTGGGAGGGTTCGGTGGTGGACCGCCTCTACCAGGAGGTTGGTTGTTGTTGCTGTTACGACCTCATCCCCTATTTTGTTGTCCTTGTTGGTTTCTTTTGGCGGGTTGGTTCTGCTGTTGGTTTTGTTGAGCATAGAATTTCCGTTGGGGAACAGGGGAGTTTTGTGGTTGAGCTGGTGCTGGGGCAGGCTATGATGGATATAATGCGGGAGGGGATTGAGGTTGTGCAGGTGCAGGTGCTGCTGGTTGATTGTAGTAGGAAGGTGGTGCGGAAGGGGGAGCGTACGCCGACGGGGTATGTCCGTAACAATGTGTTGGACAAGAAGGTCCATGTATATGGGGGGATTGGGTCGGGGGAGCATACGAAGATGTTGCTCCTGAATGGGTTGTGGCATGCGAAAGGTCAGGGCCACTCATGGAGGAGTTGGGCGTAGGATTATAAGCCGGGGGGCTAGCCGAAGGAATATAAGTATAAGGTTGACTACGAGATGCAATGTGTCCAATAATGCCTTCTGCAGTGTGGGATGCCCCCGACGCATCTTTCCGGGAGGAATCGTTGCGGGGAGCATCAAGTAAAATGGAGTAGAGGTAGCCCGACTGTGCATAAATGAGGTCAAATTGTTGGGCTTTAAGAATGGCTTCTTCTTCGGTTTGGGGCTGTTCGGATGCCACATCCTTGGCGATAATTGGTATGAGGGATTTCAAGAACCAATCTAAAAAGATGCGGTCGTATAAATTGATCTTGGACAAACTATGACGTCTATGCCAATCATGAATATGGTCAGTGATATGGTATCCATGTTCTATCTGCAGGACAATAGAATCTCAACACCAACATTGTAACGGACTGGTAACTGAAAGAACTACAGGAAATTCAAAGCAAGGGATGTCAATGTGGAATGGGTCCCATGTGGCTATTCAATATACCACTTAGCTACAGAGCCAGTAAGGGTCCATTTTAAAAGGCAAAGGAAGATCGAGTCATCCACTATGGAGTTGGAGGAACTTCATAAGTGGAACGACATGATATGGTTTTGTGGGTCCTCACCACCCTTTCCTTCAAAATTTGGGATGTCCGATGGGAGTTTGGTAGGCATGGGAGGCCACGCGGAGTCATGTCGAATCAGATCGTTGGTCAATTGGGATAGATTAGGGAGGTTGATACTAGCCATGGATGGAAAACTAGTAGAAGGATGTGACATAGTGGTAGTGACCTACGTGCTAGCCATGGCGGTGGTCGTGGGGCCACCTCCACCAAGAGGCAGGGCAACGGTGTGAGTTGTAGCAGGGATCGAGTAGGAAGGGCCTGTGCCCCCAAGTGTACTATTGGTGACCAAAGGGATGGTAGTCAGAATAGAGCCGATACTGATAGGTATGGAAGTAGTGACTGGAATTCCAGGTGTAGATCCAGTGGATGGTATAGTAGGGATGTATGCTGAAATGGTAGCTGGGATAATGGTGGAATCACTGCCAATGATCCTGCTGGTAAAGGGGTTGGGATTCACGCCTGTTAGGATATTTAGACACTTAGGAGTTAGTTAAGATCAACTTGTGTAATATATCCGTTAGGGATAGTGTGTTTCTTTAGTATGCATTAGTATGCATTTGTAAATACTTAATCCGACGGTCACGATATGTTTCCGACATAGAGTGATCCGACGCCTCAACTTCTCTTAGATCAAACCTAACCTTGATCCGTGGCTTAACATCCGATTGGTCCATGATATCTATTTAAAGAGCATGGAGGGTCATTGTTTAGTTGATCGATTATGAGAAGCTCATTTGTAATTTTCTTTCTTTGCATAATAAATTGTCCCGTAGAAGCTATTTGGCCGGGGCCGTGGAGTGTTTCCCTCAAGAGGGTTTAAACCACATCAAAAAATCGGTGTGTTGATATGTGATCTATTTGTGTGAAGTGGTTTCTCTTGGTATTTGGTCCTTTGGTAGTACCCTGTGTACCCAAACATGGTATCAGAGCTTTTATGAAGTGCCGCTTTCGGTTGTGATCTAGATCTTGAACTGTTGTTGTCGAAACTCGAAAGGGTTTCTAGTTCTGGTATTTATGTGCATTTCTGGGCTGTGAGAGGTGTTCCATTGCATCCGGAGCGTTGTTTCCATTGGGAAATAATTTTTGTTTGATCGAAAACGGTTCCCGGTTGCTCCAGAAATGCGTATTTCATCAGATCTGAAGGTATAATGTTACAGTGACGCATTTTTTTTATTTCATTTTTTGAAAAGAAAAAATCTCATATTTCATATTTTTTTACTGTTATATTTTTTTGGTTTAGATTGTTGCGTTCTCGTCTGCGTATGCTCTTTGCCGTGCACCTTGAGCGATTTCAGCAAATCAGAAACAGAAAGGGAAAGGGTTTTTCTCGGTTGCGTATGCTCTTTGCCGTGCACCTTGCACGATCTCGGCAAATCAGAAACAGAGAGAAAATGCAGACTGTCCGGGAAAGCTAACAAGATCTAACTCCACAAGTGTGGAAAAGTTTTTTTGTTTTGATTTGTGGTCTGTTTTGCAGGAAAAAGGGCAAGCACGCAAACCGAGCAAGAAGAGTTAAAAAGAAAAAAGAAAAAAAAGAAAAAAAAAGAAGAAGCCCCCTTCCTCATTCCCATATTTTACATACCTTTTAATCTAGCTCACTTGGTTCAAAGTTGCTTTATTCCTTAATAGGTCTTGAGTTCAAGTCTTAGGAAGTTACTTTTAAAAGAAAAAGTGCATGCAATTTCTAATTTCAAGTTACTTTATTGTAAAAGTGCATCTCACTTAAATAATAAAAAATAAGAATACAAGTGAGTCACTTAAGTTTTTTTTGTTGCACTATTTAAAAGTAATATCATTGTAAAAGTGAAATCACTTATTTTACAAAAGTGGTTCACTTAAAGCAACTTTCTTGTAAAGTGATTGTCAAAAGGTTCATCTTGGGAAGAGGGGGGTTCTTTTTTTGCTGGACATTCTCTAGCTGCCACGTCATTATTGGGGACATCTTCAACAGTTTCTTTGTTCAAGCATAACTTCATCACACAGAGTCAGTTTTCAGTGCCGTTTTTTTTGAAACCGCCTATTTTTTCGAGATCTTCACATCCAGACTATTGGTTTCTGCTTTTACAGCCATTAATTTATAAATATGGCCGCCTCTTGTGATATTCTACTTAACAGTTCCAACTATTTCTCATGGAAATCTCGTATGGAGGATGTTCTACGAAGTAGGGGACTTTTCAAAATTACCACAGGGAAAGAAAAAGAACCCACTGATGATGATAAGAAAATAAAATGGGCAAATAGATGTGATGAAGCTCGTGGATTGATTGGGATGCCAATCTCTACTGATTTGCGATTCCACATATCTGGAATTGATGAACCTAATGCTGCTTGGGACAAGTTGGAATCTGTGTTTGGTAAACACAATGAAAATCGAGGTCACCAACTCGAAAATGAGTTGATTTCTTTAAATCCAAGTGACTTTTCATGCATTCAAGATTATTTATCTAAGTACAAAACTCTTAAACTCTTATGCGCAGAATGTAAGATTGAGAGGGAAGACAAACAATGCATTTATCATATTCTTTCCAAAATTGGACCTGCATATTCTATTTTTGTATCTACATTTTACTCCATGAAAGCATCCTTGAATGCAGCTAGCTATCAAGAGCCTAGTCTTGAATCCTTTTGTGATTCCTTGATTAGAGAACAAGATAAACTCATTCACCTTGGAATAATCAACAATGCAGATACATCTGGGAAAGCCTTATTGTCCCAACAGAAAGAAAAGTCCAAGCCTCCCAAGAAACAAAATTTTCGCAATAATAAGTCAAACAAAGGTCCCAAACCCTCTCAGTCAGCTCCTTCTTTAAAAAATGACAAAGGATCCAATCCAAAAGGCAAGAAGACTGAGCGTCATTGCAACTATTGCGGGAAAGATAATCATGATGAATCTAAGTGTTTCAAGAAGATGGCAGCCTTGGAAGCAGCAATGAAGAAGCACCACATCAGCCTAGATTCACCTTCAGAATCTGCCTCTCATGGACATGCACTTTGTGCTTCTGGTTATTCTTATAATGCATCTTCTTCTTCTACTTTAAATGAATGGCTCATTGATTCTGGAGCATCTTATCATATGGCTAAGGATCAAGCCATCTTTTCTACTATGCATGAATGTAACACCAAACAAATATTTGTTGGTGATGATAGATCTCTAAGTGTTGTAGGAGCTGGAACAGTTCCAGTAGATAATGGTCATTTTAGTGATGTACTATGTGTTCCAAGAATTTCCTGCAATTTGTTATCAGTCTATTAGATCACTCATTCTGGTGAAGGTAAAACTGTGACCTTTACACCTCACCAAGTTGTAATCAAGGATTTTAAAGATCCTCAACAGGTCCTAGCTACCGGAATTGTTGATGATATTACCAGGTTGTACAAGTTTAACAACTTTGGGTCATCACCTTTCCCTTCAGTTTTTGTTGCTCATAGTGATAACTTGAGCAAACTTTGGCATGAGCGATTTGGTCACTTAAATTATCGCTCATTGCAACAACTATGTAAAGAAAATATGGTGACAGGTCTTCTGATGGTATCTTGCAGAGATGGTGTTTGCTCCGATTGTGTACTCGAAAAACATCATCGGGACTATTTTGACAAACGTGCCTCTTTGCATGCCTCGGTTCCCTTGGAGCTTGTGCATAGTGACTTGTGTGGTCCTCTTCCATCTACTTCCTTTTCTGGTTTCAAATATTTCTTAACTTTCATTTATGATTACACCAGACGCACTTGGGTTCATTTCCTAAAACTCAAGAGCGAAGTATTTAACATGTTCTTGGCCTACAAGGCCCTTGTTGAAAAACAATCTGGTCATCAAATTATTAAGTTAAGATCTGAAATGGAGGAGAATATGTTAACAAACAGTTCACTACTTTCTGCACTGAACAAGGAATCCAACAACAACACACTGTTCCATATACACCACAACAAAATGGTGTAGCTGAGCATAAGAACCGCACTTTAAAAGAAATGGATAATTGTATGATCCAATCTAAGGGACTAAGTCTTCAATTTTGGGCTGAAGCCATTAATTGTGCAAATTACATAGTTAATCGCACCCCCACTAAAGCATTACAAGGTATAACACCGGAAGAAGCATGGAGTAAAACTAAACCTGATGTAAGTCACTTCCGTGTGTTTGGTAGTGAAGCATGGGCTCACATTCTGGATGAAAAACGGAAAGCATTGCAGCCTAAAAGTGAAAAGTGCATATTTGTTGGATATTCTGAAGATGTAAAAGGTTATAGACTTCTTCAACCACATTCTCATGATGTAATCATTAGAAGAGATGTTAAATTTGATGAAAATCTCTTGGCCTGCGAGCCTAACTCGGCGATTGTGCCATCTTTGGCCTGCGAGCCTGATTCGGCGTTTGTGCCTTCTTCTTCTTCTTCCAACTTCCTTGACAGGTTTCCAAATCCAGTTTCTGATGATGACAGTGAGGATGAAAATCCACTTTCGCCTGCTCATGTTCCTCCAGTTGCACCAGCACAAGTGCTTCCTCGATGGGTCTGTTGGGTAAAATTATCACTAGTTAATTTACCTTCAATTAATTGTCAACCAGGGTACGTATACTTTGAGCTGCTACACTATATGTGCAGGCAAGGCAGTTTTAATTCTCGAGCTATCAGAAATGCTAGTCTACTTCAAACAAAGCAATGAAATGGATGAAACTATTGCTATCCTGGATGATCTATACTAAGGACTCATTGTTCTAAAACAAAAAGAAATCAATTTAATGACTATCAAACTCAGCATAGCCTACATCAATCTACAGCAATATGAAACTACAGTAATTTCCAAAACAATACTAATCTTCCAGGGAAACACTAATCTACAGCAATACTTCAAAAGAACAACCTGCTGATAAATTAAACAAACCCTTGAACTACAGCAATCCCGTAAAATACTCAACAGTCCACACTCAGCTACAGTATTGATGATTTATTATACAAATGAAAGAACTTAATAAGTTTCAGAATAAATATGATCTATTAACCTGAAAACTACACCATTAATCCTACAAGATCTAATGCTTAACTCCACACTAATACTTCTAGAATTATTGCTGAAGTAACACCTGTGACCTCTTGACTTTGAATTGTTAACACACAGCCTATTACAATGAAGCTTGGCTGGTTATCGTTATCCCAATGTACTCTGTTTTATTTTATACATACTAATGCACACAGGAAAATGCCAAAGTTATTCAGACAATACTCATTAATCAATATCAAGGCTGTGTAAGAAATATTCGCTGGTTCTGGCCTGTATATACAGACTGTGAAATTAATGTTAACTTGAGGAAGCAGTAGTATAAACCAGCATTCCTTTCCAAACTCATTCAATATCAAACAGCACAACTTCAACTCTTATTTAATCACTTATTTAAAAGACTATTTAACAAACCCTATACGCTCTGTAGACTACGGTCTTCAAACTCTCCACAAAATATTACAAATGCTGTTCAACTCCAACAAAATATCCTACAGGTCTGCGAGCTCGAAAGTAAAAAGGATGGGCTGTTCATCAATTATTCTCACGCTGCAGCAAAAAGATTCTTCAACAGCTAGAGTCGAGTTCATTATCCAGTTTGCCAATACCACGATTCATACTGGAAATCAAAAGGAAATTTAAATACACACCGTTCCTCAATCTCATTAAATCAATTCTATAATAAATCCAATCCAAATTATCACACATTTCATCATTGCCGTAACCATTAATAATCACTCAGACTGAAAACCAAAGGAGATTTTAAATACAGATCACTCCCAAATCTATTCTCTGCGCTAGATCACAATACAAATGAAATTAACTAATGACCTGCAGGCATACGTTCTATTTCCACTCACAGTCAGCAAAATCATTACTATTTCTGAAAACACTGTCAAAATAAGAAAACGTTACTCTACTACTGTAAAAATGCACAATACTAAAATACCAGAGGTTGGTGTTGAAGGGGGCCCTACCCTCAACGCCTTCCAGCTTTAAATCAAAACCTTAAAGGAGATAAACGCTGATTTTATTGATGAAATAAAGTGTTACAGTCTTCTCCTCTCGAGTATCCATCCTAAGGATTATTTATAGATGGATAGATGAACAAGATCCATCCCAGAATGCAGAGATTTGAGCAACTACCCAGAAAACGGCCAACACAAAATCTGGCAAAACCACGTCTGTTCCAGAAGCGATTTCTCCACATCCGTTCAGAAATTCTGAAAACTGCCCGCGGTTAGGGGTAAATGGGGCCATTTGTGAAGTGGATTTCGAACCGTTTTGAAAAATTCCCAACCGTTTGTTCAGAAATTGAGCCCGAAATTAGGGTCCTGATCAAGGACGAAAATGACATTGCCAGATTGCTTGAGATCCATACACTGCTAAAAATGGAGGGTAACAGCTCTTTGAACGAAGGAAATCCATGAAACAGCACCGGAATAAACTTCATAGGCATCTGGAAGGCGATGAAAGCTCAAGAGACACCCCAAATGTGGATCGAAGCCCCCGAATCACTAGTGCAGCTAACGTGAACCTGCCCTAGAGCACCGAAAACCCTGCACAAAGAAATAACGAGCCATCAGGTTACCGGATATATATATGGTGAGATTTAAAAGCCCAATTTATGCATAAAACAATGTAAAATAACCAAAAAATCACTTACCAAGCCTTTGTCCACGTTGGTCTCTACGAAAGCATAACCATACACAAATAAACATTAATAAAACTAATTTATCATGTGGTTTTATAGGTTTTATGCTGGAAAATAATGTATTGGACAACCAATAATAGGAGACCAACATCTCCCCCAACCCAAAGATCTTGCATGTCCCTATGCAAGAAAACCTCATACAACACGAATTGAAACTCGAAGTAAAGTCTGATAGAATTAAAGTCTGATTTTGCAGACTTTACTTATCATTCCCGCATTTAGCAGGTCAGATATGCTGATGAACATCGGTGGTGATCAACAATCAAGTGTTCCAGGAGCAAAACTTGCTAGCAGAAGGACTTAATCCAAAACAAATCATGAGAAAAATACATAAAGCTGATGGCACAAAGCTGAGAAACTCAGCATCTAAAATAGAAGAAAGTAGCCCTCATTAATGGCCTTGCCATCCAAAAACTCAAAGAAGTAACCATGGCCCAAATCCAAATTCAGGGCCTTCTTGGAAAGTCCAGCTACTAGAGAATTATGCTCCCGGAAAACGTGATTGAAAATCACTTGAGGAGCCATGTGGATCAAATATCTTATATCTTTGCACCAAGGCATCAGAAAATAACATCAAATGCCAACAGTCGATTGAGTCATGAAATAACTATCAAGGAGTCTCCATAAATTAGCTGAATTGGAACAACTAACCTCATCACACCTAAAAAACCCCAATTGCAATAAAACAAGGTTATGATTTTTATTACAGGTTGCCAATCAATAATAAAGGATGAAACATTGTCCAAATTAACAATATGAAAGGAAAACCGTGATGTATCAATTAAATGAATGCCAAAGTTATTATGATAGTTCATAGCTCATCAACTTTTTTTAGTAATGGCAAAAGCATTAATTATAACCATAAACCTCAATACATAGCAATTAAAACTTACCCAATCATGCCATGTGCATTACCTTTATCAGCATTTCTTACCTTTGCCATGTCAATTTGCAAAATTTTTATATTCCGGTACTTCATTCAGTATTTAATCCAGTACTTCAGCCAATGTAAAATACAGCAGTGCTTTCTAATTGATAAAAATAAACAAAAGTTACCAGCCTAGTAGTAATTACCAGCATCTTGAGCAGCAGCTGTACTATTCGAGTAAAGGCACTCACACAGTGATGTTAAACCATTAAATTCCCCAATATGCAACACTCAAATGAGTTAATAAACAAATAAACTGAATTAAAATTGGTTTGACCAAAACAGTTTATAGCATAATTACCTCATTTCCAGCTTACTGCTGCTCCTAATCACACAAGAAACCAAACTATGCCATGAAATCAATTTCTATTAACAATACAAAACAAACAATCAGGAACGCAGACCTCAATCAATCACCCTTATTTCTATGTAACTCAAACAATCTGAAATTCAGACTTCATCAATCACTCGTAACTCAAACAATCTGAAATTCAGACTTCATCAATCACTCGTAACTCAAACAATCAGAAATTCAGACTTCATCCTTGTCATCCATACAGAACTTTTTCCACCAGGACATATGCCACAGGACAAGAAAAATATCAACAGAAGCTAATGGGGTACTGGTCCATTTTGACTCAGCTTCACACAGGATAATTTGAGTAGTGGAACAAATAGTACTAAATTTCTCAGCTATGTTTAGGCATCAAGCATAAACCCCTTTTTTTTTCTAGAATCAGGTAACCCAAAATGCAGAACAGTTGGAGATGATTATCAACTGGCTACCATTTTATTTTTTAATGAATTTATTAAATTTTAATTAACCATCCTTATGGCCTCTCTTTTACCTTCACATAGGTACGTTGTTCATATAGACAAGTATAGATGAGGCTGTTAAAGAAGATATTAGAGTCAGAACCCACTGCCGGCAAGCCTGGTCAGTACTCCGGTGGGGTAACTGTAACATCTTAAGAAGCTTCTTCCCCAGACAGATGCCCCATTGCCAACAGGCCTGTTCAGCACCCTGATGGGTTTGCCTGTTCATACCACAGGTTGGTACCCGCTGCCAGCAGACCTGTTCAGTATCCCGGCGGGTTAACCTCTTACACCCTTTTTCTATCAGAGGCTCTTGTCCCAATTTCATCTTAAAGATAAAATTTATGATTTGCTCAAGCATAGATGAGTGGGGGAGCTGCTCTGAAAACCATCTAGGAGTGGGATGGTACCAGAATTGGAAGAGTATTCTTTGTATATGCCTGTAAAGATTTGCCCATATGAACAACTAACCTTTGTAACTGTAGAAAGTGAAAGTCATAAAGTGGCTAAAGACAATGTATATATATATGTGTTTAGTATTATAACAGCCAAGAGATAATAACCCCCAAACTGCCCGATCCTGGACACCTTTTTAACATGATGCCTATCTTAAAAATAATTTCATGCCCATAGCTGTAACTAACATCGATTCCCTCTCTCTATCTAGTGTGAAACCAAATCAAATGGTCCTAGCAGCCCATAGGTTCATAAACAGAAAATATTTGGGAAGCTTAAAGCATTAATGTAGGCAATGCCTGGTGGGCAAGTACTCTTATGAATAGCCAAAACAGTTCTGAAAAATCTGACACACACAGATATTGACCTAATGCAGACATTCCAATAAATCAGTGAAACTCAGAAATTGACCCAAATTTACACAGTCCTTAAAAAATGTTTTGCAAAAATAATCAAAAGGCTGAAATAGAGTAGTGATAAAACACTTCCCTTAGGTTTCAAAACATTCTGAGCCTTACTGAAAAAATATCTGCACCCCTTTCAAAAAGAGACCTAATAAAACAAATTCCTGTACATATGTACAAAAAACAATTTTATTGAATGTTATTATGAGGAAGTGGGAGATGAAGTCATTCCTCCACCTACCAGCTCTAGCTCAGATTGCTGATTCATGTTATGAAGGAATTCTTGCTTAAAAAGAGGTTTGTGATATATCTTTAACCAATATCCATTACCACAAATGCAACCTGTTCACCAATTGGTCTTATGTTTACAGAACCATTATTAAAAACAACAGTCACAATTTCATATTACCTTCTGGCATTTTTTTCCTTGCTATGGGCTGCTGTTATAATAAATTTTCTGAAAGTATGGACTGGAGAGAAGGTCTAAATTCTGGTTAAAGATCTTATCATTTTATTGAAAAGAAAGAAAAACAATGAAGTTGCATTAATTTCTAAACTGAACATGCAACTTTTTTATTTATATACATATTTTCCTATTCTACTTAAGAAGAAAGAAAACATTTCTATTCAAGTATAGGAATTTTTTCAATGTAACCAAGTGCGAAGTAAAATTAAAAATATACCTTTATCCATATACGAAAAAGTTATTGCAATGATTACCTGGATAAGGATAACCAACTGACTTACTTGCTTCTGCAACAAAAGGTGTTGAAGGAGGAAATGGTGTTGTAGTCTGGTTGCCTCTTGGAACCAACTTTCGAAGTAGTCCTGGTACTCACCTTCCTTCATCATATCATATAGATCCCCTTCTTCTGATTGATTGATTTCGGAAGTACATAGAGAATTTGCTGATACCTCCTCAATTTTCAGCTGCTTTCCATCCAATGTAACACCCAAGTTGTCAATTTCCTCTGCAATTTGGCAAGGAATATATTTTTGTGGCTCTTGGGACTTTGGTTCATTTGTTATCTCAGGAGATGTAGATAAACTCTTAACTTCTGTCAGGATGTGTTCTACCTGATAAGAAGAATTCCCAACTGCAGCTAGGATTTGAGAAAGTTTTCCCAAATTGATGGTTACTTCTGTATCCATTTCTGTCAGTTGTTTTGTTCATGTTTCGCACAAGGATCAATGTCTGGGGCTCTTACAGCACCCAAGTTTTTATTTTTATTTAATTCAGATGTGTTTTAAATGATTCTAATCAAGACTACACGGTGCTCTTGCATAAAATGAAACACTCTTGAAATTAAATTGCGGAAAGTAAACACTCTTTTCAGGAAAGGTAAGCACACTTTTTGCATAAAATAAAGCAAACATGCGAAGAAAAATAACCACACTTACCAGAAGGAAACAACAAGAATTTGGGGTAACCCACTAAAGTGGATGCGGCAGGCTGTTACACCATGGGAATCCCATCGTGAATTCGTCTTTGCGTCTTAATGTTTCCCCTCCACCTTGTTGTGTACTGTAAAAGGGATCCTATCTACCTGAACTTCTCATTCAAATTCAAAAAATGAGCAAAATACCAGCTTACCTTGAAGCAAGTCCCCGGCAACGGCGCCAAAATGTTGGGTAAAATTATCACTAGTTAATTTACCTTCAATTAATTGTCAACCAGGGTACGTATACTTTGAGCTGCTACACTATATGTGCAGGCAATGCAGTTTTAATGCTCGAGCTATCAGAAATGCTAGTCTACTTCAAACAAAGCAATGAAATGGATGAAACTATTGCTATCCTGGATGATCTATACTAAGGACTCATTGTTCTAAAACAAAAAGAAATCAATTTACTGACTATCAAACTCAGCATAGCCTACATCAATCTACAGCAATATGAAACTACAGTAATTTCCAAAACAATACTAATCTGCCAGGGAAACACTAATCTACAACAATACTTTAAAAGAACAACCTGCTGATAAATTAAACAAACCCTTGAACTACAGCAATCCCGTAAAATACTCAACAGTCCACACTCAGCTACAGTACTGATGATTTATTATACAAATGAAAGAACTTAATAAGTTTCAGAATAAATATGATCTATTAACCTGAAAACTACACCATTAATCCTACAAGATCTAATGCTTAACTCCACACTAATACTTCTAGAATTATTGCTGAAGTAACACCTGTGACCTCTTGACTTTGAATTGTTAACACACAGCCTATTACAATGAAGCTTGGCTGGTTATCGTTATCCCAATGTACTCTGTTTTATTTTATACATACTAATGCACACAGGAAAATGCCAAAGTTATTCAGACAATACTCATTAATCAATATCAAGGCTGTGTAAGAAATATTCGCTGGTTCTGGCCTGTATATACAGACTGTGAAATTAATGTTAACTTGAGGAAGCAGTATTATAAACCAGCATTCCTTTCCAAACTCATTCAATATCAAACAGCACAACTTCAACTCTTATTTAATCACTTATTTAAAAGACTATTTAACAAACCCTATACGCTCTGTAGACTACGGTCTTCAAACTCTCCACAAAATATTACAAATGCTGTTCAACTCCAACAAAATATCCTACAGGTCTGCGAGCTCGAAAGTAAAAAGGATGGGCTGTTCATCAATTATTCTCACGCTGCAGCAAAAAGATTCTTCAACAGCTAGAGTCGAGTTCATTATCCAGTTTGCCAATACCACGATTCATACTGGAAATCAAAAGGAAATTTAAATACACACCGTTCCTCAATCTCATTAAATCAATTCTATAATAAATCCAATCCAAATTATCACACATTTCATCATTGCCGTAACCATTAATAATCACTCAGACTGAAAACCAAAGGAGATTTTAAATACAGATCACTCCCAAATCTATTCTCTGCGCTAGATCACAATACAAATGAAATTAACTAATGACCTGCAGGCATACGTTCTATTTCCACTCACAGTCAACAAAATCATTACTATTTCTGAAAACACTGTCAAAATAAGAAAACGTTACTCTACTACTGTAAAAATGCACAATACTAAAATACCAGAGGTTGGTGTTGAAGGGGGCCCTACCCTCAACGCCTTCCAGCTTTAAATCAAAACCTTAAAGGAGATAAACGCTGATTTTATTGATGAAATAAAGTGTTAAAGTCTTCTCCTCTCGAGTATCCATCCTAAGGATTATTTATAGATGGATAGATGAACAAGATCCATCCCAGAATGCAGAGATTTGAGCAACTACCCAGAAAACGGCCAACACAAAATCTGGCAAAACCACGTCTGTTCCAGAAGCGATTTCTCCACATCCATTCAGAAATTCTGAAAACTGCCCGCGGTTAGGGGTAAATGGGGCCATTTGTGAAGTGGATTTCGAACCGTTTTGAAAAATTCCCAACCGTTTGTTCAGAAATTGAGCCCGAAATTAGGGTCCTGATCAAGGACGAAAATGACATTGCCAGATTGCTTGAGATCCATACACTGCTAAAAATGGAGGGTAACAGCTCTTTGAACGAAGGAAATCCATGAAACAGCACCGGAATAAACTTCATAGGCATCTGGAAGGCGATGAAAGCTCAAGAGACACCCCAAATGTGGATCGAAGCCCCCGAATCACTGGTGCAGCTAACGTGAACCTGCCCTAGAGCACCGAAAACCCTGCACAAAGAAATAACGAGCCATCAGGTTACCGGATATATATATGGTGAGATTTAAAAGCCCAATTTATGCATAAAACAATGTAAAATAACCAAAAAATCACTTACCAAGCCTTTGTCCACGTTGGTCTCTACGAAAGCATAACCATACACAAATAAACATTAATAAAACTAATTTATCATGTGGTTTTATAGGTTTTATGCTGGAAAATAATGTATTGGACAGCCAATAATAGGAGACCAACAGGGTCCGTTCAACATGTGAAGCAGCTGGTGATCTTGCCGGTGATCCTAGAGATCAACGTCGAACACGTTCTCAGTTTCAGCGAGCCTCTTCTCTTTTGGCTCAAGTTTCCGAGAATCATGATCCAGAAACTTTTGCAGAAGCTTCAGGGAATCTAGATTGGGATGCAGCCATGGATGAAGAATATCGTTCCTTAATGGCGAACGATACTTGGGATCTTGTACCTCTTCCAAAAGGAAGAAAACTTGTCAGATGTAAATGGGTCTATAGAACTAAGTATGCATCAGATAGAAGTGTTGAAAGACTTAAGGCAAGGTTAGTTGCCAAAGGTTTTTCCCAAGTTGAAGGGATTGACTACAACGAAACCTTTGCTCCCATCGCAAAAATGAACTCCATCCGCCTTGTTCTTTCCCTTGCAGCCTTACACAACTGGGAAGTCCATCAAATGGATGTCAAGTCTGCCTTCTTACATGGTGATTTACAGGAGGAAATTTACATGGAACAACCTCCTGGCTATGTTAAGAATAACTCTAGCCTTGTCTGCCGCCTTAAGAAATCCTTATATGGCCTTAAGCAAGCTCCTAGAGCTTGGTATGCCAAAATGGATAACTTTCTCCTTGACACTGGTTTTTCTAGATGCCATTCTGACCCCAACGTCTATACCAAGAAAGTAGGAAACCATCTCATCATACTTGTTCTATATGTTGATGACCTTATTCTTACTGGTAGTGACCCTAAGCCTATAACCCATGTGAAATCTAGTCTTAAACAAAATTTTGAAATGTCAGACTTAGGACATTTGCATTATTTTCTTGGTCTTCAAGTCCTGCAAACCAAAGAAGGAATCTTTCTTTCTCAGTCTAAGTATGCTTGTGACCTTCTTCGTCGCTTTCACATGGAAGATTGTACACCAGCCCTTTCTCCCTTCCAGTCTGGAGTCAAACTTTCTGCCACTTGTACTTCACCTGAAGTCGATGCCACCTTGTATCGTTAGCTTGTTGGTAGTCTCTTATACTTGACTCATTCCCGTCCTGACCTTTCCTTTTCCGTTGGTCGAGTTGCCCGTTATATGCAGACACCTCATGAAAGTCACTGGAAAGCAGCTAAAAGAATACTTCGATATATTCAAGGTACAGTTCAGTTTGGGATTCATTACAGTACAGGGGGAAAACCTTTGTTGGTTGGTTTCACTGATTCAGATTGGGCCGGCGATCCTGATGATCGAAACTCTACTGCAGGTTATGTTTTCAGTCTGGGATCTGGACCTATTACTTGGGCTTGTAAGAAACAACAAGCTCTTGCTCTTTCTTCAGCAGAGGCAGAATATCGAGCAGCCGTCAATGCCAGTCAGGAAGCTTTATGGCTTCGACAGATCCTTTCAGAGTTTGGATTCGAGCAGCAGCAGCCTACTCCACTTTGGTGCGACAATCAAAGTGCCATCAAGCTTGCCAAAGATCCAGTTCTACATCAACGCAGCAAACACATTGAGCTACATATGCACTTCATCAGAAATCTTGTTCATGATCGGGTTCTTGAAGTGATCTTTTGCCCTACAGATGATCAAGTTGCAGACATCTTCACCAAGTCTCTTACAGAAGCGAAGTTTTCTAAACTTCGATCTATGTTAGGAGTTCAGGAACTTGTCATTAGGGGGGGATAGGCTCTAATTCCTCCTTCCTTCTCCTAATAGTGTCACTTTTGTAAATCCTTCAATCCTATCCCAAGTTGTTCTTAAGGGGGGATGTTAGGATATTTAGACACTTAGGAGTTTGTTAAGATCAACTTGTGTAATATATCCGTTAGGGATAGTGTGTTTCTTTAGTATGCATTAGTATGCATTTGTAAATACTTAAGCCGACGGTCACGATATGTTTCCGACATAGAGTGATCCGACGGCTCAACTTCTCTTAGATCAAACCTAACCTTGATCCGTGGCTTAGCACCCGATTGGTCCATGATATCTATTTAAAAAGCATGGAGGGTCATTGTTTAGTTGATCGATTATGTGAAGCTCATTTGTAACTTTCTTTCTTTGCATAATAAATTGTCCCGTAGAATCTATTTGGCCGGGGCCGTGGAGTGTTTCCCTCAAGAGGGTTTAAACCACATCAAAACATCGGTGTGTTGATCTGTGATCTGTTTGTGTGAAGTGGTTGCTCTTGGTGTTCGGTACTTTGGTAGTACCTAGTGTACCCGAACAACGCCAACCATGGGGATAGACGGAGTTGTGTAGGTGGGTAACTCTGACTCAGAATCAGAGGTAAAATAAGGGTCTTCGGGATAAAGATCCGACGATGAATTTGTTCATCTGTGACGTGTGGTGTCAAGTGAACCGTATTGCGAGGATTGGCCCCGTAGGTGATGAGAGTGTCTCGGTGAATCATTGGTGACAGGTTTAAAAAGTGCTAAATGGATGTGGGAGATAAAACGCTAAAAAATCCAAGTGCAACCGTGTGTGCAAAAATGAGAGCTCTAAAAAATGCAGCGCTTAGGCCAACAACAAGCTCAAAATTGTTGCAACATCGTGCTACAACAAGCAGAGTGACAATAAAATGGTCAGAATACCAACAAGCATCACTTCTAAAAAATAAAAAAGGTAGACTCACTAACAAAATGGGGGTATAGGAGCATGCAAACACCTATCTAAAAGATATGAGAGCTCAGACAAATCGTATCCCCTATAGGGTGATGAAATCCACAATCAGGCAATATGAAATGGAGAACCAAATGGATAAGGATATCCCTCTACTGAGAGGGACTCCAGGTAAATGAGTCCTAGAATAATGGCAACTAAGATACCTCGTTCATGGAACATCCAGAAAGGTGTCCCATAGCTTGAGTTCTTTGGCCGTCATACACCCGGTATGGGTGCTAGCATGCACGTCGAGAACAACGAGTTGCTGTCCTTCAGTACAAAATGGAGAGCAGTATTCCACTCAGACTTTCGGAACTAGTCTTTCTACTTTCCCTCCTAAGGGAGAGGCCCTCTGACAAATCGGTGTTAACCATACCAATAAATAATAGGGGATTTTGGATCCCTAAAAGACAACAACTATGTCTCAAATGTAAATGACAAATGGGGTGTTATTTGGATGCCTATTCCCAATGTCCTACCTAGCTACAAAGTACTTTTTGTGTTCCCAAAATGGGGTTAAAGTTGGTTGAGTTAAGTAGATTTTAGGTCTCACTTGGATTATGGCGACCGAGTGTGTGCACAAGTGGTGTGTAGCCAATATTGCCAAGCGGGAAAATCAATGACTAAAACTTGAAATGAAAAGTTTTAACTGCTATGTAAAATAAAAATAAATGAACTTGCTTAAATGTAATGCAAAGTAAAATATTGTAAATGCTACAGCAAGTAAACAACAGAAAAGTACAGCTAGCAAAATGGATGCAAGCAAACAGATGGATGTTAAGGAAAGACAAAGTGGAAAAATGGCTACAGGGTGCGGCTGTGAGGCAAAAACTCACACTCTGGGTGCGGAAAAATGCAGAAAAATTACGTTGGAACAGACCGACAAGAACAGGAAAAAGGTCACGGATTTCGAGGCAACAGTCGCGCTCAAGGGCGTGGGTTTCGAGGCAAAAGGTGCGCTAAAGCGTTGGTTTTTGGGCATAAAGCGTGCTAAAGAGCATGGCTTTTTAGGTAAAATGCGCGCTAAAGGGTGCGACTATCAGGTAGAGAAGCGTGCTAAAGAGTGTGAGTTCCAGGTCGAAAGGTGCGCTAAAGCGTCAGTTTCGGGCCGAAATTCGTGCGGATAAGCATAGGTTTTAGTCGAACAGTCACAATCCGCGACGCGACAAAATGGTTTCTGAAGTCGCGGGCCGAGCCGTAGAAGCATGATTTTTTAATATTACTGTGAAGGTAAGGGATAGGTCTACAAGTATGGGGGCCATGGCTAGGCCAGAGCTATAAAATGCAAGCAAAGTGACAAGTATAAAATTAAAAATAACCAAATATTCTATGGGAATCGACCTAGTGGAGTCGCCAAAACTGTAGCTGGGGTTTTCACACCATCTCGTGCTAAAGAGAACCTACTAAGGATTCATGAACCCTTAGTAGCAGTTCAAAATAATGAATAAAAACTAGATATTAAAAGAGTGACATGTGCAAGTGATAACATAAAAATAAATCTAACTACTGTAGAAAAATAAAGAATCAAGAGAAACCCATGAATGGAATTGATATTTTTTGTAATAATGGGAAAACAAGGGTTTGTAATGATGTTCACCTCAAATGGTGAGGTGGTTGGATTCCTTACAGTTGTACAAAGAGTAGTGCACCAGATCTCTAGAGTTCCTAGCTCTTCTCCAAAATCCCAAGAGGTGGCCAAGACTCAACTTAATGGGGAACATAAGCTCAAGGTGATAGGCTCAAGTTCAACAGGAATTTCAACAACATAAGGTTATGAAGAGTGATTATGGATGTGAAATGGGGGGCCTCCATCACCTTTTTATAACATTTTGGGTGGTGGAGTGTTGCCCCATGGTTTTAGGCAACTTGTAGTATTGGGCAATGGTATTAGGGTTTTCCCTCTTTTTTGAATTTATTTTTGACTTTTTTCCCCTTTCTCTTTTAGTTTGGGGATTTTGGACACTTTTTTGTGGGTTTTGACCTTTTTTGAAGGGATTTCATTAATTGAGGAGGGAAATAATGATTGTTTTCCCTTTTGGTTACCATTTGAGGGTTTTTTAGGTTTTTGGAGGCCAAAAATATAGGAAAAGTGGAAAAATGGGTTATGTGACTAGGGAGATGAGCCAGTGAACAATTTTTGGGTGTTAACACCCACTATCAGAATATTCCTTTACATTATTCTGGTTGAAAGTATCCCATCACTTGCACCTAAAAATAACACATTGGAAATATGAGAAGTCCACTTGCATGATCTCTTCTATCTTTCTGACGTAACCTAGCTTCACCTCTATTATGTTCTGATCATGATGGCTAGCATGACTAGGTTGGTCGAACTAGACCTCCAATCCATAGTCAAATGTGAAATGTCTACCATTGATATCCTTAATGTGAAAATGATGTCCATATGCTCATATAGATGGGAACAAATGCACCTAAAAAATGTGAAAAATGGACGTTTTCATATGTTTAGTAAGCCAAGCATCAATAAAAACATAATACATGTTATAATTCAAACATGCATTATAGAATGAACAATGTACATGGAGTGATTATTAGATAGTAGCTGCACCCAATTCCTATGTTTAGTGCATCCTCTTCACCATGTGGGTAATGACCAAACCTGCTTTTTCTCTCTAATCCGGTTAGCCACTCAACTATTGGGATAGGTCATTGCCATATTTTCTTATAAATGATCAAGATAAAGGATTCTTCTACCATTCAACCATTTGAATTCTTTCCTATCACTGTCTCATTTCCTTCTCTTCTCTTCATACAACATGACCCATGGTTGAGTTTCCTCTAGATTGTAAAGAATAAATTTATTGAGGGCATCAATTTATGCATTCTTTAATGTAGTCATGAACTAAAAATGATTAGTATGATATCAAATATATATTATCAAGTTTAGTGCAAACAATTACTCTGTAGAAAAATTGACAAAATATAAATGACTTACTCTTTATTATGCACCTTTTTCCCATTTGTATGGAGTTGCTCCCTTCTCTTTTGTCTTCATCTCGTCGGTCATCCCAAACCACTCTGCCTGGTGTGTCATTGATTTTATTGATGTATTCACAAGTGTAATATAATAACTCATATACTAGGTACCCCTCTGTCATAGACCCCTTGGGTTTTCCCCTTTGTATAGCAAACCCCTTCAAATTTTTCATGTACCTCTCCAAGAAGAACATCCAATGACATGAGACCACCCCAACTAATTCAACCTCATCAACTAAGTGAATTAGAAGATGGAATTGTAAGTCCATGAAACTTTTGGGGAGCTCCTTCTCAAACATACAAACAATATCAATGATCTATCGATGCCATCATTGAATGCTATCCATGTGAATCTCCTCTGATGTAATCCAATGTACAAATGCAAATAATTTAGATATCATCATATATCCCGGGGAAAGTCACGGTTCACACAACCATGCATAAAATTGTGAATGCATGACATGTTATAGCCTACATTGTATAAAAAGAAGCATGTAATTGACATACATACCCTTAGAGGGTTCTAATGGTCATGCATTTCAACCTCGACAATTGTTCTTCTACTATGAAGCAACATTGTAGAGTCGGGCCATGTAATCAAGGCACCTTCACATTCAATATAACATCCTTTGCCAACAAAAAGATAATATTTCTTCAAAATCCATGGGATATCACCTTCTTTAAAATAACAAGAGGTTCCAGCCCCTCCTCTACTTTCTTTTCTTGGCCCAAGTTTCTTTCTTAGTATTCAAAGAAACACGATCTCTCTTAACAAGCAACGTGTTAGTTTTTTGGGATCATATGTGCCTTTATAAAGAAGAAGAAACATTTTTGAATATATATATGGGATCTATTAAGTGGGAAATCTTAATATGCTTCACAGATTTCCTTTTCATCACAATGGGAATTTTCTCAACACGAGTGTCGAACAATTTAGGATCATTGAACATAGGTTCCCCTTTTGAATCAAACAATTATGCAATTTCCTTCTCTTTCTCTATTTCATGATATGCCCTAAGCAGTGTGTCAATGTCATTATTTCAAGTCTTCGGGTTCTTTCTGGTTTACCATTGAATGAAGATGCTGCTTCTCTATAAGGGTGGTCTTATGGGAGGAACACCCACAAGCAATCATACATCGGATTTCATAGGTGGTTGGACCACCTATCCTTTATTGAAGGTCCACAACATTTACATCCATGATACCCTTTTGTTACAAGACCTGTGATGTCATTCATATCATCACAACCATTAATAACAAGAACAATGAACAACATTCCATAATAATTCATCACATAAAGTGAATAGAAGTAATTATATTAATTGATAGCACAACAGATACCGAAAAAAACTTAATCACTATAAATACATAGGACACTTATTGCATATAATAACACAATACATAGCTAGGGATTATAGTGGATTTTTTCCATATGATAGTTTACTATCATCATCCATCTTAGGATTATACCTTTACATTATATCTATCACCAAGTGATGGGGAAGTACATATATAACTCATCCTTCATCATTGTCTTCCCTCTCCATTTGGCTCGATCAACCCCCAATCTTCTTCTCCTACTTTGGCCAGGTGGCACACTCTTCATGCTACCTGTCCCTAGGAAGTTTCAGACTATGACTGATGATATTTATTGCACCCAATAGTCTTGGTCACATTAGGTGCCACCTCCTCAGTATCAACACTTTTACCGTGCTCTAGGCTGAGCTTCCCTTGGTCACAACCAAAAATCCTGTCAAAATTCGAAATGAGGGGCCAAACACTACACAAGGTTATATTTTTGAAGAACATCATGATATTTTATCAAAACATGAAACATAATGTATTATAAATTTTGAATTATCATTAAAGGAAATAACTCAATGAATCATAAAGGATATAATAACTCAATAACTTCATCTCCCAACCAAGCATCATAATGTTCATTATAATGTAACTTATAGGGTCCTAAAATGAATTATCAACAAAAATAAGCACTAGAATCGTGGGTGAGATTGGAGGTGAGAGTGACAATGAGGTAGGGGAGGAGGGGTCACACTATCTAACAATTTAGGAAACATCTTAGAATGATCTCAATTGGGGTGTGTTTCCTTTAACAATATCATAGAAAAACACCAACATACTTACTAGCTATGGGTAGACATGAATCATATCTATGATTAAGTCACATCGCTTATCATTCATTCCTAGGGAATTAGATATGTTCTCATTGATACATGAATTAAAATTATAAAGCGATATCTGTAATAGTAGGCATATTTCAGTGTCTCCAGGAAGCCTCCAAGTAAGATTCAGTTCTGTTGAGTCCCAAAGGTAAATGAGCCTGAAACATTCTGCCTAGGCATATAGATTGAGTTGTAGTGATGAGCTTCTCCCTCCAAAGCCGATCTGCATAAATGTAATGAGCTGTTGCTATTTTCAATAAAATTTCTGATGTGAGCAAGCAATAATCCGCATTTAATGAAAGATATTTGAAAGCTTTGAGGTCCTAGCGCATTTGGTAAATAAAATTTCTGATGTGAGCAAGCAATAATCCGCATTTAATGAAAGATATTTGAAAGCTTTGAGGTCCTGGTGCATTTGGTATTAGAGCCAGTTAGCACTGAAGAATTGCATGTTATTTCCTGTAAGTTGATGTTCATTGTTTATATCTACTAAGTCTGTTGCTTTATTTCAGTAATCTGTATTATTATACTCTACAACTGATCCAGTAGGTGGTGGAAATGACCATTGAGTAAATTGCTTGGCATGTGAGGGTGTAAGATTGGGTTGTCGTAAGTCGTACATGCAGTTGAGCCGAGGTTGGCGTGAGTAAGTCGTCAGACTAGACAATATCCTGTGAGCACTCATCCTCTTTTAAATCATGGACCCTGCAATGGATACAGTTGAGCTCACCCAGATAGAGTGTGAATCCAGAGATAATGAAGTAAAGTTAGCCGAACGTAGATCATCCTTTTTAGGAACATATTCTTCTGAAAATTCTTCTATCATTCACATCGATGATATAAATCCATTTGAAAATTGGCAACTCCCGAAGATGCTTCCCTCTGATTTTTATAAGCTTAGATGGTGGTAGCTTCATTCTGCAACTCAAATAAAAGTTTCTTCAGTAGATGTGTCTTTTACTGATTCCAATGATCCTGTTCATATCAATTTAATAGATAAAGCTCAGATTGATTGGGCGAAAAAAGAAGGTTTTATTTACGCACACTTGGGTGCTATTAAGTTAGGTTTAGGACCGCTTGTCCATCCTTATTTTCCTATTTCTTCTCTCTGTGTGGCTGTAGATACTCGTCATACTAATTTTGCAGACGCCATCATTGGTGGTTTTACTGCACCTCTCCATAATGGTCCTGCTTTTGGGACTATTTTCCCAAAGTATGTTGTTAGTCTGACTGACCCTCATATCTATGACTTGTTAAAGGCCTATATTCAACCACAGGGTTTCGAAATGATTGCTGATTCTAAGGTCATTCAGTTAAAAGCCGCTGTCTGCATTCGCTTTGGAAATTATACATTGCATGCTTTACGTTCCACTGTCCATCATAGTTCGCGCTTGCAAAGCGTGGTGGAAATTGATACATCTTGCCATGCAACTCCTGTCACATTTGACTGGACTGGTATTACTTACCCAGAAGCATGGGAAGTAAAATACAAAGAATTTAGAGATGTAGAGGCCATGAATAGATTAATAAAGAATAAACCTTTACAGTTTGATAGAATAACCAATTCTTTCCGAGCCCCTGCAGGAAATCCTCCTCCTCGTTTTGGTCCACCTTTGATTAGGTCTACTTCCCGTTCTTCATATGATAATGCTAGGCGCCAAGCAGCTAGTAATATGTTCTCTTCTTCTTCTTCTCACTCTGTTGAACCGTCATTCATAGGGTTATATGAAACAGAGCACGGTGGCCAACATGATGATTGCCCTGCATGTAAGAAATTAATTCAGAAATTGCAGCATCATACTAAGAAGGAACTCCCGTCTTTGGGAATTTTATCACTACCACGCCAAGGCCATGACATAGAAACTGCAACTCCTAGTGGTAGATCATATATTCCTGGTCGTAATTTACCAGATGTTCCTTTTAGACAATTTACAAATGATGGCCAAATGAAAAAAAGAATTTCTACCTCTAAAATCTTCTGCCCCTGATCAGACCGTGTCAGATGAAATCAAGTTAGAAAATTGGGGTAATCTGCAACAGAATCATACTGCTATAAATATTGATGATATGCATTATGATATTCGTTTTCTGAAGAAAAGTTGCATAGAGCAGAAAAGTCAATTAGAAGCACTGTCTACTAAGCTTGACTTATTTAATCATCTTCTACATGATGCAACTGAGATTAAAATAAGTCTAGATGAAGCATCAGCTAAAGCACAAAGGAGACTGTCAGTCCTAGAAGATATGCTAACAAAATCTGAAGATCTGAAAAGAAAATCATATACTATTCCAGATCATGTGTTTAAGTTAGCATCCAAAGGTCATTCTCATAAGAAAAGTGTGTCCCTTGGACAGTTTACTGTTCAAGATTCTGACTCTTTACCTACTTGGGATTTTGGTCAAACATATTCAGAAATTGCTGAACTTGATGAGTGGATTTCGGAATTCCATAAATTTAAGTCTATGGTAGATCCCCAAGTTGCTTCTCGACTTGGAGCTTTAGACTTAATATTTACTAAAGGATCTTCCTCAAATAATACATGTCAACCAAATCCAAGACAACCTCCTTTGCAAGGACCTCCTCCTGCTTTTGATGTACATATGGCAGATGCAAACACTTCTACTCCTCCTCCTCAGAAATTCCATTTTGGAATCAATTCTATGAATCAATTGATCTCACAGATGCCAGAACAACCTGTTCTGAACATCCAATGTCAGACACGAGCTGAAATAAAGAATTCCTTGCAGCTCTTAAGTCAATGGGTCTTATACAAGAAAAACCAAGATAATAATCTCACTGGGCAAAATATTGCGACACAACTGGTTGCTGGACTTTTGGGTTTAGCAAGTGAGTGGTGGCGTTGGATTCCTCAAGAGTCACGCAATGAGATGTTAGCAGCTGATGATGCTGATGAACAGATCCTAGCATCCCTTGGTAGAGAATTTTATGGCCCAGATCAAGGCGAAGACTATGACCATTTAGCTTCACTTTTTATGTCAGCAAGATTATGTGATCTTATTAAGAGTGAAGTCTATTTTTGCTATATGCAGCAATTGTTGATAAACTTAGGTAAATTAGGTGATCCAACCTATTTGAAGCATTATCTGAGAAGCTATCCTGGTCATGTCCTAGATGCAGTTGAGCAGCATCTTAAAGATAAAAATATTTCTCTCAAAGGAATGTCATTAGCACAATTGCATGGTTTTATACTCGAAACATGGCAAGAACACTGTCTTGAACGCCGTGTTAGTAAAGATTTCAAAAGGCACCAAAAAATGTTTTCTGCCTCCTTCTGTAAGGATGTAGCTCAAATGCCCGATTGGGGTTGTGGTGTGCACAATAGAGGACATTTTGGAAAAGAATCCTGTCATTGTAAAAATAAAAAGAAAGGATTCTATACTAGTGAGCCTAGATATCACCCTAACAAACATTACAAGCATAAGAAAAAGAAATACTCTGAAAGGAAATTCCATAAAAATCCTTTCAAGAGATTTGTGAAGCGACGATCTGAAAAAGGTCGCAAAGATGTTTGTTTCATTTGTGGCAAATCAGGCCATTGGGCTAGTAAATGTCCAGACAGAAAGTCCCATCCGCGGTTGGCATCTTTTTGTATAGCTTTAGATCCACGATGGTGGGATCTTTGTGAATTTTCTATGAATGACCCTGCTCCACAAGGTGAAGTTTTATTTCTTCCTGATGACTCTGATGAGTCTGATTCAGATTCTGATTCCGACCCACTTGTTTTAGCTAAGTTTGCTCCTTCCTCTTCCTCTGATTCTGAGTCAGAGTCCTGTGCAAACTTAGGGGGTGTGAAGTGCCAGAGTTCGATTTCTCTTTATCTACGTTGTCTTTCAGCCAACAATCTTCTATAGAAAAAAAATTGGCGGATATAGATCTGCAACTGAGTATAGTACCTCTTTTTGAATATATAAAAAGGCAAGATCTCAGAGAGGAAAAAAGAAGATTAATGAGTCAGCTTGAGAAATCAAAAGGAAAAGAAAAGGTTCAAGTAGCACCTTTAGCTTTACACTATAACCCAGCTGATATCTATAGACACTATCCATATCAGCATGAAGAAAGACAAAGTCACAGAAATGACAAAGAGAAATTGCTGAGATTGCAAATCAAAGAGAAACAACAAGCCCTGAGAAAGCTTGTTACAGAAATAGAAGGAAAGAAGGAAATGCTTAGAATTGTTATCATGGAAAAAGATCAATCTTCTGATGATGATCTAAGTAAGCACCTTGAGCAAGCCCTGGTTGATCCTGAAAGAAAAGAAGATTCTCCCTCTTCCTCTCCCCCTCAATCTCCTGCTTCCCAACTTTCGAGCTTATTAGGAATGTTTCAAGGTCCTAAATTGTTTGTAAAGATTTTGTTTTGTGCTCCAGAGTTTAAATCCTATACTTTAGATTGTATGATAGATTCTGGTTGTCAGTTGAATCTTGCCAAAGGTTCAGCTACAGGGTATTTTTTAAGGATTCTAATATTATACTTTAGTATAGTATCCTAGGCGATTATTTTGGATTGAAAAAAACATCTATATAGATAGGTAGGTGAGTATTAAATGTGAAACATACAATTTACTACTGAAATGTGTAAAATCTGGCGAATATTATGATAAAAAAACATATTTTATGTAAATATAGGCGATATTAGAGACTAAAAATGACCAAATAACGAATTTATTTTTTGAAAAAAAGCCCGAAAAATAGCCAATTGGCGAAATTTCGCCCTTAAAAATTACCCTGTTCAGCTATCCCTAGCTTTTATTGGGAAAAATCTAAAGATCATGGTTTAGCCATTGAAGGAACTACTGTTTCCCTCACAGGTAAAACTGAAGACTTCCCTGTTAAAATATCTAATTCCTCTACCAGTTTATCCTTGTACAGATTAGATAGTTTGAAGGAAGATTGTGCGATTGGTTCTGAATGTTTGCATAGATGGAGTCCATTTTCTATAGACACTGCAAAAATGTTATTCTCTTGTACCATCAATAACCAGCTTGTGATTTACCCTTTGTCTTTTACCCCTACTTACCGCTGTAAATCTCCATCTCTTAATCCTTCTCCTAAACCCAGCGTGACAGCCTTGAACAAAATGGAAAGAGTTGTGGATTATGCAGAAAGCCATAAAGGAAAATCTCTTACAGCAATAACTGAGAAATTGATTAAAGATTGTTGTTCAGAAAGCCCCAATGCTTTCTGGAAAAGAGAAAAGTATTTTGTTTCACTTCCTTTTGAACCTCTTCAAAAGATCAAGCCAATGAAAGCTTCTGCTAGAATAATGTCACCTTCGGAGAGAGAATTTTGTGCCGCAGAAATAAAAGAATTGCTAAGCAAAGGACTAATTGAACCATCAAAAAGTCCTTGGGCATGTAGAGCCTTTGTGGTAAATAATCATTCAGAGCAGAAAAGAGGTAAGCCTAGACTTGTGGTGAATTACAAACCACTGAATGCAGTTTTGCAAAAAGTTCGCTATCCTCTCCCTGATAAGTCAAGTCTACTACAGAGAATTGCTGGATGTACAATCTTCAACAAATTCGACTTGAAGTCTGGTTTTTACCAGATTGGAATAAATGAAAAAGATTGCTTCAAAACAGCTTTTGTTGTCCCTCATGGACAGTATCAGTGGAAAGTAATGCCGTTTGGAATAAATAATGCTCCCTCTGAATTTCAGAAAAGAATGGAAGATATTTTCAGAGATAAGCATTGGACTTTAGTCTTCATAGACGATATACTCATCTTCTCCAAGAATTTACAAGATCATTTGAAGCACTTACAGTTATTTTATGATTTGGTCTACAAGCATGGATTAGTTCTGTCCCAGCCAAAAATGGAGATAGGTAAAACATAAATGGATTTTCTTGGCTTCAAGATTCAGAAAGGCCAAGTGGTTTTACAAAATCATGTTCTTTTTGTTTTCAGTAATTTTCCTGACCAAATATTAGAAAAAGTGCAGCTTCAGAGTTTTCTTGGAAGCCTAAATTATATCAGACCTTTCTATCGAGGGAAAGCAACATACATTCATGTGTTGCAACATCGTTTGAAGAAGACTCCTCCGAAGGGGTCTGAAGAAATGACTGTAGCAGTCCAATCAATCAAAAGGAATGTGCAAAATCTCTTAGCATTGAGCCTTCCTCAAGGCACTGGTCAGTTGGTAATTGAAACTGACGCTTCTTCAAAAACATGGGGTGGTGTGTTGATTGAAATCATTGACACTAGAGAAAATATTTTTGGCTATGCTTCTGGTTCTTTCAAGTCTGCAGAACTTAATTACCCAAGTAGCCATAAAGAGATTCTTGCTGTGAAAAAGACTGTGCAGCATTTTATTTTGTTTCTTAAGCCTGTAAAGTTTGTTATTAGAACATATTTGAAAATAATGCCAGGTATCTTTAGAAATGAGAACCTGATGGCGGAAAATAGTAGTAGAATTTTGAAATGGCTTGTTTGGTTAAGCAATTTTGATTATGAAATTGTTTATAAGCCCGACTATTTAAATTGTTTGGCTGATATGTTAACCAAAGAACAGTCTCACCCTGAAGATTCAAAGCCTTCATTAAATATGTTCACTCCAGGTTCAAGTTCCAGTTCTGGCAAAGGTAAAGCTCCTCCAGAGCTTGTTTATAAACCCATAGAATCCCTGTTTCTAAAACCATGGGATGACTCTGTTGCTCCTGAAGAACGCAAACAACTTCTAGATTTTGCTGATAGAAGAGCAGCTGAAAGATATTTGGATTTTACATTAATCAAGCAAATCCAGGAAAGTCCTTTGAAGATTCAGATCATGGAGCGTTGGGAAAAATATGCTTTCCAAAGTTTTCAAAATGCCAGAGAAAAGTTAAAAAAGTGCAAAGAACTGTGGATAGATTGTAATTATAAAGCGATATCTGTAATGTCCCCAGTTTGACCCCATGGCATTTAAATCGTAAATGATGTAATATTGTTATAAAATCGTGGTGAGGAGCTCAAGGCCAAGGCCCCGCCATCGATTAATCAATGCATATGGTTCACGTGCTATCCATACGCAATGGAATTGCGAATATTATGTAAATATGCATTTTAAATAAAATACCCACAACTAGCTATGCAATGCAACAAGAGATGGGGGCATGATTTTACAAGGAATTGGGAGGGAAAACATTCAAACCCTTGAGCCAATCAAGTCAAACCAAGTGTCAATGAGATAACCCATCAAACTCTCAACTACCCATGTTGACTTTTGTACCCAATCATTCACTTCTCCCAAGAGCTGGGTGAAGTAGTTAATGCCTTGGGGAATGGGGAGGTATGGCTGTCCAAAATTCGAGTATGGGAAACCACCCTACATGGAAAAACGTGTTTGGCTTCCTTGGCAAGAAAAGAGCCATGAATTTGCCTCCTAGGCCATAACCCATCAAGCAGTTTTGCCTCTCTCACGTTTTTGGAGCTAGCTGGGCTTTCCCCGTCATGTTTTTCACCATTTTCCTACATTTTCCATGCCTAGGAACTCGTTTTTGTATTGCACAATGGTTGGGAGGAAAGGAGCCACGATCTTGGGGTTTATGGAGGCCGTTTTTGTCCCTTGAATGCCCAGAAATGTTTTCTGGAAACAATTTTGCTCTCCTAGAGTTGATTCCCCAATTGCCATTTCGTTTTTGGTGTGCCCACAATTTGGGAAAGTCCATGGCCATCTTATTTGTAAAATCCAATTGCTGAAAATGAGCATCCATATCCAGTTTGAGTTGCTGTGTGTAAAAGAAGGTTGGGGTTGAGATGGGTTTCTATTGCTTTGGCTGTGCATGAGCTGGAATGTTCCATTTTCCTAGTAAGAATCATGCCCAACTCGGGGGTGGCAGTTGTGTTGAGAGATCTATGAACACAACTGGCCTATGGTTGGGTGGAACGTTGCAGCAACATAGCTAGTTGTTTGGGGGCAATTGTACATATGAAGATAAGTGTTCTCTATGTGCATTTTACTTCTGAAATGTTTTAATTTGATGTTTATTATTGATATGTTGAATGCATATGAAAGATGTGTGTGGGTGATGTTCTTATTCCGCTGTGCATATATGTTTGATTTGCATTTGCACACATTAGTTTTATGGCTGTGAGTCTAATGAATGGGCTGAGTTTTGTGAAAGCCCCGTAGATTGGCATCATGTTTCCTTACCGGAGTTGGATTCGCGGGAGGGGACATTACATTTGGTATCAGAGCTGCTGGTTGCAGCATTGGGCCTTCATGGGCTACCTATCACAGTTGTAGAGGTAAGTATGCCTCCTGCCCAGCACTAAACATAAAAAAAAGGAAAATATTTTAGAAAATTTTCTGACTGTTTATAAAAATTTGAAATTTTTTCCAAGTGTTGGAAATTTTGCTCAAGTCTCTGTCGCCGATTTTAATGTTAAATTTTGCGGCGCGCGCGACGATTTTAATGTTAAATTCTGCGACATGGTTGGCGGGTTTTAGTGCTAATTTTGGAAACTCTGTTGGCGATTTTAGCGTTAAATTTTTGCGACGCGCAGCGGTGGAATTAACGATTAAGTTTGCGCTGCGGCGACAATTTTAACGCTAAAAACTGCGATGCAGCGAAAATAATGTTAAATTTTGTGACTCGGCGACGATTTTAAGCTTAAAAGCTGCGACACTAGGTGGCGGTTTTAAACTTAAAAATTGCGTGGGCAGCAATTTTAGCCTTAAATTCTGCGACGCGGTCGCAGCGACAGAGGATTGCGGGCGGCGAAGATAAGGCCAGGACCGCCGCGATGGGCGCATAAGTGAAGGTTAAAATCTGCGCCGGTCGACGACGACACTGGAGAAACGACGGCAATTTTAAGATTAAAACCTGCGATGCGGAAACAGTTTTAGAGTTAAATCCAGCGCCAAGGTTGGCGATTTTAAGGTTAAATCCCGCGACGAAAAAAAAAAGTATAGAGCCCAAAACTTGATTTTTGGGTAGAAGGAGCAATCGGGATCGGAATGGGATGATTCCTATGGGGTTCGGAGGCCATTAACGAAGGCCATGAAAGAATCAGAGAGGGTCCCGGACCCAGTATGCTCCAATTTGACAAAAAATGGAGAATAGTGACTTTTGTAAGACGATGTCCCGAGGCTTGACGGAAAGTTGGATTGAGCTGAAATTGATATGGAACGACCATGGAGCAGGCACAGTGTTAAGTTTGGAATCTTGGAGCCGAAATCCAAAGGATGTGGAGTCAGGGTGAACCAGAAGGCCAAAAAGCACTGTTTCGGGCCACTTTTTTCGGGATTTTGAAAAGCTTGTGGGAAGTAAAAGTGACCCTAGATGTGGGAATCAAAATTTTTACTGAACTAGACATTTCATATTCTCATTAATACAGACATTTTCCGTTAGACGAATATTTCCCAGAAATGCATAGATTGGGATATAGCCATTTTTGGCCAAATTTTGAGATTTTGGGGAAAAAGTGAAAAGTAGCCAAACCTTGAATTTTATAGAAATTGACTGGTGCATCGGAACAAGGATCTGAATGTTGATGAGTGTTCCTTGTTATATGGACTACCTTCGTCTGGTAGATAAGTTTTCATGATTCTTCCTAAATTTACTTCTGCAAGCAGCTGAAGTTGGCCTTCCAGAATAAAATTGCAGCCGTGTAAAAGTGCAGAAATTTGGGCAAAGTTTGCATTTTTGGAAGAATGTAGATTCCATGTCCCAGGTCGGAATGGAGCACAGGGATAGGATTTGGAAAGCTTGTCTAGAGGAGAACATGGATGCATGACCAGAATTTGAATAAGGTCCACATATATCATAGATATTTGGTACAGAAGAGTGCTAGTTGCTGCTTTGACAAAAAAAAAAAAATTGTCAATATGGGCAATTTCCAGAATTGCATGACTGGAAGGAAATCAGACCAACTATGATATGGAAGAGGGATTCCATATTACGATGAGGGATTGGAAAGGGAGAATTCCTTAACCCCTGTTTTGCTATCGTATTTATAATTATGAAATTGTTATGCATGTAAATTATGGCATATGAATGCTGAAAATGCAAAGAGATTACATAGATGAATATGCACTATACAACATATCAATAAACATTGCACAGTATATGTGAAAATGTTTTACGTGTATATGATATTGCATATTGGTAAAATAGTGAGGTTTTACATATGCAATGAGCCACTTACGATAATGATTATGGTTGCTAATAATCAGTTGTGTTCGCATTGGTTATAGGACCAAATGCAATTGAAGCATGGCTAACGAAGTTGATGACGTTGTTGCACGTGACCAACGACCTTATGAAGAAAGGATGGTGCAAGAAATTTGTGATCATGATGTTGGCAAAAGGACTGAGTAGCCTTGGTAAGAGGCCAACTGATCAGGTAACATCAAGCGATGTTAATAACAGCCGTGCAGGTAATGGTTAATTGTGCTTAATTGCATGAATGTTGAAAGAGGATTTGGTGAGATACCTTCACTATGTTTAAACTATGTTGAATTATTTTCCTGTGGTATTGAGTGCCTGAATGGGAATGTTAACCTACCTAGTATGGTGAGGTGTGGGTAAGTGAAGGCAGTGATCCTTACACCCTATGATTGCTTAGAAATCTCACTGCATTCATATGAAATTATATCATGCCATTTGTGTATGCCGGTTGTGAGTTTAACAACCAAAGCAAGTGAGGACTTATGGTCCTGTTGTGGTAGTGCATGCTATTAGATAGGCATGGTTAGGCCATAATATGTTAGAATGCATAGTATGCATGGATTAATGCAAGGTTGCATTGAGGTGTTATGCATTAAGTGAATGTACATCAAAATATTATGTAAATGTTGTGAATGTGCATGCATATGTGCAGGTGCACATGTTGAGATGCATTGTGTGAATGCGTGGTTGTGATGTATATATTTCAATGCAATTAGATGATAGATGAAATGGTGAACTATTGTTAGTACTGAGACCATTTCATGAGCTGCTATGAATGCAGGAGAATGATTGCATGAAGAAGGTAGACATGTTGATGGGCTACCAGAGTACTCTGTTGGAAGGACAGGGTTGCATAAAAATGATATGGTTGTGAAGAAATGAGTATTTACAGTTTATTTAAATTGCATGAAGAATGTACCCGTGTCTTGCAATTCTATTATGATATATATATATATCTATATATATATATATATATTTCATTATAGCTGAAGGTGTTTGAATTATTGAGTGTTATAATTCTGAGATCACCTCAGTGACGGTTGTAGCAATGAAATGATTATATGCATAGATACTCACAACATGTTTGGCTGATTGAAGTTTCAGTTTTCAGGTAGAAAAGTCTTATGTATGGCAATGAGGATAAGTCCATAATAAAGACCGGGATCTACCATGTGCAGAAGCCAAAGGCTATGAGAAGGTTCTCATGGTTGTAAAGTATGCATGAAACAAATCTGAAAATTTTATGGTTTAAATTTATGAGAATAATCTCATGGTTGCAAATCTAATTTCTGTAGGAAAACAGATTTGTAGATTTCAGACTTGAGAATTTGCTTATAATTACTAATCGCTGTTTGTCTTATATAAATTGTGTCAAGAGGACATGTTGTAGGTGGATGTTCATGTATGGTAGCAAGTGTAAAACCATAATGGACAGAGTGATACCACTTACGAGAGCCAAACAATATGAGGATGGCCTCATGGTTAAACAAATCAATTTCTGTAGGAGACAGAGTTGCAAATTCATATTGAATTTAATCATTAATGACATTGATTGGTTATGGAACAATCATATTTGAATTTTATTGTTAAATGTTGCTGACTGTTTGGCTATTTGATAAGTGTGCTAGGATGACACACTGCAGGAAGACCATGTATGATGGCCTGCAGAAGCCAAACTAGATGGGAATGATCCCATGTTTTGGAAATGGGTTTCGGGTGAAACGCCATATTGATAATGTCTCAATCGAACTACATGTTGGTAAAGCATGTGAGTGAGACAGTAAAGTTATGCCCATAAGGCATGTGTAGGTTATGGAACGTGAAAGGATTTGGGTGGAAAACCGAAGGACTGTTGACTCATAGAAGGGAGCCCCCATTCTTCGCAAATGAAGAAAAGATACATCCGTGAAACGAATGAGTATTATGTAACCCTAACTAAGAATATACATGTCTAGATATCAGATTTAATATGCAGACCATGTTTTATTATTTCATTATTATTCCAGACTGCTTGAGTATGATTAGGGCCTACATGAATCACATCAGAAAGGGATGCATACCTTTCTGGTACTGGGTTATGTTAGGGTTGTCAATATTGACTACACCCTAAGGGAATGGACGCATTCCTGGTGTTTCAATACTTGATAGTGAATGTTATGAAATATGATTACAATTTTATAGCAGCAATATTGATGAGCCTGCTTATCCTTCTTGTGCTACCAGCTTACACAGATGCACTCTGGTGTTGCACGTACAAGGAAAAGTTAAGAAGGGTGCTCGAGAGGACTGTATGGGCAGTGGTAACCTTTCTATGCTCACACTGAAGGACACTAGAAGAGATGGATGGGCCCAAGGAGCTGTGTAGCAGAAAAGGGGCATCATCCTTGTGTAGTGTGAGTAGGGTATTGTGGGGCCATGCTAGCCTGCAGTCAAGTAAGTCACCTATGGAGTTCCCGGAGGGAACCACTGGTTTGCATAAGAGAAGGAGCCACGTAATCATATTATGTTGTTCTTATTGCATGATAAACCCAGTTGGTGTACTGGCTTGGCAATGGTTGTTGTATGCCTGATAAACCCAGTCGGTGTACTGGATTGGCATTGGTTGTGTGGATATTGTGGTGAATGGTTGTTGGATGCCTGAAAAACCCAGTCAGTGTACTAGCTTGGCATTGGCTATTTGCATGTTGTGGAGGTATTGGTGAAGGGTGTTATTTCCTGACAAACCCAGTTGGATAAATGGCTTGGAAATGGTTGTTGTATGCTTGATAAACCCAATCGACGTACTGGCTTAGAATACTGATTTTTGAAATGATTGATAAACCCAGTCGGCATACTGGCTTAGCATACTGATTTTTGAAATGCTTGATAAACCCAGTTGGCGTAATGGCTTAGCATACTGATTTTTGGGATGCCTGATAAACCCAGTCAGCGTACTGGCTTGGCATTACCTATTCGGATGATGTTGTGGAAGCAACATGTGTGCTGGCCAAGCATCCACCCCATAGGTGATCCAAGGCTTGTAAAGCAGAGAAGGAAACCTGTGGAGTAGCAAGGAAAATGCACAATACAGATAAGTATTCATTTTCATTTATTTTCTTGTTTGGAATAATGAAAATTTCAGGTATAAGTCTTCTAACAACTAAGATGATACACTATTATTTATTTGTTGGAAACCTTGGTCATTGCAGGAAGCACGGACCCTGAAAGAACTATAAATTCTTGGTAAAACCAGAGAGTAACTGGTTGTGCACTATAAATTCTTGGTAAAACCAGAAAGTAACTGGTTGTGCACTATAAATTCTTGGTAAAACCAGAGAGTAACTGGTGCTCGATAAATTTAGAGAATAGATGGTGGGGGCATTAACCACTTGATGTTGTGGAGAAGACGGCGTGCTGGCCAAACATTCTTTAATTAATTAATAAAACCAGTCGGAGCACTGGCCTAGCATATTGCTAAATGAGATGATTGATGAAACCCAGTCGGCGTACTGGCTAGGCATTGCCTATTCGAATGGTTGTGGAGTAGCCTGCGTGCTGGCCCAACATTCATTATTGCATCCACGGGCAATCCAAGGATTATAAAGCGAAGAAGGATCCTGTGGAATAAAGTGAAGACATCCAATGCAGATGAGTATTTGGTTACATTGCAGCTTCTTGCTTATGAAATATGTGTGTATATGATTTGTTTATGATTTCTTAAACTCTTGTTTGGAGACAAACCCTATGGAAATAAACTAAACATATGAATTGACTCAATGTTTGAGTGTAGGTAATTCTGGAAGCAAGGACTATGAAAGCATCTGGAGGATGCATGTGGACATGTGACTATCCTAAAGAGCTCAGTATGAGTAGTAATCAAATATGGTGCTAGTGGACATATGTGGGTCTTAGCAGCCAAAGGTCCTGTAGGCAACAATGGAAAGGACTCCCACGTTGAAAATCCTTAAACAGACCTTAGACACTAAGTGTCATAGCCAAGAACGGGCAAGTCAAGCATTCATGTTGAAGTGAAAGAGGCTAAGGAGCATGAAACCACAGTGATGGTGTGGCTCCAGATTGGAACAAGATTAAGAGGGGGGAACTCTTACTCTTCTCTTTCATTTTTTATTGATGCATTTCAGAAACAAAGGATTGTTGAATGCATGTTGTGACTGGAAGTTGATTGTGTTTATTGCTTGAAATGAATTGTGAATGCTGAAATAGTTATTTCCCTGTGAAAGGATGAACATGAACGAGTTCATGTGTATGTCGGGAAAGCATGAAATGTGTGGAAGTCTCATGGGTAAAGCATGGACGTTCCATGTCAATTGAGCAATTAATTGACTAATTTTTATATTGTGTTATGCTTGTCCTGATAGGAATTGCCATGATGAATCTCATAGGTGAGATAGTGAAAGCCATTGGTTTTGGCTGAAAATCTTCCTCAAGTAGTTTACAGGACAACAAGAAAGATGGCAGCCATGAAAATTCCAGACTTGTAGATCAGTGGGAAGGAGAATAAAAGGAAGGGATTGTTGTGGAGCGATGCCCGCCTGGAGAGCTGGAAGATCAAAGCCAACAGGAGAAACTTGAGGAAGCAAAAAGGACTTGATCCTGAAAGTTCAAACTCCAGAGATGAAATGCAGGATAGACCTGCCACCATTGGAGGCATGTGTAAAGTGGGTATTTATTCCTAAGTGTTGGAACACCGAGGATGGTGTTATTCCAAGGGGAGGGGAATGTAATGTCCCCAGTTTGACCCCATGGCATTTAAATCGTAAATGATGTGATATTGTTATAAAATCGTGGTGAGGAGCTCAAGGCCAAGGCCCCACCATCGATTTATCAATGCATATGGTTCACGTGCTAGCCATGCGCAATGGAATTACAAATATTATGTAAATATCCATTTTAAATAAAATACCCACAACTAGCTATGCAATGCAACAAGAGATGGGGGCATGATTTTACAAGGAATTGGGAGGGAAAACATTCAAACCCTCGAGCCAATCAAGTCAATCCAAGTGTCAATGAGATAACCCATCAAACTCTCAACTACCCATGTTGACTTTTGTACCCAATCATTCATTTCTCCCAAGAGTTGGGTGAAGTAGTTAATGCCTTGGGGAATGGGGAGGTATGGCTGTCCAAAATTTGAGTATGGGCAACCACCCTGCATGGAAAAACATGTTTGGCTTCCTTGGCAAGAAAAGAGACATGAATTTGCCTCCCAAGCCATAACCCATCAAGCAATTTTGCCTCTCTCACGTTTTTGGAGCTAGGTGGGCTTTCCCCATCATGTTTTTCACCATTTTCCTGCATTTTCCATGCCTGGGAACTCATTTTTGTATTGCACAATGGCTGTGAGGAAGGGAGCCACGATTTTGGGGTTTATGGAGGCCGTTTTTGTCCCTTGAATGCCCATAAACGTTTTCTGGAAACGATTTTTCTCTCCGAGGGTTGATTCCCCAATTGCCATTTCGTTTTTGGTGTGCCTGTGATTTGGGAAAGTCCATGGCCATCTTATTTGTAAAATCCCATTGCTGAAAATGGGAATCCATACCCATTTTGAGTTGCTGTGTGTAAAAGAAGGTTGGGGTTGAGATGGGTTTTTATTGCTTTGGTTGTGCATGAGCTGGAATGTTCCATTTTCCTTGTAAGAATCATGCCCAGCTTGGGGGTGGCAGTTGTGTTGAGAGATCTACGAACACAAATGGCCTATGGTTGGGTGGAACATTGCAACAACATAGCTAGTTGTTTTGGGGGCAATTGCACAAATGAAGATAAGTGTTCTCTATGTGCATTTTACTTCTGAAATGTTTTAATTTGATGTTTATTATTGATATTTTGAATGCATATGAAAGATGTGTGTGGGTGATGTTCTTATTCCACTGTGCATATATGTTTGATTTGCATATGCACACATTAGTTTTATGGCTATGAGTCTAATGAATGGGCTGAGTTTTGTGAAAGCCCCGTAGATTGGCATCATGTTTCCTTACCGGAGTTGGATCCGCAGGAGGGGACATTACAATATCCTCTTTACACCTCCACATAAGAGTACATTGATCATAAGTTATCATATCCAAGGGCTACATTCCTAGCTATTCAATTAAGTAACCATCTAGAATCACCACAAGGGTTTCATTATTGTCTTCCACCACAAAAATGATAAAGCATGAACAAACAAGGCCCATTGTTAAGCAAATTAAGCAGAAGCACACAAACAAGGTGTTACATGGGAAAAAAGCGAAACAATTTAGACCTTATACATTGAAGAGCCATATGAAGGTCATTTTTTCACATTCAACAATTATATCTTTATTTATCTGGAAGAACTTATTGAAGGGCATAGAAATTGAATGATTTTTATCTAGGAATATGATCTATATATTAAGCCTACAACCATAGCTCATGGATATTGATTATGTAAACTAGCAATTTAAGTGTAGGATCAAGTTGATGTTGATGAAGTAGGTTGGCAGCAAAAAGCATCATTGTATGCAGTTGATATCCTCTTTATACTTACAAACATGGATTCATTGTACTATTATTTGAAACACTATTTGCAACATGGATCTAGTCCCGATCATTTAGATGAAAAGAGAAGTAGAGCATTAAGGTTGAAGTCTGCTCAATACCTACTTGTGAATGGATTTATTTTTAGGTATAACTATGATGATGCGTTATTGAGATATTTGGTGATTGAATTTACATGATAGGATAGCATGTGGGGATTTATTTGGAGATACCATGACACACAAGGTTTTAAGAGATGAATTTGATTGGCCAATGTTGTTTAGAAGATGCACATGCACATGTAAGCAAGTGTCAAATATGCCAAACATCTGTAGGCAAAGAGAAGAAACCAATCCTATTTCTATGGATAAACCTTTTGAGCAATGGGGATTGGATGTGAAAGGTGAGATTAAAAATGTAATATCCCGATTTTGACCTCATTGCATTAAAATGTAAATGATGTAATATTGTTATAAAATCATGGTGAGGAGCTCAAGGCAAAGGCCCCGCCATCGATTTATTGATGCATATGGTTTACGTGCTAGTCAGGCACAATGGAATTGAAAATATCATGTAAATATGCATTTTAATAAAATACCCACAACTAGCTATGCAATGCAACAAGAGATGGGGGCATGATTTTACAAGGAATTGGGAAGGAAGCATTCAAACCCTTGAGCCAATCAAGTCAATCCAAGTGTCAATGAGAGAACCCATAAAACCCTCAACTATCCATGTTGAATTTGGTACCCAATCATTCATTTCTCCCAAGAGTTGGGTGAAGTAGTTAATACCTTGGGGAATGGAGAGGTATGGCTGTCCAAATTCAGGTATGGGCAAGCCACCCTTCATAGAAAATCATTTTTGACTTCTTGGGTAAGAAAGGAGCCACGGAATTGCTCCCCAAGCTATTACCCATCAACTAGTTTTTCCTCTCTCATGTTTTCGGAGGTACCTGGGCGTTTTCCCTCCACATTTTTGTTGGTTTTCCCTTATTTTCTAGCTGGGAAGAGGGCGTTTTTATGTGGCAGAGCTGATGGAAGGAAGGGATCTCAATTTGGGGTTTCATTGAGGCCGTTTTGTCCATTGGAATGCTCATAACATGTGGGAGAAATCGGTTTTTCTCCCTATGGTCGAATTGCCCTCTCCACAGTCTATTTTTGGTGTGCCCACGATTTGGGGAAAGCCCATGGCCATCTTGTTTGTAAATTCCATTGTTAAAATGTGCATCCATGCCCAATGATTGTGCTTGTTGTGTGTAGATAGAGTATGTTGGGGTATGGGTTATGGGTATCCATTGTTTTGGCTTGAGCTTGATTGCAAGTATTCAAAAATGAAGAGGGTTCAGATTTAGCTTGCTAAACCTAGCAGTGGGCTGGCTTGGCTTAGATGCAATGTTTATTTGGCTGTGCATGAGCTTGAGTGTCCCCTTTTCCTTGTAGAAATCATGCCCAGCTCAGGGGTGGTCTCTGAGTGCTGAAAGAATACAGTATGGGAAGATACCTATGGATGGGTGGAACGTTGCAGCGACATAACTAGTTGCTTGGGATAATTGCACAATGAAGATAAGTATTTTTATGTCTATGTGTTTTACTTATGCAATGTTATAATTTGATGACGGTTTTTAATATGTTGAATTCATATGAAATGTGTGTGGATGATGTTTTATTCCGCTGTGCATGTTTGCTTGATTTGCATCTGCACACATTTGTTTTTATGAATCTAATGAATCGGGCTGAGCTTATGAAAAAGCTCCATGATTTGGTATCATGTTCCCTTCCTTAAATTGGGTCCACGGGAGGGGATGTGACAGAGTGGTATCAGAGCGAAGGCTACAACATTGGGCCTACATGGGCCAACTTGAACAACTTGCAGAGGTAAGTATTCTTGCTACTCAGCACTGATCATTAAGAAAAAATTCAAAATTGAAAAAAAAATTCTAAGTGTTTCTGAGTTTTCAACCAAGACTGTGTCGGAGTGAAGGAGAAAAATTCTGCAAAATGGTCGGCGACCAATTGCTTAATTTCTGCGAAACAGTCGACGACTAATCGCTTATTTTTTGCAAAAGAGTCGGCGAGCTGAGTTGAGATCGTAGCGACATGTCGACGAAAAATTGTGAGTTTTTCTTCGGAACAGTTGGCAGAAAAGTGGTAAGTGCGCTGAAACAAGTCGACGAGAAACTGATAAAATCGACGAAACAGTCGGTGGTCAGAGGTCGGCGGTCGGCGGTCAGAGGTCGATGGTCGGTGGTCATAGGTCGACGGAGTTCGAAGATCGGAGGTTGGAGGTCGACCTAAGAATCAATCAACGGTCGGTGTAAGACGGGTGGGCGATTTTAACCGATATTTCCGCGACATGGTCAGAGGAGATTGGTTGGCGGTTTTAGACAAGTTTGCAGCGACGGAGTCAGAGGAGTATTCAAAAGTCCGTCGAAACAGGGAAAATTGACCCCCGTCATCCCCCAGAGATAGTCGTTGAATGTATGAAAGAAATTCTCTATGCTTGGAATGTGCGCTATGAATTGCATAAAGGGGTTGCAAAATCCTCAGTAAGAGTAATGGGTTGTAATATCCATTATGGAGGATGAAAGAGGGAATTTTCTCACCTTAAACTATTTCTGTTTTCAGCATAAGAAGTGTATGCTTGGAAAATAGGAAGTGGGAATGTTTTACATACGTATATGTATTGAATTGCTACTCGGTGAGAAATCACAACTAAGTGAATCCTTGTGTGCTTGGTAGGGAAGCCAAGAAAAGGGTTAGCTATGATGTGGAGGAGGAACTCCATGTCATGATGGGGAATTGGAAAGGGATAATTTCTTAACTCCTCTCTTGCTATTGTATTTATATTTCCTGAGTTTTATATACTGAAAAATATGGCATAGGGATGTTGGAAATGCAAGAGAGTAGCAGATTAAATGCATATGAATTAATGGGTATGATTAAAGAGTCATTGCATAGTGCATGTGAATTGCTTATGTATGAGCATGATGTTGCATATGGGTAAATGTAGTGAAGTTACACATGCAATAGCCCATTAATGGTATTGCCCATGGTTGATGACAATTAATGTTGTTGATAATGGTTGTAGGAATCAGACCATAGAAGCATGATTGAAAATACAAGAGATTAGATAGATGAAATGAATATGCACTAGATGGCATATTAATAAACATTGCATAGTGCATGTGAAAATGTTTGTGCATGTATATGATATTGTATATTGGTAAAATAGCGAGGTTTTACATATGCAATGAGCCACTTAAGATGATCATGGTGGTGTCTAATAATTAGTTGTGTTCGCATTGGTTGTAGGACCAAAGACAACCGAAGCATGGCTAATGATGTGGATGATGATTGTTGCATATGACCAACAACCTTATGAAGAAATGATGGTGCAACAAATTTGTGATCATGAGGTTGGCAAAATGATTGTGTAGCCTTGGTAAGAGGCCAACTGATCAGGTAACATCAAGCGATGTTAATGATAGCCATGAAGGTAATGGTTATTTGTGCTTAAGTGCATGAATGTTGAAAGAGGATTTGGTAAGATCCCTTCAACTATGTTTAAACTATGTTGATTTGGTTTGCATGTGGTATCGAGTGCCTGAATGTGAATGTTAACCTACCAAGTATGGTGAGGTGTGGGTAAGTGAAGGAAAGGATCCTTACACCCTATAATTCCTTAGAAACCTTGATGCATTCATATGAAATTATATCATGCCATTTGTGTATGTTGGTTGAGAGTTTAACAACTAAAGCAAGTGAGGACTTATGGTCCTGTTGTGGTAGTGCATACCATATGAGACAGTCATGGTAAAATGAATGATATGACCTTATGGTATTCATGAATCCATGCAAGAAAGCATTGAGTGAGTGCACATTAAAATATTATGTAAATGTTGTGAATGTGCATGCATATGTGCGGGTGCACATGTTGATATGCTTTGTGTGAATGCATGGTTGCGATATATGTGTTTCAATGTAGTTAGATAATAGATGAAATGACAAACTATTGTTAATCCTGAGACCATTTCATGAGCTGCCATGAATGTAGGAGAAAGATTGCATGAAGAAGATAGACATGTTGATGGGATACCAGAGTGCTCTATTGGAAGGAAAGAGTTGCATAAAAGGAATATGGCTGTGACGTAAGGAATATGGGAGTTTTTACTGAAATTGCATGGATAATGTGACCGTGTCTTGAAATTTTATTATGATAATGATTCCTATATATATATATATATATATATTTCAGTGCATTGCAAATGTTGAAAACTGAAAGTGTTTGAATTATTGAGAGTTATAATTCTAAGATCATGTCAGTGACTGTTGTAGCAATGAAAAGATTATATGCATAGATAATCACAACGTGTTTGGCTGATTAAAGTTCAGATTTCAGGTAGAAAAGTTTGTGTATGGAAATGATGATAAGTCCATAGTAAAGACCAGGATCTACCATGCGCAGAAGCCAAAGGTTATGATAAGGTTCTCATGGTTGTAACTTATGCATGAAACAAATCTGCAAATTTTCTGGTTTAAGTTTATGAGAATAATCTCATGGTTGCAAATCTAATTTCCGTAGGAAAATAGATTTGTAAATTTCAGATTTGAAATTTTGCTAATAATTGCTAATGATTGTTTGGATTATATAAAATTGTGTCAAGAGGACATGTCGTAGGTGGATGTTCATGTATGGTAGCAAGTGTAAAACCATAATGGACAGAGTGATACCACTTACAAGAGCCAAACAATATGAGGATGGCCTCATGGTTAAACAAATTAATTTCCGTAGGAGACATAATTGTAAATTCATGTTTGAATTTAATTGTTAATGCCATTGATTGATTGGGGAAATCAGATTTGAATTTGATTGTTAAATGTTGCTGAGTGTTTGTTTGAGGAGTGTGTCAGGAAGACACCTTGCAGGAAGATCATGTGTGATGGCCTGCAGAAGCCAAACTAGATGGGAAGGCTCCCATGCTTTGGAATTGGGTTTCGGGTGAAACGCCATTGTAAATTTTCATAATGTCTTATCCGAACTGGATGTTGGTAAATCATGTGAGTGAGATAGTTAAATTATGCCAAGAAGGCATGTGTGGGTTATGGAACGTGAAAATATTGGGGTGGCAAATCGAAGGACTATTGACTCAGAGAAGGGAGCCCCCATTCTTTGCAAATGAAGAAAAGATACATCTGTAAAACAGATGAGTATTGTGACCCTAACTAAGGATATGCATGTCTGGTTATTAGATTTAATATGCAGAGCATTTTTTATTATTTCATTATTATTCTAGACTGCTTGAGTGTGACTAAGGCCTACATGGATCACATCGGAAAGGGATGCATACCTTTCGGGTGCTGGGTCATGTTAGGGTTGTCAATATTGACTACACCCTAAGGGAATGGACGCATTCCTGGTGTTTCAATACTTGATAGTGAATGTTATGAAATATGGTTACAATTTTAGAGCAACAATACTGACGAGCCTACTTATCCTTCTTGTGCTATCAGCTTACACAAATGCAATTTGGTGTTGCACATTAAGAGGAAAAGTGAATAAAGGGTACTCAAGAGGACTGTATAGGCAGTGGTAAACTTTCTACGCTCACACTAAACGACACTAGAAGGGATGGATAGGCCCGAGGAGATGTGTAGTAGAAAAGGGGTATCATCCTTGTGTAGTGTGAGTGGGTATTGTGGGTCCATGCTAGCCTGCAGTCAAGTGAGTCACCTAAAGAGTTCCTAAAAAGAACCACTAGTTTGCATAGGAGAAGGAGTGCCATCCTTGTGTGGATGAAGAATTGTTGTATGTATGATAAACCTAGTCAGTGTACTAGCTTGGCATTGGTTATTTGGATGTTGTGGTGAAGGGTTGTGGTATGCTTGATAATCCCAATTGGTGTACTGGATTGGAATTGGTTATTTGGAATTTATGGAGGTATTGGTGAAGGGTTTTTGAATGTCTGATAAACCCAATCGGTGTACTGGCTTGGAAATGGTTTTTGTATGCTTGATAAACCCAGTCAGAGAACTGGCTTAGCATATTGGTTAATGGAATGCCTGATAAACCCAATCAGCGTACTGACTTGGCATTGGATATTCAAATGATGTGGTGGAGTAGCATGTGTGTTGGCCAAACATCCAAGTCCATAGGCAATCCCAAGGCTTGCAAAGTGAAGCAGGACCCTATGGACCAGAGAGGAAACACACAATACATATAAGTATTCAAATCCATTTATTTATTGTTTGGAATAATGAAGATTTCAGGTATAATTCTTCTAACAACTAAGCTGATACACTGTTGTTTCTTTGTTGGAAACCTTGGTCATTGCATGAAGCAAGGACCCTGAAAGAACCACAAATTCTTGGTAAATCCATAGAGTAACTAGTTGGGCGCTACCAATGCTTGGTAAATCCAGAGAGTAACTAGTTGGGTGCTACCAATGCTTGGTAAATCCAGAGAGTAACTGGTTGGGCACTACAAATGCTTGGTAAATCCAGAGAGTAACTGGTTGGGCGCTACTAATGCTTGGTAAATCCATAGAGAAACTGGTTGGTTGCTACAAATGCTTGGTAATACAGAGAGTAATTGGTTCGGAATTAACTAATATATGTTGTGGAGCAGCTGGTGTGCTAGCCAAACATTCCTTAAATAATTAATAAAACCAGTCGATGTAATGGCTTGCATTGCCTATTCGAATGATTGTGGAGTAGCCTGCGTGCCATCCCAACATTCGTTATTGTATCCACGGGAAATCCAATGCTTTCAAAGCAAAGAAGGAGCCCGTGAAATAAAGTGAAGACATCCAATACAGATAAGTATTTGGTTATCTTGCAGCTTCTTTCTTATGAATATACGTGTGTATCTGATTTGGTTATGATTCCTCAAACTCTTGTTTAGAGATAAACCCTATGAAAATAAACTAAACATGTGAATTGATTCAATGTTTGAGTGTAGGTATTGCTAGAAGCAAGAACTATGAAGGCATCATAGGGATGCATGTGGACATGTGATCATCCTAAAGAGCTTAGTATGAGCAGTAATGAAAGATGGCGCTAGTGGACATGTGTGGGTCCTAGCAGCCAAAGGTTCTGTAGGAAACAATGGGGAAGGGTTCCCTAGTTGAAAAGCATTAGACAGACCTTAGACACTAAGTGTCATAGCCAAGAAAGGGAAAGTTAAGCAGTCACATTGAAGTGAAAGAGGCTAAGGATCATAGAACCATAGTGGTGGTGTGGCTCTAGATTGGAACAAGACTAAGAGGGGGAAACTCTTACTCTTCTCTTTCCTTTTGACTGATGCATCTTAGGAACAAAATATTGTTGAGTGCATGTCATGGATGAAAGTAGATTGTGTTTAATTGCTTGAAATGAATTATGAATGCTGAAATAGTTATTTCCATGTGAAAGGATGAACATGAATGAGTTCATGTGTACGTTGGGAAAGCATGAAAATTGTGGAAGTCTCATGAGTAAAGCATAGAATTTCCATGTCAATTGGGCAAATAATTGACTAATTTTAATATTGAGTTATGCTTGGCCTAACGGGAATTGCCATGACAAATCTCACAGGTGAGAAATTGAAGGCCATTGATTGCAGCTGTTACCAGCCAAGTGTTGCTGGTGAGAAAAGTGAGATCCAGTTGTGCACATTGGCCATGGAAGCAAACCAAAAGCTATTGTTTTGGCTGAAAATATTCCGCAAATAGTTGTCAGGACAACAAGGAAGATGGCATCCATGAAATTCCAGACTTGTAGATCAGCTGGAAGGTAAATAAAAGGAAGGGATTGCCGTGGAGCAATGCCCACCTGTAGAGCTGGAGGATCAAAGCCAACATGAGCAGCTTGTGGAAGCCAAAGGACTTGGTCCTAGAAGTTCAAAGTAAAAAGATGAAACGAGGGACAGACCTACTAAATTTTGTGAATTTTGGACATGTGTGAAGTGGGTATTTATTCCTAAGTGTTGGAACACCGAGGATAGTGTTATTCCAAGGGGGAGGGGATTGTAATACCCAATTTTGACCCCATTGCATTAAAATGTAAATGATGTAATATTGTTATAAAATCGTGGTGAGGAGATCAAGGCCAAGGCCCCGCCATCGATTTATTGATGTATATGGTTTACGTGCTAGTCAAGCATAATGGAATTGCAAATATCATGTAAATATGCATTTTAATAAAATACCCACAACTAGCTGTGCAATGCAACAAGAGATGGGGGCATGATTTTACAAGGAATTGGGAGGGAAACATTCAAACCCTTGATCCAATCAAGTCAAGCCAAGTGTCAGTGAGAGAACCCATAAAACCCTCAACTTCCCATGTTGACTTTGGTACCCAATCATTCATTTCTCCCAAGAGTTGGGTGAAGTAGTTAATACCTTGGGGAATGGAGAGGTATGGCTGTCCAAATTCGGGTATGGGAAAGCCACCCTTCATAGAAATCGTGTTTGACTTATTGGGCAAGAAAGGAGCCATGAAATTGCTCCCCAAGCCATTACCCATCAACTAGTTTTTCCTCTCTCACGTTTTTGGAGCTACCTGGGCATTTTCCCTCCACGTTTTTGTTGGTTTTCCCTTGTTTTCTAGCTGGGAAGAGGGCGTTTTTATGTGGCAGAGCTGCTGGAAGGAAGGGATCTCGATTTGGGGTTTCATTGAGGCCATTTTGTCCATTAGAATGCTCATAACATGTGGGAGAAATCGGTTTTGGTCCCTGTGGTCGAATTGCCCTTTCCACAGTCTATTTTTGGTGTGCCCACGATTTGGGGAAAGCCCATGGCCATCTTGTTTGTAAATCCCATTGTTAAAATTTGTATCCATGCCCAATGATTGTGCTTACTGTGTGTAGATAGAGTATGTTGGGGTATGAGTTATGGGTATCCATTGTTTTGGCTTGAGCTTGAGTGCAAGTATCTAGAAATGAAGAGGGTTCAGATTTAGCCTGATAAACCCAGTGGTGGGTTGGGTTGGATTAGATGCTATGTTTATTTGGTTGTGCATGAGTTTGAGTGTCCCCTTTTCCTTGTATAAATCATGCCCAACTCGGGGGTGGTCTCTGAGTGCTGAAAGAATACAGGCTGGGCAGAGACCTATGGCTGGGTGGAACATTCCTGCTACATAGCTAGTTGCTTGGGACAATTTCACAATGAAGATACGTATTTTTATGTCTGTGTGTTTTACTTCTGCAATGTTATAATTTGATGACTTTTTTTAATATGCCGAATGCATATTAAATGTGTGTGGATGATGTTTTATTCCACTGTGAATGTTTGCTGGATTTGCATCTGCACACATTTGCTTTTATGAATCTAATGAATCAGGATGAGCTTATGAAAAATCCCCAGGATTTGGTATCATGTTCCCTTCCTTGAATTGGGTCCACAGGAGGGAATGTGACAAAAACCTAACTCCAATTTTAGAAATCATAAGTGTCATATTGATTTCCACATGTTACTTTACTCTATGGACAAATTTGTTCCATTCACAAATGTGAATGATATGATAGTTATCTAGTTATTGGAATAAGACATCATCACTGGGTCTTATGTCTTGTCCATGCTAGTGTTTGATAATGCATCATAATTTTCATCTAGATATATGATTGATTTTTCTTTTGAGAAAGGAATTAGCTTGCACTATTCAACTAACTAATATCCCCAAGGGAATGGTGTCATTAAATCACAAATAATAACTTGATCAATATTATCAAGAAAGTGATTGTTGCCCATCACCGCAACTAGCACAATGCGCTTTCCAATGTATTGTGGGTTCATCGAGCTATGCTTAAAGTAACATTAGGTATGTTTCCATACTTTCTCATGTATGGAAAAGAGAAAAAAATGTAATCAACATCTTCTTTCCTTATTTTCAATTATCACAAGCAACAAGTGGTGAGATCTCCTCAATGATACATAATAAAATTGATACTCTATTGAAGTTAAAAGAGGAGACTGAAATCCAACCAAAAGTTTACTAATCACTAAAATATTGTCATGTAGTTTGATAAACATGACTTGAGTGACAAGGAATTTAGTCAATGATTTTATCTTGAAGTGGGACAAAATGAGTGAGACAAAGGTAAAACATATGAAATTCCAACAAATTTGGTTAGGAACGTGGCGAGTGGTGGAGAAGGATGGCTTTGGAACATACCATTTGTAAAATATATAAGGAATCAAAGATCTCCTTCCAACAAATAGACAAATCCTGAATACATATTTTAGTTAGTCTTCCCTTAAGGAAAATAGCTTGTACATATTAGTTTTATTTTAAGTTTTGATTTATTTCTTTAACGTTTTGTTTTATTTCTTTCAAGATATCATTGCTTTCAATTCTTTGATTTGTGTTTTTAGTTTACCTTATTTTTGGATCGCTTTCATAGAGTAGTTTAATGCATTTATTTTTGAAGTTGTATTTTCATTCTACTTTTGAGTTTTATTTACATGAATATTACCTTGTTAGTTCTTTAACACATATCTATACTTTCCTTGAATGCAAATTTTGTTTCAGCCTTCTTCATGCACAAACACTTGACACATGGAGGCCAAGACTAATAAACTCTACATGTTTCCAGTAAGTAATTAGGATCTTAAAAGAAGAAGTTTTGAAAGCAAATACTGGAGATTGTAAGCATTCTTCAAATAGTGGCTTGACCTTAAATGCTCCAAGTGATTAAACCTTTGATGATTCCGACACCCAAGTTTTGGTTAATGAATCAACTTGCAAAATGAATCCATCCACTTATTAGAACAAGACATCATCACTGGGTCTTATCTCTTGTCTATGCTAGTGTTTGTTAATGTATCATAATTTTAATCTACATATATGACTAAGTTTGCTTTGGAGAAAAGAATTGGATTGCACTATTCAACTAACTACTAACCCCAAGGGAACGTTGTCATTAAATCAACAAATAATAACTTGATCAATATTATCAAGAAAATTACCGTTGGCCATCACTGCAGCTAGCACAATGCATCTCCAATGCATTGTAGATTCATCAAGTTATGCTTAAAGTAACAGTAGGTATGTCTCCATACTTTCTCATTTATGGAAAAGAGACAATTTTGTCATCAACATCTTCTTGCCTTATTTGTAATTATCAAAAGCAACAAGTGGTGAGAGATCCGCAATGATATATAATAAAATTGATACTCTATTGAATTTAAACTAGGAGAGAGATAAATCCAACCAAAATTTTACTACTCACTAAAAAATTTTCAAGTGTTGGTTCGATAAACATGACTTGAGTGATATGGACATTAGTGATTCATGTTATCTTGAAGTGGGGAAAAATGAGTGAGACAAAGGTAAAACATATGAAATTCCAACAAAGTTGGTTAGGACCATGCCGAGTGGTGGAGAAGAATGGCTTTGGAACATGTATTGTATGCAGAATATAGAAGGAAGCAAAGATCTTCCAACAAATAAAAAATCCTAAATAGGTATTTTAGTTATCTTCCCTTAAGTAAAATAACTTGTAAATATTAGTTTTCTTTTAAATTTTGATTTATTTATTTTAAGTTTTGTTTTATTTCTTCCAAGGTATCGTTGCTTTCAATTATTTTCTTCGTGTTTTCAGATCGATTTCATAGAGTAGTTTTCATGCATTTATTTTTGAAGTTGCATTTTCATTCCACTTTTGAGTTTTCTTTACATGAATATTACCTTGTTAGTGATTTAACACATCTCTATACTTACCTTGAATGCAAATTTTATTTTCATCCTTCTTCATGCATAGACACTTGGCACATGGAGGTCAAGCCTAAGAAACTCCACAAGTTTATGTTAAGTAATTAAGATCTTGAAAGAAGACGATTTGGAAAAAAATAATGGAGATTGCAATAATGCTTCAAATAGTGGTTTGAAAATGCTACAAGTGATTAAGCCTTCGATGATTATGACACCCAAGTTTTGGTTAACAGATCAACTTGTAGAAGGAATCCATCCAATTACTTTAAATCAACTAGTTATATGAAAGGTGAAACTTCAAAATTCCAATGCTGAAAATTATAAGGAGATATTATTAATACCCAAGCTTGGAAAATAATTAATTAATCCCAATAAAAAGGTAGCCAATCCCCATTAGGCATACAAAGGGTTTCTCTTTTCCTTGTACACCAATTGATAAAGAAAAATACAAAATGAAACGGCCAAGAAATGAATTATAGTTGAAAGAGGGGACATGAAAATATCTCCATTGAGTCTTTGGAATCTTACTAGTAGACCCGTGACACTATGGTGACTCCACTAGGGCTATGGAGGCTTATGAGTAGTGGATAAATGCATGAAGATCTCCCTACTTCTCAATTTATATCTTGATCATTTCATTGCAAAGATTCATGGGTTTGGCCAATGTGTCGTTATTTTTTAGACCTTAACTAGCACCAAGCTGACATACTCAAGGACCTCGTTTCTTCTTTAAATTATCACAATGAGATTCATCTTCAATTGTGAATTTCTTGACTCAATAATGCCTTTCCTATAATTTGCATGAGAGTTGAGAGTACTAATTGATTGCCTCTCCTTTGTGTTTGAATGGGTCTTTGTGCTTTTATGTGCATCTCTTGATCTTATTGGCTTTATTTCATCAAGACTCATCTGTGCTTTCATATATATTCTTCATAAATGCATCATTTGTACTTCTTAGAATATAATTTTGTTTCTTATGTGATATTTTTAGGAGAATAGATTGTGTATTTCCTGATATGTATTGTCTTTATTGACATGATGATGGAGCACAAACTTAAACACCTTAGAAGAAAAAAACGATAAATAGTGTCTAGCAAACATGTTGAACCATGCTAAAAGAACAATAAAGAGGACTAGAGAAAGTGTGTTAGGCATGCATGTCAAAGTAATAAATATAAATAGATGATTACTTATGAGTTGGGTTGACTAGGACCATTTTAGACTTACATCTTTTATTTTAACATACAACCATCTTAGCACTAGATCTATTAATTGTCGTGTGAGATAAAAAGATGATTTTTTCCCTCCCCTAAGTCAAGACTATGATTTCATCATTGAGTTTCTGCTTCGTGTCATTGTCTCCCTGATATCATTGCCTCTCTTCCCCAATTGACTCCCCAACAACATTATTCATCAACATTGTTATCGCACCATCATCACTGAGTAAATGTATATATAATATATGTTTCATTATATAACATATATGATCTAAAATAATATATGTCGCATTAAAAACCATATAATAGATCATATGTTAATAGGTCTCCATGCCAACATCATGCACATCAGAGAACCATGTAATGCATAGTTCTTCATTTCAAATAACAAATACTTTGGTCACACACACAAATAAGAAAATCCACGGTGCTTCCCCACTTCTTTCTTTAATATATACCCATCTAAAGTGTGTTAAATTTTAACCTTTAATTCAGAGTTGCAATAATACTTGAAATCAAATAACAATTATACACATAAGCAATCACATTCGACACATGAATTTACCTTAGGGAAGTCCTCTATGACTTGAGGGAGAAAACCACAGCAAAACCTTAATCATTAGTATATATTGATAGATAACAGAGAATGTATTTTACATCAAGCACCCCCGGTGAAATTACAAAGCAAGAAAAAAATAAAGAAGAGAGACTCATAATAGTATCCTGCACAAAGAGAAGCACTTTGCCTTCAAGAGAGAAGAGAATTCACTTCACATTCAATTCATCAATCCTGTATAACATATTTATACATTCTTCTCATGCGCCAACTTCTATTTTTATATTCTGACTTCAGGATGAACTCGTCCTCCATCTAGATGCATCAATATTGCATGAAGAAGTGTGCCCCACTTCTCATGCAATGCATTAACTCAATGAACTCTCTCTTAGGATCAACTTGCCCCTTAACTGAAAGCTTGCCCACTTAGTTAGGTGGCTAACTTAAGTGTCTTCATGCAAGTGTCACAACTCAAGTGTCGTCTTTAGTTTAACATAAGTGTTGTCATGCAATAACACTTAGTTAGATGGCTAACTTAAGTGTCGTCATGCAAGTGTCATCTTTTAGTTTAACATAAGTTTCGTCATGCAATAACACTTAGTTAACTATATATTCTTTGTTATCACTTAGTTATCTCTCTTAACTAATTCTTTCTTGTTAACATCATTATAGTGATAAATTCGAGTTCTCCTTTGATTTATTGAAGTCTTCACTAAAGTTTAACAATTCGAATTCTCTCTTATCTTATCACATCTTATCTTTATCTCTTGTCTTATCTGCATGGTTCACATGTGCTAGCTTAATTATCATATCAAATATACTAAGGATATTTTACCAATGCTGTGATCATATTGTTCTACTATTGTTACAAGTGGTTATATGCTAAACTAATTCACTCTAGAGGTGGCCAGTCTCCAGAGGAGACTTAATAGCTCAACCATGGTTAGTAGTACATCACACACCATACATGCTTCGACATGCAAAGAATCACCTCAACACATGAGGATATATCTTGACACACAAGAACTTAGCCTTGACTAGCAAGACTGTACAACATCATCACTTTGACATACAAAGCACTTTCCTCAACACATGAATCTTAACCATTCTTGAGTCCAACTCAAGATTCTTCTCCAAGTTTCCTGATTCCAACACAAGCTCCTATAAGGAACTACCTCGACACACGAGGCTCAATCTTGACACACAAGATTGCCCTGGAGAATGACTCATGATGCTGTAACTTTAACACTCCCTCTCAACGAGGGAGGAATTCTCTGCCATGCCAAGCTTGTCTCGGAAGTACCTGTACTTCGTCACTGACAAAGGCTTAGTCAACATATCTACGATCTTCTCACCGGAGGTAATGTACTGAAGTCTTATGGCACCTCTATGGACCATGTATCTGATGTAGTGATACTTCGTCTCAAGGTGTTTCCATCTATATGATGAAACACATGGTTTTCTGAGAGATTTATGCAGCTCTGAGTTTCAGAGTGAATGACAGTAGCCTCAAGTTTCTTATTGAACAAACCATAAAGTAGCTTCCTAAGCCACACAACTTCTCGGCAGGTGGTACTAGCTGCAATATACTTTGCTTCTGTAGTACTTTGGGCTACGAAGCCCTACTTCCTGCTGGACCAAGAGATCATAGCTAATCCCAAGCTAAAACAAAATCTGGATGTACTCTTTCAGTCCACAATACTACCACCCCTTGTTTTGGAGAAAACTCATTATGGCTTGGGGTAGACCACAACAGATAGCTGACTACCAGAAATTAACTCAATTCTCAGTACTATGCTATATAAATGACAATGCTAAGATAATGAAGAATACAACCAACCTCGATCCAAACGTTTGATGTAGATCCCTGTTGGAGCTTTCAATCCGTGCACTTGAATCTGCAAATTAGTCTTGACAACCAATACATAACAAGTATATATAATATATAAATGACATTAACATCATCAATAACAATGGTCCACGATATTATAAGTAAATGAAACCCAATGTAGTTTAAAAAATATTCACAACATTAATGGACGAGAATATGAGTATTTCTATTAATAAACAACAAGAAGTACAATATGATACGACCTCTTGCCGGCAACCAATCTGAACCAAGATCTGGGTCAATCCACTTGCACCTCCACCACTTCAATCCTCCATGGAATGGTAAACTCAAACTATGATAGGAGTTTGGAAGGTGAACATAAGGGGTTCACAACTACAAGGATCAATGAGTGTAGACTCAAGATAGGGAAAAAATCCACTGGAGTTCTCTTGCTCTTCTTTTTCCTCCCGTCCATAAGTCATATGTGCTCAATATATAGTCCTTCCAAAGGTAAGTGAAAAGACACATCGAGACATTTCGGGGAAAATGGAGGGCCAAAGGTCACCCTATGACCGCTTTTTGGGAGTAAAAAGTAATAAACTAGTGATTTTTACCATTTTACATGCTACCTGCAGGCTATAGTGATGCAACTTGCGGGTACGCCTGCTGTAATGATGCAGCTAGCGTACAAGGGAAAAAATAGGGAAAAATAGTGTCTGAAGGATATAAAGTGGATCTGAGTCAGTAAAATGGATCCTGCAGGCCAAAGAGTGTTGATGCTCACAAGGTGGAAAATTACACTATAACAGATGCCCCTTAATGTGTGAGGTCAGAGACTGATGCTACCATGGCCGAAATACATTATAAAAATATCTCAGAAGTGGAGTGATGAAGACACAAGTGGAAGGAGTAGCTCACTTGTCATAATACAATAGTATCCCTGAATACATGTCGGTATAGTACAACAATTTGATACAATGGCCATGAATAGGCAGTACATATGTCATAAGTGATCATAGCCATGATTCCTCTACAGTAAGATATGGTCTCCTGCTGAAAAGGAAACAACTGGTGCAAAATGGAGGTACAAATTGCTGATATCTGAGAGGTGATATCTTAGATGTAAAGTCATAATCATAAGTAGCATACTGAATGCCACTATCGCCCGGGGTCTTCTACACAAGTCTTCGACGGTGCAAGTCCCATCAAGTGAATAAAGGAGTTGAGGTCGAACCTGATGTGACATCGTCTGATTACCGGTCAATGATGTATACCGTTAACAGACGCGAGATAACACACCAATAATGAAAATGGGCATCAAGACACATAGCACAATCATCGTAGTGTGAATGTGTGAGTTGAAGTCGAACACTAGGATGAATCCATCGATTAGGGGACATTGATGTATTCCCAAAACTGTCGATGGCGAGAGAACCTACCACTAATGACTGCAAGCCTCAAGGTACTCAACCAAACTCTAAGCCTCAAGTTCCAGAATAAATGGGCTGAAGTCGACGGAATGAGACTTGCTGGAAGGAGGGAATTAAGGCATCCCCCATCAACCAACACGAGGTACCAGCTATTCTGAAAGATTTGGAAGATCTCAGGTGAAACGGACCAACTCAATAAGGATGGCCGACATGCAGTAGTCAAGAGATTTGAGGAGTGGCCGACTCTGGTTTCAGGACTTCCTTTGAACAAGAGCATGAGCAGATGGATAGACTCAGACAGCATAGACTCGATATAGACTATGTGATGCAGGAGGCACCACAAAGGGCTCCATAATGACTGGAAGCTTAACCAATCGGTGGAGTAAACTGAGAAACAAGTACAGCTCCTAAGGTCCAGCTATTGTCCCGACTCATAATGTATGGAGTGGAATGAATGCTCTATTCAAAGGAGACACAACAACTTCCAACTAGAAGTAGTAATGATAATCCTGTCCGGCTTTTTGGAATATTTAATTTTTTTGGTCTTTTTCATATTTGGAGAAAGCTTGAAAAAGAATAAAATTGCTTATAGTACAACAAGTGAGGGAACGAGTGTCAAATAGCGAGCAGACTAGTCCTAAGCAGTGGAACATACATATGATCAATGCAAGGAAGCATGTGCAGGATGTGGACACTCGGGGGGAGGGGTATTCCCTCAGGGTCAAAAGGTCATCAAATTGTGGAGGGTGAATGTAAGCTCTGCAGGGCTCGACAGGGAAAGTGCTCAGGCACTGGGTTAATAATGAAGTAAGCGGGAGCCGTCACAAGGCTCAAGCGGCAAGCAAGATGATGCAATGCAATCACAACTTGATATAAATGGGGGAGTCCTTATGGGAGATGGCCAACATAAGACAAAGTAGAATATGAGTATTTATCGCAACGTCATGGCATAACTACAAAGGACTCCCAATCCTAAGGAAAAACAACGGCATGGGTACCATAATGCAAAAAGGGGTTCTAAATAGGGTACCCATGTTCAGAAAGGCCCTACCGCCATATTGTTATTGGACAATCCACTCGACTGGAGGCGAGCCAAATCTTCCTAGCTCAATGTGAGTCTAGAACAAATAAAACAGACTACAAACACGTTTCCTAGATCTACTTAAGGATCAAGTGCTAGATGTCTTACCTCTTTGATTCGCTATCCTTTCTCCCAAATGTTGCTCCACGTCCCACGGTCGTCAGATCCAAGCTGCAAGACCTGTTAAGACACATAAAAGAGAAACGAGTGAAGAGAATCTATACAATAAGAGATCTATGTAAATAGTTAAGCAGGTAAACAACACAACATCATTACACATAAGAACAATATTGGTGGAAAGCATTTGTATTACTGCAAATAGAGGAGTACATGATAGAGATATAGAACTACAACCAATGACTTAACGTAGCAGTCCTTCTCCCCACAAGCCAATTGCCAAGCCCTTCCAAGGAAGCATGAATTCTCCAAGAGGTGAGTGAAGGTGTCCCAAGAGAGATTTCACCAGCATGTAGATACCATAGTCTTCCTCCCTTTGGCATGGGAGTGAGCCTCATATATATAGGACTAAGTGGATGAGATTATGGATAGGATAGGTTGAGAGATGGTAGGAGAGAGATAGGGGATCTTCCCAATGAGTTAGGGGTTGAGTACCAGCTCTCCAAGAGATCAGGGATAAGCCCCCAAATGGGCAAGCTTCGAGAAATATCTCGAAATGGCTATTTTTTCCCATTAACAGACCTCGTCGCACCTTGCTATGAAGCAACCTGCGACGTCGCATGTTGCCAGTGTTCAACCTGCGATGACCTCTCAGAAGGTTGTACAAACTGAGTCCAAATCCTCCCAAATGAGTACTTGGTCTAGATGACTTCAGGGATGTATACACTAAATCATGATGATGGGTAGATTTTAGGTGTAACAAAATGCCCCCCAAAGCATGAAGCTGTTAAGGATATACAGGTGAAGTGCTTTGATAAAAAAAATGGCAAAAGACTTGTCGAATGAAGGACGCTGCTGCAGTACAACTGACTCTGAACTGACAATCTCATATGTAGTACAACATGGTTGCCGACCAATACATTGCAGATCCTCTGGATCATAGTTTTCAAGACCTTGTTAATTGCCTCGACCTGTCCATTGGATTGCGGGTAGTAGGGTGTCGTGTTTTCATGGTGAAAACCCAACCTGTCGTTCAATTCATCAACCATATGGTTCTGAAAGTGAGAACCATGATCGGTAACTATGGCCTGCGGAACTCCAAACCGCGCTATCACATGATTAAACATGAAGAGTGCAGCGGTTTTGCCATCGTTTTGGTATGTAGGCATAGCCTCGGCCCACTTTGTGAAGTAATCCACAGCTACGATGATGTAACTATGCCCCCCAGCCGAGTTAGGCTTACAGTGCATAAAATCGATACCCCATTTTGCAAATGGGCCAACGGCAATAATCGGATGTAGTGGGGCGGGATGAGTGCGCTTCTTCGTGTGGAAGTGTTGGCAAGGAGGACATTTTTTAACGGCCTCAATATAATCTTTGAAGATAGTAGGCCAGTAATATCCTGCGCGCAAAATCTTCTGGGTTGTAGCCATCCCAGAGAGATGACCGCCACATGCCCCAGCGTGACAGTCATTCAGAACGCGTTCAGCCTCATCATGAGTGAGACAATGTCGAAGAATTGAATCGACACCACGATGATACAAAGTATCATTAATGATTAAGTAATACTTTGCACCGTGACGAATCTTACGACAATCGTCGCGAGAAAGTTGAGGATCGAAGCATTGGGTTTGAAGATACAATAGAATATCTCCATACCAGGGGTCAGTCGTACTGATGAGAAACAATGATTCATCTGGAAATGAGTCATTGTGCTCAACTTCTGCATCAGACGGGCAAGGTCGCAAATGAGCTCTGCGAGCACCAAAGACTTTTTAGACTTAGCTTTCTCGAAAAGAAGATCGAATTCTTGCAGTATCACAATCCAGTGTGAATACTTGCCCCCAAGCACCTGACGTGTCAGTACGTGGTACATGGGGTTCAAGTCGACAATGATAGTGGTGGTGCGGAGCAAAATGTAGTGACGAAACTTCTGGACGACAATGACTGCCACGAAAGCAAGTTTTTCGACATGTGAATATCTAGTTTCGGCGTTAGCTAGACCCTCACTTGCATAGTATATCACATGTTCCTGAGCGTTTTGATCGTCCTGTACCAAAACCATGGCGATAGTGGTAGCAGAAGCGGCGAGATATAAGATGTAATCTCGATAATAATTAGGCAGTTGGAGCACAGGGGCATGCGTGATGGCATGTTTGATACTGTTGAAGGATTTTTTAGCTTGATCATCCCAAATGAACAGGACGTCCTTCTTAAGCAATCTCATATAGCCCTGAGTTTTCTCCGCGAAATTATAAACAAAACGTCTTAAATAAGTCGCCTTCCCTTGGAGACTTTGAAGTTCTGTAACATCGGTCGGGGGTGGTAGGTTGATGATGGCCTCCACCTTTAAGGGATCTATGCGGATCCCATCCTTCGAAATGATAAATCCTAAGAGGCGTCCGGACTCAGCGCAAAAGATACACTTGTGAGGATTTAGATGGATATTGTACCGTCTGCATCTGAGGAAAATGGCTGTTGGATGGTCAATGTGGAACTCATGCTGCTTTGAATGAGTAGGGAGATCATCCAAGTAGGGTTCCACAAAGTCCTTAATATCGTGGAAGGCGTACGACATAGCCCGCTGAAACGTGGCGCCAACATTTTTAAGGCCAAATGGGAGCTTGTGATAAGCGAATGTACCCCATGGGCAGATGAAAGTCATCTTATGTTGGTCGGATGGGTTGATCTCAATTTGGTTGTAACTAGAAAAGCCATCCATGAATGAGAAGATGACGCTTCCGGCACAGTTGTCGATGATCTGGTCGATGAAGGGGGTCGGGTAGTTGTCTTTTGGACAAGCTCGATTAAGGTCCTGATAATCAACGCAGACGCGAATGGTGCCCTGATTTTTGTTCACAGGAATGACATTTGAGACCCAATCCGTCAATGGGACAGGATAAATAAAGCCATCCTTTAAGAGCTTTTCAATTTCTGCCTTTATTGCCGTAGTCTTCCGGTCGCAACTTTTGACATACAGGTTTGATGTCGGGATAGGTTTTTATTTCGTGAGAAACAATTGCGGGGTCTATCCTAGGAATATCCTCATAGGACCAAGCAAACACGTCTCGAAATTGCTTGAACAAGGCCGTGCTAACAATAATTTCTTCAGGGGAACACTTCTGGCCTATGCGAATGTGTTCCACTATACCAGGTTTCACCGAGATGTCTACTGGGGTGGTGGGCTCAATGTTGGCCAAGTTTCCCTCCGTGTCTGTAAGACATGTAAGGATGGGGGACTGAGGGGATGGGTAGATATCTAGTGAAAAGAGGGTATGGATGTTGTCCTCTATGTATTCCAAAGGAGGAAGAAAAGATGACCTATGATGGAGATCATCCCACGGACTATCGTCAACATTCATTACTTCCATGATGGACTAGTTTGAATCAAAAGTCCGAAGTAAGAGATCAGGTAGAGAGGACTCCCATCGTAGCGAACAAGATGGGGAGGCCATGGTTAAATGGTCCTCCGAATCTGATGGGATAGCCTCATAAATGCGTTCAACTGGTGAAAGAGGCATCATATCTCCAAACAGGTGTGTTGTGGCTTCATCCGGTACAAGCCAGGCGTCATTTGAGTGAGATAAAATCTCAGTAGAGATCATATTCACCGTAGTAACATGATTAGGGGGGTCCGCGGCTGGAAAAACACCCATGAGAGATGAATCTTTCAAAAGGACAACCCCTACACTCTCATACTATTTTGATGACTGTCCAATGGAAGGAACATGGTCACCAGGATGAGTAGTGGTGTCCGGTGTACAAAAATCTAATTGGTCGATAGTAACAATTCATCCTTGGTGGGGGAATTGTACTGTGCGGAAGACTGAAGAGGCTACCGCCTGCATGGTATAAAACCAATTGCGACCAAGCAAGAGGTTATAATATAACGGGTCCGAGACCACTTCCATGTTAATGGTTATGGTTTTTCTGCCCAGCTCAACTGCAAGAGCTTGTAAGAGCCCATGAGGTTGAAAGCCACGCCCGTCGAATGCTTTCAACGTGGTAGGAGAACGATTCAATTCGGGGGAGCCAATGGCTCTCCAACAAGCGATGGACATGACAGAAGTGGAGGCTCCTTCATCCAAAAGAGTGCGATGGAAAATCTTCCCACCTAGGTTCGCAGTAACTTGGAATGTGAGTTGGTGTGAGAGCCTCGGCTTAAGGTTCTTAAGTCAGAACATGATGGTGTTCGAGGAATCTGGGTCAATTGCACCAATAGCTACAAGGAGAGTTTTGCGTTGATTGGGACAATTTTGCAAAACTTCCAGGGTAGACATGGCGCAAGGAGCTTGTTCCAAGTCTTCTACGATATTGTAATTCTATGCCGCGCAAGCATTAGGATTGAAAACATCTTTTCGAATCGTACTCTTGGGCGGACGCAATATCGAATCTAAGGAGGGTCTCTCTATGGTGAGAGAGGTTGATGGTACGGTGACATCAGGTAAAGAGTCGAAATCATTTTCAGTATTACTTCCGGCGGGTTCCTTCGAAGGGACTTGTTCGTAAAATCATGAGCGAGTAGTTAAATTGATCGCCTCGTTACGCAACATGAGAACATGCGCGGTGTTGGATGGTTCCCCCTAGGCTGGGGGGGTTTGAGCAATCATCTGCTGGTTTTGAGCAGGAAACGGATCGTTGAGGACTGCGGGAGTTGGTTTACCTCTAAGAAACTTTTGCACTTCGTCTCTATGGGGACACTCTTTGGAGAAATGGTCTTCTCCACACAGTAAGCAAGGATACTTCAGTTTCCTTTTCTACTTAGTATCTTCAGGAGTGCTCTTCATTTCCTGCTAGGCAGAAGGATTCTTGCATTTCCCCTTGTTCTTCTTTTTTCCATTAAACTTCTGAGATGAAGCTGATTGAACAGAATTCACCTCTTTAGTTACAGCAGGAGTGGTGGACTTGGCGGTGCTGTGGCCAGCCGGAGTTGGGTTGGATGATCCAACAGTGCTAATAGCAGGCTGGGTGGTAAGGGAACCTATGATCCCATCAGCTTGGGGTCCCTTATGTGGTTTCATGGGATCGTTAACGTCCCGGGGTGCGTCAGGAAAAATATTGAACAGAGTGCCAGACTGGGTGTAAACTAGGTCTAACAGATGAGCACTCGCGATGGCTTGTTCTTCGGTGACAACACCTTGCATGGCAACATCTTTTGCTATGGTGGGAAGAAGCGATTTAGTAAACCAGTCTGCTAGGAGCTGATATGGAATGGGAGATTTAATGAGACGTCGTCTCCTTCGCCACTTGTGGATATGATCCGAAATGTGAGTGGCGGTATTCTGACGGAGCGAGGTTAAAAGATCAGTACCAATCTCATACCGTATAGGTCGTTGGAAATGCGTCAAAAAGTTCATAGCAAGAGAGCCAAAATCAGGAAAAGAGTGCGGTGGCAACTCAATGTACCACTTGGCAGCCGAACCGGTGAGATTCCTTTGGAACAATCTAAGATGAATTGAATCGTCCATTAAGGAATTAGATGAACACCATAAGTGGTATGTCATCACGTGGTTCTTGGGGTCTTCACCCAGCTTGTCGTCAAACTTGGGGATATCAGACGGAAGTTTCACCGGAATCGGTGGCTAGTTAGATCCGTGGTAAATAGGATCATTGGTTAAATGAGAGAGGTCAGGTAGGTCCAAAGTAGCCAAAAAGGGCAGCTGTGGATTAGGCTGCGCATATTGATAATATTGATAATACGGATAAGGTGTGTAAGGACTAAACTGGCTGTAAGGTGTACCAGGATAAAACTGACCGTAGGGGGGTGTGCCGCCCGGACCGTAAGGAGGTCTTCCACCATAAGGTGGTCCGTTCCAATAGGGTGGGGGTCCGCCTCCGCCTCCAGGAGGGGGTGGAGGTCCTCCGCCACCACCGAGAGGAGGTGGGGGTCCATAATCGTAGTGAGGTGGCCCACCACTGCCTCCACCTGGAGGGGGTGGTGGACCACTTCCGCTGCCAGATGGGTGGGGGCCCCCACCACCTCTGTTGCCGGAAGGATGAGGGTTCCCACCACCATCGCCACCACCATAGTAATTAGGTCCTCCACCGCCTTCGCCTGGAGGGGGTGGTGGGCCATCGCCGCCACCCGAAGGGAAATGTCCTCCTCCACCATTATAGGGTGGTCCGCCATCACCTCCACCTGGAGGAGGGGGGGGGACCATTCTCGCCACTTCCTGAGGGGTGAGGGGGGTTGTAGGTAAAATGAGGTGGGCCTCCACCAACGTTAGGTGGGGGCCCACCGCCTCCAACAGGAGGTGGAGGAGGACCGATCGGGGGTGGTGGTCCTTGAGGGATAGTCGGTTGGGGTCCATGTTGCAACACAGGTTGTTTCCCCCACAGAGTGTATGGATTCCTAGGATAAGGTATCTCATATGGTGCGTTTCCAGGATTAGGTTGACCCGACACAGGGTTAACGGAACCTGGATACGCTTGACTCCATGAGGGCTGGGTTACATTGGATGGCCCTCCAACATGAGATAATCCCTTGGTGGACGGCCTAGCGGGCTGGGAAGGTCCAACGGAAGGTCCGTTGGGGACTCCACCACCTACGTTCTAGTTAGGAAACGAGGGTTTCCCCCCAGCCACAACAGGTTGACCACTATTCAAAGGTTGAACCAACGTAGGTTTTTGATTAGCTACCGTGGTAATAACATTACCAATAAGATAATCCGTAGGAATGGAATACCCTCCCCTCAAATTCTGAGGTGGGGGAGGAACTGGTAAAGTAATCATGGTAGTGATAGGTGTGTTGGACCGTTGTCCTTCCACCGGTTGGTTCACTTGAGGTACATGACTGGATTCCTGTGAGGGTTGACCAGTCTCATTAGTGGTCACGTGGTGGGGTGCTTCAGGTGATCCGAAAGATATCGGTGAACTGGGGTGTTTCTGTCATCAAGTCTTATTTGGAAATGACGATTGTGGAACTCTTTAGAGTGTCGCTCAAGACTTTGTCTTCGAAGCTCATCTCCTTTAACACGTAACTGTTCCAAACGTTCATGGATGGGGCCAAAAATCTCAGCAGGGTCAGGCCTATAGTAAGGCCTAGTGAACTCTGGAGTAGTCCAGTTAGGTGGGGATGAGATGGAAAAATGAGCCACTGGATGGTCTGTAGAAGATGTCCAATAAGCTGCTGAAGGACCAACAGCTGCAGTAGGGTCGTTCTGGGGTCGGTTTATCCATTCCAACGATCCAGGTTCTCCCGGGATGACGAGAGAAAGGTCATGTGAAGTGGGGGTTTGTGCTCCTTCATCCTGCGTGGGATGAGAGGTAGGTGAATCTGGTGGAAACAAATGTCCGTCAATATTCAAAGTGGGGTTCCCTACTTCAGTAACTACGACCGCGCTACGCTGATCCATTCTTACCCTCGAAATAACCTCCGGATTAAGGGGAAATTCGGGTGGCAAGTTCAAGATCCTATGGGACTTTCTCCAGGGAAAATCCGCCAGAGTATCAGGAAAATCAGCCAAATAAGGTCGAAACAACATTTCTCCTAAAGGTATTCTAAAAGAAAAGCAGTCCAAGAAACCTAGTCAAACTAAGGCAACAAGCAAACTTATGTGACAGAGTGGATTCAAAAGTCTGGAACCTCATGGGATTATCAAGGCATCGCGAACAACAATATACTGCAGGGTCCAACAATATGACGTGACAAGGAGGATTGGGACCGTACCCTTTCCTGCATACCCGACTACCTGGACAGGACGTGTGTGTTAATCTCCTTGAGTGCTTTTCTCGGTGTATTGCTTTGCCAAGACGGCCAAATGGTTAATTCGGTTGGTTTCAAGAATCCTAATGGTGTCTCCCGATATACGCAAGGTACGTGGGAGCTCAAATCTGTAGTGGTGCTGTCTAATGCACAGCCGTTGGCACGAGACCTTTCGATATATGTGTTGAGTACGTGATACACCCTTCGATAGATGCCAAGTATGGATTATGGTACTTGGTGGGTACGTGAAGGAGCTCGATATACCGATGTACGTGGAAGACTACAATACCCCCAGACTACAGTGCTGGCAAGTAACGACAGCTGCCACGCTTAACGACGTCGGAACACGTCTCTAACTTACACACAATTTGCTAAATTTTTTTACCTAGTTCTACCAATAATTTTATCTTGGACGGTTAGGTGAATGCATGAGGTGAGTACATAATCGGAAACAGAATGCAAGCCCTAGCTACATGCACGAAATATTCTTTTCTTTCGATGAATTCTACCTATGGTAAGGAGAAAGCTTTTTCCAATGGTATTTCCAAACAAACTCAATGCAACACAATTCCCAATGCAAACAAATTAGACAATGAAAGTACTCTTTTCTTTTTCAATGAAACACACAAACGTACACAACACTACTATCCAAATAAAAGTATTTTTTCTTTTCTTTTCTTTTTCAAATCAAAACAACACTAAGTAATGAAATGAGAGGATTCTGAAATGGAAAATGCAAGCTTTTTGCTTTCTCTTTTCAATGATCTAAAGGCAACAAAAAAAAAAAATGCACCTATCTTTCCCTAGCATGGAAACAACTTTTGAAAAAAAAACGAAATGTACTAGAGCTTTTCAAGAAGATGAATAATTCATAATTCAAGAAAAACACAATCAATCATATTTCCATTCATCTTTTCCAAAACATTCCAATGCACAATGATCTTTCTTCAATAAATTTTTGAGAAACAATGGGAGAGAAGCACTTTTAATCTTTCAATGGATGTATCAAAGCAATAAAGTTGAAGACAACTTTGCTTTCAGATCTAAATGACTGAAAAGAAAATGTTACTCGCAGCATTCATACACTCAGAAAACTCAAGAAAAGACAAGCACTCAACCAAGCAAAAAGACACACTTGACTCAAAATCAAGCAGCAGCAAGCAAACTAAGCAAGCAAAGCTCAAAACAAATGTAAATGATATATGGAAGGTGATCCAATGCATTGATCAGATAAGGAATGGAAGGAAGGGAATGCAAGAGTGAATGGATGAAGGTGAGGGAGACAAAAGTATCCGCCACTACCGATTTCAAACTTGTCCAAAGCGGAACCCAAAATCAATACAATGAAACCAAACTCTCAACACACAAATCAAAATGGGATCTCTGGATGGATATTGCAGCACAGAGGGAGTTCATACATCAAAACAAGGCTCAGACTGTCAAACAAGAAGATGGATGCTTGTATGCTAAGTCTCGACAGATCGGTGCACTCTGGTTTTGCAGACAGTGTGACGTTGCAGTTTACCTTCACGAGATCTGCGACGATGTCGCAGTCTACTAATGAACAGGACATGATGAGAAAGTAACAGTCAAATAACAAAGACCCATAAAAACACAGTGTCGCTATGTTTTCACTGCCCAGGTGCGATAGGCGAGTTCTAGATTAAAAAATGAATCAGATCTCCTAATAATGAACCACCAACATATTTGAAACTGATTTGTATAAACTCAAAGGAAGAAGATCATGATCTTCAACGTGAAGATCTGACAATGGAATCAATCCTAAGAAGGAAAATGGCAAAAGAAATGACAACAAGGCTTGTGACAAGTAATCAGCTGAAAATGACTCAAATTAACGATCACTAAACAAGAATACTCCCCAGCGGAGTTGCCAGATTTGTTACCAGACAATCCACTCGACCGGAGGCGAGTTGGATCTCCCTAGCTCAATGTGAGTCTAGAACAAATAAAATAGACTACAAACACGTTTCCTAGATCTACTTAAGGATCAAGTGCTAGATGTCTTACCTCTTTGATTCGCTATCCTTTCTCCCGAATGTTGCTCCATGTCCCATGGTCGTCAAATCCAAGCTGCAAGACCTGTTAAGACATAGAAAAGATAAATGAGTGAAGAGCATCTATACAATAAGAGATCTATGTAAACAGTTAAGTAGGTAAACAACACAACATCATTACACATAAGAACGATATGAGTGGAAGGCATTTGTATTACTGCAAATAGAGGAGTACATGATAGAGATATAGAACTACAACCAATGACTTAACGTAGCAGTCCTTCTCCCCACAAGCCAATTGCCAAGGCCTTGCAAGGAAGCATGAATTCTCCAAGAGGTGAGTGAAGGTGTCCCAAGAGAGATTTCACCAGCATGTAGATACTATAGTTTTCCTCCCTTTGGCATGGAAGTGAGCCTCATATATATAGGACTAAGTGGATGAGATTATGGATAGGATAGGTTGAGAGATGGTAGGAGAGAGATAGGGGATCTTCCCAATGAGTTAAGGGTTGAGTACCAGCTCTCCAAGAGATCAGGGATAAGCCCCCAAATGGGAAAGCTTCGAGAAAGATCTCTAAATGGCTATTTTTGCCCATTAACAGACCTCGTCGCACCTTGCTATGAAGCAACCTACGACGTCACATGTTGCCAGTGTTCAACCTGTGACGACCTCTCAGAAGGTTGTCCAAACTGAGTCCAAATCCTCCCAAATGAGTACTTGGTCCAGATGACTTCAGGGATGTATACACTAAATCATGATGATGGGTAGATTTTAGGTGTAACACATATAACGACACTTCTATAACAATGTGAAGGTTCTGTGTCAGTTAAGAAGCGGGGTTGCACCTAGGGTTTATGAAAGTGGTAAAAAGGTCAAATGCATAATGCATGTGAAAATGACATCTAACCTATATGCCAGGTGTGAAACGTACCTGCCGTAGGTATGAAACGCTTGGAAACAACTTCCGCTGAAGAGATCTGGTAAAAAATTCTACTCCAAGATGTTCTATTAGTCCAAAACAACATATAATGGCGAAAACTATAGACAAGTGGGTGTTGAAAATTATAAATAGTAACAAAAATTTACAATTTACAATTCATTTTTGCTATTCACCCATTTGGAGTGTTAGTTTTCACCTCAAAGTTCAGCTGCTGATTCCGGGAGCTACAGGCGTCCAATCATCGAACCGTCAGTAGTAGGTTGGTAATCTCATCCCCACCTTCCATTTAAATGTTTTTATTTCACTTTTCATTGGTTAAAATTTTTGTTTGGCCATGCCCTACATGGTCACGGCGCTACCCGCGGGCTACAACTAGTGGGTTGCGGGTAGGGATGGGTACGCGCAGTCAACGTACATGTTGACCATGGGTACCCACCTCTGTGAGCCCAATTTCCCACAGGTACGGCCGTGAAGCTAGTTTTTTTAACAAAACTGTCTAAATACTTGGGTTTTTCTCTTTCCAGGATGGTTCTAGAGTGGAGAGAGAGAGAACATGACCTAGTGGATGAGGCCGTTCGTAACGATGTGCGTGCATAGCAAGCGCTAAAAGCATGTGGTCTATATAAATTTTTGAGCATAGGGGGTTTGAGGGCCCAAAACCTATTGCTCCGTCGTTTGATAGACTATTGGGATGTCGATGCACAAAACTTCAACCTAGACGAGCAAATACTTTCACTAGAAGTGGAATATATCTACTTCATTACAGGTTTGTCCCACTGAGGCGAGGTGGAAAGCCTTCGGTCTCGAATTGTGGGTGGTGGGATCAACATCCCCGACTATATAGAGAGGTATTGTGTTCCAAATACTCGGGCAGTGGGGAGTCAGGTGCCCATCCGAGCCATAGTCAACCTGAGCATGAAGGTTGTCGTGGCAACTTTAGTGCGGATTACTGGTTCAAAAGCTCTTCACTAAGCATCTAGGTCAGTTATGTTCTATGCATCGCAGTGTATGCAGCCTATGATATTTGACTGGTGTACTACGCTAATGTGGTCCATGAAGACCCAGCTGACAAAGTGCAAGGAGGGGGATGCGAAAAACTTCGGATATGGAAGTATTTTGTGCAGCTTCTTCTTCGAGTGGGTTCCGAGGCTCAGTTCGAGGGTTGAGGTCCCTCCTCATTATCTCCGCGACCCAGCCATGACCCGGTGGGCCGAGGTCTTGACGCGACAAGGTGGTGGCCATCAGGCATCACCATATATAGAGGATTTCTTTAACTGGTGGGATCGACAGGTCATAGCAATAGATCACTACCCTTATGCAAGGATAGACTTCCGGCAGGATCGAGACATGTCGCTCCCACTAGATGCAGCATTCGAAGACATTGGTGAGTACTCTTTTTGGGTTTTTGGTATATTAAATTTTTATGGATTTTTTATTATAGGTGTAAATGCAAAAAATCATTTTGGGGGTAGTATCATGTATTAATGTTTACTGTTTGCTCGCAGAAAAGGGCCCAGTGAGACCCGATGGTTTCCCAAGACATCGTCGCCGGGGCAGGGGTGATGAGATGGTAGGTGTTGCAGCAGAGCGGACACTACAGACTCTGCGGTCCAACCTATCACGGATGACTACCAGGGTATCACAGGTAGAGGTGGCACAAATACCAGAGGATATGCAACGCTAGGTAGTGGGGGTGCCGAGCAACTGGGTGCGACTACTTTAGCGTGTCGCGAATGCAGTGCATTATTTTTATCAGACACATCCTGTCAGGGCGGCAGCTAGGCCTCCTTGTAGGGATTAGACATCTCAGGATCCCACATTTTGTATCGATATGTATATTTTGAGAGCTACGGGCTCCAGTTTTGTATCATGACACTACCATTTTTGGACATATTATTTATACAAAAAACTTTGGTTCTCCGGTTCTACTATATGTGTGTATGTACAAATGTATGAATGTCTTCTTTTATTTGTGTGCTTCATTGTGAATGTGACAAATGCCAATCTAATACATAGTTAGCGTATGCATCAGATATATGATTAACACTTCTTGGAACATGAATGTATGTAATTGAAACAAAATGTCGTTCCAAGAGTCTTAACCTTAGGAATTTCCGTATTAGTGTAAGATCTCACACACGGTACTACCCATTTAACTGAGACACAACTAGTTGTGAATCTAGGCGGAATTCTAAAGACTGGATGCCATGTGAAATAATATCCCGAAGTAGCTCAATCACGGCATTATACTCAGCCACATTGTTAGATGTAGGACCAAGACAAGCACCTCATGAAGACACAACTAGATGGTCAGGCGAATAAATAACCCAGGCAGCAGAAGCAAGCTGCTGCGTATGACGACTAGCACCATTCGCCAAACCTAAGAACGTAGGAGATTCCGCTGACATCTATCAATCAAACGGAAGTGAATCAACAAACATGAAGAACAAAATAAATCTAAACTATGTACAGAAAGAACTATACAATAGTATACAAAGGCATTAGTGCGAACTAGAAATTCAAGCATAATACCGCTTGAGGTAGAGCCCATTCCTAGGATCCTTCAAGACATTCCCCTCATAGTCCTCTAATTCATAGGATCCTTTTTCTAGGACACGCTTCACAATGTAAGGTCCGTGCCACATGGGGTTAAATTTTCCTGCCCCTAGGGGTTCTTTAGCTTGGTCATATAAGAGGACCAAGTCACCTTCAGCATACTGCCAGGGACGGACAGACCTATCATACTGAACCTTGACATGATGTTTATTGGCATCTATAGCCACGACGACATCTTGACCTTGCTCGTCAAGCTGCTCAAGGTGGATTAAACGTTGCTCAATACCTGTTGTATCAGGGAGGAGCTCTATGGCCAGTTTAAGCGAAGGGATTTCGCATCCAATCGGTAAAATTGACTCCACACCGTGTACTAACTGGAATGGTGAGTACCTAGTGGCAGTCTTGACTGCGGTTCGATATGCCCACAAAGTAGGATATAACATGATGTACCAGATGTTCTTGCTTTATTGGATGGTACGTTGGAGAATGGTATTTAAAGATTTATTGACTGCTTCAACCTGACCATTCACTTGGGGATAGTAAGAAGATGAGTGTTCTTGACAAAAACCAAGCTTGAGTGACAAATCCTCCATTATTTTGTTGTGAAAGTGACTGCCGTGGTCAGTGACAATCTCTTTCGGAATACCGAACTGAGTAATAATATGATTGAACATGAAATGGGTTGTTGTAGCACCATCGGCTTTTACGGTAGGCATGGTGTCAGCCCATTTGGAAAAGTAGTCCACAACCACTATAATATGGTGATGCCCCCCAGCTGAAGCTGGTTTTCAATCCATGAAATCCACCCCCCACTTGATGAAGGGACCGACAGTGACGACCGGATGAAGGGGTGCTGGATGTGAGTGTATATTCCGAGAAAACACCTGGCAAGGGTGACATCTCTTCACAGCGTTAATACAATCTTTAAAGATTGAAGGCCAAAAGTAACCAGCTCACATAATACGTTGAGCTGTAGCAAGCCCGGATAAGTGACCTCCACACGCCCCAGCATGGAAATCATTAAGCACACCCTCCGCTTCTTCTTGAGTTAATAAACGACAGAGGATAGAATCCTTTCCTCAGCGATACAAAGTGTCACCGACGATAGTATAATATTTAGCGTGATGCTTCACACGCCATCACTCGTCTCGTGAATAATGCGGATGAAACTTAAAAGTTTGGAGATATACAATGACATCCCCATACCAAGGGTCCTCGGACGAGATAAGAAATAAGTGCTCATCCACAAAGGAATCTTCATGAATGACATCCTCATCAAGTCTCGGAAGGTCCGACATAAGCTCAGCAAACACCAACAATTTCGTTGATTTTGCCGAAGCAAAATCGAGATCGAACTCCTGAAGGATCACAATCCATTTATTGTACTTCCCCCCTATAAAGCGTCGTGATAGCACGAACTGAAACGAATTGATATGCGCTACAACTATGGTTGTTCTAAGAAAAATGTAATGTCGTAATCGTTGGATTGCATGGACAATTGCAAGTGCCAGCTTTTTCATGTGAGTATATCTCAGTTCAACGTCTACTAGATTTTGACTGAGGTAATAGATGACATGCTTGACGAGTGCATCATCAACCTGAACTAAGACCATGCCAATCGTATCTTGAGACGCATCCACATAAAGTATAAAATCTCGTGCGAAGTTGGGCGGACTAAGCACAGGGGCTGATACCAAAGCTTTCTTAAGGGCATCGAAAGACTGCTGCGCTCGCTCATCCCAGATAAATGGTGTGTCTTTCTTCAATAGGCGCACGAAACCTTTTTTAAGATTAGCATAATTGACTGCAAATCGACGTAGAAAATTAGCTCTCCCTTGGAGGCTTTAAAGTTGAAACAAGTTGCGCGGAGGAGGCAACCAAAGTATTGCCTCAACTTTAAGAGGATCGACTCTAATACCCTCTTTGGAAACTATGAATCCTAGAAGGCGACCTGACGTCACCGTAAAAATGCATTTGTTGGGATTCAATTGGATTTTGTAGCGTATACATCGTTCGAGAATCCAACGGAGGTGCTTGGGGTGGTCCACTCTCTTACGAGAATGGCCGGCAAGATCATCCAAGAAAACCTCCATTATACTTTTAAGGTCGTGAAAGGCATAGGTCATGGCACGCTGAAACATAGCTCCGACGTTTTTAAGGCCGAAGGGAATTTTCCGATATGCAAACGTACCCCAAGGACAAATGAAAGTAGTCTTATGTTGGTCCTCGGGTTTGATTTGAATCTGGTTATACCCTGAAAAGCCGTCCATGAATGAAAAAATCTCACTTCCCACACAAGCATCCAAGTTCTGATCGATGAATGGCGTGGGGAAGTTGTCTTTCAGACATGCATGATTCAGGTCCCTAAAATCAGTGCATACACGAATCGTTCCCTGCTTCTTATCCACAGGAACGGGGTTTGACACCCATTTGGTAAGGGGAATAGGGTAGATGAAACCAACTTTGAGCAGCTTCTCCACCTATTCCTTGACAGCGGCTGCCTTCCTAGGGTTAACAGCTCGAAGATGTTGCCGAACTGGCTTAGCATGATGATATGTTCTAATCTCGTGGTCAACAATACTAGGGTATGATCCTGGCATCTCCTCGTATGACCAGGAAAAAGCTTCCCAAAGTTCTATAAACAATTCGGTGTAGATGGAAACCTCTTCAGGAGACAAATCAGCACCAATGTAAACATTTTCAATCTTTCCGGGAGTACAAGAGATGTTGATCGGTATAGTCAGAGAAATATTAGCCATGTTCCCTTCCGTGAAAATCTCATGTGACCCCAAAAGAGCCACAGGGTGACCAACAATCTCTGCAAGAGTCATCCTAAACTCTTCTTGCTCGGTGAGATCAAGGTTGGGAAGGAAAAATGAGCAATGGTGCATATACTCCCAAGGCCTCTCGCTACCACACATGGCCTCGATAATAGCTTCATCCGAAGGTAAAGTACCATCGAGGCAATCATTTGAACAAGATGAGTCGGCTTCCCAAACTGGCAGCGTAACGGGATCTTCCTCATCTGTCCGAGAAGAAGAGCGATCCGGTTCTGCAGTGGCTTGTTGAATATCCTAGTAAGTAAGCTCATCTACAGACAGTGGCATAGACATCCCGACATGCGTAATGTCTCCATACGTAGAATTCGTAGATGGTAGAGTCCACAGATCATCAAAATAGGAAGTCCAGAACGGTACATTATGCGAAGGAGGAGACGCGTTGTCAGAAATGGTTCCAATAAAATGCATGGGTGCGGGAAAATCATAAGGTCCCATCAATGAAGGGTACATGCCAACACCCATGTTCCCAGTTTCCAGCTGAGAATCTGTAACCTACGGGACTACTGATCCCGTGGATGTTTCCGGAGGAGGATTAACGAAATCCAGCTGATCGATCATCACTATCTTGCCTTCGTGTGGAAAGCAAATAATCCCGAATACAGTAGATGTGACAACTTTCATAGCGTACATCCAATTCCGACCCAGTAAAAGGTTGTAGTAGATGGGTGCATCAACCACTTCGACTTCAATAGGCACAGGATTACCCCCCAAGCGGACAACAAGGGAAGGGATAATCCCATGCGGCTTAAATGACCGACCATCAAATGCCGTGAGCATGGTTCTAGACGTGAGTAGAGGAGGAGAGAGGAGATCTTTCCAACAAGCTAATGACATCACTGACGCAGAAGCACCTTCGTCAACCACTGTTCTTTTGACGAAATTCTTAAGGCACTCCACATGGATTTTGAAAAGCCACATGATAAGGTAAGCGAGGTTGAATATCAGTAGTGTCGAACTTGATAACATTGGGATTTCCCCCATCCTGAGCTCCTAACACACTCAAACGGGCATGCCTTTGAGAAGGACACGCCTGTAAAACTTCAAGAGCCGACATGGCACACGGAGTTTGGCACAAATCTTCTACAATAGAGTAGTTCTGGGCGGCTCGGGCATTGGGACTATGCGTAGAGCACTTAAGAGCACCTTTTGGTATCCGCAGCATAATGGAGGGATTCTCGATATGCAAGGAATTATCAGGAGGAGGGGGAGGCTCATTCCCCATATTAGGCTGTGGTGCACCATAATCGCGTTGACGAGTAGCAACACTAACCTCCGATTGAACCATATTCATGCATCCATAACCACTAGTATTGGAAGAAGACGTTACGGTCTCATTAGGTCCATAACTAGTGGCGGGAGCATGCGAAGCCATGTTTTGGTGATGAGTAAGGGGATCCTTCAACACAGCTAGGCTCTGTGCCAAATGATTTGATGCTTCTTCCATTCGAGGACATAAGTGAGTAAGATGATCTTCCCCACAAAACTTACAAGGAAACTTCACCTTACGCCTAGGTTTATGGTCCTCACCAACATTTTTGCCTTCCCAAGGAGGGTTGGCATTTTGCTTACGAGGGGTATTGCGATTGCTATTGTTGTTCCCATTATTTCCACCCTTACGGTTGTTTCTCCCCTTTTTCTTACCACCAGGTTGCTGGTTACCTGATGGGTTCGTCGATTGCACACTGTGTACATCGGACGACGGGGTGGAAGTGGACAAGGTGTGAACCTGTTCGGGAGTAGATTGGTTTAGTGACAAATTTTGCATTTGATTAGCCACCAAATATACAGGGCGAGTGCTTACGGATCCCACAATGCCATCGGTATGAGGTCCAGGAACTGACTTGGGCTCATGACGTGTTCGCGGTGCATCAGGAATAATGTCATACAAAATGCCAGACTGAGGGTATAGTAAATCTAATTGTTGGACTTTCAAGATGGCTTGTTCCTCAGTCACAATGCCAGACATCGAAACATCCTTAGCAATATATGGGAGTAGAGACTTGAGGAACCATTCCAACAGAAACTATGGAGGAATGTTGGCTTTCACTAATCTCTTCCTCCAACGCCACTCTTGAACGTGGTCAGAAATATGTGTGACCTTATTCTGATGGAAGGTAGACAAAAGTTCAGTACTAGTATCATAGCGAACCGAAAACTAGAAATGGTCCAAGAAAACCAAAGAAATCTCATTGAATCCACTATAAGTGTTTCTAGGTAACTCAACATACCACTTCGCGGCTGCACCCGTGAGGGTACGTTGAAATAGTCATAATCTAACATAATCATGATTCAATGAGTTGGAGGAGCACCAAAGGTGAAACGTTGTGACATGATCACCCGGGTCCTCACCACCTTTCCCCTCAAACTTAGGAATGTCCGAAGGGAGCTTGGTAGGGACCGAAGGCCAATTAGGGTCGTGACACACCGGATCATTCGTGAGCTTCGAAAGATCCGAAAGATTCAAACGTGCAAGGAACGAGAGATGTGGCTGGAAAGCTTGATTATAAGCCCCCATAAAAGGTTGGTAGAATGGAACCGAATTATAAGGTGGACCAAAAGCTTGACCATGAACATTAAACTGTTGATAATGAGGACCTGATGGACCATAAGCTTGACCATGGCCATAAGGTTGATAACCTCCTTTGACTTGACCCATATGAGAGTAAGCAGGTGTATAAGTGTTTTGGGCACCATATTGAGGTGGGTTGTACTGGTGGCCATCACTGGCTGTGTTGTAGTAAGGGTTTCCACCATAAGTATGGGGCATATATGTACTATTCGTAGCGGGAACCTTATTGTAATGACCATAATGGTGAGGTATGTTCCCACTCCCAGCATTAGGATTAGCATGAGCAGTCGCGTGATGACCAAAAGCATGAGATGTATTCCCAACCTTAACATTGGTGTCACTAGTAGCAGGAATGGTGGCGTTATGACCATGAGGATAAGATATATTCCCACCTCCTACATTAGTATTACTAGTAGCGGCAGTGGACGCAAAAGTATGAGGTATATGTCTACCCCCATGGTTAGGAGGAGCATTGACATTCGCGAAAGTGGTCCTGGGTTGATGGGTAGCGACATGTGTATTAGGTGGTGGATGGCGAGTTGTGTTGCGAATAGTGTTCCTATTAGGTTGGGTAGCTCTAGGAGGTGGTCGTCTTCCAACATTAGCATTGTTAGGAGGAATATGACCAGTCCCCATACTATGTGTGTGAGTGGACAACGTGGTGCCCCCGGTGAGGGTATTGCCCCCAGTGGGTGCAGTGTTTCTAACACCATGAATGGCGCCAACATGACTACCAAAAGCAATGGAAGGATTAACTGTGGTGTAATTGGGCATACCATATGAGAACGCGGTAGGGTTTACTGTAGGGCCTGTGTCATCATGTAACTCTGGTATCCCGTATAGATAATTATGTGGATATGAAGGATCAAACGGGTCATCCTTGGGTGGATCCAGACCAAACAAACTAGGTCGGGTCTCGGGTGGATCCAGACCAAACAAACTAGGTTGGGTCTCAGGTGGATCACCCCCCCACGCCTCACGAGGAGTAGGGGTGTCCAAAGTGTGCTCAATTCTACCTGAAGGACTGGTCAGGATTTCTCCCGTGCTAGAGTGTGCAGTCATGGCGTCGATAACGTATGTCTCGTAAGAATCCGAAGATTCAGAGGGAGCCTGGCGGTGTCCCTTCTTGACACGGTGTGAAATCTTGGCAGCTGGTAAACCAGCCAACCGACGAGATCGACGGGGAGCAGGACTCTGTGCCACGATATCTCCGGAGAGACTATAAAATCAAAATGTCTCCTAAAGGCCAACTATCGATCAAAAATAGTAAATAAAAAACACACACCTAGAGAAACTACAACCAAGAGCAGACAAACAAAGTGGCTAAATGAGCTCCCGACACTAGAGCTGGTATGTCTCGCCTAGGAGAGGCTTGAGACTCCCAAACTATAGCCGGAGGTAACAAAATTAGTTATAGAGACACCTAGGATTCACTGTGTGCAAAGGGCCGTAACCCTCGACAACAAACAAGTGTGCTATCCAATCCCTATCTGACTCAGGACACAAACAACATAACCACTGCAAGTACCCTATGCGATACCTAGGTAAGGCAACTATGGTAACCGCAGTAGAACCAATGCTCAGGGGGACAGTCGCAGGTGGGATCCGTCGTATGGGCAAGGTAGCTGACCCCGAAACTCAATGAGGGTCAAATACCCCAAGAGTCCCTAGATACGAACAAATACTGGAAATATCTCCCACGTTCAGTCGGTATCAGAGGGATATCTCCTCAACCAACCTCTCGTGACCTCGTGCTTAACTCTGGTTTGAGTAGAGCTTCATGAGAACACCGATGTATACCATGGATTCCTCCACTCCCTGGTTAGACACCTAATGTTTCATCTGGTAGTCTTGGATTGTTTACTCACAATGATCTATTCCAAGACTCTAAACCTACGCTAGTTGGTGTACCCTATAAATAAAATCGATCTAATCAATTTTAAGATTAAGCGTTAATTTTAATGGATGTGGTTACTCAAGGGATATGGTCGTGAAACTAATGATGTATATGACTCAATAGTATGCAAAATCGTCAAATCCTAGACTCATCTATCCAATAAAAACAATGCCACTAGCATGCAAAATCAATCCAACGGTTTCGAAATAAAAATGCAATCCTTTTATATTTTCAATGCACAAGCAGAACCTAAATGAAGGAAACAAGCACTCAATGCAAGATGCAGTACATAAAAGCAATTTTTTTTGTATTTTCTCTTATAAACAAAAGGAAAATGCAAAACTATATGTATTTTTTTTTTGTATTTTTCAATATAAGGAAATGAAAAATGCAAGCAAAATCCTACTATCTAGACATTGATATGCCAAGGAGATCACTAAGACAACCTAGCAGATACCAAATAGTAAGACTCATCCAACAGAATGAGCTCAAAAGGAAAAAACCAACAAGGCTAAATCCAAAGATGGGTAAAAAACCAACAAGGCTCAACCAAGATAAAAGAAGAGTTATGGTCACAACCAAGGCATGGAACAGTCAAGAATCAGGCCAACAAAGACTCGGGATGATCCAAAGCCAACCCAGCAACAACGAAAGTCATAAATCAACCAAAGCCGGAGTTGTACGCTACTGTCGAAGGAATACCTGTGGGTACCCGCGAGCAGTAGTGTAAACAAAGGCGGGTGTACGCGGGCAGAGCTAAGATCACCCGCGGGTAAGGAAAGGAAAATGGGAAAACAAAGAGTCCAATGGCTCAGAAAAAAACCAGTTTTCTATAGTGTATCTCAATGGCCAATCAGTGACACAAAGCTTTGACAAACAACAACTCTAATTAAGGACTAATGCTCAAAAAATCCCCAAAAATGGATGTTTTCCCCAGCAGAGTCACCATTTCTGTTTTGGAGAAAACTCACTATGGCGTGGGGTAGACCACAATAGACAACTGACTACCAGAAATTAACTCAATTCTCAGTACTATGCTATATAAATGACAATGCTAAGATAATGAAGAATACAACCAACCTCGATCCAAACTTTTGATGTAGATCCCCGTTGGAGCTTTCAATCCGTGCACTTGAATATGCAAATTAGTCTTGGCAACCAATACATAACAAGTATATATAATATATAAATGACATTAACATCATCAATAGCAATGGTCCATGATATTATAAGTAAATGCAACCCAATGTAGTATAAACAACATTCACAACATTAATGGACGAGAATATGAGTATTTCTATTAATAAACAACAAGAAGTACAATATGATACGACCTCTTGCCGGCAACCAATCTGAACAAAGATATGGGTCAATCCACTTGCGCCTCCACCACTTCAATCCTCCATGGAATGACAAATTCAAACTATGATAGGATTTTGGAAGGTGAACATAAGGGGTTCACAACTACAAGGATCAATGAATGTAGACTCAAGATAGGGCAAAAATCCACGAGAGTTCTCTTGCTCTTCTTTTTCCTCCCGTCCATAATCCATATGTGCTCAATATATAGTCCTCCCAAAGGTAAGTGAAAGGACACATCGAGACGTTTCGGGGAAAATGGAGGGCCAAAGGTCACCCTATGACTGCTTTTTGGGAGTAAAAAGTAATAAACTAGTGATTTTTACCATTTTACATGCTACCCGTGGGCTATAGTGATGCAACTCGCGGGTATGCCCGCTGTAATGATGCAGCTAGCGTACAAGGGAAAAAATAGGGGAAAATAGTGTCTGAAGGATATAAAGTGGATCTGAGTCAGTAAAATGGATCCTGCAGGCCAAAGAGTGCTGATGCTCACAAGATGGAAAATTACGTTGTAACACCCCCAATCGAAGTTGACATATCCAAGTAGCATCACTCCACCATTGTAATCATATCTAAGTCCATAAGCAATAGTGCATCGAAGGTATCTAAGCACATGCTTGGAAACAACCCAATGTCTATGTCTTGTCTCAGACATGAACTGACTCAAGATACTCACTACATAACATATGTCTAGTCTACTATGTATCAAATACATCAAAGAACCAATGAGTTGTCTATAAATGGTAGGATCCACTAGATCCTATGTAGAATTTGAATCATGTAGCTTCTTTAGACTAAACACCATTGGAGTAGACATGGACTTACAATCTATCATACAAAATCTCAACAATACATCCAATGTGTACTTTCCTTGTGAGAGAAAGATCTCATCTTTCCTTTTCCAAACTTCTAGCCCAAGAAAATAGTGCATAAGACCTAAGTCTTTCATTTCAAATTCAAAAGTGAGCTCCCTCTTGCACCGAGCTATCTGTTGCTTCTCTCTAGTAAGGAACAAGCCATCAACATAGAGAACCAAGATCAATGGATGGTTCTTCACAACCTTGAAGTACAGGTTGGGGCCAGCTTCACTTTTGGAGAATCCCAAGCTTAGAAGATAGTTGTCATTCCTCGAATACCAAGCCCTAGGTGTCTGATTAAGTCCACACAAGGATTGATTAAGTTTTCATACATGGGAATCCTTCCCATGAAATACATACCCCTCATGTTGCTGTATGTAAGCCTCTTCATCAACCTCACCATTGAGGAAGACAGTCTTCACATCCATCCGGTGAAGTTTCCAACCCAAAACTGAAGCAAGGAAAGTTATGGTTCGGATAGTAGTGTACCTGGCCTCATGAGAAAATGTCTCATAATAGTCTATCCCTTATTTGTGTGAGAAACCATGTGCCACAAATATTGCTTTATACTTTTCAATACTTCCATCATCTGCATTCTTGATTTTATAAAGCCACTTGGAAGTTACTTTGGACTTTCCGTCAGGTTTAGGAACCACTTCCCACCCATCATTCTTCATGATAGATTTGTATTCTTCTACCTTGACATCTTTCCATACTTGCTTCTTTGAGGCTTCCTCATAGGTGGAGGGTCCTGAATTACTTATGTGACTCATCTGTGCTACATATCCTGAAAAATATTACAGGTCTCTTTTTCTCTCTAGATGATCCTGGAGGTTCTCCATGCTTTTCCACCTCTTGTAGAATGTCTCGAAACCATGCATATATCCTCTTAGTAGGAGGTTCATCAAGTGATATTTCTATTAGATATTTTGCCTCTATAGGATCAAGTGGATCTACAGAATCTCCTGGCTTCTCCCTCTCAACATCTGAAAGGGGAGAATAAAAAATTGGATCCTCCAACATAGGAGTATCATGTTCCTCCATATCTGAATCACACTGAAATTCTTTGGAGCGCTTGAAGGAAACCACTTCATGAAATGTTACATCTTTGTTGAGTTAATTGTTTCTTTGTCCCGGAGCATAGATTCTGTAAGCTTTGGAGGATTCACTATATCCAAAAAATGTTTCTTTCTTTTAGGATGGCTCCATATTTGTCCTCTTATCTTTTGGTACATGAATGTAGACATGAAATCCGAAAATATTCAAGTGTCCAACATCTAGTTTTTCACTAGTGAAAACCTCTTCGGGAGTCTTTTCTCCCAATATAGCATGAGGGATTCTATTATGAATATAAATAAAAAGCGATGGAGGATTCTGTAGCCTCACATATTGTTATGTTATTTCTTTCAACAACCCTATTGGTTGTAGGGTACACACAACTATCTTTTTATTCCTGCATCTCGACAGAAGTCATTGAAGTCATGAGACTCAAACTTTACTCCATTATCAGATCTCAAAGCATGAATGTGCTTTCTAGTTTGATTCTCAACCAGTGCTTTACACTCTTGAAACTTATTGAAAGTTTCACTCTTTGATTTCAAAAAATAAATCCATGACTTGCAAGAGAAGTCGTCTATGAAAAGCACATAATACAAATAACCACTCAAGGAGGGTGCATACGTAGGACCATATAGATCAGAATGAATTAAGTAAAGATCCCTTTCGATATTTTAGTACTACTTGGAAAACTCTTCTTAATGTTCTTTCCAAGAGCACAACCTCTACAAACACCATCAAAATCATATTTAAATATGGACATACCTTTCACCATTTTCTGCAATATAGGCAGCACTTTGAAATGGAGATGACCAAGCCTTCTATGCCATAGCTAACATGGACTAACTCTGTCATGGATCATGGATTGAATGAGTTTTCCAGGAACTTTGTAGAGACCTCCCTCTCTAACTCCAATCTCTGATGCATAGATCAAGTCTTCATGCTTAGGCCACATGAGTGCTTTGTTTTCCATAAAGATAACTCCGAATCCTTTATCTTCTAGAACCGAAACAGATAGGAGGTTATTCTTCAATCCAAGGACAAACATAATTTCATCCACATGCAGTACATTTCCTGAATCCAGCTGAAAGGAAGTGGATCCAATACCTTGGATCAAATAGGTGGTATTATCTCCAAGCTCCACCTTACATGAAAACTTGTTTTCCTTTAGATCTGTGATAGTGCTCCTATATCCAATTGTGTGCTTGGATGCGCTACTGTCTACAAACCATGTCTCAACACTAGTGGTAATGGATCCAGAAAGGGCCGAGACAAGATAGTACTCCTTCCTCGTCTCTTGATCATCGGATGAATTCTTTCTTGTAGGTTCATCTTTTGTAGTAGTAGAAGCATGAAACCTACCCTTGAAGTTTCCTCTTTGATTTGCATAGAATTCTCTTGCATAATGACCCTTCTTATTGCAATTGAAACATTTAACTTTAGAGTTATCAAAGTTCTTTAAATCATTCTCCTTTTGATAAGAGAATTTCTTGTGATATTTCTTACCTCTTTTCATTTGTGCCGCAAGAGTGAGGTTCTCTTATTTGGAGGTAGTACACTTGATCTAGATTCACCCTTCTTCTTGTCGACAATCATTCCACAGTCTCTCAAAGTTAGGTTGCACTTCTTGACCATTCAATGCAACCAAGCATGTCTCCCATGAATATGGAATACCATCGACAATGCAAGTTTGTATGAGATCATCATCATCAACAGTCACACCAATTCTCATGATTTGATCTCTTACTTGAGAGATCTTTGTGAAGAAGGAAGCCACAACTTCATCATTTTCCATCTTCATATTTTGAAGCTTGTTCTTCAATGCTCTCTTTTGACTAGGAACCTTCTTCTCATAAAGAATTGTCAAAGTGTCGAAGCATTCCTTTGCGGTTTTCAATGGAGTAATCATGGGCATCAAGTTTTCTTTCACGGAATCATAAATGATTCTCTCTGATTTGGCTTGATTCTTTTTGAAGGTAATGCACCCTGCATTAGAAGTAGGTTCTTCAATAACACTAGATACATATCCATCTAAATCATGATCTTCTAGGATATTCGGGATCCTGGCCTTCCAAGTTTTGAAGTTCGAAGTTCCTTCAAGACGTTCTTTCGGTCTCACTAAGATTGAGGCCATTGTTCTTGAAGTAATGTTCACACTCAAGATCTATGTAGGCTCAAGCTTGATTGGTGAACTTATCTCTTTCATGCCCTAAGCTCTGATACCATGTTAAATTTTGATCTTTAATTCAGAGCTGCAATTATACTTGAAATCAAATGACAATCATACACATAAGAAATCACATTCGACACATGAATTTACCCGGGGGAAAACCTCTATGACTTGAGGGATAAAACCCCAGCAAAACTTTCCTTAGTATATTAATAGATGCCAGATAATGTCTTTTACATCAAGCAACCCCGGTGCAATTACAGAGCAAGAGAAAGATATTGAAGAGAGACTCAAAATAATATCCCGTACAAAGAGAAGCGCATTGCCTTCAAGAGAGAAGAGAATACGCTTCACATTGAATTCATCAATCATGTATAACATATTTATACATTCTTCTCATGCATCTACTTGTATTTTTATCTTTTGAATTCAGGATGAACTTAGCCTCCATCTGGATTCATCAATCTTGCATGAAGAAGTGCGCCCCAATTCTCATGTAATGCATTAACTCACTGAACTATCTCTTAGGATGAACTTGCCCCTTAATTGAAAGCTTTCCCACTTAGTTAGGTGGCTAACTTAAGTGTCGTCATGCAAGTGTTGCAACTCAAGTGTTGTCTTTTAGTTTAACATAAGTGTCGTCATGCAATAACACGTAGTTAACTATATCTTCTTTGTTACCACTTAGTTATCTCTCTTAACTAATTCTTTCTTGTTAACATCACTATAGTGATCAATTCGAGTTCTCCTTTGATTTACTGAAGTCTTCACTGAATTTTAACAATTAAAATTCTCTCTTATCTTATCACATCTTATCTTTATCTCTTGTCTTATCTGTATGGTTGTCACGTCCCCTCCCGTCGATCCGATGCAAGGAAGGGAACAAGACTAACATTCCGGGCTTCTTTGGAAAGCTCAGTCCCGTTCATTACTAACATAATTCATAATTTATAAAAACTTATGCGTGTAGATTCATACTCAATATAAACACAACTGAAATAAACATTTATCCACACACAACTACATCATGCATCCAACATATCAATAACAGACATCAATTAAAAACATGGCAGAACACAGAATTAACATAATTCAAACCACAAAGAATACTTATCTTTAAGATGAAACTGTCTAACAACTGGTTATGTGAGAGCAACGTTCCACCCAACCATAGGTCTCTATCCAGCTTGTATTCTTTCAGCTGAGAGACCACCCCCGAGCTGGGATGTGTATCCACTAAGGAGGAACTAGACAGGCTCACTCACAGCCATGATCTCACACACACAATCATGCTAAGACAACACATATTTGGGTTTATCAAGCATGAAAGAGACAAATGAGGAGGGTGCTAAGCCAGTAAGCTCAACCACAGAGCTACAAACATCTCAACTAAACTCAAACAGTCATGACACCCACAATACCTACCACACCCAACATAAGGAAGGTCCCCTTCTCTGCTACATAGTACCTCACGCGTCCCTTCCCTCCAGTGCTCTTTAGGGTGGACATAGAAAGGTCCAACTGCTAATTTCTTGAGATTCTAGCCTTCATTGGGTTTATCAAGCCATCCAATCCCCTGTTCAAACATCCACACTTGGATTTTCTCAATTCGATGGCCAAATAACTCAATCCCGTAATTGGATTTCTGGGCTATAAAAACTGGGGTTTCCAATGGATTTCAGGGTATCTAATACTCTCAATTTTGCCCCAAGGTTCATATCTATGGATCCTCCATTGGATTTTACTGTCAATACCAAATTATGGGCGTTTATGGCATTTCAAAACATGGGTTAATTCATAGTTGTGATTTATGTTTTTTCTCACTATTGGGCATGTGTAATGGATGAAAACTGAAGCTTAGATGTTCCACCATGGAATTAGAATGAGGAAAAATGAATTCCCATCAGGTAGAGTGACTTATGGGTCAAGGAAACAGAGCCCATACTCTGCCATACGAATTTTTCGGCTGTCCATGCTCCATTGAATCCATGGACTGATTTATTCAACAACTTTCTTACACAGAATTAAATGTCAGCAAAGAAAGTCAAATGGGTTCACAAGATGACATTTGGAAGCATATGTTTCAACCCCACAACCCCCTCACCACTCCCTAGTGGATTACACATGGAACCTTCGCATTAGTTGCTTCCATAACTAGTTTTGGTATTTTATTGCAATATTAAATATTTACATCATTTCACAATGTTTCATGGCTTAATAGCACATGGATAGAAAAATATCAAATACTTGTCCATTTTAAATAAAATCCGAGCATACACTAGCGGGGCCTAGGCCTTGAGCTCCACACTAGGGAAACATACACCACATGTATACAATATTTACATTAAAAGGCAATATTTCCTAAGGGTCAAAATGGGGTATTACATTCCCCTCCCCCTTAGAACAACACTGTCCTCGATGTTCTCAAAACTAAAAAAAAATGAGAATGGCTCTCTCATGGCATCCTCCAGCTCCCATGTAGCCTCATCGGGACTAAGGTGCTCCCATTGAACCTTTACCTGCCCGATGGATCTGTTCTGGAGCAATGTGACCTTCTTGTCGAGGATGCACATAGGCTCTACTTGGAACTCTCCCTCAGGTTTCTCCTATATCACATTCCAATAAATCATATGATTAGGATCATGTACATACTTCTTAAGCAAAGATACATGGAAAACATTATGAGCTCTTATATTAGCACGCAATGCAATTCTATATGCAACTGGCCCTATCCTATCAAGGACTTCAAATGGCCCACAATATCTTGGTTCCATCTTGGCACAACTTCCCAACTTGAAAAATCCTTCGATGAACCTTCTGTAGTAACCAACAAGACCCATAAAAGATCTAACATCTGAAACATTCCTTGGAGTAGACCAATCCATGATTTCATTAATCTTTTCTAGATCCACTGCAATTCCTTTTTCAGAAATAACATGACCCAAATATTGCACCTTCTTTTGGTAAAACTCACACTTGATTATATTGGCATACAGTTGGTGTTCTCTAAGGATTTGCAACACCATCCTTAGATGTTCCTTATGCTCTTCTTCATTCCTTGAATATACAAGAATGTCATCCAAGAACACAATCACAAACTTATCCAGATATTTGTTGAAGACACTATTCACGAGACACATGAATGTGGCAGGTGCATTGGTAAGACCAAATGGCACCACAGTGAATTCATAATGACCATATCTAGTTCTAAAATCCATCTTGTGAATGTCTTCTTCTTTTATCCTCACTCGATGATAGCCAGACCTCAAGTCAATCTTTGAAAACACCTTAGCTTCCTTCATTTGATCAAATAAGTCATCAATTCTTGGTAACATATACTTGTTCTTGACTACCACTTTATTTCGCTGCCTGTAATCAATACACAACCTTAAAGTCCCATCCTTCTTCTAAACAAATAGCACAGGTGCTCCACAAGGAGATGCACTTCGCCTGATATACCTCTTGTCCATTAACTCTTGTACTTGCATCTTTAACTCTACCAATTTCGGTGTGCTCATTCTATACGGAGCTTTGGAATTTGGTATTGCCCCTGGGACAAGATCGATGGTAAAATCAATATCTCTCTTTGGTGGTAGTCCCGACACTTCATCCGGAAATACATCTTTGAACTCTTGTAACAATGGAAAGTCTTCTGTCCTTGGTCCCTTGTCCTCTGATGAATTTGATATATGAACTACATATAAATGACAAGCTTTCTTATAAAAGTTTTTCAACTGTAAGGATGAAATCTGTCTTACTGAAACTTGCTTGGGAATTCCTCTTACCAATCTGGTCTTCTCTCTTCATCAATGCATTCAAGTGATTTCTCATAACAGTCCAACTTGGCTCTATGCCTTTCCAACCAATCCATCCCAATTAAGGCATCATAAGATCCTAATGGTAGTACATTTAATTCTGCATGTGTGTGGAGTCCATTCAATTCTATGGGGCACTTCACCACTACTTCACTTACTTTTCTCTTGGTCCCTATGGCTAACTGAACTGGCCAAGACTTATTATGCTTCACTTTTCTAAGAGAACAACATTCAACCACTTTTGGAGAAACATAACTATGAGTAGATCCTGGATCAATCAAAACAGAAATAGATTGCTTAGCAATCTTACCTTCAACTTCCACCACTGTTGATTGATGGTTTGCTTGATGATTATCCAATGCTGTATAAATTCGAGGCATTTCCATTGCCATATCCTCCACTGTATATGCTCCCTTTAAGTTGTGCAAGCTCTGAGGATTCTCCTTCCGATGTGGACAATCCTTAAGCATGTGATTTTCTCCACATCCCCAACACTGAAGTGGTCCTTTTGATGCTTTATCTGTTACTACTGCTGGCTTGAATCCGCTCCTTGCTTGTTGCCCCTATCGAAAGGTTCTGGGATGATTTTTGAATGGTGGCTTAAATCCACTTTTCTTTTGATCAAAACTCCCTCTTGGATTTCCTTTCCATGCTGGGTGAACCTATGATTTTCCCTTATTCTGCTCATAGCAATGCATTTCCATTCTAATGGCTTCATCCAAACTTGGTGGATTAACAAACTCAATTCTATCTTTGAAACCTTGAGTTAGGATTCCAAGGAAGCATTGGATCTTTATCCTCTCATCTTTGATATAGTCCACATACCTCAACAATTCCAAAAATTTGTGGACATGCTCTTCCATAGTTTTCTGTACCAACCTGAGTTCATTGAACTCTTTTATCTTGCTGTCATAATACCTATCAGAAAGGTATTTTTCCTTGAAATGCTTCTTAAATATTTCCCAGCCGATCTTCCTTTCATTGATCCCTTTAACTTCCAAGAGGTTATCCCACCAAATTGAAGCTCTGCCTTTTATATTGTAAATGTAAATTATAGCCTTCTCATTTCTTGAGTAATCATGAATCCTGAAATATTTCTTCATCCCAAGAAGCCATGCCTCTGCCTCTTGGCCCGTCCTACCCTCTCCATCAAATGTGGGAGGTCTTGCCTTCCTGAATTCTCCCTGTGGGATTCCCTTGAATTTCTTTCTTCCTTCAATTATGGTAGAAGTATGCCTTGGAATTCTTTGAGAACCTCTGGAGTCACATGATCTGCTGGAAGAAGATTTAGAGGAAGGTGTTCTATGCTTTTTGCTCATAGAACTCTTCCTTGGGCTTGGAGTCCTCTTCCTAGAATGACCTCTAGAGAGACTCACTACATCTCTTCCTTCCTCACCTACATTGCTTGGGTTAGACCCAAGGTTTATCCTCTGTTGCATATCAGTGAGGCTCTGCAAAATAGCAGCATTGAGTTGGTTTTGTCCCTCTTGAGCCTTTATCAATCTTTCATTAAAGCTTACCATGGTTTCAACCAAATTCTGAGGAGTTATTTGCTCCCTTCTCCCATTGGATTCAGTCTCAGCATTCCCTTCTTGCAAATTTTATCCTAGCACATCTTCATCATGCTCATAAGGATCTTGAGCATCATTTGTGGTCACCATTTTTCTTTGGAGACCATTTTCCCTGTATGTTGCTTCTGCTACAACTATTTAAATCTTATGAGCTGCAAGCACTGTGCATTATGAAAATATTTGTTAGACATCTTAGGAATGCATATAGAAACATAAAACACCAATATTTAACATAATTAAACTCATGGAATAATTCACATAGTTGTTATGCATTCATTTCTTTTTCCCATTCCTGCAATTCTGGAAATTGCCCATATTGTCAACAATTTGCCAAAACAGTCACTGACACTTTTCTTCTCTACATATATATGATGTATGATAACCTCCTTCAAATTATGGTTATCCACCATTGTTCCATACTGGATAATCTTTCCAATGCCTATCCACGTGCTTCATTCCGACTTCGGGTGGGGAAACTACATTACTTCAAAAATGACAATTTTCACCAAAATTCTGCACTTTTGCATAGTTGCAAAATTTTCTGAAATGCCAACTTCAACCATCTGTAGAAGAAAAACTAGAAATATTTAGGAAAATGTTTCTACCGGGAGAAGTTAGTCCATACAACAAGGAACACTGAGCAACTTGCGGATCTCTGTTTCGATGCACCATTCATCTTCTATAAAATTTTGGGTTTGACTACTTTTCACTTTTAACTTTTCCAAAATTTCAAATTTTGGGCCAAAAATGGCTATTTCCCAAACTAAGCATTTATGGAAAATGTTTGTCTAACGTGAATTGTATGTTTTAATGAGAATATGAAATGTTGAGTTTAGTAAATTTCTTGAATCCTTCGTCTAAGGTCACTTTCATCCACTGCAAGCTTTTCAAATTCTCCAAAAAGAGGCTCGGAATATTGCTTTTTGGCCTTCTCACTCACCCCAACTCCACATCCTTCGGATTTTGGCTCCAAAATTCCAAACTTAACACTATGCTTGCTCCATGGCCGCTCCATATCAGTTTTAGCTCAATCCGAACTTTCGTCAAGCGTTGGGACACCGATTTGTAAAAGCCATCAATTCCAATTTTATGCCAAATTGGAGCATAATGGGCTTGGGATCTTCACTGGTTCTTTCATGGCCTTCATTAATGGCCTCAGGACGCAACATAACTCATCCAATTTTGATTCTGCATGCTCTTGCTATCCAAAAATCGATTTTTGGGCTTTTCCACAATCCGCAGCTTCTGCAATCCACAATCCTCAATTTGTAATGCAGGTGCGGAAATGCCAATTTTCCAACCCGGAAAATACTCCCTTCCGCTATTCGCAATCCGCAATGCGGGTGCGGAAATGCCATTTTTCCAACCCAAAAAATACTCCCTTCCGCAATCCGCAATCCGCAATTGTGGGTACGGAATTGCGGAAATCCAAAATGCAAACTTGAAAATGTTATGTTTCCGCAATCTGCAACTGCGGAAACACCTCCGTTCCGGCAAACTTTCAGAGCTCGCATCTCCCTCGTCCCTTAACCAAATAAGGCGAGTCTAGTACCATCGGAAATCTCTTGGAGAGATCTATGCAATTGTGTGATCTTCTTCCACACCTAAGAACTCTGATCCTGTCATTTTTCCAATCCAAAATGCCGCCCAAACTTCCTCAATACCACATTAAAACATTCTGATCTCTGCCTGTAACTCACAGTTTGGCCCAAGCAACCCCAGTGCTATAACATGGGCTCTGATACCACTCTTTCAAGTCCCCTCTCGTCGATCCGATGCAAGGAAGGGAATAAGACTAACATTCTAGGCTTCTTTGGAAATCTCAGCATCGTTCATTACTAACAAAATTCATAATATTTAAAAACTTATGCGTGCAGATTCATACTCAATATAAACACAGCGGAAATAAACATTTATCCACACACAACTACATCATGCATCCAACATATCAATAACAGACATCAATTAAAAACATGGTAGAACACAGAATTAACATAATTTAAACCACAGAGAATACTTATCTTTAAGATGAAACTGTCCAACAACTGGCTATGTGATAGCAATGTTCCACCCAACCATAGGTCTCTGTCAATCCTGTATTCTTTCAGCTGAGAGACCACCCCCGAGATGGGATGTGTATCCACTAAGGAGGAATTAGACAGGCTCACTCACAGCTATGATCTCACACACACAGTCATTCTAAGCCAACACATAGTTGGGTTTATCAAGCATGCAAGAAACAAATGAGGAGGGTGCTAAGCCAGTGAGCTCAACCACAGAGCTACAGACATCTCAACTAGACTCAAACAGTCATGGCACCCACAATACCTACCACACCCAACACAAGGAAGGTCGCCTTCTCTGCTGTACAGTCCCTCAGGCGTCCCTTCACTCCAGTGCTCTTCAAGGTGGGCATAGAAAGGTCCAATTGCTAATTTCTTGAGATTCTAGCCTTCACTGGGTTTATCAAGCCATCCAATCCTCTGTTCAAACATTCACACTTGGATTTTCTCAATTTGATGGCCAAATAACTCAATCCCGTAATTGAATTTCTGGGCTATAAAAACTGGGTTTTCCAATGGATTTCAGGATATCTAATATTCTCAATTTTGCCCCAAGGTTCATATCTATGGATCCCCCATTGGATTTTACTGTCAATACAAAATTCTGGGCATTTATGGCACTTCAAAACGTGGATTAATTCACAATTGCGATTTTTGGTTTTTCTCACTGTTGGGCATGTGTAATGGATGAAAATTGAATCTTAGATGTTCCATCATGGAATGAGAATGAGGAAAAATGAATTCCCATCAGGTAGAGCGACTTGTGGGTCAAGGAAATAGAGCCCATACTTTGCCATACGAATTTCTGGGCTGCCCATGCTCCATTGAAGCCATGGACTGATTTCTTCAACAACTTTCTTACACGGAATTAAATGTCAGCAAAGAAAGTCAAATGGATTCACAAAATGACATTTGGAAGCACATGGTTCAACCCTACAAACCCCTCACCACTCCCTAGTGGATTACACGTGACCCCTTCTCATTAGTTGCTTCCATAGCCAGTTTTGGTATTTTATTGCAATATTAAATATTTACATCATTTCACAATGTTCCATGGCTTAATAGCTCATGGATAGCAAAATATCAAACACTTGTCCATTTTAAATAAAATCCGAGCATACACTAGTGGGGCCTTGGCCTTGAGCTCTACGCTAGGGAAACATACACCGTATGTATACAATATTTACATTAAAAGCCAATATTTCCTAAGGGTCAAAATGGGGTATTACAATGGTCCACATGTGCCAGCTTAATTATCGTATCAAATATACTAAGGATATTTTCCCAATGATGTGATCATATTGTTCTCCTATCGTTCCAAGTAGTTATATGCTAAACTATTTCACTCTAGAGGTGGCTAGTCTCTAGAGGAGACTTATTAGCTCAACCATAGTTAGTAGTACATCACACACCATACATGCTTCGACATGCAAAGCATCACCTCAACACATGAGGCACCACTTCAACATATGAGGATCTGTCTTGACACATAAGACCTTAGCCTTGACTAGCAAGACTGTACAACATCATTACTTTGACATACAAATCACTTGCCTCAACACATGAAGCTTAATCATTCTTGAGTCCAACTCAAGATTCTTCTCCAAGTTTCTTGAGTCCAACCTAGGCTCCTATAAGGCAATACCTCGACACACAAGGCTCAATCTTGACACACAAGATTGACTTGGAGAATGACTCATGATGTCGTAACTTTAACAAAGTGGACCATAGGTATTTTAAGACTAATTACATGTTTAAATCTGCCATGCTTCCCCACTTTTCTTTAATATATACCCATCTAAAGTGGACCTGAGGTATTTTAAGACTAATTACACGTTTAAATCTGTGGGGTTTCCCCACATCTTTCTTTAATATCTACCCATCTAAAGCGGACCATAGGTATTTCAAGACTAATTACATGTTTAAATATGTGGGGCTTCCCCACATCTTTCTTTAATATCTACCCATTTGGAGTGGACCTTAGGTGTTTCATGACTAATTACATGTTACTGGTAGAAAGGTATGCATTTTATTGTGAAAAAGTCAAGGTATGAAACATCATGCCATGGAAGATGGAAACAATTACAAATTACAAAAATAAAGCCCTAAATGGTAAACAAAGTTCATCGAAAGAGGAAATTAGGTTTGTACAACTATAAAATCCTTAGAAGAAGTTTCCCAAAAGAATGAATTAGGTTTGTGTAGACACTATTTAAAGAGGAAATTAGGTTTGTGTAGAAACTATTTAAACATTCATTATGACATTTTAATAGGCTTCTAAAAATTGCTTCTCTAACTATAAAATCTGATCTGGTGGAGGGAATTAGATTTGTGGGGCAACTATTTGAGCATTGCCTATTGCATCTTGGCATGCATTGACTGCGCACATTTAAGTTCCACTCTACCTTGTCTCAATTACCTCTTGCTGCTTTGTGTGTGAGAGTGCTAATATGGGCGACGGAGCATCGATCCAAATCGATCTGGGGACAATGTACTTATGTGTGGGAGTGTGGCAGCATGATAAGGTGGAAATCATCGCTAATGAGCATCGAAATTGAATCACATTGTAAGTTATCTCAAAGTTCCCATTAATAATTCTTTCACAACCAGAACAATGAACAACTTTCCTTAATCATTCATCACATAAATTGAATAGATATAAACAAATCAATTGAAAACACATACATACAAAATACAACATCACCACTATAAATACATAAGAAAAACAAAATTTGAAAGGGGATCTCATTACATGTTTAAATCCATGGGTTTCCCACTTCTTTCTTTAATATCTAAAGTGAACCATAAATATATCAAGACTAATTACATGTTTTTGGTAAAAACATAAGGATTTTATTGTAAAAAAAGTCAACCTATGAAATATCATGCCATGAAAGATGGAAACCGTTACAAATTATAACAATAAATCCCTTATAACTAGTAAATAAAGTTTATCGAAAGAAGAAATTAGGTTTGTACAATTATAACTAGTATAGACTCATCTAACTTTGGTTATACAAAGCTCCCAGAAGGATCAAATCTCCAAACCTTTCACCACTAAAATACAACACATCCCTCTTTATTCTTATTTTTTTATTTTTTATTTTCATTTATTATTATTATTATTATTTTATGGGATAGATGGACACTTCCCTCCACCCGGTTCAACGCAAAAATAGGTAAAAGAAGTTTCTAGAAAGAATAAATTAGATTTGTGTATACATTATTTAAACCTTCGTTATAACATTCTAAGGAAATAGGGTTCTTAAAATTGCTACTAAAACTATAAAATCTGGTGGAGGGAATTAGATTTGAACATTCCCTATCTCAGTGCATCTTGGCATGGCGTACATTGACTGTGTACATTTACGTTCTACTCTACCTTGTATCAATTACCTCTCGCTGCTTTGCTTTTCGTGTGAGTGTGAAAATGGGTGAGGGAGCAATGATAATCGATCTGGGAACGATGTACTCGTGTGTGGGAGTATGGCAGCACGATAGGGTGGAAATCATCGCTAATGATCAGGGGAATCGAACCACTCCCTCCTATGTCGCTTTTACTGATACAAAGCGTCTCATTGGAGATGCCGCCAAGAACCAGGTCACCATCAACTCCATCAACACCGTTTTCGGTCAGTTTATTCTGTCTCACCCACTGCTTATTGGTGTATATGTAATTCAGTTTTTGTATATTAATTTTCTCTTCCATTCTTAAATCGAATATGAACTTGGGTGGACATAATTCAACTTATAGGTTTCTGAGGTGATAAATGACAGTGTACTTTGTGTAGAATTTACAGGTTTGTTGTTAAATTTGCGTTTGTGTAGAATTTGAAGGTTTTCTAAATGAGTTTCAGTTTGTTATGTTATGGAAGATGCAAAGCGGTTGATTGGTAGGAGGTTCTCTGATCCGTGCATTAAGAGCGATGTAAATTTATGGCCTTTCAAGGTTATTGCAAGGGGTGGCGATAAACCCAACATCATTGTAACATACAAAGGGGAGGAGAAGCATTTTTCAGTCGAAGAGATCTCTTCCATGGTTTTAACAAAGATGAAGGAGATTGCAGAAGCTTATCTTGGGAGCACGGTGAAGAATGCTGTGGTCACTGTTCTTGCATATTTCAATGATTCTCAGAGGCAGGCAACCAAGGACGTAGGCATCATCTCCGGGTTGAATGTTATGAGAATTATCAATGAGCCCACTACTGCTTCCTTTGCCTATGGGCTGGACAAGAAGGCTAGCAATGTTGGTGAGAATAATGTTCTTATCTTTGATTTGGGTGGAGGTACTTTTGATGTCTCTCTACTCACAATTGAAGAGGGTATTTTTGAGGTGAAGGCCACTACTGGTGATACACATTTGGGTGGTGAATATTTTGATAATAGATTGGTGAACCACTTTGTACAGGAGTTTAAGAGAAAGCATAAGAAGGACATCAGTGGTAACGCCAGAGCCCTCAGGAGACTCAGACCCTCCTATGAGAGGGCTAAGAGATCCCTTTCATCAACTTCCCAAACCACCATTGAGATTGATTCCCTCTATGAAGGCATTGAGCTCTATTCCACCATTACTAGGGCTAGATTTGAAGAGTTGAACATGGATTTGTTCAAGAAGTGCATGGAGCCTGCTGAGAAATGCCTGCGGGATGCGAAGATGGAAAAACACTCCATCCATGACGTGGTTCTCGTTGGTGGGTCTACTAGGATCCCCAATATTTAGTCCTTGTTGCAGGACTTCTTTAATGGCAAGGAGCTTTGCAAGAGCATTAACCCTGTTGAGGCTGTTGCATACGGGGCTGCAGTGCAGGGTGCTATTTTGAGTGGAGAGGGAAATGAGAAAGTGCAAGATCTGTTGCTTCTAGATGTTACTCCCCTCTCACTAGGGCTTGAAACTGCAGGTGGGCTTATGATAGTTCTCATCCCCAGGAATACTACTATCCCCACAAAGAAGGAGCAGGTCTTTTCTACTTACTGACGCAAGTCGCCTTACAAGAATAAGGTTCTCGCTTAACTATACACACGACACTTACCACAATGCTTACATGAACCAGGTGTAAACGGGATGCCATAATTGGCTTATATTTCTTCTCTAAAAATCGGTTACAATGCGGAATAACTGAAAGACAAATAACTAACTACGGGTGGCCTCAGCCATTACATTACAGAAGTAACGGTGGTGTGTTTCTCTATGTGCCAACCTCACCCTCTCTTGGTTCACTGTTGGAACTCTGAGCTATGGCTGCGGTCTCAGCTCCCTCATTAGCATGTGTGACTCTACTCTATTGCCCCTCAAAACTCCATGCTCTGGTCTTTTCTTCTTGCTCCAGATCTTCCTCAAGATGATATTTTATCCCAGCCTTCTACCCGACTGCCACGGTTCCCGAGACCACTGTGATCCTTGAGACACACATCGTCCTGTCTGTCGATTCTTCCAAATCCTACAGACCTACAACTGTCAGCTCTCCTACCGTGCTGCACAGCCTTTGCCCATATTGACTTCTGTCATGATCCCATCTACCTGCAATAACTGTCATTAACTTCCTTAATAACCCCAAACAGTTACCAAGTACAGCTTCCTTGACTTCTGCGGTTCGCCAGTCCTCCCCTTCCTTTGCGCTTGGCTCCGCCAACCTGTCATGTCGTAGTTCAATCACTTGTCGACTACCCGACGCCTCACTTTCACCTGCCTTCTGTCGACCATACTCTGTCGACTCTCGAACTATTACAACACTCGTCGCTTGCTGCTTCAGTCGGCCACATTCCGACTTCTCCTGCTCGACTTGTTGACCTCAACTAGTCAACCTGCTTTCTCCACCAGTGGTCATCGGCACTCCCTCTGGTCGGCTTCCTCATGTTGATCATCTACGACTGGTTTTCCTAGGATCTGATGCTCCTGCATTAGACTCGCCAGGTGAAAAAAAACTCGACTGCTCCATCAGTCTCCTGAACTCTTCTTTGGAAATCCACGTTGCCTCCCATAACTCATCCTCCTTCCATCGCACCAAGTATGCCTTTCTTCGCGACCCACGTGTACGCCGCACCTCGCGTTCTTCGATTACTTCTGCGATCTCTTCCTTGTGTTGGTATGGAATTTGATCTGTGCAGTCGATGCTCACCACGTCTTCGCTTCCGTTGCTTGACCCTTCTTCAAATTTGTATAGGTCTGAGACATTGAACGTTGTTGAAATGTTCAAGCCATCCAAAAACTCCAACACATAAGCATTGTCTAACATTTTCTTCAGGATCCTGCATGGTCCTATTTTCTTCAGCTTCAACTTGTTGTATGTTCCTGTCAGAAATATTTCCTTCCGCAAGTATGCATAGACTAAGTCTCCTTCCCTGAATGACTGTAGCCTCTTTTTCCTATCAGCTCTTAACTTGTACGCCACATTACTCTTCTCTATGCGATTTCACACATTTTCATGAACTTCTTGCATATGCTCCACAAATGACTCTGCATCTGCGCTTCTCCTGGTTTCCGTCGGTAACTCGACCAAATCCACCACTCCATGTGGGATTCTCCCCTGAACAATCGGGAATGGACTCAATCCTATCGACCGATTCACGGAATTATTGTATGCAAACTCTGCCTATGCAAACACATTCTCCCACTGCTTGGGTCTGTCGGCTACTAGACATCTCAGAAGGTTTCCCAAACTTCTGTTTACCACCTCGGTTTTTTCGTCTGTCTGTGGATGGTACACCGAGCTAAAATGCAACTTCATGTTCATTTTCTTCCATAGGTTTCTCCAGAAATTCCCCATGAACTTGGTATCCCGATCTGATGTGATACTCTTTGGAAACCCATGCAATCTGACTATCTCCTTGAAGAATAGTGCAACGATCCCTGTGGCATCACTCGTCTTCTTACATGGAATGAAGTGTGCCATTTTTGAAAACCTGTTGACTACAACAAATATTGAGTCGCTTCCCTGTTGTGTCTTCGGAAACCCTAACATGAAATCCATGCTAAGATGCTCCCAAGGGGTATCTGGTACTGGAAATGGTGTATACAACCCCGTGTTTTGACTTCTCCCCTTTTCCAACTGGCAAACTCGACACTGTCGAACCCACTTTCCGACATCAGTCGTCATCCCTGGCCATAAATACTTTTCTTCGACCAGTGCTTTAGTCTTGTCGGTGCCAAAATGTCCTGCTAACCCGCCATTATGCAATTCTTAGATTAGGTTCTCTCTCACTGATCCTTTGGGAATACACAATTGACTTCCCCTGAACAGATAGTCTTCTTGGATGAAATAACTCAAATACGAAGTCTTGTCGACGCTCCAAGGTTCACGACAAACCTTCCACGCTTTCGCAAAATCCTTGTCGGTCTCATACTCTGTCTTTATTGACTCTATTCCTGTTTCCTGAACTGTCGTTGTGTTCAGTAGTGCAACTCTCCTACTCAATGCGTTAGCAACTTTGTTCGACTTGCCCGACCTATGTCGCAACACGAATGTATACCTCTGGAGTAACTCCACCCATTTCATGTATCGCTGATCTAATTTCGACTGAGTATTCAAATACCTCAGTGCTTGGTGGTCGGTGTACAACAAAAACTTCTTGGGAAACAGATAGTGCCTCCACTTCTACAGTGCTTGGATGATAGCATAGAATTCTTGGTCATAGACCGAATACTTCCGATTCGCTCCATCCAGCTGTTTCGCTAAAGAATGCAATTGGTCGGCCCTCTTGGCTCAACATTGCTCCAATTGTCGTTCCACTCGCATCACAATCGACCTGGAAAAATTTGTCAAAGTGTTAGGAACCCATGTCTTTACTTTGTTAGTATGTTGTTGTTGGACGCATATGCTTTGTAAGTCATCCCGTAGTATTTGTTGATCAATAGTTTGTGTTATTGTTGTTGGCGCATATGCTTTGTAAGTCGCCCGTAGTATTGTTGATCCATAGTTTGTAGTGGCCCATGGTTTTGACCCATAGTATTGGCGCCTAGACTTAGTATATAAGTGTGTGTTGAGACCTATGAAGGCACCGTGAAGTTATTTGTATTGAGCTTGCTCATAGGAGGTTGCCCCCTCGAAGTGGCCTGTGATCAATATAAAAGTGATTCTGAGTTCTGTCATTTCTGCTATTTCGCATATTTGTATTAATTAATTGTTGCAGGTGCATCACATCTGGTATTAGAGCACTTTCTTGGGCTCGCTGGGTGAAATTTCTGCCAATTTTTTTTTGCATCTGTTGCAAGTTTGGATTTGGGAATAATCCCTATCCGCTTAACTATGGGAAGTACTTGGGCATAAGCCCTAAAACTCATTGTAAGGAGTACCATAGGAACCTCGAAGTAGCTGGCCCATTGAGAGGACCTGCCAGCGAAAAGGGAAACGACCCCTACCTGATTGACTAGTTCCCACCCGTGAGGTAAACCAAGAGCTGTCGTTTGTGGCAAAGCGGTTATCAATTTTACCTGAGCCGTGGAGTGAGGGGTACTGCCCCAATACGCAAGTCGTCAGACAGCATTGGTGGCCTAGTGAAACCCCTGAACTGTTAGGAAGCCGCACATACCTGGGGTCCATATCTACTTTCAACTGAACTATTGTCGATCATTACTACGTCGTTTCAGATCCATTTTGCAAGCCGTTCCAGATCCATCCGTTTTCAATCCATTCAGCGTTGTTCCAGATCCCTTCCGAGCCGTAGCCGCTCCAGTCTGAACAAAAAAATAAATAAATAAATATATATATATAATTCAGTTTTTTGTCCATATCTCCCTTGTTTTCACTCTGTTTCCCTTGAAATTTTCGGGGAACCCCTGTCATCCCATTATGCATATTTCATTCCTGAGGACCCTATCCCCAATTCCCCTTCCCAGAGCCCGAAAGCCCACATTTGTCTATTTTTAGGGTTTTCCATAACTTCCTAAGATTTCACCCAATCACCTTCAAATTTTACCGCAGAGTTCCTTTCTGAATTATGCTTCTTTGTCCCCCTCTGCCAAATTTTCCCATTCTTTCACCCCGCTTCTGAAATCCTCATTTTTGCTTCCCTATCTAGTCGACAGTGTCCAACACCTAGTCAAACCCCAATTACCCTTCAGATTTTTTCCCAAGTCCAGATTTTCCCTTACTGAAGCAGTTTCTGTTTTTGTTTTCCTACCCAGTAAAAAAAAAACTCCTGGTTATGGTTGTCACCCGTGCAGGAGCAAAAACCATGGAAGAAGCACTTGCAGCCATCCAAGACAAACTCCAGGATCTGGATGAAAAATTTCCCGGCCTCCATCTTGAACATTCAGCGATGAACAACAAACGACAGTCTGAGTCTTCATCAGACAATGGGTTCTCTTCTTCCAGCAATTCCCGTGGTCCGAAGATTGATTTTCCTCGTTTCAATGGTACTGATCCAACTGGATGGATCTATCGTGCAGAACAGTATTTCAGTCTGCATAATACTTTTGATGTCAACAAATTTCCGCTGGCATCCTTTCACTTGGAACAAGAAGCTCTTCAATGGTACCGTTGGTACATCAAGGCTCATCCAGAGCCCAAATGGTCATACTTTTGCCATCTCCTTTTGCAACGATTTGGTCCTAGTGCTTTTGATGACTTCATTGGAGCCCTCACTAAACTTCGCCAAATTGGCACTGTGAGAGAGTATCAAACCGAATTTGAGAACCTAGCCAACCACACCGAAGGATTGTCTGATGACTTTTACCGGAGTTTTTTTATCAGTGGTCTAAAGGATGCCATCCGATCTGAGGTCAAAATGTTCTGTCCCACCACAATGATGGAAGCCCTAGGGTTGGCTAAGTTGGCAGAAGACAAGATTGCAGCCCAACAACGCTCCAAGCCCACTTTTGTTCCCTTCCGAAGTATGGGTTCTCAGCGACCATCTATACCGCAGGCTCCTTGACCGACTCCTATCAAGCGTTTGTCTGAAACAGAGATGCAAGCACGCAGAGAAAAGGGGCTTTGCTATAATTGTGATGAGAAATTCACTCGGGAACATAGATGTGTTCAGCAAAAGATCTATCTCTTGGATGTGGAGTCTCCGCCTGCCTCTGAAATTGGTGAGGAAGATCCAGAAACATTGGATGCTCCGGTCGACATTCAGGAACCGCCTATTGACCCTCCGTCTCAGGATGACCAGCTAGAGATATCTCTCCATGCTTTAGCTGGAATCACCACCCCCCAAATAATGCGGGTCAGGGGTTACTTCAAGAAGCTTCCTCTTACAATACTCATTGATTCTGGTAGCACCCATAATTTCATTGACCCTCGGATCGCCAAACAAGCTGATTGTTTTATCCATCCTTGCTCCAACTTTGAAGTCATGGTTGCCAATGGGGGCACCTTACCTTGCAAAGGGAAGTGTCGAAATGTGTGTATCTCTATGGGAGATTATACCTTACGCTCTGACATGTTTGCCTTGCCCTTAGGAGGATGTGATGTGGTTTTGGGCGCTCAATGGCTACGCACACTTGGCCCTATCTTATGGGATTTTGTTGAACTTTGGATGCAGTTTTCCCTCAATGGAAAAAAACACACATTGACAGGATTACAACCAGGTTCTCTCAGCATCATCAGTTCACATCGCATGGAAAAAATCCTCAAGAAGAATTCACATGGTGTCATCGCTTAGATCCATTCCATTCATATGCAACCATCAGCGGTCTCTACTACTCCTTTGGATCTACAACAAATTCTGGATCGATATACAGGTGTCTTTGCTGAACCAGTGGGATTGCCACCTTCCAGGCCAGAAGACCATCGTATTCAGCTCCTTCCTGGAAGCGTTCCTCCCAACATCAGGCCCTATCGCTACCCATTTCACCAAAAAACGGAGATTGAAATGCTCGTTCGGGACTTATTGAAGCAAGGTATTATTCGCCCAAGCACTAGTTCCTTTTCTTCTCCAGTTATTCTTGTCCGCAAAAAAGATGGGTCATGGTGCCTCTGCATTGACTTTCGAGCACTTAATCACCTCACCATCAAGGATAAGTTTCCAATTCCTGTTGTTGATGAGCTTCATGGAGCTCACTTTTTCTCCAAGTTGGATCTTCGTTCTAGGTATCATCAAATTCGGGTTCATGAGGATGATATCCCTAAAACAGCTTTCTGCACACATGATGGCCATTATGAGTTTTTGGTCATGCCCTTTGGCCTCACTAATGCTCCTTCCAAATTCCAGGCCTTAATGAATAAAATATTTCGACCCTACTTGCGGAAATTCATTCTTGTATTCTTTGATGATATCCTCATCTACAGTAAAACATGGGATGAACATCTCCAACATATGGATCTTGTCATGCAACTTTTCTCTGACCATCATCTCCATGCCAAGCAGTCTAAATGTGTTTTTGGATAGAAGGAAGTTGAGTATCTCGGGCACATTATCTCAGCACAAGGGGTTCGTGTGGATCTTGCCAAAATCGATGCCATGAACAATTGGCCGCATCCTCAGACACTCAAGAGCCTTCATGGTTTTTTGGGGTTGACTGGCTACTACCGCAAGTTTGTCAAGGATTATGGGAAGATTGCAGCTCCATTAACTGCTCTATTGAAAAAGGATGCTTTTACATGGACACCTGCTGCTCAGTGTGCATTTGACAAACTAAAACAAACTATGTGTACTACACCTGTGCTAGCTATGCCCGATTTTTCCAAGCCCTTCACTATTGAGAGTGATGCTTGCGGAAATGGACTTGGTGTTGTTCTCCTTCAAGATGAACACCCCATTGCGTTCACCAGCAAAGCCCTTTCCGGTAAGAATTTAGCTGCCTCTACCTATGAGAAGGAAATGATGGCTATTTTGCATGCAGTACAGAAGTGGCGCAAATACCTATTAGGGAATCATTTCTGCATCAAGACTGATCACCAGAGTCTAAAATATTTCTTGGACTAGTGTGTCTCCTCCCCGGCACAAGAGAAATGGGTTAGCAAACTCATGGGTTATGACTATGAGATCACTTACAAGAAGGGTAAAGACAATATTGTGGCAGATGCTCTTTCTCGCACATTTGATGCCCAAGGTTCTCTTTTAGCTATTTCTATGCTTGTTCCAAATTGGTTGCAATCTATTCAACAGGGTTATGTCAATGACTCTTCCTTATCTCAAATCATCCAACGCTTGACCAACAACCCTTCTGCTGTACCACATTACTCTTGGGATGGTGCTTCTCTGCGATACAAGGGTCGTCTGGTGCTTCCCCAGAGCACAGATCTTCAACAGGCTGTCTTCTATGAACTCCATGCTTCTCCATCGGTAGGGCACTCTGGGTTCCTCAAAACGTATGAACGAGCACGGCGTAACTTCTTTTGGCAGGGCATGAAATGGACAATTCAACAGATGGTGGCCAAATGTGATACTTGCCAGCGCAATAAGGGTGAAACAACACTCCTTCCAGGATTGCTTGAACCCTTACCCATACCTACATGGATTTGGACAGATATTTCTGTGGATTTCATTGAAGGGCTCCCTAAATCTGGCGGGAAGACAGTGATTCTCATTATGGTTGATCGCCTCTCCAAATATAGTCATTTTTGTGCTCTCAGCCATCCCTATACAGCCTCCTCCGTCGCTCAAATTTTCCTGGACCAGATCTTTCGTCTTCATGGCATCCCTTCTTCCATTGTCTCAGATCGTGATGCAACTTTCACCAGTCATTTTTGGACAGAACTATTTCGCCACACTGGAACCAAACTGAAGATGAGTTCAGGGTATCACCCACAAACAGATGGTCAGACTGAAATTATCAATAAATGCTTGGAAACGTATCTTCGTTGCTTCACCTCGGAACAACAACATCAGTGGGAAAAGTGGCTCCCTCTCGCTGAATGGTGGTACAATACCTCTTACCACACTGCCTCTAAAATGACCCCATATGAAGCAGTCTATGGTTAGGCACATCCAGCTCTTCTTCCATACACCCCCACCAGTTCACCAGTTTAGGAAGTTGACATGGTCCTTCGAAACCGCGATCATATTCTTCGCATTTTGCGGGACAATCTTCACATGGCAAGAAATCGCATGAATCAACAAGCTGATCAGCACCGTTCTGAGCGCACTTTTCAAGTCGGCGATATGGTTTTTCTTCGTCTCCAGCCGTACAAACAATCCTCCTTGAAACTCAAAGGGCATCATAAGCTCGCTCCAAAGTTCTATGGGCCATATCGGATTCTTCAGAAGATTGGGCCTGTTGCTTATAAATTGGAACTTCCTCCTTCTTCCCGCATTCATCCAGTCTTTCATGTCTCTTGTCTGAAGAAAGTTCTTGGCACCAACATCAGTGGACAAACAATTTTACCCGAACTGGATAATGAAGGATTCATCCTTTTGGATCCAGAGGCCATCCTCAATCGACGCACACGTCAGCTTCGCTCTCGCTCTATCACAGAGGTCTTAATTCAGTGGCACGACATGCAACCAGAGGATGCTACATGGGAACCACTCCTTCAGATTCAACAACAATTTCCACATCTAAAGCTTTGAGGACAAAGCTTTTTTTTAAGGGGGAGGGGATGTTAGGAACCCATGTATTTACTTTGTTAGTATGTTGTTGTTGGACGCATATGCTTTGTAATTCGTCCCGTAGTATTTGTTGATCAATAGTTTGTGTTATTGTTGTTGGTGCATATGCTTTGTAAGTCGCCCGTAGTATTATTGATCCATAGTTTGTAGTGGCCCATGGTTTTGACCCATAGTATTGGCGCCTAGACTTAGTATATAAGTGTGTGTTGAGACCTATGAAGGCACCGCGAAGTTATTTGTATTGAGCTTGCTCATAGGAGGTTGCCCCCTCGAAGTGGCCTGTGATCAATATAAAAGTGATTATGAGTTCTGTCATTTCTGCTATTTCACATATTCGTATTAATTAATTGTTGCAGGTGCATCACACAAAGTATGGGAGCACCAATACCGAGATCTCAGTGACTATTTCCTTTAACTTGTCGAAAGCTTCCCGGGAAGCGTCTGTCCACTTGAACTCGCCCCTTCTCATTCACATTGTCAATGGTGCACATATTCGACTGAATCCCTGAATGAACTTCCTGTAAAAACTGGCAAGTCCATGGAAACTCCTTACTCCAGTCGTACTTGTCGTTTTTGGCCAATCCACTATTGCCTTCACCTTTTTTGGGTCCATCTCCAACCATTTACTTGAGATTACAAACCCCAAGTATACCAATTCCTTCTTCATGAAGAAACACTTTTGCAGGTTCACCATCAGCTTCTCCTCCTGCAATCTCTGCAATACTTGTCGAATGTGCTCCAAGTGTTCTGCCTTGCTTCGACTGAAAATTAGGATGTCGTCCAAATAGACTACGACAAACTTTCCTAAGAATGGTTTCAGTACCTCATTCAACAATCTCATGAATGTGTTGGGTGCATTTGTCAATACAAATGGCATTACTAACCACTCGTACAACCCTTCTTTCGTTTTGAATGCTGTCTTCCATTCATCTCCTTCCCTAACCTGAATCTGGTGATAACCACTCTTCAAGTCTATCTTCATGAACTACATCGCTCCACTCAGGAAATCCATCAAGTCGTCCATTCTCGGCAATGGAAAATGATACTTGATCATGATCTTGTTGATGGCTCTGAAGTCTGTAGACATTCTCCATTCTCAACCCTTCTTCGGCGTCAAAACTGCTGGTACTGCACACGGGCTCAGACTCTCTTTGATCAACCCTTTGTCCAACAAATCCTAAACGTGTCGGTTGAGTTCCTAACCTTCCGTCAGACTCATACTTTATGGTGCTTTGTTTGGCAGACTCGACCCTAGAATCAAGTCGATCTGATGGGATATGCTCCTTGTCGACGGCAATCCCGTCGGTTTCTCATCGGCCATTATGTCCCGAAACTCTTTGAGCAACCTCTCGATTTCGACTGGAATATTTTCCTTTATTGTCGTCTCCTCGACACACGGTCCTTTCAGAATGATCGCAAAACACCCAAACTATGTTTCCTCTTCCACGAGGAATTCCTTCATCGTGCTCATCAACACTCGCTTTTCCGAAAGATTGCTCTCACCGTGCTTACTGTCGGCTTGCTCTTCCCACCTCGGCTTAAGATTTCTTTTCACGCAATTTTTCCACACTGTGACTATGTTGGCTTGACCATCATAGATCATCTTCTGATCATATTGCCATGGTATCCCTAAAAACAAATGGCATGCGTCCATTGGGATTATGTTGCACAGTACACTGTCTTCAAATCCTTCTACTCTGAAGTTGATCAGGCACTGTTTGGTTACCTTCACATGGGGTCCCTTCTGCAACCATGAGATCTTGTACGGGTTCGGGTGTTCCCGACAATTCAGCCCAATCTTGTTGATGACTTTCGTCGACACAAGATTCTCTGTGCTTCCACCATCCACGATGGTTTTGCAACGCCATTCGCCGATCCGCACCTTCGTTCGAAAGATCGCCTTTCGTTGTGTTGGTTCCATCGGGTCGCATTGATCTTCCTAGATCGAGGCTCTCTGGACCGTCAGATTTCGGTTCTTCCTTTTCTCGCCTCCACTACTGTCGGATGCCGATTCTTCCCTCTCATCGACTTGCTCACCTTTTCGACGTATGGGATTCGACTCCTCTGCCGCATGTAGGTTCTCTGGGAACTCATATGCCTTGTGTCCCGTTCCTCGACACTTGTAACAGATTATGGCTGGTCTAGTAACTCCCTTTCTGTCGGATGGAACACTTCGACCATACGTGTGAAAGTCCTCACAGCAGATCTAAGAGATGATGTATCTCACAAGAGAATAATTATGATTAAGCAAGAAAATAGAAGAAGAGTGATACATGCAGTATAATGAGCAACAGAATAATATGGTACAGTAGAACTCAGATAGAAGCAATAATACTTCGGTCATACTAGATTATTAATCACAAATGGACATATAAATAATACAATGCATGAGGAATTCGAATGCCTAAGGTGGCAATTCGAATTAGCCTTCATGGAGTGATCAAAGGATCACTGGAGTGTCATCGGAGCACAACTAGGTGTCCTCATGATCATCGGAGCGCAACTGGAAGTCTTCATCATCATCAGTGGAGTCATCAATGCTCAAGTAACTGTCAACCATCAGTCAAACTAACTCTGGTAGGTGTAACTCAGTGTAACTAAGTGTAACTCAGTGTAACTAAGTGTAACTGAGTGTAACTGAGTGTAACTCAATGTAACTAAGTGTAACTCAATGTAACTAAGAGTAACTGAATGTAACTGAGTGTAACTGAGTGTAACTCAATGTAACTGAGTGTAACTGACTGTAACTGAATGTAACTGAGTGTAACTGAGTGTAACTCAATGTAACTGAGTGTAACTGACTGTAACTGACTGTAACTGAGTGTAACTGAACTGGTAGGTGAAGAAGGGCGAGTTGCTCCCTAAAATCAAGGAAGAAGGGCGCACTAAGCAACTGGAGGGCTAAAACTGAATAGTGAGAAGCTCCTGGGGGCTGGCTAACTGAGGGCTAGGTGCTGGACTGATGACTGGGATGCATGCAAACCCTAGAATGCATGCAAACCCTAAAAGGTGCATGCATGAATGAAAATGTAAATGATCAAAATACTGGTGGGACTAGGATGGAGTATAGGAATATCCTAACTCACAGCAGATCTAAGAGATGATGTATCTCACAATAGAATAATTATGATTAAGCAAGAAAATATAAGAAGAGTGATACATGCAGTATAATGAGCAACAGAATAATATGGTACAGTAGAACTCAGATAGAAGCAATAATACTTCGGTCATACTAGATTATTAATCACAAATGGACATATAAATAATACAATGCATGAGGAATTCGAATGCCTAAGGTGGCAATTCGAATTAGCCTTCATGGAGTGATCAAAGGATCACTGGAGTGTCATCGGAGCACAACTAGGTGTCCTCATGATCATCGGAGCGCAACTGGAAGTCTTCATCATCATCAGTGGAGTCATCAATGCTCAAGTAACTGTCAACCATCAGTCAAACTAACTCTGGTAGGTGTAACTCAGTGTAACTAAGTGTAACTCAGTGTAACTAAGTGTAACTGAGTGTAACTGAGTGTAACTCAATGTAACTAAGTGTAACTCAATGTAACTAAGAGTAACTGAATGTAACTGAGTGTAACTGAATGTAACTGAGTGTAACTCAATGTAACTGAGTGTAACTGAGTGTAACTGAATGTAACTGAGTGTAACTGAGTGTAACTCAATGTAACTGAGTGTAACTGACTGTAACTGAGTGTAACTGAACTGGTAGGTGAAGAAGGGTGAGTTGCTCCCTAAAATCAAGGAAGAAGGGTGCACTAAGCAACTGGAGGGCTAAAAATGAATAGTGAGAAGCTCCTGGGGGCTGGCTAACTGAGGGCTAGGTGCTGGACTGATGACTGGGATGCATGCAAAATGCATGCAAACCCTAGAATGCATGCAAACCCTAAAAGGTGCATGCATGACTGAAAATGTAAATGATCAAAATACTGGTGGGACTAGGATGGAGTATAGGAATATCCTAACAATATGTACCTCGACCGCGGTTTTCATGACCATCGCGTCGGTTCTCTTGTGCTTTATCTCTTGTTGATGTCCCTTCTGTATGCTGATTATATTCGACATTTTCTTTTATGTAGCCGCTACTTTGGCCTTTTGCGGAAACAGTTTTCGCGCCCCGACCATTCATCCTTCCCCTGGTCGCTTCGTATTTCCTCGACAGTTTCTCTTCTGCCTTCAGAGCTAACTGGTAGGCTTCGCCGACTACTCTGAATCTCGACATGCTCAATTCATCTTGAATGGCATATTTTAAGCAGTTCACATACCTAGCGACAACTTCTTATCCTTCGTCATTTTGTCTCGAACGAATCGACAATCGGTAGAACTATTCTGTGTACTCTTTGACGGTCATCTCTTTTTGTTGAAAGTTCTGCAACTTCCTGAACAAGGAAATCACATAGTCGTTCGGCAAGAACTTCCCCTTCAGCTTGGTGACCATTCTATCCCAAGACTTGATTTTTTCCTTGCCTTTCTTGACTCTGTCATCCTGCACATTGTCCCACCACAACGAGGCATGACCCTTCAACCTCAGACATGCAGTATTAACCCATTTAGGGTCCTCGATCTGCTCCATGTCGAAGTATTTCTCCATTTCTCTGAACCATTCGATCAAGTCTTCTGGGTCCAGGCTTCCCGAGTACGTACGCACATCTATCTTCACCCGACCTCTCATATCCGTTAGAAGTTTCATCAGTTTTTCTTCTGGTTCTTCTGCGGCTTCCTCCCATGCTTCCACCTCTTTGACTTCCTCATCATTGTGGTCTAACACCTCAAGAATACAACCACTCCTATGGTTCTCTTTGATCATCGCAACCTCATTGGTCAAGGTTCGCATTGTTCGGACACATTCGTCGAACATCTCACGATCCACCTTGACGGCTTCTACGCCATGTGTCCTTCTTCCTCGGACATTCACGCCTCTAAGAGCCATTTTCAACCTTGGGCGAAACTCCCAAGCATCCAATCGCAACCGGACTTCAACAAGTCGCGCACAATTCTACCCAACCTCAGCTGGAACTGTCAACGCACTTGCAGGTTCAATATCACGGACTTCTTCAAGCTCTAAGGATTTTCCCGCTCTGATATCAACTGCCGCAAGTCACCTTATAGGAATAAGGTTCTCGCTTAACTATACACATGACACTTACCACAATGCTTACATGAGCCAGGTGTAAACGGGATGCCATAATTGGCTTATATTACTTCTCTGAAAATCAGTTACAATGCAGAATAATTGAAAGACAAATAACTAACTACGGGCGGCCTCAACTGTTACACTACAGAAGTAACTGTGGTGTGTTTCTCTATGTGTCGACCTCACCCTCTCCCGGTTCACTGTCGAAACTCTAAGCTATGGCTGCGGTCTTAGCTCCCTCATCAGCATGTGTGACTCTACTCTATCGCCCCTCAGAACTCTGCGCTCTGGTCTTTTCTTCCTGCTCCAGATCTTCCTCAAGATGATCTTTCCTCCTAGCCTTCTACTCGACTGCCACGGTTCTCGAGACCACTGTGATCCCCGAGGCACGCATCCTCCTGTCTGTCGATTCTTCCAAATCCTGCAGACCTGCAACTGTCAGGTCTCCTACCATGCTGCACATCCTATGCCTATACTGACTTCTGTCACGATCCCAACTACCTGCAATAACTATCATTAAATTCCTTAATAACCCCGAACAGTTACCAAGTACAACTTCCTTGACTTATGCGGTTCGCCAGTCCTCCCCTTCCTCCGTGCTTGGCTCCGCCAACCTGTCATGTCGTAGTTCAATCACTTGTCAACTACCCGACGCCTCACTTTCACCTGCCTTCTGTCGAGCATACTTTGTCGACTCTCGACCTATTTCAACACTTGTCGCTTGTTGCTTCAGTCGACCGCATTCCGACTGCTCCTGCTCGACTTGTTGACCTCGACTAGTCAACCTGCTTTCCACACTAGTGCTCATCAGAACTCCCTCTGGTTGGCTTCCTCATGTCGATCATCTATGACTGGTTTTCCTAGGCTCCGATGCTCCTGCATCACTTACTCAGACAACTAGCCTGGTGTGTTGATTCAAGTGTATGAGGGTGAGCGAACTAGAACCAGGGACAATAACTTGCTGGGTAAATTTAATCTTTCTGGTATACCCCTTGCTCCCAGAGGAGTTCCCCAGATCACTATGTGCTTGGATACTGATGCCAATGGTATTCTCAATGTCTCTGCTGAGGACAAAACCATTGGTCAGAAAAACAAAATCACCATTACAAATGACAAGGGTAGATTGAGTAAGGAGGAGATTGAGAAGATGGTTCGTGATTCTGAGACATACAAGGCTGAATATGAAGAGCACAAGAAGAAGGTAGAGGCCAAGAACTCCTTGGAGAACTATGCTTACAACATAAGGAACACCATTTGAGATGATAAGGTTGCAGCAAAGATGGATCCATTTGATAAGAAGAAGATTGAGGATGCCCTTGAACAGGAAATCCAGTGGCTGGATGCCAACCAACTTGCTGATGCTGATGAGTTTGATCACAGGATGAAGGAACTGGAGAGCACTTGCAATCCTATCATTGCTAAGATGTACCAAGGTGCTGCTGCTGATATGCTTGCTGGGGCATATGGATCTGTTGCCTCTCCCGAACACAGTCATTCTGCTGCTGCAGGTGTAGGGCAGGTGTAGGGCCTAAAATTGAGGAAGTTGATTAAACAATTTTCTCTCTTCATAGAGCATCCTTAAAAGTCAGGATTTAGGTGCATCGTTTCTCAATTTTTGGGTACAAGAAAATTATTGCTACTGTGTGATGAAATAATTGATCTCTGTGTGGTGGAATGATCAAGATTTCAAAGGTGGATTTCTTGGTTTTTTACACATAGAATGGAATGCTATTGTTTTGATTTGCAAGGAAAATGGATTTGTGGTGGAATAATTGATAATCCTTTGATTGGTTTTATATTTTATTGTTTTTTCAATTGAATATGATGGGTTGTATATATATTTTTTAATTGAATATTACATAGTAACGGTTATGATATAATATTTGTTTTGAGTTTTAAGGAATAATGGATAGTTCTGTGATACATGATTGGATTTGTGTTGGAATAATTGATTGGTTTTGCATTGTCACCGTTTTTTAATTAATTCAGTATTAGATAATACCGTTTATGATATAATATATTGTTCTTGTACGAGTTATAGAAGTTTTTTATATTATGAATAATTGTTTTTTAATGTTTTATTGTATTTTTTTAAATTAATTTTTATTTTATTTTATTTTTATAATTCAATTTTAGACATTTTGATTTAGGTTTTATAATTTGTTTTAGAATGTAGAAGGTTTTGATGTTTGGGTTATGGAAACAAGTGAAGTTTGATTCAATTATTTTTACATTAATACTTTTTATTAGAAAAACATGTTAGAAGTGGTTGCATGGTATATAACATTTCTTGAGTCTTAGATTCCCACTCATTATATTTTCAAATTTGGTCATTTGAGTCGAGCAAACCATATATAAAATGAAATTCTACTATTTGAGTGAAACAAATAATTGCTAAACCAATATAGACCCATCTAATTTCGGTTCTACAAAGCCCCAAGAGGGATCAAATTTGCAAACCTTTTACCAAAAAACTATAGTACACATCCCTCGCCACTATGCTACAACACATTGATGCACACATTCTCACTTCCCTCTCACCACTATGCTATAGCACACTAAGGCATTCATTTTTATTTATTTATTTATTTATTTTTCATTTTTCTGGGATAGATGGACACTTCATTTTTTTATCCTCGTAATGTGGGATAAAAAGAAGTTCCTCTTTGAAACTCTCGTCACTCCCGTTATCTTGTATGGCTATGAAGTTTGGGGTTGCAACATCTCTAAAGAATATTGAAGAAAGATTGAGCAAATCGAGAAGTGTTTTATAACCTATAATTTCATAATTAAAAGTAATATGCCTTATCCTATTCTCCTAATAGAAGTGGGTCTTCCCCCCATCGAGAGCATCGCTATAACTAGGTACTTGATGTTTAAGTACAAGATAAATGGCATGGAAGACCAAAGACTCCCTAAAATTGCTTTAAAATACAATCAAGACCACTTAAACCATTGGGGGATAGACGAAAAATGTCACTTTACAAAATATCAATAACCTAAAAATACTATTACACTAAGTTTAAAGAGAAAATGTGGGGCATAAAGGATTTAGAGGTTAAAAGGAAATTAAGATACTATGAGGAGGTCATTAACCCTAATCTAAAAGACCAAAAGTATCTCTCTATCTTAACTAGCTCGAAGAAGAAAACTAATATAGCTGAAATAAGAATGAACTCTCATGAGATTCATAGTGAAACATGGTGCTAGACAATTCCTAAAACAACGTGGGGGGGAAGGAATTTCCATCTCTGTGAGACTTAGAGTGTTGAGGATGAAACTTTCTCTTAGAGTACCCTGTGTACAACCACATCAGATCGCAGTTTCACAATCTTTATTATAATACTAACCTCTCTATTCTTTTAACTTGTCAAAACTATGTTGACCTCAGTATACTTCTTTTTAAGCTTTTTGAGCATAGGAATATAATTTTACATCAAACCAAGTAATTTCTTTCTTTCTTCTTAAGGTCCAATAGACCAAAGTTGGTCTTAGTAGATGTTAACTGTCATCATCATCATCATCAACATCATTAAAATATGTGCTTATTTTATTTGATCCATAAAATATGTTTAAATTTTTTGTTGTGAATTATTGGTATGAGTCGCTAATTTGAATAAATTAATGAAGAAAAGTCATTTTTTATGGTTGATGTTTTTAAAGAAAAATATGTAGAATTAATTAAATATTTTCCACTCTAATTATATATATATATATATATAATTTCTGAAGGAAAAAATATTTTATTCTATTAGAATTAACGTGAACTGTCCATAAGGACTTTACAAAAAAATCTTCATGAGCTATCACTGCCTTGTATAGGCCATACTTTGCCTCAAAGGCACCTTTCATAACATATTACAAAAATGGACCTGAATTACTTCAATGGAACTATCATTTACATGCATCTTAGTGAACTACGAACACAATACTGTATCCTGTATTTTCCCATCCTTGATCTCTTGGATCTCATGCAGTCAAGGTTCTAACGCCAATGCCAGCTTTGAGATCTCATCCACTTCAGTATTGAGTTCTCGATATACATGGGAAAAATACATGGATTCGAAGAGTTTCAATTGACCCCGAATTGCATAAAGGAGATGCTATAAGTGAGGAGCAGAAATTTGAATCTTATTGGCCACCCAATCTATTACCATCTTTGAATCTCCAAAAAGTTGTAATCGGGAAATGTTCTTGCTAGCTGTGACCTTTAGCACAACCCACAACACTGGGAGTTCCACTTTATTGTTTGAGCAATGTCCAAGGGCATATTTTATACTAAATTTGCAAGCTTCTAAAACGAAAAGAACTGCACCTGAACCACCAAGAGGTGGATCTCCCTAGCTTGCTCTACCAAAAATATCCCACAAAGTGCTTTTATCAATTTGGTGGGGCACCATAGTTCTTGATTTAGCATGCTTGGGTTGTGTTGTATTCCTGCATCCATTGCAAAAAAGGTCAATTGTCACTTCCGAGAGAATCCATTGATTCAGAAATATAGTTGAATTACGAGCCCACCATATTTCATAAATAAAGGACGAAGGAAAGGAAACAAAGATACCTATGGTTGAATCATGCGACCAACATTGAAAACTCTGATCTAATGAAGCGTTGATCCAACTGGAGCTTGTGTTGAACTTCTTCGAGGCGGCATCCCAAACAACAACTACATAAGGACAAGAGGAAAAAAGATGAGAGACAATTTCACTTTCAGACTTGCACAAAACACATATACTTGGTCCATTCCATCCACGTTTTTGAATATTATCCCAAAGTAATATTTTATTGCTTAAAGCCATCCATAGCATAATCTTTGATTTTAAAGAACCGGGAGCCTTCCAAATCACATGCCACCGCTAGAAATTTTCTCCTCTGAAGGAATCTATTACAAAGGTTTCATAGTTGGATTTGGCATAAAAGTCTCCAGTAGAAGAATTCTTGGTCCATACCAAACCATTCGACATTTCAAGGTCCAAGTGGACTAAATTGGAGACCAACTTATTCACATATCACGTCCATTCAACTGCTGCTTTAGAAAGGGGATTTCCATCCTCTCCTTCCCCATTCTTGTGGGATTTGAGCCTAGGCATCTGCAAGAACCCGAATTCGTTGATTCCTCAACTGAGCTATAGCTTCTACATAAATATTGTAGTCATTTCTCGCTCCAAACCAGGGATATTCCCCTACTCGGACATTTTTTCCATCACCGATTCTATACGCTATCCAATTTCCAATTAAGTAAAAGGCCCGAACCAAAGCTTTCCAATTGATTGAGTCGTTCTTGTGAGTTTTGGAAGGCTACCTAAACCAAGCTACAATAGAAGAACCATGACAATATTTTGAACTTAAAACCCTCCCCCAGAGTGATGAAAATTTTTGGGCCAACCTCCAAAGCGATTTAGCTTCCAGATATTTGACAAAAAAGGATCGTATTTTTCAAGCCCCAACCTCCCAACTCCTTTGGATTCGTCATAGTAGTCCATTTGGCCAAAGGAATTCCTTCCGTCCGCATGCTTGTTGTCCATAGAAAGGAGAAGCATTTCTTTCTTATCTTAGTTATGATTCCTTTAGGAATATAAGCTATGGATTCCCAATACACTGGAATATTTTGTAAGATAGCCTTTAGTAGAACTAGGTTCCCTCCTCTCGAGATAAAACAATTATCCCATAAGTAAATTCTAGCCTCAACCTTGTTGTAGAGCCAAATCCAATCATTTAATGAGTAGGAGTTAGGTTTCAAGAAGAATCCTAAGTATTTGAACCCTTCAGAAAGAGGTTTTATAGGGAACCTCACCACTTCATTCATACTATCATGTACATCTTCAGAAAGTCCATTATGCGATAAAATAAACTTTTGACTAAGCCTTCCCCCATCATAAGCACATCGTCCGCAAAAAAGATATGAGAAAGCATTTTTTATTTCGAAACCCAAACGCCTTTCAAAATCCCAGAAGACCTCATATTATGGACCAATCTGCTTAGTGCTTTAGCCACCGACAAAAATAGAAAAGGAGAAAGAGGGCATCCCTGACTTAACCCTCGAGAAGACCGAAAGAAGGAAGAAGAAGACCCATTGATTAGCACTGCAAATGGAGCGAACTGAACACATCCCATAATCCAATTAACTACATCCAATGAAACCCCAATTTGAATTATCAATAGATGAAGGAAAGTCCATCTTATCGGATCATATGCTTTAGAAAGGTCTAGCTTAAGAGAAAAAGCATCGAGTTTCTTCTTACTTATGGAGTGGATTGATTCCTACGCTAAAGAGGATTCATCATGAATTTGATGTTTGAAAAGGAAACCATATTGTTCCTTTGAAATGATTTCACTTAGCACATGATTAAGCCTTAGGCAATGCTCTTTTCTATAAGCTTGTAAATAACATTACAACAAGAAATAGGTCTAAAATAATCAAACAATGAGGACCTCTTCTTTTTGGGAATTAAAGACAGAAAAGTAGAGTTAATTGACCCCAAAACTTTGCCTGAGCACTGAGATTCTCGAACCACCTTCATCAAGTCTTCTTTAAGAAAATCATAAAACCCTACTATGAATTTGTGATGAACCTGCAATAAGTAATTAATGAAAACACACGAAATAGCAAAAATAAGAGAACTCATAATCACTTTTATATTGATCGTAGGCCACTTTGAGGGGGCAACCTCCTTTGAGAAAGCTCAATACAAATAACTTCACGGTACCTTCATTGGTCTCAAAAAAAACTTATATACTAAGTCTAGGTGCCAATACCATGGTTCAATACCATGTGTCAATACAAACCATGTGCCAATACAAAATATGGATCAACAATTACTACGGGACGACTTACAAAGCATATGTGTCCAACAACAATAATACAAACTATGGATCGACAAATACTACAGGACGACTTACAAAGCATATGTGTCCAACAACAATATACTAACAAAGTAAATAGAAGGGTTGACATGGGTTCCTAGCATCCCCTCTCCCTTAGAAAAAGCTTTGTCCTCAAAGCTTTAGATGTGGAAATTGATGCAGAATCTGAAGGAGTGGTTCCCCTGTAGCATCCTCGGGTTGCATTCCGTCCCACTAACGCCTGTTTAGTTGCAGGGAGGATTGCTTGGAAGGCTATAGACGAAGAAGGACCATATCAGCTGCGTGAAAAGTGCGCTCAGAACGGTGCTGATCGACTTGTTGTTTCAATTGAATTCTTTCCATGTGAAGATTGTCCTGCAGAATGAGAAGAATCTGATCACAGTTTTGAAGAACCGAGTCAATTTACTGAACTGGGAAGCTGATGAGTGTGGATGGAAGAAGAAACGGCGATGCCTTTCCATAAACTGCTTCATATGGTGTCCTTTTAGATGTGGTATTGTACCACTGGAGTGCTTCTAAGAAATCCATAGAAATAGTTGTCCACATCTGTGTAGGGATGGGAAAGGGTTCAAGGAGTCTCGAAAGGAGTGTCGTTTCACCCTTGTTGACCTGGAAAGTATCACACTCAACCACCATTTGGTGAATTTTCATTTTCAGTCCCTGCCAAAAGAAGTTACATTGTTCCCGTTCATAGGTTTTGAGGAACCCAGAGTGCCCTGCCGATGAAGAAGCATGGAGTTCATAGAAGAGATAGCCCTGTTGAACAGATTGCAACCAGTTTAGAACAAGCAGAGAAATAGCTGTAAGAGAAACTGGGTCATCAAATTGGCGAGAAGGAGCATCTGCCACCATATTATCCTTACCCTTCTTGTAAGTGATCGCATAGTCATAACCCATGAGTTGGATAACCCATTTCCGGTGGGTTGGTGAGGAGACCCGTTGTTCCAGAAAATGTTCCAGACTTTGGAGATCAGTCTTAAGGAAAAAATAATTTCCTAATAGGGATGGCTGCCACTTCTGTACTGCATGCAAAATAGCCATCATTTTCTACTGAGATGTAGATGCGGCGAAATGCTTACCGGAAAGGTCTCTTGAAGGCGGCAAGCCCATTGGTGCAACAAAGACACCTGCATATCTATCCAAGGAAGTAATGGAGACCGTTGTTAGTTGCATCTGAATGGAATGGAGCTAAGCGATGACACCATGTGAATTCTTCTTAAGGATATTTTATAGGCGATGTGAACTTATGATGCGGAGAGACCCTTGTTGTAAGCCCATAAATTTGTGTTGTGTCCCATTGACTGAAAACTGCATCCAAAGTTCAGCAAAATCCCATAAGATGGGGCCAAGTGTGCGTAACTATTGAACGCCCAAAACCACATCACATCCGCCTAGGGACAAGGAAAACATGTCAGAGCGCAGGTTATAATCTTCCAGAGAGATACACACATTGTGACACTTCCCCTTGCAAGGTAATGTGCCCCCATTGGCAACCATGACTTCAAAGTTGGAGCAAGGATGGACAAAACAATCAACCTGTTTGGCGATCCGAGGGTCAATGAAGTTATGAGTGCTGCCATAATCAATGAGTATTGTAAGAGGAAGCTTCTTGAAGTAACCCTTGACCCGCATTGTTTGGGGGGTGGTGACGCCGGATAAAGCATGGGGAGATATCTCTGGGTGGTCGTCTTGAGATGGAAGGTCAATAGGAGGTTCTTGAATGTCGACCTGATCATCCAGTGTATCTGGAGCCTCTTCACCAACTACAGAGGTGGGCGGAGAATCCACATCGAAGAGATAAAGCTTTTGTTGAACACATCTATGTCCCCGAGTGAATTTTTCATCACAATTATAACAAAGCCCTTTTTCTCTACGTGCCTGCATCTTTGTTTCAGACAAATGCTTGATAGGAGTTGGTCGAGGAGCTAGCGGAATGGGAGGTCATTGAGAACCCATATTTTGGAAGGGAACAAAAGTGGGTTTGGAGCATTGTTGGGCAGCAATATTGTCTTCTGCCAACTTAGCCAACCCCAGGGTTTCCATCATTGTGTTGGGACAAAACATTTTTACCTTTGGGAGGATTTCATCCTTAAGACCACTGATAAAACAACTCTTGTAGAAGTCATCAGACAATCCTTCTGTGTGGTTGGCTAGTTTCTCAAATTCTGTCTGATACTCTCTCACAGTGCCAATTTGACGAAGTTTAGTGTGTGCTTCAGCGAAGTCATCAAAAGCACTAGCACCAAATCGTTGCAAAAGGAATTGGCAAAAATATATCCATTTTGGCTCGTCATGAGCCTTGATGTACCAACGGTACCATTGAAGGGCTTCTTGTTCCAAATGAAAGGATGCAAGTGGAAATTTTTGGACATCAAAAGTATTATGCAGACTAAAATATTGTTCTGCACGATAGATCCATCCAGTCGGATCAGTACCATTGAAGCGAGGAAATTCAAGCTTCGGACCACGGAAAGTGCTGGAAGAAGAGAACCCATTGGCTCCAAAAGATTCTAGTTGTCGGTTATTGTTCATTGCTGAATGTTGAAGATGGAGGCTGAGAAATTTTTCATCCAAATCTTGGATTTTGGTTTGGATGGCTGCAAGTGCTTCCTCCATGGTTTTTGCTCCTCCGCGGGTGAAAACCATAACCAGGAGTTTTTTTTTTTTCGGGGGGGGGGGGGGGGGGGGGAATGGATAGAAAAACACAAACAAAAGCTTGTTTAGTAAAGGAAAATTTGGATTTGGGAAAAACTCGGATGGACAATTGGGGTTTGATTAGGTTTTGGACACTGTCGAAGGGATAGGGAAGCCGAAAAGGAGGATTTCAGAAGTGGGGTGAAAGAATAGAAAATTTTTGTAGAGAGAGACAAAGAAGCAGAATTAGGAAATGAATTATGTGGTAAAATTTGAAGGTGATTGGGTAAAATCTGAGGAAGTTATGGCAAACCCTAAAAATAGACAAATGTGGGATTTCAGGCTTTGGGAAGTGGAATTTGGGATAGGGTCCTCATGAATGAAATATGCAGAATGAGATTACAGGGATTCCAGGGAAGTTTCAAGGGAAATGGAGTGAAAACAAGGGAGATATGGAGAAAAAACTGATTTTTTATTTTTCCAGAATGGAGTTGCTACGGCACGAAAGGGACCTGAAACAGACATATCTGAAACGGTGCTGAATGGATCAAAAACGGCTGTATTTGGAACGGATTTCAGAATGGATCTGAAACGGCTGGATCTGAAATAGATCTGAAATGGTTGGATCTGGAAGGACTTTCAGAATGGATCTAAAACGGCTGAATCTGAAATGGCACGACAGTGATCGGCAACAGTTCAACTGAAAATAGATATGCACCCCAGATATGTGCGGCTTCCTAACAGTTCAGGGGTTTCACTCGGCCACCAATGATGTCTGACAGCTTGTGTATTGGGGCAGTACCCCTCACTCCACGGCTCAGGTAAAACTGATAACCGCTTTGCCACAAACTACAACTCTTAGTTTACCTCACGGGTGGGAACTAGTCAATCAGGTAGGGGTCGTTGCCCTTTTCGCTGGCAGGACCTCTCAATGGGACAGCTACTTTGGGGTTCCTGTGGTACTCCTCACAATGAGTTTTAGGGATTATTCCCAATTACTTCCCACAGTTAAGCGGATAGGGATTATTCCCAAATCCAAAGCTGCAACAGATGCGAAAAAAAAATTGGCATAAATTCCACCCAACGAGCCCAAGAAAGTGCTCTGATACCAGATGTGATGAACTTGCAATAAGTAATTAATGAAAACACACAAAATAACAAAAATAACAGAACTCATAATCACTTTTATATTGATCGCAGGCCACTTCGAGGGGGCAACCTCCTTTGAGCAAGCTCAATACAAATAACTTTACGGTACCTTCATTGGTCTCAACACAAACTTATATACTAAGTCTAGGCGCCAATACCATGGGTCAATATCATGTGTCAATACAAACCATGGGCCAATACAAAATATGGATCAACAATTACTACGGGACGACTTACAAAGCATATGCGTCCAACAACAATAATACAAACTATGGATCGACAAATACTACGGGACGACTTACAAAGCATATGCGTCCAACAACAATATACTAACAAAGTAAATAGAAGGGTTGACATGGGTTCCTAACAGAATTCCACTGAAAAATTGTTTGTCCCCCAAGCTTTTTCCTTTATGAAACGAATGTAAAATATAATTCAATTCTTCTTCCGTGACCTCCACAACTAGGGATTCATTCATTTCTTCTATTATTAACCTTGGGAACAACCTCAACACCTCCATAATATCTTGAAAGGGACAAACTTTAGGTTTAGTGAATGAATCCCTATAATAATCTACCCTTGGTTGGGATTTCTCCTGACAAGAGTGGACCAAGTCACCTTGAGCATTCTGAATCTCCATTATTGAAATAAATTTTTTCTTGTGAGAGGCAAAACAGTGAAATACTTTTTGTGTTGTTATCTCCTTCATCTATCCACAATGCCCTACTATTCAACCTCCAAAGATGCTCCTCCCTAGCCAACAAAGAACTTCTTTCCATCTCATAAGATTTTAGTGCTTCTAATTCTTCTTCGAAAAACACATTGGAGATATTTTGTACATAAAGATATGCTAACTTTCCCTCCACTTCTTTGAGCTGAGCCTGCTGATTATATTTGAATTCTCTATCCCACTTTTTTTAGGATTTCTTAAACTTAGAGAGGTTATCCACTATATGTTTCATAAATGATCCAGGAGGACCTCCCAAATGACCAAAAATCAAAGTCTTCAAATGTTGAATATAAGCACGCCATTGCGAAGAGCTCATTGAGAGATTTCTAGTGATGCTCGTTTTGTCCAAAACGGACTCCAAATGTGAAAGATATCACGTTTTTAAATTTTTTATAAAAAGAGGTGCCACGTGGCACAACCATGGAGTGCCACGTGGCCTATACGAACAGGGCCGTATGTTGATGTAGCAACACCCTGATGTGCCATGTGGTAGGTGATTTGGCATTGCAAGTTGACGTGGACTTGTCATGGATTGACATGTGGCATGTACATCGTGAAAGTGGTAGCCCGAGTGAACCAATCGGTATTTTCCATGCGGCAATTCGATTGGCCACTATATATTATTGTTTCCCAAAATTTGTGGAGGGCAGGGAAGATCGAACCCCTGACCTCTCGCATAGTATCCCAACTCCCTACCAATGGGATGCATGTGTTGCTTATTGTATGTTGTATGAATATTTTATTTAAATTTGATCAATTTTGAAAGTTGAAAAAGGGTGAGCTGAGGACTTAGCCCTAGACCCTATGGTGTATGTGTTCAACCCAATGCAACCGGCGGTAGGATATAAACCAAAGTCCACAACCATATATGTAATAAATGGTATGGAATATTTGTTATCATATATTGTTGCCACAAAAAAGGATCATGTGGGGTTTGACACCCAGACCTCTGGTCCAACATTACAACATGTTACCATTGGGCTAGTGCCCAAGCTTTGAAAGGAGATCTGCATATTATATTTTTAAGTTTAAAATAGTATTTTAACCCCAAAAAGGGCGTGTTCCACGGGTGACAAAAGCAACTTGTCTTACATTATTAAACCATAGAGTTGACCCCAACTGGTATAATTTTCGATGTGACAAGGGCATGTATTCCGATGAAGGCATAGATCTCGATGTGGGATTCTATACTAGTCCATACAATGTAGGAGGTAGAGGTTCTCGATATGCGTGCTAAGGGAGTTATGCGACAAAGTATAAGGTATTTATACTCAAATTTCTTGATTTTTCGAGACACACACATTGGTGTAGTCTGTTTTTGCAGTTGTTAGACAAAATTTAGAAGTGTTTCCGTAATTGATGTATTTGAAACATTTGAAGAATTAATAAAAGTAGTCTCTCTTGGGTTGTGGACCCAGAGACATAGTCCTTTATGGATGAACTCTGTTAACATCTGTTGTCTTCAGAATTGTGGTTTGCATCTTGTTTAATTTGCTTTATTTATTTATTTATGCTCTCTTTAAAGCTACAATTTAAAATCCTTTTAAAGAAGTTAATAGTTAAAGAATTTGCAGTTAAAGAATTTGCACATACAATTCATGGTTAAAATCAGGACCATCATTTTCAGATCATGTTTGGTATCTGATCATGATTAACCATAGAATTGTGAGTGTGTGCTGTTAACAAGGCTCAAGCTAAATGGAGGCGAAGGTGTTAATGTAATTGTAACTTCAGAAGATATTCACTTGTATTTTATATTGTATTTTATTTATACCTCCGACGGAGATGTTTATTCCTCCAATCGGGGATGTCATTATTACATTTGGTCATGTAAATTCATTGAGGTAAATCCTCCTATGTAAGTCGGGGCATAGTTCCCCCTAGAGTCAAATGTAATGGGGTTTTTAAGTCCCCTAGAGGAGTCAAACCAGTCAGCTTTAGTTGAGGTCGACCTAGTAAGTGATAAAGGTAAAGTGGAAGTGAATGTATAAATAGAGAGCTAGGCTCTCTCATTTATTCATTCACTCACTCACTCTCGAGTTCTCATTAGAGAGAAAGAGGACAAGTTCGCACAAGTGGAGAAGAGAGAAGCTGCTAAAGACCGTCTCTATTTTTGGGGTTTTATCTTTTGACATTGTATTGGTGATCATTCTATCACTGAGGAAGTTGCAGGGTTTTCTCCTTTATGGTTTACCCGAGGAAAATATTTGTGTCTCTTGTGTTTATTTTGTGCTTATTATTCTCTCACTAAGATCCTAGATTAGTATTGATTAAAATTTAAAAATCTAACATGGTATCAAAGCTAACCTGAGAAGAAGACACTGTGCAGCTGCGGAAGCTAGGCATCTTTTTGTCGAAGCATAAGTTGATTCTGAGCATTTTCACTTTTTGGCCTGTCACTACTGCCGAAAATTTGTTGATGTATATGTAACTTCGGAATGTATTTCACATATATATTGTATTCCTATAGAGATGGTATTATTCCTCTATAAGGAAGTGTCGTCATTTATATTATAAGTGTCGTAACTTATACTTGATGGGTTATTAGACCACCTTGTTTGGGGTCGGCCCTGTATAAGTCATGTGGGTCAAAGGGTTATTAGACCACCCTATTGGGGGTCGGCCATGTGGGTCAAAGGGTTATTAGACCACCCTATTGGGGGTCGGCCCACTCAGCATTATGTTATGTGGTTAAGTTCGAGCCTACATGAGTTAGGTAAAAAGGCAAGTCAAGTCAAGTATAAATAGAGTGTGGGAGGCACTCTATTCACTCACTCACTTCTCACACATGCACTCAAGGAGGAGTGGCGCACTTATGGAGGAGGAGGATCTGCTGCTAGGTTATGGCTATCTCTCTTGGTTGGTTGTATCATTGCTCTATCTATCTCTGAGGAAGTTATTGGGGTTTTTCACCTTTATGGTTTTCCCCAAGTAAATCTTTGTGTCTCTTGTGTGCTTGCATTATTGTCTCCATGATTGATATGCTGTAGATATGCTGTACATGTTGTTCTCTCAGTTAAGATCCTAGATCAGATTGAAGTAAATTCTGAAAATTTAACATGGTATCAGAGCTAGCCTGAAAGAAGGCATGATATGGCATGTATGACACTTGTTGCACTTACGATGCTAGGGCTTGATATAGCAAAAACCAGTCATCGTAGCCCTTTCGCTATAAATCCGTTTTGGCGAAGTTTTCGGATCTGAAATTGTTACAGGCCGAAGCTAAGATCTCCAGGTACCTTGTGTCCAAAGGAAAACCTCTAATTCGTTGTACTTTGTGATTTATGATCTGTGCAATATAGGGTTTCTGCCTCTTCCAGATCTGAGTCAAAATCAGGTGACCTTGGGAAAAAGGTCATAACTTGGGCTAGGAAGCTCCAAATGAAATTTCGTGAAAAGTGACAGGTAGTACACAGACTGTACTATCTCAGAAAACTTTTTCAGAGGCCGAAGTTGAACCAGTGACACGTGGAACTCCGTACAAGTTCGCTCTACTGTTTTATCCCATAAACAGGTCACGTTGCGACACTTGGCATAACTCTCTCTCAGAGAATCCAATTGAGGTCAGACCTGTCAGGATGGAAATATAACAGGTCGATCTATCTCAGAAAACTTTTTCAGAGGCCGAAGGTCAAACAGTGACACGTGGCACGCCGTACAAGTTCGCTCTCCTGTATTTTCCCAAAACAGGTCACATTGCGACATTTGGCATAACTCTCTCTCAGAACATCCAATTGAGGTCAGACCTGTCAGGATGGAAAGCTAACAGGTCAGGCTATCTCAGAAAACGTTTTTAGACCCTGTAAATCAAAAATTTCGGAGTTACATCAGAAACAATCAGGTACATATTTCTGTCAAAACAGAATTATTTTTTGGTACCTTCATTCATGGCTTCCGGAATTTAGGGCTTTGGAGAAAGTTGGAATTTTTGTAATCGGAGACCACGGATGGATGATACTCATCAAAATAGAAATTTAGAGACCAAGATCAGAATTTTTGGTTGGGCAGAAGGCCGGGCTTGATTAGACCCTAGTTCGGGACTTTGATCAGAAAAGTGGAAAATTAGGGCTTCTGTAAAAATGGGAATTTTTGAAATCTGTGACCACGGCTGGAAGCTCCTCAGAAAAATAGAAGCTTAGAGATTTGGATCAAACATTTTGATTGGGAAGAAGAGTGGGCTTCATCAAACCCCAGTTCAGGGTCACGTCCAGTGAATCCAGAAGTTTCAAAAGCAAAATTGAGGAGTGAAACTTTGCAGTTTTCAAATTCTGAATATACCAACTTGATCAGCTCATCAAGGCACATATTTCTATCCTGTCAGAAGTTTGAAATTCAAAGTTTGAATTTTTGGGGTTTCTCTGACAAACCCATATCCAGCTCAAGGTCCATTTCTTGCAAATCAAGTGGATTGGGATAATCCTAGAAGAAGATGGATTGATCATCTGCATGAGTGAAGAAGTTCCTGTTTCAGAGGGAGATGAGGCTAAGGCCTTACATAAGAAGATTACAAGCGATCTCGACAGGCATGACTCATCAAGGTATGTTTCGATATTTTTCCATGATTAAGTTTATGGTATGTTTGTCTTCATGTTATTACGGTTAGTACAATTTTGATTTTAGATTTGTCGTATCACCTTAACAAAATTATGAATGCATGATAGAAGATATTCATTGGTTAGGGTGTTGACACTTATGATTGTACTAATGCATTATGGTGTTGTATGAGGTTTATGTTGTCTACTAACATGAAAGGTACACCAAGAAAGACAAATCATGTTCTGGTCCAAGAACATATGATCATGATAACATGAGGACAAAGATTCATCCATTGTCATGGATCTCATAGAAGATCCATTTACGAGGTATGTATAACTTAGTTTTGTAATAGTTAACCTATGAGATATACAGGTTACTAGCACAAGTCATTGAAGAAGAACAAGAAGACATCATGTGAGTATGTTAGACATAAATAGCTAGCATGCTAATCCAGGTATGTTTTTCCTATATCAAGATAGAATCTTACCTTGTGTTAGGATCTTATACTGTTGTTGATAATGATTATTCATGAAGTCACAGGTTTGAATAATCATGATTGTATGCATATTATGTTTCTTACCATAATTGATGATATGACTAACCAGAAGAATCATGAAAGTATAGGTTTGAATAATCACAGGTTTTATGCATATTATATCTCTTATCTTGATTGATGATTCAACTAACCTGAAGAGTCATAGGTTTGAGTAATTACAAGTTTAGACATGTTATGCTTCTTATGATTTGACTAACCATAAGAATCCCACATAAACCTTGAACGCTAATGCTTATTATTCTGTTTGAAATGATCATGACTATACATGCTTGAAATTATTGTGTTTTAATAGTATACTAATGAATGTATGATTTTATATGATATCACAAGAATAACACAATCATTATACTAATAAGCATGCATAGGGACCAAGGATGAATATGAGTTCAAGAACAGGTAACTCAGGAAGCAAAGATCAAGAGGGAGCACACTCCAGTTGCTCCTGCAAGAAAGCAAAGGAGCACACTCCAGTTGTTCCTGCAAGAAAGAAAAGGAGCACACTTCAGTAGTCTCTGCAAGGATGCAGATATTCAGAGGGAGTTGACCATCTTTCTTCATTCCACAACAGAAAGGTGTAGAAGAAGCTACTTCAGATTAGGACTCCAGCAGCTCCTGCAAGAAAGCGAAGACTCAGAGGGAGTCCACCCAACGAACAAACAAAGATAAGTATTTTAATCATCATTTCTTGCATATGTGTTTGTTTAAATAAAATTGTTCAATGATGTATATGCTCATGTTCCTAGACTTAGGATATGTATTATGCATATTAGAATAATTGCATTGATGAACAGTATACTCCTAATATGCATGGGTAAGTGGCCTATGGCACTGTACAACATTCCATTGCTACTTATCTAGAATGAAACCTCTTTGCTGACATGTTGGGAGTTGTGCACACTCTTAACAATGTTCTGGTAGAGATTGGAAGGCATCTAGAAAGTTACGGAATATGGATAAATGTTGTATTGAAGCATTGGCTAAGATAATTGCATGACTGTATGGCATATTTCTTTATGTGTAAGAATTTGTTCTGAAAGCTATGAGATGTTTTCTAATCATGCAATTTAACTTGTTGTGTAGGAAAGATCGTATGCCATCTCCTACAAAAGAAGAACTACAACATTTGTTCCAGCAACAAAGATATCTATTGAAGATATTGAAGTTCCCAGGATCTGGGATGAAGAAATGAAATGCCATGATCCGTCGATCATGAAGAATGATGTTTGGGATGTAATCCCAAGACATGAAGGGAAGTTTGCTATGACTTCCAAATGGAACTATCAGATCAAGCATGTTGCAGATGGCAGCATTGAGAAATATAAAAGTGATGAAATAGAAGATACACCAGATGGATTCAAGACGGCTTCCTTGAATGGTGTAGTTGAAGAAGAAGTGTATGTAGAGCAGCCACTTGGTTCTGAGACACATGATAGGAAATCATATATGTGCAGAAATTGGTATGGTGAAGATAGATTGATTGCCGACACGCAGCGGAAGCTTACTACCGAGTTCGAGATGAAGAACTTGGGGATGATGCACTATTTGTTTTTGGCATGGAGGTGTGGCAGAGTGCAGATAGAATCTTCCTTGGACAAGGGAAGTATGCAGTAGAGATCCCAAAGAGGTTCGGGATGATGGATTGCAAGGCCATGGCCACACCTATGGCTCAAATCTGAAGCTTCTATGTGATGCTTCATCTGAGCCGATTGATGTCTCTATGCATCGCCAGATGATTGGGTCCTTGATGTACCTGACGAACACGAGACTAGACATTTGCTTTGCTGTGAACACATTGAGCCAGTTCTTGATGGATCTGAGGAGTGTTCACCTGGTTACTGTAAAGCATTATCTGAGGTACCTGAAGGGTACAGTGGATTATGGGCTCAGGTATGAGGCGAATCAAAAGTTTAACCTACAGGGTTATGTTGATTCAGATTGGGCTGGCAGTGCTACAGATAGGAAGAGCACATCTGGGTGCTGCTTCAGTATGGGATCAGGTGTGATCTCTTGGTTTAGCAGGAAGTAGTCCTGCGTAGCACTGAGTACAGCTGAGGCAGAGTATGTTGCAGCCTGTTCAGCTAGTTGTGAGGCAGTATGGCTACGGAAGCTACTGTCTGAGTTATTTGATCTCCCGTTGGAGGCTACTGGTATCTTCTGTGATAACCAGAGTTGTGTGAAGTTGTCCGAGAACCCAGTGTTTCATGACAGGTCGAAACACATAGAGATCAAATATCACTATATCAGGGATATGGTGCAGAGAGGAGCTGTGAAGCTCCTATATGTTGCGACGGACGAGCAGATTGCAGATGTGCTGACGAAGCCACTAGCCAGGGTGAAGTTCGAGTACTTCAGAGAGAGGCTTGGCGTGCTTCAGATTGAGGATACTTCAAGGAAGAAGTGATGGACACATTTGCTGAAGCCATTCCAAGCATGTTGGAAGGAGGATCCTTCACATGGCTGTGGATGTAAGCGCTGGATGATGAGCATCAGGATGATGTTCTGGTTTCTGCTTGGATATGATTAGTTGGATCATTTTTTATGTATGTATGTACGCATCATGTTGGATGCTAGATATGATCAGGTGGATCATTTATGTATGGATGCATCATGTTGGATGTTGGATATGATCAGTTGGATCATGTGTATGTATTTTGTATATGCATCATGTTGGATGCTTGGACCATGTATCTGTATATGTATCAGGTGGATACATTGTATGATCAGGTGGATCATGTATGGTGATATGTATCATGTATCAGGTGGATACATTGTATGATCAGGAGGATCATGTATGATGATATGTATCAGGTAGATACTTGGTATGCATCAGGTGGATGCATTGATGATCAGGTGGATCATGCAGCAGGATGTTGCAGTGATGATCAGGATGATCATGGATGGTGAGCTTCAGGATGTTGCTCCAGATGACATGCAGCAGGACGTTGCAGTGATGATGATCAGGACGATCATGAGTACATCAGGATGATGTATGGTGAGTATCAGGTTGATACTCTGTGGCCGTGGATCAGGTTGTGCAAATGAGCATGTCTGGGAGATCCTATAGGTCGGAGTTGTGTACCCGTAACAGCCTGGGATGCTCTTTCGAGACATTGCTCTGGGAGGACATGTAATTTGTGCCCTGGGAGATCTCAGGTCGGAGTTGTGTACCCGTAACATCCTGAGATGCTCTTGCGAGGTTTTGTCCTATGGCATGTAATTTGGGCCCTGGGAGATTTCAGGTTGGAGTTGTGTACCCGTAACATCCTGAGATGCTCTTTCGAGGTTTTGCCATGACCACATGTAATAGCGCCCTGGGAGATTTCAGGTCGGAGTTGTGTACCCGTAACATCCTGAGGTGCTCTTGCGAGGTTTTGTGGTGGACCACATGTAATTTGTGCCCTGGGAGATTTCAGGTTGGAGTTGTGTACCCGTAACATCCTGAGATGCTCTTTCGAGGTTTTGTGGTGGGGTCACATGTAATAGCGCCCTGGGAGATCCTACAGGTCGGAGTTGTGTACCCGTAACATCCTGGGATGCTCTTTCGAGGTTTTGTGATGCACGTAATAAGTCCTGAGGATTCCACAGTATGGCCAGTGATGATGAAGACCTGCAGGTGGTGGGCCTACATCCAGTATGAAAAAGGACTGGCTCTGTAGAACTTCCTATGACGAGTAGATTCAGAGATTGATTGAGATAGCAGCAGCAGTGACGATGATGATGACTCGATGACGATTATCCAGTGACGATGATCCAGAGAAGATGACTTGTGCTAGAAGAACTGTGCTGAGAAATACCTTCCTAGTTAAGAGGGAGTGTTGATGTATATGTAACTTCGGAATGTATTTCACATATATATTGTATTCCTATAGAGATGGTATTATTCCTCTATAAGGAAGTGTCGTCATTTATATTATAAGTGTCGTAACTTATACTTGATGGGTTATTAGAACACCTTGTTTGGGGTCGGCCCTGTATAAGTCATGTGGGTCAAAGGGTTATTAGACCACCCTATTGGGGGTCGGCCATGTGGGTCAAAGGGTTATTAGACCACCCTATTGGGGGTCGGCCCACTCAGCATTATGTTATGTGGTTAAGTTCGAGCCTACATGAGTTAGGTAAAAAGGCAAGTCAAGTCAAGTATAAATAGAGTGTGGGAGGCACTCTATTCACTCACTCACTTCTCACACATGCACTCAAGGAGGAGTGGCGCACTTATGGAGGAGGAGGATCTGCTGCTAGGTTATGGCTATCTCTCTTGGTTGGTTGTATCATTGCTCTATCTATCTCTGAGGAAGTTATTGGGGTTTTTCACCTTTATGGTTTTCCCCAAGTAAATCTTTGTGTCTCTTGTGTGCTTGCATTATTGTCTCCATGATTGATATGCTGTAGATATGCTGTACATGTTGTTCTCTCAGTTAAGATCCTAGATCAGATTGAAGTAAATTCTGAAAATTTAACAAAATTAGGGTTTTTCACAGAAGTGGAATTTTGGAGTGCCATCAGCATTGGGAAGTGTGTCTACTCAAAATAGAAATTTAGAGACCAAGATCAAAGTTTTAGAGTGGGTGAAACTCCCGAAAAGTCAAACCCTAGTTTGACTCTAGACTAGAAAAGACCAGAAACTACAGATCAAAATTTCACAAGTCAATTTTCAAGGGTGAATTTTTGGAATCTTCATAAACCAAGTGTACCAACATACTCGACTCAGTCAAGCGCATCTATCTGTCCAGTCAGAAGTTTCAAATTCCAAGCTTGAAAATTTAGGGTTTCTCTAACAAACCCTAGGACCAACCAACTCCAGAAACAGTTTCATCAAATTAAAGTGGTAATACCTAAAGGACTTTTTCCATTTGAAGTTCTCATTAAAGATGTCTCACCACACCAAGCTTGAGGATAAGCTTGAAGGCGCTGATAACTTCCGAGCATGGAAGTATAGGATTACACTAGTCCTTGCAGAGAATGAATTGGACACATATGTAAATGAAGAAGTTCCAATTCCAGAGGGAGATGAGGCTAAATCCTTACACAAGAAGAACTTGGTTAAGGCCAAGAGAATTATTGTAGATTCTATTAAGGATCATCTCATCCCACATGTTTCATCCTTGAAGACACCTAAAGAGATGTTTGACTCCTTGACCAAGCTATTTGAAGGAAAGAATATAAATCGGAAGATGGCCTTGCAGAACCAGTTGAAGAATGTGAAGACACAAAATGCAGAGACCGTGCAGTCCTACTTTACAAGGGTCTCTCAAATCAAGGAGCAACTTGAAGCTGTGGGAGAAAATGTAGAATATGGATAAATTGTGATGACCACCTTGAATGGTCTCCCTAGATCATGGGATTCTTTAATTCAAGGGATTTGTGCCAGAAATAAGTTAATCACATTCAGTAGGATGTGGGAGGAATGCTCACAAGAAGAAGCTCGACTTGTAGCTTGAGAAGAGAAGATGGGAGAAAAATATGATCAAGCTTTCACAACACACTCCAGGAGGAGTAACAACAAGAGGGAGCACCACCACATAAAGAAGGAGAGCTACCACCATAGGAACCACCCTAGAAAGTTCAAGAGAGATATATCTACTGTTAAATGTTATAAATGCGATGAGAAGGAACTCTACTCCAAGTATTGTCCTAGAAACAGAAGTGGCTCCAACAAGAAGAAGACCAACAAGAAAATGCACCATGCACACGCTGCAGAAGATGATGAACCTCCAAGGAAGAGAGCCAGAGAAGAAAGTGATGAATCTTCAAGCGACGAAGAGTATGTCCTGATATCATCACTCACGGGCACTGTCACACACATAAGTAATGATTGGATTGTAGATAGTGGGGATTCCAAGAGTATGACAAGATATAAAGAATCCTTCATGAACCTGCCTGAACATGAGTTACCTCACAAGGTGAAACTTGGGTATGACTACCAATATCCCATAAAAGGAAGTGGAGAAGCTTCTTATAATCTAGAATCTAACAAGTCTTTGAAGATGAAGGATGTCCTATATGTTCCAGGACTCAAGAAGAACCTTCTCTCCAATATCGACATTGGATGCAAAAGGTATGAGGGTTGCATTTGTTGATGGCCAAGTCCTAATGTGGCCAAAGGGAAAGACTATAGACAATGCAGTTGTAATTGGAGAGCAAGAGGGAGGTTTGTACAAATTGAAGGGCTAACCTGAACAAGCCTTGGTCCATGAATCCATGGAGCCAAGTGAACTATGGCATAGAAGGCTTGCACATGTGCACTATAGGGCACTACTGTTAGGAAGCCATGTCAACCCTTCTATTTACTTTGTTAGTATATTGTTGTTGGACGCATATGCTTTGTAAGTTGTCCTGTAGTATTTGTTGATCCATAGTTTGTATTATTGTTGTTGGACGCATATGCTTTGTAAGTCGTCCCATAGTAATTGTTGATCCATAGTTTGTATTGGCCCATGGTTTGTATTGACACATGGTATTGACCCATAGTATTGGTGCCTAGAATTAGTATATAAGTTTGTGTTGAGACCAATGAAGGTGCTGTGAAGTTATTTGTATTGAGCTTGCTCAAAGGAGGTTTCCCCCTCGAAGTGGCATGCGATCAATAAAAGCGATTCTGAGTTCTGTTATTTCTGTTATCTCATGTATTTTCATTAATTAATTGTTCTAGGTTCTTCACATCTGGTATCGGAGCACTTTCTTGGGCTCGTTGGGTGGAATTTCTGCCAATTTTTTTTTTTCGCATCTGTTGCAAGTTCGGACTTGGGAATAATCCCTATCCGCTTAATTGTGGGAAGTACTTGGGCATAAACCCTAAAAATCATTGTGAGGAGTACCACAGGAACCCCAAATTAGTTGGCCCATTGAGAGGACCTGCTTGCGAAAAGAGCAATGACCCCTACTTGATTGACTGGTTCCCACCCGTGAGGTAAACCAAGAGCTGTCGTTTGTGGCAAAGTGGTTATCAGTTTTACTTGAGCCATGGAGTGAGGGGTATTGCCCCAATACGCAAACCGTCAGACAACATTGGTGGCTGAGTGAAACCCCTGAACTGTTAGGAAGCCGAACATACCTGGGGTTCATATCTATTTTCAGCTGAACTGTTGCCGATCACTTCCGTGTCGCTTCAGATCCATTTCGAGCCATTTCAGATCTATTCTGAAAGTCATTCCAAATTCAACCGTTTCGTATCTATTCTAAAAGCCGTTTTAGATCCAGCCATTTTCGACCCATTTGGCGTCATTTCAGATCCATCTTTTGTCGATCACTTCCGCGTCATTGCAGATCCATTTTTTTTCGATCCCTTCTGCGCCGTAGCAGATCCATTCTGAAAAAAAAAAAAAAAAAAAAAAAAAAAAAAAAAAAAAAAAAAAAAAAAAAAAAAAAAAAAAAAAAAAAAAAAAAAAAAAAAAAAAAAAAAAAAAAAAAAAAAAAAAAAAAAAAAAAAAAAACCACCCGTTTTTTCACCATATCTCTCTTGTTTTTACTCTGTTTCCCTTGAAACTTCCCTGACACCCCTATAACCTCACTCTACATCTTTCATTCTTGGGGACCCTATCCCAATTTTCCACTTCCCAAAGCCAGAAATCTCACATTTGTCTATTTTTAGGGTTTTCCATAACTTCTTTAGTTTTCACCCAATCGCCTTCAAATTTTTCCACCGTGTTCATTCCCTATTTCTGCTTCTTTGTCCCTCTCTGACAAATTTTCCCATTCTTTCACCTCGTTTCTAAAATCCTCATTTTCTACTTCCCTGTCCATTCAAAAGTGTCCAACACCTAGTCAAACCCCAATTACCCATCAAAGTTTTTCCCAAATCCAAATTTCCCTTTACTAAATAAGGTTATATTTGTGTTTTTCTACCCATCCCCCCCCCAAAAAAAAACAACTCCTGGTTAGGGTTGTCACCCGCGCAGGAGAAAAAACCATGGAGGAAGCACTTGCAGCCATCCAAACCAAACTCCAGGATCTGGATGAAAAATTTCTCGGCCTCCATCTTGAGCATTCGGCCATGAACAACAAACGACAGTCCGAGTCTTCATCAAACAATGGGTTCTCTTCTTCCAACAGTTTCCGTGGTCCAAAGCTTGATTTTCCTTGCTTCAATGGTACGGATCCAACTGGATGGATCTATCATGTAGAACAGTATTTCAGTCTGCATAATACTTTTGATGTCACCAAAGTTCCACTTGTATCATTTCATTTGGAACAGGAAGCTCTTCAATGGTACCGTTGGTACATCAAGGCTCATGAAGTGCCAAAATGGCCAGATTTTTGCCAGCTCCTTTTGCAACGATTTGGTCCTAGTGATTTTGATGACTTCATAGGAGCCCTCACTAAACTTCACCAAATTGGCACTGTGAGAGAGTATTAGATAGAATTTGAGAAACTAGTCAATCACACAGAAGGATTGTCTGATGAATTCTATAGGAGTTGTTTTATCAGTGGTCTTAAGGACAAAATCCGCTCAGAGGTTAAAATGCTATGTCCCAACACAATGATGGAAGCCATGGGGTTGGCTAATTTGGAAGAAGTCAAGATTTCAACCCAATACCAAACCCACTTCTACCCCCTTCTGAAATATGGGTTCTCAACGACCTCCCATCCCGCTATCTCCTCGACCAACTCCTGTCAAGCATTTGTCTGAAATAGAGATGCAGGCACATAGATAAAAAGGGCTTTCTTATAATTGTGATGATAAATTCACTCAGGGACATAGATGTGTTCAGCAAAAGCTCTATCTCTTGGATATGGATTCCCCGCCTACCTCCGAAATTGGTGAAGATGCTCCAGATACAATGGATGATCATGTCGACATTCAGGAGCTGCCTATTGACCCCCATCTTAGGACGACCAACCATAGATATCTCTCCATGATTTATTTGGCGTCACCACCCCCCAGACAATGCGGGTCAGGGGTTACTTCAAGAAGATTCCTCTTATAATACTCATTGATTCTGGTAGCTCTCATAACTTCATTGACCCCCAGATCGCCAAACAGGCTGATTGTTTTGTCCATCCTTGCTCCAACTTTGAAGTCATGGTTACCAGTGGGGGCACCTTACCTTGCAAGGGAAAGTGTCACAATGTGCGTATCTCTCTGGAATATTATAACATGTGCTCTGACATGTTTTCCTTGTCCTTAGGCGGATGTGATGTGGTTTTGGGCGTTCAATGGTTACGCACACTTGGCCCCATCTTATGGGATTTTGCTGAACTTTGGATGCAGTATTTAGTCAATGGGACACAACACAAATTTACGGGCTTGCAACCAGGGTCTCTCTACATCATCAGTTCACATCGCCTGAAAAATATCCTTAAGAAGAATTCACATGGTGTCATCGCTCAGCTCCATTCCATTCAAATGCACCCATCAACGGTCTCCACTACTTCCTTGGATAGATATGAAGGTGTCTTTGCTGCACCAGTGGGCTTGCCGCCTTCAAGAGACCTTTCCGGTAAGCATTTAGCCGCATCTACATCTCAGCAGGAAATGATGGCTATTTTGCATGCAGTACCGAAGTGGCAGCCATCCTTATTAGGGAATTATTTATGCATCAAGATTGATCTCCAGAGTCTAGAAAATTTCCTGGAACAACAAGTCTCCTCCCCAACACATCTGAAATGGGTTATCCAACTCATGGGTTATGACTATACGATCACTTAAAAGAAGGGTAAGGACAATATGGTGGCAGATGCTCCTTCTCGCACATTTGATGACCCAGTTTCTCTTACAGCCATTTCTCTGCTTGTTCCAAATTGGTTGCAATCTGTTCAACAGGACTATCTCTTCTATGAACTCCATGCTTCTTTATCGGCAGGGCACTCTAGGTTCCTCAAAACTTATGACCGGGAAAAATGTAACTTATTTTGGCAGGGACTTAAAATGACAATTCAATAGATGGTGGTTGACTGTGATACTTTCCAGGTCAACAAGGGTGAAACGAAACTCCTTTCGGGACTGCTTGAACCCTTGCCCATCCCTACACAGATTTGGACAACTATTTCTATGGATTTCCTAGAAGCACTCTAGTGGTACAATACCACGTCTAAAAGGACGCCATATGAAGCTGTCTATGGACAAGCACCTCCAGTTCTTCTTCCATACACCCTCAGCAGCTCCCCAGTTCAGGAAATTGACTCTGTTCTTCGAAACCGCGATCATATTCTTCTCACTCTGCAGGACAATCTTCACATGGCAATAATTCGACTGAAACAACCAGCTAAAAAACACCGTTCAGAGCGCACTTTTCATGCAGCTGATATGGTTCTTCTTCGTCTACATCCTTCCAAGTACTCCTCCTAAAACTCAAAAGGCGCCAGTGGCTCGGATTGCAACCCAAGGATGCTATAGGGGAACCACTCCTTCAAATTCTGCATCAATTTCCACATCTAAAGCTTTGACGACAAAGCTTTTTCTAAGGGAGAGGGGATGTTAGGAACCCATGTCAACCCTTCTATTTACTTTGTTAGTATATTTTTGTTGGACGCATATACTTTGTAAGTCATCCCGTAGTATTTGTTGATCCATAGTTTGTATTATTGTTGTTGGACGCATATGCTTTGTAAGTCGTCCCGTAGTAATTGTTGATCCATAGTTTGTATTGGCCCATGGTTTTTATTGACACATGGTATTGACCCATGGTATTGACGCCTAGCATTAGTATATAAGTTTGTGTTGAGACCAATGAAGGTACCGTGAAGTTATTTGTATTGAGATTGCTTAAAGGAGGTTACCCCCTCGAAGCGGCCTGCGATCAATAAAAGCGATTCTGAGTTCTGTTATTTTTGCTATCTCGTGTATTTTCATTAATTAATTGTTGTAGGTTCTTCACAACCACCCATTGCAAGCAAAGCGGTTGAAGGAATTCCATAAATCTAGTCAAAGCATGAAGGTTCCTGCAAAGGATGTGCAAAAGGAAAGAACGTGAAGAAGGCATTCCCAAGTAGCAAGAGCAAAGAAAAAGGAATATTGGAAATCATCCACTCCGATGTATGTGACCCTATGTCATCCAGTTCATTGAGTGGGTATGTATATTATGTTTCATTTATTGATGATTTCCTTACAAGACTTGGATATACTTCTTGAAGAACAAAGATGAAGTGTTCAACAAATTCAAGGAATTCGAATCCTTGTTCGAGAACCACACAGAAAAAAGAATAAAGACTTTTCGATCAGATAATGGAGGAGAGTTCACATCGGAATATTTCAAGAACCTATGTAGAGAATATGGGATTAAGAGGGAGTTGAACACTCCATACAATCCACAACCGAATGGCATTGCAGAAAGGAAGAATATAACAATCATGGAAGCAGCACGAGCAATGATTTATGACCAAGATCTTCTGATGCACTTATGGGCAGAAGCTGCGAGGACAACTGTGTATGTACAGAACCGTACTCCTCATAGAGTACTAGAAAACAAGACTCCATAAGAAGTGTTCTCCGGTGAGAAACCAGAAGTCAGGCATCTCAGGATATTTGGCTTCCCAGTGTACATACACATTCCGAAGGAGAATAGGACGAAGCTAGATCCTTCAGAAAAGAAGGGTATATTCGTAGGATACAGTGAAAGTTTGAAGGCATACCGAATATACTTCCCAGGATTCAAGAATATTTACATCAACAGAGACTTGAAATTTGACGAAGACTTAGCCTACAACAAATCCAAAAAGTTACCTATTAAATACATCGAAGAACCTGAAGCTCCCAGGACCATAGATGCAGTAATGGAAGAAGCGATTCTAGAAGATAATGAAGACCACGAGATGGAAGAACCACAAGAACCTGTAGATACACCACGTGAGAAGAAATCTCACAAGAGGAAGCCAACATGGGTACGAGAGGCAATTCAATATGCAAATAAGTATGGTGCTCCAGAGGGGATGCATAGAGAAAGCAAGAGACCTAGGCCATACACCAGTTATGTAGCCCTGTTGTGCGGAATCATTGACAAAGAACCTTCCAACTATGAGGAAGTAGCATAAAAGAAATAATGGAAGGATGCCATGATCGAGGAGTATCAGTTGATCGTGAAGAATTATGTCTGGGATGTAGTTCCGAGACCAGAAGGGAAGTCTGTGGTGACTTCCAAGTGGATCTACAAGATCAAGCATGCTACAGATGGAAGCATAGAAAAACACAAGGCAAGTTTTGTGGCACATGGATTCTCCTAGAAGGAAGGCATAGATTATGAGGAGACATTTGCACTTGTATCCAGATACACTTCCATCAGAAAAATACTTGCATTGGTTCCAGTGAAGAAGTGGAAGGTACACCAGATGGATGTCAAGACAACATTCTTAAATGGTGTAGTAGAGGAGGAATTGTATGTGGAGAAGCCACTCGTATTTGAGACACATGACATGGAGAATCATGTGTGCAAATTGAAGAGGCCTTGTACGGATTGAAACAAGCACCCAAGACATGGTACGACATGATAGATAGCTTCCTGACTAGTTTGGGCTTTACCAAGAGTAAAGCGGATTCCAACCTTTACTACAAGGCTGAGGAAGGGAACCCAGTGATACTTATACTTTATGTAGATGACCTATTTGTGACAGGTGAGAATGGGCTTATTGCAGATACAAAGAGGAATCTTGCCGCAGAGTTCGAGATGAAGGACCTGGGTATGATGCATATTTCCTAAGAATGGAGGTGTGGCAGAATGCGGATGGGATATTCCTTGGACAAGGGAAGTATGCAGTGGATATTCTGAAGAGATTTAGAATGATGGAATGCAAGGCTATGGCCACTGGTGGAATCTCAGAATGGATGCCTAATGAGGGCAGCTAGACCAAGAACCTACTTTAATTATCAACCCGGGGGACGTACAAACATCAGAGGTGCTAACATTGTATGTGCTCTAGAGGATAGTCTTCATCATGTTTGGGGTATTGGTATGGATCTTAAAGGTTTACCTAATCAAGAAGAAAGTGAGCTAAAAAGATTGGAAATCTATGAATGACAAATTCCTAAGCTAAGAAGTTTAAATGCTGAAAATTGTAAATCTACACTAAGAATTTAATTGCTGATAATAGTAAATCTATACTAAGAATTTGAATGCTAAAAACAGTAAATATACACTAAGAATTTGAATGTTGAAAGCTTGGTAAATTTAATCTATGAATAAAATGCTAAAGGCTGGAATTCTAATCTACTAATCGAAATGATGAAAATCAATTGCTGAAGGTTGAAGGTCTAATCTAAAATACTCAAATGCTAAAAACCAAATCTAGAACGTAAATATCTACTGCTGCAAACTAACCAATCGTATCTATTCGGATTAAACACTACAAGTGATGATCATTAAATCAAGGAACTGAAAGTAATTAACCTCTATGATCTAAGTCTGATAAAAGAACATGCATGAGCTTTCTCGATTTGAATCATTGTTTTAGAACCAATATAAGGATGCATGAAAATAGATGTCAAAATACATCTTGGGAGAATGCCGCTACAGGACTACATAAGAAGTTTTACTGAGCTACGGAATGTGCTTTAACCAACTATAGAATCAGAATGATCGCTTTACTACAGAAATAAAATCATGCTATTCAAATTCCATCAAAATACTTTCATATGCGATATAGATTAAATCAATGCACAACACATATTGAAAAATACCTGAATAGAGTAAAACTCCTGACTTACTTGTTGGAGGGGCCTTCCCCAACCCATACTCAGGAGTATAGAAAACTTATAAACGCAGGGTGGAAAGCAACATCAGTCTTCTTCTTATTCAAAATAGTAACTTCATGGTTCAATAAAAGCCTGTAACACAAACTGTCTTCGCAGTACAAAAATGTAAAAATAATTGATTCTAAAAAATGGCAGCAAGATCCCCTCGCTACCTGAGAGGTCCATATATAAATGCCTCTAAATATGACCTAACTATATGTTTATTTGTCGGTCCTGCTGAATAGGAGTTCTTCTCTATAAATCAGGGAAAAAGGGCGTTGAGCCTTGTATGGTCCTTCAGTCTCTCAACTAGATTTGCGTGTTGTCCCTTAGTGTACCTGCACCTGCTCATGCATACTCGTTTTCATGTATTAGTTTATAAAAAAAATGCCCTCTAAGCATAAAAAGAATAATCTTAAAACATATTCATTAAATAATCAAAGCAAATCATTTTCCCACAAAACAAGTGTATTTCGTTCATCTCATCTTGTATTTTACTGTGGCAAAAAGGCTATAGGATACCTATAATTTGGGCTTATCAGCCACACCCATGGAATCAAACTTGAAGCTACTTTGTGATGCTTCATCAGAGTCAGTTAATGCCACGATGTATCGTCAGATGATTGGGTCATTGATGTACCTGACAAACACGATACCATACATATGCTTTGTTGTGAATACATTGAGCCAGTTCCTAACGGATCCGAGACAAGTTCACCTAGTTGCTGCAAAGCATATATTGAGGTACCTAAAGGGTACAATGGATTATGGGATCAAGTACGAGGTGAATCAGAAGATTAACCTGCAGGGTTATGTTGATTCGGATTGGGTAGGCAATGCCGTAGATAGGAAGAGCACTTCAGGGTGCTTCTTCAGTATGGTATCAGGTATGATCTCCCGGTTTAGCAGGCAGCAGTCCTATGTGGCACTGAGTACAACCAAAGTAGAGTATGTTGTAGCTTTTTCGGCTAGTTGTGAGGTAGTATGGATTAGGAAGCTACTGTCTGATTTGTTTGATATCCAGTTAGAGGCGACTTGTATATTCTGTGACAAACAGAGTTGTGTGAAGTTGTCCGAGAAGCCAGTGTTCCATGACAAGTCGAAGCATATTGAGATCAAGTATCACTATATCAGGGATATGGTCCAGAGAGGAGCAGTGAAGCTCCAGTATGTTGCGACGGACGAGCAAATAGACGATGTGTTAACCAAGCCACTAGCTAGAGTGAAGTTTGAGTACTTCAAAGAGAAGCTTGGTGTCCTTTAGATCGAGGTTCATTCCAAGGGGAAGTGATGAGTCCGGAATACGTAGATGCACATCGGCCAATACAACATGGTGGTAGGTTGGTCCTCCCATGGCCGTTGACATAAGTGCCGAGCCATTCTGACATGGTGGTAGGTTGGTCCCCACATGGTCGTTGATGTAAGTGTTGTGCCATTCCGGCATGGTGGTAGGTTGGTCCTCCCATGGACATTGATGTAAGTGTTGTTCCTTTCCCAAATGGTGGTAGGAAATTCCTCCCATGTCGGTTGATGTAAGTGTCGTGTGATGTGCATCTGGGCTTTGTTCCATGTGATGATGAGATGATATGAAGATGATGAGGCGACAATAGGAGACACAGGTATTTGCAGAGGAAATGCAATGACTGGTCCTGGACTGTACCTACTTGATGGCTTGCTCACAGAGATGATGAAGACCTACATGAGAGCTAGGCCTAAATCCAACATGAAAAATGGCTGGTTCTGTAGAACTTCCTATAACAAGTAGAATAGATAGATATCACCAATTGATGGTCAACATGAAAAGGATTGCAGCAGCAGTGATGACGGCGATCCAGTGTTGATGATGATGTTCCAACATTGTTGATATAACGACGAATACTTGTGTCCAGATGTGTTGATGACTGTGTCAAGAGAATAACTTCCTAGTTAAGAGGGAGTGTTAATGTAATTGTATCTTCGGAAGATATTCACTTGTATTTTATATTTTATTTTATTTGTACCTCCGACGGAGATGTTTATTCCTCTGGTCGAGGATGTCATTATTACATTTGTTCATGTAAAGTCATTGAGGTAAACCCTCCTATGTAAGTCGGGGCATTAGTTCCCCCTAGAGTCAAATGTAATGGGGTTTGTAAGTCCCCTAGAGGAGTCGGCCCAGTCAGCTTTAATTGAGGCTGACCTAGTAAGTGATAAAGGTAAAGTGGAAGTGAATGTATAAATAGAGAGCTAGGCTCTCTCATTTATTCATTCACTCACTCACTTTCAAGTTCGCATTAGAGAGAAAGAGGACAAGTTCACACAAGTGGATAAGAGAGAAGCTGCTGAAGACCATCTCTATTTTTGGGGTTTTATATTTTGACATTGTATTGGTGATCATTATATCTATGAGGAAGTTGCAGGGTTTTCTCCTTTATGGTTTCCCGAGGAAAATATTTGTGTCTCTTGTGTTTATGTTGTGCTTGTTATTCTCTCAGTAATATCCTAGATTAGTATTGATTAAAAGTTAAAAATATAACATAAGGAGTATTGGAAGAATTCAAACTAGAGATTGGATCGAGGCGTGCAAATCCAAAGAAGAAAATGGCTCCACCAAAATTATCAGGAAGTGATCCTCCATCAATTGATGAGGAATTTCTCAAAGCTTTTATGGTTGTGAAATATATGGTGGAAGAACTTTACAAAGAACGTAAAGAACAAGAAGATGTTGGGCCATCGGTTAAAGTGGAAAAAGGTAAAGGAGATGGAGGTGGTAGTGAACCTCCTAAAAATCCATCTATGTCATCTTCCTCATCTAGTTTCAGTTCCTCTTCTAATGGAGAGAAAAATGATTTTGAGAAATATGACCCTAATATGCCATTGTTAGAGCTTGATGTAAAATTTGATTTACCTATGTTTAAGGGAGAAGCTAACGTTGAAAAATTGGATAAATGGATTAGACAAATCAAATTATATTGTAGGATTCAGAAGATTGCAGGTGATGAGTCCAAAATCTAGTTGGCCACCCTCTGTCTTGGTGGCACTTCTCTCATATGGTGGGAGAGAAAAACTCAAGAGGATATTATTACTAAAGGTAAAATTATTTCCTCATGGTATGAGTTTACTGCAACGTTGAGAAAGCAATTCAATCCATTGGGTTATATGCAACAGGCTATGATGGATTGGAAGAATTTTAGACAAGGTAAGGGTCGGAGTGTGCAAGAGTACACACAAACATTTATAAAGAGGGATTTAGTGATGGGTATACCTCTTTATACTCAAGAAACACTTCTTAAATTCATAGGAGGATTGCGTAGTTACTTAAGACATACAATTATTATGTTCAATCCTACAAACTTGGATGAAGTGTCTGTTTAAGCCACCCATATTGAATCTAAGATAAAGAATACTTCTGATAAATTTTCCAAGAAGACTTTCAAACCAGTTGGAAACAATTTCAAAGGTGAAGGTAAAGGAAAGCACATAGCTACAATGAATAAAGGAGGAGATAAGATTACATGCTCGCATTGTCAGAAAAAGGGTCATGATGCATCCAAATGTTGGAATCTCCATCCAGAACTCAAGCCAGAGAAGTTTTGGAATAAGGAGGAAAAGAAGACTACCACTAATATTCAACATGATTTGGGGTCAAAATCTAGAGATGAGACAAAAATTGCAACAATGGGAATACAAGGTAAATCTACTTTTGATCATGTTTCAAAAGTTGAATTTGTTCATGATGAGAAGAAAAGGAGTGAGTTATTTTACATAAGGGTGATTTCTAAACATACGAAAAATTGATACTTTGTTTGATAGTGGATCACAAGCTAACCTAATTTCAGAAGAGATAGTTAAAAAGATGGGTTCAGGAAACTAGGTAACACCCCAAACCATATCCAATTGGATGGGTTTGTGAAAATGTACAGTTACAAGTTACTAAGCAATGTAGACTTAGGTTTGCTATCACTTCTGGTTTTATGGATGAAGTTGATTTGGATGTGGTCCCATTAGATATCTCTGGTATTGTATTAGGTATCCCTTAACTTTATGACAGGAAATCAATCTTTTACAGAGAAGATAATAAATACCATCTTACCAAGGATGGTGTTCAGTACATTGTTTGAGCTCACCGTATGAAAACTAATCTATATTTGGTTTTTGAAAGTCAAATGAAGAGATTAGTAAATGCTAGTAAAAGTTTTGTTCTCATGATTGTTAAAGCTAAAGATGTTGATAAGACTGATGCTTTTAAAGGTTGTGATCCTAAACTTAAAGATGAATTGGTTAAGGTTGTTGGTAAGTATGATGCAGTATTCTAGGAACCTAAAGGATTACCTCCTAAAAGGGAAATACAACATAAGATCCATTTGTAGCAAGATGATCCTCTTCTGAATATTGTTATGTATCAATATTCAGTGATCGAAAATGTAGAAATCAAGAAGCAGGTTCAAGAGTTCCTTGAAAGAGGGGACATTCATCCAAGTTCTTCTCCATGTGGTTCACCGATTGTTTTGGTACCAAAGAAAGATGGTGCATGGCAGATGTGCGTGGACTACAGAGCTTTGAACAAAATCACGATAAATAATTGTTATCCTATTCGCCATATTGACGATCTTTTGTATTAGTTAAAGAATGCAGTTTATTTCACTAAGTTAGACTTGTGAAGCAATTATCATCAGATCAAAATCCATGAAAATGATATTTGGAAAATTGCCTTCAAAACTAAATAAGGTTTGTATGAATGGATGGTTATGTCTTTTGGGATTTTTAATGCCCCCGGAACTTTCATGCGGGTTATGAATGATGTATTTAGTCCATTCATTGATGACTTTGTAATATTCTACTTAGATGAAATTCTCATATTCATTCGAACTTGGGAAGATCATGTCAAGCACGTTAAGAAAGTCCTAAATGTCTTGGAAAAGGAGAAATTGTATTTGAAGATGTCCAAATGTGAGTTTGGAAAGACATATTTAGTTTATTTAGGCTACATTGTAGGGGGTGGTGAAATGAGGATTGATCCCTCTAAAGTTGAGGTCATTTAGAATTGGCCCAAGACTAATAATGTAACAGAAGTTAGAAGCTTCCTAGGAGTAGCCCAATACTAGTGGAAGTTTATTGCTAACTTCTTATTTATTGCTTCTCATTTAAATGCTTTGACAAGTGTGAAACAAGTCTTTCAATGGGGAGGCAAAGAGCAGAAAACCTTCTACACTTTGAAAGAAAAGATCAACACAGCTCCAGTACTTGCATTGTCGGATCTACAATAGTCATTCGAGATTGAAACTGATGCTAGTGGTTATTCAATGGGGGAAATCTTAATTAAACATAAGAAACCAATCTTATATCATTCTCTAATATTATTTAAAGCAATAATTAACTATCCCAAATATGATAAAGAGTTGTATGCATTAGTACAAAGTCTGAAGAAGTGGAAACATTATCTAATCGGTAAAGAAGCAATCATACATATTGATCATCAACCATTACAATATATTCAATCACAAACTAAACTACAACAATCAAGCACTTCAAATAGATGGTATTTTTACAACAATTTCACTTAGACATCAAATATAAAAAGGGAATTCAAAATAAAGTTGTAGACTTGTTATCAAGAGCTCCAATCAATGCATCTATTATCTTGCAAAATAGTCCATTGGCTCATGAAAGTTACATTGAACAATATGTTGAGGATGAAGACTTCAAAGACGTGTATGAATATTTAATGCATGGCACACAAACAAAAGAATTGGACTATCATGTTCATGATAAGTTATTATATTATCTTGGCAAAGTTTGTATTCCATAGTGTGAAAGAGTTCATGTAATTAGAGAAGCTCATACTTCTCTTATATCTAGTCACTTTGGTCTAGGCAAGATAGTAGCTCAGCTTCAAAGGTATTGTTATTGGCCTTGGATGAATGAAAATGTATCCAAATATGTAAAGGGTTGTGTTATGTGTGCTACAAGTAAGCCAAGTAATAGAAAATTGGACTTGTACAGTCCACTCCTTGTACCTTCTCGTCGATGGGAAAGTGTGTTTATGGATTTTGTGGGAGGGTTACCTACGTCTAGGAAAGGTCATGATTACTTGTATGTGGTTGTGGATAGATTCAGTAAAATGTGCATCTTAATGCCTTGTAAAAAGCAGGTCACAACGGAGATGTCTGCTCAGTTATTCTTCCAGAATGTTTGGGTTCATTTTGGCTTACCCACTTCTATTGTATCTGATCGGGATTCCCGTTTCCTTGGGAAATTTTGGTCAACATTGTGGGAACTTATGGACACTAAGTTGAAGAAGAGAACTTCTTTTCATCCACAAACCAACAGATAGACTGAAGTAATCAACCACACAATGGTACATCTACTCCAAGGATATTATTCTAAGCATCCTAAGCTTTAGGATGAACAATTGCACTACGCCGTACAACATGCCTACAACCGTGACATACACTCTTCTACACAAAGGTATCCATTTGAGACATGTTTTGGATACTTTCCAAAGTCTCCTTTAGACTTTGTTTATGGGAAATATTTTTTGGAAGATGGATAAATTGATGCAGACAGGGCCTTGAAGTTCATCCAACAGGTCCAATTAGTACACCATGCAGTACATGAGCAATTGGAGAAGAGCCAAGCAAAGTACAAAACAAGGCATGACACGCATTGAGTGGATCATCATTTCCAATTTGGTGATCAAGTTTGGCTTCATATCATCAGTGGACAAATTAAAGGTGAAGGTAAAAAACTTAAACCACTCAAGTATGGACCCTTCACAATTTTGGACAAAGTTGGTAACAATGCTTTTCAGTTAAATTTTCCTCCATATATGCAATTGTATTCGATTGTGAATGTGCAAATTTTGAAATTTTATGAGCCTCCAATGGTCATGGAACAAGAGGAGAATGTTCATGTTCCTTCTGTTGATGATTTTTCACCTGAGTATCTTGATGAGTTACAAGAAGATGTAACGTACCCTCCCATCTCTCCAATTTCTGGAAGGGAACATGAAGCCAATCTATGGGGCTTTTTAAACAAACTCAGCCCCTTCATTAGATTCATACAATTAAAAACCCATGTGTGCAGATGTAAATTCAACAAACATGCGAAGCGGAGATAAACTCATCCACGCACATAATTTCATATGCATTCAATATATCAATAACAGTCATTTAATTTAAACACTGCAGGGGAAAAACACATAAATAGAAAACACTTATCTTCGTCATGCAATTGTCCCACACAACTAGCTATGTTGTTGCAACGTTCCTCCCAACCATAGGTCTCTGCCCAGCTTGTATTATTTCAGCACTCAGAGACCACCCCCAAGCTGGGCATGATATCTACAAGGAAAAGGGGACTCTCAAGCTCATACACACCCAAATAATCATTTGCATTTAAGCCAAGCCAGTCCACCGCTAGGTTTATTAGGCTAAATTTGAACCCTCTTCATTTGTGGATGCTTCCACTCAAGCTCAAGCCAAAAAAATGGAAACCCATTTCAACCCCAACAATCTCATACACACAGAAAACTCATAAATTGGGCATGGATACACATAACAGCAAAATCCCAAGTGTTGGGTATGAATGGAAAACATGGGCAACCAAAAACGAAGTGAGAAATGGGGAAAACAACCCTGGGAAGGAAATTTTGTTTCCAGAAAATGTTTGTGGACACTCAAGGGACAAAAACGGCCTCCATAAACCCCAAATTCGTGGTTCTCTTCCTCCCATCCATTGTGCAATACAAAAATGAGTTCCCAGGCATGGAAAATGCAGGATATAGATGAAAAACGTGATGGGAAAATCCCCAGCTAGCTCAGACTGTGTGAGAGGGAAAAGGCTTGGGAATTCAAGGGCCAAAACGACCTTCACACAGTCATTAACTGGCAGCAGGGAACCAACACAATTTTTGGGCAAAACCGTGACAGGTTGGCACTCGAAATTGACACATACATAGTCACACAATTGATGGGAACATTCAAAAACGATTTCTAAGGTAGGAGATAACTGTTGGGTTCACAAAAATGATTTTTCCATAATGAAAACCAAATCTACAAATTCAAAAATGATTTCACAATAATAAGAGGAAAGAGCAAGCTATCAACTTATCTATTGAGCTCCCAATGGATTCTCTTCTTTCCCCACAGTCCAACCATCACAAAAACGGGATTCTCAGCTTGAAGACCAACGAATTTACAGCGTACTTCCTGAGAGAAACGCCCAGCAAGCTTAAAAAACGCATGGGGGGTTCACTCAATGAACTTGTTACATAGCACGATCGTTCGCATGATATTAAAGAATATCCCTAATTTCACTAAATATTGGAAATTCCTCCTAAAATTTAATTGTTGAACCCCCCTCCCAATATTCCTTTCCAATTAAGAAAACCCCTAGTTTCACCAGATATTGTATGTATCCATTTTTATCAACCCATTTTTAATACCCCCTTTATATCATATTATCATGTTGTAACAAACAAGAGCCCTAAATCCCACTAGGATTGCAAGGGTGACTGATCAATTTGTAGCGTTGGATAGTGGAAGCCCCAATGAAATAGTACTGAGAATGAAAATGCGTAAAAGGAAAACCAGTAAAGAGATCAACATAACAAATAATGGAAAAGGATGATAGTCCAATAGTTAGTGCAATGCTTAGAAAAGATGAGAATTGCAGATGTTTCACACCATAGTCTATCAATCTACCAATTTTATATCATGTAAATATAAGTATAGTCATAGAGAGCTCATGTTTTTTATAAGCTTAATAAATTAAACTCCATAAAAATTCAAAAATGAAACCTTTTCGTGGATGAACTCCCCTAACTTTCGATCAAAACAAACATCATTGATGTTTGAATCCAAATGAACATAGAAAAATTTCTCTTACATTCCAAAAACACCATATGATCATGTGCACAACTTGGATTTGGGTCACTCACAAGATGCAATGAATTTCCTCCACTTCCCCTACATTTATTCTTGCAATCAAGGGAATTAACAACATTTAGTTACCTATTCTTGGGTTATATCTAGTTTTTTTTTAATCTTTATTGGAGAGGAAAAAATTTCCATCATTAGGTTTCAAGCATGGAATAGTTATAAAGATACACATATGGTGAAACTTATATGATATCATTTCATGGTAAGAATAACACATAGGGTATGTAAATAAGGATTAATATTTTCGGCTATGTTCATGTAAGTTTCAATACAATATTAAGACGGATGCCTTGCATATAAGAATTGAAATTACAATTATGAATGTGCCAAATATAACTCGATCTAACAACTATTCCTAACTAGCAATGCAAAAATGTTAAAGAAGAATACAAAAAGTTGAAAAAAATAATTGGTAAAAAAATATTGATCTAACTTTTCTTGGTTCCAATGAGCCAAGAAAGATTGATCTCACTTTTCTGGTTTGTCATGGAGCAAGGCATGATTGAATCTCAATATCCACCTAAACCCCAACCTAAAAAATTAAGAGTTAGATCTTTTACTCGAATGCCTACAAAAAATACAATACAATTGTTCAACTCTAGAACTCCCAATTAGCTACATCTCTTAACTTAAAGATGAAAAACAATATAACATCAATTCAAACCAAGCCTAAATAAGCTATTAAATGAGTATGGATCAAGTCCAGTAATCCGAAGAGACTTCCATCAATATTATCAATGGTACACTATTATCAGATTTATGCAAAACTTAGGATCATAAGCAATATCAAATAAAAATGGAGGGTCCTTAAGTTTTAGGTGGATATGAATTGAGCCCATGATTTGGAGGTATGAATCCATCCCAGATTTAGAGGTTATTCCTCATCCCACCCAAATAAAATAACCCCCAATATTTATATTACTATGTCAAATTAAAAAAAACCCCTTGACCCCTTAATACGGGGCAATACATTTTTGAGGTTTTTAAGAGTATTCAAACCCCCAATATGAATGGACGTGATATGATATTGCGAGGCCTAGTGAACCCCCCGTGAAAAAACGTGAGAGAGTGAAGTCTAATCATGAATCATGGCTTGGGAAGGAAATTCATGGGTGTTTTCTTGCCCAAGAAGGAGAAACACGATTTTCCATGAGGGTGGCTTTCCCATACTCGAATTTGGACAGCCATACCTACCCAATCCCCAAGGCATTAACTACTTCACCCAACTCTTGGGAGAAATGAATGATTGGGTACAAAAGTCAACATGGGTAGTTGAGGGTTTGATGGGTACTCTTATTGACACTTGGCTTGACCTGATTGGCTCTAAGGGTTTGAATAGTTCCCTCTCAATTCCTTGTAATATCATGCCCCCTTGTCTTGTTGCATTGCATAGCTAGTTGTGGGTATTTATATTAAAATGCATATTTACAATTCCAATGTGCCTGGCTAGTATGTAAACCATATGCATCAATAAATCGATGGCAGGTCCTTGGCCTTGAGCTCCTCACCATGATTTTATAACAATATCACATCATTTACATTTTAATGCAATGAGTTCAAGATGGGGACGTGACATTCCCCTCCCCTTGGAATAACACCGTCCTCGATGTTCCAATACTTCAGAATATATACCCACTTTACACATGCCTCAAAATTCACAACTGGTGGTAGTTCTGTCCGGCGTTTCATCTCTTTACTTTGAACCTTCAGGATCAAGTCTTTTGGCCTCCACAACTGCTCCTGCTAGCTTTGACCTTCCATCTCTGCAGGTGGGCATTGCTCCACAACAATCCCTTCCTTTTATTCACCTTCTAACTACTCTGCAAGTCTGGAATTTCATGGATTCCATCTTTCTTGCTGTCTTGACAACTATTTGAGGAATATTTTCAGCCAAATCAAATAGCTTTTGGTCTGCTGCCATAATCACGGTGCACGATTGGATCTCACTTTTCTCACCAGCAACACTTGGCTAGTGTCGGCTGCAACCAATTGTTTCAATTTCTCCCTGTGAAATTTATCATGGAAACTCTTTGTTAGGACAAGCATAATATAAACATTAAAATTAGTCAATTATTTCCCAATTGACATGGAACGTCCATGCTTCACTCATGTGACTTCTAAATTTTTTTTTTCATGCTTTCCCAACATACACATGATCTCTTTCATGTTCATCCTTTCACAGTGAAATAACTATTTTATCATTCACAATTTAATTCAAGCAAATAAACACATTCTTCTTCTAGTCATGACATGCATTCAACAATTCTTTGTTTTATAAATGCATCAATAAAAAGGAAAGAGAAGAGTAAGAGTTTCTCCCTCTTAGTCTTGTTTTATTTCGGAGCCACACCATCACTGTGGTTTCATGCTCCTTAGCCTCTTTCACTTCAATGTGAATTCTTGACTTCCCCGTTCTTGGCTATGACACTTAGTGTCTAAGGTCTGTTTAAGGATTTTCAACGTGGGAGTCCTTCCCATTGTTGCCTACAGGACCTTTGGTTGCTAGGACCCACACATGTCCACTAGCACCATCTTTCATTACTGCTCATACTGAGCTCTTTAGGATAGTCACATGTCCACATGCATCCTCTAGATGCTTTCATAGTCCTTGCTTCCAGCAATACCTACACTCAAACATTGAGTCAATTCATATGTTTAGTTTATTTCCATAGGGTTTGTCTCCAAACAAAAGTTTAAGAAATCATAAACAAATCATATACACACGTATTTCATAAGCAAGAAGCTGCAATGTAACCAAATACTTATATGCATTGGATGTCTTCACTTTATTCCACAGACTCCTTCTTCTCTTTATAAGCCTTGGATTGCCCGTGGATGCAATAATGAATGTTGGGCCAGCACGTGGCTACTCCACAACCATTCGAATAGGCAATGCCCAGCCAGTACGCCGACTTGGTTTCATCAATCATCTCATTTATCAATATTCTAGGCCAGTGCTCGGACTGGTTTTATTAATTAATTTAAAGAATGTTTGGCCAGCACGCCCGCTGCTCCACAACATCAAGTGGTCAATGCCCCCGCCAACTATTCTATGAATTTATCGAGCATCAATTACTCTCTGGATTTACCAAGAATTTATAGTGTACAACCAGTTACTCTCTGGTTTACCAAGAAATTTATAGCTCCAACCAGTTACTCTTTGGATTTACTAAGAATTTTATAGTTCTTACAGGGTCCTTGCTTCCTGCAATGACCAAGGTTGCCAACAAAGAAACAACAGTGTATCAGCTTAGTTGTTAGAAAACTTATACCTGAAATCGCCATTATTCCAAGCAAGAAATAAATGAAAATGAATACTTATCTGTATTGTGCATTTCCTCGCTACTCCACAGGTTTCTTTCTCTGCTTTACAAGCCTTGGATCACCTGTGGGGTGGATGCTTGGATAGCACATGTGCTGCTCCACAACATCATCCGAATAGGAAATGCCAAGCCAGTACGTCGACTTGGTTTATCAGGCATCCCTAAAATCAGTATGCTAAGCTAGTACGCCGACCGGGTTTATCAAGCATTTCAAAAAAATCAGTATGCTAAGCCAGTACACTGACTGGGTTTATCAAGCATACAATAACCATTTCCAAGCCAGTTCTCCGATTGGGTTTGTCAGGAAATAACACCCTTCACCAATACCTCCACACATGCAAATAACCAATGCCAAGCCAGTACACCGACTGGGTTTATTAGGCATCCAATTTAACAACATGCCAAGCCAGTACGCCGAATGGGTTTATTAGGCATCATACAATTCTTCATCCACACAAGGATGGCACTTCTTCTCTTATGAAAACCAGTTGTTCCCTTTAGGAACTCTATAGGTGAATTTCTTGACTATAGGCTAGCATGGCCCCACAATACCCACTCACACTACACAAGGATGATACCCCTTTTCTACAACACAACTCCGCGGGCCTATCCATCCCTTCTAGTGTCCTTTAGTGTGAGCGTAGAAAGGTTACCATTGCCCATACAATCCTTTTGAGCACCCTTTCTTCACTTTGCCTCTTAACGTGCAACACCAAATTGCATCTGTGTAAGTTGATAGCACAAGAAGGATAAGCAGGTTCATCAGTATTCCTGCTCTAAAATTGTAACCATATTTCATAACATTCACTATCAAGTATTGAAACACCAGGAATGCGTCCATTCCTTAGGGTGTAGTCAATATTGAAAACCCTAACATAACCCGACATCAAAAAGGTGTGCACTCCCTTTCGGATGTGAGACATGTAGGCCCTAATCATACTCAAGCAGTCTGGAATAATAATGAAATAATAAAACATGCTTTGCATATTAACTCTAGTAACCAAACATGCATATTCTTTAGTTGGGGTTACAGAATACTCATCCGGTTTACAAATGTATCTCACATGCCTTCTGGGCATAGCTTTACCATCTCACTCTCATGGTTTACCGATATGCGGTTTGGTTGAGATATTATCAATGGTGTTTCACCCGAAACCCATTTCCAAAGCATGGGGTCTTTCCCATCTAGTTTGGATTTTGCAGGCCATCACTCCTGGTCTTCCTGCAATGTGTCTTCCTGACACATTTATCAAATAGCCAAACAGTGATTAGCAATTATAAGCAATTCTCAAATCTGAAATTTGTAAATCTGTTTTCCTACATAAATTAGATTTACCACCATGGGATTATTCTCCCAAATTTATAAACCATAAAATTTTCAGATTTTCTTCATGCATAAGTTACACCCATGAGAATCTTCTCATAACCTTTGGCTTCTGCACATGGTAGATCCCGGTCTCTACTATGGACTTATCCTCATTGCCATACGTAAGACTTTTCTACCTGGAATCTGGAACTTCAATCTGCCAAACACGTTGTGAGTATCTATGCATGTAATATTTTCATTGCTACAACAATCACTGAAGTGATCTCAGAATTATAACACTCAATAATTCAAACACTCTCAGTTGTTAATATTTGAAATGCAATGAAATATATATCTCTACATATGCATCATTAGAATTGCAAGACACGGATACACTATCCATGCATTTTAAATAAAAACTCCAATATTCATTACTTCACAGCCATATTCTTTTTATGCAACTCTGTCCTTCCAGCAGAGCACTATGGTAGCCCATCAACATGTCTATCTTCTTCATGCAATCATTCTCCTGCATTCACAGCAGCTCATGAAATGGTCTCAATATTAATAATGGTTCACCATTTCATCGATTATCTAATTGTATTAAAACATATATATCACAACCATGCATTCACACAATGCATCTCAACATGTGCACCCACACATATGCATGCACATTCACAACATTTACATAATATTTTGATGAGCATTCACTTAATGCATAACCCCTCAATACAACCTTGCATTAATCCATGAATACTATGCATTCCAGCATATTATGGCCTAACCATTCCTATCGCATATGGCATATACTACAATAGGACCATAAGTCATCACTTGCTTTGGTTGTTAAACTCACAACCAACATACAAAAATGGCATGATATAATTTCATATGAATGCATTGAGATTTCTAAGAAACTATAGGGTGCAAGTCTCCTTGCCTTCACTTACCCATACCTCACCATACTCAGTAGCTTAACATTCCCATTCGACACTCAATACCATATGCAAACTAAATCAACATAGTTTAATCAAAGTTGAAGGGATCTCAGCAAATCCTCTTTCAACATTCATCTAATTTAAGCACAAATAACCATTACCTGCATGGTTGTTATTAACATCGCTTGATGTTACCTGATCGGTTGGCCTCTTACCAAGGCTACTCAGTCCTTTTTCCAACATCATGATCACGGACTTGTTGCACCATCCTCTCTTCATAAGGTCGTTGGTCACGTGCAACAACGTCATCAACTTCTTTAGCCATGTTTTGATTGTATTTGTCCTACAACCAATGCGGACACAACTAATTATTAGCAACCACCATAATTATCTCAATTGGCTCATTGCATATGTGAAACCTCACTATTTTACCAATATGCAATGTCCTATTCATGCACAAACATTTCACATGCACTGTGCAATGTTTCTTAATATGCCTACTAGTGCATAGTCATATCATCTATCTAATCTCTTGCATTTCAGCATTCCTATGCCATAATTTATATGCACGACCACTTCAAAATTATAAATACAATATCAAGAGGGTAGTGGAGGAATTTTCCCTTCCCATTCCTCATTGTAGCATGGAATTTCCTCTTCCACATCATAGCTGATCCAATTTCATGGGCTCTCTACCATGCACACAAACAATTATTAGCTATGATCTTCTCACAAAGTAGAAATTCAATATATGTATTCACGTGTATAACATTCATTCTTGATACTTTCCAAGCATACAATTATTATGTTATAAACATAAATGGTTTAAGGTGAGATATTTCCCTTTCATTAGCGTTGCCTTATTGTTCCCATTGCTTTTCCCCGTTTGGTGCAAATATTAAGGCTAAAATGGCCGCCCTTGTCGTGGATGTTAAGATTATTTTTTCCGCCCTTGTCGTGGATGTTAAGATTATTTTTTCTGCCATTGTCGTGGATGTTAAGGTTAAAATTGCCGCGGGTGGCATGGCTCTTATCGCAAATTTTGCCGCCGTGTGCGTCACAGATTTAACGCTAATTTTTCTGCCACACACGCAAAATTTATCCTTAACTTCGTCGCGGGAGTCGCAGATATTAACGCTAATTCTGCCGCCGTGCACGCAGAAGTTAATGTTAATTATGCCGCTGTGCGCAAAAGTTAACCTTAACTTCCCCGACACAACCTTCGGCAAAATTTCGAAACACTTAGAAAATTTTTGGAATTTTCTCTTCCTTTTGGCACAGAATTACCAACTTCTCCACCGACCATGTCGTAAGAGATAAGGTTAAAATCTCCGACCGCTGACCGTGTCACAAATTTAACCTTAACTTCTACACCCGCAAGCCTTCGTCGCCGCGACCGCGTCGCAGGTTGTAAGGCTAAAATCGCTGCCGTGCGCAAGCCTCCATCACAACTTTTAAGCCTAAAATCCATTGCCAATGTCACGTCTTTTAACATTACTTTCTTCGCGCGTGCCGCACGCGACGCAGATTTTAAAGTTAAAATTGCCGCCGCCACGCGCAAAACTTATCGTTAATTCTGCCGCCGCAACCTTTAATAGAACTCATAAATACTTGGAAAAATTTTGCAAATTTTCAAAGACAGTTACAATTTTTCTAGAAATATTTGCTTCGTTTCTTTACAGACGTAAGCCTCTTAGAGATCATACTTGCATAGAACAAAACAGAAAAAGTATGTCAAGAAAATCGCACCTCTTTCATGTCAAGAATAAAACAACAAAACAACAAAATAATATAAGATGACAGAAGTTGCACCTCCTTTCTCTCCTCCATGGAGGCAAACAGACAAATACAAAACTGAATTCTGCTGCATTGGAAACAATTTAAAGCAAGCATTCAACCTGAAAAGGGATTTTCTCCCTCCCTCAATTTCATAGAATGGAATCAATGCAAGCAATTTTTGAAATAATCCCCAAAACAGTCATGGAAATGACTTCCCATCCTAATCAATTAGAATCCATGGGACCTTCAGGTTTCTTTAATTCATTTTAATTCCAAATACAAAATATATGTACACACAATGATTTATATCTCTATGAAGGGCCCAATAGCCGTAGTGTTGAACTATAAGCTCTGATACCACCTGTAACGTACCCTCCCATCTCTCCAATTTCTGGAAGGGAACATGAAGCCAATCTATGGGGCTTTTTAAACAAACTTAGCCCCTTCATTAGATTCATACAATTAAAAACCCATGCGTGCAGATGTAAATTCAACAAACATGAAAAGCGGAGATAAACTCATCCACACACATAATTTCATATGCATTCAATATATCAATAACAGTCATTTAATTTAAACACTACAGGGGCAAAACACATAAATAGAAAACACTTATCTTTGTCGTGCAATTGTCCCACACAACTAGCTATGTTGCTGCAATGTTCCTCCCAACCGTAGGTCTCTACCCAGCTTGTTTTATTTCAGCACTCAGAGACCACCCCCGAGTTGGGCATGATATCTACAAGGAAAAGGGGACTCTCAAGCTCATACATAGCCAAATAATCATTTGCATTTAAGCCAAGCCAGTCCTCTGTTGGGTTTATCAGGCTAAATCTGAACCCTCTTCATTTGTGGATGCTTCCACTCAAGCTCAAGCCAAAACAATGGAAACCCATTTCAACCCCAACAATCCCATACACACAGAAAACTCATAAACTGAGTATGGATACACATAACAGCAAAATCCCAAGCGTTGGGTATGAATGGAAAATGTAGTCAACCAAAAACGAAGTGAGAAATGGGGAAAACAACCTTGGGAAGGCAATTTCGTTTCCAAAAAACGTTTGTGGGCACTCAAGGGACAAAAACGGCCTCCATAAACCCCAGATTCATGGCTCTCTTCCACCCAACCATTGTGCAATACAAAAATGAGTTCCCAGGCATGGAAAATGCAGGAGATAGATGAAAAACGTGATGGGAAAATCCCTAGCTAGCTCAGACTACGTGAGAGGGCAAAGGCTTGGGCATTCAAGGGCCAAAACGACCTTCACACAGTCATTAACTGGAAACAGGGAACCAACACAATTTTTGGGAAAAACCGTGACAGGTTGGCACCCGAAATTGACACATACACAGTCACACAATTGATGGGAACATTCAAAAACGATTTCTGAGTTAGGAGATAACTACTGGGTTCACAAAAACGATTTTTCCATAATGAAAACCAAATATGGAAATTCAAAAATGATTTCACGACAATAAGAGGAAACAACAAGCTTTCAACTTATCTATTGAGCTCCCAATGGATTCTCTTCTTTCCCCACAGTCCAGCCATCACAAAAACGGGATTCTTAGCTTGAAGACCAGCGAATTTACAGCATACTTCCTGAGAGAAACGCCCAGCAAGCTTCAAAAACGTGAGAGAGTGAAGTCTGATCATGAATCATGGCTTGGGAAGGAAATTCGTGGGTGTTTTCTTTCCCAAGAAGGAGAAACACGATTTTCCATGAGGGTGGCTTTCCCATACTCGAATTTGGACAGCCATACCTCCCCAATTCCCAAGGCATTAACTACTTCACCCAACTCTTGGGAGAAATGAATGATTGGGTACAAAAGTCAACATGGGTAGTTGAGGGTTTGATGGGTACTCTCATTGACACTTGGCTTGACCTGATTGGCTCCAAGGGTTTGAATATTTCCCTCCCAATTCCTTGTAATATCATGCCCCCATCTCTTGTTGCATTGCATAACTAGTTGTGGGTATTTATATTAAAATGCATATTTACAATTCCAATGTGCCTGGCTAGCACGTAAACCATATGCATCAATAAATCGATGGCAGGGCCTTGGCCTTGAGCTCCTCACCATGATTTTATAACAATATTACATCATTCACATTTTAATGCAATGGGGTCAAGATGGGGACGTGACAGAGGATACCATTCTTGATAGAAGAATAAGGACTTCCCGAAGAGGAGATATGGAATATTGTCGTTTGGGTCTTAAAGGAATGCATCCAAGAAAATTACGATGGATAGAGACTGGAAAGGTGAGGGAGTTGTACCTTCACCTATTTTCTAAATAATTCCAGGATTTTGGTGGTCCAAAAGCTTCTAGTGGGGAGGTTTGATCTAGGAGGATCTCCCAAATGACCAAAAATCAGAGTCTCCAAATGATGAGTAGAAGCATGCCGTTGCGAAGATCTTGTCCAGATATTTTCGGCGACATTGATTTCGTCCAAAATGGACACCGGATGTGAAAGATATTGTTGATGTATTTGTAACTTCGGAATGTATTCACTTGTATATTTTATATTGTATTTATATTTTATTGTTGTACCTCCAACAAAGATGTTTATTCCTCCGGTCGGAGAAGTCATTATTGTACTTGGGTCATGTAAAGTCATTGAGGTCCATCCTCCCATGTATGACGGGGCATTAGACCCCGGAGTTGTGCCTTTCATGGGTTATTAGAGTCCCCTAGTGGGGTCGGCCCAGTGTCAAGTGGTAATGGGTTATTAGACTCTCCTAAGGGAGGTCGGCCCGGTTAGGGTAAAAGGCAAGTAAAGGTAAAGTATAAATAGAGAGGAGCACCTCTCTATTTATCCATTCACTCACTCATCCAACTCGCATAGTTGAGAGAGAGGAGTGCGCACAATTGGAGGAGGAGTAGCTACTAAAGACATCTATCTTTTGGAGATTCATCTTGGTGATCTTTGTATTGGTGCTTATTCTATCTGTGAGGAAGTTGCGGGGTTTTTCACCTTCTTGGTTTTCCTCGATAAAATGATTTGTGTCTCTTGTATCTTATGTTTATGCTGTAAATGTTATTCTCTCAGTTAAGATCCTAGATCATATTGAATTAAATGATGAAAAACTGTAATGTCCCTTGTTAGGAATTTTATTAAAATTGTAATTTTCCACTTTTTTACTTGGTTCGACCTTGGACTAGTTTCGATCTCTAGGTCCCAAATTTGCCCCAAATGATCCCAAATCTTCTGAGAAGGTATATGAATGATATTATAACATAAATATGTGTTTCAAGGATGCCTTTGTACCTTTAAAATACTTCTGCAAATACTCTTTCAATTCTGGTCAATGTAGGTAACTTTACTAGTGATTTCCCTTTGACTAGTATTGGTCTCTAGGTCTTAAATTGACTCCAAATGCCTTCAAATATTCAAGGAAGGTTTATGAATGATATTAGGAATTGAATATGATGTTTAGGGATAACATATGGCCACCAAAAGACCTCTGCAAATTCTCTCAAGATTCTGGACCAAGTATGCAATTTTACTAGTAATTTGGGGTTCAAATCCCCTTGAGGTAAGTACTGAAAATGGCTTCCCAAATGCCTCCAAACCCACTCAAATTTATGAACAGAGGTATGTAATGTGTTAAGTATGTTATTAAGGTCTCATATGCACCATTAATGGTTTATTACAACTGTTCTCACCCTCTCCCATTCAACTGCAAAAATCCCCAATTCGACCCTTAGGGAAATGGCACTATTTCACCTCCCAATACAACTAAACGGAGTAAAAATGCTTCAAATGCTCAAGTACAGTACATGAAACTTGTATAAGACATCCATGGAAGTATATTGATCACAAATATATCATAGAATCATCCATTCATTCGAAATCATCATCAATACATTGGTTCACAACAAGGTAGTGGGGAAATGGCATCGTTCTTCCATTAAAAATGAGATTTATACATTTCTACTTGGAATTTCGACCTGAAACTTTCTGGAGATGAAGAACAGAGTATTTACTTCATATTACAAAATAAATGGAGCATTAGAAGCTCCCCCAAAGAGTACAATATGCCCTCAATGATCACGAATATGCCATCAAAACTGGAAATGGTTGAAGGAGCGAGCTGCAATAGAAGAAACCATGAGCTGCCCTGTAGCTTACACCTGCAAATAAAGACTCCATTAAAGCTCCAAATGAAAGGTCTAAATGGCCTTTCCAATTGCCAACTTGGATGGGAATCTTTCACCCTCGAAATTGGCTAAGGCAAGAAACTAGTCATCCACTAGCTCTCCCTCTTCACAAATGCAATTGCAAATTCTACAAATGATAAAAAGCCATTCTCATACTTCATTTCTACATTTTATAACCAACATTAGCCTTCTAAGGGTCGAAATCCTCTCAATAGATTCAATAGATTTCCATTTAGGAAATATTCCACATTTGCCACTTGTCTCCTAGTTCCAACCTTCCATCTTCTCCCAAATTCGATTTTGGGTCTCTTTGGCTTCTCCAACTCCCAAATTCGACTTCCTTGAGCCTATTTTTGGGGCTGACATGTCATAGTGGTCAGATGTCAGAGGTCAGGTCTGCAATTTGTCATATTTGTCATAGATGCTCCATCATTGGTGTCATAGGGGCTAGGGAATCTAGCCCAAGTGTCCACAAACTTCCACTTTGACTCTTTATCTTCCATGGAGGTTACCAATCCTTCCCAATTCGACCTAAGATGCTCAATGACATGTGTTATGACTTACCAACTCACCCAAGAGTGTTCACATTCCCATTAATTCGAATTTGCAAAAGAGATATACCATGTATTATGAAAAATCAAGCTAGTGTGGGTCCCACATCCTCCATATGTCTCCAAAACCATTTGTCACCTAGGATTTCTCTTGAATTTATTTATTCACTCTATTTATTAAATACTTGAACCCTTCCAATGTCTAAACATCATTTATTATCCCCCTTATTCCAAATCCCAAAGCTTCCACCCCAAACCTAGGAAACTAGTAATTTTCCTCCTTGGCAATTATTTGACCCTTAACATCAATTTTACAAACTCTAATGAATATGGCTAATGTGATTAGGCCATTGTGACCCAATTACAAATTTGGGACATGACAAATCCTCCCTTCCCAATATTGCTTGTCCTCAAGCAATTTCAAACATGGGTGTTGAAGAACCTGCTTTCTGTATAATTCTTTGAAGTTGCCATTGAATTGCCAAACCTTGAGTCTTTGAGTTTCCATGAATATTTTAGAGAGGAACCACCATGCTTGCTGCTGCACTACTCTGATTAAAATCACTTTATTAAGTGGGGAATCCATCTCCCATACTGCTTGCTTCCCCCCAAAAAATGAAACCAATGAGACAAAAATTATTCCAGGGTCCCATTGCTTGTATTGCACCCCAACAATTAAGAGTGCTCTCCAACCTACACCATTAGATAAGAGGATTCCTGGATCCCATTTTATTGTATGCATTCTTCCAAACATCATGAGTACCAAATATATATCATCAAAGTACATAACAACATAATGAAAATGTAAATCTAGGATATGCTTCATCAAAGAGTCATGAAAGTGCTTATACCTCCAAGCAAGTAGACCACCATTTTCCAAGTGCATACAAGCTTCAAGTGACCAATCAAATCTGCTCCAATGACATAGGTGAGGATCCCATGTCCTATAATGCTGCTCCAAAAGGATGTGATATGCATCAAAATATTCAGCCATGTATTCTTTCATCCAAGAAGTGAATGAAGAATCTCCACTAGAATCTGAACCAAATAATGAGCAGAAAAAACAAGGAGACTTCAAATGACTCAAAGAAGTCTCACCCATACATCCATGAATGTGAGAATCATAAAGATGTAATAAATTATGTGGCTGCCAACAAAAATGTTCTCCCATCATGAATCTATTCATCCAAGTGTTGGATGAAGTTCCTCTAACATCAAATGAACCCAGTGTTGAGCAATAAAAACCATGAGTATTCAAGTGACTCAAATCCATATCATAGGTGCATCCATGTAGATGTGAATCATCATAAAGTGACAAATTATGCTGCTGCAAATGTGAATAAGAATGTGCTCCAACCATGTCATCATAAAGGTTAAATCTAGGAGTTCCATACTCCTCATGTGGCACCATCAAAAAGAACCCTTTCACCCATACTTCATTGAGACTAATACTGCAAAACATGGAATTGTAGGATGTAGGAGAATGTACTAACTCACCCAAATGATCAAAAAGTTCAGGAGTTTCATCATGGGAAGGATCCATGTGGGTAGTATCATGCAGCTCCTTCAAAAGTGTGAACTCTTTGTCATAGTTTGGTTCCAATGTAGAGGAATCATGCTCTTCTTTAAAAATTGCATAACCTTCATCAAGAGGCAATTCAAATTCCTCTTCCACCACATCAAGTGTTTGGATCTCTTCAAGTTCATCTTCAAACACATCAAGAACATTCAAATTTTTACATTTCTCATGATCCACCATGTCATGAGAATCCTCCAAACAATCTACCATTTGACAATCTGAAACATAGGAGGAAAAACAAGTATCTTGCAACTTTTCAAGAAGTTGCTCATTTTGAATTGTGAGCTTATGAATATCCTCATTATTCTTTAAGTATGCATCATGTAACAATTCATTAAGCTCAAACAAATGGTTTCTATCAAAAAGCAAAGACATGAAATTACCTTTGATGTGGCACATTGCTCTTTGAATCTTCTCCATGTCTTCAAGGAAGGATGTTTCCTCCAATGAAGTAGCTCTCCAACAAGAATTTGACACCAATGCTTGAGTGTCATGGAGAATGCTGAGGGACTCTTGGATATTATTTTCATTCATCTTTAAGGACCCTTCAAGAAAATGAGGCTCTTGCAAATGAACCTCCTCATCTTCTTCAATTTTGCTTGGACCAACTTCATGAAGCTCAAGTGGTGATGGGGAAGTTGATCTTGGTTCTTCTTCAACCGCTACAAGGTCTTCATTATCATGCTTAATGAAACTTGTACTTGGAGAAACACTTTCAAAAGTGATCTCTATGTCACCAACATAGAGGTGTGAGCACCCATCAGTAGGTACTCCTTCATAGTTTAAGCATCCATCAGTAGATGCTATTTGGTTCATGTCTAAGCTAGAAGGTGTCTCGAAATGATCTTCCATATTTTCAATAGAATCTTCTTCATGCTCTTGTGATGTCTCTTCCTTTTGCTCCTTAAAGCAAGCTGATGCATTTTGCCCCTTGTTTTCCTTAGGATCAATATATTTGGAATCTCTTCTTGAATAAATCTCAAAAGCTCTCGTCAAGGAGGACATCATTTCATGCACACATATATGATACTCGCTCCAAGGGTTTTTACAAGAAGGGCATAAACCTTTCTTCACTAACTCCACATCTTCATTTTTGGGCCTATTTTCAAAAACATGTTCATCATAGTACTCAAAAGACATGGCATTTTGTGTGTTTTGGCTAAAAGCAAGATATTCTTGATATTTTTGATATTGTTGGGGCAAGGTTTTATATTTTGCTCTCCATCTTTGGAACTCACTCATAGAATTATCCTTGGTTGGTGTGACACACTCATATTCATCAGATTTAAATTCATAAGAATAATCTTCATTTCTCTTGAAATTGTAAGAAGTGTTGCATGATGGCACCTCTTCCTCATACCATTCACATTCTGCTTCATATTGCTCATAAGCATCTGCATATTCCTCATAAGAATTGTACTCATAGGATTCATCATAATAGTAAGACATGGCTGCCAATTATTCTTGAATGTATGTACCTAATACACAGGTGCAAGGACCATGCTCTGATACCACTGTAATGTCCCTTGTTAGGAATTTTATTAAAATTGTAATTTTCCACTTTTTTCCTTGGTTCGACCTTGGACTAGTTTCGATCTCTAGGTCCCAAATTTGCCCCAAATGATCCCAAATATTCTGAGAAGGTATATGAATGATATTATAACATAAATATGTGTTTCAGGGATGCCTTTGTACCTTTAAAATACTTCTGCAAATACTCTTTCAATTCTGGTCAATGTAGGTAACTTTACTAGTGATTTCCCTTTGACTAGTATTGGTCTCTAGGTCTTAAATTGACTCCAAATGCCTTCAAATCTTCAAGGAAGGTTTATGAATGATATTAGGAATTGAATATGATGTTTAGGGATAACATATGGCCACCAAAAGACCTCTGCAAATTCTCTCAAGATTCTGGACCAAGTATGCAATTTTACTAGTAATTTGGGGTTCAAATCCCCTTGAGGTAAGTACTGAAAATGGCTTCCCAAATGCCTCCAAACCCACTCAAATTTATGAACAGAGGTATGTAATGTGTTAAGTATGTTATTAAGGTCTCATATGCACCATTAATGGTTTATTACAACTGTTCTCACCCTCTCCCATTCAACTGCAAAAATCCCCAATTCGACCCTTAGGGAAATGGCACTATTTCACCTCCCAATACAACTAAACGGAGTAAAAATGCTTCAAATGCTCAAGTACAGTACATGAAACTTGTAGAAGACATCCATGGTAGTATATTGATCACAAATATATCAGAGAATCATCCATTCATTCGAAATCATCATCAATACATTGGTTCACAACAAGGTAGTGGGGAAATGGCATCGTTCTTCCATTAAAAATGAGATTTATACATTTCTACTTGGAATTTCGACCTGAAACTTTCTGGAGATGAAGAACAGAGTATTTAATTCATATTACAAAATAAATGGGGCATTATAAGCTCCCCCAAAGAGTACAATAGCTCACCAAAAACGCCCTCCCTCAAGGATCACGAATATGCCATCAAAAATGGAAATGGTTGAAGGAGCGAGCTGCAATAGAAGAAACCATGAGCTGCCCTGTAGCTTACACCTACAAATAAAGACTCCATTAAAGCTCCAAATGAAAGGTCTGAATGGCCTTTCCAATTGCCAACTTGGATGGGAATCTTTCACCCTCGAAATTGGCTAAGGCAAGAAACTAGTCATCCACTAGCTCTCCCTCTTCACAAATGCAATTGCAAATTCTACAAATGATCAAAAGCCATTCTCATACTTCATTTCTACATTTTATAACCAACATTAGCCTTCTAAGGGTCGAAATCCTCTCAATAGATTCAATAGATTTCCATTTAGGAAATATTCCACATTTGCCACTTGTCTCCTAGTTCCAACCTTCCATCTTCTCCCAAATTCGATTTTGGGTCTCTTTGGCTTCTCCAACTCCCAAATTCGACTTCCTTGAGCCTATTTTTGGGGCTTACATGTCATAGTGGTCAGATGTCAGAGGTCAGGTCTGCAATTTGTCATAGTTGTCATAGATGCTCCATCATTGGTGTCATAGGGGCTAGGGAATCTAGCCCAAGTGTCCACAAACTTCCACTTTGACTCTTTATCTTCCATGGAGGTTACCAATCCTTCCCAATTCGACCTAAGATGCTCAATTACATGTGTTATGACTTACCAACTCACCCAAGAGTGTTCACATTCCCATTAATTCGAATTTGCAAAAGAGATATACCATGTATTATGAAAAATCAAGCTAGTGTGGGTCCCACATCCTCCATATGTCTCCAAAACCATTTGTCACCTAGGATTTCTCTTGAATTTATTTATTCACTCTATTTATTAAATACTTGAACCCTTCCAATGTCTAAACATCATTTATTATCCCCCTTATTCCAAATCCCAAAGCTTCCACCCCAAACCTAGGAAACTAGTAATTTTCCTCCTTGGCAATTATTTGACCCTTAACATCAATTTTACAAACTCTAATGAATATGGCTAATGTGATTAGGCCATTGTGACCCAATTACAAATTTGGGACATGAAAAAAACTAACATGGTATCAGAGCTAGCTTGAATGAAGGCATTGTATGGCATTTACGACACTTGCTGCACTTGCGACAAATTGGAAGCTAGGGCTTGGTATAGTAAAAACTAGTCATTGTGGAACTTTCTCTATAAATCTGTTTTGGCGAAGGTTAAGGATCTGAATTTTTTACAGGCCGAATATCAGACAAGGATGTACCTTGTGTAAAAATTTCAGCCTCAAATTCGTTGTACTTTGTGAGATATGATCCATACAAGTTAGGGTTTCTGCCTCTTCTAGAATGCAGCCCTAAACAGGTGACCTAGGAACAAAGGTCATATCTAGGGCTAAGAAGCTCCAAATGGAATTCTGTAAAAATTAGTAATTAGGTCACGGACTGTAGTTTCACAGGTCCAATTTTTAGAGGCCGAAGTTGAAACAGTGACACGTGGCACTCTGTACAAGTTCGCTATGTTGTTTCATCCCATAAACAGGTCATGTTGCGACACTTAGCATATCTCTCTCATGGAGAATCCATTGGAGCTCAGATTTGTGGGGTTGGAAAGATGACAGGTCAGTCTACCACAAGCCGAAGTTTAAGACCCCGAGGATCCAAAATTTCAGATATGCACCAGAAACAATATGGCATATATTTTTGTTAAAACAGAATTGGATTCTGAGCATTTTCATTTTTAGCTTGTCACTGCTGCAGGAAATTAGGGCTTTTGACAGAGGTGGAATTTTGGAGTGCTCTCAGCATAGGATTTCTATCCTCAGCAAAATTGAAATATAGAGACTAAGATCAAACTTTTTGGTTGGGTGAATCTCCAGGAAAGTCAAACCCTAATTTGACTTTTGGACCAGAAAAAACCAGAAAACTAGATTTTGAGAGAAGTTGCAGATCCAAAATTTGTAGGTCATTTTTGGAGGGTCAATTTTTGGAGTATTCAAAACATGAGCACACCAGCTTGCTCGCCTCAGTCAATTGCATCTCCCTGTCAAGACATAAGTTTGAAATTCCAAGTTTGGATTTTTAGGGTTTCTCTGTCAAACCCTATCTAGCTCCAGATCTAGTTTCAACAAATCAAAGTGGTAAGACCTCAATCTTGTATTTCCATTTGAGTTTCTCATTAAGATGTCTCACCACAGCAAACTTGAGGATAAGCTTGAAGGGGCTGATAAATTCTGAGCATGGAAGTATAGGATTGGGTTAATCCTATAAGAGAATGAATTGGACACCTACATAAGTGAAGAGGTTCCAGTTCCAGAGGGAGATAAGGCTAATGCCTTCCATAAGAAGAACTTGGTCAAATCCAAGAGAATCATTGCAAATTCTATCAAATACCATCTCATACCACATGTGTCTTCTCTAAAGACACCCAAGGAGATGTTTGATTCCTTGACCAAGTTGTTTGAAGGGAAGAACATAAATCAGAAGATGACTTTGCGGAATCAATTCAAGAATGCTAAGATACAAAATGCAGAGACCATGCAGTCCTACTTTACAAGGGTCTCTCAGATAAAAGAACAACTTGAAGCCATGGGAGAAGATATAGAGAATGATGAAATTGTGATGACCACCTTGAATGGTCTTCCTGTTGGTAGTACGGCTGTCATTACACCAAAACCCGCAGGTTATTGGTAAACTCACCACCGTCAGATTTCAAGGATCCACGAGAGGCGATTAGTCCCTTGTCACAATACATCGGGGAGCAATAACTACTTGCAATTTCGTGCAACAATCTCCCCCTCAGCGCAAGCTGAGTGTGTATTGAACTTGTGACCTCTAGCTCTGATACCAAATGATAGTTTTAAAAACGTAGCCACTTGTAGATATTCTGTGATCAAGATCTCCATCCCAGTCAGCATCAACAAATCCTTGTATATCTATCTATCTGTTTAGTCCAGGTCTTCCTTGGTAGCAGATTGCAAAATCTGTAGTGCCATGCAAATACCTGAAGACCCTCTTTACTGCAGTCCAATGTTCCTTTCCTGGTTTTGACATATATCTGCTCAAAACTCCCACTGCATGAGCTATAGCTGGTCTAGTACAGACCATAGCATACATCAAACTGCCAACAGCACTAGCATAGGGAACATGAGACACGTCCTCTACCTCTTCTTGTGTCATGGGACATTGTTCTGCAGATAACTTTACACCTATAGGAATGGGCACCTTCACTGATTTGCTTTCCTGCATATTAAACCTCTTCAATATTGTCTCAACAAATTTTCTCTGATTCAACTAGAGTTTCCTATTTTCTCGATCTCTTTTTATTTCCATGCCCAAAATAAAATTTGCAGCACCAAGATCTTTCATGTCAAATTCAGATGACAACTGATTTTTGACATCCTTGATTATTTCCTTGTTGTTTTCAATTAGCAACATATCATCAACATACAATATCACATAAATAAAATGATCACCAATTAGTTTGAAATAAACACAATGATCAGCTTTGCTTCTTGAGAAGCCAAGTCCCAGTATATAAGTATCAAACTTTTGATACCACATTCTTGGAGATTTCTTTAGTCCATAGAGGGACGTTTTCAGCTTACAGACAAGCTCCCTTTTACCTTTCACCACAAACCATTCTGGTTGCTTCATATAGATTTCTTCATTAAGTTCTCCATGTAGGAATGTCGTCTTCACATCCATCTGCTCTACTTCAAGATCAAAAGTAGCAGAAATAGATAAAAGAAATCTAATAGAAGTTAATTTTGCAACAGGTGAGAAAATATCACCAAAATCGATGCCCTCAATTTGGGAATAACCTTTCGCTACTAGTCGAGCCTTGTACTTCTCCACTTTACCTGCTGCATTTAACTTCTTCTTGAATACCCATTTGCTTCCAACAGGTTTTCTTCCTTCTAGCAACTCAACAAGATCCCATGCCTCATTTTTGTCCAAGGCATGCATTTCTTCCATCATGGCCTTCTTCCATAGTTTACTATCTTCTGAATCCATTGCCTCTCTAGCAGTTCTAGGATCATCATCAGTAATAGATAACACAAAATTAGAGCGAAAATCAGGTGGACTATACCTTTCAGCTTGCATTCTTACTCGGTCAGATCTCCTCATGACCGGAGTCTGTGGTTCCTCCTCTTCATCTGATTCAGATGAATCTGCCTCTTCATCTGATTCAGCCAAATCTAGTTCCTCAAATGAACCACCTCTTTCATCCTTAATATCAAACTGTAGTTTCTCTGGATCCTTTTCCTTTGGTGCATCTTCAATCCTGGAAGTGTTTTCAACTTCTCTGAAGATCACATCTCGAATGTAAACTACTTGCGTTTTTACTGGGTTCCACAGCTTGTAACCTTTCACTCCATCCTTGTAGCCAATGAAGATACATTTTTCTGCTTTATTATCCAACTTGTTCCTTTTTTCCTTTGGAGCATGCACAAAAGCATCACACCCAAACACTCTGAGATGCAAGAGAGAGGGTTTCTTACCATTCCAATCCTCATGAGGTGTCTTGTCAACCAATGTTGATGTGGGTGTCCTATTTGCCAAGTAACACGCAGTGTCAACAGCTTTTGCCCAGAATTGTTGTGTTAGCCCTGCACCACTGAGCATACTCCTTGCCTCTTCCATCAACGTCATGTTCATCCTTTCTGCAACCCCATTCAGTTGAGGTGTGTATGGAGTAGTATTTTGCCTTGCTATTCCACACGTCTTCCAGAATTCCTCAAATTCATTTCCACAGAATTCTCCACCGTTATCTGTTCTCATCACTTTTATTTTCTTTTCAGTTTGATTCTCTACAAGAGCCTTAAATTCTTTGAATCTATTAAAAACCTCAGATTTCTTACGTAGGAAATAAATCCATGTTTTTCTTGAGAAATCATATATGAATGAAACATAATACAAAGATTTACCTAGTGATGGAATAGGCACAGGTCCAAACACATCACTGTGTATTAACTCTAATATTCCTTTAGCTCTTACACCACATGATGAGAATCTTACCTGATTCTGTTTACCATATAAGAAATGTTCACAGAAATCAAAATCTAGTGTGTAATCAGACATGCCTTCAGCCATACTTTTACCTTGTAATAGTCAAAGATCCTTCTCTCCAATATGTCCCAGCCTTCGATGCCATAGCGTTGTATTCTCACTAGAGACAGTAAGGACTCTATCTCCTTCATTTTTACCCTCAAGAACAATAGTACTGTTACATCCATTATTTAAAGTGCTTCCCAACAACTTGTATAGAGTTCCAATCCGAACTCCCCTCATCAGCACCATTGATCCTCGAACCATCTTGCATGTGTTCTTCTCAAACATGGTTTTCACACCTGCATCATCCATTTTACTTACAGATATGAGGTTTCTATCCAGTTTTGGAATGTGCATAACCCCGGGAAGAGTTCTAACCCTTCCATCTTTGAGCAATAGCTTGATCTTTCCTCGACCTATGATTTTCTCCACCGAGTTGTCTCCCAGGAATACATCACCTCCATCATACTTTTCATATTAAAAAAACCACTCCCTGTGAGGAGTCATATGAAAAGATGCACCTGAGTCAATCAACCACGAATCATGCTCTGCATGTGTACTTGAAGATGCCAAGTACACATCTCCTCCTTCCTCTGTAGATTCTTTCCCATCTGCGGATGGAGCATCATTAGATCCTCTGCTTTTATCAATATTTTTGGATTTATAGTCCTTGTAATTCCCAGCTTTACCGCACTTCCAGCATTTTCGTACAGAAGGTCCTGGAGATTTAGATCTCCCTCTAGATTTAGATATGCCACCTGAAGACTTATTTTTAAATCTGTCTCCAGGGAGACCTCTCACAAACAAGGCATCCTTGGTTGAACTGTCCATGGATTTCTGCCTCATTTCCTCCGATAGCAGGGATGCAACCACATCATCAAATATTAGGTTGGTTGCGTTACTCCAAACAGCTATAACCGGACTATCCCATGAATCTGGTAGAGAGCACAGCAAGCTAATACATTTTTCATCATCAGTAATCGTAATAACAACAAATGTCAACTGACTTACTAGAGTATTGAAGGCATTTAGATGCTCTGACACAGAGTCTCCTTCATTCATTCTTAGAAGGTACAATTTCTTTCGAAGAAATAACTTATTTACTAGGGACTTTGACTGATACAAATTTCCCAGCTTATCCCACAGTTTCTTTGCACTGTCTTCTCCAGATACATTCACCAACACCGAATCTAAGAGGCAAAGTCAAATCGTGCTCCTTGTTTTTCTTTCCAACTTATCCCATTCTTCTTTTTCCATACCAGTGGGCATGGTACCCGGATCTACTGCGATCCATTGTTCTCTATCTACCAGAAGATCTTCCATCTTGAGCTTCCATAGCTCAAAGCTCTGACCGTTAAATTTATCAATCTCGATTCTAGAAGTGCTCACCATTCTTTCAAAAAAAGAATCACGCTGCAAAGCTCCCACTGAAACCAGGTTTATCACAGATCCAAGATCGAGCCAAACCCTTGGAAACAAAGGCGTCCCTCTGAACCCAATAATGCTCTGATACCAAATTGTTGGTAGTACGGTTGCCGTTACACCAAAACCTGCAGGTGATTGGTAAAATCACCACCGTCAGATTTCAAGGATCCACGAGAGGCGATTAGTCCCTTGTCACAATACATCGGGGAGTGCTGACTACTTGCAATTTCGTGCAACACTTCCTAGGTCATGGGATTCCTTCATTCAAGGAATTTGTGCTAGAAAGAAGCTCATCACATTCAGTAGGTTGTGGGAGGAATTCTCAAAGGAAGAAGCTTGAATTGTAGCTCGAGAAGAAAATATGGATAATGAAGACCAGGCTCTCACAGCACACACCAGGAAGAATAACCATAAGAGGTAACATCCTCATCACAAGAAGGGTAAACACCACCACCAGAATCGGAGGCATAACTTTGGAGAATCCATGAGAGATCTTTCTCACATTCGATGTTATACTTGTGATGAGAAGGGACACTATTCCAGAGATTGTCCTAGGAACAAAAGCAGCTCCCACAAGAAGAAGAACAACAAGAGAAGACATCATGCTCACTTTGCAGAGGATGACGAACCTCCAACGAAGAGAACCAGGGAAGACAATGAAGATTCTTCAAGTGATGAAGAATATGTATTGTAATGAAGTTTTACATGAAAGGAGTAGAAGAAGCTACTGCAGAGTTGGACTCCGAAAAACAAATAATCTATGGAATAACCTATCATCCATTTTCAGCATTGGATAAGGTGCACACTATCAGAGACTCCAGTAGCTCCTGCAAGGAAGCAAAGATTGAGAGGGAGTCCACCCAACAACCAAACAAAGATAAGTATTTGAATTGTCATTTATTGTATATATGATTACTTAAATGATGTTGTTCAATCATGTACATACTTATGTTCCTAGATCTAGGATGTATATTATGCATTTTAGAAAAGTTACATTAATGAACAAGATACTACTAATATAGTAATGGGAAAGTGGCCTATGGTACTGTACAACACTCCATTTCTACTTATCTAGATTGAAACCTCTTTTCTAACATGTTGAGAGTAGTGCACACTCTTAACAATGTTCTGGTAGAGATGGAAGGCATCTAGAAAGTTACAGGATATGGATAAATGTTGTATTGAAGCATTGGCTAAGATAATCGCATGACTGTGTGACATATGTCTTTATGGGTAAGAATTTGTTCTGAAAACTATGAGATGTTTCTAATCATGCAATTGAATTTGACTTGTAGGAAAGATCGTGTACAATTACCTACAAAAGAAGGACAACGACATTTGTTCCAGCGACGAAGTTCAAGAAAACTACCTATTGAAGATATTGAAGAATCTGAAGTTCCCAGGATCAGGGATGCAGTAATGGAAGGATGCCATGATCGGAGAATACCGGTCGATCATGAAGAATGATGTATGGGATGTGGTCCCAAGACCATATGGGAAGTCTGTTGTGACTTCCAAGTGGATCTACAAGATCAAGCATGCTGCAGATGGTAGCATAGAGAAATACAAGGTAAGGTTTGTGGCTTGTGGCTTCTCCCAGAAAGAAGGGATAGATTATGAAGAAACTTTTGCACCCTTAGCCAGATACACTTCCATCAAAACAATACTTGCTCTGGCTGCAGTGATGAAGTGGAAGATACACTAGATGGATGTCAAGACAGCCTTATTGAATGGTGTAGTCGAAGAGGAAGTGTATGTGGAGCAACCACTCGGTTTTGAGACACATGACAGGGAGTCACATGTGTGCAAATTGAAGAAAGCCTTGTACGGTTTGAAACAAGCACCCAGGACGTGATATGGTGGGATTGACAACTTCCTAACTAGTTTGGGCTTTACCAAGAGTAAAGCGGATTCCAATATTTACTACAAGGTTGAGGAAGGCAATCCAGTGATACTCCTACTGTATGTGGATGACCTGGTTGTGACAGGTGAGGATGGGTTGATTGTTGATACGAAGAGGAATATTTCTTCCGAGTTCGAGATGGGGGACTTGGGTATGATGCATTACTTTCTAGGTATGGAGGTGTGGCAGAGTGTAGATGGAATCTTCCTTGGACAAGGGAAGTATGCAGTAGAGATCCTGAAGCGGTTCAAGATGATGGACTACAAGGCCATAGCCACACCTATGGCATCTAACCTGAAGCTACTGGGTGATGCTTCATCATAGTTGGTTGATGCGACGATGTATCATCAGATGATTGGGTCCTTGATGTACCTGACGAACATGAGACCATATATTTGCTTTGCTGTGAACACTTTGAGCCAGTTCCTGATGGATCCTATACATGTTCACTTGATTGTTGTAAAGCATATTCTGAGGTACCTGAAGGGTACAGTTGATTATGGGATCAAGTATGATGCGAATCAAAAGTTTAACCTAGAGGGTTATGTTGATTCAGATTGGGAAGGCAGTGCTGCAGATAGGAAGAGCACTTTGGGGTGCTGATTCATTATGGGATCAGGTGTGATCTATTGGTTTAGCAGGAAGCAATCCTGCGTAGCACTGAGTACAACCGAAGCAGAGTATGTCGTAGCTTGTTTGGCTAGTTATGAGGCAGTTTGGATAAGGAAGCTATTGTCTAATTTGTTTGATCTCCAGTTGGATGCTACTTGTATCTTCTGTGACAACCAGAGTTGTGTGAAGTTGTCTGAGAACCCGGTGTTCCGTGACAAGTCAAATCACATCGAGATCAAGTATCACTATATTAGGGATATGGTGTAGAGAGGAGCAATGAAGCTCCTGTATGTTGCGACGAACGAGCAGATAACAGATGTGTTGACCAAGACACTAGCCAGGGTGAAGTTCGAGTACTTCAGAGAGAGGCTTTGTGTTCTTCAGATTGAAGATACTTCCAGGAGGAAGTGATGGGACACAAATGTTGGAGCCATTCCAAGCATGGTGATAGGAGGGTCCTTCCCATGGTTGTGGATGTAAGTGTTGTGTGATGAGCATACATAAGATGCTCCACTATGAACATCCGTATGATGTTCTATATGATGATGATCAGTATGATCATGAAAATCAACATGATGCTCCGTGCGAGGATGATCAGTATGATCATGAGTATCAGGATGATACTCCGAGGCCATGGATATGTTGCAGGTTGTGCAATGGCATGTAATTCAGTCCTGGGAGATCCTATAGGTTGAGCAGGAAGCTCGTAATCAGTCATGGGATGCTCTTTCGAGGTTTTTCCTAATAACATGTAATTTAGTCCTAGGAGATCCTATAGGTTGAGAAGGAAGCTCGTAATTAGTCCTGGGATTCTCTTTCGAGTTTTTGCTTGGTAGCATGTAATTCATTCCTGGGAGATCCTATAGGTTGAGCAGGAAGCTTGAAATCAATCCTGGGATGCTCTTTCGAGGTTTTGCTTGGTAGCATGTAATTAGTCCTAGGAGATCTTATAGGTTGAGCAGCAAGCTCGTAATCAATCCTGAGATGCTCTTTCAAGGTTTTGCAGATGCACATAATCAGTCCTGAGATTCCACCAGATAGGTTGATCACAGAGATGATGAAGACCTACATGGAGGCTAGGCCTACATCCAGCATGAAAAAGGGCTGGCTCTGTAGAACTTCCTATGACGAGAATAATTGAGAGATAGCACCAGTGATCGAGATGACGAGTACAACAACAGTGACAATGATGCTCCAGTGATCAAGTGTTGATGATCCATCTCCAGTATTGAATACTTTTGCCTAAATGTATTGATGCCTATGTCAAGAGAATACCTTCCTAGTTAAGAGGGAGTGTTGATGTATTTGTAACTTCGGAATGTATCCACTTGTATATTTTATATTGTATTTGTATTTTATTTTTGTACCTCCGACGTAGATGTTTATTCCTTCGGTTGGAGAAGTCATTATTGTACTTGGGTCATGTAAAGTCATTGAGGTCCATCCTCCCATGTATGATGGGGCATTAGACCCCGGAGTTGTGTCTTTCATGGGTTATTAGACTCCCCTAGTCGGGTCAGCCCAGTGTCAAGTGGTAATGGGTTATTAGACTCTCCTAAGGGAGTTCGGCCCAGTTAGGGTAAAAGGCAAGTAAAGGTAAAGCATAAATAGAGAGAAACACCTCTCGATTTATCCATTCACTCACTCATCCAACTCGCATAGTTGAGAGAGAGGAGTGCGCACAAGTGGAGGAGGAGTAGCTGCTGAAGACATCTATCTTTTGGGGATTCATCTTGGTGATCTTTGTATTGGTGCTTATTCTATCTCTAAGGAAGTTGTGGGGTTTTTCACCTTCTTGGTTTTCCCCAGTGAAATGCTTTGTGTCTCTTGTATCTTATGTTTATGTTGTACATGTTTTTCTCTCAGTTAAGATCCTAGATCATATTGAATTAAATGATGAAAAACTAATAGATATTGTGTTCTGAAATTTTTTATAAACATGCAAAAGGGAAAAAAAGGGGTGCCACGTGGCTTGTACGAAGAGGGTCGTATGCCAATGTGGCAGCACCCTGAGGTGCCAGATGGTATGTGAGTTGGCTTTGCAGGTTGACATGGACTTGTCATGGATTGACATGTGGAAGGTACACTATAAAAGTGGAAACCTGAGTGGACCAATCGAAAGCTGCCATGTGGCAGTATGATTGGCCACTATATAGTATTGTGTACCAAAATTTATGGCAGGTATGGAGAATCAAACCCTTGAACTCTCGCCTAGTATCCCAATGCCTCACTAATGGGATGCATGTGTTCCTTATTGTATATGGTATGGATCTTTTATTTAAAGTTGATCGATTTTGAAAGTTGGAAAAAGGGTGGATCGAGGACTTAGCTCTCGGCCCTATCGTGTATGTGTTCAACCCAACGTAACCGACAATGGGATATAAACCAAATTCCACAACCATATATTACATATCTGGTATGTAATATTGTTAACATATATTGTTTCCACAAAAACAGAGCTCGTGGGGTTTGACTCCCGGACCTATGGTCTAGCATTACAATGTGTTACTGTTGGGCTAGCGCCCAAGCTTTGGAAGGAGATCCGCATATTATATTTTTAAGTTTAAAAAAAAAATTTAACCCCAAAAAGGGCGCGCTCCACGGGCGCCAAAAACAACTTGTTTTACATTATTTAAACCACGGAGTTGACCTCGACTGGTATAGTTTTCGATGTGTTAGGGGCACAAATTATGATGCAGGCACATATCCCAGGGTGGGATTTTGTACTAGTCCATACAGTGTAGGAGGCAGAGGTTCTCGATTTGAGTGCCAGGGGAGATCTCTGGAAAAGTATAAGGTGTTTATACTCAAGAAAAGGAATTTATACTCAAATTTATCAATTTTTCAAGACGAACGCATTGGTGCAATATTTTTTTGTACCTAACATACATAACTCAGAAGTGTTCCAAAAATTGATGTATTTGCACCATTTGAAGAATTAATAAAATCAGTCTCACTGGAGGTGGACCTGGAGTCGTAGTCCTTTATGGTTGATCTCCGTTAAAAACCATTGTCTTCAGAAGGTATCATTAGGAGATGATTATCAATATCCTATCAAGGGAATAGGAGAAGCTACCTACAAGCTTGATTCAGGAACCCCGATGAAGATGAATGGTGTACTATATGTACCAGTCCTAAAGAAGAATATACTTTCTATCTCAGCTTTGTATCAGAAAGGGTATAGGGTTGCCTTTATAGATGGAGAAGTTATCATGTGGCCCAAAGGAAAATCTATAGAAGATGCAGTTGTTATTGGGATAGAATAAGAAGGTCTATATAAACTGAAAGGACATTCATAAGCATCTTTGATTCATGATATTACAAGTCCATGCGAACTATGGCATAGAAGTATTGCTCACATTAGCTACAAAGCACTACCACATGTAAGCAAGGTAGTAACAGGATTACCCGATCTAAAAATTGATCATGAAGGAATATGCAAAAGATGTGCAAAGTGAAAGAACATAAAGAATCCATTTCCGAAGAGCAACACCAAGATGAAAGGAATATTGGAACTCATTCACTCATATGTATGTGGTCCAATGCCTTCAACATCATTAAGTGGGTATGAATAATATGTTACTTTCATTGATGATTATTCTAGAAAGACTGGGGTTTACTTTTTGAAGACAAAAGGTAAAGTATTTGAAAAGTTCAATGAATTCAAAGCCTTGATAGACAATATTTCAAAAAGAAAGATCAAGACTCTCAGGTCAGATAATGGAGGAGAATATAATTCAAAATATTTTGAATCCTTTTGCAAGGATGCTGGGATTAAGAGGGAACTTACCACTCCCTATAATCCTGAACAAAATGGTGTTGCTGAAAGAAAGAATCGATCTATTGTGGAAGCAATGAAGACCATGATCCATGATCAAGATCTTTCTATACATCTATGGGTTGAAGCAGCAAGGACAACAATATATGTCCAAAATAGAATATCGCATAGTGCACTTGGGTTCAAAACCCCTAAAGACATGTTCACAGGAAAGAAACCAGAGGTAAGTCATCTCAAGATATTTGGTTGTCCAGTTTTTGTTCATGTTCCAAAAGAGAAAAGGACCAAGTTAGATCCTTCCAGAAAGAAAGGGATCTTTGTTGGATACTGTGAGGTCTCCAAGGCCTTTAGGATCTATATACCAGGCTATCATCACATGGATATTAGTAGATATGTAAAATTTGATGAAGATGCGGCTCTCAAGAAATCCAGAAAGTGTCGGCATGAAGAAGTATACGAAGAAGATGTACCTCCTAGAGTTGCATAGGTTGCACCCTCTCCCGATGATGAGACTCTGGAAGATCATGATATGTTGGAGCCCCAAGAACCTCCATCCATGACCATCTATCGCAAGAGAAAACCATATTGGGATCATGAAATTATTCAAGATGCTGAGAAGTATGGAGCTCCAGAAGGATCCACAAGAGAAGGCAAGAGGCCAAAGCCATTTTCCAATTATGTGTATTTGATGTGTGATCTTGTAGACAAAGAACCTACTTGTTTTGAAGAATCCATTCAAAAGAAAGAATGGGTAGAAGCTATAATAGAAGAATACCAATCTATAATGAAGAATGACATGTGGGACATAGTTCCCAAACCATAAGGTAAAAGTGTGGTATCTTCCAAATGGATATACAAGATAAAACATGCAGCGGATGGAAGTATTGAAAAATACAAAGCTAGATTTGTGGCTCGTGGATTCTCTCAAAAGGAAGGAATCTATTATGAAGAAACATTTGCTCCTGTAGCAAGGTACACTTCAATTAAAACCATCATGGCACTTGCAGCCATGATGAAGTGGAAGTTACACTAGATGGATGTGAAAACAACTTTCCTGAATGGTGTTATTGAAGAAGAAGTGTACATAGAACAACCACAAGGATTTGAGGTGGAAAATAAAGAGACACATGTATGCAAACTCAAGAAGGATCTGTATGGGTTGAAGCAAGCTCCAAGAGATTGGTATGGAAGAATTGATAGTTTTTTGACAAGCTTGGGCTTTACCAAGAGTAAAGTTGATCCTAACCTTTACTTCAAGGTTATGGATGATGAACCTGTCATATTATTGCTATATGTGGATGACTTATTCCTGACAGGTAATGAGAATCAAATCTCAGAGTGCAAGAAGAAGCTTGATGTAGAATTCGAGATGAAAGACCTTGGATTAATGCATTATTTTCTAGGTCTTGAAGCATGGTAGAGCCCAGAGGGAATCTTCCTTAACCAAAGGAAGTATGCAGTATAAATATTGAAAATATTTGACATGCTGGAGTGTAAAGCCACGGCCACACCCATGGATACAAAATTGAAGTTACTATCTGATACGTCGTCAGAATTAGTGGATGCGACTCTATACATGAAGATTATTGGGTCATTGATGTATCTTCCGAATACCAGGCTAGATATATGCTTTGTTGTGAACACCTTGAGTCAGTATCTGATTGAGCCTAGACGTGTTCACCTTGTAGCTACAAACCATGTGATGAGGTACCTAAAAGGTACAATAGACTTTGGTCTCCATTATACTAGAGATCATGACTTCAGACTGTTTGGTTATACAGATTCATATTGGGCAGGAAGTGTCTCAGACAGGAAGAGCACTTCAAGAGGTTGTTACACTATGGGGTTAGCCATGATCTCATGGCTAAGCAGGAAGACGTCCAGTGTTTCTCTCAGCATCGCAGAAGCATAATATATTGCAGCTTGTTCTTCCAATTGTGAAGATATATGGCTTCGTAAATTATTATCAGGTATGTTTGATCTAGAGTTGGATACCAAAGTGATTTTATGTGATAACCAAAGTTGTATAAAGATGACAGAGAACCCTGTGTTCCATGATAATTCAAAACACAGAGAAATACGGTATTTCTACATCCGTGATATGGTGCAGAAGGGAGCTATAAAGCTCCAATATGTGATCACTAATGAGCAGGTTGCAGATGTGTTGACTAAGCCTCTCTCTCGACTGAAGTTTGAGCACTTCCGTGACAAGCTTGGTGTAGGCCATAAGGACTTCCCTCGAAAGGAGGAGTAGTATTGTTGATGCTATTGTGGTGTAGTGGGATTCATAATCCCTATATTGTGATCCCGTAATTCCGAAAGGAAGGATAGTCTTAAATGTTGATCCTTAGACTGAATCCCTAGTTCCGAAAGGAAGAATTGTCTAAGATGTGAGTGTTGGACTGAATCCCAAGTTATGAAAGGAAGGATCGTCCATGATCCCTAGTTCCGAAAGGAAGGATCATTATTGTTGTTGGATTGAATCCTTGGTTCCGAAAGGAAGGATTTTCCATGATCCCTAGTTCTGAAAGGAAGGATCACCAGTGTTGTTGGAATGAATCCCGACTTCCAAAAGGAAGGATTGCCCATGATCACTAGTTCCGAAAGGAAGGATCACCAGAGTTGTTGGAATGAATCCTGAGTTATGAAAGGAAGGATTATCCATGATCCCTAGTTCTAAAAGGAAGCATCACCAGTGTTGTTGGACTGAATCCCGAGTTCCGAATGGAAGGAATGTCCATGATCCCTAGTTCCTAAAGGAAGGATCACTAGAGTTGTTGCACTGAATCCCAAGTTTCGAAAGGAAGGATTTCCCATGATCCCTAGTTCCGAAAGGAAGGATCACCAGAGCTATTGGACTGAATCTTGAATTTTGAAATGAAGGATTTTCCACAATCCCTAGTTCCGAAAGGAAGGATCATGTGTGTTGCAGGTGATGATGCTCCTGATGATGTTCCAGTACTGTAGATGCGGATGCTCCAGTACTACAGATGATGAGGATGATCCAGTTCTGCAGATGATGATGTTCCAGTACCGTAGATGAGGATGCTCCAGTACTGCAGATGATGAGGATGCTCCAGTGCTGCAGATGATTATGTTCCAGTACTGTAGATGAGGATGCTCCAGTGCTGCAAATGATGATACTCCAGCCTCGTGGTGATGATGATGATACTTTAGCTCTATACTAAAGAAGATGATGATACTTCAACTCTGTACTGAAGATGATGATGATGTTCCAGCTCCGTGTTACATATGTTGATGATGTTACAGCAGCTGTTCCAGTTGCTCCTGTTGATGTTGAAGAACTTCCAATGATTTATAGATGTACCAAATGATGTTGTTGATGATTCCCCTCCTCTCTATGATGATGTTGTGTAGAGTTACACATGCATATGTTGTTGTCAGTAGAATACCCTTCTTGTTAAGGGGGAGTGTTAAATTAATGTAACTTCAAAGAATATTCTACTTGTACTTTATTATTGTAACTCCATTAGGGATGTTTTACCTCCATTTGGGGATGTCATTATTACATTTGGTCATGTAAAGATCATGAGGTTAAACCTCCATTGTAAGTCAGGTTGTTAGCACCCAAAAGAATATAATATAATGTTATATTGAGTCTTCCTAGAGAAGTCATCCCAGTTAGGGATAAAGGCCAGTGAAAAGTAAAGTATAAATAGAGGGAGTGTTTCCCTCATTTATTCATTCACTCACTTGTGCAATTCGCATTAGAGGAGAGAGAGAGATATCTGCGAAGGAGAAGGAGGAGTGGCTTGGATCTAGAGTTTGGTCTTTTTGTCTCTCTTATTTGTGAGACATATTTTTGGGGATTGACAGGGGTTCCCATCACTGTCAACACCAACCCATCACGATCTCCCTGAGCACCGGCCCAGACGGGTTTTACCCCATCCAACAACACCTGCGGAGCAGATGAGGTCTCACCCCAGATGTTCAAGGGAGAGTTGACAGAACCATGTTTCCCCCCAATGAAGGAGGATATTGCAGCTTGATCACTTAACTTATTGCATCATTTCAGGAACAAATCTATGCATTTAACTTAGACATCATTTGTATTCATAGCATCATTCAATAGAATCATTCATCATCGCAGTAATTATAACAGTAAAGCATTAAGTGCAATAAGGAAACATAGCATTACTCATAGATTCATATCGCAACATGCATTACCACAATTGAACAGAAGAAACAGAGGGATTATGCAAAACAACTCTATCACATCATATTAATTCCGTAAAAACCCAGATACAAAATGTTCTGTCCTCCTCCCATACTCCGCAAAATACCAATCTCGCAGATATCTCCATATCTCAGATACACAACCAAAATTAGATGATCCAAGATGATTCGATACTTACAACTCTATGACTATTTATAGGCTTTCACCTTTACATTGCTTGTCCACTTACTAATGACTTCCTAACCGACACTTTTAAACAAATGACCCAAAAACCCGCATACTGCGGTACAATTAACCAAAAATTACATAAAATATTATCATATGCGCTCCACTTTCCACTTTCCTCGGTATCGTAGCCCTCGCGGTGCTGCAATAATGACCATCCTAACCACCTGCCAACAGGCCCCCAACACAATCTTGTGGCTCGCCCTTGAGCCATGTCAGCAAGATAGGGTTTACTCGGTTGTTTTGACTTTGAAGTCATCGTACTGTTGGCCGATTTCCATGACCTGCTCCTTCACTTCCATAGCCACCGTCTGGCGGTCGATCACATCCTAGGAAGATGGATGCTCACTCTGCTTCGCCGCAACTTGTTGGCGACCTTCCTGTACAACTTGGAGTGCCTCACGATCTTTAATCATAAACAGACCGTCAATCTCTTAGAACTCCTCCAACTGCGCGGTGCACTTCTTCTGACGCTCGTCAGCCTTGGTGATGCATTGTTGCAATGCTTTTAAGTCCATGGACTTGGAAACTTGCTCCATTGGCGGCATCGCACGCATTGCTATTTTTAGTGTCACCAACTGCCCTTCTGCCTCCTTCCTAAGCTTGGTCAATTGTTCGACTTGCTTGTCCTGAATGATGCGTCCCCAAAACTGTACAGTTTCGGTTGTGAGTTTTGTCGCTATTATTTCCAGATCCCCCATTTGTGTTGCTACCTCCTCAATGGAACGTTTGCGGTCGTCCACCTACACTTGGGGTGTGCCAAGGTCCACCAGGGCAGTTAACTCCTAATTGTCGTGCCGTAGCTGGGCAATGACAGCCCCAAGTCGTTGCACGCGTTGAATCACATCCAACTCCGCGGTAGGCTCCGACACCTGGTGACAAGACTCAGCAATGGTCGTCTCTACCTGCACACTTTGGTCCCACAAGGCGGCCTTCTCCACAATGAGGCGATCCTGCTCTTGCTTCAATTCTTCGATCACGCGAGCCTTCTCAGCTCGTTCGTTATTGATGTCCTCTTCCAACTCATCCACAACCTATCGCGTTGTAGCAACCCTCTCTCTTAACTCTGTGACTGCTTCCTTCGCAGTTGCCTCTCTCTCCTGCAAGTGCAAATATTTACCACTGATCTCATGCATCCTGTCCGCCATCTCCCGGCTGGAAACCGCTTGCATAGTTGTCAACGCCTTCGCTGGCATTGCATTGACATTGATGGTCACTTTCTCTAACGGCTGCAACAAGGCTTTCAAAGCCTCATTATTAGTCATAATCACAGTCGGGGGAATATCAACATTCCTGACCCGCGGCTCAGTGTTGATTACCTGCGTCGGTTCTCCCTCTGGTGCCTTATTCAACAACATGTCGCATAATGAAATCAAACGGGTAGTAACCGCATGAAAACCTCCGTCCTCCTTTTTCGTCATGACCCGAGCTGCCACATTGGTTGCATTATTTATCGACACCAATAGTCAGCCAAGCTGTGCTTCTAACGACAGGGGGATCCCACTGATTATCCAATGGTATTGGTGTCCTTTCATTCTTCCTTCTTTAACCTGACGCTCATCATCTATAAGGGTCTGGGATGATTCCTCATCCGATATATGATGCATTTCGTCCATGACTGGCATGTCAGATGGTATTCCTGTAGACTCCTCTACCTGAATCATTGGTTCGCGCCATTTGATTGACCAGTCGTCGATGATCGGATCCAAGTCTTCATTTGTTAACTTATAAGGGGTCTGCAACCACTACCTATCCGGATCGTAGCACGCTTGTACGTAGATACTGTGTGGTCCAATCATGAACCAATCAATCCCCTTATACTTATCAACTGTGTCCTGAGTCAATCACGGAACTCGCTCAGCAGCCGCTTGCAGCGCTTCCCAATACAGCCAGAACTGCGTGGCACATTCCCTGAGGCACTCCGGTTCCTGCACCCACCACAGGTTCTGGTAGCGTGCTCCCTTGTGTTCTTGCACTGCATCGACCTCCATTCCTTGATAGTCGTTAGGTTCCATGCAGGCAACCAAGGTGACTAGTATCAACAGCCAGCTATAGGTGAATGACCATTGTCCCGCTTGAGCTGCTAGCACGTCCTCCGTCAATTGATTAAGTAGAAAAAAGGACCAGTTTATCTGCATGCCTGCCGCAAATAGCTCCGCGCAGGCGACAACCCCTGAGTTTCCTAGATTGGGTCGTGTGTTTCGCAGGATTTTGGTAGCCAAGATTCGCACCCCAATCTTGACTGCGGGCTCGTTGATAGTATCCAAGCGATAATCCCATCCGTCATTCTCCATTTTGTACTGCTTCCTTAACTAGGCCACAAGTTGTTTGTCATTGTGCTTTCCCTAAAAGTACTGCGACTGGTCAACCCTGTCCTTTGGTAAACCGGTGATTTAAAAAATCAAGTCCACCGTCACGATGACCTGCCTGTCCAACCATAACACCCCACCATGAAAACAAGCCAGCAACTGTTTGACATAGGCATTGGCTTCCGTTAATCGCCCAAAATGTGGCATGTTGATTAGTCCCAACAGCCCAGCCTTCGCTAAACCATGCACCCAATCACGTGGAATGCGTGGCGCTGGACCAGTCTCCCCTGGCTCTCGCGATAAAAAGGGCTCCGTCATAATGTCTTCCAGTGCCAACAAGTCGTGATCATCATACCGTAGCTGCATCAACGCCAGTATTGTACAACTCATACCAGGCGAGATTGTCGACATCCATATCTGATACCACTGGTTCTTTGTGACCTTCCTCGGCGGTACCCCAGCGCGACATGGAGGTCAATAGCCTAGGATAGCCGAGGCAGAAACACCTGCACAAACTGTGGATTCCACGACTCCCGAGCTCGATGGGATCTCCGTAGGGATGCCTTATGGCACTTGGGCAAAGGAATGGGTGTGCCTCTTTTCGGGCCGCTCGTAGCTAAGCTGCGTCCCCCCACTCTTCTGACGCATCACGAAGGATGATCCCACCAGCATGTTAGCAACTTTGTCCACAAGATTGACCTCTTCCTTAATAACAGTAGCAAGGATGAGGGGTGACATGGCTTTACTTGAAATATCCACTGTATTCGGCTCACCCAGCATGCCACGCTCAATTCCCGCAATGCCAACGAATGGCTCAACTTTCCTCAACCCAGAAACATGCTCGATACTCTGTAGTTGCACTCTGCAACACAACCCAACTATGCACAATTCAACAATTGGCAACTGAACTCACTCTTTACGAATAGGTGTGTTCTGACCATCCTTGGCCCGTTTTTATAGCACTCAACCGAATCCCTCATAATCATGACTATATATGGCATTAAATCGGACCAAATCCTGTCTTAATGACCCAAATCCGTCGTCGATCCTATCATCTGATTGGTTGGATCGGCCATTAATGCTTCATCATTCAACCCAGCGTCGTTAATTAACTGTCTTAACTTTTGGCATTTATTGTTGATTTGACCCAGTCGCGGTCCAACCACTATCGCGAACCACTCCTATCTTGCGGTACAAGCCTCCCGGCCTGTGCGATCTATCCCTATCGGTGCACCACCCTGCCATCGAACATCCTGCATTTTTTTTTTACCGATGCGACTCAGGCATCACGCTGCTCCAAGCCCAACCTGTAGGGATTCAACCTGCTACCATTGATCAACTTGGGGAGCATCGCTCCATCTAGCTGTTGCAACTGGACCACTCCTCCTAACGTGATGCTACTGATGCGGTATGGACCAAGCCAGTGCATCCGCAACTTTCCTGGATGTTTCATAAACTTACTGTCATACAATAGTACCAAATCACCCTGCTTAAACCATTTGTGTTTAATATGGCGATCATGCCAAGCCTTCTTGTGATCCTTCTCCACACTTTGGTGGAATCCTGCAATAAAATGATCTTCCTCCAATTGTACTAACTGTGCTAGACGTTCTTCTAATGCCGCTGCATCATCCATACCAGTCGCTGCCGCTATGCGCAGACTCGGAACGATGTATTCCATAGGTATAATCGCTTCCTGTCCATACACCAACTTGAATGGTGTCTGTCCTGTCAACCTTTTACACATGGTGCAATACGCCCACAAGGTTGCTGGGATTTTGAGATCCCATCCAGTCATCGCGATTCACGTTGTACACCTTTGTCAGCACATGTTCCAATATCTTGTTGAAGGCTTCCACCGTATCATTCTCCTGCGGATGATATGGTGTACTCTTCTTGTGTTGTATCTGCAGTTCCTTCGTTAATGCATTGATGGTGCGATTGAGAAAATGACTGCCCTGATCACTCAACAATATCTTGGGATAGCCAAATCGAGTGACAATGTTGTCGAACAAAAACCGTGCGGCTATTGCCGCGAAACATGTTGATGTATATGTAACTTCAGAATGTATTTCATATATGTATGTTGTATGTACTCCTATAGAGATGGTATTATTCCTCTATACAGAAGTGTCGTCATTTATATTGTAAATGTCGTAACTTATACTTGATGGGTTATTAGAACACCTTGTTGGGGTCGGCCCTGTATAAGTCATGTGGTTCAAAGGGTTATTAGACCACCCTATTGGGGGTCGACCCATTCAGCATTATGTTATGTGGTTAAGTTCGATCCTACATGATTTATGTAAAAGGCAAGTCAAATCAAGTATAAATAGAGTGCGGGAGGCACTCTATTTGATCACTCAGTTCTCACTCATGCACTCAAGGAGGAGTGGCGCACTTATGGAGGAGGAGGATCTGCTGCTAGGACATGTCTATCTCTTATGGTTGGGCTGTATCATTGCTCTATCTATCTCTGAGGAATTTATTGAGGTTTTTTAACTTTATGGTTTTCCCCAAGTAAATCTTTGTGTCTCTTGTGTACTTGCATTATTGTCTCCATGATTGATATGCTGTACATGTTCTCTCAGTTAATATCCTAGATCAGATTGAAGTAAATTCTGAAAATTTAACATGGTATCAGAGCTAGCCTGAAAGAAGGCATGATATGGCATGTATGACACTTGTTGCAATTACGATGCTAGGGCTTGATATAGCAAAACCCAGTCATCGTAGAACTTTCGCTATAAATCTGTTTTGGCGAAGTGTTCGGATCTGAAATATTTACAAGTCGAAGATTAAATCCCCATGTACCTTGTGTCCAAAGGACAACCTCTAATTCGTTGTACTTTGAAATTTATGATCTGTACAATATAGGGTTTCTGCCTCTTCCAGATCTGAGTCAAAATTAGGTGACCTTGGGAAAAAGGTCATAACTTGGGATAGGAAGCTCCAAATGAAATTTTGTAAAAAGTGACAGGTAGTACACAGACTGTACTATCTCAAGAAAAAATTTCAGAGGCCGAAGTTGAACTAGTGACACGTGGCACACCGAACAAGGTCGCTCTCCTGTATTATCCCATAAACAGGTCACGTTGTGACACTTTCTCTTAGAGAGTCCAATTGAGGTCAGACCTGTCAGGATGGGAAGATAACAGGGTGAGCTATCTCAATAAAAAATTTCAGAGGCTGAAGTTGAAACAGTGACACGTGACACGTCGTACAAGTTTGCTCTCCTGTATTATCCCATAAACAGGTCACGTTGCGACACTTGGCATAACTCTCTCTCAGAGAATCCAATTGAGGTCAGACCTGTCACGATGGAAATATAACAGGTCGGGCTATCACAGGAAACTTTTTCAGACCCTGTGGATCAAAAAGTTTGGAGGTACACCAGAAACAATCAGGTACATATTTCTGTCAAAACAGAATTATTTTTTAGTACTTTCATTCATGGCTTCCGGAATTTAGGGCTTCGGAGAAAGTTGGAATTTTTGTAATCGGAGACCACGGCTGAATGCTACTCATCAAAATAAAAATTTAGATACCAAGATCAGAATTTTTGGTTCGGCAGAAGGCCGGGCTTGATCAGACCCTAGTTCGGGACTTTGATCAGAAAAGTGGAAAATTAGGGCTTCTGTAAAAATGGGAATTTTTGAAATCTGTGACCACGACTGGAAGCTCCTCATAAAAATAGAATCTTAGAGCTTTGGATCAAACCTTTTGATTGGGCAGAAGAGTGGGCTTCATCAAACCCCAGTTCAGGGTCATGTCTAGTGAATCTGGAAGTTTCAAAGGCAAAATTGAGGAGTGAAACTTTGCAGTTTTCAAATTCTGAATATACCAGCTTGATCAGCTCATCAAGGCGCATATTTCTATCCTTTCGGAAGTTTAAAATTCAAATTTTGAATTTTTGGGGTTTCTCTGACAAACCCATATCCAGCTCCAGGTCCAGTTCTTGCAAATCAAGTGGATTGGGTTAATCCTAGAAGAAGATGGATTGGTCACCTACATAAGTAAAGAAGTTCATGTTTCAAAGGGAGATGAGGCTAAGGCCTTACATAAGAATATTACAAGCGATCTCGACAGGTATGACTCATCGAGGTATGTTTCGATATTTGTTCATGATTAAGTTTATGGTATGTTTGTCTTCATGTTATTATGGTTAGTACAATCTTGATTTTAAGATTTGTCATATCACCTTAACAAATTTATGAATGCAAGATAGAAGATATTCATTGATTAGGGTGTTGACACTTATGATTGTACTAATGCATTATGGTGTTGTATGAGGTTTATGGTGTCTACTAACATGAAAGGTACACCAAGAAAGACAAATCATGTTCTGGTTCAAGAACATATGATCATGATGACATGAGGACAAAGATTCTTCCATTGTCATGGATCTCATAGAAGATCCATTTACGAGGTATGTATAACTTGGTTTTATAATGGTTAACCTATGAGATATACAGGTTACTAGCACAAGTCATTGAAGAAGAACAAGAAGACATCATGTGAGTATGTTAGACATAACCAGCTAGCATGCTAATCCAGGTATGTTTTTCCTATATCAAGATAGAATCCTACCTTGGGTTAGGATCTTATACTGTTGTGTTGTTGATAATGATTATTCATGAAGTCATAAGTTTGAATAATCATGGGTATATGCATATTATGTGTCTTACCTTAATTAATGATATGACTAACCCGAAGAGTCATAGGTTTGAGTAATTATAGGCTTAGACATGTTATGTTTCTTATGATTTGACTAACCATAAGAATCCTACATAAACCTTGAATGCTAATGCTTATTATTTCTGTTTGAAACGATCATGACTATACATGCTTGAGATTATTGTGTTTTAATAGTATACTAATGAATGTATGATTTTATATGAGATCACAAGGATAACACAATCATGATACTAATAAGAATGTATAGGGACCAAGGATGAATATGAGTTCAAGAACAGGTAATCCAGGAAGCAAAGATCAAGAGGGAGCACACTCCAGTTGTTCCTGCAAGAAAGCAAAGGAACACACTTCAGTAGTTTCTGCAAGGATGCAGATATTCAGAGGGAGTTGACCATCTCTCTACATTCCACAACAAAAAGGTGTAGAAGAAGCTACTTCAGATTAGGACTCCAGTAGCTCCTGCAAGGAAGCAAAGACTCAGAGGGAGTCCACCCAACAAACAAACAAAGATAAGTATTTGAATTGTCATTTCTTAAATAATACTGTTCAATAATGTATATACTGATGTTCCTAGAATTAGGTTGTGTATTATGCATATTAGAATAATTGCATTGATGAACAATATACTACTAATATGCATGGGTAAGTATCCTATGGCACTATACAACATTCCATTGCTACTTATCTAGAATGAAACCTCTTTGCTGACATGTTGGGAGTTGTGCACACTCTTAACAATGTTCTGGAAGAGATTGCAAGGCATCTAGAAAGTTACTGGATATGGATAAATGTTGTATTGAAGCATTGGCTAATACAATTGCATGACTGTATGACATATTTCTTTATGTGTAAGAATTTGTTCTGAAAACTATGAGATGTTTTCTAATCATGCAATTTAACTTGTTGTGTAGGAAAGATCGTATGCCATCACCTACAAAAGAAGAACTACAACATTTGTTCAGCAACAAAATTATCTATTGAAGATATTGAAGTTCCCAGGATATGGGAAGAATGCCATGATCCATCGATCATGAAGAACGATGTTTCGGATGCAGTCCCAAGAGCTGAAGGGAAGTTTGTTGTGACTTCCATATGGATCTATCAAGATCAAGCATGCTGCAGATGGTAGCATAGAGAAATATAAAAGTGATGAAATAGAAGATACACCAGATGGATTTCAAGACAGCTTTCTTGAATGGTGTAGTTGAAGAAGAAGTGTATGTGGAGCAACCACTTGGTTCTGAGACACACGACAGGAAATCATATATGTGCAGAACTTGGTATGGTAGGATAGGCAGCTTTCTATCCAGTTTGGTCTTTACCAAGAGTAAAGCGGGTTCCAACCTTTTCTACAAGGTTGAGGAAGGAAATCCAGTGATACTAATTTTGTATGCGGATAACCTGTTTGTTACAGGTGAAGATAGATTGATTGCCGACATGCAGCGGAAGCTTGCTGCCAAGTTCGAGATGAAAGATTTGGGAATGATGCATCATTTCCTAGGTATGGAGGTGTGGCAGAATGCAGGTGGGATCTTCCTTGGTCAAGGGAAGTACACAGTAGATATCCTGAAGATATTCGGGATGATGGATTGCAAGGCCATGGCCACACCTATGGCATCGAATCTGAAGCTTCTATGCGATGCTTCATCTGATCCAGTTGGTGTCTCTATGTATCGTCAGATGATTGGGTCCTTGATGTACCTGACGAACACGAGACCAGACATTTGCTTTGCTATGAACACATTGAGTCAGTTCCTAACAGATCCGATGAGTGTTCACCTGGTTGTTGTAAAGCATGTTCTGAGGTACCTGAAGGGTACAGTGGAATATGGGCTCAAGTATGAAGCGAATCAAAAGTTTAACCTGCAGGGTTATGTTGATTCAGATTGGGCTGGCAGTGCTGCAGATAGGAAGAGCACATCTGGGTGCTGCTTCAGTATGGGATCAAGTGTGATCTCATGGTTTAGCAGGAAGCAGTCATGCGTGGCATTGAGTACAGCTGAGGCAGAGTATGTTGCAGCCTGTTCAGCTAGTTGTGAGGTAGTATGGCTACGGAAGCTACTGTCTGAGTTATTTGATCTCCCGTTGGATGCTACTGGTATCTTCTGTGATAACCAGAGTTGTGTGAAGCTGTTTGAGAACCCAGTGCTTCATGACAGGTCGAAACACATAGAGATCAAATATCACTATATCAGGGATATGGTGTAGAGAGGAGCTGTGAAGCTCCTGTATGTTGCGACGGACGAGCAGATTGCAGATGTGCTGACGAAGCCACTAGCCAGGGTGAAGTTCGAGTACTTCAGAGAGAGGCTTGGCGTTCTTCAGATCGAGGAAACTTCGAGGAAGAAGTGATGGACACATTTCCTGAAGCCATTACAAGCATGTTGGAAGGAGGATCCTTCACATGGCTGTGGATGTAAGCGCTAGATGACGAGCATCAGGATGATGTTCTGGTTTCTGCTTGGATATGATCAGTTGGATCATTTTTATATGTATGTATGCATCATGTTGGATGCTGGATATGATCAGTTGGATTATTTTTATGTATGCATCATGTTGGATGCTAGATATGATCGGTTGGATCATGTGTATGTATTTTGTATAAGCATCATGTTGGATGCTTGGACCATGTATATGTATATGTATCAGGTGGATACATTGTATGATCAAGTAGATCATGTATATTGATATGTATCAGGTATGATCAGGTAGATCATGTATGTTGATGGATACATTGTGTGGATCATGTATCTATGTATTAGGTGGATACACTATGTATGATGATATGTATCAGGTAGATACTTGGTGTACATCAGATGGATGCATTGTATGATCAGGGTGATCGTGGATGACGAGCTTCTCCAGATGACATGCAGCAGGATGTTGCAGTGATGATGATCAGGATGATCATGTGTACATCAGGATGATGTATGGTGAGTATCAGATGATACTTTGTGGCCGTGGATTAGGTTGTGCAGATAAGCATGTAATTTGTGCCCTGGGAGATTTGCAGATGGTATTTCGAGGTTTTGCCTATGGAATGTAATTCATACCCTGGGACATCTGGAAAATGCTCTTTCGAGGTTTTGCTTGGGAGGACATATAATTTGTGCCCTGGGAGATCTGCAGATAGTCTTTCGAGGTTTTTCCTATGGCATGTAATTCGTGCCCTGGGATATCTGGCAGATGCTCTTTCGAGGTTTTGTCCTATGGCATGTAATTTGCTCCTGGGAGATCTGGACAGGATGAAAAAGGCCTCAGATGCTTCAGCCAAGTTTTGCCATGACCACATGTAATTTGCTCCTGGGAGATCTGGACAGGATGAAAAAGGCCTCAGATGCTTCAGCCAGGTTTTGTGGTGGACCACATGTAATGTGCTCCTGGGAGATCCGACAGATAGAGCTGTGTGCTCGTAACAGCCTGGGATGCTTCAGCCAGGTTTTGTGGTGAGATCACATGTAATGTGCTCCTGGGAGATCCGACAGGTAGAGTTGTGTGCTCGTAACAGCCTGGGATGCTTCAGCCAGGTTTTGTGATGGGTCACATGTAATGTGCTCCTGGGTGATCCTACAGGTAGAGCTGTGTGCTCGTAATAGCCTGGGATGCTGCAGCCAGGTTTTGTGACTCACGTAATACGTCCTGAGAATTCCACAGTATGGCTAGTGATGACGAAGACTTGCAGGTGGTGGGCCTACATCCAGTATGAAAAAGGACTGCCTCTATAGAACTTCCTATGACGAGTAGATTCAGAGATTGATTGAGATAGCAGCAGAAGTGACGATGATGATTATCTAGTGACGATGATCCAGAGAAGATGACTTGTGCTAGAAGACCTGTGCTGAGAAATACCTTCCTAGTTAAGAGGGAGTGTTGATGTATATGTAACTTCGGAATGTATTTCATATATGTATGTTGTATGTACTCCTATAGAGATGGTATTATTCCTCTATACGGAAGTGTCGTCATTTATATTGTAAATGTCGTAACTTATACTTGATGGGTTATTAGACCACCTTGTTGGGGTCGGCCCTGTATAAGTCATGTGGGTCAAAGGGTTATTAGACCACCCTATTGGGGGTCGACCCAGTCAGCATTATGTTATGTGGTTAAGTTCGAGCCTACATGATTTATGTAAAAGGCAAGTCAAGTCAAGTATAAATAGAGTGCGGGAGGCACTCTATTTGATCACTCACTTCTCACTCATGCACTCAAGGAGGAGTGGCGCACTTATGGAGGAGGAGGATCTGCTGCTAGGATATGTCTACCTCTTATGGTTGGGTTGTATCACTGCTCTATCTATCTCTGAGGAAGTTATTGGGTTTTTTCACCTTTATGGTTTTCCCCAAGTAAATCTTTGTGTCTCTTGTGTACTTGCATTATTGTCTCCATGATTGATATGCTATAGATATGTTGTACATGTTGTTCTCTCAGTTAAGATCCTAGATCAGATTGAAGTAAATTCTGAAAATTTAACAAAACAATCAACAACTGGTGCAGCCTCCGCCCATCGTGTCAAATAATATGTCGCCGTGATGATGTATCTTGCACCAGTGCGCTTCCCAGGTGGGTTGGTTGGTCCCACTAAATCCACTGCCCATTTGTCAAATGGATGCAGTGTCAGTTGAGGTATCAATGGCATCTCATCCCGCTTGGATGGCTTCCCGGTTCTCTGACAAACATCGCAGGAGCACACATAGTCTGTCGCATAGTTGTGCACCGTGGGCCACTAGAGTCCTGCACGAAGCACCTTCCTGGCAGTCACACGACTTCCATAACGCCCCCCATCCACTGCTGCATGTGCTTTTGACAAGATCTGCCCTTGCTCATGAGGCAAAACACAACACCGCAGTATCTCATCTAAGTCCAATTTATACAAATCACCTGCTATTAGCTGGAAATCTATAGCTTTGACCACCAACTGCTTCTTTTGGCTAGTGGTAAGCTCCTCGGGTGCGTTACCTGTCGCCAGAAACTGAAGGATGTCTTTATAGTAGCCATCGACGACCTCAACTTTAAACAGTTGCGCATCAGGAATCTTATCATCAATGTTAGTTGGCTCCTCTCCTATTTCAATCCGTGACAGGTGATCAAGTCCAACATTCAAACGTCCGAGCTTCACAATCACTTCAAAATCAAATTCTTGGAAATGGAGTAGCTAGCGACATATCTTCCCCCCAACACAAGATTATTGACCAGATATTTTAATGCGGAATGGTCGATGAACATCTTAAAGTGTCCTCCCAACAAGTAGTACCGAAACTTCTGTAGTGCATAGACCATCACTAAACCTTCCCTTTTTGTAGTGGTATAGTTTCTTTCAGTCGACGACAACTTCCGACTTGCGAAAGCAATGGTATGATCCAGGTCCCCCTCGCCAGGCTGCGCGAGCACTACTCCCAGCGCGATCGATGATGCGTCGACGTGGACATGGAATTCCTTGCTCCAGTCTAGAAATACCAGGATCGGCGTTGAGGCCATCTTAGCCTTAAGTGTCTCAAAACTATCTTGACATTCAGGGCTCCACTGAAATACTACATCTTTCTTTAGCAACTTCTCCATATGGGCGATAATCGCTACATAACCCCTGATGAACTTGTGATAGTACCCAGTGTGTCCCAACATCGCTCTCAACTATTTAACAGTAGTCACCCGTGTTAAGCTCAAGATGAGCGTAATATTTGTTGGGTCGACTAACAATCCCTACTTACATACAATGTGACCTAGCAATATTCCAAACGGGGCAAAGAAGATGCACTTCTTCAAGTTCAGCGACAACTGATGCTATCGACAGCATTCCAACATCAGCCACAAGTTTGCTAGATGATCGTTGATCAAGCCATAGACTGTCCAGTCGTCCATGTATACCTGCAAAAACTTCTTAATGAAATCCCTTAATGCAGCAACGACAACCCGCGAGAATATCGCAGGTGCATTCTTCAACCCAAACGGCGTCACTGTGTACTAAAAACAGCCCCATTCTGTCACAAAAGTTGTCTTATGGTGGTATTCCTTGGCAATGCGGATCTGATGATAGCCAGACAACCCATTCGTAAAAGAATACATATCTTGGCCACCCACGCCTTCGAGTATCTCGTTAGTAAACAGGGTTGGAAATGGACCATGCAAACAAGCATCATTCAACTTCCGCAAATTGACGCAAATGCGCACTTTTCCAGTCTTCTTGTCCTGCACCACCATAGGACTGATCCATTATGATATCTCAACGGATTCAATAATACCAGCGTCCAACATGCGATCAAGTTCTGCCTTGACCCTCTCCTTATGACACGGATTCATTCGATATGGGCGCTATCTGATTGGCTTGGCATCTGGTTTCAATAGGATCTTCATCTCCCCTAAATCGCCCAAAATATCTTTCATCTCGAAAAACTTGGTCGGAAATAGGTCTTGGAATTCATGCCGCAAGTCGGTGACTTTTCCCATCATCTCGTCATCCCAATAATCCCCAACATTTACAAACTTGGGATTGGCTTCAGTCCCAATGTTGACCTTACGGAGCTTAAATGGTTGGCTAATTGGATCACTTGGCACATCCGGTGCTACCACGTCGCGACTTCCTTTAGATTCGGGAATATTGACATTCTGCGGATCATCATCACCATTTGTCGGCCCACTAGTGATATTGAAACATTCCATCATCGATTGCATCTTGTAGTGTGTATGGGGATCCACAGGATATGCCACCGGAACAACCTTCAGAACCACGTCATGGATGAGCTGCAAAGCATTATGGACATCAAGGTTAGCATCCACGAAGCTGAATGTATGAGTAAAACAGACTGACAACTCCAACCAAGTAGTGATTTCTCCTTGCAATTCAGCTGCAGTGTACCAGGATCTCGGCATCTTGTCCAAAGTATGGATGAAGGCATGGTGTAATGTCCCCATTTTGACCCCCTTTGTATTAAACCGTAAATGATGTAAATATTGTAATTTAATCATGGTGAGGAGCTCAAGGCCAAGGCCCCACCATTGATTTAGCGTTTCATGAAACGGAAATTAAAAATAGATGCCCATGGTTCTGGTGCGAGATGGGCACAATGTATATAAGACATCATGTAATTATGAATTTTCAATGGAAAAACCCACAACCGGCTATGCAATGCAACAAAAGAGATGGGGCATGACTCTACAAGGAAAAGGGAGGGAAATTATTCAAACCTTGAGCCAATGGTATTAATCCATGTGTCAATGGGGAAACCCAGAAACCACCAACTACCCATTTTGTCTCATGTACCCAATCATTTAATTTTTCCAAGAAATTGGTTAAGGGAGTTAATGCCTTGGGAATGAAAGAGTATGGGCAAGCCATTTTCGTGCATGGGCAAGCCATCAACTTGGAAAATCGTGTTTTTGCTTGTGGGGCAAGAAACCACCCACGAAATGGTGCCCAAAGCCATGGGGATTGGGCAGTCTTCATTCATTCACGCAGTTGGAGTTAGTTGGGTCTTTCCATTTACGTTTTTCATCCAAATACTGCAATTTTCCATGCCTGGGAGTCGTTTTTGCAGTATATAACAGTTGGGAGAGGGAGGGCCACGTTTTGGGGACTGTAGGGAGGTCGTTTTTGCCCCTGAATGTCCAATGACGTTTTTCTAAAAACGGATTTGGCTTCCTGGGTTGTCCACCAACTTCCCATTTCGTTTTTGTGGGTTCTGCTGTTATGTGCATCCTTGTTCTTGGTTTGAGCCTGTGAGCTGAAGTGTTGGAGTGGTAGTGGATAGAAGTGGCTTGATAAACCTAGTGGGGGAGACAACCTCTCAAAAAGATCAAGAGGGCTTTGGTTACTCTTCTATGCATACCCTGAGAGCACTGGATAGGGAAGGTATGGCTTGAGGGACTGCACAGCAGTGAAAAGAATACTTCCTTGTGCTGGGTGTGTAGGTATTGTGGGTGCCAAGCTAGATAGATCTTGCAAGGTTATCCCTGGCTCTGTGCTGGAGCTCACTAGCTTAGCAACTCTTCCTTTCCATCTCCTAGTAGCCTGATAAACCCAATTGTAGATTGGCTTGGCTCATCTTGGTGTATGCTTGGCTATGCATGAGTCTGTTGTTCCCTGGTTCCTTGTAGAGATCATGCCCAGCTCGGGGGTGGCAGTGGTGCTGAGAGATTGAGGAGCACACTGGCCTATGGTTGGGTGGAACGTTGTAGTTGCATAGCCAGTTGCTTGGGACTACTTTTGCATAAGATAAGTATTCTCCTGTGTTAAGTTTGCGATTACCATTTAATGAATATTTTGAATGTATCATGGAACTGTTAATAAATTTGCTTCCGCTGTGTATTAAAATGATTATGCATTCCCATATGATCTTGTATAATTCTGCACAGATCTTTATTTCATGGCTGTCACAGAATCTTGAATGTATTTTAGAGATCAACAACATTTATTTGATTACCATCGTTTTTCCATAGCATGCACAGATACAGTTCTTTGCATCAATGTTTTTAATTCAAACATATTGGGGCTAATTTCCCGGATTGAGCACTATGATCCTCTCTCTCACGCTAGTATGATAGAGGGGCCATTACATTTTGGTATCAGAGCTGTGTTGCAGCATTGGGCCTCTATGGGCCAAATCTGATAAGCAATTACAATAAAATTGTTGTCTTATGAGTTTTGAAAAGAAAAAAAATTGGTTTAAGTCTGTTTTGAAAAAAATTGCGTTTTGAGCCGTTTCGGGAAGTCGTTCCGAAATTTCGGAAAGGTTTCGCGAACCTTCCCGCAATTGCGGAAGAGTTCGGCGAACCTTCCCGAAATTGCGGAAGGATTCCGCGAACCTTCCCGAAATTGCGGAAGAATTCAGCCAATGGCTCCGAAACAGCGGAGAAAAAAATTTGTTTAAGTGAAAAATTTTCTAAGTGTCGGCGTGAAAATGAATTTTCGGAAGGATTCCGTGAATCGTTCCGCAACACGGAAGAGTTCGGCGAGTCGTTCCGAAGTTGCGGAAGACTTCGGCGAATCGTTCCGCAACGCGGAAGAGTTCGGCGAGTCGTTCCGAAGTTGCGGAAGAGTTCGGCGAATCGTTCCGCAACGCGGAAGAGTTCGGCGAGTCGTTCCGAAGTTGCGGAAGACTTCGGCGAATCGTTCCGCAACGCGGAAGAGTTCGGCGAGTCATTCCGAAGTTGCAGAAGACTTCGGCGAATCGTTCCGCAACGCGGAAGAGATCGGCGAGTCGTTCCGAAGTTGCGGAAGACTTCGGCGAATCGTTCCGCAACTGCGGAAGACTTCGCCGAATCGTTCCGCAATTGCGGAAGACTTCGGTGAATCGTTCCGCAATTGCGGAAGACTTCGGTGAATCGTTCCGCAATTGCGGAAGCATTCCTCAAGTCGTCCCGAAAAAGATTTTCGCAAGAACTGCCCGAAACCCCCGGAAGCATTCCGCGCAACGGCGGAAGCATTCCGCGAACGGCTCTGAAGCTGCGGAAGCCTTCGCCGAATGGCTCCGCAATTGCGGAAGCGTTCGGCGAACTGCTCCGCAATTGCGGAAGCATTCGGCGAACTGCTCCGCAATTGCGGAAGCCGTCGCCGAACCGCGCCGCGCGGAAGCCGTTGCCGAACTGCCCCGCAATTGCGGAAGGGTTCCGCCAAACGCCCCGCAGTTGCGGAGGGCTTCACCCAACCGGCCCGCAGTTGCGGAAGCCTATAGTGAAGCGCCCCGCAACGGAGGCGCGCTGGGGAACCGCTCATTGCGGAAGCCTATGGCCAACCGCCCCGCAGTTGCGGGAGCATACCGCGAACCTCCCCGCGGTTGCGGGAGTAATCTGTGAATCGCCGTCGCGGCCAGATTTCGCGAACTGCCCGTTGCGGCAGGATTCAGCGAATCGCCCGATGAGGCGTGATTCGTAAAAAAAAAAAAAAAAAAAAAAAAACAAAACAAAACAAAAACAAAAATAAAAACGAGGGCGCTGCCCTCGACCCGCCCTGCTGTGGCGGCCACAAGGGGGCAAGCCCCCTTGACCCCCCTTTTTTCTTTTTCCCCTCATATTTTCGTTGTTGTGATTTGACGAATTGTCAAGTATGGAATTTTTTCCACATGCATGAAGTAATTGTGAATTCTAAGAATGTAATGCAGCTAACAATTGTGTTGATGAACACATTTCAGAGAGCCACAGTTACAGCAGGGTAACACTCTAATTAATACAGTGGAAAAATTTTGGATCTTGGTTGGGCCAAGAAAATGAACATCATGAATGATGCACAGGATCCCTATGAACCTGAGACAGATGCCATGGGAGAAAACATACAGGTTGAGAATGCTGAAACAGAATCTAATGGGAGAAGGAATCAAGAGACCCCCCCAGATGTTGCAGCCACCATGAGAAGCCTACGGGTGGAGTTGCAAAGCTGTAGAGAAGATAATGAAAGGATGATTAAAGCTCAAGAAGAACAAAATCAGCTGAATGCAGCGATGCTGCAGAGTTTAACAGACATCCGAAGGCAAATAAACTCTGGGCATCAGATATCAAATCTAGAAAGGGGTGGGAGTAGCTCTAGAAGAAATTCCCGTAAAAGGGCCAGTAGCCCAAGAAGAGTTTCTACAGATAGAACATATAGTCCAGAAATCTCTTCTAATGAATCATCTGACTCTGAAGAATCCATTGAGGGTTCAAGTTCTTCATCCCACAGGAACAAGAGGAAGAAGCACCACAAGAACAATTCATATGGGGAATTTAAGAAGGCAAAACCTCCTACGTTTGATGGAGAGGTAAAGTCTGGTCAAGAAGCTGAAGCTTGGCTTCTTGGGATGAGAAAATATTTCCAAGTCCAAGACTACTCGGGAAATATGAAGGCAAGGGTAGCCATCTTCAACATGAATGGAAGAGCATCTATATGGTGGGAACACACCCGGCAAGTGAAGAAGATCAATGAGAGGAAGATCGTGTGGAAGCAGTTCAAGAAATACTTCAAGCAGAAGTACCTCTCTGATAGGTACTATGATGATAAGATCAAAGAGTTCCATGAGCTGAGATTGGGACAATTGACCATGGAAGAATATGCAAACAAGTTCTTGGAGCTACTGAGGTATGTCAAGTATATTCGAGATGATAAGGTCAAAATTCAGCGTTTCTTAAGTGGACTGCCCCAGTCATATAAAGATAGAATTGAGTTTGATGAACCTCGAACTCTGGAGGAGGCCATAAGAAAGGCCAAGTACTGCTTTGATCAAAACAGGAGCAAACCAGAATTCCATAAGGCGTGGAAGGATAAGAAAAATGAAAAGTTTGATCAAAGGAAGAAGGGGTTCAAGCCTCCTCAATTCCGGAATCAGCAAAGGCAGCCATCACAGGTTGTGACTAAGCCAACTAGGATGATGGGAGACAAGCCAAGAGATCCAAAGGAGCCAAGAGAACCACTTCAATGTTGGGGTTGTGGAGGAGACCACATGCTTAGGAACTGTCCACATAGGAATGGGAATGCAAATCAAGTTCACAACATCCAAGGAGCTGGAACTGTGGGACAAGTGGCGAGGACAATCCCTAGAATCTATGCAGCAGTAGAAGACCGCCAGGCGGATCATCAGTCAACTGTGGTTGAAGTTGAAGGTAAGATTGCTAAGCAATCTGTTTCTATTTTGATTGATCCTGGATCTACTCACAGTTATGTCACTCCTAGAATTGTTGAGATGTGTGCTTTCAAGAAATTAAAGCATAGTAAATCTTGGTTAGTTCAACTAGCCACTGGAACCAAGAGAAAAGTTAGTGAGATAGTAGAGAAATGTCCATTAGAGATGGATGGGCTATTCACTTATGCAGATCTGAATATTTTGCCACTTGGTTCCTATGATATTCTCATTGGAATGGATTGGTTAGAAGCACACAGGGTGAAACTTGACTGCTACAATAAGACATTTGAATGCATGGACGAGGAAGGAAACCTGAGGGTTGTAAAAGGCATCCCAAAGGTGACTTCTGTTAGACAGGTTTCGGCCATGCAGCTGAAGAAGTTCTGTAGGAAGGGATGTCAATTGTATGCAGCCCACATTTTAGAGGCAACAGAGAATGAAACTCTGAAATTGGAGGACTATCAGGTATTGCAAGAATTCGGGGATGTTTTTCCTGATGAGATTCCGGGACTCCCTCCAAAGAGAGACATTGACTTTACAATTGAACTTGTGCCAGGAGCGGCACCAGTATCTAAGACACCGTACAGGATGAGTACCCCGGAATTGCTAGAATTGAAGATGCAATTACAAGAGTTGCTAGAAAAGAAATATATTAGGCCAAGTGTGTCTCCGTGGGGAGCACCTGTTCTATTTGTGAAAAAGAAAGATGGAACACTCAGGTTATGTATTGACTACCGGCAGTTGAACAAAGTCACAGTGAAGAACAAATACCCATTGCCCCGAATTGACGACCTATTTGACCAAATGAGAGGAGCAAAGGTATTTTCAAAGATTGACTTGAGGTCTGGTTACCATCAGGTAAGAATCAAAGAAGAAGATATCCATAAGTCAGCCTTTAGAACGAGGTATGGACACTATGAGTTTGTAGTGGTACCATTCGGTCTCACAAATGCACCAGCTACATTCATGTGTCTCATGAATAATGTTTTTAGCAAGTATTTGGACAAGTTTGTTCTCGTATTCCTAGATGACATTCTTATCTATTCCAAGAATGAAGAAGAACATGAAGAACATTTGAGAATGACAATGCAATTATTAAGGGAGCATAAGCTGTATGCCAAGTTGAGCAAATGTGACTTTTATAAAGACAGAATTCATTATTTGGGTCACATCATCTCCGACGAAGGAATATCTGTAGACCCTGAGAAGATTGAAGCCATTATGAATTGGCCAACTCCAAGGAATGTGACTGATGTGAGATCTTTTATGGGCCTTGCTGGTTACTACAGGAGGTTTATCAAAGGATTCTCAAAGGTTGCTAACCCGATCACTTCTTTTCAAAAGAAGGGGATAAAGTTTGAATGGTCACCAAGATGTGAGGAAAGTTTTCAACGGTTGAAGAATCTTCTTACAAGTGCACCTATTCTGAAAATTGCAGATCCGGAAAAAGACTTTGTGGTGTGTACCGATGCATGCAATCAAGGACTTGGAGGAGTTCTTATGCAAGACAACCACGTGATATGCTATGAGTCAAGAAAGTTGAAGGAGCATGAGAAGAACTATGCTACTCATGATATAGAACTTGCAGCCATAGTACATGCTTTGAAGATGTGGAGGCATTACTTAATGGGAAGGAAATTCGAGTTAAGGACAGACCATTGTGGTCTGAAGTACTTGTTTGATCAGCCAACGTTAAATGCTAGGCAAGCTAGATGGTTGGAATTTTTGTGTGAATTTGATTTCGAAATCAAGCACATAAAAGGGAAAGAAAACAAGGTGGCTGATGCACTCAGCAGGAAGGTACATGAAATGTATGTGGCAGCGCTTAGTACATGCCAACCAGATTTGAGGCAGCAGATTGTTAACCATATGGTTGAGGATGAAGTGTATGAGCAGATAAAGGGAAAATTGCAGCAGCAAAACCTTGAAAAGAAGTATGAGGGCTATCATTTGGAAGAAGAAGGACTTCTTACTTATAAGAATAGAGTCTATATTCCAAATGCGGCAGGTTTGAGGAGAATGGTTATGGATGAGATCCATAAAGCTCCATACTCTGGTCACCCAGGATATCAGAAAACAATTGCTACAGCAAGGAAATATTATTTCTGGCCAGGCATGAAGAAGGATGTTGCTGAATACATTTCTAAGTGCATGGAATGTCAACAAGTGAAGAGTGAACACCAACATCCAACAGGTTTATTGCTTCCAGTGCCAATTCCAGAATGGAAATGGGAAGTAATATCCATGGATTTTATTACAGGATTGCCAATGACTAAGAGACAGCATGATTCCATCATGGTTGTGGTGGACAAGTTAACAAAGGCAGCACATTTTATACCGGTTAAGTCCACACATAAATCCGATGCCATTGCAAATATTTTCATGAAGGAAATTTTCAGATTACATGGGTTGCCTAAGGCAATAATTTCTGACAGGGATACCAAGTTCACTTCCAATTTTTGGAAAGGTCTCTTTGCAGATTTGGGTACGCAGTTGAGCTTTAGTACCGCCTACCATCCTCAAACAGATGGGCAAACTGAAAGAGTAAATCGAGTGCTTGAAGACATGATCCGCATGTATGTAATGGACAAACCATCCAAGTGGGAGGATTATCTACACTTGGTAGAATTTGCATATAACAATGGGCAACAAGCATCATTGGGAATGAGTCCTTATGAGGCTTTGTACGGCAGAAGGTGTAGGACACCAGTGACTTGGGACAATCCAGTGAACAGAATTGTACTTGGGCCAGAATTGCTTAAGGAAATGGAACAAGAGGTTGCAAAGATTCGGCAAAATTTAAAAGCAGCCCAGGATAGACAGAAAAGCTATGCAGATAAACATAGAGTGCATAGGGAATTCAATGTTGGGGATCATGTATATCTTAGAGTGAAATCAAGGAAGAGTTCCTTGAAGCTTGGGAGTTGTGCCAAGCTATCACCTAGATATTGTGGGCCATTCGAAGTGCTTGAAAGAATAGGACCAGTTGCATATAGACTTGCATTGCCTGCTAGCACTAAAGCTCATAATGTTTTTCACGTCTCTTTGCTTAAGAAATATGTACATGATCCTAACCATGTGATTAATTGGGATGTGATCCAGGTGGAACCCGAGGGAGAATTCCAAACCGATCCATTGTGCATCCTAGACAAGAAGGTAACATTGCTCCGGAACCGAGCCATCGGACAGGTAAAGGTGCAATGGAAGCACTACGGTCCCGATGAGGCTACATGGGAGCTGGAGGATGCCATGAGGGTGGCATATCCATTTTTGTTCAATTTTGATGAGCACTGAGGACAGTGCTAATGTAAGGGGAGGGGAATGTAATGTCCCCATTTTGACCCCCTTTGTATTAAACCGTAAATGATGTAAATATTGTAATTTAATCATGGTGAGGAGCTCAAGGCCAAGGCCCCACCATTGATTTAGCGTTTCATGAAACGGCAATTAAAAATAGATGCCCATGGTTCTGGTGCGAGATGGGCACAATGTATATAAGACATCATGTAATTATGAATTTTCAATGGAAAAACCCACAACCGGCTATGCAATGCAACAAAAGAGATGGGGCATGACTCTACAAGGAAAAGGGAGGGAAATTATTCAAACCTTGAGCCAATGGTATTAATCCATGTGTCAATGGGGAAACCCATAAACCACCAACTACCCATTTTGTCTCATGTACCCAATCATTTAATTTTTCCAAGAAATTGGTTAAGGGAGTTAATGCCTTGGGAATGAAAGAGTATGGGCAAGCCATTTTCGTGCATGGGCAAGCCATCAACTTGGAAAATCGTGTTTTTGCTTATGGGGCAAGAAACCACCCACGAAATGGTGCCCAAAGCCATGGGGATTGGGCAGTCTTCATTCATTCACGCAGTTGGAGTTAGCTGGGTCTTTCCATTTACGTTTTTCATCCAAATACTGCAATTTTCCATGCCTGGGAGTCGTTTTTGCAGTATATAACAGTTGGGAGAGGGAGGGCCACGTTTTGGGGACTGTAGGGAGGTCGTTTTTGCCCCTGAATGTCCAATGACGTTTTTCTAAAAACGGATTTGGCTTCCTGGGTTGTCCACCAACTTCCCATTTCGTTTTTGTGGGTTCTGCTGTTATGTGCATCCTTGTTCTTGGTTTGAGCCTGTGAGCTGAAGTGTTGGAGTGGTAGTGGATAGAAGTGGCTTGATAAACCTAGTGGGGGAGACAACCTCTCAAAAAGATCAAGAGGGCTTTGGTTACTCTTCTATGCATACCCTGAGAGCACTGGATAGGGAAGGTATGGCTTGAGGGACTGCACAGCAGTGAAAAGAATACTTCCTTGTGCTGGGTGTGTAGGTATTGTGGGTGCCAAGCTAGATAGATCTTGCAAGGTTATCCCTGGCTCTGTGCTGGAGCTCACTAGCTTAGCAACTCTTCCTTTCCATCTCCTAGTAGCCTGATAAACCCAATTGTAGATTGGCTTGGCTCATCTTGGTGTATGCTTGGCTATGCGTGAGTCTGTTGTTCCCTGGTTCCTTGTAGAGATCATGCCCAGCTCGGGGGTGGCAGTGGTGCTGAGAGATTGAGGAGCACACTGGCCTATGGTTGGGTGGAACGTTGTAGTTGCATAGCCAGTTGCTTGGGACTACTTTTGCATAAGATAAGTATTCTCCTGTGTTAAGTTTGCGATTACCATTTAATGAATATTTTGAATGTATCATGGAACTGTTAATAAATTTGCTTCCGCTGTGTATTAAAATGATTATGCATTCCCATATGATCTTGTATAATTCTGCACAGATCTTTATTTCATGGCTGTCACAGAATCTTGAATGTATTTTAGAGATCAACAACATTTATTTGATTACCATCGTTTTTCCATAGCATGCACAGATACAGTTCTTTGCATCAATGTTTTTAATTCAAACATATTGGGGCTAATTGCCCGGATTGAGCACTATGATCCTCTCTCTCACGCTAGTATGATAGAGGGGCCATTACACATGGACCCACTCATCTCTTGGTCACGATTCCCACAACGCCTGACACTCCATCAAATGAATGTTAGGGTCATTCCGTCCATCATATTCTCTAGCGTGGTAAACTTCGCTATTTCCAAAGTGAACCATCATCAACCTCTGGAACTTCGACCACTCTACGATCGACTTCTTCTGTGTCGCCCACCAGTGCGCTGGGGCAGACTTCAGTGTTTCCTCTAATACCAGCCGTCGTTGTGGTTCTGAGACTTTTTCCTCAAACACCGCCAGAAATTCAAACAAGCCCGGCAGTCCTTCATATACCGGTAGTGTAACCATTTTAGTCACAACGCGGCACAATGATTGCGTGATTAGCCCACACTTGCGTAGCGAATCCAAATGTAAGCGATTCTGCCAATGCTCTAGAGCGTCATCAAAGTCGTAAGACGCGGTGCTGTCGCTGTGCCATCCAAGCTCACCATTGGCAGTCGGATGAATATAATCTTCGAAAATATTAAATGCATGGTCCCATGCGCTAGGATCATCATCATTCACGGGTTCAATATATCTACGTTCTTCAGCCGAATCCAATGGGGATATAACTCTAAGATAGCGGTTTTCAAAAGTCATCATCCGGCTCTTAAAGTTGATTATTGCTCCACTGTTGTTAGCCCATCCAATCCCCAGCAACGCGGGATAAGAGCTTCCCCCTTCAACTACTTCGATGACATCAAAGTCAACATAAGTCTTCATTCCCTCAATGTCCACCACCGGGCATGGAACGCTCCCAATCGGTGTCACCTTAGCGTGATTAGTTAGCCAGAGCTGTACAGGGGACCAGCTTAATGGGGGAATCCCCATTTTCTTCCATGCTTGCTTGGTTAAGATGTTGACATCCGAACCAAGATCCAGAATAACTGAATCAATGTCATAGTCTCCAATTTGAATGTTCATCTGCATCTCCTTCCCCGTCTTCCGTCGTTGTAAATAATTTACCGCAGACTCTTGTCGTCCCCTTGCCAGTCGCTGCAACAGCCCCTCAATCTCAGCAAGAGTAGTGGGATCCCTTGCCAACAATAAAAAACTCTCAAATAATTTCTGCAAAGTTCCAAACTGTGCCGATGGACCTGCCTCTGAAGTGGCATCAAAGGTGGGAGGCATGTCACAGATGATGGCCTTACCTTGAGCCTTGTCCATCGCCCGTCGTGCTTGAAGGAAAGCATCACGCTCAGAATCAATGTCGAACGACACATTCTTCTATCTTGCTAACCGAATAAGTGGATGCGGGCTATCCTCTCCTATTGTTGCGCATCCCCGAGTGATAACTACAACAGCCGCATCTTGTGGCCTTGGCTCCGCAGAAATTGTCGCAACAATCACACCCTGATTCTGATTTAGCGGTGGATTCCCCGGTTGGTTCACATTCTGGTTAACATTCTGATTTGGGCATTGGTTATGGTTCTTCGTCGATTGTTGAACCTGATTTTGTACTGGCTGCTGCGCCTGATTCTGGTTCTGCAATTGTGGAACGTTCCCTGCTTGTCATCGCGCAATCAATTGTGGGTTGTTTTCGACAGTATGATCTGTAACAAAACAAAATGTACACTGTGTCTGCAATAGTGGGAAATCTCACTGGTAGTGTCCCCATACCGCACAGTGATAGCACTGAACAGGTCCGCGACCTCCTCATTGTGAAAATCCTCACAGCAAATCTAAGAGATGATGTATACCTCACAATGAAAGAATTTAGGAATAAGATTAAGAGTGGTCAATGTCGTAAGATGAGCAACAGAATAATAATACAGTAGAACTTGGATAGAAGCAAAAATACTTCACACATTGATTCATTAATCACAAATGGACAAATAAATAATACAATGCATGAGGAATTCGAATGGCAAGGTGGCAATTCGAATTGGCCTTCACGGAGTGATCAAAAGATCACTGGAGTGTCATCGGAGCACAACTAGTAGTCTATCTCATCATCAGTGGAGTCATCAATGCTCAAGTAACTGTCAACCATCAATCAAATTGAGTCTAACTGAGTGTGGTAGGTGTAACTGAGTGTAACTGGAACTAACTGAATGAAGGAGGCTCAGTGGAGGGTGCATGAGGAGCTAACTGGAGTCAGAATGAGAAGTCTAGTCACACTAGAGGTCCATCAGAGTGGTAAGGTCAGTTAAGAGTGATTCAAGCCTAAAATCAAGGAGAGAACTCAGTTAACTGAAGACAACTGGAGTGGTAGGTTAAGAAGGGAGCCTTTGTCAAGTGGATGCTGAGATGTGGGCGCATCATTGGCTAGGAGGGCTCAATCTGAGTGGAAATAAGCTCCCAAGTGCTGGAAGACTAGGGACTAGGTGTTGGAGGTGTCAACTTGATGACTGGGCAGCATGCAGATGCATGCAGAATGCATGCAAGACTGAAAATGCAAAGGATGAAAATGCTGGTAGGACTAGGATGGAGTATAGGAATATCCTAACACCCCCCCTTAATCCATCTTGGGCCCCGGTAACTAAGACCAAAGGTCAACCAATACAATGAATAATAACAGTCAATAAACCGAGGAAATGGGGAAAACCTCATGGGAAAAATACCCCCCCTCCAAATAGATTGTAAGGCACACACAAAAATTAATGCTCCAAACTCAAGCAGGTGTGATGCTTGGTCATATGTCTGGAGGTATCTTCTTCTTTGGAAGAAGTGGATCATGCTAAAAAAGCATGTGTTTGTACTTGCTCTTTAGATCGAATGTGATGAGAACAAATCCAAAAGTATGAGGATGATCCTTGAACCTGTGATTCGAATCAGCTGAGGTAGGATCAAAAACATGATTGTGCAGATAGTCTTTTGTCTTCTCCTTCGAACCATCATGGGTGAGATTATGCTCAAAAGAACCATCAAATAATAGTAAATGTTTTGAATCCAAATCAGATCCAAGACTTAAAGAATGGTTTCTTAAGATCTCCTTTGAACCATTTTAGGTGAGATCTAAACCATTGAATGCATGAGAAATTATCCCAAGCGAATGGCAATGGCCATCAAACATCAGTGTTTGCTTGGAATCCAAATTCGATCCAAGACTTGAATCATGGTTTCTTGAGATATCCTTTGAACCATTAGAGGTGAGATCAAAACCAGTAAGTGCATGAGAAATTATCCCAAGCGAATGGCAATGGTTTCTTGAGATCTCCTTTGAACCAGTAGAGGTGAGATCAAAACCATGATATGTATGAGAAATTATCCCAAGCAAATGGAAATGGCCATAATCTTCAATAACCTTCTGAAAGCATGAGATAATGATCATATAGTAGTACATAATAGGTGAGTGATCAAGGAGAGCGAATGCATTACCTCCAATGGCTGATTTTACCTCCGAAACATTCAATAGATCATGATGCAAACCAACAAACTCTGGTGCAAGAGAGGATTTGGGACCTTCTGCAATTTCTAGAGTGTGAGCTAGCACATAATTCGAACTAGAAGAAATTTGGAGCATGAGTGTAGAATCTGCAAGTTCTTCTTCTTTTTGGACAACTTCAATATGAGATATGTTTGATACTGGTTCATGATCAATGATATCATCAAGGAGGGCGAATGCATCACTTTGCTTGCTCTCGAAAGGGTTTGGACCAATCCCTTCATTCTGCTTGCCAAATCTTTCATCTAGGTGGGCCCATAGCTCTTTTGGAGATTCAACATCAATGTATTGGTGTACCATGCATCAAGGCATAGCAAAAATCATGGTTGCACGGACATGGTCACCTTTATTTAACCAATCAATCTCTTCTTCAGAGGATTCGAACTCTCTTTCAAAACAATAATCAAAGAGACCTTTTCTCTTCAAATGTGGTATCATTTTTGGTTTCCATTCATCATAGTTGAATGGAGAAAGAGTAGGGATTTCTTCTGAATACATGGAAGTTGTAGAAGACCTACAAAAACAATAGAAAAGTCTGCAACTGCTACTGCTGCAAAAAATGCAGAAATTGCTGCACTCGAAATCTTAATAATAACCTACAAAAAACTCTTAGGAATGAAGATAAACAATACTCTCAACATGCTCTGATACCATGTGAAAATCCTCACAGCAGATCTAAGAGATGATGTATACCTCACAATGAAAGAATTTAGGAATAAGATTAAGAGTGGTCAATGCCGTAAGATGCGCAACAAAATAATAATACAGTAGAACTCGGATAGAAGCAAAAATACTTCACACACACTGATTCATTAATCACAAATGGAAAAAAAAATAATACAATGCATGAGGAATTTGAATGCCAAGGTGGCAATTCAAATTGGCCTTCAAGGAGTGATCAAAAGATCACTGGAGTGTCATCGGAGCACAACTAGTAGTCTATCTCATCATCAGTGGAGTCATCAATGCTCAAGTAACTGTCAACCATAAGTCAAATTGAGTCTAACTGAGTGTGGTAGGTGTAACTGAGTGTAACTGGAACTAACTGAATGAAGGAGGCTCAGTGGAGGGTGCATGAGGAGCTAACTAGAGTCAGAATGAGCAGTCTAGTCACACTGGAGGTCCATCGGAGTGGTAAGGTCAGTTAAGAGTGAGTCAAGCCTAAAATCAAGGAGACAAATCAGTTAACTGAAGAAAATTGGACTGGTAGGTGAAGAAGGGTTCCTTTGTCAAGTGGATGCTGAGATGTGGGCGCATCACTGGCTAGGAGGGCTCAATCTGAGTGGAAATAAGCTCCTGAGTACTAGAAGACTAGGGATTAGGTGCTGGAGGTGTCAACCTGATGACTGGGAAGCATGCAGAATGCATGCTGCATGCAAGACTGAAAATGCAAAGGATGAAAATGTTGGTAGGACTAGGATGGAGTATAGGAATATCCTAACACTTGTCCTCCTCCCCGACCAAATCCGCCACAGCGTCCTCCCCGGCATCCTCCACAAAATCCTCCCTGTTGTTGGTACTGCGGTTGGTTGAAATGTTGTTGAATGGGTGCCTATTGCACCCCTTGCCCTTACAGCATGTACTACGGTTGTTGAACATACTGTAGCTAATGTGGAGCCACCTGCATTGGAGCATATTGCGGCATGTACTGTTGCGGTTGCTGCGGTACAAACTGGACCTGCGGTTGCGGTAGCTGCTGAGCTACCTGCGGTTGTGGTTTTTTTGCGACACGCTGGTCGTCCTTCACATAAAATACATGATGCATCCACTCCTAGAGTAAAACCCATATGCCTGACAATATTTGTTGTCATGTGCCACAAATTTACAAAATGTACAATACAAATTCATGGGCTTGGTAACCATCTTTTGCATATATGGACATTCCTCATGGCGGTGCCCGTATACCTGGCAGACGTGACACCACGGCATGCCACCACCATTCAATGGATTTGGTGCTCCTGAAACTAGATAATTGCGGAAGTCTGGGAAATTATCCTTAGTATGCCCTTCTCTGCGACATCGCGTACACCAGAATTCTTCTCGTTGTTCTTTGTCCTTCTTAAGATCTTGGATCTATATCGTCAAGTTAGCCAATTGGGTTTGAATCAGCGACATACCACCGACATTCTCTCCAATCGCCGAAGCCTCCAACTGCATCGCAATTTCCAAAGCTTCACTCGGTGTTGTGATGTTCTATTGCATCAGTGGTAAACGGATGTGCGGGAGCAGTGCCGCGATGAACCATTCTTTGTGTTGGACCACACTCATGTCAAAATTGACCCTTGCCATCAGAGTTTTGAACCGCTAGTCAAAGTCCCACACCGTTTCATTGGGATACTGCTTAATTTCTTTTAGTTCCATGATATACTGCGCTTCAGATTTGGGCTTCCGGAACTCTGCGATCAATCTTGCACGAATTTGATCCAACGTCTTCTCTGGGGTTCCGACAGGAACCTGCACAAATTTCATAAACCGGTCTAATGCATGACCCCGAAGATTTGTCGCAAGTTGTCCTTTCTTAGCGTTATCATCAGTAATTTGTTTTATTGTCCATACTGCTTCACATAGGAACCAATACTGCTCAGGGTTATCTGTTCTGTTTCCATGGAACAACAGTAGCTTTGTATCCTCGCCCGCCATCCTGGGCTTCCTTCCTCCAGTCGTTGAACTATTAGCAATCGAGTTTGGTTGACACGACGGTGTTGAAGTTGTGTTTCTCACTAGTTGACAGATAGTGAGCGGAGGTGTGGGCATGTGGCTGCTAGGGTTTGGTCCTGCCTCTATTCTAGGCGTAGCCTGGTTGTCCTTGTCCAAGATGTGAGGTCACTTCGTCCCATGTGGTCTTCCTTTGCGGTCTTGCGTTTCGATTGCAGCAGGACCTTCTCCTGTCCTATGCCTCTTTTCCTGTCGAAACCTTGCTCCTCCCCTTGTAAGACCACTTTCTTCCTCGGATTCACTCACAGTCTCGTCATGACCTGCACCCATCTACCCCTTATCATTCCATGTACCTACCCCCTGCCGTCGCAATATCCATGGCCTTCGACCACCAGGGTTTTTACTGATCAAGCCGCATCTTCAATATGCCCTTCTCGCAAATGAGCATCTTAATAGACAGATGTAGCGACAACAGAAACCTTCCCCATGGTCCATGGAAGAAATATCTTTCATCTTCACTATAGGATTTGTTCGTAACGACTGCAAATTCAGTGATGTAGCCTTTCAATATGCTGCCAAGCAAAACTTCGACGGCTCATGACGCCTTATTGTCAACTTCCTGCAGCTCCAGGGTCCAGGTCGTCGGTTCACCACCTTGGAAGTTCCTCTTCTGAAAGAAGGTCAACTTCGCTAACCACTCATACAAGATGACTGGGAACTTGTAGAAAAAATATTCATGCAGGCCGTCATGAATATATCTTTCCACCCACTGAACTATCGTCAGCCGAGAGTTTTGACTTTCTTTTTCAGCAAATTCTTGCAACTTCTGGTCGAACCAGCTCTGGATTTCCAGTTGCATTGGATGCCACATATCCTACAGTCACTTCGCACACGGTCCCGACAACGAAACCATTTGTTGACTCAAACCCAGTCGACAGGAGTTCCCATCACTGTCGACACCAACCCACCGCGATCTCGCTGACCACCGGCCCAGACGGGTTTTACCCCATCCAGCAACACCTGCGGAGCAAATGAGGTCTCACCCGAGATGTTCAAGGGAGAGTTGACAGAACCATGTTTCCCCCAATGAAGGAGGATATTGCGGCTTGATCACTTAACTTATTGCAGCATTTGAGGAACAAATCTATGCATTTGACTTAGACATCATTTGTATTCATAGCATCATTCAACAGAATCATTCATCATCACATCAATTATAACAGTAAAGCATTAAGTGCAACAAGGAAACATAGCATTACTCATAGATTCATATCGCAACATGCATTACCACAATTGAATAGAAGAAACGGAGCGATTCCGCAAAATAGCTCTATCACATCATATTAATTCCGTAAAAACCCAGATACAAAATGTTCTGTCCTCCGCTCATACTCCGCAAAATACCGATCTCGCAGATATCTCCAGATCTCAGAAACACAACCAAAATTAGATGATCCAAGATGATTCGATACTTACAACTCTATGACTATTTATAGGCTTCCGCCTTTACATTGCTTGTCCACTTACTAACGACTTCCTAACTGACACTTTTAAACAAATGACCCAAAAACTCGCATACTGCGGTACAATTAACCAAAAATTACATAAAATATTATCATTTGCACTCCACTTTCCACGGTATCGCAGCCCTCGTGGTGTTGCGATAATGACCATCCTAACCGCCTCCAACATTGAGGGTTGTAGGGAACCGTGAGATCCCTCTTAATTCCTGCTTCCTTGCAAAAATCATTGAAGTTAGTAGAGGTGTATTCTCTACCATTATCTGATCTCAGGATCTTGATCCCCTTTCCTGAAAAATTATCGACTTGTGCTTTGAATTCTTTGAACTTACTGAGTACTTCCTCAGATTCCTTGTGTTATCTCCCAAATTGACCACCGTCTTTTTGGGTGATAGAATGGGTAAAATTTTTATTTCTGTGAGTCTTGGGTGTCAAAATTCGAAAATTTAAGCTTTCAGCAGTTAACTGAGTCTGTGGAAGTTTGCTTAATGGCCGAAAAGGATTAGTTTCCGCAGCTAAGGGGGTTAACAGACAAAACATAAGTTGCCTAAAATGTTTCAATATGCAAAAAATAAAATCCTGCTTTTGCACGCTCCAATGTCAAGCAAGCCTGATTCATCATTGCAGTTGAAGAACATCCAGTCTTATGGAGAGGATCAGTTAGATTAAACCTTGCCTCTATCCATTCATTGAGTTAAACTCCAGCTAGTGTGTGACTCATAAAACAGTTGCTGTACTCTGCCTGTGACTCAACTTACAGAGGAAACATATCTTCTGGTTGCACAGATCATCTCCAGGTATTAAGTGACAGTTCATCATTCCATGGTGAAAACAAATCTCCCACTGAGGACAGAGTTAGAAGGGGTCTGGTACCTTAAGTCTCGCCCACAAGTGGTCGAGTTTTTCAAGTCTGCAAGTGTTTTCGAAGAACAACAAAGATCGGCAAAGAGGAATTTTCTGCTGAAATCGCGTGATGTTGCGGGGAAATTTCGATGGCCTTCCCGAGCTCCAAATTTAAATCTAAAAGCTCCAATGGATAGCTTATGTTCTGTAGATCAAAATCGACTATTTAAACATGCAAAACGGACATCGGACGGCTGAGAAAATCAATTTTTTCCAAAAGCAGTTTTTTTTGGAATTCTACAGGCTTTCGGCAGCTTAGGCGAGCTACACAGCGCTCATTAGCTGCCGAAAAGGCCAACTTTCGACAGCTAACGTGTGAAACTGGAAGAAGGCTTAGCTGCCGAAAGCCTGTTTTCACAGATCGCTTAAGATTTCGCCCAGATCTCGGATTTGTTCGCTGAAATGGCAGAAGGCTGATCAAAATGAATGAATTATAAATTGTTTTATCAATATCTTAAAGCTTTTAAGCGAGATCTATGTCAGTTGGGCATTTTGGCTAAGATTCGACCTTATTTTGAAGGAACATTTCTATAAGTCGACTACCACATCATGAAAATTCAAATCTGTGGCGCGCCCAACTCAGTTCACCGAGCCTTGGAAGGCTACTTCATTTCACCAACCATCAAGCTGTTGAAGGAGATCTCCATATCAGAATTTCCTTGATTTTAGGGATTAGTCCCTATCTTTTTGCTTTTTACTATCAGTTAGTGTTTTAGTTAATTAAGCAGATCCATGCTTTTAGGATCTGGGAACTGCTTTGTAAAGGCTATAAAGCCTGAAAACTAAGACGATTCAATGGTTCGAGCTTGGAGAGACTTTGCCATATGTTTTGGTTGCTTGTTATAATAAAAATCACAGTTTCCTCTTGTTGTTGTGATCAGATATTTTCATCCACCATTGTTCTGCACTCTGTTCAAATTAGCTTAGCCTGTGCTCATGATTTGGATTGAGGAACTTCCTATTGCTGTGTGTGACCCGATGTTACGCATGTATTTGGTTGCATAAACCCTGCATGTTAATATACTTGGTTGTCTCAGCAATATTCTACATATCATTTCTGTTATTTATCATCTGATTTACAGTTTCTAAGAGCACTGGCTCATTTAACTATTTGATAAGCAACTTTTCCATTGAGCTATTGTGGTATCCCATCGATCCATTTACTGAAAAGGGTATTGAATTCTTAAGTTACCAAGCATACTTAGCCATAACCACTAAGTAGTTTCTTGGAGAGCTAACACCTTGGTCTTGAGAAAGTATATCCAAGTCTTTCGTGAGTATTCATCAATGAATGTTACATAATAATGATATCTGCCCAATGAAGCAACTGTCATGGGTTCGCACAAGTTAGAGTGCACTAGATCCAAAATTGCTTTAGATCTTCTCTCACTATTTGGGAAATATCTCTTGGCATTCTTGCAAAGTGCACATCCTCTACATGTTCCATCATGGTCTACCTGAAGCACTAGTAAACCTGTCACTATATTATTCAATGCAGGGAGAGCTCTATAACTCAGATGAGCTAGTCTTATGTGCCATAGCTCACCCATGCTTGTAGAGTCATGGACTAGGGCTTGAGCTGGTGGAGTGCTCAATCAGTACAAGCTCTCCTTTATCACACCAATTACCTTGGTGTATCCATGCTTGGGTTCTTGCGCCAAGCAAGCACTTTCCCATCTGAAAATGCAACATTATATCCCTTTTCCTCCAAGGCTAAGATGGAGACAAGGTTTCTTTTCATACCAAGTACATAAAGCACATCACTCAAGTGTAGTGTATCACTAGATTCTAGCTGAAGGGAGGTGGCCTCGGATCCCTTCACAATGTATTTATCATCATCTCCAAGTACAACACAGAGATGAGAATCTTTCTTAACTAATTCTGAAATATTTTCTTCATATATTGTCATATGTCTATAAGCACCACTATCTATGAACCAAGTATCACTAGTGGTGGGAGTAGTACTTGATAAAGTTGATATGAAGAAGAATTATGTACGATCTTCATTCCTTTGCTTCTTGTGATGATGGTCTTCTTCTACATCAGCAGTTGAGGCTTCATGTTTTCTCTTAATTGAACTTCAACAATTGCTGGCGTAATGGCCATATGCCTTGCACCTGTAGCATTGTATCTGAGATAGATCCTTCTTCTTCTTCTTCTTCTGGTCTGGGGGAGGACTAAGCATTGGATTCTGACTTGGACATCTTCATGTTTGATAGTTGGTTCCTCAATGTAAGGGTTACATTGATACTACTATGTTCAAAAAACTTCTTTATGGTTTTGAACATCTTTCTAGTAGTCTTCTTTCCTGAGATTTGAGGAACCAAGTGGTCTCTAAATGAGTCCACCAAAATCCTTCTTGCTCTAGCATCATTCTTCCTCTAGCGAGATTTTTCTTCTTCGGCTTCTGGTTCTGGAACTTTCTCATTAACAAACTGCAAGAGATCATCTTCTTCTAGTAAGAGAAGAACCCTAGACTTCCAAGAGATGAAGTGGGAATCCCCTTCTAGACGATCTTCAACCTTCATACCAATCATCCTAACTGCAGATCTGAAGCAGAAACCCTAGCAGAAGCTAGGTCAAAAATGAAAGTTGGATTCTTGGAAAACTGACTCCACAAGGAGATGCGCCCTAGCAAGGCTAGTTGAGAAAAGATGGGGTCGATCCAAATCAGTGGAGGAAGTAGGTCAAAAAATGAAACCCTAATTTATGTGGTAATTGTAGTTGTAGAATTTGGTAAAAAATGAAACTTCTCAGAATTAGGTTCCGCCTTCACCAAAAGATGCGCCCTTCCTAGAGTGAAATTCCCAAGGCACTTTTTTCGCCAAAATGATGAGTGAAGGCCTTGAAAGATGAAACACTATTTCCGACAATGACTTCTTCTAGTACTGCTCTGATATCATGTTAGTTTTTGATACAATTATAGCATAAAAATTCAATTGCATAAAATCAATAGGATCACTAGAAGAAAGACAAAGCACAGAAACAAAGAACACAAGAGTTTATCTTGGGAACCCAATTGGGAGAAAACCCAACAACCTTCGTATAGAGATGAATAATTTCGAGAGAAGAGTACAATGATGACATAGAAAAGATGGAAGTACTTTCCAAGTAGAAACCCCAAAAATGTCTTCTCCTAGCCGCAGGTGTGAATCTATCTCCATGTGATTCAAACTTGTGTTGAGTGAATGAGTGAATAATGAGGTGAACTTTCCCTCTATTTATATAAGTGCCAAACTGAATTTTTCCTCAACAGAGTCGACATGTCTAACTTGACTGGGCCGACTTGACTTGGGGAATATAAAAATGCATTTAATAATTAATTTCCTTACTTGATTTTCTCCCCAAGGTTTACATTATTCTTTCTAGGGTTTACATGATTAATTACATCAAGTTCAACTCCCTTAGGAGGTACAATCAATTATAATAAAATACAATAAGAATAACTTCTGAAGTTGCACAAAATCCAACACAAACCACCATAGAATACCCCTTTTTAGAGGATCTTTGGCCTCCTAATGAGGACTTGGTGCCTAAGTGGATGTTTTGAGCACCAAATATGGATTTCATAGTCTTGACTGTGATTGGGAGAGGAAACATGGGTATTATAACCTAAATGAAGCTTCTATAACTCAAACACCATAGATGAATCCTTATGTGACCACAAATAGCCTAAGTTCTAGTTGATATGGCCTTTGGGTGAGGATATGGGTGCAATTATCTTATCATGTTAGGGGATCTTTGCCTTTGAGTAGACATATTGGCACCATTAGGAGTTTATGAGTGCTTTCTGTATGGAAATCATACATGTTTGAAAATATTCTCATGTTATTTTAAATTCAAATATTTTTGGAGGCATTGTGTTTCTTTACTTACATGATATCTTAAGTGGCTACTTTGGATTAAGCTTAGGCATGGCAAACCTGGTGGTGTAGGTTGCACATTTTTTTTCTTCGAAATCCTTTTCAACATCTCTAGTTTTCAAGACATCTTTATGTATTCTATACATATTTGTCTCTTTTCAAACTATACACATTTATATATCTAACTATGTGAATTCCAAATATATATACTTTTCCTCCACTTAGAGTTTAGATATCCCGTAAGGAGTTCATGTGTTTCAGTTCAAGGAATTGTTCTCTTCCCTATTTTCCTATAATCTTCAATTTTAGGGATTAATGCTCAAGATTTAACCAAGATTTTAAGACCCATACCTAGTGTTAAAAAATCCTAATATTTCCAATATCTTCACTAAGAGGACAAGGATATGCTCAGGAGGTCATGTGTGGTGGATTGAAACGTCATTCTTAAACTTGGGTGTTTAAAAGCTTAACTTATAGAATAAGTCCAAGGTTTCCTCCCTCAACCATCTCCAAGGCCAAGAGACTCATACCTAGTATCCATGTTAGGGTCCTACCCTAACTCGCCTTACTATAAGAAGTAATCATACATATTATAAGGCCATAATTTTGCAATAAGGCCAAATTGGTTAGTGTTCAACAAGCAATGTAAAAAGTGTCTATTTATTAATTAAGACCCATTAGGAAATAGTATTTGACCATGCAAAGTAGTTAGGATTTTGGACATTTGAAGTTTATTTAAAGAATCTCCAAGGATATGATGTGTTTTGTGAAGAATATTGTAATGGAGCTCTACTCAAGTGAATGGTTTCCCTACCATAAGAGTTATGTGAACAATGTTTCAGTAATAACAAAGGTCTTTTATGACATATTTTGTTGTTATTGTCTCATATTTGGTTCTATGTTGCTTATTTCTAGGTTAATACATGCTAATTTTGTTATATATTGTGTGATTCTCAAGTTACATGGGTAAGGAACACCACAAGTGGTATTAGAGCCATGATCTTGAGACAACACACCTCTGAAAATTGATAGAATTTTTTTCAGGCTAGGACAGGTTCTAGCGTAAGAAAATAACCACATAGGTTTTTCATTAAGAGGATAAACCTGCAACTAAGGAGTAATACACACAATGAATACAATTGGTACTTAGTCATGTTATACCCTCGTTTGGTGCAGTTGTTGGACACTGTTATAATTCATGTTGGTACCCCTTCGAGTAGTACCACATTGGAAAACACCTACACATGGAATCACTTCCACATACCCTAGGGTATATCTAAAGTACCATAGGTCACCTAAAACCAACTTGTGGTCATCTTGTTGCTATAGTAGCATCAAGAACAACAATCGGGAAGATACTCTCGCACACCTAGGTAGTTGGGTAGTATGACTAAGGGCATGGTTGATCCTCCTTAGTTAGTGCCCAGAGAGATTGGGTTGAGTACTATCGTTGGACCCTGCAAGTATATATGAGAGCTATAGTGCATGACCATCCTTTGACTTCAAAACCCTAGAAAACTTTGAAACCCTTCTCTTTGCAACTTGTTTGTGAGATTTCTTCATTTTGTCTTAGATTCCATCATATTCATTGGGGGAGGTCACACAAAATTCCTACATATTTGAATCTACCAAGATCCAAATCCTAGGCTCTATTAAGTGCCGAGAGGGATCAAATCTCCCGAGGTGCAAACCTCTTCTCAAGTATTGCACTCAAGGAGCTTTTCGAGGAGAGGTTTGCACCTCAGGATATTTGATCCCTCTCGGCGTTTGATAGAGCCTAGGATTTGGATCTAGGATGGTTCCAGTCGTGGACGGTGACACAAAATTGGAGTTTGATCAGCATTGTAAGGAACATGTTAAGTTGAAAACACAAATAGAATTATGAGGATTATCATAATGTAAATATTATGAAAATTATTTCGTCAAAATTTTTAACAATGCAGATGAATACATATCAAATAAGATGATGTTTAAATATGATATATGTCAACATGTTGGTTGATGTTATCAAAGAATATAAGCCTATATAATGTTTAAATACAACTATATTACAATGTGATCAACTTTGATATTTCTTATTCCTTTTTTCTTGATTCCACTCCTGCTCCCTTTGGCATCTTCTCGTATCGATCATATGTGAAAGGAGGAAGACCATCAAGACCTTTTACTCCTGATATTATTGTAAATGGGAGTCCCTGTCATTCTTTGTTTCCAATATTTATAGTTTCATTCTCCAACATTAATCCCCATTTTTTTTTTGCACTGTTGATGTAGATATATTAAACGTTGGAACATTGGTTGAGGCCAAAATAAGTAATGGTGACTTATCTAGTGTTTGTCTAATAGCTCCAATTAAGTAAGATTTTCTTGTACCTATAGTTCCTTGGATAATCATTCGTAGTGGTTCATTGTTTTCACTTCTGTAATGCTCAAGAATAATATCAAATGATTTTCTTTGCTTCTCTGCTTAGATTTCAATTGAATAATTTTGAGTACGATTATTATGAACAATGTTATTCAATTGTCAGTTTTCAGATATGAACTGTAGTGCATGATTGAAAGTTTCTATGTCAGCAAAATTAGAGTTCCAATTTTCCTTGTTATCACATTCCATGTATCCAAGTATGTCATATTCATTGGTAGTTATATATTGATTCCTATATAACCCTGAAATTTTCTTCCATTCATGCTTTTGAGAATCCTTTTGCACAAATAACACTTCTTCATGATCTATTTAGTTCACGGTTGTGTTTTCTATGTTGTTCTATATGTTATGATGATTCTCTTTCTCTTCTAAACATTTGTCGTGCCTTTCTTTTTTGATCATCAATATCTTCATTATTTGCAATATTATCATGATGATCCACAATATACCCTAAAATAGAGAAAAAGAAAAAAAAACTTTAATATATTGAAATCATTGCAAATAGTTTTTCCATTAAATAGATAAATTCAATGTATAAATGTAAATAACAAAAAACAATGCATTGTTTAAATCAATGCATTTTTGTTTACTTTTTATTAAATTGATAAATTCAATACATACATGTAAAAAACGAAACAAAATATTCATTGCTAAAATCAATGCAACGAATAAAATAAATATGCATTTGTGTGTGGTCTATTAGTAAGCAGTAAGGTTATTGCACTTGTGTTAACCTAAAGACCAAGGTTCAAAACCCTTTTTGCTTGGAATTATATTTAGTTATAAAATCTAACTATTATTATGGCTGACACGCATCTTGTGTTTTTGAAGAACATTTGTTTGTGGTTGATTAAACAATGCATTGTTGAAATCAATACAACAATGTTTTTTTATTAAATTGATGAATTCAATGTATAGATGTAAATAACAAAAAAAAACAATTCATTGTTGAAATCAATGCAAATAATCAAATTAATATGCATCTTGTGTTTTTGAAGAACATTTGTTTGTGATTTATTAAACATCTCATTGTTGAAATCAATGCAACAATGTTTTTTTATTAAATTGATGAATTCAATGCATAGGTGTAAAAAAGAAAAACAATGCATTGTTGAAATCAATGCAACTAATCAAATCAACATACATCTTGTGTTTTTTAAGAACATTTTTTTGTTATCTATTGGTAAGTAATGAGATGATTGGACTTAAGGTTCAAATCCTTTTTTTTTCTATTTCTTCTTTTATTTCTACTGTTTCTACTTCTTATGTTTACTATAATATATTTTTTTTACTTCTTTATTTTATTTCTTATATTTTTATTTTTTATGTCAACTATAATATTTTTACTTCTTTATCTTTTAGGCATTGTTGAAATCAATGCAACCATGTTTTTTTTATCAAGGTTCAAATCTCTTCTATTTTTTCTATTTCTTATGTCGGTTATAGTAATTTTTTTTTTTTTTTTTTATTTCTATTTCTTATGTCGACTATAGTAATTTTATTTATTTATTTTGTTTCTTCTTCTTATGTCTACTATAATATATTTTTTATTTTTTTTATTTTATTTCTTATATTTCTACTTTTTATGTCAACTATAATATTTTTTACTTCTTTATCTTTTAAGCATTGTTGAAATCAATGCAACCATGTTTTTTTATTAAGGTTCAATTCTCTTCTATTTTTTTTCTATTTCTTATGTCGGTTATAGTAATTTTTTTATTTTTTTTCTACTTCTTATGTATACTATAATATATTTTTTACTTCTTTATGTTATTATTTATATTTCTATTTTTCATGTCAACTATAATATTTTTTACTTCTTTATCTTTTAAGCATTGTTGAAATCAATGCAACCATGTTTTTTTTATTAAGGTTCAAAACCCTTTTATTTTTTCTATTTCTTATATCTGCTATAGTAATTTCTTTTTATTTCTTTTGTTTATACTTCTTATGTCTACAATAATATATTTTTTACTTCTTTATATTATTTCTTATATTTATTTTTTTATGTCAACTATAATATTTTTTACTTCTTATCTTTTACGCATTGTTGAACTCAATGCAACCATGTTTTTTTATTAAGATTCAAATCCCTTCTATTTTTTTATTTCTTATGTCGATTATAGTAATTTCTTTTTATTTCTTTTGTTTCTACTTCTTATGTTTATTATAATATTTTTTTACTTCTTTATTTTAATTTCTTATATTTCTACTTTTAATTTCAAATATAATATTTTTTATTTCTTATCTTTTAGGCATTGTTGAAATCAATGCAACTATGTTTTTTATTATGGTTCAAATCCTTTCTATTTTTTTTATTTCTTATGTCGGTTATAGTATTTATTTCACTTCTTTTGTTTCTACTTCTTATGTCTACTATAATATATTTTTTACTTCTTTATTTTATTTCTTATATTTCTACTTTTTATGTCAACTATAATATTTTTTACTTCTTTATCTTGTTGAAATCAATGCAACCATGTTTTTTTATCAAGATCTCCCTCATATTTACTTTTTACTTTGTATTATTCTTTTTTGTTTATGGCGACATAATATTTATTACTTTTTACTTTGTATTATTCTTTTTTGTTTATGGCCGATAATATCGACAAACTCGACAAACTTTACAAGATCTCCCTCATATTTTCTTTTTACTTTGTATTATTCTTTTTTGTTTATGGCCGACATAATATTATTACTTTTTTCTTTGTATTATTCTTTTTTTGTTTAACTCAGCAAATGTTGCAAGATCTCCCTCATATTTACTTTTTACTTTGTATTATTCTTTTTTGTTTATGGCCGACAATATCGACAAACACTCGACACGCATTACAAGATCTCCCTCATACTGAGCTGTAGAACACCTCTCGGCGCAAAGAATTTGGCAATTCTATTAGTGCACTAACATTGGAGGGTCCAAAAACCCCTTATTTGTGACCTACCTCATTAGAATCCTTGCATTGTGTTGATTGTTTTGATATATATCTTTCATAACCTTTTTGGGGGAGTCCCAAAAATCCTTATTTGTGACTTACCTCTGCAAACTCCTTGCTCTTTCTTGTTAATTTTGATATATATCTCTCACAACCTTATTTTGGTAGCCCCTACTCTCCTTTTGCACTTCCCACTTTTCTATTCCCATGGTACACACCCACTACCAGGCCAACATAGAGAATACCAACCGAAATCCCCCCAAACCCAATCCAAAACCTTCCACTTAGCCTCTTGAAATTCGAACCCTCACCTTTGAGGTGGGCCAACTCACTAAGGAGGTGTGCCACCTCACCCAAGACATGTGTCATCTCACCCAGCGGGTGACCACCCAAGAAAATCAACACCCCAACACCCATTCCCTGATAACTGTTATTGCCCAACATTGTGGATATGTTTCCCCTGGGACCCAATCATGAAGTTGTGGCCATTGGCGACCAGGGCTCACACTCTCTTTTTGGAACACCAGATTCCCTCCTTTGAAGAAAAAACTCAATAGCATTGTTTTCTGAAGATCGACATGTGCAAATTTGATGGCTCCAACACATCAGGTTGGGTGACTCAAATGGAAAATTATTTTTCACTCCATGGCATTAAAGATGATCTCCAAAAGATGAAACTTAGAGTCTTATATTTAGATTATGAACATTGGTAGTGGTGGCAATGGTACCAGAAGTCTTATCATCGTTATGTCCTTTGGAGCCAGTTTTTGAAGATCCTCCATGAGTGATTTGATTGTGACACTCACTCTTTAGGTCGATTTACTAAATTGCGCCAAACATGCATGGTTCTAGACTACATGACAACATTTGAGCAATTGGTCATCTGCACATAAAGCCTCTTTGATTCTTTTTTTTAGAATGTTTCAACAGTGGCCTCAATGAGGCAATTCGTGCACATATTCTCATGCAATGACCCTCCACTTCGTTGAAAGCTTGTGATAGAGCTCATGAAACTGGATTAGTCCTCAATTCCAAAACCAAGTGCTCTTCCTTTTTGTAACATCCCCTCCTACCATACCAGCATGATAGAGAGGACGTGATGCTAAATCCGGGCATCTAGCCCCATGTAACTTACTAAATAAGCATTCACGTAATATAAAAGAACATATAAACATGTATTATTATAAGAAAAACACAACGGAAGTAATTTCAATAACACATCCATCATACATTCAAGATATTCATCAATTAAATAATTGCAAAGTTACACAAGAGAATACGTATCTTAACAACGTAGTCCCAAGCAACTGGCTATGCAACTACAACGTTCCACCCAACCATAGGCCAGTTGTGATCATCAATAACTCAACACACTGTCACCCCCGAGCTGGGCATGATCTCTACAAGGAATCAGAGAACAGCAGACTCACACATAGCCAAGCATACACCAAGATGAGCCAAGCCAATCTACAATTGAGTTTATTAGGCTGCTAGGAAATGGAAAGGAAGAATTGCTAAGCTAGTGAGCTCAACCACAGAGCTATGGATACCTCTACAAGATCTCTCTAGCTTGGCACTCACAATGCCTACACACCCAACACAAGGAAGTATTCTCTTCACTGCCACACAGTCCCTCAAGCCATACCTTCATTTCTAGTGCTCTCAGGGTGTGCATAGAAAAGTAGCCAAAGCCCTCTTGATCTTCTTGAGAGGTTACTCCCTCCACTAGGTTTATCAAGCCAATTATGTCCACCACCAGTCCAAGTTTCTTGCTCACAGGTTCAAATCAAAACCGGGATGCACATAACAACAGAACCACAATTTTTGGACATGATAAAAACGTTTTTACAGTGGGATGTCCAAACATGGGGTTTTCATTTACTTCAGAAAAACGTGGGAACCCAAAAACAAAACTAGAAGATGGGGAACAACCCTGGGAAGCCAAATCCGTTTTTAGAAAAACATCCATGGACATTCTAGGGCAAAAACGGCCTCCATAACAGTCCCAAATCGTGGCCCTTCTCTCCTAGCTGCTGTCCAATGCAAAAACGAACTCCCAGGCATGGAAAATGCAGGAAAAATGGTGAAAAACGTGATGGAAAAAGGCCCAGTAGTTCAGACTGCGTGAGAGAGGAGAGGCTGTGGGTTTAGAATGGCTTTGGGCACCATTTCATGGATATTTTCTTGCCCAATGAGACAAAAACACGATTTTTCAAGTTGATGGCTTGCCCATACACGAAATTGGCTGCCATACCTCTTCATTCCCAAGGCATTAACTACCTCAACCAAGTTCTTGGAAGAATTAAATGATTGGGTCCATAACCCAAAATGGGTAGTTGATAGTTTATGGGTTTCCTCATTGACACATGGATTAACACCATTGGCTTAAGGGTTTGAATAATTTCCCTTCCTATTCCTTGTAGAATCATGCCCCCATCTCTTTGTTGCATTGCATAGCTAGTTGTGGGTATTTCCATTAAAATTCGTATTTACATGATGTCTTATTTACATTGTGCCTATCTAGCACAAGAACCATAGGCATCTATTTTTAATTGCTGATACATGAAATGCTAAATCAATGGTGGGGCCTTGACCTTGAGCTCCTCACCATGATTAAATTACAATATTTACATCATTTACGATTTAATACAAAGGGGGTCAAAATGGGGACATTACACTTTCCCCTTCGCACTGTATCTCCCATGGATCCCCCTCCCAACAATCCACCCACCTCACTAGTGGAGATCAAGAGAACCCACATATAAATTGGGTAAGATTAAGACATTTTTATGTGGGGGGAGATCAAAGCTTTTGGTTTGTACACTACAAAGCTAAGGTATCAAGTTTTGATGGTTAAGATTGTAAAGAGGGGACCTAGTGATGGTCTAAAATCTAGAAGATGAAGGCCCCCTAAAAGACTAGGATCTTTCTATGGATGGCCTTAATCAACAAAGTTAATGGTAATTCATTGTTCTTTTGCACAACATTTATGGAAAGATGTTGAAAATAGTAAAACAAATGTTTGGAAGGTTGTTTCAATGGAGGATTACTTAAGAATTGGCTTTGTAAAAAGGGAATAAAGGAGTTTAGAGTTATCCTATGTCTCATTTTATGGGGAATATGGTTGGCTCAAAATGCTCAAATATTTGAGGGTAAACATATCCCCTCCTTCAAGTATGTAACCAAGTGTATGGTCTATTTTAGGGTTGGAAAATGTCCTCAAGAGTAAAACATTCAAGGTAGATTGGTGAATTGAATATTGACAAATTTGTGCCATGGGTTTTCTTTGTCAGAGCTAGTCAAGGCTTAGAGGGTAAAAGTAGTGTTGGTGGTGTTCTATATTTTTTAGTCATTTTATTTGCCTCAAAGCATGTTTAGGTCTTGGTTCAAATATTTACGCATAAATGATGTCTCTCTTATTGCTTAGAGTGGCCTAGAACATAGATGTTATGCATTTTTAGGTTTTTGGTGGCTCCTCCTTGGTGATCAAGTGGATGAAGGATGGACACCATATTTATTGTGTCTTATTGGAAGATTTAGCAAGTCCATTGAAGGAGCAATCTAATCTATGTAATCAGACTTATTTCACTCATGTTTATAGTGAACCAATATTATAGTTGATGGTTTGTCAAACATATGACTGCAGGTAAAAGTGGGCACATTCGTCTGGGAAGAATTGCAACATGGTGTCTTGTTGGGATCCTCCCTAGGGGTATAATAAGTGGGGCAACGGGCCCACTAAAATAACAATAAGTAATTATGGTGGCCATTCATTGTAAATTGGAGAGTTAAAAGGTAGTTATGATTAGGTTTAATTAGAGAAATTTTGACGTAAAAAAAGGGCCTCAAAACAAAGAAAATGTACTATAAAAATCAACCAATCACATTCTAGTAGATGACATCACCCTCCATGGTTGAGGTGGCATTGTATGAGTTAAGAATTTTTATTTGTCAAATTTTATATGGTAGATGAAAACCCATATTTAACCAAGATAGTGGTATAAATACTTTTAAGTTATAAAGTAACTCATAATGAAAGTCCTTTAACATTTTTTCATAAAATAATATTATTGTCATTTTCAAGTAAAGTATTCATAATGAATGTATTTTACACTTTCTCATACAATAATATTATTGTCATTTTCAAGTAAAATACTCATCATTCATAAAGGTCCTTTTACATTTTTTTATAAAATAATATATTGTCATTTGCAAGTTTTTAATTTTAAATTATATCATAATACCATATTAATATATATATATATATATATATATATATATATATATTCATTTCACATTTTTTCATAAAATAATATTTTTGTCATTTTTCATATTTTTAATTTTTAATTATATATTCACTCCATTTTATTTAATATTATAATGCCAAACTAATTGATAAGCACACACACATATATATTAATATTATGATTTTGATATTAATTTACAAATATAGATTTAATGAATAAAGAATAATAATAATAATAATACAGTGTGGATTATAATAATATTATTAACATTTTACATGTAAATAAATTTTCAATTAAATCACATTATTTTTTCCAGCAGAAAAAATTCGTACTAATGCTATTCTTCTGAATCAAATAGTACAAAGATAGAAAGGATAATCGTCCAAGATCTCCAACAGCTAGACTTAGATCCAATGTTCTTTCTCAAGACCTTTTTTCATAAATATAACCGCCCATGAAAAAAGAAGGATTACAAAACAAAAACGTTCACCTTCCCATGATTACAAAATTCCTTAAAAGAAATATAAATTACCCCTGTCAAGCAGACAGGTATCCATCCATTCTTCCCAAAAAAGAACCCCAACAGGACCATCAAAAGCTTCTTTTGAAAGCTGATCTGCTTGAGAGTTGTGGCATCTGTAAATATGTTCAAAAGAAATCTGATCCAATTATTCAATCTCCTGTCGAGCTCTAGCACACCAGTAATTGAGATCAATAACATTAAAAGAGAATTCAGAAGAAGCCCATTTGATTGTAACACGTGAATCCCCAAAGACTTTGAGATTCACCAAACCAAAATAATTTGCCACCTTTAGAACAACCCAAAGAGCCAATAACTCCGCTTTCATATTGGTACCTCTGCCACCATTTAGACGAAGAGAGAAATAATGGCTTTCATTGATGAAGATGACCCCACCAGCGGCACACAAACCATCCTGAGCAGCCCCGTCAAAAAATAAAATTGGCTATGAAACGCCATAGGAGAAAGAATTCTTAGCACAATTATTAAATTGATGAGAAAAATACTAAATATAAAAAATCAACATAAACTAAAAAAAATAGCTCTTAAAAATGTTTTTTATTATTTAATTTCATTTGCAAATTCAAGACAAATAAATGTTAAAGGACAATAAATTTTTGGGAATTTACAATAAATCTTAGTCACATCAATGTAAAGTTATTTTATTAATTTTATTTCTAGTGAATTTTAAAAAATAACTCAACCATGGTTATTTATATTGTGCATAAAAAATAATGTAGGAGGTGACTTTTCATATATACCTACCCCATAAAACCCCTAACTCATAATATTTTAATATATTTCATACTTTTTTAGTACATCTCTTAGGAGGCCATTTTTTTACCTCAAAATCTCTCTAATTCTCTTGTTAGCTATAAATAAGAATCGATTCCTCCTTATAAGATATGTGTGGAAGAATATTGTATTTGGAACTTCAGTAAGACAATCTTTCTAAATGTTCTAAATATAATGCTTGTTATAGCATGTTTTTCTAATGTTATCTATTTATATGTATTGAAGTATATATGGACTTTTGGAGGACTACTCTATCCCTATTTTGATGGGGATGTTTTTTTATCATGCCTCTCTTATGAGCAGTATTTGTACAAGGTTTTTTACTTTGATGTATTCGTGGAAAATGTGGTTTTGTATCTCATTTTGAATCACTTGATGTGGGCTGTGAAGTGTCAATTGCAAAGTACTTGAAATAATAGTGGAATGTGACGAAATAGATGGTATTAGAAATCATTGGAATTTGAGAAACTTTTGAAGTAACACTGGAATTTCAGAAACCCAAAAGCCCTAATGTATAGAGTAAAATAGCGCATCCAAATCCAAATAAGGAAAATAAAATAGAACACAAAGCTAAAAGACAATGACCAATCAAATTTCAGATTCAGAGTTCTTGTCAAAGTCGGGGTATCAACCTGGATGCCCTGATGTGTAAATGCTTTCTCTTTCGCCGAGAGATAAATCAGTGGTCTGCGCTCGAGAGTTTATTTATTATTTTTTATAATACCAGATTTCATTATTCATTCGATGAATTTCTGGACATTAAATCATTCATTATTGGGCAAAGTTAAGAGGGCAGTGAAAGCTTTGGTCCCTCAACGGCATCCTTTTTGGATGAAGAATTGTGAATGTGTAATCTTTTGCAGGACTACTTAAGGTAGTTTTATGCTCATTCACCCCTCTTTTTTTCTGAGTTTGAAAGGATATGAATACTGATATCTGCATGCATCTTCTTGACTGGTCACTTGTGATTTTCGATTGTCAAGCATGCCTTTTACTAGCTAGAAGCGATTGCTCATTCCTCTCTGCATCTTATCATAAATAATTTCAACTGATTGACACATTTTGATTTACTAAATCTCATGTTAGGTAGGAATGATTATCACGCTCTCAACATTTTATGTTCAATATTTTGTAATCACTGCTGAATTATAGAACCAAGCCTTCGTTAGACAGCAATTTGTAGACATCGCCGGCTATGATTTTATTTGATTTTTTCTTGGTGCCTGAGCTTTTGCTGGATAGCGATGCACGTTTATTGATTCAATCACATCTCTGAGCATATCTTGGTAGAAATTTAGTTGATTTGCATATTTTATACCAAACATTTGTCATATTGCATTTTCTTGGTGCCTGAGCTTTTGCTAGACAGCAATGTACTGTTATTGATTCAATCACATCTGAGCATATCTTGGTAGAAATTTAGTTGATTTGCATATTTTGTGCCAAACATTTGTCATATTGCAATGTACGTTGCATACCAATTTCTCTGAAAATCTTCTGGTAATTGAACTGATATAACAAACTTCAAGTACCAAAGATTTTTCAGTATGTCAATTGGGTCTTGGTTAGTTGGTAAAGCAGGATTGTGCCGTACACACCAAGGTTCAAATTCCTCATAGATGTTTTTCTCTCTCATGAATCATCTCATACCTGTAAGTGGGTCATTTCATGCCTCCCAGCCTAAGGGATCTTTCTAGAATGTTGTAAGCTAGCCAAATTCGTTTGCAATACTCCCAGAATGAGAAAGGGCATATTTACCGGACACAGATAATAGGAAGCATCTCACAATAACCCTATGCATCTGTTCCTGCTACCTAGAAATCTATATTGAGTGCTGGATTGTTTTTATAGATGGTAATGTATGCCTCTCTTTATCCTAATCTACTGAAAAAAGTTTGCACTGATTTTTAGTAACTTAAGCCATTTTCATGATAGAAATGTGCATCCTATATGAAATTGTTGACTTTGCATGTTCTTAAGACTTAATGATGCATTTTCCAGAGATACTGAACTGAAGCTCTGAGAAAGTAGCCGTCTCAAGTTGAGAATCTAAATGAAGATATTTTAGATGATTTTGTCAACAACTACTTGAATGATGTCAAACCAGGACAAACTGAAGGTAAAGGTTGGCCTATCGTGGTCACATCTTAAAATGTATCAAAGATATCTCTCAATGCATAGACTCGAGTTCTGGCAAGAGCCCTTTCAGAGTACCCTGACCATCAATCAAGTTGTCAGTGGTGAACACTTCATTCCAGAGAAGGCGTTGAAAGGCCCTCGTAAGGTTTATGTAAACTGCCTACGTCCTGGTTTTGTAAGGACTGATTTGATACACCAGCGGTGAGATCTGTCAGCACCTGAAGGTGCTTCATATGTGGCAGGGATAGCTCTTTTCCCTCCTGGTAGCTCTTCTGTCCAGTTCTTTAATATAGACAAAATTATGTCTTTCTAAAAATCTCTCTGAACATATCAATGTTATGTCGTACCGGGCATTCAAAGTTTATTGCCCTTGTTGCATTGTATTTTCAATTTTTCTCAGGTCTTATTAGCACCTTGTCCTTTCTGTTTGAGCTATTGAAAATCCTTTAGTGATATCATAATATCACTAGTGATAATGACCAAATTTTCAATATTTCATTGAGAGTACTGTTATCACACAACTTGTAGTTGCCCCTAGTGGTATCCCATCCGGGACGGTAGAGGAGATGGGAAACTAAAGAGGTGACCCAAGAGATGCCACGGTTCCCAATGCAAGGTGGGAGTCACGTCAACCGAGGCACTCTTCACTTTAGATCTAAATAAATCAAGACCTAGGGGGAGACCCTATAACCAATCAAAGATGATTGGACCCAAACAAAGGTTCCTAGGGATGAGTGAATGGTAAGTTACGGAAACCAATGCAAGGTATAGTGGACCTAGAAATTAAAGTATGATTGAAGGTGGTTTGAGAAATGATTAGTGTTTCAACCAATGTATGATTTAGGCCACATGACTAGTTATAATGACAAGGTATAATACCATGCGTTACACAAGTGAGTCCTACTTTCTTGGAATATGTGAAATGGCTTAAAGTGGACCCACGAGGTGAAATTAAGGGATGCAATTGACACTAGAGGATATGTAATGAGTAGATCTATGGATCTAAGTTGAATTTAGGAGTACCCACTTACTGGATCTAAGGTTTGACACAATTCCCAAGGAGTGCGACTTGCTTAGGGAGGACTAGTGCCTTGTTGGATGGGTTAATGGAGTCAAAAGATATGTCAAACTGTAGATCGGGACACCTAGAGGTCAAGTCAAGTGGGCTAATTGAAATAGAATGGTTGGATCTTGCTAGATCTAGGATTTCATGAAATGACCCAAGTGGACCACAATCCCTTAAAACAAGGAATGCTACCCCCAAGGCAGATCGTCACAAAATGATACTCTAGATATAGATTTCAAGGTATGCCCGTTCCAAATCCACTGAAATCTCAACTATCCAGGTCCTAGAAGTGGGCAAACTCAGTCACCCAAGGAAGTGCGACCTTGCTCAAGGAGGACTAAAAGGTGGATAAGGTGTGTCAAATCAAGTCCAATGGCCACCAAATTGTAGATCCAAGTAGCTTAGGCAATGATCTATATGGATCTAGAAAATCAAGTCAATCCAAGGGTTAGATCTTACTAGATCTGAGTTTTAAGGTGCCAGGTAATTCAAAAGGGGGTTTTAATCCCTTAAAATGTGGAATGATGCCCACAAGGTAGAAATCACCCAAGTAAAAGTCTAGGGATAGGTTATCAAGTGTGTAGATTGCAAATCAAGTGGGATCTCACCTACCCACATGCTAGATCTAACCCAACAAGCCTCTCCAAGGAAGTGCGATTTGGTTCAAGAGGGCTATATTGCCTTGAAAAGTGTGTTAATTTTAACCCAATCACCACCAAACTATAGATCCAACTAGGGGTGGATGCTATAGAGGTGGGTTCTTAAGATCTTTTCAAAAGCAAGGCTAGATCTAAGTAGATCTAAGAAAAACCAAAATGAGGGTTTTAATTAATTAGGGTTTGTGACCAATGAAGAGAGAATGGATGGAAAGAGGCACATACCTTGTAGATCTTACCTCAATTGCTTGTGGCCACCTTGCAAATTGATAGCATTCTCCTATGTGTATATTCAAGAGTGAGATCCAAGAGCTCCAACCAAAACGTCCTCCTCCAAGATAGCCAAATCGTCCTCCTCCTACAAGACAAGATCAAAGAAACAAGTCAAGTAAGATGATTATGAAAATGATATAAAGATGTAATAGAAAGCATCAACTATGTCACGAAGATACAATAATGATACTCCCTGTCAACCCAAGAGAGAATATGTGGATCCCTCCAACAATAACCCTTAAGAAATCGCCCTCCTCTCCACCAATTCGACTTTCCTGCAAGAGAACTAGAAGAAGCACCAAAATCCACAATGATACATAGAAGAGATACTGTATACTCAAGATGCAAGAGAATCCACAAGACAAGAGAGATATGCTCCACAAATAAGTGTTCTATTCCAATATTCAAGAGCTCCAAAGGTGAGCTATACAATAGGGGGCCTCCTCCTTATATAGGATAATAAAGACCAAAACCCTATACCACTCTACAATACTACATCAAATGAGTGGTTGAGATTAAAAGATCTCAATACATGATCAATGGCTAATAATGAATCATAACAATATATCATATGGATCACCCAATATAATGATGACGCCCTAACTAAATGGTGCAAAGTGAGGATGACGTCATCCAGTAGAGGGGTAAAAGTACAAAAATCCACCTCATAATGACTAGGACATAACATAAGAAGCACATGGTGGGGTTAGGAGGCATCAATCCTTACTAGCTCATCCCCAAGGCACAATAAAATAATAAAATATGTCCAAGATAATATAAATGATCAAATCTATCCTCAAAATCTATGACAGACAAGCAGTAAAAGACCTCCTGTGATCGCCGTGGGCCTACCCACATGGTGAAAACTGGCTAGAAGATAGTGGGATCACCCTAGAAGACCTCTGTGAAAACCAAATGCCAAAACCTTGCCTCAATTTCCCAAATCGAATTCCTCAGTGACCACTTTATCCCATTTTTTAATTGCCTCGGTAACTGTGAAAGTGCCAAAACTGCCTCCTAGGGCATCTGCGTTGTCCAACTGAGCCCACCAGGCTCTCCAGAATGGGGGGTAAATGGTAAAAACAAGTGGCTGGACCACCCCCTCCTCATACAGCGCCCTAGGTGAACTGGCCTCTCATGGCCCCTGTTGCTCAGGCTGGGAAATCAACCCCAAATCTTGTGAATAGGTGTAAAACTACATCAATCACTGTCAGAAGTGCCCGGAACTGAAAGATAAGTGTCTCATTGGATCCAGAAGACCCAAATCCACTAGGAATGTGTACTCATACACCGTGGGTTGCCCTAATGGGCCAGCTGTAGGGTCCACCATATATGGACAGTGCATAATCTAATGATCTGAAGTAATAATAAAACCTGTTGAACTGCATCAATCATCATCTGAACCATATGTCCATCATATGATATCATCATCAAGTATGTGGGACCATCAATCATCATCAATAGGTATATATATATGGCCCACATCATCACGGATCCCAATAATATACAACCAAGGATAAATCACATTAGTAGACTAAGACATGCTTCTCTAATCATTCTCACAGCCAAGCTCAAAGTATAACATCCATTCAATGGCATTAATCAAGTTAGCATATTCTTTCGTTATAAAATTATTTGCACAATAGTTCAAATGACAAACTCACCCATTGGACATGGTCAAACTGCTAGTGAAGGATGAAGGCTAGGAACAAGGTTGGGCCAAGGGGTTGACTTGTCTAACTTAACTCAAAAATACTTTGGACTGGGAGAAGGGGGAAGCTACAAACTCTATGCTGGACAAAATAACACGGGGGATGGCTGTGCCTCACAAATGGATAAGTTGTTTAGAGAGTGCTTATTCAACTTAGGCATCATGTCTACATCAAGTTGATCCAGGTTCATTAGGATCATTCAATTTCATTTCATGGCCTTTTTGGCCTACATAACCCTTCGGATCTCAGGTGTGCTGATAAGCACAACTAGTTGCAGGTTGCATCCAGGGCATGTTTTCCTATACATATAAGGTCAGCAATTGTTTAAATATAGCTTTTAAGAACCATTGCTTTTTGGACCTTTCTTATACTCTTCAAGGAGTATTTTTAGTTGTTCATCGCTCTTGCCCTTTTTAGTTTCCATGGGCGAATTTATAAGTTTCCATAAGTAGAACATGAGCTTTCAGTTTTAGCCAACAGCATCTCAAGTGACTAGGGGGAGTTCGAGCTAATGCCAAACATCGGGACAACCGACCAGAATGATTTAGGCCTACAATCCAACTCACCAACGGCAAGTTTTGTCACCAACTTAGAGCCGAGACACTGAACATATAGGGATGCGGTCCAAACACAAAGGTAGAAAAATGGGGAAGTCCTCAGTATCAGAAAGTCAAATGAGACAGGTCAAGGTTTAAAGTCAAATAGAAAAGTCATGTATGGATGGAGTCAAGTGAATATGGAGCCTACACTAGCAGACAACTGGTGTCAGGAAAGACCATATCTATGTAAGGTGGAAAACCAGTGGGTTTTGTTAAATGACCTAAATGTGCAAGCAATTGTCCATTTTATGATTTATAGTTCATTTTAAACAGTTTGCCACATCAGGAATAATATACCAAGCAGATACTGTGAACATGATTAAATCAACAAGATAATAATCCACATTCAATGATAAAATAGCCATAGATCATACAACATCATCATAGTAATAAACATCATATACCATCTGAAACACTGTTGCAATACATCTCTAAGCACTGAACTGAAACTGTATGGGATAAAGGGTCACATCGGTCATCAAATCTGAACTCTCAAGGCTCAGCCTTGACACAAGGTCTAACATAAGTCTGAATAATACACTGCTCTGATCATGAGTGATCACAAAATATACACTCATCATAGCCATGCTCTGAATAATGGAAGCTCTGGAATGTGCAGATATCTGCTGAACAAGAATAGTAGCCCTGCTACTATGGTGTGATAACATCTGGCTCCAACTGGGACAAGTGCTCTAAGAGAGAGAGCGCTTGAGAACCTCAGAATCTCTGGTCTCGATCTGCTCTGCATCAATCTTCAATCCAGCACTGCACCATCCTTGCTTTCAGCTTTTATTTTGCACCTGTTCTTGCGCTCACAAACACTAGAATACCTCATGGAGCATGTATGGGACAAATATAAAATAAAACTGAAAATGAAATCTATTCTAAAACAGAAACTGAAATGCGTAAAAGAAAAATTTAAACTAACATGGCATATATCATTTATTCATCATTCATTATTTTTGTTACTGTGCAGGAGGAAAAGAGAACTTTTTCAAACAGGCAATCTCAACTTGCACAGGCAGCCAGAAATATAACAGGAAATTAAAATTCTTAAATGCATGCAGGAGAAGAGACAAGCTTAGGAAGGAGCAAGGCTCAACTCAATCAAAAACAAAAACAAGCAGACACTCCAAGAAGAAAAGAAAAGGGGGCAATACTCAGCACACAGAAAAAGAGAAAGGCACACAAATCCTACTGCTCAAGTGAGCTTATTCAAAACCTACCTACCCTACTCTAACCAGTTAGCACAAATGTTAGGTAAAATCATAAATCCAATGCAACCATTCATCAAATAGGTTAATGATTCTTATTTGATTTTTGTTGATGAAGCAAGTCAAGATTGGATTAAGGAGTATTGAGTTTGTAAGCACAATCTTCCTGACTTGTTCATCAATTGAAGAAGGATTTGAATGGTGCAAAATGAGATCAAGCCAAAGGGAATATTTATTGAGGCCAACATTCTCCATCCAATAATTTATAGGATCAATAAATTCGTGCAAGCTAATCTTTGAAATGGATGGGGGAGAAACATAAGGTATGCGACTTAAATCCTTTTCCCACAAATTACCCTCCTTATTCATTGCTCTCATATATTCAATTTGGTTTAAATGATGATCATTGACAAGACAAATTGGTAACAATTCATAAATTAGCAGCTTGATAAACAAGATTAACCCAACTTCTTGTTCTATAACAGAGAAAAAGTGAAATTGATTTTTATAAAGTTTCTCAATTAAGCAACTGATGGAGTAAAATGGAGATGATAGGATAACAGAATAAAATGTTACAAAATAAATCAGATGGCAGCCCATAGAACCATGCCTCAAAATCTCAGAAAAATTAATCAGACACAAAACCAAGCAAAAAGATTTAAACAAATGGGAAGGGAGGGTGGATTGAAAACTTATGTTGCTTCTCACATGACCTATGATAGCAGATCTAGAAATTTTAAATGATTGAGAGGCATTAACAATACCCTTGATTTCAGACAGAGTTTCCAAGATCATTATATGAGGACAGAATTTAATGGAACTATCCAACCCAAAATATTTAACTAACTTGCCCTGATTAATGATGGAATCAGATGGCACAGGAACACTTAAAGATTTATCATACAAAGTTGGACAATGATTCAAGCATCTGATTTGATTTTCTAACTCAATCTGACCTTGAGACTGTTCTTTTAATGATTTATCATTAAATTCATGCGAGGACAAATGACCACTATCTATGGATTGATCAGGGGAAAATTTTACAAGTTTATTTCTTATGTCCTGATTATTTATACAGTGATCAAGTGAAATCATCTCAAGAGGGTCTTGGCTTATGTCCTCATTTTCTTCTTCTTCAAAAAGATGATGAGAAATTAAATGATCAATAAAGATAGAATGACTGACTAAAGGCTCATCCTCAAAAATTTCCTTAGGATCAGGACTAGGGTTACCTAAAAAGAAATTTGAAAACTTATTATTTATACAATGATTATGGATTTGACTTTCAATCAACTCAAAAGTGGAAGACTTATCCTCAAAAGAAATTGGGTAGGAGGGGTCATCTCCGGATGTTGACAATTCACTTGATATTTGATTATTAACAGATTCAACAATAGGATCGGATAGGGGAAGGTTTTTATCTTGGATTTGATTTGAAGAATATATATCATCGAATTCACTTCCCCAATCTTCTAAGAATTTATTTTCGAACATGTCATATCCAGAAATGCTATTGGCCTTCAAATTCAAAAATCAGAGCTCAGCTCTTTCTTTGAAAGATGAAGCCAATAGCTTCATACACACATCCTCATGGGTTATGGATAACTCTTTAATAATTTCCCTAAAAAGTTCAAGGTGTCTTTTAGCAGATGCTTCATGACTTCCATCAAATTTAGACAACCTTTCACGGGCTTGATGAGGGATTTGATGAGGATACCCAACAATTTTCAAGAAGTCAAAAACTTTCAAACGACCAAAAGTCCTAGGCCGCTCAGAAGCAGCCATGGATGGAAAAATTTTAATTTTTTAATTTTTTAATTTTTTTTTAAATCAAGAACCTAAATACAAACTGATGCACCCCATGGGTTCTAGATAATGATAGGATCGATCACCAATGGAATCGCTTATGTGGAGTCGCCAGGTAGATTTTTAAAATCCTTCTACCAAGATGTATGTCGTTTAAAGTGCAAGGAGTAGGTATGTTGAACCAAGGTAGGCCTCTACCTTCCCCGGCAACGGCGCCAGAAATGTTGACAAAGAGAACGGGAGTAGGGCTTGAAAATATATGTCGAACCAGGGCAGGCCTCTACCTTCCCCGGCAATGGCGCCAAAAATGTTATCACACAACTTGTAGTTGCCCCTAGTGGTATCCCATCCGGGACGGTAGAGGAGATGGGCAACTAAAGAGGTGACCCAAGAGATGCCACAGTTCCCAATGCAAGGTGGGAGTCACGTCAACCGAGGCACTCTTCACTTTAGATCTAGATAAATCAAGACCTAGGGGGAGACCCTATAACCAATCAAAGATGATTGGACCCAAACAAAGGTTCCTAGGGATGAGTGAATGGTAAGTTACAGAAACCAATGCAAGGTATAGTGGACCTAGAAATTAAAGTATGATTGAAGGTGGTTTGAGAAATGATTAGTGTTTCAACCAATGTATGATTTAGGCCACATGACTAGTTATAATGACAAGGTATAATACCATGCGTTACACAAGTGGGTCCTACTTTCTTGGGATATGTGAAATGGCTTAAAGTGGACACACAAGGTGAAATTAAGGGATGCAATTGGCACTAGAGGATATGTAATGAGTAGATCTATGGATCTAAGTTGAATTTAGGAGTACCCACTTACTGGATCTAAGGTTTGACACAATTCCCAAGGAGTGCGACTTGCTTAGGGAGGACTAGTGCCTTGTTGGATGGGTTAATGGAGTCAAAAGATATGTCAAAGTGTAGATCGGGACACTTAGAGTTCAAGTCAAGTGGGCTAATTGAAATAGAATGGTTGGATCTTGCTAGATCTAGGATTTCATGAAATGACCCAAGTGGACCACAATCCCTTAAAACAAGGAATGCTACCCCCAAGGCAGATCGTCACAAAATGATACTCTAGATATAGGTTTCAAGGTATGCCCGTTCCAAATCCACTGAAATCTCAACTACCCAGGTCCTAGAAGTGGGCAAACTCAGTCACCCAAGGAAGTGCGACCTTGCTCAAGGAGGGCTAAAAGGTGGATAAGGTGTGTCAAATCAAGTCCAATGGCCACCAAATTGTAGATCCAAGTAGCTTAGGCAATGATCTATGTGGATCTAGAAAATCAAGTCAATCCAAGGGTTAGATCTTACTAGATCTGAGTTTTAAGGTGCCAAGTAATTCAAAAGGGGGTTTTAATCCCTTAAAATGTGGAATGATGCCCACAAGGTAGAAATCACCCAAGTAAAAGTCTAGGGGTAGGTTATCAAATGTGTAGATTGCAAATCAAGTGGGATCTCACCTACCCACATGCTAGATCTAACCCAACAAGCCTCTCCAAGGAAGTGCGATTTGGTTCAAGAGGGTTATATTGCCTTGAAAAGTGTGTTAATTTTAACCCAATCACCACCAAACTATAGATCCAACTAGGAGTGGATGCTATAGAGATCGGTTCTTAAGATCTTTTCAAAAGCAAGGCTAGATCTAAGTAGATCTAAGAAAAACCAAAATGAGGGTTTTAATTAATTAGGGTTTGTGACCAATGAAGAGAGAATGGATGGAAAGAGGCACATACCTTGTAGATCTTACCTCAATTGCTTGTGGCCACCTTGCAAATTGATAGCATTCTCCTATGTGTATATTCAAGAGTGAGATCCAAGAGCTCCAACCAAAACGTCCTCCTCCAAGATAGCCAAATCGTCCTCCTCCTACAAGACAAGATCAAAGAAACAAGTCAAGTAAGATGATTATGAAAATGATAGAAAGATGTAATAAAAAGCATCAACTATGTCACGAAGATACTATAATGATACTCCCTGTCAACCCAAGAGAGAATATGTGGATCCCTCCAACAATAACCCTCAAGAAATCGCCCTCCTCTCCACCAATTCGACTTTCCTGCAAGAGAACTAGTAGAAGCACCAAAATCCACAATGATACATAGAAGAGATACTGTATACTCAAGATGCAAGAGAATCCACAAGACAAGAAAGATATGCTCCACAAAGAAGTGTTCTATTCCAATATTCCAGAGCTCCAAAGGTGAGCTATACAATAGGGGGTCTCCTCCTTATATAGGATAATAAAGACCAAAACCCTATACCACTCTACAATACTACATCAAATGAGTGGTTGAGATTAAAAGATCTCAATACATGATCAATGGCTAATAATGAATCATAACAATATATCACATGGATCACCCAATATAATGATGACGCCCTAACTAAATGGTACAAAGTGAGGATGACGTCATCCAGTAGAGGGGTAAAAGTACAAAAATCCACCTCATAATGACTAGGACATAACATAAGAAGCACATGGTGGGGCTAGGAGGCATCAATCCTTACTAGCTCATCCCCAAGGCACAATAAAATAATAAAATATGTCCAAGATAATATAAATGATCAAATCTATCCTCAAAATCTATGACAGACAAGCAGTAAAAGACCTCCTGTGATCGCTGTGGGCCTACCCACATGGTGAAAACTGGCTGGAAGATAGTGGGATCACCCTGGAAGACCTCTGTAAAAACCAAATGCCAAAACCTTGCCTCAATTGCCCAAATCAAATTCCTCAGTGACCACTTTATCTCATTTTTTAACTGCCTCGGTAACTGTGAAAGTGCCAAAACTGCCTCCTAGGGCATCTACACTGTCCAACTAAGCCCACCAGGCTCTCCAGAAGGGGGGGTAAATGGTAAAAACAAGTGGCTGGACCACCCCCTCCTCATACAGCGCCCTAGGTGAACTGGCCTCTCATGGCCCCTGCTGCTCAGGCTGGGAAATCAGCCCCAAATCTGGTGAACAGGTGTAAAACTGCATCAATCACTGTCATAAGTGCCCGGAACTGAAAGATAAGTGTCTCATTGGATCCAGAAGACCCAAATCCACTAGGAATGTGTACTCATACACCGTGGGTTTCCCTAATGGGCCAGCTGTAGGGTCCACCATATATGGACAGTGCATAATCTGATGATCTGAAGTAATAATAAAACCTGCTGAACTGCATCAATCATCATCTAAACCATATGTCCATCATATGATATCATCATCAAGTATGTGGGACCATCAATCATCATCAATAGGTATATATATATGGCCCACATCATCACGGATCCCAATAATATACAACCAAGGATAAATCACATCAGTAGACTAAGACATGCTTCTCTAATCATTCTCACAGCCAAGCTCAAAGTATAACATCCATTCAGTGGCATTAATCAAGTTAGCATATTCTTTCGTTATAAAATTACTTGCACAATAGTTCAAATGACAAACTCACCCACTGGACATGGTCAAACTGCTAGTGAAGGATGAAGGCTAGGAACAAGGTTGGGCCAAGGGGTTGACTTGTCTAACTTAACTCAAAAATACTTTGGACTGGGAGAAGGGGGAAGCTACAAACTCTGTGCTGGACAAAATAACACGGGGGATGGCTGTGCCTCACAAATGGATAAGTTGTTTAGAGAGTGCTTATTCAACTTAGGCATCATGTCTACATCAAGTTGATCCAGGTTCATTAGGATCATTCAATTTCATTTCATGGCCTTTTTGGCCTACATAACCCTTCGGATCTCAGGTGTGCTGATAAACACAACTAGTTGCAGCTTGCATCCAGGACATGTTTTCGTATACATATAAGGTCAGCAATTGTTTAGATATAGCTTTTAAGAACCATTGCTTTTTGGACCTTTCTTATACTCTTCAAGGAGTATTTTTCGTTGTTCATCGCTCTTGCCCTTTTTAGTTTCCATGGGCGAATTTATAAGTTTCCATAAGTAGAACATGAGCTTTCAGTTTTAGCCAACAACATCTCAAGTGACTAGGGGGAGTTCGAGCTAATGCCAAACATCGGGACAACCGACCAGAATGATTTAGGCCTACAATCCAACTCACCAACGGCAAGTTTTGTCACCAACTTAGAGCCGAGACACTGAACATACAGGGATGCGGTCCAAACACAGAGGTAGAAAAATGGGGAAGTCCTCAGTATCAGAAAGTCAAATGAGACAGGTCAAGGTTTAAAGTCAAATAGGAAAGTCATGTATGGATGGAGTCAAATGAATATGGAGCCTACACTAGCAGACAACTGGTGTCAGGAAAGACCATATCTATGTAAGGTGGAAAACCAATGGGTTTTGTTAAATGACCTAAATGTGCAAGCAATTGTCCATTTTATGATTTATAGTTCATTTTAAACAGTTTGCCACATCAGGAATAATATACCAAGCAGATGCTGTGAACATGATTAAATCAACAAGATAATAATCCACAGTCAATGATAAAATATCCATAGATCATACAACATCATCATAGTAATAAACATCATATACCATCTGAAACACTGCTGCAATACATCTCTAAGCACTGAACTGAAACTGTATGGGATAAAGGGTCACATCGGTCATCAACTCTGAACTCTCAAGGCTCAGCCTTGACACAAGGTCTAACATAAGTCTGAATAATACACTGCTCCGATCATGAGTGATCACAATATATACACTCATCATAGCCATGCTCTGAATAATGAAAGCTCTGGAATGTGCAGATATCTGTTGAACAAGAATAGTAGCCCTGCTACTATGGTGTGATAACAAGTACCTCTAAAGTCTGCCTGATGAGGTAAAAGTAGGCTGTGGCTGAACACAACCTGTGATCTGTAACATCTACTTCCATGCTCTGTAACCATTTCTAAAATGTTTATGCTGTTATTTTGTTTCTTACTCACAAATTATTCTTGGTTTTGATTGCATTTGTTCACCGTGCATTGAAATTGAAATTTAGAGGATAATTATAATAGCGATTTCACACTGGCTGATTTACATACTAAATTAATCAAAATAAATAGAAGATGGTTAATTAAAGCAAGGTTGAAAGAGGTGATCTTTTCCCATTTCACACTGGTCGATTTACATACTAAATTAATCAAAATAAATACTTGCTCACACTCATAAAGCGAATACTTGCCTAAAGCTGAGGCCATGACTATGTACGAAGAGGCCATGGCTCCATACATCAAACTAGAATGAAGTAAAAAGCTTTTCTTTGTCAAAAAATTGACCTGAAGGTCCTCCCGGCGGGAGAAGGGCAACCCTCGCTACATAAGCTGCGGCTTCAGCTGCCGACATATCTCCTCCTTGGCCTGTCATATCAGTTTTGATGAAGCTGCCAGGATGCAAGCAGTTCACATACACCTTGTGATCATCATCATGCTTTTGAAGATCTCTTGCCACAAGCCTAGTGTAGGCATTGAGGGCTATCTTGGATACAATGTACGCTCTCAGTCGAGCAGGCCACCCCTTGCCTTCAATCTCTCCCGATTTCTCGTCATTCAGATAGATGTCGATAAACCCATCTATCGTTTCTTCGCTCAGGTTTTTGACATCGGCAAGCTGCATTCTCAGAGTCTCGTTTCCCAGATTCTGAAAATTTCACCACTTTTTATTTAGTAATTGCAAAATCATGGATCCCTTGATTCCTTTCAGATACACATAATGGAACAAAAAGATTATTTTATTCCCAATAGGAGAATAAGAAAGTCTCGATAATAATTACTATTAGATTGTTTTTTCAAAATTAAAAGTTGACACACAATCTTTTTGGTTTCAACAACAACAATCTTATTATGATCATGTAACTTATGAGAGTAGAACTTAGATAGAGAGAATAATACTTCATTTTACAATCACATAAATTCCAATAACTTATCAGAAAACTTTTACGATAGGCGTTGGAAAACAGTTATTTTCCTAAACTTGGAAAAATAATCTTTCTGGTAACACTCACCCCCATGAGGAGACAGCTAGTTTGTTGAGGATTACTGATCTCATGGATTACATTCAGGATTAGTGATCATTATGGATTTCTGGGTGTAGTTAGGAGAGGTGCAGCGATCGTTATGGATTACAGTGCAAAAAAAGATACCCTATGTGTGATGAATGTAATCAATTTGGTCAATTAGAGGGCAAACAAAGATACCCTATTTGAGGAATAAGAATTCTGATAATATATATATAAAGATCCACCCGTTACAAAATGCACCTTGCAGAGATAGCTATGGAGTTTTTATCATTAAGATACTTCACCTGAAGCAGTCCCCCAATTGATATATATACCTTGAATTCAAACAGAAGCAGAGATAGCTATGGAGTTTTTATCATTAAGATACTTCACCTGAAGCAATCCCCCAGTTGATGAGACATTCACGATTCTGGATCCGGAGGATGATGGCTTCAACAGAGGAAGCAGCGCTTTCACCATTCTCTTGGTGCCCAAGTAGTTTGTATCCACGCATGCCTTTGCATTCTCGTAATCCTCATTGAAACCCTCTGTGAAAGATCGGTTGCTCTGCCACCCTCAACGTCACCATGGATGAAATTATATATACATCACTACCATAAATTGCAAGCCCCATTTAAAAAAAACCGGTACATCCACTGTTGAAACCTTTAATCTTTTTATATATTCAAAGTTAAAGAAGCACGAAGCAGCAACGCAGATTGACCACAATCTTTGAAAACTTTCAGTAATAAGATGGATTGACCACAATCTTTGAAAACTTTCCTTTCAGAAATAAGATGAATATACGAGTTGACTGTTTTAAGGATTCACCCAGTAAAACATCTCAGCAAGAATATTAATGAGACTGAACTTACCAATAGCGCTAGGCGACTGATGCCGCGACTCTCCCAGAAATCCCAATCTATTTCCGCTCCAATCACTCCAGCATTATTTATCTGCTTTCCAGTAAATTTGCAGTTCAGAAATCACAATTTCAAAGCATTCTTATTAATCACGCGGTGCATATACTTAAAGCTCTTCTCAATGTCTACTCTTTACTTTGGGGTTGAAGAGTACCAGAATATCGATGCCACCGAATTTGTTTTGAAGCCAATCGGCCAAGAGCGACACACTTTGATCGCTCTGCACATCTAACTGATGGAAATGAACATTTGGGTATCCTTCATCTACAACAGATTTTGCAATGGCCAAGCCGTTGGCATGATTACGGGCAGTCAGAACAACAGTGAGACCTTGTTTTGCCAGATGACGAACAGTTTCCAAGCCAATACCCCTGCTCGATCCGGCCACCACAGCCACAGTCTTCTCCGTCCACCATTTTTCCCGATCCGATCTTCAAACAGACACATTGATTCGATTCATAAGAGATAATAAGTATCATCAACCATCAGGTATGTAAGAATCCATGAAAGTGAAATAACGAGGTAGGTATCCATGAAACGAAACGAAACAGACAAAGCACATGGGACATCCAAACGTACCCAGATGATAAATGTGGCGCCTCCATAACAATCAGTCAAGTTACCTTTCTGGCATTGCTTTCACAGGTTTCGACAATGAATCTTGGAAAAGGCACATATTTGGCATACTATTGAGAATGTCTATGGAGTATAGAACAGAAATAGTGGTTGAATTAGTCAACTTAGTTTTGGAAAAATTGGAAAACTTAGCTAGTGGTTTATAGAAGTAAATTATAACATCATTTTAGTATATATTATTTGTGCAATTTATTTTCATTCATGAGATTAAATTTTATATATAATATTTACTTGTTACCAGGAAGGCGTTGTTTAAGGGGACAAGCTGTCAAAACAGGTGCGGGAAGGTGAGAAGGATATTTATTTTGGGAGTAAATCTTGGATATTTTTAGCCAGGATTCTGGAAATCTGTATTTTTTTTTGGAAATTTTGAGTTTTTTTATAAAGGTTATCATATCATTTGAATTTTTGAGAAACTTGATTGGATGTTTTCATCCAAGTTTTCTAGTATTATGTTGGATGTAATCGAGCTTTTGATAGCTACTTTGTCACTATATTGTGATTATCGTTGTACCCTTTGATTCATTATAATGAATATTAATAATATGCTTTTTATTTCAACTAAAAAAGCTATAATTTGTCGACGACCTATGAGGAGCCACCACCTATGGTCTCGAATCACCCCTATGGTCTGTATATCCATATGTCCGTGGCATATCAATGCAGAACCCCTGTCCCTGTCGGCTAATTCCACGGGATTCGACAATTACACATATATTGATGGTTGACATTGGAGTTTTCAGAGGAGTGCATGTATTTCCTTCTGTAATGAGTGTTCTATAGAAACGTATTGGAGTTAGTTTATTCCATTTTTTTTTTGGCTCGATTCGATGGACTTGGACCTCTTAAGATAAAAAAAGCGATAAACAAACTGTATTTGAAGAGTTGTAAACATTAGTGTGTGTTATATTTGTATTTAAAAATATTCATAAATTTAAATAGTTTGTAAATAATGTTGAATCTCGAAAAATGATTCATATTATATAATTTTTAAATATATATTAAAAATAATTTATATCTTCTGAATTAAAATTGAAAATAAATTTTATTTTAAAATTTTAAAAAATAATTATACATATATGATAACAATATATAAAATCAATTTTATTTTTATAATGAAAACTGATGATGATGATGGTGGTGTAACCCTACTTGATTTGCTTTAAAATTTGGTTCCTAGCTGATGTTGATGATGATACCAACTTTGGTTTATTGAAACGCAGGTAGGGTATTACTTGGTTTGCTTTAAAATTTTGTTCATGTGCTCAAAGATCTTGACAAGAAGCTTTCCGAGCTCACCATATAGTTTTGGCAAGTTAGGAGGTTAGTAAGGTTTGTATTGTAGCAAATACTATGAAACTCAGATCTAATGTGGGTGTAAGCAAGGCTCTCTAAGAGAAAGTGATTTTCATCCTCAATGCTCATAGACTCACAAAGATGGCAAACCCTTTACACCCACGGGCTTTTATGAATAGACCAACACCCTGTTTCACTATGGAGCTCATAAGAGTTTGTTCTAATCTTGGATATATTAATTTTCTTCCTTGAACTAATTACTACTGAGAGATATTTTTGATCTTCCAAATTAGGGTTAATGACAAATTTCATGGCCTCTATGTTAGGGACATAGCCACTATGTGGCACTTGTTTTGATTTTATTTGAGGTCAAAACTTTGTTGTGTACCCAATCATCATGAGTTTTGTACTTATTACTTGATTTTATTTCAGGTCAAAACTTTGTTGTGTACGACACCTAGGTTCTCGATCCAATCGCAGTCGTCGCAAGGGTTGAAGCCAGTGATAATCTAAAGCATAAAATTTATGTTGTTTGGTTCAAAACCAATTCCAATAACTTTGAATATGATCGTTGATGATATAGCAGACAGCGTCAACGATACCATAATGAAAGGATATCAAATTTCCATATTGAATCCTCGAGTTTTGACCCTAGCAAACGATCACATAACATATATCACTCTAATCATTTGTTTATTTCGTTTTAGCGCATTTTCTCAAACCTTCACAGATCACGCGTAAATGGCTAAAATAATCCTCCAACAGAACAAAAAACGAAAAAACTCTCATACATTATTACCATATTCCTACAAAATATGGGCTTGGATAGTGCATGTTATTATTCTATGGAGAAAAGCAAGGTGTTGTACAAGTTGGGTAGGTAGATTTTTAATTTTAGAAAAACATAATTTAAGATGTGCACACTTTTTGGGTAAACTGGGTGATTCTTTAAGTCGATCTTTTCAACTATGACAATAAATAAGCATTGTGACATTGCTACATATGTTGATTGCAGTATATATTGCACGTTTCAGCTAACACAAAGTGTCAGAGTGCAAGATATATTGGGTTTAAAGCAATACTACGGGTGTATAATGCTTGTCTTAAACTATTATCAAGAAGCAAATTCAAAAAAGATGCACATTCAACCATTCTCTATATATGAATGTGTTTGATGACGGTCAACTTAATCAGGCTGAACAAAAGCATAACCCACACATAATGCTAAAACTATGCCCAATATGTTGAATCCCAAAATTACTAAACGTTGCAAGATGAATCTAGATTCAATTCTAGTCTACATTTCCACAAAGATAACATCAAGGAAAATGCATAGGCCTAACGTCAAGAAACGAGGTTGCAAGAAGGGTTTGCAATTAAAATAGGGGATCATCATCCTATCTCCCCCATGACATGTATGGCTATTATGGTGAGCCTATGCCATGCAAAACAGACATGATAAAAAATTGATACACTAGCATCGCCCCCCTTTTTCCTCAATCCTCTAACACATGCAATTAAGCATTGTACAATCATTGACCTTAGCGATGCATGCGGGTTTATTTGGTTTGGAATTGGGATATGGCTTGAATTATTTTCCCTTGCCCTATAATGCAACTCCTCCAATTGCGAGTGTTGGGCATGTGGGTTTATTAGGGTTGGAATTCGGATGCCATGAACCCCTTGCTTCAAATGACAACCCTTTCTCCAAGTACAAGTGGTCGATGGCATTGGGAATTATGTTGGTTGCAAAGTCTATCAAGAAATCGAGAAGAAGGGTGGCTACATAGGTGCACTACCATTGTAGGAGTGGATGTTGCATCATTTGTGAGCTCGGGAAGGTGAAGAGTGGAGTCAAGTGGTGTGCGAGGGAGACAATATAAGCATAATATAGTATAATGATTTCAACAATTTGTTAGAATAAATGAAAAGATGAGTTTGGTAGGCACATCCATAAGAAAAATTGTGTTAGGGATACTTGTGCTTTTGACACAACAAAGGATGATATTGGCGATTCGGGAACAGGAGAAACAAGTTGAAGCATTCATGGGATTATTATCAATGGAAGCACATGGAGTCCAATTAATAGTTGAGAACTTTGTATCTATCGGAAGTTGTTTCATCACCTCTTCTTATTGACTCAAGACCATGGAAGGAACCCTCCCTCTGTGACCTCTCTTTATCCTCGAAGGAACACAAGGACACTCTATGTTCTCAAAAATTGGAATTGGTGGATGGGACATGTCAGGTCATCCCTGCTGCGACAATTGAAGAAGAGAAGCACTCAGATGGAGCCAAATTGAACAACATGAGGACTCGCAATCATAAGCATTCCATGGACATGAAAATCAGTAATTTTCTTTTCAAGTTTAATATGTTTTGTCATGTTTTTCTTTTCTTAAGCATTATGTAACATAGTACAATTTCCAAGCATATAGAGGTTTGAACAAGGAAGACATACCTTTTGGGAACATGGATATGTAGTTCTACATTTTGGATATTCGGCTATGACCACCCAAAATCTTTTTGTATTACAAAATTGTTTAATTCAACTACAACATTTTCTAATATAAAGTATACTTGTTATTGTGAAAAAAACATAAGAAAATATTAAAAAGAAGAAGGAAAAATAACTCTTTTATAATTATACACACAATTTCAACTAATAGGATTTGATCTGTTTCAAATATTCTTCAATTTCACTAACTTATTCCACAAGATTATTGCCAATTGGGATGGCCCTACAATTTTATATCCTTTCTTTTGAAACTCATAACTTTTTAATCCTTCCAAGTGAACTAATAAGTTTTTATCTGTTTTATGATGTGGAATGGAGTAGCATCGTTTGTACACTAACACTTGGGCATGAAAGAGTTGCACCATTTGTAGGTTGACACTTGTGTGAATACAACATCCAACCAACCACCAAACAACCAAATGAAAGTCAATAGATTATATCATTAATTCTTTTCAACTTAAAGCATAATATACATACACCAACTTTCTCTCATTTTTGCAACATATAGTGCTCTCAGCGTTTCATTTTTATAGTTTATAATTTATTTATTTATTTTTACGTCGAAGGCGTTCTTTAAGGGCGTGGTTCTTATTAGGCCTTCGTCGTCTGTCGACAACCTATGAGGATCCGCCACCTGTCGCCTATCTACATTGTGTCAACGTATGTCACTTATCATATGATTCAGTCGTTGACATAGTTGAAGAGAACCATTTTCGTGTTGGCGAAGATGAACAAGTTCCCATTTGGCGCATGGTGGATGAAAGGTTAAAGATTGTTCTTTGTTGTGTCTATTGTCTCCCGCGTGAAGGGAAATGTGAAAGATGCCCGAATTGTGATAGCCAGATACCTTAGGCACAAAATCGTAGCTGAACTACTGCCATCCCTGATGACGATTATTCATCCGGTCGGCATAATTTGATCCATTGCATACCAACGCCTCTTGGCCAGGACACCTGGGTTCTAAATTTAATCGCATCTGTCAAACAGGTTGAATATTATCATGACCCGATCTCCATTGTTGTAGCCACCAGTCTGCACGAGCCGACCATATTGTGCATGCGACGAACACCATGTGCCCGTCTCAATTGTGAGCGGACGTACATTGAGGATCAATTTATCTTTATACTCCACCTATAATAACGGCATAGTCGAGTCCGTCATCATGTATAAAGCTATACTTCACAAATGTTCTAATTGTTTCGAATACCAACAAAGCCAATTTCTTCTTATTTCTCTCCAATCGGGTTTGTTTTTTTAACACATTGAATCAAGCTTTTCATCCTCCCTTATCAACGTCATTATCCGCTACCTTGATCTTGAGTTAGTGACAGTGGACTATGGCTATGTTGACAATCAACGAATACACATTGAATGCATGAAGTGGTGAATTTGTGTTGATGCATGTAGGACACTTGGTTAACGCCCATATTTTCTCAAACACCTAATATAATCTTTAATAGATGCAACCAATTTTGTTATGGTGTCAACCCCGTGTATTAAAAAATCGTTGGCATTGTGATCTTTATTGATGTTAAATTACACGGTGATTAAATACTACCCATCGGTCAAACGTTAATATTATATATGTTTTGGAAAAATCATAAGAGAAAAACAAAGTAAAACCAATTTTCAATGCAATATTCTATATGTTTTGGAAAAATCATAAGAGAAAAACAAAGTAAAACCAATCTTCAATGCATTATAATTTTATTAATATTATTATTATTATTATTATTATTTTGTGGTTGTCCTCATTTTGATAAACAAACCAATGTTACACTCCATATAGAATCAAATCAAAATTCTGCATCCATAGAAAACTCTAACATTCCAAGTTGCTTGATGTTTCAACGTGCCCATCCTCGAAGGGAAAATTGTTGTAATGCCTACTAAATTGTTTATTATGTACAATTTTTTATTAAACAAATTGACATTTATTTTCAATGCAACCTATTTTTATTTGGTTGTGGTTGTTATAAGTCAAGTAAAAGAAGAGAGAATGGATGTAAAAGTGAGAATAAGTACATGAAGGGGAGAATCAATGTGTAAGTAAAGTTAATAATTTTTTTCTAAGAAAGATGATATGTTTAAATTAATTGATAATATAATGAAGTTGTGAAAGAGAAATTAAATATTACAACTTCGAGGAACATTTATTTTATTTAATAGTTACAATATAATATTGGGTGTAGGCATTGAGTTGTCACTGACTATCATTAGCAAGCAAGCAGAAGGAAGTCTCCACATCAATATGAATACCAATTATTATCCGAAAGTTCATCTCATGAATATCACATGAAAGCATGTATGACTACATACGTAAAGAAATCTTTTATGACACATTTTTTTTTGTAAGTTAGCACCCACGGGGATTTGAACACAAGACCTTCCATTTACAATTTTTCATTTCATTTACTCATTTCCAATTACTCTACCCACATGGGCTTAATCTTTTATGACACATTAAAAGGGTATAGAGAATCCAATAAACCAATAGATGGTTGTATAGTTGTACAACATACCAATGACATAAACATATTAGGTGTAAATATGATGATCTACAACACATGTTTGGTTGAAAGGCCATGAAATGAGTAAAGGACTCATAGGTAGGAGTAGACCTTCATCTCTTAAAGTTTCAAACATATACGTGTGTGGTTACTGTGCCAATAATATGTAATACAGAAGGAGTTTGCCTTTACAAAGACTAATTGATCAACATATGCTTACGACAAAATATGCATTTATATTAAAGCATGTCGGCATTCACTGCACACTCAACTTTTCTTGTAGAATATCCATACAATTACTATTGTCATTTACACAGGATTTCTTTTTAAAATAATTTTTGCCATTTCACATGTCATTTTGTCACTTGAATTAATTACTTTGTAACAAAATTTTAAACTTTGCTATTATGTTTATGTCTATGTCGTTCATTTATTTCCAAGATTAATTATTGTAGGTCATGCTCCTGGGAAACAACCACAATTATACCAAATCACATACCATTCCATGCATAAATAGAAGTAACAAGAAACAAATCCCCCTCAATATGGCTTGGGCATTGACTATCCATAAATTCCAAGGATTGACATTGACAATGGTAACAATGAAGGTCAATGATTAACCCTCACATCAATTCCACGTACTACAACGTTAGAAGGAATCTAAATTACACCATCGTTCGCCTTAGAACACTATGCAAAGATGAAAGACACTTCATATGTCTCACTTTGAAAAAAGAAAGAGGCATACCTTCATTCTCTATCCCTTTCAAACTTAAAATTGCAATCCTCAATCCTTGCACTCCCTCTACCAAATGGAACTACCAATGTTGATTTACAATATATTTAGAGTCAAACTTGATCACTACCTAGCCCTTTATTGTTTTACTCACATATGTATACCTTTTTGTATGAAAAAATAATGTACAAATAATTTTACTTGCCATCAATTACATGGGTTTCTATTTATTTCTTATTAGTACTTGCAATGGAGTTTTCCTTTCAATTTCATCGACTACTATCCCTACCATAAATTAGCTAGACTTTATTTCAAACACATAAAATTATATTTTCTCGTACACACAAATTTTTCTTAATTTTCCAACATATTGAAGTTCTTCTCGGCGTTTCATTTCCCCCGCTTTGGGGGTATGCTAGTTATTATAATATCTACTTGTTATATAATATCTAATGGATCTGGAGAAGGCCTATGTGTAACATCCCCATATTTTCATAAAATTAAAAAAAAAATCGCCATAAAAAGCTAATATTGTAAAATGCGGAAATAATAATAATCAATATTCAACAATTAATAAAAGTGTCACTTGGTAGGAACAATTTAATGGTTGTGTCTTTTGTCTTTTAATGACGTCATGAAAATCAATTAATGATTATGTACTTTATTCGTATGCTGGAATGATTGAAAATTATGATGCATTGGAACACATAATTCTTTTAACAAGTGTTGACAGTTTAACTTTTCTGGATGATGATGACAGGGGTCCCACGAGGTGCCCCGAGGCTTACTTAGCTACTCCGCTAAAGCATTGCACTCGTCCTTCATGCGCAGATTCGCAGGTAAGAGATAGTGATAAAATTCAGAGTGTTTAATAACCATGATATAAATCGAAACTGCTTATGAATTTCGATGCTACAGGTATGGTCTCCTTCCAATTTTGTAAGATGAACCTATCTATCTCAAGACTGCTGATAATGTCTATTTCAGGGTGTGTTTGTTATGAAGGTTTCCATTAAGTGTTGATGAATTTACGTATGGTCATTCCATAAATGTCTTGCGGCTGTTAAAGTAATTCTTTTATAAAATTGACGGTGACAGGTTGATGACAAGGGCACATGGTCTTAATTCATACTATGGAGAGAATGATAAGTTGGCTTTAAATCTCTATTGCCTGGGTAGTTAAAATGGTGATTCCATAAGCCTTAATACCCTACCATGTAATGAATGCGATGGGTCCTTGGGTGGCAACCATATCCTAACGATGTGTTGATATAACTTATGGTGTGGACAAGCTTTATGAGCTCTACAATGATCCCTATAGTGAACTTTATAAAAGACTTTATGTGATGGGCGGAGTCAATCCATGCCCTATGATTGCTCGTGACCTTAGTGGATATTCATATGCAATAAGTGTGTTTCGAAATTGATTATATGGAATCGTATGAGACCTTAGTTATATGCCCCCGGTGGACGTTATACCTTGTTAATATTTACATGTTAATGCTTTTAACGTTGATTCGTATGGATTGGCAGGTGGAATGATGGCCCTGCAAAAGCCTGCGTATGAATCGAGGGTGTATTAAATGATTGGGTTTGTAATTAAATTACCCGGCCATCGTGTTAAGGATAGTGTTACGTGCACGTCTGTGTGGATGTTTCGGCATGTGATAAGGTTTGGCAATTGCTGAGTTGTGATGGGCCTCCTGCCCTGGTGTCAACAGAAATGGCAACTCCGTGGCTTGGGAGGTAGATGAGAAATTAAATGCTACTCCTGCCACCTTCCAACGTGGCTTGATGAGGATGGATCTCCACCGTTGATCATTGTGTATTGGGATGAGTTGAACCCCTAGCGTAACTTATGGATTCTTGTAACGTCTCTTGTCATTGTTCGGTGGTAGGGTTTGGGAGGTGAGGCCAACCGGCCGAGAGGCACTTAGGGTTTGTTGGTCTTTCTAGCCTCCCTCGGGCTCGATCCTGAGACCGGTAGTAACCTTGGTCTGTGAGTAAATGTTATTCGTGGAAGCCAAGTCTGGAAACGATTGTGTGGTAATCTACAAGTGGGATGAGTGCATCAGTTGTGGCGTTGCAGTAGCTTGCAAGTATGGGGTTTTTAATGAAGTTGTATTTTTTTCAGGAGGTATCCCTCGTCGTGGTCTTTGAACTAAGTGCTTCTCCTTCGCAGTGGATGGATGCAGGCTTTGTCGACTCTCTGCCACGACTCAGGTATTTTAACGTTGCAATGGTTTTCATATTATTCTTTGTTGCATGTACTTCTTTCCCATGATCCGATGCTTAACTTATTGTATGGTTGATGGCAGGTAACCCTCGGCGAATAACAAGGTGCCGAAATAGTTGAAAGGGAAAAGAACTAAGCGAACCCACCGGTAAGCTTCGGTGGTATCCCTCCTTAGTGGTTCTCCTGGAATCGGACTTTGATGAGCAGAGTTTTGTGGTAGCATGCCTTCACGGCAGTGGCTTTGTCTCGCCTGCAGCGATTGGGGAAACGTTATTGTTTTAAGCTTTAATGATAGTATAGATGATATAAGGGTTTAAAATGTATGGCCACCATTCCTGGCTTGGCGAACTTGGTAGGGTTGAACCCTCGTGTTAGCAACGAGTCTTATAACTTAACTGTTTAGGTCTGTCGTTTTGGTACTTATGGATTGATGAATGAAGAGATACGTTTGACTGTAACTTTGTTTTCGGTACTTGCTGTGTGTATAATAGCATGGGGTTTCGCTTGGAACATTCAGCAAAGGAATGCGGCAACAGTAGGGTGCAACCACTGTTAATTTAAATGGGAACGATAATTAACTAAGGTTTAATGGCTATGTTTGGTGATTTGAACTTCTCGTTTTTGTATCTGTATCTAAAAGCCTGTTAAGATATTTAGGTTTTCATGTCTACGTATGGTGTTTCGATCTCTTCATTCTTGAACTCTGATCCAAGGAACGAAGGGCATGTTTAAGTTGTTTAAGTTAACAATGGCTATAAGCCGATAATAAAAGGGTGTTGGTTTTGTTTGAATACTACTGTGATAATGCTAAACCCTAGCCTGTCGAGGTGAATAAAATCTGCTTGTCTATAATTATGTTTTTAAAAGAACAAGAACAATAACTCTGGATTCTACAGTGAGATTGTCTATGGTAATGAAAACTTGATTTGGTAGTTGTTAAATGTTATAAATAATGATGTAATGAGAACATGTTGACCCCAGTTTGCGTGTAGAGATACTGTAATTTAATCTGTCAATTCAATACTGCTATGTTTGTCTTTGCTTTTAATGACTTGGTATCTTGTGATGCAAATTCTATCACATGCAATTGATAATACAGAAACAAGAAACTGATAGTGCATTCGTCAGTGAATTTAATTGCTTATGAATATAACAGTTTTTCTATTTTAATTCTAACTATATACTCCTATATTCGTCCAATTTGGACCTCTCATGAAAGGATAAAATAACACAGTAGCTTTCTTTCTTTCTGTACAAGATAATATAGTGAAGACAATATTTTATATAAGATCAATCAGATTCTAAAAACAATAAGAAGATAGAAAAATGGGAATGTGGTTAAACAGAATGCATGGTATTGTTTTCCTTTGAAATAATTAGTAAAGATCAGTAACCCTAGTTGTTAACATAATATTCACCTTCAGAAATAAGAAAAGAACCTATTTCTGTGACTAGTTTCTGGTAGGTTATTCAGCATACAGATTTGAACAATAAAAACATTGCATGCAAGGATCTAATCTGCAGCTGCTAAAATATAAGATGCATGATAAACATAGGTCTATGCATGGGTGGTCTTTGGTTTAGATATTTAGATGCATGCAAGGTTTCACTTTTAACTGGGCAGATTTAATGCTTCCTCTCTGTACTAGAGTACGATGCAACTCCACGCATGGGGAAAAATGCAGAGGAGTCATTTTATCAGTTCAATAAATCTAACTTAATTAGGATCTGACATTTTCTACTATTGATTATTAAATAACAATACTAGACCATTTTCTGAGAGAATTCATATGATTTAAAAAAAGAAAACACACAAGAGTAGAACCTAAGTGTAATGGGAGGAACAAATCACTCAAGAAACCTATTCCACCCAACCTGCTCCCAAACAACCAAGATGTCTGCCTTAGGACCCCTGAGCCTATCCACTGATCCACCAGGAGGAAGAAGGTTCTGCAGCTTAGGACTTCTACTTGCAACAACAAGAAAATTTATATATCCATCCTTACAGGCTTAGTAATCAATGGGACCAGCACCAGCACCTCTGGTCTGTCCTTCTCATAACATTTGTAGACTTATACTTGCACTCTCCACAACCTCCCCTATTCGAATCTCTCAGCCATCACCTGATGAGCATGAGGAATGTTTATGCAGAAAACATTGTAAGAGCTGCCTGCTCAATTCGAATTGCCTTTAATAGGTTGCCTAGGCCTTTTAGTGATTAATTGGTCATTAGTGAGCTGCCTGCTCACCTCTCTCCACGTGGAGAGGGAATGCCACAAAATTAGGGGGAGTTGTCCCATACCGAAAGCTAATGGTAGAGTGCAAATGCTGCCATTTGTCCAATTCCTTCCAGCGGCTTCCATTCCTCCTAGTGGGCCAGTGGACACTCTTGTAACAGCTTTCTTGAGTGTTTGTCTCCCATTTTCATTTATTAAATAATAATAATGAGTCATTACATTCAGTTTGACCTACTTGGTCATAATTACAAACTTGTAATTATAATTTAACACAAAGTATTTTTGCAAAAAAGGATAATAGTAGAAAATAATTATTCTCAAAAATTGGGTAGGTGACACTATGACACGTGAACTGGGTTTATATTTGGTTTATTCTTTTGCAAATTGGACTTTCGGTGGTTATTGTCAATTGGATAATGGCTTGTATCTGCTCGACGAACTTTGTTGTGCTTATCAATGGGTCCCCTACTCAGTTCTTCAAGGGAAACCGGGGCCTATGGCAGGGCTTCCCTCTTTCGCCCTATTTATTCATTCTGGTAATTGAAGGCCTTAGTTTGTTGATTAAGAAAGCAAAAAAGGAAGGACACCTCTCTGGGATTAAAGTGTCTAATTCTCTCCACATTAATCATCTTCTGTTTTTTTATGATGTACTCCTCTTTGGGGAGGGTACTGGATCCGAATGGAAACACTTCCATTACATCATCAATATATATATATATATATTTTCCCGAGCGTCAGGAATGAAGGTTAGTGTGAGAAAATACTACTTATTATTCCATGGTATTGATGCTTTGGTTAAGAAACAAATTTCGGACTTTATGCCTTATCAACTGGGTTAATTGGCTCATAAAGAAATTCCATAGGAAGATTGGATCATGGAAATTTCAGTGGCTGTCGTTGGGTGGACGCCTCACATTGGTTTTCTCAGTCTTACAATGTATTCCAGTGTATTGGTTCTCTTTATTCCTGGTGCCAAGTTCGATAATTTCACATTTGAGGAAAATGATGTTTCAGTTTCTATGCGCAGGGAGCTTGACACATCATAAGTGGCATCTGGCTGCCTAGGAGATCCTTGCTTTTCCAAAGCTTCAAGGAGGTTGGGGTATCATAAATTTGTTCCATTTAAACTTTGCTCTGTGTGCCAAAAGCTTGTGGCGTAGTATTTTTAACACTGGACTCTGGGGGAAAGTGGTGAAGGTAAAGTATCTTAACATATTGCCTCCGATGTATTGGTTGCGTTCGGGAAAGAAGTCGTGTCCTGGAGAATCTACTGTATGGAGGTGTCTCATAAAAAATTTGCCTGTAATTAATCATTCTATTTGCTGGGCTACTGGTCGTGGAACCCAGGTATTTTTGGGGATTGATCCCATTCTTGGTCTCGGTGGCAGTTTCAAGTTTTCTGTGGATTTGATCAGAGAACTACATAATAGGGGCGTCTTTGTCCTTAAACAAGCCTGGGCATTTTGAGGTGATGGGGGTGGATACTGGTGCTCGGAGGAAGATTTCAATTTTCATGATACACTTGCAGCGGAGTGGAATGACTTTGTTAAATCTCTTTATTGTGTTGGTATTCGGATTAATCAGGAGGAAGATACTCTGGTTTGGGATTTTAATGCTCGGTATGGGGAGGTCAATGCTCGTTTGGATTATTCTTGTATTTTGAAAGAGGACGGTTTTTCTTCCTCCCCTTGGTGGGATAAGAAGATCTGGACAGTGAGATGTCCATTAAAGCTCAACTGCTTTATTTGGCTCTGTCTACAAAACATGATTCTTACTTGGGAGAACATGCAACGTAGGGGATTTTTTGGTCCGAGCATTTGCTTACTATGCCACACAGCCTCCGATGAAATTATGCACATATTTGGCTGTTGAAATTTCTTCAAATTGGTTTGGGGTGATATAACAACTTTATTTTCTGTGGTGGTCGATTGGAGTTTTGTTTCCTTTGAGGAGAATCTTAAGCATTGGTTCAGAACACAGTATGGTAACCCTTATTTAATACTATTTATGCTCTGGGAGGTGTGGAGAGCCCGTAATGCACTATTGTTCCAGGATAAAAGGCCGCGGGCAGCTACATTTTGTTCTAAGATAACTGCTAATTACTGGGCGTATTATCACCCTCCTAAGACCAAAGTTTCTCCTTCGGTTGATTTCCAGGACGCTGAATTCCAATACCCTTTGGGTTACTTTGATGGGGCGGCTCAGCTGGGCGGTTGTGGGGTTGGAGCTGCCATTAGGCTTATTCATATCCATTACTTCCATTTATCTATTAAAGTGGGAGAGGGGACACACACACATGCCGAGCTCTTGGCACTTTGGGAATTATTATGGTTTGCCAGGTACATGGATATTAGATCATTGCAGGTCTTTGAGGACTCAATGTGCATTGTGGATTGGGCTTCTGGTCGAGCGGAACTTCATTCCATCACACTGAAACATTGGATTATCCGTACGCGTAGTTTGATTGGCACCTTTGAGCAGATTTCATTTCATCACATTTATAGGTCCTTCAACTCTGTAGCTGATACTCTCTCCAAACTAGCACTGGACGAGATGGATGGTGAACTGCATATTGAGGAGTATGTGGGAACTGAAGTGGTTGGAAAAAAACTTTTACATGTTTTTTTACTCTTCGATACCTTGCTGGCTCTGTTATTTTGGTAACCTTTCGGCTGTATTTTGACTATGTTTAGCAGGATAGATGAAATAGGGATAATTCTGAATTTTGAATAGTTTTGTATGAAAGTAAAATCTGGACTGATGATGAGCCAACATCTCGCTACTTATATGTTAATTTTTTATTGTAATGATCGATACAACTTTGTGTTAATATAAAATTGGTTTTTTTTTATGAAAACAAAATAATAAAAGTTTATATAAAATATCTACACGTTATAATGAAAATTTATTTTTATTTAAGTTCATATGAAATTTTTATTTTTCATAAAATAATAGGTTAAAGTTATATTCAAAATTTACAATTTTAATAAATTTTATAATCAATTTTAGTAATAAGATGAAAGTCAAATTAAAAAAAAAAATTATATCACTTTATCATATTTTTATCCAAAGCATCAAACATTGATCAAATTAAGGCTCTTAGGAGGTGTACATAATCTATGAAGGTTTAATTCTTCGTACACATGGTTCATTCAAGTTTATGATCTAAAACATTAAAAAATATGGTTATAGTTGAGGTTGTAAAGTAGAGATATGTACATAATTTGCTAAGGTTTATTTTTTCATATACTTTTTATTTCAAGTTTGAGTTGAAATAGTATTTTTTTATGGCTAAAATTTGGGTGTATGAAAACAATTGTGATTATTAGTTGGGCTCTATGGATATAAATAACTATAGAGTTATAGTTTATGTACTCTAGGTATAATTGTGCCATGTAGGGTTGTATGACACTTTTATATGAGCAAGGGCATGAATAACTATAGTCCATGCATTTAAGGTACAATTGTGTCTGGTAGGATTGCATGACACTCTTATATGGGTACTGTAATAGTTGCGCCTTGTAGGGTTGTATGGCACTCTTGTATGGGCGTAATACCAACATAGAAGTAATATTGAGTTATAGCTTGGCTTGTAAGTGAGTTGATACACCTTCTAAGCATACAATGTATGACCAACACTATTTTATTCATTACTTCATGTTTAAGGAGAGACGCACTTTTATATGCCTTGGTTTCATTAAATATGATGCTCATGAAAATTTGGGAAAAATATATATATATAGTCTTATCATTATATTTTGTTTGTACTTGATTAGATGTGATAAATAGTTTCATAATTTTAACAACAATTCTCCTTAGTCTTGTTAATCAAAATTGACAATTCATGATGAGTGTAAATTAAGGAAAAGTACAAAAACTTCTTTGTAAAGTCCTTATTATTAAAAAAATGTTAATGAGTGGAGGTAATCTCTATAATCATAACTTTAGTTAATTTTTTAATTCATTCATTTGAATTTTAATGAACATTATGCGATGAAGTAAATAATTTTGTAAGCTATTTGGCTTGTTTTTTTAATTTAACATTAAAATATATAATAAACTTGATTTTTAAGGAATTTGTTAATTTATAAGGAAAATATATTGTTTTTAAGGAATTTGTTATTTTATAAGGAAAATATATTGTTTTGGTATAGCATTATTAGTTTATCATTTATTTGTAATGGCTATTTGGCTTGAACAACTTTTGATCACTAATTAATCTTTTAAAGAAAACATTTTTTCTGATCCTGTTCCCTTTTTTTTAGGAAACACTTGGGGCGCTGCGCTTTTTTAAGAGCAAAGTGTGGGGAATTTCTAAAAAATGCAAAAAAATATATAAAAACACATTAAATATGCACTCTTGGGTGGGGTTTATAGGATCTTTACACATTTACACCATTAAAATCCATACTAGTTGTCTAAACTAACTCCCAAGGGTATTTAAGAAGGCAACTTGTGGAGAAGGGAGACCACAAGTTATTGAAGCACCTCTACATTGGAGGATTGAGAATCATTTGTTGCCTAAGATTTTTATGGTCCTATCCCCCATTGGAAACCCTAGTTCCTAAATTTTATTTCCTTGGTTCAAATTTGAGACCTTAATTCCCTTTGATTATCACATTCCTTTATGACCAATAAGTTGGAGTGGAGTAATAGTCCATGAGTGATCCAAGCTATAAGAACACAGATTTTGAGGTATAAAATGGGTCTCTTAAGGAAAATTATAAAATAATACTGGAAATAATAAAATAATATAAGCACACCTCATCAAATTTTGGAAGAAAAAAAAGAAAACTACTTTTCAAACTCGTATTTTCAACTTATCTCCATGTATATTCACTCAAATTTCGAGTATGATCATTCGTTGGATGGGGAATTCAATTCCACATCCAACAAGTACCCACATGACATGCTTTTGATGGACCCCTCTCCCCGTTAAACAAGAAATTCATAAAAAAAAAGGTGATGATAATGTTATCATCACATTGTTTTATTAATTTCTTGTTTTCCGGGGAGTAGGGTCCATCAAAAGTATGTCGTGTGTGTACACGTTGGATGCATAATTGAACTTCTGCTCAAAATTTGAGTGAATATACAAGGGGATAAGTTGAAAATACAAGTTAAAAAAGTAGCTTTTTCATTTTTTCACTATTTTACCTTTTTACCTTTTTACCCAAAAATGGTGATTCACCCCCCATGGTTGACATCATCATCTTGAATCCTATTGGTGATTTTTGTTGTACAATATTGTTGTTTTGAGGCCCATTTTTTACCTCAAAAATTCTCTAATGAGGTGTCAACAACAAAGATCGGGTATGTTTCTATACTTTGGCAAAATTTTGAGGAAGGTTCGTTGTCACTTGTGTGTAGATTCATAGTAGAGTGGATGTGTGGAAAACATATTTTTGTTGGATTTTAAGTTACATCAAAGAGGCCAACGAATTGGCCCAGGGAATTCCTCTTTTCCCTTTTTATGCCATTTTTTAAAAGTAAGAGTAACTATATTAATATTTGGAAAATTACACAGAGATAGCAGAGTTCCACAATTTGAAAGTCAAGAAACCATGCATGCCTCATTGGGAAACCAAGTCATAAGAACGACTATAACTATCATATATGCATATTGTCAAACTTCAAACTATTGAAACTCTCTATGTAAGAAGCTAGATAATCTTGAAACTTAAACAAAAATAAGCTAGATATGGGTATGATGAACTTGGGCAGGAGGTCAGTCTGCAACGTTCTAGTAAGCCCCAGCAGAGGGCGTGCCCTGTGGAGGCTTTGCAGAAGGAGGTTCAAAGGTTCCCCCCTAGCCCTCTCACTATCCAAGTGACTACCTTCATGAGGTAAGCATTATGATCCTCCAATGTTTCTATTCTCTACTTCAACTAGCGAAAATCTTCGTCTTTTGGCAGCAATCCCAAGGCTACCATTGTTTTGGTATGCCAATACATCTCTAGGGTCTTGTAGAATTGGGAATTTTCTGGTTCTAGTGCAACCCAAGTCCAAAATGGTCCCCTCAATATGTTTCTCTACATCATCGTCTTTCTGGTAGGCCCTGGCCAGCTTTACCTTTGCTTCAACAACAGACATAGCCCCATGTTCCTGCCCTAGGACTGCAACATTGTAAAAGTCCGTCACTTCCATGGTTTCCATGGCCACGCATGTTGAACTAGAAAGATAGGGGCTGGACTTCCCACCATTGGGCGCCATAACATTGTGAGTCAGGGGAGCCAAATATCCAAACAAAACAACACAACAAATTGAATTTTTACTCCAAGGAGTGTGGAGCTAGAACTAGAGGATCATGGCGTCTTTTTCCTTCTTTATCTTATTGCAATCCACTATTGCCACTTGCCTCAAACATGACATGATTTCATTACTAGATCGAGTTATGGAGTTGGCCATCATTTCCCAGTGTGTGCTCATCCTCCTTCTCATGAGATCCTTCAAGCTCTTCTCCCTCCAACCTTGCGCCATAATCCTCCTCAACTACATAATTGTGTTGGTGTACGTCTATTTTAATGATCGGGGTAGAGTATTCTTGTCAAGCACTCTATATGCAGATAAATTACTATCAAACACACAGAGCATATGAAATTTATTGTCAACCCGAGAAAGTCTTTTTATTTCAAAGGATAAGTGCACAATATATGCTTAAACACAAAACCATTAGAAGTGAATACTTTTATCTTCTATCATCCATGTTCATCCCAAGAATCTATGCAACCCCAATTGCCTTCTAACTGCTACACTACAATCCTTTTCTATTATGCATCAACAAGAAATGATACCAGATCTAATCAACAATTGCAAAAAGGAAATCTCATTCGCATTCTAAAATAATCACTTGTCTAATCTAATCGAGCTGGGAATCATAAAGCATAAACTGAACATTACTCTAGGATTTCAAATGAAAGAGATTGAAGCAACTGTTCTAAGAAACTGAATTGCAAAATATAAATCAATCAACACATAACAGGAAAGCTAAATTGTAAGAGCTCCTGGGATCACGTCTCAACTGTAAGATGAACACGGCAGTGTGGACAGAAATTGAAATGTATAAAGCAACCCTGACTCAGTCGACTGTTATTCTATACCATTCACCAATCTCACAGAAATGTAATCTTTTACTGAGAAATCCACACAATAAATATTGTTGTTGCGTACAAAAGAAAGAACAAAGCATCACACAACAAGAAAGATGAAATCCTAATTTAACTCAGCAATCTCTGTGGAAGACGGGCCCAGTCTTCACACAGAGACGCTGGTTGAACAACACTCTCTTTAACTCAGAAGTAACCCCTTATATTAACAGAAGAATGAGTACACAGTTTGACTTGGCTGCTAATACCAAATAAATTAATTGTTTGCTGTTCAACCCCTGGGTCGAGGCAACTCCCCATATTTATACATACAAAGTGTAACATCTAATCCTATAATTGGGCAGCCATGAAGATCTCTGATCTTCAGGCGCCCTAAATAACTAGCTGTTACCATGCGTGGCAGAACAGAAATATCCAAATATGGGAAAGTTATTAATTGACCCAAGGGTGACGGTCTTTCCAGCTTACAGCTAGATTCGAGCAGCAACATACTTAAGATAGAAAATTCTGTTACAACTGCCCTGTCACAACTGTGTTTTGATTGATGATTCGAGCTCCAAGGATCCCTTCTATAAGCAATGAACGTCCCTTCCTTCATGACTTGTTCAGCTCCGATCTTCCTGTAGTCTATTTGTCTCAACTACCTTCATAAATCACATCATGTTAGCACAAATTAAGAGAGGCACAACTTTAATTATCACAATCATAAGTATTAATACAATAAAACAATAATCGGCCATACCTTGGTAATTTGGGGAATAAGATGAGGACAATAAGTCTAATTGCCAAGATAATTGGTGTAGGACAAGGGCAGGGAAGATGATAAATGATGATAAAAAAGGGCCAATTCTGGGCTCAACATCTCCCCCCAACTACCCTGTTGCATGTCCTCATGCAACAACCTGCATCTGAATCATGAACTGAGCTCTATCCAGGAGAGAGGAAGGAATGTAGGAAACTCAGGCATCTCATCTATCTTTTGAAAGGCTTCTGTGAGTGACCCAGCATCTTCCAACTTCACTGTTTCCCTTCCACTGCTACTTGCTGATATCTGGGAATGCACTTGGTGCGGTGGGAATATTTCTGCAGTCTCATTATGCTATGCATGGGGGAGTTGAAGAGAAATTCTCAATCTAAATCCAACTCAATGACATCTCTAGGAGGTGGAAGCACTGGTTCTTGTGGGACAGTGTCTTACAGTGCATCTAATTTTAACAGGAGAGTTGCTGGTTCTTGTGTAACAGCAACATCCTTTAAACCTTCTTCAGTAGCTACCTTTATTGCTTTTGGAGACACTGGTTCTTGTGTAACAGTGTCTTCTTTGTCCTTCTGCTGCTGAGACTGGATATCCTTTTCAATTTGCAGCTCCTCCTCCAAGATTTCAGTGTCACCTGAGCATGGTGTCTGTACCTATTCATCTTCACTCCACTGTGTATCAGGAATGATATCCACTCCCATGTTATCTTCCAACTGCAATTCAGGAGTTCTTACTGCAGCTTCCAAGGGTGTTGGTTCTTATGTAGCAACATCCTGGCTTACCTCTTCACCCTTCTTTTGCTGCAACTCCTCTTCTATGAGTTCTGTGTCATGGGAGTCCTCTGGGGTTACAACCCATAATTCATCATTAAACTCCAGAGTATCCTCTGTCCCAGCTTCTTCTCCTGTCTGCTTGGCCGGTTGGACAATTATATTCAGGGTTGCTGGTTCTTGTGTTACAGCATCCTGTTCCAATTTATCACTGTCCTGCCTTTCTGTCTCTCCTTCTAAAATTATTGTGTCCTGGGAACGTTCTGGGGTTACAGCATAAAATTCTTCACTAACCTCCAGAGTATCCTTCAGCTCCATGATCTCTATATCGTGGGAACATTCTGGGGTCTCACTATATTCTTTTATAAGCTCCAGAGCATCCTTCATTCCAAGTTCTTCCCCCATCTGTTCTATAATCTCTGTGTCGTGGGAACATTCTGGGGTTACCATACATTCCTTATTAATCTCTAGGGCGTCCTCCATCCCATGTTCTTCTTCTACTTGTTCTACAATTTTTGCATCATGGGAAGTGGCAGCTACAGCAAGGATGTTTAAAAGTGCTGGTTCTTGTGTGACAACACCTTCATTTTCCACTGCCTTCCCTACTGTGGCTACAGGCTGTTGTGCTGAATAAGTGCTAAGTAGAATTTTATGGCCTGCTTCCTCAAAGATTTCTCCACAGGTGGGGCAGAGTATTCGCTCATCCTTTTCTCCAGCTCCAGCAGAAGCTGATTCCTCCACTTGGTCTGCAGCCTCTATTAATGTGTACATTTTTCTTTCACCCTGCTTTCTGCAGGTTTCCTTCCAAGTTTCCAGCTCCCTTCTAAGTGCTTGGAGGTCCTCTTTTAGCATTGCATTCTCATACAAGAGTCCTTCAATTCCAGGTTCTTCCTCCACTGGCCTTTTTGGAGCATCCGTCGGTCTTGGTGTAAGAATTGGGGGCTCCACCTGTGTCTCTGAGGTTGCCCATCTTTTCCTAGATGCCTCTGCTGCTGTGATTGATCGAGTTCGTTTCCTCCTGATTGGTGCTATTAGATCAAATTCATTGGTGGCCCTCTTCCTTTTTTGTGGCGTTTTCTTTTGTGACTTTTCTTTTTGTGGTGTTTCTTCTTGTGGAGTTGGAATATAGGGGGGCAAAACTGAAGTCAAAGGAATATTTCCCTGCCCCTCATGCTGTTCTTCTTCAATCACAGCTCCTCCTCCTACCCACTCAGGTGAAGACTCAATTGTAACCAGCTCAATGTCTTCTTCCATTGCCCTAGCTCCGTCATCTTCAGGTTCCACTGTCGCAGCATTTGATGCTGCTCCAATTTCACCTTCTGCTGTCGGAGCTGTCATGTTATCTAGGTTTTCCACGAAGGTTTCATCTACATTGTCGCCTGATGGATCTGTTTGTGCTTCCCCTTGCTCTCCTTCAAATACAGTGTCATCCCCCACTGGTTCTGCTTTTGCTGGGGATTCATCTACATTGTCGCCTGATGGCTCTGACTGTGCCCCTGGTTGTTCTTCCTCTGTGGTTTTACCCACCCCGGATGGTCCTGCCTGTGCCCCCGATTGTTGTTCTTCTCCAATTTCATCCCTCCCCCCAACTTCACTGGAGGAACTCCGGTCCTCCTGTTGTGGTGGAACCTGTAATTGCTGCAATGGGATGACCCTCAAGGGAACAGGTTGCTGTGGTCGGGTTATAAATTGTTCCCAAGTTATATTATGTTGGGCAAGGGTTCTTACAATAATTAACTTGATAAGGCCATGGTGGGTGAGAGAGGACAGTGGGTGCTTCGCAGACTGAACAAATGTTGCCATATGACGCAAGTCGTGCAATAAATAAAATGGAATGTTCAACAAAATGCCATGGCGGAGATGAGAAAGCAAAGGAAGTTCAGAGTTATACACAGTTTGGTATCTACCTTCGCAGGTAATGTATTTCTTGAGGAAGATAGCAACCTGGTCCCATGGCCGCGGCAGTGAGTTCAGTGCAATCCCTCTCCTGGATGCTTCAACTTGCTCCCCTGGAAGTAAAAATTCTTCTCGTGCAACCGTTACAGGGACTCATCGGTTGAACCATGGTTTCCCCACCATCGGGATGGCTGTAACCTCAGATATAATGGTCTCGGAGACATCTATACACAGCCCCCACACCGTGGAATGAGTCTTGGTAAGATTCAAGGCAAATTGCAGGGCTGCATCCCGATCGAATCCATCCAATCGCTCAAAGAATTCGAGCCAGCCAGCAGCTTGAAAGATAGCGAAAACTTGAAGGTTTCGCCTGAGTTCCCGGGTATTGAAAGGTTCATGGCGAACTGGAATCCCCATGGTCCTGGCTGCAGGCTGAGACTGCTATTCGACAGATTACAGGATCCCAGAATGGAAGTTGCAGCACAGAGGATGCACGAATCGTTGAGCGGAGACGTTGAGCGAATGAGCAAATTCGGAAAGTTGAGCACAGAAAAGCGTTTGAAATTTCCATGCCGAATTGGGGAAGGTGACAGTTATTAGTATTACGTCGTACGAGGGAAAGGTTTAATCAGGTATAAATGGTGGTACGAGTGAAGGCACGACCAATATCGTTTAAATGATATCAATGCTTAATCACATGATAAATGAAAGCCATACCTCATAAAACTGTGCGTCGGAAGGCTGCGGAAACTAGTGGAGCATGCAGTTAGTGACGTCACGGAGCCGAACGCGTGCACAGTCAGACGTGGGATCATGATGACTCGGATAAGGCACTAATTTCTTTCGCCGGTAAAACACAAGCCATCGCGTCCTCGGGGTTGGAATGATGAGTTCGTCGGCATGACTGGGATGAATCAGCATCATGATTAGCAGGTTGAAACAATTCTTCTGTTAACACGGGAGTTACCACTGCAAGTTGCCAAAGAAATAATAGCGCGGCCGATGAAAAAGCTGTTGCAGCTGGCGGGAAAGAAGTTGCAGCCACCGGAAAAGAATTCACGGCAGCCGGAAAAAGAATTTACGATATCAGGGAAAATTACGGCTGTCACGGAAAAGTTTTACGGCGGCGGGAGAAAAAAAAAACATACAGCTGGCGAGAAAAATTTTACGACTATGGGAAATATGTTGCAGCCGCTGCGACATGATGTTGCAGCCGCTGGAAAGAAATGGCAGCTGCAGGGAAATGATGTGACAGTGACTGGTCAATGAGGTGGCAGCCGCTGGGAAATGAGGTGGCGGCTGTGGGAAAAAGTTGTTGCAGCTTCCGATGTTGCAGCCGCCGAAGTTGCAGCTGCCGATGTTGCAGCTGCCGGAAAAGATTGACGGCTGACGGAAAAAGGGCATTACGGCTACCGGGAAATGAAATGGCCGTGGCGGGTAAATGAAGTGGCAGTCGCTGGGAAATGGGGTGGCAGCTGCGGAAAAAGATGTTGCAGCTTCCGATGTTGCAGCCGCCGAAGTTGCAGCTGCCGGAAAAGATTGACAGCTGACGGAAAAGATCGACGGCAAGCGGGAAAAGGGATTTTGCGGCTGCTAGGGAAAAGGATAATGTGGTTTCCGGAAAAGGATATACAGCTGCCGGAAAATATGTTGCAGCTGCCGGAAAATATGTTGCAGCTGTCGAATTTTTTATTTTATTTTATTTTTTATTTTAAAAACAAGGACGGCACAGGGAGATTTTCGTCTAACGGGCCCAAACTGGTCGTTCTCCTGGCGCTTCCCTGAAAATTTTTGAAAGACGACAGCAAGCAAAGAGATCAAATGCAAAGAGAAAAAGAAAGAAAACAACAACTATACGCTACAGCAAGAAATTATTTATGTACAGCAAATACAATTTTCAGTTTAAGGTTTGGCAAAGGTAGAGAAAAGTTCCTGCTCTGGTGCCAATTGATAGTCTGGATCAGCAGCAATCTGTGAAATGAATGCATCTTTCGAAATGGGCTTACGATACAGTCACAGTTTGTGGCCGTTAGCAAGTAATGGTATACGGTTTTCGTCAATGGTCACCAGGCGAACAGTGCCGTTGTCAAATACCCTGTCGACCAAATATGGACCCAGCCATCTTGTGCGTAATTTTCCTTTAAAATCCTTCTTGAATCTGGAGTCGTATAATAGTGCCCAGTCTCCTTCACGGAAAATTTTCTTTTTGATGAATCGGTCATGCCAGTTAGATCTCTGTTGCTGAAGCAGCACAGTCTGGTCTACTGCAGCTAACCGTTTCTCATCCAATTCATTTAATTGATTCAATCTTCTTTTCTGGCCTTCTGTTACATCCAGGTTCATTTCAATGGCTGTTTTCAGGGTCTTGATCTCAAATTCAATTGGAAAGATGGCACTCTTTCCATACACCAGATCATAGGGAGAAAACCCCGTGGTGTTGCGCCAAGTTGTGCGATATGCCCATAATGCTTCTGGAAGCCTGTCAGCCCAATCCCTTCGATGACTTTTAACTGTTTTAGTAAGAATTGCTTCAATAACTTTATTAGTACTTTCCACTTGACCATTGGCCTGGGGATGATAAGGTGAAGCTATCCTGTGCTGCACATGATACTTCCGGAGCAAGGATTCAAATTGGTGTGAAATAAATTGTGGTCCCCCATCGGTAACTACTTCCTTTGGTACCCCAAAGCGGGTAAAAACTTCACTGTACAGAAAATCAATCACCGCCTGGTCATTAGCTTTAGCCAAAGCTACAGCTTCTACCCACTTGGTCATGTAATCTGTACACACCAAAATGTAAACCTTCTGTCTGGACGGAGGGTTGATAGGACCAACAAAGTCCAATGCCCACCTATCAAACGGTTCTAGTACCACTTGGGGCTGTAAAGGCATCTGATCTGTCTTATTAGGTTGGCCCATCCGTTGGCAGCTGTCACAGGATTGAACATATCTTTTAGCATCTCTGAACAGTGTTGGCCAATAATAGCCCATCCGCAACGCCTTATGCCCTGTTCTTTTGTCTGCAAAGTGTCCTCCGCAAGGTTCATCATGACAAGCCTTCAGTATATGAAAGATCTCATCTTCCCTTACACATCTTCTAATCTCAAGATCAGGTCCTGTGTAAAAGAGATGGCCGTTGAGCCAACAATACCTGGCACTTTGCTGAATAATTTTTCTTTTCTCTCGTTTAGACATATGTGGCGGAAGCTTTCCTGCAACCAAATAATTAGCAACGTCTGCATACCAGGGTGAATGAGCTGAGAGTGCGAATAAATGTTCATCCGGGAAAGCATCCTCAACAGGTGAACTGTCATCACTGTTAGTAAATCGTGATAAAAAATCAGCAACAACATTTTCTTTTCCAGGTTTATCTATAATAGTAATATCAAATTCCTGTAATAATAAAAGCCACCTGGTTACTCTGGCCTTAGTGACAGGTTTGTTCATTAAATACTTAATGGCAGAGTGGTCAGTATGCACAAATGTAGGATACCCAGTAATGTAATGCCGAAACTTATTAATAGAATAAACAATAGCAAGGAATTCTTTTTCAGTAACAGTATAATTTAGTTCAGCAGGGGCTAAGTTTTTACTAACATAATAAATAGCATAAGGTACTTGACCATCCTGCTATCCTAGTACTGCTCCAATGGCAGTATCAGAAGCATCTGAAGAAATGTGGAAAGGTATGGTCCAATTAGGTCCCCTTAGAATAGGGGCTGTGGACAGCTTCTCTTTAAGCTTATCAAATGTTGTCTGGCATGCTGCACTCCACACAAACTGTGCGTCCTTCATTAACAATGAAAACAAAGGAGAAGCAAGTTTGGAGAAGTTTTCTATAAATCTCCTGTAATATCCAACATGTCCCAGAAAACTTCGCACCTCTTTCTGAGTTGAAGGAGTTGGTATATTTTTTATTACCTTAATTTTTGAAGGATCCACTTGGATACCATCGGTAGAGATGAAATGTCCTAATACCACCCCCTCACTCATCATCATATGGCATTTTTCAGCGCTTAATGAGAGGCGAGCCCGTTCACAGTGAATTAAAACTTTCTTTAAATTTTCCAGTGCTTCCTCAAAATCCTTGCCATAGGGATTAAAATCATCCATGAAAACTTCCATACTATCATTAACCAATTCAGAAAATATGCCAATCACAGCTCTTTGGAACGTTGCAAGTGCATTGCACAAGCCAAAGGGAAGCACCCTGTAGGCGAACGTTCCCCAGGGGCAAGTGAAGGTGGTCTTATCCTGATCCTCTGGAGCAATCTGAATTTGATTGTACCCACTGAACCCATCCAGGAAGGAGAAGAACTTCTTCCCTGATAGGGTATCAAGTACCTGGTCAATAAAGGGCAGAGGAAAATGATCCTTTTGTGTAGCTTTGTTCAGCTCCCTATAATCGACACAGACTCTCCATTTACCATTTTTCTTGGGCACAATTACAAGTGGGGAAACCCACTCACTATCTGAAATAGGATAGATAAATCCTGCTTCCAAGAGTTTCTGGATTTCCTCCTTCACTATATCCCTCAAATTGGGGTTCATGCGTCGTTGGGGTTGACATACAGGCCGGGAGTCGTTTTTAATATAAATATGATGAGTGCACAGACTGGAAGGAATACCCTTCATGTATGTATACTCCCAGGCGAATGCCCCCTTACGTTCCTTCAAGAGATTGGTTAGGCGCATCTGTTCTTCTGAGGAGAGACCAGGGTTGATGTTCAAAGTTCTTCCAGGCCCTACCTCAATAGGAATGCTTCTCGAGCTTTTCAAAACTGGGATTATGTTTGTGTCATTGACTAGTGCTTCCTCCGTAAGCTGTTCTTGTTTTTCCTTACCAAGGGTACTGTTCAGGAGTTGATAAACTTCTTTATCTACTGAAGCAGGTTCGCTAATGAAATTATTAATGGCATCGTCTTCTGTTTCATTTTTGAAGGTTAGTGCCTTCCCTATTGTTAGTAATGGTTGAACATCCTCCTCCTCTTCCTGTTCTATCCAAAGGGAAGTTTCAGTTTCTAGACTCGGCCGTGCTGGAGGATACAGGGTGAGGTTTTTGGTTTCCATACCATCAGATATAGTCATAGATCCCGATCGACAGCTGATGCAAGCGTCAGCTGTAGCCAACCAAGGCCTCCCCAAGATCAATGGGTGTCCCCCCAGCTGTGATTTTGGTTGTAATACCAGAAAGTCGGCAGGGTATTCCCATGAGTCTACTGAAATGACAAGGTCGTCCAAAATCCCTTCGGGTCTGATGGTGGATCTGTCTGCCAATTCTAAAATGGTAGGGGTCGGTCTAATATTGGTGAATCCGAGTTTCTTTACAGTCTCCATTGTTATAACATTGATCGCAGCTCCTAAATCTACTAGTACGTTGGGTATCTGTGTTTGTCCTATGTGTACAGTGACAGTAGGATTGCCAGGATCCTCATACTTGGTTATAGGGGTTTTTCCGGTCATTAAAGCAGATAAATTCCCTATGACATGAACAGTAGGAGGATCTCTGGGTTTCCTTCCCGGTCTTTTAGTGCACAGGTCCCGAACAGTTCTAGCATAAATAGGTACATCTTGAAGAGCTTGCAAAAGGGGGATCTTAACATAAAGGTTCTTCAATTCTCCTAAGAGATTGAACTGAGGTTGCCCCCCTATTTTTGGCAGCATCAGTCTCTCAGGGTATGGTGGTTGCCTTACCAGCTGGGTAGGCTGCGTATTATCTGATTTATCGTTTAATGTTTCAGCCATCCCATCTGAGGGATGCTCAGCACCTTCAGTGATAGGAACCGGATCAAATGGATGCTGGGAACTCTCTTCTTTGTCATGCACAGACGGTGGAATATTTTCTGAAATTACACGTTCTATTATCTTCCCAGACCGTAAGCGAATATCATTACAAGGTACATGGGAGAGAGAGTAGGCCGGCATATTGAGAGCCTCCAATTGCTGGACTGTTTTATTATTTGGGTTAGGGTTAGGTTGGGCAGGCAGCTGAGGCCGTATTGGTATATTAGGAACAGGATTATTTTGCAGCTGCAGCTGCGACTGCTGAGGTGGGTATTGAGGATATTGATGAAATTGAGGATATGGAGGAGAATACGGTAACTGTTGAGGTGGAGGTGGTTGAGGAAACTGGTTCCCAGGATGGAAGTTCCTCCATCCAGGAGACCATGACGTAGGTTGATGTGGTGGTTGTGTCCAAGGACTCCATGAGTTATAACCTTGCATCGCAGGTTGAGGAGAATTCCACTGAGCATAATTTGAAGGGAATTGTGTATTCACATTCTGCATATTAGTATTCCAATTATTCAAATTATGCAAAAATGGAAATGAATCGAGAGACATACCTTGATTTCGAGGCTGCCAAGGTTTCTTCTGTGCAATGAAGTAGGCTGATTCCACTTCTGGGTTTGATGCCTGCAGAACAGCCTTCACTTGGGGCAATGTGGGACATTCTTTCATATCATGGTTCAGCTCGCATAGCTGACACACTTGTATTTTGTCAAGAGGGCATTCTTTCAGTGGATGAGTCTTTCTACATCGGGGACAGAACACCCCTAGTGTGAGATCCTCCACTGCCTGTCTTTGCTTGGCCTTCAAGACATCAATCTCTGAAGAGATAGAGCTCATCATTTCTGTTTTAAAATTTTCAAGAAGATTGCCTATCTCCGCACGTGTAGCTCCCCCATTGGATGACTTCTGAGTTCTGTCGAAGACATCACGTTCCAGCTTATCTCGTTTGTTCTGCTTGTTATGCCTAGAAGATCCCCTGGAGTATCTCTTACATAACTCCACAATTGTTTCAAAAGGTTCTTTAGAAATATCTCCCTTTCCTAGCAAATTTAACATGTCTAAACAATCGTCTCTGATCCCTTGAAGCAGGATTATCTTGAGCACATCTAGTCCCATGTTCGTCTGCCCAGCTCTCTGCACATTGTACAGCAGCCTCTCTACAAAATCCTCCAAACTTTCATCCTCCTTCTGTACCATCTTGAATAACTCCTCCCTTTTGTCCCTGGTGTTACAATATTCTTGATATTTTTCCAGGAACACTTGCTTCATCTTATTCCAATTAGCAACAGTTCCTCCCCCAAGGCTCATGAACCATTGTAATGCATTGTCGTTCAGGGTGGCAGGAAAAAGCTTCAACTTTTGGGCATCGGTGACATAATCATAGCTGCGACAGAGGATATCGAATTCAAAAAGGAATTCGTCTGGATCTTCTGCCGCCCTGCCATGGAAGCGAGGCAACACCGACAGTGAGATGTTTTTCATAGGAGCTGTCCCTTCTAGCTGCTGTATTGGAAATTGCAATGTAGCCATAGTTTCTTCTGGCGGGGAATCATTTTTATGATGGTATTGTACCACTGCTTCTTCTTCTTCGTTCTCCTGTCTGTTATTCATCTTTTCTTCTATATCTTCTTCTTCGTTCGTTCCTGCGTTCCTTACCTCAGTTGTAACAGCTGCGTATTCTTCAGTTGTAGTAGCTACGTATTCTTCAATTGTAACAGCTGCGTATTCTTCAGGTATAGTAGCTGTGTATTCTTCAATTGTAACAGCTGAATCGGCCGTTCCTTCTTTAGCAGGGGTATATGCAAGAATCATAGCTGCTCCTGTATCTTCCACTGTGGATCCTGATGCTGGCGCTCCAGGATCAGCAGGGCCTCTTCTGATAGGAGTCTCTCGTTGACGAGGTCTGACAACTGAATCAGTTTTGTCAACAAGGTCGTCGATGAATGTTCTTCTACCCAGCGGTGGACCTCGACCACGACCCGAACCACCTGCACTGTTAGTAATTTGTGGGGTTTTGGGGGTTGGGAGGTGATCGCGTTTTACCCTCCTCGTATTCATGCGAAGCAGATCATTTCAAAAACAAACAAAAAAAAGACTGTCTGAAAACGATTATAAGATGCAACTAATGACTAGTGTTTAATTTTCATCCTTCCCTGGCAACGGCGCCAAAATGTCAAGCACTCTATATGCAGATAAATTACTATCAAACACACAGAGCATATGAAATTTATTGTCAACCCGAGAAAGTCTTTTTATTTCAAAGGATAAGTGCACAATATATGCTTAAACACAAAACCATTAGAAGTGAATACTTTTATCTTTTATCATCCATGTTCATCCCAAGAATCTATGCAACCCCAATTGCCTTCTAACTGCTACACTACAATCCTTTTCTATTATGCATCAACAAGAAATGATACCAGATTCAATCAACAATTGCAAAAAGGAAATCTCATTCGCATTCTAAAATAATCACTTGTCTAATCTAATCGAGCTGGGAATCATAAAGCATAAACTGAACATTACTCTAGGATTTCAAATGAAAGAGATTGAAGCAACTGTTCTAAGAAACTGAATTGCAAAATATAAATCAATCAACACATAACAGGAAAGCTAAATTGTAAGAGCTCCTGGGATCACGTCTCAACTGTAAGATGAACACGGCAGTGTGAACAGAAATTGAAATGTATAAAGCAACCCTGACTCAGTCGACTGTTATTCTATACCATTCACCAATCTCACAGAAATGTAATCTTTTCCTGAGAAATCCACACAATAAATATTGCTGCTGCGTACAAAAGAAAGAACAAAGCATCACACAACAAGAAAGATGAAATCCTAATTTAACTCAGCAATCTCTGTGGAAGACGGGCCCAGTCTTCACACAAAGACGTTGGTTGAACAACACTCTCTTTAACTCAGAAGTAACCCCTTATATTAACAGAAGAATGAGTACACAGTTTGACTTGGCTGCTAATACCAAATAAATTAATTGTTTGCTGTTCAACCCCTGGGTCGAGGCAACTCCCCATATTTATACATACAAAGTGTAACATCTAATCCTATAATTGGGCAGCCATGAAGATCTCTGATCTTCAGGCGCCCTAAATAACTAGCTGTTACCATGCGTGGCAGAACAGAAATATCCAAATATGGGAAAGTTATTAATTGACCCAAGGGTGACGGTCTTTCCAGCTTACAGCTAGATTCGAGCAGCAACATACTTAAGATAGCAAATTCTGTTACAACTGCCCTGTCACAGCTGTGTTTTGATTGATGATTCGAGCTCCAAGGATCCCTTCTATAAGCAATGAACGTCCCTTCCTTCATGACTTGTTCAGCTCCGATCTTCCTGCAGTCTATTTGTCTCAACTACCTTCATAAATCGCATCATGTTAGCACAAATTAAGAGAGGCACAGCTTTAATTATCACAATCATAAGTATTAATACAATAAAACAATAATCGGCCATACCTTGGTAATTTGGGGAATAAGATGAGGACAATAAGTCTAATTGCCAAGATAATTGGTGTAGGACAAGGGCAGGGAAGATGATAAATGATGATCAAAAAGGGCCAATTCTGGGCTCAACAATTCTTCCACCTGCCTTCTCAATTGACGAGCCTCTAATCCCCTTGACACGTGGGCATCCTTCTTTGTAGCCACACGGGCCTCCCTCTTGCAAGACACCCCATCCAAGAACCTTTATACATTATCTTTGAGTACTTCAGTGAAACTGGAATTTAAAATTATTGTTCTCTTATGTTCTCTATCTTTTAGCCTTATGACTTAACCTAACAATCACATAGTTTAATTGTCACCTTCAAATGTATTTATCATTTAGAATAATAGTATTTATCATAAATGATGACTAAGAAATTTTGGATAACATTCCCTAACCTAACCTAGTCACCATGTAAGGTGTTAGGATCTAAAGCAAATCTCTCCATGAACTAGCATTATTTTTGTTGTAGTATAAGTTGGTACTATTTGAGTGAATACAATTTGATTTCGCTAGTGAACATTTTCCATACATGTTTTTCATTTGGTATCACCAAGTTGGTTTATGAACGAGATTAAGATTTATACGAAACACAGGGTATGAGAATTTCATTCATTGGGTGGTATTTTTATAGCTCTTCTCACAAGCAAACACGGATCTGCAAAAATCACAGGTTCTGCTAAGATTGAAGCTATCTGCTCTTGTGTAATCAGCTTACACAACGTTCGATTCTGATCTGCATATCTATGATCTGGTTGTGAGTTCTGATTGTGATTTGTTGTGATTTGCACCATGTCTTTTATATCACACAGATTTGTCCCTCCCCACAACGATTCAATCTCTCTGCTCAAATCTAAAGCAACAACTGTGCAATCCGCCATGGACGATCTGTACGAGTACGGTCGCATACAGATCTACTCCTTGTGGCACCGAATTCATCATGATTTGAGTTTGCTAATAGATGCAATGATCTTCACCAAAAATGCTTTGCCCACGATCTAGCACATCGATCTGACTAGCATCTTCAACAATTGGCTCACGATTTGGCACATGATCGATCCACCGCGTAGGATAAAAGATAATCAAAAGCGAATTTTGGACAAAAAACGGGTAGAAATTTTTATTTCTATAATTTTGTAATTACAGCAATCTGGATTATTTAAAGACTAAATGCTTAATTTTAAAACTATTCAGATCGCGGAAATTGCGATCTAAACATTCCAAATTGAGATTTAAACAAAAATTGCTCTACCAAATTCCGACAAATTAAAAACATTTTAATTAACCCTTGTACTGCTCCATCGATCCACGCATTCTACCTTTCGGAATTTGCGATCTGTCTGGCCTAATAGTCCACGACCTAGCTCGAGGACACCTCTCATCAATTAAGAGGCCATAGAGCGTTACGGAACATTGAAATTTGATCTACTGCACCGATTTTTTTCAATAAAAACACAGAAGAGATGTGCGAAACAGCTCGTACAATTCGCATCAGTCCATTACCCCCACACATAAGCTGAAAATCGTTGACAAGAATGGAGACCACTCATAATCTGCCACTAGACAGCGATCCAGTTTTCTGTTGAATTTTATACTCGGAAGGAGTAGAACGCGGGACCTTAGTGTCGGCCTTTAAGAAGTCTTAGCAACCTCAAAGTTGCTGCACCAACAACGACAGCCTTGAGAGCTTAGCCAGGATAGCCATGACACCAGGAGCAAACAGCCTCTTCTTACATATACCATATTCTCTATCAGTATTTCAGAAACCACTATCCTTTGTACTGAGCTTTACCACTTCCACCCCTTGTACCTAGCTTTTAAAGGAGCAGACACTTACCCACACTTTTACACCATCATTTGGACAGCACTTAAACCCTTTGTACTCCACTTTAACCCCTTACCAGCATTATCAATTCACTACCCAGCAGGCTTCAAATTTGAAGCCTTCATGCCACTTCAAATTTTACCCACACGTCATAGAAGGCCACTTCAAATTTTACCATGCAAAAAAAATTTAATTTCATGGTAAGCCCTTCAATAATTAAATTAACCACTATTGTTTAAAATTGCAACAGAAGGGTAGCTTCAAATTTCACCCATCAACAATTTTTAGTGGGAAATTGGGAATGCGGCTACTAGCTAGGTGACTTGGGAGTGGGACTCGGTTACTCTCCAATATCCACGTGTTCGATCATCCATGGATCATGGACCATTGGGCCTCTAATAATATCATTGAGCAACTTACGTGGACGGGCTTACACTGAGTAGCCCATGGCTTGAACGCTTCGAAGTTCTCGTGTTTGTAGCGAGCGCTTACGTGTTTAACACATTTAATGGCATCAACAAAATTATTAAACCTGGTCGGTGGCTCATACGTGTTGTTGCTAGCGGGCTTACCAAGTTACAAGTTATCACATACCAATTCGTGAATGCTGACTCCGTGAGTTAATTGAGTATTCAATGTATAATATATTATGTTAATGTGCCCCCGCGAATTTGGCATTTCAGACAAAATACACAATCCATAAACTTCTTGTAATGTTGCAGGTTGTTGCTCCTGCCCGTGGCCCCTACCTATAGCCCTGTGTTTTTGTAATGTCCCTTATTAAGAATTTTATTAAAATTGCAATTTTCCACTTTTTTTCCCTAGTTCGACCTTTGACTAGTTTGGATCTCTAGGTCCCAAATTTGCCCCAAATGATCCCAAATCTTCTGAGAAGGTATATGAATGATATTAGAACATAAATATGTGTTTCAAGGATGCCTTTGGACCTTTAAAATACTTCTGCAAATCCTCTTTCAATTCTGATCAATGTAGGTAACTTTACTAGTGATTTTTCTTTGACTAGTATTGGCCTCTAGGTCTCAAATTGACTCCAAATGCCTTCAAATCTTCAAGGAAGGTGTATGAATGATATTAGAACTTGAATATGATGTTTATGGATGACATATGTCCACCAAAAGACCTCTGCAAACTCTCTTAATATTCTGGACCAATTATGCAATTTTACTAGTGATTTGGGGTTCAAATCCCCCTAGGGTAAGTACTGAAAATGGCTTCCCAAATGCCTCCAAACCCACTCAAATTTATGAACAGAGGCATGTAATGTGTTAATTATTTTATTAAAGTCTCATATGCACCATTAATGGATTATTACAACTGTTCTCACCCTCTCCCATTCAACTGCAAAAATCCCAAATTCGACCCTTGGGGAAATGGCACTATTTCTTCTCCCAATGCAATTAAACTGAGTAAAAATGCTTCAAATGCTCAAGTAAAGTACATGAAACTTGTATAAGACATCAATGTCAGTATATTTATCACAAATATATCAGAGAATCATCCATTCATTCGAAATCATCATCAATACATTGGCTCACAACAAGGTAGTGGGGAAATGACATTGTTCTTCCATTAAAAATGAGATTTATACATTTCTACTTGCAATTTCGACCTGAAACTCTTTGGAGATGAAGAACAGAGTATTTACTTCATATTAAAAAAGAAATGGGGCATTAAAATCTTTCCCAAAGAGTACAATATCTCACCAAAAACGCCCTCCCTCAAGGATCAAGAATATGCCATCAAAACCAGAAATGGTTGAAGGAGTGAGCTGCAATAGAAGAAACCATGAGCTGCCCTGTAGCTTACACCTGCAAATAAAGACTCTATTAAAGCTCCAAATGAAAGGTCTGAATGGCCTTTCCAATTACCAACTTGGATGGGAATCTTTCACCCTCGAAATTGGCTAAGGCAAGAAACTAGTCATCCACTAGCTCTCCCTCTTCACAAATGCAATTGCAAATTCTACAAATGATCAAAAGCTGGTTTCATTCTTTGTTATTGACATTTATAAACTTCCAATGTCCTCCATGGGTCAAATTCCTTCCAAGAGACTCATGCCAACTCATGTTGGGAAGAGATTCCAAAGAACGCCACTTGTACAACAATTCCTAGTCTCCCACTTCCACCAAATCACATGTGGAAGCATTTTAGCTGCCCTAACACCCTTGAGCGCCCTCTTGGAGTCTATTTTTAGCCCTGACATGTCATATATGTCATATGTCAGCCTTCAGGTCTGATTTGTGTCATAGGTGTCATAGCATCTTCATTATTGTTGTCATAGAGCTAGGGAATCTAGCCCAAGTGTCTCACTAGCTCCAAATTGCCTCTTCCTCTTCCATGGGAGTTACTCTTCCTCTATATTTCGACCTTGGATGAGTCATGCAATGAATAATACCTTTTGGAATCCCCCAAGTATGTTACCATTCACCTTGAATTCGAATTGGTGAGAGAATGATGCCAAATGTAGTGGGGAAATCTAGCCATATGTGGGTCCCACTTCCTCCATGTGTCTTCATGATGAAATGCCACTTTGATTTTCACTTGTATATATTTATTTAGATCCTTTATTAAATATTTATGTCATTCTAATGTTCAAACATCATTTATTATCCCCACTATTCCAAATCCCAAAGCTTCCACCCCAAACCTAGGAAACTAGTAATTTTCCTCCTTGGCAATTATTTGACCTTTAGCATCAATTTGACAAACTCTAATGAATAGAGACAATGTGATTAGGCCATTGTGACCCAATACCAAATTTGGAACATGACAGTTTTCTTTGTTGTATCAAGTTAATCCTACCGTCTACAGCTCCTAGCCTCACACCCTGTGTTTTCTTTGTTGTATCAAGTCAATCCTGCAGCTCCCGAGTTCCACCTTTTGTTTTCTTTGTTGTATCAAGTCAATGCTCGAATTCCATGCTTCCATGGCTCCGACCATCAATATATAATATTGCATGAATAGAAACAAGCTTTTTCTTATACCCCTATTCCACTGTGGTTGAGCTACTTCCAAGTTCCACCTACCCTATCTCCTCCAATCCTCCAGGAGAGTTTGCGAAATATGGTTGTGTTATATGGCATATATAATGTTCAATGCTGCTATATCCACTGAAAAATAAAGCCTCTCAACTTTACTACGTCAATAAACATTGAAATTTTGATGTACTATTACATTTTCAAATGAAAAGAATAACTTATTTTTACATGGCAGCATTGAAGGGTTCAATATCTCATAGCCCTTCATAGTGAAATGGGACCCCACCCTTCAAATTTGATCCTTGCTACCCAGCTATTCTCCATTATATACACAGCAGGAACCAACACATCACATATACTACACAGTCACATCACCAACCAGAACATCACGTACATAACAGCATAACATCTCAAGCACAGGAACTCACTCAATTAGATACCTTCAACACAGCAGGACTAGCTTACTTTCTAATACTTATACTCACTCATATCTTGTACAGCTAGATACTACAAGTGGGATACTACTAGCTTACTCCTTATACTGCACCAACAACGACGTACCACAATTTCCTTTTGAAAAATATTATCTGTTTTCAATTTCCAGATTGTACTGTATTGGATGATTCACAAATGGCGTGATGTGAGAATCAATTTGGAATCGATGAGTTCCAGTGCCGTATTCATGTGAATCTACCAACGAAGAAAAGACAAATGAGCCACGATTTGACATGAAGAGATAAGTGGCATTAGGGTTTGAATTTGAAGGGTGGGTTTTAATTTCAGTTTGAAGGATATATATTAGTGTGTTTAAATGAAATGATAATAATAAATTAATTACATATTTTATAAAAAAATTGCTATATAGAATATTATATTTTTAATCAAATTTGTTATTAAATAAGTAAAATTAGCACCAAAGGTGCTTATATCTGCTTTTTAGAAATGTAAGTATCTGCTTTTTAGAAATGTAAGATATTAGTTATTCATAATTCAAAAGTGAAATTAGCTACCTCTTAAAAATATTTAAATGGAAATTTTAAGAAAGATTAACTCATATTGTAATATTAAGAAATATTAATAATTTAGTATGTATATTTTTTTAGAATTTTAGTATAGAAATTAGAAATGAAAATAAAAGTGGAATGTTAATAAAATTTTTAAAAAATAAAATAAAATAAAAATAATAAAACATTAATTTCAATTAAATTAATGTATAAAATACAAAATATAAAATATTGTAATAAAATGGTTTTATTTTTTAACAAAATAAAACAAATTAATAACAAGAATCACGAGGTAGCAATGTCCTGGACGTTGAAAGAACATGTTGTTGATGTCCATTACTAACAAATCAAGAAATCTGCCATTGTCGAACATTGTTATAACACAAAACATTATATGTGCTTTGAGAATGCAAAGGTCCTTGCATCCATCCCTCATTACTACAAAAGGAGAGTAAGGGAAGCTTTGGAGATTGAGAAATTTGCAGATAACTTAAACAGAGACTACGACATGAAACTAAAGGAAGCATGGATACCAGTTGTATGCACCATAAGGAACAACCCTCACTCTCAAACGAAGGTCAAAATCCAATTCATCAATTTATTAATTAAAATTGGAGGCCGACTTATCCTTATAAATTTACATTGACAGTATGAACTATATATATGTCTTCCCTAAAAGCTAATGTAAAATCGTGAGCCTCGCTCTCCTGAAGATGGACCCGCATTTAGGGTTTGAAACTAGACCTTCTTCACCAACGTATTGATTTAACCTACGTAAAAACCAGGAATCAAGTTGCTACTTCTTATTGTGAGGGAACAAATATTGTAAAAAAAATGAGAAAAAGCTATTTAGACAAAACTGCAAGTAATTGATAGAATTCAACATGAATACTAAATGGAATCTATAATGCCTCCATAACTCCATGATATTAGCAAAGACTTCCCTACCAAGGTAACCTTGTTTATACTATAATAATAATATCCTTCATAAAAGATGGGTAAGTAAAGGTGAAAATGTAACACTTCCCGAAAATAAATATCACAAATTAAAAACACATTGCCAACTCATATGGCAATATGAATACCACACTAACATTGTCAAACTAGTACCACTAACATTATCGAGCAAAATACGAATTGGTTTTTATAAAATTTGTCTATAGATTATGCTCTTTTAACTGATTCAATAGTGATCGTTTGCTTTTTATAAAGTTTGTTTTATTGATTATATTCTTTTAACCGATTCAATGGTGTGGAGGTGTTGATATTCCCTTTGATGGTGTAATCTTTGCTCTCAATAATTGTGTTTGGGTTATGCTTGGATAAATTATATATATTTACAAAGATAGGTCGAGTGATTTTCCATGTGTTGTTATATATATATATATAATAAAATTTTATAAAGATGTGTTTGAGTGCATATGTTAATATGATGGTGTACGATTTTTAATAAAAAATGGGTTATTACTTCATTTATTAAATATGATTTTTACTTTGTGAGTTATAATATTTTAATTTTTTTTAATAATATAACCACAAGCCTAACATTCGACAACGATTTGATATAATGTTAATTATCAATGGTTGCAGTGTTTAACCCTTGGGTTATGACCCTTTTTAGGACTTTGATATCCAAACTACGAACTTGGTATTTTAACCATGTGATAGTCTGGAATGATAATGATAGGATACAAGTGGTCGATAAAAAATGAACTAGATATTGACCTGAAGTTGTATGATAATGTGCAACTCAATAATTAATTTTGAATTTTGACAGCTTAGAGAGGGATAGAAATGACGACTGTGTACATAAAACACATATTTCATTAAAATTGGAAATATTTTATTACAAGAATATAAGTAGAATTGAGGTTTTTAGTTATTTTTGAATTCTAAATCCACTATTTAATTACAAATTTAATGAAATATGTGTTATAATGCTTTTTTATTTTTATTTTTTAATATGTAAACACTTGGTAAGTTGGTGGTTCGAGCTCTTGAACGTGCACGGCCCAAATTGGTTGGTTAAATTTAATCTGAAGTCATCCATCCGTGTGAACACCTGTGCTTTGGTATGTATTTAATAGTTTTAATTATCCCAAGATGTCATAGAACAAACCATAGGCTAAGCCATGCACCGTACCAAAATTGAATTTAAAACAATATATTTGGTTTGAAGATATCGCCGACGAGATGTGCATTGGGGTCTTCGCTAGACTTGCAGGTACGAAGGACTATAATGAAGAGATACATGTCAAAAAAGTGGCAGGTTGGCTATTTTTTAAATTTTAATATATTTTTAAATTCTGACAATTAACCCTCCAGGCAGGGGAAATTAGTCAAATCATTATTTTTAACCAATCATAGGTGAGTAATTTGATATTTTAAAATTATAAAAATTATTTATTAATTTTCAAATATTAAATTTAATATATATATTTTCGAAAACTATTAAAAACTATAGAAAAAAATTTATAGCAAAAATAAAAAATAAAATAAATTTGAATCCTAACTGATTGCTATATAACTGCCTTCGACAAATATAATAAATCAATAAATCCATAATTATCACATCTACAAAAAAAACATTGTTTCAATAATAAACACATTGGAAAAAATTTGGAGGGAAGATACACATCTACCTTGAATCCTTGCTTAGAAATCTTTGGTGTCCAACCTACGAATCTTTGCTTGTAATAGTTTATGCCCAGCTTAGGAATATAGCGCAACTGAACCCAATCATGTTTTCCTTTCTTTTCTTTTTAGTTAACCAATACCAATTCAAAAACTCATTCTCTGTAACCCTTTCTGTGGTGGAACTAATGGTGAAAACCCCAAGTATGCTTAAACCCTGTCTCGGAACCCATGCATCCATTTATCCAGTATTTTTAATTCAAATTAAATGGAAGTCTAGATATGACTTTCTAATAGCTAGACTTGAACCTTTATAATATTGTATAAACACTCAGATATTTGGATGACTGTACCTTGTCCCAAACTCTGCAACCTGGTATTTTATTCAAAATATAATTTTCGATTACACATGGCTCCCTCTAAGCTCCCTCTCTGCACTCTTGAATCTACCTGCACATTCCTTCTAAGGAAAAGATATTCATTCTTATATAACATTTACCCATTTTCAATTTTTTAATTTGTGACATTTGGATTTATTGTTTTTTGGTGGGATGATTTAGTGTTGTTGAAATGTATTTATAGAAGTGGGGAAAGACTTTGTATTAGCATTAGTGAGAAGCATGGGTTATTCCCTATAAGAAACACCTACTACGAAAAATGCAACGAGTAATTGAAGAACAACCGGTTTGTTAAATGAATGCGTATATAGTAAGTCGTGAAAATATATCTTGGTGAGTAATTTTGTGGTTGATAAAGGAAATTACGACGCGACGCAACCATTCTTTTCTTGTAATGGTGGATGGGATAGAGACTAATCTTAACGGGTGAGCAGAGCATTGAGTCTTGACAGGACATGCTGCCTTGAGGAATTGTTTTGAAGTGATACGACACCCTTCATCAATACATTACATGTTCAAAAATTAATAGAGAGAAAATAACTCGTTCTATGGTATGATCAATAGAAAGTAATTCAAGTAGATATAAATACAACTGAAGAATATTTTTATTAAGACTAACAAAATAACAAGTAGCCAAATGAACCATTTTCAAACCCAAAGCCCGCTTGATCCTCTTCATGGGCATGCCATTTATACAAAGAATTGTAGTGGATGTAGGTACAACTATTGAATTGACTGGAGTCGAGACTACAACTAAAATTTTTCCATGCTCAAAATTGTCATGAAGATCATGAATTAAGCAACTTGATGTGAAAAAAAGGCAACCCAGTTGTATCATGTATCACTATGATATGTTCAATAATGGAGACTCATAAATTTAGATGTGACGCTGAGTAAAATAAATTAAGCTCGCTCGGTCGCTAACCTATCAAGTTTGTCCTTTTGTTATTAAATAAACCGAGAAACAAATAAATCTCAAAACTTGTTGAGATTAGATATGAGAATAGTGGGAGATAAGTTCGTAACAATGTCTTTAATAGTTTTTATTTTTATTTTTTCAAGGGGCATACTTGCAAATAGAGATGGCCAATGGCCATCGTCCATCCCGAAATTTTTTTCAAGGAGAAAAAAATTGTACTTTTGCTATTATGTAAAATCAAAAAGTACTTTTCCAGATTACATAGACACTCTAGTCATGGCCATAAATAACCATTTCATCGAAAAAGACCGATGCAAACAAAAATCCTAACCCTCCAGATAAACAAAGGATCGGAGTAAAAAAAAGAGCAGCCTACATATCTGTTATACATGAAAAACCTTCAAAACAAGGAAACATAAGAATTGGTTCAACAAGGAAACCATATCAGCTTAGTCTTCAAGGAAAGGAGCACATCCATTAAAGAGTAGAGCACCATCAATCCACTCTTCCCAAACTAATTTTTCTTCTTCTTCCTAGAGAGATATTTCATGACACATTTAATGCTAGCAGCACATCAGGAATTGAAACAAAACAGTGAATTAAAAATATTTGACGAGCAGTTTGAAACTTAACACTTCTTATGTAATTTTAATATAATATTGCACTTTTTTCGTAAAATGTCAAAATTAAAAATTATAATTTTTTTTACGTGCAATTATTTATAACACTTTTGGGATGTGCTGGAAGCCCTTTAACGTGCTGTGACATGTTCAATTTTGAACCCTGGTGGCATATGATGACAAAATGTTGAATTGTAGTTAAAACAAAGAGGGCATATCCAATTATTTAAACTAATTATTACGTTTGGTAAAATGTAATATTCTTTAAAAAGAGGAAAAGACACTTATAAAGTGTTTTTTTAATGCCATTGAGAGTGATAGGGGTGATGCTTTTTTGAAATGGGAGTTATAAGGGTGTAATTAAAATTTATTTTACACTTTTGTAAATGGGATTTATAAGGATATATTATAAGTGTTTTTATAGTTAATTGGAGAAATAAGTTATTTGAAACTTTTGGTGAAATAAGTTTTGGTTGCAAACAAAATCTCTTTGGGTGGTGACTGAGTTTCTAGATTTGCTTGAAATTGAATAAGGGGATCTTAGGTACACCAAGTGTGTGATGGTGATTATGTGGTGTTTGGTGCATGTTTTTTTTTTTATGCTTGATGATGATGTTTTATGTCTAGGTTTGACACACAAAAATTACACTTGCAATTTGTCATGCAACCATAAACACTTGGAGTAAAAGGGAAACTCACATTCAAGCATTCAACAACAAATCTTCAAGCATTGGACAACTCAATCAAGTAATTTAATCAAAGGGGCATCTCACATCGAGGGACTCACACATCAATTCAAATTGAAAATCAACATCGACTTTTACGTGGTGTACTTGCAAATAGTTATTTTTGTAAGTTTTTAAATCAAGTCAAGTTGAATTTGTAATCTTTGGGTGCATTCTCGGTTACTTAAATGATATGGTTAGAATTTAAGAAACCCAAAAACTGATTAAGTCATTCGAATTTCGAGTCCACATTCAAAATTTATAATATCTTATTATATAAAGGGAAGAGTTGTAAGAAACCCTTCTTTTGTTGAGTCAAAATGTAATAAGGAGGCCTCATTCAACTTTTCAAATGGAGCGAGGTCTTGAATTATTAGAGTTACTGAACAATCTAATAATCATTGGTGAAGAAAACATTGTCATGCTCAACAAAGCAACCCTTGAATAATTGTTAAATTGTTTGGAACTGATGCAAACAAACTTAGACATCCTACATATGCAATCATGACTCTTGACCAATGAGTTAAGAACAATGAAGAATCATGAGGAAACTAAGAATTCTGAACTAGTTTTTGTTCAAAACAATCCTCTCTATGATAATGATGTGTGAGATTTTGTGAGATTCTCACAGAGATCTAAAGACAAAGATAAAATTCACACAAAGTCTAACAAAGATCAAAAGAGTTGAGCAGGAAAAATTCATAAGAAATAACTGTGTTATAACACAAGAAAATGAAAAATAATTGGAAAAACTTCCATTACCTCTATTATTTAGTAAAATGTGTACGTAAATAATACATATCCAAAGGAGAAATTCATGAGCCCAAAGAGGCAATTGGAATCCACACATGTGACAGGCTTAGTTTGTATTGAAACCATCTCCTGATAAGGTCTAGTGGCCACCAATGATGAATGACTAGTCAACTGGGGTGGACTAGCACATAACTGAGTCATTGAGGCTAGAGATTAGGGCATGAGACTCCAAGGAGGCGCAATAATGACTTGTAGTGGTCAAAACAGGCGCTCCTACACTCAGTAGTAGTGAAACTAGTTGTTACAGTCAATTAACTGAGTAATCAAGGGGACAAGGTGCCCTAAATCATGGAACTGACTGTACTGACCCCTAAAATCATGCACAAGGGCGCCTTTACACTTCAGTGATGTAACCAAGGTACTCTGAGAGGATAAGAGGGCTAATGATGACCAAAGTTAAGCTCTAGAAAGCCTAAATTAAGGATTAGGTGCTAGGAGACGCAACTACCAATGCATGGATGAATAGAGTGTTGCATGGAATGCATGCATTCATGCAAAAAAAAGATGATATGGTTAGAATTCAAGTTACGGTAGAGAAAACGGTCAAGAAAAGTTTTGCTCTGTAAGGTGACCTGATATCAAAACCCGCTACTCCTCGGAGGCGACATCTAAATCCAACCATGCTAAGGGTTGGTGCGGCCCAGGCCGGGTGCGATCCCCGGGTGATTTTGATGGCTTAGATTCCCTTGGGTTGTGGTTTCTCAGACCAAAGGCTGGCCCAACAAGTGAAAGGGAGTTGCAACAAAAAATAAAAAGAAAAGATGATATGGTTAGAATATTCCAACATGATGATGATGTTGATGGTCATTCAAATCAATAGTGCACTCAACAACAACCACATAAGACAACTCCAGATGCAAATGAAGATGAAATTGTCCAAGTTCAGTATGAACAAATTCAGAATACTCTTTTCAAGCCCATCATCAGACATTGGGAAGAAATCAACTACAATTAGCGCATAACAGGTCTTGGATATGAAAAGGAAGTTAATATTCCAAATTATTCCATACCAATCAAGTTCCAAAGTGTTGGATACCTTCATGAAGATTTGAATTCACCTGTTTCAGTTAAGCTTCATAGTGTTAAGTGCCAACATTGTCAAAGAGTTGGTCATATGGAAGATCAATGTTTTGATCTCCATCCTTATCAACATTGTGGAAAGCATAATCACTCATTGGAAAAATGTTCCAAGAGAAAAAAACATGCAACATTAAAGGTTCACTATGGGTGGATCAATCCATGGCAATGGTCATCAACAACCAATAAGTTGCATAAGTGTTACCATCAAACTCAAATGCGAGTAAAGACACATCTTGCAGTAGATATATTTTCATCTTGTACCTAACAGGGAAAATATAACTCCAAAGTGGTCCCCTTATGGCGTAGCTTTCAAGCATGGCCCTCAAGGGATGAGATAACATGTAGTTGTTTCCACATGCCCACTTTGAGTTGAAATCAAAATGCTACTCTCTTTCAGCTTAAGGGGGCTACATTGTGAAGTGAAAATGGTTAGTGGTCAACCAAAACCACTAGATACAAGGATACCTCAACTTTCAACTAACAAAGGGGGGAATATTGATAGTGGTTGTCAGACTTCAAGTTTAAGAAGCAATAGTCTATAGATTCCAGACTCCAAATTTCCAAATAGGCAACAATAGTCTGTAGATGCCAAACTCCAAATTATCAAATGGGAAACAAATAGTCTGAAGATGGAAGACCAAAATACATGATGCATTGGGATGTTGATCAACACATAACAATGTTGAAATAGTCAAGGAGCATTTCAGTTATTTACTGATTGTAGAATGGTGATAATATATGTTCACCAATTAGCATAAGACACCAACCTCTTCTAGCTAAATCACTTGGAAAAAGATGGAATTGTCAAGAAAACAGGGAATGTTCAAACATTGGCAGTTGTTCACTCCATAATTTCATCTCTCTTCTAGTTCATTTCAAATGAACCATTTTGCATCCAATTTGATAGCCTTTTAGGCATATTTTTCATTGAAGCACAGATGAAGGTTTCTAGAAGAACCAACATATCAACTTCAACATTAGTGTTTATTGCTTAGTTGATACAGATACATAAATTTGTGATTGAGGGGGGGAGGGGATGTTAGCCTTATGGCTTAACCTAAAAATCACATAACTTAATTGTCACCTTTAAATGTATTTATCATTTAGGATAATAGTAATTTATCCTAAATGATGAATAAGGGATTTTGGATAACATTGCCTAGCCTTGTCGTTCCCATGCAAGGTGTTAGCATTTAGACCAAACCTGTCCATGAGGTGACATTCTTTGTTGTACTATAAATTGGTACTATTTGTGTGAATACAATTTGATTTGGCTAGTGAGCCTTTTCGGTATTTTGTTGCTTATAGATGTTTTTCATTATCAATAATATGACTCTAATTATTGGAAAGTATTTCCATAAACAATGTTCCTTGAGAAGAAACACCATTAATGAAAATATCATAAGTGAATGTAAATATATTTAAAAAGTAAAAAGTGCAAACTTCAAGTGACTGCTCTTGATGGTTGGAAGGAAAAAATTAGATTATAAATTTCCAACATGTTTATAGAGAATACGATGAGGAAGTAGATTTGCTATCAAATCAAGAACTACTTTTGTCTGAAGGATTCATACATTTTGAGGAGATGCGTGGATCAACTATGCCCATGGAAGGAACTCTTCCTATCTTTTGAAATATTAGATGAGGTGCAAAGGGATTTTTTTTTGTACTAGAAAGATTGCCTTAGTACTAGTCTCTTGGATGACTGTATTAGTCATTACTGTCATTGTTTTCATTGTACAACACAATGGAATTTGTTGGAAAGAAACTTATGTATTATGTTCCATTGTTAAGGAAGAATTGGTATGTAATGTTGGTCAAGTAGTGGAGGGGGAACGTGGAGGAAAAAAATGTTTTTTTTGAATGTATATGAGATGTTTTGTTATACTTTGAATAAAGGTATAGTATTTTTTCCCGATGTGATTGATATATATATATATATATATTCACACGAAAAAAAATGCTACTTGTTATTCATTATCATCAAGTAGTCCATAAGCTTTACATCATTTTCTTCTTAAAAAATAAACAGCATAAATCCCAGTAGGATTATCTGCTATGGCCCACAATAGCATCATATCTTACTAAAATATGCACAGATGGAAGAAATATATATAATTGTTAAGCTGAAACAAACACACTCAAATATGAGTCGTAACTACCGCATGTCACTTATACATTCTTCCAAATAAATATAAAAAAAACTCACAGTAAAGGAAAGGAGCCATTTGAGCAAATAGTTCCCAATCCGTACTCTTCAAAAAAGAGTGTGCCAACAGGAGAGAAGATGCACTTCTTGGATAAACTGCTAGCAGTAGTGTTTAGCTCCCTGTATATATGAAAAAAAGTGAATATCTAAAAAAATGTTTATAATGCTACAAGCTCTAGAGCACCATTGTTGTAGAGAAATGGACTAGATACTTGAGCCACTAGTATCCCAATTAAGGACAATTTTGGAATCTCTAAATACCATAAAAACACCAATGCCTTAATTAGAAGCAAAATATAACAAACCCCACTGGGATAAAATTTCATCCCAAGTGTTTGTACTTTCTCCACAACCTATCCATAAATATATGTAATGATGAGAATTAAAGATGAGAACCATGCCAAAACTACCAATCCCATCATGTGCAGCACCATCAAAGTATCCAACCACAAAATTAACGAAATTGTCATGAAGATTTAGTAATCTTCTTTCCTTTTCTCTTTTGCTTCAAAGAAACACTTATAATATCCCAGGATTTTGGAGCTGGTATAAGAGGGGTCTTGAATCTTGTTGTCAAAGATATTTTTATTTCTAGAGCGCCATAAACCCAACATATAAAAATTGTGAGGTCTTTAAATGTATGAGTATGATTCAACCAGTGTTCTAAATCTTCCTCCATAGACAAAGTGCCCTGGGATCTAGAAATATGAAGGCCTTCATAAAAAAATTTCCACACTTCAATGAAAAAAATTATAGCCGATAAATTAATGATAGACAGACTCTCCATCTTTCAGGCATAGAGGACAGATATTTGGTCCCATCCATCCTCTTTTTATGAGATTATCCCATGTCAAAATTTTATTATTCAAGCATGGAAAAAAAACATTTTAGTTTTGAAGGGATGTTCCATTTCCAAATATATTAGTCCACTACGTGGCCCAAGAGAAGTTGTTCTCACTCATAATTGCTTCATGTGAAGATTTTGCAAATGCTTTTCCATTCCTTTTTATCCAAATCGATACAAGTTTGTCATCTGAATCTTCCAACTTGATTCCTGCTAGATTAATTCTCGTAGTAAACTACTTCCACTATGTATCATGGTCTCATCCAAAGATAAATCTTCTGCATTCAATCAATAGTTAGTATTGATATCAATCCCATCGGGTTTCTTTATGTTTTCCAAGTACATGTAGCTTTTAGTTTCCAAATGAGATATCAAGTACTCATAAAGAGTATATATGTCATCTACCCCTATTGAAGGGTCTATCCCTAGCCTAATATTTATGCCATTTCCTACTTTCCATGGGATCCCCGACTGATCCAGTGAAATGCCCAGTGGCTTTATTTCTAGACTTGATCCAATCTTCAATATTTCTCATTTTCAAATATTTTGATCTTAGAATATCATTCCAGAACCCCTAACCAAAAAATACGCCTCCAACAACTTTTAAGTATTAGAGCTTGATTAAAGCAGAAGAGATTCTTAACTCCCCATCCTCCCATATATTTTGGAAGAGAAATTTTCTCCCATTTTGCCAAATGAATATTTTAGCCATTTGCAAAACCAGACCATCTAAAATTCATGATTTTACTTCTGACCATCTGAATTATGGATACAAGAAATATCATCAAAGAAAACCAATCAATTGGAATACCTATTAGGACTTATTTCAATAAAGTAAGTCTCCCACCCAAAGAGAGATACTTGTAGCCCCAATTACCTATCATTTTCTCATTTTTTCTTACAATCAACATCCAACCTTATTTTAAATCATTATTTGGTTTCAGATGATAACCGAGGTATTGTTGGTCGGATTTTTTGACTAAGGCCAAGTAAGGAGAATCAATCCACACAAGTCACTTAATGCAGCTTCCGATGTGTTTGAATTAGTTGATTCTCGCAGGTTCGAGGTCCTGCTACCTTGAATTTTGCTCTCAAAAGAGAGTCTTCAGTTTTGCATCGCTTTATGTTTCTAATGTTTAAAAATTGCTAATGATCTAATTATTCTATAAAAATGAAAACTAACAGTTGTAAACTCCAACTTACTATCTATAAGCTAACCTAAATCCTATTTCTCCTATCCTGGACAGAAGCGATTTAATAACTATTTACTTTTATTGTTCCAATAAACTAGAGATAACTAAAACATGAGATAATTCAAGAACAATCATCATAACTAAATCCGAATTTCAGTTTAAAAGATTCCATCCACATCATTTAAGAAAAGCAATACCAACTACTATTATCTCTTCAGATGAAAATGCTATGGAACAGATAAAAGGTTAGCAGTCGAGTATCTGATATAGGGAATAAATGAATCCCTGAAAGAATATCTATGGTAACAGAAATATTCAACAGGTTAATCGATACAAAATACTGTTGTAGATCAAATTAGAGCAACAAAGTTACTAAAACGTGATCAACACATTATAAATCAGATACAGAGACTACCGGTGCGCAAGTATATCCAAGATTACTTGCGCATTACAACCAAGTATAAATGCAAAATATAAACACAGAAGTAACTATAAAGGAGTGATATATATAACTAAAAACTTATATCAAAATGATCCCAGTCTCTAGAAAAATACACAACAGTCAAAGAGCGAGATAATCCCACAAAAGACTATGTTCAGAAATTTGTAGTATTGACTCCTAAACAGGCTATCTTCATACATCAACTCGAACCCTTTTTACATGATTTACTTGTAACTTATATAGACTAATGAGTGACTAAACAACCTCCTAGATTTTCTGAATTAGTTCCTTAAAAATAGACATTTAATAAATGCCTCATCATACAAAAAGAGAGTAACAATATAACCACTGTTTTTACTAATGAGGATCAGATAAAAACATAACAGAATTCTAGTACAATGCACCACTCTCGAGGAGTAAATAAGATGCTTCCGAGAAGCATAAATATCATCTCTAAGATCATAACAGGAACATGATGGAAAAATATATTAACTCTATCTAGCGAGGCAGCATCAGATCGAACGATCCAAATCGTTCAAAATTACATTGTCCAATCACATAAGTCCAGCAAAATTCCATACATCCGAGCAACCATTAATATAGATAACAACCATGGAAATAGAAGAAGCGTCAGTTATGGGATTAATAAAATCACAGCGTAAAATTAAATATTGAGAAATACATAATAAGAACTCCTACAGAATCTACGATTTTGTAGGTGTGTTAATAAAAACTCATTAAATTACCTGTGAGGCTTTCAAAACCATACGCTTGAAAAACAGAAGAGGTCATGATAAATTATTGTCAAAAGATCTATGTGGAGACCCGAATTCTAGTTGCTCTCCTAGCTTCAACCAATTTGGCCTTAAGTTTTATGATTTTAATCTTCTGCTACTCTTCATGTCTCATCAACTTTTCGTTTGCAGAAACTAACGCTCTCTTTGTGATTTTGTATTTATCTTTCCTCACTTTCAAATAATGGTGCCTATTTACCCATGATAACAACTCGCTTCTCAATTGCTAGATCTTGTCTTTTAGAACAATCGTGTTCAACTCAGACTTATCAAGCTTGACCTGCAATTGAGAAATATTTGATTCAAATGATTGTTTACAAGATCTTCTCATAGATTTCTTCGAATGGTTCGAAGAATCATTAGTGAACGAGGATTCCATTTTAATTTCTGGACCTATCTGTTGAACGGGTGATGGGCTTCTTGATAGCTTGTTTGCAGTAGAATTATCCACCCCGATACTCTGTTCTTGTTGAAATTCACGAATTGACACATGTTCATCTTCATCACTTGGAATTTCAACTACAGGGGGTTCTTTTCCCTGTGGAATAGTTACCGGGATTGACACAGTACCCATGCTTCTTGTAAACCTTCCCGAGCTTGATTTAATAGCGAGAAGGTTTGAATGTTCAGGCTCATTTTTAGACTCGGTAAATCCTCCCGGATCCACCCCCATTGCATTATACAATTTTATCTCTTCGTGTGTAGACGTGTTGCATAGCTTTTTGGACGAAGACGGGCCTATTGGGGTTTCATGGATTGTACGGTTATAACCCTCGGATATTGAGAATTCTTCATTACCCTTTCCATTAGGATTAGCCCTTTCAGATTCAGGGTGCTCTGAAACATATTTAGGTTTGACATTTTCTGATTCAAGATGATCTATGACAGGGTAGGGTGTATTTTTTATTTCAGACCCAGGAGACTTCCTAGGCTTTTGACGAGTCTTTGGAAGAAGGGTAGGCCAATACTAAGTGATCCCAAAACCATTTTCATCCAAAAATTCATCCCAATATCTTCCTTGCAAAGCTAAATAGTACTGAATGATAATTTTAAGTAAGCCATGGTGAAACATGCTTCTATCTTGATCCCCGATAGTATTATGAACGGTGAGTGCCATTTTCTTTAAACTATTCAACAAAAAGAAAGGTAAATTTAACCTTGACCCTTTTAAAGCCATAAGAAGCCTGATATGATATAGATGGACATGGGAGTAACGACCTTCACACGAAATATATCTGGCTATAATCTCAAAGCATGTACGCCACTGAGGTTTCAAAAACTTGACAGGGAAGCTGTATTTGAGGTCTGAATCATCCGACAGAGGAAGGAGGAATTGTTTCCATTTATTTTTGTTAATATTTGCCCCTTTAAACCAACGCTCACCTGTCTGTGGGAGTTTCATGGCTTTTGCGATGAGATCTTCATCCACAGTCAGCTGGAGGTCACCAATTTGGGCGACATTGTCCTTGAAGGTAAGGGAAAATTTCTGGGTTACCTCAGTATGGTGTCCACTAAATTGACTGAAAAAGGAGTCCCACCCTATCTGTTTGAACAATGTTGTCGCATCAGGGTCAGCTTCAACCATCTCAAGGCCTGAGACTTCGAAACGACTAAGAGGAGCCATCTCATCAACACAATTCTTCTGAGTAAGGGCCGGTTCCCAGGCGGTCATGAAGATTGAAGGTATTGGAATCCATGGCGTGGCAGACATTAGCCAAATAATACAGCCTTTTCCTGGTTCTCTCACGATTACCATCAAAACCCTAGGTTCACTCGTGATAACCATTGTTTCGAAAATGATGAATCTAAGTGGTTGAATTAGGGTCATTTCATCATAAATGAAATCAACACTTGGTAGTATAATTCATATGGGTGATTCATAGAATGACAATGGTATAACGAGATCAAATAATTCGTACTTTGATAGGTTGTTTCATGATGAACCATAAGTTATTAATAGGAGTGAAGTTCGATTACCATGCTCTCATCGCCATTAAGAATATTGTAAATTTGTAACGTTTAAGCGGCATATCACATAGATATAGTTCATCAATAAGCCTTCACTTGATAAAATCATAGGTTAAAAGAATTATGTCATGGCCTTGCCAATTGGGGATGTGATCAATGAATCGACCCAAAATATTTAACTTGATAAATCGAAGGAGCTTAAAAGATACAAGTTAAAATCAATAGAAATAAGATCACAATTTTCATGATAATACATGGCAGTCATATAGAATTAATAGCTCGATTTCATCTTGGATAGGATTACTGACAATTTCATGAAAATTATGTTGATTGAAACTATTAATGTATCATCACAAATACTATCATATAGCCCAAAAATGCTCAGAACTTTATTAAAAATATTATATGAAGAGCATTATTTAACAACTGCAAAAAATTAACCAAGTATTTATGCAAGATGAAGCCTGGAATTGGAGGATACTTCAAATTTTTTTTACCAATAGTTTCCCTTAATTGGTAGTACCTTCAAAATCAAAGATTCTGAAGGCACTACTTAATAATCTTATCTCATAGTTGAAGCTCCTGATATCATCTTTTACTTGACTAAACAAAATAAAAGATGGGAAGGTTGTTGCCTGCCAATAGGTATTAGAAACTAGAATCCAAAAATTCAGATTTATAGGGAAACCATTGAGAAATATGATTGTAAATGTTATCTTCAACACCATTTCTCTGGAAAACATATTTATTTTGACTCACCATCATACTAGTTGCTTCACAAAAAAGGTTGATAAGTTCATAAAAAAATTTCCAATCCTACAAAGTCCCACTACCAAAGAGGAGGACATCATCCACAAATAGCATGTGAGTAATAAAATGAGATGTGGATATCTTGATACCTTTGAGTATTCCATCCTTTCTAGTATTTTTTATGAGCCTAATTAAGCCTTCAATGACAAGGAGAAAGAGTAGGGGAGATAAGGGACATCCTTGTCTCAATCCCCTACTTCCCTTAAAGAACCCAATTGGTGATGCATTTACTAAAACATCATAATAGGCCAAGGAGACACATGCCATAATTCAATTAGTTACCTCTAATGGCAAGCCCACCCGAAGAAGCACCAACCTCAAAAAATTCTAAATAACCCTATCATAAGCTTTGAAAAGGTCCATCTTGAGGATAAGGGTATCAAGCTTTTTCATTTTGATAGTATGGAGGCATTCCTGTGTAATACCAATAGCATCAAATATTTTCCTATTGGCTAAAAATACAAACTGTTCTTTTGAAATAGCTTCAGAGAGTTTCGTCTTAATCCTATTGCAGATGAATTTAGAGATAATTTTACACACCATATTACACAAGGTGACGGGCCTAAAGTCACTTAAAGTATCAGGATTTTCACACTTTGGAATAACAGCCAAGAATGTAGAATTAATAGCCCCAAATATCTAACCTTTCAGTCTTGATTCTTCCACCACTCTTAGAAGGTCATGACCAACTAGGTCAAAAAATGCTAAGAAAAACTCCACAGTCCAACCATCTGGACCCAGGATTTTTGCCTTTGCAAATTGTTTGAGAGTATCTTCAATCTCTTTAAGGGAAACTAATCTTCCTATCCAAAAAGCATCTTCTGTGTTAAAAAATATTGGATACTGACTTATAACCTTGAGTTGTGCGGAAATCTTTGTTATTCCTTCATCCTTAAAATAATTGGAAAAATGATCAGTAGCCACCTCTTTCAAGTCCTTCTGATTAATCCTAATATGTCTATGTTCATCCTTAATATCCTAGATAGAGTTAAAATTCCTTCTAAAATTTGCATATTGATGGAAAAATCTAGTATTTTCATCTCCTTGACTTAACCAAACTACTCTACTTCTTAACCTCCAGGTTTCTTCCTCTATCCTTAGGATTTTAACCATCCTGGATTCCAAACTAGCACTTAGATCTCTATCCTTTGGAAGGAAACCCTCTATTTGATTCTCAATATATAAGGTATCCATTTCCCCCTTCAAAACTACCAACTCCTGCCTCATTTTTTGTTTTTTCCCATTTTATGACAACCGTCTTCAAATTAGTCAATTTAGCAACCATAACTTTCATAGAAGATTCTTCAGAAAAGTCCCCTTCAAAATCCCAATTTTCCTTAATTAGGTTCCTGAACCATACAAATTCAAGCTAAGGATGGTTAAATTTGAAAGGGAAATTATGTCCAATAGAGTTACCATCAATTTGCATAACAATAGGAAAATGGTCAGATATACCAAAAGGGACAGTCCAAGACCTAAATCTATCCACTGTGGCTGCAAGATTCCCTACCATAAAAACCTATCCAATATCTTCTCAATCCCATCACCACCCAATCTACCATTCCTCCAGGTGGGGCCCAATTTTGAAGGAGTAACATCCGTTAGATTTGAATTCTAGAAAATGCTATGGAAATAATCTGCTAAAGGATCCATTTTCATCTTTGAACCCCAAACTTCACTAGCCATCATTGTAAAATTGAGGTCACCACCCATAATGAGACATGGATCATTTAAAATAACACTGGAAGCAACCATATCCCATAAATATTTATGGCCAGAGTATGGCCCATAGAAATTTAGAATCCTAACTGCATTATCCAAGCCCGTAATCTTACCCTCCAATAGGATCCCTACACAAGTGAGGAAAGGTCCGAGGGCCACCTCCTTAGGATTCCAAATAGATAGAAAACCACCAGAAAGACCCATAGAATCAGTAGCACGTAATTCCCACCTTGGAAAAAACTTCAAGAACAACTCACATGCCTTATTCCCTAAACACATAGTCTCTTATACCATAACAATAATTGTATTAATTAATTCAAAACATCTTTTGAAGGCCCTAAATTTGGGAGGATCCCCTATCCCACGAATTTTGAAGAGGTAATTAACATTAAGGAACCAAGTTTGAGGGCTCTGAATCTCTAAGGGCTCTATAAGTAGAGGAAATATGCAACTATGGACTATTCTTCTGTGCTTTTGAGATTCTAACCGATAGTGGAATGTAGTAGATATCAAAGTCATCCCCACCATCTCTCACCCCTGATGTGAATTTTCTTCTTCTTTTTGTTTCTTATTGTAACATTCTAACACCTAATGGAATTTATAGGAAGAACATCCAAATTGGGGGAATGCTTATCAGAGAAAGTCCACAGGGGGATTTTGGTCAAAGTATTCTTATGAAAATGATTCTTGACAAAAGAAAAAATGTTCTTCAACAAACTTTCTAAAGAGGGAATAATAGGGATTTCCCAAAGACAACCGATCGAAGACTCTTATCAAAGTTTAGGTTAACAACATTAGTTTTCCGACAGACCATACTACCATGAACTAGACATGTTAATGACTCATTATCACCCAAAGCAGATCCCACACACGGTAATAAAGAATTTTTGGATGTCTCAGAAACATCAACGACAACAAATTGAGAGGGTTTCGAAGGAGTATAAATAGTTGTATAATCATCCCTATTAAGAGACTCATTCAAATAATTTGAGGTTAAATTTTGAGGATAAGTATTTAAGGGCCCTCGCACGAAGTTGAGGGACCCTTTAGGTGCAATTGTGCATTCACAAAACGCGCTAGAATTGTGTAAATTAAAAACGCGCGTGCGTTACTTAGAACTAGGCATGGGCGGACTCCGACCCTACCATGTCAATTAACATGTAGGATAGAATTCCAAAACGAGCGTGAGTTACAGTGATACATAACGCACACGCGTTATGTATCACTATAATGCATGCGCGTTTTGGTTAATGTAACAACAACAACAAAAAACAGTTTGCTGACTGCAACACTGTTTTACCCACCGTTTTCTCAAAACCCGAACACTCTAGCGATTTCGGCTTGCCAAAACGCATTGGAGAAGCTCAACAAGAGAGATTTGGAAGCTCAGCATGGGATATTTCATCTTGCAAGGAGGATTGGAAAGGTAAGCATCCAAATCCTTTCCTCATTTCATCATTAAAAATATAAATTTTTATGTTTCCCTAAACTAAAAATCTTTGTAAATGAAATACCAAAACTAAAACTTTTAAAATTTGTTATTTAACATATGTTAATTCCTCCCTACTATCAATCCCTTAATGAATTTTACATCCACCCAAGCAATACAAGATTTGAAAAAAAATTAAAATGGAAATTGGAAATTGAACCCCAACACCATTATTTTTTCCACATCTATTGCAAATTGGAAAAAAAAACCATCCACTATTTGGCTAGGAGGAGGAACTATGGACTATAACCTAGGCTTGGTTTCTAGACTTGACTCAACCAAACCCTATGTTTTTTCCCACACATTCTTTTACCCTAAAAATGTCCAACCAATTGTTGTGAAGCCAACCCAATGGCATGATGTATTTTACATCATCCCCCAAACCCCAAGGGACTAGGTTCCCCTCCTTTGTAGACACACCGCTTACTTTGTTGCTAAGATGAACTACCACATCTTTTTTTACCTTCTTCACCACCAAGATGTTAAACACAATGGCTCACTGAGAGGGGGGGGTGAATCAGTGAGCTTGCACTTATTAACAATTTCAACTTCTTCTCTCAAATCTTATATCATTAATTACAAATTCACTTCAATATCATATTCATCAATAAACTATATCACATGTCATTCATTAAGCAATACACATTATCATCAACACATTACAAGATACAAGATATAAGCTTTGTAAACTTTTATAATTGGAGACTTTAATCTCCAGAATGGGCTACAACCCAAAATGGCACCAACCATGAGATAAATCTGTCAGCTGCAACTGACTAGGATGCACCAACACCCCAACAACCATATATTTACAAATGATATTTCAAACTCTTCTTAAGTCTGCAGATTACATACATCATCAACCAGAAGCCCTTGTCTTTTTCCAAAGCACTTCATCATTCTCATTAAGCACTCATTATTCAATATAACTTCATTCTGTCCATCATCAAATATCACCAATCAAATCACATCTTCATTCTGTCATCATTATTTATGTCATATCAATCTGCTGCCATATCTCCATTCAAACACTTTACACTGTCCATATGCACATCACAACATTTTTCCCATATCATCAGTCATCTCTTCATCGTTCTACGAGCATGTCTTCATTCTGTCCATCAATAAGCTGCCTCAATTTAACCCAGAATAAAAGATAGAAAGAGAGATTGTTTTACTGCTCCACCTGTTGCTGCTCCTTCACCAAAAACCGTTCTCATCTTCCTATTGGCAGGCAGTTTGGTAAGGAAGAATCGCAGCATCGCTAATGTTGCGACACGTCAGAAGAGGTCGCGGAAGGAAGAAGGATGCATTATTTTATGTATTTTTTGAGTTGTTTGTACCATAGAATGCGGGTTTTTGGGTCATTGGACCATATGAGATGTAATTTTGAGCTAATTATACCATAGTAGGCGGGTTTTTAGGTCATTTGGACCGTGTCAGTTAGATTTTGGGTCATTTGTCCAGGAGTCGGTTAGGAAGTTGTTAGTAAGTGGACAAGCATTGTAAAGGCAGAATCCTATACATAGACAAAAAGTTGTAGGTCGTAGGATATCTTGGAGACGCAGTTTTTGTGTATGATCTGAGATCAAGAGATATTGCTGAGATTTGGTTTTGCAGAGATGTTGTATCAAGGTTTAAGTAATATGACATGACGGAACTGTTTTGGTGAAATTCCCTGTGTACCTTTCATGTAATTCCTATTGTGATGATTTCTTGCGGCAGTTAACCCTTTAATGTTATATTCGTTTTGTTGCGATGAATGACTCTATTAAATAATGGTATGAATACAAATGATGTTAATATTGAATGCATAGATTTGTTTTGGATGCTGCGATAAGTTGAGTAATTGTTGCCGCAATCATCCTCCTTCATTCGGCGGAAACATGGTTCCGTCCACTCTCCCTTGATCGCCTCGGGTGAGATCTCATCTGCTTTGCAGTTGTTGCTAGGCAGGCTAAAACCTGTCTGTTCCAGTGCTCAGGGAGATCGCAGTGGGTTGGTGTTGACAGCAATGGGAACCCCTGTTGACTGGGTTTGAGTCAACAAATGGTTCTGTTGCCGGGACTTGAACTCGAGTCTCTCGGGTGAGAGCCGAGACCGTGTGCGAAGTGAAAGGAGGATATGTTGTGGGACTCGACGAAACCCGAGATCCAGGAATGGTTTGATCGAAATCTATAAGAATTCGTTGAAGAAGAAAGCCGGAACACTCGACTGACAGTAGATCAGTGGGTAGATAGATATATTCACGACGGTTCGCATGAATGGTTCTTCTATGAGTTCCCAGTCCTATTGTTCGAGTGGTTGGTGAAGTTGACCTTTCAGAAGAGGAACTTCCAGGGTGGTGAGCCAACGAACTGGACCCCTGAGTTGATCCAATAACTACAGGAAGTTGATAATAAAGCATCACGGGTTGTCGAAGTATCGCTTGATAGCATCTTAGAGGGGTATATTACTGAATTCGCGGTTGATACGCAAAAGTCCTATAGCGAGGCTGAGAGATATTTTTTCCGCGAACCCCGGGGAAGGTTCCTGCTGTCGCTCCAACTATCCATTAAGATGCTTATTTGCGAAAAGGGTATATTGAAGATGCATATAGATCAGTAAGCGGCCTAGTGGGAGGAGGCTGTGGGTATCACGACAGCAGGGGGGGGACGGTGCATGGAATGATCAAGGGTAGATGGGTGCGGGTCACAACGAGACTGTGAGTGAAGCCGAGGAAGAGAGTGGTCTTACAAGGGGAGGAGCGAGGTTTCGACAGGAAAAGAGGCAGAGGATAGGAGAAGGTCCTGCTGTGATCGAACCGCAAGTTTGCGAAGGAAGACCACACGGGACGAAACGACCTCACATTCTGGACAAGGACGCACAGGCTACGCCTAGGATAGAGGCAGGACTTGTCCCCCGCAACAACGTACCCACACCTCCGCTCACTATCTGTCAACCAGTGAGAAACACCACTTCGACCCCACCAGGTCAACAAAATTTGATCGCCAGTAGTTTAGTACCTGCAGGAAGGAAGCCCAGGATGGCGGGCGATGATGCTAAGTTACCGTTGTTCCATGGGAGTGGGATAGACAATCCAAAACAGTATTGGTTTTGTGTGAAGCGGTCTGGACCGTAAAACAGATCACTGATGATGCCGCTAAGAAAGGATAGTTAGCGACAACTCTGCGAGGTTGTGCATTAGATTGGTTTATGAAGTTTGTTCTAGTCCCTACAGGAGCCCCAGAGAAGTCACTAGATGAGATCCGGGATGGTTTGATTGCAGAATTCAGAAAGCCCAAGTCTGAGGCTCAATATATTACGGAATTGAAAGAAATTAAGCAGTATCCCAATGAGACGGTGTGGGATTTCGACCAGCGGTTCAAGACGATGATGGAAAGGGTTAGTTTTCATATGAGCGTTGTCCAACATAAAGAGTGGTTCATCGCGGCACTGCTACCACATATTCGGCTACCATTAATGCAACAAAACATCTTGACGCCCAGTGAAGCTCTGGAAATTGCAATGCGGCTGGAGGCATCGCCGATGGGAGAAAATGCAGCTGGGATGTCGTAAATTCAGACATAGCTGGCTAACTTGACCATACAACTGCAAGATTTGAAGAAGGGAAAGGAGCAGCATGAAGAAGTATGGTGTACGCGATGTCGAGGAGAAGGGCATACAAAGGACAATTGCCCGAAATTCCGCAACTATTTGGTTTCAGGAGTGCCAAACCCGTTAAATGGTGTTGGCATGCCGTATTGTCGCGTTTGTCAGGTATTTGGGCACCACCATGAAGAATGTCCATATATGCAAAAGATGGTCACCAAGCCGATGAATCTATATTGCACATTCTGCAAATCGGTGGGATATGATGACAAAGATTGTCGGGCATATGGGTTGCTTCACGAGAGAACATACGATGCATTCTATGTAAAGGATGACCAAAGTGCTGTACAGCAACCACCACTGCAGCAGCAGGCAGCCCAGTCGCTACCTCAACCGCATCTACAGTTGTACCGCAGCAACAACAACAACAGTTTGTGCCGCAATATACTCCAATGCAAATGGCTCCACAGTAGCCACAATACGTTCAACAACTGTAGTATGCACAACATGGGCAAGGCATGATGCAACAACAGTACAATCAACAACAATACCAACAGCAGGGTGGATTTCGTGGAGGATTCAGGGGTGGATGTGGTGGAGGATTTGGTTGCGAAGGAGGACGAGGAGGTCGTGGACCTATGCAGTGCTATCACTGTGTGGTCTGGGGACACTATCAGCGATATTTCTGACTGTTGCAAACGCAATGTACATTTTGCTTCGTTGCAGACCATACAGTAGAGAACTGCCCGCAGTTGATTGCATGATGGCAGGCAGGGAATATTCCACAATTGCAGAACCAGGATCAATAGCCCATGCAGAATCAGGTGCAACAACCAGTACAGCAACCCATGTAGAACCAGAACCAATGACCAATTCAGAATGTTAATCAAAATGTGAACCAGCCGGGGAATCCACCGCTAAACCAGAATCAAGGTGCGAATGTTTCAACAATCTCAGTAGAGCCCAGGCCACATGATGCAGCTGTTGCGGTGATCACTCGGGGAGGTGAAAAAACAGGAGAAGACACTTCACATCCGATGATCCGATTGGTTGAGCCGAAGAAGGTGTCATTTGACATTAATTCAGAGCGTGATACGTTCCAGCTGGCACGACGGGCGTTGGAAAAAGGCAAGGCTATCGTCTGTGACATGCCCCCTGTCTTTGATGACACATCAGACGCTGGTCCATCAACGCAGTCTGGAACTTTGCAGAGATTCCTGGAAAGTTGTTTGTTGTTGGAAAGGGATCCTGCTGCACTTGCTGAGATTGAGGGGTTGTTGCAGCGATTGCCAAGGGGACGCCAAGAATCCACGGTGAATTCCTTACAACGGAGGAAGACTAGCAAGGAGATGCAGATGAATATTCAAATTGGAGACTATGATGTCGACTCGGTTATTCTGGATCTTGGTTCGGATGTCAACATATTAACCAAGCAGGCATGGCAGAAAATGGGGAGCCCCCCATTGAGTTGGTCCCCTGTCCAGCTCCGGTTAGCTAATCACACTAAAGTGACACCGATTGGGAGAGTCCCCCAGTTAGTAGTGGACATTGAGGGCATGAAGACCTACGCTAACTTCGATGTCATCGAAGTGGTTGAAGGAGGAATCTCTTATCCTACGTTGCTGGGGATTGGATGGGCTAGCGACAGTGGGGCAGTAATCAACTTCAAGCGACGAATGATGACTTTTGAAAATTGCGATCTCAGAGTTATCGCCCCGTTGGATCTGACTGAAGGACGTAGATACCTTGAACCAGTGAAAGATGAAGATCCCAACAGATGGGACCATGCATTCAATATTTCATAAGATTACATTCATCCAACTGACAACGGTGAGCTTGGATGGCATAGTGACAGCTCTGCGTCTTTCGACTCTGATGATGCGCTAGAACACTGGAAGAACCGCTTGCACGAGGTGTCGCTCCGTAAGTGTGGATTGATCATGCAGCTGCCATGCCGTGTTGCGACTGAAAAGGTCACACTACCAATCTATGAAGGACTGCCTGACTTTCTGACAGAGTTTGAGGAAAGAGTTTCATAACCACAGCGATTGCTGGCATTGGATGAAGCACTGAAGGCTGCTCCAGCACGCTGGTGGGAGACACACAAGGCATCAATTGATGGATGGTCAAAATGAAGAAGATTGATGATGGTACGCTTCGACGATACCGAGGTCTACCACACAGGGAAGTATGATGATCGGAACGATCCTGGCGACCATTTGATGGAGTGTCAGACGTTATAGGCATCGCGACCAAGAGATGAGTGGGTCCACGCATTTATCCATACTTTGGATGAAATGTCGTGGTCATGGTATACGGCCGCTGATTACGGGGAGAAATCACTACTTGGTTGGAGTTGGCCATCTGTTTTACTCATACGTTCAGTTTTGTTGATTCCAATCCGGATGTCCATAATGCTCTGCAAATCATTCGCGATGTGGTGCTAAAGGTTGTTCCCGCAGCATACCCGGCAGATCCACATACAGACGGCCAGATGCGATCAATTATGGAATGTTACAACATCACTAGTGGGCCTGAAGACGGTGATGATCCGCAGAATGTCAATATTTCGGAGTCTGAAGGAAGTCACGATGTGGTACCACCTGGTGCGCCAAGTGATCCGTTCAATCAACCCTTGAAGCTTCGCAAGATCAATATTGGGACAGAGGCCACTCCCAAGTTCACGAATGTTGGAGATTATTGGGATGATGAGATGATGGGAAAGGTCACTGAGTTGTTACATGAGTTCCAAGACCTTTTCCCTACGAAGTTCTCTGAAATGAAAGGAAGTTTGGGTGATCTAGGAGAAATGAAGATTCCCTTGAAACTAGATGCGAAACCGATCAGGAAATGACCGTATTGCCTCAATCCGTGACATAAGGAGAAGGTCAAGGAAGAACTTGATCGCATGTCAGATGATGGTATCATTGAACCGGTCGAAGAGTCCGAATGGATTGGTCCCATGGTGGTGCAGGACAAGAAGACTGGCGAGGTACGCATCTGTGTTGATCTGCGGAAGTTGAATGATGCCTGTGTGCATGACCCCTTTCCGACCTCGTTTACTAATGAAGTACTTGAGGGAGTAGGCGGCCAGGATATGTATTCTTTCACGGATGGGTTCTCAAGCTATCATCAGATCCGTATTGCTAAAGAAGAACACCACAAGACGACTTTCTTGACCGAATGGGGATGTTTTCAGTATACTGTGATGCCATTTGGATTGAAGAATGCACCTGCGATATTTTCGTGAGTTGTTGTTGCTGCATTCAATGATTTCATCCAGAAGTTCTTGCAGGTATACATGGATGATTGGAAAGTTTATGGTTTGATCCGCGATCATATGGCCAATCTGCGGTTGATGCTGGAACGATGTCGCCAACACTAAATATCGCTGAATCTGAAGAAGTGCATTTTTTGTGCCCCATTTGGGATATTGCTGGGCCACGTCGTATGCAAACAAGGGTTGCTGGTCAATCCAGCAAAGATTGCACTTATTTTGAGTTTGACACCGCCGACCACTGTGAAGCAACTGAGGGCGACTTTAGGACATACTGGGTATTACCGCAAGTTCATCAGGGGATATGCAGCAATCACCGCCCCTATGGATAAGCTATTAAAGAAAGATGCAGTATTTCAATGGAGCACTGAATGTCAGGATAGTTTCAAGCAGCTGAAGGCTAAGATGGCTTCGGCACCAATACTAGTATTCCCTGATTGGAGTAAAGAATTCCATGTCCATGTTGATGCATCGTCAATTGCACTTGGTGTGGTGCTAGCACAACCAGGAGAGGGGGATCTTGATCATCCTATTGCTTTCGCCAGTCGGAAGCTGTCATCCGCGGAAAGGAACTACACTACTACCGAGCGGGAAGGATTGGCGATGGTCTATGCACTACAAAATTTTTGACACTACTTATTGGGTGGACACTTTAAGATGTTCACAGACCATTTAGCATAGAAGTACCTGGTCAATAAGCCTATGTTGGGGGGGAAGATATGCCGCTGGTTACTTCTCTTTTAGGAGTTCGCCTTTGAAGTAATTGTGAAGCCAGGGCGGTTGAAATCTGGTCCTGATTACTTATTACGGATTGACACAGGAGAGGAGCCGACTAATATTGAAGACGGGTTGCCGGATGCGCAACTATTTAGGGTTGAAGTATCTGATGGCTATTTTGAAGAAATCATTCAGTTTCTGGCAACAGGTACTGCACCAAAGGAGCTCACCACTAGTCAGAAGAAGCAGTTGGTGGTTAAAGTTACAGAATTCCAGCTCATTGCAGGAGAGTTATACAAGATGGGTGCAAACGAGGTATTACGACGGTGTGTCTTGCCACACAAGCAAGCACAGATATTGGCAAAAGCACATGGAGGAGTGGCTGGAGGACACTACGATGGTCGAGCGACTGCCAGGAAGGTGATTTGTGCGGGGCTCTAGTGGCCCACGCTCCATAATGATGCAACTGACTATACGCGGTCTTGCGACGTCTGTCAGAGAACAGAGAAGCCATCCAGGAGGGACGAGATGTCGCTGATGCCTCAGTTAACACTACGGCTGTTTGACAAATGGGAAGTGGATTTTGTGGGACCAATCAATCCACTAGGTAAGCACACTGGTGCCAGATATATCATCACTACGACAGACTATTTGACCAAATGGGCGGAAGCTGCACCAGTTATTGATTGTTCCGCAGCCACGGCTACACGGTTTTTGTTTGATAACATTATCACTCATTTCGGCTGCCCCAAGATACTGTTGAGTGATCAAGGCAGCCACTTTCTCAATCACACCATCAGCACACTGACGGATGAGCTGCAGATTCAGCATAAGAAGAGCACACCATATCATCCGCAGGCAAATGGCACGGTGGAAGCTTTCAATAAGATATTTGAACATGCGTTGACAAAGGTGTGCAATGCAAACCATGACGACTGGGATCTCAAAATACCAGTAGTATTGTGGGCCTATCACACCACATGTAAAAGGTTGATGGGTGAGACACCATTTAAGCTGGTATATGGACAAGAAGCAATCATGCCCATGGAGTACATTGTTCCAAGTCTGCGCATTGCAGCAATGATAGGAATGGATTCTGCGGCAGCATTAGAGGAGCGTCTAGCGAAGTTAGTCCAGCTGGAGGAAGCTCGCTTTATCACCGGTTTCCATCAGGGTGTGGAGAAGGATCGCCAGAAGGCTTGGCATGATCACCACATCAAGAACAAACAGTTTCAACAGGGTGATTTGGTGTTGTTGTTCGACAACAAGTTTATGAAACATCCAGGAAAATTGCAGATGCATTGGCTTGGTCCGTATCGCATCAGTAGCATCACTTCAGGAGGAGTGGTACAGTTGCAGCAGTTGGATGGAGCGATGATCCCAAAGTTGATTAATGGTAGTAGGTTGAAGCCCTATTGGTCGGGCTTGGAACAACGCGATGCCTGAGTCGCATAAAAAAAAAGAAGTGTATATTGATCGGTGGCAGGGTGGTGCACCAATAGGAACGGAATGCGGAAGCAAGGAGGCTTTTGCCGCAAGTTAGGAGCGGTCCGCGACAGGTGGCAGGGTCGCGACCGGGTCAAATAAGCAATAAATGCCAAAAGTTAAAATAATTAATTAACGCTGCTTATTCGAATGATGGGCATTAATGACAGATCTGACCGACCGACTGACAGGATTGACAGCGGATTTGCGTCATTAATACAAGATTTTAGTTGAATTAATGCAGGATTTAGTGATGATTATGGAGGATTCGACTGGAGGCTATAAAAATGAGTAGAAGTTGATCGGAAGGCACCGATATTTTAGTTGTTAAGTGCATGTGTAAAGCTGATGAGTATTGTTATAAGCTTGGTGAGTGTAGTTGTGCGTTGGCCAAGGTTCAGTTGCACTTGCAGAGTGTTGTTAGGACGAAGAAGCTATCAGTTGTGAGCGCTGGGTAAGGTATGCCACGAGAGCTAGAAACGGTTGAGATTAGTAGCGAGGTTGAGTCTCCTTTCACTGGGATTGTAGTTGAGGAAGAATTTGCGTCTACGAGAGACGTCAATCTTGAGGTAGAAGTCGCAAACATGCCGATGGGAGCATTAGTCATCGTCAAGAAGTGTCGAGGGGGTCAGCATTCTAAGTCCCTGCAGAGCAAGAGGCAACTGATATCATCCGCCGCGTTAATGAATCTACCCCATGGGAAGGACTGTCGGCTGTTGACATCCCTGGGTATATCCCTCCCAATCGGCCGGATGCAACCCCGTGCAAACTGAACCCAAAGCAAAAGTATGGCGTGAAGATGCCCGTGCTCCCTGCCGGAATGGAGTGCTTTGTTGATATTGGGATGACGTTGATGCACCTCCGCTATGATGATCATGATATGGTGGCCTACCCAGACATTACATCAGCCCCATATGTTCCTGGGTCACACCTTACCGCAATGCCGATTGTACAGGACTAGGCACGAGGATTGAAATAGGCCGACTTATTAGGGCTCATTAACATGCCGCATTTCGGGTGGATGGCGGAAGTTAACACGTGTGTGAAGTAGCTACTTGCTTGCTTCCATGGTGGTTCGTTATGGCTAGATAGAAAAATTCCGGTTACTGTTGATTTAATCTCCCACATTACCGAATTGCCTAAAGATGGAGTCGACCCATCGCAGTACTTCCAAGGCAAGGCGAATGACAAAAAGCGAGCAGGGTAGCTGGTGAAGAAATTCGGCTTGGAGACGGTTGGCCGTGGGTATCACACCAGCAGTATCAATGATAAGGTGGTACTCACCGACACCAATATTTTATCTTGCAAGGTGGTCCGGGGTGGTCGTCCTAACCAGTGCAACTCAGGGATTGTCGCATGTGCAGTACAATGCGTGGAGGGCGTCCAAATGAACTGGTCCTTGTTTTTGTTGAATCAATTAGCAGAGGATGCTATGGCAGTTCAGGCCGGTAAAGGCTCGTTTACATATAGTTGGTTGCTGCTCTTGATGGAATTCGTGGCTTGGAAGGAGCTCGACACATACCAAGGCATGGATGTTGAGGTTTCCAAAGAACACCGGGGCGCGCGCTGTCAGAACTTATGGTATGTACAGGAGCCAGAGCGACTCCGGGATTCCCAATTGCTATTCTGGCTCTATTTGGAGATGCTTTGTGATGCAGTTACAAAGGTACCATGGATATCTGAAGACATTGCAACAAGGTTTAAGCCGATCATGGAGTTTGTAGCTCGGCCACATGCTATTTATGTGCAGGAAAGGCATGACCCTGGTCAGGAATGGCTGCTGACCCCTTACAAAGTAACGACGATAGCATTGGATGCCATCGTGAATGATTGGCCACCGGAATGGCGCAAACCTGTGGCTTTGGCTGAGATTGAGGCTGGCGTGCTCGCGAAGGGTCTAGACAATCGTCTATCAGCACAGGACCCGCATAGCCATCATGATTCTAATCAAGATTCAATTAAAACACTAACGGATGACGAAAATGACCGTGCCTTGGAAGAGCACAGAATAAAAGGGCACCAGGACCCGACGATAATCAGTGGGATGCCCCTATCGGCGGAAGCACACTTGGGTCGACTTATACAAGCAATCGCTGATGCATCCACCACAACAGCTCAAAAGATGACAAGGGTGACAAATGAAGGATTCCACGCACTCACTGCTCATGTGGACTCTGTGTATGACATGGTTTTGCGGAGGACACCAGAAGATGAAGTGGCACCACACGTTAGCACAATCAGCACCGAGCCATGGGTCAGGAATGTGGAGATTCCCCCGATTGTGATTGTTACTGAAGATGAGGCTGTGAATGCCTTGATGCAACAGTTGAAGACAGTGACCATTAATGTGAATGCATTTCCAACGGAAGGGTTGACCACTATGCAGGCAGCTACCAACTGGGAGACGACAACCGACTGCGGGAGATCAGCGGCATGTGCGTACGATTGCAGGCGAGTGAGGCCAATGCGAAGTGCACCATTGAAGAATTGAACGACAGGGCTGCTTCAGCATGACAAGATGTGGATGAAATTGAAGAACACATTAAGAGAGAACAGGCTAAGAAGGCACGCGAAATCGAAGGACTAAAAATGGAACACGATTTCCTTATTGCGGAGAAGGCCCATATGTGGGATGACAGTGTACGGGTCGACTGGGCCATCATGGAAGCTTATCAGCATGTGCCGGAGCCCACTGAAGAGGTGGATGTGCTCCAACGGGTGCAGTGATTGGGGGCTGCCATTGTCCAGTTGCGGCAAGAGAATCAAGAGTTGAAGGCTCAGATGAATCCTGGTACGCCTCAAGTTGAAATTGACGACAGAAAAAGGGCGATTGAGGAGGTTGCAACTCAGATGGAGGAGTTGGAAAATGCCGCGACAAAGCTCACAGCCGATATCATATAGTTTTGGAGCCAAATTGTCCAGGACAAGCAGGTTGACAAGTTAATCAAGTATCGGTAGGACGTAGAGGGACAGTTGGCGACACTCAAGGCAGCCATGTGCACAATGCCACCCATGGAACAGGTAGCCAAGTCTCAGGACTTAAAAGAATTGCAGCAACAGGTTACCAAGGCTGGTGAGCGACAGAAGAAGCGGGTTGCACAGTTGGAGCAGTTTCAGGATGTCGGGGGACAGTTCATGACCAAGGCAGGTGAAGCGCTTTAAGTAGTACAGAAGGGTCGTCAACAGGTGACAACAAATCTCACTGCGCATCCATCTGTAGAAGATGTGGTCAACAGTCAGGTGGTGGCTACAGAAGTCAAGGAAATGGTGACAACAGTCGTGCAGCAGTACGAAGACTTCAAAGTGAAGACCACAAAATACACCATGTCCAGTTGACGTGGATCGAGGGCGAGCCACAAGATTGTGTTGGGGGCCTGTTGGCAGGCCGTTTGGTAAGGAAGAATCGCAGCATCTTCGATGTTGCGACACGTCAGAAGAGGTCGCGGAAGGAAGAAGGCTGCATTATTTTATGTATTTTTTAAGTTGTTTGTACCGCAGAATGCGGATTTTTGGGTCATTGGACCATATGAGATGTAATTTTGAGCTAATTGTACCGTAGTAGGTGGGTTTTTGGGTCATTTGGACCGTGTCATTTAGATTTTGGGTCATTTGTCCAGGAGTCGGTTAGGAAGTTGTTAGTAAGTGGACAAGCATTGTAAAGGCAGAAGCCTATATGTAGACAGAAAGTTGTAGGTCGTAGGATATCTTGGAGATGTGGTTTTTGCGTATGTTCTGAGATCAAGATATATTGCTGAGATTTGGTTTTGCAGAGATGTTGTATCAGGTTTTTTTTTAATTAATATGACATGACGGAACTGTTTTGGTGAAATTCCCTGTGTACCTTTCATGTTAATTCCTATTGTGATGATTTCTTTCCGCAGTTAACCCTTTAATGTTATATTCGTTTTGTTGCGATGAATGACTCTGTTAAATAATGCTGTGAATACAAATGATGTTAATCTTGAATGCATAGATCTGTTTTGGATGCTGTGATAAGTTGAGTAATTGTTGCCGCAATCATCCTCCTTCATTCGGCGAAAATATGGTTCCATCCACTCTCCCTTGATCGCCTCAGGTGAGACCTCATCTGCTCTGCAGGTGTTGCTGGGCAGGATAAAACCTGTCTGGGCCGGTGCTCAAGGAGATCGTGATGGGTTGGTGTCGACAACGATGGGAACCCCTGTCGACTGGGTTTGAGTCAACACTTCCTGACCCCCGAGATCAGAGCTCTCCTCTATCTCCCAAATTCTCCACACTCACCATACAAAAAACACAACCATCTTGTTCTTCATTTCTACTTCTCTTTTCCATGTACTTAGGAGGCTGACTTGTCTTTTTTATTTTATTAATTCAAATAAGTCAAATGATATTTTTATTTCTATGTTATCCTTAACCAATAAAAATACATATCTTTGCCACATCATCATGGTCTTTATGCCCGCATAGTCTCCACCCTTATGCCCGCAAGGACCCATAATGTATGCCTGCAATGGTCATATGAAATGATATTTATGTTTGTAATGTATGCCTGAGATGATATTTATGTTTGTAATGTATTCGTTCTTGCACAAAGTTTGTACATTTTTCATTTTTTAGAGATTTCATTATAACACATGTATACGTTTCTAATGATTTTTTATTTTTATTTTATTGCAGTGATGACCATGGATGCACACTCAGACATCCAAAGAGAAATTCATAGGCTCAGAGAAATTCGAGTGTCACGTCCCCTCTCGTCGATCCAACACAAGGAAGGGATCATGACACTAAAGTCGGGGCTTTTAGACAATACTCAGCCACATTCATCATGAATAAAACAAATGGCATTACAAATAAAACACATATGTGTGCATATGCGAATCAAGCAAATATGCACAACAGAATAAAACATCATCCACATACATTCACATGCATCCACCATATCAAGAACAACCATCTATTAATTAGAACAATGCAGAAGTAAAACACATTAAAATACTCATCTTGATGTAATGCAGTCCCAAGCAACTAGCTATGTCGCTGCAATGTTCCACCCAACCATAGGTCTCTTCCCAACCTATATTCTTTTAGCACTCAGAGACCACCCCCGAGCTAGGCATGATATTTACAAGGAAAATGGGACTCTCAAGCTCAACACAACCCAAAGCAATGGATACCCATCTTAACCCCAACATTCTCTTACACACAACAACTCAAATATTGGGCATGGATACACATTTCAACAATGGAATTTACAGATAGGGTCTATGGGTTTTCCCCAAATCATGGCACACCCAAAAACGGATTGTGGGAAGAGGAAATCAACCCCAAGGATGAAAACTGATTTCTCCCACAATACATGAGCATCAACAAAGTCAAAACGACCTCTATGAAACCCCCAAATCGATTTATTCTCTTTCCCACTGTTAACCACAACAAAAACACCCTTCCTAGCTAGCAAAATGAAGGAAAACACAACAAAACCATGGAGGAAAACGCCCAAGAAGCTCCAAACTCATGAGAGAGAAAAACTGATGGGTGAAGAATGGCTTGGGGAGCAATTTCGTGGTTCCTTTCTTTCCAAGGAATCCAAACATGGATTCCTATGAAGGGTGGCTTTCCCATACCCAAATTTGGACAGCCATACCTCTCCATTCCCCAAGGCATTAACTTCCTCAACCAACTCTTGGGAGAAAATGAATGATTGGGAAAATAAGTCAACATGGGTAGTTGATGGTTCATGGGTCCTCTCATTGACACTGGGCTTGACTTGATTGGATCAAGGATTTGAATATTTTCCTCCCAATTCCTTGTAAACATCATGGCCCCATCTCTTGTTGCATTGCATAGCTAGTTGTTGGCATTTCTATTAAAATGCATATTTACAATTTCCATGGCTCACTAGCACATGGGTAACATAATACCATATACTTGCCTCTTCAAGTTCGAGCATTCACTAGCGGGGCCTTGGACTTGAGTTCCACACTCGGAATCATACATAATATGCATACAATATTTACATTATATCCCAAAATATCCTAAGGGTCAAAATGGGGGTATTACATCGAGCCTCAATTACTATTGTTGATGATAGACATCTTATGCTTGCATCCAATTTGGATGCAATGATAGAGACCTTTAGTAAGTCTAATGGTGCACTGCAATATATTGCCACATTCAGAGAAAGAAAGAGGCAACACCATGAGGATGGACTTAGCTACAAAGAAGTTAAGAAGTTGAAAATTTCAAAACAACATATCTTTTCCCTCTTTAGAGATCCACGGACAGGTGAAATCCCGAATGCAAACAAAAGGCACATTTCTATAGAGTGGTGTACATATCAACCATTCATAGATAACTGGATTGACCGATGGTACATGGTGTTTGATGCACCACCACACAACAACAGGGAAATGCCTCTATATTTTCTGAGAAAGATGTACACATAATTTGTGATGGGGAAGCATGTTAACTATTTTGATATCTTGGAGTACCAGGGTGCTGGGATGGGGATACCTCAGCAACATCCCAATGCGAGGCACATAGATCCCAATCACCCAGTAGCTACACCTCGTAGGAAGCTACCCATTCTAGATGTGCCGCCTGTACATCAATTGGTCCCAAAGACACAGGAGTCATTCCTACTGTTGGCACAGGCGGTTGTTCGCCATAGCACATATCTTCAAGGTACGTACCAGGCAGGGCCATCAGAGCCACCATCTATGGGTGGAGTAGAGCCACCACCTATCGGTGGGGTAGATCCACCACCTCCTGGTGGGTTAGAGCCACCACCTTCTAGTGGTTGAGGAGCATCTAGTAGTGGCACTAGACGTGCACATCATGAGCAAAACCGAGATCCCCACCCATGCACAGTATGCGGCCATCCTTGCTTTGGTCCTGTCCAAACAGATGATACCTTTACTAGGTATTTTACACAGGTAAGTAAGTGGTTAACAATTAAGTGTCATTTATAAATTATTTTTCCTTACTATACGCATATATATAGATTGCTAATATTTTTAATGATTTTAAAACTTGTAGTTGTTACAAGAAAGGCACGAGGTTGAAGACCTTTGCACCGATGATGCAGATCATAGTCCATAGGGTCATGCACCAGCACCGCCCGATGTAGATGATGTTGTCATACTTTCAGTGACAACAACTCACAATAAGGTAATTATTTCAACATAAAATTATTTTAATACATGAGTAGGTCTAGTTAACAATTAAGTGTCATTTGTAAATTATTTTTCCTTACTATACACATATATAGATTGCTAATATTTTTAATAATTTTAAAACTTGTAGTTGCTACCAAAAGGGCAATAGGGGAAAGAGGCTCATGCACTAGCACCGCCCAATGTAGATGATGTTGTCATACTTTTAGCGACAACATCTCACACCGAGTTAACTATTTCAACATGACATTATTTTAATACATTAGTAAATTCAATTAACAATTTAGTGTCATTCGTAAATTATTTTTCCTTACTATACACATATATAGATTGCTAATATTTTTAATGATTTTAAAACTTGTAGTTACTACCAGAAGGGCATGAGGCCAAGAGGCTCATGCACCAACACCGCCCGATGTAGATGATGTTTCCATACTTTCAGTGACAACATCTCACTCCGAGCTAACTATTTCAACATGACATTATTTTAATACATGAATAAATCCAGTTAACAATTTAGTGTCATTTGTAAATTATTTTTCCTTACTATACACATATATAGATTGCTAATATTTTTAATGATTTTAAAACTTGTAGTTGCTACCAGAAGGGCATGATGAGCAAGATGCTCATGCACCAACACTGCTCGATGTAGATGATGTTGTCATACTTTCAGCGACAACATCTCACGCCGAGGTAACTATTTCAACATGACATTATTTTAATACATGAGTAAATCCAATTAACAATTTAGTGTCATTTGTAAATTATTTTTCCTTACTATACACATATATAGATTGCTAATATTTTTAATGATTTTAAAACTTGTAGTTGCTACCAGAAGGGCATGAGGGGCAATAGGCTCATGCAACAGAACCTTCTAAGTTACAAGATGTTGTCATACCTTCAACGACAACATCTCACGCTGAGGTAATTATTTCAACATGACATTATTTTAATACATGTTAGTTTGTTATCACATGTTACTTAATTAATGCTACACGATCTAATATTTACAATTTTCTAAATTGTAGGTTGTAGATCCCCATCAGAGGGAAATGATTTCATCTAGTGAGCTCCCCCTTGGTGGGAATACAACCAGTAGTGTGCCCATGGAGACAGATTGGATTACGGACCGTTTCTTAGAATCGATTGAAGTATACAGTACATCGGTATGTATTTCATCATTGTCATTTTGTTAATACATGCTATTTCATTGACCAATGCATTTCTAACTAAACCAGTATTGGTGATTGTAGCCACCAACCTCTATACTTCATAGACTGTCAGTAGTTGGATCTCCTCGTAGTCCAAATGTGCAAAAGGTACAAGTGTATAAGAAAGGCTCCACTCCTAGAAGGGTGTGGATGTCCTTTATAGCAGACACATGAGAGATCCATCTACCCCTCACCTAACAAGGTTCATTGATGCTGCAGTTAGTGCCACATCTGCAATAGGCACAAGTCATACAGAGGTAACTATTTCAACAATCACAATGCATAATATTTAACTATGTTACTATATTGTTTAATCATGCATGTCTAACTATTTCTCCATTTGGTGATTGTAGCCATTAGCGACAGAAGCATTAGAGAGATTTTGAGGTCAAAAAAGGGCCTCCTAAGAGATGTACTACAAAAATATGAGATATATTAAAATATTATGAATTGGGGGTTTTATGGGGTAGGTATATATGACAAGTCACCTCCCACACTATTTTCTATGCACAATATAAATAACCATGGTTGAGTTGTTTTTCAAAATTCACTAGAAATAAAATTAATAAAATAAGTTTACATTGATGTGACTAAGATTCATTATAAATTCCCAAAAATTTATTGTCCTTTAGCATTTATTTGTCTTGAAGTTGCAAATGAAATTAGATAATAAAAAATATTTTTAAGAGCTATTTTTTTAATTTTATGTTGACTTTTTTATATTTAGTACTTTTCTCATGAATTTAATATAATGTAATTTAATTGAGAATTTATTTACATGTAAAATGTTAATAATATTATTATAATCTACATTGCATTATTATTATTATTTATTAAATATATTATTATTATTTATTAGTTTGACATTATATTATTAAATAGAATGAAGTGAATATATAATTTAAAATTAAAAACATAAAAATGATAATATATTATTTTATAAAAAAATGTGAAAGGACTTTCTTTATGAATTAAAAGTACTTCACTTGAAAATGACAATAATATTATTTTATGAGAATGTGTGAAAAGACATTCATTATGAGTACTTTACTTGAAAATGACAATAATATTATTTTATGAAAAGACTATCATTATGAGTACTTTCCTTTATGACTTAAAAGTACTTACACCACTACCTTGGTTAACTATGTGTTTTCATCCACCATAGAAAATTTGACAAATAAGCATTCTTAACTCATGTAATGCCACCTCACCAAGGGGGATGATGTCATCTACTAGAATGTGATTGGTTGTTTTTTATAGTACATTTTCTTTGTTTTGAGGCCTTTTTTTGACCTCAAAATTTCTCTAATGTGCCCGGCCCCTCTGCTCAATCCATGGTTCTGACCAGGTCTCCTCTTGTGGTAAGATGTTCATTAATGACCAAGTTTTTTTATTCAATTTACCCAAACATGTTGATCAATGTTGAATTGTTGAATTAATTAAGATATGATCTTTTATTTGCAGAGCACAACTATAGAGAGGCTTTCCATGAGCACACCGCTCACATCTATACCCCATGAGGATTTGGTGAGTGTTTGTCATAAATAATTTGGCCATAAGTTAATTTCTTAAGTTTGTTAATGGTAGGGTATTAGTGCAGTTATTTGATAAAAATAATGATTTTTTTTTGCCGACTCCTGAGATGCAAAGTGATCCTAGGGAGATGGTCGATAAAGGAAAGTCGGGGAAAAACAAGCGAAAGATTGATTTTTGATGTTGCATAGTCTTATATATATGTATTTTGACATGTACATGTACACATTGTTGTACTTAGGGATACATGTACATTGACAGGCCATTTGAGGGTCGACTACTTTGCCATATTTTGTATTAAAAACATTCGACTATCAATGCATGATACAATATATTCCATATTTTCTCTTGAGTTTCCACTTGTGCTTGTGATGATTTATCTCTTCCACCAATTGATAAATTATGCTTTTGAAATTTATATAATTACATTTTAAGCAATATTTATTCTCTTACATTATTGCATTGATCAAGTAACATCTCACCATTGTGTTATGAAAACATTATCTTAATGGAAAAAACTAATAATATCTTTCAATAGTTCAATGAACTTAGCACATGCATGCTAATTTGATATCTAATTTAAAATTGTGTTTTTTGTCAACTCCAAGGGTTCATACCCATTGATCAAGACTATGGTTGCAAGGAAAAAAAAAAAGTTAACAAAATACATCAAAAATGTTTGAATAACCTTTGTCATAATAGTAACATGCTACGTATATCATCAATGTAATCCTATGACATTTTCAGAAATTAAGAGGAAGTCTAATAGATGCTACACATTTCATCAATGCTACCGTATTTCATCAAACGATACATACACGAGAATCTATGCAGTTCGGTTGAAGTGTGCCTACTCTAGCATGCTAAAAACAATGGCAAAGTATCAATACAATGGCAAGGAATGCATAAACTAAAGTGTAATAAAATCCATTGGGCCTTCATGTACATATGGTCAAATATATGTAACAAATATACCCTAGTTTGTAAGACCCTAGTTTGTTCAAATATGCTAACCAATAGATGGTCATGAATTCACTCTCATAAAATCGTTGAAGATGTAAACCCTATCCTTACTAAACCCTAGTATGTAAGACCCTGGTTTGTGCTTTACCTCTTTCATATGTCCATTTTCCACTTGTCATAATGCAAAAGTAATCATACAAAATCCATGGAAAATGAAATACCTAACGAGTTTAATGATATTCCTTGATAATTTTGTTTTGATGAAGTAAAATAAGATGTTCATGGTCCTATGTTTGTAAAAAGGATGGATTATCCTCATATGAAAATGTATTTAAAATTGAATGTTCTTGATTGATACAAACGATGATGTAATGGTTGTTCATTGTGATTTGGAAATTATTCCCCCATAGCTTGATGGCAAAGTTCCATGGTGACTTTGATCTAACAAATCTAGCAAGGATCAAATGGATATCATCGATGAAACATTGCCTCCATTTTTTATTTGGAACTTTGAATTCTTAAAAATGTCATTAATTACTCAAATCCAAATATAGTGGAACACTAAGGAGTTGTTAAATGACGTGGCACACTAAGGACATAGAAATCTAACAAGGGTGCACTGTGGTAGGTTTGATTGCCACTCTTTGAATGTCTAGTTCTAGAATCAAAATAAAAAAATTTCAAAGTTGACCCCCATGTGCAAAACTGCACACTCCCTTACTGAACAAAACCCTAGTTTCCAAAATGGACCTACAAGATAACACCTAGGCCATGGGACCGGAGGAGAGGGGCACCCTTAACACTATCCCGATGTCTTGAATCCAACGGAGTCGACGATTTGTCGATCCGAGCCACTCTATTCATTCTATGGCTCGTTCCGTCTTGCATCCAAATGGCCTTCAAGGACACCTGTTAGATACCTACCGGGGCATAGAATTCCAAACGTGCAACAAAATTGGGTTTTGGGGAGTCCTGCAAGTGTGTTTAGGAATGTTCCAGCTGGGAATGCTATCCATAAGTGCCCGGTCGATGATTTTGCAAATTTGACCCCAATGTGTAAAAATTGCACACTCCCTTACTCAGAAAAACCCTAGTTTTCAAAATGGGCCTACAAGATGACACCTAGGCCATGGGACCAGAGGAGAGGGGCACCCATAGCACTATACCGATGTCCTGAATCCAACAGAGTCGACGGTTTGTCGATCCGAACCATGGTCGTCATTCTATGGCTCGTTCCGTCTCGCATCCAAAAGGCCTTCAGGGACACCTGTTGGATACCTACCGGGGGCATAGAATTCCAACTGTGCAACAAAACCGGATTTCGGGGAGTCCTGCAAGTGTGTCTAGGAAGGTTCCAGCTGGGAATGTTAGCCATACGTGCCCGATTGACGATTTTGCAAATTTGACCCCAATGTGCAAAAATTGCACACTCCTTTACTGAGCAAAACCCTAGTTTCCAAAATGGACCTATAATATGACACCTAGGCCATGGGACCGGAGGAGAGGGGAACCCCTAACGCTATCCCTATGTCTTGAATCCAATGGAGTCGACGGTTTATTGATCTGAGCCACGGTTGTCATTTTATGGCTTGTTCTGTCTCGCATCCAAAAGGCCTTCAGGGACACCTGCTAGATACCTACCGGGGCCATAGAATTCCAACTGTGCAACAAAACTGGGTTCCAGGGAGTTCTGCAAGTGTGTCTACAAAGGTTCCAGTTGGGAATGCTAGCCATAAGTGCCTGATTGATGATTTTGCAAATTTGACCCCAATGTGCAAAAATTGCACACTCCCTTACTGAGCAAAACCCTAGTTTCCAAAATGGACCTACAAGATGACACCTGGTCGATGGGATCGGAGGAGAGGGGCACCCCTAGCACTATCCTGATGTCCCGAATCCAATGGAGTTGATGGTTTTTCGATCCGAGCCACAGTCGTCATTCTATGGCTCGTTCTGTCTCGCATCTAAAAGGCCTTTAGGGACACCTGTTGGATACCTACCAGGGCCATAGAATTCCAATCGTGCAACAAAAATGGGTTCCGTGGATTCCTATAAGTGTGTCTAGGAAGTTTCCAGCTGGGAACGCTAGCCATAAGTGCTCAGTCGATGATTTTGCAAATTTGACCCCCATGTGCAAAACTACACACTCCCTTATTGAGCAAAACCCTAGTTTCCAAAATGGACCTACAAGATGACACCCGGGCCATGGGACCAGAGGAGAGGGGCACTCCTAGCACTATTCCGATGTCCTCAATCCAACAGAGTCGACGGTTTTTCGATTTGAGCCATGATCATTATTTTGTGGCTCATTCTGTCTCGCATCCAAAAGGCCTTCAGGGACACCTGTTGGATACCTACCAGGGGCATAGAATTCCAACCGTGTAACAAAACCAAGTTCCAGGGAGTCTTGCAAGTGTGTCTAGGAAGGTTGCAGTTGGGAATGCTAGCCATAAGTGCCCGGTTGATGATTTTGCAAATTCGACCCCAATGTGCAAAAATTGCACACTCCCTTACTCAGAAAAACCCTAGTTTCCAAAATGGACCTACAAGATGACACCTAGGCCATGGGATCGGAGGAGAGGGGCACCCCTAGCACTATCCCGGTGTCCTGAATCCAACGAATTTGACGGTTTGTCAATCCGAGCCATGGTCATCATTCTATGGCTCGTTCTGTCTCGCATCCAAAAGGCCTTCAGGGACACCTGTTGGATACCTACTGGGGCCATAGAATTCCAACTGTGCAACAAAATCGAGTTCCAGGGAGTCTTTCAAGTGTGTCTAGGAAGGTTCCATTTGGGAACATTAGCCATAAGTCTATGATCGATGATTTTTCAAATTTGACCCCCATGTGCAAAACTGCACACTCCCTTACTAAGTAAAACCCTAGTTTCTAAAATTGACCTAAAATTTCACAGCTGGGCCATGGGACTAGAGGAGAGGGGCACCCCTAGCACTATCTCGATTTCCTGAATCCAACAAAGTAGATGGTTTGTCGATCCAAGCCACGATCGTCATTCTATGGCTCATTCCATCTCGCATCAAGTATTTGTCGAGTTTGATAATCAATAGCACGTTTAGACAACATAACTTCAAGTGAACTAATGAGAGTTTCATAAACCTATATACGTTTCAGATTTCTTCAACGTGCAGTTTCTAATAGAGGTAAGGGTGTTGGAATTGGAGCATGTACAACATCCCCAGGATGCTCTGGCGTTTCAATAGGATCCTTTTGTCTTTCATTCTCTTGGACAGTCTCCATAACATTTGCTTCTTCCACTGTAAATCCTTCACTCAATGCCTCTCTAACACCGTCGCTTGTATAACCACTACCCAACAAGTCATTCACTACCATATTCTGAGGTTGACTTGATGTGGGAATTGAAACATCCCCCGATGAGCACCTACATCTTACTTCTTGACTAGTTCCATGGGGTGCTTGTTCATCAAATGTTGTTGAAATTGAGGGTCCCTCTAGTGAATTTCTTCATAGTTCTTGAGGTAGATGGGTAGGAATGACCGTGGCATCATCTACGGTTGGAATTGGATGAGTTTCCATGGAATGCCTTCGATTCCAAATGTCCAATATTTTCTTTTCTCTAACTTCTTCCACGGTTTCTTGAGGCTTCTCTTTCCTTGCCAATTTCCTTTTTCGTTTGCGTGAATTCCCCATGACCACAATGAGCTATACTAAGAAAATAAATTCTAGAGGTCTGCTCAACTATTCAAATATCCAAATTCTTTCTCAATTGTGAATATAGGTTCTTCAATCTTGTTCAATTGTCAATATAGATACTTCCTCAATTGTGAATATAGATTCATCAATCTTTCTCAAATGTGAAAGTAAAGTTTCTATCTCACTTGTGAATATAGAAAATTCTTCATTTGTGAATATAGATTCTTCAAGCTTGCTCAATAGTGAATGTAGATTCTTCTTCAATTGTGTTCATATAGATTCATCAAGTTTGCTTGAAATTGTGAATGTAGAATCCCCTTGAAGCTTGAAATTGTGAATGTAGAATCCTCTTGAAGCTTGCTAATTGTGAATGTGGAATCCTCAAATCCAAATGCTAACTGTAGAATCCTCTTCAAGCTTGTTGATTGTGAACATAGAGTGTCTTGATCTTCCTCAATTTCCTTGAATGTTGTTTGTGAAGTATTTTGCTATATGGGAGATAGGAAGACGGGAAGACAAAAATCAAAATTTCGGGTATAAAAGCATTCTGCTGAATTTTTGCACAGACAAAACGTGCTAGCGTCATGTACACACATAACGCTAGCGCGTTATGGATAAACAAAATGCGTGCGCGTTTTTGGAATGTTAAAAAAAATCCTAGGCATTTAATATGTTTGGTGCACGTCTATATAACGCCTACTTGCACAAAACCCGAGAGCGTTTATTCATGCCAAAACGCGCTAACATTATTGTATTCATCAAAACCTTATTCAATAGTTTATTTAATAGTTTCTATGGGTTGGGAGGTTAAATAGGGATTTGGTGTTAGGGGCTTAGGGATTAGAGGTGGGGGGTGGTTAGTTAGGGGTAAGGGGATAGGAGGGGGGTTAGTTAGGGGTAAGGGGATATGAGGGGGGTTAGCAAGGGGGAGAGAAAGAGAGACTGAGAGAGGGGGTTAGTAATGGTTTGGGGGGAGAGAGAGAGAGAGAGAGAGAGGAGAGGGTGTTAGTTGTAGGGAGTGAGAAAGAGAGATGGGAGGTGTGGTTAGAGGTAGGTGGAGGTGTAGGAAAGAGAGAGAGATTGAGAGAGCTAGGGTTAGTAAGGGCTAGGGGGAGGAGGGGAGGGAGATAGAGAGGAGGGGGTTTTGGGTTGGTGGGGGTACTAGCAGAGAGATAGAAAGAGTAGGATGGTGATGACAACCACAACGACAACGACGATGATGAGGAGGAGGAGGAGGAGGAGGAGGAGGAATATGGAGATGACGATGAGGATGATGAAGATGGTGATGATGATGAATATGATGATGAATATGACGATGAGGATTATGAAGATGAAGATGATGGTGATGAATATGATGATGGTGATGGTGATGGTGATGATAAAGAAGAGGATTATTATGATGATGATGATTCATCAATCATCATCATCATCATCATCATCGTCTTCATCGTCATCTCCATCTTCATCATCATCATCATCATCATTATCATCATCATGTAGTGGTAGGGGAAGGGGGATTAAGAGAGAGTGAGAGGGGAGAGAGAGAGAGAGAGAGAGAGAGAGAGAGAGAGAGAGGTGTAGAAGCAAGGAAGAGAGAGTGAGAGAGGGGGGGTTAGTTAGGGGTAAGGGGCTAGGAGGGGGGTTAGCGAGGGGGAGAGAGAGAGAGAGAGAGAGAGGGGGGGGGGTTAGTAATGGTTGGGGGGTGGAAAGGAGGGAGAGAGAGAGAGGGGAGAGAGTGTTAGTTATAGGGAGTGAGAAAGAGAGATGGGAGGTGTGGTTAGAGGTAGGTGGAGGTGTAGGGAAGAGAGAGAGACTGAGAGAGCCCGAGTTAGTAAGTGTCATATCACAAATTTTTCATTGGCTCATAATGGCCTAATCCCATTGGCCATATTCATGAGAGTTTGTTAAATTGATGTTAAGGGTCAAATAATTGCCAAGGAGGAAAATTACTAGTTTCCTAGGTTGTGGGGGGAAGCTTTGGGATTTTGAATAAGAAGGATAATAAATTATGCATGGACATTAGAATAGCATAAATATTTAATAAAGGAGCTAAATAAATATATACAAGGGAAAATCAATGTGGCATTTGACCATGAAGACACATGGAGGAAGTGGGACTCACACAAGCTAGATTTTCTATGCCACATGGCATCCTCCTCTTGTCATTTCGAATCCATAAGAATACCAAGGGTCTTGGGATGAGTTGGAAGGTCAATACACTTGGCATGAATCAATTAAGGTCAAATTGGAGTGGAAGAATAATTCCCATGGAAGAGGAAGAGGCATTTTGGAGCTAGTGGGACACTTGGACTAGATTCCCTAGCTCTATGACAACAATGATGAAGATTCTATGACACCTATGACAAAAATCAGACCTGAAGGCTGACATATGACATATATGACATGTTAGGGCTAAAAATATCCTCCACGAGGGCGCTCAAGGGAGTTAGGGAAGCTAATATGCTTCCACGTGTGATTTGGTGGAAGTGGGAGACTAGGAATTGTTGTACAAGTGGCATTCTTTGGAATCTCTTCCCAACTTGAGTTGGAATGCATCTCTTGGAAGGAATTTGACCCATATAGAGATTGGAAACTTTATAAATTTCAAGAACAAATAATTAAGGTATCTTTTGATCATTTGAGAAAAAATTGCATTTGTGAAGAGAGAGCTAGTGGATGACTAGTTTCTTGCCTTAGTCAATTTCAAGGGTGAAAGATTCCCATCCAAGTTTGTGTTTGGAGAGGCCATTCAGGTATTTCATGGAGATTTAATGTAGTTTTTATTTGAAGGTATCAGCTACAGGGAAGCTCGTGGTTTCACCTAATGCATCACATCCTCTCAACCATTTCCAGTTTTGAAGGCATATTCATGCTCCTCGAGGGGTTGCGCTTTGGGTGAGCTCTTGCACTCCTTGGGAGAGATTATCATGATGTATTTCTGATTGTAATAAAATTAATATAATCTATTATTCATATTCATAAAGTATCAGGTCGAAATATCAAGTGGTTGTATGTAAAAATGATTATTAATGAGCAAATCATGACCATTTCCCCACTATATTGATGTATGCCATTGTAATGCTGAAGATTTCGAATAAAAGAATGTTTCTATGATACATTTATGATGAATGGACTTCCATTGATGAGTTTTACAAGTTTCATGTTCAAAACTTAAGCATTTGAATTAATTTTACTCGGTTTATTTACATTTGGAGAATATTTGGTGCCATTTCCCCAAGGGTCGAAATAATGATTTTTGCAACTGTTTGTGGGAAGGTTAGAACAGACTTAATAACTGATTAATGTTTCATATGAGACCTTAATAACATCACTAAGACATCCCCTACCTCTTTTCAGAAATTCGAGTGGGTTTGGAGGCATTTGGAAAGCCAATTTCAGTCATTACCCTAGGGGGATTTGAACCTCCAATTGCTAGTAAAATTACATACTTGGTCCGGAATCTTAAGGGAGTTTGTAGAGGTATTTTGGTGGCCATATATAATCCTTGGACCTCATAATAAAGTCCTTTTATCATTCATATACATTCTCAGAATATTTGGGAGCATTTGGGGAAAATTGGAGACCTAGGCATCAAAACTAGTCATAGGTCGAAATTGGAGAAAAAGTGAAAATTTTGCCATTTTAATAAAATTATTAAAAGGGACATTACAGTAAGGGTTAGGGATAGGAGCGGAGAGAGATAGAGAGGAGGGGGTTTTGGGATAGGGGGAGTAGCAGAGAGATAGAAAGAGTAGGATGGTTAGGGATGGGGGAGAGGTTAGGGAGAGGGAGAGGGGGTTTACAAAGAGAGAGAGAGAGAGAGAGAGAGAGAGAGGTGTAAAACTAGAGAAGAGAGAGTGATGATGATGACGACGACGACGACGATGATGATGATGATCATGATCATGATCATGATGAAGATGATGATGATGATGATGATGAAGATGGTGGTGATGATGATGATGATGATGATGAAGATGAAGATGATGATGATGATGATGATGATGATGACAATGACGATCATGATCATGATCATGATCATGATCATGATCATGATTATGATCATGACGATGAAGATGATGATGATGATGATGAAGACGATGAAGATGATGGTGATGACGACCAAAACGATGATGATGAGGAGGAGGAGGAGGAGGAGGAAGATGGAGATGACGACGACGACGATGATGATGATGATGATGATGATGATGATGATGATGAAGATGGTGATGAGGATGATGATGATGATGAAGATGATGATGAATATGACAATGAGGATGATGAATATGAAGATGATGGTGATGAATATGATGATGATGATGATGATGATGGTGGTGGTGGTGGTGGTGGTGATGATAAAGAAGAGGATGATGATGATGATGATGATGATGATGATGATGATCAATCCTCATCATCATCCTCATCATCATCCTCATAATCATCCTCATATTCATCACCATCATATTCATCTTCATCATCATCATCGTCATCTTAATCATCATCTTCATCATCATCATCATCATCATCCTCATCACCATCATCATCATCATCGTCGTCGTCATCATATCCATCTTCATCATCATCATCATCATCGTCGTCATCGTCATCGTTGTCATCGTCATATTGTTCATCATCATCATTGTGGTCATCATCACCATCATCTTCATCATCATCATCATCATCATCATCATCATCATCATCATCATCATCATCATCATTGTCGTCGTCGTCATCGTCATCATCATCTTCATCATCATCTTCATCATCATCATCATCATCATCACCATCATCACCATCTTCATCATGATATTCATCATCACCATCTTCTTCGTCTTCATCATCATCTTCATCACCATCATCTTCATCTTCATCATCTTCATCATCATCATATTTCTCTCACCCCCTTTATCTCCATCCAACACTTGAAATCATAAATTTGTGAAGATAAGAACGCCTGCGCATTATGTATATACAAAACAATTGCATGTTTTGTAGAGAAGAAACACGCTCGTGTTTCATATAACATTGAGCATGAAAACAATAAAATTTGAATTTAACTATAACGCGCGTGCATTATTTGAATTTAAACAAAACGCGCGCGCGTTCCTAAGCACCTAATCACCCACTCCTCCCGCGCCCGCGTGTCAGCCACAGTCCTATGTGGTTGGTTCAGACTTACCAAACTTGTGCTATGGAATTTACTAAACCATAGCTAATTAGACATTTCCACCTTTTTCTCAATATGCCTATTTTTCACTGCTCTCTACAGCATGACATACATGACCATTATTGACGAAATTTTAGGCATAGATAGAATTTTTTTATGCAAATTGCAAATATGTAATTTTTTTTTTTAAATATTGAGATTTTCTATTTATTTCCTAATTTTCTTGTGTCATCACTCCTTAAGTAAAAAAACATACTGTTAGTGTTTATTCCGTAACTTTTTCATTTCACAACCATTTTTTAAAAAAATTGTATGCTGCACTAGTAGACACCGACCTCTACATGCTATAAAAAATCCAAGTCGAAATAACTGCATTAAGACCTTAAAAGGCTGCACCCACATTTGACGTACCGTTCTCGAGGTTTGATCACTTACATAATTAAAAATTAAACATTTAATTTTGAAAAAATAGCGTTGCACTAGTGCTACGGGTTCTATACATGTCTACCAATTTTTGTAGCCTGAAACTGTCATTTAGGCACTAAAAGGTTGCACCCACAAAAACATATACCTTATCATTTGCCAAAAAAATAAAAAGTGACTGTTAGAAAACATGAAATTTGACATAGTTATGTAAATTGTCAATACTTAAAACTTATATATTCGGAAACGTGACTCAATTTCCTACGTTTCATCTTTTTTACTCGATGCAAGATATCTTGTGTAAGTATCTCAAAAAAACCAAGTAAGATGAGGGATGCCTGATTTTTCAGTTTTCCATTGCATCTAAAGCGCCAAAAGTGACCCTCATTAGCTTGCACATGCCCGTAATAAATAAAAAAATTCCATTTCATCATCTAATTTTTTTATAGACTGTGTTTTTTGTTTCAGAACCATAGCCATTTGTTCCAATTCAACTATAGAATTCATTTCTTTTTTAGAAATCAGTGATATCGGGATAGAAGTAGGGTTTTATTGCATACTTGATAATGAGGAATTCCCGTCAAATTGAAATTCAACACAATCCTTAGGAGACGAGGGCACTTGGTTTGGCTGAAACACATCTGATGAAGAGTAGAGAAGATTGTCATCGATCTCCTCATTTGACATAATACTAGGACAATTCGATTTTAAGTGGCTCGTCCTTCTACAAAGGTGACATAAAAAAGTAATGCCTTTGTACTCTAATCTTTGAATATATGTAATTTCCCCCATATTTATCTCTAGTTCCACAAGGAGGCCATGCACCATATTTATCAAAATAAATACCACCACCATTCTTTTGTCAACCGCTTTCAGTGTCTACTCATTCAGGGTTATAAAAGTACCCACTGCATTTGCAACAACAATCAACGCCTCCTTTGTCCAAAATTGTAGAGGAAATCTAGGAAGTAACAACGATAATTGTCAAACAATTTTTGGTTCCTTTAGTGTGTCAAAACCAGGGTACCAACGTCGGAGCACCAGGGAAACCTTCCCAATAAGCTAGAACTTGCCAAGAACCTTCAACGCATCTTCTTCCTTAATTAATTGAAAACATATCCAATCTTTTACCCAAAAACTGATTTTTGGGGTATAATCCAAGCACTCCTTCCAATTGATATTCATCCATGAGATAAGCTCCTCCTGCTTCATGGATATATACTCAAATATTCCCACAACTGCATGTTGAGAAATATATTGCACCCTATTCATATAAACATCTCTACCCAAAATCATGTGCACTTGGTTGCTTCTTGATTTGAAAACTTTCCCTGCATGTCGTTTCTTTTCTTTAGCACAAGTAATCTTACCACAATCAAACCCTACCAACTCACCACCCACCACATTGTTACCTTGGTCGCAACCTTTCAACGGAGGCTGAAACCCTCAGTTGTGAGGTGGCCCACCAGTCAACGAGGGTAATGGCACAAACTACAAAGAGTTTTGTTCAAAGTTCGAAATAGTCTTGGAATCCGCCAAAGGGATAGATGGATTAATGTTCCTGTCCTGAAAAGTAATCCGATCAGACATCATACTGAGTGCTCCATTATTCCTGACAAGTGGTGCAAAGGATGGTCGAATAGGCAAGAGATTTGTATGACTCATTTTCCCTGAAGAGACAGGAGAGATAAATCCAAAGGGAGGGTTAGCCACAATGATGGCTTTTGGCTGCCATGTTGGCTCCCAAGAAAAATCACCACACCCAAATTAATAAAAAATATGGGGGAGTCAATAACATGGGGCATGCCATGTAAACCTTATGCCAAATAAATAATAGAGTCTTTCATCATGAAGAACGAATTAGGATGCATCACATCACAATGGATTATCCTCTTATATGGCTCACAATATTAAAATTGTCATTTGATTAAGTGAATAGTATATTAATTGTAATTATATAGAAAGAATTTCTAATTTTATAAATTCAATAAATAAAATAATAAAATTTTACAATTTCAAATAAATAAAAGGTAAAGAAGTTGGGTTTTAGTTTAGGGATAGTTTTATATGTGTGAGAGTTGTTTAGCTAAGTTTAAATTTTAGCTCATTTTTCACAATGTTCTTATAACTTGAGGGTTGTGAGGAATGTTATTCTCCATATCCTAATTCAAATTACACTTTGTGATATGTTTGTTCTTCGTAAGCTATTTTTTTTTAAACTAGGGGAATCAACAATTGCAATGAGGCTGATACTCGCGTGACACGAGGTCTAGGGATCCAATCCCGTCCGCTACCACTATACACCTAGGTGCACCCACACTACCCGCAAGCATGATGCATGGGTAAGCTAGGGTGATTTGAACTAGTGAACTCCATTTACAACGTTTCCTTCATATCAAGCGAATCGTCGGTTGAGCTACACCCCTAAAGGCTTTCTTAGTAAGCTAATTGTTGACAAGTTAAATATGATTTATTTGTGAGTTATTAATGTGGTCCTTACCCTAAAAAATATGGAGTTTGTTAGAAACCTAGCCCTAATCATAAATTCTTATTTTACCTTAACAACCTTTCCATTACTTTACGGTTGTAAGGTAGTTACTTGTAAATAATGTATATATGTTATGTTCATGAATAATAAAGTTGCTCGGGATTAGGACTTCTTTCCACCATTTTCATTTCTTGGTCTTGTTGATTTACATATTACTCTTCTTTCTATCATAAGCACGACCACATCAATGGTCACAAGGCCATAGAAAATCCTAAGACCCCCTTATTCAATTCTGGTAAGCACCACCACATCAATGGTCACAAGGCCATAGAAAATCCTAAGACCCCCTTATTCAATTCTGGGGGTCTAGGACTTCAAGACAAAAAAAATGCAATTTTATTCAAATAAACACCTTATGCCCCCTTAACAACTACAATCCCCTTATAACTTCCAAAACACCTTATACCTCAACAAATTTACAAAAACATTAAAAAATACCTTATAACACCTTTAAAAAAAAAAAAAAAAACACCTTATAACCCCTTTACGATGTGGAAATAAAAGTATCCCTTTTATAACTCTTTTTTCAAATTTGAAAAAGATTATACCCTTTTACAACACCTTATATCACCTTACAAACAAATGCAAAAAAATTTAACTCCTTAAGGAACCAATCCACTACCACAATGCAAATCCTTTACCAAATGATTAATTGCATATTCCTAAGAGGATCGATTTTATTGCAACTATGGAGATAATTAATTAAAAAAATACCAAAGTTTACTTTCTTCTTCTAACTTCTCCTAAATACCAAAGTTATACCAAAATCTTAACATAAAAATGAATCATATATCTTGTCTTCACGTGCCCTAGGGTTTCAAAATCTGGTGAATGCGCCTATTACTCCCGGCACCACCAGACAACGTGATTGTAGCTTACTCTGGCAGCTTTATTTTGCTTGCAGCCTTCAGCAGAAACTTCGATGCAACTTTGGCCCCTGTCGATGCTGCAGATTTTTCTTGGTTCTTGAAAGAGAGTTTGAATTCACGCAGACGGTTCTTTTTTATGATCTATCTAGGGACACTGAAAGTTCTTACTCACCGAAACACGGAGATGTTTATTTTCGAATGACAGAAAACAACAAATTAGTACATGGATTTAATTACAATATTCTTTTCATTTCAGATCTCCAAGTTAAGCACAATCTATCAGCTACGTGGACCTTGCTCGCAGTCTCTTTCAATCTCTGCAAGAACTGCAGTCTTTTCTCTTGATGCATGAGCACAATATCTCTTCATGGTTGTCCGACCATGATATCCCCACAAATGCTACTATCATATGAATCCAACCAAGCCTTCCCAGCTTTGATACCACATGATAGAAAGAAGAGTAATAAGTAAATCAACCAGACCAAGAAATCAAGATGTCCCAAAGAAGGCGCAAGCAGCCCAAGCAACTTTATTATTCATGAACATAACATATTATTAAGGTAAAATAGGACTTTATGATTAGGGCTATGTTTCTAACAATATGATAGAAAGAAGAGTAATAAGTAAATCAATAAGACCAAAAAATGAAGATGGTGGAAAGAAGGCCTAAGCTCGAGCAACTTTATTATTCATGAACATAACATATATACAATGTTTACAAGTAACTACTTTACAAATGTAAAGTAACGGAAATGTTGTTAAGGTAAAATAGGACTTTATGATTAGGGATAGGTTTCCAACAATCCCCACCTTAATCATAAGTCCGTACAAAAGTATCAACTAGCAACAAAGACTAGTGCAAGAGCTGATATCACGTCCAAGTATTCAACTTGTAACCATGGTCTGAAGCCTCATGGGTGTCGATGAAGATAAACCTAATGAGAGAAAACCACTAATGAGAACTGAGTTGGCTTCAAAGTCCACCACATCTCATAACCTGAAAATGTCTGACAAATATGGATGCACCAAGCAAAGATGCAGAAGATCATATGTCTTCTGCAAAATCCAAAGATCATCCTTGCAAGTGAACAAATAAGTTCACAAAATGTTCTCATAGAATGACACATAAAAAAAATGCCAAGAAATCAACTAACAGAAAAAAGTGTCGAAAGGCATATGAAACCTATACCCATAAAATCCCGTGTCCATAAAGATCATGTGGGTAGTAAACCAAGTGAATCGTTGATACTATAAAAAAAGGTCGAACTATCATCAATGCCACAAAGTAACTAAAATCCATCAAATGCCGAAATGTGGCAAATCATCAATCCATATAATATCCATCAAAATCCCGAATCCTAAACCTGTAATCAATCATCAAAGCATCATCAAAAGTGGACTTCAAAACTTGAAGTCAACAACCTCATCAATATTTTCCCATGTTAACTAAAAGAAGAGAAGTCAGTGTCATCAGATGTACCCCCCTGAAATTGAAAAGGGGTCATAGGATTTTTTGTGGCCTTGTGACCATTGATGTGTGTTAATTTTTCAGAATTTACTTCAATCTAATCTAGGATCTTAACTAAGAGAACAACATGTACAACATATCTACAGCATATCAATCGTGGACACAATAATGCAAGCACACAAGAGACACAGAGTTTACTTGGGGAAAACCATAAAGGTGAAAAACCCCAATAACTTCCTTAGAGATAGATAGAGCAATGATACAATCCAAGCATAAGAGATAGACATCTCCTAGTAGCAGCTTCTCCTCCTCCACAAGTGTGCCACTCTCCCAAGAGTGTGAGAGAGAATAAAATGATGAAATAGAGTGCCTCCCGAATAGAGTGCCTCCCGCACTCTATTTATACTTGACTTGACTTGCCTAATAACCTTTACTAGGTCGGCCTTAACTTAACCACATAACATAATACTGACTGGGCCGACAGCCAATAGAGTGGTCTAATAACCCTTTGACTCACATGGCCGACCCCCAATAGGGTGGTCTAATAACCCTTCGACCCACATGACTTATACAAGGCCGACCCAAACAAGGTGGTCTAATAACCCATCAAGTATAAGTTACGACACTTAAAAAATAAATGACGATACTTCCGTATAGAGGAATAATACCATCTCTATAGGAGTACAATATACATATATGAAATACATTCCAAAGTTACATATACATCAACACTCCCTCTTAACTAGGAATGTATTTCTCGACACAGGTCTTCTAGCACAAGTCTTCTTCTCTGGATCATCGTCACTGGATAATCGTCATCGAGTCATTGTCATCGTTATTGCTGCTGTTATCTCAATCAATCTCTGAATCTACTCGTCATAGGAAGTTCTATAGAGCCAGTCCTTTTTCATACTGGATGTAGGCCCACCACCTGCAGGTCTTCATCATCACTGGTCATATTGCGGAATCCTAAGGACTTATTACGTGCATCACAAAACCTTAAAAGAGTCTCTTGACTAGCAAGAACCCTAAAGAGCATCTGAGGCCCTTTTCATCCTGTCCAGATCTCCAGGACTTATTACATGTGACTGTCACAAAACCTTAAAAGAGTGTCCCAGGAACGTTTATGTGCATAGCACGACCGGCAAGAACTCTAAAGAGCATCCTAGGAACATTTATGTGCCTAAGCACAACCGGCAAGATCTATAGGACTGATTACATGTGACCTCTGCTACAAACCCTCGAAAGAGCATCCCAGGACTTATTACAGGCATACAGCCCAACCTATCGGATCTCTCAGGTCTTACATGTAGCAGCCCACCACAAACCCTCGAAAGAGCATCCCAGGACTTATTACAGGCATACAACCCAACCTATCGGATCTCTCAGGTCTTACATGTAGCAGCCCACCACAAACCCTCGAAAGAGCATCCCAGGACTTATTACGGGCACACAGCCCAACCTATCAGATCTCCCAGGTCTTAGATGTGGCCCACTATCACAAACCCTCGAAAGAGCATCCCATGACTTATTACAGGCACATAGCCCAACCTATCGGATCTTCCAGGTCTTACATGTGATACACAGTGCCAGTCCTTTTTCATACTGGATGTGACCTAGAACAAATCTAGGATTTCCTTTGCACAACCTGTCCACGGCCACAGAGTATCAACCTGATACTCACCATACATCATCCTGATGTACACATGATCATCCTAATCATCATCACTGCATCGTCCCGATGTAAGTCATCTGGAGCAACATTCTGAAGCTCGTCATCCATGATCATCCTGATCATACAATGCATCTACCTGATGCATACCAAGTATCTACTTGATACATACCATACATGATCCACCTGATACATACATAGATACATGATCCACACAATGTATCCACCTGATATATATCAACATACATGATCTACCTGATCATACACAGTATCCACCTGATACATATACAGATACATGGTCCAAGCATCAAACATGATGCATATACAAATACATATAAATGATCCAACTAATCATATCTAGCATCCAACATGATGCGTACATACATATACATATAAATGATCCAACTGATCATATCCAACATCATCCTGATCCATATACAGAGCAGTAACTGGAGTATCGTCCTGATGCTCATCATCCAGCGCTTACATCCACAGCAATGTGAAGGATCCTCCTTCCACCATGCTAGGAATGGCTACATAAAATGTCTCTATCACTTCTTCCTCGAAGTGTCGTCAATCTGAAGAACACCAAGCCTCTCTCTGAAGTACTCAAACTTCACTCTGGCTAGTGTCTTCGTCAATACTTCTGCAATCTGCTCATCCATCACAACATACAGGAGCTTCACTGCTCCTCTCTGCACCATATCCCTGATATAGTGATATTTGATCTCTATGTGTTTCGACCTGTCGTGGAACACCGGGTTCTCAGGAAGCTTCACACAACTCTGGTTGTCACAAAATATACCAGTAGCCTCCAGCGGTAGATCAAATAACTTAGACAGTAGCTTCCAAAGCCATACTGCCTCACAACTAGCTGAACAAGCTGCAATATACTCTGCTTCGGCTGTACTCAGTGCTACACAGGACTGCTTCCTGCTAAACCAAGAGATCACACCTGATCCCATACTGAAGCAGCACCCAGAAGTGCTCTTCCTATCTGCAGCACTGCCTGCCCAATCTGAATCAACATAACTCTGTAGGTTAAACTTTTGATTTGCATCATACTTGAGTCCATAATCAACTATACCCTTCAGGTACCTCAGAATATGCTTTACAACAACTAGGTGAACACTCCTCGGATCCGTCAGGAACTGGCTCAATGTGTTCACCGCAAAGCAAATATCTGGTCTCGTGTTCATCAGGTACACCAAGAACCCAATCATCTGACGATACATAGTGATATCAACCGGCTCAGATGAAGCATCACACAAAAGCTTTAGGTTCGATGCCATAGGTGTGGCCATGGCCTTGCAGTCCATCATCCCGAACCTTTTCAATATCTCTACTGCATATTTCCCTTATCCAAGGAAGATTCCATCTGCACTCTGCCACACCTCCATACCTAGAAAATAGTGCATCATCCACAAGTTCTTCATCTTGAACTCGGCAGCAAGCTTCCGCTGCGTGTCGGCAATCAATCTATCTTCACCTATCATAAACAGGTCATCCATATGCAAAAGTAGTATCACTTGATTGCCTTCCTCAACCGTGTAATAAAGGTTGGAATCCTCTTTACTCTTGGTAAAGCCCAAACTGGATAGAGAGCTGTCTATCCTACCATACCAAGTTCTGCACATATATGACTCCCTGTCATGTGTCTCAGAACCAAGTGGCTGCTCCACATACACTTCTTCTTCAACTACACCATTCAAGAAAGCTGTATTGAAATCCATCTGGTGTATCTTCCATTTCATCACTGCAGCCAGAGCAAGTACAGATCTAATGGAAGTGTATCTGGCTACAGGAGCAAAAGTCTTATGCTACCACCTGCAGCATGCCTGATCTTGTAGATCCTCTTGGAAGTCACTACAGACTCCCCTTCAGGTCTTGGGAATGCATCCCAAACATCTTCATGATCGACTGGTACTCCTCGATCATGGCATTCTTCCCAGATCCTGGGAACTTCAATATCTTCAATATTTTCAAGAGATAACTTTGTTATTGAACAAATGTTGTAGTCCTTCTTTTGTAGGTGATGGTATACGATCTTTCTTACACAAGAAGTTAAATTGCATGATTAGAAAACATCTCATAGTTTTCAGAACAAATTCTTACACATAAAGAAATATGTCATGCAGTCATGCAATTATCTTAGCCAATGCTTCAATACAACATTTATCCATATCCTGTAACTTTCTAGATGCCTTCCAATCTCTACCAGAACATTGTTAAGAGTGTGCACAACTCCCAACATGTCAGCAAAGAGGTTTCATTCTAGATAAGTAGCAATGGAATGTTGTACAGTGCCATAGGCCACTTACCCATGTATATTAGTAGTATATTGTTCATCAATGCAACTATTCTAATATGCATAATACACAACCTAATTCTAGGAACATGAGTATATACATTATTGAACAATATTATTTAAACAATAAAATGTGCAAGGAATGATAATTCAAATACTTATCTTTGTTTGTTTGTTGGGTTGACTCCCTCTTAGTCTTTGATTCTTTTCTGCAACTCCATTCTGATGTGGATTGTGAGAAGTGGTCAACTCCCTCTGAATATCTGCATCCTTGCAAAAACTACTGAAGTGTGCTCCTTCTTGATCTTTGCTTCCTTGCAGGAACAACTGGAGTGTGATCCCTCTTGATCTTTGCTTCCTGGATTACCTGTCCTTGAACTTATATCCATCACTATGCATGTTTATTAGTATCATCATTGTGTTATCCTCGAGGTCTCATACATAATCACACATTCATTAGTATAATCTTAATACTATCAAAACACAATAATCTTAAACATGTATAGTCATGATCATTTCAAACACAGATAATAAACATTAGTATTCAAGGTTTCAGGGAAGTCTTCTTTTACTCATGCATATTCTTGTTTGATCATAGGACTCTTCTGGTTAGTTAAATCATCAATCAAGATAAGAGACATAAAATGCATAAACCCTTGATTACTTACATTTCTAACTTTATGAATAAACATAACCAATCATACCAAGTATACTTATATAAGGGATCTTAACACAAGGTAGGATTCTAACTTGATATAGGAAAAACATACCTGGATTGGTATGTTAGCTAGTTATGTCTAACATACCCACATGATGTCTTCTTGTTCTCTTCAATGACTTGTGCTTGTAACCTGCATATCTCATAGGTTAACCATTATAGAACCAAGTTATAAATACCTCGCAAATAGATCTTCTAAGTGATTCATGACAATGGATGAATCTTTGTCCTCATGTCATCATGATCATATGTTTTTGAACTAGAACATGATTTGCCTTTCTTGGTGTACCTTTCATGTTAGCGGACAACATAAACCTCATACAACACCATAATGCATTAGTACAATCATAAGTGTCAACACCCTAATCAATTAATATCTTCTATCATGCATTCATAATTTTATTAAGGTGATACGACAAGTCTAAATTTAATCAAGATTGTACTAACCGTAATAACATGAAGACAAACATACCATAAACTTAATCATGAACAAATCTCGAAACATACCTGGATGAGTCATACCTGTCGAGATTGCTTGTAATCTTCTTATGTAAGGCCTTAGCCTCATCTCCCTCTGAAATAGAAACTTCTTCACTTATGCAGGTGACCAATCCATTCTCTTCTAGGAATAACCCAATCCACTTGATTTGCAGGAATTGGATCTGGAGCTAGATTAGGGTTTGTCAGAGAAACCCTAAAAATTCAAACTTCCAAAAGGATAGAAATATGCGCCTTGATGAGCTGATCAAGCTGGTATACTCATAATTTGAAAACTGCATAGTTTCACCCCTCAAATTTTCCTTTGAAACTTTCAGATTCATTAGACATGACCCTGAACTAGGGTTTGATAAAGCCCACCCTTCTACCCAATCAAAAGGTTCGATCCAAAGCTCTAAGCTTCTATTTTTCTAAGGAGCTTCCAGCCGTGGTCACAGATTTCAAAAATTTCCATTTTTGCAGAAGCCATAATTTTCCACTCTTCTGATCAAAGTCCCAAACTAGGGTCTGATCAAGCCCGGCCTTCTGCCCAACCAAAAATTCTGATCTTGGTCTCTAAATTTTGATTTTGATGAGTAGCATTCATCCTTAGTTTTCGATTACAAAAATTCCAACTTTCTCCGAAACCCTAAATTTCGAAAGCCATGAATGAAGGTGCTAAAAAATAATTCTGTTTTGACATAAATATGTACCTGATTGTTTCTGGTGTAACTCCGAACTTTTCCATCCACAAGGTCTAAAATTTTTTCCTTTGATAGCCTGACCTGTCATCTTTCCAACCCCACAGGTCTGACCTCAAATGGATTCTCTGAGAGAGAGTTATGCCAAGTGTCGCAACGTGACCTGTTTATGGGATAAAACATGAGAGCGAAATTGTACGGCGTGCCACGTGTCACTGGTTCAGTTTCAGCCTCTGAAAAAGTTACCTAAGAAAGTATAGTCCGTGCACTACCTGTCACTTTTTACTAATTTCATTTGGATCTTCCTAGCCCAATTTATGACCTTTTTTCCAAGGTCACCTGTTTATGACTAAGATCTGGAATAGGTAGAAACCCTATATTGTACGGATCATAAATCACAAAGTACAGGGAATTATAGGTTGTCCTTTGGACACAAGGTACATGGGGATCTTAGCTTCGCCCTGTACGATTTTTAGACCCTGAAACCTCGCCGAAATTTATTTATATCGAAAGTGCTACGATGACTGGTTTTTGCTATATCAAGCCCTAGCTTTGTAATTGCAATAAGTGTCATACATGCCATACCATGCCTTCTTTCAGGCTAGCTCTGATACCATGTTAATTTTTCAGAATTTACTTCAATTTGATCTAGGATCTTAACGAAGAGAACAACATGTACAGCATATCTACAGCATATCAATCATGGACACAATAATGCAAGCACACAAGAGACACAGAGTTTACTTGGGGAAAACCATAAAGGTGAAAAACCCCAATAACTTCCTCAGAGATAGATAGAGAAATGATACAATCCAAGCATAAGAGATAGACATCTCCTAGCAGCAACTTCTCCTCCTCCACAAGTGCGCCACTCTCCCGAGAGTGTGAGAGAGAATAGAATGATGAAATAGAGTGCCTCCCGCACTCTATTTATACTTGACTTGACTTGCCTAATAACCTTTACTAGGTTGGCTTTAACTTAACCATATAACATAATGTTGACTGGGCCGACATCCAATAGGGTTGTCTAATAACCCTTTGACCCACATGGCCGACCCCCAATAGGGTGGTCTAATAACCCTTCGACCCACATGACTTATACAGGGCCGACCCCAACAAGGTGGTCTAATAACCCATCAAGTATAAGTTACGACACTTACAAAATAAATGACGACACTTCCGTCTAGAGGAATAATACCATCTCTATAGGAGTACAATATACATATATGAAATACATTCCGAAATTACATATACATCAACAATGTGGTGGTGCTTTTTTGCGTTTTGCTCTTGGGGGCTCTAAAGAGAGTTTATGTTTTTTGGTGTTTTGGACATTTTTTCACTTTAAGAATGGCTTGCATTGAAGATATGTTTCATCTACTCCATACATTAATTAACAGAACTTCAAGACCCATAATTTCATTGAACAAATGAACACCTATGTATGTGCTTACATGTTTACAAGTCATGCACAAAAAGGTGGACATGTTAAAAGTTCAAAACAACGTCTTAACAGATGAATTAAGTCGTGTTTGACATCAAAAGTATAATTTCATTCTTCTTCAGCATAATCTATTGTTTGGATTACATATTGATGAACAAAATGACATTAAGAATGGAAATTACTTCAATTAAGACACTCAGTTGATAGATGATGACACTCATAAACAAGAAGATGAGTTGGACGAAGTCCCTGTGACAGATAAAGGTGAGGATATATTTGATGATTATGACACTAAGGAAAATGAAGAACTTTAGGAAAATAATGATGAGTTGGATACTTCACTGAAAGGACAGATAAACTTATGCAAATAAAATCATCAGGGTTTGGGAAGAATTGCAGCTAAAAAGGAATCGTTATGGTTTAGGATATGAAAATAATGCTAACAACCTTTTTCATATCCCTAATTATTGCAAACCTATTTGCTTTGTGAGCAGTGGATTTTTGGAGGATGTTGAACATGTACAAGATGTTGTTGCAATTAGAGATGATCACGATAATGGTGGTGTGGATGTTGATGCAATTAGAGATGATAAGGATGATGATGATGATGCATATGTAGATGTTTCTATAGGTATTGCAGATTTGTTTGATCATGATGATCAGTTGGATAAGGACCCCATACAATGTCAACACTGTCATCGGTTTGGCCATAATCAATCAAAGTGTTTTGATCTTCACCCATGCAGTTTTTGTGGGAAGATAAATCACTTCTTAAATATGTGTCAACATAAGAAGAAGAAACATAAAAAAAAGTACATTTCAGATGGATGAGTACTTGGCGTTGGCTTTTGGAAGCCAAGTTGTTAGAGTGATCTTACAGTAGGATTCATACATAGGTACAAACATGTTTGATTGGAGATCTTACTACTACATATGGACATGACTATTTTGATTCAGGATTTGATAATTTCAGGCACAATCGGGGCCCACACTTTTTCTATAGTCTTTTGAGTTTAAGAACGAGTCTTTTAACTCCACTCAAGGACAAAAGTTTATTAACCCTTTTCAATTTCAGGGGGGGTATATATGATGATACTGACTTCTCTTCTTTCAGTTGATAGGGGGAATATTGATGAGGTTGTTGACTTCAAGTTTTGAAGTCCACTTTTCATGATGTTTTGATGATTGATTATAGGTTTAGGATGATGGATTATGGCTTTAGGATTTTGATGGATATTAGATGGATTGATGATTTGCCACATTTTGGCATTTGATGGGTTTCAGTCACTTTGTGATATTGATGACAATTCAACATTTTGCAATAGTACCAACGATTCACCTAGTTTACTACCCACAATATTTTTATGGACACTAGATTTTATGGATATAGGTTTCAGATGCATTTCGACACTTTTTTCTATTAGTTGATTTTTTGGCATTTTTTGTGTTGTTCTGTGAGAAAACTTTGTGAACTTATTTGTTCACTTACAGGGATGATCTTCGGATCTTGCGGGAGACATATGAATCTTCTGCAACTTTGCTTGGCAAATTAAGATTTGTCAGGAATTTTCAGGTTATGAGATGTGTTGGACTTTGAATCCAACTCAGTTCTCATTAGGGGTTTTCTCTCATCAGGTTTATCTGCTTTGACACCCATGAGGTTTTAGACCATGGGATATAGGTTGAATACTTGGACGTGATATTAGCTCTTGCACTAGTAATTTTTTTGCTAGTTGATACTTTTGTATGGACTCATGATTAAGGGGGGGATTGTTAGAAACCTATCCCTAATCATAAAGTCCTATTTTACCCTAACAACATTTCTGTTACTTTACAGTTGTAAGTTAGTTACTTGTAAATATTGTGTATATATTATGTTCATGAATAATAAAGTTGCTCAAGATTAGGCCTTCTTTCCGCCATCTTCATTTCTTGGTCTTGTTGATTTACTTATTACTCTTCTTTCTTTCAGAGTTTAATACGGAGTTTACCCTAAATACTATTATTTAAATGAGAATAAGTATATAAGAAATTTATCCTTAGTATATTACCTATAAAGAAATAAAATTTAACTCCAATTTAATAAACAGGTATGTAGAACACTCTTGAAACAAAGCTACAACCTTGAGGATAATGTCTCACATATCTCTATGTCTACCAATGCTAATGAAAGAGGGGAACATTCTACTTAAATTATAGGTTGCAAGTAGCTTCAAATCTACACATTGCATGCAATAGTCCTCCATAAGGAGGGAAGCTCATTCATTTCAAGTGCCCCTGAAGTAGTGGGCAAGAAGGAATCTATCCGTAAATGTTTGATAATATGTTATCATTGTGTGTTGTTTATTTGCCAACCTTACAAATGCCCCATCTCATATTTGGAACTTATTGATTTGTAATTGATATCATTTATGTAGATAGTTATGGAGTTTATTTTGTCTTATCTTGAGAAAATTGTGAAATGGCCAACGCATCTCAACTTTACAAAGGAAAAAGAAGGGGTTTTGAGTGTGTTGTTGGGAAACAATGATGAGTTTTGACAAGGCATATTTGTTTCCTTCAATTCTTTGTCGCAGTCCATCCTATATTTGTTTTATTTTTGTACTTCTCCACATTTTGACGTCAAAAATCCCCTTCATCTTTTGAATATAGTAATTTCATACATAATTTGGTTTTTTAGAATGAGAACCAAAAATACCTCAACATTTTCCTACACTTAGCTACTCTACGTCAAATTGAACTTCTAGCCTTAGACGATTTGGGATTGATTGTTTGGAAAAAAATGCTCTATCAATGACATCTTCAAGTCTTCTTAACTTGTATACGACATGGATCAAGTTTTGAAGGGTTTTTGGATATGGAACAAGCTCTGTGATACGGTACCCTTACCAAGTACTAACACATGCCATATTTGCCTTGATTGAGGGAATATATGGCCTTTAAAACTCTATGTTTGAAAACACTATTCTAATTTTTTAGAACACCAATTTTACTAATCACTTCAATGATATGTTGAGGCTTAAAAAGCCCCCCTAAGTGCTATGAATCTCCAAAGAGTTTTAAGCCTCGTCAATTACACTTTTTTATTCATATCGTCCTCCCTAAGTACTATGAATCTCCAAAGAGTTTTAAGCCTCATTAATCACACGTTTTTATTCATGTGGTTCTAATCACCCAATTATATCAATATACTTGATTGGTTTGTTTGACTAACTTTATTGCTTGAATTGCATTTAAATGATATGGTGGATTACGAAGATCCTCTTATTGCCGTATGTTGTGATGCTCTAATGATTTCTCATACACTCTTACTCAACAAGGCCTTGCCAAAGTCCCCATGTTTTAACAATGATGACTTGATTGTGATATTTTATTTGTTTATGAAAGAATTTGAATGGTTTACATTGAGGACATGGTGATTGTGTGCATCAAATAGTAACAATGTCATAATCAAGAGTCTAGTGCATAGCAATCAAATCATACTAGACATGTATAACATTCAAAGCAAATGTAAACATGCTTTGCAATTAAGAATGTTTCCTCGACTATGTTACATAAGTTGTTATTTGAATTATTCATCATTAATTATCTGAACACTTAACATTAAGCATGTATGATTATTGTTGGTATGGAAATAACATGGATACAAAGCTTCCATTATCACATCTATCATCATATTATAGACCGTTTTGTTTCACAAAGCACTAGTTAATACTTAATGTTAATCAATACATTGGCAGCTTTGTTACTGTGAAACTTGTGGATCAGTAGTAGTTGATAGACAAGGATGATGAGCATGGGAAATGTCACAGATAAAGAAGTCCAAATGGTGAATAGGTGCAACAATGGATTTGTTTTAAGTATCAATTGCAAGTGACCCTGTTTTTGACCCCCTGAATTATAATATTTTGAAATTCATATTAATTGTATGGCATGGTTTATGTGAACATGGGAGTCAAACCATGTGGGTTGACTTATAATCACCTTCCCCTTGTATTGTAAAAAATGTGAAATGCATTGCAAATATTCCTAGTGTGGATTTCAATGTAAAAGCTCGAATAATGAATGCTTATGAGTCCCTTTAGTGGGATAGGATTATAGTGTGGTTGTTATGTTTTTCATGGTCATGTGTTTATGCTATGCAAAATCATGTATAAAAGGAATATGCATAATGATATAAATATACCAAAAAGGGTTTCTTTAGGAAACAATAAGATGACTATGATACCACAAGAGAGGAAGAGGAAAAGGGACATATGGAAAAGTAATCCTAACATCTAAGATCAAACTAGACGTCTATGTTGGCATCACTTAGTATTCAACAATTGGGTAGGTCATCCGTTTGTGTGACCTTAACACCCACACCAAATATCTCTAGATCCCTTTCCACAACCAATCATAGGATGTGTTTTGTATTCAGGAGTTGGATCCAAAGTCAGTGGGGCTCCACTTAGTGTTCGGTGATGCTTTGGGGCCCATTACAACTTATGGTGGGAAACTAATATAGCTTGGGGAATTTAATGAGATACTAATCCTAAATGGACTCTCCTTCTTGGAGTCCCATTACTTCACATGCTCCCCTCATAGTGGGGGAGCTAGTGTAGTAGACTAAATCATGTCTAGCCAAGACCTACTCTCTTTTGTGTGCCATTTCTCGGATAACAATGGCTTCAACAGATCTTCTCAGAGTTTGGATTCGAGCAACAACGTTTGAATATCATTTGGTGTGACATTTAGAGTGCCATCAAGCTCGCCAAAGATCTAGTGCAACATCAATGTAGAAAACACATTGAATATCACATGTGACGAGCATAGTTGTCATTGATGACAACACATTAATGAGAAAGACTTAGGAAAGCATGAGATGATGACAAAGCATGAAGTTAACGACATGGCATTGGATGGAAAAGTTCAAGAGGTTGAACAAATGACATGGACAAAGACATAGGCAAGCAATGACAAGGCAAAACATGTGCAAAGGTTGAAGACATGGCAATGGACAAAAGACAAAGCATCGATGACATGATGACAGGTGGCAAGCATGGGTGACTTGACAAGTATGGACATACATGACATGGCTTGATGATGTGGACGATGCATTATGGCAAGGCAGCAAGGAACACACATGTTGACATGGAAAAGGATGAGATGATGTGGACAAAGACTTGACAAAGTGTTGCTGACATGACAAGGACATGGATACAAGGACATGGAAGACAAAACATGACAAGTGGTGACATGGAAGACAATGGCAAGGTGAATAACTTGGCAAAGGATGATGACATGGCAGAAAGTTTGAGGACATGACAAGTCTCGCGGGCATCTTTTGGAAGGACAACTACGGGCATCTTAGTGATATTGTGAGCATCTAAGCAAGTGCCTTGGCTGGAATTTGAAGGACTAGTGTGGGCATCCTATCAAACCCCCTTGCGGGCATTTTTGATGGGTCACTACGGGCATTTTATTAAGGCCCCTGCGGGCATTTATCTAAGGTTGTGGGGGCATTTTAGAAGCCACTGTGGACATAAGTATGGAGCCTTGCGGGCATTTGCTGGAGAAGCATGAGGGCACATCCTAGAAGCCCCTTGTGGGCATTTTTAAGGAGCAATGCGGGCATATCTTATGGCCCTTGCGGGCATATTGAAAGACCTTATGCGGGCATTTGAAGCATCCCTTATGGGCATAAATGTTAGGCCCTTGCGGGCATTTGAAGAGGCCCTTACAGGCATTTGAAACAACCCTTGCGGGCATTTCTTGAGCCCCTTGCGGGCATCACAAAAGGATCCCTGCGGGCATTTTGAAGGAGTGTTGCGGGCATAATTTGAGACTGTTGTGGGCATTTTAATGAAGCCTTGCAGGCATATTTGAAAGGCGTGAAAATGATGATGATGTGGCAAAGAAGGTGAAAAACATATATATATTTTTGAAGAGGATAATATGGAATTAATATGATGAAGTTGGCCATCTTTCAAATAAATCCTATTTGTTTTGAGGAGTGGGACCAACTTCTTGATACATTCACAATCTTTTCACATCTTCTTTATGTTGTGTAGGTTCTTGCTGAGAAGCTTTGCTTTCACCTTTGAAGGATGTGGATCCAACTTCAGGAGTCTTGGGGGACTATATGTCATCTTCAGATTTGCCTTCTTCCTTCTTGTACCCAAGACCAGATTTGTCAAAGGGGGATCTTTGACAATCCAAAATTTCTTCCAAGATGGTTGAACTTTTGTTGAACTTCACATAAGCATTTGACTTCTCAATTTTCTTTCTAAGATCAACAACTTCCATCTCAAACTTCTGATTTGTCTTCTCTTTTTCTTCCAGCTGAAGCTTCATGATTTCTTCTATTATGTTGGCTTCCTCCAACTGAGTCTTCAAATCAATATTGGTCTTTCTTGTTTCTTCAAGTTCTTTAGACTTTTCACCAACCTCTTCTCTTTCTTTTGTTGATTCAGTCTCCAATCTTCTAACTTCCTCAGTTTGATCTTCTAGCTCATCTTGTAAATCTTTACTAGATTCTCCTGGACTGATCAGTTTGGCCTTCAATTTTTTAATTTCATCGTCTTTGTCTCTTAGCTTATTTTGTAAGATTTCCTTCTTGAGCTTGGCATCCTTGAGTAGATCCATTGTCTTCTTTTGATCATTTTTGAAAGACCATAAAATATTCTTTCTAAGCCTTGAATTGAATTTGATGTCCATATCCAATAGGGTACATGCAAATGCCTCCTTGACTTTCAACAAGTCTTCATTCTCATCTTCTGTAAGTAAAGTTTCAACATCATCACATTCAAAATTATCACTAGTAGAAGAGTCCTTACCTTCACTTACATTTGAAGCTTGTTCCTCCTTTTCTTCTTGCTTCTCATCTTCAGAGGGCTTGATTTTTGTTTCCTTGTTTGTGTCTTGAACTTTCCTTTGATATTCACATTCCAGCTTGAACCAAAGATCTTTGGCAGAAGTCCATTTCCCTACACTTTATTTGATAGGGCTTGAGAGTCCATCCATCAGAAACTTCAAAGCAATATTGTGGTCTTTCTCAGTTGTTGTCTTTGTCTTCTTGTTGGTCTAGATAGGTGGGTTAACCACAATTTCCCGAACACCAAATTTCTTCAAGTAATCTTTCATTTTACTTCTCCAACCAAAGTAATCTGATATTTCCAAGACTGAAACTTCATGGTTGACTTCTGTTGGTCCTTCCATCTTGTGTCCACGGATCCCTTCAAGCTTGCTAGGCTTGTGATGAAGGCCTTGCTCTGATACCAATTGTTAGACACAATGGCTCACTGAGAGGGGGGGTGAATCAGTGAGCTTGCACTTAATTCCAATTTTTCAACTTCTTCTTACCCTAACATATATCATTTACAATTTCACTTCAACACTTTCATCAATCTCTAAACTATACATCATTAATCATCAACTTGAAATATGTCATTCATCAAGTTAAACACATTATCATCAAGTCATCACAAGATAAACAAGATAAGCTTTGTAATATTTTTTATATTTCTTCAATCGTCTACAACCGTGGGGTTTTATTAGCTACAACTGAATCAGAAGCACCAACTCTTATTCCAAGACGCAGCTTGGTCTTTTTCTCAGATCCAACTAAGAAAAATAGTACAAGGCCCAGCTTGTATTTACATACACATTCTTATCACATTACATCTCATCAATTACATGTCATCCACTGTCAGCAACTAAACACATCATCATCATTCTGTTAGTCATATTATCAGCACCTCATTTTGTTCATCAACATATCCACAAACTGTCATCAATCATGTCACATGTCATCACTGTCATTATCTAGTCAATAACCTGCTACTAATAAGCACATCATTATGTCTTCAATCAGTTTGTTATTATTGCTGCCCTATCATCACTCTGTCCAAGCACATCATCCTCATTCTGTTAATAAACACTTCAACATTATGTCCATAAGCATGTCTTCACCCCACTTCAACATTATGTCCATAAGCATGTCTTCACCCTGTCCACAAATATGTCATCATTCTGTTCATAAGCATGTCATTCTGCCCCACACATGTATTCAGTTGTCCATAGTCATTTCATCATGCTGCCATCAATATGCCATTGTTGTTGCCTCAGTGAAGCCCAAAAATTAGAGATATAAAAATTATTTCACTGTTGCACCTGCTGATTTGTTGCTGCTCCTGATCAAATGAGATGTTGGACATGTGACCGAATTGGACATTCTGCTGCTAACTGTTATACATTGAGATGTTACACTTGTGGTGGTGTTGGCCATAAATCCCAAGTGTGTGCAAGTCCAAGAAGACAATCAATGAGAAGTTTCTCATACCCATCAGCAAGGAAAGTCAATGAATCTTAGAAGACGAATAATGCACACGGATTTGAAGGCCAAAGGACAAATGATCACAGCCAAGGACATTCTAAGGTATGGGTGAAAAAGAATATTTTGCTAAATCTAAATGAAGTTGATGATCAGTGCACAAATGAAGGTGGCTTCCATATGGAAAGCCAAACTTGAGGTCTTTTAAAGACCTTGGGTGAATCTTGAGTTCATTGTTGGAGGATGGACTCAAAGGTAAATTTTGGTTGCTCCAAGCAAATAGACAGGTCCTAGGATCAGATTGCTAACAGAAGGAATTCAGGAAGGGATGAAGTTTGTAAAGAATAACAAGCATGCTTGAAGGAGTACAAATGAAGAGAATATTATTCATCCTATTTTGAAAAGAAGTTTGATGATGAAAATCTAAGTGATGATATGATTGATAAGGGGAGTATGGTTAGCAAATGAAATGAATCAACACATTGATGTTTGGAAAATTGATACATGCTTACCTTTTATGAATTTACTAGATGATTGTTGAGCATGGCACTCTTGGATATGATTAACAACACTTGTTACTAACATCTGATTGTGTATGTCATTTTGGGAACATAGTTGGTTATAACCCAACTTGGCATTTGAAAACCCCTCGATGATTGAACCATGATTGGCTCTCTCTAATTTAAGCAGTAGTGAAACTCCTGTGAGTTTGGATAGACCAGAACCTTAAGCAACAGGTGTGACAGATTGGTATACTACAGCATAAGTTAGAAAGTGACAAGTTGAGTTGATTTGATAGTTACAGTAGTGGACAAGGTTGGTCAAGAAGAATTGTTGACAAGAACATTACATGACAACAACTTGGCAAGAGTTGAATTGAAGTAAAATCAGAATGATTATTCAAGCAAAGAATCAGGTCCAAGGATTGTGGCATGGTAATGGGGGGAGCAAGATGAAGACTTGTGATTATTAACAAGACTCTTGAAGGTCAAATCATGTGAAGACTTTCTGAAGACATATCCACTTGTTGAAAAGATGAAGGGACAAGTCAAAGACCTTGTAGATCAGCTCTGACTAGCTACAGTATGGGAGGACAACTTGTGGCTAAAGAAAGGCATCCAAATGTCTGTTTGCAGCAGATTTTGAAGACTCTTTGGGACTCTTTTAGAAGCAACAGAATATTATCCATGAATAATCCTCAAAACTAAGGGTACAAGAAAGACATGTCAAGACAAGTTCAGCACACATTCAATGGGTTGATTGAAACAAATTTTAGTTCTATGATTTGGTAAAGTAAGAAGTAAAAGTAGCAAAGAACAATATGACTTAACAACCATAGCAGTGAACAAGATCTCTTCCATTTAACCATCAATTGGTGAAGACAGCTACAAGATAGTTAATGATTTCTTGAAGCATTCACGGTAATGAAGAAGTATACATGAAAAGGGAGATTGTTTAAAGCAGCTACAGCAGCATACTTGATAGGGGGAGCAGATATATGAAGATCAAGGAGCTGAATATAGTTATTCAAAAAGCATAGTGGTTAATGTGTTCAAGTTTTTGATCTGAAAAAGACACTCTTGGGTATTCTACAATCTTGAGTATCCTCTACTTTTCGGACAGTATAACAAAAGTATAGACAAAGGGGAGTATGTGTATGGCAAGTGAAAAGGAAAAGGGATGATCTCCAAGAAACAACACCAAGCTCAGTCAAAGGGGGAGAGAAATTTAGGTTTTCATCAATGACAAAGGGGGAGATTGACAAGCATAGTTGTCATTGATGACAACACATTAACGACAAAGACTTAGGGAAGCATGAGATGATGACAAAGCATGAAGTTAAGGACATGGCACTGGATGGCAAAGGTCAAGAGGTTGAACAAATGACATGGACAAAGACATGGGCAAGCAATGACAAGGAAAAACATGAGCAAAGGTTGAAGACATGGCAATGGACAAAAGACAAAGCATCGATGACATGATGACAAGTGGCAAGCATGGGTGACTTGACAAGTATGGACATACATGACATGGCTTGATGATGTGGACGATGCATTATGGCAAGGCAACAAGGACCACACATGTTGACATGGAAAAGGATGAGATGATGTGGACAAAGACTTGACAAAGTGTTGTTGACATGACAAGGACATGGAAGACAAAACATGACAAGTGGTGACATGGAAGACAATGGCGAGGTGAAGGACTTGGCAATGGATGATGACATGGCAGAAAGTTTGAGGACATGACAAGGCTTGTAGGCATCTTTTGGAAGGACAGTTGTGGGCATCTTAATGCTCTTGCAGGCATCTAAGCAAGTGCCTTGGCGAGCATTTGAAGGACCAGTGCGAGCATCCTATCAAACCCCCTTGTGGGCATTTTTGATGGCTCACTGCGGGCATTTTATTAAGGCCCCTGCGGGCATTTATCTAAGGTTGTGCGGGCATTTTAGAAGCCACTGCGGACATAAGTATGGAGCCTTGCGGGCATTTGCTGGAGAAGCATGAGGGCACATCATAGAAGCCCCTTGCAGGCATTTTTAAGGAGCAATGCAGGCATATCTTACGACCCTTACAAGCATATTGAAAGACCTTATGCGGGCATTTGAAGCAGCCCTTGCGGGCATAAATGTTAGGCCCTTGCGGGCATATTCAAAATCCCATTGCGGGCATTTCTTGAGCCCCTTGCGAGCATCACAAAAGGATCCCTGTGGGCATTTTGAAGGAGTGTTGCGGGCATTCTAATGAAGCCTTGCGGGCATATTTGAAAGGCATGAAAATGATGATGATGTGGCAAAGAAGGTGAAAAATATATATATATATTTGAAGAGGATAATATGGAATTAATAAGATGAAGTTGGCCATCTTTCAAATAAATCCTATTTGTTTTATTTTTAAAATGAAAGTAAACTTGACATGTCGACCTCCAGAATTTAAGGAGAAGGAAAAGTATAAATAAAGAGGATAAATCTTTATTTTGAATTGTGGAATTTGTGGAAGATTTCGGAGGTACAATAGAGCTCTGTTTTCAAGGTTTTGAGGAGATGCGGACAGGTTCAGGAGCAATAGCAGATCAGCAGGTGCAGCAGTGAAATAATTTTTATATCTCTAATTTTTGGGCTTCACTGAGGCAACATCAATGGCATATTGATGACAGCATGATGAAATGACTATGGACAACTGAATACATGTGGGGCAGAATGACATGCTTATGAATAGAATGATGACATATTTGTGGACATGGTGAAGACATGCTTATGGACATAATGTTGAAGTGTTTATGAACAGAATGAGGATGATGTGCTTGAACAGAGTGATGATAGGGAAGCAGTAATAACAGATTGATTGAAGACATAATGATGTGCTTATTAGCAGCAGGTTATTGACTAGATAATGACAGTGATGACATGTAACATGATTGATGACAGTTTGTGGATATGCGATGAACAAAATGAGGCGCTGATGATATGACTAACAGAATGATGATGATATGTTTAGTTGCTGACAGTGATGAGATGTAATGTGATAAGAATGTGTGTGTAAATACAAGTTGGGCCTTGTATTATTTTTCTTAGTTGGATCTGAGAAAAAGACCAAGCTGTGTCTTGGAATAGGAGTCGGTGCTTCTGATTCAATTGTAGCTGATAAAACCCCACGGTTGTAGCTGATAAAAACTCATGGTTGTAGCCGATTGAAAAAATATAAAAAGATTACAAAGCTTATCTTGTGTCTCTTGTGATGTGTTGATGATAATGTGTTTAACTTGATGAATGACATGTTTCAAGTTGATGATTAATGAAGTATAGTTTAGAGATTGATGAAAGTGTTAAAGTAAAATTGTAAATGATATATGTTAGGGTAAGAAGAAGTTGAAAAATTGGAATTAAGTGCAAGCTCACTGATTCACCCCCCCTCTTAGTGAGCCATTGTGTCCAACAACATGCACTTCATCGGAAATCTACTTCAGGATCATGCTCTTGAAGTGCACTATTGTCGAACAGAGGACTATGGGTGCATCATGGTTGATTATGGTTGACTCTAGGTAACCATGGTTGATTATGGTTGACTCTAGGTAATCATGGTTGACTATGTTTAACCGCTGATGACCATATCCCATTATTGACTATGGTTGATTTTGGTTAACCATGGTTAAATTTGGCTAACTATGGTTGGCTTTAGCTTGCCATGATTGGATTCACTAACCATGGTTAAACAATGGTTGCTTGGGTATGGTTGAATATAATCCATAGTTGACTTTAATCCAAGCTTGGCTTTGAACCAAGCTTGATCATTGTACAACCATTGTTGACTTTAAACTAAGTTTGACTATATTAAACCATGGTTTGACCATTGTTTAGGAATGGTTGACTTTAGTGCATCATGGTTGACTATGGTTGCGTCATAGTTAACTATGGTTGCGTTTGGGTAACCATGGTTGACTATGTCTAACCATAGTTGATGACGTCTCAATGTTGACCATGGTTGACTTTGGTTGACCACGAATGACGAGTTAATGTCGATTAACCAAGGTTGACTTTATTAAACAATGGTTGATTTTGTTTAGTTATGTAAGACCATGGTAAACCATCATTGACATAACCAGGAGAACCATGACCAACCATTGTTAGACCATGGGTTAAAGTGTTATAGTGTTTAACCATGGTTAGACTATCGTTGACCATGGTCGATTAAGGGTGTCAAATGATGGTTGGCTAAGTTTGACCAATGGAAAAGAACTTTAGAATTATTACCTCAAGCTTCATTTATGCTTCACAAGAAAGAGTTTTGCAAAATACCAAGAGCTTTTAAACAAAGAGAGTTTGTATTCTTCAATCTACAACAACAAAATACAAATGAAAGAGGAGCCTCTTATATAGGCTTTAGGCTCAACAATCCTCCAAATAAAATACAATATCTTGGGTCAAAACCCTAGAACTATCCTAGGGAGGATCAAAATCATCTAGACCTGATCAAAATAATATAAAATATGAGTTGGTTAAATTACCCCCCTCAAAACCCTTACTAATTTGGCCAAGAAAGTGGGGCACACCACATGATCTAGTGAGAGTTGTCGAATATGCTCCAATAACTAACAAATGCCATAACTCATGGTAATACATGGTCAAAGAACAAGTCTTCCCTAGTTAATGAGGTCAATAATACCTAAATAGTGTTCAAACCCTAACCAACCTCCTTGCGGGGGGTGCACCTCTAAGAGAGATAATATGCCTTAACAAGGTCAAAATCCATCAATCTGGCTTAAATTTCATGTGCATCCCTCAAGACATGGTCAAATAATGAATGTTAGACCTCAAAAAGGGTGGCGCTCTTTTCCAAACAAGCGCCATTTGGATCCAAGGTCCAATGGAGGGTCAAAACTAAACTCCTCAAAATATGCCACACGTGTCCTTCATCCTATCATGGATGAAGGAGAAAGCGTGCCAAAAGGAAGTCCCACATGCCAAGAAGTCATCGACCATCATCTAGGCACCGTGTGTGCCTCCATGTGTGTCAACAAATGAGGCACTCATTAGAGTGTACCTAGGCATCATCAATATATGTCATAACAAGTGTTATACCATGGAAAATATTAGATCGCTCTCTACGTGGCATGTGTGCCTCCATATGTGTGTGAGCAAAGGGGGTGCTCATCAGAGTGTATCTAGACATCATCAACATGTCATAGCAAGTGTTGTACCATTGGAAATACTAGATCACTCAAGTGCTAAAGGGTCAACCCACGTATAACTTTGGAAATGCATCCAAAATGAAGATAATACATGAAATAGTTACAACCAGCCTAGATCCAAATCCTAGGTTCTATCAAGGGCCGAGAGGGATCAAATTTCCCGAGGTGCAAACCTCTCCTTGAATCGCTCCTTGAGTGCAATACGTGAGCCACCTAATCCTAAGCTCTAAAGTCTCTAGTTTAAGTCTCATATTTACTTTTTACTTTGTATTATTTTTTTTTGTTTATGGCCGACATAATATTTATTACTTTTTACTTTGTATTATTTTGTTACTCGACAAACTCGACAAACACTCTAAAGTTTCATATTTACTTTTTACTTTGTATTAAAAGTAAAAAGTAAAGTCTCTAGTTTAAATCTCATATTTACTTTTTACTTTGTATTATTCTTTTTTGTTTATGGCCGACATAATATTTACCACATAATCCTAAGTTCTAAAGTCTCTAGTTTAAGTCTCATATTTACTTTTTACTTTGTATTATTCTTTTTTGTTTATGGCCAACATAATATTTATTACTTTTTACTTTGTATTATTCTTTTTTGTTTATGGCCAACATAATATTTATTACTTTTTACTTTGTACTATTTTTTTTTGTTTACTTTGTACTATTTTTTTTTGTTTACTTTGTATTATTTTGTTACTCAACAAACACTTGACAAACTCGACAAACACTCACATGTTACAACATCTCCCTCATACTGGGTTGTAGAGCACCTCTCGACGCAATTACACCATTTTAATAACTCAAAGACTTATAATTTTCACTCATTAAAAATATTAGGCTAACTATGGTGTAACCAACATTAGACCTTATTACATGTGAAAATATCCAAGTCAAGGTGAATTACCTAGATTCCTAAGTTAGGTGAGGGCGATGGAACAAATGACGTACTTAAGAAAGAAAGGGAGTCTTTGCAAGTTAATCATCATAGCAACTGAGTATAATAGGTCTACCCTTAGCTTTTGAGACCTAAGGTTATAGTTATTTCTTCCACGTGTGTTCCTTATGAAAGGTATGCCTTTTGTCATGAGTTGCCATTTTCCATATCCTCTTTTTTGTGATCCCTTTATTTTATCATTATTATTTATTTCACTTTTGTCTTTTTACTAGCTTAGTCCCTTTACTTGAGATTTAGCTTTAATTGTTAGAGATAGTGGTATATCGGGATGTCCTCCATGTTCAGATGCCTAACATGGAGGTACACTTGCAGTATAGGCATCAGGATGGGGTAGACGGTGAGATGCTCTACCACATGGCATGAATCCAATGGTGAATGCATGCGGACCTTTTAGGGTGTTTTGCCTCATGCATGCATCATTTTACATGCCCAACTTTTAATTAAAAAGCATGCAAAAGTGAGATTTTTGCATGCACTCATATTAGGGTTTTGGTAACCCTAATTGATCAGTGAGATGGTATAAGGAGGCAGAGGTGATCGACAGAGGTTACTCAGCAGACTTATCAAAGAGAGATCAGTTCGAGAGGGAGGCGACTTGGGCATGCAGAGTGGGCAACTTTCTGAGAGAGAGAGAGGAGCTTCTCTAGGAGGGAGAGTGAGGGGATCTGAGTTGGATCGATCCTCACTTGATCAGAGGCACCTGTCTGCCATTGACTATGGGCTGAGAGAGCATCACAGAGGAGTTTCTACAGAGTTTAGAGGTTGGGCGACTTTGCTCAGAGAGGGGGCGCACTTCCTGAGGAGAGGAGGGCGTTGTGGATCCAAATTGAGGACAAAGCAGCTGAGACTTGCAAGGTAGGTCTTCTTCAGTGATTGAAGAAGCTCTGTGACTATCTCAAATCAGATTGGCTAAGATCTGAGCTAGGGCGACTTTTCAGTGTTGGAGAGAGGGCGCACTTTCTTTGTAGAGCATGGGGCGAACTTAGAGAGGAGTTGCAGGCTTTCATTCTTGACAAAGCAGATCAAGGATGTGGAGTAGAGAGAGGTAGTACATCCTGAGACAGGCTGAGGCAGATCTTCAGAGAGATTCATATACGAACTGACAGCAGGGGGTGCTTTTCCCAAGAGCAGCAGTTGCAGTTGCTGCAAATCTCAGGTTTCATAACTCGTCAGGTTCGGTTGTTTTATTCTGAAGAGTTGTATGTAACTAAGTCTCTTTTACTTTGCTCTCGGCTCGAGAGAGAAGAAAGCCCCCATCAGAGCTGGTTTTCCCCATTGGGGTTTCCAGGGTGTATTATGAGTTCATTTGTGTGATTGTTGTTTATTTGGTTAAAGTGTTAAAAGATTTGGTAGTACTTTAAGTTATAAGTCTTTATTGTTTATTTGGCTTATAGAGACTCAATGCCATTGAGATCTCATGGTTTCCAGAGCGAGTAGTGACCTTTGGATAAAATTAACATTGATAACATGGGATATAGGGAACCCGGCTTTTAGAAAGGGGGTATTGCTCATGTTCTTTACAATTTGACTTAGCAGCATCAACCTTAGAGTACTAGACTCTTTTAACTTTGATTTAGGCATTCATACCTAGGAATAGTTATGAGACCTTGAAGAATTAATAATAATAGATCACTTACAAAGGGGGGAAGATGGGAATGGATGAAAGGGCTAGTGAAATGAAAAAAGGCAAGGAAGAATGTTGTGAAATGGATGTAATGCCTACTTAGTTCACTAGGGGTACAACTCAACGTTCTGAATAACGTACTTCTTAAAGTAAAATTATGATAACGCCGTCGTATACCTTATTAATGAGTAACAATTTTAAGTGTTATGAATCATTATCCAAGCATAGAAGTAACATTCCATGGTCAAATCAACATAAAATAAAACATCCCAAGTGTCAATGAGGGTGAGAAAGATCACAGCACTAGCACATATGAGACCATATCCATCAATAACATCAAGGCACAAGAAGAATCTGACCATGCTGGAACAATCTATGACCAATTATCTATGGCAGACCACAGATCTCATCTCTAGAACAATGTCTATGATAGGATCACAAACCAAAACTGATCAATATGTCACCCCTGCTTATCTAGGGGTAACAGAATGAAATAAAATGCTGCAAATATAGCTTTATTAAAATTAAAACACTTATTAGGGGTTTTAAAGTAACGAAAAAATGGCCACATTATATACATGGTTACCTCCAATGCAGAATGAGAACCATAAATATGCACAAATCAGATCTCTAACAACTCAGTATTATGATATGCCACAAACCAGTATATCAGCAAACTTGAATATTTCCTGACTAATTTTGTGAAAAGGAATAGATGAATTAATAATGACAGCAAATATTTGTGGCAACTGTCCCTACATTTTAAATGTTAACTTTTATTATTAAGTCACCTGACCCATGGTTCACGCATATCAGTCATTTAAAACCCATTGCACCAATTAGGCTGTAGCGTTTTAACTAATTGAAATCGATACATTATCCATGACTCTTGTTATATGTCTGTCACCCTGACCATAGGCATTCTAGGTCATGAAGCAGCCAAAATATCCTAATAATTCTTATAAAGTCGTTCTGGTTTTAGTTGAAATTAACTATGCTACAAATGTGAAGAGGACAGCTTCCTTACTTCCTACAGCTTCAGAAGGGAAAAATCAGGCGAGGGAAGCCAGAAGGAACTAATTCCTTTGCAGATAAAAGAAATGAGTCAAATACACAGGAAAATGCACAAAAAGATCATCTGTATAAGGTAAAGTCCCTAAACATCCTTCATGCCATGAGAAGATTTTTTCAATTCTATTGCAGTTTTATAAGGTGGTGCAATAGGTGGTTGCACTGGCTCAAGACTCTGATATGAAGTTCCATCAGCATCAACTTTTGGAAGTGGATATGATTGATCTGCATCATACCCGCTTAAATCGCCACAGGCTAAAAATGGAATATAAAGTTTATTTGGCCCTTCAAGCCAGGCACTGCAACAATCTGAAAAGCATTCCAACATTACTCAAAAAATTATTGCATTGATGAGATGCAGATAAAAAATACTGAACTAGCCCATAATCATAGAATGCATGCATTGTTGACACAAGTCTTTGCCACATCCTAAACCAAAAAGGAAAATGAAACTACATGCAATAAAAAGCATCACCCTCAGATGATTGCAGAAAAGTGCCAGTTTTTACAAACAATTGGAGTTTTATGACAGTTTACAAAACAATAAAAAGAATTTTCACTAGTGTTAATCTCTGCTATCTGCAAAAAATAAAACATGTCAGTAGGAAGCCAGTCTTGAAAGCTACCTGAATCATCACCATACGGATTGCCAGCTTTCTCCAAAAGTTTATACAAGTTGTTTGGATCAAATCCTTCAGGAGGACTGTAGTTCTCACACACGGCAAATGCCTCTATTATTCACATGAGAAAATCCCAAATATGAGTTTATTGCTAATATTAAATACCTGAAACCTTCAATCAATTAAAAACAGACTTGTAACCCAGAATTTATATAAAGAATTTATGAGAAACATCCATCAAGAAATACCTTTTGCAATATTCTACATCTATGAAAGAGATGGATTTGTGAGAACAAGAACATCCATCCGGTTACTGTTTTATTGTATAGATATGTGATCTAGGGTATTGTAATTAAAAAAAAAAACTCTTGGCGAGATACTTCAAGAGTCTTAATTGTCAAGCATCCACCACCTATCAAGAGGTGGGACACCGTTTGACACTTGGAGACATGAGGCTGGTCACAACTTAACCCACAGCTCTACCACTTTAGAATGGTCTCCTTGTGGGAGCATGCCAGCCCTGGAAGGGAAAACCTGCCTATTTTTTTCAGGAACCAAACCTCAGTGGGAGATAGTAACAATGACCTGCTCTCTAATGTTGCAAAAATCTTCAATTTCTCCCAAATTTTCCAATTTCCAAGTTCTTCAAGCTGGTCAGTTTTCTGGGTTCAAGTCTGATTTTATCCTCGGCAAGTTTTGTCAAATTTTCACTGATTTTTTTCCAGTTTTGTCGATTTCCTGAGTTGATGACCACTGTCATTTTTGGTCTATGCCAAATTTTGCAACACTACTGGTCTCGCTGACCCAGACCACCTCTTGTGACTGGTATTTGCAATTAAGTTTTCCAACTTGACAATTTTCTTTCTATCTCATACTTCGAAGGTATATCTAAATAGGTCAGGCATGCTTTTCCTTTCAATCAAACTCGCAGCTCATATTACATCTGAGAACAATATAATTACATTATATTAACTGATTCACTGGGCAATTATCATATAGGATTCTTCTCCCAACATGGGCGAGAAGAGCAGCAAACTCAACGAGTCTACACTTTTATTTTACATGTCCATTCTTGCTGAATCTTTTGCAGTTAGGTCACCTTTAAACATTGTCAATTCCTTGAGGAGAATATTGACAGAGTCATCAAAGGTTTCCTTGCACCTTCGCCTCCTAGAAAACTGATCCCTATTAGCCAATAGTACTCCAAATCTCTTTTCCATTGTCACCCAAGATTGCCCCCTTCCAATTGAGAGTGCCTCAAAGAGAATTGCACGTTGTTTCTTGCCGATCCAAGAAATTGCCCCTGTGCTAAGACTGAACACATAACCTATGGTAGACTTCCTATCATCCACAAATCCTGTCCAATCCAAGTCTGAATAGACACAATTACATGAATACCCCCCTTCCAATTGAGAGCGCCTCAAAGAGAATTCCATGTTGTTTCTTGTTGATCCAAGAAATTGCCCCTGTGCCAAAACTGAACACATATCCTATTGCAGACTTCCTATCATCCACAATTCCTTCCCAATCCAAGTCTGAATAAAATGTTAGAAACTTAATCCTAGGGATTATGGTTTAAATGTAAATATTGTAAATATTATTATTTGATGTCATAAGGTAATCTGAAGAGTCATAGGAGAATAACGTACCTTTCGGAAGATGAAGTCAAAGGTCATAGATTGGATATTTATATGAAGTTCAGAGTGAATAATATTCATTAAAGCATTGTGAAGTTATCCAGGACTGTCAGTGGAATTAGAGCCCTCATCTATTTTTTTTATTTTTAACTCCATGATTGTTTTTGGCCTACTCCATGCTATCATGTGGTGTCCCCATTATGCTTGTTGCATTACCTGTCCACGTCCAGCTGCTAGTTATCCATTCCATTACCTCTGCTATCTACTCCAGATCTGCACCTCCAAAGCTCTGTGTGCTATCATCCTAATCTGTGTGTTGGTATATAAGTCTACTAGGGATATTGTCAGTGGTATCAAATGTGAAACCTTAATTTTGTTACGTTACCTATCTGCTCTAGCATTTGAACATTGGTGAACATGGGAGACAAACCATTGTGCTAATTTGTTGGTATACTCCAGATCATCAAACTCCATTTTATCCCTTCTTTGTGCCCTCTGCAAGTATTACTTCTAACTTCTAAGTTGTGTGCTATTGTTATTACTTCTGGTATTGTGTCCTTCCTCTTTAACAAGTGCACACCTTTTCTATGAGAGATCTTCAAGATGATGAGATGAGCAAATGAGAGAGTACTCCTTCTATTTATACTATTCTTAAATCACTTTCCGGGCCGGCCTAACATTGTTCAATATCCTAGCAGGGCAAACCTAAAATTTTGGTTGGGCTGACTTTACAAATCCTTTCATATCTCCTCATTCCTATGGAGCTAGAGGTAGTTCCATATACCGTTGGAAAGGTCTCAAAATAAGTTTTCCAACCATGTAACTTATACTTCCATTTGAGCTAGGTATCTAGAGTAAAAATGCCTTCAAAGATAGGGTATCCAAACTGAGCATCAAAAATCCAAAAACAATATTTCCAACAATCTCCATCATGCAATCTTTATCTTGGACATCTGTAATCTCCCTTTGCCTTTGACATCAATGACAACAATATTTCCAACACCCACTCTCTCTTCTTCCATCTACAACAAACACTACATTGAGCTTGGTATGTCCACTCACTTTTGTACCTTCTCTCTCTTGTATTTATGTCTCTCTATGTCACTCCTTTATCAAATGGACAGATCGTGATCATATTCCCCTAGATGATGAGTTGTTCAGTGGTGGCATTTCTTTAGGTGTTGAGCAGTTCTAGCATGATGATGGTTGGGAATTCATTAACCCTTCCACTTTTGTATTGAATTGGATCATCACAAACCCACTCTCTCTTATTACAGCTACAATTGTCCCTCTATTGAGTTGGGTATGCCCACTTTTTCTTCTGTACTTTATTGTCTTTCTCCATTACCCCATGCTTAGATCAAGAGGGGGGGCAGGTTGTAGGAAGGGGCATTGAAATGATGGTAATCTTCACTAATGGTTACTTGATATTATGGCTAAGCACCCTCATTATCGTATTACTAGGTCATGGTTTAGTAGCCAATCTAGTCAACATTATTGTATATTATTCTAGGCAATGTTACATTTATCTTGTCAACGAATTTATCATGAGGGTCCGGAATATAACTTATTGGCAATATCAAGGAAAATATCAAGAAACTTAAAAAATACAAAAATAATCATTTTTTCAACTTTTCAAATATACAAACCAACAACAACATCAAACAAAGACATTGCTACTGAAATCAGATAATAAAAATTGATATATAAGATGTCAAGTGAATCAGTGATACATCACTCATCGATACTGAAATATGACATCTAGCCTGAGTTATAAGTCTTGAGAGGATGATACGAAATCACATCAAAATAAAAATCGCTTGGTTGATGGCAATGAAAGTTAAAACAATAGATTTCCCCTTGTTTGCTTGATGGAAAAAGGTTGCAGTATCCTCAAAGCTCAATCCCCTAACTCACTTTTGCAAAATGAGGGTTAAAAGACCAAGAATTTGGTTATAAGGCAAAATTGATATGGAAATGGTGATAATTTCCATTAACTCACAATATTTACTGAAATTATCGTGACAGTTTCTATAGATGAAATTGTGGCAATAATAGTGGCATGGGGTTTAACTCATAATATATCAACTTATTGGTGATACATTGCCATTAAGTGTAACACTGATTCTAGGTGGCTAAGGTCGACCTAGGCATTTATGTGGGTCCTGTTATCACACCATAGTAGCTGGGCTACTATTCTTGCTTAGCAGATATCTGCACTTTTCAGAGCTTGGATTTTTCAGAGATTGGCTATGATGAGCTTGTTATTTGTGATCACTCATGGATCAGAGCAGTATATTGTATCAAATTTTTGTTAGACCTTGTGCCAAGGCTGAGCCTTGAGAGCTTAGATTTGATGACCGATGTGACCCTTTGTTCCATACAGTTTCAATTCAATGCCCAGTGATTATATTGCAGCAGTGTTTCAGATGATTATTGATGATTATTTTGATGTGATGTGACCTATGGACTTTTGATTACTGACTTTGGATTATTATCTTGTTGTTTTAGTCATTTTCATAGCTTTGACTCGGTATATGATTCATGATGTGGCAAAACTATTTAAAATGAAATGAACTATCTTGATGATGTTATAAATTATAAAATGGACCTATTACTTGCACACTTAGGTTTTCTGACAAAACTCATTGGTTTCATTACCCTCCTATGAGCATAAGATATGGCCTTTCCTGACATCCTTGTCTGCTAGCTTAGGCACCATTTTCACTTGACTCCATTCATCCATGACCTTCCTTATTTGACTTTCACCCTTGACTTGCCTTCTTGACTTCTTGATACTGAGGAATTCCCCATTTCTACCTATGTGTTGGACCCCATCCATGTTTGTTTTGTATCTTGGCTCTGAGTTGATGACAAAACTTGCCTTTGGTGAGTTGGATTGTATGCCTAAATCATTCTGGTCGGTTGTCCCAATGTTTGGCACTGTGCAAAACTCCCCCTAGTCACTTGAGATGTTGTTGGCTAAAACTGAAAGCTCATGTACTACCTATATTGGAAATCTTTATAAATATGCGCATGGAAACTGTAAACTTTAGAATGTGTTTTTAAACACACGTGAGTAAAGGGCAAGAGCAATGAACTGCTAAAATGCTCCTCGAAGAATATAGGAAAGGTCCAAAAAAGCAAATGTTACTCAAAAGTTATATCTATTATTGCTGACCTTGTATATGTACAAACATGCCCCGGATGCAAGCTGCAATTAGTTGTGCTTAGCACATGTGAAATCCAAGGGGTTATGTAAGCCAAAAAGGCCATGAAATGAAATAAATGATCCTAATGAACCTGGATTAACTTGATGTAGACATGATGCCTAAGTTGAATAAACACTCTCTAAACAACTTATCCATTTGTGAGGCACAGCCCTTCCCTTTGTTATTTTGTCCAGCACAGAGTGTAGCTTCCCCTCTACTTGTCCAAAGTGTCGTTTGGTTGAGTTTGGTCAAGTCACCCCTTTTGCCTAGCCTTGTTCTTAGCCTTCATCCTTAGCTAGCAGTTAGGCCATGTCCAATGGGTGAGTCTGTCATTTAAGCTATTGTGCAAGTAAATATAAATAACATTGAAATATATATAATGTATTAAATGCCACGGAATGATGTTTATACTTTAAAGTTAAGCTGTGAATATGATCTAAAGGAACATGTCTTAGTCTTGGTCACAATCTTGTCCTTGGTTATATTTTGACCTAGTCAAACATAGTTTGACCATGGTCATTCTTGGGATCCGTGATGATATGGACCATGTATGCTTATGGATGATGATTGATGGTCCCACATACTCTTGTTGATGATTCCATATGATGGATGTATGCTTCAGATGATGGTTGATGCAGTTCTACAGTTTTATTATTATTTCCAGATCATAAGATTATACACTAGTCAGGTATGGTGGACCCTATTGTTGACCCCTCAGGTCAACCCATGGTGTATGAGTACACATTTCTAGTAGATTTGGGTCTTCTAGATCCATTGAGACACTTGTCCTTCAGTTCCGGGCACTTCTGACAGTGATAGATGCATTTTTCCACCTGTTGACCAGTTTTGGGCATGTTTCCCCAGTTTGTCCAGTAGAGGCATTGGAGGCCAGTTTCACCTAGGGCGTTGTATGGGAAAGGGGTGGTCCAACCAATTGTTTTTACCATTATACCCCCCTTCCAGACAACCTGGTGGGCTCAGTTTGACAGCGCAGGCACTTTGGGTGTCCGTTTTGGCAGCTTCAGGGTTTTCTGGAGGATTAAAAAATGGAATAAAAGGGTCACTGAGGAATTCGATTTGGGATTGAGGCAAGGTTTTGGCATTTGGTATTCACAGAGGTCTTCCAGGGTGAACCCCCCATCTTCTAGTCAGTTGGCATCAGTCAGTGGGGTCCACAGTGGCCACAGGAGGCCTTTTACTGCATGTCTCTCATCGATTTTGAGGAGAGGATTTGGTCATTTGTGTTATGTGGACATGTCATGGTCCTTTTATTTTATATATTATTGTGCCATGGGGATGAACTAGTAAGGATTGATGCCTCCTAGCCCCACCATGAGCTTCTTGAGTCATGACCATGTCATATTTGGTGGGCCCTTGTATTTTAGCCCCCTTTAAAGGATGACGTCATTGTTAGAAACTACCGCTCACTGAGAGGGGGAGGTGAATCAGTGAGCCTACACTTTATTAAATTTCAACTTTAATCACAATTTCATATCATCATTTACACATTCACTTCTATATTGTATTCATCAACATATTATCAACATAAATACTTCAACACATTGCACAAGAGACGAGATATAAGCTTTGTAAGTTTTGTATAAATGGAGACTACAATCTCCAATATGGGCTACAAGCACAACCCATAAGGTGGCACCACCCACCAGAATGGTTCAGTCAGCTACAACTGACTGAGATGTTACAATATCAGGCAAGCTGACTTGCCAAAAGACTAATTAGTCTTTCCCCAGCTCCACCCTACCTCCCTATACAAATTTCAGATTACAAATTACATACCCTCTCAAACAAGAAACAACTTCTCTCATCAACGTATATCATATCATCACTCACTGTCATATCAATAGCATCATCACATCTCTCTGTCTCAGTATATCATCATCATAATTATCCTTGCATTTCTTACTGTCCCAGTATCAGACATATTTAAATTCTGTTCATCAGCATCTCAGTTTATGCACCAGCTCATTCACAATCATTATCAAACTGTCCAGCATCTCAGTTTATGCACCAGCTCATTCACAATCATTATCAAACTGTCCAGCATCTCAGCACATTCACAATCATTATCAAACTGTCCAGCATCTCAGCACATTCACAATCATTATCAAACTGTCCAGCATCTCAGCACATTCACAATCATTATCAAATTGTCCAGTATCATTCTGACCATTATAGTTCTGTCCTCATGTTCAATGCTGCTGCCCAGAAAAGCTTCATTCTGTCCATACATTTGATCTCATCATTCTGCCTATGTGTTCATCATCATTCTGCCTGTGTGTTTTTGTCACTGTCTTGATGAGACTCAGAAAACACAGTCTTCATGCTGCTCCAGCATCATGTCACAACCAGCCAGTCATCCCAGAAAAAGATTAAAACTTGATCATCAAACTGCTGCTTATCTGCTCCTCACCGAACTGTCCCATTGCATGAGACCCCCGAACTCAGAGCTACTCTTCTCCACCGAGCCAAACACTTCATCTTTTTCACGACTTTGCCTCCTATATATACATTCACCTGTCCAAAATTTCCTCAATTTATGGAGGCCAATATGCAGAAATATATATATTATAATTTTTCTTTAACCATTGATGGAGGCCGATTCATCAAAGTTCATTCATTTATCAAGGAGGCCGACATGTCACAATGTAATTTTTTTATTTTATCATTTAATAAATTAAATGACATTTTAATTCACCTTTATAAGTCTCCACGTTATCCTCAACACAAATATATTTATATGTATTTATTTTGGCTTTCTTGCCACATAGCCACGATGGACATAACACCATTATACCCCTTCTATTTATACTAGAATTCGTTCACGTTTTGTGGAGGCCGACATGTCAAAAATAGAGCAAATATTTTCTGGAATTCGTGGAGGCCGACAGTCTTCATCTAATTAAATTTATTGCCTCCATACATGCCCGTAATGCCCAGTTGGAGAAGCCCACAGTGTCCTTCGTTTACATGCCCACATTGGTTAGATGACGTGCCCTCATGGGGGTTTAACCTTTCAGCAAATGAGCCCGCGCTGTCCATCTCCAGGATGCCCGTAGGTGGGTTTTAACTTTTAACCCTTCAGCAACATGAGCCCGTATGCATGCTCGTGGTTCCTTGTGTGAGGGTATACCCGCAGCCTGTGTTAACACATGCCTCATGCCCTTAATGCATTATTTAAGATGGCCGCAGCATCAAAGATGCCCACGGCTTGTGTCTTCTCATTATGCCCGTAGTGTTTTCCTTGTCCACTTTCCATTTTCATGACCGCACTACTTCATTTAACATGCCTGCAATGGTGACTTAATATACCCGCAGGTTTGGTTAAGTATGCCTGCACTAGGGTTTATATGAGTGATCTTTGATGCCCGCGGGGACTTGGAGAGATGCCCGCACTGGTTTTCTTTTAGCCTTGTTTTCCTTTTCCTTCAACATTCTTCACTTGTGCTTGCTAAGTCATGTCTACAACCTCTTGCTTGTTTCCAGCTTTGCCTAGTCCTCCATGCTGCCACATGTCATGCTCATACTTGCTTCCACTTGTCAAGCATTAGCCATGTGTTCTCCATGTCATGTGTGCCATGTGCTTTCCATTCAATGTCTTCCTTGTCTTCTCATGCCCGCAAGCTTATGCTTGCTTGGCATATTAACATGTCATCTTTGCTTGTACTTGTCCATCTTGTTCATCTTGCCTTCGTCTTGCCCGTATGACCTCAAGAGACATGCCCACATCATCGTTGTCTAGGGTATTAGGCCCAATTCCAAATGACCACAGTATGGGTCATTTGGCTCATTAGGTGTGCCAAAGCCCAGCACTTTGTCCACTTTGTCTTTGTCTAGGGTATCACTTCAATCCATCCACACCTTTCACCTTTGTCATTAATATTGTCATCAATGACAACCATAGACATATTCATCAATCACCCTCACTTAGTCACTTTTAGCTATGACGTCATCTCTATTTTGAGTGATCCATGTGATTTTATGTTAGGCTCATCTTAGCCATTGATTATGTTGTGAGATCTTTTAATCTCAACCACTCATTTCAAAAAGTGGTTTTGAGATCTAGGGTTTTGGTCTTTTTTATCCTATATAAGGAGGAAACCCCCCTCATTGTAAAGCACCTTTGGTCTCTGGAAAACTTGGAATGAAAATAATATTTTGGAGATCTACTTCTTGGCTTTGATTGGGTTACTCTTGTATATGTTCTTGCATCTCTTGCTTCTAGACATTGTTTGCTTTTCAGGTGAAATCGACATCAAGAGAGGGAGGCCAAATTGCTTGAAGCTAGCTCAACGTTTTGCTTGGTGGGAAGATTGTAGGGGTTGCTCACATCCCCCATGGGCAAGACGTCTTCATCTTGAGGGAGTTTTTCAATTGTGCTTTGTCCATTGATTGTTTCTTTGATATGACATTCTTAGATCTTATGGATTTGTGGATCAAATCTAACTTGATGTAGTTTGATTTACAGGTTTTCATGAGACATCTCTCCTCCTAGGACTTGGACGTTTTTGGTTGAAGACACTTGGATCAAGCTTGGAATTGTAACTAGGGCAAGAATCATCCATATGCTAAGAGGCCGCAAGCTTATGAGGTAAGATCTACAAGGTACGTATTGATTTCGCTTGTTCTCCATCCTATTGGTCATAAACTCCATTAAAATCAAAACCCTCATTTTTTACTTTTTTTCTAGATCTACTTGGATCTAGCTTGGCTTTGGGGAAAATATTGAAAACCCACCTCTATAGCATCCACGGAAATTCAAATCTATAGTTTGGTGTGGAACGGGCTTCATTTGACACACTTTCCAAGGCACCTAGCCCTCTTGAAGCCAATTCGCACCCCTTGAGAGAAGCTAGTTGGGTTAGTTCCAAGTTGTGGGTAGGTGAGATCCCACTTGATTTGCATAGATCCACTTTGATAACCTACCCCTAGTGCTTCACCTCTTTGATTTTTGCCTTATGGGCCCCATTCCTCATTTTGAGGGTTGTGCCCCACTTGGGTCATTGGGTGATGCATTTTCAATCTTAGATCTATGGAGATCTAGCTCACATTGGGGCATGCCATCCTAAACCCACTTTGATAATTGCCTTAATTACCCCGATCTACATTTTGGCATCATTTGGACTCCATTTGCCCCCTCATCTAAGGGCACTAGTCTCCCTTGGTCAATTCGCACTCCTTGGGGTTAGTGTCATTTGCTAGATCCCATATGTGGGTATCATCTATCTCCTCCTAGATCCATAGATCTACATCCTTGCATACCCCTTAGTGCCATATCATCCTTAACTTCACCTTGTGGGTCCCATTTGGACCATTTCCACATTTTAAGGAAGTGGGCCCCACTTGTGTATTTTCATGGTACTAGAGCTATCCATTAAGTGGCCCTATTCATTCATTGGTTGAAACACTTGTCACCTTTAAGCCTCATCAACCATATTTAACTCTTGGGTCCACCTAATCTAATCAACTCATTGGTTTCCGTAACTCATCTTTTACATGTTTCCCTAGGAACCTTTGGGTTAGTCAATCTTCATTGATAGGCTAGGGTCTCCCCCTTGGTCTTGACTTGTCTTGATCTAAAGTGAAGAGTGCCTCGGTTATCGTGACTCCCAGCTTGCATTGGGAACCGTGGCATCTCTTGGGTCACCTCTTTAGTTGTCTATCCCCTCCACCATCCCGGATGGGATATCTTTAGGGACAACTACAAGTTGTGTGATAACAAGTCCATAACCCCCTCATGGGGTGAGGCACCCCAACCTCTTAATTTGTGTAAAAATACACAACTTATGAGTATTTTGTAAATCATCTTGGATTAATTAGTGATTGACTCTTTTACCTAAGGACACCACATCTCTTGTTCTCTTGTTCATGGGTTCACTTCTCTTTATATGATATTTGTATTCAAGGTTTGTATTGGAATAAGGTTTGTTGAAGTGTTCATCGTAGATCCACAATCTCTTTATCATTCCAAGAGCTTCAACCCATAAAGAGCAATCTTCAATCTGTATACCAATGTTGCCGAAGCAGGAGCGGGAGAGCGGGAGCGCGGGTGCGCATTTTTCAAAAAATGGTCGGAAGCGTTTATATATATATATATTCAAAAAAACATGTAGAATACCAAACTAGATGCAAAATTTATGAAACATGTATGTTTGTGCTACTTCCAATATATGAAATGCCATCTAAATTCCATAATTCATGCCTTATCTCCCCTCTCTAACCCTAAAAATGCCCTAGGCCCCACCCAAAGAGCAAAAAACAAAAACAAAAAAACAGGAAGCTTCCTGCTGTCCGCGGAAGCGCTCAGGAAGCGAGGTTGGAGCGAGGTCGAAGCGTGGAGGGCAGAGCTTGGAGCACTCGGGAGCGAGAAAGCTTCGCACAGTAGCAGGAAGCATTTTTTTCCTGCCCGAAGTGAGCTTCCAAAAACGCTTTGGCAGCACTTTCGCTCGGAGCGCGAATTTGGAGCATGAACCAGGGGGGGGGGGGGGACGCTTCGGCAACTAGGTTGCATACCAAATGTTCCTTTCCTAAAACCCGAAATTACTACGTTGGTACATGTATACTTCTTCCTCTAAATCACCATTAAGGAAGACACTCATCACATCCATCTGATGTAGTTTCCATCCAAACTATGTTTCCATGGCTAGAACCAAGCAGATTGTACCCATTTTTGTAGCAAGAGAAAATGTCTCCTCATACTCAATCCCTTCTTTCTTAGCAAAGCCCTTGGCAACCGAGCTTGCTTTACGCTTGCCAAGTGTCCCATCTACCTTGTACTTGACTTTACAGACCCATTTGCAACCAATGGGTCTCTTCCTTGGAGGCTCGGTCACAAAGTTTGCCAAACTTCAAGGTTTAAGTTCGAAATTTGGCAAATTTCAAAGAAAATCAGACGTCCTACCCTAGTTCATGGAGGTTCGACCCAATATCCATGTTGACTCACTACACCCACACCACATCTATTTGTTGTTGGTAGCTGCAATGGCCACTGTGACTCCAAATCCACACCTGCTGGCAACGGGCCTCGACAATTTGATGTTGTAAGTCATGAGTCAACAACATGCCAGGGGCCATGATCGTGGTTATATTTTTTGTGGTTTTTTAAATTTTATATATATATATATATATTTCTTAATGGTGAATCTCATCAGGAAATTTGAATTCGAAATGAATGTCATTGTCAGCAAACTCAAACTTGAACCCAAACCATGTGACTTAGCCTGGAGGTAGCTTTGTGAGAGCCCATGTTTGGTTCTTCATCAAAGTCTCATGTTCAGTTTGAATAGCCCTTTCCCATTCTGGGCTGCCTATGGTTGCTTCTTAATCCTAAGGCTCAAAAGAGATTTGAAAGTCAACCATCAAAGCATACTTCACCATACAAGATTCCTTACCACTTTTTGGTCTACCTTGTTCGCTCATATAAACCGGTTTATCCCAGTGAACAACATCATTATAATTCACCACCTTATGTTTATGCCTTACCTCTTTTTGGTCTACCTTCCTAGCTCATCCAAGTTAGCATTATTATCGATGGCATGCCGCCATTTTAGTATTTTCTCTCATGCTGCTGCAAAACAGCACTGGTTTCCTGCTGATCGGAGCTATTTCTAGCATCTGCTTGGTTGGAAACTTCATGCAACCTTGTTGAGAGGTGATTCCTACCTCTTGTTGATTTGCCCCATCTATTAAACTTGTTTTTCCAGCATCCTTTACTGTTGGGATCATAACATACTTCCTTTTGATAAGACATTTTATGCTATCTGTTATCTACATGGTTGGTCAAACCAAGAGGAACCCTGATTCCCTTATCTCGAGTCATTCAGTCAACCAAAGCCAATTCACGTTCTAACCTTAATGAGTCGTCCATCTCCACCCCAAAGCACTAATCCTTTGTAAATGCTTTGATGTGAATATAGTAATGAGATGTCCTTAAATCATTAACCCGATGAACTTATTGAAGATACTTATGGGGTATATTATCATGTTTCTCATGACTATGCTATATGATGACTCACAGTAGACAATCAGATATATGTTTATCTACACTACTACTGGTCCACCTGTGACATTCTCTGATTACAGTACAGCATCATAACAGTGTTACAAAGACATCATCATGACTTCTTCATAGTTATTGGACTCGATGGTTATTGGTCAGATTTATATGTGGTCAATCCCAATCATTGAGGGACTAATATGCTAATTTCTATTATACATGGGATCCGAGCATTCTGAGCACATATTTGGATACCCATTTGGCCACTTATTGAGGTATATGCCATCAGATTGATCACTACTACCACAGATCAATCATTGCTACAGGGTGGTGACTACATTACACAGTGTTCTGCAGTTTTGTTTTCATGATTGTGCATGGTTTTGATGCACACAGTGTTTTCCAAATCTACTGATGAATTTGGACACCCATTTGGCCCTTCTATTAGTCTACAGGATTGCATGTGGAACGCTCCTCTAGTTCAGGTAGTTTCTACAGGGGTTGGACAGTTTCAGTGAGCAGCCTACCACATTTCATGATTGTGTATGGATTTGACTCAGCGATCAGATGCACAACAATTTTGTATTTTTGGCACCCGTTTGGCTTTTCTATCCAGTCATGCCTTCAGATGGCCCAACACTTGGTGTTTCAGTGGTTTCCAAGCTACCAGAGGATTATACATGTATATTTCAGCAGGTTGTCAAACGATTTCAGCTTATTACTACAGTTTATCAGTTTATTTGCCTAAGTTGAGGCAAATATTATTATTAGAGGCTATCTTAGTGCACTTTGTGTTATGTTTTAACATTGAGTTGCACTTTGTGTTATGTTTTAACATTGAGTTGCACTTTACTACTTTTTATGAGGTTTCTTGGCTATTGTTATGTTTTAACATTGAGTTGCACACATGTTGAGGCACTATTTGATGATTTGGCATTTTGGCACACATGTTGACTCGTTGAGTATTATTGGGATCATCTAGTCTTCATCTCACTTCATGATTATGTTAGATTTTCTACTTTAATTCAATGTTAGCTAGGATCTTTAACTAAAAGAATAACAAGCACAGCAAAACACAATAGACACAATAGTTTTCCTCGGGGAAACCATAAAGGAGAAAACCCTGCAACTTACTCAAAGATAGATTCATCACCAATACAATATCACAAAACGGAAAACCCCAAAACAAGATAGTCTTCTGCAGCTCTCTCTCTTTCTCCTTAGCGAACTTGTCTTCTCTCTTTCACTTATGCGAACTTGAGTGAGTGAGTGTGTGTCCAAATGAGAGAGCCCAGCTCTCTATTTATACTTTAATTTTGGGGTGACCTTTTACCTAACTAGGTCGGCCTCAACTAAATTGACTGGGTCGACTTCTCTAGGAGACTCAATAATACATTTACATTTGACCTTTTGGGGAACTATTGCCCCGACTTACAATGGAGGCTTTTACCTCAATGACCTAGTATGACTAAGCATAATAATGACATCCCCGAATGGAGGAAAAACATCTCCGTCGGAGGTACAAATAAAATACAATAATAATAACAATATAAAATACAAGGGAATATCTTCCGAAGTTACAATTACAACAACAGATTAGATCTCAGCCCTTGATCTACACTTCTTCACTTGGATCGACCTTCCTTATGCATGGATTGACTTGCCTAGTGATTTGGCTCATGGATGACTTTTTGACCAACAAGTTGGCTTGGGAGGCTAGCACATGGTATTGGCACATGGTTTATGCTCCACACATGGTTTTTACTTGTGGTTTTGAGGAGGCACATGGTATTTGAGATTATTTTATCATTGTATTGACATGGTCTACCGAATTCGCCCTCCTAGATAAAACGATTTGGCATTTTCTTGGTTATTTTATGAACAATGGTTAGATCTTGCACATGGATCAAACATCTTGACCATTGATTTGTAAATTACTCATATATTGAGATCATCATGTTGGTAGTACGACTATCGTTACACCAAAACCCGCAGGTGATTAGTAAACTCACCACCGCCAGATTTCAAGGATCCACGAGAGGCGATTAGTCCCTTGTCACGATACACCAGGGAGCGCAGACTACTTGCAATTTCGTGCAACAATCTCCCCCTCAGCGCGAGCCGAGTGTGTATCGAACTCGTGACCTCTAGCTCTGATACCAATCGTTGGTAGTACGGCTGTCGTTACACCAAAACCCACAGGTGATTGGTAAACTCACCACCGCTAGATTTCAAGGATCCACGAGAGGCGATTAGTCCTTTGTCACGATACACCAGGGAGCACTGACTACTTGCAATTTCATGCAACACATCACTCATTATTGTACTCATGGACATGGTCCAAACCTATTTCGTGGTCCTTGTGCTATAAAACGAGAGGTCAAACTCATTGTAAGACATTGGATTGAAGACATAATGCTGGAATAATAAAGATTTGGGGTTCTATCATGAGAAGCTAAGTGTTCCTTGTGCTTAATGATAATATAGTAAATAGATTTCCCAGTTTTACTATCGTGAGAAGCTAAGTGTTCCTTGTGCTTGAAGTAGATAAGTAATAGGGATTGACTGGTTCCTCATTTGATTAATATTTAGATGAATGTGGGATTGACTGGTTCCTCCTTATTTCATTTTGATTATTAGTCTTGCTTCAATGATTCATCTAACCTTTTTGGTAAGCTTGTTTTAGGTATTGGATTGACTAGTTCCTCCTTATCATTTCATGTTTACAGCAAATAAGTGGAGCAAATTGGTTGGTTGAGCTTCAAGTGGGACAGGGAAGGGATTGACTGGTTCCTCCATTTTCATGGAGAGCTACAAAATTTCTATAGTTGAAAGGTTCTATAGACTCCGTTTGTCATATTAGTTATTCTAAGACACTAGTTTCCCCCTTACTTTTATGTTCTATGTAACTCTCCTCTCCTTTCAATACTTCTACTATTTCTGAAAAACATATATTTTCACCAATGTAACCAGCCATAAGAGCACGATTCACCTTCTTGGGAAAGCACTACACATGCATTTCCGTATTTTACCTAAGCATAAGACATAATCATAAGGAAAGCATAACACTCAAACACCTAAGAAGATAAGAACTAAACTAAAACTACAAATCTGAAGGGTTGTGTATCTTGTTTCTTTGTGTTGGTTATTATGATGAATGTCCTTTTTTAAGGTTGTTGTTTTGTTTATCTTGCATACTTTATTTATAGCAAGTCCTTTATAAGTTCTGAATGTCTTTTTATATCTCCAGTATTGTGTAATGTTAAGTTGAATGACTTTTAAGCTATTTCTCTTACCTTGCATGCTTATTATTGCTGGAAACCAAACTAAATATTTCAACACTAATTACTTATTTCAAGTCAAGAAGAGTTTCAAGTCTTGACCTTTAGCAAACATCATTTTGCTCAAGGCCAACACTTACCTTTTTGCAAGATAAGAAGTATCCCATTTCCATGAGTGAAATTGTTATAACTCAAGCAAGCACTTTCAGCATTATTTCCATTTCACTCTAAATTTCAGCTATCAACACTTGCTTTTACTTTACACTTGAATGAGTTATTTGTAATTCTATCTTGAGTGCAATATCTTGATGTTTCATGTTCAAATGTTATGATTGGTTCTTTTATCATTTTAGCATTTACATTATCAATTCGCACTTGTTCAAGTAATACATGTGTTGATGCTGTTTATCTCATGACATTTATTGAACTATTTGCTTAATTTCAAGAGCTCATATTATGCTTTATGAATTAATGGCCATTATCCTTTCATATTAAATAACCTTGAATTCGCTTTGCCATTTAGGAGACTTAGATCATCTTGGATACACTTGGCCTTCCTATAAATCAATTAGGTTGGTACTTGAGAAAGCTAGCCGACCTTGCACTGTACCCTTTAAGGTTTGCATGTGGAACCTCTAGTTAGTACCTTGAAAAGCTTAGTTGGGGACACCTCCCATGGATAGTCTAAATTTCTTTTAGGATTCTACGAGACCTAAAGAGAAAGAGGCCTACCTGTGTGACAATTAGGGGTAGATCTCTGTGGTTTTGCTGGTTTAGCAGCACTGATTCTCCTTGCATCTTTTAAGCTGCTAGATTTTGCAACAGGGACTTCAAGCATCACAGAAAATTCAAAAACCAGAGATGGGAATCCAAGGGATATTCTATAAGGGAAGGATTCCTAAGAAACAAGAATTGCTGAACTCCAAAAGCCATAATTGCCAGCTCTGATACCAATTGATGTATTTCACAGATGAAACATGGAGAAAGAAATGAATACTGAAGCAAACAAGAACGGGCATATGCACAAAGGCACAACGGTTTGCCCCATGTGCAACTGAATACTCTATTATTCAATATACATATATGGAAGGGCACATAAGAACCAAAATTGGTATGTGTGTTCACAAGTGGCATGCAATTCTTTCATCACATGTCTGCTTTTCAAAATTTCATCCCAGTAGGGAGAATAGGATAAGAATAAAGTGAAACAAGAAGAAAGCTAAACCATATTTTACAATATTTACAACCACTTTCGAAATTTTAACCAAGTTCTCATCAGAAGGTCAATAGCCTTTACGTCATAAATATCTCTCTCAAAAATACAAAAAAATTAAAATGATGCAATGAAAGAATTTAATTATGATTTTTTTTCCCGAAACATGAGAAATCTATCCAGCACTAGATGTCCCTAACTTTGATATGACATTTGCTAGTTACTCTTTTACTGATGCATGGAATTTTTCATTTTGTTATGCTTTCCCACAAACAGAATGTGAAAGGTTTACCTATACTGGAATTACGGCTGCTCTTTGGTTTTGCAAAAGTCACTGTAGAAAAGAACATTTTAAGCTGCAGCATTGAAAAAGAAGTCATAATTAGCCTCAGTAACTGAAGGCATTCACTGGATTCATACTGGAAAATGCTTCTAGACCTTTGCATATTCTTTGACAGGAAAGTGAAAAGACGTGAGATTCATCATTCTGCTACAACCATGATGACTTCAACAGTGAAAATATAAGTGCAGTTAAAAACAAAAATCCATAATCACTCAGTGGAATTCAAGACAATATTAAAGATATTGTTTACTTAATAGGAAAATGCTGCAATTCAAGGCATTATTGAAAGATATTGCTTACTTAATAGGAAAAACGCTTCATAGGCCTCTGCACTTAAAATTTTCTTTGAAAGGAAAGTGAAAAGAAGAGAGATCCATCATTCCGCTACAACCTTGATTATTTCAACAGTGAAAATAGAAGAGCAATTAACAACAAAAATCCATAACCCTACTCCGTGGATAGAAATTCAAGACAATATTAAAGATAATGTTTACTGCCTGTTTAGGGAAAAATACCTTGAACCTTGATCCGATCAAATATCCTAATTCTGATAAAATGTAACCAGTGCTTTAAATAACCGGTATGTATGTTTAAAAACATATACCAATATCACTCAACTGAATGCCAATCATATGGGTATTGATCATTCTGCTCCTTTACGAATGAAAGAAACATGCAATGCTTGAAATCTATGTATGAAAAAAATGATCTTTACTCAGGAATTGAACAACCATTTTCTTCCACACTAGACATTTTCATTGAGTGCTACAGTTTCAGTTAGCATATTGCCTGCAAAAATCAATTTTTGTGTTGCGCTCAAGATTAGTGCAGATTACTTTACAAGACAATTGTGTTGGTTTTGTCTAATCCTAACAGTTAAGTCACCTAACACGAGGACATGGGACACAGAGAACAGGGAAATATGAGTATCCGACACGGAACACAGCGAAGCCGGAAAAAAGACACGGGGGACACAGTTTAGCACATATATATATATATATAATATATATATTAAAAAAATTATTATAAACATGAAATATAGACATAAATATCCCCTTTTTTTAGAAACTGGAGCATTTAGAAAATATTGATACAACTAGTTACTAACTACATGTAAGTTTGTAACATTAATGATGATCAAACACACAAGAAATTAGAATATTCAATACACATCATAAAATAGAAGTTTAAAACTTAGAATTTGAACCATAAACTGCAGTTTCATCATTAAGTCATCATATGTAATCAAAATCAAACTATAGTCTGTAATATGTATTACATATATTAAGATATTAGTCACTGATAGTAAGATACTATAGGGAATGACAATGGAAAATACAAAATAGGGTAAAATATAAATACTAGAACCATAGACAGAAAAATGTCATAGCTTGAAATCATCACTATCAGGACTCAACAGTCCTCCTCCATGTCAGCATCATCAAAATCATCATCACTACCACCGTTATCTCCTCCATCCTCTTCCTCCTCCTCAGCTCTTGTAACCAATCTGAGATCTGCTTTCGTTGGAGTGGAGGATGACCCTTCAAGAGGATCACCATCATCAAAAGTGATAGGCTCTAGCACCGGTTCATTGAGATCCAAGTTGGTTAATGCTAAGTTGATATCATCAAAAAACACATCCCACATCTTTGTCTTTCCCTTCAACCACTCCTCCCTTTGCCTGTAAATAAGACAGAGGTTGGAGTGCACATATACCATTGTCTCTGCCCTGGACTGCTCAAGCATGCTCTTCTGCACACTATACAAATTCTCATATGTGCTCCAATTAGTAGTTATAACAACTCCTCAAATAGCTCAAGTTTCAACAACTCGTCCTCCAAGGTGCCAACAAGTAGATCCATGAAATAAGGAGTCCACCAAGTGCTAGCATTAATCCATGTACAAAGCCATCAATATAGTGCAGTAAATCCATGAAGTAAAGGAACGGCCCCATCAAACAAGTAATATCATGTGATCATTCCTCAACATATGTGCCAATGAGATGAAAACAAGGGAGCACTCTCCTAGCAATAATAATAATCCACATCAAGAATCGATGCATTTACAAAAGGTGCCCTCTTGTACTAGGGCATCCACACCACAAGGCTCAAACCCTGCCAAACCATAAAAAATATAGTCGTTGAGAGAGCAAAACTCATGTAGAAAAAGGTGTACATGAACAACATTCCACTAAAACCAAGAACCAATGATATCAAGATGCTAATCCAATGCCAAACAAGTCCATAATAACTAGGGCAATCCTCATCATACATTACCAATGTCAAACAATTTAAGGACTAGATCAACATAGAACACAAAGAGTAGCTACCATATATGATAATCAACCCAAGGATGAGATAGAAGAGTGTTCTCTAATCAAAATCAATCAATTGATAGCAGAATACTCCAAACAAAGCATTGTTGAAGTTTGTAGCTCGGTCAATTATTTCCACGTGAGTTTGTGTCTAACTTGTGGAAATCGTCATTAATACCTCTCAGCACTTTGGAAATCCACTTTAATAATTTAATTATTAAAGTGAATGTCATTTTATAATTAATTGAGGTTAATTTAATAAAATGCCAAAGTTTTTGGAATTAGTGATTTAAGTTAATTAAATGAATCTTAGCTATTGATTTCATGTGAGGGGGAGATCTAATCTCAACCATTGATCACATAGGAGGTTAGGGTTTTGGTTCATCTCAAGATTATAAAAGAAAGTCAAGGTGAGAGGAGAAGACACACAACACACAAGCAATGAGTAAGTGACTCATTCCGAAGAGTAGAGAAGGACTTTTACTTTCCAGATTTGGCAGGAAGAAGAGGACAGCAGTAAGGAAACCTTTTGTAGTAGGGTCGTACCAGCAGGCAGAGGCTCATCCAGTAGCAGCAGAGGCCATACAGCTCAGCAGGGTCGTACAAATTCCAGAAGTCGTACAGGACCGTACAATTTCCCCGTCAAGGTTGCAAGTGGAGTTGTAAGCTTGCTTTCCCCTTTTAATGAAACCTGGATCTTATCAACCTTCCTAAGATAAGGCGGAATATACTTTCTAGGTGGTTCTTGTGTTTGTTCCTTTCGAGAAATAGTTGATTTTTTTAAATGCATCATTCCCATTCCTATTCGGTAGTGTGCATGAAATTGATGCTAGTGATACTTCTGGCGGTGTTTCGTCAAAATTGGAATTTGATTTGTATGCGACCAAGATTTCCTTTTCTAGGGTCAAGAAGTTCAAACTTACTCACGGATCTTCATAAGTAATTGGTTAGATTGTTTGCTCGTTTTCTATTTCAATGGGTTGGTCAATCCTTCTCTATGCTCATTAATTATCATTGACGAATTGTCCTTGTCAGATTTTGATTCACAGAGATATCCTAGATTCCACCTCTTATAAACACTCACAACACATATCTCCCTTCTTTATTAATTCTAGCCATCCTCTTTTGGAATCTTCAATAAACTTGTCAATTATGTTGCTCATATCTTCAATTTATTTGTCAATTTTATACCCTAGTTCATCATAATAACCCCTACTTGCACTTCCTCATTATTCTCACCCATGTCGGTGATGGCTTCTTACGAGACCCACTTTAACTTTGATTTAATCTAAGAAAGATATTTTTTGGAAAAATAACTTAACTATGATTATATGTCAAAGATAAAAATAAAAAAATTAGCTAAACGATTTGAGGGGGACATGATCTTAGGACAAACCCGTATGGGTAAGTCAAAATGGCGGCTGAAGAATTGACACGTGCAGCATATGACTATATGCGAGTGGATTAATCATACTACCTATACAAGAATAGAAATTGACTATATGAATTGATAGTACATCAATTAATTGATTTAATTTTATGAGGACAACTTTACTAATTGTATAGATTTGTTCAACAGTTGATCATACAGACTTGTGGGCAACAAGTATTATAGGCGTATATTTTGTGTACGGGCAGAGCTGACAATGATGTACAGCATATGATCTACCTATACCAAAATTGGAGCAGAGTTTAATTGCAAGACAGTGGATAGTATGGATAGCAACTAATTTTGACACGTACAATCATACATAAATATTGGGAACACGAAATCAATTTGACAACTGTAAGGCGGATGTACACAGAAATGATAGTGTACGGATGAATTTGCGAAGTGGTTGTGCAACGATTTGTACAAATAATGTGGTAGCAAATAAGCGTGGTAATTATTTGTAGGTTTTAACCCACAAATTTGGCAAAAGTTGGCTTTGATACCAAATGAAGTGGACAGTTCCTATTCACTATTTGATAGAAGATTTTTGCAATGTATGTAAGAACAAGGTTGTGGGGGAGCGCCCTCCCCCCCCCCCACTCACCCTGCTCCGGAAGCTCGATTCGAGTCAATTCGATGTGGAAGCGACCAAGAAGCGCAGTTCCATTTCGCTCCCAATCAGGATAGTTTTTGTGAAGCGCACTTCGTTGTTCGAATGATCGCTACCTACCTTTGTCCAGGAGTGATGAGGAACAATTATTCCCTCATCGCTCCCGGACGCTCTAAAAAATGCTTTGATAGCGCTCCTCGATCACTCCCATGGTCACTCTCGTTGTAGCTCGCGAAAAGGTAAAGGAGAAAGGGGGATGGGGTCCACGGTTGGAGTTCTGGAGGGAAGGAGGAGGGCTTTGGGGGATAAAACTCTCTTCTCCACACTCATTATCACTTTGCTTTGCTTGAGAAGAGAAGAGAAGAGAGGAGAGAAGAGGACGAGAAGAAGAGAGGAGAGGAGAACAAGAGAAGGCTACCATCAGGTTTGGGTTCTTCTTGGAGATTGAAGAAGGTTGTCACTACCATTGGAGAGCCAAAGAGGTAGGCTCTAAACCCTTTTTTGTCGATTTGCTTTGTGTTTGAACTTTGAACTTTGAACTTTGAACTTTGATCTATATGTTGAATGCTTGGAATCTACATTCTAGAATGTAGATGTTCCTCTCCTACTCTTTCCCATGCTTCCTCCCTCGTTCTATTGCAGGCAATAGGTTAAATCTCTAGTTCCAACAAACATGATGATGGTTATATGATTTATTTTGTTGGTTCCATTTGTTATTTTGATGATGGTGATTGGAAACCAAAGGAGGAATGAGGGAGAGGATGAAGAAGTGGGAAGTGGCACATATCGTGGAGAGGAGGAGGAGGAGGATGAGGGAAACCGAAAGAAAACCAAAGAGGACCCAACACCCTTGTAGAAATATGTCACAAGGTAGGGAGGAGGCAAAGGGGGTGGAACCATCAAATTTGGTTGCCCCCATTGTAGAAAGACTTACACAAGTTCATAAACCCATGTGAGAAGACATCTATGTGGGCACGTGCCATGTGATGAAAAAAAAACTATAGGAGTTTGCATTTGCCCACATGTGGCATCAACACAAAGAGCCATCTATAAGAAGGAAGAATTTGAAGCACAAAACAAATCAAACGGATCAAGGGTTGACCAGGACCCCTAAAGCTCACAGAGAACTGGAGGCCCATCCAACCAGGGTATTGGATTCTCGCCCATGCAGTCATGCAAGACAATATCATATTTCCTTGACCAAGGTGGTAGGGATGACGTCAATGCAAAAGTGTTATGGTTTCTCTATGCATGTGGCATACCATTCAATGTTCTTCGCTCACCCTATTGGCATGAAATGGTAGAGGCCATCCGCGCTACCATAGCAAGATACAAAAGACCTGGGTATGACAATGCTAGAACTATGTGGCTTGACAAGGAAAAAGCCAAGATCCAAACTACTTTGGACTCTGGAGCAATTCACAAATGCTTGGAATGATTATGGGGTATCAATTGTATCAAATGGTTGGACAAGAGTAAAAGGCAAGCCAATTGATAAATGTTCTTGGTGTGTCTGTTACTGGTGCAGTCTTCCTTTTAGCCCATGACTACTCAAACAAATTCAAGACCGCCATGAACAATGCAGAACTCCTACTCAAAACCATTGAAGCTATTGGTCCATACAATGGCATCCAAGTCATAAACGATAATGCTACTAATTGTAAGGCAGTGGGAGCAATCATTGAAGATAAATACCCCAACATATTTTGGTCCGGGTGTTTGGTTCACACGTTGAACCTTTTGATGCAAGACATTATTAAGTTGAAGGAGAATGATTACAAATGGATTGATGAACTGTACAAAAAGTGCAACCACATGATAAGATTTAATACCAACCATAGCAATGCCCACAGCATTTTCCGTGGTCACTCAAAGTTGAAGCTATCTGTTGTCCGCTGAGATGCACACTAGCAACAAAAATCTTTCAAAAGTTGTCTCCTCACTACAAGTGGGAGAAGTGTGGCCTTGGGGGCAAGCAATGAGCTAGGTGCTGTCACCTAAATCTCAGCTCCTCCGTTTAGGCTAACTCCTAACGAAGCCAAGGGGGGTTGTCCCTACACAAAGAGTTTCTATGGCTCTTATGTTTCAAGTGTTTTTGGTGTATGGTGATGCAAATGAATGTTGTTTAGGAGTTTTTTAATGATGAAAGATCACAATTTTATAATGAAATAAACACAAGGTAAAGCAATCCACGTTGCGAAACACAATGATTTAAGATGAACAAAAAATATGATGACTTGAAATTTAAATAAGCATCCACAATATGATTCAAAATATAAATGACAAATAGTCCAAATTAAGGTAATGCATATAAGTTTTGAAGACTAGTGCCAAATGGAGTCAATAGGTGCTTGGGATGCTGAAATACAAGTCTCAATAGTAATGTTCATGAGATCGCTGTGCAAATTATCTTGGTTGATTGAAAATTTTCGTGATCTTGATTATTAGGCTAGCAAAAGAAAGGCATGCGTCCAACTGGAAAAGTATACTTGCAGTGGCTTCCCCTCTGGTGGTATGACGGACCGTCTAGTATTTTAACTAGGTGTCCAATGACTTAACCAACACTTAGAACTCTGTGACAACAGTGATTCCGGCCCCACCAGGTTTAGGAACTTTGCCCACTACCTGAGTATTTCTTGAAATAGCAACGCCGGTTCGTTGGTTGTGGGGTGAAAATTTTATTATGTTATCACTTTCGAGATTAACAAATCCAACACCGTTCTGAGTACGAGCCCAACCCCTTAGGGTCGGCAAAGCATACTAAGTGGAGGATAGCAACGAAGTAAATTTTATTTGGGGGAGTATGAGTTGGAGAGTTTTAAAATATTAAGAGCACACCGTTCAACCCTTCGATAGAGAGCGCTCTTGACTTTGTCTTAAGACAGAAGTTCAAGAGACTTTAGCTAACTATATGCTTGATGCAAGGAAGATGCAGTGAGAATTCTCTCCGACAAAGAGTGCTCTTGACTTGGGTTATTGCAAGTTCAAGATACTTTGGTTTGTTTTTATAAGACAAGCAGCTTGCAAAAATAAATCAACTGATAGCTCAATAAGATGATAAAATGAAATGATTAAACTAACAATTAACAAACTATTTGCAAAATGAAATAAAAGAGCAACTAGTGTTCTACAACAAGATACTAATCTAGCAAATGAAGTCAAAAATGACTTCTACACACTGTTCATGAAACTTCCAGCTAGTTGGTCGTATGCAGTACACAGTGGGGAAAGAGAAGTGGCACGCAATGTTAATGCGGCACTTGGAATAAAATCCCAAGCTACTCCTCAGGTCAAGACTGAAATGAAATTTAAACTCTAAGTACAAAATGAAATTATTCTAAAACTTGAAGCAAATCGAAACTAAGCATGCACAAGACACTCTTCCCCAAATGGGGAAGAAGAACCAAAATGTAAGAGGCCTTATCCCACTTAGCCTTTTTATTAAGAGAGTACAAATGCCTTTGGGAATGAAACCCTTGTAAGGACTTTTGAAAGAATAACAAAAGTTAAAACTTGGAAAACAAATTGAAGTAAGCTCTTAAGAGCTTTTACAAGGGATCACAAATAGTGTTTTCATGTTTTGGATCATCCTTATGGTTTCTTCAAGTTTTGTCTTGCTTGGATCTCCTCACTTCAAAGTTTTTCAAACTCCTTTCTCCTTCAAAAAATACCTACACAAAAGAATCAACTCAAGAAAACATTTAGCATTAGCAAACAAAATATGAGATCTAAACTAAAAAATGGAAAACTAGCTAAATGCCCAAACTTTTTTAAATGCAACTTTTTCAATTTGAATGAGATCTAAGATGCAAAAATAAACTAAATCCTAACTAATGAATGCAAAGCATGAAATGGAATGTCTAAAAACCAACTAAGATCTAACAATGCAAATGCCAAAGAAAATGAGATCTAACAATGTCTAACTAAGATCTAGCAAAAGAAAGTGCAATGCATGAAGTAGAATGCCTAAACACTAACACTAACTTTTACAAGCTTATGCTACTAACAAAGCTAAAACCTAACAAAATTAAAAGCTTTTATGTGTTTTTGAAAGGGCTCCTAAGGAGAGACGAGAGGAAGACTTGGAGCCAGCCAAGAGCAAGACGAAAGGAAGGATGAAATGAATGTTTGGGACAGCGAATGAAGACTGCTGCAAAATGCAAACAGTAGGCAGAAATGAATGCTGGAACTGGGCAGCAAAGAGAAGGGACAGTAAGCAGCAAAAGATAGGGGAGACGAGAGCAAAGAGAGCAAGAAGAAAGAGGAAGAAAAAGGCCAAACAAGGCGAGAAGGAGGGAAAGAGGCAAAGGGATAGGAAAAGTTTAAACTAGGGCTTCTCACACAGTAACAAGTAACCGAAAAAGTAATTTGCATGCAATCAAAGATTGAGATAGGGCGCCTCTTATCGAATGTGGAACATGTATGGTTCAACATGCCCACGCTTGTATAAATTGGCAATCAAAGTGCTTTCACAAGTGGTTAACAGTTCCTCTGCAGAAAGGTGTTGGAGCCCTTATAGCTTCATCCACTCAGTGAAAAGATACCGATTAAATGAAAATCGGGCAGAAAGCTTGGTTTGTGTACATTACAACTTGAGGTTGTTAACTTATTACTGTGAGCGGGCCAAACTAATAGATCATATGTCACTTGGGACAACAATCCGGAGAAGCATAACTTGGAGGATGGAGCCTTGCCTAGAGGTTCACGACCTCCATCAGCATTTGCATTAGTGAGAGGGGGTTGTGCAGGTCTTGGACGTGATTCACGAGCATTGGTGGCTACTGGGGATGATAATCCCACTCCCATTGTTCATAGACCACGGGAAAATAAATTAGAAATTTCTCGTGGCAAGAGGAAACATCCATAAAATCTGCTTGTCTTGTCCTTTCTTGTTTACAGTACTTTCAAGTTTCTGCACTATTGACTCTTTTATATTTATCATGGAATATTTTGTAACCATTAAATGGCAATTCAAGTTTGAAGTTTGAAGTTGAACCTACCTTTGAAGTTCACTATTTGCAACTTTGCATAAGCATATTATAACTCTTTGGTAATGAATATGATGCTTCGTGAATTGTTTCAACTTTCATTTCATGGTTGATGTTCTCTATTACAGACTATAGTTTGGTTACAAGTGCAACTTTAGTGATGACAAAATGTTATATATTGAATATTTGAAGCTTTAAGGTTGATGTTATGGATACTGGACCTATGGTTGATGAATTCACTAATAGATGATTGATGATTGATGAATGATGTTATATGGTATTATGGTTTATTTCATGTTTTTATGCTTTCCATAATTAATTCAACATTCTATATGCATTTGTTGGCGTATATGCATCAAACTATATAAAATATATATATTATATAAAAAAACACTCCCCAAACGCTCCCAAACCGGAATCTTTTGTAAATTTCGCTTTTCACTCCCACTCCCGAGTAACCTTCTGTAAGAATATATTCAATAAATGAATAATTGATAGAATTGATATTTACAATGAGCCTCATGACAATATACTTATACGCATTGATTGGTCACAAGGCGAAGGGGTATGTAACCTTTGACTTTTCATTAGCCTACATTTATTATTATTATTATTATGTTTAAATTTGTGTTTGTTACCATAATTACATATATCATGTCGGCGAATATATCACCAAGGGTCCGGAATGTAACTTGTAGCAATAACGGGGAAAATATCAAAAAATATCAGGAAACTTCAAAAAAATACAAAAACAAAATCATTTTTTAACATCTAAAGCAACAACAACATCAAATAAACACATTGATATATAAATATGAAAATACAACTAATCTATAAGATGCATAAGATGTCAAATGGTACATCATAATCATATATCGACACTAAACTGAAAATTCTGAAATCTGTTCATAATAGAATGATAGAAAATCACATCAAATGATCAAAATAAATGTATCTCATGAGATGAATCATCATGACTCATAAGGCATCTAGATACTACACAGTACAACGATAAATAATAGGAATCATCTATTCCCTCTACCCCTTTTACGGGAAAGGGGCACCATTCTTCCTCCAGAGGCAATAGGTGGTCGTGGAGGTGCTTTGGATGAGCCTAGGATGGAACTGGAAGCTCCAACTGCTCAGGATGTGGAGGAAGGTAATGGGGCTGAGGCAGAAGCCAATATGAGCTGTCTCCTCCCAATCCCAGTTGCATGTCTCTGTGGAGGTGGTAGCACTGGCTACACCAAAATATCAGCCTCCTCATCCTCTATAAGTGGAACATCCTCCTCCTCCCCCTTCCTCCAACACATCTGCATCGGCATCTTTGTTGCACTCAAATGCGGAAGCTTGAATATTAAATATACAAAAGTGTATAAATATAAATATATATATGATATTGAATAATTGAATGATGTTTACAATGAGAAAATGGCTTTAGCCTTTATAGGCTATTAAGGTGACCTTTCGTAATAGGTTGTGTCTTTACACATGCACCTTTTCATAATAATATTATAAGCTAATTATCATTTATACATAACATATTTTGTATTTATGTTTGTTACATTGCCGCACTCTTAAGAATGTTTCGTCCTCGAAACGTCGTAATTGATCAACTATGTCTTTAAACTTGTTTATTCCTCGAAAAATAATTATAAGGCTTTCATCTTCTTCTTCCTTCTTTAATAATTCTCTTTCTATTTAAACTTTTACTTCTTGTGGATAATTATAAGGCGTTTAAACTTTTACTTCTTGTGGATAATTATAAGGTGACAACCTTAAAAACTTTTTAAGAAGTAATTAAATAATAACCTTTTTTATAATATATAAAATGCCTTTAATAATGCTTCTCTTCCTCTTCTCTTCCATTTAATGTTAGTAATTCCTCTTTTCAATAACATGATGCAAACATTTTCACTTACTAATTCACTTAAAAAGGACTTAATAATTATTTGTATCCACTTTCTTTTAATCTTTTCAAAAAATATTTTTAAATAATTTCTTCACTTTATATAAAGTATGCACTTTATATTTCCACTATATACCTTTATATGATATGTGATGACTTTTTCAAATTATTCGATTAAACCTTAGCTTTAACTTTTAAGTAATATTATTGTTCTTAGTATATTTGTATTTGTTTATTGCCTCGTCTTTGTCTTCATATGTCTTCATAAGGGATTATTGCCACGTATTCCCAAGGGCAGTGAAAAAGGATGTGACCCTTCAGATTGGCGTCACTTGACCATATTATTGGTTGTGACTCAACCATTACCAGAGTTGTTTGGTTATGCGTATCGTCAACAATCCTGGGCTGTGTTTGTTTGTCGGTTCTTCCTCCATTCGAGTTGCAAGCGAAGGACAGTTCGGAGAATTTTTTCCAACTGCCACGATACCCCTGAAAGCGTGGACAATGCGGCACTTGTTGCTCCATTTCAAAGGTACACCGTGACGCAACCTCATAGACCACGACAACATTCGGCAGGCGTGTTGGACTATGTACTGGCTCGACACAAGGGCCAAGTTGAGTGCCAATGGAACTACCATGTGTCAATGCACTTGATGTGGGAGATGTGGTGGTATTTTCGAGGGAGATATGCCCTTCACGTTGCTTTTGAATTTGCAAAAGAACACAACACACTCGTGCCCGTTTCTGTGATAAATCCTTGCAATTGTTTTTATGAATTGAGACTACAAAACCAAGTTTTCTACTATTGTCCGATTCTATAAAATAGAAATCCAAGCCGGACCTCTTCAACATGTATCTCTTATGCATAAAAAATTCATAGCCAATATCCAAGACACAGTCGAAGCGATTATGCGATTCCAGATTCTTTATGAATTTTTGAAGCTGGTTAAGGTTTTTTTCCTTCTTGACAAACCATTCTGGCGGATCATCATCAAACGTGTACCTGTTGTAGGAAGCTTCCAGAATCTCTTTCCATTTTCTTTTCATTGACATTTTATTCTCGTAACCTAAATTTTTTGCTGTTGAATCAGTGTCATAATCTGATTCATATTCGGAAGAAGAATCATCCCTTGAGCCAGATAATGCAGAAGGAACTTTTTCAACGTCATCATCTCTCACTGGCCCAGATCTGTTGTCTTGCAAAACCTTGGACTCGACTGGAATAACAATGCTCTCCTTGTTGGATTTATTGTCAGGCTTACAGATGCTTTCACCCAATGATTTTTTTAACGATTCAACATCTCGACCTCCTTTTGACATGTCAGATTCAATATCTCCTTTATTGCAGGTGTCTTTAAAACCCACGAAGAGATCTTGATTGAACCACTGCTCATTCAACTCCTTTATAGATGGTTGTTCTTCCTTGGTTAGCGACACCACCCATGGATTGGCTCCACCATCCTCAACGCTACCATCTCTCGTGTATTCGTCAAAATCAATGTCACTTGCTTCATTGTCTTCTGAATTCGGGAATTTTCCCTGGCTACCATCACTAAAACTGATGTTTATTTCAACTTTTATATGTTGGTTTCCTTCTATTAACTCTGCGTTCAATGGACTTATTTTTATTGACTTCATACTTTCTTGTTCTAAATCTATCTTTACTGGCATCGGTAAAAAATCAGCGTGTGAATGCTCAATTATTGAATTCTCCGTGTTGCATACTTCAACTTCAGGAATAGTTTTAGTCTTTAAATCCTGATAGGTATTTATCATACCTTTAAAATCCCTTTTTACTTCATGTATTAATTTATGAATTTCGTCAAATGCCTTTTTTTCCCTTGCTCTTGATTCACGTCTCCTTTCAGCTGCATGATCGAAGCTCGCTTTTAATTGTAAGACCAATTCTCGAATTTCTTCCTTAGGAACATTCCAAAGCTCTGATACCACTGTTGCGCTCAAATGCGGAAGCTTGAATATTAAATATACAAAAGTGTATAAATATAAATATATATGATATTGAATAATTGAATGATGTTTACATGAGAAAATGGCTTTAGCCTTTATAGGCTATTAAGGTGACCTTTCGTAATAGGTTGTGTCTTTACACATGCACCTTTTCATAATAATATTCTAAGCTAATTATCATTTATACATAACATATTTTGTATTTATGTTTGTTACAATCCTCCTCTCCATCCAAACAGTCAGGTGCCTCCTCCATCACAGGCTCCTCAATCTACACCCTCCAATTACTAGTAGTGTCAATCTCATCCAATGGAATAGCATGTGTTAAGTACTTTTTCAATCTCCTTCACCTACAACCTTAGATTGTAGTAGACATAAAGCATGTCATTAAGGTGCTCGGTATCTAACCTGTATGAGGGCCATAATTAGAGGGTGAAGATAAATTCATTTTTTTATTTTTTCTAGGCCTTGATTTCCTTAATTTACTACGTCTTAATTTATTTATGTTCTTCACTTGTTTTGCTTCTCCTGATTCCTCATGACCTCATGAACTGTATGGAACCTCTGATGCCTGTGTACAGATTTTGTTTCTTATGTTGGTAGTTCAATGCTTCAATTGGCAGTTATACTTAGTTATCTATGCTAGAACTCTTCTGCAATTAATCTGAATTACATATTTTCTCTTCCTAGCATCTTGTCACTTCAAATTTCAAAGCAGATGGTGGGTTATTTTTCGATCCCTTTTTTCCTTCTTTCTTTTAAATGGCAAAAACTTAAATTTTTCTATGCTGCAGAGTTTTTTTTTAAACTTTAAATGGCCAAGGGCCAATTTTTGGTCAAAGACCTGGGGATCAGAGAAACTCTAAGAAAATTAGGGTTTCCAAAAGCCGTATCAAACGAAGTTTGATAAGAGCATGGCCAAGGGTTGGATTAAAAACCGGAGCTCTAATACCAAATGAAATGAACATAGTTCATTTACTAGCAAATATCCAACATAGTAAAAAAATAAACAGAAATCGATATAGAACAGTAAATAATGAATGAATAGATAAGAGATATTTGAAAATTACCATTGTGACAGTATATATACGCATTGACTGGTCGCGGGGTTGAATAGACATGCCCCTTAGTTAAGACATGTGTCCCTTCATTAATTAATGTTTATTATTATTATTCATTGTTATTATTTATTTATTTAGTTTTCACATATATATCGTGCTCATACATGTGTCACGTAACTACACAATATTTCTCCGTAGTTACACTTGATTGAATTTGTTGTGATATGTCATGAGAGTCCTTGCAAGGTGTCAAATGACAAAAGATGAGAGAGGATCTTATCCGACAAGTAACCCTCCAACTTGTGTAAATAGATGTAGAATGTTAATGAAGTTAGTTTTCCCCTTTAGTGTTCGTTGTCTTTTTCTCGGCTCTTAATGTGCATATATGCCATTTAAAAATTCGCAGATATATTTATTTCATCATTGTCACCAATCTCTTGCATCGATTCAGAAAGCAGAGCTTTGGCCTTTCTTGCTTACAGTGCAAGACATTAGTCATTTGAGTGACTGAAGTTCTTATGATATGTGCAATATTTCCTATTGCCCTTATTCAGTTATTAGCTATTTTTCTTCCTAGAAAGAGCAGAATATGAAGAACGAGTTTCAAAGACCTTCTGTGATTGAAGTTACAGTTGTTGACTTGATCTAGAAGGTCCTTGTATTTTGGCTTCTACATTCAATGCAAATTGAAAAGCTTGCTCCAATGATGTGAGTTCCAATGATATGAGTGTAAGAAGCTCTAGCTCCATCTGGAGATGAAGACACAGGCCAAAAATAAACTTAATGCAGAGAATTTCTTTGGGATCTCCTACCATGATCTTGATCAACAAATTATTGAACTGGTCATAATATTGCTGTGTGGATTGTCCTGCAGATTGTCAATAATGTAATCAGTGCACCAGCATGTCCTCTTTGTAGCCAAGGCAATAAATTGTTTCTTACTCGTCATTTACATTGATCTGATTGTTAAATAACTGGTTGATTAGTAGGTCTAAATAACTGTACATGGGACTACCACCATGTCAGTGCCTGGTCATTGATATGTATCTTGACAATAATGATTTTCTGAGGATCTGTGAGATTTTGCTTTGTTTGAAAATATGCTTCAAGGACTCTAATCCATGATATAAATTTAGACATATTTAATATTTATCACTATTAAACTAATATATTAATCCAAATTTTGTTACCAATTCCATGTTTGCAATAGTTTTGTTGTTATTATGTTATTACTTTGCTCCTAGTACATGACACCACTAAAGCGGTTTGTTATAGTATGAGTCATTAAACAATTATATTGGTGCATCACTAGTTGTAACACTAGAGGTTACCAATTGAAAAAATCAAAACGATAATAGGAAGCATTATCCTTTAGGTCTTTTACAAGCAAACAACTCCCCTCTCCACACCCAATATCCTATTACATGACTGATGTATAAAGAAATTCCATTGCAACTCATTTTCGATATCCCAAGCTGAAATTGGATAATGGCAAGTGATGTTACGCAATGACTAAGATACCTATATGCAATATTTATCTTTCTCGATAGATCCTTTTCTTGGGCAGATTGAGAATTCAATATAGTCATATAGATCTTTGTTTCTTGAATGTTTGGCAACCAAGCATTTTGTTCCAATCCAATTCACCAGCACAATCTTAGACAACGTAGATTTTGGTGTGATTGCTTATCTTCTTTGCTCTAGAGTCTATACCCAACAAGAATATGTTGTAGTAACCAATATACCAAGTCATTTCATCAGCAGAAGAAAGAAAGCAAAAAAATCCTTACATGCCCACATCTAAAACATTTTGACCTTTTCTAATTGAAGTTTATGAGGGAAAGAATTTACTGCCCATAAATCATTTGAAAATCACAGGCATTAACTAACTTACCTGGCAATATAAAAGACTTGTATCTTTACCACGAAATATCTTTGCAATGAATTTCCCACCAACTCTTAGTACATGGGTCACAATTGTCAAAGCCTGCAAATTGATGTAACTTGAGCAAACTCAATCAGCACAAATAAATGATGTATCATTTTACTTGAAACTACATTGCATTGACATAAGCCCACAGATAAACAAAGCCATAGAAATACATTTCATGGAATATAACTTAATGAATTGCCGGTGTTCCTCTCTTTCCATAGGTCAAAAGATCCACCTACTATATTTATATCATGGTGTTTCCAAGTTACAAACCAACCTAACAACGCCTTTGCAATGTACAAAAGAAACCACTACAGAAGGTTATCCAATACAACTTCTCACACCAGGGCACCCATTATGAAAGAGGCTAATAAGCACCATAAATTCGACAAAAATATTTATTCTGTCAAGCACAATCTTTCCTGAAAATTGAAAATGACATAATCACATTATGATAGATTGAGGTTCACAACGCTTGCCACTCTTGATTTCCTATCATGCTGAACAGGCAGATGTTCAAGTATAAAAATATATCTATATATAACTAAAGGGTCGAGATTATGGATTTAACTACAATACTCGATCATTTGGCAGACAAAATTGTAGCCAACTCTTATTATTATATTACATTTGATGGAAGTCTTGCTCATTTATAACTTATAAGCAATGGACAACCAGCCTTGCATGGATAATATTCCATTCCATGCCTTGTAAGGCACGACAACTATTTCAATCAGTTTCTGGCTCTACTGAATGGTATCATGCAGCATAGTATGAGAATTCAGCTGAAGCGAACCTTCTTGTTTCAAAATCTGCCCAGGAATTTGATACCCTTGAATTTACATTTAAATTTAGATTCAAATCTATCTAAAAATCATTCACCGAATCTGAGTCCAGATCCAAATTAGCAGAAACTCAACATAAACTTTGTCCTAGACTTCAATTTTGCATAGAAACCCTAACATGACAAAAATAATGCCATGTTTTTTCTATTTATAGAGATTAAACCCCCAACCAAAAAACACTTGACTCTTGAATTATATTTCGGATAATTGTGCATTGTATGTGAGGATAATCAACCGAGGCATAAGGAGAAATTTCCCCTGCTGCTGCTTTTTAAGATTTGACGCAAGAAAGGAGGTAGGGTTCTACTTACTTCTGCTCTATTTACTCTCACTCTATTTATTAGTAAATAAACAGAGCACTGCAGCCCTCTATCTGTTAATAATCATATGATTGTTGCACCCTATACATTTTTTTTATGCCCCACATTTTGCTCTATTCTATGCTACTCAACCTTTATATCCTGCACAGTGCATACATTCCAGCATCCACTGCATTTCTAATTTTCTCCCTTTTGTGTTTTGAGTTTTAATGGCACAAATGTTACGTACATGTCTGCAACCTATTTCAAATTCATAATTTTTCATAGAACGCTGTGTCATTGTTTTGCTAAAAGATGACCACTATTAAGAAAATACAATATTTTACTAATTACACAAATTATCTATTGAATACAAGTTTACAAAACAAAATTACAACTTGGAAGAGCTCTGTAAACAGCCATGCCCTGTTGGTTTTTTTCTTTAAGTTCTATTATTTCATTTTTCTTTTTCTTGTAAGGTCATTCTCTCTAATATATGTTTTTGGCTATCTAAATTTTGAATTCTTTTTATTTTCTTAACTTTTATATAATTTGCATGTTCTTTTGTATTAATAAGATACTTCTCAATATGCTTCGAATTGTTTTCTTCAGTACAACTTTTTTCTGAATTGTACAGAATCCAAATTCGTATATGGTAACTGTATGTCACACAATGTGAACATATTTATAAGGTGTAACTGTAAAGGTAAGAGGAATAAAAGAAATGAAGTAACAGTGTGAAATTGAGATGAGATTTAAACAACTGATCATGATATCTCTTCATGACCAGGTGCCCCAGTTTGGATCTGTGGTGGTTGAGGATGAGGTTATGCCCAGGACCATGTAGAGCCCATTAAAACTCCAAGCTGGAGTTGATTACAACATTGACCATGTCCATCTGAATGTGTTGTGAAAGAACCCAGCGATCAGCCTAGTTCATCTCCTGCTAAGGGCAATGGGGTGCCAATCGATTCCAGCCAACAATGTGGGGTTACAGACATTTCCCTAATAGATGTAGACAAACCCTAATCCAGAACCTCACTCTGTTGGGGTTACAGACAACCTTGTAAAACTGTAGAAATATCCAAAATTCAAGCTTTTAATGCAACTTCAGAAATTTCACCTCTTTCCTAGACATTTCCCAGATCTAGTCCTTGTGAATTTGCAGCATTGGGGCTGATATGAAATATAATTTACAGCAACAAACAGCGGACAATATCTCAATTCTGTTCAAACTTAAACCCCAATCAACAAGGCAATCCAAGAGAAAAGGTACCAAATATGTGCCAACAAGTTTCAGTCCTCTAGGGCAATCTTATCATGTATAAACCAAATCTGCAACTCACTTAATAACAGCAGTAATTACAGCAGTAAATCTGCCTTGCTATCTTCAATATCAATGTTAATACACCTAACAATTTCAGCTTTAACTTATTTCAAATCAGCTAGACACACGAGTGCTGGAAATTCTCAAACCATGAAGATAATGATAGCAGAAAATCAAATCTGCAATAAGACAATGTTGAACAGCTGAAAACTCATATATAAAAGATGAAGTTCAAGTACATACCATAGCCTCATCACAAGGCTAATACAATACACTAGCTCTAGGGAAAACAAAGAAAACCTTAGCTCCACCAAAAATCATCCACAAGCTACAATCAACATTATCATGCCTCCTTGGCTCCAAGCAAGACGACTCCTCTCTCCTCTTCTCTATGCCTCTACTAAGCTAAGTAGCATGGAAGTCTACTTCTTGTTGAACCAGGATTTCATCGTTCATCCCAAGCTATAGCAGCACCCTGAGGTGCTCTTCCTATTTGATGCATTGCCTAGACAATTTGAGTCTATATACCCCTCCAACTTCACTTCATCATCTCCAAGATATCTCATACCATACTCCACCACGCCCCTCAAGTATCTGAGCACATGTTTTGTTACTACCTAATGCTCCTACCTCAACTCCACCACGAACTGACTCAAGGTGCTCACTGCAAAACATATATCTGGCCTAGTGTTGACCAGAAAAATCAAGGAACCAATCAATGTGGGGTCTGCCATCTCTAAATATGAAGTTCTTACCTGATTTAGAATAGTGATCATAGGCATGGCCATAGGTTTGCAGTCCTCCATCTAAAACCTCTTTATAATCTCAACTACATACTTACCCTGCCCAAGGAAAATCTCCCTTGGTCTCTGCCAAACATCCAACCCTAAGAAGTAATGCATCATACCAATCTCCTTATCTCGAACTCAGTTGCCATATATGTTTTGCAACCTGTTACCTCCCATTTTTGCATGGGTGGTCACTTGAAGACAAGGTCAGAAAGGAGGCTGTTGGGACAAAGTACAGAAGGCTATTGAAGATAAATTTGTCCTGTGAGTGAGAATCAAGCTGAAGCTGGAAGTATTTCAACCTGGGTAATAACATCATACTGTTTTCAAATCACAAATCAGAAGATGATCCTGCTGTCATTGCACTGATGCTGGAAACTAGTAATCCAGATATAGCAGAAAGGATAACATATGTAGCAGGAGATAGAGTGGTTTTGGATCAGGCCCTGTGGGTATGACAGGAGCGAAGCTTCCACATTGACATATCACAGGGCTTTATACTGCATAAATTGATTGAGCTCCTTAGGAAATTCCTGGAGGTGCCCAGCATACGCTCGAGATTCATGCGAGATGGACTGCTATCTCAAGTGCTGGAGGCATTTCTAGTGATAAGAGGTCTGATCGTACAAAAGACGAAGCTAATCGGCGACTGCAATCGCCTCTTAAGAGAGCTATTGGATTCCCTTCCACATGAGAGAAATAAGAGCAAGCGTCATTTTATACGGTCGTGTATTGTCTGGAGCACCATCGTTCTATGGACATCGCTGCTTCTATACGTGAAGAAATGCAGTTGCTTTCAGAGACTTGTTCAATTGCAGATAAATTTTGGGAAGCCAGATTGCGCATTTGCTTTTCAGTTATTGTTTTCTTCGATTAAAGTTGGTTCCCGTCATCTAGCAATTGCTGAGCATATTATTTTTCCTTGCCTAAGGATCATATCTCCGGCATGTACTCCTCCAAAGTCAGAGTTAACCAACAAAGAGGCAGGGAATGGAAAAAGCGGATTGAATTCTGAAACAAAATGAAAGTCAGGTTCACACACATGTTTAAAGAGTTTGATTTCCCCAGCCGATTGATAAACTTATCACGGGTTTATTAGCAGCAGCCGGTCACGCCACCATCTAAATGCCAATCTCGGAGCATTTGATCGAGCAGTCCACCATCGCCGATTTGATTAGAGCCAGAGCTCGGGGTTTCAGCTATTGTTTAATTCGGCAGAAGTTAAGACAAGTCGGGGTTCCACGCTGTTGGCAACCGAGTATTAATGAATTTTGTTAAAAGGAAAAAAGGCGATCCCGTTCATAAGTTTACGCCAAGCTTGCAGCAGCTGTGGCTATGTTCCAATGAATCCGCCTCTGCCCGATCTCTAATTGGGCGTAATTTTTGCCGATTGAAAAAAGCCACGAATCATCAGCACAGTTGCTTCCGCGTACAGCCTGTTACACGGAATTTCTGGAGCGGCTAACGCAGCCGAGCTTGCAAATAAATCGGTGGATTTTGAGTTCGTGCCTACACTCAGGAAATTTTTATGCTGACACCGGCCCACAATTAGCAGCGCCGGGGGTCACGTTTTTGGAGCCACTCGACGGCCGGTGATAAATGAGGGAACCCGCGTTCTCAACAGCAGTTGAGGACAGTTTTCGTGGCAGCTTTTATTAATGCTGAGCCATTTTAGTGAACTCGGGATTCAACGAGTTTTATCGGCGCACGTCGGGGATCATGCCACTAGCAGCCGAATACAAAGACAACACCACTATCTCAGTCAAACTCTAAGTCACCTGGTTCGAGTTCGTGTTCGAATTCGGCAACCTTGAAATTCGACAAAAAATCGGCAATGGAAAATTTGGTAATAAAATTCGACATTAAGTTCGAGGGGCTATACATTTCAAAATTTTAATATATATATAAAATTCTAGCACTCATTAAACATTATGTAAAATGAAAATTGCATGCCAACATTAACATATATAATTATATTTCAAAAGGATGGTATCTTGTTAAAAATTTAGGAATTTGGGTTAGGTTTTTTGTCTTTTTTTTACCTTTAAAATTTTTTATTGAATAAATTCGATTAAATTCGTCTTGAAATTCGACTTGAAGTTCGACTTTGAAATTCGGCTTTAAGTTCGGCTTCAAGTTCGAATAGGGTTGAAGTTCGGCGAATTTCGAATTTCAAGGTTGAAATTCGCCGAATGCGGTGACTAAGGTCAAACTCTGGTTGTTCTTCACAGTCATTCGGAACAGAAGCATTGAGCCTGCTGTTGGGTAGCTGATCGGTTTTCCCTAATATGAGCCCGCAATATCGGTGCCCGGTGTTCCTCTGGCAGCCGATTTTTTTATTTTGAATTACCGTAAATACGGGGCTCGAGCTTCAAAAGATCACTCGTACACAAACAGAACCTAGATTGGTGGTTAATTTCATAGCTGGAGACAGCCTGCGTGGAAATCACAAGTTTGGCTGTTGCTATTTTAATGGGCCACAAGTCATCACTTATAAATCGGAGCGGTGTATCATTTGTGTTGACAGCTGATTACAAATGGCATTCGACTTACTGACAGCCTTGAGAGTGTTGGCTTTAGTTAGACTTTAAGTCTGTTTAGACTTTGGTTGAGAAAAGTGGATCTTACCCACTTTTATTTTTTATGATTATTTTATTTTAGGAAAGCCTTTTTGGTTTATAAAAGGAGCTAGCCTCCTTCATTGTAAAAGATGGAAAAAAATTTGGGTTTCTTTCCCTTTGAGCTTAATGAAAATATCAGCTGGGTTTGTGGACAGATTGAGCATCTTTCATGTGGTTGTGATGTATTTAAAGTTACAGAATAAATCTAGCTTGTGAGGGCTTTTTTAAGCACAATAGATTAGCCATTTACGGTTTAAGTTGGTTAATTATGATTAAACGATTAGTATTTCGATGGACATCAGTATTCGGTTGTACGAAATGTTGATTAAGATCTGATTGTTTGGGCATTCTAGATTAGTCTCACTTTTATGAAGCACAAGGCCTCCATGAGTCCTCTTTTGACTCCATTTCCCCTTCTGGTACTGATACTGGTCTTTCCCTGAGGATTGATCTTCCCTTCTTTTCCATCACCCTTTTAAAAACTCATTATTGTGTTACTTCTGTTTCTCTAAGGCAGCCTCTTCCATTTCACCTTGCCCTTCGTTGCATCTGCCTTAGTGATCCTATCTTAGGGATACCCCCCTTGAGTTGGAGAAGAGCCAACCTGAAGCGAAGAGGAGAGGAGTGTGGTGACATTGGCCTCTCTCTTGAGAGAGTTGTCATCCAGCTGGTGTGTTATATTTTGGGCTTCAACAACACGCATGCCATCTTGGCGGACAACATTTTTGGCGCTGTTGCCAGGGACAAAGTCCAATTCCCGAAATTTGACGACTATGCTTCATTGACGACATTTGTGGGAGATTATATTGCAGATTCTTTTTCTCACATGGCAACTCCATGAAGGGACAGATCCCTTGTCCTTTTGCAGATTTGAAGATCCTAATGGGTGTAGAGGTGAGCACACCCATTGGAAGGCTTTCAAGCTCACCTTGGCAACTCCACAGTTTGGTATGAGGTATGATTATATACGTTTTTCAGATTTAGTACCTCATTGTTGCATTTATGGATGATAGTAAAGAAAGACAGCGTGCTCTTTTGCACAAAGTTTTTACCCCTCTGGATGTCTCAAATATCCGTGGGTTTCCTAATGTATGCTATGACCGTGGGAGGGTGCATGACATTCTTCCTGAATTCCGTGGAAATGATGGGGTTTCAGCCACCCATCATATTGCCTCTCTCTGCAAATTAATGTCTGATTTTAATGTTCATCATGAGGATGATATTATGATTGTTTTTGTTATAACCTTGGAAGGAGATGCAGTATTATGGTTCTATGTCGTTTTGGATGAATCCATAGATTCATTGGCAAAGTTTTTCGAGAGTTTCCTCCTTCGCTGGCATGATGGAACTGTGGATGAAATTGAACAGCTTGCTAAACAATACGATGCTCTCATCCCTAGGTTCCACCTTGAAAAGAAAGAACAGCAGCCTAAAATCAATGACCCCATTGAAGAAGCATCACATAAGCCTTTGGTTGAAGATACTGCTGAAAAGATCTCTAATATTGAAAGTATGGAGCTGCCTCAAAGCTGTGCCATTAAAAAGGTTCAGGAACAGCTTCATTATGAAGAGGTAGATCTGCCTCAAGTTCAGTTTGTTGAAGATAGCAGTACTCATTTCATAGATCAGCAGGAGCAGCCTTATAACGGAGGTTTGTATTTCAGCCCTATCAGTCAGTGGATAGATATTTCTTGTGCACAGTCTGAGTTTTTCTACCAAGACTTTGATAAGTTCTTATATCCTAAAAGCTTGCCATTACAGATTCATGAGCAAATTCTGAGACAACTCTGTTTTATGATAATTCTGTCCACGTTTTTGTCTAGAACTGAGCACGAAGAAAAGAGAAATAGCAGAGATAAAATGCTCGATTGGTTACACTGGTTATATGAATATACATAACATACTGTTGTCTCATGTTAGTATAGGTAGGATGAATAAGCTCTCATATGAGCATTTGCTGCTGCTATTTATTTTGTTCTTTTTCAAAATTTGTTTTGTAATAAGTGGTGATCACGGGATGTGAATTGAGCCATCCCCACCACATAATCTCTCTGTTTATTAAAGTTTGGTCTGCGATAACCATGAAGATCTAATGTTCTCGAATGCTCTGATCTGATGTTCTCGAATGCTCTCGAGGAGAGCACACGTCCCCATATGGAGCCAGATGTTACCTCCCATTTTTGCATGGGTGGTCACTTGAAGACAAGGTCAGAAAGGAGGCTGTTGGGACAAAGTACAGAAGGCTGTTGAAGATAAATTTGTCCTATGAGTGAGAATCAAGCTGAAGCTGGAAGTATTTCAACCTGGGTAATAACATCATACTGTTTTCAAATCACAAATCAGAAGATGATCCTGCTGTCATTGCACTGATGCTGGAAACTAGTAATCCAGATATAGCAGAAAGGATAACATATGTAGCAAGAGATAGAGTGGTTTTGGATCAGGCCCTGTGGGTATGACGGGAGCGAAGCTTCCACATTGACATATCACAAGGCTTTATACTGCATAAATTGATTGAGCTCCTTAGGAAATTCCTGGAGGTGCCTAGCATACGCTCGAGATTCATGTGAGATGGGCTGCTATCTCAAGTGCTGGAGGCATTTCTAGTGATAAGAGGTCTGATCGTACAAAAGACAAAGCTAATTGGCAACTGCAATCGCCTCTTAAGAGAGCTATTGGATTCCCTTCCACATGAGAGAAATAAAAGCAAGCGTCATTTTATACGGTCGTGTATTGTTTGGAGCACCATCGTTCTATGGACATCACTGCTTCTATACGTGAAGAAATGCAGTTGCTTTCAGAGACTTGTTCAATTGCAGATAAATTTTGGGAAGCCAGGTTACACATTTGCTTTTCAGTTATTGTTTTCTTCGATTAAAGTTGGTTCCCATCATCTAGCAATTGCTGAGCATATTATTTTTCCTTGCCTAAGGATAATATCTCGGGCATGTACTCCTCCAAAGTCAGAGTTAACCAACAAAGAGGCAGGGAATGGAAAAAGCGGATTGAATTCTGAAACAAAATGAAAGTCAGGTTCACACACATGTTTAAAGAGTTTGATTTCCCCAGCAAATTGATAAACTTATCATGGGTTTATTAGCAGCAGCCGGTCACGCCACCATCTAAATGCCAATCTCGGAGCATTTAATCGAGCAGTCCACCATCGTTGATTTGATTAGAGCCAGAGCTCGGGGTTTTAGCTATTGTTTAATTCGGCAGAAGTTAAGACAAGTCGAGGTTCCACGTTGTTGGCAACCGAGTATTAATGAATTTTGTTAAAAGGAAAAAAGGCGATCCCGTTCATAAGTTTACGCCAAGCTTGCAGCAGCTGTGGCTATGTTCCAATGAATCCACCTCTGCCCGATCTCTAATTGGGTGTAATTTTTGCCGACTGAAAAAAGTCACGAATCATCAGCACAGTTGCTTCCACGTATAGCCTATCACACGGAATTTCTGGAGCGGCTAACACAGTAGAGCTTGCAAATAAATCAGTGGATTTTGAGTTCGTGCCTACACTCAAGAAATTTTTATGCTGACACCGGCCCACAATTAGCAGTGTCGGGGGTCACGTTTTTGGAGCCACTCAACGGCCGGTGATAAATGAGGGAACCCGCGTTCTCAACAGCAATTGAGGACAGTTTTCGTGGCAGCTTTTATTAATGCTGAGCCATTTTAGTGAGCTCGGGATTCAACGAGTTTTATCGGCGCACGTCGGGGATCATGCCACTAGCAGCCGACTACAAAGACAACACCACTATCTCAGTCAAACTCGGGTTGTTCTTCACAGTCATTCGGAACAGAAGCGTTGAGCCTGTTGTTGGGTAGCTGATCAGTTTTCCCTAATATGAGCCTGCAATATCGGTGCTCGGTGTTCCTCTGGCAGCCGATTTTTTGATTTTGAATTACCGCAAATACGGGGCTCGAGCTTCAAAAGATCACTCGTACACAAACAGAACCTAGATCGGTAGTTAATTTCATAGCTGGAGACAGCCTGCGTGGAAATCACGAGTTTGGCTGTTGCTATTTTAATGGGCCACAAGCCATCACTTATAAATCGGAGCGGTGTATCATTTGTGTTGACAGCTGATTACAAATGGCATTCGACTTACTGACAGCCTCGAGAGTGTTGGCTTTAATTAGACTTTAAGTCTGTTTAGACTTTGGTTGAGAAATGTGGATCTTACCCACTTTTATTTTTTATGATTATTTTATTTTAGGAAAGCCTTTTTGGTTTATAAAAGGAGCTAGCCTCCTTCATTGTAAAAGATGGAAAATTTTTGGGGTTTCTTTCCCTTTGAGCTTAATGAAAATATCAGCTGGATTTGTGGACAAATTGAGCATCTTTCATGTGGTTGTGTGATGTATTTCAAGTTGCAGAATAAATCTAGCTTGTGAGGGCTTTTTTAAGCACAATAGATTAGCCATTTACGGTTTAAGTTGGTTAATTATGCTTAAACGATTAGTATTTCGATGGACATCAGTATTCGGTTGTACGAAATGTTGATTAAGATCTGATTGTTTGGGCATTCTAGATTAGTCTCACTTTTATGAAGCACAAGGCCTCCATGAGTCCTCTTTTGACTCCATTTCCCCTTCTGGTACTGGCACTGGTCTTTCCCTGAGGATTGATCTTCCCTTCTTTTCCATCACCCTTTTAAAAACTCATTATTTTGTTACTTCTGTTTCTCTAAGGCAGCCTCTTCCATTTCACCTTGCCCTCCGTTGCATCTACCTTAGTGATCCTATCTTAGGGATACCCCCCTTGAGTTGGAGAAGAGCCAACCTAAAGCGAAGAGGAGAGGAGCGTGGTGACATTGGCCTCTCTCCTGAGAGAGTTGTCATCCAGCTGGTGTGTTATATTTTGGGCTTCAACAACATGCATGCCATCTTGGCGGACAACACAGCCTACAATGAGCTTCTATGAACCTGTAAGAAACAAGTCATCTAAATATAGCACCAAAACAAACAAATTAGTCCCAACAAATATATAATATAAGTTAGGATCTACGTCACTTTTGGTGAAGCTCATACTCAACAAATACCCATCAATCCTAGAATACCATGCCCTCGATGCCTACTTGAGTCCATAAAGGTCCTTTTCCAACCTGCAAACATGGGACTCCTTCCCTCTGATCTCAGATCCCTAAGGCTGCTCTATGTACACTTCTCGATTATCCTGAAGAAAGTTGTCTTCACATCCATTAGATGTATTCTCCATCAAAAAACGAAACTAAAGACATAATTGCTCTAATGGAAGTGTACCTAGCGACTGGAGCAAAAGTCTCATCATAGTCCACTCCCTCTTTCTCAAAGAACCCTCTCACCACAAACCTCACTATGTACATCTTGATGTTGCCATCTGTCGCATGGTTGATCTTGTAGAGCCACCTAGAACTCCCTATTGATTCCCCCCTGTCTTGGCACTATGTCCCATACATCATCCTTCATGATGGAGGTGTACTCCTCCACCATGGCATCCCTCCAAACCTGCTGGTCTACTAGCTCCTAAAAAATAGAAGACTCGAAATCTAAGTTGCTCTTCAATGCCATGTAGTTAGGAAACTTCTTCGGAGGTCTACTCTCCCGGAATGTGCTCCTAAGGACCTCAACTAACTCTTAAGCAGCCCTCAATCTCTAAGTGAAACATAGAGGTCTCCTAACATAACTGGTAGGAGTTAGAGGCAACTCCTCTTCACCTGAAGGCAGCTACTCCGAACTGGAAGTCATTGGTTACCCTGGCTCAACCTTCAAAGCTTCCTACTCCTCATCCCTTGTCACTGGAATAGGCTCATAAGACCTCTTGGAAGCAAAGTCTTACTCAAACTGTACATCCCTACTTGCCATTGTCTTTCTCTACTCTAGAATAAAGACCTTGTAGGCATTTGAAGTCTCATTATAACCAACAAACAAATCGTTAGTACTGGAGGGAGCTAACTTAGCCCTCTTCTCTATAGGTACATGAACATAAACTAGACAATCAATACAAAAATCACTTGCCTCTAGCTTCACACTAGTGAATACCTCCTCTGGTGTCTTGTCATCCAAGATCCTATGAGGACACCTATTCTGGATGTAGATAGTTATTTTGCATGTTTCTACCCAAAGTAACATCGACAAGTGTTGGTCATGGACTTAGCAGTGACTATGATGGACTGATTCTTCTGCTCTGCAACCCTGGTTTGTTGTGGGTTGTACAAAACACTGAGCTCCCTCTTGGTTCCTCAATCCTTGCAGAAACCCACAAACTCCTTGGAGGTATAGTCACCCCCATTGTCCAATCTCAAATATTTGATCTTCTTTCCTGTTTGATTTTCAACCAAAGCTTTGAGGTCCTAAAACATGCTAAAGAGCTCATCTTTGGACTTTAGGAAGTGTTGATGATTGTAGCTCAGACAGGTATTTCCACAAGGGGTGGCTAAATGACTCTTACTTTTTGAGAGTTCACTTTATTAATTAATTAATAAAGTGAACATCTTTTTATAAAGTGAGTGAATATAATACAGTGCCTAAGTTGAGGCATTAATGACTTAAGTTAATTGTGGGCCATTGATGTAAGATTCTAAAGTCAAGATTAGATTTGATCTTGACTATTGAGAATAGGGATTTGGCCCAAGTCAAATTTATAAAAGGGCAGCAAGGTGAAAGAGAAGACACATTCATTATTCACTAGTTTTGTAAGAGAAAACCAGAGAAGGGCTTTTGATTTTCAGCCATTAGCGAGGAGAAGTGAGTGAATATAATACAGTGCCTAAGTTGAAGCATTAATGACTTAAGTTAATTGTGGGCCATTGATGTAAGATTCTAAAGTCAAGATTAGATTTGATCTTGACTATTGAGAATAGGGATTTGGCCCAAGTCAAATTTATAAAAGGGCAACAAGGTGAAAGAGAAGACACATTCATTATTCACTAGTTTTGTAAGAGAAAACCAGAGAAGGGATTTTGATTTTCAGTCATTAGCAAGGAGAAAGAGCAACAGAGAGTAGTGAACAAGGAGAAACCACCCAGCAGAGAGGTCGTACCAACAAATTCGTACAGTAGGGAGGTCGTACGATTTCGTACAGTGTACAGCCAATAGCAAAAGGTCACATGTGTGGGTTTCAGCAGGTCGTGCATGTTAAAGTTACAGCATCATGAGTCATTCTCCAGGTCAATCTTGTGTGTCAAGATTGGGCCTCGTGTGTCGAGGCAATGCCTTATAGGAGCTTGAGTTGGACTCAGAAACTTGGAGAAGAATCTTGAGTTGGACTCAAGATTGGTTAATCTTCATGTGTTGAGACATGTGCTTTGTATGTCAAAGTGATGATGTTGTACAGTCTTGCTAGTCAAGGCTAATGTCTTGTGTGTCAAGACAGATCCTCATGTGTTGAGGTGATGCTTTGCATGTCGAAGCATGTATAGTGTGTCATGTACTACTAACCATGGTTGAGCTATTAAGTCTCTGTTATCACACCCATATTAGCTGGGCTACCATGATTGCAGAGCAGTTATCTGCACATTTTTTAGCTTTGCCTTTACATAGTTTCAGTGAGATCAGCTATGATGAGCAAGTGCTATTTATGATCACTCACACATCAAAGCTGATGGACACAATGGCACACTGTGAGGCGGGGGTGAATTAGTGGGCCAGCACTTAAGACCAATTTTAACTTCTTCTAACCTCAAACATATATCATTTACATTTCCACTTTAACACTTAGGCAGAGATCATCATTCACACTAAGCTATACATCAATAATCATTAAACTAGTCATTCATATCATCAATACACATCATTAGAGACACAACACAATATAATATTTGTAATCTTTTTATATTTAATTCAATCGGCTACAACCGTTAGGTATCATTAGCTACAACTGATTGAGAAGCACCAACTCCTATTCCAAGACTCAGCTTGGTCTTTTCTCATATCCAACTAAGAAAAATAGTACAAGGCCCAGCTTGTATTAACATACAAATTCTTATCACATTATATCTCATCAATTTTCCCTTGTCAACACAGTCATGTCACACGTCATCACTGTCATCATCTAATCAATAACCTGCTGCCAATTAAACAAGCACATCATCATGTCTTCAATCAATCTACCATTACTGCAGCCTTATCATCACTCTATCCATATCCATAACCACATCATCATACCATTCACCAATATATCCTCATTCTGTCCACATCATTATCACATCATCAGTCATAAGCATGTCCACAGTCTCATTATTATCATATCATCAGTTATAAGCATGTCCACAGTCTCATCATTCTGTCCACATGTCCCTGTATTCATCAATCTGTTGCCCCAAAATATCATCAAGTTGTCTCTTCCATCTTCGGCTGCCTTTGCTGCTCTACTACTACCTCAGAAAAACACCCAAAATCAGAGCTCCTCTTTACACCTCCAAATCCTCCACAAAATCCACACCTCAACATAAAGATTTGTCCTCTTTATTTATACCTTTCTTCTCCACAAATTCTGGAGGCCGACATGTCAAGTTTATTTTATTTTATCATTAAAATAATTTATTTAATGATGACCATCCTATAAACAAGGAGATAAACAATCAATGCCATGTCATATTTCTTTTTACCATTGAGCACTCATCTGAAGGATTGTCACGTGTGGGTCCATGACCCAACCATTTATTATTTTATCAATTTTGTGTCCCAATTTGTGATGCCTACAATCCTCCTTAAAAAATGCCTGCAGGGGCTATTTAAAAATGCCCGCAAGGACATATAAAATATGCCCGCAATGTGCCTTTTTAATTATGCCCGCAAGGGCCTGCTGTGATGCCTGCAAGGGCTCACACAGATGCCTGCAAGGGCTCACACAGATGCCTGCATGGCCCTCTATAAATGCCCACATGGGCTCTCAAAGGATGCCCGCAAGGGCTCCTTCTCACATGCCCGCAGGGGCATGTAGAATATGCCCGCAAGGGGCCCTTCAAATGCCCGCATGGTCCCACAACTGCTTCATAAAAGATGCCCGCATGGCTCCTTCTTGTCATCCTTGTCATGCCCGCAAGCCTTGTCCTCCTTGTCCTCAATGCCTTGTCATGTCCTCCTTGTCCTCAATGCCTTGTCATCAACCTTGTCATGCTTCTTGCCATATCATCATCAAGTATTTTTCTTTTGTCATGTCATCATTCTTTGTCTTTGTCCTTTCCCCATTGCCATGTCTTCAACCTTTGTCATGTCATCAATTCAACCATTTGTCTTTTGTCTTGTCATCATTCTTTGTCTTTGTCCTTTGCCCATTGCCATGTCTTCAACCTTTGTCATGTCATGAATTCAACCTTTGTCATTAATGTGTTGTCATCAATGACAACTTTGCTCGTTAAGAGCAGCCCTATATCAAACATGCAGTAGACTTTATGCCAAGGCTGAGCCTCTTGACCTCAGATTTGATGATTGAGATGACCTTTTATTCCATACAGATGCAGTGCAGTGTTCAGAGCTTTAGCAGCAGTGTTCTCAGTGGTTACAGTTGGTCCAGATAGCAAATACAAGTATATGGCCCAGCAGGTATATGATGTGCATCGATTTTATTATCTTGTATTTTTGGTCATTTTGATAGCTTGACTTAGTATCTAGTGATTATGATCTGGCAGTATATCTATATAAAATGAAATTGGTTATCATTGATTATCTAAATGGTTGTATTACTGGCACTTAGAAGCTCCTATGTTATACTCGTTGGTTTTACCCTCCTAGGAGTGTGGACATGATCATTCCCACCTTTATGGCTTGCTAGCTTAGGCACCACTTTCACTTTCCCCATCCATCCATTATCTTTCCCATTTTTGGGTTCTACCCTGACTTACACCTCAGCCTATGATGTAGAGGACCTCCCCACTTTTTCCTCTGTGTTGGATAGCATCCATGTTAGTTTGTGTCTCGGCTCTGAGTTGGCAACAGAACTTACCTTTGGTGAGTTGGATTTTATACCTTGATCACTCTAGTCGGTTGCCCTGATGTTTGGTCTTGATTGTGGAAGTCCCCATAGTTGCTTGAGTTGTGTCAGCTAAAACCTGAAGCAAACCAGTGTTATAAAAACCGGACCGGTTCCAGTCGAACTGGTCGGTTCAGAGGCGTCACCGGTTCAAATCGGTGTCTCAAACCGGAAATGGCCGGTTTCGTACGGAACCAGCCGGTTCTGACCGGTTCCGACCGGTTCCGGCCGGTTTTCCGGTTTTGGTTATGGTTTTGACCAGTTCAGTACATAACCATACATCGACATTTAAGAGGCCATTTTTTAATTTTTTTTTTTAAATAAACAAGTTGGTTGAGTGGGGAAGGTTCTAGATAACCCTAAGCCCCTGAGAAAGCTATAAAAGCAACCCCAACCGCTCTATTTCTCTCACACTATTCACTTGAGTATTTTGAGTTAAGAATCATTCTTGACATTCTTCGGAAGTGTAGCAGCCTTGAAAGGGTATGCTAAGTACCTACAACAGTCCTGGTTATATCATCATAAATAAAATACACCTAATAGTAGTTATCTACAGCAGTAAAGAGACTTTGAGCAGCCCTGGCCCCTAATAACAACTCTGAGCTAATTGTGTAGTTAAAAGAAACTTTTGTGGGAATATTCCAAGGTGACTGTCTGTTACAACAACCTTGAAACAACCCTTTCAACAACAACAGTTTCCTCAACATGTTAGACATATGATTCAAGTGAAATATGCTTAGTATCGCACCTAGCAAAATACATACAGGAGCCCTTTTTGCAAATTTGTGTATAATGGTTTTGATTCACATGGTTGAACGTATATATATATATATATATATATATATATATATATATATATATATATATATATATATATAATTTTTCAAAATTTGAACATTTTATGAATTTTTGGTGGACCGGTTTTGTGATCCAGTTTTTTTCCCGGTTTTGGTCTGGTTTCGGTCCGGTTCCGATCCTCGAGGTCGGTCGGTTCGACCACCGGTTCGGATTTTCTAACATTGAAGCAAACAATACAATCATCATTTACATATGGAAACTAATGTTGTATCTTGTGAAAGTATATTTGAAATTTCATTAAGAAACACCCTGGATTAGAGCTTGAGTAGTTGTGTTTTTAAACACATGCAAAATCCCCAAAAGGGTTGGCAAATGAAATATAATGGAAACTTGAAAGCACCCTGGATGAAAGCTTTAGTAGTTGTGCTTCTAAGCACAAGTGAAGTCCCCAAAAGGGTTTCCCAATGAAATGAATGGAAATCTTACAACACCCTGGATGAAAGCTTTAGTAGTTGTGCTTATAAGCATAGGTAAAATCCCCAAAAGGGTTGTAATTGGCCTAAAGAAAGCAGTGGTTAAACAAATGCTAAATCTAAAGACTGCTGGCCAAGGAGCTAAAATCTAATGACGTATTTGTAGAAACTTGCCAAGGTTGAATAAGCACTTCTCTAAACAACTTATCCATTTGTGAGACACTGCCATTCCCTGTGTATTATTTATCCAACATATGCTTAAGTGTGTAATACCCTCTCCCTTATCCAAAGTATCACAGTGTTGAGTAAGTCAAGTCATCCCCCTTTACCTAGCCTTGCATCCTTAGCCTTCACCCTTTCCTAGCAAATTGATCATGTCTACAAAATGAGTATATCCTTGACGTTCTTTTGTAAAGTAAATAATTATTTGAACTTATGCTATTATTAAATTAACTGCCAATGAAATGACGCTTAATACTTTAAGTATTGTTATGAACATGATTAATTGATCATGTCTTAACCATTTGCACTTGCAGCAGTTGTCTTAACCATTTGCACTTGCAGCAGCAGGCTCCTCTAGCCTGGGTCATATTTTGATCAATTTGACCGGTCAAACCTAGTTTGATCAAGGTCAACCTTGGGATCCGTGATGAGTTTGACCAATGATGTTATATGATGGTCATCTATGGTCCTTGATACACCTTTTGATGACTCCATATATTGGATACAGTTTTCAGATGATGGTTGATGCACTTTTTATTTGATTATTATTGCTTCTAGACCATTGTATCTTCATTATCCAGATATGGTGGATGCTACAGATGATCTTACAGGTTGCCATAGGGTGTATGGGTACTCATCACTACTAGATTTGGGTCTTCTGGATCCATTGAGACACTCGGTTTACAGTTTCTGGCACTTTCAGTGATGATATGGGCAGTTTTTCATCTGTTGACCAGTTTGGCCATGCTGAGTTGGCATGTCCAGCAGAGCTTTGATGATGGGTCGTTGCCTAGGGCGCTACAGAGGAGAGGGGTGGTCCAGCCAATTGTTATTACCATATTACCCCCTCTCCAAACATGATGGTACAGTCAGATTTTGTGTCCAAGCACCAGGCAATGTGTTTCTGGCAGTTTGATGGTTTTTCACGTGGGATAAAAATGGAATAAAAAGTTCATTAAGGAAATCGATTTGGGCTATCAAGGCAAGGTTTTGGCATGAGGTCTGTTCAGAGGTCATCTATGGTGTGTCCCACTCCTTCTAGATCAGCTTGCAGCATTCAGTGGGGTCCACACAGTCTTCGGGTTGTCATTTTATGCATTCTTCTCTCAGTTGAGGGGACCAGGATTTGATCATTTGTTCACTTGGACGTGTCATTGAGTCATATGTTATATCATTGTGCCATGGGGTGATGTCAAGGGAAATAAGTCCTCCTAGCCCCACCATGTGCTCCTAGTCACTTGTCCTTGTCATCTTATGTGGCACACATGTGTTATTGTCACTTTTATGTGGTGTGCACCCCCCTAGGGCCTCCTTTAGTGAGTGTGCACCCCCCTCATGTTAGTGGATCCATGTTATATTGTACCGGCTCATCTTAGCCGTTGATTGTATTATTTTATCTTTTGATCTCCACCACTCGTTTTCAAAAGTGGTTTAGGGTTTTGGTCTCTCTCCTCCTATTTAAGGAAGAGGCCCCCCTATTGTAAAGGCACCTTTTGGCTCTGGAAAACTTGGAATAAAATACTATTTATGTGGATCTACTTCTCTTGCTTCGATGGGATGCTCTTGTACTTGATTATACATCTTTTGATTTAGACATCTTTGCTATTTACAGGTGATTTCAACAATTACAGAGGGAGGCCGAATTGACTAGTTGCAGGGGTGTGAATTGCTTGGAGGGAAGATTGTAGGGGTTTCTCACATCCCCCTCGGGCAAGACGTTTTCATCTTGAAGGGAGTTCTTCAATTGTGCTTTGTCCATTGATTTGCTTTCTTTGATATGCCATGCTTAGATCTTATTCATCTGTGGATCAAATCTCACATTTTTTACAAGTTGAGTGGGACGTTTTCCTCCTTGGACTTGGACATTGAGCTTGGAATCACTTGGATCCAGCTTGGAATTGTAACTAAATGCAAGGATCATCTATTTGCAAGGTAGCCGCAAGCATTTGAGGTAAGATCTACGAGGTACGTATCCATTTTCTTGTCTTTCATCCATTTGGTCACTTCAAACCCTTAAAATCAAAACCTTCATTTTTTGTATTTTTCAGATCTATGGAGATATAGCAATGGCATGGGATTGATAATTAAAACTCACGTCTATAATTATTAAAACATTCCCGATCTAATGTTTGGTAGACATCTGACTCCATTTACCCCTTGATCTAAGGCATTGGGCCTCTCTAAGGGAGGTCGCACTTGTTGGGTAGGTGATCTTTTGCTAGATCTACATCGTGGGTATTGCATGTTCCTTCTCTAAGCCATAGATCCATTGAGTAGCAAACACCCTAGTGCCATTTCACTTTGATTTTTACCTTGTCGGCCCCATTTTGACCATTTTCCATATTTTAAGGGTGGGCCCCACTTGGGTCTTTCCACTTGGCATTAGATCTATCTAGATCTACTATTGTTAACCTATAAGTGGCCTTATCTTTCATTGATTGAACATTTGTCCATCTCATAAGCCTCTTCAACCAAGCCCTAACTCCTTGGGTCCACTTCTCCATCCTAGATCTAGATCTATCCCTCTTGATCTCTTCATATTTCATCTTTCACATTTCCCTAAGAGGTCTTGAGTAGGTTCACTAGCCTTCATAGGTTAGCTAGGGTCTCTCCCTTGGTCTTGCTTAGGCTAGATCTAAAGTGAAGGGTGCCTTGGTTAGCGTGACAACCAATTGCATTGGGAACCGTGGCATCTCTTGGGTAACCTCTTTAGTGTTGAGTGTGATTGTCATTGATATCAAAGGAGTTCATTAATGACAAAGGATAACAAAAGACATGATGGTAGGGAAAACTCAGTGAATGGTAAAAGAGTGAACAAAGGAAGTGATGACATGGCATGTATGATGATGTGGTAGTGTGATGAGGTTGAGAAGACATATGATAGTGTTCCAGTGCTATCATGAAGTCATTGTTACAATCTGACATCATTCTGTAAAAATATGGCATGTTGGTGAAAATCTGGAAATTGCCTCAGTGTTGGAAAACTAGTCTAAGTGGCCTTAATAAAATGCCCGCCATATCTCATAAGTGAATGATAAAAATTATCTGAAAGTATCAGGCTATAGCTTGTTGAAGAGGCTATAGAGTGATAACCTAAAACATGAAGATGATCTTAAAGAACAAGCTCTGAGATTGCCAAATGACCAGATCCAACAATGTTACCATCTACCTTATGAGGATTCTTGCCGCCGGATTACACACCGTCTTTGTCGCAGCAGAAATCTATGCTGTCGCTCGGTGTGCCCTTGGTGGCAAGTCTCGAGTCAAGTATGTCACTTGGTTCTTGACTCCTCCGTTTAGGCAAAATTCCCAACGAAAGCCAAGGGGGGTAGTCCCTATGGAAGGTTACTAAGTTTATTAGGGTTTTCCAATTAGTTGATGGGTTGTTTTAAGGTTTTGGGAGTTTGATTAAGGGGTTTCAAGATATAATTGCAACAATAGTTTAAATAGCTTTCACCAGCATAAGTTCAAATAATCACTGTGAATTATAAAAGATGCATGATAACTTGATATTGATAATAAGCAAATGAAAAAGTGCAAGGACTAGTGCCTTATGGAGTCAAACACAGTGTGAAAATGACAATGCTCGAAAAAGGAAATGTTGTGCAATTGTCTCTTGGTTGATTTTAAATTATTAATGATAAATCTTGATTAGGGGAAAAAGGGAAACTCTCGAGATACCGTAAGGTACAGAGAGGAATGTCCAGAAATTTAGACATTGGTGCTTTCGTACAAGGACATGTTGGCTGCCAAAGCCCTGAAAGCGTGTTCAACACTACACCAACAAGGATGTAGTCTAACGGTGCCCCCAAGGTCAGAGTACAGTGATCCAACGTACCCAGGCAGAAATTCCCCACCAAACACCTAACGAAGTGCCGTATTTTCACTTATCTTGTGGGTAGTTAATTTTATTAGGTGACTGATTAAGTTAATGTGGAAATTTAAGAGTGCTCCCAACTATTTATGAATAACCCAAAGGACAGAGCATACGTAGTGGTAGCGAAATGATTAATTCAGGTTTGAACCAGTAACCATTGTACTCTCCGACAGAGAGCGCTTTTGACTTGCTTTTTAACTAAGTTCAAGAGATTTTAAGTTGTTGAAACAATTAAACTATAAAAGTAAAATACAAAACTTTAAATGAAAAGATATGGATGGCCAATCTTATGCGTCACTTTTCTGATCAACCTCCACTAATCAGCAAATTGCCTTTGGGTGGAGGTGAGAGCATACTTCGTAGCGACGAAGATGGTTTTATTTCTACTTCACTTTTGCAAAATGAAAATGATTAAACTGCAAAATATAAAAGAAAGTATACACCCTGCAATTCAATAGTGAGTGTGTGAGTGAGTGGAGTTAGAAAAATGCAATCTCACGAAATTTTACAAAATACACAAATCCCCCCCGGGGGAATGGGATGTGGGTGTTGGTTACCCCACTGCTCTCGTTTAATGATTTTACAATTATGCTCCAGAAAAGATGCCTCTTAGTCCTTTTAGACTTGGATCTAAGGGCTTACAAGCTGAAATTTTAAAACAATGATAAAATGGGTCCTTTGGAAGGTGATTTTGGCAAGTTTTATCGATTTTTCGCCAGAGCTTCCTCCTCTTTTTCCTTGAACCTGCTAAAAACCAGCAAGTAAAACACTCAGAATGTGATGGCAAACACAAAAGAAAAATAAAAAAATTTGAAAAATTTTACACTTAGAAAAATTTCGAAAAAATTTCTAAGTATAAAAAGTTCAACTTCTAGCTTAGATCTAGTGCGAAATAGACTTTTAAATGCTTGGATCTGATCTAGAATGTAATTTCTAAGTATTATAGATCTGAAATATTTGGAAATTGTTATGGATCTACAATTTCAACACTTAGAAAAATAACGAAAAGGGAAAGAAGAGTGTTTGTTTGTAATTTTGGAGAGGGATGAAGCCCCTCTATGCCATAGCTTGCATTGGTGTTGCTCTTTTGAAGGAACCTAAAACAAAAGTGTAAGTAAAAGTTGCCCAAAGTGTAGAAGCTTCAACCGAGATCTAGTCCTTATGGGCTTTGTGATCTGCAACTTAATAAACAAACTCACAACAAAGATAAGTAGATCCAGTGTGTTAGAAATAAAAGAAAACTGAAGAGCCTAAATACAGCCGAGTATTGTCGACTACTTCTAGATCTCTAAAACTCTTTCACAAATAGACAAGTTGACAAGTGCAAATGTCTATTCAAATCAGTAAGCTAGATCTACAAATAAATGTATGCAAGAAAGAAATAAGTACAATGTCACCTCATGAATCACCACATTTGCTCAAGATGGACCTCCAAAGTCTTCAACAATATATTAAAAAAAAATGATCAATGCTTTACAAACTGGTGGAGGTTCTCTGCATCCACACTTGCTTCTGAATAATGGAGCATGAACTTGCTTAAATAGCTTCACAGGGAGAGAGACCGAATGGTTCAAAGAGAGATATGGGGGATTGAAATCCACGTGAATCCTCCCCTTGGCGTGAACTCCAGCTTGATGAGAAAACCGTGGGATGTGTTGTCCGTAAACTCTACAATGAGGTGCCACATCTCCATAAGGAGATGCGCCCTTATCCTTCACGCCCTACCAAACCGTATACAACTCGCCACATACCCAACCGCTTTCAAGAGATGGTGTGCGCACACTTGAGGTGGAAAGATCGCAATTTTTTGACTTGGGGATGTTCACGTGTGCTTTGATATAGGTGGCAGCCACCTCACTTGAAAACTACGCCCACTACATGGGAAACATCGCCCATCACAAAACATGAACTCGCATGGGTGCTTTCGCCCACATAAATGAAGACTCACACATTCCTTCTTTGGAACCTTCACGCTTATCCAAAGTTTAATTTAACATGTGCTTTTTTAGTCCAACATGGTCGCCTCTATTTATATTTAATATGCCACCCTTTCCCAAAGTCTTTAAAATCATATTTTTGACTTTTTTTATTTTGTCTTTTAATGCAATTTTGGATTTTTTAGCATTTAAATGCCAAAATGATGCTTCCTTAGCGAAAAATGCTCTCAAAGACGCTGTAGTCGCTCGGAAAATGGAGAAGGTGAGCACTAGGGTAAAGAGGACGCTCTGAGCATCAAAACGAGCCTCCCCACGCCAAAATCCACCTCCAAACGATAGTTTTATTACATTTTGAATTTTTCCATTTAAACCATTAAAAAATGGCATAAGTATACGGAAAAAATTATTTTTGTCAGAACGACTTCAAACTCCTAGGGGACCTAGTGCATGTCCATACGACTTATTATTGATGGCTAGCATGTAAAAAAAATACATTTCAGTAGGCTTTAATAACCCCTCAACGTTTACCATCATGGAAATACTCCTGCTTTGGAGGTGTGAGTGAAAAACTCGGGAATTATACGTCACTGAAGAGTAATGCATAATTCCTAAGGAAAAAACACTCTAGAGTATCCCCCTGATAACAAACCCTAAGGTCGGCCAAGCCTTTCATAAAAAAAAATCATGCATAGACCAACTTATTACAATTCCCCCGCAGGGATTTGGACATGCAAAAATTACAAAGGGCCAAAATTTTGGCCTAATGGATCTCGAACACTGATGATGAATATTGAACATGTTCACAACTTCAATGGTTCACTCGGAATCCACTAAGTGCAATTTAGTGGATAGCAAGGATCACATAGATACATGATCAACTTGCAGTAGTGGGAGAAAAGGTCTTGGATGCAAAACTAGTTCGTGAGGCTCTAAATGGGTTCACCAAGCCATGGGAAACATTCGTGAAGGGGATCTGTGCCCGAGAGAATATTCTAGACTGGCAAAGACTATGGGATGACTGCATTTAGGAGGAGACTCAAGATCGGTTCAAAGCCAACAAGCAGGGAGATGGTGATGAAAACTTATTCCTCATCAACAAGGCAAGAAAAGGCAAAGGGAAAGTTTTCAGAAAGGTAACAATGAGGGAGAAGCACATCAACGAGGGAAGAAGAAAGACTTGAGCCAGCTCAAGTGTTTTTTTTGCCATAAGAACGAACACTATGCATCTCAGTGTCCGAATAAGAAGGGTAAGGGAAAAGGGCCGCAAGTGGCAATAGTAGAATAAACCCAGCAGAGTGAACTTGCAGCAAAGTTCACGGCTGACTTCTCTCTCGTTTCCTGCCTTTCCACCCGCACTATTTCCAAGAGTGCTTGGTTCTTGGACAGTGATGCATCCCATCACATGACGGAAGCATGAGAGTTATTTAGTTGGCTATCATAGGATGACTCAGGGATCCATGTGGAGCTTGGTGATGATGCCAAATATGCAGTAAAGGGACATGGGACGGTTCAGATCCAACTTGAATCAAGAGGATTGTTTGATGCTCAAGAGGTGCTTTATGTACCAGGTCTAAAGAAGAACCTTTTGTCCATCTTGGATCCAAGGGGATCTTGGATCTGATCCATTCGAATGTATGAGGGCCTATGTCAATTACATTAATGAAGGGAGCATCTTATTATGTGGCATTCATTGATGATTTCTCCAAGAAGACCTGGGTCTACTTCATGAGCACCAAGGGTAAAGTCCTCAGTTGGTTCAAGGAGTTCAAAGCTCAGGTAGATAACTTGAAAGGGAAGAAGATCAAGGTGTTGATATCAAACAACGGGGCTGAGTATACCTCCAATGAGCTCAAATATTTCTGCAAGGAGGAAAGAATCAAAAGGGAGTAGACAGTTGCCTACAACCCACAACAAAATGGGGTTGCAGAGAGGAAGAACAAGTTCATCATCGGTTCTGTGAAGGCTATGATCCACGATTAGAGTTATCCCTTGTTTCTGTGGGCGGCGACATGCAACACAACTGTGTATTTCCAAAACAGGAGACCTCACAAAATTTTGGAGGACAAGACTCTGGAGGAGGCATTCAAACCTGAGATAGGGCATCTCAATATTTTTGGTTGTCTAGTCTACATCCACGTGCCTGTGGAGAAGAGGACAAAGTTTGAGCCCTCTGGTGAGAAGGGCATTTTTGTGGGATACAGCGAGGATTTGAAGGCCTATAGGATCTTCAGGCTAGCACAGCAGATGACAGTGGTCAGTCGGGATGTCAAGTTCGACGAGAACTTGGCCTCCTGGAAATCTCATGATTTACCTACAATTGCAGAGGACATAGAGCAAGTGGCTTCGAAGGGTGAGTAAAGCTCACATACTTCCAGTGCAAAAATTCAACTTCAAGGGAAGAGGAGGAGTTAGCCTCTTCCAAATCAGGAGAACTTTCAGAGAGAGCAGGTCGCCGAGGAAGTTCTCGATTTATATGGCCTTGATGACCTGCATCGTAGACTCAGAGCCATCTAGATTTGAGGAAGAATCTAGCCAACAGGTATGGAGAGATGCCATGGTGGAGGAGCACAACTCCATCATGAAGAATGATGTCTGGGAGATTGTGCTGAGACCAGAGGGGAAGTCAATGATGACTTCTAGGTGGTTGTTCAAGATCAAGCATGCAATAGATGGTAGTGTGGAGAACTACAAGGCAAGATTTGTTGCCAGAGGATTCTCTTAGAGAGAGGGAGTTGACAATGAGGAGACCTTTGCTCTTGTTACCAGATACGCATCTATCTGAGACGTGATATCTATTTCTTCAGAGATGGGGTGGAGAATTCACCAGATGGATGTGAAGACAGCTTTCCTCAACGGGGTCATTGAGGAAGAGGTATATATAGAGCAGCCATAGGGATTTGAGGTACATGGCAGAGAGTCACATGTGTGTAGGCTCAAGAAAGCCTTGTATAGACTCAAACAAACACCTAGGGCATGGTACTCCAGGATTGACAACTATTTGCAGAGCATGGGCTTCATTAAGAGTGAGACACATCCCAACTTGTACTTCATACTTGTTGGATCTGAGCCACTCATCTCGGTGCTCTATGTGGATGACTTGGTACTCACAGGGGCAGAGAAGTTGATTGCAGGATGCAAGTCAGACTTGGCGATAGAAATTGAGATGAAGGATCGAGTTGATCCATTACTTTGTAGGGTTGGAGGTATGGCAAAGATCGATAGAGATCTTCCTTGGACAGGGGAAGTACACAATGGAGATTCTGAGAAAATTCAAGATGGAGGATTGTAGACGGATGGTTGCACCAATGGTGACCAACCTAAAGAAGGTTGATTCTTCAAAGTCAGAGTTAGCAAATTCTAGACCGTACAGGTAGCTTATTGGGTCCTTAAAGTATCTGGTCAACACTAGACCAGATATCTACTTTGCTATGAACACCTTGAGTCAGAACATGGTGTAGCTGAGGCAGGTGCATTGGATCACAACAAAGCATGTGCTCAAATACTTGCAGGGCACAGTGGAGTATGGATTGATGTACATTGGTCGAGATGGGGTGAAGTTGCAGGGCTGCTCAGATTCAGACTAAGCAGGGATTTATACAGATCGAAAGAGCACTTCAGGGTGTTGTGTCAGCTTGGGGTCGCCAACGATTTCTTGGTTCAACAGTAAGCAGACCTCAATAGCACTCAGTTTAGCAGAAGTTGAATACATGGCATCCAGCTTTGCAAATTGTTGAACTCTAGAAGACCTATAACTATCTCTAGTAGAATAGACAGCGCTCTATGATGCAGGCGCCCCATCCTCTTGTGCCACAACTCACACAAGTTCTCCGTGTTATGTACTAGGGCCCAAACAAGTTCAACCTATAACTTGTAAAATCCCTAACTCCAATCACCTATGGTGATTATGGACTAGATTCCTTTGGTCTTACAATGACTTGTTGGTTCTTGAACTCTACTACAAAGCCCTTATCTTCCATAACCGAAACTAAAATCAAATTTTTCCTGAGACCTAGAACAAACAACAGAACGTCAAAGTCTAAAGAGTTACCTAACTGAAGCTGGAAGAGAATGGTACCAACTCCTACTACTAGATATTTGACATCATCACCAAGCTCGACTTGAACTCCTCAGTTGTGCTCTTTTAGACTTGAAAATAACTAATGTTGCAAACATCGGCATATATCACAATGCTCTCAGCTCTACAATATTATTGCTGGAAAAACTTATTTTGAAAATATCTCCAAAAATCAAAAATATTGACTGAGTTAGGAGCTTTTTGGATTTTTTGCTCAGTTGGAAGAGGGAAAGCAGAGGATTGAAAACAAAGAAGTTATTCACTGTTAAATCTGCCCATAAAAGCTTCAGTGAGAGACATTATATTAAGATGTTCTAAGAATTTTCTTAGATAAGCAAAGAATCAACAATAAATTCGATGCAAAAAGTTTCTTCAAGGCCTGTACCTCTAATTTAACAAACAACTTGTTGGACCAATGACACCAATCAATGTACTACTGCACAATATATTGTGTGCATTGTCAAAGTTGCAACTAACATGCTAGCATGTCCTATTTGTAGCCTTAGTCACCGCATTCGGCGAATTTCAACCTTGAAATTCGAAATTCGCCGAACTTCAACCAAATTCGAACTTGAAGCCGAACTTAAAGCCGAATTTCAAAGTCGAACTTGATGTCGAACTTCAAGTCAAATTTCAAGACGAATTTAATCAAATTTATTCAATAAAAAAATTTAAAGGTAAAAAAAAGACAAAAAACCTAACCTAAATTCCTAAATTTTTAACAAGATACCATCCTTTTGAAATATAATTATATATGTTAATGTTGGCATGCAATTTTCATTTTACATAATGTTTAATGAGTGCCTAGAATTTTATATATATATTAAAATTTTGAAATGTATAGCCCCTCGAACTTAATGTCGAATTTTATTACCAAATTTTCCATTGCCGATTTTTTGTCGAATTTCAAGGTTGCCGAATTCGAACACGAACTCAAACCAGGTGACTTAGTTTGTAGCCATGAGGATAAAATTGTTTTCAAATGGCTAATTTGAACCAGTCCCACTATTGAATACTTGGTTGCTTAGTTGCAACCAATATGTAGATATGTGACTTCCACCAAGCTAAGTTACTAAATACACCATCCAGAGGACCTAGATACAGGGATCCATGGATCCAGATCTGTCAAGATCCAATGCAAATCTATCATGGATCTATATCCTATTTTGGATATGTCGAGGATCAAACACAGGAAATGGATCTCGACTACCTATAACAGTCAACGTGCAAATCCCCAAAAATCTTTTTTTTTGAAAGAAAAATAACAATGTTTAAAATAAATAAATAATATTAATATTAAAAATTTAAAATACTAAAAGGTGGGCCTTAAAATATTCCAAAACCTACATAATAGACTCCTCCCTTCATCCCAAAACACAAAAAAGGTGTTTTCTCATTCTCATTTCTGCAATCACTATCTTTTTTAGAAGGTTGTGAAGAGTTGTTGTGTTTTGGCAAGGGTCCTTGCAATATTTGAAATGTGAAGCCTGACATCCCTAACCTGGACATGTCATCAAAAGCCATGACTCACATCAATTCAGTGACACCAACCCAGTGTTCTGATGAAGTTTCCAACATTCATGGCCCCCAAGGTCTATTCATAATGTAAAGCTTCAATATGGCAATGATGATGAAGAAGATCCATTTGAGGATAAGCAGTAGGTAGACTCGAGATAGAAATATTATATTAGTGGAGTGATCATTGATGAGACACTCATTTTGTATTGATTCTTCACTCTTATGATTTATCATTGATAGTTATCAGCCATGGATGGCTAATATGAATGGGAACTCTCTTTTTAAGATTTTTGCTACCAGCTTTAAAGTTTAGAATGGTTTTGATTTTTAAATCTAAATTTTCTATGTTTTTAATGAACTATAAAAAATATTAACATATTTTTTATACATGTTTCCCCCCGTATTTAGATCCTGGCTTTTCCTAAAATCTCAGAGATCCATATCTGGATCCTAGTAACATAGCCACCAAGTTAGTGCCTAATCATTCATGTGTACCTCAACAACCCTGACTTTTTACCAATCTATTAGACCTTATCAAGTATGGAGATATGCTTGAAGGCCCCTCGTACATGAGTCTATTTTTTTCCATTAAGTGAGCCATCAAAGTGAGGTGTGGTGATCTTTGTATCCAGCTTGAAGACCGGTTGTTTAGTCACAAATGCGGTATCTGTAGGAACCTGTGTTTGTTGTCAATCCATTTGGAACTATTTTCTATGGAACTATTGTTGTTGCCCCATTAATTGTTGGAACATGGCCATAATGTCTAGCTTCATTATAGCCTCAAACTTGTTTTACTGCTACTGTTGGCCTATAAATTCTTGGGGCAGAAGCTGGAATATACTTGGATCCTGGTATAACTCTAGGTTCTATAGAATTTCACCACCTAATTTGTAAGAGGGTATAACTTGGATAAATAACTAGTGCCTAACTTCTGACTGGACATAATGGATTTTTTGTGCAGTACAATCGAAAACCATGAAAAAGAGTGAAAATCAGTAAAATACAATTGAATGCAGAGGAACAATTCATGGAAATATGACTCAAGGAATTATTCTCACCGCTAGAATTAGTTGTGATTGTACAAACTCATCCATGTCATGAAGTCCAGTAACTGCACAAATAACAGACCAATACTACATTACATCTCAAATGTTAAATCCTCTCATGAATAGTTGCATCAAAAAGTACTAGTTCTGCTAAAGAAAGAAAAACAAATTTACAGTCTCATTTCGTTTACCATCGGGAGCTCCATCACACACTACTAAATCTGCTTTGCACCCATCGAAGTGTTTGATGACCTGTAAAGCTAGATTAGTTTCCAATCTAAGTATGCCAGCACATGAAATATCTTGCACATATCCTTGGCATTCGTATAAGATGAATGATGGTCATAAAAAATTAGAGAAGAAATTTAAAAGCCCTCTTGGCAAAAGAAAAAATGAATATGACGTTGTATATAATGACTGGAGTTTTAACTACCCTCCACCTATGATCAAACTGAATGATAATTAATATTTAACTCAATACTGTTTTTTAAGCTTTTATAAAAAATGTATCTTGTCTCTTATCTCTGTTACCATTGATCGGAAGCTATGTTGCATGGGTACCCGTACCCAGGGGTAGGGTACACGTACCCATACCAGGTACTTGGGTACACGTAAGGTACGTTTCCTGCCATACCCAATACTGGCTCCAGTACCCCAGACGCCGTTATAAAAAAGGGGTACTTATAGGCTAATTTGCTAAATGGTATGCCGTACCCTGTGTTTGGGTACTCCATACCCCATGTTTGGGTACTTCGGGGGTACGGCCGACTCAACAAAATGCAAATCCACATGGAAAAATGCAATGACCCCCAACCAAAACTGAACTAAATTTTGCTAACTGCGTATGGAGTCTGGTTCAGGACTTATGTCAAGCACTTTGCAACACCGTTCAAATTCCACTTAATATTGTTCAAATCTGGTAGACTGACTTTGCATTGATTTACAAAGAATGTTTTTATGGTTTTGTGTTCAGCACTCATGGAACATAATTTGACTACCAAATGTGCACATAAAAAATATACATATGTATTTAATACTGAGAAATACACTGACATCAACCCAGGAATATATTTGCAACTTTTTATTGCTAGTAACAACAGTACAAATAGGTGTTTAAAATCAGATTTCAATTGTACCTTCAGATCTGAGTTTGATTGTTTGTTACAGTTGCCTGGTACAATGATTTATCAAATTTTATGTAACTTCTAGTCTTCCACTTGATATCTACTATGAGTCTATGATTTATCAAATTTTATGTTTCAAATTTTCAATGCAAATGTTCATTGTTCAATGAATCATTGAATTTAGAATTATGAATCATGATTCATAATTTATGAAGAAATCAGAAATATGCATGTTGTATGTGACTGTGACATGTTTTATATATATATATATATATATAGTACCCCCAACATACCCAAGCACCCTGTTTCAAAAAGTGGCGTCCCCGTCCCCGTACCCATACCAGTCCCCGTACCTGTACCCAAGTTTCCTGGCAACTTAGATCGGAAGAGATTTGGGCAGATATGAGCAGGGCAACTTAGACTTTGTGTTATTTTGCACTTTTATGCTTTATGTTGCTTTATTGTATTTGTCAGTCTATCCCACATTCATAAAATGGATCCACTTGACCTCATTGTAACCCTATATACGAAAGCTTTCGCTTTCTAATTTATGCAATACATGACTATAATTCTTCCAAGTTACTCTCAGTTTCTTTACGTGCTTGATTTTTATAATATGGTATCAGAGCTCAGCTAGAGCCTCAAAGACATGGAGAGCGTGAAGGCCTAGGGACTGTTACTGACAGAGATGGATCAAGGAATCACTAGTGTAGCACATCAAAGAGCCGAAAGGGTTTTGCCGAAACCAGGTGCTATTTCAATTTTTAATTTTGAAGCAAAGTCAAAGAAATTTTAAGTGGAGTCGTATGGCTGCCGTACAGAAATCTCCATACGACCGTACAGCTGCCAAGAAGAATCTGCACGTGTAAGAACCATATGCTGTATGGATTTTACAATTCAAGCATTTTTGTACAGAATTGTACGGCCACATGTGAGCAGCCAGCAACCACCATACATATGGCTGCCATACAGCAGCTGCCAACCAGTGGACAATACGGATCAGAACCATATGGTGAAATCATGCAGATCAGGATTTTTTTCGTATGGATCCAGCAATTGTGGCTACAGATCAGCTGTATGATCACGTTATTACTGAACAATCAATTTTAGAACAATACAACTGTACTGATCCATACATATGTGTACTGACAGCACAGAAACCTGTTTAAATAGCAGATTGGTAAAATTTCTCCTGTATTTGTCCAATTCAATCAATTTAAGAACAAACTGGATCGGTTCTTATGTGAATTGGTGCCCAGATCTCAATATTTAGATGTTTTATTTGTTGATTATGTGTTTTTCGGCATATTTATGAAAAAATAAATTAGTTGTGTGCTAGATTGTATCAAATCTCACAATTTTGGAGTTGTTTGTGAGAAAGTCTGTCTAGACTTGTGTGTTTTACAACTATTTGAGTGCAGATCGGGGATTTACGAGGCTGATTTTGAGCAGATTTGTAAAAAATATGCATGTTTTTAAGCTGTTAACGGGCAGATTTATCATAAATCTATGTGTTGATCAATGATACATGGCTAATATAGTGATTTAGAGTCAATGTACAAACGTTTGCAGGTATTTTTCAGCGTTTTACTCTATTTTGGTATATTTTAGTGCATTTGTGACCTATAATTATGGCCTCTTTGACCAACATCATGTTGGAAGCAAGCCAGAGGTTCTATGGAAAGAACTACAACATGTGGAAGCAACATATGTTGGGCCATTTTTTAGTCCAGGTGCTTGGCTAATATCATCCTAGGTATCGATACTTGCCCCACAGTTGTGGGTAGAGACCAGTACAACTTTGATGAGAGAGACAGAGAAGCAGTAATGTTGCTGAAGTTGTCTACGACAAATGCTATGCTTCCTAAGGTCCAGACTAGGAAGACTTCAACAGCCATTTGGAAGCAGTTGAAAGATCTGCATGAAAAATCGAACAAGAGCCGATCCTTCTTCCTGAAGAACATGTTCTTGATTGCAATGGATGAGAGTGCCTCATTACAGTAGCACTTCCTCAAGATCAAGGATATCCAAAACAACAAGCCGCCATTGAGCGCAAGATGGGCAAAGAAGATATGGTGGTAATCACACTGAAAAGCTTACCATGTGTTTATGAACACTTTATTGAGACATTAAACATCACCTTTATGGGTGTTGACCTAAAGTTTGATGAACTTTCCAATAAGCTCTTACAACATGATTGATGGAGGAAATAGTTCGTAGCAACAATGAGACAAAGCGTTTTGAAAAAGCCTTTGCCACCAATTTCAAGGGAAAAGGTAAAATGGGCCAAGAAGAAAGGTTAGGGCAGGTTAGGGCAATGGAGACTATGTCAACGGAGTCAAAAGAGCATCATTTGTCACTGTTGTGGCAAGGAAGGCCATATGAATAAGTTCTACAGAAAGAGGTTGGCCAAACAAAAAACCAACTAGGAAGGGCCTCAACAGAAGGCTCATGTCACAAAACATACATAAAAGAAATCAACCTTCTATGCATTCATGGCTAAAGAGCCAGCAGATAACCACAGGCGACATGCTTGGTACATCGACTCAGGTCCTTCTTGCCATTTCACCAACAGACAAGACTGGGTCACGAAGTACACTCCCAGTGTCTCTAAAGATTCATAATCTTCGGTGGTGGTGAAGAGTACTTAATTGTTGGCAAAGGAAATTTTTAGATTTCCTTTGGAGGAAACATGATTGTTTTCTTTAATGTGCATAATGTGCCAAGTATGAAACTTAATCTGATTTCAGATAGTCAGAATATGAGACAGTGTCCCCAGCCTTCTATCAAATTTGGCGATCACAAATGCTATATAGTTGACGAGAAGACTCGGAAGACCATTGCTCATGGTGTGGAGGATCATGGACTATTCAAACTAGTTGACAGTGGACAAGTGAAGGAGAATGCATTAGCAACCAAGAGTGTATCACACATCAATTCACTCTGGCATCAACGGTATGGGCACCTCAACCTCACCTACCTCTCTCAGTTGGTCAAGAGAAACTGGTAGATGGAATTCCGGACATCCAGCAAGAGATTCGGGGAATATGTAGAGCTTGCCAAGAAGGGAAGAAACAATGAACACCATTTGAGGAAGGACAAGCTTGGAGAGCAACCAAAGTCCTCCAATTGGTTCATGCAGACATTTGTGGATTAATGAAAATGGCATAAATCCTAAGTTGCACTGAAACGGATACGGATACGGGGAGGGACACGGATATGGCAAATTTTAAAAAAATCTAGATACGAAAAGGCAGGGAAACGGCGTATATATATATATATATATAATCTAACTAAAATTTGAATAATGTTAAATACTAAATAAAATCTAACTAAGGTAAATACTAAATATAATATGTAATATAAAATAATGTTTTTGTTTAAAATAATTTTATAATTGAAAGCTACAGAATCTTAACTTTTAACTTATTAATATTTAATCTAACTAAAATTTGAATAATGTTAAATACTAAATAAAATCTAACCAAGGTAAATACTAAATATAATATATAATATAAAATAATGTTTTTGTTTAAAATAATTTTATAATTGAAAGCTACAGAATCTTAACTTTTAACTTATTAATATTTAAACTCTTAAGTTCTTAACTTATAAACTTCTTAATTTTTAACGATATAATAATATATTAAGCAAATATAATATATATTGTAATATTAAGCAAATAGAAGAGGCCCGATGGTAGCCATTACCCGCTAAAGACAAGCCAGGAGGCCCGCAGGTAGCCCCATTTGGCCCCAAATAAAATAAAATAACAATTTTAAAACAGAAAAAAATAAAAAAGGAACTATTACTAAACTCGAGCTAACGTCACTCGAACCTCTGCGAGTCTACTCCCCTGGACCGGCAACTTCACAAACTCAAAGTTCAAACTCGACCACTCGGAATACTCTCGGACCTCTGCGAACTTGCTAAGTGTTAGACGAACTCGGACTGGCTCACTATGCTACTGCTCCGTGCTAGTGCTGAAAGCCTGAACCGATGAGGGATTCTCAGACCACAGCTAACGTGCCAACTTCCAAGCAATTGCTGAATATGCTTCCCGCGGACCACCGGAGACAAAAGTGCATTGAATTGGCCGGTTTAGGGATTAGAACCATATTTGTAAAATCTTATTTTTAAAATGCAAGAAAAGTCATCGAATTTCAACCAGATCCATTTCCTCCAAGCAAGATCCGTATCCACTTTTCTAGATCCGTTTCAGTTTTTTTGGATCCGTACCATGGCCGTATCACAGTCGTTTCTTATCCGAATCCGTTTCTGAAGCGGTGAACGGCGTTTCAGCAGGGTGGGAGGGCCGTTTCCGGTAACTTAGCATAAATCACTGGTGCCTGTTGCCGTCGGATCGCACACCTAGTTAACGCAACAGAAATCTATGCTACTGCTCGGTGCGCCCTTGGGGGCAAGTCTCGAGTCAAGGTTGTCACCTGATCTTGACTCCTCCGTTTAGGCCAAACTCCTAACAAAGCCAAGGGGGGTAGTCCCTATGGAAAGTTTCTAAGGTTTTTAGAGTTTCCAGTGAAAAGGTTAAAGGTGTTGTATTTTAGGAGTTTTAAAGTGTTTGATAAAAAGTGTTCCAATGTAGCTTTGCAAAAGATAAGATTACAAATTACTTTCACCAGCATAAATGGAAAAGACTGCCAATAGAAATGCACAATACTGATATGATATTAAGCAAACAAAATGTATGATAATCAGTGCCTTATGGAGTCAATATATCAGATAAATAGTGTTGCTGGAAGGGAAAGTATTTTGCAAATGCCTCTTGGTTGCTTTTAAATTATTATGGTTTGAAATTTATTAGGGAAAAAAGGGGACTCCCAAGGCACCGTGAGGTACAGGGAGAAATGTCCGGAAATTAAAGTTTGGTGGCTCCTCACGAGAACGTGTGGGTTGGAATGGAGTCTCTAAGGCGGTGCTCAAAACTATACCAAACTAGGGTATATCCTAAGTGTGCCTTGAGGTCGCCTCCCAGTTGTTCCCGCTTCCTCTAAAGAATTTCCCCACACAAATATTAATGTGAAGTGTCGTATTTTCACTTATGTTGATGGATAGTTACTTTTATTAAGTGAGTATTAGTTTAGATGTGAAGATTTAGAAAGTAGCTACAACCCTTTCTGATTTCCCATAGGCCCAGGCGAAGTGCCCGCAAGGGGAAAGAGCATACTTTGGTTATAAACCAAATATAAATTCCGGTTTGAACAATTGTATTGTGGAACAAACTGAAGTACAAAACTTAATTGAAAGCAAAAGGCACAAAGCTATGTGTCACTTTCTGATCATCCACCACTAATCGACAAAGCCTTTGTGTGGTGGCGAGAGCATACTTCGTGGGCCGTGGCAATGCGGTAGTGTTATTTCTAAGTTTACTTTTGCAAAAATAAAATGAAATAAAGATAAAACAATGTTAAAGTATACACCCTGCACTTTCAAAGTGAGTGTGTGAAAGTTGTGAAGTTAGAAAAAATCATTCACGAAAATTTGACAAAATCGTGAATCCCCCCAGGGGAGATGGGCTGTGGGCGTTGGGTATCCCACTGCTCTCGTTTAATAGTTACAGGAAAGAGAAGAAAAATGTGCTCCTTAGTCCATTTTACTTGGATCTAAGGGCTTACAATGATATAAAATAAAAGTACAAGTAGTAGGTTGTCCACCAGGGTGTTTTTTGCACTTTTTTTATTTTTGTTTTTGTGCATTTTGTAGAACACTTAGCATTTAAGTGTCGTTTTGTAGCATCTTTAGGAAAAATTGCCACAAATGACAATTTAGTCACCCGAAACCCAGGAAAAGTGGGTCCTAGGATAAAGAGGACGCTCTGAGCGTCAAAACAAGCATCCCCACGCCAAATTCCACCTCCAGACCACACTTTTATTACATTTTGAATTTTTCCAATTAAACCATTAAAATATGGTCTAATTTACAGAAAACATTATTTTTGTCGGAATGAACTCAAACTCCTAGGGGACCTAGTGCATGTCCATACGATTTATTATTGATGGCTAGCATGTAAAAAATATATAGATACATAGGCTTTAATAACCTCCCTAAGACAAACCACCATGGAAAATACTCCAGCTTTGGAGGTATGAGTGAAAAACTCAAGAATTATACGCCACTGAAGCGCAACGCATATCCTAAGGAAAAAACACTCTAGAGTATCCCCTTGATGGAAAACCTTAAGGTAGGCCAATCCTTTTACAAAAATATCATGCTTAGACCAACTTATTACAATTCCCCCATGGGGGTCTCGACATGCAAAAATTACAAAGGGCCAAAACTTTGGCCTGATGAACTTTTGAACTCTGGCAATGAACAATGATATTTTTCAAGTCTTCGTCGATTCACAAGTAGTCCACCAAAGTGCAACTTAGTGGACAACAGTGCCAACTATTTCCTTTTATTTGTTGATGACTATAGTAGAAAGATGTGGGTATACTTTTTGAAGTTAAAATCCTCAGTGTAATGAATTTCAGCATTTTAAAGCATTAGTAGAAAAAGAGTCTAGTTGTCCTATAACCACTCTTAGGTTTGATAATGGTGGAGGATTTTGCTCCAAAGACTTCAAATGTTTTTTGTGCTAAACATGGGATCCAAGACAATACACTACTCTTTACACTCCACAACAGAATGGACTGGTTGAGAGACAAAACCACACCATCACGAAGATGGCCAGATGTATGATGTTGAATAGGTCTTTTCCCAACATATTTTGGGTTAAAGTAGCATTCACAACAGTATATCTAGTGAACAAATCTCCAACGATGGCGGCGAAGCAAAAGACCCCTAAGCAAGCATGGTCTGGGAGGAAGCCTAAAGTCAATAATCTTAAGGTTTTTGGTTCTACTGCATATGCCTAGACTTCGGATGAGAAGAGAACCAAGTTAGAATCTAAGAGTAAGAAACTGATGCTTTCAAGGTACAACGACATTCATAAAGCCTACAAGTTGATTGATGTGGAAACCAGGCAGTTGAGCTTTCGCAGAGATGTCGTAGTTGATGAGGAAGTTGGACCTTTCCAATCTTCTTCAGAGTTCAAAATTACCATGGAGACACCCATCATGGCTCAAGATTTACGTGTTCATCTTTAGATAGCTCCACCTGAAAAGGGAGCATATTTTGAACATTCTAAGGAATCGGTTCTGAGCATTCTAAGGAATCTCCTAGACCCAGTCTAGTAATTTCTAATGCAAATAACCTGAATCGGCATTCAAATGACATAGGTACAAGTAGCCCAAGTCACAATGATGATACTAACTTAGATGAGGAGATTCCCAAGAAGAGACCCAAGTGGTGGCACAACACCATTGGAGATATTTAAGCAGCAAAAATGATCGAGGGACAATAATCTAGAGGTAGGAGTAAACAAAAACCCAACACAGTTAAATTGTCTCTTATCGCCAATGTTCAAGACATATACGAGCCATGGGTGTTCGATGAAGCTAAAGGGAGACCTGAATAGGAGATGGCCATGACTGTTGAACATGAAATTTTAATGAAAAATCGGACTTGGGATCTCATAGCACTTCCACCAAGGAAGAAACTCATTGGCTGCAAATGGATGTGCAAGGTCAAGTACAAGGCAGATGGCACACTTGACAAGTACAAAGTATGGTTGGTAGCAAAAGGGTTCTCTCAGCAAGAGGGCATTGATTATGAGGAGACATTTGCTCCTACAGCAAAGATGAGCACCATCTGACTAGTTCTAGCCATGGCACCACAGTGGGGTTGGAAGGTCCATCAAATGAATGTGAAGAGCATCTTCCTCAACAGAAATTTAGAGGAAGAGATCTATATGTATCAACCATAGAGATTTGAGGTTTTAGAGAAGGAGCATTTTGTTCGCAGATTAAAGAAGGCTCTATATGGCCTGAAGCAGACACCCAGGGCATTGAACATTAAGATTGACAAGTACTTGGTTGAACAAGAGTTCTAGCGGAATCCTTAAGATGACAACCTATCTGTCAAAAGCACTGGTAATGATATCTTCCTACTGTTCGTTTATGTAAATGCATAATTATTATAGGTAATGACGTAAACATCATTAAACAGATAAAATCAAACATGAGTAAAGCTTTTGACATGACTGACCTAGGCCTCCCATATTATTGTCTAGGTGTAGAAGTTTGGAAAAACAGGTAGCAGCATTTTTGTCTCACAAACAAAATATGCCAAAAGTTTGCTTGACAATTTTAGAATGTTAGAATGAAAGGTCTCATCCACACCTATGGAGAAAGGGCTAAAACTTTCAACCAAGACCAACAATAGTTAATCACTCAATCTACAAGTAGCTAGTGGGTAGCTTGATATATCTTACAACCACTAGGCCTGATTTGAGTTATGTTGTGAGCTTCATTTCCAGATTCATGATGGCACCTAATGCAAAGAATTGGACTCCAGTGAAGAGGGCGTTGAGATATGTGAAAGGGACAATTGACTTTGGCATTCTATATAACAGAACCAAAGATCCTAGGTTGTGTGCACATACAAACTCAAATTGGGAAGGTTGCGTGGATGACAGAAAATCAACATATGGATATGTATTTGATGTGAGCTAAATTAGTTCACAAGCCAACTATCCAAAGAATAGGTCAAATAAGTAAAATCCATAATAGAGTAAATATAAATGAGTAAAATGTGAATGATGATTTACAAATATACAAGGCCCATATATATAATCGTTAAAAGGGCACATAATTGTAAATTTTATCCAGAGATCACTACTCCCTCTAGATAGCCCTGAGATCTCAAGCAGTTTGAGTCTCTGTAAATCAATAATACTCTAATGACTTAAGAATCAACAGCTATAGATCTCTTTACAACTTAAATACTGAAATACCCCATCAATCACACATATGACACTGAATATACCCTGGAAACCCCAAACGGGGAAAACCATCAATCCTGTGGGGCTTTCTTCTATCTCGAGCCCAGAGCAATATATGAAATACACAAGTACATACAATGTTACCTCATATGTAACACTCAATCCTGACTGGGTCAAGACCCCAGATTTGCATGCATCAACTGATGCATGCACAGAGGAAATGTGCCCCAACTGTCACTCTGGATCTGAGTCTGTCTCCAAGTAGCTATGACTGTACTGCCTCTCCCACTGATATGCTCTGCTACGGAAGAAAGCCAACTGCTCAACTGATGAATGCGTCCTTCCTCTGCATGGAAGAGTGTGCCCTCCCTCTAGATGTCAAATGCTCGTACAAGATCAAATCTCAGCAGATCTAAGCTCTGATCATCACAAACCTTTCTCAAACACTGAGGCAAGGCTACCCTGAAAGTCTTAGACACTCAATCGGCAGATCGGACTCTGAATGAGCTTTTCTCCCCTTTGGTAATGCGCCCCTCTCCTCCTCTGGAAGTCGTCCTCCACAATCTTTGCTGAATCCACTCAAGTGAACTATCTAAATCCACAGAGATGGGCGCCAAGTGCCTCTGGAACAAGTGGTGTCTGATCCAACTCAGATCACACCACTCTCCCTCCTACAGAAGCTCCTCTCTCTCTCAGAAAGTCGCCCTGCATGCACTAATGTGCCCTCCTCACTCCTGACAGATAACTCTCTGATAAGTCAACTGAGCAACCTCATCCGGGGACCTCCTGCCTCTATATATAATCTCAATGGTCAATTAGGTTTACCAAAAACCTAATATCTGTGCATGCAAAAAGTCACTTTTGCATGCATCTTTTAATTACTAACTGGCCATGCAAATCTCATGCATGCAAGAGGCAAAACACCCTGGAAGGTCCGCATGCAGTCACCAATGGACTCATGCCACTGAGTAGAGTGTATCTCACCCTCTACTCCATCCCGATGCCTATACTGTTGATGTACCTCCATGCAAGGCATCTGAATCATGGAGGACATCCCGAGATACCACAAAATCCAACAATAGTGACTCTTCATAAGAGTTGCGACCTAATTTATTATTATTTTCCTTTATTATTTATTCTTTATATTATTTATATTTATTATTATATATATTTTATATTTGTAACATTGCCTTCCTCTTCATAAATGCTTTGTCCTCAAAGCATAATCTTTTGAAAGTCTTTGTCTCATGATCTTCTAAGCTCGTAAGTGATGCTATATGAAACAAGGTGATATAATCTTCGAATACCTGAACTGATGTGTTTCATTTTTTGGGAACTGATCCACCCCAAATCTACTTTCATTGGAACCGCTTGATGATCGACTGTTGGGATAGAACGTCTCATTCTAGGCTTCCATAAAAGTTTTTGATTTTGTCTTTGCTTTTTTTCAATGTTGTAGTTGGTTTGTCTATAAGAAGAATATTGTTTATTTTCCTGTTGACTTTGTCGTTGGTTGTAACAATTCTTATGATTTGGATGACAATAAGGCATCGTCATCTTTTGTAATTGTTCTTCAAAACCATATTGTCTTGATGTTTGTAGTGATTTGTCAATATACAAGTTCTTCTGATTTTGAGCGCCATTTGACTCTATATTGGTTCCCATTTTTTGTGTTTGAATTTGAGTATTTAATGACTTGCCTATTGGGTTTGTCATCGTTTCCTTGTCAGCTAATGATCTCTTGCGACCTAATTCTTCTTGTAAAGATTTCTTATCATGTTTTAGCTTTCTAATTTGTGTAAGTAAATCCTGATTATGTCTCCTTAAACATACGAGTTCTTCCTTATAGTTTGACTTGTCGACTTCATTTTGATTGTCTTGATTTTTGTGCTCTCTTTCTTTTAAGCTTTTTATTTGCTCTAGCAATTCCTGATTAACCCTTTTAAGGAAGAGCTTTCATGGTCCTTGTCTGATAATTCTTTTTGAAGATCTCGATTCTTCTCTTCTAACATTTGATTGCATTGTGCTTTATCCTTCACCTTCTTGATTTGAAGAAGTAATTTCTGATTATGATCTCTTAGACGAGAGATCTCTTCTTCTTTATCTGTGATAACTTTGTCGAACTCTTTATGTATCTTTTGTATTGATTTTTGGTCTTCTTGCGAAATCACCTTCGAGACATCTTTGAAGTCTTCAAACGACACAACTTCTGAATTTGACTTCAATGTAACATCCTGAAATGTGATTTTCTTATTTTTATAAGGAAATGTCAAAAACTTTTTGATCATATTCAAGATGAAAGATCCTAAGGTTTCCATCCAAGGAGAGCCCAAAATGATGTCAACATCCTTATCAAACATAGTGGTAACATTAAACCGAGATGTGAATTTATAATCATCAATTGTTAGTTGTATGTTTTTAATCTCATATTCATTACCAGAAATGCTTTTATTTTCAATTATATTTAACTCTGAAATAACTAGTTGATTTGCGAAGTTGATGTTGATGTAATGTTCCTTGTTTCCCGGAGAAATACAGATGTTAACCTCCTTGTCTTGAATACTTCCTTTCAATGTTAATACTCCTCTGAAACATGATCTTGGAAAACCATTATAAGAAAATCCTTCTTCCTTATTTTTAACAAGGTCCATTTTTGGATCTCTTTTTACTTCGTTTTGATAAATACCCTTGAAATAACTTAAATAACCCCTTTTTTAAATGAGACTTAAAGTATTATTTATAAAATAACCCCCTTTTTTTTCTTATTTAACTTCAAAACTTCCTTGATATAACTTTCTTCTTTTTATCTTTTTCCCTTAATAACTATTAAACTCAAAAGAGAAGATTAGTGTAATATTAATCTTTCAAATGTTTTCTTTCTTCTTTTTCTTTTTAACTTCTTTTCTTTTTAACTTTATTTTCTTTCCCCACTTCTTATTTGCACGGAATAATTAATTACTTCGAATTGGTGGCGAAAAGCCAAATTAGACAAAGTCGAAATAATGGCCAAAGGCCGGATCAAAGGCTCCGATACCAATGATGTGAGCTAAATTCACACGCCAACTATCCAAAGAATAGGTGAAATAAGTAAAATCCATAATGGAGTAAATATAAATCAGTAAAATGTGAATGATGATTTACAAATATACAAGGCCCATATATATAATCGTTAAAAGGGCACATAGTGACTCTTCATAAGAGTTGCAACCTAATTTATTATTATTTTCATTTATTATTTATTCTTTATATTATTTTATATATATTTATTATTATATAGATTTTATATTCGTAACAATATTCGTCCTTGGCACAGGTGCGGTCACATGGAACTGCAAGAAGCATTAGGAAATAGTCCTTTCATCGACAGAAGCGAAAAAACAAGGAGCAATGAAAGGAGCATGTGAGACAGTTGGCCTTAGAAGGATGCTTTCATATATGAAGATGCAACAAACAAAGCCGACACCCCTATTCTACGATAATTAGGGGGTGCTCAAACTAGCCAAGAATCCAATCTTCCACGAGTGTACCAAGCATGTTGAGATACATTGCCACTTCATTAAACAGTTTGTATAAAAAAAGAATTGTTGAGCAGCAATATTGTCCCATGGAGGATGAAACTACAAACATTTTCACCAAGTCTTTGCATCCTTAAAACTAAAAGCATGTAAAATTTCAAGATAAGCTTGGTGTAGTTAGTAGAATGACCATTAAGGGAGGGTGTTAAAGAAAAACTTGGTTTATATAATGGTCAATTAGATATTAGACTTAAGCATTAATAAAATTACTTTTGACTTTACGTTTTTTGGGTTTTTATGCTTTATGTCCCTTTATTGTATTTATCGGTCTATCTCGTATTCATAAAGTGGATTGGAACAACCTCACTGTAACCCTATATAAGATTTGTATCTTTTAGCATTGTATGATTCGTTTGTCTATTCCATAAAAGGGTAGTGCTACTCCATTGGTTTATCATACTTTCATTTTGTATGTTGATTGAGGTATTTGGTATCCATAGGAGGGGCACCCGTCAATTTGCATAGGCTAAGGGTGAGCTAGATAGATGGGTTGAAGGTGTAAGATTAAATGCTACTCTTCCCTGGTAAAATTTGCAAGAAGCTTCAATTAAATGGGATAGAAATTCGACATGCGCTTTGCAAGGGTTCTAGTCAATTATTTACAAACAAGGACTAAAGGGGAATCACCCTGAGGCTCCATATGCCCTAGGGATTGGCACTAGTCTCCAAAACCCTTCCATCGCCTATACTACAAAAGAAGACCTCAAGTTTTGCTAAGGCTAACTCTTCAAAGTCACCTTGTGACCATATTGCCATAGCTTAGCAATCCTATCTAGGGAAACCCCTTGCAAGTTGGATAAGATCCAACAGGAAGTGCAGAGAAGTGGTTATCGAGGTGACAGTGGATAACACCTCTAGGCTGCAGTTGGGCTAACCGTGCTAGGCTGCAGTTGGGCTAGCCGTGTTCTTTGGGGCTTTAACTATACCTGCTAGTTCATGGTGTAACAAGTACATTCTCTAACTTGTTTTGTAGCGACTTCTTCTCATTCTTAAGCTTATTGATTTGGGCAAGTAGACTTCAATTATGCTTCCTTGGATGAGAAAGTTCTTCATCATTTTTCAATTTGTCGAACTTATTTTAGGTTTTTTATTCTTTGCTTCTCATCCTTAAACATTTTGATTTGTTCAAGAAACCTTTGATTAAGGTTTCTTAGGCTAGAACTTGCTTCATCTTTATCTAATAATTGCTTCTTGAGATCATGCTTATTTTGTTCCAACTTCTAAATGCATTACTTCTTATCGTTTGACTCCATGATTTTTGCAATTAGTTTTTTATTATAGTTTTTAGGCAAGAAATTTCTTTGTCTTTTTCAATGATAACCTTGTCACATTCTTTTTGTTGATCCTGCAATTTTTGTATTGACTTTTGGCTATCTTGAAGGATCACTTCTGAAATGTCCTTTAGGTCTTCTGATGAGAGCACTTCTCAGCATGGCTTCATTGTAATGTCCTGAAATGTTATTTTCTTCTTATAGGAGAATGTCAAAAACTTTTTCTCCATGTTTAAAATGAAAGTATTTAGAATTTGTACCCAAGGTAAACCAAGAATTATATCAATTTCTTTATAAAACATAGAAGTGACATTGAATTTGGATATGCAGGTATAATCATTAAATCGCAATAATAGATCATTTATTTCGTATTGCTTTTTGTTCCTAAATTGTAGCTTTTCTTTTATGCTTGTCTCAGGAATCAATAATTGATCGGCCACGTCAAAAATAATGTGATTCATCTTGTCACTCGGACAAATAGCAATGTCAATAGTCCCTTTGATTTTTTTAAATGTCACACAAGGGTTTTCATAATTTTTATATGTAAACCTTATTTTTTTATTAAAATCCATTTTTTAAATTTCCTTGTTGTCCTTAAAAATATAACTAATAACTTAGGGATCTTTTTAATTTAACTTTAAAAGTACCCTTTGACTTCTGAAATAGTTATAATAATTAAGTGTAGTTTACTTTGTATGCAATACTTCAAGGTGTTTTTAAATTCCTTTTATGATAAACTTTTTCACACCTTGAATAAACTCAGAAATTGTAACCTTTTTCCCTTTTTTTTGCCTACTACTAAGAATCTTTATTTCATTCCAAAGTATAATTCCCTTGTACCTTCTTTTTTTTAACTCAAAGAAGAGTACTTGTTGGCACTACTTCTTATCTTTATAAGAATAAGATTTTGCGGTAACCTAGAGTAAATTTTATTATCAACCATACAAATTCATCCTTATTTGTGACTCAAATTCTACCACCTGCCGCATCCTCGCTTTTACCGTCACGACTTCTCCACGGAGGTTGTTTGGTGGCTTTAGTTGATACCCAATTTTAATTGGTTACATATATATTCTCTAACGGTTGCTAACATATATATTCTCGTCAAACTCTAAAGATATGTTTGCAAGGTAACGGTGATTGTTGTCAATTGGGTTTAGCCCGAGTGGTTGAGTTATAGGATTGTTATCCGCTCCACCCAGGTTCAAGTCCCACCAGTGACACTAGCTCTTAAGTGAGTCGTTGAGCTCTTCAAGAGCTCTACTAGCCAATTAACTGCCCTTCCTATGTCTCCGGACGCCAGGGAGGTTAACGTGGACGTAGCGGGCACCGAAAAAAAGAGGGTGTTCCGTGAACCACACGGAACAAACAAACAAACAAAAAAGGTAATGGTGGTTGTTAGAGTAGTTGTTTTAATTTAACAGATAGATAGTAATGGTGACATGTCTATGTATTCCCGGCAACTTCTAACAAATATATGTTTGCAGGGTAATGATATAACCACAATATCCTTGAATCTGTTGTAGTTGTTTTCAAAGTGGACTATCAATGAAATGAGAATTACAGAAATCGCCTGGTTGCTGCTAAACTTGTTTTGGTTATGCCAATATTTCGACTACAGGATTCTTGGTCACTTTTGTAAGTTTTCTTCATTGATAATTCTTCAATAACTTAACTCTCCTAATTTCCGGTGTTTTTCCAATTTTGCAATACTTCAATAACTTAACTATCCCAATTTCTGGTGTTCTTCCAATTTTGAGGCAAAAATTTTTATTTTATCTTTTAAATCTCTTAAATGGTCCAAGGCCAAATTTTTGGTCAAAGACCTGGAGACCGAAGAAACTCTGAAAAAATGAATGTGGACAAAAATCAGATCAGCATGAAGCTCTGATACCAAATAAAATGAAAAAAGTTCATTTCCCGAAGATGAACATAGTTCATTTACTGAATATCCAATTCAAGGACATGTTATAATCCATGAAGGACAAATATATCATAATTGTATAATGAACAAGAGATATGACTACATTGCCATGGGACGATATACCTATATATGCATTAACTAGTCAACATGGATGAATGATCATGTCCTTTCATTAGGTCATGTCATTTCATTAATTAATTAATTAATTATTATTATTGTTATTATTAATTGATGCTTATTTATGTATATTTATGTCTATTACATAACTCTTCTGAGTTATTCTTGGTATATTTATGTGCTTGATTTCCGTGATAAGGTTGTAGGGTGTGCTTCCCTAAGAGCTCCAGTGATTGGAGTGTTGTATATGTATTCATTCACCTTCTGATTTGTTTGGTTTTAGTGTGTTCCAAGAGTAGCAGGTATGACCAATCTTGGTTTCAAAGACAATGACCATCTAGAAGGTGCTTCCAACTTCACACCGTAAAAGTGCAAATTGCAAAAGCTACTAGAGGAGGTTGACCTTTGGAGCTATGTGGATAAGGAGGCTACAACTTCTAACAAATTGTTCGTAGCTAGGAATCGTCATCCCTTACACATTCCAAGACAATGGGGAGAGCTTCAATCCACTGAGAGATGAAGTCCTAAACTACTGTAATGACTGGCCATCTCAAAAACCTCAAGCATCCGATGACCCAGTGATTGAATCATCACATCCTTATAGGATTCCGTTCTAAGTTGCACAAAATGGAGAAATGGGGATGAAACGGGGAAACTTCGAAACAGGGGAAACGTGACCCCCCAATATTTTGGAAAGGGGGAAACGCAATATATATATATATATATATATATGAGCAAGAACATTTAAAAAAATGAATGTGAAATATAAATCACAAATCATACATGTCGGCGAATCATTGCCTATATTGGGATCCTATTCATCAATAGCACCCTATGCCTCCCTCCTCTAGGCTTTAGCCCTTGCCTCTAACTCAAATTTCAAAGTTGATCCTCCAAGGACATTAGTTAACGGCTCAACACCCTACAATTTTGATGAAACTTCCTAATCCAATCGTTAAAATAAGGTAGAAAAAGCTTCCCATGCTTAATAAATGATTTTGCTTGAGTAAAGAGTACATTTTTATTAAGGTCATGACAGAGGAGTTCAACAATCAACACCACCAACAACAAGGGACATATGGGGGTTGATGTGCTGGATTAAATGCCAATTCCCTACCCTCATACATGATAGAATCTAGTGCAAACTTTGCAATCCTGAAATCCTGAACACTATTAAGTCTACTGAATTCTGAATGGGATCTAAAATTCTAGTTTTTGCATATGAAGTCAGATGAGGTTGGAACCACTCTCAAACATCTTGAAACAATTAATGGTAATGTTAAAAATTTAAGTAAAAGGATGGAAAATAAAAGATAAGGAGAATGTCACTTTTACTTTAAGAATTTAAAAGATACTATTGCACCATGGTGATATTGTTTTTGGAAACACGAAATCATTGACTAAATCCGTACCGGAAACGCGTTTCCGTACAGACGAAACGCATTTCTGTATGGACGAAACGGGTTTCCATCTTGAAAACATGTCTTCCAGGCCGTACGGTACGCATTTCGGGGTTTAGAAACGACGAAACACTAGAAACGAGGTTGGGGCCCACGTTTCCTGCAACATAGATTCCATTCATTGTTGTCGCCTCGAAGCACTAGCCAACTTGTTTGCATAAGATAGAGAGGAAAACCCCTTCCACTAGTGAGACTTAACTTGCCAACCCTGCTTAATCTCCATACTACTAGACCCCTGATGGACAAATGTCTCCAAAGCGTCAAGTACCAGAAGCTCGAGGCACACCATACTTCCCTATCACCAAGGAAGCACTAGGAATTGATGGTCGAACTGCATGACCAAAAGGTTGGGCAACACCAGCACCTGCAAAAGACGAACCAGTTGCACCTATACCGAAACCACCCAGAGCCTTAACCACCAAGACCACCTGCCATAGTGCTATCTACTCTTGAGCATGTACTACCACCCAAGAAACCACCTCCTCCAGTACCTAAACCCTCTAAAGAACCAACAACACCGAGCTTCAAAGCCAAAGAGGAACCCTCGGCCCCTGCACCCTAAGAAATGGGTGTAACACCGGCACCAGTACCTGGAGACTCATCAGGCTTGGGTTTGCAAAGAGGGCAATCCAAAATCAAATGATCCTAAGCCTAGCAAACAAAGTAGGCATTCAACAAGTTGAGATACTTAACATTTTGTTGTTTGACTCCATCGATGGTGCATATTAAAATATACAGGGGAAGTTTTTGCTTCAAGTTTACCTCCACACACACCTGAAAGTTTGCTCTAAATGAGTTACATTGGCCATCGGGGATAAAAACTTTACCAAACCTTCATACAAACAACTCAACAAAGGGGCACATGTCAACTAGAGAGGTATGGAATTTTAACCAAAGCAAATAATTAGCCTGACCAAAGTATTCTATATTAAAATCCAACCTCCATGACTGGACATAAGCAAGGGACCCAGCAATGCTCCCAATACCATGTTGGGACACATGGTGAGATGGAGCATCCAAGTTAAACAAAAGGCATACATATTTCAAACCCAAATTGGCCGTCGGGGATAAAAACTTTACCAAACCTTCATACAAACAACTCAACAAAGGGGCACATGTCAACTAGAAAGGTATGGAATTTTAACCAAAGCAAATAATTAGCCTGACCAAAGTATTCTATATTAAAATCCACCCTCCATGACTGAACATAAGCAAGGGACCCAGCAATACTCCCAGTACCATGTTGGGACACATGGTGAGATGGTGCATCCAAGTTAAACAAAAGGCATACATATTTCAAACCCAAAACCCGATAAGAGTTCAAGGAAACACCATTGGCCTCCCAGTTCAACATACACTAATGATTGAAAGCCTCATCATTTGGCATTCAGCATAAAACAATACAAAATAACACCCCAGGTCTCCAAATGCATACGCCCTTCAAAATATTCCTTGTTGTCAACAAGGAAGAAGCTGAAATCTTAAGGTTTGGTGGGGGTGAAACATCATTTTTAATGAAAATTTGATGGGGATCCTATTCTCCTCAAGCACGGGCTCCACATGAGGCTTAATCTGGTTTCCCATCAAAAGCTAGCTTCTCTTCTCCCATCATTGAAACCTCCTCCATTGGCACCACCGTGTTATCCCCATTCGACACCACAAGCCCTAAACCATCTGTCTGCTCAGGCACCCCTTCTAAACAAAGAGGTTCATCCACAAGCATTGGGCTTACCATAGTCTCTGAGTTTGCACTCAAACTAATCACAAGCTTACCACCTTGGGCATTTACATTGTCCTCGGCATTTACATTGTCCTCGATAGCGGAAACAAAGGAACCCTAACACTTGAGAACATGGCATTCAAGAAACAAACAACAACCCAGACTCCACCCTCATTCTTAGACGGATTCAGAGAAACATAATCAGGGGGGAAATGCTCCCAAGAGTGGCTTCAATGTCAATGCACATTATCAAATCTAGGAAGTATTGAATGCCCATATCTTGCAATCTCCTCATCCTCATTGACATTCAAAACCCCTTGCCTATAACCAACATGATCCACCACAAAATCTGGCTGAATGACAGTTGAATCTGTACCTGTACCGATCATGTATGGAATCATGGATCGCGTCCATCCTCTACTACTGCAAGCCTGTGCATGCATGCACCCTCAACCTCACAAAACTCCTATGTGCCTCCCAAGGCACACTAGTGCTGAGTCATAATCTCTGCTGCTGCCCCTCAACTATTGTGCACAGGCACCAAAGCGCAATTCTGAACATGGATGTACTGCTTAAGATGAAAGAGAATACAATCTGAGGAACAGGTACTGTAACAAAGCACAGCACAAGGAAGCAATGAAAGCAGATTCTGAAGAGATTTGTCTAAGAACAATGATTGCTGATTTGTAAGTTGAACAACTGATCCGACTAATCTTCATCGTGACAACCAAAGCGTGTTGAAGCTACTAAAGAATCACGTCTTCCATGAGCACATAAGGCATGTGATGATACATTGTCATTATCTTCGACAGCTTGTAGAAGATAGAGAAATTGAACAGCAATATTCTACAACACAAGATCACACTGCAAATATTCTCACCAAACCTCTCATTCCATATAAGTTCATAAAAATTAAGAGATAAGATTTGTGTGTGTTCCAGCATGACAATTAAGGAAAGGTATTACAGTAAATATTTATAATGGTAATTATTATGTAATTGGTGTACTTTTGTCATAATAGTAATTAAATACATAAATAATGAAGTCTTAGTTAAGTTATAATTTGGGAGTTATGTACCTTGCATAATGTAAGAACCTCACCACCTATGTATTATGACCAATGTTGTAAAAGTCAGCAAGGGTCCCGAAAACAATTTCTCGGCAACATCGGCAAAAAAATCGGAAAAAGTCGGCAAACATTAAAATATACAAAATACATTCATTTTTTTCGGAATTTTAAACATATAAAGCAACAATAACATCAGATAAACACATTGGAACATAAATATGTAGAAAGCACTGATATATATCATCATCATGTAGTCATGTCAAATATAAAATGATACATCAAAGTCGATACAGGAAATTGAATATTGTTTGTGAGTTTATATGATGTGATGTTTTGAATTTAGCTTTAATCATAAATAAATTAATCACCATCCAGAACAATACACATCCATACAAATGACGCTAAATTATGATAAAGTTTGACATGAATGCTGATCTATATACAAGCAAAGCATATCCAGCACGAAATAATTACAATGTAGACAGTAAACTTGTATCCTTCTCGACAGACCAAACCGGATATTCACCCAAGACGTTGTCCTTAATACTAATTCTTATTCTGTTCATTTGCAATGTTTGCCATCTTTAAAAAAAAACATGGAATGAGATGAGATTATCTTCGATCACTTTCCTACTTGACATTAAACTGCATGCATTCTTATAAACTGCTCACTTGGAATTTTTTTTAAAGAAAAGGGTCATGGAAAATCCGTCACTGTAATCAGAGGAATCGGAAGAAGTTCCACTTGCATAAGGATAATTAGGATGGCGACCTCCAAATGGAAAATTGACTGTTTCAGATTCATTGTGATGTCTCTTTTGTTGTGCCGTTGAGAGATTCTGTAATGGTTTCCAACTCCTTCACCACATCGCTCATCTTAGGACGATACGTAGCCGAGTCATCAGCGCAGCGCAGCGATAATCTTATACGGCCTGGGCGACTTTTTCAGTCGACCCGCGAGTTTTTCGAAAAAAGCGCCGACTTTTGGAAAAAATCGCAACTCGCCGAGGTTTTAAAAAATCGCGATTTTTAAAGGCCAATTTTTCGGCAGAAGGAAAGATGCGCGACTTTTTCATTGAAAAAGTCGCGATTTTTCACCGATTTTTGCAACTTTGATTATGACATTACACCATTAATGACATCATCCAACTATATTTCTCTCTATTCTATTTTGCATTATCCACCTACATATTTGTGTGCATCTCTAACAAACAACACATTATTTAGAGATTATTTTACCACTTCAGCTGTACGAGCACTTGTAATATCTCCTTGGACTTGTATCACACCTTCTATGGAAGCCATAGGCTGCAAATCAATAGCAACAATAAGCGGGAGTTCCTCATCCCTACATAGACATAAACAATATAAAAGGTCAGTCATTTTGTTCGAAGCAAATTGCAACAATAAGCAAAGTAAGCCATAAGAAATTTGACCCAAACCATAATCCAAAACACAATTGCTTGTGACCTCCAACCAACATGCCAATAACTAATGATTGGCAATTTTGAATACCTTGTCTCCCAATTACTCATATTCCAATTGCTAACATGGTATATCAGTTTCATTAACACTCTTGCGCATGCATTGATTCTGTAATTTGAACCCAAATATTATAAACTAATTTGTTCTATGTAATTTCCAATTAAAACAATGGGATACAAAAAATGTTTTGACATGCTCCTTTTGTAATATAAAGTCAAATACAATGTTGCAAACTAGTGTCAATTTGCATATGTGATTATTCTCGTGCATATGAACCAACAATGAGCAATTCAACTTAATGTTTTAAAAAAAACAGTTTGTTGAGGAAACTCCGATATAAAAGCTAAAAAATTGAGATGGAACCTTAATTAAAATAAATACTAACAATTTACAAGAGCCATCCGTGATGGTAAACATAACAATGCTGTTTGTTTAATTCAATAATCAAGAATATGGGATTTTTGAATTTTTCAAATTGCCACATATCATCTCTTTTCATCTCCCATCCTTCAATATTCTTACTGCATGCTATGAAAATATGCCTTTTAGTGGCAACTGTTAATTTTTGGGTTAGGTTAGGGTTTGATGCAGAAAATTCAAAATTTCATATACTTTAATGCAAAAATAAATGTAACAAACTAGTACTGAAGCAGAATGGTACAGCTGTAACGAAACAAGATAAATTTAAAGCACAATTTTCATCTCTTTCAACTTTAAAACTCCCAAGGAGGTCCCTGTGTTAAAGTTGAAATCTTCAGTAACATGTAATCAGTAGCAGTAATGTAAATTAAACAAATTTATAACAGTAGTAAAGTATCTAATGAACAAGTCTGATAACTTACCTGGGAGTGAAGACCTTCCTTTGTACTCAGAAAAAAACTTTCAGAACAGACTGTGCCTCTCAGAGACAAGTCAATCAATAGGAACAATCTGACCCTTACTTGAGGGTTAGTACAAACCTGAGAGAGAGAGAGAGAGAGAGAGAGAGAGATGATAGGTTGTAGTACAGTCAAAGAGATAAAGACATAAAGGCAGCAGTGATGGTCAATGACAGTCAAATCACAGAGACAGCTCCAATCAAGACTCAGCACAATAGAACAGACCTCAACAAGGTCTCAACACAATAGATCAGACCACAAGCTAGGCTCAGCACATAGATCTAACCGCAAACAAGGCTCAGGACATAGATCTGACCACGAACAAGGCTTAGCATAAAAAATCTGACCCCAAACAAAACTCAGCACAATAGAATAGAGCACAAGATAAGTCTCAGCACATAAATAAACCACAGGAGCAGACAGCCTCCATAAATGATAGCTTACAGTCCTATGACAGACTTGGAGCAGTTCACAGTCACCCAAATCAGGTGGAGGCAACCATTTATGAGCTGAGTCAGGTCACAGCCCTCCCTAATAGGGCAGCAGACAGCCACAAGAAGCTGCGGCCACTCTCAAAATAACTCAGCAGGTAGCATCAGAGCAGTGAGGACTCACGGCCTCCACAAACAGGCACTCAGCAAGCTGCGGCCTCAACAATCAGGACTCAGGGTAACTCCAGCAGGTCACAGTAAGTCATACCAGACCCCAACAAGACCACAACAGGCAGATCGGACCTCAACAAACTCACAGCCAGGCCGTTTAGACCTCAACAGACCCACGGATCAGCTCTCTAGGGCAGGAGGCCTCCAGATCAGTCCAAAGAACAGCCAACAACAATTTCTAGGGAATGCTGCCTCCACATATGGACTCTCAGCAACCTAAATCAGACCAACAGGGCTCACGGCCTAGTCACAAAGGCAGCAGCAAACAAAAATAGCAGACCCTAGCAGCATAAACCCTTGACGTCAAACTACAGCAGTCCAATCAAATCAGATCTGAGGTAATGATGATCTCCAACAGGTGGACAGCCTAGACAAGCAGCGGCAACAGTCCTTAACCCTTGATGTCAACCTCAAAAGATCAAAGCTGAGATGTGATGTAAGATTATCTCAAAATGAGAAATTAGACTTCATTATATAGGATCTTAATGACTTCTAGAAGGGTCATAAATTAAATCTTTAATGACTTAGGGTTCCTTTAATTAAGGAGGGTACCAACAAATAAAGGGTTAAGACACCAAACAATCAAACCACTTATAAGAATATAAAATATAATTAAGGTGTCTTTAGGTGGGTACTAGGGTCATAGCAAGGAGTCTTAGGAACCACAACAAAAGAAGGGTTTTAGTGCAAGGAACAATCAAGTGGTACAAGTCAAACCATAAAACAAGAAAAGGTACATGACCCACAACCCATAGGACCAACGGTGTACCAATAAGGTGGGTAAACAACCCTCTTACCCATAAAACCAAAAACATCAAAAATGGTAAAAATCAAGACAACTCAAGGTGGGTAGATAACCCTTCTAACCACAAGACCAAGTACAACAGAGTGGGAAGACAAAGGGTGAACAACCAAGGTGGGGTTACCATACTTACCAGACTCGGAATCGGCAATAAATCGGCGAGGCAAAAGAGCGAAGAGTTTGAATCGGATCAGGAAAAATCGGGAAAAAATCGGCAAATACAAAAAATTAAATATATACCTATATTTTGAATTTAAAAAAACATTTTTCATAGATATTCAAAATTTCCATGTCCATATACTACAAGATATAAATAGATGTCCAAAAGACATCAATAGATGTCCAAAATATATCAACTCCATTAAAACTAAAATTGATTTTTTATGCCCTAGTGCCGGTGGTTGAGTAAAATCGATTTTTTTTATGCCTTTGGTCGTGACTCATGACTTCTCTGTCGAGTTTGTTCGATCCTCTGTTCTAAACTTATACCCCTGTCTAGGGCCGTGAATCCTTCACGCGTGACCTGCTGGTGAGTGATGAGTAACGTGTAAACATTGAAATAGTGCCCGTCTGTCCGCCTGTCGTCGTTGCACCCTGAGTGCTCACATCGCCCGAAAGTTTGAAACAGTGGCAGCGTGGCTCTCAAATAGTGTTTTAAAGGCGGCTTCAATTCACGATTAGGGTAAATCGCGTCTCCAACTCGCTGAGCCCAGTTTAAATCGGCAATTTATTCTGGTTCAGTCACGTAAAATCGGGAAGACCGAGTTTGACTCGGGACGAGCTGAATCGGCTCGTTTAGCTGTCGATCAAAGTCAAACTCGGAATAATCGCAAGTCAACTCGCGATTCCTGTTACTATGGGGGTTACAACCATTCATCTCTCTCTCAAATGTACAAGTGTTCCATACACTAACTGAAAGTTCATCATCACTGTATAAGGAAGGTCCACACAAGATGATGTGATCTTGTGGTCTTCCAAACTACTCCTGAGGTCAAGTGCTAGTGACTACATCAAGGGGTGGCCATTCCCTTGAGAAGACTATCTAGCTCAACCATCTCGAAGACCTAGGAGAGGAGGGCATCACGCATCATCATCTTGGTTAACTGACCAAGATCCACCTGGTTAACTGACCAAGTATGTACCTGCAGGAACTGCTTGGTCCTCATGACCAAGAATCTACCTGATCCCAGACCATGAGGTCTCTATCAGAACCTGCAGGATCTGCTTGGTCCTCGTGACCAAGAAACTATCTAGTCCCAGACCAGAATACCCTAGAGACAAATAGGCGCCCTAGCCACATGCTAGGGACTTTGCCATGGCATCAACCTGCTTGGTCCCAGACCAAGAACGCCAGGAGACTGCTAGGGGCCCTAGGGTACCTTCTAGGGACTTACTCTGCTTGGTTATGTGAACATGAACCTAGTTAACTGACTAGGGTACCATCCTCTCTAAGAATGGGTCTCGCAGCTGCACTAACTTTAACACATGACCAAATCCTAACATAGGACAACCACTGCCCAGTCAAGATTCCAATTGCAAATACATATACAAACATCAACAAATTTATATATTGAATTTGAAATGCAACTTCCAAGGATTTGAATTCACTAGTAGTAAAATTGGTGTAAAGTAACAGTAGAGAAGAACAAAACTAGCAATTGTAGTGACAAAAGTCTAGAATAACCAACTATGAGACCTTTTACCTCTTGCAAATTTAAATTGATCTAATAGAAATATCACCCACCAACGTGTGCAATATGCAGCAATTGAATACACAAGAAAAACTTATGAAATAGGCAACATTAGTAAGGAAAAATAATAATGCATTTCTTAAATATTCCAAATTCCAATAATAAAAGACGTTTTCCCAAATCAGCTAGTCAACTCAGATTTAAATAGAAATAGCATTCCCTTATTTGCAGCCTTGTTGGTGCTCTTACCTTCACGCGCATAAAACATAAGCGCAAAATAAAAACAACCGATGGTAAATGTTAGTATGTTATGCATGCCTACACAATTTCCAAGGGTATGTGGCATACATGGCATGCACCCTATGTGAAGTGAATGGTCTAAAAACATTGAGAAAAATAGATGACCAGCTTGTAAGCTTCCCAATGGAAACCTCTCCTCTGAAATTATGCTACGTACAAAGTTAGAACACCTTAAAGGACTGCCTGTACCAGAAGACTAATCCACCACTATAGAACAGACACTCCCATATCACTTTACACTCCATCTCGTAGCAAAGAGCACTTTGTGGTTGTCACAACCCTTCCCCTTCCCTTAGAGCAGCACAAGACAAGACTAGAACAAAGGCTCCCATGTCATTTTACACTCCATCTCATAGCAAAGAGCACTTTATGGTTGTGACAACCCTTCCCCTTCCCTTAGAGAAGCACAAGACAACAGAAAGATGATGCACAGTCAAGCAACAATTATAGATGCAAAGATAAGTGCAATCCTACTCAAATATCAAAGGAAAGCAATGGCTAAGTCTTTGTGCTTAGTCAAGTAAACTTACATGGTCAAGAATAAGAGAAATGACAGCTTCAAACCTCCTATAGGAAAAGTGTCTAAGACTCACTATGGTCAACAACATTTGACATCAATGGCATTCCCTTAAGGGAATCAATTCACTTTATGCTCCCACAACCCACCATCTACCCAAGCAGATGGTGAGTTCAAGTCTTCCTTTGGAATTGTCACTCAATTTGATGACTATAGCTAAAGGAACTAGGCTTACTTAATGTTAGTTTTTCATAATTTAATTCAAGATGATCTAGGATCTTATCTGAGAGAATAACATGCACAACATTTAAACACAAGAAACAAGAGACACAAAGATTTTCCTCGGGGAAACCATAAAGGAGAAAACCCCGCAACTTCCTCAGAGATAGAATGAGCAACAATACAATAAACCCCAAAAGTAGAAATGGTCTTCAACAGCTTCTCTCTTCTCCACTTGTGTGAACTTGTCCTTCTCCTCACTAATGCGAACTTGATGAGTGAGTGAATGAGCAAATAGAGAGGAGCACCCTCTCTATTTATACTTTTACTTTCACTTGACCTTAACCCCAAACAAGTCGGCCCCTAGGTGTAACTGACTGAGCCGACTTCTCTAGGAGAGTCTGATAACCCTTTAATGACTCAACTCTGGGGTCTAATGCCCCGACATAAAATGGAGGGTTAACTTCAATGACTTTACATGACTCAAGTACAATAATGACTCTCCCAATCAGAGGAATAAACATCTCCGTTGGAGGTACAATAATAAAATACAAATACAATATAAAATATACAAGTGAATATTTTCTGAAGTTACAATTACATTAACACTTAACACAAAATGGCACCCAATGCTTACAAAGACAATTCCATCCCTTCCCTTAACTAGATTTTTGCTCTATGCCCAAACCCCTTATAACTTCAATATAAATAATTGTCCCAATTAATGGTAACACATACAAGAATTACCCAAAAAAGTTGGATCCATTGGTCAAGAGTGAGGACTTTGTCACTAGTGGGCTATGTTCAATTCTCATGAGAGCATTTCCTGGAGCCATGAGGTCACCATGAGGCACTGGTCAACTGTGTGGTTGCACCTAGAGAGATTATATTAAATGATCTCATGACCCGTGCACACATATATGGATCAATGCCCACCCCCATGTTCTTCAATTTTAAGAGCCCATGCGGTTAGTTCAACTGATTGTCACCAATGTTGTTGGGCATGTTACCCCTATTTTGCATGGGTGTCCACTTGTAATTTTCATCACAATTCTCAGTGGGGTGACATGTTGATGATGTCTTGGATGCTAGCCCATGGATGATTCCTGAGATTTGATGTATTTTGTTCTTGTTGATTAACGAGGGTTTGGATGGTATGTTGATGGCTTTCATGGTGGTGTTGAGTTCTTGGCACTTGCTCAAAATTGGATGATTCCTGAGATTTGATGTATTTTGTTCTTATTGATTAATGAGGGTTTGGATGGTATGTTGATGGCTTTCATGGTGGTGTTGAGTTCTTGGCACTTGCTCAAAATTTTGTAGCCAGTTGTTTAGGGTTTAATCTAGGGCAAATTGAGCAAAACAAGACCCTGCTTTCAAACCCTTGGTTCTCCAACGCCCTACCTCAAATGACAACATATGATATATGGTTGGAGAGCTCTTTCTGATCCCTTTTAAATGGTATAGAACGCTCAGTCAGATTCCTAGTAGTTTGGGAGCGCTAAAGTCATCTTTCAGGCTGTTTTTGCTGGTTTCTAAGCCATTTTTGTAAAGCGCCACTGCCATATATGGTTGGAAAGCTCTTTTCAAGACCTTTCCAAAGGTATGGAACGCTCAAGCAAGTTCCTAATAGTTTGGGAGTGTTGGAGTCATCTTTCAAGCCATTGTTATCTGGTTTCTGGGCTATTTTTCAACAGTTAGTTACCTTGTCTTCAAAAGGATCGATCTCACTCATTCTAGCCCTATTTGGGAAGTGCCATTTATGGTTGGAAAGCTCTTTCCAAGGACATTCCCAATGTAGAGAGCACTCAACAAGCTAGGGGTTTGAGAGCACTAGGGTTATCTTTAAGAGTATTTGCTTTCTAATACTTCATTGCATAAATCACACACTAGTTACAATGTTTTGAGTTGCCCATTTATGGGATCTCCTAGTGATTTATATTTATCATTTTCTGGCATGTTGGGATTTATTTGTGGATTGTGAAAGCAGCCCTAATTCCACTAACCCTTTATAAACTAACCCCTCTGTTGGACTAGCTTCCCCTGACTCCATCTACTGTAATAAACAAAATATATATAACATATAAATATAAATAAATACTAATAATAAATCAATAATTACTATTCAATAAACTAATAGGTAATGAAGAGACACCTTCCTAATGAAAGGTCACGTCTCTTTACAAAAGGGCACCCTTGCATGGGTTTATATATGAGCCCACATTCTCATTGTAATCATGTCATATCTCTTATTCATTTTATACATTTTATTATATATTTATCCTTTATGGATTATTTGTCCTATTTACATTGGAAGTTTCTTTAGTAACGAACTTTGTTCGTCCCATTATGTAATAAACAAAATATATATAACATATAAATATAAATAAATACTAATAATAAATCAATAATTAATATTCAATAAACTAATAGGTAATGAAGAGACACCTTCCTAATGAAAGGTCACGTCTCTTTACAGAAGGGCACCCATGCGTGGGTATATATATGAGCCCACATTCTCATTGTAATCATGTCATATCTCTTATTCATTTTATTATGGATTATTTTTCCTATTTACATTGGAAGTTTCTTTAGTAACGAACTTTGTTCGTCCCATTATGTAATAAACAAAATATATATAACATATAAATATAAATAAATACTAATAATAAATCAATAATTAATATTCAATAAACTAATAGGTAATGAAGAGACACCTTCCTAATGAAAGGTCGCGTCTCTTTACAGAAGGGAACCCTTGCGTGGGTATATATATGAGCCCACATTCTCATTGCAATCATGTCATATCTCTTATTCATTTTATACATTTTATTATATATTTATCCTTTATGGATTATTTGTCCTATTTATATTGGAAGTTTCTTTAATAACCAACTTTGTTCATCGCATTTGGTATAAGAGCTTTGTTTTCTGATCCAGTCTGTGGTCACGCTCCTTTCAGACCTTGTATGATTTGGCCTTATGCCACACATTAATTTTCAGAGTTTCTTTGAACTTGTGGTCGTCAACCATAATCAGGCCTTTGCCCATTTACAAAATTTCGTTGAGGACAAACCATTTCGCTGTAAAAATCAAAGAACATTTTTCAAGTTCGAAGAGAATCAAAAAAAAATTGTCAAAGGGAAAGTCAAAGCCATATGTGTATATATTAGAAAAAAAAAAGTTGGAGCTACAACCGCTGCAAACAGTAGATTCATCTTGGTCGAACTACCACAAGAAGCTTGGATACAATATGTTAAAGAAGGGTCACAATGTATATTAATCTTTCATCATATAATCGAAGACTGTTGCTGTCAGTTTAATCACAAACCAAGAATTAACATAGTAAATTGTGACGCCAGTATATGCGCTAGGGTGGCACTTTGGCCTAAGAACAGTGAACACCATTCAAATCGTGACAGCATCTCGATACCAATTCTGAGGTTAAAAACCTGTGGGATACGTCTTAGGACATCTAAACTTGATCGCTAATCACCCGAGGGGACACCGATTTGTATGGTGTGGCCATCTTGTTTTAATTGTTCCACTGCTACAATACGGTTGGGAGACACAAACAAACCATTTCTTAATCGATTCGCATATCTTGGAAAGAAATTGTCGAAGCTTTTAATTATTGGTAGAGGTGGCAATTACAAAACCTTCACGTGGGTTGCACTTTCAATTTGATGAAAGAGGAACAAATCGAGATTACAGAGCATCGTGACGGCTTAAGAGAAGTCGCATCACTTAGAATATTTTCAAAAAATATTTCGTTTTTAAAGGGGCTAAGCTAGTTATTATTATTATAATTATAATTAAAAGAACCAAAAAAGAGTCAAGAGCAGCAAAAGTTAAAAGACCATTAAATGAGGGCATGTGATATATGGTTGGAAAGCTCTTTCCAAGACCTTTCAAATGGTATAGAATGCTTGGCCAATATCCTAGAAGTTTGGGACTGTTGAAGTCATCTTTCAAGACATTTTTGTTGGTTTTTGGATTGTTTTTCAACAATTTGCTACCCTATCTTCCGGAGGGTCGATCTCACTAATCCTAGCTTTGTTTTGGAAGTGCCATATATGGTTGGAAAGCTCTTTTCGAGACCTTTCCAAAGATACAAATCACTCAGCCAAATTCCTAGTAGTTTGGGAGCGCTATATTTCAAGTTGTTTTTGTTGGTTTTTGGGTCATTTTTCATCAATTTGGTACCCTATCTCCAAGAGGGTGGATCTCACTCATCCTTGTTTTGTTTGGGAAGTGCAATATATGACTAGAAAGCTCTTTTCAAGATCTTTCCAAGAATATATAGCGCTCAGCAAGATTCCTAGGGGTTTGAGAGCATTAGGGTCATCGTTCAGGCCATTTTTCCACATTTTTAGAGCTATTTCCAACACTTGGCTTGATCTTATTAACACATGCTTGGACCATTTGTTAGACACAATGGCACACTGAGAGGGGGGGGGGTGACTCAGTGGGCCAGCACTTTTGACAATTTCAACTTCTTAAATACTTATTCAACAATTTCACTTCAATGCTTTCATCAATCACTAAGCTATCATTATCATTCATCAAATTTAAACATGTCATTCATAATATCAAGTCACACCATCAGAGACACATCACGGTATAAACTTTGTAATCTTTTTATATTTGATTCAATCGGCTACAACCATTAGGTATCATCAGCTACAACTGATTGAGAAGCACCAACTTCTATTCCAAGACTCAGCTTGGTCTTTTCTTAGGTCCAACTAAGAAAATTAGTACAAGGCCCAGCTTGTAATTACATATGAATTCTGTTACTCATTCAACTACTGCTTGTCATCTTCCTGCTGTTCATTGACCATCCCAAGTTCCCTGCCTGTAAACTTGTCAAGCCAATCATCTATGTACTGCTCAAGCCAATTCTTCAGAGGTCTGTACAAGTCATCATCCTTTCCACATTCATGCCATCAATGTCTGCCCATACAAATATCACATTACCTCAGCTCATCAACATGCTTGTCACGTCATCAACCATCAAGGTCTGAACATGTCATCATCAAGGACTTCATAGCTGTAGGTGTATCATATGCGATGTTTTGGAAACCGGTCTGGTTCGAACAGGAACCGGTCGGTTTGACCGGCCAAGGGAAATGGAACACCAAACCAGTGGTCAACTCGGACCGGGGTCCGGTTTGGTAATGAACCGGTCCTGAACCGGCCAGTTCATTACCAAACCGGCCCTAACCGGCCGGTTCCATAATAACTCAGCCGGCCAGCTAAAAAAACACTAGGGCTTATAAAGTGAATTATAGTGATTATAAAGTGAATTATAATGATAAAAAATAAAAAAACAAAAAACCTAAACCTAATTCGCCCTCCAAACAGTAATAAATAAGTGCTATGAGACTTTACTATGTACTATGCACTGCACTTGGTGCCATTTTGTGACCCATACATGGTTTATGGATTTCCAATTTATATATATGACTTATGAGTAGACTTTACATATTATGTGTCTAATGGTTTCAAATATACATATTATGTGTCTAATGGTTTGAAATATAGCTTGGAATGTTAAATATATTTTTTATGATTAAAATTGTAATTTTTTTTGTATTTTTTAATAGTCCGGTTCATTGAAATCAAACCACTCCGGTTCATTACCGGTTCCGGTTCCGGTCCGAGTTGACGCCTGACCGGTTTGATTCTCAGTTCCGGCTTTTAAAACATTGATCATATGATAGGATTTGCTTATGCATCATCAACAAACAGTCATCACTGTATCCTGTAAATTACCTTTCATAAGTTTCACTTTCTACGTGTATAGATGCCACTATAAGTGTACATTCATCATTTTGTACATTGAACTCATTGTACAGTATTGTTCACATACCCCTGTACATTCCACTATACAAACATTTGTATACCATATACCACTTGTCTACACACATTGTATACACAGACACATCATTTGTTTGTATACTTACTGTATATACATACCTTGTCTATATCCTACACACAACTCACACAACTCTGATTTATAAACTGTAGGTGTAGTGCTGGTAAAGACCCCAGACTCAGGAAAACGGACTGCTGTAGATGTCCTCACATGTGGAAAGAATTCACCAACAAAAAGGCTCGGTTTAGCCAGCAGAGAACACCAACCACATCAAGAGAAAATTTGGCTGTACAAGTGTCAATGGATGGACTCTTCCGGACTGTCCTATCTCGAAGTAAAAACCAAAAAGAATACAGTCTGCTGCCACGAGTTCTGCTGCTGCTATCACTGTCTAATGCTGCTGTTCGGATGCCCTAGTGAAGCCCGAATTCATAAGGAGAAAAAAATAAAATAAAAAAGTTACTGCTGATTTTCTGCTCCTGCTGCTGCCCTTTAACCCCACGAATTTCCTCAGTGAGCAGCCCAAATTTCCTCAGAGACAGTCCGAATTTCTTCACACTTATGAATGAGTTATCAAGTGTATTTATACTGGTTTCATCATGGATTTTTACTAAGCCAACCTATATAAAAATATATTTTATTTTTATTTTTATTTAATAAAGAATTATCTTTTAAAGTTGAGCCAACTTTGCATTTTAGTCAATTAAAACAATGATTAAAATCTTCATTGAAATCCCTTGTTAAGATCATCAAACAGCCTTTCTTCTTGGATAGAATTAGGCTTCTTAAGTGTGATTAAGGTTCATTAATGGCGTCTTCTCTTCATGCTGGAAAGCCACATATTTGAGGGTTCAAGTTTACATCATACATAGGTTCCAAAGGTCAGCAATGGTTTTATCCCATACCATCATGCACTATGTGTGAGGGTTTCAAAAGGAGTTCTAGGACTTCATCATAGCATGAATTTCAATAGTGTCCAATGACTTCTTCAAGTGCAACGTTCTTCAACATTCCTTATGGCTTCAAATTGTTTGTGTTACCAACTTACCATGGAGGTCATCAAGCCACAGTAAGTATGGGTTCCAAGACCCAAGACTTTCTATTGTGCAACCACATCATCATCGAGCAGTAAAGATTCCAAGAGATTATCCACATCATCAAGCATGAGCCATGTCTTCATCATTTAGTTAGTTCAAGGACTTTTTGGGTTCCATCATATGTGTCCATGATCATCAAGAGCAATATCTAAAGGATTCATACAATATCCAAGGGCAATCAAACCACCATCTTGTTGTCATCAAGTGGGAGCATGGGCCATCAAACCATCTAAGGGTTCCATGACCCCATCAAGCCACAAATGACCACATAATAGGTCATTTGGTTCTTCTTGCCAAACTATCATGTCCTTCTTGCCATGTCATCATCCTTTGTCATTAATGGGTGTCATCAATGACAACCTATGCTCGACACCATTGGCACGAGCTACGGAGAGGTGGTTACACATTGGACCCTTCCTTGTCATTATTGATGGAACGTCTCGCACGTGTGGCCCATTTGAGGAGTTTGTTACATGTTTGATGGAGTGTTCTAGGGTTTTTGACCCGTGTTAGACCCTAGGAGCACATGGCACATGGTATTGGTGGAGCACTTTTGGTTTTGGAGTGGTTTTCTTGGAGGGTGCCCCCCTTTTAATGTTTCCACATCATTTGGCACCACTTTTGAGGAGAGCATTGAGTTGTTAGAGGGATCTAAGGGGTCAAACCCTAGATCTAACCTCTTTTCATCATTGTTTGACCTCATATCATCATTGTTTGACCTCATATCATCGTGTTTGTTAGAGTTGGTTAGATTTTAGGAGTATTTTTATTTGTTTACTCCTTGGGATAGATTTAGGTTTTGGTAGATTTATTATTTTATTGTAAAGAAAGTTGAAATCATGTTCTATATAAGAGAGCCTCTTCCTCAATTGTACTCATGGTTGGATTTTAAGACTTCCCTCTTTATTAGATCCTAATAGACATATCTTTCATGGAGCAAATCAAATTGTAAGGTTTCATTTTCCATTCTAAGTGGGGTTTTCCTTGATCTCATCTTTGATGTTGCAAGTGATTTGTAGAATAACTAAACTTGTAATTAGGGCCATAGAAAGGAAAAATTGTCTCATTGGAAGGATTGTAAGAGAAAACCTCCTCCAATCCTCTATTGATTTACGCATGATTTGTTTTGTTATAGCATCTTGTCATCTTTAAGGGTATTTGCTTTCTAATACTTCATTGTATAAATCCATAGTAGCATAATTCGAGTACGAATACGGATTCGAATACGATTCGATACGGAAACAATACGTAACAAAAAAATCTAGTACGAAAAAAATACGGGAATAGGTTTCTTATATATTAAAAAACATATTTTTTAAAATTTAAAAATTTTGAAATATAGATAATACATGTAACATTTATTTTTACTGTTCATTAAAAACAACTTGAAATATAAATCTTAAAACTAAAACTAATAATGCATTTATAAACTTCATTATAAAAATATTAAATAATTAAAATAAAACAAAAATTATAAAACAATAAAACAAATTTCTAATAAGATATTCCATAAAATATTACCCTAACTAAAATTTAATATCTAATATTATAACTAGTTACTAAACTAAATATTTCTATTATAAAATAAATCTAATATAAAAACTAATCTAATATTTATAACAAAATATATTAGCTAAATTCTAAAACAAAATATATATGATAAAGTTTAAAGCTTTAAACTTTTTAAATGTAAAACTAAAATTAACACTAACCCGACAGTGGGACCAAATTGCAAATAATACAATAACATTTAAATAATTTTATATGCCAAAAATGTATAATTACTATGCATTGGTAATCAAATTTACCATTTTCGTACTATGTCCGAATATTCGGCAATTTTCGAACTCTCCAAATTTCCATACAGGAAAGTCCAATACGACCGAATTATGCTACTATTATAAATCACACCCTAGTTACAATGTTTTGAGTTGCCCCTTTATGGGATCTAGTGATTTTTATTTATCATTTTCTAGCATATTGGGGTTTATTTTTGGATTGTGAAAGCAACCCTAATTTCCCTAACCTTTTATGAAGTAACCCCTCTATTGCACTAGCTTCCCTTGACTCCATTTGCCCTAGGGATTGGCACTAGTCTTCATGGTCCTCCCATTACCCTTTATCATATACTACAACACCGAAAAAAAAAAACAATTTTGTTGAAGCTACTATTTCAAATCACCTTGTGCATGATTGTGTAAGTTTTAGTAGTCCTATGACTCCTATCCTAGGGAAGCCCCCCTTGAGTTGGAGAAGAGACAACCTAAAGTGTAGAGGTGTTTTTTTAGGTGACAGTGGTAACAACTCTAAATGATAGTTGGGCTAGCTTTGTTCTTTGGAGCTTAAATCACACATGCTAACTCAAGTTGTAACACCCTTGTTGATCCTTTAACTCTACCCTTCTTTGTTTGACCAAATAGGGCATGGTCATTGTCACCTTTTTGCTTCTTGGCCCTTAGACTCCATTTGAATCACCTTCTGTATATAGTCATCGCACAAGTCTTTGAAAGGAGGGTATATTCTCACGAGCACAAACACCCTAGACAAATGTTTCACATTGAGCTAAGAAACCATTCATTGCTTGATTCACTAGCCCTTTGTCTTTTCCTATTGCAAGTTGATCACGAATCTATGTGACCTTCATCAGGTAACTGTTAACTGTGTCTAATCTGGTCATCTCTACATATCTGAGTCTGTTATGCAATATTATCTTCCTGTTTATTTTTTCACTCAAGTAAAGTCTAACCAGGGCATCAAACATATCCTTTGTCATCTTCTTCGTTGATATATCAGGAATCCAATGATCCTTCTTTGAGCTTAACACACAAACTCCCAATTATGATAGGTAAGTAACCACTACCTCTGGAACCCTCTAACTATTGGTCCTAGTTCCCGCGGTTGCTTCCAACAGTCGATCTACTACTATAAACCCTTCAAATTGTCAATCAAAGAAGCTCTACTACGATGTAAATTTTCCAAACCCTAGATTGTTGAAGTCCTTATGTTCTCAACCAAACAAGTATGTTATTTAATTGCATAAATATAACTTCTTCAGATCACACCAATCACACAATAGATGGAAAGTAAATAGCAAAAGAATAAACAATCCCACATACACAAGGAATTTCTACTTCAAATCGGCTTATCATTTAACTAATCAAATCTTACGAGGTAAACTCCATAGTCTACTTAAGCCAGTAGCCGCAAAGTAAACAAATCATCATAGAACTAAATTGTAACGCCTGCTGAGAAGGTACGGCTTGTACAAAAAAGAGGACAATAGGCCTAGGCAACCTGTTGTACATATCCATACAAACTGTACGGATTTATACCATTCGAACTATACTTAAACCTACTTGCTACAACTCAATCCTCTTCCTATTGTCTCTACTTTCTCTCCTCTGGTCGCTTAACCTGCTCAACTGTTCAACTATCCGACGATATCTAAACTTTCTATCTTGACCTACCTTTATAATTCTGTTGAAACCCTAATCTACCAAAATCCTAATCTCGATGAGATGTATGGTTGAGATTAATCCTAGTCTAAATGATTAGTGTGTTAAATACACTTTATTAGACTCAGCAGCTAAATATAAGACTGTAAATTTTATCCAGAGATCACTACTCCCTCTGGATAGCCCTGAGATCTCAAGCAGTTTGAGTCTCTGTAAATCACTAATACTCTAATGACTTAAGAATCAACAACTATAGATCTCTTTACAACTTAAATACTGAAATAAATCAATCACATATGACACTCAATATACCCTGGAAACCCCAAACGAGGAAATCCAGCAATCATGGGGACTTTCTTCTATCTCGAGCCCAGAGCAATATATGAAATAAACAAGTACATACAATGTTACCTCAGATGTAACACTCAATACCGACTGGGTCAAGACCCCAGATCTGCATGCATCAGCTAATGCATGCACAGAGGAAATGTGCCCTAACTGTCACTCTAGATCTGAGTCTGTCTACAGGTAACTCTGACTGTACTGTCTCTCCCACTGCTCTGCTTTGATCTGCTCTACTACAGAAGAAAGCCAACTGCTCAACTAATGAACGCGCCATTCCTCTACATGGAAAAGTGCACCCTCCCTCTCGATGTCAAATGCTCGTACAAGATCAAATCTCAACAGATCTGAGCTCTAATCATCACAAACCTTCCTTAAACACTGAGGCAAGGCTACCCTGAAAATCTCAGACACTTAATCGGCAGATTGGACTCTGAATGAGCTCTTCTCCCCTTTGGTAATGCGCCCCTCTCCTCCTCTAGAAGTCGTCCTCCTCAATCTCTGTTGAATCCACTCAAGTGAACTATCTCAGTCCACAGATCTGGGCGCCAAGTGCCTCTGGAACAAGTGGTGTCTGATCTAGCTCAGATCACACCACTCTCCCCCCTGCAGAAGCTCCTCTCTCTCTCAGAAAGTCGCCCTGCATACACTAATGTGCCCTCCTCACTCCTGACAAATCACTCTCTGATAAGTCAACTGAGCAACCTCATCCGGGGACCTCCTCCCTCTATATATAATCTCACCGATCAATTAGGTTCACCAAAAACCTAATATCTGTGCATGCAAAAAGTCACTTTTGCATGCATCTTTTAATTACTAACTGACCATGCAAATCTCATGCATGCAAGAGGAAAAACACTCCGGAAGGTCTGCATGCAGTCACCAATGGACTCATGTCACTGAGTAGAGTGTATCTCACCCTCTACTCCACATTGATGCCTATACTGTTGTTGTACCTCCATGCAAGACATCTAAATCATGGAGGACATCCCGAAATTCCACAAAATCTAACACTCCCTCTTATCGAGGGAAGTCCAACCACTGATGCATGGATCCAACAAGTCCCCTGCTGCAGACACTGGCCCAATTGTCCTGCCTATCACTGTTACCCTCTGACCTGAAGGACCCTGATCTAGCTCCATCAAGGTGGCTCCAGAAGAAGCCCCCTGATCAACCACTGACTCTGTCACTGAACTCTGATTCAGACTCCCTCTGAATCTCTGCTGTAACGAATCCCGAAGACTATTGTCAAGTGGATCCATTGGTCTGTAAATGGACTCCCTCTGTCTCTGAGCTAACTCAGCTCTGTAAGACAACTCCCTCTGTCTCTGAGCTGACTCAACTCTGTAAGTCAACTCCCTCTATCTCTGAGCTGACTCGGCTCTCTCCTGAGCTAATTCCATCTCATACCAGCTCAGTCTCCGACTGGTGCCTGTATGAGCATCATGCTCATCCATCTGATTTGAGTGCAAGGGCTCAATCTCCTATGACTCATCAATATCATGAGCATCTCGCTCATCCATCGGATAACCAGAATCACTCCTTTGATCCTCATCATCATGGTGGGCATCTCGCTCACCCATCTGCTGAAAGGACTCACTCCTGTGAGCACTATCTCTGTTATGAGCATCTCGCTCTCTATCCCCCTCTGACTCTGAAGAGGAAGCACTCAACCAACCTTATGTGCCAGAAGTGGGCTGTCCCGAACCAAGTACCCACTATCAATCCTGTGACCCATCATACTAGATCAACTCCCCTAGGATAGGTGAAAATCATATCCCTCTGGAACACCACTGAGTAACCAACAGCTCCCAAAGTTGCCACTAAGAGTATACTCCCTCTCAGTCCTGGAATGAACAACACTCCTGATACCTCTAGGAGCTCTCCAAGGTCAAGTAGAAACCGAACTCTCCCCACTCTTGTCACCAAATGATCAGTCCCCTGCACATCTCGAATCATCTGCATAGGTGTGTGCTCTAGGACGAGGAATGCATCTTGCATACCAGTCATGTGACTGCTCTGCATGCAATCAACCCTCCATCTCTCATCAACCTGAATCTCTAGCCGACTACTATCATGCCATGACTCAATTGAGGCTAATGAAAACTCACTATCAAACCGAGAAGTAAACTCATCCACCTCCTCTGTTGTTGCTAACTGCTCATCCTTTACCTGCTTACCTTTCTTCTTATGCAGACATTGTCCCGCATAGTGTCCATAATCATTGTAGGCAAAGCACTTGATCTTGCCAAGATCCTTCTTATGTTTGAACCGTGGATTCACCTTTGCTGCAAGTGCCACATCCTCCTCCTCAAGAATGGCGGAAGCTGATTCCTGGATATAACCTCTCTAGATCTCCTCTTGGGTGAAATCATCCCACAGACGATCCCACTTGGGAAGGTTCTCTCTAGCAATGATGGACTAAACAAATACTGCCCATAGCGTGGTCACACCATTAAGGGCTTGTCTTACCAAATCGCTATCCTCAACCTTTTCACCCACAGCTCCCAACTCATCCCTCACCTGAGTGATCTTGGTGAGATATGTGGACATGCTCTCATCTCTGCCCATCTTTAAGCTTCTCAGTTTCTCGCTAAGAACCATCTTCCTGTTGGCATTAGAACTTTGGTACAAATTGGTCAATGCATCCCACATATCATAACATTGTCTTTGGCTGAGACATGTGGAATGACATGATCCTTGATAGCATCAAGCAGGATCCTCTGAGCCTTTACATTCTTTTTCTCATATACTGATTGGCAGTAGCATCTGATGGAATTGTGACTGGATTTGTGACTGTGTTGTTCACAACATCCCAAGTTCGCACTCTTTCAACAAGAGTACAATATGTGCCCTCCATGCACTGTAGTTGGAGGCCCCATCCAACCAGTCCTCCACTCTCAAGCTAGTGGCCATAATCTCTGAAATGAAAATAGAACACACAGTGATACAAGAATCTCTCTTGATCAATCTCTCCTGATCACAGATCTGGCAGATCTATCTCAGATCTATCCTCCGAACTCATAGATCTGATAGATCTGACCTCTACAACCTCAGATCTGAGCTCCACTCTTCAGATCTGGTAGATCTGGTCTCTATCTTCACTGATCTACTAGATCTATCTCAAATCTAGTCTCCAACACCACAGATCTAAGTGTGATTGATCTCCCTAACCCTTACCAAGGCTCTAATACCATGTAAATTTTAGCCAAAGATCACTACTCCCTCTCGATGGCCCTGAGATCTGAAGCAGTTTGAGTCTTTGTAAATCAATAATACTCTAATGACTTAAGAATCAACAACTATATATCTCTTTACAACTTAAATACTGAAATACTCAATTAATCACACATATGACACTGAATATACCCTGGAAACCCCAAACGAGAAAAACCAACAATCCTGTGGAGCTTTCTTCTATCTAGAGCCCAGAGCAATATCGTCACACTCAATCCTGACTGGGTCAAGACCCCAGATCTGCATGCACAGAGGAAATGTGCCCTAACTGTCACTATGGATCTGAGTCTGTCTGCAGGTAGCTCTGACTGTACTGTCTCTCCCACTGCTCTACTTTGATCTGCTTTGCTACGGAAGAAAGCCAACTGCTCAATTGATGAATGCACCCTTCCTCTACATGGAAAAGTGCGCCCTCCCTCTCGATGTCAAATGCTTGTACAAGATCAAATCTCAGCAGATCTGAGCTTTGATCGTCACAGACCTTCCTCAAACACTGAGGCAAGGCTACCCTGAAAGTCTCATACACTCAATCGACAGATCAGACTCTGAATGAGCTTTTCTCCCGTTTGGTAATGCGCCCCTCTCCTCCTCTGGAAGTCGTCCTCCTCAATCTCTGTTGAATCCAATCAAGTGAACTATCTCAGTCCATAGATCTGGGCGCCAAGTGCCTCTAGAACAAGTGGTGTCTGATCCAGCTCAGATCACACCATTCTCCCTCCTGCAGAAGCTCCTCTCTCTCTCAGAAAGTCGCCCTGCATGCACTAATGTGCCCTCCTCACTCCTGACAGATCACTCTCTGATAAGTCAACTGAGCAACCTCATCCAGGGACCTCCTTCCTCTATATATAATCTCACCGATCAATTAGGTTCACCAAAATCCTAATATCTATGCATGCAAAAAGTCACTTTTGCATGCAGCTTTTAATTACTAACTGGCCATGCAAATCTCGTGCATGCAAGAGGCAAAAGACCCCGGAAGGTCTGCATGCAGTCAACAATGGACTCATGCCACTGAGTAAAGTGTATCTCACCCTCTACTCCACACTGATGCCTATACTGTTGTTGTACCTCCATGCAAGGCATTTGAATCATGGAGGACATCCCGAGATACCACAAAATCTAACACTCCCTCTTATCGAGAGAAGTCCAACCACTGATGCCTGGATCCAACAAGTCCCTTGCTACAGACATTGGCCCAACTGTCCTACCTGTCATTGCTGCCCTCTGACCTGAAGTACCCTGATCTAACTCCATCAAGGTGGCTCCAAAAGAAGCCCCCTGATCAACCAATGACTATGTCACTAAACTCTGATTCAGATTCCTCTGAATCTCTGTTGTAACCAATCCCGAAGACTACTGTCAAGTGGATCAACTGGTCTGTAAGTGGACTCCCTCTGTCTCTTAGCTGACCCAGCTCTGTATGTCAACTCCCTATGTCTCTGAGCATGTTAGATTCAGGAGCTGAAGTGAATGTTATGCCTCTTAGAGTCATGGAACAACTTGAGTTGGTGCCTACAAGGCCCTACAAAAATGTATGTGGAATGGACTCTAGAACAATAAAAGCTATTGGGTTGATTGAAGATTTGCCTGTTAGATTAGCTGCGTGTTCAAATATCGAGCTCACAATGAATGTCCTAGTTCTAGATGTCCCAAATGTATGGGGAATGTTGTTGTCTAGGGAGTGGTCAGCTAGACTAGGAGGAAGTGTTCAGATGGATCTCACATACGCCACGATCCCAATTGGAAATGGTTCATCTATCACTTTATTCAATGAACCACCCATGCAAGAGCATGTAGAAACACCTGAGCACTTATTCAATGAGGCTATGTATTCAAGCAATGACATTGGAAACTTCATGGTGTTGGCAAACTATTGGGAAGATATAAAACAACATCCCTTCCCACCAGACCAAGTGTGGAAGATGCACTTCGACGGGCCCGATCCCGATATGGTGCAGGTGTCGGTATTGTCCTAACTTCACCTTCAGGAGAAGTAGACTTGTATTCCCTCCGTCTGGAGTTTGATTGCACAAATAATGTGGCTGAGTATGAAGCTTTACTTTTAGGTTTGGAAATTGCTCGAGAGAAAAATATTAAGTTTATAACTGTCATAGGTGATTCCGACCTTATTGTATCGCAAGTCAAGAATCAATTTGCCGCTAAAAAAATAGACTTAGAGATTACTAAAATGGGGTCTGGGACACCATTGACTGTTTTGATGCTTTCGGAATTAAGGTTGTCCCGCGAGAACAAAATACTCTAGCTGATGAGTTGTTGGTTACGACCAGTACCCTCCAAGTCCCTGAATATTTGTCTCAAAGAAATTGTAAGGTTGAAGTCTTGTTTAGACCCTCAGTTCCTGACAATCAAGATTATTGGCAAGTCTTTGATGATGATGCTCAGATCATCTAGTTCCTGACTGCTTCTTAGACCCCCATGGTTAATTTTGAAGATCAATTAAAGGGCGGTTCTGTAGAGGGTATGGACATAACAGAAATCACTTTCCTTTTGGAGAAAAAATTTAATAGGCGTGATGAGTTTAAAGGAAGAAGATCTGAACCAATTGATGAGGTTATTGAAATTAACATCGGTTCTTTTGTTTCCCCAAAAATGATCAAGGTAGGGAAGAACGCTTCTAAAGAAGAAAGAAGGAAAATTGAAGAATTGATCAGAGAATACAAGGATGTCTTTGCATGGACGTACAATGATCTGAAAACTTATGACCAATATGTTATTGAACATACCATCCCCCTTAAGGAAGGAGCTAAACCTTATCGTCAAAAACTACGTAATGTAAATTCGAAACTAGCTCCATTGGTCAAAAAGGAATTGGAAAAGATGTTAGAAGCAGGGATCATCAGGCCCGTCAGACATACTACAAGGGTGTCGAATCCTGTAATTGTAAGAAAGAAAAGTGAGGAGATTAGGATTTGTATAGATTTCAGAAACCTAAATCAAGCTTCCCTAAAAGATAATTACCCATATCCTGACATGGAAAATTTATTACAAAGTGTAACTGGTGATGGCGTGTTATCCCTGCTTAACAGTTTTTCGGGATATAACCAAGTCCAAATTAGGGTTTTAGCAGAAAATTCAAACGGCCAATGGTTTGGAACTTCAAATAAATAAAACAAGTGTAGATCTTACCCAGAAAATCTTGCAGATGCCTAGATGATGATGATGTAGTCCTTCCCGATCAATTTGAGGTGATTTGACTGAGTATCCAAGTGAAAACGATTTTCCCAAGGAAGCAAGTGTGCCCTCCTCTCCTGCACAAGCAAACTACCGAAGTTAGATTTGATGCATCAAGAGAAAATGGCTGTAACAACACGAGACATATCAAATGGAAATCAAAGATCAAAGATACTATTGAAAACCCCATGATATTAGCTGCTTCAGAAAAACGAGTTGAGGAGCCCCCTGTAAAAACGTCCAAGTGAAGTCGCCCTCCTGCAGTTAACATTGATTCCACAAAATATTTTGGATCCACAGCAAATTCTCAAATGCTAAGAGAAATAGACTTTCCAATCACCATCTAAGAACATCCAACAAAGAAAATCCAAGAGTCTCTGCAAATATTTCTTCTATTATGAAAATTCCAAGAGCCAAAGTCCCTTTACAATGAGGGGGGTCACTCCTTTAAATAGGAATGAGAGAGACCAAAACCCTAACTACCTTTTGAATGAGTGGTTGAGATTAAAAAATATATCAATGATAATCAATGGCTAAGATGACCCCAAATACAATATACATGGATCAACTCAATAATATAGGGGGCGCACTCACTAAGTCGCCCTAGGGGGAAGCACCACATAAAAAGTGACTAGGACTCATAACATAAGCACATGGTGGGGCTAGGAGGTGTAACTATCATTCTCTAGCATGTCCCCATGGCACAATAACATATAATGACTCAGCATAACACCATATTGTGACCACATGGCCAAATCGCGCCCCCTCAATGACATAATAAAACAAAAATTAATAGCCCGAAGTATATGTGGACCCCACTGAATGCTGTAAGCTGTGCTGGAAGGTGTGGGATGCATCACAAAAATACTCTGAACAAACATCATGTCGTTTCTCTGCCTCATTTTCCCAAATCGATTTCCCCAGTAACCATTTTCACCATTTTTTATCCTCATAAAATCACATGTAAAAGAAGAAAATGCTTATACATCTCTGCCTGGTGCCCCAGGCACAAATATGACTGCACCAAAATGTTTGGGAGCATGGTAATATGGTAATAACAAGTGGTTGGACCCCATACTCCCTTTGTAGTGCCCTAGGTGAACAAAAATAATCTCAAATTGTGCTGGTAGTCCATTTTATATGGCAAATATGTGATAAAGTGACAATTTGATCATGATCTCATCTGAAAGTGCCTGAAACTGATATCTGAGTGTACCAATGGACTCAGAAGGCCCAAATGTACACCACATGACCACCTGGATAATCATTTGTAAGCTCAACCATGCCCGGACAAATAAAAATAATGGTCTGTAAATAATAATAATAATAAAAATCCATCAAACCATCATATAAAAGTTGTCTGCTGCATGGAAACATCAAGTGGGCATCATAGGACCACAAATAATCAATCTCAAACATCATAGGTCCAACTCATCTCAGATCCTGCGGTTGACTTGGTCAAACTAGGTTGACCAAGTCAAAACTGATCAAAATAATGACCCAGGCTCAATCTGACTAATGTTGCAAGTGCAAATGGATAAGATATGCTCTTCTAATTATTTCAATAGCAAGACTAAAGTACAAAGTAACATTTCACTGGCGAATAAGCAATAACACATCAAATATAAGTCTGGATTAAGATAATCAAATACTAAGAAAAAGACCCTCAAGTGTATACTCAATTTATGGACTTGACCATTTTGCTAAGAATGAGTGATGGTAGAAAAAGCAAGGCTAGGACAAGGGAACGACTTAACAAACTTCATCACTGTGACATTTCGGATAAAGGAAAAGGGGAACACACTTAAGCATATGTTGGATAGAAAACACATAAGGAATGGCAGTGTCTCACAAATGGAATAAGTTGATTTAAGGAGTGCTTATTCACTTTAACAAATGTCTACAGTCTCACATCCACGCTGGAACCAGCTCCGTGACGATCTTTTCTAGAACCGTAGTGACTAGGTGCACAACTAACCGTAACTTGAGGTTCTAGGGGACACTTAGAATTAGTTGTCCCTTACTCCATTTCACATCCCAACCCGTAGGCTCCGTGAGGAATTAATCATTACATTTTTCAATGTCCAGCAGTCTTTAGATTTAGCATATGTTTATCCAATGCTTTTTAGGCCTTATCTCCCTTTGGATTTTGCATGTGCTTAGAAGCAAAACTAATTGCAGCTTTTATCCAGGGTGTGTTTCATTTAATTTCATAGCCCTCTTTCATTGTGTTTAAAGACATAGTTTTATTTCATAACCATAGGCTTGCATAAAAGATATAACAAATAGTAGTATATGTATGTAATGATGGTAGTACAATTTGCTTCAAGTTTAGTCGACACAACTCGGGCAATTGGGGGGACTATCCACAATCAGGACCAAACATCAAGGGCAACCGACCAAACAGGTCAAGGCTTCAAATCCAACTCACCTAAGCTCAGGAACCAACACCAGTGGGTTCTCTTGGCCCAGAAGGAACAAGGCTTCGGTAAGTTCTGTTGCACAACTCAGAGCCAAGACACAAAACAACAAGAAGTCTATCCAACATAGAGGCATAAGTGGGGAAGTCCTCAGTATCAATAGTTGAAGTGTAAGTCAAGGTAAAACCAAGTATGGAAGAGAACGGATGGATGGGGAAAGGTGACAGGTGATGCCATAACTAGCAAGCCATAAAATGGTGGGAATGACCAAGTCCATACTACCAGAGAGGGTGAGACCAACTAGTATACACGAGAAATTCTTTAGTCCATGTAATTAGATAACTTCAATTCCAGACAAACAACCAATAACCAAATATATATATATAATCGCCAGATCATGACCACTAGATACCTAGTCAAGCTACTAAGATGAGCAAAAGAGCAAAATAAGACTATCTAATGCACATCCATATACCTCTTAGATCATATACCTATATATATCATCGGGACCATCCACTGTCACTGGAACACTGCTGCTGTACAAATCTGGGCACTATCACACTGCTTTGTATGGAAGAAAATGGCTACATCGGTCATCAAATCTGAGGTCATGAGGCTCAGTCATGGCATAAGGCTGTAATGTATGCTCTGGGGCTGCTGAAAATATGAGTGATCCTGGAATAAATGTTCATCAAATGTCGATCTCAAGCATCTCGATGTAAAGGATTGGCTGAGAAAAATATTGGAATCTTGATCTAAAGATATGGTAACCCCCGCTACTATAAATGTGATAACAGAAACTATAGCAGAAACTGTTTGGGCAAGGTCCAAATGACCTTTGTGGTCAAATCCCATTGAGCTATAACCTCAATATGTAAAGCTTGTATAGAGCCATTGATCAATGACATACATTGAAGAATTCAGATCTGAGAAGCGATCATCAATTGCAGATTGCAAAGATATAATTGTTGCACAGATCCCTGTAAGTATTCTTCCATTTTAAGCAAGCGAGTGAGTCAGCGATCAAAGGATATAGAGAGGTGTATATCATTCATTTTAGATACAAATTCAACTTTTCACTCTGTTGTCCGCCAATATGCACACCAGCAGCGGAAATCTTTCGAAAGCTGTCTCTTCACTACAAGTGAGAGAGGTGTGGCCTTGGGGGCAAGCAATGAGCCAGGTACTGTCACCTGAATCCCAGCTCCTCCGTTTAGGCAAACTCCTAACGAAGCCAAGGGGGGTAGTCCCTAAAAGAAAAGTTGTCTAAGGCTCTTGTATTTATAGTGTTTTTAGGTGTTGTGATGCGGATGGGTGTTTTTTAGGAGTTTTTTAAATGAGAGACAATTATAAAGATTAAATATAAGACAAGATAACGCAATCCACGTTGCAAACACAAGATAAAAGATACACTTGGGCAATAAGTCAATCACTTTTCACAAAATATAACAGATAACTCCAATGTAGATATTTAAACAAGCAAAATATGAGATAAAGGACCAGTGCCTTATGGAGTCAAGAATTAAATGTGAATTGCGAAAACTTGATACAAGTGCCTGAATTGAAAGTTTGTGAGAACGTTATGCAGCTTATCTTGGTAAATTCAAAGTTTTAATTGTCTTGATTATTAGGGCTAAAACCAAGGGTATTCAAAGAGTGTCCGGAAAGTAGTTTTAAGCAACCCCTTTAAGAGACCTGTCGGGGCCTGTCTGGAATCACGGCGAGGCGCGCAATGCTAACCAGCCACCGTGTCGCAGATTGGGCGGTCCGGCGCCTCCCCTGAGAGCTGATTAAAATACTTTATGTCAACGCCGGTTCGTTGGTTATGGGGTGAAAGTTTTAATTAGGTTTTCACTTGTAAATTAACAAGTCTTCCACCTTTCTGAGTACTAGCCCAACCTTTTCAGGTTGGCAGAGCATACGGGTGTAGGACAGAAACCAAGATAAATTAATTAAAGGGTGTGTGAGTGGAAAATTTTATTATTAAAAGAACCTTGTTCAACCCTCCGACAGAGAGCGCTCTTGACTCGGTCTTATGACCACAGTTCAAGAGACTTGCTAAATTAACAATGCCTAATGCAAGGGATGATGCAAGACTAAAAATGCCCTCCGATAGAGGGTGCTCTTGACTTGGATTTGGCCAAGTTCAAGAGAATTTGGTTTATTTTAAGCAAACAAGAGCAGTTGTGTTGTGAAAAGCAGTAAAATAACTGGAGGAAGATGAAACCACTTGATAACTTGAAAGATATAATTAATGCTTTTAACAATAACTACTTTGCCAAATAATATGAAATAAAACTAAAACTAGTGTTCTACCATACAAATTCTAATCTACTAGGTAGGATTGATCCCCGAAACAGGATCAACCACTAGAAACCACCAATCCTGGAAACCTTCCAGCTAGCTGGATGTCCACAAGAAGTTGATGGGGGAGCGAGAAGCTACCACAAAACTATGTGGCCTTTGGGATACGATCCCAAAGTTAGCTATTCTCTGGTCAAGGATTGGAAGAGAAACAGTATAATGATAAAAATAAACTAAGCTACCCAAGAATCTCTTTCAGGTTCAAGACCCTACTCGGGAAAGCATGGGGGTAAGTAAAATATGAAATATAATCAAGATAATTTATTTGAAACAAAATTTAAACTAAGAACATAAAAACGTAAATCTAAACTAGAAACAACCACAAGACCCAACACCCTTCCCCAAATGGGGAAGAAAACCCAAAAGTGGAGGCCTCCTCCACTTAAAACTTTTATTTGATAAGTACAAGTGCCTCAAGGGAAAATCCTTGAAAGGTCTTTCGAGAATGATGATACTTGGAAAAATATTGAAGAAGATATAGATTCTACTTGTTATTACAAAGGATAAGTGTATCAAAATTTTGTCATTCTTATGGCTTCTTCACTTTGTTTTGCTTCGATCCCCTTGTTTCAAAATCTTATCAAGTACTTCTCCCCCAAGTGGCCTACACAAGTTCAAGAATATCTAAACAAGGCACCCGTTAATCATTAGTAAAAATAAATCGAAATTTGAAACTACTCGAGTCTATATTTAAGATTTTAACTCTAATATGGAAAATGCATGAAAATTTGTCATAAAATGTTAACTATGGCAAAACGGACCAGCGAACAAAGTTGCTCTAAAAATGCTAGAAATGAGATTTAAGACTTAAAAATTTTTGGAAAATTTTATGAAAAATTTTCTATCTTTGAAAAGGGAAACTAGATGCAAACTTAACAAGTGCTAGAATGAGATCTAGTATGATTTTAAGCTACCCTTTCAATGTATGCCAATGATCTACAAGATGCAATAATTTAAGATCTATCAAATCAAATTGAACTACTCTAACAAACACTAACTTATCCAATTCGTTTTTGCTTTTTTGTGTGGTTTTTAGGGCACTTGAGAAGATGGACGAAAGGGCAAAGCAAGAGGGTGAAAGGGAGATCTAAGAGAATGGATCTAAGGGAGAAGAAAGAAGACAAAGGCTTGGATGAGAAACCCTTGAAGGGAAAAAACGAATGGTAAGGGAAAAACTAGGCTAGAGTAGGATGAAGTAGGGTGAATGGGGATAGGGATGCCAAAGGAGAAAAAACGAGTGCAAAAGGGAGGAGGACGAATGGAGAAGGGAAAACGAATGGAAAGGGATGGATAGATCTAGGGCCAAGGAGGAAGTAGGGCTAGCAAATTCAAAGGAAAGAAAGAACTCAAGGAGAAAAATAGAAGGCTAGAAGAAGAGAGCCTTTAGTAACAAGGTTTTAAAAGTAGAATTTTGATTGATGAGAAACCTGAGAAGAGCTCTTCCTAGCCTTCTTAAGATGAAAAGATCTTGAGATTTGTAGATCCTGCAACCACAAAGTATTAGGCCAAAACTTGAAGATGAACAAGGGTTCGATGCAACCGAGCTCTTACCCCTCTTCACTTTAGGCAACACCTAAATCACAAACCCAAACACTCAACCAACAAGTGAGATCAACAATGCTAGAATGCTAGAAATATCAAGATTAAATCAACAATTTGTATAACCAACTACTCATGTCCATTTAGATCTTGATAAACTATGCATAAATAACCAACTTAAATTTATAAATGGTTACTCTATTGTACTAGAAATAGTCTTCACAAGCTAGCCATTGATCAAAATACTATGCATAATCAAGAGATGGGTTTAGAGAAGATGTCACCTCAACAAGAGATGAATTCACACAAAAGATTGAAAGCTCATGGACCTCCAAAGTCGAAATCTTTATTGAAAATATTAAGCCAAAGCATATTACAAATTTTTGCAGAGTAATCTTGCATCAAAGTCTCCATGAGATAATAACCCAAATGGGCCTCTCTTTATAGTAAAACTAAACACCTAAACCCTAAATCGAATTGGTGGTGGGCAATGAGGTCGATTTCCAATCAATGGGTGGCTTGGAGCAAGAGACTAGCAATCAAAGTCGAGTTAGTGTTTGGTATGAAGGAATAGGTGGCAAACTCGACTTGGGTGGGCACATAGGTGGTATCACCAACCAATCACAAGACTACAACAAGGAAGGGCGTGAGGGTAATGGAAGGTGCGAATTGGAGGAAGTGGAGCCAAGTGGAAGGGCGTGAGCTTTGGTGGGTGCGAGTTAGGGAGTGGTAGGCACTAACTAAAGTTTAGATGAGAGCTAAACCCATTTGTTATTGTATCTAACCAATCCCCAAACTCCAACAAGGATCTAACACGAGTTCAAAGGAGATTGACGTGAGGAATTAGGGGATTGCGAGCTAGCTTGTGAGGGAACACGTGGTAGGTAGTGGGTGCAACTCGAATTAGTAGAGGGAGCCAAGCCATGAGTGATTGGTGAGTCATGAGGGCGCCCCTCTCTAACATAAATGCTAACCACCAACCCATCTATCAACTGACACATCACTAAGTCGAATTATGCATGAGGGAGGGCGAAATTGCTCAAAGAGATTCTTTGCTGGTGACTGGGTGAGTGACTGGATGGGCTTGGAGTTGATTGGAATCTTCCTTAATGCTCATCGCCATGTCATTTAGCCCTTTATTTTAATCAAATTGATTAATTTTGGAGAGATTTGGATTATCTCAAAAATAATCAATTTTATTATTTTAATTAATAATTTCTCTGTAAATGACTTTTCAGAGAAAATATTAATTATGGGGCGGAATTGACATCCGAAAGTTGGGTTTAGCTGCTCCATGGGTCATGTGTGATTTTTGGCTTATGAAACGAGCCATCAAACACTGAAAACGGACCCCGGATGACTGACATATTACAGACTCAAATTTCTCTATTTAAACTATAGAGAAATTTAATTAAAATTCAAAAATAATTAAATAATTAAAAACCCCAATTCCGACGCGTCCGGTAAAATTTTTTCGAAATTTTTTCTGGGGGTCCTAGAGACCTAGGACATGACCAAAACCTATTCTAATAGTGTCTAGTAGGTTTATACATTATAGTTGGACCCTAATAACCCCCCATGGCCAAATTTCCAAAATCGGGCATTCCAGCTTTGGAGGAAGCGGGAGAAAAACCAAGAGATTATATTTCGCCTGAAGCAAAGTATAATCTGACGGTGAAAAAACTCCCTGGAATACCTTAGTTGTTTAATCCAGTCATGGGAGACCGAGCCACTCAGACCCTACTAGCACACTGATACAAACCCCCATGGGGCCATGGTCATGTCGACTCAAAAACAAAACTGGCTAGCCAAAACTGGCTAGACCCAAATATAATGAAACCCAGATACTCTGGAAGTGAACACTGATGTGTTCCAACACTGGCGGCTCAATAAGGTTTCAACTATTGTACAAATCAGTTGATAACATCTGGCTCCAACTGCGGGACGGACACTTGCTTGATCTAGGAGTCAAAGAAGGTGTTCGAGAATCCCAGAATATCATTTTCCTGCACAGAAAGAGAAGTGTCTTAGTTTCCCATGTACATGATAAATAATGCCAAAATGAAATAACAACTATGAAACTATTTTTTGCTTTTTCTTTTCAAATTCAAAGTACAGAAATAGAAATCTTTTCTTTTTCAGCATAAATATGAACTATAATACAAAAATACACTATGATACAAAAATAATGATACATAAAGTACAAAGATAAGAGTTTAGGGAGATCCTGAGATGGCCTCTTGGTCATCTTGTATGTTGTTCCGATAAAAAGGCTTCAAATGTTGCCCATTTATAGGAAGAGGCAATATTTCTCCTTCCATAGTGTTGAGGCCGAAAGAATTATCTCCAACTGTGCAGCGTATAATAAAAGGGCCTTTCCAAAGGCTGTCGAACTTCCCATGCTTCCCAGGTTTTTCCCTTCTTTTGTCCCATAATAGAACAGTGTCTCCTTCTTGAAAAGCTCTTGGCTTGGCTGATTTGTCAAACGTGGCTTTCATACTCTCCTTTTGTCTTAACATTTTGTCCAAGGAATTTCTTCTGTTTTCATCAAGCTCGATGATTTGGTTAGCCCTATCTTCCAACTCTAACTTCTCAGAGTCATAATCAGTTAGCATTCTGAAGATGGGAATCTGCATGCTAAGAGGTAGTATTGCTGTGATGCCATAAACAAGTTCAAAGGGGGACTTTCCGGTGGAGTTTTTCTTTGTAATTCTGTCCGCCCAAAGGGCATATTTGATCTTGCTATCCCAGGATCTTTTGTTGTCACCAACAGTTTTCTTAAGGATAGTCATCAGGTTCTTGTTTGAGGATTCAGCAAGGCCATTACCTTGCGGATAATAGTCGGAAGAGTGAGATAGAACAATGCCATATTTGAAACAGAAATCATTCATTTCTGTTGAACTGAAAGCCTTGGCATTATCGGTGGTTATCTTCAAAGGGGTACCAAATCTAGTGATGATCTTATCTTCAATAAAATTCATAACAACCTTCTCAGTAGCTGTCTTGGTAGGAATAGCCTCAACCCACTTGGTGAAGTAATCAGTTGCTGTTAGAATCCAGCAAAATCCATTGCTAGAATTATCTTTAAATTTGCCAATAAAGTCAAGGCCCCATTGCTGGAAAGGGGCAATGACAACAACCGGATTGAGGGGTAAGGCGGCCAATTTAGGTTTTCCTGTGAACAGCTGACATTCCTGGCAAAACTTGACATGTTTGTATACATCGGCAAATATGGTGGGCCAATAATATCCGGCTCTAAGGATTTTGTGGGCAGTTGTATTAGCTGCATAGTGTCCTCCACAAAATCCTGAGTGAAGGTCAATCAAGATCTTTTTAGAATCTTGTTCATGGACACATCTAAGGATAACCCCATCAGGGCTTCTCCAACCCAAGCCTTCTTGAGTAAGGCAATATCTAGCAGCTTTTAATCTTAGTGCCCTTCGCTTGTGTCCTTTAAGGTGGTCAGGGCAAGTCATGTGTAAGAGGAAATATATAACATCAGAGTACCAATGGATATCTAACTCCCGTAAGGCAGGTGTCATACGTGGGCAATCAGGTTGATCTGTACAGTTTATGTCGATGGCTTCCTCATTCTTCTGGGTTAACATTTTGGCTAGGCCTTGTCCTTTGATAAGTTTGGTAGGTTTTATTTCCAAGTCATATTCCTGGATCTTGGAGACCCATGTGCCTCTTGTTCCTAAGCAATCCTGTTGGGATAGGATGTCTTTTACTGCAGCATGGGGGACATAACCTATAACTTTATTGTAGCCAATGTATGTTCTGAAATGTTTCAAAGATTTGACCAAAGCATAAGCCTGTTTTTCCATTATTGTATACTTTAATTCTGAATTTTGTAAAGCCCTGCTCATGAATGCAATTGGTTGCTCGAACCCTTCGAAGTTCTTTTGGAGCAAAACCCCAGCTATAGTATCCTCAGAAGCAAAAGAGAAAATCATGAAATCTTTGGTATAATCCGGACTGACCAACACAGGTGACCTAGTAATGGCATCTTTAATAGTGTTGAAGGCTTCTTTCCCATCATCAGTCCACACAAACTTAGCATCTTTTTTAAGCAACCGCTGCATGGGTTTCATCAACTCTGCAAGGTTTGGAATAAACCTTCTGATAAAATTTATGTGTCCATTGAAAGATTGAAGACCCTTCACATTTTTTGGGAGAGGTATTTTCTTAATGGCTTCAACTCTTTCAGGGTCAATCTTGACCCCGTCCTTGTTTATGATATGCCCTAAGAGTTTTCCCTCTTCAATACCTAACACAGATTTTGCCGGATTTAGGGAAATACCATATTCTCTGCACCTTTCGAAGACTTTTCTCAAGTGATCAACATGGCTGGATCTTTCCTTTGAAAAGACGGTTAAATCATCCTGGTAAATTTCGATGATTTTTCCTATTAATTCCTTGAAAGCATAATCCATGGCCCTTTGGAAAGTGGCTCCTGCATTTGTGAGGCCAAAGGGCATTCTCAGATACTCAAAGGTTCCCCAAGGTGTTGTAAAGGCAGTCTTATGTTTATCCTCTGGGTTGATGACAACCTGGTTGTATCCTGAAAATCCATCAAGCATGGACATCATATTAGATCCAGTGACCCGTTGGAGGAGGGTCTCCATGTTGGGAAGTGGGTAGTTGTCTTTCTGGCACGCCATGTTTAGGTTTCTGAAGTCTATGCATATTCTGATACTCCCATTCTTCTTTCTTACGACAACTAGGTTGGAGCACCATGAAGTGTGTCGGGTAGGAGCTATAATGCCTGCTGCTAACATCTTCTCTAGCTCTCTTTTGATAATTGGAGCCAACTTAGGATTTATTTGCCTTAATTTCTGACGAAAAGGCTTAGCATTTTGCATTTCCGGTTTAAGGGGAATGGTATGTTGGAATACATCTTCCCTATAGGCCTTTAACTCGTCATAAGTAAAGGCAAATATATCTCTAAACTCTCTGACAAGGTTTATTAGTGCGTTTCTTTCTTTTTCTGATGTTCCTTTTCCAATTTTTATGATTTTTGGATCTGTTTCTGTTCCGATGTTAACCTCAATGTAATCCCCTGGCTTCATCTGGTCAATGCTGTTCTTTTTTCCGTCATGCCTATCAAAGATGTTCTCTAACTTAGTGAAGCCACGTGAGATTGGGTTCATGGGCTGGCTTTCATCTTTATACTGCTTGCCTTCTTCCTGTTCATTAACATTGAAATTGGCAAACTCATCTAAGTTATTTATGAACCTTATAATTTGTTCATCATCTTTAAAAACCTGCCAATGGTTCATGTTATCTGGGACAGATGGCCTATAGTTAATCTCAAGTGTACACTCTCCTTTCAACATTTCCTCTGATGGCTGGAGTGTAGAAGCTGCAACAGCTAACCTATCTGCCATACTGTTCTCTTCTCTATGGACTGCTTGTATATTTAGAGCATCAAAATATTCCATGGTGTCCCACACTGCATTTCTATATCTCTTAAGCCTTTTGCAATGGCATGCAAATTTACCCTTGATCTGTTGTACCACTAAATCAGAATCTCCTTTAATACTAAGCATCTTGATCTTCATATCTTTAGCAATTTCTATGCCTAGTAAGAGTGCTTCATACTCCGCAACATTGTTGGTGGCTTCAAACTCAAGTCTAAATGCAAAATTAAAGATTTTTCCCTCAGGTGACATTAAGACTATACCGGCACCCTTGCCAGCTTTAGAAAAAGCTCCGTCAAATTCCATTTTCCAGAGCCCATCAGTTTTCTTGTCTTTCATTTCCCTATGAACTGGATCTAAGAAAGTGGAATTGATCTGGAGGGTTCCCATGTCATCTGAATTGTAAATGTACTCATTTGAAGGTTTGTGGGGATTTTCAACATGGTACCTCCTTTCCTTTTCTGAATGTAGTTTAACCTGAGTGTCTTCTGAAGCAGGAACAGTTGCGTAAGATAGATCTAATTGTATTGAACCACCCAAGGAAGCACCCCACTTTCTAGATAAAAGCATACCCCACTTATCAGGCACATCTATGACTAAGATGTCCATGGTGACATGGATGTCTGGGTACTTGGCTAATCTGACGGTTTGATTCTGAATCATCCCCTCAACTTCGACAGGTCTAGAGTCCATAGCACAAACATTCCCATATGGTCTGGTGGTCTTTAAATTTAGTTGTTGCATGACTTTCTTGGTCATAAGGCTGGCACCAGATCCTGAGTCCAACATACAGTTATGTAGAAGAAGGTCACCTATCATCAATGATATGTAGAAAGGTGGGTGAGCTTCTTTTCTTGTTTCCCTGGTATGTAGGACTATAGGGGGATCTCCATAATCATTCGTATAACTTGTTGAAGGTTGTTCTTTAGTTTCTACGAAAGCTACCTTTTTAGGGGTAGGGCATTTTGCAGGTGGAGGTTGCTTTTCAGATGAAATGGGATGAGGAACAACAAGGGGCTTTTCAGGATTCATAGGTTTAGGAGTATGAGGGGAAGTATTATTAGCATGAGGCTCTAACAGTTTTAACAGTTTCTCTCTCTGACCCGGAAGTTTGCATAGTTCAAGTACTGGGACTGGAACTTTGGTGTTGGACAACCAATTACTTAAATCAAAATTTAAATCAATAGATGGCCCCTTTTCAATGTTTATTCTTGGAGCAATGTGAGGAACTGTTACCTTAGGAGTGTTTTGATTAGAAGGTCCTTCCTTTGGTTTCTTTTGATAAGTGTTTCCTTTGAATCTCTGGCTGTTGTTGATACTAGGTGGCATCTCTCCATACAGTTGAGTCATATAGTCGATCTGCTGATAACCCTGGTTGGCTTGAGTCATATCAAGGTTCTCATATTCATTTCCCACATGGTTGATAAAAACAGGCTCGTCTGATGAAGTACTAGGCTCACATCCCTCAGGATATCCATGCTCTTGAACAAAGCAAGCATAATGGCAACCAGATTCCTCATGGAAATCCTTGCATGCTCTACAAAATGGCTTGACATGCTCAACCATGTTGGCAGCCTCTAGTTGATGAGGAGGCCTCTGTTCATGGTTAGGAGGTCTTCTTTGCCAAGTAGGTTTGGCAGGAAAATTTCTAGGAGCTGGTTGTGTATGTTGAACCTGTTGAACCTGTGCTCTTTCCATGTTGATGATCTTGTTTTGCAATTCTTTAATCTGACTTACATGTTTCTGTTCTGCTTTCTCCATTCTCTCACATATCTCTATCATTCTTTTTTCGTAAGAGTCCTTCATAGGTTCTTTGTCTTTATGCTCAGTTGGTTTTGAAAGCAGTTGAGATCTAGAGTATCCCTGGATGTTTGACTCTCCGGAAGACTTCATGTTCCTATCAATCTTTACGGCCAAAGCTTGAGCATCAAGCAAGGTGGTTGGCTCTTTGTCCCTGATCTGGTATTGGACTTTGCCACTTAATGCTTCTATGTAGTAGTCCAACAAAGAAGCTGCAGGAGGCACATAGGTTTCAGGAATGGAATTGGACAGCTCCATGAATTTAGCATTAAATTCATCCATAGTTTCATTCTCGGTCTTCTTCATACTAGTTAGAGATGCAACTAAATGTCTAGGTTCTTTTCTGCAACCAAACTTGTTGAGGAAGGATGTCTTGAATGCCGCTATGGTGGCAAAAGAGTTGTCAGGCAGATTGTCGTACCAGGTCCCTGCCTTACCCTCCAATGATAGGGCAAAAAGTGTCATGTAAACATCCTCATGTTTATCAGCTCCCCTGACATGAGTACTACACAACTTTGTGAAGTTTCTAATATGTTGTTCAGCAGATAATGAGGCATCAGTGCCATTGAAATTTGTGATTTTATCAATAGCCTTTTCGGGAATATCGTGAGGTTGACCTGGTATCTGAGAAAAGTTGAGTTGAGTAAAGAACTCACCCATTGTGGAAAGGAAACAGTTATTATTTTCAAATTTTGTTTGATTTTCTAGATTTTCTTGAAACAAAGAGTGGATGTCTAAAATAGATTCGGATCTAAGATTTTCAAGAATTCTACGAGAAGCAAGCTTGTTCAGTCTCCTCCTATAAACCTTTTCAGGCTCAGGGATAAAACTAAGCAAGCCTTCAGAGTTTCTTCTAGTTGAATACCTTGATGTGTTAACTGACAATGGAGTCGCCAGGTGAATCCAAGTCTAATTTCAGAGAGTGATTAAACTAAAAACCTACCAAAGTAAAAAGGTGAAGTGGAGTCGCCAGATAGATATGAGAATCTATCAAAAGGTAAGATAAACTAGAAAAAACTAAGGTCGTCCAGGAACAAAAAGATTTGTCCCCGGCAACGGCGCCAAAGATGTTGTCCGCCAATATGCACACCAGCAGCGGAAATCTTTCGAAAGCTGTCTCTTCACTACAAGTGAGAGAGGTGTGGCCTTGGGGGCAAGCAATGAGCCAGGTACTGTCACCTGAATCCCAGCTCCTCCGTTTAGGCAAACTCCTAACGAAGCCAAGGGGGGTAGTCCCTAAAAGAAAAGTTGTCTAAGGCTCTTGTATTTATAGTGTTTTTAGGTGTTGTGATGCGGATGGGTGTTTTTTAGGAGTTTTTTAAATGAGAGACAATTATAAAGATTAAATATAAGACAAGATAACGCAATCCACGTTGCAAACACAAGATGAAAGATACACTTGGGCAATAAGTCAATCACTTTTCACAAAATATAACAGATAACTCCAATGTAGATATTTAAACAAGCAAAATATGAGATAAAGGACCAGTGCCTTATGGAGTCAAGAATTAAATGTGAATTGCGAAAACTTGATACAAGTGCCTGAATTGAAAGTTTGTGAGAACGTTATGCAGCTTATCTTGGTAAATTCAAAGTTTTAATTGTCTTGATTATTAGGGCTAAAACCAAGGGTATTCAAAGAGTGTCCGGAAAGTAGTTTTAAGCAACCCCTTTAAGAGACCTGTCGGGGCCTGTCTGGAATCACGGCGAGGCGCGCAATGCTAACCAGCCACCGTGTCGCAGATTGGGCGGTCCGGCGCCTCCCCTGAGAGCTGATTAAAATACTTTATGTCAACGCCGGTTCGTTGGTTATGGGGTGAAAGTTTTAATTAGGTTTTCACTTGTAAATTAACAAGTCTTCCACCTTTCTGAGTACTAGCCCAACCTTTTCAGGTTGGCAGAGCATACGGGTGTAGGACAGAAACCAAGATAAATTAATTAAAGGGTGTGTGAGTGGAAAATTTTATTATTAAAAGAACCTTGTTCAACCCTCCGACAGAGAGCGCTCTTGACTCGGTCTTATGACCACAGTTCAAGAGACTTGCTAAATTAACAATGCCTAATGCAAGGGATGATGCAAGACTAAAAATGCCCTCCGATAGAGGGTGCTCTTGACTTGGATTTGGCCAAGTTCAAGAGAATTTGGTTTATTTTAAGCAAACAAGAGCAGTTGTGTTGTGAAAAGCAGTAAAATAACTGGAGGAAGATGAAACCACTTGATAACTTGAAAGATATAATTAATGCTTTTAACAATAACTACTTTGCCAAATAATATGAAATAAAACTAAAACTAGTGTTCTACCATACAAATTCTAATCTACTAGGTAGGATTGATCCCCGAAACAGGATCAACCACTAGAAACCACCAATCCTGGAAACCTTCCAGCTAGCTGGATGTCCACAAGAAGTTGATGGGGGAGCGAGAAGCTACCACAAAACTATGTGGCCTTTGGGATACGATCCCAAAGTTAGCTATTCTCTGGTCAAGGATTGGAAGAGAAACAGTATAATGATAAAAATAAACTAAGCTACCCAAGAATCTCTTTCAGGTTCAAGACCCTACTCGGGAAAGCATGGGGGTAAGTAAAATATGAAATATAATCAAGATAATTTATTTGAAACAAAATTTAAACTAAGAACATAAAAACGTAAATCTAAACTAGAAACAACCACAAGACCCAACACCCTTCCCCAAATGGGGAAGAAAACCCAAAAGTGGAGGCCTCCTCCACTTAAAACTTTTATTTGATAAGTACAAGTGCCTCAAGGGAAAATCCTTGAAAGGTCTTTCGAGAATGATGATACTTGGAAAAATATTGAAGAAGATATAGATTCTACTTGTTATTACAAAGGATAAGTGTATCAAAATTTTGTCATTCTTATGGCTTCTTCACTTTGTTTTGCTTCGATCCCCTTGTTTCAAAATCTTATCAAGTACTTCTCCCCCAAGTGGCCTACACAAGTTCAAGAATATCTAAACAAGGCACCCGTTAATCATTAGTAAAAATAAATCGAAATTTGAAACTACTCGAGTCTATATTTAAGATTTTAACTCTAATATGGAAAATGCATGAAAATTTGTCATAAAATGTTAACTATGGCAAAACGGACCAGCGAACAAAGTTGCTCTAAAAATGCTAGAAATGAGATTTAAGACTTAAAAATTTTTGGAAAATTTTATGAAAAATTTTCTATCTTTGAAAAGGGAAACTAGATGCAAACTTAACAAGTGCTAGAATGAGATCTAGTATGATTTTAAGCTACCCTTTCAATGTATGCCAATGATCTACAAGATGCAATAATTTAAGATCTATCAAATCAAATTGAACTACTCTAACAAACACTAACTTATCCAATTCGTTTTTGCTTTTTTGTGTGGTTTTTAGGGCACTTGAGAAGATGGACGAAAGGGCAAAGCAAGAGGGTGAAAGGGAGATCTAAGAGAATGGATCTAAGGGAGAAGAAAGAAGACAAAGGCTTGGATGAGAAACCCTTGAAGGGAAAAAACGAATGGTAAGGGAAAAACTAGGCTAGAGTAGGATGAAGTAGGGTGAATGGGGATAGGGATGCCAAAGGAGAAAAAACGAGTGCAAAAGGGAGGAGGACGAATGGAGAAGGGAAAACGAATGGAAAGGGATGGATAGATCTAGGGCCAAGGAGGAAGTAGGGCTAGCAAATTCAAAGGAAAGAAAGAACTCAAGGAGAAAAATAGAAGGCTAGAAGAAGAGAGCCTTTAGTAACAAGGTTTTAAAAGTAGAATTTTGATTGATGAGAAACCTGAGAAGAGCTCTTCCTAGCCTTCTTAAGATGAAAAGATCTTGAGATTTGTAGATCCTGCAACCACAAAGTATTAGGCCAAAACTTGAAGATGAACAAGGGTTCGATGCAACCGAGCTCTTACCCCTCTTCACTTTAGGCAACACCTAAATCACAAACCCAAACACTCAACCAACAAGTGAGATCAACAATGCTAGAATGCTAGAAATATCAAGATTAAATCAACAATTTGTATAACCAACTACTCATGTCCATTTAGATCTTGATAAACTATGCATAAATAACCAACTTAAATTTATAAATGGTTACTCTATTGTACTAGAAATAGTCTTCACAAGCTAGCCATTGATCAAAATACTATGCATAATCAAGAGATGGGTTTAGAGAAGATGTCACCTCAACAAGAGATGAATTCACACAAAAGATTGAAAGCTCATGGACCTCCAAAGTCGAAATCTTTATTGAAAATATTAAGCCAAAGCATATTACAAATTTTTGCAGAGTAATCTTGCATCAAAGTCTCCATGAGATAATAACCCAAATGGGCCTCTCTTTATAGTAAAACTAAACACCTAAACCCTAAATCGAATTGGTGGTGGGCAATGAGGTCGATTTCCAATCAATGGGTGGCTTGGAGCAAGAGACTAGCAATCAAAGTCGAGTTAGTGTTTGGTATGAAGGAATAGGTGGCAAACTCGACTTGGGTGGGCACATAGGTGGTATCACCAACCAATCACAAGACTACAACAAGGAAGGGCGTGAGGGTAATGGAAGGTGCGAATTGGAGGAAGTGGAGCCAAGTGGAAGGGCGTGAGCTTTGGTGGGTGCGAGTTAGGGAGTGGTAGGCACTAACTAAAGTTTAGATGAGAGCTAAACCCATTTGTTATTGTATCTAACCAATCCCCAAACTCCAACAAGGATCTAACACGAGTTCAAAGGAGATTGACGTGAGGAATTAGGGGATTGCGAGCTAGCTTGTGAGGGAACACGTGGTAGGTAGTGGGTGCAACTCGAATTAGTAGAGGGAGCCAAGCCATGAGTGATTGGTGAGTCATGAGGGCGCCCCTCTCTAACATAAATGCTAACCACCAACCCATCTATCAACTGACACATCACTAAGTCGAATTATGCATGAGGGAGGGCGAAATTGCTCAAAGAGATTCTTTGCTGGTGACTGGGTGAGTGACTGGATGGGCTTGGAGTTGATTGGAATCTTCCTTAATGCTCATCGCCATGTCATTTAGCCCTTTATTTTAATCAAATTGATTAATTTTGGAGAGATTTGGATTATCTCAAAAATAATCAATTTTATTATTTTAATTAATAATTTCTCTGTAAATGACTTTTCAGAGAAAATATTAATTATGGGGCGGAATTGACATCCGAAAGTTGGGTTTAGCTGCTCCATGGGTCATGTGTGATTTTTGGCTTATGAAACGAGCCATCAAACACTGAAAACGGACCCCGGATGACTGACATATTACAGACTCAAATTTCTCTATTTAAACTATAGAGAAATTTAATTAAAATTCAAAAATAATTAAATAATTAAAAACCCCAATTCCGACGCGTCCGGTAAAATTTTTTCGAAATTTTTTCTGGGGGTCCTAGAGACCTAGGACATGACCAAAACCTATTCTAATAGTGTCTAGTAGGTTTATACATTATAGTTGGACCCTAATAACCCCCCATGGCCAAATTTCCAAAATCGGGCATTCCAGCTTTGGAGGAAGCGGGAGAAAAACCAAGAGATTATATTTCGCCTGAAGCAAAGTATAATCTGACGGTGAAAAAACTCCCTGGAATACCTTAGTTGTTTAATCCAGTCATGGGAGACCGAGCCACTCAGACCCTACTAGCACACTGATACAAACCCCCATGGGGCCATGGTCATGTCGACTCAAAAACAAAACTGGCTAGCCAAAACTGGCTAGACCCAAATATAATGAAACCCAGATACTCTGGAAGTGAACACTGATGTGTTCCAACACTGGCGGCTCAATAAGGTTTCAACTATTGTACAAATCAGTTGATAACACACTCAAACTGTTATTTTTTGTAAGTTTCCGTGCATGTATTGTATTTTCTACAAGTATCAAATTAAAAGAAAATTAAAATTGCACTGTACTTGGGTGCATTCTCGGCTGAGACCGACACCCATCATTTTCTGAGTTTGATTTTGTTAAGTCTATTTGTAAAAGGGTGGAATTGCAAGAAGCCTTTCAGTATTTGAGTGATTCCTTTATCATTGGCAAGATTAAATGGCTTTGTAGAGTTACTGAACATTCTACTGCTTTCCTCTATTGACAACACTGTCATGATCGACAAGAACACACTCATTCACATTCGAGACTATGCAAAAGAATCACAAGACACTCTTGAGTTCCTACAGCTTGAGTTGCAGCTTCAACAAGAAGAAAGACGTTATGAACTTATTCATGTTCAAAATAATCCTCTTTATGATCCAGTTCTACAGCCTACACAGATTGATGCCACTTCAGAAGCACATGAGCAAATCAGTGGCACCAATACAAAAGTGAAAGAAAATGAAGATGAAAACATGCATGCAAAGGTTATGTTTGTTCCTTCCAAGCCCATCATCAGACCATGGGAAGAGATTAGCCATAACAAGCACAGAACAGGCCTTGGATACGACAAGGAAGTGGCAGTTCACATTCCCAATTTCTCCAAGCCTATCCAGTTTCAGAGTACTGGATTCCTCAATGAGAGTCCATCTTCATCCACATCAGTTCAAAGTTCTAGATGCCAACACTATGAACGAGTTGGCCACATGAAAGATCATTGTTTTGATCTTCACCCTTGTAAGCATTGTGGAAAACATACACACTCATCAGACAGATGCTTCATTCTGAAGAAACCTGCAAGAGAGAAGATTCATCATGGATGGATAGCTTCTTGGCAATGGTCATCAACAACGAAGAAGATTTATAAGTCATACCGAAGAGTTCATTCACGAGTATTGACACATCTTGCAGTTGAGACATCTTCTTCTCCTCACTTTGTACCTGACAGGGGGGAACATGATGTCAGGCGTCAAGTTTCGAAGCCTCCATCTAACAACAAGCAGCCATGGCCCTCTACAAGTAAGTGAGATCAAACAAGCATGATCCACATCCAGTTTCAGAGGCCAGATTCAGTGATGTAGCCACACAGACAGAAGAGAACCATGACATAGTGTACTCATGTGTTTTGTGACACCATGAGACTCTCCTCTCCTCACATTGTTCCTGACAGGGGGGAATGAAGACCATCAGTAACAAGCGAGCGAGTACAAGCGAGCCGGAACAAGCAAGCCTGTAAAGAGCTATGTTCGTCTAAGCTCCAAAGTTGGTGGTCATCCTAAAACCACCGGTATCGAGAGCACCTTCATTTAGCAGAAGCCAGTACAAGCTTCTAGCTAATGTGTTAGTTAGCCTCAAGCTAATCATTGTAGACCATTGTAATACACAGCGTGCATGTAAAGAAAGCAATTGTTCAGAATGAAGTTTTTCCCATGGGAGCCTTCTCCACTCTAGAGTTGATGTTGTGATTTTAAGTGATGCTGTGTAATAAATAACAGAGCCTTTATACCCTGTTTTCAACAACTCCTTGGCAGCAAGTGCCACCTAACTTCCGATCAATGAATCTTCACCAACCTTCACCTGCCACTATTCTCTTATATATAGTATCTGTTTTGATAGTTGAGAAGGGACAGAAATTTATCCACTTATGTGTTGCAAGCAAGAGACACTTACAACTGAAAATATGCATACTAGCTGCCCCAATTTAGGTTATGCTTTATGCACTTGACTCTAGCTCTATGCTAGTGGCTTTCCCCAGCATTTTTCTGCATTTGCTAGCATTTATATACACCCATTAGAGGATGGCAGTGGGAAATGTATGCAAGGAGCTTGCTGCTAACAGTTTTATTTAACTGTTCCCTTATTCTAGCTATATGAGGAAATCTGTTTTTTCCTTGTTCTAATGAGGAGATATCAAGGAGACCTTGTTTTAGAGAGTGGGCTAGAGAGGTAACAGTGGTTGTAGCAGCAGTGTCTTCACTTTTGAAGTCTTGTGCTGTTGTCACTCTCACCTTGTTCTAGCAAGAAGGCTAGTAAGCGGATTTTGTTGCTATGATGTGCTCTACTCCCTTGATCTAGCTGAAGTTAGCAAGGGTTTTCAATGCTGTAAATCTAATGTCAAAGTCCGCTTTTTCCCATTGTTCTAGAGACAAAGCTAGAATGGATTTTGTGTATATAGATGTTGGTTATTGGTGAGAGAATCAAACCCATACTCAGGAATTGCTGTTGGACATTACTGGTGAAAAAGTGAGACACTTCTGAGCCCATGATTCCTTTGTCATATCATTGCCCCAGCTTGGCAATAGCATTCAAGCAGGAATGCCTATGGTTGGGTGGTGAATCACTCCTGGCAATCAACTTGCATATTCAAATATGGATAATCTATCACTATGAAAAATCCATTGCCTTCTCTTTTGAAAGAAATATATTATAATAATAGCATTGGACCATTTGGGTTATCAAAATGAATGTAATTTTGATAGAAATAAATTGTAATAATAGCACTGGACCATTTGGTTTATCAAAATGAATGTAATCAATATCATGTGATTATATATTCCACTTACAGTAAGACCAAACTATCCATAACATTTAACAGTTCCAACATGCTATGTGATTTGCTAAATAATGAAGATTTGAATTTTAGAAAGTGTGGACTGGTATCAGAGTTGAACAAAAACAAAATTTTGATACTGCCATTTGACAGTGTCGAGTATGTTACATAAGCATAGTTTATAAAACTTAACCAAGGATAGGATTTGAGCAGACCTAGACTCTGCTGCATCTTTAGCTGGAAGATAAAGCTTTCTGCTAAGAACCTGTAATCATTCATTCTTGTTCAGGTTCTCCATATGAATCTATATTTCTAACAGGCAATATAACGTTCTTTTTCCAGACAAACAATATAAAAGACCCTGTTTTATTTAGTAAAAACCAAGATAAGGAAAAAAATAAAACATTGTAGAGGAAAGAATAATAAGACAGCAAAACTGAGTGGGTGCCTCAAATACTCCTTAGCATCCTACATGTTCTGCATCATTTGGCAAAATCAACTAGAAACTTTTCAATTGGCTCAGCAGTGATTCTTAACAATAAATTATAATTTATAACTTATAGCAATTGGTGATAAGGCATTGGAGGCATAACACTCTTCTGTCCACCCATCATATTCATAACTAGAAGCGACCTGACTGTTTTGGATCAACAAGCTAATATTCAAAGAGAACTCAGAATAAACAAATATTAACCGGAGTTATATTGTTATTGATCAACACCACAATGTGATATACAAGTGGCGTACAGTTCAGCAGAAGCTGTGCAGATCAGGATTGTGCACAGTTGATCAAAGTTGTTTTAAGCAAGAGACATCCAGAGCTAGACTTCCAGAGTCTGATTGGCTTTAAAACAGGTTCTACTCAAACTGTACATAATTCAACCAGCACAGAAAAAATGTCACAGAGATACAGTGGACATAGAAATACTTGAAGAGAGATGTGAGAGAAAGTTTAGGTACTATAAAGAGATCATTAACCTCAACTTAGAAGATCAAAACTATCTTTTTACCATAGATAGTTTAAAAAAGAAATTTACCATTGCTAAAATAAGAACGAACTCTCACGAGCTTCATAGTGAAACTGGACGCTGGATATGCCGTTGCTGCTAATAAGAAATTCCAACCCTCTCCCTTAGCTGCAGCCTAAACAGATTCGCCTAGAGGCCCTAATGTGCCCCCCACTGACTAATCAAACAGGCATAGAGGGAACACTCTGCCTGATCTCGCTGACTATGAGAGAGTGTGCCCCCTCCCAACTGTCTTATGCCTTCATTAGAGAGTGCACCCCCTTCTGTAGTTCAAGCATGCATGAGAGAATGCACCCCCTCCACCGACTGTCTATGCATGCATAAGAGAATGTGACCCCTCCACTAACTGTCTCTTCATGCATGAGAGAGTGCACCCCCCTTTTGTAGTTCATATGTCCATAATGCATGATTGAAGTGCTCAGTCTAACTTCTCTTCGTGCACTTCACCCTCAACTGAGTCTTAACTAGCTTGGATGCCTGAGTTAAGTGAAGGTGCCCTCTGCAAGGCTGAGTTGTGGGGAAGGTCTCATGCGTGCACCCTGTTCAAGTCTAGTCCACTCCAGTTCCAAGCATGCGCCCTCTTTCTCATGCATGCTGCCACATGCCACTGTCACGCATGCACGGATGCCACATGTAACGCATGCATGGCCCACTGCTAAAAATAGAAAAATGCTCACATGTTTGAAGTTTTGACATGCAAAACAATGCAAGTCCATGCATGCCCATGAAAGTGCCATGCAACCCATGCAAATCCATGCAAGTCAAACCTTAACTACCAAAAATAGAAGTATCATGCATGTAATCCAAAACAGGCTCACTATCATCCTGAGCTTGCAAGGATGCCAAAAATGTGATCATCTCTGTTGTGTGCACCTTCGAACTCTGTCTCCTAAAAAGTTGGAAAACTGCTAAAAATAGAAATCTCTTCCAAGACTAATGAAAAACCTATGTAATGTCTCTATCTCTGAACCTAGATCATATCACTTAAGCAACCTACATCTAAACCCTGTGGGAATCAACCTCTGACCAATGAAAGTTGTCTCTAGAACACGAGTCTGAGAACCAGCCCAATGAAATAAGCTTGCTCTTAACCCTCCAGTTTGCATATGTGCAAATTTGGGGGTTAATAGTCGGCAGGCGTAGGGAGGATCCTATTGGATTCCGGAGGAAATACAGAGCTTACTTATGAATGGGGAATGGGACAAGCAACAAATAACCATTCAGAGAGGTATGCCTTACTCATGGGATTAGAATTCATCGTTTCTCTCAAGTTCACCAAAGTCTTGATCTTAGGTGATTCCCTATTGGTGATAACTTGAGCCAGAAAAAAGGTCCCCAAAGACGAACCGAATATTGGACAGCTTCAGCAAAGAATTATGGATCTGCTTGATCATATCAAGGATGTGAATATCATGCATATCCAGAGACATAACAACTCAGTCACGGATAGGCTAGCCAATCATGCTATTATCCTACAGCGTGGTTTTTTTGCTAAAAAACGAGGGCCAGCCTCAACGCTAATGGCTCCCCTAAGTTTTTTAAGATATCACTTCAATCATATTAATGGAGCATTTAACGAGTTTAGTTGGCATGAGTGCCATCTAGTCCGCGTTTAATGCGCCAAGCAAGCGGCACAAGTTTCATTTAATCCCATTTAACGAATTTAGTTGGCATGAGTGCCATCTAGTGTTAATTTGATCCAGAGATCACTACTCCCTCTGGATAGCCCTGAGATCTCAAGCGGTTTGAGTCTCTATAAATCAATACTGCAATAAAGACTTAAGATACAAACACTATAGATCTCTTAACACTTTGACAATGAAAGCACAACAATCACACAACATCGAATGTACCCTGGAAACCCCAAACAGGGAAAACCAACTATCTGTGGGGCTTTCTTCTATCTCGAGCCCGGAGCAAAGTAAGAAGAATACAAGTACATACAATGTTACCTCAGAAGGAACAACCAAACCTGACAGGGTCAAAACCCTAGATCTGCATGCAACAACTGATGCATGCACAGAGGAAATGTGCCCTAGCTGTCAACTGGATTTGGATCTATCTGCAAGTAACTCTGCTAGAAGCCTAGAACTGCTAGATCTGATGAATGCGCCCTTCCTCTACATGGAAAAGTGCGCCCTCCCGCAAGAAGTCAAATGCTCGTACGGAATCAGATCTCAACAGATCTGAGCTCTGATCGTCACAGTCCTTCCTCAAACACTGAGGCAAGGATACTCTGAAAGGCTCAGCTGCTCAATTGGTCAATCGGATCCAGAATGATCTCCTCTCTCCTCTTGGTAATGCGCCCCTCTCTCCTCTAGAAGTCGTCCTCTCAATTTTAGCAGAAACCACTATGATGAACTTTCTCTGTGGACAGAACTGGGTGTCAAGTGCCTCTGATCAAGTGGTGTCTGATCCAGCTCAGATCACCCCACTCTCCCTACTGCAGAAGCTCCTCTCTCTCAAAAAAAGTCACCCTCTGTATGCACAATCTGCCCTCCTCACTCTGACTGATCTCTCTCTGATAAGCCAACTGAGCAACCTCATCTAGGGACCTCCTGCCTCTATATATAATCTCACTGACCAATTAGGTTTACCAAAAACCTAATATCTGTACATGCAAAAAGTCACTTTTGCATGCATCTTTTAATTAACTGTTGTACATGCAAAACTCATTCATGCATGAGGCAAAACACCCCGGAAGGTCTGCATGCATCCGCCAATGGATTCATGCCACTGAGTATAGTGCATCTCACCCTCTACTCCATCCTGATGCCTATACTGTCGATGTACCTCCATGCAAGGCATCTGAATCATGGAGGACATCCCAAGATACCACTATCTCTAACATCTAGTCCGTGTTTAATACGCCAAGCAAGCGGCACAAGTTTCATTTAATCCCCTGTAGGGGAGGTCTTCCTTGCGACTCTTCCTTTGTTGTTTATTCAGCTTTGTCCCTCTATGTTATGGCGTTGTGGGTTTGTTCTGCCTTCGTTTGTGGGATATCTCTACGATGGGATATCCGCACAACAAGGAGAGAGGTGGGTATTTCGGTGTGGTTTTGGTGGATAACGGCCAACCATTGAAGCAACAAGATCTCTGGCATGGGTTAACAGGTAGTTCTTTGAAATCTTCCTCCAATTTGGTTTTTGCACAAGCTTGTAGTTCTATTGGGAGGTTTGGTTCGTCTACTAGCTAGGTTGTTTCTCTTGTAAATTTGTTTGGGGTTCCAGTGAAGGCACTAGGAGCTTTGACCTCCATGGCGGGTTTCTAGTTGGGGTTTTGGTCTTGGTGCGGTTCAGAGCGCCATTTGAGAGTTGCAAATGATGATGTGCAGGCTCAATTCACAGTTAGAGGGGATCATTATAGTTGTAGAGCAAATTTTTTCCCACATTGCACAGTTGGATGCCAAATTTGATGACTTGGAGAGTCAAGTTTGGGAGCAACAGTATCAATTAGAGAGGTTGACTATAGCTTCTGAAGTATGTTATCACATACATTGTAGCTAGAGCTACCATGATGCATACCTGATTTTTCCAGTCCATCGAGCCAGTCCTATGGTTGAGATGAGCCTACTTTTCAACGGTGATGTATATTTTTCGAGCCAACTGTTAGCACTCATAAATTCTCCTTTGGTTGTGGAAGCATATTTCCAAGGTAACCTTTTCAAACCAATCTTTAGGAGGGAAGATGGCTTCTTTCCTACCAAAGAGGGGTCTCCCAATTAATAAATGCAATGGCCAGAAATATTTCAAAATAATATCATTTAATACTGCAAATGGCTGAAACACAGGGATACCATTGGGCATGGAGTCAAAATCAGGAACTTTTATAGGTAAACAGAGTCTAAACAATATGATTTTTACAAAGGAAAGGTAGTTATTCTTTTACAGTCAAGTTCTTGCTTGCAGGTGGTATTTGAAGAAAGATGGACAATCCATTAACATTGGGCACCAAATAAAGATGAATCCAATATCAACTTTAGAAGAAAATATTTTTATGGATACTTGAATCCCATAGATCAAAGCATAATAATATGAATTCTGACCTAATACAATCTCATCCAAGCATGAAAGAAAACATAATGAAAATGAGATAACAGGAATAAATTTCACATGAGAGGAAGGAAAATACAGACTGTAAATAAACAACACAGGAATCTTTGCTCTGGAAAATTCTGCTCAACTCTGTAGCATTTCTATTAGTCTTGAAAATGCTCAATACAAAATAAGTTTTTATTTTCACAGGTTCCAACCCTTATTACATTGCAAAGCATGTATTTATACATGAAAAGGCTTCTTGAGCCAAAACCTAACTACTTATTTCCAAAAATAGAAAACTTCAACTAACTTATTACATATTAGACTATTTTTGTCAAAATTTTAATCTTCGTAATCTTCAAAAAATAACATCCTTCTGTCTTCTATATCAAATGCAACTCCAGTACAAATTCTTGTTCAGACAGGAGACTTTATGTGTGCAAATTATACTTCATTCTCCCATACTTTTTCAACTGTTTTCCACTGTTCTATAGAAGGGATCTCATAACTCGTCATCTCTTTAACCAAAACTTTCATCTCCACGTGATCCACAAGAGATATAGGAGGTAGCTTCGCTCCTATCATCATTAACTGATTTAAGATTTCAAAATCAACTGTGAGCTTCTCCAATATTACTTTCCCTGTCAAAACCTGGGTCATGCCTTCAAACTTTTGATGATCCATTCTAATTTGGAACAACAAAGCTTTATATTCATTTTGGGAAATCAACTTGTTCTCTTCATTCCAAAAGGAAGGGAGTCCTTTCTGAAGTAGATCTACAAACAAGTTTTTGAAAGAATCAACCTGTTGTTTCATTTGGTTTACCTTTGCTTGGACACTTTCAACATGATGATGTTTTTCGATGATTCTTCTAGCCCAAGTTATTACTGCTATTCTATTCTTAATTCCCAATTCCTTTAAATCATCTTCAGTCAAAGTATTAAGAAAATCAATTGCGTTCTGAGCTGTATCCTTTGGTTTTTTATCTAAAGTTTCTCTCATGACTGTACAGCTTTGCGTACTTTCATTTACCACTGTTTCTTTAGTCTTCAGCTTCAATTATTATTAAATCCAAAATCATATGCCTGGCACCCTGCAAAGGAAGCTGCCCTGTAACCTAAGAAATCAACTTTTCATTCTTGTCAAGCAACTCTTTATTTTTATTTTCAAGTTCTTTTTTCTCTTCCTCTTTCTTCTGGATTTCTTCATTCAATTTCTTATTTTCTTCTTTTAGCTCTTTAATTTTTTCTTCTTTGAGGCTGACCTGGGACATAGCTTGAATTAAATTTTATGTGCTTGTCTCTTCATTTTCTTGTCTGTACAGGTCAATCAATTTTTTCTCTGCGAATTCTTCATGGTTATGGGAAAAGGATGAAGGTATTTCTAATGATTTCTTATCACTGAGGAATTGATTGGACACAGGATTTTCGTTCTCTTTGAATCCATGACGACTCTTTCAGCTTGGGAATAATTCTTGGCACACCAGGAGACAAAGTCCGGGAAACCTAGGGTTTGTTTTGGACAAAACTGAATAAAATGAGGTTTATGAATATTATGCACGTCTATACCCTGCTTCTGCAAATCTCCCAACCTATTATTTATCTCATTAACTGTGTTTCTAGTCATAATCGTGTCAAACACATCCCCGTCGTTGTCTTCAAGAACTTCCTCTAACTTTGCAAATTCCCCACTCTTAACCTCTACTTCACTTTGATTTTCCATTGAATAAAGTGTTGAAATATATGTAAGAGTTCTGAAGGCCTACCTGGCAATACGTGAGCTGAAAAAGGTTTGTTCTGTCGTGTTCCAACCCCACACGACACGTCCAAATCGTTCAACGCCAAATGACAAGTGTCGTATTTCTTGTGCACTTATCTTTTATAACCCCCCAAAGGGATTTCGCAACCGTAGAAGGTGGTTTCCCTTACCACCTTTCCAACTAGCGAAATAACGTTGTACTAACACGTAGGGAGTGGTTTTAGATTTCGCAACCACCCACCACTTCCTTCATTCGTGCAAGTTGGTGGTGCGAAATCAACGTGATCCGTTGATCTTCTTATTGATTGATCGATGTCCATTGATCTCGTTCTCACTTTAACTTTGAGTTAACGGTCATTTCGACGACTTTACAATGTGTTAAATGTCTCGCATCTTTTCCCAGCGGAAACTGCATCCACCGTCAATCTTACTGCTGCTTTAACCTAAACCATTGTCTACAATTACTTTGCAGAACGCGCCATTGCTCAAATTTGAAAATGATTTTTCTTTCAACATCCCGATCATATTGAGATATCTCACATTGGGATTTGGCGGCCATATTTTCGATGCTTTTTCCCATTATCCCGCGGTCATATGGTGGCAAACCGTAGAAACACAGCGTTATCATTCTTTTTCACATTTCTCATTATTCTTATAAAAATAATGGTGTCAACAACTGGCTCCAATTGGGGATGCTATCCTCCCAGTGAGGTAGCAAAGAACCTCGCAGATCAATGCCATTTATCCATTTTTATCTCTTTTTTCTTCATATATGCAAAAAAAAAATTAGAAAAACAACAACATATATACAACTTTTATGCACAAAAATCACCTTTCTATTTCCAATTTAAGAAAGATAATGTTTGAGGAATCTTCCATTTACAGGACCTCCTCCAATGAACTCTCCATTTTGATTTTGTAGAATGAAAGTATTATCTCCTTGATAAGCAGAGATAACATATGGGCCCTTCCACAAGTTTTCAAATTTTCCATGTTTATTCTCATTTCTTGCATCCCATTTTAAAACTAAATCATCAATCTGAAAATTATTTTCTTTGATCTTCCTGTCAAATGTTTTCTTCATTTTTTCCTAGTGTAGTTGGACTTTGTCATATGCTTTTTCCCTCATCTGGTGTAATTCTATCATTTGATTTAACCTTCTATGTATATGATTTGGCTCTTCTACCACATCCTGTAGTAGTTTCATGACTGGTAAACCTAACGAAATTGGAAAAATTACCTCTGATGAATATGGTTGTCTATGGTTGTCATTGATGACAACATTAATGACAAAGGCATAATGAAGGTTGATGATATGGACAAAAGAAGGTTGATGACATGGCAAAAAAGTCACAAATAATGATGACATGGCATGAAGAACCTTGGATGTGGGCATTGGAGCCATTGGAACACCTAATGGGCCAAATGACCCATTATGTGGCCATTTGTGTCTTAATGGGGTCATGAAGCCCACAAGGGTTGAAGAAGCCCACATTGAAGATGATGACAACCATGTTGAACAAGTCCTCTTGTACTTGTTGATTAACGTGGATCTTGAGGATCTCTTGCACAATAATGGAACCCATGATAGTTGTGGTCGTTTGATTAAACACTTTCATATAAAACGTGACCATAATGTGTTGAAGCCCACAAACTTTGGAGAAAGCATGCCCTTGCACATGGCATGTCCTTGGAAGCCCTAGTGGCTTAATGGGAAGCCCTAGTGGCTTAATGGGCACCCTTGCTTATGGTAGGGAGTGGTTGTGTGACAAAACAAAATAAAATAATAATAAACAATATATTACATCTCATAGAAGCCGGCCCTAATCCAAGGAAGAAGTCAACATTGATCATTCTTTTTAATTGAAATAAATAAATAAAACCTTCAAGAAGTCGGCTCCATAAAAGATAAAATTAAAAAGTAAAAATTGAAATACATATAGCATGTCGGCTCAGCAATAATTATGATGGAGAAATGTGTATAAATACCAGGGCCACGACCTCATTTGGAGGGGTACTTGCTTGAAAAATAGCTCTGCAAATTTCAGAATAGTCTGAGGCAGCTACAGGGAAATTCGGGTACTGTAGCAGCTACAGTACACAGAAAAGTTTTAGCTCTGATTTCGGCAACCACAGAAGTCTGAGATTTTCGGTGGCAGCCACAGCAGTCAGCAATTGGAGGTCTGAAATTTGGTTTGTTTGAAAGTAGCTAGCAGAAGTTTGAAGTTTTTTTTTTGTGCTCTGAATTTCGGGTCAACAGTGGACTGAGAAAGCCGCAGGCACAGTGTTTACAGATCAAGAACATATCTCTGATTTCTACAGCTGTTATGAGGCAGCAGTCCCGAAATTTGAAGACTGAGGCAGCTCCGAAGTTCTAACTTACAGCAGTAACTGTCCAAGCCTTGTTAAAGTCTGTATGTAAGACGTAAGTTCAAAATTCAAAGAATCAAGGTATGTATGACATTAATATGATGATACATACCTGTGAAGCGTGTTTACAGTATGTAGTGAAGCTCATACAGAGGTAAATTTCAGTGTGAAGTTTTGATGAAATATGACATGATGATGACCCTTGCAACAGTAAAGTATACAGTGATTCTTACAGTGAATACTGTGGTAACTATGATATGATACTTACCCTAAGACATTGCATTTTGTTGTTACTAACATTGATGCACTAGTTGATATACAATGGTTGACTTTGAATAGTATACAATGAATACAGTGAACAGACAACACAGTGATCTTGTTTCGACAAGATGATGGCATTGATGTGAGATATATACAGTAATGATGTAAAGTCAATGATACAGTTCATACAGTGAACAGTAGTAAATGGCGGCAGTAAACTTGATATGATCATGACAGGCTAATCAGTGGTCCAGTGATATTTGGATATATGTTGATAAGCAGACTTTTGTTGACATGATGATGAGCAGCTGGTAATGTTTTATGTAAGATGATATGACTGTGGACAGACTGATGACATGGTTGATGACAGTTATTGGATAACTTGGCATGATGAGCATGGACAGACTTGAAGACTTGATTATGACAGTGACAAAGTTAATACATATGACAGTGGTTGATGTGATAGTAAGGGCAGATTGATGAAATGTGATGTGACAAGTGTTTGCATGTAATACAAGCAGCGTTTTGTACTGAGATGTACTTCCATATACAAGCAGGGTCTTGTATCATTTTCTTAGCTGGGTCTAAGAAAGACTAGGCTGGATCCTAGATGATGAGTTGGTGCTCATTGTATCAGTTGGTGCTGAATTACTTCACGGTTTTAGCCGTTGACTCATACAAAAACATTACAATTATATTGTGTCTCTCTTGTGCAATGTGTTGATAATGATGTGTTTTATTTGATGAATGACATATGGATTTATAGTTAGTTTATTGATGAATATGATATGCTGATATAAGAATTGGTAATTGAAGTTGAAATTGAATAAAGTATAGGCTCACTGATTCACCCCCCCCTCTCAGTGAGCATTGTGTCTAACAACCTCTGTACCATAAACCAACTGAAATGGTGATGTGCCAATAGCCCTTTTTGTACTTAGTCTATCTGCCCATAATGCATATTTAAGTTTGGTATGCCACGTTATTTTGTTTTCTTCCAACAATTTCCTAATTATTCGTACCAAACTTCTGTTTCAAGATTCTGCTAATCCATTTCCCTGAGGATAATAAGCAGTTGAATGATTTAGATGGATATGATATTTTTGACAGGAATTAATCATCTTTTTTTATTTAAAAGCCTATGCATTATCTGTCACTATTCTTCTAGGACATCCAAACCTTAAGAGAATATTTTCTTCTAGGAAATTAATGATAACTGTATATGTGGCATTCCTAGTAGGTATAGCTTCAATCCATTTTGTGAAATAATCAGTGGCAGTCCAAATCCACTTGTGTTGACCAGAAGAATTTGGGTTAATTTCTCCAATAAAAGTCCAATCCCCATTGTTGAAAAGGTGCCTCTATTGAAATTCACTTTAAGGGTAAAGGCAAAAGTTTCATTTTTCCATCAAACATCTGACACTCATGAGAAATTGAAATTTCTTTATACACATCAGAAAAAATAGTTGGCCAATAACAACCTGCTCTCAGAATTTTGTTGACTGTTGCTTTCCATGAATGATGACCTCCACATACTCCTTGATGAAACTCCTTCATGATCTGTTGTGCCTCATTTTTCAGTAAAGAATTTAGCAAAATCCCTCCTGGATCTTTCCAGTACAAATACTCATTTAAAATACAAAATTTTGCTGCCTTTAGTTTCACAGATCTCGATCTGGTTTTGCTCAATTCAAGAGGTGCTTGTAAATTCTGTAAAACATAGGCAATATCACTATACCAAGGAGATAAAGAAAAATCTTTGAGCACCGATAATTCTGGAATTGCTTCAATTGAAAAATCAGAAATGACATTTATATCCAAAGAATCACAATTCGATTATGTCATCAGCTTTGCCAAACCTTGTCCTTTAATCAGTTTTGTAGGTTTGATTTCCATATCATATTGCAATAATACTGCAATCCATTTAGCTCTTTTCCTTCGGGGTCTGGTTGAGTGAGAATATATTTTAAAGCAATAGTTGGAACATAGCAATTATATGTGAATGTAATATATAAACTCTGAAATCTTTTAAAGATTTAATCAATGCATATGACTGTTTTTCCATGATATCATACTGCAATTCTGCATCTCTTAAAATCTTACTGAAAAAAGCAATAGGTTGTTCCATATTTTCTTGATTTTTCTATAACAATACTCCAGCTATAGTATGTTGTGAGGCAAAAGAAAATATAATGAATTCCTTTGAAAAATCTGGACTGATTAAAACAGGAGCTTCTGTGAGGGCATTTTTGATGTCTGTGAAGAATTTCTTAGCTTCTATAGTCCATTTGATGTCATTATTTTTCTTTAACATATTTGTAATATTCCTTAAAATTTCTGCAAAGCTTGGAACTAATCTTCTCAAAAAATTTACCCTTCCAATGAAAGACTGAATCTCTTTCTTACATCTTGGTATCCCAATCTTTTGAATAGTTGTTACCCTATCAGGATCAATTTTGATACCATCTCTTGATATTATATGGCCTAATAATTTACCTTCTTTCATGGCAAAATTAGATTTCTTTGGGTTTAAGGATATACCAAACTTTCTGCACTTCAAAAATACTTTCTCCAAGTGTTTCAAATGATCTACATCAGATTTTGAATAAACTGTGATATCATCCATATATAGCACTACAAAATTGTCTTTTTCTTCAGCAAATGCAATGTCCATGGCTCTTTGAAATGTTGAGCATTCATTAATCCAAATGGCATTTTTTGCATACATAAAAGTTCCCCGGGGTGTTGTAAATGTTGTTTTCCCCTGATCTTCTGGAAGAACTTTGATCTGATTATACCTTGAAAAGCCATCCAGCATAGATATTCTTTCTGCTCCTACAACTTTCTGTAAAATATGATCCATCTTAAGCAAGGGGTAATTATCTTTCAGAGGCACCTTGTTCAAATTTCTGAAATCCACACAAAGTCTTATTTCTCCATTCTTTTTTCTAACATTAACCAAATTTGCTACCCATTTTGAAAATCTAAAGGATACAATAATTTTGGCATCAAATAGTTTCTTAACTTCCTTTTCAATTACTGGGAGCAACAAGGGGTTTATTCTTCTGAGTTTCTGCTTAAAAAGCTTTCTATGTCACAAGCTTGGGCAATATGCATCTCAGTGTCCGGAGAAGAAGAAGAGAAGTAAGGGAACATGGCTGCGAGTCACAACATCAGCAAAGACCCAGCTGAGTGAACTTGCAACTAAGTTTGACGATGATTTTTTTCTTGTTTCATGCCTCTCCACCAACACTATTGCTAGGAGTTCCTGGTATTTAGATAGTGGTGCATCCCATCACATGACGAAGGCACAAGAGTTATTCAATGGGCTACCAAAGTATGACTCGAGGATCCATGTGGAGCTTGGGATCCAGCTTGAGTTAGGGGGATCATTTGATGCTCAAGAGGTGCTCTATGTACTAGGCCTGAAGAAGAACCAATTGTCCTGTCAGACATGGAGGAGAAAGGTTATGCAGTTACCTTCCGTAGAGGACAAGTGTTCATTTGTCCAAAGGGAGCCAATCCAGACACAGTTATGAGGATTGGCATAAGGGAAGGCAACCTATACAGGTTACAAGGAAAGCCTATTCAAGCATTGGTGCATGACAGTGAGATCATGTGCAATCTGTGGCACAGGAGGATGGGAAATCTGCATCACAAGGTGCTACCCATACTGAGGAAAATAGTCATTGGTCTTCCAGACTTTAGTATTGAGCAGCAGGGGGTGTGCAAAGGATGTGCGCTTAGCAAGAATGTCAATACTTCTTTCCCCAGTGGCGAGAGTCGATCCAAGGAGATCTTGGATCTGATCTATTCAATTGTTTCTGGACCCATGTCAGTTGCATCAATGAAGGGAGCATCTTACTATGTATCCTTCATTAACGATTTCTCCAGGAAAACATGGATCTACTTCATGAAGACCAAGGATGAGGTCTTCAGTCGGTTCAAGGAGTTCAAAGCTCAAGCAGAGATCGAGACAGGAAAGAAGATCAAGGTACTGAGATCAGACAACGGGGGTGCGTATACCTCCAATTGGTTCAAATATTTATGCAAGGAGGCAGGAATCAAGAGGGAGAAGATAGTTGCCTACAACCCACAGCATAATGGGGGTTGCACAGAGGAAGAACAGGTCCATCATCAATTCTGTGAAGGCCGTGATCCACGATCAAAGTTTGCCATTGTTTCTATGGGCAGAAGCATGCAACACAACCGTGTATTTACAGAACAGGAATCCTCACAAGATATTGGAGGACAAAAACCCAAAGGAGGCATTCATACGGGTGAGACCGAAGATAGGACATATCAGGATTTTTGGTTGTCTAGTCTACATCCACGTGACAGTGGAGAAGAGGACAAAGTTGGATCCTTTTGGTGAGAAGGGCATCTTTGTGGGATACAATGAGAATTCGAAATCTTACAATCTTCATGCCAAGACAGCGGAAGACAGTGGTGAGTCGAGATGTCAAGTTCGAGGAGAACTTGGCCTCCAGGAAATCTCATGATTTACCCACAATTGCAGAGGACATAGAGCAGTTGGCTTCAAAGGGTGAGCAGAGCTCACAGACTCTAAGTGTAGAGAGCTAACCTTCAGGGGAACAGGAGGACCTAGACCCTTCCAGATCAGCTCGAAGACCTAGGTGGTTTGAGCAGACACTCAGGGATGCTCAGGAGCATGTAGAGGCACCCAGGGGTACTTTCAGAGAGAGTAGGCCGCCCAGGCAGTTCCCAACTTATATGGCCTTGATGACCAACATCATAGACTCAGAACCTTCCAACTTTGAGGAAGCAACCAGCCAACAGGTATGGAGAGATGCCACGGTGAAGGAGTACAACTCCATCATGAAGAATGATGTCTAGGAGATTGTACCCAGAACAACAAGGAAGTCAGTGGTGACTTCTAGGCGGTTGTTCAAAATCAAACATGCAACAGATGGCAGTGTGGAGAAGTTCAAAGCGACATTTGTGGCCAGAGGATTCTCTCAGAAAGAGGGAGTCGACTATGAGTAGACCTTTGCTCCTATTGCCAAATATGCTTCTATCTGATCTGTGATATCCATTGCTTCAGAGATAGGGTGGAGGATTCACCGGATGGATGTGAAGACAGCCTTCCTCAACGAGATCATTGAGGAAGAGGTATATATAGAGCAGCCAAAGGGATTTGAGGTGCATGACAGAGAGTCACATGTATGCAGGCTTAGGAAAGCCCTGTATGGACTCAAACAGGCACCTAGGGCGTGGTACTCCAGGATCAACAGCTATTTGTAAAGCATGGGCCTCACTAAGAGTGAGGCAAATTCCAACTTGTACTTCATACTTATTGGATCTAAGCCACTCATCTTGGTGCTCTATGTGGATGACTTAATACTCACAGGGACAGAGAAGTTGATTGCGGGATGCAAGTCAAACTTAGCGACAAAATTTGAGATGAAGGACATAGGGCTAATGCGTTACTCTCTAGGGTTGGAGGTATGGCAGAGATCGGGAGAGATCTTCCTTGGACAGGGGAAGTACATAGTGGAGATTCTGAAGAGATTCAGAATGGAGGACTGTAAACCGATGACCACACCAATGGTGACCAACCTGAAGAAGGTTGATTCTTCTGAGTCAGAGTTGGTAGATTCCAGACTATATAGGCAGCTTATTGGGTCCTCGAGGTATCTGGTCAACACTAGTCCAGACATTTGTTTTGCTGTGAACACCTTGAGCCAATACAGGTGGAGCCGAGGCAAATGCATTGGATCGCAACAAAACATGTGCTCAAATACTTGCAAGGCACAGTAGAGTATGGCTTGAGGTACCTTGGTAGAGATGGAGTCAGGTTGCAAGGCTACTTAGATTCAAACTGGGCAGGGAGTGATACAGATCAGAAGAGCATTTCAGGGTGTTGTTTCAGCTTGAGGTCAATAGCAATTTCCTGGTTCAACGGAAAGCAGACTTCAAAAGCAGTCAGCTCAGCAGAAACTAAGTACATGGCAGCAAGCTTGGCAAGTTGTGAAGCAATTTGGCTTTGCAAACTGCTTACAGGGTTATTTGGTCAACAGTTGGAGCCTACAGTGATTCATTGCGACAATCAGAGCTACATAAAGCTCTCAGAGAATCAAGTGTTTCACGACAGGTCAAAGCACATTGAGATCAGATACCATTTCATCAGAGACAGGGTTTTGAAGAGAGCAGTCAAGCTTCGGTAAATTCCTACAGATGAGCAGATTGCAGACATACATCAACAAACCTTGGGTTAAAGGGAAGTTTGTCTTCGTTCAAGACAAGCTTGGAGTGGTGAAGAACACCCTCCTCACTAAGAGGGAGTGTTGATGATCGTAGCTCGGACAGGTATTTCCTTGAGGTGTGTCTAACCCATGGAAATCGTTATTAAATGTACCTTAGCTTTTTGGAGGTTCACTTTATTAATTAATTAATTAAAGTGAATGTCTTCTTATAAAGTAAGCTTATATTAATTTAATAAAGTGCCTAAGTCAAGGCATTAGTGATTTAAGTTAATGTGGGCTATTGATCTCAAATCAAGATTAGATTTAATCTTAACCATTGAGATTAGGGATTTGGCCCAACTCAAAAATATGAAAAGGCAGAAAAGACACATTCATTATTCACAAAGTGGTGAGTAAGAGAAAACCAGAGAAGTATTTTTGGTTTTCACCATTTGGTGACGAAGAAGATGCAGCATAGTTCAACGAGCAAAAGAACAGCCATCAGAGGGTGAGCAGACCGTACACAATGTCGTACAACATACGAACCAATAAAGGCAGCCGCGTGTGTGAGCAGCAACTTGCAGGCAAATCGTGCATACGAACCAACAGAGGCAGCCACACGTGTGAGCAGCAACTTGCAAGCAAATCGTGCATCGTCAAGCTATACAGCCCAGTCGTACAACATAGGTCGTACAGCAAGCCATATAGCTCAATCAGAGTTTGGTTGAAGGCAGATTTTCCACTCACCGAAAGTTTGCAGGTTTGCTGAAATGTTTGTAGTTTTCCTCAAAGCCATTTTCCCAAGTTTGGGAGCTATTGTAAGTTCTGATATTATTTTAATGGTGAATTGATTTGAAGAGCAGAAAAATCATTGTGTGAGTGTTGGATCTGTTTTATTGATTTTTGCTTTCACTGAAATTTTATCAATTAATTTATTCCAGTAGTGTAAGAAAACTCGGATCTGAAATCTCACCTAGGCACTGGTTTTAGAGAAATTAACACTTCTCTAGGGTTTCCATGCATAGCACAAACCCTATTATCACAAGAGCAAACCCTAGCAAACACAAGAGCAACCTCTCCATGAAAATCCAAGATATCTCTCTCTACTTGTCTTTTCCTAGGGTTTCCTCATAAACCCTAGCATCATGTTCCTAGGGTTTCCTCATTAACCATAGCATCTTGCTCTCTACAAGAACCATAGCATCTTGCTCTCTACAAGACTTCTCCAAGACAATACAAAGAATAAAGAACAATGATGATAATGAATACAAGAGATCTCTCCTCCCTTTATATATAGAGTAAGTGAGGGAGGCTAACAGAAAACAAGGACATAAGTCCATACAAGTAACCAACAAGGCAATCCCACATCGAGCACTCTACACTACAAGGATATACAATGTACATGTGTCAAACTAATGTTTATTCAACCCACAAAGTGGAACACCCTCCAAGCATGATCATCCTTGTGCTCAATACCCCTCCTCCAAGATGGTGCGTTCTCCAACAAGATGTTAGTCCAATGCTCCCTCTTTCACAGTGGTATGTTATATAAGTGTCCTCATGCACGGTGCTCCTCCTCTAACTATGTGCCACGTCCTCTCGAGTGTTGAATACTACTCTCATGTTTGCCAATGTGGTCACTAAGCTCCATTGCTCCTCAACATATGTGTTCAGGTCCATCACCAACCTCCATGAAGTATGCTCCTCAAGGCGAGCATCCTAAAGTTAAGTGTCAACCTCCAATGTGTATATCATGTGGTCCCAAGCTCCTAGGGTTAAGTGCCTGTCGCTCCTACTCCTAAGTAGGTGCCTCCCCCAATCAAGCAACCAACTCCCCATTGTGTGCACCCAAGGGGTTAGTCATCATGTCGATCATGGTAATAACCTCCTAGGTAAGGGCACTATGCTAGCACTCTAACCAAGGTCAAGCATCCACCCAAACTAAGCCATCTATATGTCCATGATGCATTGCCAAGGGGCTAGGAGACATAGCACTCTTCTAGCAAGGTGAAAGCGTTTTTGGAGCAACCCCAAAAGCTAACAGTCCAAAGTCATCAGGCTAAAGTTATGCTGAGTTGAATCATCGCTATGTATAGTTAAAACAAGGTTGAGCCACGTTAGACCAAAGCTATACAAAGTTCAACAAAAGCAGGTTGACAAGACAGATAAAGGATTCAATTCGGCAAGTAAGGCGGCCAATTTAATAAACTGGCCTATATTGTTAGGGATAAGAACAGATATACTTATATGAGTTAAGTTTATATAGTGATAATGACTAACTGTCCTCACTCAAGAGTCAAGTGTAGGAGAAGATGGCATTGTATGAGAAAATGATAAAAGAGGAATTGTTTACCATTCTTGATCAACAGTGAGTTGAAAAAGAGTAGATAGAGAGACTAAGAAACACACACATACAAAGAGAGAGAGAGAGTGTATCCCCACCATGTGTATCTTAAAGGTGTCCAAGAAACCATTATCTGCTACATAAAACTCCATAGAAGAGAACCAATTTGCATCAGGAAGAAAGATGAGATCGAACCAAAAGACAATCTTGAGTTTGGGAACATGTGTTTGTTAATTTTTTAGTGCAGCTGCGAGACCCATTCTCAGAGAGAATGGTACCCTAGTCAGTTAACTAGGGTTCCTGGTCAAGTTAACCAGGCAGAGTAATGAGTAAGACCCTAGAACGTACCCTAGGGCCCCCAGCTATCTCCTGGGGTTCTTGGTCGAGGACCAAGCAGATTGATACCATGGAAAAGTACCTAGCATGTGGCTAGGGCCCCTATTTGTCTCTAGGGTATTTTGGTCTGGGACCAGACAATTTCTTGGTCGAGGACCAAGCAGATCCTGCAGGTTGAGACAGAGACATCCTAGGTCCTGCAGATGGTTGATCAACATTCAGTCTAGGACTGAATGCTCAGCTTGAGGCTGAGGACCATTCTCTGGGAGAATGGAGAACCGGGTCATAGACCAGATGGTTGATCAACATGTCCCAGTCTAGGACTGAGGCTCAGCCTTTGGGCGGAGAAGCCATTCCTTGAGAATGGAGGCACTTGGTCAATTACCAAGATTATGATGTGTGATGTCCTCTTCTCCTAGGTCTTCGAGATGGATGAGTTAGCTGGTCTTCTCAAGGGACTGGCCACCTCTTGTGGAAGCTACTAACATTTGACCTAAGGAGCAGTTGAGAGGACCACATGATCACATCATCTGTGTGAACCCTTCCTTATACAGTGATGATGAACTTTCAGGTTATATGGAACATTTATACATTTGAGAGAGAGATGACTGGTTCTACCCTTTCCACCTTGGGTGATTTACTTTGGGTCCTTGCACCTTGTTGTTTATTAAGTCTTGTGGTACCCTGTCTTTGATTTGTGGTAAATAGGGTCATTGACCCACCTTCTATTCAAACCACCCTTGTTGTTCTTGGTCTTGTGGTACTTTGTGTTGTTTACCCACTTTGACTTGTTTTGATGTATTTGGGTTTTAGGGTTGTGTGCCCACCTTTGTGGTACACCCCTTGGTACTAGGGTTTTGGGTCATATACCCATCCTGTCTTTGTACCCTAGTACCCACCTAAGTTACCCACTCTTATATTCTATGGGTTGACAACCACTCAAGACACTTTAATTTTTTTTTTATTTTTTATTTTTTTTTATTCTTCCCTAAATCTATGGAGCCCTAATTTAAAGGATTAATTTAATTCTTTAGGTTCCTATATATAGATCTTGGTTCCTCATTTAACATTCATCTATTGATCTTGTCTCAGCTCTGATCTTTATGATTAATGCCAAGGGTTTTTCCTGTTCTTGGAGGCCGTCCACCTGCTGGTCATCTCAGATCTGGTTTAAGTTGACGTCAAGGCTGTTCTATTGTTAGGGTTTGTTCAAATATCATACTGCTGTCATATCTAGTTGAACCGTGACCCCTTGAAGAACTTTGTGTTGATTTGTAACCTGCTGAAGGAGGGCCGTGACAGCTGCTAACCCTACTGACCTAGCCGTGAGCCCTATCTGCATTTTTTGTGAGCTTTTGAAGTATTATCTCTCTTGGCCGAATCATGATCCACTGAAGTGCAAACTCTGTTCTCAAGGCTGCCTGCCATAAAAAGCTGAACCGTGAAACTGTTGTGTGCATGCTTGTGAGGGCCGTGAGCTCTGAGATCAAATCTGCCTGCTAAGTGTATAAATGTGGAGGCCGTGCGCCCTGTAAGATCTGATCTAGTATGCTGAAGGCTCAAGTGTGAAGGCCGTAAGGTCTAGTGTTTTGTTTCTGCTTAATGTGAGACTCTTCGAATGGAAGGCCGTAAACCCCTTGAGTCTTACCTTGGACATAATTATTTGAAACCTTGTTGAGACCTGTTCTATAGGGCAGAGACTTATTTAATATCTGATCTACTGTTTTGTGTGTGTGTTGGGGTTAGATCCTTGTTTCTTTGTTTTAGTTCTGACCTACTTGCTGAGCTTTACTTTAGGTCTTTTCTAGGTACAGAGACCTAGTTTGGATCTGATCTGTGGGTTGAGAATTTGTTGTGACCTGATTCATGACCTAGTTTATTTTTTCATGCTAAGATCTTGTTAAAGTCTGGTACTACTGTGTGGTGTGACCTTGTTGAGGTTAGACTTATGTGCTGAGTATTGTTGCTGTGTTTTGACTGTCAATGACCTTCATGGCTGTACTACAACCCTTCATCTCTCTCTCTCTCTGATTTGTACTTACCCTCTAGCAGGGTCTGCTGGTTCCTAGTGTTGACTGGCCTCTGAGAGGCACAGTCCCTTTCTGAAAGTAAAATCTTCTAAGTATTCTTATAGGAAGGGTTTCACACCCAGGTAAGTATCTTCATCTGTATCTCTTACTGTTAACAAGTTTATTATTTTATACAGTGACCTAACTGGTAGTATTAAAGGTGTGAAGTTGAAAGAGATGAAAATTATGTTAGAAGTTACTGCTGTACTATTTCATATTTAATTTCAGTATTTGTTTATCTACTTTGTGCATTAAAGTATATTGAAGTATATTTTTACTGCACAAAACCCTGATTTTACCAAAATTCAACATCGTATCAGAGCATAGGGCTTGTAGCTAACTCTGTTTTGCAGGCTATCAGAGTCTACATAGATCCTAATATAGGGTTTTGAATACTAACCAACTTGACTTCAAAAGGTCTTTAGCAAGAGTTCATCAAAGAAGTATTATTGAATAAAAATCAGAAAATCAGAATTGAATGAACACAAAGAAGTATTATTGGCTGGAAATGAAAGATGTGGCAGTAAAGCTGTTAATCGATATGACAGCAGAAAAGAAGTGATGAAATTAGCAGACTCTAAACTTGCTTCTTTAAAAGAAATATGTCAAGTTACACTAGCATTCCTAGAAGGTTTATCTCAGGTATGTATTTCTGAGATGAGTAAGGAGCCAACCTAAATCTTTATATGACCTGATATTTAGTAATCATGAACTTAGATGATCATGGTACCTACTAGGATTTTTCTGATTTATTGTGATCTAGATTGTACTATTAAATAATGCCATTGCACACTTGAGAAGCATATATGATAACAAGATCAAAATGCACATTGTGACTTCTGCATAAAGACAGAAATAAAGGGGGAGGATTTATTATCCCAACTTGTTTTGATACTTGTAAATTGTCATACAATATGTTATATGCTCTTGATGGCATTTGGAAAACTATCCAATATATGGATAGATGCTAATTTGATATTGATTATTGAATTGAATATTGATGTGATTTGCTCTCATGACAAGTGACCCTGTTAAAAGCAAGTTTCAGAGGGAGATGTGTGCTCAGGTCAAGAGGGAGTAAGAAACTCCACACAGTACAAGATCAGTTATGCTAGATGTGCATCCTCCCAAGTGTTAGCACTTAGTCAGAAATTCTGCCAGGCATTTGAAATTGATGATTTGTTCCTCACTAGAATGGAACAACTGGTTAGAACAAGAAGGAGCCAAAGGTGCTCCTCAATTCTCAGCAGAATGGAATTACAAGTAAGGATGTGATCTTCCTTGAGGAAGCCTCCCAGTGATACAGACTTGTCCATAACTTATAAGTCATCCCTTTCAATTTGAAGAAAGGGAGGAGGCCAGAAAAGTATACAGTTGATCTCTTTGAGAAACCTATTGAGAGGTTTCATGATTGCTCTGGTTTGATATCTCAGATGAACTAGATCACTATTTCAGAATCCTCCATGTATGGAGAGGTAGCCAAACGTCAGGTTTGGAAGATGTAAAGATGATGTCCAGAAAGTGATTCTCGGCTATCAAGGAAAGTTAGTTATAACTTCCAAGTGGATCTATAAGATCAAAGTGTTTGCTGACATTCAAAGCTCTTTGAAGCTCTCAGAAAATCCTGTATTCTGTGACAGGTTGTTTCACCATGATATGGACATGGTGCAATTGTCAAATATGTTGACTCGGCCTCTGTCTTCGACAAGCTTAGTGTTGCTGAGAATGCCTCTCTTGCTGAGAGGGAGTGTTAATTTTTTAGTGCAGCTGCGAGACCCATTCTCAGAGAGAATGGTACCCTAGTCAGTTAACTAGGGTTGCTAGTCAAGTTAACCAGGCAGAGTAATGAGTAAGACCCTAGAAGGTACCCCAGGGCCCCCAGCTGTCTCCTAGGGTTCTTGGTCGAGGACCAAGCAGATTGATGCCATGGAAAAGTCCTTAGCATGTGGCTAGGGCCCCTATTTGTCTCTAGGGTATTTTGGTCTGGGACCAAACAATTTCTTGGTCGAGGACCAAGCAGATCCTGCAGGTTGAGACAGAGACATCCTAGGTCCTGCAGATGGTTGATCAACATTCAGTCTAGGACTGAATGCCCAACTTGAGGCTGAGGACCATTCTCTGGGAGAATAGAGAACCTGGTCATAGACCAGATGGTTGATCAACATGTCCCAGTCTAGGACTGAGGCTCAGCCTTTGGGCGGAGAAGCCATTCCTTGAGAATGGAGGCACTTGGTCAATTACCAAGATTATGATGTGTGATGTCCTCTTCTCCTAGGTCTTCGAGATGGATGAGTTAGTTGGTCTTCTCAAGGGACTGGCCACGTCTTGTGGAAGCTACTAACATTTGACCTAAGGAGCAGTTGAGAGAACCACATGATCACATCATCTGTGTGAACCCTTCCTTATACAGCGATGATGAACTTTCAGGTTATATGGAACATTTGTACATTTGAGAGAGAGATGACTAGTTGTACCCTTTCCACCTTGGGTGATTTACTTTGGGTCCTTGCACCTTGTTGTTTATTAAGTCTTGTGGTACCCTATCTTTGATTTGTGGTAAATAGGGTCATTGACCCACCTTCTATTCATACCACCCTTGTTGTTCTTGGTCTTGTGGTACTTTGTGTTGTTTACCCACTTTGACTTGTTTTGATGTATTTGGGTTTTAGGGTTGTGTGCCCACCTTTGTGGTACACCCCTTGGTACTAGGGTTTGGGGTCATATACCCATCCTGTCTTTGTACCCTAGTACCCACCTAAGTTACCCACTCTTATATTCTATGGGTTGACAACCACTTAAGACACTTTAATTATTTTTATTTATTTTTTTATTTTTTTTTATTTTTTATTTTTTATTTTTTATTTTTTATTTTTTTATTTTTATTTATTTTTATTTTTTATTTATTTATTTATTTATTTTATATTTTATATTTATCTTTTTTATTCTTCCCTAAATCTATGGAGCCCTAGTTTAAAGGATTAAAACATTCATCTATTGATCTTGTCTCAGCTCTAATCTATAATGATTAATATCTTCGGCACAACTTCCCATACGTCATTCTTGATGATGGATTGATATTCTTCCATCATAGCATCTTTCCAAACTTGTTGGTTGGCAGCCTCCTTGTAACTGGAGGGCTCGTAATCAATAATGTGGGACATAAGTGCTACGTATCCTGAATATCTTCAGGTTTCTTGCTCTCCCTGAATGTACCTGGGGCAGCAGCATGCTTTTCTGCATCCTCTAAAGTCTGTCGAGCCCAAATAGGCCTCTTCCTGCCAATAGCAAGATCTCTAGGAACATCTGTGGGCTCTACTGGATCAACTAGATCCATCGGATCTACAGAACCTCTGGATCTGTCGGCTCCCTCTAAACTTCTGAAGAGGGAGGGGGTAATGACTCTGTTTCTTCTGGAGCTTCTTGCTCCTCACTGTCCGAGGATGATCTTCTAGCCTTTCTAAAGGCAATCTCTAAAACATCCCTGCTGATTTCAATCTGTCTCAGACCTGGGATGTAGATTCGGTATGCCTTCGAGGATTCACTGTACCCAACAAATGTACCCTTCTTTCCTGAGGGTTCTAGCTTTGTTCTCTTTTCCTTGGGTACGTGAATGCATACTGGACTTCCAAATATGCGTAGATGACCAACTTCTGGCTTCATACCTATGAAGGCCTCTTCTAGAGTCATATTCTTTGGAATTCTGTGTGGGCTTCTGTTCTGAACATATACTGCAGTGATGGAGGCCTCTGCCCATAAAAACATCGGTAGATTTTGATCATGGCCTTGACTGCCTCAACTATAGATCTGTTCTTCCTTTCTGCAACCCCATTTCATTGAGGATTGTAAGGAACTGTATATTCCTTCTTGATTCCTGCTTCCTTACAGAAATTACTGAATTCTGAGGTGTACTCTCCTCCATTATCGGACCTTAGAATCTTTATCCACTTCCCGGATAGGTTCTCAACCTGGGCCTTGAATTCTTTGAACTTGTTAAGAACTTCTTCGGATTCTTTGGACTTCAAGAAATAGATCCATGTCTTCTGGGAGTAATCATCTATGAAGGTCACATAGTACAAAAACCCTCCCAATGATGTAACTGACATAGGTCCACACAAGTCTCAGTGTACCAATTCTAATATTCCTTTGGACCTGGTGTCACTATTAGGAAAAGATCCCTTGGCATTCTTGCCAAGTGCACATCCTTTGCAGATGCCATTGTGTTCCACTTGGAGTTCAGGAAGTCTTGTAACCATCTTCTTGAGAGGAAGAAGAGCTCTATAGTGTGGGTGAGCCAATCTCCTATGCCACACTCAAACTGATAGAGTCGTGTACTAGAGCCTGAACTGGCTATATCGTCAATCTGTATAAACTTTCTTCACGAACACCAATTATTCTTGCAGAATCGATAGTGGAATTCTTGTGCCATGCAAGAACCTTCCCATCTGAGAATGCAACTTTATAACCCTAGTCTTCTAGTGCTGAGATAGAGACAAGATTTATTTTCATTCCTGGCACATATAATACTTCTCCCAAATGCATAGAATCACCATAATCTAATTGAAAGGAGGTTGTCCCAGTTCCTTTCACTGTATATCTAGCATCGTCTCCAAGGACCACTCTTAGATGTGAGTCTCTCTCATCTAGGTTTGAGAGAAACTCCTTATAACCTGTCATATGTTTAGAAGCACCACTATCTAACAACCAAACATTATTATCAGTAGGAATAGTACCTGATAAGGCTAAGATGAAGAAGAAGAATTCTGTCTTCTTCGATTTCTTTGGTTGAGTTTCTTCATCTACATTAGCTACAGAGGCATGTTCTTTCTTTTTTTGTGAATTGCATTGGTTCTTGTAGTGACCAAGCTTTCTGCATTTATAGCATTGAACCTTTGATATGTCCTTCTTCTTCCTTTGATCAGCATTAGGACTTGATCTTCTGACTTTGTCTTTTCATCCAAAGTTCCTCTTTCCTTTCTTCTTAGTATGTGTAATGAGGGCTTGATCTTCTTCGTGAGGGTCTTGTATTTTGCCTCTAACCACAAGTCTGGTTCCTTCTAGTGTACAGTCTAGTACGGTTTCTTCTTGTGTACAATCTGCCCATAGTCTTTCAAAATTGGGTAGTTCTGATCTTCCCGATATGCTTCGGATGAAAGGTTCCCAAGATTGAGGGAGACCATTCAAGGTTATCATGACCAACTCTCTGTCTGCAATAATTTCACCAATTGTTGCCAATTTATCTTTTATCTTTGTGATCTTCATGAAGTATGAAGCTATGGTGTATGATCTAGACATCTTGATGCTTGAGAGTTGTTGACTTAGGGCAAGAGCCCTATTAATGTTTATATTCTCAAACAATTTCTTCAATGAGTCAAACATTGCATGCGTTGTCTTCTTTTGAGAAATCTGAGGAATCAAATGATCCTTAACTGAATCTATTAGTATCATCCTTGCCTTGGCATCATTCTTCTTCCATTGAGTCTTCTCTGAATCTTCTACTGGTTCTGACACTCCTTCTGTAGCAAAGTTTAGTAGATCATTTTCTTCTAGAGCAATAAGCACTCTAGACTTCCATGAGTAGTAATTTGAAGCTCCATCAAGCCTATCTTCAACCTTGATGCATGACAATTTGACTGGGTACTAGATCTGCAAAAACCCTAGTAGGAGCTAGGTCAAAAATAAATTTTGGATTTTGAGAAAACCACTTCCACAGATGAATTCATCCTCTTAAGGTGAGTTGAATGGACCTTCTTCCTGATCTGTGGTCAAAACACTGAGAACCAACAAACCCTAATTCTCGAAAATTAGGTATTGTCAGAATGAAAATCTGATTGCACAGAAAAATTCGCCTTGCTGAGGCGAGCTCAATGAAGGTAAGATCGAACCAATTTGATGGTTGGAAGTTGAAGAAACTCCAAACCCTAGTTCCTGACAATAGTTACTTTCAGCATAGCTCTGATACCATGTTAATGTTTTACTTATAGCAGCATAATTTATATATAAGCAATAAAAGGATCACTGAAAGAACAACTATGCACAGAAAAGATAGACACAAAACTTTACCCTAGGAAAACCCAAACTTGGGAAAAACCCAGCAACCCTTTCTTACTCTGAGATTTAGTACAAAGACGATAAAAAGTACAAAATGAAACAATGCCCAAGAAATCAGCTACACTTGTCTTCTAGCACCCAGAAAATGCGAACTACTCCACTTGAGCGAACTTGCTTGAGTTGGATGATGAAATGAGGGAGCCAGCACTTCTATTTATAAATTACTTTTGTAAAATTCCCTTACTGGGCCGACTTGTCCTTTTGCAATATAAAAATACATTTAATGTCTGTTTTACATATGTAGGTCGGCTGGGCTAATGAGGATGCCTCACATAGCTATAACAACAAAAAAAATAGTCTTTATTAACATGATGGGTTGTTAATAGCCTATGGATCCCAACGACTAATAGATACAATAAGTACATGCATTGTTTCCATAAGTCTTCATATCACTAAGCATAAGGGGTTAGCTCAACCAGTTGTTGCCATTGTTGCTAGGCATTTGGTTAGTTCTATGTCGAGTCGTCAACAGGTGCCTCATTCGAATCCCCCCGTGTTGGGAGCAGTGTTATCAGAACTGGACAGGAACCGGCAAAAAAAGCCGGTCCAACTAGTTTTGGGCCTTCTGGTCCGGTTCAGGGTTTCCAACCGGAAAAGGCCATTTGGCACCAAACAGACTGGCTCTGTATGGAACCGGTTGGCAACTGCACAGAATATTTTCAAAATTTGATTATTTTGTCTTTGCTTTTGGTGTCTGGATGAGTATTGATACTACAGCTTGTTCACTATCTTTATGTTGTTCTTGTTGGACTCCACAATGGCAAAACACTCAACTTTTATGGGCCTGGTTTGAAATCCTGTAGATGATGATTTGCTGAGGGTGAATAGCACGTAATAGGGAAAGCCCTATTTCCATCATTTCTGTGCACTCCTGAGCATGATTAAGGACTGTGCATATCCTCATCTAGCAGCAAACAATTATAATTACCAATTCTTGGCACATTATGGTCCATCCTAAGCTATAAACATCACTGTTGTCAAATCTAGGAATATTCTGAGCAAGCTTGTATGATGTTTCCTGTAGCAACAGCTGTAAAGCCCGTCCTCTTGCATGGTAACAGCTGGAGAAAGGAGCAGATTTGGTGATGCGCTATAACAACACCCTTAAAAGAGCAATTTTTTTATGCAATCAGCTAAGTGATCATATTCCCTGACAGCTTGTAGCAACCTGGTAGTGAAAGTGTTTTGGTGTTCTCTGGTGTGCAATCTGAACCGCCCAGCAATTGTTATGAGGCCGCACTTCATCTTTGAAGACCTTTTATGTCTGGTTTAGAACAGCCTTCAGCCCTTGGGTTGGCACATGAGTTGAACACATTTTATTGCTTGAAAGGGTTGGCACCGTGTGGCCTCATAGTTTTCAAATTTTGAATATTTTATGTATTTTTTGGTTGACCAGGTTTTTTGTCCGGTTTTGTTTCCGTTCCGGTCCAGTTCACATTTTTGGGGTCAACTGGTTCGATTACCAATCTGGTTCTGATAACATTGGTTGGGTGCACTACGTTACACAAACAGGTTTACTAGAGATGCCATCCACAAATGTAGAGAAGCATCCCTTAGGTTTCCCCACAAGGATTTCCTTGGAAAAAAAAAAGTCTCCTAGTCACTAATTGTGTTAAGTGTTGGATTTTGTACAACTTCGGAAGATATTATTCATTATATTTTATTGTACCTTCATTGTACTTGTTGGTACCTCCTAAAGGAGATGAACTTTATGTAATCAATTATTTAAACACATGAAAGAATCAATGTAAGCCTTGGGGTGCAAAAGAAACAAATAAAAATATTAAATTTAAATTATTTATTGCCCCCAGGTGAAGTCGGCCCAGTTAGGGAATTTTCCAGTTTTGCACTTGTATAAATAGGAGGCTAGTGCACCTCATTATCTCATTCACTCACTTAGCAAGTGCGCATCACTTGGAGGAGGCTGATTTCGCATCACTTGAAGGAGGAAGCTTATTTGGGGCATCTACTTGTGAAAGATACTTTCACATTCTTTCTCTTTTCTTATTTGTACTCTGATCTCGGAATTATCATCTCTCTGCGAAGGTTGCTGGGTCTTCTCCCATTTGGGTTTCCCAGGTCAAACTCTGTGTTGTTGTTTTGTGTTTTGTCTTGCTTCTAGTGATCTTGGTAATGCATTTATGTTTTATGCTATGAATGTATGAAATTTAACATGGTCTCAGAGCAATTCTAGAAGAAGCCATTGCCGAAGCATTATCGGAACCCTACCGGAACTAGGGTTTCATCTTGTGAAGTCTCCAATCATCATTTTGGAGAAAAGAAGCTATAGGAATTTCGTTTTTGTCAAGGCGCATCTATTGGTGAAAACGGAATTCAATTCCGAGAACTTTCAATTTTTTACCTAACTCTGTGGCTGCAGCAGAATTAGGGTTTCAGTTTTAACTCATCTCTCTCCACAGATTTGGACCAACCCACCCTCTATTCAACTCTCCTTGGCACGGCGAATTTATCTGTGGGTTCAGTTTTTCAAATTATTAACTTTCATTTTTGACCTAGCTCCTGCTAGGGTTTCCGAACCAGATCTGAAATCAAGATGATTGGGATGAAGGTTGAAGATCGTTTGGAAGGAGCATCCAACTTTATCTCCTGGAAGTCTAGGGTTCTTCTACTCCTAGAAGAAAATGATCTCTTGCTATATGTAAATGAGAAGGTCCCTGAACCAGAAGCCGAAGAAGATAAATCCCGGTGGAGGAAGAATGATGCTAAAGCAAGAAGGATTCTTGTGGATTCAGTGAGAGACCATTTGGTTCCTCAAATCTTAGGAAAGAAGAATGCTAGGAAAATGTTCAAGACCATTATGAAGCTGTTTGAACACGCTAGCCTAAATGTATCCATGACTTTGAGAAACCAGCTCTCAAATATGAAGATAGCAAAGTCAGAATCCATTGCCTCATACTTCATGAGGATCACAGAACTCTGAGACAAGCTCAGCACCAATGGAGATCCTATTAGCGATAAGGAGCTTCTCCTACACACTTTAAATGGTCTTCCACCATCATGGGAGTCCTTTATCCAAAGCATAAGTGGTAGATCCAAACTACCAAAGTTTGACAAGCTTTGGGCAGATTGCTCTCAGGAGGAGACCAGGATTGCAGCACGTCAAAGACTCCATGGCACTCAACCTGAAGAGACTCAAGCATTTGTTTCCCATGCCAAGAAAGGTAAGGGAAAAGGAAAGAAGTTCCATAAACACAGCACCAAGAAAGGAGATCAAGTCCCCGCCAAGAACAAAAGAAGAAGAAGGATGTATCTCAAGTTCAAAGCTATAGGTGCAGAAAGTATGGACATTACGCCAGTAGCTGTCGAAGTCAAATCAAAAGGAAGCATGAAGCATCCACTGCTGATGTAGAAGAAGATCATCATCACAAGAATCAAAAGAATGAAGATCACACAGAATTTCTATTCATATCAGCACTATCAGGTACTATTCCTACCACTAGTGACACTTGGCTCATGATAGTGGTGCATCTAGACACATGACAGGTTATAGAGAGAATCTTTCAGAATTAATTGAGAAAGATTCACATCTCCGTGTTGTACTTGGAGATGATGCAAAATACACTGTGAAGGGGTCTGGAGCCACCACCCTTCAATTGGAATCAAATGATACATTACGACTAAGTGATGTACTCTATGTACCTAGTATGAAAAGAAATCTTGTCTCCATCTCAGCATTGGAGGACAAGGGATATAAAGTAGCTTTCTCAGAAGGGAAAGTCCTTGCTTGGCACAAGAACTCAAGCATGAGCACAGCCAAAGTTATTGGCATAAGAGAAGAGAGCTTGTATAGACTAAACACTTCTCCAGTCCAAGCCCTAATACATGATGCTGTAAGTATGCGCGAGTTATGGCATAGAAGGTTAGCTCATCTGAACTATTGAGCTCTCCCAGTTCTGAAGAATATTGTGACAGGCTTGCCAGGGCTCCAGGTAGACCATAATGGAGCTTGTAGAGGATGTGCACTTGGTAAGAATGCCAAGAAGTCCTTTCCAGATAGCGAGAGTAGATCCAAAGGGATTTTGGATCTAGTACACTCTGACTTGTGCGGGCCCATGACAATTGTGTCATTAGGTGGTTATCATTACTATATCACCTTTATTGATGATTACTCACAGAAGACTTGGATTTACTTTCTCAAGTCAAAAGGATCCGAGGAAGTGCTCAGCAAGTTCAAAGAGTTTAAAGCACAAGTTGAGAATCTTTCAGGAAAGAGGATCAAGATTTTGAAATCCGATTATGGTGGAAAATATACCTCTACAGAATTCAATGATTTCTGCAATGAAGCAGGAATTAAGAGGGAGCTCACAGTTCCCTACAACCCTCAACAAAATGGGGTTGCAAAAAGAAAGAATCATACAATTATGGAGGCAGCCAAAGCTATGATACATGACTAGAGTCTTCAAATGTTCTTGTGGGCAAAAGCATCCAAAACTGATGTATATGTATAGAATAGATGTCCACATAAGATATTGAAGAACATGACTCCGAAAGAAGCGTTCACAGGTGTGAAACCAGAAGTGGGCCATCTCCAGATTTTTGGCTGTCCAGTCTGCATACATGTGCCCAAAGAGAAAAGATCTAAGTTAGAACCTTCAGGCAAGAAGGGTACTTTTGTGGGATACAGTGAGTCTTCAAAGGCTTACAGAATTTACATTCCAGGATCCAGACAGATTGAAGTCAGTAGGGATGTGACCTTTGAAGAAGAAATGGATGTCAGGAAAGGCAGAGGATTAGATATGGAGATCGATGATGAAGAAATGCTAATACCTAAGGAGATGAGACCATCTCCCCCTCCAGTTCAGAGGGAGACAGCAGAAAAGGATGAACCTATCGATCCCATAGATCCAGTTGATATCCCCAGAGATGTTGCAGGTCGGAAAAGACCTAGATGGGCACAACAGACACTGCAGGATGCAGAGGGGCATGAAGCTCCACATGGTGCTTTCAAAGAAAGCAAAATACCTCAGAGGTTCTCTAGTTATGTGGCACTGATGAGCAACATTATTGATTCAGAACCCACTACTTACGAAGAAACATCCAAACATCAAGTTTGGAAGGATGCCATGATGGAAGAATATCAATCCATCATGAAGAATGATGTGTGGGAGGTTGTGCCAAGACCTGAGGAGAAGTCAATAGTGACTTCTAAATGGCTATACAAGATCAAGCATGGAGCAGATGGCAGTGTTGAGAAATACAAGGCCAAATTTGTAGCCAGAGGATTGTCTCAGAAAGAGGGAGTCGATTATGATGAGACTTTTTCTCCTGTGGCCCGATATACTTCCATCAGATCCATTATCGCGATTGCTTCAGCTATGGGATGGAAGTTGCATCAAATGGATGTGAAGACAGCCTTTCTCAATGGTGTTATTGAGGAAGAAGTTTACATCGAACAGCCAGATGGGTTTATTGTCCAAGGAAAGGAGTCTCATGTATGCAGACTGAAAAAGGCATTGTATGGACTCAAGCAAGCACCCCGTGCTTGGTATGGACGAATAGACGGATTCCTGGTGAGCTTGGGATTTTCCAAGAGTGATGCAGACCCCAACCTTTACTACAAGGTTGTAGATGATGAGCCATTGATTTTGGTATTATATGTTGATGACTTGTTTCTCACAGGAAATGAGAAACTCATTGTATGGTGTAAGAAGAATCTCGCCTCTGAGTTTGAAATGAAAGATTTTGGATTGATGCATTACTTCTTGGGATTAGAAGTATGGCAGAGGCAGAAAGAGATTTTCCTAGGACAAGGAAAATACACCATTGATATATTGAAGAGATTCGGGATGTTGGATTGCAAATCCATGGCTACTCCGATGGATGCGAATTGGAAGAAGTTGAAAGATTCTACTTCAGATTCAGATTTGTTTGATCCCACCATTAATCGCCAATTGATCGAGTCATTGATGTATCTGACCAACACCAGACGAGATATATGTTTTGCTGTGAATGCCCTCAGTCAGTTCATGTGCGAACCGAGGCAGATTCACTGGATTGTTGCAAAACATGTGCTCAGATACTTACGTGGCACTATGGGATATGGATTGAAGTATGCTTCAGATGGTGACCTGATATTGCCCGGGGTTTACAGACTCAGATTGGGCCGGATGTGTTGCAGATCGGAAGAGTACTTCTGGATGTTGCTTCAGTTTGGGTTCTGCAGTTATCTCCTGGTGGAGCAGGAAGCAAAACTCGGTAGCACTCACTACTGCAGAGGCCGAGTACATGGCTGCTAGCACAGCAGCTCGAGAAGCAGTTTGGCTTCGTAAACTCCTGGCAGGATTGTTCGGCCAGATTCCAAAGCCGACCGTGATTCACTGTGATAACCAGAGGTGTGTGCAGATGTCAGTGAATCCTGTATTTCACGACAGGTCGAAGCATATCGAGATTCGATATCACTTCATTCGTGATATGGTGCAGAAAGGTGCAGTCGAGTTACAGTACATGCCGACAGAGGACCAGACTGCAGATGTTCTCACCAAGGCTCTTCCCAGAGTGAAGTTCGAATACTTTCGCGGAAGACTTGGAGTCGAAGAGAACGCATCCCTCCTTGAGAGGGAAAGATGACATTGAGATGCTTACCCTGCTTTGCCGTGGTGCCTTCTACAGTCCAGTTACTCAGCCAGATATGGGAGAAATCCCATAGGCAGATGAGTAGGACAGTCAGCAGTTGGTCGGGCTCACCCTGGTGCCTTCTGCAGTCCAGTTACTCAGCCAGATATGGGAGAAATCTCATAGGCAGATGAGTAGGACAGTCAGCAGTTGGCCGTGTGGTTGCACAGGTGCCTCTACAGTCCAGGTACTCAGCCAGATATGGGAGAAATCCATACGCAAAAGAGTAGGACAGTCAATAGATGGTCGTGCCCTTTTGCTCGTCTGAGATCTTAGCCAGGTATGGGAGGACCCCATTGGCAGATGAGACAGACAGGTAGCAAATTGTATAGCAGAGATCGTACGGCTGATAATCTCAGATATCCAAGATTGAGTGATTCTCCTGGATCCAGGATCGAGTGATTCTCCTGGACTCACCGGAGGACTGGTGAAGATGATGCACAGAGATTGTGTGGACAACCTTCAATATGCATAGAGATGATGGAGACAGTGTAGAGTACAAGATGAAACCCAGATGATCGTGCTGCAGATGACGACCGAAGAATACCTTCCTTGTTGAGAGGGAGTGTTGGATTTTGTACAACTTCGGAAGATATTATTCATTATATTTTATTGTACATTCATTGTACTTGTCTGTACCTCGTAAGGGAGATGAACTTTATGTAATCAATTATGTAAACACATGAAAGAATCAATGTAAGCCTTGGGGTGCAAAAGAAACAAATAAAATATTAAATTTAAATTATTTATTGCCCCCAGGTGAAGTCGGCCTAGTTAGGGAATTTTCCAGTTTTGCACTTGTATAAATAGGAGGCTAGTGCACCTCATTATCTCATTCACTCACTTAGCAAGTGCGCATCACTTGGAGGAGGCTGATTTCGCATCACTTGAAGGAGGACGCTTATTTGGGGCATCTACTTGTGAAAGATACTTTCACATTCTTTCTCTTTTCTTATTTGTACTCTGATCTCGGAATTATCATCTCTCTGCGAAGGTTGTTGGGTTTTCTCCCATTTGGGTTTCCCAGGTCAAACTATGTGTTGTTGTTTTGTGCTTTGTCTTGCTTCCAGTGATCTTGGTAATGCATTTATGTTTTATGCTATGAATGTATGAAATTTAACATTAAGGACATAACAGTTGCAACTTCCCACCCATTGGTTGGTATTGAAAGATGATCTGGAAGAAGCGGGGAGTTAGTCATTCCCAATGAGTCTTGTAGTCCCCTATGAAGTCCATACGATGATCCTTTGTACATATTCATTATAATAATAATAGGTGTATTTCATTTTTTGTTGCTATATGTAGCGTACCTCATGGGAAAGCATGTAATTAGTTTGTATTATGTATTTCTATTCTCCTTTGCTCTTTCCATGATATTCTCAATCTTGCAATTAAGGTTATTATCGAAAAATTAGTGTTTGTATATGAACAATTCAAGTAGAACCGCATGTGACAAGTCTGCAGCAAGGGTGAAACTTTTAGATCAAGAGTGTGGTTGTGATGCAATTTCCCCCTAAAAAGGAGGTAATCTAGGCATATGTGCAGCAGGTACTGCTGCAAATGAAGGCATAGAAGAACCCATGTAACTTGTTATTTATAAGTGACCATGTTTAAAAACATACAGACACTTTAGGAGATAAGACAAACAATGCCCCAATAAATAACAATGGGTGATTTTAATAATTATCTTTAGAGAACATTTCCATAAAATCCAAAGGAAGCTCCAAGTATGCTTACTTGACTCCAACTGCCAGGAGCTGCACACAAATCAACTACACGCTTCACACCTGCACCAAACTCATGGATTGTTATTCTAGCTGACAAAAGCAAAGGTACAATTCTAAAAAGAGAGGAACAAATCTAAGTCAATCGAAATGATAATGAATAAGCTATCTTCTCCTTCAACGAAACTGAACAGACACATATTTAATCTGCAATTAGTAAGGACGACCCCAATTCTTCTATATACAACATGCAGTGAAGGGACCTAGTTTCCTGAGATGATTACATCCAACTAGCAGGATCCCTATGAACAAACGGATGAATCAATCAGAATGTAGAAAAATGACATCGCAAACCAACACCTACAATTTTGCCACAAAAACAAACTCTTTTGATGTACATGCATACAAAGACACAAAATGAGATAACCACCATATGTTAGGCAAAGTTTAGATAGAAAAAGCATTTGGTGTCTACAAAACATAAACAATAACTAATAAAGGTGTTTTGCAATAATAATATTGAATTTCCATATGATATTTCTTTACTTCTCTCTCTACATCAAAACATAATCTGCCATTAGCGCCAAGGATGGACGTCATGGAGAGGAAGGTGGGGAAGTGCGAGGTCGATGTGGACAGTGGTCTGGAACTGGTCAAAAAGAAGCTGCATTAAGTATTTGTACTTCTGTAAATTGTTGAGCTCAAAATGGAATTATTGGCAAAAGGGATGACCATGAGGCAGTAGAACAGAAGCTGGTGGAAACAGAGACTAAACTGGGAAAGACGTCCTGGACATCAACAGCAAGCTGAATAGGATTGCTCTGGACCAGAGCATCGACAACAAGAATATCCGGCAGATTCAGGGTGATGTCGCCAATATTAGGGTTCGCTTTCTGGGTGATGAAGAGATCTTCGAAAACCAGCGACATGCATCTGCCTGAGCTGATGGAATCATGGTAGACCACTCTCACCAGCGCGGCCCTGACCCTTTTGAGTCCAGATAAGATCCTCACAAGCTTATCCTGTCTTTGCTCCACAAGTCAAAATTTATGTCCGGTTTGTTTGTTTCTTGTTTTATCTATGGACTGTATAGGTATGTCGGATAGCTATATGCATGTAAGCAGTTGTATGTTTGGCTTTAGTATGTTGGGTTTGTGCAGGTATGGTATTGTAAGTCCATCTGTATATGTACAGTACATCTATAGCTTTTGCACAATGATAGGGAAGCTCAGTAAGAGTTGCTTTTTGTACTCTGTGATATGAACAACAGAATTGTAAACTATTCCTGGAAGAAGAGGGATTAACCGGGATAGAAACCAGTATTTGAAAGAAGAGCAAATCTGTAAGACCTTGTCACGGAAGAATGTAATGCTTCACCTCCAGCATTTTTTCGTTAATATTGTCTTCTTTTGAGCCCCCAAAATCCAGCCACCAAACATTCTACTCTTAGCTATCCCAATTTTTGAGTCACCAATTCGTGAATATTATACTGCACGGTATGCTGGTTTTGTTGCTACAGATAATAATTATATGCTTCGGAATGAAATTTCTCAGAGACAGAAAACAATACCTTCAAATATGTTGAATTCTTCATCAATTTGCAGGAGCTTGAAGGCACTGCGAGCACGCCATCCTTCCTCCTTGGCTTTCCGATAGTAAATATCCTGTGTAAATCGCCATATTAGAAAAGAAATTTACAAAACAAATGAGAAAAATAAAAAAACTCGAGGTAAAAAGGAGTACCCTCTTGTCCTTTGAGGCTTTTCCCATGGCTTGCTCTGATTTCGCTCGTTTTGCTTTTAGTAGGAGTCCAAATCTTTTAATGTCGTGTCGTCCTTCAGGTTTTGCAGGTTGGCAAATCTATGTAATGGCAGTGCAATGCCAATAAATGGTTGCAGAAAACGACCTGTCGAAGAGGCCGAGCTGTCAACAAAATTCTTTTGTTGTTTCCCGTTCAAATACGGCGCCTTCAAATACAGTCGTGAGAGTATGTCAAGTCCACAAGAATAAAAACTTCTCTCTTTCAACAAAGAGACGAACCCGAGAAAAATTGAATTCACTCTCTTCTGTCTCGAAATTTTATGTTTAATTTGAAGTTTTTGTATGGTTGGGTATAAAGAGGAGCTAGTTAATTATTCGAAAGGAGGAGAGGAGGTGATGTTCAACTCCATTAAATTCTAAACGCTTGAGATTTAGAAATCATGTACACCTTGGGGGTGAAGAATTTATAGATATTTAGGCGAGGTCTTAAAGTCACATGACACTTTAGCGAGGCCACCTTGGGGGTGAAGAATTTATAGATATTTAGGCAAGGTCTTAAAGTCACATGACACTTTAGAGAGGCTAAATATTTTGATGAGTGATCCAAAGTTATCATTGGTACCAAAATTTAAGTACATGTAGGAAGAAAGGACATCTAATGGCACTAAAAAGAGTCAATTCAAATCAGAGTCAAAGAATGTATGGTTGGATGTTAGAGGAGTAAATGTTGAATGTCTCGATGGTGAGTCTCCATTACCATTGCAGGTGAAAAGGGAAAGAAAAATGGTCAAGAGCATTGTCAAACTAAAGGCATAGAGTATTGGTAGAGGGAAATCTATGGATTAAGGTTTTGTCTTAGAGCAGGGGTTTAGAGCTCTATCCCTCACATAACTTGATGGCAAGGGAAAGGAAGTAATCAGGAAGAAAGAAAACCCATCTAATATAAGCTTACCAAAGAGTAAAATGGAGGAGGAGATGTATTATAGAAAGGAAGGGCAGAGTTAGTTTGGTATTGGGTGAGGATGTAGGAGTGGGGAATATTGCAACCCTTATGGAGAGAGCCCTAATTGGACATTTTGCAAGGAAAAAAATTAGAAGAGACTCTTTGCTTATGTGGATGGAAATGGCATGGTTAGGGCTTTTAGGGTACCTTCTAAAGTTCCACATTTTTCACTTGGGGATTTCAGGGATGGCTTGCCTTTGAGTTTTGTTCAGGTGTGGGCATGAAAATAATTATAGCTTAGAGATCGTTTCGGGGTCTTGTTAACCCCTAGATTTGCTCCATAACAATCTATAAGGGTTAAGGGCCAACACATTCCATTTAGATTGGTATTTAGACAGCATCTCCAGAGACAGTTTGTTAGAGCCAAGATTGGTTTCCATTCAGTTCAGAAATATGATTGGTACAGTGATGTTTCCTTGGCACAGATACAGATATTTCACAAGTTTTGAGAAGATTCTTATTTTTAAGGTAGTTTTCTTATTTTTAGTAAACAGGATTTGGATGGCCGCATGACAGAGATGATCACATTTTTTGCATCCTTGCAAGTTCAGGTTTCAAATAAAAAAATTTCGGACAACATGCAAGATACTTCATTTTTAAGGTTATGGTTTTTTAATTGCATGGCACATGCACAAACATGCATCATTTTGCATGGCACATGCACGAATGTGCATCACTTCGAGAAAAATTGGCAATTAACTATGGTGCATGCATGGATGACTAGAGTCTTCGGGAGCACATGTAGGGATTTGCTTCAATTAGACAGGGTGCTTGTATGGATCACTGGAGTCTTCAGGATCACATGTAGATTTGTTTTAGTTAAATAGGGTGCATGCATGGACCACTAGAGTGATCTAAGGCACATGCATGAGTGAGTTGGCATCAATATGAGTTAAACCAAGGTTAGAATCAGTTAACTAATTCGCCCCTCAGAAGATTGGAATGAGGAGCACTTCACATCAGTACGCATGGATTCTGGTCACTTCATTGGAGTTCTAAATGAGAGAAACTCCTTCTTTGCATGACCCATGTGTGCATCTTCCTCTTTGACCTAATGTGCCCCCCTCTCTTGACCTAAAAGTTATTCATTCTATAAAAAGAGGAGGAGCATGCACATTAGAGGTTGGATCTTTTTCAACGGGAGCTCATTTTCTTCCACGATTTCTTCTCTTTCTAGCTTCCATAATTTTGTGCAGGGGACATCATTGTACCGGTTTTGTGTTCGTCTCTTTGGCGTAATCAGCCTTTTGGAAATATTGAATAAAGTTTTTGTTATGCTTATGTTGCGCTCTCGAAGCTTGTTGGTGTTTTGATAATTCATTATGCAGATGTGCGGACGTTCTTAGTCTTTTACTTGGGCAAATCTACCATCTAGAAGCACTTTCTATTTTATTTTCCAATTTCTATTGAACTAGTATTAAGAGGATGTCACACCACCATCATTAGTTTTTTTAACATTTCCTTTGGCTACATTTATTTGTGTGCCAAAGATAGAATAAACATTGTTGTTATAGATTTTATTTCATTGATTTTAACAGTACAACAGTCTAGAAATGACTTTTGCTCGTTGTTTTTTAAAGATAACTGATAGATCTAAGTAGTTTGAATGTCAGATGTCAAACTTTTACCTAAATTTTCATACTTTTAGACTTAAATACATGTTGGTGTATTCATCTTACATGCAAAGTTTGTCAATTTGGGCATTTACAACAACGAATACTTGTTGTCCTTAAGAAAATTTTAGTCATCTTTTGATGTCCTAATAAATTATTATGCATATCTGAAGCTTCTAGACAACATAAATACATTAAGGGGCCCCTCCTTGAGGTTGGATTCAAACTACCTCGAATAGAGAGGAGTATTATCGGTGACATATTGGATAATAACCCTAGAAGTTTCACACATTTTTACCATAGATTTTATTATCATACTTGGATTTTACAAGGTACATTTTGCATGCTAACAAATTGGTGCCATGGCTTGGGATCATCGCCAATTCTCGGCTTTCACAATGACATTGGTGATATTTTCTTTATTTGCTTTATATTTTTCATCTAACCTGGCGACTCCACTATTGTAGGGTTTTGTCAGGTTAGACAATCAAGGAAGATCTTCGTGATTTTCCATGCATAAGGCATAGTTCCAAGCCTTAAAGAACCTGAAATTATATTCCATAACACAAGGGTAGACCACTTAAGTCTCCCTTGGCAACAACATTGAGAGTAAAGTCCTTCTCTGAAAAAGGAAGTTTCAATACACCATGGTGACTCCATAGTAGAGGTATGGTTTGATTGTAGTATTTTTCTCCATTGTTGAAAAGTTGCAAAATGAATTTTGAAGAGTTTTTAGCCAGGAGATATTCTCCCTTGGATTTCACCGTTATTCATGGATATCCAAATCCAATGCCTACTGGAGCAAAATGACTTAGTTTCTTCCCTATATTTGATGGAAGTGGGGGTTCTGCAAAGCAACATCTTGAATATTTTTATACATTTGTAAAGAATTTTGATCTCCAATTTGAGGATGTGGTTATGAAAAGATTTTCAAAAACCTTGTGTGGAGATGTGAGATAATTCTAGTACTTTAGTGGTTTGAGCAAGGGAGGCATTGATTCAATGTTGACCTTTGGAACTGTATTCATGGATCGTTGGGGAGAACCTCAAGAATATGAAGATTTCCTAGCAGAAAGGGAACACTGTAGAAATAAATCAACACCAATGCATGATAATAATGAGGGATTGAGTGATGCCAAAGCTTTCAAGGAAGATGAATATCTACACTTCGAGTTTGTGCCTAGTAATTGAGACAAAGTTTGTGAAGTGAAGGACGAGAAAATTTTAGACATTGGGTCATCAAATTATCTCAGTTGCAAGTAGCAAGAGCCTCGTGAATCATGTGATCTCACTGATTTCATTTGTGTTGGTCAAAAGCAAGAGGAACAAATCATCCATGCAAAATTGAATGAATCAGATGGCTTAACCTTGCACGTCCCCATAGTGATCCAAGAACATTTTGATCAGAAACCATTGAAGCATGAGGACCAACTTTTCGTTCAACCAAGAGATGATCTCCCTCATAGTTTCCCTATGATCCCACAAATAGATTTTGTTTTTCAGGAAGATCCTCATTGATTGAGTATCAAGATGAGTCATGACACAATTGGTTCCAGGATGATAGAGATATTTTAGGAAGCAGATTTTAAAAGATTTGGATTTCCTATTTTCTTCTTGATCACTAATGAGGACCTGTGTCCCCATTTTCAATTGAAAGATGCAATAAGTGCCTATTTTTGTCTCCGAAGACTGCATGATTGGTTGCACTAGAGGGTTGACTATGTTGATTTTCCCTACATCATTGATCACCTGAATACATGGTTACATTGCTCACACTACAAGGAAAAGGCCATGTAGAGGAGGTTTTTAGTGTTACAAGATTGTCCAAAATTGTCAAAAAAAACTCCGCAAATGGTACTGGATGTTTTAGCAGAGGTTTTTACATAAATGTATTATAACTAAAAAAAACTCAGTGACCGGAGGTTTTTTTTTTTTCCGGTGTGCTTCATTGGAAGGAACGCACTGGTGCTAACTAACATAAAAATCACCAGTGCATTTTAAAGAAATAATAGCACCGATGTGCATAAGAACAACAAGCATCGGTGCTTAACAACGCATATAGCACCGGTGCACACAAAATTTAACATGAATCGGTGTTTTATAACAATATATGCACTAAGGAGTGGCAAGAGCAAGTGGGGTCTTATTTGACCCTGGAGGGAAAGTATTGAATACGTATGCTTGGGGCCTAGGAATAAAAACCAACAACGAAGCAAAATGGCTTGCGCTTTACCAAGGTATGGAAATAATCTCTTGGCACAACATCCCTAAACTTCAAGTATTTGTTGACTCCAAGCAAGTGATTCAAAAAATGCACAATCACTTTAAGGAAAACACATCAAGTTGTGGAAGGATCCAAAAGCATATTCTAAATATAGTCAAGCCTACCAATGTGATATTTTATCACATAAGAAGAGAGAATAACAACCTGACTGATGATCTCGCCAATCAAGGCTCCAAGAACAAAGGTTAAAAAAATGGACCTCGTGATCCTTGATCAAAGAAAAACCTTCAACTATGACCATGAGGACAATAGCAAAGCTAAAAGTGTTAGGATAAACGATGGGTGTGCTCCAACCCACACAATAAGCTTCTTTCATGTAGATCAATACAAATGGTGAACAACTAGCATGTTACATGCAGATCGGGCACGAGGCATGAGTTTCTCCATGGCAGGCAGGCATTTTCATCAATTAAATTCCATTGAAAGCAATAATCAGCCATTCCCCTCCTCCATGCAGGCTCACACATATGAACTTAAGGGAATTTAATGTGGCAGGATTGGAAAGGGGATGGATGTATATTTTGAGATTGGAACAACCCAAAATGCCATCGCAATTGATGTTGAATCCAGAGAGGAACCATATGTGTTTGGGAACAAAGCGTAAGAGTCGCATGAAATCTTTGAAATTTTCGGTCGACTCTCTTTAGACCAGGAGAAATCCCCCCCCCCTTCAACCACAGAAAATCCCTCGGTCCTGGGCATCAAAGAAAAGTTTCTTTAGAGCATTGGGATAAGTGGGGTGCACTTAAAAATGGCAATCTATTTGGAGCTATAGAGGCTAAAGCGGGCATGTCTTCTTGGAGGGAAATATTTGCAAATTTCAAGGGAAACATGGAGGACTACAAAAGCATGCTCAGGGTAGTCCACGAATCTACTAGAAGGGTTCTGCAATTTGTCTCTTCTCTGACAGAGGAGACGCACCACAACACAAATCGCTTGGCCTGCTTGAAGTTGTGCATCAAGGACTTATATAGCAATAAGAGGGAGCTTATGGTGTTAATGGAAGAAGTAAGGAAGGAACTTAGTTAGCTGGTAAAAATGAATCACTGTAGCCACTGTTAGGAATCTCCCATCAATGAAGCACATCCTATGGAAGAAGCTTATGTTCTATAGCCAATTTATGGAATTTCAGGCAAGATAGAATATAAAGATGGATAGTTATAGTAGTTTTGTTAATGTAATTTTGTATCTTTCTCTATAATCAGTTTATAGGGTCTATAACACCCATGCCTTCGAAGAGGAAGGAAAACTACCTGGAAAATTTTGGCAATATATCAAATTGTATGTAGAAGGGACATTGTCATTAGAAGGCAGAATTTTGAAAAGTTGCTCCTGTAGAATCTCTGTAAATAATGGCTATGCTCAACCTTTTTTCTAATATAAATATTTTCTTTGTTTCTATTTTTAAAAAAATACGTGAACCGGTGCTTACAACCTATTAAACTGCGCTAGTAATATCAATCAACATAAGCACCAGTGCATTATATTAAAAGTAGCATCAGTGCTTACGAACTATTAAAAAACACCGATGCTCTCTAAATATTACAAAGCATCGGTGCCACACTGTAAGGAAAACACATCGGTAAAGTTGACTACAATATTGGCGTTCGCTATATTTTTAAAATTTACTGGTGTGGTTAATAAACGTAGCGCACTGAGGCGTAATAATAGAAAAGCCCCGGGGCATGCGACAAATATAATGTTGCTCCAAGACTATGTTGTTTTAAGCACCCCGATGTGACAAATAAAGAAACGCACCGGTGCTACAATGTATAAAACACACCGGTGCTATCATAATGATGAAAAGAACCACTGACTATTTTTTGTTTGGTGAACCGTGACTATTGACATTGCACTGGAATATATATAATTTATGCTTATTTTATTTAATTACATTATTCATAAAAAACTGAGATATTTTTTTACAGTAGCATTCATTTGAATTTTTATTATTGCATTTGGATATGATGTTTGGATAAATTTATTGTATGATAAATTTTTGCATCTATTGTAATATTTAATCATCATATATTTAATTAGCGATTTAACATTTCACGACATTGGAGAATGCAATAGAATAAAAATATTCATTTTATTATATATCAATAAAAAGCCCTTTGTCATACAAAATGGGACAACATATAGTCTACAATAATCAAAATATCAACATGCACGTAATTGTTACGCTTATTGGTAAGATGTCTTCTTTCAATTGGGACACTATGTCCAGTACATTATACATTAAAATGTATGATTTTAACATACAATTATTTCAAGATATACAACAGTTTGCATTAACATCCAAAATATATGGATCATCATTCTTCATTGGAACTAATGGCAATGCTCGAGACACTTGCATGACTTGGGTTATTTGGTCGAATGTTTTGTTCATTGCCTCGATTGTTTTCCTCTTCTTCAACTTCCATCTACAAACATAAAAATAAAGTGTAATGAGTGTATGATCTACATTGTTGGGAATAATGAAAATTAAAATAGATAATATACATGAATGTAAATTGAAAAGCGACATACCATAGAAATAATTGAGTCCCAAATTATACACATTATTTCAAAACCAAATCTCATGCCTTATTTCAACAAGTCTTATGTTGACTCCACTGCATACTTTGTTTCCTGCAAGTTTTATGCCGATCCGTTTTTTCTTATGCTAACATTCCCTTCTGTTGATGTTAGTCCCTACATAACATTCAACATATGTGAATTAGATTGTTTGAAACTTATTACTGAATATTCTTAAGTACAGTATTACTCAAAATTCAAGAAAATATTCATATTGATTACACTTTCATTCACCTGATTCATCCGTCTACAACTTTTTCCATCAAGGTTTCATGGTCGTCTACACTTAGATTGCAAAGAATTTTATCGAGCTTCTTCATTTTATGGCTTTGCATGTGATACGTTAACCAACAAATATTAGTTAAAGTTACAAATAATTCAAAAATATTAATTTAATGCAAAAAATACAAAGAACTTGCCTTCTTCACGACTTTGGATGTGCTCCCATCATGTCGAATAGGATTGTTGTTCATTGAACTCTTATTATACATTTCCTATTAATAAACAACCTAGACCATTAAATAAAGAACATATTAAATATATTATACAAAAAAATACATATCTTAAAAAAACAAAAAAATTTAAAAAAACAATAAAACCTGCCATTTCGATGCATTTCAACATACAAACCACATCGGTGCTTCTCATATATGACTGCATTGGTACATTGCAATTGGACACATCGTTAACCACAACAAAATAAAAATCATCATATATGATTTGTCGATGTGATTTCTTTATTATAAAGCATCGGTAATCAAGATGGTGTGCTTTCACTACTAACGCACTAGTGCTTTAGAACAACTCGAATGCACCAAAAACTGCGTAAGCTTTTTTAAATTAAAAAAAAAACACGCCAGACATGACCAGTGCATTATTAATATAAGCACACCAGTTCTTTTGGACAAATTGAACACACCGAAAATTGCGTAAGTGTTTTTCCTTAAAAGAATTAAAAAAAACGACAGGGTTTCGGATTTGACCCAAGAAGTGGTCCCATTGCACCCAACGACTTATGTATAAAACTACAAACCCATTAAATCTAAAATCCCTAAAAATAAATATCTTGATTGTGAAACAATATAGGGATTTAAACTGTAATGTAAAATTTTGCAACCAAAAAAATTTTGCAACCACATAAAATGAAAGGAAGCAACAAGAAAATCTAAATAGGAAAATATTAGTAATAATTTAAATACTTGAAATTTCTACTATGCAGAGATTTGTTTGATTCAACATACCTTACAAATTTCGATCTTCAGAATGATATGGTTGCTCCAAACTCATCCTTGATATCTCTCTCCCAACATTCTCCCCTCAAAATTTCGACACAATAATAAAATAATGATTAGGTTTTTTTTTAATACCTTATAGAATTAGTTTTTTAAATTGAAATTCCCAATCATTTTTAGGTGGAAAAATTCATCGACTTTTTATTTTCATTTTTCCGGACATCGGTGCACTCTTTAAATAGACGGATCGATGCGTCCTAACTTGAAATGCACCATCCATAAATATTTTTAAAAAAATTCGGAGTAGCAGTGCACCAACAAGATATGAACGCCCTAGTGTTGTTTGTTTTTCATGACACAACGTATTGACAACCAAAGAAAAACAAAAAACAACATACTATGGTGCGTAAAGAAACTTCGACTCCATCGATGCGTCTGTATATAATAAGCGCACCATTGTCAACAATATTGAAAACAACATAGATAACTATCCGCTATCACTTATAGAAGATAGTTTATTTTATGGGATTTTTTGCGAATGATCCATCGTGATGTGTTTGTGGTTTAGAAGCATTGGTGCGTTCATTTACCTAGGATGCACGTGTGCAATTTGTTATTATGGAGTGCCATGTAAATTACAAAGTGCTATTGCAAGATTGTATTCCTTATTTAAAAAGCTCCAAGTAGATATTATTCCATATTTAGAAAGCTCAAATTTGGAGATCATGATTGATAATAAGTGGTGGGCAGAACCGTGGGCTGCAACCGTTCTTGTGTATAAAATAAATGTAACGTTATTCTAACTCCCAACGATGAAAAAAATCATTGATAACAACTGCAATGTTAATGATAGCCTCCATTTCTATGATATGGAATTTCATAGGCTGGGTTGTTGAATCAGATGGCACCACTTATAGAACTTAGGTATATACAATCCTGCCCTACTCTAGACAATGGCGGAGTACATTTTGGGGCTTAAGGTGTCTAGGGTTTAGGATTTGTACACAAAATACATTACTTTGAATTTTATGATTGTTGAAATTCAATTGTTAATTGCAAACCCAACTTCAAACACCTGACCTATTATTCCCTGCCTTGGATAATGGCTTCTTTTTCAAAAATTAAATTTAATATAATCGATAACTTTATTTCGAAATTCTTAAAAAAAATAACAATATTAATAACTTTGTATTTATCAATTATGTAAAAATGACGGACATTTTTGTTGAATGTATTTTTGTGGTAATTTGATATTTCATCACAGTGGTTGAATAGTACACACACACGGGGGAGCTTTGTTGTTTCATAAATATACTTTAGCAACTATGAGGAATACATTGAGTTAAGCTTTGATATTTCAACATAAACGCAAATACATTTATTGCTAAAGTCAAGTTTGTGATAGTGTCTCTAGGTGGCACACAATATTAACGACAATATTTAGGCATGGTGTCATGATTCTCGAAAATCACTCCAAATAGGGGATATGCCACATAGTTCCACCCATCATTTCCTTTATATGGCTTGGAGCCTTCTCTTCCTTAGAGATGTTGAAGGTTGTTAAGGGGATTTGTAGTCATTTTGTTCTTGACACTATGGGTGCCTCTCTTTGTTCTCATTACTTGATAAACACAATGTTTGGGCCCACCTTCAAATCTCTAGAACTAGAGAGAGTGGGTCAAGAAGATAGTAGAAGGCTCCCTAGTCATGGTACATGGCACCCACCCTAGAACTTGAACAACTAATAGAAATGAACTACTTCCATATTAACAATTTGGACATGAATAATATATTAAAATTCACTATGCCCATATCAATATTTTGGACATGAACAATAATATGCAAATGAAAGTTTGCGGAAATCAAAGAACCATCATATTGAGAAAACTTGCAAGATTAATTTAATGTTGAATAGTACTTCATACTCCCTTTTTGTTAGTGATATTATTTAATCGCGATTTGTGTCCCTAGTGGCCCTCAAACGCCTATGTTGACCATTATAAATAATGATAGTTGAAACTAATCCCTTGAGAACATCCAAGAGCCCTTTCATGGAATGTGAAATAAAATGTGCAAGAATTTCAAAGTATGGGGACAATTCATTTAATAGTTAAGGAACACAAAATTTGGATCTATAAGAAGAGGAGCAATATAAGGAAAGTATATGTAAGTTATAGGAGGACGTGAATAAATAGTTTAGAAGATTAAGGAGTAGGGGTTAAGTGAGGTTTGGTCCCTGAATTTCTTGAGAATAAGTTTGGCAGAGAACTAAATTGTTTAAACACAAGACTTTGCATTTTTGTTGAGAGTTTAATAAAGAGAATAGGTCAATACCCCCTTGAAATTGAAGTGTGTATTGTTTGGAAATGTAGCATTGTGAATTTTTTGTTACATTAGATATGGTTATGGGAATATTTCTTTCTAGTATACATCATGCTTTGAAGACATAATAGTGATTTTCCCTAAATGAAAATCTAAAATTAAGAAAGAACACCGTAATTTTGTTAGGTCACTCACTAAAACGTGGAACACCCATTAGCATACTTGGTGGAATTTGAGGTTGTAGTAGAGATTGTTCACCTGGATTTTAAATAAGATGCCCCATTGTAAATCAAGAAAAGGATGATATCACTATACATTGAAAAAATGACCCCCTCCCCTTTGAAGGGAACCCAATTTTTAGAGGAGGAGCAACCTAGGGCCATGATAGACCCTTTATAAATGAAGGATCCCAACTGGATGTTGAAGGAAAATGAAGCTATTGGAACTAGTGAGGACGATTAAGTAGAGGACAAAGATGTCCTCCTATCCATGTGCCATGCACTTTGTTCTAGAAAAATCCCAAGGATTACATTTATTGAACAAATAAGAAATTTAAAAAGAATTACAAGGTCAATGATAAGTACATGACCAAACCTATTGTTGATGCCCGAAAAATTCCAGCATCGATAGTAGGGATTCTCCCCAATGAATAATCCCAAGTACATCACTCACTGTTTGGTGTGGGGAATCCGTTTGGTTAACAGTCCGACTACCGTTGGTCTGTATGTGATTTATTTACCAATTGCGGCCCGACCCACCGTTTATATTTATGTTTAGAGTATGGAAATGCAAGTGCTTCTAATCTAAATAATGCATCTAACCTAAAATTGACAGGAAAAAGCCTCAACAAGTGATGCGAAGGTTCTTACCTCCTGTCTTATCACTTCTACCTATCAATTATCTAACCCTATTCTACACTAAGCTAATATATCCTTGAAAGGAGAGAGTTGAAGTAAGAGTAATAATATGTAAATGCATATAAAAATCTAACAGATAGCCATTAAGATACAATATGAACATTCACAGCAGAAAAAATACCAAATATAGCTCTGATTATTGTTAAACCATTTATTACTATGTAAACACATAGATATCTTCATAGAAAACGAAATCATTCATCACCATTTGAAGTAGTTCAATAATGTTAGAACGATCTCACAGTATGAGTTACGAATACAAGAGGAAATAGTTCCAATTTGTTATCCAACACATCCCACGCAAAAATTTATGTGCAAGCTTTTCCCAACAAACAGGTCCTTCTCATTAGCAGAAAATTAGTTCTCATACAAAATGTATCATGCCTCTATTATGCTAGCAAAAGACCCCTTTCTACTATCCCTCCCCCTATATTTATATTACAATCGAGTTTGTCTCTACATGACTATTCACTTCAACTACACCCGACCTTTGGACTGCCCATAATACATCCTTTTGTGTTTGCACAAAAATACAATTAATTACAATTTAAAATTAATTTTCTGGTGGGCCCTCCAAGTTGGAAATGTAATTATCCCATAAGTCCGTCTCTTCAAATATGATATTACATTGGACAGGTTCCAATAATTTTAAAGACACCTCATGGACAGATAATTATTTTTCTACACTGATCACTCCTTCTGTAGCAGCTTTGTAACTTTCTTCTAGGAAATAAGCATTGATAGACGCCTACCCAATGTACTGATGGAGGTCCTCTTCATTAAACACATCCAATTTTGTGATATACTCCAGATCTTCTTTTAGTCTATCCTTCAACTCCATTAAGCGTTGATACTTAGTGGGAAGCTCGTACATATCTGGAATCATGGCAATATGGCATTTATCATGGATCTGATAAATTCTCTTATAGAATTCTTCACACTTTTCGATGGATTTAGGTACTTCTGCATATATCCTCCTGGAAGCTTTCCTACAAAATTCAAGGAGCGCTATATCCAATTTAAGTTCCGCAACCATCTTGTTTGGAAAGTGATCAGGGAAGTTTGAATGTTCTTCCTTCCAGGCCATGAACCTTTTTATCTTTTTAAAAAATTCAACCAACTTTTGTCTTATCGACAAAGAATCTGCATAAATCTCCTTCATCCTATCTATCATCCATTTCATTTTATAAATTTCTTCAGTTAATAATTCCTCTATGTGACAGATCTGTTCATGTATTTTACATGCCTGCTCATGAAAAGCAGTCATATCCTGCTTTTGATTATGAGCCAAATTTACATGTTCCAATAGAGATTCCTTTTCCCTAACCAACTCGTCCATCTGAGATTGCAAGGCTTCTACTTGTTGATTTGACGTTATTTCTTTTCCTTCTAATTCATTAATGCGGGCGTACAAATCAGTTCTCTCGCCCTCCATAATTACAAGTTGTACATTCAAGGCATCTTTACCATTTTCAAGATTCTGATAGTCAACCAATAATCTGTTCTTTTAAGCTACTATAGCATCATGTTTCCTCTTCAATTATATTCCTTCGCCTCTTGCCTTTACCCAGTTGTCTTTCAGCTTTAGCATTTTCTCTTTATTGCGCTCTAAGTCGCTCATCAACCTGTCAACATTATCAACACTTGCTTGAGCAATTGCTATATTTACTGATGCCGTAAACTTGGGGTCTTTATGGGTGCCTTCCATACAGTGTTCTCTTGAATAGTCACCACATCAGGCTGTGTGCCCATTTTCAGTCTTTTCTCTGACCTCTTGGTTATTGTCTTCCTTTTTGAGTTGAAGATTATCGTATCTAGCTTTGCCACCGAGTGTTGTTTTGAGGGAGTGAACGGAGTGAGGCCAAGCTCTATGAATGGGAGATGTCCTTATGTCAATGTGATGCCAAGAACACCAGGTGGGCTTATGTCCATATCTGGTAGGTTTTGGTTTCCTTCCTGGACTTCTTCTTCTTCCACAACTTTCTTGAGCATGTCTTCTTGTTCTCTTTATCTTTCCAATTCTGTTGCTTTCTCTACTGCTTCTTGTTCTTCTTTCTCTTTTCTCGCTTCTTCTTCTATCCTTCTTTCTTTTCCTGCTTGCTTTGCCTGTAGCCTCTCTGCTTCTTCTCTTTGTTGTCTTTTTGCTTCTGTTGCCCGAAGTCTCTCTGCTTCTTCTCTTGACCTCTGCACTTCTGCTTCTTAGGCAACATCCATAGTCTGACTAGATCCTACATCGCTCTTCCGACCAAAACGTTTATTTGAGTCTGTCATTTTATTGGCCCTCCAATACACTTCCTCGTCCTTAAGAAAGTGGTCTTTGTATTCAAAGTGAATTTTGCATGACGCACAATGCTAGGCGGTCTTTTGCAATTTGTCATTCCTTATGAAGATCCTTTCCCCAAAATGGAAAGCCTCTAAGTCTTTTATGAAAGCTTCTGCTCCTTTCACCTTAGGGAATTTGTATGCTCCAATGACTAATGGCAATGGCGGGTAAGAGGACTTCTTATGTTCATTCAAAAAATTACCTACCCCGTTAATGAAAACCTGCCTTACCGCCTCTTTGTGCACTACATAATCAGTCACATACTTCGTCATTAGAGATGGGGCCTTGGTAACCCCATACATTCTGATATAAGTGCCTTCCAGAGAAAAATAGAAGTCTCCATATTCATTGATAACCGCCATAGAATTATCTGACAAGCAATTTGGTTCTTCGTTGAAAATTTGCCAATACAGAGGGATGATTAGTTCTTCACATATAAGCTTATAGTAACTTGCATACTTGTGGGCCCATGTGATCTAGTAAGCTACATAAAGTGGGGTCTCAGTCTGGTTCCACAAACACCCCAACTTAGGGAATGGATGTCTGATCAGGATACAATCAATAAGGTACGAGGACATGAAAAATTCTACTTTATTCTGGGTCATTCCCCCTTGAGTTGCTGCTATCGTTGATGCCATACTTTTTGATATAATATCTTCCCAATTGAAGACGGTACCATGGGAGGCAATGTGATACATAAGGGGTACCCAACTGAGCTTATATATATTCCCATTCGCTCTGCTGAATATTCTACTTAACATCAAGGCTATGATTCTGAATGGTGTCTTCATATTATGGCTATCGTATTACCCACTTGCCATTGGTCTCAGTTGCTTTCTTGGAAGCAACATATTCTTGGCATACTCAAAGTGATCTATATTAACTCCTCTTATCCAGTTATCTGTCATCATCACTTTGGGAGAGGGTAACTTGTATACTGCAACAATATGACCGGGTTGGAATGAAGCAAATCCTTCCCCACTTGCCCCAACGATGATCCTTGTGCCGACGTCCACGTGAGGTAGAATCCATCTGATAACTTCAGAGCATGGGAAGATCTTTGGTTGGGTGGAAGCTTTGTGGATACCGAATCTCTTAATATTTTGATACACCATCATCTCCTCAATGGATGCATCTGGTACACTCTCATCTCTGATGAGGTGATATAGTTCACCCCACTTGTATTCAGGGACGTTTCTCGTCGTTGCTTTGGTGTCTTCAAATAATGTCTCCATTTGAGTTTCTGAGACAAATTCAACGTTAGAATGTAGTATCCCTTCAAAGGAAATTCCTTGGATTCACCTTGTTTTGACTCTAGGATTTTGTTTACAACTGGTTCCAAACACCTCCAAATGATTTTGAATTTGGGTAGGAAGGTCTTGATGGGGAATAGGACATATTAACACACCTATCAGACATCCAAACAACTAATATACCCATCCATGGTCTACAAATTCCATGGAAATAATTTTCGGAACAAGACTAGTTAATTTGAGAAGTGGAGATCCCCCCTAGGTCTGCCATTAGATGTTCTTCCAAACACTGTACGATCTTCACTAATTCTTGGTCTGAGACTTGGATCTATTATAGGACATTAGGAACAATATATGTGCATCATTATATTTGGTTTTAGGGTCGAATATGCATCCTAATGAACAACATCTTCTAGCGTCTAGTTTTTGAGGTGAAATTGGTGGGCAAGGAGTCTTGAATTTATTCATAAACCATAGTAACACTTTAGAGGTATGCACACATCATTTGGGACATCAAGTTAAATTCATATGAATCTCATAACATGATAAATAACTCAGCAAACTCTGATATAAAATAGGTACAATATCATTCCAAAATCACTATGCAAATGCTATGGGGAAAATGGCTCGAATCTCTTCCTTGAATGTAAATATCACTTGAAATACATAATGTTTCGAGTTGTGGCTCTCATGATATGATTATTACAGAGATATATATCAGCTAACATGTCCATGAATTTGAAATAAAAGTCCTTTAATAACCATATGCAACAAAAAGTGCGCTATGCCAAAGCTATGGGGAAAATGGCTCGAATCTCCTCCTTGAATGTAAATATCACTTGAAATACATAATGATTCGAGTTGTGGATCTCATGATATGATTATTACAGATATATATGACATCTAACATGTCCATTAAGTCGAAATAACAGTCCTTCACTACCATATGCAACGACAAGTGCGCCCTTGCACATTTACATGACATTGAAAGAAAGACAATAGAATAGGCATATAGAAGAATGAGAGAAGATGAACTCAAACTCAGTTGGGGTATGAACCTGCATAAAAACATCTCCATGAAGCTCTGTTGATAGTTATGAATGACCTCTCCATCAACCAACTAGGATGGGAATCTTGCACCCTCGAAATTGGTTCTAAGGCAAGAGGGATAAGCATCCACCTTGCAAGGACAAGCTAAGCTATCCAATTTTGGTCAGATGAGAAATGATCAAAATCTGGTCTCCTTCTTTCTTCTTGTCTTTTATTAACCTCCCAAGGCCTCCATAGCTCAAATTCCCTCCAAGAGAATCATTCCAACTCGAATTAGGGAGAGATTCCCAAGAATACCACTTGTACAACACTTCCTAGCCCTCCTCTTCCATCAATTCAAATGGGGGAATATTGGTTGCCATAACTCCCCTTGTGCGCCCTCTTGGAGGCTATGTTTAGCCCTGACATGTCATATATGTCATATGTCAGCAATCAAGTATGAACCTTGTCATAAGTGTCATAGAATCTTCATCATTGTTATCATAGAAGTTAGGGAATCTAGATCCAAGTGTCACAATTCTTCTAAGATGCCTCTTTCTCTTCCATGGGAGTTACTCTTCCACTCTAATTCCACTTGACATGACTCATGCCATGAATAATACCTCTTCAACTCCCCCAAGTATGTTACCCTTCACCTTGAACTCAAATTGGTGAGAGAATGATGCCAACTGTAGTGGGGAATCTTGCCACATGTGGGCCCACAACCTCTTATGTGCCCTCATGGTCCAATGCCACCTTATTATATTTTTTTTATTATTTATTTAAACCATTTAATGTGACTTTGTAAGTCTAAGTTCATTTTGGGTCTTGTATCTCCCTTATTCCAACTTTTGATGCTTCCACCCCCAACCTAGGGAACTAGTAAGTTACTGGAATTTTTCCTCCATGATAGTTTATTTGGATGGGGACATTATAAACTTTGAATTGGGAATTCGCTCTTAATGTGACCCACCTTGTCCATTTGGATCTAATTTTACATTATTACTCCCTTGGACACCATGCTTGACAATTATTTGACCCTTAGCACCAATTTGACAAACTATCATGAGTATGGCCAAGTGGCTTAGGCCATTGTGACCCAATGCAAAATTTGGGGACATGACACAGAATCCAATTCTACTAACTTGATATTTCGCTTGGAAGCTCTCTTTTGTATCTATGAGTCCTAAGAAACAACAACAATCAGTGTGTAAGAATAATCTTATGTTAAAGCAACAAATTTTTTTTAAGTAATATGTAGAGATATCATTCATTAATATTATTTACAATAAACCAAAAGTTGGGAAATTCATACTTCCATGCTATTACGTATGTTTGATGTTGGTTTTGGTCTATCATAGCATTGTCACCTTCGTTGAAAAGAGAACATTTATGTGCAGTGACCAATGTGTGAATATATTTTATGTGGAGTGATCCAGAATCTTTAATGCACCAATGGTCAAAACAAAAATCGCCAACACATCTTCAAAATTTCTACGATAACATACACAATCTCATCATCATAATCATATTACTGACTAGGAAGGAAAGTTTTAACGACGGTCTCATTGAAGAGTTATGTCGATGGGTATATAACAATGTAGCACTCATTATTAAAAGAAAGCAAATAATATAAAAAAAATGCAAGGTCTGGATTTCTCTTCAGATCGAACTACATTTTCACTTGTTTACGTGATCCGTGGGATTAAGAGTTCTTGGTGAGCTTGAGGAACGACCCCATCTATTTCGTAGCAGGACTTCATGAACCTAGGTTTCCTTGGCAAGTACTATGTCTGAAATGTCTGATTTTTTCACGTATTAACCTAACAAGTTTTATCTCTTCGGTGGAGTATGAGGAAGCGAAAACGCGAGTAGATCCCGATAATATGGTGTTCAACATTTATCCAGTGGAACCCTAGTCAGGGAAACTTCAAGAAAGTATAAACTGCGTAGGTGCGGTGGTCGTTTTATGGGAATGCCCTAAACCTCAGTTTGAAGCAACTTCTTGCTCAAAAGGCATCTGCGACTATCAACCCCATATCTACCCTATTTTATAATAAAAAGAACAAATTTCTTTAGGGTCTTACATTGTCTTAAATCTCACAATTTAACCTAAATCAAACGCCAATGAAAGATCCATAACTTATGTGGCAAAACGTCATTCTATCAAATGAAATAAACAAATAAAAATTACCTACCTGGCAGCGAAAGATTTGTCCAAACGCAAAGTTCAACGATGTCACGTGAGTTCCGTTTTCAAATGACTTCTCCAAACAACGCTCCAAGCAATGTGACGGGCAAAGAGTTTTAAAGATATATATACCCAAACGAACCCTAGCATTAAATGCATCAATGGGGTCAAATCATACCCCCTTTTGGGAAAAACTGTATCAGATCATTTTCAATTTGACAACGATACACATTGGCTGACATTTCCTTTTACGCCTAAGCATTTCAACGTCTCTTTCAAAATTATGCCGATCCCCTTTTCAAAATGAACCGTTTCGACATCCTTTCAATTTTCCTTTTCACCATCCTTTCCATTTTACACCGAAGCGTTTCAACCTCTTTTCCCTTTAATGCGGTTGCGTTTCGCGCAATGAAAATTTCAGAGCATTTCAACTTTTTTAGCGATCAGTTTCGGCGTTGTTTTTTTTTTTTCTTTTTTTTTCGTCAATTTCCATTTATGCGGCAAGATTTTTGGCCTAACTTCATTTTGTTAGCGAAATGTTTTGGTGGAATTTCCAAAAGTACATCCATCTGTTTCGGCGGAAAAACGATAACTCCTCCGATTTGCTCGATTTCCTTTGCCTTTCGACTGTTTCGGCGTAACTTAATATTCTGCTCTGAAACACAAACTATAACCAAAAAACTCTAAGAGTTTCGGCGTAATTTCACAAGCATTCTGACCGTTTCGGCAGAGAATGGTAAGTTGCTCCGATTGTTTTAGCGGAGAATGGAAAGTTATTCCGATTCTAAATTTTTCCTTTCTTTTGTTTTGAAGAGAAAATTCTAAGTTCCAAAAGCAAGCCTAACAAATATGAAACAAAACTCTAAGTAAATTAAAAAATAAAGGAGGGGCCCTACAATTTTAAGAACATTTTGGGGATTAGGTTGCAGCAACAACAATTGGCGACTAGCTAGTGAACACGGATCTCTGAACAAACTCTTCTTGAATATCACAATTGCTTGTTTGTTATTAATTATAATTGTAAGACTATTCCCTCATCAATTTTATCAGGATTTCAAAAGGCCAAAGTTTTATACAGGGAGATGAGCTTTCTTGAATCATATTGGTCATTCATTTCGGGAGATAGGGCAACCTGGACCAGATTTCCTGACCACTCTCCTGAGGCCATAATATGAAGTTCATTATTAGTCCCATCTTTAGGTTACCTCTACATATGACTCCACAGGATTGTAACAAAATCAAATAGATGTATTAGTTTGTTCTTCATTCCCATGCTATCAAAGTTTCTTTAGATGCTTTCTTTTGACGAGTTTTATCGTCCGATTCTTTCATTAATTGCCTTCTTCAGTCTTCAATATTTGACGTAGGTTCTTCCATCCATAATGTCATTTTGTGTGAGTGATGAATTTTCTTTGTTTTTCATACACACGGACGGAGAAGAACCTTTCTGGACTTATCATCTTGGCAATTTTCTTGTTTCGATGTCTTTATTTTAAAAACCATTTCTTTAATGGCGATGAAACTTTTCAGAATTTCACCCTTCATTATAAGCCTTTTGGCTTTAATTTTGTAGCATAGGATCATTTTAATTACCATACATCTGCAAGACTTGCTTCCTTTCCATGGGTCTTTTGTAGTAGGCTGCTTGAGATGGTTTATTATGTGTGAGTGAGTGGAGACCCAAGATAGTAATTTAGAATCCACAGATCTGGGTTATTTTATAGGGTTAACATTGACACAACATAAAACATGAAGCAGGTTTCCCCTTTTAAAACAAAGCAACAATTAAAATCACTAATGACAATGTTTTACAAAAAGAACTCCTTTTCCATGAAGCCAATTCTAATATTATGGTGATTAACAACGTTTCACGTGAGATTGTTCAGATTCCTCTATTTCTGCATATCACTCTGAAACTTGAGCTAAGGTCTATTTAAAACAAAATCAAACAAAGAAAGCAAAATCAAATAAAAAACAAAATAAGACTAACCTAAGAGGAAAATAAACAAAACTGAGGAAGGCAAAAAATCAACAAAATTTATTTATGTACAACAGGTGTCCCTAAATCTAGGTAAAGTACTGTTTAAGTGCTAGGTCGTTGACAGGGAAGTTTTCCTTCTCCCCTTGTAAATCTTGCAATTTATAAGTCGATGGGACAAGCTTCTTCACAATCTCATAAGGACCAAGCCACAATTGTTGAAATTTTGTATGTTTGCCCTTTTATTCATGAGGACGATCCCACTTCAGAACTAGGTCTCCTACCTCAAAAGTTCTCTTACTAGACTTTCGTTTATCATACCAGCTTTTAACTATATCTTGGTGATGGTTGAACCTATCATTGGCCTTTTGTCGTGCTTCTTCGAGTTTCAACACAATATTAATTCGTGACTGTAGGCTTTCGCTACTTGATCCCTGAGACGCCTGAGCTAATTGCAGGGAAGGGAGTAGCATGTTTGGGAGGAGTATATCCTCTTTCCGATAGACTAAGGTATAAGGTGAAACCCCTAAAGAATCTTTTGGAGAGACCCTATCTTCCCATAAAGCATTGGGAAGAGCTACATGCCAATTTCTCTGATTTTCAATAACTGTTTTTCTTTAATATTCGTATGAGATTTTTATTTGTAGATTCTACTAATCCATTTCCTTGAGGATAATAGTTAGTTGAATAATGTTGTTTAATTCCCCTTTCGAAAGCAAATGTACTCAACTTAACATCAGAGAAATAAGATGCATTATCAAAAACTAGGGAAATTGGAACCCCAAACCTGGTTATGATGTTTTCTTGTAAGAATCTTATGACCACATCTTCATTTACTTTGTGCAAAGGAGTAGCTTCAGTCCATCGTGTAAAATAATCAGTAGCCGTGAGAATATATCGATGTTGTACTGACGAATTTGGATTAATCTCCCCGATCATGTCTAAATGTGAGGAACCTGCAACAATTAATTGATAAAATGCACGATATATTAGAAAACATAATATTTTATTGATCGCGGGCCACTTCGAGGGGGCAACCTCCTTTGACCAAGCTCAATACAAATAACTTCTTCATGGCTTCATTGGCCTCAACACGTACTTATATACTAAGTCTATGCGCCAATACTATGGATCAATACCATGGAACATATAATACTACGGGACGACTTACAAAGCATATGCGTCCAATATTATGGATCAATACCATGGAACATATAATACTACGGGCTAATACAAACTATGGATCAATACCATGGAACATATATTACTACGGGCTAATACAAACTATGGATCAATACCATGGAACATATAATAGTATGGGACGACTTACAAAGCATATGCGTCCAACAACAATATACTAACAAAGTAAAGAGAAGGGTCGACATGGGTTCCTAACATCCCCTCTCCCTTAGAAAAAGCTTTGTCCTCAAAGCTTTAGATGTGGAAATTGATGCTAAATTTGAAGGAGTGGTTCCCATGTAGCATCCGCTGATTGCATTCTGTGCCACTGAATTAATACCTTTGTGATAGATTGAGAGAGAAGCTGATACCCTTTGAGTTTCAGGGAGGATTGCTTGGAAGGCTGTAGATGAAGAAAAACCATATCACATGGTTGAAAAGTGGGCTCAGAACGGTGTTGATCATCTTGTTGTTTCATTCAAATTCTTGCCATGTGAAGATTTTCCTACAAAATGCGAAGAATCTCATCGCGGTTTCGAAGAACCGTGTCAATTGCCTGAACTAATGAACTGCTGAGGGTGTATGGAGGTGCCTGACCATAGATTGCTTCATATGGAGTCATTTTAAATGCAGTATTGTACCACCATTCAGCAAGAGGGAGACACTTCGCCCACTGAGGTTGTTGTTCAGAGGTGAAGCAACGAAGATAAGTTTCCAAACATTTATTGGTAATTTCAGTTGGACCATCTGTGTGTGGGTGAGGCCCTACACTCATCTTCAGTTTGGTGCCAGTGTGGCGAAATAGTTATGTCCAAATCCATGTAGGGATGGGAAAGGGTCCGAGCAATCCCGGAAGGAGCTGGCAAGTATCACATTCAACCACCATCTGTTGAATTATCTGTTTCATTCCCTCCCAAAAGAAGTTACAATGTGCCCGCTCATACGTTTTAAGGAACCCAGATTGCCCTTCCGATGGCGAAGCATCGAGTTCATAGAAGACATCCTGTTGAAGATCTGTGCTCTGGGGAAGCATGAGATGACCCTTGTATCTCAGGGAAGTACCATCCCAAGTGTAATGCGGTACAGTAGAAGGGTTGTTGGCCAACCATTGGATGAGTTGAGATAATGGGGAGTCATTGACATAGCCCTGTCGAACAGATTGCAACCAATGTGGAACATGCATAGAAATAGCTGAAAGAGAAACTTCGTTAGCAAATGTGCGAGAAAGAGCATCTGCCACCATATTATCCTTACCCTTCTTGTAAGTGATCTCATAGGCATAACCCATGAGTTTGCTAACCCATTTCAGTTGTGCTGGGGACGAGACTCGTTGTTCCAGGAAATATTTCAAACTTTGGTAATCAGTCTTGACGCAGAAATAATTCCCTAATAAGTATGGCCGCCACTTCTATATTGCATGCAAAATAGCCATCATTTCCTTCTCAGATGTAGAGGTGGCGAAATTCTTATCGGAAAGGTCTCTTGAAGGCAACAATCCCACTGGTTCAGCAAAGACACCTGCATATCTATCCAAAATGTGTTGTAGATCCAAAGGAGTTGTGGAGGCCCTTGATGGGTGCATCTTAATGGAATGGAGGTGAGTGATGACACCATGTGAATTCTTCTTAAGGATCTTTAACCACATCACATCCGCCTATGCCAAGGAAAACATGTCAGAGCGCAAGTTATAATCTTCCATAGAGATACGCACATTGCGACACTTCCCCTTACAAGGTAAGGTTCCCCCATTGGCAATCATGACTTCAAAGTTGGAGTAAGGATGGATAAAACAATCATCCTGTTTGGCGATCTGAGGGTCAATGAAGCTATGAGTGCTACCATAATCAATGAGTATTGTAAGAGGGAGCTTCTTAAAGTAACCCCTGACCCACATTGTTTGTGGGGTGGTGACTCCGGATAAAGCATGGAGAGATATCTCTGGGTGGTCGTCCTGAGACGGAGGGTCAACATGCATTTGTTGAATGTCGACCTGATCATCAATTGTATCTAGAGATTCTTCACCAATTTCAAAGGCAGACAGAGAATCCACATCCAAGAGATAGAGCTTTTGCTCAACACATCTATGTCCCCGAGTGAATTTCTCATCACAATTATAACAAAGCCCTTTTTCTCTATGTGTTCGCATCTTTGCTTTAGACAAATGCTTGATAGGAGTTGGTTAAGAAGCTGGCGTGATGGGAGGTTGTTGGGAAACCATATTTCTAAATGGAAAAAAGTGGATTTGGAGCATTGTTGGGCTGTGATCTTATCCTCCACCAACTTAGCCAACCCTAGGACTTCCATCATTGTGTTGGGACAGACATAACATTTTAACCTATGAGCGTATTTCATCCTTGAGACCACTGATAAAACAACTCCTGTAGAATTCATTAGACAATCCTTCTGTGTGATTAGTCAGTTTCTCAAATTCAGTCTGATACTCTCTCACAGTTCCAATCTGGCAAAGTTTAGTGAGTGCTCCTGTGAAGTCATCAAAAGCACTGGGACCAAATCGTTGCGCAAGGAGTTGGAAAAAATCTGTCCAGTTTGGCTCGTCATGAGCTTTGATGTACCAACGGTACCATTGAAGGTATTCCTGTTCCAAATGAAAGGATGCAAGTGGAACTTTGTGGACATAAAAAATATTATGCAGACTTAAATATTGTTATGCCCAGTATATCCATCTAGTTGGATCATTACCATTGAAGCGAGGAAAATCAAGCTTCGACCCACAAAAATTGCTGGAAGAAGAGAACCTAGTGTCTGCAGAAGATTCTAGCTGTCGTTTATTGTTCATGGCTGAATGCTGAAGATGGAGGCTGAGAAATTTTTCATCCAGATCTTGGAGATTGGTTTTGAGGGCTGCAAGTTCTTCATCCATGATTTGTGCTCTTGCGCGGGTGACAACCATAACCAAGAGTTTTTTTTTTTTGAATGGGTAGAAAAACAAAAACAGAAGCTTCTTTAGTAAAGGAGAATTTGGATTTGGGAAAAACTTCGATGGGTAATTGGGGTTTGACTAGGTTTTGAACAATTTCGAATGGACAGGGAAGCAGAAAATGAGGATTTCAGAAGCGGGGTGAAGGAATGAGAAAATTTGTCAGAGAGGGACAAAGAAGAAGAAATAGGAAATGAACACTGTGGCAAAATTTAAAGGAGATTGGGTGAAAATCGAAGAAGTTATGGCAAACCCTAAAAATAGACAAATGTGGGGTTTTTGGCTTCGGGAAGTGGAATTTGGGATAGGTTCCTCAGGAATGAAATATGCAGAATGGGATTGCAGGGGTTTCACTGAAGTTTCAAGGAAAAAAAAGTTAAAACCCTTATGGACAGATGTAATCTGTGATTTATCAGCTGACAATATATATGGACCCCAGGTATGCGCTGCTTCCTAAAGGATCAAGGGATTCACTCGGCCACCAATGTTGTATAACGGCGTGTGTATTGGGGCAGTACCCCTCACTCCACGGCTCAGGTAAAATTGATAACCACTTTGTCACAAACGAAAACTCTTGGTTTACCTCACGGGTGGGAACTAGTCAATCAGGTAGGGGTCGTTGCCCTTTTCACTGGCAGGTTCTCTGAATGGGCCAGCTACTTCGGGGTTCCTGTGGTACTCCTCACAATGATTTTTAGGGCTTATGCCCAAGTTCTTCCCACAATTAAGCGAATAGGGATTATTCTCGGATCCGAACCTGTAATTGACAAGAACAAATACAGATGCGAAAAAAAAAATTGGCATAAATTCCACCCAACGAGCCCAAGAAAGTGGTCTTATACCAGATGTGAGGAACCTGCAACAATTAATTGATAAAATGCATGATATATTAGAACACATAATATTTTTATTGATCGCGGGCCACTTCGAGGGGGCAACCTCATTTGAGCAAGCTCAATACAAATAACTTCTTCGTGCCTTCATTGGCCTCAACACGTACTTATATACTAAGTATATGCTCCAATACTATGGAACATATAATACTACGGGACGACTTACAAAGCATATGCGTCCAATACTATGGATCAATACCATGGAACATATAATACTATGGGCTAATACAAACTATGGATCAACACCATGAAACATATAATACTATGGGCTAATACAAACTATGGATCAATAGTGTGGATCAATACCACGGAACATATAATACTATGGGATGACTTACAAAGCATATGTGTCCAACGACAATATACTAACAAAGTAAAGAGAAGGGTTGACACAGGTTCCTAACAGTAAACCCCATTTCTCGAATGGTTCAAAGATGATGACCGGTTGCAAAGGTCCTGCTGATTTTGGTAATCTACCTGCACTCCTCTGACATATATCACATTTTCTTGCATAAGCGTGAGCATCTGTGAAAATAGTGGGCCAGTAATAGCCAGCTCTTAGTATTTTGTGAACAACAATGTCCCCGGAATAATGTCCCCCTGCAGGGCCATCATGTAACTCCTTAACTACCTTATTAGCATCTTATTTCTCAAGACGTCTGAGAAATACTCCATCATAATTTTTTCTAAAAAGGACTCCATCTATTATTTGATAAGATGTCGAGTTCAATCGGAGTGCCCTTCTCTGTTTAGAACTCCAGTGTTCTGGCAAATACCCTTGTTGAAGATAGTGAATCAAATCCCTATACCAAGATTCCAGAGTAGTAAAAATGGAACATAGTTCAATTGAATTCATTTCAGATTCATTTTCCCATTCATGATCTCCGTCAGTTGGGTCTTCAGTAAGCAACTTGCACAACCCTTGACCTTTAATGATGTTAGTTGGCTTAAACTCTAGGTCATATTCTTGTAATGCAGTTGCCCAATTTCCTCACCTTTCTCCCAATTCCTTTTGTACAAATAAGGATATGACAACTGGATGAGGTATTATAACCTTTGTTCTGTTTTTCAAAATGTAAGGTTTGAACTATTTTATCGCCTTAAATACTAAATATGCTTGCTTATCTACAGCTGGGTAATTCAATTCAGCGCCTTGTAATCCAGTGCTCACAAAGGATATGGGATATTCGTCTCCTAGCTCTCCTTTCTGTGTGAGCACTGCTGCAAGAGAATTATCTGAAGCAAAGGTATATATAATAAAATCCTTTTCGAAATGTGGACTACTTAATGAAGGTGCATGAGCTATGGAATTTTTTATATCCTTAAATGCATTCTTCTCACTATAAGTCCATTTGAATTGTACACTTTGCTTCACCATTTGTTGCGAAGGTTTTACAATTTGTGCGAAATCTGGTACAAACCTTCGAACAAAGTTTATTGTGCCCATAAATGATCGCATAGTTTTCTTATTATGGGGCATGGGAATCTGAGTTATGGCTTGAATTATTTACGGGTCTATAGAGATTCCCTTCTTAGAGATGATGTGTCCTAACAGTTTTCCTTCAAGTACAACAAAAATGCTTTTCTTAGGATTCAAAGATATGCCATACTTTCTACAATGGTCAAAAATCTGTTTCAAATGGAAAGCATGATCCTCTCTTTTTGTAGAAAAGACTCTCACATCATCTAAATAAATGACAACACAGTGGCCGACTAAACCTCGGAATGCAATGTCCATGGCCCTTTGAAATGTGTCTCTGGCATTCGTAAGGCCAAAAGGAATTATTCTATAAGTGAATGTTCCCCCTTTTGTTCGAAATGTAGTCTTGAGTCGATCTTTCTCAGCCACTAATACTTGATTATAACCTGAAAATCCATCTAATAGGGAGAACATTTATGAGCCTGATACCATCTGCAAGATTTGTTGCATTGGTGGCACTAGGTAGTTGTCTTTATCTGATGCTTTATTTAAATTTTGAAAGTCGACACATAGTCTTATTTCACCTGATTTTTTCCTGACATGTACCAAATTGGCCACCCATTCAGAGTGTCGAACTTTAAAAATAATTTTAGCATCCAACAACTTCTTTAATTCCTTTTGTATCAAAGGTTCAAGTGTAGGATGCATCTTCTTAAGTTGCTGTTGAAATGGCTTTACGCCTTGTTTGATGGGTATCACATGTTGTATGATGCGTGTATCATAAGTCTTCAAATGTTCATATGTCCGTGCAAAAATGTCCTTGTATTGCTGAAAAAAGTTTAATAAACTTGCATCTCTCGCCAGGTGAGCAACATTTTCCTAAATTAACATATTTAGGTTCATTTTCCGTCCCTATGTTTACCAACTCATATTGCATCGAGGAGTTGTTTGTCTTGACATTTGCAGGTTTTTTGAATTTATTTCGTAAGTCAAATAATCCTTCAAGAGTTCGTACTCCTTTTGGCATAAAATTTCCCTTACTGACATCCTTATTCTGCAACTCCGACTAGTGTTCTTCTTCTTTGATAATGGATTCTTTGAAGGTATCGTCATTTGTTAAAAAACTGATAATTTGTTCATCATCATCGAACACTCTCAAATTTGTAATGTTATCAGGTATAGATGGCCTGAAAACCAATTCAATAGAACATTTGTTATTAGTTGGCACTAATCTGGAAGCATAAGTGGCTAGTAAATCAACAACTGCATTTTGAAATTTAGGAATGACATTTATGTTAAAAGCATTAAAATTTGATATTAAATCCCATACCTCGGATTGATACCCTTTCAAGTGTGGGGATACACAATGAATGGTGTTTCTTATTTTCCTAACAACTATTTCCAAGTCACCAAAAACTTTTAAATTTTTAACATTCAAATCAATGGCCTTTTTCAAACCTTGAACTAGAGCTTCATACTAAGCAGTGTTATTTGTGCATTCAAACTCTAGCTTACAAGAGATAAATTGTTTGTTTCCTTCAGAATCAACAAGAACACACTCCGACTCCTGCTCCCCCTTGTGTTTTGGAGCCATCAAAATACAAAATCCAAAATTTATTATCCGATTCAACTACAATAGTATGATCTCCTAACTTAGTAACTAATTCTAGTATATTACAGTCAATATCATCAGTCCATGCGAATTGAAGGAGATCATAATAGTTGTCTGAATCATGACCAACATCTTCCGCTTGATAATTCCCTGGCTCAAGTTCTAAAAAATAATTTCCCAAAACTGAAGCTGAAAAATTTGCTGGTTCATTTTTTTCTTCCAACTGAGTCACATTTTGTTTCATGTGAGGTTCTCTCAACACCTTAATTTGATTCTGCTTATTCTGATATGGCATCCATAAATGAGACCAATCTGTTGCAAAATAACCATTCAACATTATTGACTAATCTTTACTCAGTATTAAACCATAAGCTTCTGGTATGTCCACTACCATAATATCAATAAATTGACACACTCTTGGGTCTACAGCCAATCTGATCAATACATTTTTCATTTCCCCAATAACTTTAACAACAAATTTGTCTAGTTGTATAATCTGAGAAGGGGATGTTGTGGGTTGTCCATTAATCTTTTGGCAAATAGATAGTGGCATGACGTTAGATGAAGCCCCAAAATCTACCAAGTAATTATGCACATTATAATTAAAGATTTCAAAAGTTAAAAGGAAAGGAAGAGTTTGAGATTTTGATTTTCCACCAATACTTGCTTCATTAATCTCAATATTAGACTCAACCCTTTCTACTATACTGCTTGGTTGTGGACCAAAAGCTTCCAACAACTTTTTCATCTATTGTGGGAGATTACACAGTTCGAACAAAGATATGTTTTCTTTGGTTTTCTTAATGTCTTCCACAATGGCGTATCCCATATTATGATCTCCCCCACTTTTTTCACTAATATCATATTTGTTTCCCACAACGTTCACTTGCTTATTGATCAATGGGTTTGTTTCTTTCATGATCCCATAATTTACTTTTGGTTGTAGCTGATTTATATTGTTATTATTTTTTGTGTTGTCCTTTGATGTACTCATATATGGCAATATGATACTCTGGTCTTCCACTGGTCCTTTACTCCTAGTAGCATAATTTACAGATGATACTTGAATTTCTTCCACCTTTTCTTCTTCATTTAATCCCAAAGTTGGTGCCCAATCCCATAATACAAGTGTAGTTTCTTCATTATGATCATCTGGTTCATTAGCTTGATCGTCATTCTGATCTACCAATTGGTTATCCAATAATTGGTTCATTACCATAGTCATTGAATTAATCCATTGTGGGCAACATTTCCTGGAATGATGTTCTTGATGAAATGTGCAAAAGTGGTCCATGCCAACTTCATTTAAATTGAAAACAATAGAATTATTATTAGATGGTGGTAGTGATTGTGTGTTTTCTTCTTTTTTCTTATAGAAAGGTTTAAATGGTTTTCTGGAAGAACTAGCACCCATTTCCTTTTCCAAATCTAATATATTATTGGACAACTTTTGAACCATTTTGACCAAATTCTCTAATTCATTTGAAGGCTCTTCTTTGGGTCTCGTTAATATCAAAGGCTTCTTGTTTGCTGTAGGTTTTACTTCCAGATCCATGGAATGTTTCATGATACTGTCCATGTCTGCCTCTACTTTCTTGGCTTCTTCATAATTTTCTATTAAAGTAGTTTTAACAACTCTCTTGACAAACATGTCTATGGGTGGGAGAAGTGTTGTAGTATAATATTCCAACAATGATTCTCCAGCAGCCTTAGTTGCAGCACTGAAACTATTTAAAATTGTGGTAAATATTTGGTTAAATTCTTGTACATTCTCCTTTTTCTCCATTCGCATATATAATAATTATTTCATCAGCGAAGCTATAGTTTTTTGGTTACCAAACTTATTCAGAAAGACCTTTCAAAATTTTCCCAGTCTGCTATAGAATTAGTTTGCAAGATAAAATACCAGGATGATGCTCTAGGTTCGAAAGTGTAAGGAAATAATCTGCATACTACATCCTCATGTTCCACATTTAGCAGGTTTAATGCTAAGTAAAATCTCTTAAGGTGATATTCAATAGATATCCCTTTTCCAGGGTCAAATTTGGGTAGCACTCTCTCTCGATGCTTAGGTAAATCATGTAAAGGAGCATCCAGGTTTAGTGGTCCTCTGACTATCCATGCAGGTGGTTGGTTGGCATTGTGATCCATAATGCGTCTTAGAGAATGAGGTGGTGTATGAGTCTGTGGGTGAGGAGAAGAGATTGACTCATGAGATTCAGGCCTCAATTGATTAATGAGATCTGGTATATATCTTGTAATGATAAATCAACTAACTCTTCCAAATAATCCACAAGCACATAATCCCTAGTTTGCACAACTTGTCTTCTAGGAGCTCTCCTTCCGGGTAGTATAGGCACTATTGTTTATCCACTGAGTTTCCTTATGTAAGACCTTGTGTGTCTCCTAAATTTATCTACTTTTGTGTGAGGAACAACATATAAACATTTAGTATTCTCAGTTTCAGAATCCAACTTTTCTTGGTAATCAGTTTCAGAAATAAATTCTTCTTGTTGGGTTTTTTCAAATGAAGATCTAAAGAAATTTTCTCGTTGAAAGGATTTCCTCTGCCAGCCATGCACTGGCGGTCCTCCTTCTAGCGCTAAAGATGTTGATGCCCGGAAAATTCCAACATCGACATTAGGGATTTTCCCCAATGAATAATCCTAATTAGATCACTCACTGTTTGGTGTGGGAAATCCGTCCGGTTAACGGTCTGGCTACCATTGGTGTGTGTGTGATTTATTTAGTGGTTGCGGACCAACCCACCGTTTATATTTATGTTTAGAGTATGGAAATGCAAGTTCTTCTAATCTAAATAATGCATCTAACTTAAAATCGACAGGCAAAAGCCTCAACAAGTTATGCGTAGGTTCTTACCTCCCATCTTATCACTTCTACCTATCGATTATCTAACCCTATTCTACACTAATCTAATCTATCCTTGCAAGGAGTGAGTTTAAGTAAGAATAATAATCTGTAAATGCATATACAAATCTAACTGATAGCCATTAAGATACAGTATGAACATTCACAGCAGAAAAAATACCAACGATAGCTCTGATTATCGTTAAACCATTTATTACTCTGTAAACACATAGATATTTGCATAGAAAACAAAATCATTCATCACCATTTGAAGTAGTTCAATAAAGTTAGAACGATATCACAGTATGAGTTACAAATACAAGAGGAAATAGTTCCAATTTGTTATCCAACACATCCCACGCAAAAATTTATGTGCAAGCTTTTCCCAGCAAACAAGTTCTTCTCATTAGCAGAAAATTAGTTCTCATACAAAATGTATCCAACCTCTATTATGTTAGCCAAAGTCCGCTTTCTACTATCCCTCCCCCTATAATTATATTACAATCGAGTTTGTCTCTACGTGACTATTCACTTCAACTACCCCCAACCTTTGGACTGCCCAGAATTCGTCCTTTTGTGTTTGCACAAAAATACAATTAATTACAATTTAAAATTAATTTTCTGGTGGGCCCTCCAAGCTGGAGATGTAATTATCCCAAAAGTTCGTCTCTTCAAATATGATATTACATTGGACAGGTTCCAATAATTTTAAAGACAGCTCATGGATAGATAAATCTTTTTCTACACTGATCACTCCTTCTGTAGCAGCCTTGTAACTTTCTTCTAGGAAATAAGCATTGATAGACACCTTCCCAATGTACTGATGGAGGTCCTCTTCATTCAACACAAATAATTTTTTGATATACTCCAGATCTTCTTTTAGTCTATCCTTCAACTCCATTAAGCGTTGATCCTTGGTGGGCAACTCGTACATATCTGGAATCATGGCAATATGGAATTTCTCATGGATCTGATAAATTCTCTTGTAAAATTCCTCACACTTTTTGATGGATTTAGGTATTTCTACATACATCGTCCTGGAAGCTTTCCTACAAAATTCAAGGAGTGCTATATCCAATTTAAGTTCCGCAACCGTCTTGTTTGGCAGGGGATCAAGGAAGTTTGAATTTTCTTCCTTCCAGGCCATCAACTTTTTCATCTTTTTAAAAAAATCAACCAACTTTTGTCTTATCGACAAAGAATCTGCAGAAATATCCTTCATCCCATCTATCATCCGTTTCATTTTATAAATTTCTTCAGTTAATAATTCCTGTGCGTGACAAATGTGTTCCTGTATTTTACATGCCTTCTCATGAAAAGGAGTCATATCCTGCTTTTGATTCTGAGCCAAATTTACCTGTTCCAATAGAGATTCCTTTTTCCTAACCAACTCGTCCATCTGAGATTGCAAGGCTTCTACTTGTTGACTTGATGTTATTTATTCTCCTCCTAATTCATTAATGCGGGCGTAGAAAGCACTTATCTCGCCCTCCATAATTACAAGCTGTACATTCAAGGCATCTTTCTCGTTTTCAAGATTTTGATATTCAGTCAGTAATCTGTTCTTTTCAGCTACTATAACATCATGTTTCCTCTTCAATTCTATTCCTTCACCTCTTGCCTTTACCAGGTTGTCTTTCAGCTTTAACATTTTCTCTTTATTGCACTCTAAGTCGCTCATCCTCCTGTCAACATTATCAACACTTGCTTGAGCAACTGCTATATTTACTGATGTCGTAAAATTGGGGTCTTTATGGGTGCCTTCCATTATAGTGTTCTCTTGAATAGTCACCACATCGGGCTGTGTGCCCATTTTCAGTCTTTTCTCTGACCTTCTGGTTATTGTCTTCGTTTTTGAGTCGAAGATTATCGTATCTAGCTTTTCCACCTACTGTTGTTTTGAGGGAGTGAACAGAGTGAGCCCAAGCTATGCGAATGGGAGATGTCCTCCTATCAGTGTGATTCCAAGAACACCAGGTGGGTCTATGTCCATATCTTGGAGCTTTTGGTTTCCGTCTTGGACTTCTTCTTCTTCCACATCTTTCTTGAGCCTATCTCTTCTTCTTGTCTTTGTCTTTCCAATTCTGTTGCTTTCTCTGTTGCTTCTTGTTTTTCTTTCTCTTTTCTCGCTTCTTCTTCTTTTCTTTTATCTTCTTCTTCTATCCTTCTTTTTTTTCCATCTTCCTCCGCCGGTATCGTTTCTGCGTCTTCTTCTGTCTTTCTTCTATTTTCCTCTTCTCTTCTTTGTTTTTCTGCTTCCTCCGCTTGTAGCCTCTCTGCTTCTTCTCTTTGTTGTCTTTCTGCTTCTGGTGCTTGAAGTCTCTCTGCTTCTTCTCTTGACCTCTGCACTTCTGCTTCTTAGGCAACATCCATAGTATGACTAGATCCTACATCGCTCTTCTGACCAAAACGTTTATTTAAGTCTGTCATTTTATTGGCCCTCCAATACACTTCCTCGTCCTTAAGGAAGTGGTCTTTGTATTCAAAGTGAATTTTGCATGACGCACAATGCTGGGCGGTCTTTTGCAATTTGTCATTCCTTGCGAAGATCCTTTCCCCAAAATGGAAAGCCTCTAAGTCTTTTATTAAAGCTTTTGCTCCTTTCACCTTAGGGAATTTGTATGCTCCAATGACAAATGGCAATGGCGGGTAAGAGGACTTCTTATGTTCATTCAAAAAATTACCTACCCCGTTAATGAAAACCTGCCTTACCGCCTCTTTGTGCACTACATAATCAGTCACATACTTTGTCATTAGAGATGGGGCCTTGGTACCCCCATACATTCTGATATAAGTGCCTTCTGGAGAAAAATAGAAGTCTCCATATTCATTGATAACCACCATATAATTATCTAACAAGCAATTTGGTTCTTCGTTGAAAATTTGCCAATATAGAGGGATGATTAGTTCTTCACAGATGAGCTTGTAGTAACTTGCATACTTGTGGGCCTATGTGATCTGGTAAGCTACATAAAGTGGGGTCTCAATCTGGTTCCACAAACACCCCAACTTAGGGAATGGATGTCTGACCAGGATACAATCAATAAGATATGAGGACATGAAAAATTATGCTTTCTTCTGGGTCATTCCTCCTTGTGCTGCTGCTATCGTCGATGCCATACGTTCTGATATAATATCCTCCCAATTGAAGACGGTATCATGGGAGACAATGTGATACATAAGGGGTACCCAGATGAGCTTATATATATTCCCATTCGCTCTACTGAATATTATACTTAACATCAAGGCTATGATTCTGAATGGTGTCTTCAGATTCTGGCTATCGTATTCCCCACTTGCCCTCGGTCTTAGTTGCTTTCCTGGAATCATCATCTTCTTGGCATACTCAAAGTGTTCTATATTAACTCCTCTTATCTAGTCATCTATCATCATTACTTTGGGAGAGGGTAACTTGTATGCTGCAACAATATGACTGGGTTGGAAAGAAGCAAATCCTTCCCCACCTGCCCCAACTATGATCCTTGTGCTAACATGCACAAGAGGTAGAATCCATCCGATGACTTCGGAGCATGGGAAGAGCTTTGGTTGGGTGGAAGCTTTATGGATACCAAATCTCTTAATATTTTGATACACCATCATATCCTCAATGGATGCATCTGGTACACTCTGATCTATGATGAGGTGATATAGTTCACCTCACTTGTATCCAGGGACGTTTCCCGTCGTTGCTTTGGTGTCTTCAAATAATGTCTCCATTGGAGTGTCTTGGACAACATCAACGTCAAAATCTGATTCTGCAACCTTGAGCTTTCGCTTGGAAGCTCTCTTTTGCATCTCTGAGTCCTAAGAAAAACCAACAATTAGTGTGTAAGAATAATCTTATGTTAAAGCAAAAGTATTTTATTTTTATTTTAAGTAATATGCAGAGATATCATTCATTAATATTATTTACAAGAAACCAAAAGTTGGGAAATTCAGACTTCCATGATATCAGGTATGTTTGATGTTGGTTTTGGTCTATCACAACATTGTCACCTTAGTTGAAAAGAGAACATTTATGTGCAGTGACCAATGTGTGAATATATTTTATGTGGAGTGATCCAGATTCTTTAATGCACCAATGGTCAAAACAAAAATCGCCAACACGTCTTCAAAATTTCTACGATAACATACACAATCTTATCATCATAATCATATTACTGACTATGAAGGAAAGTTTTAACGAAGGTCTCATTGAAGAGTTTCGTCGATGGGTATATAATAGTGTAGAACTCATTATTAAAAGAAAGCAAATAATACAAAAAAAAACGCAAGGTCTGGATTTCTCTTTGGATAGAACTACATTTTCACTTATTTACGTGATCCGTGGGATGAAGAGTTCTTGGTGAGCTTGAGGAACGGCCCCAGCTATGTCGTTGCAGGACTTCATGAACCTAGGTTTCCTTTGCAAGTACTATGTCTGATTTTTTCACGTATTAACCTAACAAATTTTATCTCTTCAGTGGAGTATGAGGAAGCAAAAACGCGAGTAGATCCAGGTAATATGGTGTTCAACATTTATCCAGTTAAACCCTAGCCAGGTAAACTTCAAGAAAGTATAAACTGTGGAGGTGCGGTGGTCGTTTTGCGAGAATGCGCTAAACCTCAGTTTGAAGCAACTTCTTGCTCAAAAGGCATCTACTATTCTCAACCCCATATCTACCCTATTTTATAATAAAAAGAACAAATTTCTTTAGGGTTTTACATTGTCTTAAATCTCACAGTTTAACCTAAATCAGGCACCAATGATGGATTCATAACTTATGTGGAAAAACGTCGTTCTATCAAATGAAATAAACCGATAAAAATTACCTACCTGGGAGCGAAAGATTCGTCCCAACGCAAAGTTCAACGACGTCAAGTGAGTTTCGTTTTCAAATGACTTCTCCAAACACCATTACAAGCAATGTGGTGGGCAAAGAGTTTTAAAGATATATATACCCAAACAAACCCTAGCATTAAATGCATCAATTGGGTCAAATTATGCCCCCTTTTTGGAAAAACTGTATCGTATCATTTTCCATTTGACACTAATACGCATCGTCTGACATTTCGTTTTACGCCAAATCGTTTCAACGTCTCTTTCAAATTTATGCCGATCCCCTTTTCAAAATGAACTGTTTCGGCGTCCTTTTAATTTTTCTTTTCGTCGTCCTTTCCAATTTACGCCGAAGCGTTCCGACCTCTTTTCCCTTTTATGTCGATGCATTTCGCGCGATGAAAATTTCATAGCATTTCTCTTCTTCTTTTTTAGCGATCAATTTCAGCGTTGTTTTCGATTTTACGCCGATTTCCATTTGTGCAGCGAGAGTTTCGGCGTAACTTCATTTTATCAGCGAAGCGTTTCGGCAGACTTTCCAAAAGTACGCCGATCTGTTTCGGCGTGAAAACGATAACTCCCTCGATTTGCTCGATTTCCTTTGCCTTCTAACCATTTCGGCATAACTTAGTATTTTGTTCCGAAACAAAAACTTTAACGAAAAAACTCTAAGAGTTTCGGCGTAATTTCACAAGCGTTCCGACCGTTTCGACGGAGAATGGTAAGTTGCTCTGACTGTTTCGACGGAGAATGGAAAGTTATTATGATTCGAAATTTTTCCTTTCTTTTGTTTTGAAGAGAAAATTCTATGTGCCAAAAGCAAGCCTATCAAAGATTAAACAAAACTGTAAGTAAATTAAAAAATAAAGGAGGGGACCTACAATTTTAAGAATTTTTTTGGGGATTAGGTTGCAACAACAACACCTATGAAGGGGAAGGATTGACATCAAGGTAATAAAAAGAGTGCTTTCATTGTAAGGTTTATATGCGTTTCTATACAATTATTTTGTAAAGATCTACCTTGGTCATGAGGATAAACACAATTTTCTATATGAAATAAAAAACACTTGACCCAATCCTATCCTATTTGGGGATCATGGAGAGAAAGATTGACTTTAGATCAAGATCATTTGAATTTGCTCGGGTCCATTGTATGTATATGATTGTATGGTTAAGACCCTGGGAATTATTTTTGTATTTTGATCTTGAACGTCTGCTTGTTAAAATTGTTGCAATGATTTGAAACTCTTTCAATTCTCAAGATGGTCTACATTTATGATGCTTGTTATTTATGTTATATAACTAATTTGTGTTTAAAAGAGCACTATCATCACTAAGCAGAGGGGGTTGATAGATACTTTTTGGAAAGAAAAGACTTAGTCTAACATTGTTCAAGTTATTTTACTAATACAAATGGGTTTTATTTTTACTTATTATGTGTGATGTTGTAAAACTAGTGAGTACTTAAGTTATTGTTGTTGGGAGATAGTCTTAGTTGTATCCCATTCTAAGGAAATAGGACGTAATCCATAGAGTAAGGGTGATACTTAGTCAATCGTTTGTTATTTTAAATTTTCTTGTTAGCTTAATTATTATCTTTAATTTCTATTCGTTTCATTTGTCTTGTGTGATCATATCATTTTTCTATTTAATTGTTACAAGTTCACATTCAAATTTGAATTCAATATCTACACTTTTGTTTTGCGTGGTTATATTAACTTTTACAAGATCGTTTTATCTTTATCAATAAACACAATCATACCATTTTGTGGTTATATTCAACTTGTTGTATGTGTTCTGTTTTTTCATTGTTTACCTTGTTCATATCATTGAGTTTATAGTTATGATATATATATGCAAGTATGATTTGTAGAGTAACTACAACTTCATTTCTAGAATTAATTGCAACTTATATATATATATATATATATATATATATATATATATATATATATATATATATATATATAGCACATTATAGACATTAGTATCAAGAAAATCTAAGATTTGCACATATAATGCATGACATGTCGTATAAGACTTTTAATTGTTGGTTGATGAATTAAATATTTTATAGTTGACCACTCCATAATTAATTGATAAGATGATTAAAATGATTGCAATTTTGCAATTTCGTAAATTATTTTGTGATCTCACAATTTTGTAAATAATTGTCCAATTTGTCATTTGTACCTTGTAAATGTAATTAGTAATTTCTTATTGTAATTGCAATTGTTATTGTAATTTGTAGTTGTGAAATTGTAACAATGATTGTAAATTGTAATTATAGTCAAGGTTGTAACTTTCAATTATAACTCTGATTGTGCACAATTTGCAATTATAATTATAACAAATATAAATGAGTTTGACATAAATACGTAAATAAATAAATAAAGTTGCATCACACACATGAGTCATACCCATCGACATAAACAATATACCACATACACATGATGAAGATATATATTATGAAATAATTTGACATCCCATTGAGTTAATAAAAAAGTAAGTCCATATATATACATAACAATAAAAATATAACAATGTGATCATCAAATCAATGGCCACTACCACCATCACCTAACATCATGTAACGTACCATCATCGTCATCATCATTACAACCTACTGAACATAAACATCATCTAACATAACCATCACATAAGTATGACAAACATCATCTAATGTCATACACATCTATTATCACCTATCAAACATAAGCACTATCTTACAAACACATAAAAAAATAGCTAACATAATATAACATACATATCAAACATAACCTAGCATACACATGTGAACATTATCTACCATCATCCAGCATATACATTTAACAGATTTAAACATCATCTAACACACAAACCTAGTCATAACATTTAACAAAACACAAGCTGCATGATCTAACATAACCATCACGCACACATCTAACTAACACAGTCTAACATACACATCTGTCAAGCACACCTAGCAAACATATCTAACATGAAAACAAATCACCATCAACATATATAAATAAACATATACATCAACATCGACATCAACATGAAAAATGCATTGTGTGTGTGTGTGTGTGTGTATGTGTGTGTGTCTCTCTCTATATATGATCAATAATATCAAATTCATGATACATGCCAAATATACATCTCCTAACTGCTATAATATATCTTGTCCACCAACAGAGGTATCAATATCTCTGTTAGGAGAAAACATAGATTGGAGACAATCATAGATATCTCTGTCAAGATGAATATCACTCGTTGCAACCATACTATCTAGAGCTGAGGTGAGTAGAGTAAGAGATGGTGGAGTGGTTGGTAGGATGAGTGGATGGGTAGGATATGGTGGTAGGTTGACTAGGTGCAGATGAGCAAATAGTGGTTGGTCGTAATCATGGTGAAGAGAAGGAGGAGGATGTGGATCATGAGATGGTGACGCTCCCGCATCATGGTGAGGAGGAGAAGGTGTAGCATGATATGATGATGATCCTGCGTCATGGTGAGGTGGAGCATGAGATGACGATGCTCCCGCGTCATGATGAGTTGGAGGATCGCCATCCTCATCAGATGACGTAGAATGACGATCCTTCACCCACCAAGCATATAAAACTATGGATGCACCAACTACATACTGCATTAACAATTACGTATCACGAGGCAACATCATCCATAACTCTATGAGATTAGGGTCTCACCTGATATACGTAACTCGTACATGATCGAGTCCTCATAGAGCCAACAGTGTGGACAACCTGTTGGCTACATATTCTCAAAACCTCTGATATGGCCTAAGCCGTGGGCCAGGTATGGGTAATGCAGGCACCTCAACCTCTTGCATATCCTCATCATTCTGAACCAGATCAAGAGGCACCTCCATATCAAGCGTGCCAATGTCTACATAATATATAGTACACAATAAATATAATTAGACAATTTCATTAAAATAATTAATAAAACGATTTAAAGAAAATGTTAGAATATGTTTCATTTCTATTAAATACAACAATAAAATCCTGTAACTATACTAATTTAAACATAACACTAATATTACCTCTCTCATATGATGGCTTAGCCTCGGTGAAAAATATGCTGGGACATGCTTTCCAATCCAACTTGTTGTACGGATATGGCAGAAGGTCCAATGCATGGTCCTCCTTGCTGGATAATATATCTAACACCTATGATGTGATTTGTTTTGGGAAGTTCGGTTGTCCCCTCTTGGGCATCATTTGTCCCCACATCTGCACACGCACCTTTGTTTGCGGCCTAGGAGGGTGGTGGTCAAATGATGGCCTCATGGTCAGAATCCTCTAAAAAAATAAACAAAAAATCTTCGAACCAAAAGGGAAGTTGGACCTCCCATCAAAAACTAAACGACATTGATCTAGAGTAAAACAAAACTGTCGTAAATGAATGGCAGACCACCTAATGCATCTAGGTGATCGCACTAAAGAATCTACACAATATAAAAGAGGGAAACTAATGTGTTACCCATCACTGGTGGAGTGCATGATGCTCGTAACCAATAGTGAGAGGCACCTAACTTCGTCTCCACTCAAATAACCAATCTGGAGTTGTTTACTGCACACTTGAAAATCAATAGGATCGACAGTGTTGGCAGCAATATATCTCTTAGAGTAAGGGAGTTGACTCTCTACCACAACACCTATTGGGACATTAGGGAACTGGGGTAAATCCTCCCCTCTTCTGGATAGGCTGGTGATGAAATATATATCCTCCTTAGTGGGTTGGAACCACTGACCAAGACCAAAATGAAACGCATGTCTATCGTGGTCCAAACGATGGATGAACTGTGCCAATAATGACGAGTTGCCCTTGAGGGAAGTAGCCTTCTGATAGAACTTCATGAGGCATGCAACCATCAAGAGGTCTCATTTATGATCTGTGATGGGGCGAGGGTACAAATCTCTCTCCCTCTCTATGCCCTCACAAGCACACACGAAGTTGTAGGGATCAACTTGAGTCTATTGCTACTCAGCCGCCTCTCGTCACTGACATCTATGATACACATATAAGATTGATTAGTCTCATAAATACACATAAAAAATAATTTCATTAAATGAGCATATTATTTATCAACATCACATAATAGATATTTTCTCAAAAAAACTAAACTTGACAAGTGGTGCGCCTAAATCACACGAATTCACTGCCTTCGATGCTCTCTAAACAGACAAGCACCGCATATGGTGCACTATAATAAGCATGCGCATCGATGACCATGATAATGTTTTTGAAATATATTTCATTTAACGGTGTGTCCCTTAATAGTAAGCATTGATGCGTTGTGAATGTATGATTGCACCGTAGACGGTGCACATATGTTCATGATTGCACCATAGTAGGTGAACCTATTTGCATGTTTGTGATATGTTGAAAAAATAATGGTTCGATGTTTACAAGCCAACACACAGTATATTCAATACACACGTATTTTTATCGTGCACCAGATAAGGAGTTTTTAAAAAAAATTGCTCTGGCGGTGCGTGAGGGCGACCTAAGCGCACTATTGTAGGGGCATCTATTTATGTATTTTATTATTTTAAAATGTGGTTGATGGTGAGCCTAATGTACATTAGCGTACCTGCGTACGGTGCACAAACTTTCATATAGAGCACCGTAAAATTGTGATTGTTTTACTATTTAATGGTGCGTTAGTTACATGACAACACACTGAATAATCAGTGCGTATCATGTAACTAAGCGCACCATGATACGTTTTGTTTTTTTATTTAGCTAGTTTAGTGGTGCACTAGGGACATGACAACACACCGTGAAGTGGTGCATCCAGTTCAATTAACTGTGTTACCTAACGTTATAACTTTTAATAAATTATGTTGATTTACCCAGTGCGATTTGAACATCTCAGCGTACCAGCATGCGGTGCAGATATATGTATATGACACATCGTGATTATATTTATATTTTTTTTATAAAGTTTATGTTAATCTGTGCGCTAAAAATGATAGTGCACCGTATTTGCAGTGCGCCCATGTATGGAATGCATCACTCATGGTGCACCCTATAAATTCACAGGGTGCGTTATCTTGCAATGCGAGCGGAATGGCTCGAATGCACCACGCCAAAGTTTTTATAATTTTTTTTAATTTTCTCAAATTTAATTCGCTAGTTTTTTTTTTGTAAGTAAGTACCCATGGGGATTTGAACTTGTGACCTTCCATTTACAACTTCTCATCTCAATTAATCATTACCAATTGATCTACCCCCCATGGGATAATTCGCTAAAAAATTAAATAGTGAATTAACAATAAGTTTACCTAGTTGCTTGCGCGTCGTGGAGGCATTGTGGCGATGTATGTAAAATTTGAAAATTTGCCTGTCGTTTGGAAAAACTCAAACTCCAGTCAGCAACGAAGGGGAGCAAGCAATGCAACCATGTGAAGCATGGATGTTAGAGCATCTAAGTATGTGATGTATGACACCGGTGTTGTTGGGCTCAAAAGCACTGTATAATGGTAAAAATGATTTTTTCACTGCGATTTTTTTAATTAAACCTTGTATCGGTGCACCCAACAACAATAAGCACCAATGTGATTTATTAGGTAAATAGACCGTTAATAGAAATTTGAAATAAAAAAAAGTATAGTCATGTTTTCTTTTAAGTTTTAACCCTAGTGTGGTGTGTCTTACGTAATCACGCACCGGTGCGTTTCATATTACGAAACACATCGCCTATAGAAATTTGAAATAAAAAATAATTGTGGTTTTTAATTTGAAAAGTTTTAACCCTAATTTGGTGCGTTGGATTCCACGTCGCACTGGGGCTATTGATAATACCAAACGCATTGCAAACATAAATTTGAAATAAAAAATGTAGTCATGGTTTTTTAACCCTATTGCGGTGCACCCATTCCATAACGCACCGGTGCAAGTGGTTATATAAAATGCACCAGAAATAATAAAAAAAATTGAACAAACTAGAGTCATGTTTTTTAATTTGGAAAGTTTTTACTTTGACGATGTGCGATGTTGTCTTTACCGACCTGATGCGGTAGGTTAGAAATACCGTAACGGTGATGGAATTTTTTATTATTATAGTATTTCAGTGTTTTCCACCATCTGTTTACCCTATTTCGGTTCTTTCAATTTCATGGCGCCCCAGTGTGCCTTTGTAATATAAATGCACTGGTTGTGAAATTTTATTTTTTTCATTAGAAGGTGTTTTTAGTCACGGTGCTAGATGATTTTATTGTTAGCACCGGTGCATTTGTTTTTTATATGCACCAGTGCATTCTTATTGTATAAACACATCGATAAAAAACAACCCCTAAAACCTTCGTCCGCTCACCTCCGCTATAAATGGATCTTTGGGCTATTTTTAGAGGACCATCTGCTAAAGGGCCTTTTCCTTGTAGTGTCAATTGAGTATATTCATTGATCATGTCAATTGTGACGAACACTCAAAAATAAAGGCCACCAAGCTCACCTCCGCTATAAATGGATCTTTGGGCTATTTTTAGAGGACTATCCGCTAAAGGGCCTTTTCCTTGTAGTGTCAATTGAGTATATTCATTGATCATGTCAATTGTGACGAACACTCAAAAATAAAGGCCACCAAGCCCATAACAAAAAAAAATAAAAATAAGAAGAAGAATTTCATAAACATATTTTGGGTTTGGGTAATAATTCTAATGGCTCATTTTTTTTACGTCATTTTCATTTTTCAGTTTGTTGTTTTTTCATGCTTTTGGACAACGATTAGAGTTCTAGTTTGTTGATTTTTCATTCCTTATAGTTCCTACTTCAGTCATAGATTAGTAGTCATCGGTTTACCATGTTTGTTACAATGTTTCAGTCTTATTTCCTTGCTTAATAAGCACCTCAATGAGGTTGGTTTGTTTTTCTTTTGAGTCACTTTTAGATGTCATAGTCCACTAGCAATTTCAATCAGGCTTATGTACTTTAGAAACACTTTTGTATTTAGGCCTAGGTCAACTCTAGATGAGGATGGTTTCCCTTGCCATTGTGAAATTTTGAGCTTGTGTAGAGGAGTAAATCTGAAGGCTCTTGCATGATTTTATTATTTTATTTTTTAAAACTTTTATTTCGAGTCTTCTCTAAGCTAGCTCCTCATCCAACATTAGGGATATGGCACCACACCATTATACTATCTTTTTTTTCTCTGTGTTGAGGGTGAGTTTCTTATCATTGTTTCCCTCTTTGCAGGCCATTCCTCATCGACTCAAACACACTATATGGGGAGTTTCCCAGGAGTTGTAGCACCTTGATGGTAATTAGCCTCATTGGCATCCGTCTCACACTTGACAAGGCTAATCGTTATTTGGCCCTGATTGGGTGATCCTTTTCAGTGTTCGACTACAAGACATCTTTCACATTGATAGGTTGTGCCTGTATATTTGAACCTAGTTTCCTTATCGATGGGTATCATCATGCTTGGCAGGTGTTTACATTATTGACATTTGACCATGTGGTTTTCCCTTGCATGTCGACTTCAGTCCATTTTTCTAGCAAGGGGAATCGTACTTATTTTGCAGGTTGCGGTTGAAGATGGGAATTATTGTATGACTATGTTTTTTTTTCACTTCTTCATCAATGGAGGGTCACATATTTTTTGACTCCATATCCCATGGTACATGCATCCTTATTTTATAGGCCATAGATATAGATATTTGTGGGATTCTCGACATCCCATAGGGGGATATTGTCCCTTTGAGTTGCCATTGTTAACCTCTAGATTTGCTCCATAGCAATATAGATGGGTTAAGGGCCAACACATTTCATTTAGGCTGGTATTTAGACAACATCTCCAGAGTCATTTTTTTAGATCCAAGATTGGCTCCATTGAGTTCAAATATATGATTGGTATAGTGATGTTTCCTTGGCACATATACATATATTTCACAAGTTTGGAGAATATTGTTATTTTTAAGGAACTTTTCTTTTTTTTAGGAAATAGGGTTCGTAGGATTGCATGACAAAGATTATCACATATTTCGCAACCTTGCGAGCTCAGGTTTCAATAAAAGTTTCCTGGGCAAGATGCAATATATTTCATTCTTAGGGTTATGGTATTTCAATTGCATGTCACATGCACGGACATGCATAATTTTTCATGGCACATGCATGGACATGCATCACTTCAATAAAAATTGGTAGTTAACTACAATGCATGCATGGATCACTAGAGTCTTTAGGAGCGCATTTAGGGATTTGCTTCAATTAGACAAGGCCCTTGCATGGATCACTAGAGTCTTCAGGAGTGCATGTAGTGATTTGTTTTTATTTAAATAGGGCTCATGCATGGACCATTAGAGTGATATAAGGTGCATGCATGAGGGAGTTGGCATCTATATGAGTTAAAATAGGGTCAAAATCAGTTAACTAATGTGCCCTCATAAGATTGGAGTGCGCTGCACTTCACAACTGTGTGCAAGGATTTCAGTCACTTCATCAAAGTTCTAACTAAAAGAAACTCCTCCTTTGCATGACCCGTGCACCCCTCTTCCTCTTTGACCTAATGTGCCTTCCTCTCCTTGCCTAAAAGTTATTCATTCTATAAGACAAGGAAGAGAACACACATTAGAGGTTGGATATTTTTTCAGTAGGAGGTCATTTTCTTCGATGATTTCTTCTCTTTCTAGCTTCCATACTTTTTTGTAGGGAATGCCATTGTACCATTTTTATGTTCATCTCTTTGTTGCAATCAACCTATTGGAAATACTAAATAATTTTTTTGTTATGCTTATGTTGAGATCTAGAAGCTTCTTGGTATTTTGATAATTGATCATTGTGCAAATGCATGGAAGTTCTTAGCCTTTTACTTGGGAAAAGTTGCCATCTAGAAGTGTTTTTTTTTTCCATTTTCTATTGAGCTAGTATTCAAAGGATCTCGCACGACCATCTTCAAATTTTTAAACATTTCCTTAGGATGCATTTATTTGCATGCAAAGATAGAATAAACACTGGTGTTATAGATTTTATTTCATTGATTTTAATAGTACAACAGTCTAGAAATGATTTTTTCCCACTGCTTTTTAAATATAAATGATAGATCTAAGTAGTTTGAATTCTGGATGTCAAATTTTTAATTAAATTTGCAAACTTTTAGACTTAAATACATGCTGGTATATTCATCTTACACACAAATTTTGTCAATTTGGGTATTTACAACAGCAAATACTCATTGTCCTTAAGCAAATTTCAGTCATCTTTCGTTGTCCTAATAAATTATTACGTAGATATGAAGCTTCCAGACAATGTAAAGACATTGATTGACCCCCCCTCAAGTTGGATTCAAACTATCTCGAACAAAGAGGAGTATTATCAATGACATATTGGATAATACCCCTAGAAGTTTCATGCATTTTTACCATAGATTTTATTGCCTTACTTGGATTTTACAGAGTACAATTTGTGTGCATGTCCCTCTTACTTGATCTAAGGAAATAGAGCCTAGACTTCAGCCCTAGGAATGAACCCTTGTTTATGTAGTTAGTCTAAGTCGAACTAGATGGACTCCAAATAGACTTTTGGAATATAGAAATGTTGAAGGCATTGGGAATAGGCTTGGAAAGTTTATAGACATTGAGGCTAAATTCAACTCAAAAGCAAACAAGAAGGTAATTAAATTGTACGTGGAAATTGATCTTCGGAGAGAGATTGCTTGAGGAAATTGAGATATTTTGGGGTAGCTAAAAAGAGAGTGGAAATCTACATAACCAATAGGTTATTCACAAATGTAGTTTAGATGTTTGAAGTGTCATGAAATATGTCATGTATGGAAACATTGTCCTAGTTCAGTGAAAAATGGGTGTGGAAGGAAAAAATTTAAGTCTCCTTCAAGAGCTTAAGAATTAGGGTTGTGGAAGGTAGACTACAAGAAGAAGAGGGCAATTTTAAGTCCAAAAAAGATGAAAAATGGTGAAGACAAGGACATTTCAAAAACATAAGAAGGAGCAGAGGTAATTTCTTGCGATAAATTAGAATATTGGAAGATGGGGTCTATAGCAAAATAACCAAGATTCGAATCTCCAAGCATTGCATAAAAAAAAGTAAGAATTGTAATTCACTATTTTCTAGTTCTCAATTCTTTTTTAATACAAAAAAACAACAAAAAGTAATATATAATCTCTTACAGCTTTGTGTCCTTTTGAAGGTAGAATATTGAGTGGTAGTAGAAGAAGAAAAAAACCTAATGTTCTTGATGATTTATAAAATAATCTCAACCATGATTCTCAAGCAGGAAGGGGGTTACAAAATTCAAAGGTTTTTTCCCTAGGGAGTCATTCTAGCCAAGGACTTGAGGAAAATAATATAGGGAAGAAAGGGAAGAATATTCTTAGGTACACCCTTAGACATGGGAAGGATACTTATCAAAAAATAAGTGGATATAAAGGGATGACTAGCCCTAGAACTACATCCCTCTTATGCAGTTGGATACAAATCATATCTATCCCTGGCAAAGAAGAACACTAAGAAATAGGTCAAGGAAGGAAAACATATGACCATTAAGGAGGGCCTTATACTAGGGAGTACCTATGTTAATAGGGTTAATACACGATAATCCTTTATTTGAATGTAAGAGGGGTAGGGGGTGACCTAAGAAGCTAACCCTTGAGAGATTGTTATTGAAGTGCAAAGAATACATTATAATTATTCAAGAAACAATGTGTGAAGGGTCAAAAGCCATGGTTGTTTTGTCTTCTTGTCTAAAAGAGTGGCCCTTTTGTTGTTTAGATTCAAAGGGAAGGTCAAGAGGAATAGTAACAGGATGGAAATATACAATGGAACGTATTAATTCATAATTCATAATTGTGAGTATCTTGATAGATTTAAAGTCAAAATATTTGGGGAAGGTGTCCTCAATTATAAATCAATATGGTCCTTAAGGGGATCAAAATCCCTTTGGGGATAATTTTATAGTCTTGGACAATATTAGAGATGAAAATGTAATTTTGGGTGGTGATTTGAATCTTACAATAAAGGTGGGGTGAATCTAGGTGGGTAGTCAGACAAGATCATCTGAATGATTACTTCACATAGATGTTCAAATGCTTTGGCATTTGTGATGTGGAACCTCTTGAATTGGTTCCAACCCAGAGGAACTATAGAAGTGATTTCTAAATACTTGGACAAATTTATGGTAGCATAAAAGATAATCGAGGAAGCATAAGATTAAAGTCATGGGTAGGAGAAGGCGGTGCAATGGATCATTTACATACATTGTTACAAATGGAAAAAGAAGAACATAAACCACTTGGGACTTTTAAATTCAATTCACCCTTCTGAAGTGGAAGGATTTAGGGATTTGGTTACTTAGAATTGGAAGAAATTTAATTAAGCATTGAGTGAATCAACTATGTTCCAATTAGTAGAAAACTTGAAAAACGTAAAGAAAATAGTGGCATGGTGTGCAAAGGAAAAAATCCAAAATGATAAAAAAGAGTTGAGAGAGTCAGAGCAACATATAAAGAAATTGTTTTAGAGAGAAAAGGGAAGTATATTCATTGAAGAAGAAAAATCAAAGTTAAGAAAAGTTAAGGACGAAGTTAAAAGGAAATTGTCAGAACAAGAAGAAGCAAAGTGGAGGTTGAAAATCAAAGCCTTTGGCTAAGAGAGGGGGATGAAAATATGAAGTTCTTCCATAATTATGCAAAACACAGAAAGAAAATCATTACCATATATGAGATTAGGAAGAAAGAAAGGAGAACAATGGAATGTAGCTTCTCGATAAGACAATTACCATTTTCCCATTCCATAAGCATCTTAGAATCTCCAAACACCTATAGCGAGTCCAAACCTTTTTCTACTACACATTTCATAATTAGTCATAGAGCCTGACACTCAACTTGTTTATTTATTACCTACCCACCAACATACATTAGGATAAAAAAAAAATAAGTGCAATATACCCATAGAGCCACACATACGTGGGGTACCTTGGCAGCAGGGTTGGAATTTGTATTCATCTTTGCCAGTCACACAATTTTTTTTTGACGTTTTTTATTCTTATACTGGCCATCCAAAAATGTTTTGTCTAAAATTTTGGTCTTCAACAATGAAGTTTCGATGAGAAATTAACCCTTCAATATTGAAGTTTTAATTAAAATTTACCCTTCCATAACGAATTTGTAAGTTAAAAACTACTCATTCCAATTGTTTGCAAAAACATAACTAAAAACTCAATTTCCAGGCAGAATACTCAATTTTCCCAGCGCTTTAACTTCACAATTGTCTCATTCGAAACTAATCAGATTTCAATTTCATCATTTAATGTTTTCATTCATTGACCTAAACACATACAATAGCATAATCTTTACACAAACCACCCAAATTAATTTTGGCCAGAAGGGGATCAAAATTTTACATAAACCACCCAAATTTCAGTTAAAGGGCATCGAAACTTCAGAAACTACCTATTATAAAAGGAGGGAGTTTTGTTTCAAAAATTTTGAAACCCTAACTAACCCTGATTTCTACTATAAAAGGAGGGAATTTTTTGTTTTAAAATTTTTGAAACCCTAACTAATGCCACATCACCATGAGCATTATATGCACAAGTTGCACAATACCTTTCTACTAAGACGTGAGGGATAACTGGAACTCCATGGGAATTTAAAGTTGTCCAGGAGGGAGGAAAGCCATAGTGATGTCCAAATACTTACTTTGTCATTTTCTAATGCTACCTAAGTAACCATGCATTGCCTCTGCTATTATTTGCCGGGCTGAAACAACACTATGCTACAGCTAGCTGAGAAAAAGAAGATGATAATACATATATAGAAAATCATGACATTGGGTGTTTTCTTTTTCTTTCTGTCTTCTATTTTATGGGACAGAGGGATGGGGGAAGGTAGAATAGAAGCCTGAAGCATAATGTCATTAAAAAGGGCTTACCTTAATCTTAGCCTTGCCTATCTGTGAGTGATAGTCGAGCCAGCGGGAGTCCGATCTCTTTCTCCTTCCCTTCAAATGCTCTCATTAATCTCCAGCCCTGAACATAACATCCACGTCAAATGCTATTCCATGAGAATGATTTTTGTAAGTGGAATAACAAGAAAAGCAGTTTCTTACACATGGTATCAATTAGCGCCTGCTAACGCTTTCTTCTCACTCTCACGAGTTACAACCAAATGTTTCCCATCGTTACCATTGTTATCGCAGCAATGAACAGGAATGGTGGCAGAGAAAATCAAGAAAATTGTAAGTGGAATAACAAGAAAATCAAGGATAGATGGATGTATGCTCCAATCAGAACGGAACGCAGAAGAGGAGGAGCCGGTCGACTGCATATAAAACCCTAAAATCATAGTAATAGTTGAAGAAAGTTGTCTTTTCCACACTACACCTCATTTATATATCTTCTTATTGCTTAGGTGGTACAGGACACTGGAAGGCGGCAGCCGCGACACCTCAACACTGAGCAGTGAGCACTAGTAGACTGCAGTGCTCTTCTCGTTCTGCCTAAACCTCCCCATCCCAAACTCCAGCCGCGATACCACTGAACAAGGCCGTGTGCAGTGTACAAGGAGGTGGTAGCTTGGTACTGGTAGGCTACTAGCCTGGTAGCTGGAGATGGCAGGAGGAGATAATTCTTCATTAACTCCTGGCCCTGGCGTGGCTCCTGGGCCCTGGACAGTGCAAGCTGGCGTGGCCGCGTGATACCAAAACCACCTCGACGGACCAGGACTATCGAATGGTTACAACTTACTGGTTACCTGGAGTCCTAGACCCTGGGCCCTCCTAGATTCCAGCTGGACAACCTAAGCGAAACTAATGACGTTTTACAAAATTTGTTAAACGTAAAAAAAATGGTTAGAGGACTTAATTGCCCGTTTAAGTAGACGGTCTCATACAAATTTTACTTGTATTTAACGGGAAAAATGCCCGTCAAATTCCAACCCTACTTGGCAGGATTCATCAAAGAATCCCCATGCTTTTGAATAGTTAGCTTCTAGAATTTTGATCCTTTTTTGAGGATTTATCTTTTCGGGCTTCCAATAACCACTGTAAGACAATGCAATGGATGAGTAACTTGACTAAGAGATTTATCCCCCTTTCAAATATCATAAATTATTTTGCAAGCCATAATTCCTAAATGAGAAAATGAGTGTTTTGTGTGTAGATGCCTAGAAAAAAAAATTATAGTATAACAATGAATCTCTTCCCTATCTATTGTTACGACATGCTACCCGGAAGATTTCATTCCAAACATTTCTAAAATAAGGACACTTTACAAAGAGGTGGTTAATAGATTCCACATTCTTTACACAATATGCAATATTGGTCCCTTACCAATTCCTTTTTTTCCCATTATCCCAAGTTTATATTTTCTTTGGCAGTGATAGCTAAAAAAAGATTCTTGAATTTAGGGGACTATCGAGCTTCCAAACTACCTTCCACCACCATTTAAATCCCCCCACTTATGCTTCTTTCATATGGCTTCATATCCTAGTTTGGTGGTATAGTTCCTTGTTCCTTGACTTTTGGAGTTTAATTCATCCCAATTTTTCAGATAGCTTTAAAACACTATGTTTAAGATGAGTGGTATAATGTGTCAATTCTTCCCCTAGTTCAATATTCAAGTTTAACTTTGTGGTTGTTTTCTAGCCTTGGTTCCAATCTTTTGTCTTATATTTATAGGTTGCGTCCTCCAGACTAAAAATATCTTAATCATATAATGCTTTGAGGAGAGGACTATATAGCCTATAATTTCCCAAGCATCCTATCCAGGGATCTTCCCCAATTTGAACCTTAGATCCCCTCCCAACTTTCCAATTAGCTAACCACTTACCTCATAAAGGGTAAGCATTGACCATAGCTTTCCAGATCATGGATGTTCCTTTTGTGGATTTCATATCTTGTCTTATCCATTCCTTCAAACTTTTCTCCCCATTGCATTTATTTTTAGTCATTTCCCCTCAGGAACCTTTGTTGTTTAGTATTCCCCACAATTTTTTTGTTGCTAGGACTTGGGTGAAAATAAAGATATTCTTCAAAGCCTATCCTCCTACTTCCTTTTGATTACCTAATTTGTACCATTTTACAAGGAAATCCCCTATTTCTCCTATTTTTCTATTGAAATAAAAATAAAGCATTTCCTTCTTATTTTGTGAAAGATTCATTTTGAAATGTGAGCAAGAGCCATCCATAAGGCTATGATGCTCTCCAAATATGTTTCACTGGTTTTCCTCCTCATCACAACCACTTATGACACTAATTTGAAACTCTTTCTTCTATTGTTTTATACAACCACAAGCTATCAGAATATTTGTAAGCATTTGGTTTCAGTTCGAATCCCAAGTATTTAACTTCTTTATCCAGGGGAATAAAAGTTAAATGGGTAATCTATGCTACATGTTCTTCCAAACCTTCTTATAAACCATTAGAAAGCAAGGAGGATTTGTTCTCATTCATCTCCATACCATTTCTATATAGTATAGATCTAAAATATGTTTAAGACTTGTCATCTCTTGCAGAGATCCCACCCAAAAAACATTATATCATCGACTAACAACAAGTGAGTAATATTGACATATCTTTATATATTAATTCCTTAAATATGTATTTCTCTCTTTGCATCATGAATCAATTTGCTAAGAACTTCAGCTTTTAATAGAAAAATAAAGGGTGACAAAGGACAACTTTGTTTAAATCCCCTTGATGCCTGAAATAAATTTGACAAGGAACCATCAAAAGGAGTGTAAAGGATGTTGAATCGATACATCCCATAATCAAATTAACTACATGTAACTTTACTTAGATTTGCAACAACCAATTTGTGAAATTCCACAAGGATAGATCACTGAGCTTAAACAAAGCTCACAATTTCACAATGTTATTATTGAGAATAATTAGCAAGATACATTGATCAATCCACTCATAAAACTGAAACACAGATGAAAAACTGGTGTTGATACATTAATCAACCATAAGCTGGCAATCAAAAGATGTTACAATAGAATGAATTCGATACACCTGGGAGGATTCGAATTCACCTCAAGTCTAGGCTTAGTTTGCATTGGAACCATCTCCCGATAAGGTTTAGTGGCCACTGATGATGAATGATTAGTTAACTGAGGTAGAACTAAGCATAACTGAATCATGTGCACACCAAAATAGGGGAGGATACTCCAAGGAGGCGCATAACTAACTGTCAGTGGTCAAAAAGGGCGCTCCTATACTCAGTAACAGTCAAACTAGGTGTTGTAGTCAGTTAACTGAGCAATCAAGGGGACAAGGAGCCCCAAAACATGGAACTGACTGTGTAGACTCCTAAATCTGTTCATAAGGGCGCATTGGAACTCCGGTGATGTAAACAAGGCGCTCTGAGTGGATAGGAGGGCTAATGATGGCCAAAAACAAGCTCGGGGGGGCAAAGTAAGGACTAGGTGCTAGGAGACTCAACTGCTAATGCATGGATGCATGGAGTGCTGCATGGAATGCATGTATTTATGCAAAATGCATGGAAGACCAAGATAAGATGGTGAGAATATTCCAACACCCCCCCTTAATCCGAACTATGAGGAAAAATATAAGTAAATAAATGGAAATTAGGGCCGTGGTTACTGAGACCAAAGGTCCCCACGTACAACAATCTAAAAAAAATGAGGAAAGAGGGAAAACCCAGTGGGAACAAAACCCCCCCTCAAGATAGACTGTAAATAGACCAATCAGCCAAGGTAGCACTCACCCCAAGAAGGGATCGGAGATGAGTGAGCTTTTTCACTAAAAAAAGTCTTGGTGAAAATATCTGCAATCTTCTCTCCTGAAGGACAATAGAGCAGTGTGATGGTATGATCATGCACCAATCCTCGGATGTAATGCATGTGTATCTCAATGTGTTTGGTTCTTTGTCTCAAAACCAATTCCGTGGAAATCCTGATAGCACTCGGATTGTCACTCTAGATGACTGGTGGAGTATTGTAGTGAATCCCAAACTCTGACAAGATGCCTTGTAACCAGATGCATTGTGTGGTTGCATTCACTGCACCTTTGTACTCAGCCTCAGCTGATGAAAGAGAAGGAGCAGTCTTCTTTTTGCTCGACCAGCTGATAGGACCAGATCCAATCATGAGGAAAAAACCAATGTAGAATTCCAATATGAGCCGTCTCCATCCCAATCTGAATCTGTATACCCAACTAGGTTCAATGGAGACCCAACTGCATAGTGAATACCATAGGTCTTCGTCCCTAGCACATAGTGCAAGATCCTTTTGGTTTCCTTCCAGTGAAGTTCATGAGGCTCTTGCATGTATCTAGATACAACACTCACTGCATAGGATAGATCAGGGCGAGTATATGTAAGAAACAAAAGACTCCCGATCAGTTTCCGATACAAAGTACTATCCATCAAAGGTGAAGAAGAACCATCCTCGAGACTAATACCTGAAAGAAAAAGGAAATGCTACTGGTTTTCATTTTGTCATATGAAACCTGTCAACTAGATCTGATGCATACATGGACTGTGCAATCTTGATTCCTAAATCACTCTGAGAGACTTCAAGACCAAGAAACTTCTTTAGCAGTCCCAAATCTAACATAGAGAAGGAATTGTGCAAGGTTGTTTTGATAGATCTAATGCATGAAGAGAGATTCCCTGTAATTAGTAAATCATCAACATAGAGGACAATAAGGAGAAGAGAGTTACCATCATGTCTCATGTAGACATTCGAATCAGAATTGCATCTCTGAAAATCTTGTGACAGTAGAAAGGAGTCCATCTTAACATACCATGCTTGGGGAGACTGCATGAGCCCATATAAGGAATTCCTCAATCTGCACACTAATGAAGGATCATCATTGTATCCTTCGGGTTGCTTCATGTAGATCTCCTACTCTAGATCTACATGAATAAAAGCACTCTTCACATCCATGTGATGCACCTCCCAGTGCTTGGATGCAACAAGAGCCAAAACAAGACAGATGGAGTCCATCTTTGCAACAAGAGCGAAGGTCTCTGTATAGTCAATAACTTGAACTTGTGAGAAACCTTTAGCAACCAAGCGAGCCTTGTACTTGCTTGTTACTCCATCTGAGCCCATATTTGTTCTGTATACACACTTACATTGAACAAGCTTCCTTATAGGAGGGAGAGAAACAAGCTCCCAAGTCTCATTCCTTTGAAGAGATTGGTACTCTTCATCCATAGCTGATATCCATCTTGGATCTTGGGAGGACTCAAAGAAGGTTTTTGGATTTGATCCAATCATCAAAAAACATCTATCAGAAAGAAAGGGATCTGTATGAGATAGTGTAAATCTTTCATTTTGAAACTCAGATCTGGTTCTTCTTGGATCTTGTGGATCTCCAACAACATCACTAGCAGATTCAATGGGCTTTACAACCCATCTTGGAAGTGTAGGTGGATCTTCTGGTGCTAGATCTTCAGGTTCTTATGGATATGGATCTAGCATTTGCTCATCTTTGCTTTCTGAGTCAAAATCTAAACTTTCATGAGAGGATGATTCGCTATCTCATTCAACATGCTGTGGTAGAGTAGTTGGTAAGTTGTCTGCTTCGACACGGTGGGAATCATGCAATGGCCATTCTTCAAACTGGACACTTCTTTCAAGGAAGGTCTGCATGGTAGACATATCCAACAATTTGTAGGCCTTTGCATTCTGTGCATAACCAACCAATATGCACGCTTTGCTTTGAGGATCTAAGGTCGTCGTCTTCTCTGAAGGAATCCTTGCCCAAGCTTTGGAATCAAAGACTCTTAGATGAGACACATCTTCTTGTATCCCATCCATGCTTCGAAAGGAGTTTTTTCCTTTTAGGCCTTTGTGTGGAACTCTGTTCTGGAGGTATGTGCACAATTGACAGCTTCTACCCAAAGCCTAGGATCCAATGCTTTAAACTCAAGCATGCATGTAGCCATCTCTTTCAAAGTTATGTTCTTTCTCTCTGCTACACCATTCTGTTGTGGTGTGTAAGGAACAATGTGCTGCATTCAATACCTTCATCTGCACAAAATAACTAAAACTCATTATTCACCTACTCTTCTCCATTGTTAGTACGAAGGACCTTGATCTTCTTATCAATGAATTTTTCTACGGAAGCTTGAAAAAATTTGAAGTATTCAAAGACTTCTGATTTCAACTTTAGAAAATATACCCAACTGAATCTTGAATAATCATCTATGAATGTTACTATGTATCTTGCATTATTCAAAGAAAGGTGAGCAAGAGGTATTGATATGTCACTGTGAATCAAATCGAGAGGAGAAGAGGCTCTCTTTTCCTTCCTTTTTCAAACTTGTGCTTCAGATGCTTACCAATAAAGAAACCTTGACAGGTGCCCTTAGCAAATCTGATGTTTGGAAGCCCTTCAACCATTTTCTGATTGTGCAGTTCTTGCAAATATTTGTAGTTGAGGTGCCCAAACCTCTCGTGCCAAAGTCTACTCACTTCATTTGCATGAGTAAGAAGTTCACTTTGTTTTGAGTAAGGCAAGAAATGAGAGAAATCATAGAGTTTGGAATGGTGATCTGCAATGCCTTGTGCAATGATCTTCCCAGAAGAGATCTCTTGGATTTCAACCACATTAGGAGTAAAAATTACTTTCTTTGGAACTCATGTATGGGTCATTTGATAAACTGAAAGGAGGTTAGCTGCCAAGGTAGGCACACAGATCCAGGTATCCATGATCTGGGTTGATCCTTCCAATCCCTTTTGAAGGAACTTCAGAATCATCTCCCATTAGGATAGAAGGTCCAATGGTAGGTTCGAATTTAGAGAATAGATCCTTGGATGCAGACATGTGTCTGGAGGCTCCAAAATCCATGATGAAGGAGGATGCATTCGAAATGCCAGCCATGAGTGCATGACACCTCCCTTTATCCTCTGATTTATGATCAACTTCTTTTCTTCTAACACTTGCAGGTACTGGAAGGTTGTTTTTCTCTAGAAGCTGGGCCATGAGATCAATGGTCTTCTTCATGCAAGCACTTTCTAGGTGAAAACCTTTATTACATTATGGTCATTTGGTCTTATCCTTCTGGTTTTGCTTGCCTCTCTTTGGATTCGAGGTTCCCTCTGACTGTTTGGGAGTCTCCTTTGACTTATGCTCATAATTTTTCTTCTCCTTACCCTTGTGATTTCCTTTCCCATCCACATTCTTTCCTTCTCCTGCAGCAAGAGCTTGATCCCTTGATGGTTTTATTACTCCCATCTACACCAATTTGTCCTGCTCCTTTGTGAGAGACAGGATGAATGCATCTAGAGTGGGAATTTTCCAGTTTGGGATGGAAATATTTGTTGTTTGGAAGGTGGATACAAACACATAATAGTCTGATCCCAATTTTGAAAGAATAGAAAGAATCAACTGCTTGTCTTCCTTCTCAATTCCACATAGTTTTAGCTGCACAACCAAGTTCTTGAATCTTGTGAAGAAATCTGTAATGGATTTGAAACTGTTGGGGCTCAGTGAGATCAACTCATTTTCCAATTGATGTCCTCTCAAATCATCTTGTTGCCCAAATAAAGATTTGAGCTTTGTCCAAACCTCCTTGGGAGTTTTCAAATAGGAGAGATGAAAGATTAGATATTTGGAAATGTTGAGGCATAGCAATCCATATGCTTCATCAAGATTGTTTAGATACTTGGCCTTATCTGTAGCACCATTTGGTTCAACCTCAATGCCCTTTAGCACCCTGTAGAGACATATGTTGCACATGAAGATCTCCATCTGATCCTTCCATTCAAATAAATTGAAAGGATTAAGCTTGAGAATCGAAGTTAGATCCATAGTAGATGACTGAATGTGCTTCTGATGATGGAATAATCTACAAAAACAATGGAAAAATATCTGGAGGATTGTTTATGAATCTACTGAGCACTACTTTAGGACAATAGGCACTTTTATCCGGATCCTTCACACCTGGCTAGACCTCAAAGGATTTCTCCAATGAATTCAGTGCAATGGCACCAAGATTTGTTGTGGAAATCCAGAGGCTTCTGGTGCTCTAATGAAAGAAACTGCTCAACCTAAGCTCTCAAAAGCTCTAATACCATGTGAAATTCCACAGGGATAGATCACTGAGCTTGAAGAAACCTCACAATTTCACAATGTTATTACTGAGAAGGATTAGCAAGAAACATTGATCAATTCACTCATAAAACTGAAACATAGATGAAAAATTGTTGTTGATACATTAATCAGCCATAAGCTCAATCAAAAGCTAATACAATAGAATGGATTTGATACACCTAAGAGGATTCAAACTCACCTCAAGTCTAGGCTTAGTTTGCATTGGAACCATCTCCCGATAAGGTTTAGTGGCCACCGATGATAAATGATGAGTTAAATGAGGTAGACCTGAGCATAACTGAATCATGTGGGCACCAAAATAGGGGAGGATTCTCCAAGGGGGCACATAACTAACTGTCAGTGGTAAAAAAGGGCGCTCCTATACTCGGTAGCAGTCAGTTAACTGAGCAATCAAGGGGACAAGGCACCCCAAATCATGGAACTAACTGTGTAGACTCCTAAATCTATGCATAAGGGCGCATTGAAACTCCAGTGATGTAAACAAAGTTCTCTGAGTAGATAGGAGGGCTAATGATGTACAAAAATAAGCTATGGGGAGCCCAAAGTAAGGACTAGGTGCTAGGAGACTCAACTACCAATGCATGCATGCATGGAATGCTACATGGAATGCATGTATGCATGCAAAGCATGCAAGACCAAGATAAGATGGTGAGAATGATTTGCAACAACCAACTAACCTAGTCATAAGATGCTGCAAGATCAACCTTCATGACAACTGCTGGTCTTTTCCCTGTCTTTATAGAATGCATACCTTCTTGTACTGTTTCCATTGCATCATATTTATTTCTATTGAATAAAAATCCGTGTTGTTATTTAGAGATGAACCTTGACAAAATATGTTTCAATCCATTAGCTATTCTTTGAAATTTTCTTATAAACCATATTACACAGGGAAATGGCCCTATAGTCTTCAAATGTTCTTAGGAACATTCTTTTTGGAGATTAGAGTTAATGTCCCCTATAATCTTGCTAGAAACCCTATATTTTTCACCTATACACACCAAATCATCTTATAGAAAATCTTAAATCCCCAAATAGAATTCAGTCGTCCATCTGTCCAATCCCAAACTTTTTAAATTATTAGATGATGTTATAACTTATTTCAACATTTTCTTTACTTTTATTCCCAATGCCTCATCCATACGTTCATCAATGAAATTTATAGACAATCTTACAAGATTCATAACTTCTCCTATATTTTCTTCTTCCGGACCTTTGAACAAATCCTCAAAGTGCCTCTTCTGTAGAAATTTTAAAATTATGACTTTTATTGCAATTCTAAAATTTCACCTCACATGGGAGGTTTTCTTTATCCAAATTCAATGCATATTTAACCTTAGGTATGATCTAAAATATAAAATACAACAACAGGCATCGAACAATATTTCAATTCACATCAACCTAATCCACTAGGCAATCCAAGAGTAAGGGTACCAAACATATGCCAACAAGTTTTAGCCCTCAGGGCACACTTTTCAAGCATGAAATAAGATACATAATCACTGCAATTAATGTATATTTATAACAATAAAATTTCATTATTATCTTTTATATTAATGCTAAATCACTTATCAATTTCAACCTTCATTTATGTCAAACTAGCATGACAAACTAGTGTTGGAAATGACCAAACCAAAAGATAATGAAAGTTGAAAATCAAACCTGCAATTGGCATAATTTTGGACAGCTGGAAGCTTCATATATATGTATAAAGATGAGTACTTTAACATGCCATAGCCTTGTCCTAATGCTAGTACAATCCTCTACGTTTCCAATGTTTGACAAAACAAGGTATATCCACATAGGTCGAACACCTTATGCAACCGCTCACACAAGATGTTTCAAGATTGACACACCAATGTATTACATGGTTAAACCACTCAAAGAGGGAAATAATTCATGTCCTTAGCCAATGCTACCACTTGAGACAATATATCAATGCAAAAGGAAAATATTGTACATATGAGTTTCTCACAATCAATCGTTACTAAATGACCCTCCATGTTCTTTAAACATATATCATGTATCAATAGGGTGTTAATCATAGCCATTAGTATCAAGGAGAATAGTAATCATATGGTCAGTTTATGTCTATAACATTAGGTAATAGTCGAATTAGATAAGCACAAATGCATACTAAAGAAACACACTTTCCCTAAAGACATATTAGACTAAGTTGATCTTGACTAATTCCTAAGTGTTTAAATATCCTCACATCCCCCCTTAAGAAAAACTTGGGATAGGGTTCAAGGATTCAAAAAGGTGACACAATAGGAGAAGGAAGGAGTTATGAGAGCCTATCCCCCTTGATGACAACTTCATGAACTCCTAACATAGATCAAAGTTTGGAAAAATTCATTTTGTGAAAATGTTTGCATCTTGCTCATCTATAAGGAAAAAGAGCACTTTGAGAATGGGATCTTGAGTAAGCATTCTGATGAAGTGTATGTGTAGCTCAACATGTTTATTGCATTGATTTTCAACTAGATATTTGGGAAGCTTGATGGTACTCTGATTGTTACACCGGAAGGTAGTTGGATGTTGCGTTTGAAATCCAAACTCCGAAAGGATCCGTTGAAGCCATAAGGCTTCTTGAATTGCATTAATTATGGCTCAATACTCTACTTCTCCTAAAGAAAGAGCAATATCTTGTTTTTTCTTACAATCCCAAGTGATAGGTTTGGAACCAAGTGTTGGGATAGGTGATTAACCAATATAAGAGAAAATATTTCCAAAGAGAGCAGAGGTGGTGTCTAAATACACCTTATCACTTAAGCACAAAGACAATGATCCAAGTGATGATAGACCAATCATAAGATCATCTATAAATACATTTGGCTAGAAGCCCAACCCAACAATCACGGGACCACGTTAGTTACAACTGTCCATAAAAGGTGGATCTAAAATCCAAAGTGGACATCATCTGACAAGATGAAGGTACAACAGACCATAGGTTCCAACACCCCCCATAAGCTCAACTTGGAGGAAAGAAGAAATTATGTAGCATTCCCCACTTAATTTGATATGAATTGCAAACATACATCAATCTTGGTACAATAACACTCTTGGAAGAAGTTTGAAACATTGTCACCTCGTCATCAAACTAAATGCAGTCTTCCAAATGTTATGCAACATTGTTTTCCAAATATAGTCCCAGTCGGTCAGTTGACTATATAACAAAATAGCACAAACCAGTTGAGTGGTCAACTAGCCACAAGCACAACAAGTATAAGAATTATATGTCTAGCAACATAGTCTCTCTCCCAACAATTAGGTACTCGTAATAGTACCAAATTAGATCTCCCAACAAATAATACAGTCGAAAATAGTTCAGTCAGTCCAACTGAGTTAACAAGAAACAATCGAGTCAACATTAGTTGGGTTTACCTCACATCAAGATCTACAAATCTCCGCCAATTAAACACAACTAAGGGACAATCAAATAACAATCAGATCAATAGTAGTCAAAGCTTGGTCAATAAACAAATCAATCGAAACTATCAGTCAACATCAATACGCCAGGACAACTTCGGTTGAGCCTCAGTCGAGCACTTCCAAAGCAATCAAAAGCACGCAAGAGGAGTAACGTATGACAGTACAATGTAATGTCCCCCGAGGCCATCAAATAGACTTAGGGACATATAATTATCTCTAAGAGGCTAATTACAAAGTTTAAGCACAACATAGAAATAGAATAAATACTTAATTTCAATTTCCATAAATTAATTACGACAAAATATTGATAATTGCAAATTAATTAAAATAAAATTAACATCTGAGCAAGCAACTGAACCAAGGCTGGGAAATCTTATACAACACTTTCTAACATGATTATACATCCATCCCAAGCCATAACACAGGTTACTTGCTCCCAAAATGGTCATTTCCAACAATATGTCATTAACTAGTCAATTAAGGTAATTAATGCGCTAATTACGATACTTAACTTACAAATGATGACACTTAGCATAAAAATAATTTGTTCAACTAATTAACGTAATTTATCAATCCCAATGGCTAATTAACACCTACATCCATGTAAATATGAACAAAGAACGATTTTTAAATAATTAAACATAATATACACGAAAATGAGATACCAAGACTAGTCAACTAGTTTCACTATGCAAACAACTAGTCTTGTGCATTTTCGACACACAACTATACCAACTATCCAAAAAGTGATCCTACAACCATTATTTGCATATATAAGCATTCATGTAAAAAAAAAAAGTACATTTGTAGCTCTGATCCGAGTACATAATGAAGAATCTTTCAAGTATAATCAATACAACTAGTAAATGGACACTGCTAGGAATTCAATCAAACCAATCGTACTGGGTTTCGAGGCACGCAGATGTGAAGGTACATATATGGAAAATAGCATTCTACAGTACAAATAAAGTTACCAAAACATAGCATATGTCTGTAAATTAATTTTTTACCAAAAACAAAGATTCGAATCCAAAAACTAGTTACCAATTTCACCGTTTCGAAGCTAGCTCCCAATTCTAGTTTTCAAAAGCAATTCAACAAGAAGGAATTGATAATCACAGGTTAGGATAAGCATACTAGAGTTCATATACATTTATATGTCTTTGTCTTGATACTCATATACAGTCCACATTTCAAATCCCAAATCTAGCTATGGCGACCTCTCCGAAAAGAATAATAGTTCGAGAAATAGACTAGGATCGTCGTAACACATTTTATAGACTATATTGGAATATATTTCACACATTTAGTCAAACACATCAGATGCAAATATCGTAACTAAATCAAATAACTCAGATAGACATTTTAACAAACACTTCTCTTGCAAAGTCTCGAATCTAGCTAAAACTATTTTTTCGGAAAACTAGTAATTGAAAAACAACTGGATTCATTGCAAATGGATTGCATATACCTTTAGAAAACTCTTCCACATTCGAATGACATATTCTACCAATATTATCAGAGACATAAAAATCAGATTTGTAGCATAGGATTCTGATAGACATTTTAACAAACATTTCTCTTGCAAAGTCCCAAAACTAGCTTTCGCAATTTTTCCAAAAGAACTAGTAATGGAAAAACAACTAGAATCATAGAAAAGGACTTTTTCACATTTGATTCACACATTCCATCAAATATTTCAGATGCATACATACATACATACATACATACATACATATACATATCATATCATAGACAAATAACCCATCCACTTATCTTGCAAATTCCCGCAACTGAAATAGACCATGCCATGATCCACCCAACCATAGATACTGTACAAGCCAAATATTTCTTTGCACAGGTCACCCTAGATCCGGAACCATGATGCCACAAGCAAAATTGCACTCAACCATAAAACCCAACTCTCATCAATGCAACCACAATTCCAATGGCAAGTGGATTCCACATCACTTCCAATCCAGGACAGTAGCTCTAGGACATATAGTCACAAGTATACCATTGGTCCAACTGTATTCCAATGGAAAATAGATCCCACTATTTCCAATCTAGTACATACAACTCCAAGACATATCGACCCAATAAAACACTAATCTACCATCGGTCCATCTGCATCTAATGTCAAGTGGATTCCACATCATTTCCAATCCAGGACAAGCAGCTTCCAGGACAGATAAACTAGCATCAACTAAGTCTCTCTACTTGGGCACAAGCTCAACAAGGGTGCACCAACCATCCAAAAATACCACTGGATCACAGGATCTCACACATACCAAGGGAAACAAATCAAATTCCCAAGTACGAAAGAGCAATGCATATGAGTGAGTGAACCAAGAACAAAGAGAATGAAGCCAAGAACCAAGAAGAAAAAATCAATATAAAATGAAGCACACACCAACCAATTCGAATTCCTCATGGAGAACTTGTGTTGTGGTAGAGAGAGAGAGAGAGTCACAAGAGGAGTTACTTTCGCATAATAGAAAACCACTAAGGAGGAGTTACAACTTTCATGAGGGGAAACACCAAGTGGCACTCAAGGGGGCACACTAGGAGAGAGAGTGACTCCAATTTTAATAAAAACCATCCCGAAAGAATAAAATCAAGGAGCAACACAACATAAGAGGGTGCATAAGTCAAGAGGGTCCACCAACGTAGACACAAACACTTAGGAACACACTTTCCCACTTCCCGTTGCTCGTAACATTATGGTTCATGTTGTTCGGTGGTCACTACAAACAGATCCAACAACAAACAGAGAAACTCTTCCAAAATCAAGGTAGAGACCCAAAGTTTAAACCCTAGGAGGAAATCAAATCTTACAAAAAAAACTCACAACTGTAACTAAATACAACTCGCAGGTCTGCTTAAAAAAAAAGGAAAGAAAATCTCAAAGAAGGATCAAATGTAATGTCCAAGGCCAAGGCCCCGCCATCGATTTAGTGATCCATATGGGTTACGAAGTGAGTGCTAGCCAGGCACATTGGAATTGCAAATATCATGTAAATATGCATTTTGATAAAATACCCACAACTAGCTATGCAATGCAACAAGAGATGGGGGCATGATTTTACAAGGAATTGAGAGGGAACATTCAAACCCTTGAACCAATCAAGTCAAGCCAAGTGTCAATGAGAGAACCCATAAACCCTCAACTACCCATGTTGACTTTTGTACCCAATCATTCATTTATCCCAAGAGTTGGGTGAAGTAGTTAATGCCTTAGGGAATGGGAGGTATGGCTCTCCAAAATTCGAGTATGGGCAAGCCACCCTTCATGGAAAAACATGTTTTTCTCCTTGGACAACAAAAGAGCCATGAATTGCTCCCCAAGCCATTACCCATCAACCAGTTTTGCCTCTCTCACATTTTTTGAGCTGCCTGGGTGTTTTCCCTCCACGTTTTTCCTGTGTTTCCTTGTTTTTAGCTGGGAAGAGGGTGTTTTTGGTGTTGCAAAAATGTTGGGAAGAAGGGAGCTCGAATTGGGGTTTCATGGGGGCCGTTTGGGCCATTTGAAATGCTCATAACCTGTGGGAGAAGTCGGTTTTGCTCCATGTGGTCGAATTCCCCTTTCCACAGTCCGTTTTGGTGTTCCCACAATTTGGAGAAAACCCATGGCCATCCTGTTTGTAAATCCCATTTTTGGAAATGTGTATCCATGCCCAGTTTTTGAGTTTGCTGTGCGAGAGAATGTTGGGGTTGAGATGGGTATCTATTGCTTTGGCTTGAGCTTGAGTGCAAGCATCCATAAATGAAGAGGGTTCAGACTCAACCTGATAAACCTAGCTGTGGACTGGCTTGGCTTGAATGAAATGATTATTTGGCTGTGTATGAGCTTGAATGTCCCCTTTTCCTTGTAGAAATCATGCCCAGCTCGGGGGTGGTCTCTGAGCGCTGAAATAATACAGGTTGGGCAGATACCTACGGTTGGGTGGAACGTTGCAACGACATAGCTAGTTGTTGGGATAACATTATATCACGATGAGTATTCTTTGTGTGTAATTACTTCTGCAGTGTTTTAATTTGATGATCATTATTGATTTGTTGAATGCATATATAATGTGTGTGGATGAGGTTTATTTCTGCTGTGCATGTTTGCTTCATTTGCATCTGCACACATCTGTTTTATTGTTGTGAATCTAATGAATGGGTTGAGTTTATGTAAAAGCCCAGAATTTGGCATCATGTTCCCTTCCTTGAAATGGGTCCACGGGAGGGGACGTGACATCAAACCTGAGTCTTAATCAAGGGTCAAAACACCTTGTAAACTCTTCCAGAGAACTAAAGGATTAATCTAACTAAAGAAAAACGACCCTAGGAGTCCCATAGCAACAGAAGAACTCCCCAACGGAGTCACCAGTTCTGTTGTTTGGTAATTCAACCTATGATTGGGAAGTTCAAAGAGATCATCAACATACTGGTAAGAAGGTACATAATCTAATAGATAAACAAGTATAGCATAGAGTATTTTTTTAATCAAGAAAATATAGGGTTATGATCCAAAAGAATGTAGCTTGTATATCTGAAGTTTGATCCAAGCTTTAAGCTTTTGTCTCCGATCCAATATCCCAGATAAGAAACTTGCAAAAACCAGACACCTTCCTCAAATATCTGACTATATAAACATGAATAACCTAGTTTGAAACTCATATATAAAGAAGATATGAATAGATTCAAAAGACTAGATTCATAAAATAGACAAATTATCTTATGGGAAAGAAAATCTCTTGCATTATTATCGTCAATGGTAACAAGCTATACCTGATCTATAACCTGCACTGTTGAAACTTGATCCTGGGCTCCTTGGTCCTCTTCCTTCAGTGGATATTTCTCCAGCATTTCCTTATACAAATAAATGGTTCTCCTCTTTCTCAAGGCCCTCTCCTTGTATTTATAGCAAGGTTGAGAGGATAGACTCGGAAGGTAAATGGTTGGGGAAGTTATGGTGGTTAGGGTAACTACCTTAACTATCCCTAATTCGATCTTTAATATATATTTTTTCGTGATTTTAAGAGATACCCGCAGGTATATCATTTGACAACAAGCGCGTGACTCGCGAGTCTTGTGTCAAACAACTAGCGGGTGCAACTTTTTAGGAAAAACCACGGGTGGTCAATGGAGCTCCAGCAAGTGACCCGCAAGTTGACAGATGTGAGAGTCGCGGTTAAGTCTTAAAATACTTCACAAAAATAGATGAACTAGAGATGATATTGTAAGGTTCATATCAAATGCATCTATAGTCAATGAGGCTCTTCTATCCATAAGGTCCTTTTGTGTGACTGACAATGCAATGTCGTCACAGACAGAGAAGTGCCAATCTGACTAATAAAAGTTCCTCATACTATTTTATGTGGCATAGGTCGGTATCAACTGTTTTATTTTATTGATTAATAATAATAACACAATAATAATAATAATGTGCAAACCATAGTCCTAGCACCTCATGCCATAATGTCACAACATCAAAATAATAATAACATGTCCAGGGGCTAAACCAGAGGGTATTACATCCCCCTCCCCTTAAACCATGCATCGTCCTTGATGCATACTTATTTATACATGCCGCAAAATTTCAAAACTTTTCAATACAGATGAGGGAATGCCTCCTTCATCACATCTTCCATTTCCTAAGTTGCATCTTCAGGTTTATAATGGGTCCATTGGACCTTAACTTGCTATATTTCTCTATTCCTGAGCAACTTGACTTTCATGCCTATGATGGCAACAAGATCCACTGGAAAATCTCCATCCGGTTCCACCTAATCCAAAATATATACAAACATAATCAACATCATGTATACTTGCCAAAAACACACACACACACACACATATATATACCAACATGTTAAACATAGATAATGGGATTAGTAACAAAATATGCTAGATAACTAGTAATCATATCATATACATCATCTAATGCAAAATAAAAATAAAAATAAACATCTATATCACATTTTACCTGTATCATATTTTAGTCAATTACATGCCTAGCATCATTCACATGCTTTTTCAACAGAGACACATGAAACACATTATGCACTTTTATGTTAAGAGGAAAAGCAAGTTCATATCCGTGAGATGTAGAATAGTTGGTGGTGGGGTATGGTTAAGACGCCCCCTAAGCGGAAAGGTCATCGGTTCTAATCCCGCAGATACCAAAAAATCCAACCATGTTAAGGGTTGGTGCGGTCCAGGATGGGTGCGATCCCCGGGTGATTTTGACGGCTTAGATGCCCCTGGTTTGTGGTAACTTAGCCAAAGGCAAACTTGCTAGTCAAGGAGGTTCCACCACTTTGCCAACAAAAACAAAAAAGGCAAAGCAAGTTCATAAGCAACTGGTTCTATCTTTGCCAAGATTTCAAAGGGTCCACAATATCTAGCTGCAAGTTTAAAACAATTTCCCAAGTTTAAAGTACTCTTCTTTGGTTTAACCTGAAACGGTCTATCAATCCTATTCTAACCTGCATAAATTTTCTCTCTATCATGTGCTGCTTGCAAATTCTTTTTAATCTTAACCATATGATCTTCCATATCCTTTAATAGTTCTGGCCCAATAATAACTATGTCTGTCGGATTGTCCCAACTGGTAGGAGTGTTACACTTTCTTCCATACATTGCTTCAAGGGGGCTTACTTTCAAGGAAGAATGATACCCATTGTTGTAAGCAAATTCTACTAGGTGTAAATAATTTTCCCATTGAGTTGGTTGATCCATTACATACATTCTTAACATATCTTCAATTACCTGATTTTCCCTCTCTATCTTCCCATATGTCTGCGGATGATATGAAGTACTCATGTTCAAATATGTACTGAAACCTTTAAACAAACCTTTCAAAAAATTACTGTGAATTTCAAATCTCTATCTGACACTATTGCTTTTGGAATACCATGTAGTCTAGCTACTTCTTTCATGTAGATATCTACTATTTCAGTTGCTTTATCAGTTGTCTTAACTGGAATGAAATGAGTTGCTTTAGTTAACTTGTCTACTACTACTATAATGGCATCGTGTTGTGATCTTGTCTTAGGCAATTTTGTGATGAAATCCATAGTAACTACATCCCATTTCCACTCTGGTATCTGTAAAGGTTGTAACAATCTTGTAGGGTGTCTATGCTCAAACTTAACTTTTTGACATTCCAAACATCTAGCTATGTATTCCACAATTTCCTTTTACATTCTTGGACAATAATATTCTTTCTTAGTTGCTGCTATTGTATTTTGATAACCTGAGTGACCCGCATAAGGAACATCGTGCATTTATTTTAAAACCATTTTCCTTATGTTTTCAGAGTTAGGGACATAGACTCTATCCTTATACTTAAGTATTCCATTTTGCAACTTATAGTTTTCAAATTTAGGTGTTATTTCCTGTTTTTGTAACCCTGCTTTTACCTATTGAAAGAATTCATATGCACTATTGGCTTCTTTTATTCTATCATGTAAATCTAAGGTACTGGTACTGATAGCTACATGTATCACATGCATTTTTCTACTAAGTGATTCTGCTACCTTATTTCTTTTCCTTTGATATGCTTAATGTCAAAATCATACTCACACAATAATTATATCCATCTTCTTTGTCTTGCATTTAAATTGGGTTGTTCAAACAAATACTTCAATCCATTATGATCAGTCCTTAGTTCGAATTTCTTTCCCATCAAATAGCGTCTCCACATTTTTAAGGCGTGTACAACTGCTGCTAATTCTAAGTCATGAATGGCATAGTTTCGTTCATGTTCCTTTAACTTTTTAGATTCATAACAAATAACCTGTCCATTCTGAGTTAACACTCCACCTATACCCTTTTTACATGCATCTGTACATACCATAAAATTTCATCTGGATTTGCAATTTTTAATACTGGTGCACTAGTGAGCATTTCCTTAAGTTTATGAATTTTTTTTCTCGCTTAGTTGTCCATTCAAATTTTATACCTTTCTTTTGTAATTAAGTTATCGGATGTGCTATATTTGAAAATCCCTCAATAAACCTGTGGTAATAACCTGCTAATCCATAAAAGATCTTACCTCTGACACATTCTTAGGTGTTGTCCAATTCATAATAGCTTCTATCTTTTTGGGATCTACTGAGATACCTTTTTCCGATATAATGTGTCCTAAGTAGTGAATCTTATTCTGGTAAAAAGAGCACTTACTTAACTTAGCATAAAGTTGATGTTCTCTGAGTACTTGCATTACTAATCTTAAGTGTCTTTCATGTTCCTCCTTCGTCTTGTAGACAAGAATGTCATCCAAGAAAATTATCACACACTTATCCAAATACTTTCAAAAAATCCCATTCATTAAACACATAAATGTAACTGGTGCATTTGTCAAACCGAAAGGAACAACTGTAAATTCATAGTGGCCATATCTTGTTCTAAAATTTGTTTTACTTATGTCCTCTTACTTAATCCTGACCTGATGATATCCCGATCTGAGATCTATCTTTGAAAACATTGTAACTCCCCTTAGCTGATCAAATAAGTCATCAATCCTCGTCAAAGGGTATTTTTCCTTGATAGTTGCTTTGTTTAACTGTCTATAATCTATGTAAAGTCTCAAGGTACCATCTTTCATCTTAACAAACAAAACCAATGCTCCCTAAGGTGAAACTAGGCCTGATATAACATTTCTTTAACAACTCCTCTAAGTGCATATGTAACTCTTTCAATTCAGGAGTACTCATTCTATAAGGGACCTTATAAGATGGAACTGTACCGGGTGCTAGATCAATGGTAAAGTCTATTTCTCTCTTAGGAGGCATTCTAGGTATTTCTTGAAATATATTTGCAAATTCTTGTAATATTGGATAATATTGTAACTGACATTCTATAGACATCACCCATGGTTGTTGCTTCCTGAATGTTGTGAAGGTTGTTATTTTTCTTATGTGGATAATCTCTTGCATAATGGTTCTCATTGCAATACCAACATTGTATAATGTTGGACACAATGGCACACTGAGAGGGGTGGTGAATTAGTGTGCTAGCACTCTTAACTATTTTCACTTCTCAAAACTTAGACAGAGTTCATCATTTGCATAACACTACCAAGTACATTATCATTCATCAACTAATCAACAAATGCCATATATCTACATAAGCATGTCATCAACATAGATCATAACAAGAGACACATCATCAGACAAGTATAGTAAACTTTATTTATAATTTGATATGGAGTACAATGGAAGACTTAAATCTTCACGATTAAATCAGCACCAACTGACCAAAGAGCACCAACTCTAACAACAGGCCCCAGCCTAGTTTTCTTAGCTCCAACTAAGAAGTGTTGAGGTATCCAAACCTCAAGGTGCAAGACTCATCTTGCCATCACACACCAATCACTGTCATCAACTCTATCATGTCATATCAATTGTGACTATCACATCAACCATTGCCAAGCCAAATACAGTCACTCTCTAGTAAGCTTTGCTAACGCTATCAAGAAGGTTTGCTTCAAAACACAAATCAACACTGTCAAAACACTCTAATCTTCAACACACTTCAGACCAGATCTGCATTGATGACTTCTGCAATTAGAAAGGACCATCAGCTACTTGTACAAGTGTCTTCGGTTGCCAAGATCATAACTTATGAAAGTTCTGCAACTGTCCTTGAGATCATAGTTTTACCTTTTTCTTGAACCATCGACCTGATTTCACTTAGAATTTCAAATGCCCTAAAAGAAGGATTTAAACACTGTAGCTACTACGGATACTCCAGGACTATGATTGCTTAATCATTGCTTGAAGATGGACGAGGTCAGACTTCCACTTCACATTTCGGATGGCTTTAACTTCGAGTGTTTGAGAAGCATGCTTCACAAGGCTTGATCTTAAAGCTTGATAAAAATGGTTCAAAAAGGAATCAGACTTCTAGTACTTCCAATCAGTTCAGATGCCCTAGGAGATTAAGCACCAAGATCATGCTTGCAGCAGTCCGAAATCAGATAAACAAGGATCTTCAAAATCTACCTTTATCTGCTACAACCTTTTACATATTCCTCTACAAGAGCCGCGACCCCGTTTTGGATCAGATTCACCTGAAATTCAGAGCTAGGTTTTTCATTTCACACCTTTTTGAATGACATTTCACTGGTATTTATACTTGTTTCAACGTGGAGTTTGACTGGGCCGAGCTAACACCAATTTATATATACTTTTTATGACAACTAGGCTGACTTTCAAGGAATTGTTTTAAAAATAATTAACTAGCATCTTAGCATGCCAACTTTGCTTGATGTCCACACAATAATTTTTTTATGTCATTGTGCAGTCAATGTTTGCCATGTCATCATTTAAATGGTTCAAGGTGTAATGTGTTTATATGCATCAGCGTGGAGTATAGTATCAACCATGAGTGCTCCATTCAACATGTGGACATAAGCATGGGCTTCTTTTCTTTCATAATAATTCAAGAGCTCCATGTCAACATTGTGCATCCATGACAAAGTAAGGGCTCTTCATAAAAGGTTCCATCATCTCTTCATAATCATAATGATAATGAGTAAGAGTGTGAGGGCATCATGAGGGATGCAAAAGCTCCAAGAGCTATTATACCACCATTTATGTGGGTCTAAGACCCAACCCTCCATGTACAAGGATACCATATATGCCAAGGTCCAAAATCCCACCATGTGTATGGGTTCCAAGACCCAAAACTTCACTTGCATTTCTCCAAGATATTTTCCACATCATCAATACCATGTCATCATACAACCCATGTCATACACAAATGGTTTTCTTCACATACTCATGGGCTTCAAAGCAAAACATGCAAGGACTACATGCCATGTTGAAAAGCTCCAAAGGCGTGTGCATTTATTATCTCCATGGTTTCCTTACTAAGTACAAGTAGAAGTGGAATCCATCAATCAAGTGTGTGGTATCCGGACTCAAACCATATCCAAGGGTTCCATGACCCCATCAAGCCACAATATCTTCAAAAAATGACCACATAATGGGTCATTTGGACCACCTAGTGCTCCAAAGCACACACCAACTGTGAATGGGCTCCAATGCCCAAACTATAATGTCCTGCTTGCCATGTCATCAACCTTTGTCACTCCTTTTGTCATTAATGGCTTGACATCAATGACAACCATGCTCAACATATAGGAGGTCTCTTATCCGAACCTGACTACTTATGAAAATTATCATTTCTGTTCACGGGAGGTTGGAATCCTTTCTTTCTTTGTTCATGCTTAATTTTCTTCTTATCCTTCAAGTTCTTGTGTTCCTTATTTTTATCCAATTTATACAAATGTTTTGCTTTCCAAATTACTTCCATCAGAGTTTTTGGCATATCATACTTAATTTTTTCTTTATAAAAAGTTGGCAACCCACTTAGAAAGCTTTGGATTTTGACTTTCTCATCTTTTATGTAATCTGCATAAGTTAAAAGTTAAAGAAATCTCTTCTCATATGCATCCATAGTCATGTTGCCCAACTTAATCTCAAAGAACTCTTCCATCTTGTGATCACGGTATCGTTCTGAAATATATTATGGTTGAAAGTATTTTTTAAACTTTCTCCAAGTGATCCTTCTTTCATCAATGTATTGCAGTTTAATCAGATGTTCCCACCAAATAGAAGCCCTTCCCTGCAAATGATAAATAACTATTCTTGCTTCCATGCTTGGTGAACAATGATGCAATTGGAAAAACTTTTTGAGTTCTATCAACCATTCTTTCGCTTCTTCTCCTTGTTTAATTTCACCATTGAAGGCTGGAGGTTTTATCTTTCTTAATTCTCCAATCAACTGATCTTGATCATACCTTCTTCTTCATCTACTACTATGGTCTTCTGAAGAACGGTCTGGACTATTCTCTGGACTTCTGCCTCTTTTTCTCAAGTGAGGTGTGCGATAACTGCCTGGAGGAAAGTTCATTCTAGTATAAGTTTCCTTTCTTCTCTTTTTTTGTTTCTTCTTGGGTAGACCTTAAGGAGTTTAGTTCATTCATTATCTGTTCTTGAAGGTGAGCAATCTTTTCATTACACTTCCTAACTGAGTCTTCCAGATCAACGTATGAACTACTTCTTCTATGTCCTACATACTCCTCCTTAGGACCATAAGGTGTTTGTTTTCCTTCCATCCTTCTACTGTTTTCTCTGTTGGGTCTTCTCTAGTTTTAACTACTTACTATGAGCTGCAATGTGTTTGTTCTAAGTTGTGTTAGCATTCCATTTATTGTTATCATTTAATAGATTAATAATTTTTCAAAATAAATATCTAAACAAAATACATAAAAAAGGATATGACCTTTCCGGACAACTTCTAAGTCTTCAATAATTTCATCATTTCGAAAAAAAAATACAACAACTCCTTAATAACTTTTCATCTAAGCAATAATAACTTTTCATCCAAACAATAATAACTTTTCATCTAAACAATAATAACTTTTCATCCAAGCAAAACAAATTCAAAGCAACCAATAGGCCCAACAGCCTTAGTGTTGCAACCACAACTCTGATACTACTTGTAATGTCCCCTAGGGCTATCAAATGAACTTAGGGAGATATTATTATCTCTGAGAGGCTAATTACAAATTTTAAGCACAACAGAGAAATATAATAAATACTTAATTTCAATTTCCACAAATTAATTATGACAAAATATCGATAATCTTAAATTAATCAAAATAAAATTAACATCTGAGCATGCAATTGAACCAAGGTTCGGAAAGCTTATCCAACACTGTCTAACATCATTATACATCCATTCCAGTCCATAACACAGGTTACTTGCACCCAAAATGGTAATTTCCAACAATATGTCATTAACTAGTTAATTACGGTAATTAATGTGCTAATTACGACACTTAGCATAAAAATAATGTGTTCAACTAATTAATGCAATTTATCAATCCCAAAGGATAATTAACACCTACATCCATGTAAATATGGCCAAATAACCATTTTTAAATAATTAAACATAATATACACGGAAATGAGATACCAAGACTAGTCAACTAGTTTCACTACGCAAATAACTAGTCTTGTGCATTTTCAACGCACAACCATACCAACTATCCAAAAAGTGATCCTATAGCCATTATGTGCATAGATATGCATGCATGTACAACAAAATAAAAGTACATTTTCATCTCTGATCCAAGTACATAAACGAAGAATCTTTCAAGTTTAATCAGTACAACTAGTTAATGAACACAATTAGGAATTTAATCAAACCAACCTTACTGAGTTCCGAGGCACACAGAGGTGAAGGTACATATATATAAAATAACCCATATAAATAAAAGACAACCACTTATCTTGAAAATTCTTGCAACTGAAATCGACCGTGCCACGAACCACCTAGCCGTAGACACTGTACAAGCAAAAAAATTATTTGCACAGGTCACCCCGACCTGGAACCATGATTCCACAAGCAATAGTGCACTCAAACTTAAAACCCAACTATCATTGGTCCAACCACAATTCCAATGGCAAGTGGATTCCACATCACTTCCAATCCAATACAGTAGCTCTAGGACAGATAGTCACAAGTCTACCATCGGTCCAGCTGTATTCTAATGGAAAATAGATCCCACTATTTCCAATCTAGGACATACAGCTCCAAGACAGATAGACTCAAACAATAATATACCATTGGTCCAACTGCATCCAATGTCAAGCGGATTCCACATCACTTCCAATATAGGACAAGCAGCTTCAAAGACAGATAGACTAGCAACAATCGAGTCTCTCTGCTTGGGAATAGGCTCAGAAACAATGCACCAACAATCCAAAAAGACCACTAGATTACAAGCTCTCACACATACCAAGGGAAACAAATCAAATTCCCAAGTGCCAAAGAGCAATGCACACGAGTGAGTGAACCAAGAACAAAGAGAATGAAGCCAAGAACCAAGAAGCAAAAATGAAGAGAAAATGAAGCATACACCAACCAATTCGAATTCCTCATGGAGAACTCGAGCTGGGGGAGAGAGAGAGAGAGTCACAAGAGGATTTACTTTCCCATAATAGAAAACCACTAAAGAGGAGTTACAACTTTCATGAGAGGCAACACCAAGTGGCACTCAAAGGGGCGCACTAAGAGAGAGTGTGACTCCAATTTTAATAAAAACCATCCCAGAATAATAAAATCAAGGAGAAACACAACATAAGAGGGTGCATGAGTCAAGAGGGTCCACCAACGTAGACACAAACACTTAGGAACACACTTTCCCACTCCCCCTTGCTCATAACATCATGGTTCCTCATACTCTTTTATGTGGCATCGGTTGGTATCAACTGTTTTATTTTACTAATTAATAATAATAACATAGTAGTAATATGTGCAAACCGTAGTCTCGACACCTCGAGCCATAGTCACAACATAAAAATAATAATAACATGTCCAAGGGCTAAACCAGAGGGTATTACAACAGACAAAGTTACACATCTATATGAAATCCTTAAGCATTTGTTCAAACTATTCCATGAGTATTCATCAATCCAACCACAATTTATCTGAGTAGTTGGCACTGGTCCACAGTTCTATCTTTCACATCTTTTCTACAAAATTCTTAAAGCATAGTTGTCACCTTTCCAAGAATTATGATTCTTGGGAAATTTCCTCTAATTATTCTGATGATGATGTCTATATGGAACAAATTTTTGTTGAGGTGGAATAGGTGATGCAGGCTCAGGTTTTGGTTCACCAACATGAGCATAACAACCCTACACATCATCAAAATGTCGTTTACAATAGCATTCTCAATGTATGACTCATTAGGGACAACCAACATAGCAACACATTCAAGAACATGTTGCTCTTCAGTATGAAATCCTCTTGCAACAAATAAAACCTTCCTAGGTGAAGCAGAGCTAGGGGTAGGCAAGGATACAACATCATGATATCTAAGACCTGCTCTTGGTGGCTGCATCAATTCAGGGGTAACAAGAACAACAATACTCTGTCCATTCTTCCCAAGTCCTCCTCCGGTATATCCCATTTTGCTCAACAATTGAGACCAAATACCTATAGTATGCTTCTCAAATCTAGGAGAAATAACATCATTAGTAGCCAACAAATTATGAGATGAAACAACAACATCATTAAAATAATTCTTACAATCAACTAGCTTAAAAATAATTGGGATACAAACAAAAGCATCAAAGGTGGAAGAAGTAAAGGGTGAGCTTGTCAGCTCAACCACAACAGTCTTATGCACAACAATTGATATCTTGACAGTCTTCTTCTCATCAACTCGTTGCTCAATAGTCTGTAGTGTACAAAACTCCTATTCAAGACTATGCTTGCAATCCTGCAATCCCTTGATAGCTTCATCCTTCTTACTCAGTTGCAGCAACAGAACATCATAATCTTCTTTCAAAGTTTGATATTCTTCAAACAATTGATTATTGTCTTCTTGAAGAGGGGCAGCTTCTTCATGAAGCTCGTCGATAGAGACCTGCAAGTGGGAAACCTCATTAGCCAATTGGGTATTCTCTGCTTCTAGTCTGCAAGTTTTTGTCTTCAAGCCATCAATATCTTCACGAGAGAGGGATTTCAACTCTTCTTCCAAGTCATCGACCAAACCAGGCTTATCTTCAAATTTGTCTACCAAATTTTGGAAAATGCTTTCCATGGTACTTTCTAGCACATAAATTTGTCGAGATTCTCATCAAACTACTGCAAAGGGCTAATTTGAAAGAGGGAAGCCTTATCCTCCAACTGGGTATGAGTTGTCTTCAATTCATCTTTCAATCATTCATTTTTAGTCTGCAATTGTGCAATGACATTCTACAAGTCTTCTACTTCTTGATGAAGCCAGTTATGAGACTCTTCTAATGCCACCGCCTTCTTCACACGGATCTCCTGCGATTTATGGAAAACTAGAGCTTCATCTTCGTCGAGGGCACCCATACTTGGATAGGATTTCAATTGTATAATTGAAAATTGAAAATTGACAATCTCTAGGGTAATAATATGCTAGTCAAATTAAACAAATCACTAATCAACTATTCCAAGTCGATCATATGCCTATTGATCATCACAATAATGACACGATTGTTTGTAGATATGCTATATACCAAGAAAGCAACACAAACAAAGCATTAAAAAAACTTATCTTTATTGTCATCCACACTAGGCAAGGCAACCAATAACAAAACAAGGTCTATCAATCTTCAGACAGAAGTGGAAACACTTGTTTTATCACCCCAATCGATTGCACTTTTATGTTTCCATGGTCAATCGAACCTTTGTTAATAACAATTCAATCAACGGTCATATAACGATCGAAGGTGAAGAGAGGGAAAAGCGCTAGGGCGCATGCGAGCTAGAGGAGTTAGGGTTTCGTTTGCAGGTTGCAGCCATGGTCGCCCCTGGGGATGGGGATCCCCCTCCCCCCCCATCAGCTGAGATGAACGCGTTCAGGAGATTGATCGCAGCGGTGGTAAGAGGAATGCTCAGCCCTCGGTCCCGAAATTCATCAAAAAGCTTGAAGAAATCCCTGAAATCGCCTTGCCGGAGACGACATCGGTCAAGATTGCCCTTGCGTTATCAGAAAGAGGGCTAGTCGGCCAATTTATGGGGCTATGGCCCTCAGCAAAAACCACTGACGACTGGATCCAAAGAAACTGGAAGCCCCAGCTAAAGCAAGGAGTCACCTGCTATCCCCTGAGCAGTGGCTATTTCCTGTTCGAATTCATAAATAAGGAGGATAAGGACCTCATCTTCAGAAACGACCATATTTTATGGGATCCCAGGGGCTGTACCTGAACCGTTGGACACCGGATTTCGACCCCACGGTGGCTTTGCCCAAGGAAGTTCCAGTATGGGTCAAGCTCCCCAACTTACCGGTCCATTGTTGGAATTATGAAGCTCTGCAAATGATTGGAAATGGAATTGGGAAATTCATTGACAAAGCAGACAACAAATCCATTTATAACTGTGCCAGGATTTGTGTGGAAGTGGACCTGGAGGCAGGGCTGCCGGAGGCAGTGAAGCTATCAGTGGGCTCCTGGACTCACTATCAAAAAGTTGACTATGAACACCTCCCATTTAAATGCAGAACCTGCCAAGAACACGGGCATTTCCAGAGGAATTGTCCAAAGAATCAAACCCCAGAGAAGGAAGAAGCTGAAGGGTGGCAAAGGGTGAAGAAAAGCAAAGCAGCCCAAAAAAACAAAGATCCAAGGCCTGTACAGTCGAAGGACCATCTCCCTGCGAATATCAGCCTTCCGAAGGAGCCTGTAACTGAAGCCGCAGTAACATCAAAGGAACCTGAGAAAGAATTCATAGAGATAGTTTCCCAATCCACGCCCCCTTCAGAAAACCTGGCTAAGGATAAGAGCGCCCTTTCAGAAAAAGAATCTTCGAAATCAGATGATGAGCATACCACCATAGGTCCTGAACCAGGAGCTGACTCAGATGGGGGGGCCACAGAGACCAGCAGCTCGGTCGGAACCCCTGAAAAGAATCCAAGAGGAAGGAAACCAGAACGGAAAAAAAGAGAGGAGAAATCGTACAGGGATGTCACAGCAGGAGTCCAGCAAACCATTCCGGACATGATGGAAACCAGATCTTCAAAAAAAGGCAAGGCTTCGAAAGGAGCCACCCCCCCGATCTTAATGCAGTTCATCTCCTGGAATTGCCAGAGGTATTGGAAGCAAATCTAAAGAAGAAGCAATTAAAGACCTAGTAAGAATGAACTCCCCGGAGATACTTCTGATCCAGGAGACGAAGATGGAGGAGCCTGAGGCCATCCAGGCCAGCAAAAAGTTTTGGAAAAAGGGAGGATGTATAGCAGTCAGCGCTAGGGGAGCCTCAGGAGGTCTAGCCACCTTCTGGAACTCCACTAATCTCGACCTGCTAGAGGATCATAGCACTACCCACTGGCTATTCACGAAGCTGCAGCATCAAATCACAGGGCAGCAGATAAGCCTTTTTAATATCTACGCCCCAGTTCTACTTTCGGAAAAAAGAGAGTGTTGGGAATCGTTGAACTCCTTCCTGTCCACTAACCGACATGACAACATCGTCCTAGCTGGTGATATGAATGTAACTCTCGCCCTTTCTGAAAAAAAAAAGGAGGCTCCCCGGTAAGAGACCCGGCTCGTTAGTGGGTTGAAGACATTATTATGGACTGGGATCTAGAGGATATCAAACCCAGCAAAGGTAAGTTCACCTGGACTAATAAAAGAGTAGGACCTGGACACATTGCGGCCCGGCTGGATCGCTTCCTTGTCCATTCCTCCTTCCTTACTCTCGGACTTTTAGCAACTTCTGAAATACTCCAGGCCTGCACTTCTGATCACAAGCCAATATCCCTTTCCTTGTCTCCGGGAGAAAAACTGGGCCCTATCCCATTTCGATTCAGCCCTCTCTGGGTCTCCATGGATGGCTTCTACAATCTGGTCTCGGAAACCTGGCAAAAATCAGTTTGTGAGTCACCGTTCTTCATTTGGGAAGAAAAGTTGAGAAGGCTCAAAGCAACCCTTAAAAGCTGGGCAAAGCTCATGACCTCCCCCATCGTTGAAAGGAAAGAAGCTCAAAGGAATCTTGGCAACCACCAGCTGCTAATGGAGAACGCCACAGTCACCCCAGAGCTGCTTGTTGTTGAGCTCGACCTGCAAAAAGCCCTTCATAAGGCGTTGAGAAGAGAGGAGCAGTATTGGCAAGTAAAGGCACGAAGTCAATGGCTCAAAGAGGGCGATAAAAATACGTCATACTTCCACAAGAAAGCAGAAGCACGGAAGAATTACAAGAGTATTAAAGAAATTCAATATCAAGACCAAAATTTCAACAAAATCGATGAGATCAAGCATGCTGCCCACTCCTTCTATAGAGATCTGTTCACAGAAGATTTGGACTCATCTCCTAGATTGGATCGCTATCCACTGAACGTTCTCCCCACGCTAATCAATGAGGAAGATAATAGAAAGATGACTTGCCCCATAACGACCGAGGAGATAAGACAAGCCCTGCATGGAATGAACCCTGACAAAGCTCCAGGGCCTGACGGATTCACAGTCAGATTCTTCATTGTATGCTGGGACATTATTCAGAAGGATTTGGTCAAGATGGTGAGGAAATCTCAGAACTGCAGCAAAATAGGAGGAAGAACTAACTCCTCATTCCTTACGTTAATTCCCAAAGAGAAAGGTGCCCAAAGCTTCTCCAGATTCCGCCCCATCTCACTCTGCAACACGGGGTACAAAATCATCACTAAAGTCATTGCAAATAGAATAAAGAATGTCCTTCCCAGGATCATTCCGGAGAACCAGGGGGGCTTCATTAAGAACAGACATATTCAAGACAACATCGTCCTGGTCCAAGAAGCTATTCACTCAAGCTGCCAACGGAAGGAGAAAGGTATGATAGTCAAACTGGACCTCGCTAACGCTTTTGATAAAGTTTGGTTAAATTTTCTCTTTGCTGTAATGTTCAAACTAGGATTCCACCCCCAGTTAATAAGCTGGATTAGAGCCTGTATCTCGGGACCTTGCCCCCTTAGTAAATGGGAGACCAGCAAACTTCTTCCATGCCTCACGGGGACTTAGGCAGGGCTGTCCCCTGTCCCCCTTGCTATATGTCATCCAAGCATCGGTCCTAAGTTTCCAGCTGGACAAGGGTCCTCAGCAACGTTCTCTAATGGGGCTCACAATCACCCCTAGAGTGAAGAAAATAAACCATGCTCAATTTGCGGATGATACCCTTCTGTTGGGTCAGGCTAATCTCAACACGGCAAGATCCTTCAAAAAAGAGTTGGACGCTTACACGGATATATCTGGCAGTGAAATCAGCTTGAGGAAAAGCAAAATATATGGTTGGAACTGTACCCCCATTGAAATGACAGATATCTCAAGAACGCTGGAAATGGAAGGAACCTCCACGTGGGAATCCATAAAATATCTTGGCATTCCGCTAGTAAAAGCTACACCTAGAAGGAGCCTTTGGATGCCACTGGTGGAAAAACTCAAGGCCAAAATGTTGGCTTGGGGGGCTTCCTGGTTAAACAAAACAGGTAAAACTATCCTTATTAACTCTGTACTAACCTCACTTCCTCTCTACCAGGCTTCGATCCTACTAGCCCCTAAAGGAATTGTGAAAGAAATAGACAAAATATTGAGAAAATTCCTTTGGGAAGGGGGAAGGAACATAGGAAGGAAAATGCACCAAGTCAGCTGGGATAAGGTCAAAGCCCCCAAGTTGGAAGGAGGGCTGCAAATCAGAGACATGGCCACTCAGAATTTGGCCATGGGCGGCAAGATCTTGTGGAAAATGATAAGGGGTAAAACAACTTGGAGCTCAAAATCTCTAAGGACAAAGTACTTCATCGGGCACAAAGAGAGGTGCTTGGATAACCCACCTAGGACTAGGAAAGGCTCTCCTATTCTTGCTCTTTGCCTAAAATCTCTCGATATGATAACCTCCAATCTCACATGGATTCCGGGAAATGGCTCCAATATTAAGTTCTGGGAGGACTCCATTCTAGGGCAGACCCCTTTAAAAGAGTTGGAAGGACTAGAGAATATCAAAAATTGGCTTCATTTGAACAGCAAATTCACCCTTTGGGATTTATCTAGCAGGAGCTCGGATGACTGCTGGACTAAATGGGACCTGGGGGCTGTCCCGCAAGCCCTTGAGACTGAAGCTAGCTCCCTTTTAGAGGCCCTGCAAGGCCTCTCCCCTTCTTCTGCTAAGCTGAAGGACAAAAGAGGCTGGGGCTCCTCCTCAGGCCTCTACATTGCAGCTGCTGGATATGCTGCCTTAAAAGCCATTCCTTGGGCAGGTCCGGATCCTTCTAAGTGGAAAAACCTCTGGCTACTTCCCTCCCTCCCCAAAATTGATCATTTATGCTGGTCCCTACTTCATGACAACATTCTTACATGGGACAACCTTTTGAAAAGAGGATGGGAGGGGCCCTCAAGATGCCCTCTCTGTGCCTGCCACGAGGAAAACTCGACCCATCTCTTTCTTCAGTGTCCCTTTGCTATTGAACTCTGGAATACCCTTCTTGCTCAGCTGAATCTGGCCCCGCCTCCTTCCATCTCTTCCTTGTTCGTTTCCTGGTTAGATTATGCTCCCTTTTCCTTCTCCAGCCTGAATCTGCTAAAGCACTGCTGGATGTGGGTCCCAAAAATCTTCTGCTGGAAATTGTGGATTGAACGTAATAATAGAATTTTCAGGGACAAGGTAGTCTCGCCAGCCCAAGTTGCAATCAAAGTTAAGGCGTTGATAGGAGAGCTGGTAGCCTCGAACTCTAAAATCACCAATGAAGCTATCCCCGAAAAAGAGGAGTACAGCTGGTTTCAAGGGCTAGACTCAACCCTCCTTAACAGAACCAAGAACATTGTTAAGCATTTTTCTCCGTGGGAAATAAGGCTAGAGGAGCAAGAATTCATAAAATGGAGATCCTCTCTGAACAAGCACATTCTGCATGTGGACGGGGCCTCGAAAGGGAACCCCGGACCTGCGGGAAGTGGAGGAGTCATTCTTGACAAGTCTGGGAAAATCATCCTCACTTTCGCCTGGGGGTTGGGCCAAAATTCTAACAACATTGCTGAAATTCTTGCCATTTGGCAAGGTCTGAATCAAGCCAGAAGTCTCTCCATTAATAAGTTGGCTATCATTGGTGACTCCCGAATTATCATGCAGGCTCTCAATCTGAAGAAAGACCTCAATGGGATGGGGTTGGCCCACTATCACCAGAAAGTCATGTCTCAGCTGAAAGCATTTGCAGAAGTAAAGTGTTACCACGTCCTTCGAAATCTCAATCAAATAGCAGATCATGAAGCCAATAAAGGAGCCTCCCTAAGCAATGGAACTATTATAGTAAATGGAAGCGAAAACCATGTGCCCATCCCCTAGTGAAAGCGAAGAAATGGTTGTTAAGTTGCCCATGAAAGAAATAAGTGTAATTCAGATTAGTGAAAGATTCCCATTTGGACCAGCATGCAGAATGAGGCTTCCGAGGAGCAGATTGTTCAGAGGTAAGACAAAAGTTTGTCACATGACCCATGACCTCTTTCTTCCTGGCCTGCAAACAAAGAAAATGATCTCCAATCGATGAATCGTATCCAGCTAGGAGGATTGATGAATTCGAGTAGAATCAACCCAAGACTCTGCAGAAACTAAGAATCGGGTCTATATCAGTTAGAATCCTCCAGTTTTATTGCACTCATCTCTTACAATCGCTGAAGGAAGTTGGAAGCTTTCAGAAGTCGTGTAAGGGAGTTAGCAGCAGCAGATTGTGCCTATCTTTGGCAACTAGTCCGTCCTCAAATATTGAAGCTCGTCTCTCTCAGATTCAGACTGAAATGGTTGAAGCTAAGTCAAAAGTTCATAAGCTGGAGTTAAAGAAGATAAGATTGTAAACAATTGGAACTAGTCGATGGGAGTTCATGATCCAGAAGATTGAAGAGATAATGGAGGAAAATCGTCGATGATAAACTGACCAGCATGAAGGATCTGGCAAAATTCTCAGATCGAATTGGGCACCGGCTGGCTGAGCTGGAAATGATGGTGGATGAAATGAACAAGGAGCAGGAAAGATCCCAAAATCAGAGCGCAACACTTCCATGTCTATGCCTTTATGAAGTTCAATGTCTGTTCAGAAAATTTCCAATTTTTTGTAAAAGGGTTAGTGAGCATAGCCACGCCCGTATCTCTGGATTCTATGCATCTATTAGAATAGAATATATGAATCTCTGTCTGTAAGAATGTGGCAGTTGTTTAGCCAAAAGAGCAATATAAAAGGCCTATAACCGTTTTAGTAAAAAAAAAAAAACAATTCAATCAACGGTCCCTTCAAAACAACAATGGAGACATATGGTTTCTCCAGATGCACATAGGGTCTATCACCAGTTAATTCAAACCTTCAGTGATGGATTTAAGAGTCAATGACTCTAGTCAATACAAGTCGATACTTGTAATCTTCAATTCAGTAAACAAAGAGTGACCATTCCAGTCGATTGTTCTAGTTCATTTTTAACAACCAGATCGACTACTCTAGTCAAAACACTCAACCAACTATCCTTTACTTCTACAGCCGATCAACTCCGAGTTGTGATAAAATATGTTAACAATCACGTCATTTATTGAATAATTGGTAAGCATATGTCACTCACTGTCGTCTCTAATCTCATGCTACATTGATTATGGTGAAATCCATAGGGTAGTTGATGCACACACGATCAGAATGTTATTCTACAATCCACGTTCTCAATCGATCCGTCATCAAGTAATATTTAGTGGAATAAAAAAGTCGTGTATTTAAGGAGAAACCCTAACAATGATCACAATGATCACCACGAGATATAATTTAATGGACCTACAAATATTTCATCATCAAGGAGGTCGATTACTCCAATCTTTTGAAAACGATTTCTAGTTGTCCTCGGCGATCCTTATCTTGATTGTTGATTCCCTCCATCCAACGGGCATGGAGCAAAGACAACCTTTGACTTTTCTCCATGCCCATTGGATGGAGGGAATCAACAATCGAGATAAGCTCATGCGTTGTGGTCTCTGAAAATGGTTTGAATCTATGTCCTTCAGATCCAATCGAAGCATAAGTTTGGCAGATAGTCAATGAATAGAGCACCCAAAATGCATCTGAAAAGAAGGATCAACCTTATGCTACAGTAGGCGATAATGCGCATGATCATAATTTATGGGTTGTCAATGGCCCGAGGTATCATCAATCTTCGGTAGATGCACCTTGGATCAAGTTAGGGAAAAGACACTACGTCCATAAATACATAGATCAATGGTTACGTCTAGCAAATCTCAGTTCATTAAACCAGTGGCGGGAATTCTTCTCAAACTTTTGTCAAACCATATCATGAACACCATCACTCTGATACAATGTTGGGATAGGGGATTAACTAGCAGAAGAGAAAAGATTTCCAAATAGAGCAGAGGTGGTGTCTAAAGACACATTAGCGCTTAAGCACGAAGAGCATGATCCAAGTGATGATAGACCGATCATAAGATCATCTATAAATAGGTTTGGGTATAATCCCAACTCAACAATCACGTGACCAAGTCAGTTACAACTATCCATAAAAGGTGGATCTAAAATCCAAAGTGGACATCATCCGACAAGATGAGGGTACAACGAACCATAGGTTCCAACAGAAAACCAACCAACAAAGGATCCCCCTTAAATTTTAATGAATCTCAAACTGAATTGTACCCTAGATAGATCGAATTATCATTATCATTTTTCTACTTTCAAATTGCTTTAATGGGGTGTTTGTGTATACTAGGAAACAAGACCAAAAAAGAAAATATTATGATGGGTATGAGTCAAATACAAAGGGCTACCAACTAACTAACAATACAAAGTGGCATCTTCTTCGGTGTAGTTCAAGTGGCAACAAGTTTGGCTCTAGACTAGAAGGGAGATAGGGTTGGTTTACAATCTTCCATGTGAAAGTGATGAAGAAGGTCACATGCATACTTAGATTGAGAAAGGAAAATTCCTTCCTTGGACTGCAAGACTTGGAGGCCAAGAAAACAATGCAAATGTTATAAGCTTGTAATTTGAAATTTCTTCTCAAGGGTGGATTTCACATGGGTTAAATGTTTGGGGTCACTACTAGTGATAATAAGATCACCAACATAAGGAACAAGTATTTTAGATGGTTTCCTAGTTTCTTGGTATAAACATTGGGGTCATAATGATGTCTAAAAAGACAATGTCAAGAAGAAAGCTATCCATTTTAGTATACCAAGTTCAAGGAGTTTGTTTAAGGCCCTAAATAGATTTATTAAGATGGCAAATATGGTTGGACTTATTCTAAACATAGCCAAGAGGTTGTGCCTTGTAAACTTCTTCTTGCAAATTCCCATGCAAGAAGGTGAATTTGACATCCATTTGATGGACCTCCATTTATATGAAGTGACAAGGGATAGAATAAGGTGGATGAAATTCATTTTGGCTATATGGGGAAAAATTTTCATTATAGTGAATTCTTTCAACTTGGGAAAATCCTTTGATAACTAATCGGGCCTTATGTCTTTTAACACTTCCATCTAATGCATACTTAGTTCTATATACCCGTTTACATTTGACAAGTTTTCCTCCTTTCAAAAGAGGAACACGATCCCAGGCATCATTAACCATTAAAAAATGATATTCTTCATTTATTGGTGTGACCCAATCTAGATGGACAAAAGCTTGTTCAAATATTTTTGGATTGTGTTTCTGAAACTTGGGTCAAAAGAGAGGAGTCTCATTGGAACTATGAATGTGTATGACTATGATATGTAGGATCACTAGTAAGATCATGTTGAAATATTGTAACTTCTAAGAATATTCCGGAGATGTTTCATTCCTCCGTCGGGACTTTATCATGTATCAGGAGATGTTTATTCCTCCGAGAGAATGTTGTAACTATGGTTATTAGATCTCCCTTGTGGGGTCGGCCCTGAGTTAGTTGTTTAGGGGTTATTAGACTCTCTTAGGAGAGGTCGGCCCAATTAGGGTGAAAAGTCAGTTAGAAGATGAGTATAAATAGAGGAGGTGTGTTCCTCATTTATCACTCATTCACTCACTTATGGTTGGCGCATAGGCAAGAGAGAGATCTGCATAAGAGGAGAAGGAGCTCTTGTTTGGGGACTACATCTTTGTAATTGTTGATCATCTATATTGATGAAAGCTTTGTTGGGTTTTCTACCCCATGAGGGTTTCCCAATGTAAATCTTTGTCTATCTTGTGATTGTGTTTCTTTCAGTGATCTTGCTTGTGAATTTAGGCTAAACTTAACAGGTATCAGAGCTAGCCTGAATAGGACATCTTTCACAAGGTGAAAATACCTCTCTCTCCTCCTCTGGTGAAAATTAGGGTTTCTGCAAAAGTTGAAATTTTTGGATTCATCGAGCATGGCTCGATGCTCCTCCTCAAAATCAAAATTCTGAGCCTTAGATCGAATTTTTGAGTGGGTAGAACCCCGGGCTTTGTCAAACCCTAGTTTGACTTTTGGACCAGAAAACCAGTGAACCAGAAAAACTGCGCACCTGTGCACTAGTGAAACAGAAAAGCTGCGAACCTGTTCACCAGTAAACCAGAAAAAGTGCGAACCAGAAAAACTGTTGCAGATCCGAAAGTTGCTAGTCAAATTTGAAGGGTGAAAAGATGAAGTTTCCAGAAGCAGAGTACACCTGTCATCTCAATTCAATCAAGCACATTGTTAACACCCAAAAAGTGCTCACTACCTCATCTGCCCTATTACATGACTCATTTGTCCATATTTCCTACCATATTTGCCTTCAAAACCCTCAAATCCCATTAAAAGGCCTCCTAAAGGCCAAAAAAGCCTCCAAAAGGCTAAAAAACCCCTTTTCCCCAAAAAAATATCCAAAATTCCTCTAAAATAGCAAAAACCCTCTAAAAAGGGAATAAAAAATATAAAAAAGAGAGGAAAAAGAAGAAAAAAAGGAGGAAAAAACCCTATACAGCTGACCTAAACCATATGGTTCCCAAAACCATGGGCCAGCACTCCACCACTAAAAACCTATAAATAGGTGATGGAGATCCCTCATTTCATATCCACAATTAAGTATACCCTTACTCTGCCAAAATCACTCTTGAAACCCTAGCTCACCCTTGAGCTACTTTCACCATTGAGTGCCCCTTTGGCCCATTCCCAACCATTTGGAGAAAGAGAAGGAGCAAAGCTGGAGTTTGGAGCAACCCTCTTGGACCATTGCAACAACTTCACCAACCTTCACATTGAAGGTAAAATTTTAATACAAAGAAAGTCATTTATTATTTCTTGCCTCTTATGTCTCATGCACATGTTTAGAAATAATTTTCATTTCAATGTATTGTCTTTTTATTTCTGTTTATTGAACTGCTACTAAGGAGTCCATTCTCCTTAGTAGGTGCTCATTTGCATAGGCTAGGGTGAAAACCCTAGCTACAGTTTTGGCGACTCCGCTTGTGTTTTTAAGAATTTCTAGTTATAATTTTTTAAGTTTTAAACGTTTTACTTTTATGCAATATTTTTCTGTACGGCTGTCCCTTTCGGCCGCCATAAACCGCATCTTTTACCCCCTACAGTTGCGTTCCGACCATGTCTTTCAAGCGTTTACCTGCGATCCGACCGCGGCTCTCAAACTGTTTCCGGTGACTTGCCGACCGTTTTCAGTCTGTTACCTGCGATCCGACCGCGGCTATTAGCCTGTTTGAGACGGTCCGACTGCGGCTATTAACCCCTTTTCGGCGTCCCGCCTGCGGCTTTCGGCCATTTTCCCGCAACCCGCCGATGCCTTTCGACGTTTTTCCTCCATCCCGCCTGCGGATTTCGGCCTTTTTCCCGCAACCCGCCGACGCCTTTCGACATTTTTCTTGCGTCCCGCCTGTAGCTTTCGGACATTTTCCCGCAACTTGCCGGTGGCTTTCGGCGTTTTTCCTGCGGCTTTCGACCCTTTTGCCCACAACCCGCTTGCGACTTTCTGCATTTTTTCTGCCTCCGCACTGCGTTTTTTGGCCAAAATCCCGCAACCTGACTGCGACTGTGGAGCCCTTTTCCGCGGTCCGACCGTTCAGAATTGCCAGAAACCCGCTGTCTGTTTTTCTGCATTTTTTCCCCTGTTTTGAACCTAGCACTTTGCTGCACTATTTTCTGCACCAGCACAGCCATCTGTCCTACCTGTAGCCACACTTCCTTACAGCCTTTTTCTGCAGTTTTATTTCTGTTCCATTTACAGAATAGTTTAAAAAAAAAAAATCAGCATTATTGAAAAAAGAAAATTTTGCATTTTTAAAGTTTAATTTCTGTTTTGTTATTGCTAGTTAGAAAGTTGCCCACCCTAGTGGCACTTTCTACTTGGGTTCATCATTATCTCACAAGCACACACTCTGTCACCTAATTCAAGTGAGCCCTAAAAAGTACTTAACACAACCAACATTCTAACCCCACTTGGGGAACACAAAAGAATTTTTGTAGTTAGGTAGGATCGGGGGGATAGGCATCCAAATAACACCCCTCGATTGCTTACACTTGAGACATAGCTGTTGTCCATTAAGGAACCAAAATCCCCTAGTATTTTTTGGCACGGTCACAACCAGTTTATGAGAGGGCCTCTCCCCTAGGAGGGTTGAAGTCGCCAGACTGGTTCCGGAGGCCTGAGTGGAATACCGCAATCCATTCAGTAACCGAAGGCTACCTTTCGCAGTTCTCGGGGTATCCCTATATGGGGGTACTGCGGTAAAAGGACCAAATGACAGATTCACCTTTTCTGGACGTGTCATGAACGGGGTATCTTAGTTGCCTTTCTTCTAGGATTGACTACCCGGTGTCCTTCCCGGTAGGGGGATATCTTTAGCCACTTGGCTCTCCTATCCATATTGTCTGACTTGGATTTCATCACCTTGCAGAGGATATGTCTAGTTGAGTCAGAATACTATTTAATTAGGTGTTTGCATGCTCCCTTACCTCCTTTTGGTCTAGTGAGTCCACTATTTTTATTTTTTAGGAAACCTGCTGCTTGTTGGTATTCTGACCATTTCTATTGATACTCCACTTATTGTAGCACAGCTGTTGCAGTAAGTGTTTTGAGTTGGTTGTTGGCTTGAGTGCCATATTTTTTTGAGCTCTCCTTCTGCACACTCGGTTGCATTAGGGTTTTTGAGCTGTTTTTCACTCAACACAACCCCCAGATATTTGACACCATCTGTCACCATTGAGTCCCTGAGACATTCTCGGCGCCTCCGGGGCGAGCCCCCACAGCACGGTTCACTTGACACCACTCGTCATAGACATAGATCTTCATCACTTGATACCACTCATCATAGATCTCAAGCTTTGTCCCTTGACTCCACTTGTCAACGGCATAGAACTCCGTCACCCGATCTAGACGCCCCTTATTTTACCTCTGATTCTGAGGCAGAGTCCGAGAACCCCATTTACACTGCACCAACCAGCCCCATGGCTGGCATGACTTCCACCCCTTTCTTTGTAGGGACCATTGGTGGAGCATCCACCACCACCCCAGCCACTACACCTGCTTTGGGTATGCCCTCGATGGGGCCCGCATCTACCATTCCGATCACTGTACCCATTCCAGCAGTTGGCATACCTATAGCCACTCCATCTGTGACTCACTCTACACTTGGCGGTGCAGGACCGTCCCATACCACTTCCATTCCTCCACTTGGGGGCAACATCCCAAACTTTGCCCCTCCACTTGGGGGCATTGGCCCCAACATGGTCACACCCACTAGTATGTCACATCTTTCTACTAGTTTGCCATTCATGGCTAGCCTCAACCTTCCTGACCTAGCCAGACTGACTAACGATCCTATCAGACACGACCCTGCGTGGCCTCACATGCCCACCAAACTCCCCTCCGACATCCCTAAGTTTGAGGGCAAGGCAGGTGAGGACCCCCAGAACCATATTATGTCCTTCCATCTATGGTGTTCCTCCAACTCCATAGTGGATGACTCTGTCCGCCTCTGTCTGTTACAGCGCACCTTCACTGGCTCTGCAGCTAAGTGGTACATCGAGCAGCCCCATGGGACCCATGCCACCTTTACCTCCCTTGCCTCGACCTTCCTGCAGTTATGTCAGTTACCTGTTCGCTATGACGCGGGAGTTGAGATCCTACTGTCTTGCAGACAGAACACGGCTACCCACATCACTGACCACATTCATGAGTGGCGTCGACGCCGTAGCCTCTGCAAAATTAAGTTAGACGACCGTATCTTCTTAGATTGGTTTCTAAAATCCGTCCTTCCTCTCATTGCCAAGGATGTGGCATCCGAACGACCCCAGTCTGAAGAAGAGGCCATCCTCAAAGCCCAGCAATTTGACCTCATTTACGCCCAGTCGGGTTATCTGTATACCATCATACCTGACGCTCCTCGGGGCGATTCCTCCCAACATGATGCGCTGGGGGCATCCCATACTGTAGATGGCATCATTGGTCGTATTGCCTTGCAACCCCAACCCTTTTCCATAGCACGACTTAGCCATGGCCCCGACCTTTCGCGAGCTACATCTCAATCCGGAGCAACCAATTTGTATGCTCCCATGGCACATCACCACCATACCCACGGACCCTCATGTCTACCTCAGTGCTTTGGTCATGCAGCTCCCTCTTACGCCCCCCCAGTCGCACCTCAACCATATTACCACCCACAGGCTGCGCCAGCTCCTGTGTCTTCACAAGCTCAACATGTTTATTACCAACCACAGGCAGCCCCTGCAGCAAACCCACAACCCGCTCCGCAGACATATCAGCAACCCCCACAAGATTCAGCACCTGCGTAGCCTCCCCCTACTTATTATCCACCGCAGCCTGCTCCCGCACCAACACAACCCCAAAACCCACCTGCTGCCCAAGGGCAAGTATATGCCCAACAGAATCCACAGTAGAACCAAAACAACCAGCGCCAACAGGGCCAACAAAACCGTGGCAAACGTCGTAACCGTGGAAACAACCAACCTCCCGACCAGGGCGGTCAACCTCCCAATCCCCCAAACAACAATAACGCGGCACCTGCCAACCAGAACTCTGATCGACTGCCCAAGCAGGCCAAAAACCCTAATCTACGAATAAACCATCCTTGTTCTATTTGCGGGGTCTATGGCCACTATACACATGCTTGCCCACATTTGGAGCGAGCTCGGCAACTTTGGACTGATGATGCCCATCGCCAAGGGCACGTGGATCCTCAGGCGCCACCTAACCCCCCACCACCTCAGCATCAACCTTTGGTGCTGCAAAACCCCTTACCAACTCAAGGCGTAGTGAACACTCAGCCGTTGGCTCCCCCTCAAGGAAACGCGCCACCACAGCAATAGATCACTTATGTCGCTCCTGATCAACCCATGTTTGATTCAGGTACCCACCACTTGTTGATGATGTCATTCACTGATGTCAACCTCCAAACTCGGCGGAACCAATATGGCTCCACCCCTGAAGCCCCTCCCACCGACAAAACTACTAACGCTCATCCCACTGATCAGACATTACGTATACCTCCGGCTCCACTCGATGGCGCCTCTAAAGCACCTCGCTTCCCACTTCGTCATATCAACAATAACCCCAATGCTCGCGCTGCGTCAAATTACAACATTATAGATGACTTAGCCCAATCTCCCGCAGCCATGTCTGCATTGGAAGTCTTAAAGAACTGTCCTTCACAGCGTAAGACTTTACTTTCAGCCATTGGGGCTATTGACCCAAATGATTCACAACTGATGGCATTCGATTTGGACCAATCCGAACCACGCCTGCCTTCCACTTTAACATTCCAAGTTTCTGTTTCCGTTCAGAATCTTGTCATCCATCAGTGCATCATCGATGAAGGTGCCTCTACATGTGTCATGTCCACATTCGTTTGGCAGAAGTTGGGATCCCCTACTCTCCAGCAGTCCACCACTGCATTACGAGCCTACGATGGACGTTCGGCTCAACCCCAAGGCCTCTTGGCTAATGTCCCCATCCAGCTGGCTGGAAAAACTGTACTCATTGATATAGAGGTCATCAATGCCCAACTTGATTATAACCTCTTACTTGGTCGCAGCTACATGTATGCCATGAAGGCGGTTGCCTCTTTCATTTTTCGTATCATGATGTTCCCCCATGACGGACGTGTGGTCAAGGTCGACCAACTCACCTATTACGATCCAAATGCCCCTGCTGCACCCGAGAATGTTCTCCCCGTGATTGAACAACCTGTTAGTGGTGCAAGGACCTCGTTTGTTTCCTCCGTGGGACCTGGAGTTTACTTCGATATGTCGATGACTTCAACATTCCAATCCATTCCTCCCCCGTCATCTGCACCCAAAGTATCTGACCTATGTACCCTGTCCCACAATACAAAAACACCCAACAATCAACCGCCCTTGTTACCCAAACCACCTTTAGTACCTAGTCACATTGGTGTTACACCTATCCACACAATCCCCTTCCTAGTCCCTCCCTCGGGAGTAGTAAGTGCCTCGGTTATGGCTACCCTTAGCCTTCCCGGGTTAACCTTGGGATTACCCGTGTGGTATCTTTCGCCTCCGGTTCCCCCGCCGACACCAAATGTCGTCCTACAACCGGTGCAACCCATGGCTACTACTAGTCAACCACCTCCCGATGTCACTACCCCTTTGTCCTCTACGAATCCCCCCCCTCTTATCAAGCACACTGGGGGCAGAAGCCCACAACCCTACACGGTTGTACCTCCTCCCAAGGCAGTTAACCCACCCCCCGTGTTTCGTGATCCCCCCAAATGCTCATTGTGCGATGAGTTAGGCCATCCAACTCATCAATGTCCATAGTTACCTGCATTACAGGAGCACATGCAAATGCTTGACGACGACCCCAACATTCCGGTTGTCAAACTAGATCCAACCCCTAAGCCTCGCGATAAATCACTGCGTACTAACCACCCTTGTGCAATATGCGGTTTTTACGGCCATTATTCACATCATTGTCCTGATCTCCCAGATTACAAGCCAGCTCTCTACGAGATGAATAATGTGGATCTTGAGACAGCACCTCCCACCATTGAGGAGATCCACCCCCCGATCTCATCCCCATCCGGAGCGATTAACACCATTTATATGATCTCTTCAACTACCATTCCCTCGTCAACCGATTTGACATCCCAAAATTTTCGCAATGATGAGGAGATTCTTGAGGCTCTCACCGCCCCGGATTATCCCTGGGACGATATGCACCATCGTTCATATTTCCTCCCAAAAGACTCCTCCTCCACCACAGCTACCCAATTTGCGGTTGAGTCCAAAGATTTCATTCCCACCAAAGTCAACTGGTTTAAGGATCCCATTCCTGCTCCTGAGGCCTTTGAGGAAGGTAACATGGCCAACATCTCACCTGTCATCCACATAGATATCTCAGACCCACCTGGTGTTCTTGAAACCATTACATTAGGAGCCCCCTGCAGTGAGTATGAGATTGAAGAGTACAAAAAACTTTTCCAAGAATTTCGTGATGTCTTTGCCTGGTCCTATACCGAAATGCCTGGTCTCGACCCCGCTATTATAGAGCACCATATTGACACATGGCCTGATGTACCCCCCGTTCGTCAAAAACAGCGCCCCATTCATCCTTCAAAGCTCTCCGCTGTTAAAACTGAGGTTGAAAAACTTCGCAAGGCAGGATTCATTTATCCTATCGCATATACCACCTGGGTTTCAAACCCCGTTCCTGTTAACAAAAAACAAGGCACCATTAGAGTATGTACTGACTTCCACGATTTAAACCGCGCCTGTCCCAAAGACAACTTCCCCATGCCATTTATTGACCAACTCATTGATGTGTGTGCGGGACATGAAGTCCTATCTTTCATGGATGATTTTTTCGGCTACAATCAGATTCAGATCCGTAAGGAAGACGAGTACAAGACTGCCTTTACCACCCCATGGGGCACCTTTGCCTATCGCGTGATGCCTTTTGGCCTCAAAAATGCTGGTGCCTCCTTCCAGCGAGCCATATCCTATTAGTCTATCTTGACGACCTTACAGCTCGTTCCCGGAAACGATCATACCACCTTAACGACCTCCGGCAAGTTTTCCATCGTTGTCGCAAATATAAAATCCGCTTGAACCCACACAAGTGTGTCTTTTGCGTTCCAGTAGGCCGGTTGTTGGGTTTCATTGTTTCCCAGAAAGGAATTGCTGTTGATCCCCTGAAAGTCCAAGCTATCTTGGACCTTCCCTCTCCTCGCATGATCCGGCAGCTCCAGAGTTTGCAGGGGCGATCCAATTTCCTTCGTCGCTTCATTCCTGATTACGCCACCAAGGTTCATGGTTTCTTACGCCTGCTTCGTACCCACATACCCTTTGTTTGGGATGCACAAGCAAAAGCTGCCTTCGAAGCCCTCAAGAAAGCTCTCACACAAGCCCCTTTGATCTCCCCTCCGGATTTCTCTCAGGACTTCATCCTTTACGTCTCGACATCCAAACGTGCAGTGTACGGGGTCCTGGTTCAAGAAGATGCCGCTCGCTAAGAGCACGTCATTTATTGCGTCAACCAAACCTTGTCTAGACCACCCCTACGTTACCCATATGAGGAAAGACTCACCCTTGTTGTGGTCTTCTCCATCCAAAAATTGCGACACTACATTTTGCTCAGTCATACCACAGTTGTCGTCGACCCCAACCCCATGGTTTATCTCTTAAACCGGCGGCTCTTGCAAGGTCGCGTTGCTAAATGGGTCATTATCCTCCAGGAATATGACCTCACTTTCAAAACCCTTAAGAGCACTAAAGCCCTCGCGCTTGCCCAGCTCATCACCGATCTCCCCTCCCTTCTGCCGTCCCCGCAAATCTCGGATGAGTTACCCGACAATCACTTGTTCACCATCTCATCTAAGGACCCATGGTACGGTGATATTTTGTTATACCTTCGCACGCAGAAGTTCAGAACCAACATTAGTAGTGATGGACGGCGTCGTATCCGTCACTAGGCCTCTCGATATCTCCTCTTAGGCGATGTTCTGTACCGACGAGGGGTAGACACGATTCTCCATCGTTGCCTTACACACGAGGAAGCTGAGCACGTCCTCAATGACTGTCATAGCGGTGCCTGCGGCGGTCATTTCTTTGGGATGGCCACCGCCCAAAAGGTCATCCGCGCCGGATACTTCTGGCCCACACTTTTTACCGACTGCATCACGGCGGTCAAACATTGCCATAATTGCCAACTTTTCGCCCCCAAGGCTCGGACACCACCCGCTCCGTTACACCCAGTCGTCACCGTTGGCCCCTTTTGTAAGTGGGCCATAGACTTCATGGAATGTAGACCCCCATCCGCCAACGGCCATAAGTACATCATTGTAGTCGTTGATTACTTCACCAAATGGGCGGAAGCCATGCCCACCTTCAATTGTATGGCTGACACCACTGCCCGTTTCTTTTTTAACCACGTTATCACTAGATTCGGGGTCCCTAAGCAGTTGGTCTCAGACCATGGTTCCCACTTCGAAGATTCCGTTTGGCGCGAGTTATCCACCCTCCTCAAGTATGAACATCAGTATTCCTCTGCTTACTACCCCCAAGGGAACGGTCAAGTAGAGGCCATTAACAAAATCTTAAAAACCATCCTCCAACGTACTTTTGACCGGCATAAGTCCAATTGGCACCACATGTTGTTCCCTGCCTTATGGGCTTACCGTACATCCACCAAGACCGCCACCGGTTTTACCCCATTTCACTTAGCTCACGGTGTAGAACCTGTCCTCCCCATTGAGTGTCAGATACCTGCCTTACACATCGTCGTCGAGCTTCTCCCCAATACCTCCCCACTCGAGCAACGTCTGCTATCACTAGAACAAGCTGATGAAGACCGTCGTGCCACTCTCCAGACCATTGAAGCCGCCAAGAACCGCTCCAAAGCTGGTTACGACAAACATGTACACCCTCTAATTTTCCATGAAGGGGACCTCGTCCTCGCCTATGACCAGGCCCACGACAAAACTGGTAAAGGAAAGTTTGAATCCATGTGGAAAGGCCCTTACATCGTGCAGACCTGTCTCAGCAAGGGGGCATACATTTTAACTGACTCAGAAGGTCACCCTTTGCGCAACCCCCGTAATGGGTTGTATCTTAAGCGTTTTTATCCCTAGAATAACTCGCGGCCCCATTGGTCTGCATTGTACAATTTGATCTCTTTTTGTTTTTCACCTTTTTTATCGCGATCTTACATTCATCATTTTTGCATGATCACAGATGGACCCTCTTCCACCTTATTACATTGGCTTCGCTGATGGAGCAAGCCGCTGGTCTCCAAACCTGGCTTCTGCAGCATGGGTCTTATATTCCCCTTCACATGACTTGATTCACCTTTATGGAATATGTATAGGCGCTGCTACCAATAACCAGGCGGAGTATGATGCTGTGACCGGTCTCCTAACTGCTACCCTCCAGATGGGCATATGTCACCTTCATGTGTTCCTTGACTCCTAGTTACTTGTCTCCCAGCTCAACAACTGCTACCAGGTGCGTGATCCCTGTCTCTTTAGGAAATTCCTGTGCACAAAACAACTCAGCCGACAATTTGGATCCATAACATTCACCCATGTCCCAAGAGCTCAAAATAGTGTCGCAGATCAAATGGCTAACAACATCCTAGATTGGCACATCAATCACACCATGTAAAACCTCCACCATGCATCATCATCACATAACATCTCATAAAAAATATATAAAAACCCAAAAAGATTGCAAGGGGCATCCACGTGCCTATCATCACATCAACATTTTCATCCATGTGCAATGAAAACTAAAAACACATTCATATACAGGGGCAGCCACGTGCCTAATCCTATTGTTGCATCCATGTGCAATGCATCACATATAATACACAAGGGGCACCCATGTGCCCGTCACCATATGCTACTTGCATCCACGTGCAGTACAAATATATAACAAACCATAAGCACATCCACGTGCGTACAACTAAAACATCATCTCAAAAAGGTGCATCCATGTGCACATATATATATATATATATATATATATATATATCAAAAGATACATGTTCATTTGCTATACATGTCCTGAGTACCCCCGTACTCAGCTATACAAAAAATAACTATACATCTCATAAGATACATGCCGGAGCTACAAAACTCGGGGGTGAGTCCCCCGCACTCCCTAATGAGAGTCATACCTTGCATCGGCTGCCTCCGAATCCTCCCCTCGCTCCTCCTCCGGCAGCTCCTCATCCCCTGTGGGCTCATGTGCCCGTCCCCTGTCCGCTAAGATGGCCACCTGGATCGCGATCGACTGGAACTCCCGTGGTGCCCTCATGCAATCCTGAATCACCTCTGGATCCACGTCCCGCCACCCCTCGTCGGTCACTCCAACTAGCAGTCGATCCAAAAGCATCCGCATGGACTCCAACGTCCCCTCCGCGTCCCATCGACGCACCTCCCCTCGGCCTGGCAGGGTTGGTACCGCCACATGCCCTTTGCGAGCCACATGCCCTGGCGGTGGTCTTGGACCAACATCTGTAGATCACAAATCATTCAGTAACAGTATATATCATAACACCTATCCTACACACGTCTTGACATCCATAACATGCAAGTAAATCAATACGTACCATCTGGTCCCCATGCCTGTCCTGGTGCCCGTGGGACCTCTGGGTCCCCGGTGTAGTCCATATCCCTATACGGGTAGTCATCCAGTGGCAGCGGCATCTATAACCACTGCAGGTACAACTCCTGGGTAAAGTACCTACCCACCTCACCACCACTTCAGCGGCGCATCATCTCTCCCCACCGCACCATGCGCGGCTCCCTCAATCCTCCTGCCCTGACCGGCACCAGCGGCCGCAATGTAGGCACCCGCTCCATAAAGAAAACACATAGAAAGGATCCGTAACAGAACCCCTTGCCAGACTCCTTCACCGATGTCAGTTGCCGCTGAACACAGGTGAAAACATCTGGCCCCACGCATAGTAGACACCATCCAGTACGCGCTCTACTAGGTGCATCTGGCCCCCAGACACCTTCTCAGGTGACTGGGACCCCAATACTCGAACCACACATGCCGCCATCTCTCGTACTGCTGGATCCTGTATATCCTCCAACCAGAGTGCATTCCTATGCACCCTAGCCTCTGGAACACAGTACCGCTCCGGCATATCCTCCATGTCTACGTCCGCGGATACTCGCGGCTGCGTATCCGCCACCCTACCCAGACAGGGCAACCTCGTCAGGAAGTATACATCGGCCAAGGTGAGGTCCACCCTCTCACCCTGTACCCTGAATGCCTGTATGTCTGGCTCCCAGAAACTCACAAGGCTGTTCAGCAGCAACCCAGCTGATCGCATCATAGGTACCTACGCAAACTTCAATAACCCGCATAGTCCCAACACCGACCGCACATGACGATCCTCCCGGATGACAGTCACTATCTCATCCGGGATCTCCCGCTCTCTCCACAGTACCAGCGGCATCCTGCAAACACGCAAGGCAAACTCATCAAACTCATGTCAAAGAAAAACCTTGCCCCCCCCCCGGGAACCCTAACAGCTCGATCCCAATCGTAGTTTTAGGGCCCCTTGCCGTGGTTTCCAACCGTGGTTATCTGGCCTACAATCGCAGTCCAACACCGCGCCTATCGGGGTCGAACACGTGGTACCAAACCGCGTGTCCAGCTTCGGAACACGCGGTCCCATACCGTGTGTTCCGACCCAAACCCTGCGCTCTCCACGCGCGTCATCCGCCGTGGAACCCGCGGTCGCCGACCGCGACTCTCTCCTACAAACCCGCGGTCCACCCCACGTGGACCGTACAAATAACCCCTGGGACCCACTACCCACCCCCCGAACCCAAAAAACATGCAGGTATGAGTTTGACGGAATACCTGTATCTCCCGGATCTGAAATCAGCCGGTCGGATCGTCCAGAAACACCAACTTAGCCGGTCGGATGACGTTTCCAGAAGCAGAGTACACCAGTCATCTCAATTCAATCAAGCACATCTCCTGGTAAGATCTATTCTACATTTTGAGAAACTTCAATTTTTGTGACCTCTTGGATAAGATGGCTCCAAGCACTAAGCTTGAAGACAAGCTACAAGGTATAGAGAATTTCCGAGCATGGAAATATAGGATTGGTCTCATTCTTTAAGAGAATGATCTTGCCTAATATATCAAAGATGAGGTTGCAGGACATGCAGAAGATGAATCCAAAGAGAATTATAAGGACTTGATTAGGGCAAAGAGAATCATTGCTGATTCTATCAAGGACCACTTGATTCCCCAAGTGGCATCCAAGAACACCCCAAAGGAGATGTATGATGCCCTATCCAGAATGTATGAAGGGAGGAACATCAATAGGAAGATGAACCTAAGAACTCAATTGAAGAGCACTAAGATGAATCAACGAGAATCTATTCAAGATTACTTCACAAGGGTCTCCCAGTTCAAAGAACAACTAGAAGCCATTGGAGACAACCTTGATGAATATGAGCTAGTCATGACTTCTGTCAATGGTCTCACTAGGCCTTGGGACTCATTTATCCAAACCATGTGTGCCAGAAAAGAAAGTATGAATTTTGATGTGGTATGGGAGGATTGCATTCAAGAAGAAGCTAGAGTAGCCAATAGAGAGGCCTTGCTCAAAGAAGATGATCAAGCATTATCCACTCATACCAAGAGAAGAAGGAACTTCAAGAAGGATAGTCACAAGGAGTCTCAACCTCCGCAAAGATTTCAAAAGAAAAGATGAACTAATCAAAGAAGAGATTACTCCTCATTTCAATGTTTCACTTGTCAGAAATTAGGACACCTTGCTAGAGATTGTCCCTCAAAGAAGAAGAAGGGTTTCCACCACAGAAAACATCAAGCACATCTAGCAGAAGATGATAGTGAAGAAAAAGAGGAGGAAAGGCCTCAAAAGAAGAAAGCTAAAGTAGAAGAAGAAGATGCAGAAGAGTATGTTCTATTCTCTACACTCTATGGGTTAGTAACACCTGGAGAAGATACATGGCTTATTGATAGTGGTGCTTCAAAGCACATGACAGGACAAAAGAAGACTCTTTCAAGACTTGAAGAGAAGACCTCTCCATAGAAGGTATCTTTAGGAGATGACTATCAATATCCCATCAAGGGAATTGGTGAAGCAAGCTACAAGCTTGATTCTGGAACTCCATTGAAGATGAAGGAAATCTTATATGTACCAGGGTTGAAGAAGAACTTACTTTCTATCTCAACATTAGATAAGAAAGGTTATAGGGTTGCATTCATAGATGGACAAGTACTCATGTGGCCCAAAGGGAAATCAATTGAGGATGCAATTGTTATTGGTGAAGAGGAAGGAGGTCTATACAAACTCAAGGGTCATCCAGAAGCTGCCCTTGTTCATGAAGCCACTAGCCCAAGTGAGTTATGGCATAGGAGGCTTGCTCACATTAACTACAAAGCACTACCTCATGTGAGCAAGGTAGTTATAGGACTACCAGATTTGAAGATTGATCATAAAGGCACATGCAAAGGATGTGCAAAAGGGAAGAATATCAAGAACCCATTTCCAAAGAGTGAAACAAAGACTAACAGTACTTTGGAATTGATCCATTCAGATGTATGTGGTCCCATGCCCTCCACATCTTTGAGTGGATATGAATACTACCTTACATTCATTGATGACTATTCAAGAAAGACTTGGATAACTTTCTGAAAGGAAAAGATGAAGTCTTTGGAAAGTTCAAGGAATTCAAAGCCTTGATAGAAAATCATTCAGAAAAGAAGATCAAGACACTCAGGACAGATAATGGTGGAGAATATACTTCAAAAGATTTTGAAGTCTTTTGTAAAGAAGCTGGAATCAGAAGGGAACTAACCACTCCCTACAATCCTCAACAAAATGGTGTTGCGGAGAGAAAGAATAGAACCATTATGGAAGCAGTGAAGACAATGATACATGATCAAGATCTACCTATGCATCTATGGGCTAAAGCAGCCAGGACAACGGTCTATGTGTAGAATAGACTATCTCATAGTGCCTTTGAATTCAAGACTCCAGAAGAAGTGTTCACAGGGAAGAAGCTTGAGGTAAGCCACCACAAGATATTTGGGTGCCCAGTATATATTCACATACCAAAAGAAAAGAGAACCAAGTTGGACCCTTCCGAAAAGAAGGGAATATTTGTTGGATATTGTGAATCATCCAAACCATTCAGAATATACATCCCGGGATTCCATCATATGGGAATTAGTAGGGATGTGACATTTGATGAAGAAGCAGCTCTCAAAAGATCTAGGAAGTGCGAGTATGAAGAAGCATATATGGAAGATGCACCTTCCAGAACTGAAGAAGCTGCACCCATTCCTGAAGATGAAACACCAGAATAGCATGACATGTTAGAAACACAAGAACCCCCTACTTTAAACATATCAAGAAAAAGAAAGCCAGCATGGGCAAGAGACATTATTCAGGGAGCAGAAAAGTATGGAGCTCATGAAGGTTCCACAAGAGTACGCAAGAAACCAAAGCCATTCTCCAGATATGTGGCTTTGATGTGTGATCTTGTAGATCAAGAATCCACTAGCTATGATGAGGCGGCTCATAAGAAAGAGTGATAGAGGCAATGACAGAGAAGTACCAATCAATAATGAAGAATGATGTTTGGGATATAGTTCCCAAACCAAAGAACAAAAGTGTGGTATCCTCCAAATGGATATACAAAATAAAGCATGATGTGGATGGTAGCATTGAAAAGTGTAAGGCAAGGTTTGTGGCCAAAGGATTCTCTCAGAAAGAGGGAATTGACTATGAAGAGACATTTGCACCAGTTGCAAGGTACACTTCCAATAGAACCATCATGGCACTTGCATCCATGATGAAGTGGGAATTACACCAGATGGATGTGAAGACAGCTTTCCTGAATGGTGTGATTGAAGAAGAAGTGTACATAGAACAACCACAAGGATTTGAGGTTGAAGATAGAAAAACCCACGTATGCAGACTGAAAAAAGGCATTATATGGGTTGAAGCAAGCTCCCAGAGCTTGGTATGGAAGAATTAACAGTTTTTTGACATGCTTGGGCTTTACCAAAAGTAAAGTTGATCCTAATCTTTATCTCAAGATTGTGGATAATGAACCTGTCATATTGTTGCTATATGTGGATGATCTATGTCTGACGGGAAATGAGAAATAGATTATTGAGTAAAAGAAGAAGCTCTCTACAGAGTTTGAGATGAAAGATCTCAGATTGATGCACTACTTCCTAGGTCTGAAAGTATGGCAAGGCCCAAAAGGAATCTTTCTCAACCAAGGAACGTATGTTGTGGAAATCTTGAAAAGATTTGATATGTTGGAATGTAAAGCCATGGCCACTCCCATGGATTCCAACTTGAAGCTGTTAGCTAATGACTCATCAAAGTTAGTGGATGTAACTCTGTACAGACAAATTATTGGGTCATTGATGTATTTGACGAATACCAGGCCAAATATATGCTTTGCTGTGAACACCATGAGTTGGTATCTGGTTGAGCCCATACATGTTCACTTGATAGCTGCAAAGCATGTGATGAGGTACCTAAAGGGTACATTAGACTTTAGTTTATATTATCTTGGAGATCATGACTTCAGATTGTATGGCTACACAGATGTTGATTGGGCAGGAAGTGTATCAGACAGAAAGAGCACATCAGGCGGATGTTATTGTCTGGGATCTGCCATGATCTCGCGGTTTAGCAGGAAGCAGTCTAGTGTGGCTCTCAACACAGCTGAAGCGGAATATATAGTTGCTTTCTCTGTTAGTTGCGAAGCGATATGGCTTCGGAATTGTTATCAAGATTGTTTTACTTAGAGATGGAACCCACTGTGATCATGTGTGACAACCAGAGTTGTATCAAGATGACAAAGAATCCAGTATTCCATGATAAGTCAAAGCACATAGAGATCCGATATTTTTATATACGGGATATAGTGTAGAAAGGAGCTATAAAGCTCGATCATGTGAGCACCGATGTACAAGTTGCTAATATATTGACCAAACCCCTGTCTCGAGTAAAGTTTGAGTATTTCCGAGACAAGCTTGGTGTAGTTCAAAAGAACCCTCCTCGAAAGGGGGAGTGATATAGTAGATGATGATATGTGGATACTGGTATCGATGTGGATACCTGTAATGATGATGAGTTTCCCTACATCGACAGTAAAGTCGATGATATGGATACTTGTATTGATGATGAGAATACCTGTATTGATGATGAGGATACTTTTATCGATGATGAGGATACTTGTATCGATGATGAGGACACTTGTGTCGATGATGAGGTTACCGATTCTGACGATGAGGTCGATGTATGGTCCTTAGACTTTGTCTAAGTGGACAAGGAGGGATTGTATCATCCCTGGACTTCGGTCCCTAAATTGATCCGTAGAAAGATGTCTTCGAGAAGTGGTCCCCAGGGGATGAGAGGGATTGTATCATCCCTGGACTTCGGTCCCTGAATTGATCCGTAGACAGATGTCTTCGAGAAGTGTTCCCTAGTGGACGAGGGGATTATATCATCCCTGAACTTCGGTCCCTGAATTGATCCGTAGACAGATGTCTTCGAGAAGTGGTTCCCTGGTGGACGAGAGGGATTGTATCATCCCTGGACTTCGGTCCCTGAATTGATCCGCAAACATATGTCTTTGACAAGTGGTCCCTAGTGGACAAGAGGGATTGTATCATCCTTGGACTTCGGTCCCTGAATTGATTCGTAGACAAATGTATTTGAGAAGTGGTCCCTAGTGGACGAGAGGGATTGTATCATCCCTGGACTTTGGTCCCTGAATTGATCCATAGACAGATGTCTTCGAGAAGTGGTCCCTAGTGGATGAGGAGGGATTTTATCATCCCTGGACTTCGGTCCCTGAATTGATCCGTATACATATGTCTTTGAGAAAGTGGTCCTTAGATTTTTGTCTAAGTTGACGAGCGGACTACATCGTCCTTAGACATGATATGGTGTCTTAAATGAATAAGGATTTATCATCATGGAAATAGATCATGTATGTTGCAGGGTATGCTGCTATGGTGCTGTTGATCTAGATATCCAGATGATGTTGTTGATAGAGAGATCCAGACGATGAGGCTGTTGATCTAGAGATCCAGATGATGTTGTTGATAAAGAGATCCAGACGATGAGGCTATTGATCTAGAGATCCAGATGATGTTGTTGATAGAGAGATCCAGACGATGAGGCTGTTGATCTAGAGATCCAGATGATGTTGTTGATAGAGAGATCCAAACGATGAGGCTATTGATCTAGAGATCCAGATGATGTTGTTGATAGAGAGATCCAGACGATGATGTTGTTGATCGAGAGAGATCCAGATGATGATGTTGTAGCCGATCAAAGGGATACAGAAGATGAAGACTCAATACTGTCGATGTTGATGATCCAATATTGATTATGTTCCAGTAACTGATTGAGTTATTGATGATGATTAAAGAAAGATTCCAATGATTTATAGAGGTATCATGTATCATGTAGTTGATGACTCCTTGCTCCTGCAAATGTTGTTATAATATCCTTCTTGTTAAGGGGGAGTGTTGAAATATTGTAACTTCTAAGAATATTATTATTCTGGAGATGTTTCATTGCTCCGTCGGGACTTTATCATGTATCTGGAGATGTTTATTCCTCCGAGATAATGTTGTAACTAGGGTTATTAGATCTCCCTTGTGGGGTCGGCCCTGAGTTAGTTGTTTAGGGGTTATTAGACTCTCTTAGGAGAGGTCGGCCTAGTTAGGGTGAAAAGTCAGTTAGAAGATGAGTATAAATAAAGGAGGTGTGTTCCTCATTTATCACTCATTCACTCACTTGTGATTGGCGCATAGGAGAGAGAGAGATTTGCATACGAGGGGAAGGAGCTCTTGTTTGGGGACTACATCTTTGTAATTGTTGATCATCTATACTGAGGAAAGCTTTGCTGGATTTTCTACCCCATAAGGGTTTCCCAGGGTAAATCTTTGTCTATCTTGTGATTGTGTTTCTTTCAGTGATCTTGCTTGTGAATTTAGGCTAGACTTAACATGGTATCAGAGCTAGCCTAAATAGGACATCTTTCACAAGGTGAAAATACCTCTCTCTCCTCTTGTGGTGAAAATTAGGGTTTCTGCAAAAGTTGGAATTTTTGGATTCCACCAAAAAATGTTCACTTAATTCCTTATATTGGATCATACAATTTACCATTTCCTTTAATGTGTGATTCTTTCTCTTGGTAACACTATTTTGTTGTGGTGTATATGGAAAAAAATGTTGTGTCTGAATGTCTACTAGAATGCAGTAAGTTCTAAATTTGTTGTTGACATGTTCACCTCCTTATCTATTCTTAACTTCAAAAATTGATGTCCATATTATTTTTCTACAAGGGCCTTCTAGGCCAAAAACATGTCAAAAACTTCACTTTTAAGTTTTAAGAAGTAAGCACAATTGTGTTTGGGGAAGTCTTCAATGAAAGTTAAGTACATGAACCCACAGAAAGAAGCATAAGCTACCATGGGAGCTAAGGCATGCCAAGAGGCACATTTGTCAAAATTGTCCCAAAGATGTTTGCCAAGAACATCGTCGGGATAAACATAGTCTCTGCAAGAAACGAGAGGAAGACTAGTCACCATATTTCGATTACACAGTTGTTGTAATAAACTATAGTTTAGATGACCAAATCGTTTATGCCAAAGTTTTCTCAAGTCATTTTTATGAGCAATAAAAACTGATGGAAAAGATAACGACCCAAATTTGTCAAATATGTACAATCTCATAATATCATCAATAGTTCGTGATTTCTAGGACATGCCTAGGATATTTCAAATCCTTGATTACAACTTGGTGAGGTGAAAACTCTACTATTTTAGCTTCACCTGAATGAGTGAATTTATAGATTGATAAATATAGCAGAAAAGACTTGGAACACATAATACATCATTGAAATTTAATCTATATGAACTATTTGAAATCCTACAACACTAAGATATCTATCATCAACAACAAATATTTGTTTGGTGTTACATTCATTGAGAGAATACAAAATATCTTTATTCTCATCCATATGATAAGATGATTCAGAACCAGTAAGCCACTCATTAGAAGTAGTAGAGGTTGTATTGAACGAAAAACTAGAAAGATAGAGTACATGTTCATGAGAAGAATATTTATAAGAAGAATGAAGACTGAGATTGTGTTTCTTGATTGTTGCTTCCAAGGCTTCCATATTTTTAAAACATTTAGACTCTAGATCACCATCTTCCCACAAAATTGCAATGTCTCTTGATCTTCTTACCTTACAATCTAGTACCTTTATCACCATTGGGAGCAGGAGCTAGTTGAGAGGGTTTGGGACCCTTGTTTAGTTTGTTGTTGTGAGGTTGTTGCTTCTTTCTATTCTTGGCTTTATCCTTCTGTTGTGCCACTAAGGATTTGTTAGATGTACTTGTAGTTTTGATCACTCCAATATGCAAGAGATTTTCTTACTCTCTAATCAAAGAATCACAAAACTCTTCCAAGAGTGGGTGCTTTGTAAGCCTTGCCTAGAGCTTCTCTAGTGGAGTGAAAGGTATAGACAAAATAGAATATGGACTACCGAGCTTAGCAAGAATAACTTAAATACATTGGATATACTTCTCAGGTACGTTACATTCTTTCAGTAAGAGTTCATATATATAGTCTTCAATGCAAGAGAAAACACTAGGATTTAAATCATCAATTGGTTATCGAGCTTGTAAGTTCAAATCTCATTGTGTTTACTAATTATGATTTCTAGCTTTGTCCAAGCTTCTTTTGGTTTTGCAAACCCTTAAAGGTGAAACCATAAATCACCATAGGTGGACATTTAAAATAATCCACTGTTGAGTATGTGTTATATTCTTTACATGAGGGTAGCACCAACCTACGATGTGGGGGTTTAGGGCAATGGCCCGAAAAATAAATAAATTTAAGAGCTATTTTTTTGGAAATGGGTAATTTAATTTTGGTTAAGGGATTTGGGTTGTAATCTAATTTGGGTTAATAGATTAGGGCTTTAGATGTTGCAGAATACCTAAATAGAGAGGTGCAACTCTAAGTTTTGTTGGTTTTCCTAATTAAGGGTTTCCGAGGCAAATCTCTTTGTATTGTGTGTGTGCCATTGTTTTAATCTCTATTTTTCTTAATAATTTGTATGCATTATTTCACTTCACAGGTTTAAAACTTACATATGGTATTAGACCTTAATTGCTAGATTCAAGGGGATGCCTTTGTTGCTAAGGGTTCAACTCATTTGACAAAACACATTTATCTTGGGTCTATGATAAAATTGGGTCTAGTGGGATATTTGCAGTGGTGATTCATGTGTTGAAAGAGAATGGCGAGTAGTTCTAGAATCAAGACTCAGAAATTCAATGGTTAGATCTTTGAGTTATGGAATCTCAAAATGGAAGATATTCTTGTAGATCAAGAACAATGGATTGTTGTTGCGTTAGAGAATTCGTCCTACAGATAGTTAAACCCTCTCATGGATTAAACTAAGTATCTAAATGTTTAATTTAAGACGGAAACAAAACAAATAGTTGTTTATTCTCCTAGAGCTAACACAATACATAGATCATTAAGCATAAGAAGAGAAAGAAGTAAGGATACTTACCTCTGATTCGTTGGTTGTCCTAGCTCCAGCTCCAAGTTTGATCTCCGAAGACTGAACCTGTTTGAGCAAGACAAGAAGCCAAAAACCTCCAAGCAATATACGTATTCGTTCTAGATCTAATCTATAATAGCATATCATGCATCGAAAGATAAGAGACAAGATATGGGAGAATAAGCCAAGTTAATATTATGAAAGCTAGAGAAGATAATTACAATGTTATACCTTGATGTCCAAGATGGTAGCATCTCCTTCCAAGCTCTTCTTTGCTACCTCTGCAAGACTCCTGAGATCATAAGTTTGATGCCTCCAAAATTTCTCCCCTTAGCTAATGGATGGCCCTCTTCTTATAGGATTTGGGAGGCCAACCACTAAGAGAGAATGATGGATCTAGATGAGTAAAAGGTGGATCAAGGAGCTGAATCATACCGAGGGAGGAGGGTGAGATTATATTCGAGAGGAATCCTTATCCCATGAAAATCTCTTTGAGATTCAAGATCCCAAGATCAAGGAATATGGTTGTTGAGAGATTTTCGTGCCCTCAGGTCTAAGCATAGCGCGGAAATGTTGATATTTTTGTGCGCCTGCAGGCATGCATAGCGTGAAAATGTTGTATTTTTGCGTCTTGCACCACTAGGAGGGCGCGAAAATATGGGCAAGACGGGCTTGGTGAGGTGGCATTCAACCATTAAAGGATGGATTTGCCTCCAAGTAAGACTAGGGAGGGGACCAACATAATGAGGACGGGACTCAATACATCTTAGGAGGTATGAACATCATGTTCTTCATGGTGGTATGGCATGAAAGTTCTCAATGGTGTACAAAGTGACACTTTGAGGTATAACAAATGCCCCCTAAAGTGCGAGGTCAGAAGGAGTCTGATGGTCAAAACACTTTACCAAAGAAGAAGTCTACAAAGATGGCGAGGAGGAGACCGTAGAGGAGTTGCAAGGAAACATCAACAATATGTCTAATAACTTTGAGGCGGGCATACCAATGCTCGAAACAACAAAATCAAAGGATGGTTGTCGACCAATACAATGGAGATCCATGACAGGACAGACTGAACATATGACTCGAATCATGGCTACTAGACTATAAACGTAGATCCATGATATAATAATGACACATCCATGACCAATACAAAGGTGGATTTGTGTGACAGTACATCAATGAGGTCACCCACATAGTGCCTATGTGGGAACCTACTCAAAAGAAATCATCAACGCAACTTGGATATGTGACATAGATTCAAAAAGTATCCAGGGTCTTCTACCCGATCCCAAAGCGATACGGATCTAACCATGTGATTACAGAGTGTTGAAGTCGAACACGATAGATACCACTTGATTAACGACCAATAATGAAAATCATTAACAAGTGCGAGGGAAACCATCGATGATGATAGTGATCCCCGAGGTATCTCTAGTACAACCCAACGAATGTGAATAAGTGTTTTGAGGTCGAACATTCGAGGGACTATTCGATCAGAGGTGATTAATGGAAACCTATTGTTGAATACGAGGAAACCTGCCATTGAGGCATGCAGGTACCAAGGTACTACGATTAGTTCCTAAGCCTAATTCCTGGATAATGAGTTGAAGTCGACAGGAATAGACTCGTCGAAGGGGGGCCATAATGAATCCCACATCATCGACATGAAATTGACATAGGAAAGTGATGTGAAGTAACGAATTAGATGAGTATGGACTGACACAATTTTTGTTTTGATCTGCAACAGTTATGGACAGAGGAAATTTGCGATTTAGCAGCTGAAAATAGATATGGACCCCAGGTATGCTTGGCTTCCTAACAGTTCCAGGGATTCACTCGGCCACCAACGTTGTCTGACGGATTGCGTATTGGGGCAGTACCCCTCACTCCATGGCTCAGGTAAAACTGATAACCGTTTTGCCACAAACGACAGCTCTTGGTTTACCTCACGGGTGGGAACTAGTCAATCAGGTAGGGGTCGTTGCCCTTTTCGCTAGCAGGTCCTCTCAATGGGCCAGCTACTTCAGGGTTCCTATGGTACTCCTTACAATGAGTTTTAGGGCTTATGCCCAAGTACTTCCCATAGTTAAGCGGATAGGGGTTATTCCTAGATCCGAACTTACAACAGATGCGAAAAAAAAATTGGCAGAAATTTTCACCCAACGAGCCCAAGAAAGTGCTATGATACCAGATGAGAAGAACTTGCAACAATTAATTGATGAAATACATGATATATCATATCACATAATATTTTTATTGATCGCGGGCCACTTCGAGGGGGCAATCTCCTTTGAGTAAGCTCAATACAAAATAACTTCACCGTGCCTTCATTGGCCTAAACACAAACTTATATACTAAGTCTAGGCGCCAATATTATGGGTCAATCCCATGGGCCAATACAAACTATGGGTCAACAAATACTACGGGACGACTTACAAAGCATATGCGTCCAACAACAATATACTAACAAAGTAAAGACATGGGTTCCTAACAGATGATATATACCTGCCAGAGGCACGAATATATACATGTGTGAGGTGTTATAACCCAGAGAAACTGCTTCAAAAAGTACCTCACACTATAAAATTAGTCCATAAGGTCCATAAAATATAAAAGTAGGGTGAAAAACTACATAAAACTGGGTAAAAAAATCTTTAAATAGTAAAAATAACAATTTTTACCATACCATTTTCATTTTTTACCACAATAATGCTTTCGAGACCATTTCACGCTCCAACTTCAATCATCGATTATGGGAGCTACTAGAGACGAAATCACTAGTCGTCTGGACCAAGTAAGTCTACCCACCATGCTCTTCATTTTCAATGGTTTAATTTTTTACTTTGATGGTTAATTTTTTAGTTTTTGGCCCGAAAATTGTGAAAATCGGTGTATGCAGGAAGTAGTTCATCAAGTTGCGTACAAGGGCCAATGTACGCGGGCAAAGCGAAGCCTGCCCGCGTATATGCGCGACTGTCAAAACTGTGACCCGAGTACAAAACCATGAGTGGTGTTTTTTAAGGGTTTTAACTCAAAATTGATTCTCTCTCTTGTAGGATGGTGATTGAATAGAGAGAGAGGGAGCATGATGTGATAGACAACCAAAAGCAAGGGGATTTGGATTCCCAACAAGCTCTCCAACGATGTGGGATTTATAAATTTTGGAACATTGGTAGCATGAGGGAACAACCTAGGTTGATCCAAATGATAATCAACTACTGGAATCCAGGCACAAAGGCCTTCAACTTGGATGGGAAGCCTCTAAAAATTGAGGTTGATGATATCTATTTCATTATTGGATTGTCTTGTCAAGGCGAGGTGGTCAACCTTAGGGCTCAGAGAGCCAGTGGTGGGATGACTATTGAGGAATATATGGTTTCCTATTGTCTTCTTGACACACAAAAGGTGGGAAGCCAAGTCCCCATCAAGACTATCTGGAGCCTAAGTTTGAAGATCGATAAATTAGTTATAGCCCAGATATCAGGTTCAGTTGCACTTCATCAGGCTTCGAGACCCCTTATTTTCTATGCAATAGAGTGTCTGAGGCCCACTGTATATGATTGGTGTGCATCCCTGTTGGCAAACATGAAAATCCAACTAACCGAATGCAAATTTGGGAGAGTGAAGAACATTGGATTTGCTGGCATCTTATGCAGTTTCTTCATTGAGAGGGTTCCAGGTCTTAGCCCGAGGGTAGAAGTCCCTCCTCACGGTCTCCAAGATCCACCCCAGACATGCTGGACTGAGATTATGAGGCAGTTAGGAGGTTCCAGAGTGCCCTATCCATATGATGATGACTTTTTCCACTGGTGGTGACGACAGGTGATTACCATCGATGACTATCCCTACGAGGGGATTGATTTTTGTGGAGATAGAGACATACCATTACCACCAGGGTTCGCCTTCGGGGATATTGGTAAGGATTATTTAGGTTTTTTAACTATTTCATTTTTTGGACTTTTTGATTTAATGAAAGCAAAAAAATGTTTTTGGGTGGCATCATATATTGACATTAACATCTTTTTTGCAACATCGGTCCACAACGACCAGAGGGATACCCACGGCACCAGCCCAGAGGCTGTAAGAGGAGATAACTGGCAGAGATGTCGAGTGGACATTAAAAAACATACATGGAAACTTGGCCCAGTTGACCCATAGGGTACTGATGGTTCAAATTGAGGATCTACCAGTGGCCATGTAGAGGCAAGTAGTAGGGGTACCCCGTCCGTGGGTGAGGCTTTTTCGACGTCTAGCCAACGCCATAGTATGTTATCATGAGACACATCCAGTACCTCAGGCTTAGATGTCGTGGTTATAATTTGTACCGACCGTTTATATTTTGAGGGCTACAAGCCCAATTTTGTACTATGATACCACATTTTGAACTTTTTATGGAAATGGAAAAACTTATGGCTACGAGTTTTATTATTATTTGTGTATGAATGCTTCTTTTGCTTAGCTATGAGACAAATGCCAATCTAAAATATAATTTGCATATGCATTATCTCCTTGATTAGAACTTCTAGGTATGTGAATGTATGTGATGAAATCAAAATGTTGTTCCAAAAGTCTTACCCGTAAGAATCGTCTCAGCAACGTAGGATCTCTAACATGATATCGACCGTTTAATTGTGAAATAACCAATTGTGAATCTAGGCGAACTTCTAAGGATTGAATACCATTAAAAATGGCATCACATAATATCTCAGTGACAACACTATATTCGATGATGGCCCTAGACATACGCATCCCGAAGACACAAGTTGGCCCTTGGGTGAATAAATGACCCAAACAACGGAAGCTAAGTTCTGTGTATGATGGCTAGCACCATCTGCAAATCCTAAGTACCTCAGAGACTCTATTGACATCTGCTAACCAGGAGGAAGCATATAAGCAAACCGATGACACCAAAAGGAAAAACCAAAATATATACAGAAATATACAATAATGTACAAGGTACCATCCTAAGTTGAAGGGTAAAGTATAATACTTTTTAATATAGATCCCATTCCTCGGCTCCTTCAACACATTCCCTTCATAATCTTATAACTCATAAGCTCCCTTTTTTAAGACACACCTCACGATGTAAGGACCGTGGCACATCAGGTTGAATTTACCTTCCCCTAGTGGTTCCTTAGCTTGGTCATACAAGAGAACCAAGTCACCCTCAGTGTACTATCAGGGACGAACAGACTTATAATATTAAACCTTAACACGATGTTTATTATCTTTTATGGCCACAACGGAATCTCGACGCTGCTCACCAATTTGCTCAAGGTGGACTAAACGTTGTTCTAACTCCGAAGTGTTAGGCAAGAGCTCAATGGCTAGCTTCAAGGAAGGGATTTCGCATTCAATAGGGATAATAGACTCCACCCCATGAACTAACTGGAAAGGTGAAAAACCAGTGGAAGTATTTACTGCAGTTTGGCATGCGCACAAAGCAGGGTATAGCATAATGTGCCAGTTAGACTTGGTCTGTTTGACAATCTTTTTATAAGATGGCCTTGAGAGATTTATTAACAGCCTCCACTTGGCCATTTGATTAGGGATAATAAGACGATGAATGATTTTGTTTAAACCCCAGTTTTAATGCTAATTTCACCATAATTTTATTTTGAAAGTGACTGCCATGATCGGTGATAATCTCTTTCGGGATCCCAAACCGAGCTATAATTTGATTGAATACAAAATGGGTTGAAGTATCACCATCGGATTTAACAGTCAGTATGGACTCCGCCCACTTTGTGAAGTAGTCCACTCCCACGATGATATGGTGGTGCCCCTCGGCCAAAGCTAGGTTGCAATGCATGAAATCAACCCCCCACTCAGTAAAGGGACCGATGATGATGATTGGATGCAACGGAGTAGGGGTGCGAGTGCATTTTGCGAGAGAACACCTGACAAGGGTGACATCTCTTGACTGCATTAACACACAATATTTAAAGATGGATGGCCAATAGTAACCAGCTTGCAAAATTTTATGAGTTATCGGAAGCACGGATAAGTGAACGCCACATGCTCCACTGTGCCAGTCATTCAGCACAACCTTTGGTTCCTCGTGGGTTAAAGAATGACGCAAAATAGAATCCACCCCCGACGATACAAAGTGTCGTCGATGATGAGGTAGTTTTTGTCTTGATGATGTATACGTCATTGTTCCTCCCTCGAAAGATGCGGAGGGAACTTCACAGTCCAAAGATAAACAATAATGTCTACATACCATGGATCTAGAGACAAGATAAGGAATACATGCTAATCAACAAATGAGTCATTGTAAACCGTGTCCTCATCTTGCATAGCAAAATAGTACATTAGCTCCACAAAGACTAAAGAATTTTTGGATTTCACAGATACAAAATCAAGGTCAAACTCTTGTAAAATCACAATCCATTTATTATACTTCCCCCCAATAATGCGTCTTGTCAAGACAATTAATTGAAATGGATTGATGTGTTCCATGACAGTAGTCTTACGAAGTAAAATATAATGACGCGACCTATGAACTACATGTATGGTCGCGAGTGCCAATTTTTCCACATGAGAATATTTAAGTTCAGCGTTTATGAGATTTTGACTGAGATAATAGATAACGTGCTCATCCTCCCGAACCAGGACCATACCAACCGTCTCTTGAGACGTGGCGATATACAACAAAAAATCTCTACTATAGTCGGTAGGACAAAGCAGAGGCGCCGATACTAGGGATTTCTTAAAGGCATCAAAGGACTCTTGGGCTCGCTCATCCCGTATAAATGGAGCATCCTTCTTCAAAAGACACATAAAACCCTTAGTAATGCTGGCATAATTCACTATAAAATGACATAGAAAATTGGCTTTCCCCTAAAGACTCCGAAGTTGACTAATTGAGCATGGGGAAGGCAATCGAAGGATTGCCTAAACCTTTAAAGGGTCGACCATGTTTCCTTCTTTTGAAATGAAAAATCCCAATAGGCGACTTGTTCTAACACAAAATATGCATTTCTGAGGGTTTAAGCGAATCTTACAATGCCTGCATCTTTCGAACACAAGTCGAAGGTGAGCTGGATGATCCACTCTCTTGCGAGAGTGAGCAACAAGGTCATCCAGATAGGCCTCTACAATACGCTTGAGATCATGGAATACAAAGGTCATAGCCCACTAAAAATTTGCTTCAACGTTTTTAGGTAGAATGGCATTTTTCGTTATACAAAAGTTCCCCGAGGACAGATAAAAGCTATCATATGTTGATCCTATGGTTTGATTTGGATCTGATTATAACTAGAAAAACTGTCCATGAACGAGAAAATTTCACATCCCGCGCATTCGTCAAGAATATGATCAATAAAGAGTGTGGGGAAGTTATCCTTCGGACAAGCTTTATTCAGATCTCGAAATTCCGTGCACACTCGAATGGTTCCTTTCTTTTTATCCAAAGGAACGGGGTTGCATACCAACTTAATCAAAGGAACTGGGTAGATTAAGCCAGCTTTAAGAAGCTTCTCCACCTCTGCTTTAATGGTGGGTGCCTTCCGGGGATTCACTGCTCTTAGGCGTTGTCAAACAGGTTTAGCATTTGGGTAAGTTTTAATTCCGTGTTCGACAATGCTCGGGTCTATTCCTATCATCTCCTCATAAGACCAAGCAAAAGCATCTCAGAATTCTTTAAATAAATCGGTGTAAATGTGAATTTCTTCAGGTAAGCAATCTACGCCAATATAAACATTCTCCACTTTTCCAGGAGTTTGAGAAATGTTGATCTGAATGGTAGGATAATTATTTGCCATGTTCCATTTAGCATATATACCATGCGTATTCAACGGGACCACGAGGAGACCAACTTTCTCACCTAAGGTCAACCGAAACTCGTCGTGCTCGATCCTTCAAGATCTGGGAGTAAGTAAGATCTATGATGTAGGTCCTCCCAAGGCCTTTCGGGACCATTCATGGCCTCAACAATAGCTTCATCTAGAGGCAAAGTACTGTCAAGACAATCATGTGAGCATGGTGAGTTAACCGCGCAAGCAGGCAGAAGTGCGGGATCTTCCTCCTTCGTCCGTGAAGAGGAAAGATCAAGGTCTGTAGTGACTTCTTGTATGTCTTGATAAGCAAGATCTGTTGCAAAAGGCGGCATGGTCATTCCGATGTGTGGATTCCCTTCACATGATTCAATCAGGGAAGGGAGAGTCCAGGGATCATTAAAATATGAAGTGCAAAATGAAACTAGACTCATCGATGATGAAGCACCATCATAAATGGAATCAATATACGAGATTGGTGTTGAAAAATTAAAAATTCCCATGAGAGGAGAATACATACTGACACCGACATTCTTAGTTGCCATCTGAGAATTTTCAATTTTGGGGATCATATATCCCAGTGATGCTGAGGAACTGGTTCTAGTAAAGGATAACTAATCGATGGTCATAATCTTGCCTTCACGAGGAAATAAAATCATGCAAAACATGGACGATATGACCGCTTTCATTTAATAGATCCAATTCCTACCCAGTAAAATATCATAGTCGAGGGGTGCATCAACCACCTCAACCTCGACCACACGAATTTCCCACCCAATTGGACCTAGAGAGGGTATAATTCCATGTGGTCAAAACGAACGCCCATCGGACGCAGTCAACATGGTCATGGATTTAGATAGCGGAGGAGAGCCAAGGGCCTTCCAATAAGATAGGGACATCATTGATGTCGAAGCACCTTCGTCAACAACAATATGTTTGATGATCATATCAAGACATTCCACATGGACTTGGAAAGCCACACGGTAAGGTAAGCAAGGTTGAACATCATCGGTCTCAAACTTGATAACACTAGGGCCACTTAAGTCAAGAGATCCCAAGGCAGAGAGCAAGGAATTCCTATGTGTGGGACATGTTTGGAGTACCTCCAAAGTTGACATAGCACATGGTGTTTGGCTCGGATCCTCAATAATGGAATAATTATGGGTGGCTTGGGAATTAGGGTTATGGGTCGAGCGCTGAAGAAATCCTTTCGAAACGCGAGGTATAGGGTCAGGCTTATCAATCTACAAAGGGAACTCCGGAGGGGTAGGCTCTTTCCCCATAGAAGTTTGTGAAGGGCCATATTCACGAGAGTGAGTGGCAACATTGAACTCCAACTAGACCATATTAACACATCCATAGCCACTGTCATGGGCCAAAGGGTTTGCATTCCCATTGGACCCATTTATGGTGTTAGAAGCACTCGAAGCCATATTTTGATCCCGAGGAAGTGGATTTGTTAACACAGCTGGGCTCTATGCTATAAGCTTTGAGGTCTCATCCATCTTGGGGCACAAGTGAGCAAGGTGATCCTGTGAGCAAAGCTTACAGGGAAACTTCACCTTTTGTTTTTGTTTCTTGTCCCCACCAGCATTATTGTCGTTCTTGTCGTTATTTTGATTTGCCTCCTTGTAATTATTCCCACCCTTGCGATTATTCTTACCCTTCTTCTTATTCCCTCTAAATTGTTGGTTACCTTTTGGGTTCATTGATTCAATAGAATGTACCTCCGACAACTGGGGGAGAGGACGAAGTCATAGCTTGTCCTGCTGCAGACTGGCTAATGCACAAATTTTGCATCTGACTCGTCACCTGGTCTACATCCTTGGCAATTGTCGTGCCTATAATGCCATCGGAATGAGGCCTTAGATTCTGCTTGGGTTCATGACAAGATCACGGTGCGTCAGGAATAATTTCGTAAAGAAGCCTAGATTGAGCGTAGATCAAATCTAACTATTGAGCTTTAAATATACCATGTTCCTTAGTAGTTACTTCGGATGTTGAAAGATCATTCACAATATATGGTAAAAAGGGACTTAATGAACCATTCCAACAAGAACTCAGGTGGGATGTTAGCTTTAATCAACCGCTTTCGTCTACACCACTCTGAATATGATCTGAATTGTGAGTAGCTTTATCCTGACAGAATGTTGATAAATATTTTGTGCCTGCGTCGTAACGGACCAACAACTGAAAGTAGTTGAGAAAAACTAAGGCTAGGTCATTAAAGGTCCGGTACATTCTCCCAGGAAACTCGACATACCATTTCGCAGCAGGCCCTGTGAGGGTGTATTGAAACTGTCTCAAACGAATAGAATCGTGATTTAAGGAATTATCTGAGAACCAAAGGTGAAAGGTGGTAACATGATCACTTGGATCCTCACCCTTCTTACCATCAAGCTTAGGAATGTCAGAGGGAAGCTTGGTGGGTACCGGGGGCCATGCCGAATCATGACACACATGATCATTCGTTAAGCTGGTTAAGTCTGGCAAATTTAAGGTAGGCAGAAACATGAACCTTGGTTGCGACGTTTGAGGCCTTTCCCCCGGGAAAGACTGGTTCTGTGGATAAATGCCTGTAGGCATTGGATTAGAGACCATGGGCCATGGTGGGTTCTGGTAGATACCATGAACCTGACCAGTAGGATAATAACCCCCTCCAAATTGATTCATGTAAGGATGCACATGTATTTGCATGGTAGGGATCCCTTGGGAGGACAAATCGATATTACCAAAATTGCCCATTTGATGGTATACATTACCCCCTGGAAAAGGAGGAGGTATAGACCCCTCTATGAAAGAAATCAGACAAAGGTGGGGCATATTAAAGGATGCATTCCCTCCGAAAGGAACATATGAACTAGGAGGAGGATGCGTCATAAGAAAAGCATTCGTTAGAACTAGCGCAGTAGATGATAGGCAGACATATGGGATATATAAGGTAGAACCACTCCCTACATGCCCACCCCCACCCATAAAAGGATTAACACTGGTATTAGGATTTGACAAAGGGGGAGGCCATCCCCCAACATAAGGAGAAGAAGGAGGGATATGACCTCTCCCAAATTGATATGCGGTAAAGGAGGTCGATATGCCCCCAAACCCAACACGAGAGTTACCATTGCAAATTGGTATGGAGGATGGGATACTTGATGATGGATTAGGCATGCCAAAAGTAAATGGATTAGAGGTTTTAGGAATGAAATGGGCATCAATGCCTGATAACCATAAAGAAAAATTAGACAAATGATCTGACAACCAAGTATAATCAAAAGGATTCATTCTAATAGGTTAAGATGAGTCCAGAAATGTGAGAACCCATGAACACAGGAGTCCTTAGGACCCATGAGGCAATAGAAGAGGTAGTACCACGTAGTCCCTGACGTGGAGTCAAAGGGATCCACTATTAGTTCAAAAGAGTCACAAAAACGGTATCAATCCCTAAGGCCAACTAATCGGCAATGGGCACACTCCTAGAAAAGCTAATCCAAATTCATACAAACAAGGAAGATGGCTAAGGGGCCTCTTGAAACTATAGAAGGTATGCCTCACCCAGGAGGGGCCTGAGGCTCCGCTACTACAGATGGAGGTAACATAATCAGTTACAAGGGCCCTCAGACTTCAAAACACAAGGCTATGTGTTGTCTGACCCCTATATGACTTAGGAAACTCATATAATAACCCCTACAAGTACCTTGTGTGGTACCTAGGATAAGCAACTAAGGTCACCACGTATAACCAATGCTCAAGTAAACAGTCATAAGCCAAGTCGACCGTATGGGTAGGGTAGCTAAACCCGAAGCTCAAGAATCATTGAGGTGCTTTCCAAACCCCCAGATACGAATAGACCCAGATATATATCCGACACTAGGAATGTATTAGAGGGATATCTCCGCAACCAACTTTCACGCGACCTCATACTTGACTCCTATTTAAGAAGAGCTCCTCGAGAACACCAATTATACCATGGATTTCACTAGTCGAACACCCAAAAAAGGACTAGTACTAATGAAAAAATTATAAGAAACTAATTTGTCTAAAAACTAACAAAAAGAGAGCTTCTAGTCACTATAAATGCAACCAATAGACATAACAGAGACCCAAGAAGACTCATCAACACTTAGAACTCACCCAACAAGCATCCCATTCAAGAAACAGGCTCAAAACTGAGATGTACATGACTGTCATCCAAACAACAACGTATGTACGTGAGTCAAACACAGTTAGTCCGCGTGGGTACGCAGGTGGGACACATATAGCTTGCGTGGGGGGAGAAAAATGGACAAAAAGATGAGAATGAAGCCAAACCACTCAGGGAAACAATATAATATTGACTGCAAGCTACCAACGACACAAAAACTCAGAAAAACAGAGAGCAATAAAAGAGAAAAATCACCCAGAAAGACCCCAAAAAGGAGATTCTGCAGTGGAGTCGCCAATTCTGTTACGGAGAAAATCTTCCTATGGCTTGGGGTAGAACCACAACAGACAGGGTGACACCATAAATCAAATAAATTCCCAAATATGCTATATAAACATGAAATGACAACAATAAAAAAAGATAAAACCCTTACCTCAACCAGATGTCTGAAGAAGACCACCGTTGAGCTCTGAATCCAATGCTCTTCACCTACAACTTGTCCTCAACAACCAAGGCATACGAGCATATAAATTGTTAGCATATAATCTAGCATAGTCCATGAACATGTTAAGCAAATATACCCAATGAAAATAATCTAGCATACACCTCAAATTTTTTTGAGGTGTACTCACTCCCATTATCTGATCTCATGCACTTAATTTTTAAGTCGGTTTCATTCTCAACTGCTTCTTTAAAAACTTTGAACATCTCAAAAGCCTCTAATTTTATTTTGATAAAAGAGACCCAAGTCATTCTAGTATAGTCATCAATGAAGAGAATGAAGTAATATTCACCATTTAGAATTTTTGTTCTCATAGTCCCACAAAGATCAGTATGCACCAATTCCAAAGGTTTTGTTGTAGAATATTCTTTTGTCTTGAATCTTACCCTTGTTTGTTTTCCATGTAAACAATGCTTGTAAACAAAATTCAAGGGCTTTGTAATTTTAGGGATGCCTCTTATTGCTTGCCTTTTGCTGATCTTCACCAAATTGTCAAAGTTTATATGGCCCATTCTTTTGTTCCAGAGACAACTTTCATCTACTTGCCCCATACAACATTTTTCTTCTTTTCTCTCATCCAAGATGTACACATTATTTGGAGATTTGGATGTTTTTTCTACCAATATACCCGAGTCTTCCTTCCTTATTTTACATTTCTTAGAGTCAAAAGTGAGGATGTTCCCTTGATCACACATTTACCTGACACTGAGAAGATTATGCTTCATATTTTCAAAAGCAAGACATTTTCTACTTTAGCCTTTTCATTCCCAAGACTCACTATCCCTTTCCCAATATTTTTGGCAGAGCCATCATCTCCAAAGAAAACACTCCCTCCTTTTTTGTTTTTAAGATCTAGAAATATGTTCTTATCTCTTGTCAAGTGTTTGGAGCATCCAATAACAATATATGAGTGACCACTTTTGCTTTGAGCCTGTAAGGCAAAATCACATTCTTCTTGGATTGGTTTTTCTGTCTTTTTTTGCCCAATTTTTGTATGATCTTTCTCATATGAAGAATCCTTGATTAAATTTTGTTGAGTTGTCATCAACTGCCTTTTACAGTCCCGACCTTTATGGACATAATTGTGACATTGATAGCACTCAATATCCAGTTTCAAGGGACCAAAGGGTTTGAGGTTTTCATTCATAACTCCATTAGGCTTTCTGACTTCATTGTTCAAATGAATAACCTTATAGGAATTTCTATGTCTCAAAATCATCTTTTACATATGCTAGGCAGTTTACAGCTTTATGACCAAAATTGTTGCAGAAATAACAATGACCCAAAAAGAGAGTTTGATAGCTTATAATAAGAGGTCTTCTAGGTGGAACAAGTCCTTTGTTCATGTGAGATGATTGTTGGTTGTCCTTAATTTTGAGATCACTGTCCTCCCTTCTGATAGAACGCTTGAGTACATCTGCATAACTTCTTGTTTTTGCTTCATAGCTAGGCACAATTGAGCTTGAGCCTTCATTAAAATTTTCTTGTCTACATCCTAGTCCAAACCTGTTAGAAGATGGTCTTTGGCTATTGATGATTTCATTAGTAGTTTAGTGCTGCTGCCAAATTTATGTTGATAGTTTGATTGAGAGCTTACTTTCTGTAGTTCCTTTCTCAAGGAGACAATTTTAGTCTCCAATTCCTCACACCATTTCTCCTTTTCTTTCAGTTGTCCTGTTAGGTCTTCTTCTATTTTCCTTGCTTCTTTTAGCTGAATTTTTTGATCTTTAGTGACTTCTTCTTCATACTTCAACAATTGTTCCTTTATCTCGAAGATTCCTGCGTTGAGGGTTTAGTGGAGTGCTCGAGGATAACACAGTGCCCATTATGAAAAGTCGACGTTTCGAACCTTAATCATGGTTCATCATCAGGACAACCGTGATTAAGGTTTGAAACGTCGACTTTTCATAATGGGCACCGCGTTATCCCCGAGCACTCCACTAATTGTTCCTTTAGTTTCTTCTTATTCTTTCTAGTTTTCCTCAAGTAATCTACATCACTAATAAGTTCCCCTTCAAGGTCTACTTCAACATTCACTTCATCTTCAAAATTTTCATTTTCAAGTTCTTCTTCTATTTCCATGAAGAGTAGTTATTTTGTATCATCATCACTATTATCTTCATCTGCTGAGCTATTTTCCTCCTTAGAATAAAGACTCTTCTTTTGCTTATTGAACCTTTTCCTATTTTCATATTTCCCTCCTTTGTACGTCTTCCTTCTTTCTTTGTTATTATGATCTTCCTCATCATCACTATCTCTACTTTCTTTATAAGGGCATTTAGAAGCAAAGTGACCTATTTCACGACATTCAAAACATTTAAAAGGTAGCTTACCTTTGTACTTGCCATGACCTCTCTTAATTTTCTTCACAAAGTTTGCTTCTTCGTCATCAAATTCATCAGAGGAACTCTTACTTGACTCTTGCTTGTTGCCTTTTGTCTTCTTAGAAGCCTTGAAGGATGATTCCCGCCTTAAAGGGTTTTCTTTATCAATTATCACCTCATAAGCAGTGAGAATTCCATGTAGTTCATCCATTGTCACTTTGTTAATATCCTTTTTATCTTCTAGGACTGAGACTTTGGAATCAAACCTCATAGGCAGAGTTCTCAACACCTTTTGTACAATTAATTCTTTTGAAACTTCTTATCCAAGACCTCTGATGGTGTTGACTAATTCATTTACATGAAGAAAGTAAGCTACAATATTTTAGTATTCCTTCAACTTGAGGCATTCAAACTATCCTTTATGAGTTTGTAGTTTTGCTTTTTTTACTATGTCATCCCCTTCATAAATATTAAGAAGTTTTTCCCACATTTATTTTGTTGTTTTACACTGCATGACTTCTATAAATTATAAATCTGCTAGATCACACAAAATTGCATCGTTGTCTTTTGCATTGAATTCATAAAGTTTTTTCTCAGTTGTGTCTTTTGGTGGAGTCTTTGGAACTTTATAACCATTCTCAACTGCCTACCAAATTTCAAGTCCAAGTGACTATATAAATACTTCCATTCTTATGCTCCATAAAGCATAATTGGATCCATCAAACCATGGTGCCCTATTTGTTGAGAGACCTTCCTGTCTATCCACGAGTGTTGTAGGGACCTACCTTCTAGTTGTCAAACTATTCCCGAAGGAACCTGCTCTAATACCAATTGTTGGAATATACAACAATACTAAGAGGGGGAGTGAATTAATATTGACCAGATTTAGAGCACTTTTTACTTTTACAACTTTAAAAAGTCACCATGTAGACATTCTTATTCACCATATGATATTATCAACCATAGAAACAGTAATCAACATCAATGGACAATACACATAAATTTAAAGTGTAAACCCAACTAGGAGAAAACCACTTGTAAATATTTACCATAACAAACACAAATTTGTTACAATTCTATGAGGGACACCAATCCTTGGTGAAAGCACCAACTTGCAATCTGCAAGCACCAACCTGCTTGAATGAGGACACCAATCCTCTGTAAGCACCAACTTACAGTCCACAAGAACCAACTTGCCAAGCACCAACCTGTTTGGACGAGGACACCAATCCTCAGTAAGCACTAACTTACAATCTGCACGCACCAACCTGTTTGGATGAGGACACCAATCCTCTCCCCTGCACCAGCCTAAAACAACTTCATACAAACTTCAAAACATAGTTGCCATAGTTCATTATGCATTCATGTACAAACTTCAAGATCCTTCCTTAAGTAATTCTTCAAATGTGCCCTTGGCTTGTTATCCCTTGAAGTCAGTCATGCAAAATTCATAGATTCGTGGCATAACCAACTCACCTGTTACTTTGTACCCATAACACATACCTTTTTTCACAAAAATCAGCTTCTCTGTAACATTTTTTAGCTTATGTAACACCTTTTCATTTCTGTAGCATACTTTAATTTATGCAAAAATGATCAATTTATGTAATACTCATTTGTTTTTGTGATACTTGTTTGTTTATGTGACCAAAACTATCCTCAATTAAACTTTTAATCTGCTTCAAACAATAATCTAAATCATCCCTAAATAAGTGCCAAATAGTCATTGAACCTGTAACAATCCCCTTAACAGTCTTCCAAAGCTTGCACCCTTATCCTTTCTCTAATCTATACTTCTACCCTAGAATTTCACCTTCACTCTACATGTTCGACTTGCTCCTTCGCTTGGATCCATTGTCTTCTCAATTCCACCACCCAATAGTCACATCAATTATAGATTTATATGACTTCGTCGGGTCTTGAGTGCACTTGTGGACCCATCATAATAAGTTCGACTTATATATTTTGAAATCAACGTAGAATAAGGAACACTATTCTATTGATTTATAAAGTCGACTTATGATTTGTGGTAGGAGTTCCCAAAATATTGGTTAGCCACCCGAACACTGATCTTGAGGCCGAGCCAGTTCTTGATCATCATTTAACAATGTTCTAGTAATTTTGTTTCCTTTTATTGTGCCCCTATTTCATTATTATCGAAAACTGTAGGTGTTGGTACCAGAATTCCTGTAGATGCATTTTGTCTTCTTGTTTTCATTCAGACGCCACATTGTTTGCCATATTCTTATTAATGACACATCACCATCATCACACATGGTACTTCACTTTGATTGGCAGGCATATTAGTGTTGTGTGGGCATTTTAGTTGCTATGTGTGGGCATTTTTATTTAATGTTGGCAGGCATTTTTATTTAGCATGTGTGGGCATTTTTGACATGGCACTTCACTTTGATTGGTGGGAATTTTATCCATGGTGGGAATATTTATCCATGGCGGGCATTTTATCAATGGCGGGCATATTTATCCATGGCGGGCATTGGATCCATGGCAACCATTTTTCTTGCAGCTGCATGCATTTTTTACTTGTGCGGGCATTTTCTTCAATGCTCGGTGGGCATTTTTTCAATGCTAGCTGTGTGCATTTTTTACTTGTGCGAGCATTTTCTTCAATGTTAGGCAGGCATAATTCTTTTACATTTATCCTTACTTCCATATCAGCTCATTGTCACATAAGCTCATTGCCATATCTGCTTACTGCCACATCAGCTCTGCCATATCGATGTTCATCCTTGCTGCCATATTGACATCAATGACAACTCTTCAACATGTGATCCTTTCTCTAAGCAACACCATTTTGTTGTGGTCTGTATGGACTAGTATGTTACATTTGAATTCCCTATGCAGTCTAGTAAGTAGTAAATTTGTTGTTTACATATTTGCTTCCATTATCCATTCTTAACTTGTGCATTGGATGTCCATATTGTTTCTCTACAATGGGCCATGTAGGCCAAAAACTTGTCAAAAAATTCAAGAAGTAAACCCAAGTGAGTTTGGAGAATCCATCAGTGAAAGTTAAAAAATACTTGAATCCCGAGAAAGAAGCAAAAGGAAGTGGACCACACAAATCACAGTGAACGCGCTACAAGGAGGTCGAGGCATGCCAAGAGGCACATTTTTCAAAGCTATCTGCTGATGTTTGTCGAGAACAAACCAAGGGCAAACACCATCTTTGTAAGAGATGATATGAATACCAATCACCATTTTCTGATTACATAAATGTTGAAATGAGTGATAGTTTAAATGACCATATCGCTCATGCCAAATTTTGCTCAAGTCATCACTATGAGCAATAAAAACAAAGGGAAAATGTGATGACCCAAAGTTGTTGAATCTGTACAACTTGGTAACATCATCAATAATTCTATTAGGTAGGTCATACTTAGGATCTTTGAAATCCTTGATTACAACTTGGTGAGGTGTAAACATCATAGTCCTACCGTCATCGGAATGAGTAATTTGATAGACTGACAACAAATTGTAGGAAATTTTTGAAACATGTGATACATCATTAAACCAACCATCATCTAATTGAACTGTTCCAGATCCGACAACATTTAGAGATTCATTGTCACCAACAAATAATTGTTTGGTGTTACATTCATTTAGAGTATAAAATATGGCTTTATCCTTTGCCATGTGATAAGATGCTCTAGAGTTAATGCTACACTCATTAGAAGAAGAGGAAGAAGATGCATTAAAGGAAAAACCAGAAGCACAAATTGCATGTCCTTAAGTTGCGGAGATAGAATACAAATCAAGGTTGATGTTATGCTTCTTCATTGTTGCTTCCAAGGATGCCATCTTCTTGAAACACCTAGATTGCACATGACCATATTTCCCGCAAAAATTGCAATGGCACGCATTATTATTATCTTTTTATTTGGTTCCTTTTCATCATTGGAAGCATGAGTTGGACGAGAGGGTTTGGGACCCTTGTTTTTTCTTATTATTGCGAGGATGCTACTTCTTGGGATTCTTGGTTTTGTTCTTCTGTTGTGCCATTAAGGCTTTTCTAGATGGATCGACATTGCTGATTAATCCAAGATGGACGAGCTTATCTTTCTCTTGAATCAAGGAATCACAAAAAGATTCAAGAGTGGGTTCTACATAATGAGCCCCCAGGGATTCTTTCATGGAGTAAAAGGTGTATAGAAAAACATAATAGGTAGGACCAAGCTTGGAAAAATTAGCATAAATACATTTTTTGTTGGCTTTTAATTTTGCATTTTTCAACTAAGGTTCTAAAGGTTTTGAATTTAGATAGATAACCTTGAATGCAAGAAAAGTCACTTGGATTTAAAGCAACCAACTAATTTTCAAGCTAGTGACCTTGAACCTCATTGTGTTTACCAAACACAATTTCCAATTTTTCAACGCCATATCTCGTTCATCAATTCCTTAAAGGTGGAATCATAAATCAGTAGAAATTGACATCATGATTTATCCACAGGCTTCATCACATTTATTGGCCCATTTTATTTTCGTATCATCATCTGCAGGTTCAGTTTCTTTTCCAAGATAATTCGGTAAAGTCCCCTACTTTGTAGGACATCCTCCATATCGTTTTTTCACAAGAAGTAGTTGGTACTAGTAAGCAAAATTTCACATGGAGCAACCATATTGTAATACATACGTAAAATGGCTTCAAAAGTAGAAACTAATGGTTTAGATGCAAAGATCTGGAAAAAATATGCAGTTAAAAAAACGACACTGAAAACAGACTTTGAATGCCAAAATTCTGACTTCTGAAGAAATGCATAAAAAAGAGCCAAGGAGCCACGTGGTAGGCAAAGGTTGATCCACGTGGTGATGGGAGCAAAAAAAATGCAGTAAAGAATCCCTCACTTTAACTTTGAAGTGAGTGAACCACTTTTATAAAACAAGTGGGAAGCACTTTTACAACGTAGTTACTTTATAACTTAAAGCTACATGAAGTTTTACAAATAAAAAGAAAAAAAGGATTTGAACCGAATACCTCTTACTTTGAAAGTAACTTTTAACCAAGTGATCTAAGCAAAAGATATAGTAATATTATGGAGGAGAATGGGGTTGTTGTTGGAAGAATGTGCCTACCCAAACAACCTTGCTTTTTGGTCTGTAAGATACTTTACACAACCACACAAAAACAAAAAAATACAAAATTTCGAAACTAAAATGTCTCATATTTGGGGTTAGTCCTTGGTTAGCATACCTATAAAATGTAATTTTTCTCACTGTTTCTGGTTTACCAAGTTTGCACAAATCGCACGACAAAGAGTATACACATTAAAGAAAACCCTTTTTGCTCTGTTCTTGATTTGTTGACTTCACATAGAGCACACTGAAAAGAGAATACACAGATTGAAAAGGTAACAAACCAAATATATAACAAAAAACCAAAGCTAAAATATGAAATAATACGATAAAAAAATTAGAAAAATGCAAAATTGTAAACAATATACCTCTGAATCTGGGTAAAATCGTTGTATCTTGGGCAAACAAAAATATTTTTCAGTGAAACAAAAAGCATTTCCAATTGAAAGCAAGCTCTGGACGCAATGGCACACCTTTCTCGGCTCATAACTGCACAAAAATATAAAAAACTATAAATCTTTTAATGCACACAACAACATCAGTTCCATATCTTGATGACGAACGTAAGTAGGACTTCACAATAGCTCTGATACCATGTTTGACTAATACAAGATATTTCCATAAAATCGAACACCTTCAAAAACCGCTCACACAAACAGATCACAGATCAACACACCAATGTTTTTATGTGGTTAAAACCCTCGAAGAGGGAAACAATCCACGACCCCATCCAAATGACTTGAGGCAATATTATTACGCAAAAGAAAAAGAATGTTACAACGAGTTTCTCACAATTGATCATTGAGGAAATGATACTCCATGCTCTTTAAATATAGATCATGGACCAATCGAGTGTTAAGACACAAATCAATGGCCATCGAGATTGAGGTGAGAATGCACCGTTTGATCACTCTATGTCTAGAACGTATCGTGACCATCGGATTACATATGCACAAATGCATATTGATGCATACTAAAGAAACACACTTTACCTAAAGATACATTATACAAAGTTGGTCTTAACTAACTCCTAAGTGTCTTAATACCCGAACACCAACGTCATGGATGGGAAATGAGATATGCTTCACTCTTTGCCTCAAGGGAAGAAGAACTATGGAATGAAGGTGGAATGGTGCGTGGGATGAGGATTGGGAAAGGGTGTTTCTAAGTTGGGGAAGAGGTAGGATACATATGTTGAGGTGAAATCATTGCATCCTTTGCCCTGGTTGGATGACGCAAGGAAAGGGGACACAATTATGGGATTTTGGTCACATTTTGGTTTGAGGCATAAGAGCTTAAGGGGGTTTAAATAATGGCTCATCCATCTTATCAAGGACTTAACAAAATGATGTAGGCATTTAAACATACTTTAGGAGCTATATCCAAGACTTATGAAGGACTCTAGTCCATCATTTTACAGAAAGAGTTTAAAAACTTTACCATGTCAACTCAGGGGCTAGCTCAAATGATATAAGAGGTATCACAATAACAATGAACTTGAAGCAAATACATACCATTAAACATCCCATGACACCTTAGAGGCATTAATTAATTGACATTCACAACCAATTCTTACCCTATCTAGAAATAAGACGTGGTGCAACTCCATTAAGGCATTAGTTGGAATCAATCTTATTCTTGACTTGTTTGGCATTGGAGTGACTTGGCCTTCATCAATTTAAATTTAATAAACTTACATTTAGGCTCTTTGCATACCCATGCACATATGCTAAAACATTATGATTCGACCAAGGTGTTAGTTGGCAACCATTCATCCTTACCCTACATACAAGCAATGGAGCTACATTATTCTATTTACATGCATATTAATATAGGACATTTAGCTATGATTGATAACCTCCTCTCAACCATGATTGAGGTGAGTGTAGTTAATCATCACTCCCACACTTCTAAAATGGTGTTAAGAGTGTATGATATTCTCTCGTACAACATTTTGATTTTAGCTCCTTTCCCTTGATGCACAACCGTCCACATACTTGTGATATTATCAACATATATATTGTGGAGGACTTCTTGAGCTCATGACAAAGCATGGTAAAAGCACCTTAATGGTTGCTTTATTTGATGCCTTTTGGCATGCTTGGATTTTTAGTATCATGCATTTCATATTTATTGCTTTTGTTTTTCTATTGTTTGCTCACAAATATCATTTAAAGCAATTCGATCATGTTTTTTTGTCGACGTGCTTTCTTTCATCATTCTTACTTGTTTGTCTTTTTGTAGATTTTGTTGCATGATTGGATGGTTATTTAACACTCCATAACCCTCATCTCTTCATGATCATATTTGTTGTTGACATGCTTGCTTTCATCATTCTTGTTTGCTTGTCTTTTCATATATTTAGTTTTTGTTTCATGATTGGATAGTGTCATTTGACACTTCATAACCTTTTATCTCTTCACTTCCCTAGAGCAAGGGGGGGGGTAAATATAATAATGAAATCATGTCCAACACATATTTTAAGATCGATGACAATGTTATACCCATGTTTAACACCTCAAAAGTCATTGTCGCTACAGAATAATCTAGACTCAAACCTTATGTTCTAACATTGTCTTTGGTTTGACACACATCTAGGCAAACCCACATTCATTCATAGTACCTTTGTAGCGATTTTAAACTACCTCGTCTTGAAAACATTCGATGAAAACCAATGGCCTAATTTTATCTTTTAATTTCTCGCATTCTACATATTTGTGTATTTTCATAGCATTGCATGATCTTCTCTATTACATATAACAAAGTTGACTTAGTAAAAGGAATGAATAAAGCAAATGAATTGAAATCATTTATCATATAACATCTTTAACTTAGTCTCCAAAAATGCATTTGAACATTGGGTAGAAATCTTAAATAAATTATGAACATTATTATTTTAATTACATTATTTATGAATAAAAGATACATTAAAAATATTTCAAAAGTTTTTAAATTTTAACTCAAAACTAACTCCACATTCTCCATAAAAATACCCAGTCAAGGTGTTTAACAAGATATCCATATAATTGATACAATTCTATCCATGGAGATGTAGCTATGCACAAACATTGTAGGGATTAAACTCGAAACCAATTACCTATGGATAAATATCCTTAAAAAAAAAACACTAAATCAAAATATTCAATAAAACACTCATTTAATAATTAAAATATATTTATAAAACCATAATGACATATAAACATCGTAATAAGTCAAACTTGAAACAAAAATTATCTATAAATATAAATCTTTTACCAAAATACCAAATTATTGATAAAAATTCAACCTTAAAATTGCAATATCACTGTTATAATTACAATAAACCAACAAAAAAAAAAAGGATCAAACATGTGGATACAAGTAATCGCGCAAGACCAAAAACATTGGACAGGTACCCACGTCATAGGGTAAACGTATGCTTACACAGTGATTGGAACAATCAAATACTTTTATTCTATAGTTATCGTCTATTGGCTCACAGAGATGGATGGGTGCATTGACGGCGTTATCAAAGCGGAATTTAACGTCGTCGGAGCAGTAATAAAGTTAACGGCAGATATATGAGTAAATGCGCTTTTTCATTCAATGTGCGTGACGGGGGGCGGATTCCAAGGTACGTATTTAAATTTTACACAAAGGGCCTTTTGAGGTCCGCTTTCTTTCTCGGTATTGGTAAAGGGGGAAAAGACGCAGAAAGAAGAGAGAAGACTTAAGTAAGAAGGATTGGTACCTGTAGCTCAGCCAGCTCAATTCAATTCAATGCAGGAGCAGAGGAGGCGGGTGTGACTGACTGTCGGAGCTGAGATTTTCTCCCACAGAGGTAATTCTCTTTACTAATTTTTCATGAAAAGCTAGCGAGCAGTTTTAGCTGCTGTTCACTTTGCTGCCTGGAAGACTTGAGTTAAGTGGGTTTTTTTTTTGTGTTGTATCATTTTTGTCAAGCTCTTATTTTATATTTTATAATTTTGAATTCATGGCCACAATAACTTTTTTTTTTCACAAACTGTTTTCTGTTTCTTGAATTATCTTTTGAAATTGGGCCATTACTCTTTTATCATTTCAATTTCTTGAATTTCTGTGGGTTATGCTGGGTTTCGCACTATTGGCATTCAAGCATTTCATAACGTGCTTCAGTAGATATTATGTGTTAAATGATGTTCGGTATGCTATTGATGGATCTTCATCCTCTTTCCACATATTATTATTTATTTGATCACAGTTTTTGCTGAACAATTGTTGTTCCATTTTTCAGTTATTGGGATAGATTTTTTGATTGTATATACTTATTATTACTACTATTATTTCAAGTTATTATTATTTTTGTGTTGGGTTGGGTGGCTCAACAGATGCATTTTGGGTTAAATTCATTTGGTTTAATTTTTAAACTTCCAATTACACATTTTTGTGTTTTTTGGTCTCTAAAAATGTTTGTTCATGAAGCGGTAGAGTGGCATTAGAGCATTTTTATCCTATGCTCCAGTGCATATTATGCTCTTTATGATATTGGGTATGCCAATTGGTGGTCCTTCATCTCCCTCTATACATTTTTTATTTTATTTTCACGGAATTGTTGCTCAACATGAGTTGCACCAGCTTTTAGTTATGGCACCAGGTCATTGAATACTGCATTTTTAAGGAGGTCTATTTTAATCTTTTAAGTTTTGGGTGTGGTTCGGCCTTTAACAGATAAATTTTAGTTTAAATTCAGTCGGTTTTAGCATCCAATTATTACATGGTTGTGTTTTAGTGCTATATAAAAATGTTTGTTCACAAAGTGGTGTTTGGTGCCTGTCATTATGGGCTAACATTGGCTTCTCATGTTCTAAGGATTGGACTTAACTTATATTTCTAGAAACGTATTTCCTGGAGTGTTTGGACTTCACCCAGAGAAGGAAGCATAGTGGGTTGAGCTTTTAAAAGAGCCCCATATTGCCTTGGCCATGTTGTAGGAATCCAGGGAACTGACATTTTGGCAGCTGTTGCCATTGGTCGTCATCAATGTTGCCTTGTTGCGCTAATTGTCTCAAAAACTGAATTACGTTTTGCTAGTTGTCCATATATTGGGCCTATGCTTTGTTATGGATAAATAGGTAATAGATTCAAGCTGCTCAATGGATGGATAATCATGGAATAGACCGAATCTTTGCAAAGAACAAAAACAATTCAAAGAGTTTGTAATTGAAAATACCAAGATTTGGCACCTGGATGCCTTCACATATATACTTTCAAAGCTTCATGTAGCAGCTGGTGGTTCCAAAAACAATACTGAGACAATAATGCACGCTGATACCGATCTGTGTGACCTTGCAACATATAGTGGGCTAACTCCAGATTAGGCTAGCTTCTTTGAATTCTCATCAACTTTCAAGCATGCATGAGAGAAACCAGGTATGTAGTAACTCTAGGGTGCTAGTTGGCTGTTATTTTCCTTGGTAGATCTTGGCATGTGGCATTAAACATTATGTATAGAGCCCCCCCAAATTCCAGGAAATGTCATAAGGGACGTTGGTGTCTCCGGCATAGGGGATCCTGCCTGAAACATTAAAAAATTAAAATTAAAAATATATGAAAATTAGAACATAAATCATTGAAATCTTATACATAACAATTTGCCAATGACATACATCATTATATGTAACGTAATAAATCATAAATGATACATGTGATGATTAACACCATAATAACCACGATTCTGAAATCCTCTATCACCGTCGTCTTTCTCATTATATTTAGAAGAGCCAGAAGTCATAGATCTAAGTCTTAAGGGAACTCATCTAAGAACAGGTTAAATGATAAATGAGCATCATTGCTGAGGGCAGTGCCCCACTAGTCTCTGCTTCCAGCTATTGCCCAAAGGAATAAGCACTTATCACGGGAATGGTATTTGAATCACAACCATTTGCATTCTCCAGAATACTCAATTGCACACTAACCCACTTAAGTTGTGCCTCATTAGGTCCCTTCTCCTCATCTACCTATGCATTAGGTTTACATTCAATTTTTTTTTTGTCTTTTTTTCCTTGAATGATGGACTTTGGTTAAAAGGGAGTGTTGGAGTGTCCCTTTTTTTGAGGGGGTTGTTATTTATTGTGTTCCCTTGCTTACCCCCACACCCTCACCCCCCAAAAAAAGGGGACATGGGGAAATGCCCCTCTTGGAGTACCCACATCTCGGGAGCACATCCCATAGCCTTGGGAATGCATCCTTGTGTAACATTGGTTTCAATAATGTGGGTGTAATGTAAATGTTCTTGTTAAACAACTTTTGAATGTTGTTCTCATAGGCCTTGCCAACTCCAATGGTAAGGATTTTGCTAATCTTGAATGTTAGGAGCTCTAGGGCTTGAGAGAGGGCATTCTTGTCCATGCCATCATATTGGTGGACTTCAGTGGTTTCATGAGGGAATTGAACTTTGTGGTTGTCATGTTGTTGAGGTAATAAAATTTATTACTTTTGGTTGTGTTGATATATAAAATGGTATCATAAACTAGGGTGAAGGGTCTAGTGGGATCGACATGGATAATGTGGTTGACGATGCAAAAGAGTTGAGGTATATATGAAATAGAGCGGAGGCAATTTAGGGAGCCAGGGCATGAAGGTGGTAAAAAGCTAGGACATCAAGTGGCATAGTTCTTAACTAGAAGCAGAAGAGACAAGATGTCAAAATAAGTCCCAAAAGTCACTTTTATAAGCAACAATACACTTATTGCATTTAGTGTGCTACTAATGTGATCATTGATGTTCAAATTATAAGGTACAATTGAGTGAGATTGATAGGAAGTGGTTGAAACACCCCTGTGCTTGTGAATTTGTGTGAAGGCCATTTGATCCTTATTGAGTGCATGATCTGAAAACCAAAAGAAATCTTGTGTATACGCACCATTATTGGAAGTGAACCCACAATGAGAGAGTATGTAATTGATTTATCATCTACCATTTGAACCCTTTTTCATTTCTTGATTGAATTGTCTACATAGGCAATGGGCATTCACTTTACCATCTACTTCACCATCCAAGGTGTGCAATTGTGTAGACCCATTTGCATTCATTTTATCTAGAACATAAGTTTCAAGCTAGAGATAGTCTAGTTTTCGAGGGTGATCGCTACACTTGGAGTTGAACAACAAAACGAACTCACCTTCTTGTAGTGCCCTGGGCTTGAGGTGTTTGTCATGTTTAGTTTCAACGCACTCACTTTTATTGTTGCTTCCATTTTGCGTAGGGTCCAATTTCGTCCAATTTTTCTAGCCACACGAGTTGGGCTTCCAAGGAATCTCCATCACCCATTTGTGTTTTCGATCTTTTTAGTCTTGATATTATGGTTGCCGAGTTTTGTTGAGTTTGTCTCGAGTTATATCCTTGTATTAATGTCCTCACTAAGCTCTTCACCAGTCCAAGGTTTGCAACATTGATGGTTAGTGATTATGAATTGTTTGATAACTATGCTCACTAAAATATGTGCCATTTCTAGATCTTTCATCAATCAGCCTATGGCTGACTTTTTTTTGTTTGCTAGAATTTCCTTGACTTGCGGGAGTGGCCTTTGGTCTAAGAAACCATGACCCAGGGGCATCTAAGCCGTCAAAATCACCTGGGGATCGCACTCGGCCCAGGGCACACCAATCCTCAAATGGTTGGGTTTTGGGTGTTTCCTCCCAAAGAGCTCGCCCCTAAGGGGAATTGAACCTGGGTCTCCCTACTAACGAGACCCACACCTTAACCGAATGAGCTGGTGGGAATTGACCAGCCTATGGCTGACTTGATTCGCCAACATGAACCTCAATTAATTTGTATACAAAAAAACCTTTATGTTCTTATTTCTATTGTGAAATTAATAGTCATAGTGTATTCAAATTGCAAATAAGTTAATGCTAGAATAAAATGACACATAGTAAAGAATACAAAAAGATTACTTTGGAGAAACCTAGTGTGGGAGAATTCCAACGAGAAATGGCTTTTCCGGTTCTTTATTATTTCTTAGGGATTTACAATCCAAAGCGATACACTCTTCGATTGAGATTTTGTGAATTTTACTCACACTTCTATAGATACCTAATTGTTTTAGGCTAAGTTGTAGGAAACGCCCAATCAGTGCTCATATCGGTAGTGGAAACTTGTCGAAATGTTGAAACATGTACTAAACGACTTGAAAATGTCCGAAGTTGTACCATACTACGTTTTGTGATTTTCAAGTCTTTCGGTGTGAAAAACTCCCATGTTTTGGCGTGATTTCTAAGTTGTTCGGGCCAAACCAAGTGCCCATGAGGGGTGCGGGAACCATAGGTAGTCTAAAATACCCTAATTTATGGAAAATGAAGACAAATTAACCTCCAATTGGTGTCTAAACCTACTTAATTCTTACATTCATTTGGAAAAACTAAAAGAAAAGAGAGACCTCCATTGGCCCATGATAGTGACAGTTTCACGATTTTTGCATCATAGCTCTCGAGACTTGTATCCACTCCCTTTATACATTTTCCTTTCTTGGATCAGCTCTCTTCATATCTCTCTTTGTATATTTTTCTCCAAGAACAACTCTCCATTTATGGAGTTAGGGTTAGGTTTAAGTTATGCTTTTAGCTTTTATAGGAGCTACTTTTGGGCTCCCACTTTGTATTGTTCTTATGGTACTGCACAGTCCCATTGATCTACTTTTGTGGTCATATGTTGGACATTAATCAAATTATTTTATCTTAGCTTATCTAGAATGCAGGTGGAAGTGGAGCCACCTCTTTTTTTTTTTTCCTTGGAAAAAGTCGTAATTTTATTTCAAAAAAATGAACAAAATTACATTCTGCACATGTAAGAATCACTGAGATCCCTACATTGTCACATATTTTCTGTCCCATATTAACATCAAGTATAATGCCCCATACAAAAACAAATACAATGGATATAGCTGTCCATTCAGCCCGCATATATCCGATTACATATTCACAAATACAGTATCAGAGATTGAAAACTGCTGTCCATACAGCCCGCCTATATCCGAATATATATAAACATACTGTAACAGGAATTGTGTCCATCACCGGTCATTTAATATCTGAGCTAATGCTCAATTCCGTGCCTCAAAAGCTTCATGAAATGGTCTGTGATAATAGCTGTAAGTGCCCCCCGGTGAGTGAATGGTAATCCGCCATGTACCAAGTGCTAATTGTTGCTGCGTCGCATCCTTCGATAGCTGATCGGCCAACCCATTCCTCTCCCTGTAGACATGTGTAAAAGTTATATGATTAAATGACAGCTTTAACCGTATTACCTCCTCTAGGATAGGTAATAGTACCATCACTTGACACTGTGTTATCTCCTCTGCCCAATCGATAACTAACATGGAGTCGCCAAAGATCTGAAGAGTTAGACATCCTTGTTCAAGAGCAAATAACATCAGCAGCCTAAGAGACATAAGTTCAACATAGTTATTTGATCCCCTCCCCAAACCAGCCACGATATGATAGTAATGGGTCGAGTGAAGCTCCATCCAAATAAGCCCACGGCATGGATTTATCTATCAGTTCCACGCGCACAGGTCGAGTACTAATCGCTTTGACAGTTGCCTTGAAGTGTTGGATAACTGCCACAGCTTGTGCCACTACATTCTCCATCGGAACCCTGCAATCTTGAAAAATGATCTTATTTCTGGTAATCCATATGCCCCAGGCAAAAATACAAGGGGAAGCCCGGATGGAGGTGGTCTTTTGTAATGACCACCACAATTGGAACGCTTCATGGGCACTCTCCCCCCGCCACCTCACATTGATATCCAGATATTTGCAAATATCATCCCAAACTGCCTGAGTAAACCGACAATGAACAAATAGATGAGAAATGGTCTCTTCCGCCTCCCTGCAAAGTGGACAGAACCCCGGACCCTGGATGAAACGTTTTTGCAGAATGTCCCAGGTTGGAGCCTTATTTTCCAGAATAGCCCAGAAGAGCAATTTTGCTTTACCCGGACACTTTAACTTCCACAGATATTTCCACCACCACACCAATTCCCTGTTATGTACTTCCACATTCAGCTGAATATATCCATTCTTTGGGGAGTAAATTCCAGAGGGGTGGTGATCCCAGATAAGTTCATCAATCCTATTGGTCAGTCGTATATTGGAATGTCTTAATAGCCGGAGAAAATCCTCCCAAGCTCCTAGCATTTCCTCAGGAATCTCAAGACGCTGTGCAGAGATCCACCCCTGATGCCAAAGATTAGATGATCCCAGATCCTCTAAATCTGCCAGAAAATGACAACCTCTAGCTGTCAAAAAAGTCCTCAAGTCCACAGGAAGAACATGACCTCCCCTACAGCCAACCCAAGGGTCCAGTCCAATACGAATAAGATGCCCATTTCCAATCCTCCACACTAATCCAGAGCCAACCAAATGAAAATGCTGCACCACCGCTTTCCAGACCACAGAGCAATTTGCCCTCGACTTATTGCCCAGCCTAATCCATTCGAGTATAGTTAGAGGAGCAATATATTTATGATATACCACTCTAGTCCAGAGACTATGTGTATGGATAAGTTGCCACGACACCTTGGCCCCCAAGGCTTTTGCAAACAGAAAAATATTCTTTAACCCCCATCCTCCCAGTGCTTTTGGGACCACAATTTTTTCCCATCTGACCCACACCAAAGCTCGATTATCACACTTACCCTTCCAAAGAAAAGCAAAACACAACCTTCGGATCTGCTCCAAGACTCCTTTGGGAATCCAAGCTAGAGACATCCAATACACCGGAATTGCTTCCAAAACGGATTTAACCAGAACCAGCCTCCCTGCCGGAGAGAGCCATTTATGACTCCATCCATGAAGGCGCTGTTCTAATTTAGCTAATAACCAGTGCCAATCAGCCTTCATATAAGCGTTTGGTTTCAAGTGAAAGCCAAGGTACTTTAAACCATCATCGATATCCAAAATCCTGTAAGGTAGACTGATAGTCATTCTAAGAATCTCCTGCTTGGTTAAATGCGAGCATGTGATAGTAGATTTGCCAATATTCACTAACATACCCGCTGCAGCTTGCACTAAATTGAGACCTTCAACCACCTTATCAATATCCTGTCTCGTGCCATCGCAAAATATCAGAATGTCATCAACAAAAAGGAGATGTGTAATAAACAATACCTGAGAAATGGATATGCCACGAAAGGAACCATCAGCTTTTGCTTTCAGAATAAAACGACTGAGGCCTTCAGCAACAAGGAGAAACAGCAGCGGAGAGAGGGGGCATCCCTGTCGTAGACCCCTTCCAGCTTGGAAGAATGGACTAGCAGAACCATTGATCAGTACAGCAAAGCTCACCGTAGTGATGCAGGCCATAATCCATCTTATAAATTCGTAGCAGAAACCCAGGTGAGCTAGAAGCATCCGAATATAGAAAGTGGAGCCACCTCTTCTTCCAATCCATGGTCCAATTCCATTAAATAGGCATCTTGTTCTAGTTTTGTTGATGATGATGAAGATATGCATTAGGCGTTAGTTCATGTTTTATTTTAGCTCATTGGATTACAGAGTGCCCCAATAGTAATATATTTTATATCAGTAAAAAAACAATGGGAAGGATTGTTGTGGGTACAGACCAATGATTCACTCAGGGGGATATCAGCCTTGATTGTCATGGATATTCCATTGGAACAATTCATGATAACAGATCTTCTAATATTCTACAATCTCTTATTATAGAATGTTTTACTTTAGATTGCAAATTTAATGTTACTCGCTTAATGTTGAAATGAACTGAAAATAAAATGAAGGAAGCAAGCAAATAATAAACCATTCACACAATAAACACAAGATATATTGTGGGAAAACCTGATATGGGAAAATCCAGCTTGAAGGTGAGGTCTATGCTTTGCTGTTTTCTTCTCAGCTATAAAATGCAAATGTAAAGGAAGGGGCAGTGACTATGGAGTTGCCATGGACACTGTGGCTAGTATGGATGGTATAGGATCTTTTGCTTCCTCTGTATTGCTTCAATATCCCACTCTTAGATGCTCTGCTAAACTAGGGAACAATATACAACACAATAGGAATGGAACCTCCTCTTTTCCTGGCAGCCCAGTATTTAACATAGCCTAGTCATCTAGGGTTAGCGTTGGGGTTTTTGCATGCCTTAGCCCCCAATTAATATCAGGGTTTTAGACCCTCTAGAATGCTCTTGAAATTCCACACATGACCGCTCCATAGGTGTGAATAATAGGAGTTGATGTGGCATCCACTTGATACCAGGGTGGTCAATAAGATAGGTCATTTGGAAGGAGGCATAACTTCCACATACGAACTTTGATTGAGGTGATTTTTGCATCGTTGGAAACTTATCGATGTGTAGAAAATTGTCAAGAGGTTGAGATCTAGGCTTCTAAAGTTTTGACCCCAAAAACAACCGTTTAAGGCCTCAAATGGGCTTTGGAAGGCTCTGGACCCCAAATCACTAAAGTGGGACCTATGCATAAAATGGGCCCTACAAGTCAATACCTCCAATTTTTCCACCCAAAAAGTTTTAAAATAGGTGACAAATAATACAATGATCCATTTCGGATCAAGTTGTGATACAAACCAGCATTGCAATCAATCAATTTTTCGTTTTGTGTATCAATTTGGTGATTAAAGGTGTGAATGCCTATACGATAACAGTTGGGCGAAATGTAGGTGAAGGAGGGTGCACAACAAACCATTCCAACACTTTGGAAACAACCTAGCAATTGGGCTGTGGATACCCACCAGTAATTCAATTAAAGGAGTTAACTGCGATTTGCATTTGTTTTCAATGGTATATGCAGAAATATTCACCAACCGAAGCAAATAATTTTTACATCACAACATTTAGACAACCACACAACAATTAAACACATGATAGACATAGAGATTATCTTGAAAACTAAAATGGGAAAATCATCATTTGATGGCTCTCGTTTATGCTCAAGAATGATTACAAACTGGAGCTATACACTCAATTCTAGATTTCATGTATTCTTACTGATTGCTGGTATTTTTGCATATTGTTTGAGCCGAGGGGCAATCCTTGTTCAATATGGACAAGCTCAAAATCCTCTTCATCCTTCGATCTATGACCATAGTGTAAATTTTCTGTGTTATTTCAGCTTGCTGGTTTATGTCACGTTTTCATGGTTTTCATCCCCAACCGGTTTTGCATTGGCTGGAAATTACTTATCAAAATTTCAGACAGTTAAACACTCTGTAAAAACACTTTTAACAGGCAGAAAATTAATTTAACCATGCACACCATAAAAAAATCAGACTCAGAAAGTTTTCGCCAATAGCGCTGGAAAAACCCCCACGGGGAAAACCAGTCACAGAGAGAGAGAGAGTTTATTATTTCTTCAGCAATATTTCAGTACAATGATTTTACAGTCAAAATGTACTTATCTCAACCAACCAAAATCATCCAGCTATCTTCCTCGATTTCTGTGCATAAAAATCTTCTCAAAATTTATGCCTAGCTCAGCCTTGATTTCTGTGCCACACCCAGAAATTTCTGTATGGTACAGCAGCTTTTAATGCTGCTGTACGGACCTAGAAAACTGTGCCCTGTCTAGAAAACTGTGCCCAGAATTTAATACCTTGGAAACTGTGCTGTACGGATTAGCATTTATTGCTGCTGTACGGATTTAGAAAACCATGTCATCCACCTGCAGAAATGTGACTTGAACTGCGTGCCAATAAATGCAGAAGGAGTAGCTCGAAACCCGTGCCAATAAATGCAGCTGTACGGATTTTGGGAAATGTGCCAACTGAAAAAATCACTACCTCGAAAATCATGCCACCTAGAAAACCGTGCTGCTGCTGTACCTTAGCTGCTGCCTCCTCGATTTCTGTGCAAACTCTCAGTTCTCTCCTCTCTTCACTCTCTTCGCAAAAAGTGAATGAGTTTTGCCTCTCTTTCTCTTTTTGACTAAACCCTAGGTTTCTCCAAATCCAAGGGTTGAGATTAGATGAAATCAATGGCTGAGATTAAATGCTTCTATTTAATTCTCATAAATATTAATTTCACTCACCCACTTAAATTTATCAAAAAGTGACTTTAAGTTATAAAGTCAATTAAATGTTCATCTCAAGTCATTTAATGCAAGGGTCACCTTTTTCCCCACTTAAGTGACTTAGGCAAAAAAGTCACCTAGGGGACACTTCCTAGGTACAAAAACTAACACATAGTTCTTCATTCATAGTCCTCCTCCTTTTGATACTAGGCCCTTCTTCCCAAGGTTCAATTTTTTTTCCATCTCTTGTGTTCTGTTTCCCATCAAGCGGGGCATCCTTTTGTTACAGAGCTGCCTTGGAATGCTGATCAGCAAGTGGTTCATTCCATCTTCTTGTGGTTAAAATGAGACCTTTGCCCTTTGGTCTTCAAGGTGCTTGCCATGGACCATTGACTTCAAATTTCACCAAGAATTATCCTTTTTACAAAATTTGGAGGGGTTATTTCTGATCCATTTTGGATCACACCTCCCCATTCACATGCTTTGGGTCCCCAAAGCTTCAACTCTAAGGTGCAACATGTTGTTTTCTTCTCCAACACACTTTCTATTCCTGGTAACAGTGCAGAAATTCCATCTAAGATGGAAGAAATGTCTTCCGTATGAGAGTTCCTTGAACAATTGCTTTGCCTTGGTCTACAAGTTTGGAAATCTCTTCTTTCCACTTAACCTTAATTCTCCTAACTTTTCTCTTGGCTGTGTGGTTCCCAGGATGAAGTTCTGGATGAAGCCTCAAATGTTGGCAAAAGTTATTGTGACTGCATGGGCTGCTTGGCATTTTCTTTTAGTCCACGTTCCTTTGAACTTGCCACTGTCTTGAGGAGTTTTCTTGCCATTCTTTCCCCAGAAACATTTGGGCTTATGGCATGTGGCCTGCATCTTCCAGCAAGGATTCTCAATATGGCCTTGGAATGTCAACAATCAGCAGCTTGAAAAGCTTTCTTCTTGTAGTAGTATTTAAGAAGGAAAGACTTGCTTGATGCATACTTCTTGTTCTTTTCCTTCTTATTCCGGCTGATTGACTTGGTTGGTCCCCCCAAGTGCTGGTGCAGACCAAGTTGAACTTTCCTGGTAGTTGCCCTTCTGCAATCTGCCTCAAGAAAGATGAAGTGATAGTGTGCTGCCATCATCATTTACAGCTGCCCTTTCTTCCAATGAAAAGCCCAAATCTGCAGCATCTTTTGGTTTCACAAAATTGACATTAGTGGACATGGTCTTTCCCAGTGGCAATACTTCCAAAGGTGGGCTGTATGCTTAAACCTCTTGATGCTCACAACAAATTGAAGCCTTTGAGCATTTTCCTTTTTCCTCCGTGCCACCAAATCCCAGGTCGCCATGCCTGTCTCTTGGTTCAACTATAATGGTGTTTACAATCCCTTGGCTTTTCTTGGCTAGCCCTCGGCCATGATAGCCCATTTGTCTCATTATCTTGGATCTGATGCCTTTGGTATGTTTTTCAAATTAGAAAAGTATTATTTTGAAGTAGATTGAGAAAGGTCCTTTGAGGGTTTACCATGATTGTCTTGGTCATGGTGCTGGCTTCTACAGCAGCAATGAAAGGTGCCTGTGCTTCCTTGGTCTCTTGGACAACTATTTGTAACTTGGCAATGCCTCTTCCTTCGTCACACACTTCTTGGTACAGCTGAGCCATCATTTGAGTGAGCCTCTGTTCTTGATGATCATCCAGCTCCTTCTCCTCACCTGCAGGCGATGGCTCCTCCAGGGCTTGAGCACATACTCCAGGTGCCTCCAATCAAGACGTTTTTGTAGAGTTCCTATGAGGGATCCTCTCATTTTCGGGTCTGCCAGCTTTGTATCTTTTTTGTTTCTTTGATGATAGATTGTAGATTCTAGGTCTTTGACCTCAGAGGATATATATGCTTTGCTAGGAGCTTCACACACACTCCCACATTGTATTGTTTCTGATGCACCTAGCTATCCATTCGATCCATTTATGGTCACTTTATGGACATTAATGAAATTATCTGATCTGATCTTATCTCCCAATTGCAGAGCTGAACTTTGCTCTTGTTCCAGTTGGCCATTACAGTGGTGAGATAGTCTCAGCTTTTGACCACAGGTTCCTTTAACGGGCAGCAGTTTTCTAGTAGTCTCAAGGTCCTCTTGTAGGACTGCTATCCTCTTGTCAAACCTCTATATTTTCTTCTTCAAGTTCCGATTCTCGTGTTGAATCTGCGCATTAATGGCCCTTAGGTCTTCTAACCTTTCTCTTCTCAGTGTTTTACCCATGCTCGGCTTTCTCCTCAAAGTGCTGGCAGCTTCTTCAAGATCATGTATTCAATTGCTCTGATACCAATACCAATGATCATGGCTTTCTCCTTAAACGGTAGGCCTATGGCCCGTCTGTCTCGCCAATTGGATGGTCACTGCAGAATTAAAAATTTGGTGTTTTTGCAATTCATCTGCAACTGAGATCAAGCTTCTCTGATTGCTATTTATCTGTTTTCAGATTTAGTTCACGAATTGGCTGCTTGGTTTATTTGCTTATGGTGCCATTGGCCAAGGGCAATGCTCAGCAAAAAGAGCAAGTCCACTCTATTTCACATACCAAATAAAAAATACCACATCCTTTGCATGCTCATTATATAGCCAAACTTCAAGCTGAGTTAGTGACATTTCTTTCTCTGGTCTTTCTTTTCAACTGAACCACAAGTCCACATGCATATGCTTATGCATAAAGGCTGCAGGGAGATGTCACTGCACACTGACTTGTGGATGCAATTCCATTCTTTGCTTTACATATATGATAGAACATAGCATACATATATATGATCTGGAGCCTACAACGACTTGGTAGCTGTTGTGACATGATGGGAGATTTCCTGTCATTAAAATTTATATATGTACTGTGCATTGTTGTAGTTATAAAGCATTCTTGATTTCTGAATATTCAAACTCAACACTTTATCAATATCCCATCTGCCAATTCATTTTGAATTCAAGTGAATAACGAAATTACTTCTCTTTGGAATCACTGGTGCTGCAACCATGAGGGATTAATTAGGTGTACTCATATATCTATGAATTGATAGCTGTACCCAACATCAATGCCTACGGGCTCGAGGGTGATAGGCTGTGGGTGTGTCTGAAGAAAAATGACATAAGTATGAAATTGCTCATTCATGCATTATGTCAAACACTTGAACATCTAGGGTTTTAATTCAGGAATCAGAATGCTTTGAAAGTAAAACCACCACTTCAAGATCTCTTCAAATACTGAAATAATTGCAAGCACATTGAACAGATGTGTTTTTCGTCAAACTTGACCGGGCAAAACCCCAAACTTAGGGAAAACCCTAAGAGAGATTTTTCATTAAGAAGAGTACAGAAATTTCAATACAATGAAATTTATATTTAAACCCTTACTGGCAAAATTTCACAAACAGGAAACTAACTCAAAAATTTCAGCCAACCTCGAAATCTGTGCCAACCTCAAAAACTGTGCCAAACTCTGAAGTACCTGCTGTACTGATGCTACAGTTCTGCCTCGATTTCTGGGCCCACACGTGCCTGTATTTATTGCTGTATGGTCTGCATTTATTGCTCAGCCAACTTTCTTGGGATTCGAGCCCACACGTGTGGCTGTCATTAATGCTGCTGTACGGCTGCTGCAAACAGTGTGCTGTTCCTTGGGATGCGTGCTGCTCCTTGGGATGCGTGCTGCTCCTCTCTCTTGGAAATCTTGCCCTTCTTTCCTTGGGAACTTTTCTTGGTCTTCAATCTCGCTCTTCCTCTTTCTGATGATGAGTGTAATCTCAATGCCCCTTCTCTTCTTTTATACTTTGTCTTTTTGTAACTAACTTCTAACTACCCAATGTAAGGTTGAGATTAAATTACAAAATCTAGGGTCTAAAATACATGTACTCACTTTTTAATAATTAAATCATTAATTATTAAATATTTCACTTGAGTAAGACCCAAACTTACCCAAAACAGGTGCCCTGCTGGCACATCGCGGCGCTACTACTTCGCGGAACCGGTTATTTATATAAAAGTCACTTTTTACATAAATGTACAAGGAACACAGACTTTAAGTCCCCCTCATCACACCCACACCAAAAATATGAGGAAGGACCTTCAAAGTTATCTTTTCGACAGTGTCTTCAAGTAAACTGACTTGCACGAATCAATGGGATAGCTGTAGAGACAAACACACTTTGTATAGAGTGAATGCATGGCAGAGATGTGCTGTTACATGTGTATTACAGAGTGCACCAGCAGTAATTTTTTATACCAGCGAATAAAACAAGGGAAGGATTGCTGTGGGTATAGACCCGCAATTCACTCAGGTGGATATCAATGCTGTGATCCAAACTAGCATTGCAACCGATTTTTAGTGCTGTGTATTGATTTGGTGATCAAAGGTGTGAATGCCTCTGGCTCTATGAATTGACAGTTGGGTGAAATGCAAGTGAAGGAGAGTGCACAGCAAACCATTCCAGCACTCGAACAAGCTGGCAAATGGGACATGGATACCCACTGGCAACTCAATTAAAGGAGTTAACCACGATTTGCATTTGTATTGAATGGTTTATACACAGAAATTCACCAACTGAGGCAAGCACACAACAATTACACCACACAGCAATTAAAACACAACAGGTGCAAAGATCACCCTAAAATCCCAAATGGGAAAACCAGCAATTGATGGCTTCTGTTTATGCTATACGGAATTACTACACACTGAAGCTATACACTCTCAATCAGAGATTTCATGTATTCTTACTGAATGGTGGTACTTTTGCAGATTATTTTCGCTCAGAGACAATATGTGTTCTCTGTGGACAGGCTCAAAATCTTCTTCATCCTCCGATCTATGAACAAGTTTCTTCATTCCGAGTCCTCCATCCTTTTGCTACCGTGCCCTTCCTCCTAAGCTTCAATTTTTTTCCATCTCTTGGGTTCTGTTTTCTATCAAGCAAGGCATCCCTTTGTTATAGAACTACCTTGGAATGCCATTCAACAAGTGGTTTGTTTCATCTTCTTTTGGTTAAAATGAGACCTTTGGCCTTTCTTCTTCATTGTGATTGCCATGGACCATAGCCTTCAAACTTTTGCCAAGGTTATCCTTTTTGCAAAGTTTGGAGGAGGGGTTATTTCAGATCCATTTTGGATCACAATGATCACTGTTAATTACTTGGTTTGCTATTGTCATTTTTGTGTGTATCTTGTATTGATCATGGTTGCATGTTATTGCTGTTGAATTGTAATTGTTGAAGAGGCGCACCTTTGGAAGGGCCTTCCCTTTTATTTATGCATATTAAATAAGTTCCTGTGGTTGGTTAGAGCATGTTTATAACAGGATAATTACGTCTACTTCCATACAGTAGATAGACCAGCGATCATTCAGGTGGATATCAGTGCTGTAATCCAAACCAACATTGCAATGAACCGATTTTTAGTGCTGTGTATTGATTTGGTGATCAAAGGTTGGAAATTAATGCCTCTACAAATTAACAGGTGGGCGAAATGCAGGTGAAGGAGAGTGCACAACAAACCATTCCAGCACTCAAACAGGCTGGCAATTGGGATATGGATAGCCACCGGCAATTCAATTAAAGCCTAAAGGAGTTAACCACAATTTACTTTTGTATTGAATGGTATACACACAGAAATTCACCAACCAAGGCAAGCACACAACAATTAAACAACCACACAGCAATTATACATGAAATAGTTGCAAAGATGACCATAAAAACTTAAATGGGAAAACTAGCAATTAATGGATTCTGTTTATGCTTAGGAGTTACTACACACTTGAGCTACATATTCTCAATCAGAGATTTCATGTATTCTTTCTGAATAGCAGGATTTTTACAGATTGTTTTTGCTCAGAGACAATATTTGTTCTGTGTGGACAGGCTCAAAATCCTCTTCATCCTCTGATCTATGAACAAGTTTCTTCATTCTGAGTCCTCCATTGTTTTGCTATTGTGCCCTTCCTCCCAAGCTTCAATTTTTTTTCCATCTCTTGGGTTCTATTTTCTATTGAGCAAGGCAACCCTTTGTTATAGATCTACCTTGGAATGTCAGTCAACAAGTGGTTTGTTTTATCTTTTTGTGGTTAAAATGAGACCTTTTTTCCTTTGTTATTCAATGTGATTGCTATGGACCATAGATTTCAAACTTTGCCAAGAATTATCCTTTTTGCAAAGTTTGGAGGAGGGTTTATTTCAGATCACTTTTGGATCACAATGATCATCGTTAATTCCTTTGTTTGCCATTGTCATTTTTGTATGCTGAGATGCTGTTGCTATCTTGTATTGTTCATGGTTGCACGTTATTGCTGCTGAATTGTAATTGTTGAAGAGGCACACCTTTGTAAGGGCCCTCTTTTATTTCTGCATATTAAAGAAGTCCATGTGGTTGGTTAGAGCATTTTTGTAACAGGATAATTACGTCTAATTCCATACTGTATATGATCATTTAGGTGGATATCAGTGCTGTGATCCAAACCAGCAGTGCAATCAACTGATTTTTAGTCGTGTATTGATTTTGGTGATCAAAGGTGTGAATGCCTCTATGAATTAACAGTTGAGTGAAATTCAGGTGAAGGAGAGTGCACAGCAAACCATTCCAGCACTCAAACAAACTGGCAATTGGGACATGGATACCCACTGGCAACTGAAATGAGTTAATCATGAATTGCATTTGTTGTTTTACACACAGAAATTCACCAACCGAGGCAAGCACACAACAATTAGACAACCACACAACAGTTATACACACAATATAGATGCAAAAATTATCCTAGAAACCCAAATGGGAAAACTAGCAATTGATGGATTCTGTTTATGCTCAGGAATTACTACACACTGGAGCTATAACTCTCAATCGGAGATTTCATAATTCTTACTGAATGGTGGTACTTTTGCAGATTGTCTTGGCTTAGAAACAATATTTGTTCTCTGTGGATAGGCTCAAAATCCTCTTCATCCTCCGATCCATGAACAAGTTTCTTCATTCTGAGTACTCCATAGTCCATCCTTTTGCTATCATGCGCTTCCTCTCGAGCTTCAATTTTTATCGAGCAAGGCATCCCTTTGTTATAGAGATACCTTGGAATACAAGTCAACAAGTGGTTCGTTTTATCTTAATGTGGTTAAAATGAGACCTTTGGCCTTTGTTCTTCAATGTGATTGCCATGGACCTGTTATCCCCTGACGTGTATGGGGTGACTTGATCATCGTTTCCTATGTGATATACCATCACATGCCGCAGTTCTACATATGAGATCTATGGTTTTCCCATAGACACTTTTAGCTAGCTAGCTCAAAGATGCTTCCAGCCTACCCAGCCTACTTTGCCACTTGACAGAAACAGATGGAGACATCTAGATGTACTCGTGTTATGACATGTCCTCTCTAGATGACTTGAGGTAAAATGCTTTCTTATGTGTGGACATAACATTAGGAGGTCAAGGTGTTACTCTACATGGCTCATACATTCTCAAATATTGTTTCAATAGCTTAGGGAGCATCATGGTGTGGTTATATAATTCTTCTTTCTTCATTAGCTTAAGTTTATGACCTTATGGGATTAGGTGTGCCCCTAGGGATTTAAGCAAGCGTGACCCTCATTTCATGTCATTAACAACATTTTACCTAGCCATTTTTGATTTCATGCCATTTCACTAGCCACTTCACCCATTTCCATTATGTACCCCTTTCACAATTAACTAATTATGTGTCATGTTCTAAAGTCTCCGCATATTATTCCTATGTATGATGCCTAAATTAAAGTCAAAAGAGTCAAAGTACTCTAAAGGAAATGAAATTAAATGATGAATGTGAGCTATGCCCCCTTGCAAAAAATCCATGATCCTATGTCCCAGTGTATCATTAGCTAAAACAAAGGAAAGGGACTAGTGTTAAAAAAATCAATAATAAAAAAGAAAAAGAAAAAAGAAAAATAAATAAAGGATCGTCAAAAATGGTGCAAGGACAGTGTAAATCATGAAGAAATAATTCCCTTCCAGAGGCACTCATATGGGTGAAAATGTTCAACTCCTAGCTCTTGAAAGTGAGGGGAAGACTTAGAACTTAAACACCCTCTCATGATAGTTAATTTGCGAACCCCTTTTCCCTAACATTTTAGTTAATTTCTCCTTGCTTAGAAACTTAGGAAGTTCACTTTGTCTTAGGGCTGTAACATGAAAATCTAGATCAATTAATAATTATGGTTGCACCATGGTTAGTTCAAAGGTTATTTGGACATTTAATTAAACGAGTTATTAGAAAAGTGCACATAATAGCCTTTAATGTTAATGTTTGCATATAATTAAGTGTTTTGCTAAGTTATACTTTACAATGTCGAACACTTGGTTTATTTCACTAAATACATGTCTTCTTCTCCTAGGTGGTGTGCCCCCTTTTTCATGCACATGTGGGGCTTCATGAGGTATATTCCATCATCATTGGAGACGGCGAACCCTCTTGGACCATTTGGATGAGCTGTCATGACTCATGAGATTTGACCACCTTCTTGATGACATTTGGACCATTATTCTCTCATTTGGACCAATGCATAGAGTTTGAGTTGGTTACAGGGGCGCTCCACCATATGAGGTTGCATTTATCATATTTGGACCCCTTCTAGAGGGTACCCTCATCAGTCTTGGACCATTCCATGCCACACGTGCCACTTTTGACTTAGTTTGTTGGATATTTCTTCATTCAAGGAGGGTGCACTTTCCCATTTTGACTGTTTGGAACTTTGGACCATTGTACCATTGTATTTATGATGACATGTTGTTACATTTGACTTGTCAAGGATTTGGATAAGGTTGTTGGACCTTGTTAGGTAGATTCTGGTCCATACATTATTATTTTGACCAACTATACTAGGGTGCCTCACTCTTGGAGGATTATTTTTACTTCACATGTATTATTTTCCTCATATTTTAGTGGGGCACCCCTTATGTTGACTTGTCAAGTTGGTTAGGAGGTAGAGTTAGGGTTTTGGACCTTGTCAATTGAAAATTTAGCAACTCTCATATTTATATAAGAGAGACTCACTGGATTGTTTCTCTTTGCTAGAACTCGCGGAGAATAAAATTGCTCGTCTCACTTCTGCCTATTATCCTTTGCATGCTAGAGTAGTGATTTCATTTGTAGAAATAAGTAGGAGTGTAAGGCTATAATGCCAATGTATGGATCTAAGCTGTAATACTTGCATGATCATTGAGGTGATCTCTTTCATAAGTTTGCATATTTTACTTACTAGGTAGTAGAATATTTAACTGATGTTATATGTTCCTAGCTATACTATTTGTTGACTTTGCATGCAGGTTTACAAAGGAAATTCAACTTTTGAACCATCCTCTTGGCGAAACAAGAAGTCATACTTGGCTATCAAGGACTATAAGATGAGGAATAGAGTATTTCTTCCCCCCTCTTACTCTTTGATAGTCAAAACTCTCTCTTGTTTCCTCATGCCCCCATTTCCCTTCATCTTAAATTACTTAGGCACTAGTGAAGGTGTTTAATTCCTCAATATTCAGCCACTAAGTTTTCTGTTTTAAGGTTCTCCTTCACAAGTTTTAAATCTGGAATTTAACTAATAATGCCACACATAAATTTCTGCACAAAACAACCACACTAATCTCCTTTAAGAGCAGAACTCAACTTCACCATTTTAATTCATTTTATTGCAGATTTTTTATGATCTTTTACTTGCTGGTTATTAATATGAATATTGTGGGATAATAGTTCTATTTCAGATCTAAATTCAGCTCACTTGTTACTCATTTTTCTGATTTTTAGATGGGTTGAAGTATAATTGTTTAAAAGGCTGGTTAACACTATCATTTCAAGTACTTCTAGACAATTATTTTGAAATTCTGTTTTAGATCTGAAACTTTCATGATTATATTTCTGCAACTTACATTTTCAGATCTGAAACTTTCATGTGTTATGGGCATGTCAAACACACCATTTTGCATGTTAATGGCACAACCAAGTAACTAACACATTCTAAAATGTTGCACTTTGATTTTCTGCAATAGTTACTTGTCATATAATTTTATGTTCATCTCTCATGGTTTGTTAGCAATTTCTTCAGTGTTGTTAAGTGTAATTCTAGAATTCATCACTCTTTTCGGTTGGCAACACCAGCAACAAAATAAGAGTTAATAATGGGATAAAGCGTAATTTACTTTGGTTATTTTTGTTGCCGCCTCTTGCGCACCTGGGGTTAATGCAGCAGAAATCTTCAAGCTGCTAGGTGTGTCCTTGGGGGCAAGTCTAAGTCAAGTACTGTCACTTGATCTTGACTCCTCTGTTTAGGCTTAACTCCTAACGAAGCCAAGGGGGGTAGACCCTATTATGTTACTAAGGCGTTAGATACTTAGTTCTTCTGGATGAAAGATGTCATTTAGGAGTTTTTGGAATTCAAATATATATATTTTTTAACAAAAACTGTTAGATTTTATCTGAAAAAACACGGTTGGGCTAACGCCTAATCAACCCATCTTACAAAAGCCAAATAGATCAGAATTCAGAAGTGCCCTTAATCCTACTCTTACAAGACACAAGTAGCTGCCATCTTACGGGATGGGAGACCATAGAGAAGCTTCATCATTCTGGATCAATTCTGCTGGAGCTAAAAGGCAGCCCAAATTGGCCCTAGCATCAGCTTCCTGGTTTAGACTCTGGAGAATGTGGAAATAGGAGGTAGAGTTGAAGTTTTGCAGCAATTTCTGGACCCTTTGCAAGGTCTTGTTGAGCACCTCATTATTGAAGTGATCTTCAGTGTTTAAGAGTTTTATTAAGATTTCCGAGTCCCCAAAAATTTGAATGTCTTGTTCTCCATTCCCATGTGCTATATGACAAGCTTTGAGCAATCCTAATATTTCAGCCTGATTATTAGTACTCTGCCCTAGACCCCAGCTGAAGCTGCCTTTAATATGACCGTCAGGGGCATAGAATACCCCTCCAGTTGATGCTGTCCCTGGGTTTCCTTTAGCTGCTCCATCGAAAAAAATTGTGACTTTACCTTGATTCTTCCACCACTGTTGGAGTTCAGATTCATTGCACCGAAGCCGCCACCCAGGGTTGCTGATAGAACGGGCAGAATTCTTATTCCTAGTTCGCAGCATTGGGGCTCCAATCCAGCTATTCTCTGGAAGAAGAAGGAAGTTATCTTGTTTAAAGGGACGATTTTCCACCGTTTCCAAAAGTAGCGCTTTGGCTTTAGCAACCACAACTGAGGGGGTACACAAATAGTTTTGGAAGATGCCCTCATTCCTGGCTAACCACACTTCCCAACAAATGTATTTTGGGATTGCATTCCAGATTTTGGACCATAATGATTTGCTCTTAATCGCTTGAGGATAACGCTCTGTCCAAGTGGAAAATAAGATGACAATAGTGCTCTGAGATGGAATTTGAACATTGAGACCCTGCAAAGCCTGCTTCCACACCTCCCGCGTGAATGGGCAATCGATGAACACGTGATCTATAGTTTCCTGAGCCAAATGACAGAGAGGGCATCTGTGCGGCCCGATAATTCCACGCTTTGCTAAATTCTCACATGTCAAGAGTCTTCTGTGCATGAGGACCCAACTGAAAAAGTTAATCTTTGGGATGCCGAAAGAGTCCCAAACTTGCTTCCACAGAGCGACTGACTGAGTCTGGGGATGCTGTGACTGAAGGGCAACGAATCCCTGAGCAGCAGTATAGACTCCCGTCGGTCCCCAGTCTCATTTATCCCTTGATCGAGTATGCACCGGCGCTAAACCAGCAAGGGCAGCGAGCAGAGTGCTCATTTGGATTTGCATCCTATCGGGCGGCCTAGGTAAATTCCATTCGTGCCAATTTTCGACCTGGTCCCATGTAGAAATGTCAGCCAGTTTAAGAATGCCTCGCTGAGTGAGCCAGCCACGTAATTCATGAATTTCGACAATGTGCCTGAGAGGTTGGAGTCCCATTATTTTATCCTCCCATAACAAGATATTTCTCCCATTGCCAGGAATACGATAGAGGTGTTCTTTGAAGAACTCCCATCCACGACTACACAGTTTCCAGAGCGTGGTGCCTTTGCTGGCAATTCCTTCTTCCATGCTGTTCACTGATAGACCATTCATATATTTTTTAATTAGCACTTGGCTAATTGGATGACTGGGTTTGAGAAAATCTTCCACAGTATCTTTCCTCCCAGATCCAAATTAGCTAACCCAGGATCTCTGACCTGCAGACCTCCTTTTGAGAATGGTCTTTTCACGGTATCCCAGCTCACCAAATGAATTTTTTTTTGATTCCCCTTACCTCCTTGCCACAAAAAGGTTTGAATTAGCATTGAAACCTGCTCAGTAATCATCTTTGGGGCCAAGAGAAACGATGCCTGATAAATAGGCAGAGAGGAGATAACCGATTTGATAAGAGTTAATTTTCCAGCGGTGGTGAGCCACTGTCCACCCCAGGTTGCCATTTTTGACTCGATTTTACTGATGACCTCGAGCCAATGAGTAGCCTTAGTAATGCCCAGAGTTAAAGGCAAGCCAAGATACTTAAATGTTTCCCATGCTGCGAAGCCTGTATAGCCTAAGAAGTGGGCAATACGTTGAATGGTAGATTGATTTACCTTCCAGCCATACACAACACTTTTTCTCTTATTGACAAGAGCTCCAGAGACTCTGCAGAAGTTTTGTATAACTTTATTGAAAACCCTTGCAATTTTAACAGAGGTGCCTCCCAGAAGGAGAGAATCATTTGCGAATAAGGCATGGTTAGTAGGTTCAAGATCTTTCATCACTCAAATGCCAGGAGCTGTCCATGCTACCTTCTCTGCAGTCAACTCTCGACTAAGAGAGTCTACCATCCAAATATATAAGAATCGGGACAAGGGGCAGCCCTGCATTATAACCAGAGTGCCTTGAAAGTAATTGGCTGGCCTGCCATTTACTAGAGGAGCAATCCAAGGCTTACCTATACAAGCTTTGATCAGCCTTACAAAGTCAGTGCTAAATCCAAATGAAAGAAGAACTTGGAACAAAAAGGAATGTCTTACCTGGTCGAAGGCATTAGCCATATCAAGCTTTATAATCATCCCTTGTTCATTGTGTTGATGGCTAGAATGGATGGTTTCCTACACAAGAGTCACATTATCCATGATATGCCTTCCTTTCACAAACCCACCTTGACCGGGAGAGATGAGATTACCCAACAATGGCTTGATTCTATTGGCCATGAGCTTGGACATAATTTTATAAGAAGCATTGCACAATGAGATAGGCCTAAACCTATCAAAGGTCCTAAGGTTTGAATCCTTGGGAATTAAAGCTAGGAATGTAGAATTTATGCTGCCTCCAACCTTGGCTTTTTGGAGGAAGCCCTTGATCATTCAGACGAAATCCACCTTGATTATGTCCCAGCAAATTCTGTAAAACTGTATGGAAAAACCATCGGGCCCTGGGGCTTTGTCCGGCTCCATCGCCTAGACTACATTGCTGATTTCAGTTTCAGTGAAGGGCTTCAAAAGGCTTGCATTATCTTCCTCCCCTACTAGTCTCGGGATGTGAGTGAGAAAATCGGAAAATTCCTTCTTAGAATCCATTCCTTCTTCAGTAAAGAGCTTCTGAAAATGGGAAGTTGCAGCCTCTTTTAAATGGGCAGTTTCTTTGTGGACAGTCCTGTCGGAAGAAGTGATTTCATCCATGTGATTTCGAGAGAGGCGAGCTTTAAATTGTTTATGAAAGAATGGAGTATTTCTGTCTCCTGACTTCAGCCAAAGGCTTCTTGATTTAAACCTCCAGTGCTCTTCCTCATGCCTGTAAGATCGAAAAGTAGTGAGCTGGGCAGCTTGTTCCTTCTGAATTTCTGAGTGAGTGATATCTTTAGATTCCATTTCTAATTGCAAATCTATCAACTGATTGGTGGACTGCTTTCTACAGCTTGTGGGTGATGCAGAGGGCTTTTTTATCCAAGTTTTCAAAGCCACCTTAGTTGCCTTAACTTTCTGCTCCCATACATAGCTGGGAGACCCATTGACAGGAGCGCACCAGGCATTGATAACAGTGTCCTCAAACCCTTCTCTTTCAGCCTAGAGTGGATTAAACCGGAAGGGGATGGGCCCCAATCTTTCTGCTTCCTCAAACTGCAGTAATATAGGCTTATGATCAGATGTCAGTTTTTGTAGAATTTTAGTAGAGATCTTATTTTCTAGTAGAAAGGAACTCTGAATTAAAAATCTGTCAAATCGGGTTGATATATGATAATCCCCAACACGATTGTTAGTCCAGGTGTAAAGCCCTTTTTTTGGTTTGAAGTTTATTAAATCCCACTGCTGAATAAGATCTTCGATAAAAAGGAAGGAACTGGTCTCAATTGGTGGTTCCTCCTCGCTTCTCCTTAGGTTCAAACACGAGGTTGAAATCACCAGCAAGAATTAAATTCTTAGGAGATCGTAACTCTAGAAAAACTGACAGAGTTTGTCAACACTCTTTCTTTTCAGCGTAATGGACAGGGACATAGATTGACAAGAGCGAAGGTCATCTTGTTTAAAGTGTGCTTGAGTTCGGGGTAAATCCAGTATTGCATCTCATAAGAGCTTTCGAGATGAAATTTATCATCCTCCCATAGAGTAGCAAGTCCTTCGGAGGAGCCCCTAGCACTTACTGCTCTCCCGGCGTTTTTTTTCCAATTCGAATAACTGATCAGGAGAAGGGCTTCCCCTTCTATTTTAGTCTCTTGGAGCATGAGGATCTCAGGAGAATCTGATTTCAATAAGTTTTTAACAGCTTCGGCTTTAAGGGATTCCCCAAGCCTCTGCAATTCCAAGAGACTAGATGCATTATTTGCTGGTAGGTGAGGGGGTAGCTCCTCCCTTGGGAGGTCTGTTTCTGGTATTTCTGCCTATGGACATCTCGATCGTTGGCTGACTACCTTTCATTTTTTGCCTCTCCGCTTCTTCTGCCCATGTCTCCCTATGAGATTTTCTCCCAACTCTTTTCGATGGCCTCTCAAAGGTCTCATCTTCCGAGGAGCCTGAAATCTCCGGAGACTTCTTTCTTGTCATTTCAGCATAGGAGAGAGGGCTAGAAGCTCCAATAGGGGATCCACCCTGTAGAGGGGCAGTTTCTTCCAGGATTTTGTCTTCAACCGGTGTATTGGGCTGCTGTTCAATCTCTTCAACAACTGAGACTGAAGGTTCTTTTGGAATACTGAGATTTTGAAACGGATTAATAGATGTCTCCATCCTTGGTGGGATTGAACTCCCTTCACCTTGGAGCTGACCAGAGGATGGGACTTCATTCCCCATAGACTTTCCTTTGCCTTTTGATCTGTTAATTTGTTTTGCTGTAATTGGTTTCTGAGATGGGATCCATTGATTTCCCTTAGCTTTCTCGTCCTCCTCCTCTCCCTTTTTTTTGCAGTGCCTGGCAAAATGCCCATACCCGTGGCAATATCGGCATTTAAATGGAAGTTGCTCGTAGTCTAACTCTTGTATGTAAGACCAATCAGCCACCGTGAGTTTTACCGCTTCAGGAATCCCTACCTCCAAATACACCTCCACACAAATTCTGGCACAGGTATACTGGTCCTTCCTCTCTGCATGATCAATGTATTTCCAGAGTTTATTGCCTATGGCTTCTAATGATTTAGGATTCCAGCAGTGCAGAGGTAAGTGAGGCAGGTGGACCCAGACTGGGACTGCCGAAGGCGCATCTTGCGTCAGATCAAAGTCCGGTGTCCATTTATTCAAATACAGCCCCTGAGGGCCCATAAAATAAGGTCCATTCCTAAAATTAGATTCTTGTCCTCTACATTGTCAAAGACAAAAACAAAGAAGCCCTTACCCACTAAATGACTGCTGATGCCATCTTGAACCAATGATCTCCAGTTTCGTTGCACCCAGTTATCAACTGCTTTGGGCCGGTGAACTGCCCTATGAGCCCTCTTTCTGCAAGGTTCAGCGCTAATCTGCACAGGTTCTTTAGTCGGTAGGTCAACTGTGGGGATGCTAGCCATGTGTTTGACAAATTTCTGCTGTTGCTCACTCGGTGGGCATTTCCCACAAGCAGCCACCAATTTCTTGAATGCAACAATCTCGGGCAGGGGAGGGAAGGCCTCGGGCCCCCTCCAGGAGCCATAGCAGGTAGAATCAACACAATCCCTCCCCTTTGTAGACAACACGTAGGTTGAAATTCGAATGGAGGGTTTAACGAGGTTTCTTGGAGCCTTGCGGTTGTTTTTCAACTAGTGCGTTTTTACATACTCTGGAATTCAAATATTTGATCAAGACTTATTGCAAGATAAAATAACTATACAACATATATGAATATAAATATCACGACAAGATATAATTTAAAGCAGATAACCAATATCTCAGACCAGTGCCATGGAGTCAAATTAAATGCTGTTGTAAAAGTAAATGTTTTGCAATTGTGTTCTTGGTCAATTTTAGGAATTATTAAGGATGAGTTGATGAGAGGGAAAATGGGAGCTCCCGATATAATACCGTGACGTACAAGGAGTAATGTCCGGAAATTGGGAAAGGTGGCTCCTCACAAAGACGTGTGGGCTGGAGCGGAGTCTCGAGAGCGTGTTCAACACTACACCAACAAGGATGTAGTCTAATGGTGCCCTGAGGTCGCTCTCTAGTGGTTCCCGCTTCTCTTGAGAAATTTCCCCACGTGTTACTCAATGTTCGAGTGTCGGATTTTCACTATCTTGAGGGTTCTTAATTTTATTAATGTGAGTAATTATTAAGTGTTTGAGAATTAATGAGTTGTTGCACTCTTTTCTGGTTTCCCCAGGACCGGTGTCCGCAAAGGGGAAAGAGCATACTTCGAGAAACAACAGAATATTCGTTCAAATTTTTAGTGCTTGCAGTATATGAAATTAAATCAATAACTTAATTAAAACAAATTAACTTGCTGAACCTATGTGTCACTTTCTGATCAACCTCCACTAATCGACAATGCCTTTGGGTGATGGGGAGAGCATACTTCGTGGCAACGAGATTGGATTTATTTAATGAAAAAAACACATGAATTAACTACCTAATCAAAGTATACACCCTGCACAAGAAGTTAGAAAAAATCACGCCACGAAAAAAAAGAACATGCTAACCCCCCAAGGGGGGATGGGATGCGGGCGCTGTGTAGCCCACTTGCTCTTGTTTAATAATTTTTACAATGCTTGCTGGAATAAGTGCCTCTTAGTCCTTTTAAATTAGGATCTAAGGGCTTACAAGTTTATAGAATGAAGCGGTGGTGAAATAGGGTCCTCGGGAAGTGTTTTTGGCACTTTCTGGCAAAAATTGGCTAGAGTTTCCTTCTCTTTTTTGTTGGACCTGCTAAAAACCAGCAAGCTAAAATTACAAGATCAGTGGTTAGAACATATAAAAATACATGAAAAAATTACAAAATCTATACTTGCAAAAAAAATGGAAATTATTTAGCGTTTTCAAGTATAGAAATGCTTGATCTAGATCTATGAATTTAGCTTTGAAAATATGACTTATCTAGATCTATTTGAGATGCAAGAGATAAAATATTTAAGCCTTTAGGTTTATTCTACTTGCTCCAAAATGAACGGAAAGGGACATAAAAGTTTGTTTATTTGAAAGAGATAGAAGGAGCCAAAACCAAGCCTCTGGCTTGCAAGATTTGGAGAACCAATGGTGTCTGCAAAACAAAACAATGTCAACAAAAATGATGTGACCAGCTGCTAAGTTTGGAAGAAGAGTCAAACTAGATCCACTTCCTTCGCGTAACACTCTATTCTGCACAGCCTCAAGAACACTTACACATAAACGTGATTAAATCCAGTATATTAATCAAAAGAGACAAGAAGGGCATTACTTTAACTGACTACATGTGCTGCTTCTAAATCTCTAAATAATTAAATAGAAGTAAGCAAGTCAAAGCCAATGAATGCTTACTCTACAGGCTCAAAGGCCTTTCTAAGCTAGATCAAATCACAGTTTATAACATAAGAGCATAAAGAAACTACACTAGATATACCTCAACCAAGATGCATGCATAAGAATGGGCCAACAATAGACAATCATGTAGACCTCCAAAGCCTTTTATTACTAAATAATAAAAAATATTACAATACACGAGCAAAGGTTCCACCTTCAGATCCGTCTAATGGACCTTAGCTCCTCAATTTATAGCACAAGGCAAGTAGCTAGGGCGCAAAACCCTAAGGACCTTGATTGTAGAGCAAGGCAAGCTCATAGCCAATGGAGATGCATTACCTCACTTGGGAAAATCACTCAAAAATGGAAGCAGCCGTATGGAGCAAACAACTCACGTGAAGATGGAGCGCAGCCTTGATGTTTCCATGCTTTCGTTGGATGGTGGGTTGGGTTGGTTGCCTTAACTTGAAGCTTGTCCACACGTGGGTGGTGCCACCTCAAGAGGTATGCGCCCCACCTTGAACTTATCCATATCCAAAATGAATCACGGCCATGTGGGAGTCGGCTGGCCCACGTGAGGATGACGCCAAGCATTGGTGGGCACACTCTAAAAATGTATACTCGCTCAAACATTTAAATCCTCCACCATACGACTTTGTAATAAAATGAGTTATCCTTCATCAAATCCGTACACGGCCATGTAGAGGAGCTGGCCCTGCGTGAAGTTGAAATGCGTAGCATGTAAATGAAATAATCGCCCACCCTTCAAAATTGAACTTTAAACATAAGTTGTGTCTTTTTAATATAGTCGCCTATCTAAATTGAACTTATGCCATGTCATTTGGCATGTGCCAAATTCCCTTTTCTGAATATTTTAATTTTGGTACTTGGTGCATTTTGATGCACTTTTAGCATTAAAGTGCCAATTTGTAGCTCTGATAGGCGAAAACTGCTCCATGGGACGTTTTGATCTCCTGAAACATAGGAAAACCGGGGTAAAGAGGATGCTCTAAGCGTGAAAACGAACATCCCTGCGCCAAATTCAGACTCCGGATTACACTTTTATCACCATTTGAATTTTTTCATTTAAACCATTAAAAAATGGCTTAAAAATGCGAAAAAATAATTTTTCTCGGAACTGACTGAAACTCCTGGGGGACCTAGTACATGACCAAACGATACTATTTTAGTGTCTAGCATGTTTATACATGTTACAAAATGGACTCTAATAACCCCCTAAGGCCTAACCACCACTTTGGGCATTCCAGCTTTGGAGGTGTAGGAGAAAAACTCATCGATTATACTCAGCTAAAGGCAAAGCATAATCGACAAGGGAAAAAACTCGTAATACCTTCTTTGGTCGTCAAGCCCTAGGGAACCGAGTCACTCAAAGACCACCATGCTAGCACACTTTATTACAAACCCCGTGGGGCATGGTCATGCATTACAAAAATTAAAAAAAAAGGGGCCCTGAAAAGGCCAAACTTGGAACTTCTGAACTCTGAAAGAGCACAAGTAATTGTGCAATACTGGCGGCTCACTGAAGTCCAACTGAAGTGCAACCCAGTTGGTAACAATTTTCAGACTCACTTGCATGCTATTTTTTTCTTAAATCAACACTTTCAATGGTTTTATTTTTTAGTTTGTTGGTTTAAGAATTTCAGATTATTATTGCTGGTTTTTTAAACTGACACATCTATGACAACAATGAAATTCTTATTGCTGTTTTTTTAAACTTGACACATCTATGACAACAATTGACATCGGTTCATTTTTTGTTAAAGGGTTGTTTTATATGATTTACTTTCAATTCCCAGCTTAATAATCCATGATCTTTTCATTTGGCAATGTAGTTATTTTGGCAAATTTACTTGTGATTATGGTTATTTTGATAAATGTTTAATGGTTCTTAAGAGCTTATCTAATGCACGAGTTAGTGTAATTGTCAATTTGCCTATAAGATATTCTAACTCATTTGATCTTCCTAGACTTTTGGAACCATTCACCTATCAACCAATCAAGTATCCTTGTCACCTTTGACTTAGTTGCCTTAGGGAATCCCTTCTTAGTGTAGGATTATCATTCCTCACTTAAATTGAAGAGAAACTTTACTTAGGTGACAGTTGTAGAGTTTCCATAGTTGCACTTGGCTAGAATTTGTTAGGAGACTTTGCCTTAGGTTGTTAGTTTTTATGGCAACAAGATCATAGACTTCAAACTTCACCAAGAGTTATCCTTTTTGCAAAGTTTGGAGGGGTTATTTAAGATCCATTTTAGATCACAATGATCATTGTTAATTACTTGGTTTGCTATTGTCATTTTTGTATGCTGAGATGTTGTTGCTATCTTGTATTGTTCATGTTTGCATGTTATTGCTGTTGAATTGTAATTGTTGAAGAGGCACACCTTTGGAAGGGTTCTCCTCTTTATTTCTTCATATTCAAGAAGTCCATGTGGTTGGTTAGTGCATGTTTGGAATTAGGATAATTATGTCTACTTCCATACCGTTCAAACCCTCTCAGTTGTTGATTTTGAGTCCATTGTCCAATTGAATAGACATTAGTCTTGGTAATCCACCATCCCTTGTGCTGTGTCAACCCCAAGATTTGCTTGTGCAACTGGAGGGTTAAAATCCAATGATATTCCATTAGTCTAGTTCCATTATAGGTACATTCAGCTCTTCATAGTGGCTAGAGCATGTTTCAGAGTGAGTTTCACCAGATTCTGGGAAACTGCTATTTTTAGTAGTTTTCTTTTTTCTAGGAACCAGAGATTTGAGGCCTGCATGTTAGATATTTGTACATATTCTTGGTCCTCACCAGCTCACGATGCTGATGAGCTTATTTCGGGCGACATGCAAGTAGTTTCATGACACCACTATTTTTAGCAGTTTGCTTTTCAGGGCTTGCATGTCAATTTTGATCATGTATGTGGGTTCTTTGTAGAAATTGAGTCTAATGACACTGCTTTCATCCATATGCGAAATGTCGTTATTTTTAGCAATGTCTAATTCCAGACTTGCTATATTTGGCAACAATCTCACAGATGTTATCTTTATTTTTAGTCTTTCCTACTCTTGCTTTTTTGGAATTAGACTACTTTTGGGCATGTCTATATTTAGTAGTTTCTATTTGTGGTAGGGATAGGTAGTGATGTCATGGTTCCAAGCGAGCAGTGGTGGAGTGGTTCAGGGATCCCAGTGGGTGAAGAATGATAAGTCAAGAGCAGTGTTGAGCAGGTGGTTAATGGTTCTCCCAGTGTGACACGTGGCAGCTAGTTGGGAAGCTTTTATTTATATGCAGTTCCAAAATTTCTTTAGGCAAAAACCCTAAATTGCTTTCCAAAACCTAATTCAAATCGCTGAGTTTAGTTATTCCCATTTAGTTTGAATTTCTAAAACCATAGTTGACTTCTTGGGTTTATCTGGCATGTGTTAATTCTTTCTAGCATAAATTTGACCCTCATCCAATATTAGCATGTGAGATAAGCCTAAAAGCTGATTTTACCCTCTTTGTATGTTGGATGAAACCCTTATTCGCCTTGGCAAAAGGGCCTTGAAGAAGTGTCTGCTGTTAAATTTGTCAAACAGAAAGCTAGTTAACTTCTTTGATGTGATTAGCAAGTTTGCTAATTTTGCAAAGCTTAAAGCCTAGTGTTAACTTTCTTATGCAATCATTGCATATAATGAAAAGCCATAGATAAGGTTGCTGTTGCTAAACCAAGGAAAAAATCCCGAGTTGAACTGCTCATACTAATTCTTTCAGGCCTGGAATCTAGAGTTCGACCTTCTTTGACCTCATTTGCATGATAGTAAGACCTAAATTCGACCTCATGGGCTGTTGGCAAGGTTTTGTTTGATATTTTTGGAAACTACATTCTGGAGCCCCCTTGATATGCTTTACTTATTGGAGAAACCAAGGAGGGGAGCACCCAGCTCTTATTTTATGGTCAAGTAATTTCCTAAATTATGGATCTAAGACTTGCTAAACATATTTTATTAATATTTCTTGGAGGAAGTATGGATCTAGAGATTTCTGGAATTTTCTCAATAGCATTTTATTGTCAAATCAGTTGAGGAGATGGGTATAAAAGGAAGACCTATCCTCACGAGCAGAGTTCGTGTGGGGAAGCCTCCCCTCTAGAAGGCCAAGGGTTTTTTGTATTTTGCAGGTTATGGAGGAGGAAAGGCATTGGTGATTTATGTTGTTTTGTGCTGTGGTATAAACCATAATGAAGCTAGGCTACCAGATTAAAATCTGCTGGTATATATCTCTATTTTCAGACTTGTTACACACCTCATGTGGGCTCTTTTGGTTTTAGAGAGGGTGTATTAAGTATTTGAGAGGTATGGATGCCCTCTTTCTCCCTTGATGTAATCAATGCATGCTAATGAAGATAAAGGCTGCTGTTCACACTCATTTGATGGCTGTTGCTGATTTCATTGCTTCTTTAGTCACATTATATGCTGCTTGGTTTTGATCTGGAAATGATAGTGTCTTAATGAGCTTATCAATAGTTCCTTGTGTCAATATGGTTGATTCGATTGGTGATGCTCATGTATACATGGCTCACTGACTTCCTTTTGCATCTCAAGTTTCTTCATCAATTTCTTCTTTTGACTCCATTTGCCCGAAGGATAAGGCACTCGGTCTTGCTTGTCTTCTCACCCCTTTGTTTTAAAGAAGATCATTAAACACAAATCGCTAATTTAATTTTCGGATCTATGCTAAAAGATAGATTAGTGGTTTTATCTTAGGGAAACCCCCCTTGTGCCGGAGGAGAGCTGGCCTAAAGTAAAGGGAGGTTTTACTAAGGTGACTGGGTAGAACTTCCAAGACTTGCCCTAGGGTTTGTACTCTGGAAGATTGGACTTATCTTGTGTGCAGATCCAGAAGGTACCATGTTTTCCATAGACATGTATATGACGATTGATAATGAGTCATCATTTATTCACTGTTGAGCTAAATTTGTCTATTTTTTCCAGAAATACTTAATAACTTTTTTCTGTTTTTTCTATTTTTTATAATGAACCAACCAACTATATTTTTTGAGCTTTGAGGGAGCTGGGTCAGTGGTTATCTCTGCTATGGTCTGAAGGTTTCGCTGGCTAAGATCATATTTGAGGCTGTTTAGGTCCTAGAGTTGTTGATACTTGATTTTTCTGAATTTAGAAGGTCTTTCCATTAATGTTTTCTTGTTGGATTATACATGATATATTTTTGCATTTTATGCATTTTCTATTCACTGTTGCATCTCTGGCACGTGTATTCGTTTTTTGCTTCCTAATGTTGATACATTTTGAAGGTAAGCTCTGGGTTTCTGATAAAATTTTGCTTATTTTCTTTGTCACCTCTGGGATTGCTTTCTCCAGGGAAGTTTCAATTGCTTAGCAATAACCTCTTTTTGGCGAACAATATTTTGTTCTCCACTTTTGGGAAAACGAGGTAATGTTTCTTAAAATTCGCTTGCAAATGCAACATCGCTTTAGATAACTAGTGGTGCTGGCTGAGCTCCTATCCCTATAGAAATAAGACGCCAGATCTAACTCTTGTAAGATTGCGCAATTTCAGTAATATATGATGGAGTATATCAGTTCTAACTTCTAAGTGCATTCATTTCAAAGCACAGTAGATGACTATACTTCAGTGGTCCTGAGACCACCTCCTAGATCAGTAGATCTCTACCATATATTATTCATAATTTCATACTTAATATCATGTTATGCAGAATTCCATCAACTATAGATGTTTTATTAGAAGTGCTGTCTAAACATGTTTTGTTGTTAATATTATGCTGGTAGGAGTTGTGAAACAATTTGGAGTTATATTGGATTTTTATTTCTGTTCATTTGAGTTTGTTGCTTGGGCAGTTCTTTGGCTACAAAGTCATCAACATCTTGATAATTTTGGATGGTTAGTATATTGTGTCTGCACTTATTCTATTGAAACCATTTTCTGTGTTACTGGACCCACCACCTGTGTGAGTAGGATCCATGGATCCAAATCTGCAAGGATATGTCTTGGAAGTGGATCCCCTGGAGTAGGAAATGGATCCCAAACCCAAGAAATGTATCCTGTGGAAAATGAGATGGATCATGAAACTTCCAGTGCTCGTTTGACCCACTGATCCCCCAAACAATCAATAAAACCTGAAATGCATAAAGGCTAAAAATCGAAACCCCATTCCTGGTCAAGTTCTAATCTATCCTTATGTCAAGATCTGCACCCGAGGTCTAATGTACCAAGGTCAGATGTCAAGGTCTGCTCTCAAGGTTTGATCTATCATTATGGTCAAGGTCTGATCTGTCTTTATGTGTTACATTGTTGCTCACTTCACTTACACTGTTATTTAGTCCTACCATAGCCTCCAAGAAAACCTCTCTATTCGCTGCTGATATGGACATGTGGACATTACTCACAAAAAGGATGTTATGACCTGCTTCATGCTCATGCTGAAATAGTCTTCAAAATTATCAATTATCAATGATGCGTACTTATCAATTTATCAGTTATGGTACATGGATGGCTAATAGTAATATGCATGTTATGGTACATGGATGGCTAATAGTAATATGCATGAGAACTTTTTTTGGTTTTGACTTATAGTTCTACTGTTGTGATTCCTGAATGGTTTGATTCTTAAGTTTTAACTCTATTTTTTTAATTATAAAAATATTTTAATTTTAATTTTTTTTGGTACTTGCCATTTTCTTGCCGTATCTGTATCTTGGCTTTTCAAAAATCTGGCAGATCCATATCCAGACCTGGATCTGGATCTGTATCTGTATTTGTATTGTGGCGAGTTAGCATTTGCTCACTGTGCTTGATTGACCATTGCTGATATTATCCATTCTAAAGTCTTCTTTCTCTATGCTATTCAATTCTTTTGCTGGAGTAAAATAAGGAGTGTCTCGTCTTCTAATAATTGATAAAAGGGAATTTGTTTTCTTTTCTCCTCTTTGGAAGACATCTGTGGGGCAATCAGTTGGTTGAAATTTGAATTTCTCTGGCATATGCTTGACACACCATTTTTTATATACAAAAACCAAAGGGCTTTATATTCTTCTGTAGTATTGAGGGGATTTGAATTTAGATATGGAGATGTCTACATAATACATTTTTTCTTTCTTAGGTTGAAGGAGCTGGAACACTGATACCAAGCCACGGAAGGTGAGGTAATGGATGTAGAATATTGCTTAGAGAATGAGCAAGGTCAAAAGATTGCAAAGGATAATGGCAGATGCTCTTACTCAACGGATATGGCAAAGGATTTAGTCATGGAAGATCTACCTGGTAGTGCAAATGATGAGGAGGATGAAAATGTTGCAGGTAATTGTGGTAGTTCTAAACAATCACAGAGTGAGATTGGAATGTTTGCAATTTTTAATGCAACTTGCACACAGTGAGTTTCTCATTGCAATAGCCATTTGATTTGTGGGCTTATTTGCTTTTGTATTTTGATTATGGTAAAATGACATTAATCCATCATGTTTTCTTTCATTATTGGTATACTATAGGCAGTTCTCAATAAGTTTTTCTGTGGATTTTCTGCAATTGTTCAGTTGAATTAAGATAATTTGTAGAGCAAAAATGGGGAAAACGACCTAGAAATTCAAATATTCATTGCATGTTTGATGTCAAAAATTGGTTTCCCCCGCATTGTAGCTATTCCAAGGCTAATGTTTCTACATTGTTCTCTGAAGAAATCTGCTAGCCAGAAATTACCTTAGGAGCTAAGCATGCATTTGCTTCAATAGGGTTATGCCATATAAGGCATTCTTATGTGGTACTTGGCAGTTTTGAGTCCTATCAATCTGTGTCCTGATTATTCTAGAATCTCCTCTCCCAAGGATGCTTGAAACGATTCTAACACTAATGCATGCTTTTAAACTTGGTTTGTTATATTTTCTATATTTTGTACTGTTTTATTGTGTTTTTCTGTCCGAGTTTGAGAGAGATTGTGTTGCATAGCTTGCTATGGACAAATAAAATATCACTGCAATACGAGCTAATTTGAATGTGTTGACTTATCATGCACACACACTGTAAGGAATGACACATTTTGTTTACTTAGAGAGTAACTGTTTATTGGCCTGCTTATTTTTCATATTCATAGGTAGGCACAGTGACACAAGTTGAAGTGTCTAAATGCATATAAAGGTTGGGACTGATTTTTTTTCGTTGTTTCTTTTCATTATAAGATTTATAAAAATATATGATATCCATGTGGCATTTGGAATCTTTTGGAGTCCTAAATTTGATGCAAACTGCAAAAATAATTAGGCAATTAATTTATTGTAGTAATATCGAGAATTGGGCAATTAAGGCAATTCTGAAATTTCACCTCATATACTCTAGGTTTCCTGGATCTAATCCCTGTGAACTTTCAGTCCTTGGGTTGATCTGAAATATGAAATAACTTCCCTTCGACCCGATTTTACTCGGCATCCTAAGAGAATAAATCCCATATGAGTGTATTTCATTAGCACAATGCTACAACCCTTGGGGCATACTTTTCAAGGCATATAACGGATCTGAAATGTTTTATTACAGCATATTATAACAGCAGAAAATCTGTTCCCGTCTCGTTTGGATGTGTTAAATGAATCACTTAACCAATTCAGCTATATGTTATGTCAAATCAGCGTGAAGAACAAGGGTTGAAATCTACTCAATCAAGAAGAATCAAGATAACATAAACTGAAAATCAAATCTGCAAGTACACAATATTTGGATAGCTGCAAACTTCTTATATATATATTAAAAATGAAGTACAAGTACACACTACAACATTATCACAACACCGGTACAAGTCAAGCTCTCGATGTTGATGTAAATGTAACTTCGGAAGATATTCAATTGTATTTTATGTTGATATTATTATTGTATTTTATTTGTACCTCTGACAGAGATGTTTTTCCCTCTTGTCGGAGATGTCATTATTACAATTGGTCATGCAAAGTCATTGAGGTAAAACCTCCATTGTAAGTCGGGGCAATAGATCCCCTAGAGTCAAATGTAATAGGGTTATTGAGTCTTCCTAGAGAAGTCGGCCCAGTCAGTTTTAGTTGAGGCCGACCTAGTTAGGTAAAAGGTCAAGTTAAAAGTAAAGTATAAATAGAGAGCATTGCTCTCTCATTTGGATACACTACTCACTCACACAAGTTCGCATAGCAAGGAAGAGAAGACAAGTTTGTTGGAGGAGAAAGAGAGAGCTGTAGAAGACATATTTTGGGTTTTCCATTTTTGGCTTGATATTGTATTAGTGACAAATCTATCTTTGAGGAAGTTGTGGGGTTTTCTCCTTTATGGTTTCCCCGAGGAAAACTATTGTGTCTATTGTGTTTTGCTGTGCTTGTTATTCTTCCAGTTAAAGATCCTAGATAATATTGAATTAAAGTACAAACTCTAACATGGTAACAGAGCTTGCCTGAAAAGAAGACATTGTGCAGCAGTGGGAAACTAGGGTTTCCAAGTTTGAGGTTTTCTCTCCATAGATCATCAAGGAAAGGAGGCTAGGCTAACTCGCCCTAGAAGGGCGCATCTTTTGGAGGAAGCAAAACTCAATTCTGAGAAGTTTGATTTTTGACCCTATCACTAGGACCCGGAGAAACTAGGGCTTCATGATCCGGGCACTTTCCTCCATAGATTAGCTTGAAAAGGAGGTTATTCCAACTCGCCCTAGGAGGGCGCATTTTCCTGTGGAAGTAGAATTCAAATCCGAGAATTTTCATTTTTTGGCCTCGTCACTACTGCCAGGAGAAAACGAGGGCATCGGTTATTTTGGGATTCTATTCATAGATTTGGAAAAAGGAGTACATTGGACAACTCACCTTGAGGAGGCGCATCTTCCAGTCCAATCAGAAGTTCAAGATTCCAACTTTGGAAAATTAGGGTTTCTCTTACAAACCCTAGGCCAACCAGCTCCAGAACCAGGTTGGGCATCTCAAATTGGTAAGATCTAAATCTTTGCTATTTCCATTTGAGGTTCTGACAACTTCCGAGCATGGAACTATAGGATTGCTCTTGTCCTTGAAGAAAATGACTTGGACAAATATGTCAGTGAAGAGGTTCCAACACCAGAGGGAGATGAGGCTAAGGCCATCCACAAGAAGAACTTGGTTAAGGCCAAGAGAATTATTGCAGATTCCATCAAAAGGATCATCTCATCCCACATGTGTCCTCCTCGAAGACATCCAAGGAGATGTTCGATGCGTTGACAAGACTATTCGAAGGGAAGAACATCAATCGGAAGATGACATTAAGGAACCAACTCAAGAACATAAAGATCCTGAACTCAGAGACCATGCAATCCTATTTCACAAGGGTCTCACAGATCAAGGAGCAACTTGAATGGTCTCCCAAGATCATGGGGCTCGTTCATTCAAGGGATATGTGCCAGGAAGAAGTTGATCACATTTAGCAGATTATGGGAAGAATGTACACAAGAAGAAGCTCGACTTGTGGCACAAGAAGAGAAGATGGGAGCAAATGATGATCAAGCTCTCACAGTCCATGCGAGAAGAAATCACAACAAGAGGGAGCACCACCATCACATCAAGAGGGAGAACCACCATCAAAATAAGAGGGAGAACTACGATAGACAAAGGAGACCCAGAAGAGATCTATCCAACATTAGATGTTATGCGTGTGATGAGAAGGGACACTACTCCAGAGATTGTCCCAGAAACAAAGGTTCCTCCAAGGAGACAAACAAGAAGAGACATCATGCTCACACCGCTGAAGATGATGAACCAACTAGGAAAAGAACCAGAGAAGAAGAAAGAGATGATTCTTCAAGTGATGAAGAATATGTATTGTAATGAAGGTAACCAAGGGTTCATTCAGAAGGTTCCACCTCATAAGGTGAAGCTAGAGATGACTTTCAGTATTACATGAAAGGAATAGGAGAAGCTACTACAAAGTTGGACTCTGGAAAACAAATAAAGATCGATGCTCTATGGAAGCCCCTCATCCATTTCAGCATTGGTTAGGATACAGAAGAAAGAACGCACTGAGTCTACTCCAGTACAAAGAACAAGTATAGAATACTTTCTCAACATTTCCGATCATAAGCAAGAAAGCCACAGGACCTCAGAATCAGACGATGAAGAAGAACACTCTGTCAGATACTCCAGTAGTTCCTGCAAAGAAGCAAAGATCAAGAGGGAGTCCACCCAACAAACAAACAAAGATAAGTATTTGAATTGTCATTTCTTGCATGCTTAAATATTGTTCAGTTGTTTACATATTTATGTTTCTAGATTAACTATGTTAGAACAATGAACATAATACTACTAATGTGCATGTGATGGGTAAGTGGCCTATGGTACTGTACAACATTCCATTGCTACTTATCTAGAATGAAACCTCTTTGTTAACATGTTGGGAGTAGTGCACACTCTTAACAATGTTCCAGTAGAGATGGAAGGCATCTAGAAAGTTACCGTATGAATACGAGATATGGATGAATGTTGTGTTGAAACCTTGGCTAAGATAGTTGCATAACTGTGTGACCTATGTCCTTGTGCATAAGAATTTGTTTTGAAAATTATGAAATGTTTCTAACCACACAACTAAATTGACTTGTAGGAAAGATCGTGTACCATCACCTACAAGAGAGACTTGTTTCGAAGAACAAGCGACGAAGACTCAACATACATTAAATCAAGAAAACTACCTATTGAAGAAAATGAAGAACCCTAAGTTCCCAGGATTAGAGACTCAATGATGGAAGAAGCGATTCCAGAAGATCATGAAGACCACGACATGGCAAAACCACAAGAACTTGTAGATCCACCACGTGAGAAGAACTCCCACAAGAGAAGACCAACATGGGTACGAGAGGCAATACAAGATGCAAAGAAGTATGGCACTCCAGATGGGATGCGCAGAGAAAGCAAGAGACCTAGACCATACTCCAGCTATGTGGCCCTGCTGTGTGACATCATTGACAACGAACCTTCCAACTACGAGGAAGCAACAGAGAAGAAAGAATGGAAGGATGCCATGATCGAGGAGTACCAGTCGATTATGAAGAATGATGTCTGGGAGATAGTTCCGAGACCAGAAGGGAAGTCTGTTGTGACTTCGAAGTGGATCTACAAGATTAAGCATGTTGCAGATGGTAGCATTGAGAAACACAAGGCAAGATTTGGGGCACGTGGCTTTTCCTAGAAAGAAGGCATAGACTACGAGGAGACGTTTGCACCTGTAGCCAGATACACTTCCATAAGATCTATACTTGCATTGGCTGCAGTGATGAAATGGAAGGTAGACTAGATGGACGCCAAGACAACATTCTTGAATGGTGTAGTTGAAGAGGAAGTGTACGTGGAGCAGCCACTAGGATTTGAGACACATGATAGGCAGACTCATGTTGAAGAAGGTCTTGTATGGATTGAAGCAGGCATCTAGGATGTGGTACGACAGGATGGACAACTTCCTGATGAGCTTGGGATTTACTAAGAGTAAAGTGGATTCCAACCTTTACTTCAAGGTTGAAGCCGAAAGTCCAGTGATAATTCTGGTATATGTAGATGACCTGTTTTTGACAGGTGAGGATGAGCTCATTGCAGATGTGAAGAGGAGGCTTGCCGCAGAGTTTGAGATGAAGGACTTGGGTATGATGCATTATTTCTTAAGCATGGAGGTGTGACAGAGTATGGATTGAATCTTCCTTGGACAAGGGAAGTATGCAATGGAGATTTTGAAGAGGTTCAAAATGATGGACTACAAGGCTATGGCCACACCCAATGCATCGAACTTGAAGCTACTGTGTGATGCTTCATCAGAGTTTGTTGATGCTACGATGTATTGTCAGATGATTGGTTCATTGATGTACCTGACGAACATGAGACCAGACATATGCTTTGCTGTGAACACCATGAGCCAGTTCCTGACGGATCCGAGACATGTGCACCTGATTGCTGCAAAGCATGTATTGAGGTACCTAAAGGGTACAGTTGACTATGGGCTCAAGTATGACGAGAATCAAAAGATTAACTTGCAGGGTTATGTTGATTCAGATTGGGTAGGTAGTGCCGCAAATAGGAAGAGCACTTTGGGATGCTGCTTCAGTATGGGATCCGGTATGATCTCTTGGTTTAGCAGGAAGCAGTCGTGCGTGGCATTGAGTACAGTCGAAGCAGAGTATGTTGCAACTTGTTTGACTAGTTGTGAGGTAGTATGGCTTAGGAAGCTACTGTCTGATTTGTTTGATCTCCAGTTAGAGGCGACTTGTATCTTCCGTGACAACTAGAGTTGTGTGAAGTTGTCCGAGAACCAAGTTTTTCCATGACAAGTTGAAGCACATTGAGATCAAGTACCACTATATCAGGAATATGGTGCAGAGAGGAGCAGTGAAGCTCCAGTATGTGGCGACAGACGAGCAGATAGCCGATGTGTTGACCAAGCCGTTAGCCAGAGTGAAGTTCGAGTACTTCAGAGAGAAGCTTGGTGTTCTTCAGATCGAGGTTCCTCCTAAGAGGGAGTGATGAGACCAGAAGACGCAGATGCACTGGTTCTCACATGGTGGAAGACGCAGGTTGTCCATTGGGACGTAATGCACTTGGTGTGCCCCGGGCTGTACTCCCATGTTGGAGAAGATAGAGCCATTCTCACATGGTGGTAGGCGTAGGTGGTCCTTGGGATGTAATGCATCTGGGATGCTCTTGATAGTCCTCCCATGCTGGTAGATGTAAGGGCTGGTCCTCGTATGGTGGTAGGCGTAGGTGGTCCTTGGGACGTAATGCATCTGGGATGCTCCTGATTGTCCTCCTATACCGGAGACGTTGAGAGGTCCACCGGTCACAAGACATTGTGTGTGCGCCTAGGCAGGATCTCGCATGGTGTAAGGCGTAGGTTGTCCTTGGGACGTAATGCGCACTTGGGGTGCTCTTGATTGTCCTCCCATGCTGGTAGACGTGGGTTGACCGTTGAGGGACATGAGATGTGCATCTAGGCTGTGCTTTGTGTGATGATCAGGATACGATGAGGCGATAGTAGGAGACGCAGGTGATTGCTGTGGCAATGTAATGACTGGTTCTGGGCTATACCTGCTTGATGGCTTGCTCGTAGAGATGATGAAGACCTACATGACGGGTAGGCCTACATCCAACATGAAAAAGGGGCTGGCTCTGTAGAACTTCCTATGACGGATAGATTCGAGAGATGTCACTAATCAATGATCAATGGAATGAAGATTGCTGCAGTAGCAACGATGATGATCCAGTGTTGATGATGCTATTCCGGCATTGAAGATGATCCAATGATGATGACGTTGTCCAGAATTGTGTCCATGGTGATGATGACTATGGCGAGAGAATACCTTCCTAGTTAAGAGGGAGTGTTGATGTAAATGTAACTTCGAAAGATATTCAATTGTATTTTATATTGATATTATTATTGTGTTTTATTTGTACCTTCGACGGAGATGTTTTTCCCTACGGTCGGAGATGTCATTATTACAATTGGTCATGCAAAGTCATTGAGGTAAAACCTCCATTGTAAGTCGGGGCGATAGATCTCCTAGAGTCAAATGTAATAGGGTTATTGAGTCTTCCTAGAGAAGTCGGCCCAGTTAGTTTTAGTTGAGGCCGACCTAGTTAGGTAAAAGGTCAAGTTAAAAGTAAAGTATAAATAGAGAGCATTGCTCTCTCATTTGGATACACTACTCACTCACACAAGTTCGCATAGCAAGGGAGAGAAGACAAGTTCGCTGGAGGACAAAGAGAGAGAGCCGCATAAGACATATTTTGGGTTTTCCATTTTTGGCTTGATATTGTATTAGTGACAAATCTATCTTTGAGGAAGTTGTGAGGTTTTCTCCTTTATGCTTTCCCCAAGGAAAACTATTGTGTCTATTGTGTTTTGCTGTGCTTGTTATTCTTTCAATTAAAGATCCTAGATAATATTGAATTAAAGTACAAACTCTAACACTCCAAACCCTAGCTAGGGAAACCATCAGAAAACCCTAGCGACCAACTGCTCCTAGCTAGGAAGCACTTCCAACCAAAGCTTGTCTCTTGACTAGAGATCCTCTACATGCTTGCGTCAACACTAGCACTGTTGTCTTACTTAGGGTTTACAAACATTAGCCATGTTGCATCACACAAGTACATGGCGACTCAAGCGCTAGCCTTTAAATCTACATATCCATTTTAAGGTTTGAGTCCTCAATTCCTTAGTTTTCAACTCCTGCATCAACACAAGCACCAAGACCTCCATGAAACATCAAGGATACAATAATTGAGTCTTCTTCCAAGCAAGACATAACACCAAGCTCAAGACTCATTAAGCTTATCTCCATCATCTTGCCTTGGCCTCAGATCCCACAAGATCAAGGCTACAAAATCATGCAAACCGTTAGCTCTACACTCCATCTTCTCTAGGGTTTACATGCATAGCGCAAACCCTAATATCACAATAGCGAACCCTAGCATCACACAAGAGCAAATCTCTCCATTAACATTGAATACATCGCTCTGTCTCTACTTGTATTTTCCTATGGTTTCCTCATGAACCCTAACATCTTGCTCTCTAAAAGACATCTCTCTCTCTCTCCTGGGGTTTCCTCATGGACCCCAATTTCTTTCTCCCTACAAGACCTTTCTCACCTAAGGGTTTTCTCATGAACCCTGTTGTCTCCAAGACAAATACAAAGATAGAATTCAATGATGATTATGAATACAAGAGCTCTCTCCTCCCATCATATATAGAGTAGGTGAGAGAGACTAACATAAAACAAGGACATTAGTCCATACAAGTAACTAACAAAGTAACCCCACATGGAGCACTCTACAATACAAAGATGTACGTGCGTCAAACTAGGGTTTATCCAAACCCCAAAGTGAAATGCCCTCCAAGCATGATCCTCTTTTGGCTCAATGGCCCCATACAAGATGATGTGCTATTCAACAAGTTGTTAGTCAAATGCTCCCTTTTCCATGGTGGTCCACTAGCCAAGTGTCCTCAAGCAAGGTGCTCCTCTAATTGTGTGCCACATGTCCTCTCATGTGCTAAATGCTTCTCTCATGTGTGCCAATGTAATCACTGAGGTCCAGTGCTCCTCCTAAACATATGTGTTTCGAGTCCAACACCAACCTCCAATGCTCCCTTTTCTATGGTGGTCCACTAGCCAAGTGTCCTCAAGCAAGGTGCTCCTCTAACTGTGTGCCACATGTCCTCCCATGTGTTAAATAATTCTCTCATGTGTGCCAATGTGGTCACTAAGGTCTAGTGCTCCTCCTCAACATATGTGTTTGAGTCCATCACCAACCTCCATGAAGTATGCACCTCAACCCAAGTGTCCAACCTCGAAGGCATAGATCACATGGTCCCAAGCTTCAAGGGCTACATAATCTAAACCTTGAGCATCTTTAATCAACAAATTCCCTTAACTAAAAGTTGGTGACTTATCTCATCACGTCGCATAGTACAAAATGCAGACAGAGAACTAACATTAGTGTCAAAAACAAACCTACATCGAAGCTTCCAAATGGTGAACAAGGTAGAAACTCTCATGCACCAATAAATTCGACCCTAAAAAAGGACTGATCAATGATCTTGAATGAATGCTCAATAACTCCCAACGAACTAACACTTGCAAAAAAGATGTGTCACTGTCTTGGGGGCATTGACAGACAACTCAATGTCCATCCTAATTATAGGACACATCCTAATTAAAGGACATGACCTATCAACCGTGGTGACTAGTCAATGCATATAAGTACACCGGAACATGGCATTGTATCATCTCATGTATTCATTCATAATTATATATTATTGCATATTTTTTGTCCTGTATGGTTTTTTGTTCTCTGTCCTTATGTTGGATATTTGTTAGTAAATGAACCTTCTTAATTTCATTTGGTACCAGAGCTGTGTTCTGATCTGACCATTGGCCACTCTTTTTCAGACCTTGTCTGATTTCGGCTTTTGGTCACAGTCGAATTTTCTCAGAGTTTCTTGGAATTACTAGGTCTTTGACTACACTGTTTTCCACTATAAGGTTGGAGTAAAGCTAACCATCTTAAGGTCTTTGACCACATTCAGGCTTTTTGGCCATTTAGAAATTCAGTAATCTTGTTGAAGTTCATTCTGCTGCAAATATATATGACTGAAAAGAAAAAAAGAAAAAAAGAAATCAGGGACATAAAGAGTAATTGTTGTGAATACTGAAGCAAGAAGCCTTGAAAAAGAGTGAAAGAACGTGACAACTCAGAAACTTGCATGGGCATTATTTCAGAATGGGAAAAGATACCCTACAGTACAGTCCAATTATCAAAGAAAGAATAAATATATTGTTTATAATTTTAAATTATTCCAGATCCATACCACACTCTCATGTTGCATTGTTGTGCCAAAAGTTGAAACTTGAAACTACCCAAAAAATGCACACGTAGTAGAAATAATTCACTAACAACGAAGTTAGGGGTAAAACTCGATGTTTTTTCCATAAAAACGACAATCAGTGGTCAGAGCATATATATATAGTGATGTTACAGAAAACCACAAACCGTGGTACCTTCCATCTGACAAAAATGGCCTGGGCATGCTAATTGAGTATATATCATCTGAAATATCTATCTTGGGTTGAGAGTGATTGTATCGCATGATGTGGGCATCGACTTTAACTATTGTCGTAAGGGATATATTAAGATTGTAATTTGTATTGATTCCCCAAGAAAAGCCTTCTGATAGACCAGACACACAAATAAGAATAAGCTGTTGTGAACTAGAACAGAATCGCCCCTAAAATAAAAAATTGTGAGGAGTTACTTAACTGCCATCACCAATTGGACGTAGCCACCGTTTCATGGTTAAAGCAAACTATGCGGATTTAAGAACGGTGGATGCCAGTTTGTGGATAAAACAAAATTCCGCTGGTTTTGTTTAGAAGAGTAAAAGTACTCCAGCACCAGTCCAAGTCAATAAAACCATATAAAGGGCTTTGTTAATGCTTGAAACTGTCCGGTTCCAAGGCAAATACATATAGTGCATTGTCATCATGCACTATTTCCTTGCACTTAAAGTTAGTGCTTGCTAACCACAGTGGGGAGTCCCTAATGACTTCAGGGGTCAACCAACAATAAAAAAACCGGTCAGCAACATTTGAATCGAAATAAAGGCTTTTTACCTTGAATAATTCTGCTAATAAATATGAAAAAATAACTGAAAAACTGCACAGAAAACAATGCAAAACTTTATTTAAGTGATGGGTACACAACCCAATGCAATTATAAACTAACAAATGCAATAGATTCTCTGTATTTATGCTTTAAAAATAAAATTATAGTGAGCTAATCTTGCTGTAACTTAACAAAACATTAAATTGAAGTGACCTAAAAATGCCTAATTATATGCCTAGAATGCCTAAGATGCACAGCTTTAGATGTAGATATGATAGTTCGCTTTTATATGAGAAATCAAGAGTTGAACCTTGGTAAACTGGTGCCTTTTAATGGAGTCAAAGAAATAGGAAGAAGAGAAAGTGAATCAGACAGAAGATAATTCGAGGCTTATTCATTCAACCCCTGTCAAGATCAATAGTAGTATCAAGTGAAAGCATAAGATAATACAAGTTTCATAGAAAAATCTATAGTAGTTTCCAAGAAAATCCGTGTCTTTATTATCAAAAGTTGTAGGATGAACAAAGTTCTAACAAGTTTGGACAGCAACACTCCAAGGTACAAAGCAACTCTGCTGAATGGGACAGTACTAGTCACAATCCAACAAAACCAAGTCTTCACCGCAGGTACTCCACTCCAACAACCAATCTCAATCTCTTTAGGAAGAAGAAGCAAAGGAGAAGGGGAAAAACACCAGCTCAACAGCTTAACAATACAAAATCGAATCCCTTTTCTCTTTGCTTCATACAATATATATAGGAAAGAATGAAAAAAGAATGAGGGAGAGAAAGGATAAGCATAATCATCTCGAAATATAGCACTCCTTTTTGAGTGAAAATAGCATGTGTATGAAGAAAATGCCACTCCAAAATATGTCCCTCATTCCATAATAACCATCCATGAGAGAAATTTCACTTGTATATGGTTAATTGTTGGAAATTCCTCGGAATTGGCACTTCAATGTAAAACAGAAATTCCACCTTTTTCCTAGAAGGTTTCCCGGATCTTAGTCCTAGAATTTTCTGCCCTAGGAATGTGTGAATTAAAGTACAAAACAATAATTCACTTCTAAACAGCCATAAACTTCCCGACAATTGAAGGAGAAAAGATACCAAACAGTCCAATGAGTTTTCAACCTTCCAGGACAACTTCTTGGGCATAAACCAGATCTGAAAACTCATTATAATCTTCATATAAAACTGCAAACAAAATAGCAGGAGATGGCTGTACTATTGTCATCAATATTAATGTTGAGTCCCTTAACAATTTCTTTCTTATGTGTGTCCAATGTCAAATCCACGAGACAAGTAAGTGCTGGAAATAACCATCCCAAGAAGACAAAATGTTGAAATAAAATCTGCAATATAGGCAACATGTGGACAGCTGAAAACTTCATATATAAACTCAAGATGAAGTATAATTATAGACCACATCGTTTTCTCAAGGCTAGTGCAATAACTCCAACTATGCAAAAAGCCCTAACTAGGGTAAATCATCAAACCCTAGCTCAATGAAGAAGATCCAAGTGCAAGAATCTCTCAAACATAATCTCTAAGGCAAGACGTCTGTCTCCGCTTCTCTTCTTCACTAATCCATATTATGGTTTTCTCTCAAAACCCTAATCTCTAATTTTTAAGGGATAAACCTTAACCCTAGAACTTCAAGATGCTCCAAGAAGACAAAGAAACCCTAGCATCTCAAGAGAGAGAGAGATAACAAGTGCATGTGAAGATCCAAAAGAGAGAAGAATGATCATCCCAACCCTCCATAAGAGCAAACCCTAGTCACAAGAGTAAACTCCAAAACATCCCCATTAGATAGGAATTGAACAGGATCATCAAGATGACATTTACAGGTAGTTCGTTCAGATCACCTGGGTCAACCCTTGGGGAGGGTTGCGCCGAAATATTGCCTTTTATGTTGAGCACTTCTTGGAGTTGAGAGATGGGCTCATTGTTTGACCCCAGTATACACTCTGTCATTGGATGCATGCCCTTCGCATTCCCTTAGGCCGGTTCAGAGTGGGTTCCCATAGACTTTGGGTAGAGACAGACCTATGATCACCAGATGGATAGATCAAACATAATCTACTAGTTGTGCCATTTACAGGAGGTGGAGACTTAGTTGCACTTTATTTTTCATTGCTCTGTTTACTATGAGATCAGAGGAAGGTTCCTCCAGACAACGGTGCAGTGGATAGTCTACACCTCCCACCAGTTCTTCTTCTTTGGGTCAGTAGACTTTATTGAGTTTTCTTCATTCAATCTTGGATGTTAGGAGAGATAGTTCTACTCCATGGTAGATCTAGGTGCTCCTGGATATTCTCCTCCTGCACATCTCCACCTCATTGCGGAATTTTGGGGTTGCGGTTGTGGTTGATGGTTCTCCATACTTTAGCCTAACTCGCATTTTCTGCTTTAGTGCACTTTGTAATGCCATCATTGTACTCAACTGTCCCTCTGACCTACTTTTGTGGTCATTAGTTGGACATTAATAAAATTATCTTATTTATCTTACCTTATTTAGATTTCATAAGTCCACTTATAGTTGACGAGGAAACCCTAGCGACTTCTTTCAAGAAGCTAAGTACAAAGAAAAGAGTACAAAATGGTGATATGAATGGAAAGATTCTCCTTCCTCTATTTATATGAGAGGTAAGGGAGGGCAATAATACTATGTGGGCGCAAGCCCTTACAATCAACCTACATTAGCCTTGTAGGCCACACAAGTGAGATGTCTACTTTAAAGTACACGTGTCATGCTCCAATGGTGATGTTGTGCACAATAATGTCTCCAAGTTGATGTAGCTACGTAAAGCAATTCCACACCACTCCATCACGAGCCTCTACGAACTCCATTGATCCTCCTAAGCAATGTACTCCACTGGGTCAACTGCCCCTTACAAGAACATTGTTAAAGCCCGAGGCGTCCCTAAGCAATCTCCAATCCTTTAAATAGGAATCCAAGCAGCCACATGCCATCTAGAGCTAGAAGCCCTCCGCCATGATGCAAAACGCTCCTTATCCCAAGTAGGGTGCTCTCTAAACAAGTGGCTCTTCCATGTGGCTATCATGAAGGGCATCGACCAATTGAGCCAAACACCATCTTGAGGTCAAACATTCACTGAGCAAGCAATCTCAACTGTGCATATCCATCATGGACCATCTCTCTTGTTGAAATCCATCTCAAACCATCTAGGGGTTGATCATACTCCATGTACCTCAAATCTCATGAAGCACCTCCAAACATGGTGTAAACACTTTCGGAATAACCTGATAATCTAACACTAATTACTTCATTTAATGCACTTTTTCATGCCTTTAGACAGCCACTTTTTCATGCCTTAAAAAACCCTACAATTTTTCCAAGGACAATTCCCTAAAATTAGGCCTTAGATTATGGGATTAGTGTGGATTAATTCAGAACCATAATTTTAGGCTTTTGTAATAACAAAGTTAATAGGCTTATTTTTAGGAGTGGATAAGGTATATAAAAATAACAATACCTATTTGTTAGCAAAGTGAACTCTCTCAAGGACGAAAAAAGCGAGACGCGTGGCTTCTAGATTATTCCACCCAAGGTCAAAGGTCAACTCAAGGTCAAATAAGGGGTCATCAAGGAGGTCGCACCAATCAAGGTCATATGCAAGCCTCCCAAGGCTCAAAACTATCTAATGATAGTCTATATCTCCATGTGGGCCCTGTTACCAACTTTTTGTACCATAGTTGGATTTTCTGGAGAGCCGCCATTTGACAAACATGATGAATGTTTGATTCCAGTGTATCAGATGATCCAGCGTTTTGTAGCTAGCCAGTTGTGGTTAGCTTGTTTTGTTTTTTGAGTCGACATGACCGTGGCCCCATGGGGGTTTGTAATAAAGTGTGCTAGTAGGATCTGAGTGCCTCGGTTTCTCATGACTGGATTAAGCAACTAAGGTATTCCAAGGAGTTTTTTCCCTTGTCAATTATGCTTTGCTTAAGGCGAGGTATAATCGATGAGGTTTTCTCCCGCTCCTCCAAAGCTGGAATGCCCGATTTTGAAAATTTGGCCATGGGGGGTTATTAGAGGCCAACTAATGTACATAAGCCTACTAGACACTGTTAGAATAGGTGTCGGTCATGTCCTAGGTCCATAAAACCCTCAAAAAAAATTTCGAAAAAATTTTACCGGGTCCGTCGAAATTTGGGTTTTTATTATTTTTTAAATTTAATAAATTTCTCTATAGTTTAAATAGAGAAATAATAAATTGTAATATGTCAGTCATCCGGGGTCCGAACTTAGTGTTTGATGGCTCGTTTCATAAGCCAAAAATCACACATGACCCATGGAGCAGCTAAACCCAACTTTCAGATGTCAATTCAGCCCCGTAATTAATATTTTCTCTGAAAAGTCATTTACAGAGAAATTATTAATTAAAATAATAAAATTTGTTATTTTGGAGATAATCCAAAACTCTCCAAAATTAATCAATTGGATTAAAATAAAGGGCTAAATGACATGGCAATGAGCATTTAGGAAGATTCCAATCAACCCCAAGCCCATCCAGTCATCCATCCAGTCACCAAATCATTATCCTTTCAAACAAATTCGCCCTCCTTCATAAAAAATCGATTTTATGATGTGTCACTTGATATGTGGGTTGGTGGCTTGCAATTAAAACTTGAAGAAGACGCCCTCATGACTCACCCTAATCCTAAGCTTGGCTCCCTTCATAATTTCGAGTTTATACCTACCATTCTACGTGTGCCTCCACTAAACTAAATCGTATCTCCCTCAAAACCTCACGTCAATCTCCATTTAATTCGTGTTTCCTTGTTGGAGTTCGTGGATTGGTTAATTGAAATCACAAATAGACTTGGCTCTCATCTAAACTCGAGTGATTACCTACCTTTGCCACTTGCCATCCCTTCAACTGGCTTACAACCTACTCGCACTCCACATGGCTCACGCCCTTCCTACCTTAGCTCACGTCATTCCTCACTAGAAGCTCGCATTCCATTGTTGTAAGTCGTTGATTGGATGTTGCTCCCATCTCACCTTACCTCAAAGTCGAGCCCTTGCCACCTCATGCCAATCTCACCAACCATGAACTCGACTTTGGCCAATGTCCATCTCTCCAAGCCCTTGTTGATTGGATTCGACCTCATGCTCACCACCAATTCGAATTAGGGCTAGCTTATGGTTTTTACTATAAAGAGAGGCCCATGTTGGGTTATTATCTCAAGGATTTTTGTGCAAAGAAACTCTGGTGAAAATTGTAAGCTCTTGTTTAATAAAATATTTTGAGACTTTGGAGGTCACTTGATTGGGCTCTTGGTATTGTGTCTTATCTCATGTGAAGTAATATCTCTTTCACCCTATTCTTATTATGCAAATTTGATTATGATGCTTATTGAGGATTAACAATCTAGTACTTAGGCTTCTAATCTATTGCTTTGAGTTTTTGTGTCTTTAGGGAATTCAATCATTGAGAGCTATTGGCATCTAATACCTTCACCGATCAAGTGTTCCATTTATCTTAATAAATTGTTTGCAGGGTTGTGAGCTTCTCCAAAGTACCTCTTGCCTTCTCCAACAAAAAATTTCACTCAACTTATTGGAAACCGTGGTTCATGAGCTTCTATCTTCTAGCTCTCTTTTTCTCCTTGAAAGATTTCTCTTTGACTTGCTAGTCCACTCTCTCCTAGCCATCACTTCCTTAGTTCCTCATTACCTCTCATTTTGCCCATCTTCCATAGCTTTCGTCCACCCTATTCTTCCCCCTCTCTTTCCCTTCGTTTTTTGGCTTTTCTTCACTCCTTCACCCTTTCGTTTTTGCCCTAGTTTGCTAGCCTTTCTTCCTCCTCCCTCTCGTTTTGGCCTTCCCATCTTGCTCTCGTTTCTCCTCTTGTTTGTCTTCTTTTCCCTCTTCTCGTCCATATCCTAGTGGATCCTCTCTTCATCTTTTCGTCCATCTCCTTAAGGCCCTAAAACCCACAATAAACACACAAAAAATTGTTAAACATTAGCATTAGTCTTTTGCTTAAGCTTGTTAAGGGTTAGGGTTAGTCTTTAGGCATTTTTAGTATTTAGATCTTCATATTTGCATTTGCATAGCTAGGATCTAGCCTTGTTTGCATCTTATTGTTAGTTTCAATTACATTGTAGATCTCATTTTATTAATATAGCTTGCATAGTTTAAATTTCCAAGTTTCTTTGTTAAAGATAGAAAAATTTTCATAAAAATTTCTTAAATTTTTTAAATCTTAGATCTCATTTCTAGCATATTTAGGGCACTTTTTGTTCGCTGGTCCGTTTTCCCATCTTAACTTTTTGAGCCATTTTTCATGTCATTTTATGTTTTAGGTTTCATTTTGCAAATCTAGACTTAGTTTCAAAGTTGATTTTATTTTTTCTAACACTAAAGGGTGCCTTGAGTTTTTTGTTTTTCTTGTAGGTGTTTTTTGAAGTGGAAAAGGGCTTGAGAGATTTTTTGAAGCGAAGAGGTCCAAACAAGCAAAACTCAAGCAAACCATAAGGACGATCCAAAACATGACATTATCTTGTACTATCCTTTGTAATAGCTTATAGGAGTTAGCTTTGTTTTCCAAGTCTTATCATCTCAAAAGACCTTGCAAGGTTATAAACCCAAGGCATTTGTAATTCTTTAATAAAATTTTTTAAGTGGAGGAGGCCTCCACTTTTGGGTCTTCTTCCCCATTTGGGGAAGGGTGTTGGGTCTTGTGGTTTGATTTAGCTTAGATTTACGGTTTCATGCTCTTAGTTTAAAATTTGCTTCAATTAAGTCATTTTGTTTATATTCCATATTTACTTACCCCCATGCTCTCCCGAGTAGGGTCTTGGACCTGAAAGAGATTCTTGGGTAGTTTAGCTTTATTTTTTTGTTTATTTTTATCTTGCTTCTCTTCCAAAGCCTTCAGCCGGAAGTTGTATCCTTGAGATTTCGTCTCAAGGGCAGGACCACATAATTTGTGGTTACTCTTCCTTCCCCGTCGGTTTCCTTGGCAGAGCTTTCAGCTAGCTGGAAGTTCTCAAGTGCAGGCGGTTCTAGCGGTTGATCTTGTTCGGAGATCAATCCCACCTAGTAGATTAAAGTTTGTGTGGTAGAACACTAGATTTATTTATCTTGCAAGCATTATTGTTAGTAGTAATTCATTATCTTGTCGATCAACACTATTGTTTACATCTGTTTCAAGTTAAGACACACTGCTACTACAATCTTTCTGCTTCTTAAAATAAACCAAAGTCTCTTGAACTTGGCCATAATCCAAGTCAAGAGCACCCTCTGTCGGAGGGCATCTTAGTTTTTTGCATCGTCCCTGCATTAGGGATTTTTTAAGTTTAGCAAGTCTCTTGAACTGTGGTCATAAGACCGAGTCAAGAGCGCTCTCTGTCGGAGAGTTGAACAAGGTTTCCTAATAATAAAAATTTCCACTCATACACCCCTTAATTAATTTATCTTGGTTTCGTCCTACACCCGTATGCTCTGCCAACCGGAAACGGTTGGGCTAGTACTCAGAAAGGTGGAAGACTTGATAATTTACGATCGATAACTTAATTAAATTTTTTTACCCAAAACCTCAACCAAGGCAAATTACTGTTCTTCCCCACGAGAGGTGGTGCCGGGAATCCACTGTCAGACTCAAGGGCGGTTCAAACATTGGACACCTATCCTTTTGAATCTGGGTGCTTCCGACAGATCACTTAGGGTTGCCAGTACTTTCCTTGGGTAAGGTTCCACCATCTTTTGATACCTTTGGTCTTAGCCTAATAATCAAGAACATCTAAAACACTTAAAATTTACCAAGAACAATTGCAAAACGTCCTCACAAACAGTTACTTTCGACTTATTTTAGCATCACAAGTTTTATTTGACTCCATTTGGCACTGGTCTTTAATTATCTATACATCTTTGAAATCTGGACCATATGTCCTTGCCGTTTGCTTAATATCTATCTTGTGGATGCTTTATTTCAATTCCTGAGTCAAAGTATATTGTCATTTTTTAATTCTGTATCTTGTGAATTTTGCAACGTGGATTGCATGTTTAATTTTGTTCTAGTCATCATTCAAAAAACTCCTAAACAACACCCATCCGCATCACTACACCAAAACACATTTAAAACACACAAAGAGCCTTAGACAACTCTTTAATAGGGACTACCCCCCTTGGCTTCGTTAGGAGTTTTGCCTAAACGGAGGAGCTGGGATTCAGGTGACAGCACCTGGCTCATTGCTTACCCCCAAGGCCACACCTCTCCCCACTTTCCAGTGAGGGAGACAGCTTTCAAAAGGTTTCTGCTGCTGGTGTGCAGTTTGGCGGACAACAGGCCCAATGAGCTAAATGTAGACTATGCCAAAACACAACTAGTCCTTGAAAATCCAAAGTGCTTAGAATAGCCTAGAATTGAAAATTGATGCTACTTGTCATATTGGGGTCCCCACATATTTAGTCACCTGCTAAAAATAGATTGTCCAAAAAAACTGATTAAACTTAAAACGTTGACAAACCTTACAATTGGGTCCTTAAATGTGAACTCAGATCGTTGGCTGGACTAGTGTCCAAAACTGTTGAAAATAGCTGTTGCTAAAAATAGAAATTACAAAAGATAGCAATTTCTTAGATTTGCCTAAAAATTGAATCCCATACATATCTCCCCAAAGGGTGTCCAAAAATATGATCAAATCATGGAAAATGTGACACTGTGAGTCGTGACTCACCTTGATCACAGCCTATGTTGAATTTTAACTTAGTAGTATAATTTTCATCTCTTTCAACATTTAATTTCATAATTCATTTCACCCCACAATTATAGTATCATTCATTTGCAGCGGAAATAAAATAAGGATCACTGAAAGCTAACCATGCACAAGAGACAAAGATTTATCCTGGGAAACCCAAACGAGAGAAAACCTTGCAAACTTTTCTCAGAAGAAATTAATCCAATGCAAGAACAATGCCAAACATAAAGATTAATCCCTAGCATGAGAGTGTGCCCTTCTTTCACAAGAAACCCTAGTGAACCTTTGAGAGAGATAAGATAACCCCAAAATTACTTTAAATGATATTCACTTGTCCTCCTTGAGAAGTGCGCACCAATTGAGAGAGATGGGCTTGCTTGAATGTGTCAAATAAAGTGTGAAAACACTTCTATTTATATTCTTCAGTTGACTAGAAACTTCCTTAATGGGGTCGACTTGCTAGTTTGAACTCTATCTTTTAAATATCTTCAATCCAACTTGTCATTTTGTCTTCTAGGGTCAATGTACCCCTTTTACTGTGGTAGTTGTGCTCTTTTTTGCTTTCCACTTTCTCTGGGACTTCTTCAATGGATTGTCTTGACTCCTTGGTTATTTCTTCATCATAGAAAAGTTCTCCTTGTTGATATCTCCTCACATGCGGTCACATTCTTAATAGTACCAACACTACCACCAAATTGATGGGCAAATTAAGTCAATGAAGGGGTGCATATGAGTTGGCAGGCAAGGAAACTCCAAGTCTCCAGCTAGAGTAGATACTGTGCCTGACTGAGATCATTGGGGTTGAAGTCTTCCCTCCAAGGCTGAACATAAGCAAGGGAGCCCACAATGTTCCATGTGCCAAACTATAAAACATGACTGGCTGCAGCAGCAGAATTGAACGCCATGCAAACATAGTTCGAAGTTGAGCTCTAGTAAGAGCTTAGGGAAATCCCCTTAGCATCCTAGTTCAGAAGGAACCATCAGTTAATGCTTCTTCATTCAACATTCGGTGTAAAAAAACATTATAACTCCTTTGATTTGCAGATGCATGCGCCCCTCAAAATGTTCCTTGCTGTTGGCAAGGAAAAAAATTGAGTTGTTAAGCTTTGTACTAGGCATGGAACCAGCCTATACCGAAGGTTGTCAAGGGACCTTAGCATGAGGTTTTGCACCTTGATTCTCAGAGCTAGACTGTGATTGAAATGCCAAATCAGAGTGCTTATTCATGCCAATCTCTTCTCCCGCAAACACAATTGCAAGTGAGGGGTCATCACCATGTGGGGTTGCACCTAGATTGACCTGCAAGGGGGGCGTGCCTACAATACTCAAGGTCTCCACTACACCCTCCTTGCTTGTATCTGTATCTTTCATATCAGGGTTTAACCCCACAAGTTCTTCCTCCATGGCAGCAGCATTCCCCACGGTGGGAAGAGGAGGCCATTTCTCCCTACTCTTGCAAATTAGGAACCCTAAAACCCAAAAACCTGACATTCAGAAAGCGAATCACTGCACAAACAGAGCCATCATTTCATAACAGATTAGGAGGATGTAATCTGAAGGAGATCGCTTCTTCGATTGACCTTCTATTCGGTATACATTTTCTTTGTTCTTATTAAGACCCTGAATTCTGCTCCTAGGGAAAATCTGTGAAAAATCTGCTCAGCACCGCCATTATTTTTCCTAGCTCAGAAAATGAAGCTAGCTGTATGGCGTCTTTGTCAACCCGTACCTTCTCCAAGGAGGCCGCACCTGCTGCATTCTGTACAGATGCTGAATCCACCTTTAATCCTTTGCCCATTGCTGCTCCTGTCACTATTCCAACTAAACCCATGATTGTATCAGCAAACACTGTAGAATGTGCATCCGTACTTGTACTCTGTCCTCCTGCACATGTGTTCATACCATTGCTCACCCCTGTCAGCACATCAATACCCTGTTCTCCTTATCTGTGTCCATGCCCCAGCTCTCATAACTCATCACTCTCGTCTCAGATTTAACGAGCTTTTTAAAAGTCCTAAATAATCTTAATAGTATTCTATCTTTCTTTCAAAATCCATATTTTTTGAACCATACATTTATAATTTAGAATTTCTAACAGTACCATGTTGCAGGACTTGCAAAGCTAATAAATTTTTATAGGATGTGCTTTCTTGGAGATGAATATTAAGGGAGATGTAACATTAAAATTTGATTCTAGTCAGTGCCTCAGTAATTGCATGTGAGTTTGTTAGAAGGAAAGGTGTGGCCATACAGGCAGATGGATTGACAAGTGGAGAATGATAATAGATATGTATAGGTGTGTCAAAATGTATGCATGTATGAGAGAGAGAGAGAGAGATTTACTTGGTTAAGCATTTTCATCTAGATGTTCTGTTTTGTTATTGTGTTACATACAAGGAGTTTCATGTAGTGAATCACTCCTTTATCAACTTTGTTGAACCATACATTTATAATTTAGAATTTCTAACAGTACCATGTTGCAGGACTTGCAAAGCTAATAAATTTTTATAGGATGTGCTTTCTTGGAGATGAATATTAAGGGAGATGTAACATTAAAATTTGATTCTAGTCAGTGCCTCAGTAATTGCATGTGAGTTTGTTAGAAGGAAAGGTGTGGCCATACAGGCAGATGGATTGACAAGTGGAGAATGATAATAGATATGTATAGGTGTGTCAAAATGTATGCATGTATGAGAGAGAGAGAGAGAGATTTACTTGGTTAAGCATTTTCATCTAGATGTTCTGTTTTGTTATTGTGTTACATACAAGGAGTTTCATGTAGTGAATCACTCCTTTATCAACTTTGTGTAGATGGGCTTGGATAGGCCTTTATAATATTGTAGGATATCACCTTTTCCTATTAGAAAGCTGAAAGATAAAATTTTGCTTTTCCAGACCTGTCAGATCTAGAAGATGTGGAAGTCCAGAGGCAGAGGTTAAATGCTAAGCTTGAGGTACGTTTTCATGATGTAGTCAAATTGAAAAGTCGCACTTCTTTGAGGTTTTACTATTTTTACACTTCTCAACTGTATTTTGCTCGCTCCAAATAAGCAATCATGGTTTTACTATTTTCATGTATCTCTAATTTATTTCCTTTTTTTCGTTTTAATAATACTACATGGTGATAAATTGATAATTAGATGGCCTGTTGGCAATGATCATCCATTCAGTGTACAAGGATACTATTGTACTTGGCAGCAATGTTATTAGAACTGGACCAGTCACAAACCAGGGGACCCCAAAAACTTGAAACTGGTCAGAACTGGATAAAAACTGTAAAAGAAACTGGCCGACTAAAAAATACATAAAATATTCAAATTTTGATTTGAAAATATATTTTCATGTACATCCATGTGAATCCAAACCATTAAACACAAATATGCAATGCTTTCTCATGTATATAGCAAGCATGGGTCCATATAACTAAAATAGCACCGAGTGCAATCCATATCTGAACCAAAATACATAAACAAAGAGGCTGAAAATGGCCTCTAGAGTCCAAAAAACATCAGGCTACAACAAATAACTACATATCATCAAAATCATTGCCTATATTGGGATCCTATTCATTGGTAGTGTTGTCCGCTGAGATGCACACCAGCAGCAAAAATCTTTCGAAAGCTGTTCCTTCACTACAAGTGGGGAAGGTGTGGTCTTGGGGGCAAGCAATGAGCCAGGTACTGTCACTTGAATCCCAGCTCCTCCGTTTAGGCTAACTCCTAACGAAGCCAAGGGGGGTAGACCCTACAGAGAGTTTCTAAGGCTCTTGTGTTTTTATAATGTTTTTAAGGTGAGGTGATGCGGATGGGTGTTGTTTAGGAGTTTTATGATGATCATAGATTTACAATATCAAATTATAAGCAATCCATGTTGCAATTACAAAACACAAGGCTTGAGATGAACCATATATAATGATGACTTGGAAATTAAAAGCATCCACAAATAGATAATGATTTAAGCAAATATAAGGGACAAATGGTCGAATCAAGGTGATACATATAAGTTTTGAAGACCAGTGCCAAATGGAGTCAATAAGTGCTTGGGGATGCTGGAAAATACAATATTCAAAAGTAATGTTCGTGAGATCGTTTTGAAATTGTTCTTGGTTTATTTTATTGTAAATTTTAATGATGATCTTATTTTAGGTGTCTTGGAAATCTAACCGGAAGAAGTACTCTAGGTGGCCCCGTTCAAGGACATGACGGACCGACCTGGATCACAGACTAGGTGTTCAGGGAACTTAACCAGCCACAGTGTCTCAGGTTGGGTTGCCCGACGCCCTCACTAGGAGTTCCCCACTTTTGAGTACTTATCGAATCAACGCCGGTTCGTTGGTTATGGGGTAAATGATTTTATTATGGTTTGAACTTGCAAGATTAGACAACCAATACCGTTTCTGAGTACTCCAACCCCTTTCAAGGTTGGTCAGAGCATACACGGCAAGGAGAAACGAATAAATTCAAATTTTATTAGGGAGTGTGAGTTGTGAATGATTTTATTACAACACAAGAAAGACTCTCCGACAGAGAGCGCTCTTGACTTGTCTTATGACAGAGGTTCAAGAGTCTTATGATGCACGGAATTAAAATACTGTGCTGAAAGTAAAATCTAATCTACCAAAGAATCTCTTTCAGGTCAAAGACCGTACTCGGGAGAGCATGGGGGTAAATAAAATGAAAGCAAAAGCAACTCTCCGACAGAGAGCACTCTTGATCCACTATTGGTGAGATTCAAGAGATTTCTACTTTAAACAGTTTTATATAAAAAATAAACTACTTAAGCAAATGAAAGAAATTCAGAACAGGGTGGTAACCATAGAAAGAACGCAAACTCAACCTGCTCCTAGGACTTTTCTTGCAAAACCGACTTTGCAAAGAAAGGCTCCCAACCATGAACAGAGGCCTCCTCATCAGCTAGAGGCTGCTAACATGGTTGAAAATTACAAGCCATTTTGTAGGGCATGCAGAGACTTCCATGAAGAATTTGGTTGCCACTATGCATGCTATGTTCAAGAGCATGGTCATCCAGAAGGTTGTGGTCCTAGTACATCGACAAGCGAGCCTGATTACATTAACCATGTAGGTGACATCCGTAGCATTCCCAGAGAAAATTGGACACAAGCCAACCAGTATCATCAGAAGGTTGATAATTGAACTCAGTATTATGGTGAGATGCCTTCGGATGAACAAATCAACAACATTCAAAATTTCAAGGGGATGACTTACCAAAGGAAAGCAAGGGATGGACCTTCCATACAGAATGCACCTAAGGTAACAAATCCTAATATTGCTAAAGAAAAAATTATGTTAAAGAAACTGTTGATTTAAGTTTTGACTTGGGTGATTGGTTAGCCAATTCAAAGGTTCCTGTGCCTGTGCTAGAATTATGTAAAATACCTGGTCAGAAAGAGAAGCTTCTGAAAATCTTGAGTCCTCCCACACCTCCTAATCCTACTACCCCTAAAAAGGTCACTTTTGCTGAGACCATAGAGGAACCTTCGGCAAGCTATACTAATGTTTATGAAGACCCTCCTATAATTCTACATACAAGGGACCCAAGAAAAGAAGATCATCCCCCATTCTATGTATCATTGATGATAGGAGATCTTCTTCTACACAACTGTATGTTAGATTCAGGATCGGGATCCAACCTCATGACTAAGAAAGTCATGCAACAACTTGACCTGAGAACCACAAGGCCTTATCAAAATGTTTGTGTTATGGATTCTAGGCCGGTTAAGGTTGAAGGAATGATTGAAAATCAACTTGTGAGGTTAGCTAAGTATCCAAACATTCAAGTTACCATGGATATACTTGTTATTGATGTTCCAGATAAATGGGGAATGCTGCTTTCTAGGAAGTGGGCTGCCACTTTAGGAGGATGGATCCAAATGGATTGGACCTATGCCACTGTGCCAGCATTTGAGGATTCTGTGGTTAAATTGCACAATGAGAAAGAAAAGAAATATCATGTTGAGAATCCCAAGAATCCATTTAATCAATATACTTAGAATACTAATGATATTGGGACTTTTGCAATTTACTCTACCCCCCTTGGCTTCGTTAGGAGTTAGCCTAAACGGAGGAGCTAGGATTCATGTGACAGTACCTGGCTCATTGCTTGCCCCCAAGGCCACACCTTCCCCACTTGTAGTGAAGGAACAACTTTCGAAAGATTTCTGCTGTTGATGTGCATCTCAGTGGACAACATTTTTGGCGCCTTTGCCGGGGACAAATCTTTTTGTTCCTGGACGACCTTAGTTTTTTACCTTTTTGATAGATTTTTTAGTTTAATCAACTCTCTGATATTAGATTTGAAATTCATCTGGCGACTCCACTGTCTTTAAGTTTACCAAGGTATTCAACTAGGAGAAATTCTGAATGCTTACTTAGTTTCATCCCTGAACCTGAAAAGGTTTATAGGAGGAGACTAAATAAGCTAACTTCTCGTAGGATCCTTGAAGATCTTGGATCTGAATATATTTCGGACATCCATAGTTTGTTTTTAGAAAATAATTTTGAAAAAAGCAATAACACTTGTATTTCCGACATAATGACTGAATTTTACAGTCCCCTTGACATTACTCAGATAGTAGGTCAACCTCACGATATTCTTGACAAGGCTATAGACAAACTTACTACCTTCAATGGCACTGATGCCATTTTCGCTGCGCAGCATCTCAAGAATTTCTCGAAGTGTATCTGTGGTTATGTCAGAGATCCTGATCATAAGCATGACAATGTGTATATGAAGCTATTTGCTTTATCATTAGACAGGGATGCTGGTGATTGGTTCACCGGATTACCAAACAATTCCTTTGTGACGTATGCTGCTTTCAAAATTGCCTTCACCAACAAGTTTGGTGAGAAGAAGGAACCTCGACATCAACTGGCTGCATTAACAAACATCAAGAGAAGTGAAAATGAGACCATGGAGGAATTCAACAAAAAATTCACTGACTTCTCTAATGCAATCCATGCCGATTATAGGCCAATTGCACAGACTATTTTGGTATACTACATTGAAGCCCTTAGTGGGGAGATGCAGTATGAGCTTAGAGACAAGGAGACCACCACTCTTTTACAAGCCCAAGATATGGCTTGCAAAATTGATAAGAACATGCAATCTTTCGGAAGGTCTGACCTTCCTGGTTTCTCAAGAGCTGCCACTCCTTTAAAGCCAACAGTACACAAAGAAAAAGGCCCTTTATCTCTAAGTTGCACGAAACGTGAAAAAGTTTCCGAGTTTCCGAAACGGGGACGCCTAGAAACGTGACCCCCCCAAAATGGGTACGCCGGGGGAAACGTCATATATATAAAATACAAAAATATATATATTTATATATTATGTTAAAATACCTCATTATTTTGTTAAAAACTAAGAATCTTACAAATAAACAATAATTTAGAAATAAATTATAATAATATATATTTAATATATTACATATATACATTTTTTATAACTTATGCTTTTACCTTAACATATATTTAATAATAATTAAAATTAAAAGACATCTAACACAAATTAGGAAACCTACCCTATATTCAATTTCAATAATTTATTAATTATAATAAAAATAAAAAATACAATGGATTGACGACATCTCTGTTTGCAGAACCTCGACTGCCTTCGCGACTCCTTTGATTGCCGGACCCCGACTACCTCCACGACTCCTTTATTTGGCTTCCGGTCGTATTTCACAATTTAACTTAAGACAGATAGATGGCAATTTACATCGATCAAATAGAAGTGATCCCGAGTCTCCTGTTTGCCGTCTGCTGGTACTTATTTCACAATGAAAACTCGTCGACTCGATATTGATTTTGCAATGAGAAAAACCTGGTTTGAAATGGCCGCAGTGGATAATTAAATAGACGCGAAGCAGCCACGAATTTCATGACCGAACCACATTTCACATTTAAACTACCGAATTTCATTGCCGAACCAGAACGAATTTGAAGTTTTTTTTGACCCCACTGAGCAAAAAAAAATTAGAAACGCGCCGTACAGCACATAAAGCAGATGAAACGCCGTCTGCTATACCGTACGGCGTTTCCAAATCGTGAAACGCCGTACGGTACAGTTGACGGCGTTTCGGCAGCGTTTTGTACCAATACCCGCGTTTCAGGGGGTTTCCGATACCGGAACGGCACTTGGGCCGGCGTTTCCTGCAACTTAGCTTTATCTGCTATGAAGGATGCTTATGAACAACAGATGTTGGAAATGACAAATGAAATGAAGAAGAAAATGGAAGAAGCTGAATCAAAGCACCTTGCACAAATGAAAGAAATTCAGAATAGGGTGGTAACCATAGAAAGAACGCAAACTCAACCTGCTCCTAGGAATTTTCCTGCAAAACCGACTTGGCAAAGAAAGGCTCCCAACCATGAACAGAGGCCTCCTCATCAGCTAGAGGCTGCTAACATGGTTGAAAATTACAAGCCATTTTGTACGGCATGCAGAGACTTCCATGAAGAATCTGGTTGCCACTATGCATGCTATGTTCAAGAGCATGGTCATCCAGAAGGTTGTGGTCCTAGTACATCGACAAGCGAGCCTGATTACATTAACCATGTAGTTGACATCTGTAGCATTCCCAGAGAAAATTGGACACAAGCCAACCAGTATCATCAGAAGGTTGATAACTGAACTCAGTATTATGGTGAGATGCCTTCGGATGAACAAATCAACAACATTCAAAATTTCAAGGGGATGACTTACCAAAGGAAAGCAAGGGATTGACCTTCCACACAGAATGCACCTAAAGTAACAACTCCTAATATTGCTAAAGAAATAAATGATGTTAAAGAAACTGTTGATTTAAGTTTTTGACTTGGGTAATTGGTTAACCAATTCAAAGGTTCCTGTGCATGTGCTGGAATTATGTAAAATACCTGGTCAGAAAGAGAAGCTTTTGAAAATCTTGAGTCTTCTCACACGTCCAATCCTACTACCCCTAAAAAGGTCACTTTTGCTGAGACCATAGAGGAACCTTTGACAAGCTATACTAATGTTTATGAAGACCCTCCTATAATTCTATATACTAGGGACCCAAGAAAAGAAGATCATCTCCCATTCTATGTATCATTGATGATAGGAGATCTTCTTCTACACAACTGTATGTTAGATTCAGGATTGGGATCCAACCTCATGACTAAGAAAGTCATGCAACAACTTGACCTGAGAACCACAAGGCCTTATCAAAATGTTTGTGCTATGGATTCTAGGCCGGTTAAGGTTGAGGGAATGATTGAAAATCAACTTGTGAGGTTAGCTAAGTATCCAAACATTCAAGTTACCATGAATATACTTGTTATTGATGTTCCAGATAAATGGGGAATGCTGCTTTCTAGGAAGTGGGCTGCCACTTTAGGAAGATGGATCCAAATGGATTGGACCTATGCCACTGTGCCAACATCTGAGGATTCTGTGGTTAAATTGCACAATGAGAAAGAAAAGAAATATCATGTTGAGAATCCCAAGAATTCATTTAATCAATATACTTATAATATTGATGATATTGGGACTTGTGCAATTTACTCTACCCACCTTGGCTTCGTTAGGAGTTAGCCTAAACAGAGGAGCTGGGATTCAGGTGACAGTACCTGTCTCATTGCTTGCCCCCAAGGCCACACCTTCCCCACTTGTAGTGAAGGAACAACTTTCGAAAGATTTCTGCTGCCGGTGTGCATCTCAGCAGACAACAGGTAGCACCCTCTCTCCCCATCCTCTAGGCTCTAGGAGTCTAGCCTCTGCCTTTGCCTCGAATCTTGAAGCCGACCCTCCAAGGACATTAGTCAACACCGTCCAATTTCGATGAACCATCCTAATCCAAACATTAAAAGGTAGAAAATGCTTCCCATGCTTAATAAATAATAAGTGATTTTGCTTGAGTGAAGGGTTCATTTTTACTAAGGTCATGATAGGAGAGTTCAACAATCGGCACTACCAACATCGAGGCACATAGAGGATTTGATGCTCTTTAATAAATGCCAATCCCATACCCTCATACATGATAGAATCCAGTGGAAACATTGCAATCCTGAAATCCTGAAAACTGTTAAGTCTGTTGAATTTTGAATGGGATCTAAAATTCTACTTTTTGCATATGAAGTCCGATGAGGTTGGAACCACTTTCAAACATTTTGAAACAATGAATGGTAATGTTAAAAATTTAAGTAAAAGTTGACATTCTTCTTATCTTTCCTTGTTGACATTCTCCTTATCTTTTATCAATTTTTACGAGGGTCTAGGGCTAGGTTTAGGGCTTTTGTTTTACCTTTTTTATTTTTATTTTTAATTTCATGGTCAAAATTGTGGTCCCACACACGACATACAGACCTTTACTGAACTGTCCGGTTGATGCATTTAAGGCTGGTTCTGTAAGGAACCGGTTATTTCTGGTTTAGGGCCTTGATTTGGGCTGGTTAGGCCTGTAAACTGGTTGAACCGGCCGGTTTTGGCAAAACCAGTCCGATTCTGATAACAAAGCAGTCCCATTGACTTATTTGTGGTCATTTGTTGGACATTAGTAAAATTATCTCATCGTATCTCTTTTATTCTTATCTCTAATTTGTAATTGTCGACTTTGGAAATCTTTGCAATCGCTACAAGAAGATATATTTCTAATCAGGTTTTGCTTCCTGGTAAACACAATTCTAGATCATATCTTTGCTGCACTAATCCTTTTTTTTTACAGAAACGGTTAACATTTATATTAAAAAAGACCTGCTAGGTTGCCCCAGCAGCAAGAGTACAAAGCAGTGGCCAAACAGCCTAATTCAACTTGGCCCTTCCTAGTTCATATGAAGATCCAAAACAAACATGGCTAACTACTACAGATATTGTTATTACAGACGCTGATATCAGGAAGAACTCCATCAGGCTTGCTATTGCCAAAATAGACCAGTTTGTCTCTAGAGCTTGTTGAGATTTCGTCAAACACTTAGCCAACAATAGATTTCAGTCTTCACCATTAATGCATGTTAAACCCATAGGCATTCAAATGGAAGTACGAGTAGAAATACAAATGACTAAGAACTGAAAAATAACAGTGGAAAACGAACAGTAAACAACCATTCAACCACACATTTGACACAATGATTTTCTGGGTAATACCTTTGGAAAAACCCCAAAGGGAAAACCAGTCAATGAGAGAAATTTTTATTAAACAGCCCACAGAGAATTTCTGGAATTTTACAACAACAAATCACAGCATTTAATGCACCTGTACTGTCTGATAGAACTGTATCAGACCTCGAAAATGATGCCCATCCAGCAGAATGGCCTGTACGGCCACCTTGAATTCCATGCCCAGCAAAACTGTACAGCATGTACTGCTGTCTGTACGGACTGTATGGACAGTCACGAAATCCATAAAATCGTGCCTCGATTTCCATGCCAACTTGTATGGATAACCCCTCGATTTTTGTGCTGACAAATTGCCTTGAAATTGGTGCAAATCTCAGCTGTACGGCCTGCACCTGAATGTCAGTGCATAAACTTGCTATACGTATTTCTTGGGGAGCATGCCACTTTCCTCACCTTGGAAATCGAGTCCTTCCTCCTTGCTGCAAACTCTCTTCCTGTCTTCTCTTCAGCTCTCCAAAAGCTCTCTCATTTAAAAGTGTGTCTCTCCACTCTCCTTAGGTCTCTTTTATCAACTACCTCCAGATCTCAATGGTCAAGATCAGATCTTGGCCCCTCTAGATCTACGGTTGTGACTTAATCTTTCATTGAGATGACTTAAATCACTTAAGTCACTCAAGTCTCAAACTATATAAAAGTCACTTAATTCATTAAAATAATAAAAGTCACTTTATAAAGTGCTCACCTAGAGAGTGTCGCTTGGACACTTCCACATGCTAGGCAGCTAGACATTGCCAATGTGGAAGTACATATTCGAGCTACAAAAATCAACAGAGCTAGATTCCAAAAATACATCTGAGTTTCCTTCAAAATGCAAGAAACTAGAACCATAAAACTTGGTACTCCTTGGTTCCCAAGGAGACACAGATTCATTCTTTGGCACCACCATAGCTGGAGGTTCGTGACGATGGCTAACTTCAACCAGGGGACTGGAGGAACAGATAAGGACAGACACCGAAGGGATGCCTCCCAGTTCCAAATTGCTAACTCGGATCTGCAGAATTGTAAGCTGGGTTTCCATTGTTGCGACTTTTGCCATAAGAGCTGTATTTTTCTCCTTCTCAATCTCGAGTTTCGTTAACAGCAGCTGCTCCTATTGCTTGGCTACCTCGCTCTCTTGGTCACGCACCTCCTCCTCCTATTTCATTCGCTGCTCCAAGGCTTGAAAATCCTGCCCACATTCCCTGATGAAACATGTTAGAACTCTGCCTGTGTGGCGACATTCCTTGTCCACCCTTTGCAGACCATGATAGAGGTAGACTTCTTCCCTTCTGTGGCTGCACTGTCTCGGCATTGCATACAAACCGACAAGTTTGTTTTTGGGTACCGCCTCTCCTTGTCAACTTCCCTTTTGGGTACCGCCTCTCCTTGTCAACTTCCCCTGTTCTCCGTGCATGCATTGCTTCCCCCTTCGAAGAATGGCCTTGGTTTCCTTGAGGTTGTTTCCTTTTGTTGCTCTACCTCCTTTATGATTCATGATTGTTCCAGCATTGGCTTGCATTTCCTTCTGCTTGCGCCGTCGTACCTGTCGGATGGATCCTCTGTAACCAAACTTCACGTCCTCCATGCGAGAACTGGTCCCGTATTGCTTTGCTTCAGCTTGATATGAATTGGGGGGGATGATTATTCCGTCTATCCTCCTTTGCATCGCGTAGGATAGCTGGAGTGACGACTTCCATCCACGTGCCGAAATCCACCTTGCTCCATCATCACAGGATAGGGTCCCACGTGGAGGGCTCCAAATATTTTTGAAGCTGCTGCTCATTCAGGCGTGTTGCGTGGTTGGATGAGCTGTCGGCTTCCTCATTCAGGGTTCACAGGATATGTTTGATTTGCACCCCACTAATATTACCTATTTCTTGCTTGATGCGATTGATTATTCTTTGAAGGTATATGTCTTGCGGGTTAGAATTGGTGTTCATGTATCATATGATCAACGAAGAGTCTCCTAGGATTCTTGCAGAGGTGATCCTGTATTTTCAAAGGGGTTTGCAGCCTTGAAGGAGAGCTAAGGCTTCTGCTTTGTTGTTGGTTTTGACACCAAGTCCCCAAGCAAATCGTTTGATCAGATGTCCCTCGAGGTTAAAGATCCCCCCCGCACCTGCCACCCCTTTTGCTGCACTAAATCCCAAAACTTGTATCAAAGGTCAATTATTCGATGAGTAATTGTTGATGTTGACTATTTTGTGTAGCAGCTCTGTTTTCTTTTTTATATATTGTTCTATTTGTTAATTTAAATTCCTTATAGGGTTTATGTTTTTAACCGTCTTTACTTAGTCAGCTATATGAAACTGATGCAAGACTGATAGCATGAAAACATGGACTACAAGTATGTAATGTTAATTGCAAATCTACTTCACTTAATAATTTACTTTTGATAAAGATAAACCAAATTTACTTCTGCAGTGGATATAATGTAGAGATTTCTTTCTTCTAATTTGTAGAGATTATCTTAAATTTTTTAAAATTGTCCAATGTTATAAAGAGTGTATCAAATAAATGATAACCTTTGTTGGTATTTTGAATTTTCAATTTTTTAAAGAAAATATGGGCTATATTATCCAGAAGAATAAATATTCACATAACAAGAGACATTACCTCAATGCAGTCAGCACTGCAATGAGGTTAGAATAGGCATCGGGAGATACATTCATAGTATATCATGGATGAGTAGAAAACATGTTATCACATATATAGTAGCCGGGCTACCATACATTATTTTTCTCATTCCAGTACACCATTCAGCCAGTTCCCTTGCATTTGAGATGCCGAGATGAGCATCTATATTGGATCACTATCAGATTGTGGACAGCAGTTGCATTCCCCATGCCATGACTGAGTCTCAGGACACTCAGAGAGATGACCATTGTAGCCATTATATCATTGGTACAGAGCAGACAGTAGTGCCCAGAGTTACAGCAGCAGTCTCAGAGGACAGAGGATGGTACAGGTTGATGTGCATTCAGGTATATGACTCAGCAGGTATATCATAGTGTTATGGTTATGTTGCTTTTATACTTATTCTTATAGCATGTCCTAGCACTTAGTGTCATGATCTGGCGATCATATAGATATCTGGACCTGGTTGATCTATTATATATATTATACTGTCCCTACTCAGACTTAGAAGTTCACTATTCATACTCATTGGTATATACCCTCCTTAGGGAGAATAGAGGTGATCATTACACCATACTTTGGCTTGCTAGTATTGGCTCCATCATTTCATTGTCTTCATCCATCCATGGCCTACCTGTTAGATTATCACCTTGACTTACTACTTGACTAGTGGCATGGAGGACTTTTCCCCACTGTAGCCTTTGTATTGGATGAGCCTCCCTGTTTATTGTGTCTCGGCTCTGAGTTGGTGACAAAACTTACCTATGGTGAGTTGGAGTTCCTTGTGAATTCCCCCTAGTCACTAAAGTTGTGTTGGCTAAACCTGAAACTTTTAGTGCTGCCATCAATACAAAATCTGGAAAATGAAATGCTATATCTTGTATGAAAAGCCCATTCATGCAATGTGTTTCTAAACACACATGAATGAGAGGCATGCCAAATGAACATGGCAATGAAAATAAAATGTTGTATCTTTTGGAAAATAAATACCTAGGTAAACAAGCTGTCCATGACACACCTATAAGTGCTCAGGTAAACAAGTGCCTTAAAAACACACCTGCAGCAGAAAACCTAAAGAAAAAATGTAAATCTATGCAATGTGTTTGTAAACACACATAGATCAAGGCTATGGAAACTTCAGGCCCAAAAAGCAATAGAACTTAAATGCTATATCTAAACAATTGCTGGCCTTATTTCTATTATGGATTGTGCGCATCTGTTGAAGGTGAATAAACCCTCTTTAAACAACTCATCCATTTGTGAGACACCGCCATTCCCTGTGTTATTGCTCATTCAGTATATACTATGGTGTATTCCCTTTCCCTTGCCAAAGTGTCACAAAGTCAAGACAGTTAAGTCATCCCTTAGCCTAGCCAAGTTAATTTAGCCTTCACCCTTCACTAGCAAATTGATCACAACTATGAAGTGAGTATGATCCTGAAAGTCTAGTCTGAGTAATAATAATAATTAACGACACTATATATTTGGATTTAGATCGCCAGTCATGATTACTCTGTGTTATAATTGCTATTTGAATAAATTGTAAAGCATGTATTAACCTTGATACTTTTCAGCAGCCTTGGATGATGGACTGAGTTATATTTGGTCTTGGTTGGACCTAGTTTGACCATGGAGGACCATGGGACATGAGATGTTAGACCTTATGATGATATGGATAGATGATATATGGTCTATGTACACATACAGGATGATTCTATGCAGCAGCTACAGGGTTATGATGATGATTCTGGGGTTACAGCAGTGTTTGTATATGTACAGCGCATTATTATTGGCCCTGTTCCGGTATATTGGATATTTATTTTGATCATGCAGAGACTCATATGGTGTATGAGTACACATCTTGGATAGATTTGGACCTTCTGAGTCCAATGGGACAGTTTGTTTTCAGTTCCGGGCACTTACAGTGATGATTGAGCCTCAGTAGGCTGTCCCAGTGCAGTTTTGGTCTGTTGGAGGCCCTGTCGGAGCAGAGATGACTTTTATCCGGTTGACCTAGGGCGCTGATGATGGAGGGGGTGGTCCAGCCACTTGTTTTTACCATATTACCCCCCTTCCGGACACATTGGTGCCCTCACCTTGACAGCGCCAGCACTCCAGGAGGCTGTTTGGGGCAGTTTCACGCTTCCCGAGGCATTTCAGGATTGGTAGAAATGGCTATTGAGGAAATCGATTTGGGCTACTGAGGCAAAGTTATGGCATGGGATGATCAGTGATGATAGATCGGGACCTTCCACACCTTCTCCAGCAGTTTCAGCTTCATCGGGGCCCGCATCCATCATTTATGGCATTTTCTGTGGATTTCTGAGGTCTTTTGAGGACCACGACTTCACTATGGAGGCACGATTTGGTACATTCATGATTATTTATTGGTTATTGTGCTATGGGGATTGACCAAGGAGGGATAAAATTACCCCTTGGACCCACCATAAGCCTCTTATGATATTTCATCATCATGATTTGGTGGGATTCCCCTCTTCTAGGGCGATTTTGTCTACTTATGTTATATTTTATGTGTGATCCATTTATTATGTTGTTGAGCTCATCTCAACCATTGATTAGACATTTGTATCTTCTAATCTTAGCCACTCATTCAAAAAGTGGTTAGGGTTTTGGTGCCTCTCCTTCCTATTTAAAGGAGAGAGCCTCTCATTGTAAAGGGTCTTTGGTTCTTGGATTATTGGTATAGAAAAATATTCTTGTGGAAATTCTTGTGGTCTCCTTTGCATCTGGTGTTCTTAGATGGTTATTGGAAAGTCTATTGCAACCTAGCATTTGGAAATTGTGGCAAGATCTATTTTTTTGGAAATCATTGTTTGTCTACAGGAGGGCGACTTCAACAAGGGCGATTTTGCAAGGCTTCTTCAAATCGACTTTCTTGGCATTTGCTTGTATCAGGGGGTTATCATTAGCATCATTGTGATCTATGCTATCTTTCTGTTACTTCTTTTGTGGCATTAGTCTTATCTCTTGATGCATCAAATCTGATATTGTTGACGTTTGCTGTGCAGGAGAGAGGGCGCATTGGCTTCTTGGACCAAATCGACTTGCATAGAAACTACCTCAAAGCTTCTCAAATTGATCGGGTTTGCATAGATCATCATCATCAAGGCATCTACAAGGTTACCCAGGTAAGATCCACAGGTTTGTTTCTCTTTCCTTTATCCAATCCATTGACATAGCTCATAAATTGTTGAAACCCTAAATATCTTAAAACCCTCATTTTACATTTTCTCAGATCTACTTAGATCTAGTGGGTTGTTGGGCATAATACTGAAAACCCACCTCTATAGCATCCAAGGCATCCCGGATCTATAGTTTGGTGAGGATTGGCTTCCATTTGATCCCCTTCCCAGGCCAACTTAGCCTCTCCCAAGCAAGGCGCACTTCACTGATTGAGCAAGTTGACCTAGATCTAGGTGGTGGGTGTTTGAGATTCCACTTGATTTGACATCTACACATCAAATAACATACACCCAGGTTGTCACTTTCCTGAAATTCACCTTGTGGGCCCCATTCCACATTTTAAGGGATTTAATCCCCATTTTGGACCACTTGGAACACTTAAACTCAGATCTACTAAGATCTAACCGGTGGATTGCCACGAAATTATAGATCCATACTTCTACCTGACCGATCTACCCGGATCTAAAGTTTGGATGCCATCCGACTTGTTTTGACCCACCTAACCCCACTTTTAGACCTCCTTGGGCAAAGTTGCACCACCTTGGAGAAGTGAGTTGACTCACTTCCAGGAACTGGGTACTTGAGATTTTTGGAGATTTGAAACTAGAATAATTCAAAACCTAGGTCTAGACTATCACTTTGTCAAATCTTGCCTTGGGGATTGCATTCCTTGTTTTAAGGGATTGTGGTCCACTTTGGTCAAACCTAGATCTAGACACATTCATCCATCAAGACTTCTATTGCCCACTTGTCCCAAGTACTAGGAGTCCTAAACCACAAGTCAACCATACTTTGACTCCACTTCCCAATTCCCAAGGCACTGGTTTTTCTCCAAGTTAATTCAACTTTCCTAGATTGCTGGATTGACTTGTGGTTTGACTTATGCATGGTGAACTAAACCCTTGAAGCTGTCATGTATCATGGTCAAGCTTGTCATTTGTACTAGTTAGCCCCAATACAACCCTTAACTACCCTGCATTGGACACAGTTCCCAAGGCAGTGGATCTTCCAACATTGAACTAGTACACTCATCCTAGATCTCACTTCAAACATTATAAGTCACTCTCACATCAACTATGAACCAAAGCTATACCTATTGAACCCCCTACTTGGCTTGTGACTTCATCTTTAGGTCTAGGATAAACCATACACCTAACTTCACTTGGAAATACCCTGATTTGGTGTCTTGATTTTGATCTCTCCTGTCGGGAGTAGATCGGGTCTCCCCCTTTGTTGTCTGGGCTAGATAACATAAAGCGAAGGTTGCCTCGACTGGTGTGACAACCATATATATTGGAGGTCGAGGTGATCGTGGTTGCACCTTTTGAGTTGCCCTTTCCTATTGCCATCCATGACTGGATCCATCCATAGGGGTAACTACAGTTTAGGTGATAACAAAACCTTTGGCCCTAACTTTAGCACTCATTAAAAGACAACTTTTTAAAGACAGAAAGGGTACTTATAAAGTTATAATTCTTTCAAATACAAACTTATAGTGCTTTTTCAAGAGAGGGTACAGGACTGACATTGTCGCTAAGAAGAAGCAGATGTTAATAAGTGTTGTAATAACTTACTACCTTCCATGTGGCCACTTCCATCAGAAAGGTAAAGGGTGAGAGGGGGCTATTTGCCCTGTTGCTTATTGTTGTTGGATGATGGTTTTGCTTGCAGGTAGGGTGTGGGGATTTTGTTTGGTGTATGCACCCAATCAATCTATTGGCCATTGGTAACTTTGGTGTTGGATGGGTTATGTGCTACCTCTTGCTGAGTGGATAATTGGGGGAGATTTCAACATGGTTAAGCGGGATGGGGATCGTGTTGGAGGGTAGGGGATTGTGCTCCGATCTGATGAGAGAGATGTTTGGAATGACTTCATAAGGTTCCTTCGTGTGTCATACATTATGTGGGGCCAAAAAAACTTTGCAAGGCAGGGTGGAATACATGGTCAAAGAGATAGTGGTTCCCATTGGATCGAGTGTAGACTTGACAAGTTTTATGCCAACTCTCATGCAGCTGCATTCTCATTAATTGGGGGGCTTTGTTCCCATTTATTTGCATTATTGGTTCTGATTAATTTCCTTCATCTAGTTGTATGCTTATTGGTGTTGATACGCAGTATGAGGCCCATCATACCTTGAAGTTGAATGTCTCACTTCTTAATTTTGTAGATTATCGGAGCACCATTGCAAGGGTATGGAATTTGGTGGCCCCCCATACAGGGGATAGTGGTTGGGTTCTTTTGTGGGAGGAGTTTGCACCACCAAGTTCTTGTGGGGCTGAGGCAAGATGGTTGCTAGAATCAAGAGAAGCAAGGAGGTGGTCTATGGGGCCATTCAGGACATCCAAGTGGTCATTTGACACTCAACCTAAAAAATGGTTCTGACCTTGTCAGATTTACCACAACTTTCATGTCTTGAACCTTGTCAGAGTTACAATAGTTTTCAGGTCCTGAACTTCTGACTCATGTTTCAAGCCCCTCTTATTCGTTTGTGTTGATTTTTAAAGCCCTGCAATCAAGATTGCGGGGCTTGCCAAATACATAGAGCTTGGGAAAAGTTAGTTTGTAATGGTCCAAAGAACACCCAAACAGAATTTGTACGTGAAAGTTATGGCCTTGAGAAGTTGATGTACCAATTAGGCTCCCTAGGGCTTGCATTCTTTTTGCCACCTTAGCTTCTAGGGTTAGGGTTTTTTCCTCTTAGGGATTTTTGCATTATGATATAATGTAGTTTCAACGTCTTTTTATGGGCTTTTTGTGAATGAGTGCAATTGTCACATCTCTTCTTAGAGATAAGCTATCACCACTCTAGCCATTTGTATTGCTATGCACGTTGCAGTAATTTTCAGAACTCTATTCATTAATAGAATTTGGTTTTCACTGTAATTTTGTTTTTCAATACTATGTTTATGTTCTGCAATGTTTGAATGTTCTCTTATTGTGTTTTCAATCCAATTCGTATCAGGATGACCAACTTAGGATTGATTTATGCTTACGTGACAAAGGGTTGAAGTTGGTCCTTTTAATGTACAAAATTGGCAGAATATCAGTGAATTGGAAACTTTGCTACAAGGTTTTGAAGATTATAAAGCAAGGGCTAGGATTAGGGTCAACATGCAGTGAATTGATAATGAGGATGCACCCTCCAAATGTTTATTTCAGAGTGTAAGCACAGATTTAAGTGAATTCCTTCCCTTTGAGATCCTAGTGGCAGTCTTACATAGGGTTAGTTAGTAATCTGACAGTTATTCAATCAACAGTTTTAAAGGATCTTCAGGTCGATAGAGTATGACCCTTTGCGTTGCTTCTGTGGAGTTTGTTCAAGCAAGGGGTCTCCCTGGAGGTTGTTCCTTGTGATAGGTTGTTTCTCTCTACGGTGCTTGAGTTGGATGAATTAAAGGCGAGTTGCAACCATTTTGAAGCTCAAGAATGATAAATATCTCGACCATGATGGTCTTTTAGTGGAATTCTACAAGCTAACGTGTCATGTGGTAGGCTCTACATATTTGAAAATGTGTTAGGAATTGATTAGTTGTGGTTGTATGGGGGAATTGGTTAATGTTGTTCTATCAAATTCATCCCTAAAGGAGTAAAAAAGGAATTTGGTAGGAGGGTGGCATCCAATCACACTTCTTAATGTCTGTTCTAGCCAGTGTTATAAAAACCGGACCAATTCCGGTCGAACCGACCGGTTCAGAGGCGTCATCGGTTCAAATCGGTGTCTCAAACTAGCAATGGCCGGTTCTGACCGGTTTTACCGGTTTCGGCCAGTTTTCCGGTTCCGGTTCCAGTTTTGACCGGTTCAGTACATAACCATACATTGATATTTAAGAGGCCATTTTTAAATTTTTTTTTTAAATAAACAAGTTGGTTGAGTGGGGAAGGTTCTAGATAAACCTAAGCCCCTAAGAAAGCTATAAAAGCAACCCCAACCGCTCTATTTCTCTCACACTATTCACTTGAGTATTTTGAGTTAAGAATCATTCTTGACATTCTTGGGAAGTGTAGCAACCTTGAAAGGGTATGCTAAGTACCTACAACAGTCCTGGTTATATCATCATAAATAAAATACACCTAATAGTAGTTATCTACAGCAGTAAAGAGACTTTGAGCAGCCCTGGCCCCTAACAACAACTCTGAGCTAATTGTGTAGTTAAAAGAAACTTTTGTGGGCATATTCCAAGGTGACTATCTGTTACAACAACCTTGAAACAACCCTTTCAACAACAACAGTTTCCTCAACATGTTAGACATATGATTCAAGTGAAATATGCTTAGTATGGCACCTAGCAAAATACATACAGGAGCCCTTTTTGCGAATTTGTGTATAATGGTTTTGATTCACATGGTTGAACATATATCTATATCTATATATATATAATTTTTCAAAATTTGAACATTTTATGTATTTTTGGTGGACCGGTTTTGTGATCTGGTTTTTTTCCCGGTTTTGGTCCGGTTCCGGTTCTCGAGGTCGGCCGATTCTACCACCGGTTCGGTTTTTATAACATTGGTTCTAGCAAAACATTTGGAAGGAGGATTCGTCTTTTGGTTGCCTGGATAGTTCACAAGGAGCAAACTGGATTTATTAAGGGAAAATTTATTCTTGATAACCACTTAATACTTGGGAGGGTATAGAATGGGCATGGGAGTTTGGTCATGTTAATCCCCAAATGTGCTTGCACTATTGGATGGTTAAGATCCAGTGAGATTCCATCAGGCTGGTTCCATAGCAGGTGTATCTAGACATGCACATTGATCCAGTTCATTGTAGAGCTAGCAAAGTCTGAGAGAAACTGCTAATTTTTAGCAGTTTGCTTTCTTCCAGGAGCCTGAAATTTGGGGGCCCTACGTGACAGAGATGTCATATATTCATGATCTTTGTAAAAGACAGAGTCTAGTGAAACTGCTCTTTGCTTTTTGCTGTTTTACAGAAGATAGATTGATATTTTCTCCCTTCATGATTGATATTTCTTGCGTTTTGCTTTTTCAGAGGAAGACTGCTTTTGGGCATGTCTATAATTAGCAGTTTCTATATATGGCAGGTACAGGTGGATGTCATCGTTCCAAGCATGCAGTGATGAAGTGGTTCAAGGTCCCGGTGGGTGAAGGAGTGAGGAGTTAAGAGCAGTATTTGAGCAGATTGAGTGTTTCCCAATGTGACACATGGGAGTTGATTGGTGGGTGTCCATTTTTCGTATGAGTTTCTAAATGGTCTTATGCTAAAACTTTAGTTTCCTTTTCCAAGAAATCCTAGTTCACCTTGCTAGCTTTTATTCATCCCAAACCCTATTTTTTCTTTGTCATGTTTAGTTGCCTTTTTTCCTGATTTTGACAACCCTAAATCCCAAAACGAACTTACTAGTTTTAGTGGTATCTTTGCATGAGTGGTAAACCTAAAAAACCTAATTTGCGTAAGTATTCATAATGAAATGCCTTTACTATTTTCTCAAGCAAAAGTCTTATGTTGAGTTGCCTTTGCTAAAGGTTTGCAAAGCAAAGAAGCCTCAAGTAGGAGTTGCCGTTCTTGACTGTAACCCAAGATGCTGCTTATCGTAAGTTGCTTTGTTATCTGTGGTTGGTAAGCATGCTGACTCTACTAAGCAAAAATGCTAGCCACAAAACAATTTGACTTTGCGAATTCTGTCTAATGGAAAAGCTAATTCAACCTCTAATGGAAAAGCTAATTCAACCTCCTTTTCCTGGAGGGTGTATTTCCTTGGCCAAGCCTTGATTCACTTTGCTGTGATACTTGACATCTTTTATGTTTTTCTTTCATTTCAAACCTTGTGCATGATTCCTAGAGCCAAGTCACTGTATTATCATGGACCCAAGTCACTGTATTATCATGGACCCAAGGACTATCTGCTGTTCCAAACTTCCAAGAGCAAGTAGAAGCTTATTCTTATAACTGAGGGTCTGATAATATGATTGGGAATTTTTTTGTTGCTGTAATTCACCCCTCATCACAGGTATAATTGCGGCCTCTCTGCAAAGTGGAAATATTCAGAAGTATAATCTCAATCTGCTCTCAAGTAGTGACTTGCCTTAGGAAACGGATAGTTAGCTGTAGTAAGGTCGTAACAGCAAAATTTCAGTGATTGGCAGTGGCTTTTGAAAGGAACAGCGCTCAGCAGGCTATTATTAGTGCAGGGGTGAAGTAGAGGGATAAAAACTGTATTAAAATGGACGAGAGGGTCGACTTGTGAAGAGGAAATTGCCAATAGAAAACTGTTTTTGTCACTAAGAGGCCGATGTGTCGCATACTATTCTGGAGCCTACCTGTTTTGGTCAGTTGTGTTGGGGCTGACCTACACATGTCCTTTGCAATAACATGTATGTATATGGTGGAGGGTGCTACCATAAATATCATTTATTAGATAAGTATGGCACTGTTCCTGTAGCAATCTGAATCTGCAAGTTTACAGTTCAAGAAGAAGTGCATAACTTTGTTATTTGAGTGCTACCATAAATATCATTTATTAGATAAGTATGGCACTGTTCCTGTAGCAATCTGAATCTGCAAGTTTACAGTTCAAGAAGAAGTGCATAACTTTGTTATTTGAATAAAATCTTGATGACGAGGATGAAGGCATTGGAGGAAATACTTCCGTCTGTTGTTGGAGGAAATTAACCATGAAAAAAGCCATATGTTTGACAGAGTTTAGTGCTGAGGAAGTTGATGTGTTACTGTTAGAAAACTAGCACTTACATATAATATTAATTAGCAGTAACGGGGAAACCTGGGCGCTGAAACAGCCCCTTTTCCAGTGAGATTTTGACATTGCTGTAATCTGGTTATTAAAAGCAGAAACCGTAGTTAGATCCTCCTTACAGGTGGCTAAACTTGTCATTCATGAGTGGAACCTCTGCTAGTAGTAGACCCAATTTACCTAGTCTCTATTGTTGGAAAGTTTGATAATTATACCAAGCCAAGACAGACCCCAAGTCAAATTGTTTATTCTAATATTGTCAAACAGGAAAGACCATAAAAGCCGCTACAGGAGTAAACAGCAATGCAAATGGATAGTATAACTTCCTAAATCAGCACTGAGTTGGTTTATTATTGGCAATAAAATTAAAAGGCACGCTTTTGCCACGAGATCCCATCCGAACTGCAGATCTGGATACACTTGGCAAGCATGCAAATATGGTCAATTTTATCATTCTTTCCTTTTCCTCAGACAGGTAGGGCATTTTTATTTTTGTGCTTTGGGCTTCTATGTAGGCAGGGTAGAGGGAAAGTGTCGGGGTTGGACATTGTTATTATATTGGCAGTTTGTAGCAGCTGAGGATTCTTCTCTGTTTCACCTTCCATACCTCATACCACTACCACCATTGCAGGCGAGGAGATCCATGGAAGTCTTTCATCTATAACTCATTATGATGCAATTAATCTCTTGGGTAATATATGATTTGATACAATTATGCTTTTGTTCTATCTCTTTGCAGTTTGCATCTCTTGGCTGTTATTGGTTAAGTTGTTTACAGTGTTATGGTTAATTTGTAGTACACTTATTTTGATTTTTCTTCACCTGAGGTGCACGTTGACCTTACTTTCTTTTTTGTTAATGTGTTGTTATAATTGTCTTTAGGATCTGATCCCAACCAGTCTATGTTTTTATTAAATTCACCCTCTCTCTTTACTGTTTACGGACAGCTCAGGAGTGGGTCTTCTGTGTACTAATCATCTTGGAGTTATGTGCAGATTTTAGATTTATTTGTTTGATGACAACATCCAATCCTTAGGGGCACCCACCTGAAACTGGAAAAGCACCAGTCTGAATGGAGAGGCATTTAGCGGTGACAGGTCTAGGTGGCCTATAATTAATAGGTAGGTCTGCTGGTGCAGATTTGTGTGATAACAGTTCAAGAATCAAAAGTTGTTTTCTTGGAAATTGACTTTGATAAAGCATATGATAGAATTGAATGGGGCCTCATCCCTATCATGTTGGGTTGGTTGGAGTTTGGTGCATTTTATTAGTACGTAGTAGCATCCTTTTTTTCACAGGCATCTACTAGAGTTGGCATAAATGGAGTGTTATTTGACCCTATTCAAATTGCAATGCTCTATTCAGCAAGGTTACCCCCTTGCTCCCTATGTGTAGGTAATTGCAGTAGATGCCATTCGATTATTTGTTGGAGGTTGCAAGAATACAAGGAAAGAATGTCTAGTTTGTGGATAATTCAACCTTAACCCCTGAATTGACTTGACAATCCCTTCAGTGTACTCTTTCAGGTATGGAGTCTGGACATTGTTCTAGAAGCAATAGGGGCACTTGTTAGTGAGGAAAAATCAAAGTCTCTTATTGTGGGTCCGAGATGACTACCCCCTCATTGGTTGAATCATAAGTGGAAGGTTATTAAAAGTTAAAACTGATGAGATCATTCGATACTTGGGAATCCCCTTCGGTGTGCGGATTTTTTCTTGCAGAATAGTGGAGGTCGATCATGTCAAGTTTGTGAAGAAACCTCAAGCTTTGAATTGCCTTGATCTTCGTCTTGTAGGAAACATAAGAATTGTTGATGAGATTTTGGTGATTGGGCACATCTATTATTCCTCTTATTTGTTTCCTTCTCATGCAAGATACAAATAACTGAATTGTTTTATCGAAAGTTTTCTTTGGGGCATGCAGGGAAGGGAAAAAAGGGGCCCCTTGGTGGTATGGTTGTTTGTACACTACCAAGGGCCCTAGGGTGTTTTGGGGCTCCCTAACATAAAAGCACAAAGGTCGGTTCTTTCAGCAAAATGGGTAGTGTCCATGATGGAGGATGTTCCTTTCCAAGTTTTAGTTCAACATTACATTTTGCAGGCTCAAACATTTAGGGTATCAAAGGTGCTTTTTAATGGTGTGATATGTTGATGTTTCTCCAGTTTGCAGAATCGGGCATACATTCTCCCAGATTGGTCATGCTGATTTGACCGAGGGGGGATGATACATTCATCCTCGGAGCCTGAGTCATATGGTTAGAGGTAAATGGCCTAGGTAGGGGTAGTCCTTCTCCCATTAGCCTGAGTCAGATGGTGTGGGGAAATTGGCCCTTGGGTGCTCTCACATTGCCTGCTCCGAGACGGAGTGATCTAATCTATATTTGAGATTTGACTTGTTTATTTGATAGGGGATTTCATCCCCTTGTGGAATATACAAGTCTAGTCTAATGATTAATTGACGTAGAATCTAAGAAGTGTCCAAGACTTCTTAGTGGGTCTATTCAACATTAGAGCTCTATGTGTGAATAGACGTGCATGTGAGGAGATGATCATCAACAAGGCTCATGGACAACTTTTCTAGTAAAGAAGAAATAAGCAAGAAGACAAGTCATACCATTGAAGAAGTCTCGAAAAGCATTGGAGAATCCCCAGGAAATATTGAAGACAAGACGTACAAGTTGGCCTCAAATATAAAATGAAAGTGAAGACAAAAAGGACAAGTCAGCCCCATAAGAGAAATAAAGGTGACTTGAAGTGTATAAATAAGCAGCTAACATTTCACTTTTAAAAACAAACAACACAACTTCTCTTCTTAGTTAATGCACACTTTTCAAGAAGGCCTAGCAAAGAAACAAGGAGCAAATTACTTCGGTTCTTATCATCTCTAGAGGTTTGCTATCCCTATCTAGGGTTTCTTCATGTTAGATTTTGGAGTAGCAAGGATGAGTGTCTGCATGGCTTTTAGTGATGAATTCATGTGGAAGAGTTTGGAACTTTACCCTTCATATTTGATAAAATAGATTTTTATTAATGCAGAAGTGAAATGTTTTTTTAATCCAGAGTAATTTTGCATGCATGCATTTTTAATGTGGAAGTGTAATTTTGCATGAAAACTGAGATTAGGGATTTGGAACCCTAAAAGACAGTGAAGCACTATAAAAGAGAGTCAAGGGGTAAAGTAAAGGTAGTTGTTCAAGTATAGAGCAACGAGACAGTCGAGAAGACAAGAGAAGGCACACTTCTGAGAGAGGTGCAGATTTGAGATAGAGGGGGCGCACTTTATTTGAGGTAAAGGGCGAATCCATTAGAGGTTGAGACTGCTTCTAAGAGAGATTGGATTCATCATGAAGCCCACATTAGAGAGTAGACAAAGGGGTGCAAATCCCAAGAAATACAACAAAACAAAGGGGCGCAAATCTCAAGGCATCGAACAGAGGCTAGGCACGAACTTCAGAGTAGGAGGTTCAGGGATAAGTCTATGTGATTGTCAGAAGATATTCTATTGTACTTAATTGTAATTTGCTTGAGATCATAAAAAAGCTATTCTACTCTCTCTCTGGTTTTCCCGCAAGGGTTTTTCCAGGGTCATATTGACCAAAATCTCTGTGTTAATTTATGTGTGTATGCTAGTTATAAATTTGTTTATGCTTTTATATTTTACTCTAGGGCAGTAATATTGTGTTTGGGCATTAACCAATGATTTAGAGACTTGAAACCGAGTTGGGGTTTGAGTATTTCAGAGCATTGAAATAAATTTACATGGTATCAGAGGGTTGTTAAAGATTAGAGTAGTACACACATTAGATTTGTGAGAGTAGAGTCCAGATCTGTGAGAGTTGATATCAGATCTGTGAAAGCAAACATCAGATCTGTGAAAGCAAACATCAAATCTGTGAGGATAGACACCATATCTATTAGATCTGTGAGAGCAAGGATAAGATTTGTGAGAGTAGAGATAAGATCTATGAGAATAGAGTTCATATCTGTGAGAGCTGTGTCCATATCTGTGGCAGATCTATCAAATCTGTGAGAGCAAAGCTCATATTTGTGAGAGTAGAGTCCAGATCTATCAGATCTATGAGAGATCACATCAGATCTATCAGATTTGTGAGAGCACAGTTCAGATTTGTGAGAGTAGAGTCCAGATCTGTGGCAGATTTATCAGATCCATGAGAAATCACATCAGATCTATCAGATTTGTGACAGCAGAGACCAAATCTGTGAAAGAGAGGGTTAGTTTGCTCACTGAGACATAGATCAGTTGTGGAGGTCATGGCGACATGACTGAGATTTGTAGATCCGATTGAGCAGTATTGCTAGGTGATCAGAGGGACAAGAAGTACATAGTGTGTGGACATCCTATGCATGGAGGATCTGGGTGGATAACAGATTCTGAGTCTGAGATAGATGGAGAGCGAGATGCTCCAAGGATTGAAGTGGCGTCGAGTAGTCTGTCCTTAGTTCAGCGAGAAGAGCGAGAAGCTCATTCTAGTACTAGCAGGAGATTGAGCTGGTTCGAGATGACATAGGTAGATAGTGCCCAGGATGCAGTGGTAAGGCTTGGCATTAGGGAGGACACGCTGTACAGGTTGCTGGGTCAGCCAGTGGTCAGTTTCAGAGGGAGTTTGGAGTAGAGTTCCAGAGGGAGTCTGGAGTTTGGATTAGTGTCAGTGACAGAGGGAGAGCGCGAGGCTTCCCTTAAGGTGACATTGATGGAGGAGGAGGGCATATTATTAGATCAGAGTGCAACGGATGCAATCAGAAAGTCTTCCAATTCAAAGGGGGCAGCTGCAGTAGGCCAGCAGCAAAGGATTTGATGGATCCGGGTGCCAGAAGTACCTCCCTTGTTAAGTGAGAGTTTTGATACTTGTAGCTCAAGATGTCCTTCATGTGATGATGCCTAACATGAAGGGACATTAAAAGTGACATTTTTAGAGAGATTTTAGAGAGGGTGGGCATTCAGATATTGTGTGAGAAACACGAGTAGATTTAGGCTTTGTTGAAGGGGGGAGTTTGTCTTCTTCAGAGAAGAACTTGGAGTGATGCAAAACACTTTCCTCGTTAAGAGGGAGTGTTGGATTTTGGAGTAACAAAGACAATTGTCTGCATGGTTTTCAATGATGAAGGCATGCAAAAGAGTCTGGAACTTTACCCTTCATATTTGATAAAAGAGATTTTTATTAATGCGGAAGTGAAACTCGTTTTTAATGCAGAAGTGTGATTTTGCATGCGAGATTTGCGTGCATGCATTTTTTAATGCAGAAGTGTAATTTTGTATGAAAAGTGAGATTAGGGATTTGGAACCCTAAAAGGAAGTGATAAAATCTTGAGATAATAAAAGCTATTCTACTCTCTCATTGGTTTTCTTGCAAGGGTTTTTCTAGAGTCATATTGACCAGAAATCTTTGTGTCAATTTATATATGTATTGCTGATTTAAAAGAGTAAAAGGCTTCTTGTGTTCTAGTTATAATTTTTTTTTATGCTTTTATATTTTACTCTGGGGTAGTAATATTGTGTTTGGGCATTAAACACTGATTTTAGAGAGACTTGAAACCGAGTTGGGGTTTGAGTATTTCAGAGCATTGAAATAAATTTACACCACATGAAGGCGGAATTCTTATGTGCTAAGGTTTCTTCATGATTCGTAATGTACTTGTAAATTGGACTGATTTCTTCTGAGAAAAGTTCGTTGGGTTTTCTCCAAAGTTTCGGTTTCCCAGGGTAAATTTTTTGTGTTTACTGTGCATGGCTGCCCTTCTATGATCTTTTGTTTCCGCTGCAATTTAAAGTTGAAATTTTCAGTGTGTAATTCAATGTTAATAGTGGGATGAAATTACTATTTGAAAATCATTAGGAAGTAATTATCAAGATCTGAAAATTCTATTTCTACTGCTATAAGAAAATTCAACATGATATAATTGGGTATGCACAAGCCTTCATGATTGCAAGGTGTTGTCCCACTTAAGAAGGGTGTGGCTAACTCGTTTGGTTATGTTTGGTTTTCATTTTTGGCACTTTGAGGGGCCTTAGGATGCTTGTTTGTTGGCATGAGTCATTGCACATTCTTGTCGTGTGATGGACACGATAGTCTTTCGTCTAGGTTTGTTGGCAAAATGATTGGTAAAGAGTGGACTCTCTTTTTTGGAAGGATTTGTGGGATTAGGAGCACTAATAGTGGTATGCCTAGTGTGTTCTTAGTGGATCTCAAAGATTCTTTGGTTTGGAAAAAAATGTTTTAGAGGGTCTTTGTCACACAATCATTGATGCTTGCCTTTTTAAAATGTAGTTGCATCATTCCAAACTTTTGTGAAGGAAATGGGGATGGATGTATGGTAGGCCCTTTTAGGCTTTTACATTTATGTGACTAATGATATTTATGACATGGTGACATTGTTATCCATTTGAACAAAAAGTGGGGGGTGAAGGACTTGTTGGTGTGTTAGTTTTTTTTTTGGTATGTAAGTACCCACGGGGATTTGAACTTGTGACCTACCATTTACAACTTCTCATCTCAATTACTCATTACCAATTGCTCTACCCCCCGTGGGCGTGGTGTGTTAGTTGTTATCCATTGAGAGTCGACTTATTTTTCCTTGCTCTTGTTTTTAAGGGTTTTGATTTTTTCTTTTTATGTCTTTGGTAATCTTCATGTCTTCTTTGCATCTAGCATTATTGTGCTCTATCCTTCTATTCTTCCTTATCCTAATGATGGATCACGTATCGCTAGTCCGAAACATTGACTTAGAATTCTCAAACACAGTGAATCCGAAAGCAAATTAACAACAATCTTACACACTGTGAAAGCCTTCAACATCAAGTTGTGGATGTGCCAATCCATTCGGAAATCCTACTCCTCTTTTAAATACAAGGTTTAGGGTTGGCCTCTATGCAATAAGGGTAGGTTGTCAAGTGTAGACTTCATAAAATTGGTGTGAGAGATGCTTTATGTGTTATGTGGCAAGGATAAAATGGAGGAACATATTCTATGGAGATGTCGAGTTGCAAAGGTGATTTGGCGATGGGTTTAGGATGAGTATCACTTTTTCGTCACTCCTTTGCTCTCATGGAAGGGCCCCCTTATGGGAGACATTTGGATGATTAGGGACAATTGCACATAATTGAGGCACTTTAGTCTAGTTGCTTCATATTGTGCTTCTTTGGAAACATCAATGCAAAATTATCTTCTAGGAGTTTTAATTAGAAGTAGAGGACAAGGGTTTGCTATGAAGCATATACTTCATAAAATTGTTGTGATGGATGGTGCGATGGTGCATGTGTTTATTGTGGTAAGGATAAAATAATGGAACATGTTTTCTTGTAGATTTTGGGTTACAAAGTGGTTTTGGTTAAGGTTTGAGGATGAATGTCACTTATTCACTCCATTCTCATGGAACCCATTCTGGGAGACACTTGGATGATTAGGGGCAATTGTAAATCGTTGTGGCACATACTCAAGTTGCTTGCTATTGACTTTCTTTAGAAATGTTGATTTAAATCACCTTTTGGGAGTTTTATGTAGGAGTTATCTTTGCTTGTGAAAGTCAAACGTAGTGTCTTTTGTCGTGATGTTGAGTCCCTTTCTTTTGGTGTGCAAGAGCATATGCTCACTCTTTGGATTTTTTTGGGTGTGTTTAATGAACATATTATATATGTAAAGACTAAATAGTTAAATAAATACTAATAAATAATACTACTAATAGTAATTAGTGAAGTGACACATTCTAATTAAAAGGCATGACCTAATGAAGAGACATGACCTATCAACCGCGGTGGCCAGTGAATGCGTATATAGCTATACCATTCCTTGGCATTGTAATCATTCTAACTTATCTAATTCATCTATTCATTTATTTTCTTATTTATTATTTATTTCTGTCCTATATGGTCTTTTGTTCTCCATCCTTCTATATTGGATAGTCGCTAGCAAATGAATCGTTGTTCATTTCATTGGTATCAGAGCTACGTTTCTGTTCTCAGCTTCAGGCCACAATATTTTTCACATCTTGTCTGATTCGGCCTTTGGCCACCCCTATTTTTCAGAGTTTCTCTGATTTTTGGGTCTTTGACCACAAATAGGCCATTTAGCATTAAAAAATTCAAAATTTCTATTGAAGAAATAATTACTTTGCTGCAAAGAAATTGGAAGAATCATAAATTGCTGTTGAAAAGGATAATTTTTCTACAATACATTGAAGATTCGTGAGGATCTAGTACTGCTAATTAATTCAGAATTAACGGGTACATCCTCACCGTAGGGTTTCATGTTTCACTAATTGTGACCTCACTGCTGTTGTTCTGTTGAATGTAAGGACAGAGAATAACTCAGGCATGGCACACAGAATTGCCTGACAACAGAAATTAAGATGCATATTCCAAATTTACAGAATTGAATTTTGGGTGGTTATGTCACTCGAGTGCTGGTAGGAAAAAAGAAAAAAGAAAACAGAGTTAAAAAAAATTCAAGCCAAAAGAAGCTGTGCATTACTAATTGTAGCCACTACTCCCTTCTCTGTGTTAATCCGTCTACGAGGTTATCATTTTGAAACTACTGGCTGTTGAAATGTTTCCACCGTTCTAAACCATCGAACTGTTTCCACCGTTCTAAACCATTGAACTGTTCCCACCGTTGTAAAGAGCATCATGATATTGGAAGATAATTACGTTTCTTTGTTTTTCAAGAATTGATTATTAAGAATAACCTAGTGTATTTAGTTTAGGAGCTTATATAATTTGGGAAATCGCGAGACTTTATTTTATTCCAAGTAGACAGTATGTAAAGTACTGTACAAGTGAACTAAGACAACATATCAATGGAATATTAAAATTAAAAGGAGAAGGTTGCTAAGTGTTTATGGACAGCTACGAAGATCTTAAATCAAATTCAAGATGAAAAAATTATTTGGAAGTTTAAATCAAATTGTAAAAAAATATTTATGTTAAGTGAATTGACGTCTATTTTAAAGCTTCACATTATAAAAATGTACCTTAGTACCAAGGAAAATTAAGTAAGTAGTATATCCTATAAAAGTCAATAATATAAATTTTGAAGGTGAAAAAAATAAAATAAAGGTTTTTAAAGTTCTATAGTATAAAAGAAGGGTTTTGATGGATTTTAATAAAAATAAGGAACGAAGGTTTTCCCATCAAAGATTTTCAACCCATTGCTTTGAAATAATAAAATTCAAAGAGACTGCAAGAAAAATAGATTAGTATCCATCTTTGTCCATATGAGAAGGAAAATTACATTAACGTTGACTTGGCGAATCAATTATTAATTCCAAAGCCAAGTACAATTGAAAATAAAAGCATCTTTGGTGATGGATATGGAGTTAAAGACTACATCTAAACATGGATGATTATAAATTCATATCCCAATTCAATGTTACAACTTACAACTATGCATAAAGAAGACTTACATAATTCTTGGTTCAAATTGGATGGAAACACTAGGTACCTTCGTCTTAAACATGAGCAAGAAGTTTTTGTTGTTCTCCTATAAGAAGAAGAAGATAACATTGCAAGACGTTACAATGAAGTTAGATTCGTAAGCTCCATCCTCAGAAGACCTTAAGGATGCCTCAAAGATGATCCTTTAGAGTAATCAGAATTCATAACAAAAGATGCAAAATGAATTTGACAAGGTTGTCATTGATAAAGAAGAACTTTCTCACCTAAGGTACCATAATCGAAGTTTGCTTGCACAAATTAAGAAGTTGAAGGATGAAAATAAAACACTACAAAAGTTAGATCAGCTTGCCAACAAAGAGTTGCTAGTTGACAAAGAAACAATGACCGATTTAGTCGAATTAGGAAAGTTGTTAGACGCAAAAATCCAAACCATGGAGAAAGAAACCTATATTGATCTAATTGACATCACAAATCCTAAAGAAGCAAACCTAGTTGAAGTAGGGATATCTCTAGACGAGGAAGTATGAGTGATGGAAAACCCAAGTATCTTTACCAACAAACATTTAATGATCAACAAAGCAACACAAGTGTGCAAAGAAGACATACTACCAAAAGTGATTTAGGAAGACACTACAAGTATGATAAGGAAAAATCATGTTACAATGAACCATATTGACACCCTAATCACAAGAATCGATACCTTAACCAATCACTATATCAACATCAACAAAAGCAGTTGACCTATATTCTGAAGAATATTAATGCTTGTACAATTGAGTCTCAAAATAAAAGATCATCTTCGGAACCCTATAAATGCACAGTTCCACAAAGGATCAAATTAGGGTGGTCAAACCATTTTACAAGATCATATCATCTTGTATCATCAACTATCACAGCTATAGGAACAGAGGATCATGAGAAGGCATTATGAGCGAGAACAAGAGATTAAGTTTTTCCATAAATATGCGTTGAGGACAAATCATTTCTAAAGGGAGAGGCAATGCAATGAACATAATATATATGTAAACACTAAATAATAATAATAATAATAGTGAAGTGATACATTCTAATTAAAACCCATGACCTACTGAAGGGACATGACCTATCAACCATGGTGACCAATCAATTCATATATAAGTATAATGTCCCAAGGCATTGTAATCATTCTATCATATCTATTCATCTATTTATTCATATTCTTATTTATTATTTATTGTTGTCATATATGGATTTTTGTTCTCTATCCATCTTATGTTGGATATTTTCTAGTAAATGAACTGTTGTTCATTTCAGTGGGAACTTCTTGATATCCTTGTTGTTCATCTAATGTAACTACTTACCTATGATGTACCTATTTGTTCCACGAAGTAATATAAGCAAACTGTGACAAACACCAAATTTACGACTAGAAAGAAGAATTATTTTTTTCCCCATCAATTGAAGACAAGTTTATCAATACTTCCTCATGACAAATCATGTTGAATATTAGATCGTGTTTAAAAATCTATTACCTTTTTTAATTAGTTTGGGCATCAAAGGAAGGAAGATCACGAAGCCTATTTAGTGGATTAGTTTTTTCTCTAGAAAGCTTATGAAGTTCCATTTCTTTACGAGTTATTTTAGTTTTCTCATACATATTTGGCATTTTTTTCAACCTAGGCTTAATTTGTTTATTTTTTGACTTGAATCATTATTTATCCTTATTAGTTTATCTTTCATTTATTTCTTAGAGAGCAAACAAAAAACCATATTTTGGACCCCATGTGCTGCACATTGCATAGACCTCATGCTTGAGGATATAGGCAAACAGGATTGGGTCAAGAACATTGTAGAGCATGTCAAGAGCATTACAAAATACATCTACAACCACTCATGTGTCTTGAACCTAATGAGGGAAAACACTGGGAATATGGAACTTGTTAGGCCTGCTATCACGAGATTTGCAACTCACTTCCTCACATTGCAATCTCTCATTTCCCAAGAAAATAACTTGCAAAAGATGTTTTCAAGTGATGAATGGACTTCATCTAAGTGGGTCCGTAGATAAGATGCAAAATACACCAAGAAGAATGTTTTTGAGAGTGCGTTTTGGAAAAAAGCAATAGAGGTTGTGAAAATTGTTGAGCCCCTTGTGAAGGTGTTGTGGTTGGTGGATAGGGAAAAATTGGCCATGGGTTACATTTATGAGGCTATGGATCAAGCAAAGGAGCAAATAAAGGCAACATATAAAGATAGAGTAGCCAAGTATGGGCCTATTTGGGAGATCATGGATAATAGATGAAACAATAAACTCCATCGCCTTATACATGCAGCTGGGTATTTCTTGAACACAAAGTATCATTACAGATCTCAGTTAGGAGATGATCAAACAGGGGAGGTCAAAGATGGTTTGTATGAGTGCCTAGAGCGCATGGTCCCTGATGAGAGTGAACAGATGGAAATACATCGACAAATCAACTCTTTCAATAGAGCCATGAGCACCTTTGGAAAAACCCTAGCAAAGAAGGCAAGAGATGTTGACCAACTAGGTAAACAATTCCAAATTTCCAAGAATGCAAAGTTTTATTAAGTACAATTGTTTAAGCTTTAAGTTTAAACTTTAAAATTTTAAATACTTGAATTTTTAGCCAAATTCACAATCTAGTTTGTTGAACTAACTTTGCCCTTGCAACAAATTGGTGGGAATCATTTGGTAGCCAATGTCCTCAATTGCAAAAGCTTGCAATTTGAGTCCATAGTCAAACTTGTAGTGCTTTCGGGTGTGAGCGCAATTGGTATGTCTTTTAGCGGATTCACACAAAGAAGAGAAACCGTTTGGAACAAAAACAGTGAAATGATCTTGTCTTCGAGCAGTACAACCTCCGGCTAAGGCGCAACCAATCGCTAAACAAAAGACTTGATATAGATCCCATTGTGTTGGATGATATTGATCCAAACTTAGAATGGGTAGAGGAGAATCACCAGGTAGAGTTTGGTCCCGATTTTGATATTGATACAGATGACTTGAGGTGGGATACTTTGGATGTAGATCCATTAGCAGTATGGGATGTAGATGCAGATCCAAACATTACAAGTAGTGGTAGTGGTATTAGTTGACCTAGTGTGCAACCTATGCTTCTACTAGTACTACTACTAGGGTCGTAGATGTCCCTGAGGAGTCTGAGCCAGATGTTGATGTTGAGCATCCCATTTCTAGCAGTGGTGATGAGTTTGATGATTGATTAGCCATCACTGATCATGTTTTTTAGATTGTAGAGGCTATTTCGATAATAGAGCCTCATTGATATTGTATTTTGTTTCAGAATCTGATAGATGTGCTATGAGACTTGACTATGTACTATGTAGTGCACTTGGTGCCATTTTGTGACCCATACATGGTTGATGGTATATATATATGAGTAGACTCTGCATATTATCTCTAATGGTTTGAATTCATAGCTTGGAATGTTAAATATATTTTGTTTCAATAAAATTGTATTTTTTTTGTATTTTTGAATAATCCTAGTCATTGAAATCAAACAACTCCGGTTCATTATCGGTTCCGGTTCCGATTCCAGTTGGTCCTCAACTGTTTCGACTCCTGTTTCTGAGTTTTAAAACATTGGTCTGAATACCAACCTAATGGAATGTGCTGGCCCTTAACCCTCCAGATTGCCAAGGGGTAAATCTGGGGGTTAACACAACCCTAATCCACTAGGCAATTCAAGAGATAAGATACTAGCGTGAGCCAACAAGTTTGAGCCCTCTAGGGCAATCTTATTAAAGCATAAACTAGATTTGAAACTTATTTATGACAACTTTAAATAAAACTTCAAATTTACTTTATGTTCTTCAATATTAATGTTAAATCACTTTACAATTGTAGCCTTAACTTATGTTAAATGAACAAGACAAGTGTTGGAGTGCTGGAAATTACAAAGCCATGAAGAAATGGATGGCTGAAAATCAAACCTGCATTTCCACAAGTATTGGAGAAATGAAAACTTTATATATATACGTAAATATGAAGTTCATGTACATATCATTGCCTTATGCCAAGGCTAGTACAATCCTCTTGCTCTCCAAAATCCTAGCTAGGGAAAATAATGAAAACCCTAGCTCACAACTAGGAGTTCCAATAAGCTAGCATCACACAAGCATGTGTTCCAAGGCAAGATGTCTCCTTTTCTTCTTCACTTGAACAAGTACAACCTAGGGCTTCATCTCAATGCCTTAATTTTCAAGTCTTCAAGGGATTAAATCCTAACCCTAGTTCTCAAAATGCTCCAAGAAACCTTATTGACCCCAAGAAAAGAGAGAAAAAGTACAAAAGAAGATCCAAGAGAGAGATGAAGACTAGTGCGATCATCCTAGTCACATCTCTAACATAGGATGAACAAGAATGAATGAATATGAAAGGACTCTCCTTCCTTTCTATATATGAGAGGTAAGGGAGGCCAACAATACAATGAATACATATGTGGGCCTATGCCCTTATAAGCAACCTACAAAGACCCATGTGGGCTCACACATTGGAGCGCTACACTCCAAGGCCACACATGTCAAACTCCAAGGTGATGTTGTCCACAAGCAAGGATCCAAATGCAAGGATGCTCCATGTGGTGTGTCCAATGCTCCTCCTAGAAGCCTTCAATGAACCTCCTAAGCCGTGTACTCCATTGGGTCCACTCCTCCTACATGAACACTGTTGCAACCTAGGGGCCCCCAAGTCAACTCTAGGCTTCATGCAAGCATCCAAGCTACCCCATGTTGTCTAGGGCTCATTGCCCTCCTCCAAGATGCAAAGTGATCCTCCTTCAATATAGGGCATTCTCCAAGCAAACAATTGTTTCCATCTAGAGTGTGTCACCAAGCTATGTGAAGATATTCAACATCGTAGGGAAGAATATCATGCAAGCACCCAATTGAGGTCAAACAACCACTGAGTAAGCCATCTCTAATTTGGAAATCCATCACGGACCATCTTTCATGTGCAAATTTGTCATAGACAATCCAACGATTGATCATACACCATGTACTTGGGATCTCATGAAGCACCCCTAAACATGGTGTAAACACTTTTAGAGTATCCCCAAAAGCTAACATCTTTAATATGTATGCATTTTGTTATATGTACTACACTAATTACATATAGATATTTGGTTTTAGGAGTTACCAAATTAGTTTGAGTTGAACTTGAGATTGGTGTATATGGTCCAATGTTTGGATTGTAATTTTGTCCATGGATGGATATGATTTTTTATTTTTCTTTTCTTATTGGTACTAATGAGAAAATTGATGATAAAAAATTATGGCACACGTAACATGTTGCATACCGATTTCTATTAATATATCTTGATGTACATGATTTTTATTATTTTTGTGAGATTTTACACACACAAGTGTGGACAAGAATACACACATAAGAATGAGAAAGAGTGGATTCAAACATTAGATGATGCATTGTGTCATTACATAATAGGATGGAAGAGGAGTACCTTACGTAACTCCCAAATACCTAACTATTAACTATTCTATTAATGACTACGTTAAATGCACATTATTACATCACTTTGTTAAGTAGTATTTATTATTCATCTAAGTCCCAAGTTCTAAATATGACCATTATCTCCAACAACCTCCCATAATGGTTGTTTTACATGCTTGTTCAAAAATGAAAAAAGACAGAAGCTCTGGACAAACACGATGTTTGCAGTTCACAAGATAATTTTTTCAACTAGTAACTGGAAGTGAACTGTATCCATCAAGGTTGATGCAGTACAATTTACGTCACCATCCTTTTATTTGACAATCGTCTCATCCACTAGAGGACAGCCAGTCTTCGCTGAATATTCAGCTTTTCCACCATTGACATAGAACTTGGCTTGTTCACTGAACTCACCTTCTCCACATCTTGGTGGTCCAATATATTAAGATTTTGTGTTTTCTTCTCTGAGGAAGCACCATCAGCTTCACTCTCCCCAAGGGTCTTCTTCTTTACCAATTGATCTTCACCCTTCCATAGAGTCGTCTTCTTATGAATTATACCATCTAATGCATAATATACTCGTTATTTTCCTTCTATTCTTCAACAACAACATCATATGGGTTTTCATTTCTTGAGTTTTGTTTCACCAAATACTTTTCTGGCATAGGCATTATAGTTGAGTTTTTAGTGAAATTACAACCATCTTTTTGGTGAAATAATATTGCATTATTAAGTTCTAGCAACTTGAATAAACCTTGTTCTTCGACACCCATAGCAATCGTCTTTTTGCTATTCTTATCAACCATAAAACACCTATTATCGCTGAAATTTATATTTAAGTGTAGGTTATGCTTCATTATACTGCTTAGCAACAGTAGATAGTCCTCCAAACAAGAAACATAATAGACATATTTAATCATTATCTTTTCACCTCTTAGCAGAAGCAAGATATTTCCCTTTCCTTTGACCTTGTATTCTTCTCTGCCACTTAACACAACAGAATCAAAGTGAGATTTATCCTCTACAAAATCAACATACCGATCAACATTGTTAGTAAAATGTCTAGATGCTCTTGAATCAATATACCAATCAAACTTACCACTCTTTGAATCCTTGTTTCGGGCCATGAACATATATAACACTTCTTTCTTCTTGTGTTTAGCCACATTAGCATGTTTCTTTTTGGATTGATCATTGAAAGACTGCTCTTGGTTGTACTTTTCGTCACACAACCATTCCTTGGAAACCCTACTTATATGCGCTAATTTTCTACAATAAAAGCATTTAATTGCATTTCTACTTTTATCTGTCAGGGGAGATTTATTTTCATCTCATCTTCCCTCTGTTTGCTACTCTTGCTCTTAAACTTTGCTACAAGTGTCACCTCAAAAACTTCATTCACATTGCTTTTCCTAAACTGCTTTGCCCGCCTAGCTTGTTGCAAGAGCTTAATGTTGAACTCCTCAAATGTCAAATCTTTATCAGTACTATTAATGTTCAAGGTCCCAGTAAAATTTGCATAGGAAGAAGCCATACTATTCAAGTTATGACCACCGTATCATCTTCTTCCATTATCTCGTTAATTGATTTCAATTGCTCTCGAAGATCCTTGATTTTTAGCAAATGATTTGGCAAATAGTAAAATTCGTCCATTTGAATTGAGAAAAACATATTTTTAACAAAGAATGCTCTACCTTTGTTTGAGGTCTCATGTATCTTCAGTAGGTTCCCCCACATGGTAAATGCATCAGTACCATTTAGAACTTCAGGAAGAACCTCATTTCTTATCGAGAGCTTGATCAACATCACAACCTCTTGATTCTTCACATCATACTTTTCTTGGGCATCTTCATCAGTTTCAGTCTGGGTTTCTTTTTCCAATGCAAGTTTGTTTAAACATTTGTATACAAAGATGGCAAGCATCTTCTATTTCCATGATTTGAAATTCTGACAATTACATTTTCATTGCCATCCAACATTATATGAGATAAAGTGGCCATTTTCTAGGGTTTAAATGCACCAAACAAATATGAATTCCGAATTAACTCCTATGGCTGTGCCCCAAAGTATAAACACTTTCTATCAACACAAAACCACTAGCTATTCAAGTTTCATAAAATATCCATGCCCATAAAATAAAAAAATGACTTGTCAACTATCACTCGAAAAACTAGGTTTTAAGATTTGAATACAAATGAATAAACCCTTTGTAAAATCATTTTCTTCAGAGTTAATTTAAAATACATAGACTTGCATTTCTTGATTCTCTATGCACACAGTGGCCTAGTTCTCTTACACATATTGCTTATTTGATGGTGGATCACACTTTGGTTCTACGATTCCCAGCAGTATCGACGACTTATCTCTATTACAAAAGTTAGTTCTGTGGCCTAGCAATTCTACTAGGTGGTTACACCTCTAACATGTTCTCTTTCTTTAATCTTTAATAATGACGACCCTTCCTCCAACGAAGGACCCTCTTCCAATTGGCGGCTTAGTGTGACAACTCACACGATTATAAATCTTCCTTCGCCGTTTTGCTTTGGCAACTTGTCTAGTATAGTTCGATTCCTCAAATGCGACGATTCAACTTATTCCCAAAGAAAGGAAGCTTATCGGTTTGAACTTGCTATCAACCTTGTGGCGGCTATACCGTCGATTTGGTTGACCTTCTATGCGACGTTATCTTTTCCTTCGCTTGGCGGCTAAGGGGACTGCAACCCTCCTCGACGATGATTGGTGGTGTCTATCTTTTTGAACATGGGGCTTCCTTTCCTTTGATTTGTCGGACCCACGCTTCCACACTTCTTTGTGGACACCTTTGACTTGGCGTTAATACTCTATACACATTCATCCTCTTCAATGTATGCCTTTTTCTGGCGATTTCCTCTAAGGTGAGTCTCTCTTCCAAGTAGCAATTAGAGCAGTGACTCCATTTTATTCTTTAACTGGCGGCTAAACAAACCCTTGCTATATCTTGTCGTGTCTTATGAGTTGAATTCAACTTGCTTTTCTTATCTTCTACCCAATGTGTTTGGTCTTCCCTTGAACCTAAGGCTCGATCAACTTTTCCGAGCAACACTTCTTTATCTGATCACAGATAATTCGCAAAGAAAAACCTCTTACAATTTGCGGCTTCCTTAGTTCCTTTGTCCAATGTGTGCGAGTAGTCTCATGACGCTGAGGGACTGTTATGATCAAAGAAGGTGTCACGAGAAATATAAGAGGGATATTGAATAGGGATTTATTCAAATGTTTAGTACCCATTCTAAGTCTTTACTATTCTATTGTTTTCACAGTGCTTGAGGTTGGGATGGGGGAAGAGTTGGACTTGAATAACTCCCGGACACCTATGTACAATATGTAAAAACTAAGATGACCCTAAAAATGAGAAGAACAAGAGCAATACACAGAAGGATCAGACCTTTGAGTTGTTGCATTTCTTAGTTTCTTCACATGGAGGTTTTGCTGCTTGTAATGATGTTGCTGAAAAGATAATAATTAAATTACCAGAAATCCAAACCAAAATCCATCATATACAACCCATTTTTTTGAGCTGCAACTTGTATAGATTCAGAATATTACGAAAAATATGGATGGGATAAATGATTATATTGTCCAATCATCAATTGACAAAACTGAAGATACATCCTCAGAACATCTCCAAAATCTGCTTTGGACATCTCTGAAATCTACTTGGAATGTCTCCAAAATCTGCCCAGAAGTCCCCATATCTATTGGGGACGTTATGAACTTATGGGTACAGCCAGCAAGTCCCCAAGTCTCCGATGAAGTCCCTGAATATATATATATATATATATATATATATATATATTTATTACATTCAATGAAAATATTGACCATTGTGAGTGGTGACTCCAATGAACAACAATGTGAGGTGACATAGTTAGCAGATACATTATCATCAATGAATGGAGAAGGGAAATGGTTCCATCTTTATAAGGTTCAATCATCATTAATTTTTATAGTCAAGTAAAACTCAACTGAAAGAATGACAATGTGCCAAAAGGCGCCAGAAGACATAATTTAGGAAAATTAAAGGTCTTGTAAGGTAAACTGCATCCTAGACCCAAGTAGCAACTCCTCAAGGCATCCTGTGAATGTAGCTGGTGTTGCAGTGTACATATATCTATGTGGGCTGAAGTGTGGATTGTGTGATAAAGTCAAGGATTTGTCATTATAGTTTCTTCTTTGAAGATATTCCTCTAGTTGGGTCAGATGTCAAATCTGATTTGTTTCTATCAATGAGTTTATTTGTATTGAAGTTTGTTTTCCCATGCTTCTAAAATATCCATTTCAGATTTGTGTGTTAAATTGGATATGGATGCTGTGTTATTAGACATGCAGTGTCTTGTAGGTTCTTAGAATTCTTGTATCTTTAACTTGAACAATTATTGAGGGGTTGGTATTTGTAATTTTTTGTAAGAATGTTTTTCATGTGTTTAGCACTAAGCTGTACATGTTTTAAACCACTTTTGTTGTTTTGAGTATTTGTAATGACATTTCTTTTGTTTGGCACCTTTTGTCATTGTCAAGCATTTTATAAAGTATTTGATTTTGAATTTTCTATTTTTTGTTCTTCAACTTCCTGGATTAGGAGTGTTGAGGATCCCATCTCTAATCTTTTGACAGAGATGCCTTTTTAGTATTTTCTACATATCATAAATGTAACTTTTCCAGAAAAGGAAAAATGGGAAAAATTGGTTGGATGTGCTGGTTGCACTACCTCAGTTGTATATACTGGTTTGTTATTTCCAGTGACAAATTTTTGTTCATTTATGTAGACTACTATACTTCTTTTCCATATTTTGTAATCATTATTTAAGTTATTTACATTGTGTTTATTGACTCCAATGCCTTGCCTTTAAAAGGTTGAATGAAATAACTTTATAAGTTGTGGTGGTTTCATTAGTTGAATTCTGAACTCGGCAAAGAGCTATTCTGAGTCTGACAATGTATTTGGATACAGTTTCTTGATGTGATGTTACAGAGAGTAAAAGAAGAAGAACGCCTTCGTCTAGCTTCGGGGCTTCCTGCACACACTTCTGGTAATCTCCTGAGGAAAAGTGGATGGAATCAGCTAGATAGTGACTATCATGAAAACCTCACGAATCCTGTGTCAAATTTCCTGTCTGAAGATGGTTCTTTTGAGAAAAGTTTTCCTCTGTTAAGCTATGGTCAAATCGAAGATGATACATTGGAAAATCTGGATTTGGATTGCTCATATCCCAGCATAAAAACTGGAAAGGATTTTGGCAGATCATCACCACCTCAGACAGTAGTTCCAAAGGCAGATCCAGATGCTGCAAAGAGCGATATTTCCTTGGACAATCTTACTATCAAAGAACTTCATGAAACTTTCAAGGCAACATTTGGGCGAGAAACCTCCGTTAAAGATAAACAATGGCTTAAGCGGCGTATTTCAATAGGTCTGACAAATTTCAATAAGAAGACAAATAAGAAAGAAAAGATAAATTCAAGGTATGGAAAGGGTCTTGTTCAACAATTTCCAGCTGATTCTGCTCAACTAGAGGTGATTAAGAGTGAAGTGGGAGTAGATGGTTCTGTAGAGGCAGTGGCCAGGAAAAGACCTCTTGGCAAGGACTCTTCCACCACTTTGTTTACAGATATTGTCCCAAAAACAGAGTTTGAATTGTCAAATGATGAAGTTCCACTTGGAGAGGAGATTATAGGCAAGCGAATGCGAAAACCAACTCGAAGGTACATTGAAGAGTTGTCGGATGTAGATTCCAGACTGAATAGTGGAAAGCCTGCAATTGTTGAGAGAGATTCAGACCAAGGCTACTCACCAGTAAAGTCTCATTCCAGACCTTACTGGAATGAATTTGAGAGAATGGCATTGGTGTTTAGGCAGGATTCTCTTGGGGGCTGTGGTATCCAAGTTCCATTTGTTCTTAGAGTACGGAGGGGGCGCCCGAGGAAGAATTGCAGTTCACTTCTGGTATGTGTTTCTGTTTTCTTGAGCTTATGTTCTACTGCCTTGCCAGAATAGTTTGAAGGAAAAACGAAACACTGCTTTCTCAAATTTTAATTGCTGAATTTCTATTTCGTTCTTTTGTAGCTTTCATAAACTATGTTGGCAAACAAGGGAGTTACAGTGTTTCCCTCTTGTTGCTTCTGATAAGATTGTTTTCGGTTTCCACACAGTTTAAACTTTAAAAAGAGAAGGTTGGGAGTACATTTGTACCTGGAAAACAAGTTTTCATATTTTACTTTGAGATAACACTCTTTTGCAACTTTGGTTTGTGTGGGTTTGCAAGTTATCTTAAGAATCTGGTGTCAAATGCAGTATTCAAGTTTGTGTATATCGGACATGTTGTGCATGTTTGGCCAATGTAGTCATGTTATATAGCTGTAAGATTGTGAGGAGAGTAGACACAATTCTGCTAGCCATGGTAGCATGCACATGTTAGCCTTTGAATTGGTTTAAATGATGGCCATTGCTAGAATTCACATTAAAATTATTACAATATGTTGTAAACTTCTATTTAGGGTGGGAAAAGCCTTCTAAAAGGAAAAGCCTGCATTGAAACATGATCACTTTTTCCTCTTTCTTCAACGTTATCACTTTCAATGTGTATTCTCTAAATTTTCACCATTATCGCTTTGAATGTGTACACAAGTTCTTTGTTTTGGACAGGAACAGATAGTGATTTTTATATCAAAAGGGGGAGGGATAAAACCCTCATCAAAACAACAGTTTAACCGGTAGTTAAAAACAGAACTGAAATCTGATTGTCTTAAAGCAAAAAAGGTCTGTCTAAGCCTGAGTCTAACATATTCATACTTGTAGCTAAAAATTCTGATAAACTGACCTAGCAACCACCTATATTGACAGCACATAAAGGTCTGAAGATTTTCTGCCTTTCAAACTGCCTGCTGGTTTATGTCAGTTTATGGTGGTTTTCACCTACAGCTTGTTTTGCATTGGCTGTAGGTTACTTAATGCAAAATGACTTGAACAGTAAACACACAGTTTAAAAGCATTTAACAGGCTGCAAATTAATTCAACAACATTCACACATAAATTTGACTCAGAGATTTTTGGCCAAATCGAGCCCTGGAAAAACCCCCACGGGGAAAACCAGTTAAGAGAGAGAGAGATATTATTTCTTCAGCAAAATTTTCATCACAGCATTACAATGAAAAGATAAACTTATCTTAACCACTCAGCAGTAGCTTTCTGAAGAATGTGCACCAAACTGAGCCTCGTTTGGTGTGCCCACAGCCTAGAAATTCGTGCCAGGAATAACTCAAACAGTGCTGAAACAATGCACAGTCCATACACTGTCCTATCCCTCGATTCCTGTGCAAAAACCAAACTGAAATCCACTTTGATTTCTGTGCTGTTAGCTTTCGAATTCTGTACTGTTATTCCTTCTAGAAAACAGTGCCAAGGTTATGAAGCTCGTGCCCTGTACCTTCACCACATATTCAGCAGAAGGTATCTCTGGAATGATGCCCAGATTCTCCTGCCAAAGTTCTGAAACCCGTGCCTGGTGCCCAGATCCTCCTCGAACTGTGTGCTGGGAATAGTACCTGCAGTACGGTGTTTCCTGTTCCTTCACCACGAGTTTAGTGCTGTAGCTAACCTGCTATAAAAAAAAACTGCTGATAACTCATGCCAAATGCATGCCTCGAACTCTGAGCCACTGCTGGAAACCATACCTGGAACTCGTGCCCTGAATAGAAAGACAAGCTCGCTGGTGTCCTTGGGAACTCGTGCCCTGAAGAAACTCGCACCCCTGGCAGCTCTCTCGACCTCTCTCTCCTCTTCACTCATTCACAATGATAACAATGAGCTAGGTTTTGGAGCCTCCCTCCTTTTTGTCCAATCCCTAAAAGGGAATCTTAATCCAATAGTTGAGATGAAATCAAATCAATGGCTAAGATAATATGTGAGCAAAAGTCACATTAATTAAATCACTTAATTAATTAAATGCTCACCCACTTTATAACTTTAGACAAAAGTGACTTTACAACATAAAGTCTCATTAATATTTAATTAATGTGAGGGTCCCATCACCTCCTTCTTAGTGACTTAGGCTAACATCACTAGGGGGAACTCATCCAAGGTACAAAACTAACACTTCTGGTATTTGTTTCTGTTTTCTTGAGCTTATGTTCTACTGCCTAGCCAGAATAGTTTGAAGGAAAAACGAAACACTGCTTTCTCAAATTGCAATTGCTGAATTTCTATTTCATTCTTTTGTAGCTTTCATAAACTATGTTGGCAAACAAGGGAGTTACAGTGTTTCCCTCTTGTTGCTTCTGATAAGATTGTTTTCGGTTTCCACACAGTTTAAACTTTAAAAAGAGAAGGTTGGGAGTACATTTGTACCTGGAAAACAAGTTTTCATATTTTACTTTGAGATAACACTCTTTTGCAACTTTGGTTTGTGTGGGTTTGCAAGTTATCTTAAGAATCTGGTGTCAAATGCAGTATTCAAGTTTGTGTATATCGGACATGTTGTGCATGTTTGGCCAATGTAGTCATGTTATATAGCTGTAAGATTGTGAAGAGAGTAGACACAATTCTGCTAGCCATGGTAGCATGCACATGTTAGCCTTTGAGTTGGTTTAAATGATGGCCATTGCTAGAATTCACATTAAAATTATTACAATATGTTGTAAACTTCTATTTAGGGTGGGAAAAGCCTTCTAAAAGGAAAAGCCTGCATTGAAACATGATCACTTTTTCCTCTTTCTTCAACGTTATCACTTTCAATGTGTATTCTCTAAATTTTCACCATTATCGCTTTGAATGTGTACACAAGTTCTTTGTTTTGGACAGGAACAGAGAGTGATTTTTATATCAAAAGGGGGAGGGATAAAACCCTCATCAAAACAACAGTTTAACCGGTAGTTAAAAACAGAACTGAAATCTGATTGTCTTAAAGCAAAAAAGGTCTGTCTAAGCCTGAGTCTAACATATTCATACTTGTAGCTAAAAATTCTGATAAACTGACCTAGCAACCACCTATATTGACAGCACATAAAAACTATTCAAAATTTCCATGGGACATGCTCTTCATTCTTGAGCAGAGGCTGGCGAGAGGTGGATTCTTCCACAATTCTTTTTTAAAGTTAAAGTTATATTGAATGTAGTTGAAGTGGAACATAAATATAGAGGTCTGGCCTATCTATTATCATTATCGAATTCATAGAGGCTGGTGCTATAACTTTACAAATTCGTTATCATTATCAAATTCATATCCATTGCCAGTGGGAGAGAAACAGACAGAGTTTATGGGAGGTTTAATAATTATTGAATCTGTGCGTGTGGGCGATCTTATAATATAGATTAATTATCAAATTTAACAATTAACAAATTTAACAATTAAAAAATTCATATCCTTTAGTTTAACGATGAAATTCCCTTGGAATCTGCACATGTGGGCCTTAGATGTGACAGGATCTGTCCCTAATCATAGAATCTGTTTCCGGTGATGAAAGATCCGTTTGGCAGCCAGATACTTCACGGATCCTGGTGGATCCACATTTGGATCCAGCTTCAATGCCTTACAGATGTGTTAACTTAGACTAATACAAAGGCTGCTGTATTAGAAAACAGTGCATTGACCATGGCCTTAAATCGAGACCCAAAACCCAGCCAGGAGAGTACCAGTAAGTACCAATTGACCCTGTCATGAGTTTTGAGAGAACACCATTAACACTGATACAAAGGCTGCTGCATTAGAGAACAGTGCATTGAACGTGGCCATAAATTGGGACCCAAAGAGCCAAAACATAGCCAGGATAGTACCAATAATGAAATACCAATCAACCCTGTCATATGATTTATCAAAACCAATCTTGGGTAAGAGAATCTTCTGTCTTGTCTCTTTGGTCCATTCCATGCTCCTTATTCATGTGGAAATTTTGAAACTCCGTGCTTAAGACAAATTCTGAAATTTCACCCCAATACTTGAGGTTCCCTGGATGTGTTCCCTGCGGACTCTCTGCATGATGGATGAATCTGGATATTAACTATAGCAGCATATATTTCACTTCTGTCCAACCAAAATCATGGGCAGCTCAAGAAAATAAACACTGGAAAAATGCACTTCAAGGGGAGAAGATTCATAGTCCAAAGGGCTCAATCCTCTTCACAAATCAGATCTGGAAAATGCTTTATTACAGTGGTTTCATTAGAGCATTAAATCTGCTGCTTAGTTCCTTCTTAACATGTTAAATTGCTTCACAAATCTGTTAATTGTTCATGATAAATCAACATACCAAACAGCCCTAAAAACTACTCATTAACATGAGAAACATGAGCCTTATTTTCAGATCTGCAATGCACAATATTGGGACCACAAAGGCACAGTTTATATCACAAGTAAAACCTAAATTACATGACACAAGGACACGGAAATCCGAGTATCTGACACGGGACACGTCGAGCCCTGAAATAGGACACAGAGACATGTTTTCTATATATATAATTATATATAGAAAATTCCAAATTAATGAATTATAACTTCAAAAATGAAATATAGACATAATGATCCAATTTTTTTTAGAAACTAGCACATTTACAAAACACTTGGAATCCCTTCAAATCTCGATTCTGCCCTTCACCGTCACAATGAGAGATTGTGAGAGCTCTTTCTCTATAGTGAAAAGTGAGAAAATACAATGATTTTTTTTTAGAGTTGAACACATGGGGCACATCTAGGGCACATGTCCTGTTTTAGGGCATGTGTCCTAGTGTGTCCTTGTCCGAAATGTAGGATACGAATATGGCCCCCTAGTTGGACGTGTCATGTTTCTTAGATTACAACATAATGAAGATACAAGTACATACCATTAGTGCATCACAAGTTAGTACAACATGTCCTATTTGCTTATCACAAGCTAGGACACTCCAATTTCATCCAAACCTTAGCTAGGGAATCCATCTTCAACTTTAAACCCTAACCAACAATTATGGCCTAGTAAGGCATTGAACCAAGCTACTCCTAGCTGCTCCAAAGGCCTAGAAACAAGGTAGCTTCAACATTAACAAGTCCATGATTGATCTCCCACTTGCATCACGTAGGTCTTCTATGAGATTCGCCAAGCTTGTATCACACAAGGTCTCTGTTCCATTCACTCCTCTAGCATTCATGTCTTATTCTAGGGTTTACCTTCCTTAAACCTTAAGCCCTTTTGCACCACACAAGTACGAAAGGTCCAAGACAAATCCTAGTGCTAGCCTTCCAACCTTCTTTCCCATCTTAGGGTTTGCATCCCACAAACCCTCAGTCTTCTTCTTTTGCATCACACAAGCACCAAGACCTCTAGAGAATGTTACAATGGAATATTAAGAGGACATCAACATAAGCTCCAAGTCTTATTCCGGGAAAGCATCGTACCAAGCTCCAAGACACCTTTACTCCTCTAGCACTTGGTGTTCTTTCTCTAGGGTTTACATCATATAAACCCTAGTGCTTATTTTTTTGCATCACACAAGTTCTAAGATCTAAGCTCATCCACAGCTCAAGCATTCATCTTCATGTCACCTCTAGGGTCTTACATTAGAAACCTATGTCCCTCCAAGATTTTGCGCTATCCAACACACTGTTATCCCAATGCTCCATTTCACATGATGGTTTGTTCACCAAGTGTCCTCATGAAAGGTGCTCCTCTAGTTGCATCCCAATGTCCTTTTGCGCCCAACAGTCATCAACATGTGTGTGAAGGTAGTTGCTTGCTCCAATGCTCTTTCTCAACATATGTGTTCAAGTTCACAACCAACAGGCGTGAAGTATGCTCCTCAACCCAAGCATCCTCAAGTCAAGTATCCGACCTCCATGGTGTATGCCAGATGGTTACATGCTCTTTGGGCTAAGTTCCCTCCTCCAAGTGCCTAGCACTCTTCCTCTTTGGTAGGTACCTCTCTTAATCAGGCAACCAGCTTATCCATTGTGTGCACCCAATGGGTTAGTCAATATGCCACATAGGATAATGACCTCCTAGTAAGTGCGTTATGCTAGCACTCTATCTAAGTTCAAGCATCCCACTCAAACTGAGTGATCCATATATCCATCAAGCATCACCAAGGGAATAGGAGACCTAGCGCTCTCCTAGCTAGCTGAAAACACTTTTGGAGTAACTTCCAAAAGCTAACAATCAAGAATAAAATGTCTTGTATGAATCTTGTCTGCTCTAGGCTGACGATCCTAGAAGCAACTTGCTGAATCCTCATGCCAAAATTTTATAGGACATATTAAGTAGCGTACTTGGTCTCGAAGCACTAGTGCAATCTCTAGCTGTATTTTTAATGATACTTTTGTTGGCAATAGGATCAATCGACATATAAGATTTTGCATCATCACTTTAACCAACAGGAATACACCTTTCAGTTTTGCCTTCCGACCTATGTGTCTTTTCTTTCAGAACATGAACAGAATTTGCACTGCAAAAAAAACAAAACACATGTTTCAGTTTTACCTATGGTTTCTGAGCACTTTGTGCCTCCTCTTCTCTATTTGTACATATTTATTTTCTGTATATACTATAATATATGTAGTATTCTGATTCTCTCAAAAAAATGCTCATTCAACTAGTAGTTGTTGAAAAATCAACATATACACATCAAAAGAGAGGATTAAAGGACTCATCAATGTTCTGAAGGTTTTCTGCAGTTGTTTACGCATTTATTTTGATTATAAGCTCCTCGATAATCACATACATCATTACAACCGATCTTGGGTGCAAGGTTGGATGGCCAATACCTCAGTAAACTCTTCCCATTAACCCAGACATGACCATTTCCCATACTCCTCAAATCCAGTGCTACAGGATTGTCACCTTCTGGGGCATCAAAAACTGTCTACAGATTGACAAAGAAACAAATGCATGACTTAGAAAGGATACTGGATGGTAAAATCAATATAAACAAGCAGGGAAAGTCTTGGAATGCAATCAAGTACATTGTTAAAATTATTTCCACAATGACCTTGATCTCTGCACCAGTTAGAAAAACTTCGATGGCTAGTGAGAACAATGGTTTGGCCATCCTAAGTTTGGTTGTTGATGGTGGTAAACACCTTTCCTCTCATTCCCCAACAGCTGCAAAGAAAATGAGTAAAAAAAGCAATATCGGCACTTTAAGTCTTAAGAGGGTCAAAATCAGCCTGGGCAATTTTTTCCATTGTGGTGTGATTTCTTCCTGAAAAAATGCGATTTTTTGTTGAAATCGCTATTTGCTGATTTTTTCAGGCTGAAATTTCTTTTGGAGTTTGGCATCACGAAAGATTATGTTTTGGCTGATTTTTCGGCAATTTTTTCTTCTGTGCTCTAAACTACGGAAATTAAAGAGTTGGAATCTCTGACAGCTATCCTCAGCAGTGCATAACAGCCTTCAAAATACGGAAAATAGGGCTGGAATTTCACAGCCATGTTCATCAGTGCATAACAGCCTCTAAAATTTAAGAGTAAGGGGCTGGAATCTCTCACAGCCATGTTTGACAGTTGACAAGAGTCTCCGAAATCTGAAAATAATGGGCTGAAATTTTTCACTTCCATGTGCAAGAAAATATATAACAGATTGGGGAAAAGGATTTAAATGGAAGAAACTTACAGCAGTACCTCAGACAGTTGCCTGCTATCAGTGGTCCATTGTTCAATGCAGCACTTACCAAAGCCGCAAAATCCAGCACTGTCTGTACAGCCCAGTAAATGACAGCTGCACAGCCCAGTGAATGACACAACTGCTGGACCCAACCATAACAAATAATTGTTATTAAAATGCTAAATTATGAAGTTTTAATGTGTACACTGTAGGCCTTTTAAAAACTTACGAAAGTCTCTGACCTGCATTCTATTAGTCACTCTAATCATCACTACTTCATGAGAGTAATCATACAGTCTTTGTTTTTCTCAGTTTAATCTGTTGCTGGGTTGATTATCGCTGCTAGCACATACATTTTATCAATATATTACCTTTTCTCTCCTCAATCAGCAATTTTTCCATATTCCTCTTTAACACACTACAAAGGTTAAACTTCAAAAATATATAATTTTCTCATTTGAACCTTCCATTCAATTCTGTACAAGCATTCCAATCCCATAGAACCACAGGGAATAATTCAAAGTTGCCCTACAAACGCTGGAAATCTGCCCCTTGACTTACAGCTTTAAAGTCTCGGCACGTCGTGATCATACAATTTAATTGCTGGCCATAAATTTTTGATTGCTGGTCACAATTGTTGATTGCTGTTCATAATTTGCTGATTGCTAGTCATTGATCATTGATCACTGCTGATTGCTGAATGCACATTCTTCTTCTGTTTTGCCAGATAAAGGCCTCTTCATCACTTCCATCCTCCGATACATCTCTTTGATACCAAGTTGGAAGGCACAATGTAATATTATTAATGATCGCTTACATGGTACATACTGGAATCAACGTCATGTAATGGATTGCCCTTTGTAATAGTTGCCCTAACCACTTGTCCTTATTCACTTATATTGAACATTAATTAAGACTGATCTAACTTTATGTACCATCACTTACATTTATAACACTTTCTAACATCTACATTTAATTGTATCAAGTAGAACAAAATGTTATTAATACAAGAATTAGAGATGATTTTTTTGGTATCTTTCTGTATAAAGGCCTTGAATTTTGTGTCCCTGAACAATCACCAATTAAATGGCTATGTAAACTATTTATTCATTTTTGTCAACAACTCTTCATGTCTGTATACCTCTGGCATTTTTGCTATATGTTATTGTCATGGATAAGGTTGTATAGACTTTCAGGGGTTAAGGTTGTTGAATTGAAATGTTTGATTTTCTTCAATATGTAACAATGTGCTGCTACCTCCCCTCAATTTAAAGTTCCATTACAACATATCTTTTCAAGTCCCTTCTTAGTGTGTTTGTAGCAGTGTGTTGCAGGACTAGCCAATTAAACAGCGGGTCAAACTCCAAATAAGAAATCACCGGGAAAAATCAGTGTTTATAGGAAAGATTGTTTGACTCGAAAGTTGTTGGAAAACTCACGAGTCAGTTGAGTCATTCCCGATTTATTTCCAAACAATTGCTGTCAGGACACAATTCTGTCTATAAGTTGAGTTTTTGGGGGTCATTTTGCTTCTTTTTTCTTGCAGCTTTGGATTCCATGAGTGAGAACTTCGCTTCAGTGTGCCGGTAGAGGAGAAATGTGGTGTTTAATCTGTGGAAAAGATACGTTTTGGATTCGGCAATGATTTCAAAATTTATGCTTTTTATTTTTAAATGTTTGTTGATTCTTTGCTGAGATGGCTGATTCTTTCCTAAGATTCCCAAGACAATTGCGTAGGACCCCAGTGTAGTTTTTCCTGAGTTCTGTAACAATGGTTTGTAGACCACCTTCCTGCTTGTGATTGATACATCTAGTTCTGTTCAAGTAAAATAGATGTTATTATCATGACAACTGATACATTTCAGTTATTGTTATTACATCTTTTGTTTCATGCTACTGATTGTACCCTCAAGTTCCATAGACCTATTTCATGGGCGTTTGTGGACTTCATTAATTGATCTTTTCCATTCTCTCTTAGAAAGTGAGGGTACAAAGTTTTCTCTGCTATGTTTTCCTCTTCCCATAATATTAAATGTTCCTCTTCTTCTATGGCATGGAATCTTTGGTTCGTTGTATTTCTTTTTAAAGTATATTTTCCTTGTACTTTTGTATGATAACTTATACTGTAAGTGTATATGTTGGTCTTGGTTGCCCTGTTTACTGTGGATTTCACAAAAAGATACTTTAGGCCCTGAAGTTCTTATGTGTGCAATTTACTTATCTAGGTTAGTTGAATTGAAATTAGGCTTTTATCTGATTTCATATGTTTTACAGAAAAACAAATCCAGTGGAAGAGCTGCCAACCTTGTTAGGAAAGAGCTTCGTGTACAACCAGCACAGTATAGTGGTGATTCTGCAGATATGAAACAGATTGTTCCCTTTGGATCAAGTCAGAAGGTTGTAAGGGATCATACCATTTGACATTCTTGAAGATGGATTTGATAGTGTTGTGGTTACACTTTAATGTTGTATTCATGGCAGCTTATCTTTGTTATTGAGATCTATTCTGATCTTTGCACTGTTCATGATGTGGATTGGAATTAGGATTTGCAGAAAAACAAATCAAGTGGAAGAGATGCCAATGTTGTAAAGCAAGCCCAATGTTTACAAGCAGGACAATATGGTGATGATATTGCAAATATGAAACAGATTGTTCCCTTTGGATCAAGTCAGAATGTTGTAAGTGATTATACCATTTGACAGTCTTAAAGATGGAATTGAACAAGTTGTGGTTGGACTTTAATGTTGTATTAGTCGAGCTTATATTTTTTATTGACATCTATTCCTATCTATACAGTGTTCAGGATGTGACGAATTGAGTGTCATGATTTTATGTCAATAATTTTTGTTTAAAGCATTGTGTTTAAAACTGCAGGTGCATGACAACAAAGAAATTAAAGAGCAGGCATTAGTTTCGGTTCCACCGGATAGGAATTATGTTGTGGAGCCCTCAAATTCTGACTCAGTGGATGATATCTCATATGATTATCTCAAAACAATTCGAACAGCAAAAGGAGGGATTCGCAGGAAACATCACCGCTCTTGGACGCTTCATGAAGTGGTTAAACTGGTGGATGGTGTTTCTCATTTTGGTGTTGGAAGGTGGTCTGACATTAAGAAGCTTGCATTTTCATCGTCTGGGTATCGTACTTCGGTTGACCTTAAGGTGAATTATAAAGAACTTGGTAATCTGATAGATATCTTTCCATTATCTGTTTTCTTATGCATTTTATTCAGCAAAACAGCTGATGGTCATATGATTACTTCATAGTATATACCTTGCTTATAGTACTATCTATATTTGTCAGGATAAGTGGCGAAATCTCCTAAGGGCTAGCTATGCACAATTGCAGACAAACAAACAGGTCTGCTTACAGTGCTGTTTACCGTTCAATTTTTAATGTTTTGTCATATTTGTCTCCTTTCTCTTCAAAATTAAGTTGTTCTTTTCTATTTGAAAGACCCTTTTGAAGGGAGTGCCAGATGCATTTCTCAAACTTCAATTCCTTCCCTATGGTTGAATGAGTTTGGAGGAGGGCATTTTTCAAGAACATTGGCTTCTGTCTTTAGGTAGGCAAAGTGGTCTTTATTATAATGATCCTCAACAAGACTTGTAATTGATAAGGAATTAATAAATCAATAATTACTAAATTTGTAAAGGCAGTTTGCTGTTAAAAATTCATGAGTGAGTGCTTCCAAGGGATTTTTGGCACCTTTTTGCAACTCAGAATTCAACTTTCCCTACTTAGGATTTCTTGGATCTGTTTCCTGATGAACTTTCTTGGATGTGATTTATCAATTACAGTGGCCGGACCAGACATCCGACTACACATTCTTATAGTGACAGGTGGATCAGCTCCAGGCGGATCCAGAGCAGGGCGCCTCTTGCCCGTTGGATTACATCCTAGTCCCAGCTGAGTATCCAAAGATCTATCTGGAGTCTCTTTCCTTCAACCTTGGATGGTAGGAGGACAGGGCTTCCTTGCTCCTATGACCCCATAGGATTGTACAACAGGATCCCACTATGGTGCCCGATGTCTCCGACAGCGAGCCAGTGCCCCGGTCGCCCCTCTCGCCCTTTGTCATAAGGCCCAGGAGACCTTGACATCATTGCTTTCATCCTCAGATCTCTCTTTCTCTCTCTCTCTCTCTCTCTCTCTCTTTCTCTCTCTCTCTATTTACTTGCACTGAGATGTCTAGTTCCAGTTTCGGACATTCTTATGTTGTATAACCACACCCATATATACATATTTTGGTGTTGGCTAGACCTAGTGATTAGCTTAGTCAGACACTTATTTAGGCTGTACTTTCCTTTAGTTATTTTTACCCTGCTTTCAGTATTATCTAGGAGCTGCTTTTGCACTCCCACATTGTATTCACATTGGATATATCTTTTAGTTCTATTGACCTACTTTTGTGGTCATTTGCTGGACATTAATAAAATGATCTTATCTTATCTTATCTTATCTCCATGAACCAATCAACTAGCAGTCAAGGAAACAAACACCAAATCATATACAAACTTGGGAGATGATTCCCAGCCCTTAAGGGCACAACCCCAAGTACAAACCAGATATGATTTAATCTTATTACAGCATATTTGTCCCAGCTACCAACCTGCCCTGTTAGCTTCTCTTTACTTGTCAATTCACCCAACTAAATCTGCCTGCTGTTATATCAATCAGCATGATAAAGCTCTGAAACTTTTAAACACAAAGAAAAGATTGGATTCATGATAAATCTGGACTTATGTAAAATGATTTTTTTATTACAATGAAGTCATTTGACAGCACACAATGGATTTTGTCTCGTTTTATTTCATTGGCTTGGTAGTTGTGCTACCGTTACAATGTTCCTACTTTATTTAATAATATCTATTTCTCAAATTCTTAGTCACTTATATGAACGTGACTTTTACATTAAATTATTACCACTATTGGAGTGTTATACTCCAACAGTCCCCACTTAACACTACAATATCAAGAATTACAGCAAAAACATAAAATGAAAATTTTATTTTCTTTAAGCAGCTTCTCTTCTCGGCATTTCTGGAATTTTGCAGGTACTTCATCATGCTGTTTCATCACTCTTGTAAGAGTAGAATTCCCAAATTACCGAATCTTCTAAATTCCCAAGGTTTAAAATTCCCAAATTCCCAAATCTTCTAAATCCCCAAGATTTTGAATTCCCAAATAGGCAAATTATTGATATTCCTGAATTCCTGAATTCCTGAATTACTTGGACAACAATCCATGCTGAGTTAAACCTTCTTTGATTCCTCCATGTTCTGAAAATTCAACCACGTGGAATAAAATTTCACAATTTACTTTTATCTCCATCTTTCATTGCCTTTGATTCATTCGGGTTAGCAGCAATATTAACTTAAAGAGTAAATGCTCCACATCTGGTCTCAAATAAACTCATCAAAATCTCAACATGTTCTCAGAATGAATTTTTTTGAATGTATAATATTTCTATTTCTCGAATGATAAATATTTTTGTTTGGAAATAACAGACATTAATATATGATTAAAAAAATTTATTTCATGCTCCTCTTCTTTCAACAAGAAAATAACTCTTCTTCCTAGTAAACATTCTATCTCTGCCCTCTTTTCTTTTAAAGATTAAAAAAATTGTGATATTTTTAGTTTTTACTCAATCAATCACAGAGATACCTCTACTTCTTGCCTTATATGGACTTGTATTTCTCTATCACTTTGTACTCCGGATTTCTCCACTCTTCTATGTGTCTTCTCTTCTCTTTTTTCTTTGCGATACTGGTGGACAATGGCTTTATTTTATACTCTCAAATATCGTACAACAACACTTTCTTCTTTGGCAGTTGGTGATTAGCTTAATGTATTGGATGCACGTTTTCATGTTGGCTCTCCTTCACGGCAACTCCATAATTGATATGGCAGACAACTGTTATATCTTGATTTTTCTCCTTGAACCTCTTAAATTTAATCTAAATCATGATCACATTGAAATCAATCACTTTATATTAATTTTTGACTTTATTGTTCAACAAGAGCTTCCCGCTCTGATACCATGTTAAACTTATAAACACAAAAAGTATTAGATACATGATAAAAATGGACTTATGTAAAATATTATTTTATTACAATGAAGTCATTTGACACAATGGGTTTGGTCTCCTTTTATGTCATTGGTTTGGTAGTCGTGCTACTGTTATAATGCACCTACCTTATTAAATAATATCCAATTCTCAACTGATTAGTCACTTATATGGATGTGACTTTTACATTTAATTATAACCACTTTTGGAGCGCTATACTCCAACAAAACCAGCTCTACTAACTACTCAAATCATCATGAGAATTAAGCTCTAAATCAGAGCTGCAAATACAGAACTTTAGGGCAGCAATGTACATTTCATATTAAAATAAGAATGAAGTACAAATACATACGTTCAATCCACTAGCTTATCACAAGGTAGGACTACTCCACAACGCTCTTTAACCCTTAACCACAAAATGCTAGCATCACAACCATTGTCAAACCCTAACATCCAACTTCTCCAAGCTAGGAATCCCACTGAACCAAAGTTGGCTGCTTATCACTTGCATTACACACATGCACCCCCAAGTACATCATCACATCACATGGAAACTACTTGCCCAAGCAAGTCATCTCACCAAGCTCCATCAAGCATGACATCACATCAAGTTCTAAGTCCTCCAAGCAGAACATCTCACCATGCTCTAGGTCTTCACACTGGCGCTCTTGTCTTCATTAGGGTTCACAAACTCTAGCCAACTTGCATCCCACAAGTTCAAGGTTTACAAGACAACTCTAGCTCTAAACTCCTAGTCTTCATGTCCATCCTAGGGTTTGAGTCTGCAAAACCCAGGTTTTCAATTCTTGCATGAACACAAGCACCACGACCTCAAAGGAACATCAGGAGTAAAATACAAGTCTTCTTTCAAGCAAGGTATCATACCAAGCTCAAGATTCCTCCACTCATCAAGCAAGACTACTCATCTAGCACTCCATGATCCTACCTTAGCTTCTGTTAACCCCCATTTTGCAAGAGGGTGACAAAGGAATTTTCTTGACTTATGATAGTGAGGTTTTGTTGTTGATGGAGCTGGTCTATCCTGTTTTCATTGATGCAGAAGTTTTGTTTCATATTGAGGCTATTAAATGAACAGCTATGCCTATTGACAGCAGTTCTGATATGTAAAGCATGGATCTGTCCACCTTTTAGCAGGGGTCTTGCTGCATTGTTGGGTCTGTTGAACATCCTTGGGTTAAAATGACATTTCTCCACCTGTGACAGCAGTAAGAATGCTGGCTGGGCACACAAACAAATATAAATCTGAGTGCTGGGCTATTCCTGTGGATCTAGGTCATAGTTCTGTGTGTATTTTAGCAGCAAAATTGAGGCATCGTTGTCAAATCTGGGTTAGAACTTAGCAGCATATTGTACCTAGCAGTGAAGATTTGGTGAATACCGTGAGTAGCTTGCAAGAAGGAACCATCAGATCTGTGGGTCATCCAATAGAAACAAAGCATTTCTGAGCATTCTTCAGTTAATAACATCTTGTTTGAAAACCTGTGTTATTCAAAAACCCGGGGTTAGTGCATCTGAGCTCTACAATCTTATGGAAGCTCTGGGAAAGGTGGCACAATGGCCAGGCTCTCAAGAATCCGTGCAGCAATTAATTGAAGATGCAAGGAATGTTTCATCTAACTCAGCCAGTCAGATGCATCGTCAGTTGGGCAGGAGGAGAAGATCTGTCCAGCGATGGGAGATGTCTAAATAACCATGTTAACAATATCTATATGCAGTCTTCCTGTAGGAGATTGTCTCTTGCAGTCATTTCCTTGCATTCTTGTGTGTTTTTTCCTGTAGTAGAAGAGACCAGCAGATAGGGCATTAAAATCATGAGCAGTTTCAAGTGACTAGTATGAGGTTAAATTGCCATCACAAAGAGGTTTTTATGGAAGAGGTCATACTCAGCAAATTTTAACTTATCCTGGAGTGAAAATATTTGTCCTGTATCATGAATATAGCATGAAGGATACACATGATCCCTATCTTCAATTCACTGAAGAGCCCTGTAGGGAGTAAATTGGGGTCATATGTGAAATGAGTGATGGATGAGTTTTCTAATATATTGAAAATCGGAGTGGGCATTTCACAGATCTGTTGGATGGAGATCTTTTCACCTAACAAACAGTAAAAATATCTATGATATGTTCAGCCCAGATTTGTAGATCTATGGCATGTATCCAGCATTCAAGTATCAGCTGAAATTGATGAAAGAGCTGAGCAATGGATGGCAAACTATGCATCCAAACCCATCAAGTGTATAATACAGCTACAGTAGAGGTTCAGATTGGCTTCACTAAGAGAGTCAGAACTCTGCAGCTCAGGATGCTTTGCTTGTACTGTTGGAGATGCTTGATGGGAGCAAATTAATACCGCGGATTCTGTAATCCACCAGATTCAATGATGGATTGGGCCTCGAAGCAAATCTATGTGCAACGTCTTCTCGCAGCTTGTCCGGCTATGGTTGGTGATCGTGGCCACTCCTTGGCATATCAGCATATCTGGTGGCGGGTCCCTCAAAACCTTGCCTGTTCTAAGTCGAAGTGTAAGGCCAGGGCCATTGGTTATGACCAAGATCTGCAAATATGAAATAAGTTCTGCATATTAAAACGGGCCTCTGTGAGGAAATTTTGAAAGAGTTCATCCAGATCACTCAACTCCAGCCTACAAAGAAATTAAAACACTCTGTATTGACCAAGCTACCACCGGCGATCCTTGAATACATTACTGAGATGTGGAGCTAGCCCATGGTCGGTGTTACCGGGCAAACTAGCAGGGCTAGTCCCCGATAAGCAAAAATAAGAACAGTGACCCAATGTCACCTCGGTCACGGTTCTAACTTCTTCGGAGCATCGGAACCTGCAAGGAGAAGTGTCCTTAATGACCCTGTAAAACACTAGTGCAATCAAACAACTATATCCTCTATGCAATTTGTGGTTAGACCAGTGCCTAAATGGAGTCAATATGAAAATAACATAAGAATTAATCATTCAATGGTAGCATATGCAATATAGGCAAATCAACATAGACCATTCAATGAAAGAGTGAGGTCAATCCAAGATCATCATATAAGTATGTATCATAACAATAGAAAATCAATGACGATATTTCAAGAGATCATAACCAATGCCAATGTGTATCATCAATTAAATATGAACTAGTTCAATGTCAAGTGTAAGTTCAATGTCTATTGTAGTCTGTAGAAGATTCAATATCCACCAATAATTGTCATGCAAATATGTCCAAGTAAATCGTGGGATCGTTGACCTATCGCAACCTTTCCCCTGAACCGTTTCATACCATTCTAACATTCGAATGGGCCAAATCATGTTGTTTGGATACTCCCCTTTGTTCATGTGTAGCAGTTAGGGCTTGTGGGTTCGATTTTCCTCTATTCATGCGACATGAAGTTGGGCCAATTTATTTGTGCACTTTATGGAGAACGTTTGGAGGCTTGGTAGTTGGGTTTCCTTTTTATTATATTCCCTCATTTATGGGAACACCCTCTCTCTATTTGGGCCCTTTGGTACCTTGTTGACTTTCCACTTGTGGCTTGGGCCACTTTTAATTATGAATTTCTTAGGAGTTGATTAAAGGTGGTTAGGGACTTTCAAATATTTTATTGATCAGGTAAAGTGGACCCAACCACTTGGGTGTTTTATCAAGGAGGTTAGAAAAGAGACTTTGTATCCCATGTATTGTGCTTGTGGCATTTTCACCACTTTTTGCTTATGCTTATTAACTATTAGCATTAGTGGAGGTTGGTTAGTTTCACTCCACCCTGGGCTAGATCTAGGAGAATTTCTCAAGTTCGTTGAACGATTATTGTAAGGTTTGTTGGTTCATTATTGCAAGATAGGTAAGAGGATCTCTCTTACCATAATGATTTCATTAATTTTTATTTGGTTAGTTGAATAGAAAAGTTTAATGAAAGATTTTCCTTTATGTGAAGATAATGATGAAGGAGAAGTCGGCACCATCAGGCCCAGAGTTATTATTTCTGGTTCCTATACAGTCAAGCAACAATTTCTTTTGTAGATCACACAAATAGTGAATGTTGAATGCATAACAAAGTGTTGAGGGCTAAGTCACATGGTTCAGGTTCGAATTCGAGTTCGACAAGGATAAAATTCGATTTGAATTCAACTTTCCTAATGAGAGTCAGATGAGATTCATCATTAAATTCGTCTATATACATATTTCAAAATATAAATTATATTTTATAATATATCTCATCTATCACATATACTATCCTTATCACATATAATATACTTCATGTTCTTGAGCTGAGTTTGTTGGGTGGTTTTGGAGAAGTTCTTGGGCAGATTCGAAGACTTGTTTGCGGGGCAGTTTTGGAGAATTGTTGGGCTGATTTTTTGGGGCAGATCTGGAGCTGTTTCTTGGACTGTTTTTGGAGTTTATTCAAGGGTTGTTTTCAGAATTTGTGGGCTGTTATATAGCTGTTGTTTTGCTGTATGCACATGAATATATACGTTGTTTTACAAAATATGAATATTTTATGTATTTTTTAGTTGACCAGTTTTTTTCCGGTTCTGGTCTGGTTTTCGTTCTGGTTCACATTTTGGGCTCTGCTGGTTTGATCACCGGTCTGGTTCTGATAACATTGATATTATTATATGACATGGTATAAGTAATTGTTGTTGGGATTAGCAAGGTGGATGTGGAGGTAGCCATAGCCAATTGAAAAATAGAAACAAAAATTATGGGAAGATTGTCGATGGTCGATGCAAAAGGAGGAGATTAGCTACTTGTTTGGGAAGGGCAAATAAATTCTTGGGAAGATTGTAAATGAACATTGTGCATATATATTAAACCCTTCATCCTTAGTTAATGCATGGTTATACACCCAAAGGGTAGTAAACGTTCCTCGACCCTCCCATATTTTATTTTGGTTCACTCATTTTGTTTCAAGGCATTTTCCTTGTGCAATTCCCGATTAGGGAATGGACATCAATGACGTAGAATACCGTCTTGAAAACCCTTGCTGGTGTTGGAAAACATTATTCGAAAAATGCCGTTGGTTTCATTTTACCTATTCTGACATGGAACTGGTCTCCCACTCAAACGTAGACAACAAAGGGCACCTATCTTAGAATGGACTCGAATTTCTTGATCTAAACTTGGATGAATTTTATTTTTTGGTTGAGATTCGATGAATTTCGAACTAGTAGGTTGAAATTCTACAAATCTTGTGATTTAGGCTCAAGGGCCAGGATTTCCATTGGTCTTTATTAGACCTTCTATACAATAATTGTAGCATAACATCAAGGATAAACATCATACATGATCCTGTGACATTCTGCAACTTTCTGCAACAAATTATCAATGTTTGGAAGAAGGTGGTTATCCTTAAGAGATAATTGGTTCAAATTTCTAAAATCGACGTATTACGCCTAAGAGCTACTACAATGTTCTAGCAGGGCCAAATCTAGAGCAAAGGGTCTAAATATTTTATTGTAAAGGCCAAAGTGGGTTATATTGTATGGATATTTGGATTATGGGTTGTTGTCCCCTTGGATTGGTCCTAGAAGGCTCCCTTGGTTTCACTTTTAGAAGCTTGGCTTTGTGTTACAGCTGATTGCCCCTTTGGTGTGTGGATGTCCTCACCATGCAGGGCTTTAAGCCCATGGGTTGGTGTCCGGGGCTTCTAGGGGTGACCCACTGGGGCACATGACCACCTTGGTTTTTGTTATGCAGAGGTGCTTGCGTCGTGTAAAGGGATATTATCCCCTATTTAGCACACCTCCTTCACCCACTTGGACCTCATTCCATCCTAGAGAAACCCCTCCTCTAGCTCTTTGGCCTATGATGTCATCCTTCCACAGTTGAGCCTACAAGCTTGGAAAGGGGGGCATTGAGGGATAAACATCATTTTGGAGTTAGTTGGGGCATGAGGTCCCCCTTTGGCTCACTATTTCTTCAAGTGAAGCCTTATTTTAGTCTTATTTACTATTTTATGTCTACTTTAGGGCTTATTCCCTAACTTGTGGGGGGATTTACCCAAAAAAAATTCTAATTTAATGTCGACTTGTAGGCTCAAAAATTAAAAAGATCGTGGATGAAATCATATAAATAGATCACCTCACCACATTTTAAAATCGTAAGACAAGGGTTCAAATATGTTTTTTACTCTCTTTCTCCTACTCTATGAGTCATTAATGTGATGCACAATTCTCTTGGGATGAATTCTTTGGTTTGAAGGTGGATGAATGGTGTTTCAGGGCTTCTTGTTACACATGCAAATGGTTGATGCTAGACTAGTTGGAAGAACTCATGCACAAGTGTCACCGAAGGTCTCTTTCCTTGCTCATTCTTGTTAAATGTTGGTACGTTATGCTCCTAGCTTAGTTGAATGGTGCTTTTATGGTGCATTTTGTTGATTTGTTAGGGCTTTTTGTCAACATTTTGTCAACTTTTGTATGAAGGGAACGTCCTCCATAGGAGTTCTTTCCTTGCTCATTCTTGTTAAATGTTGGTAAGTTATGCCCCTAGCTTAGTTGAATGGTGCTTTTATGGTGCATTTTGTTGATTTGTTAGGGATTTTGCTCAACATTTTGTCAACTTTTGTATGAAGGGAACGTCCTCCATAGGAGTTCTCTATTGCTATTGGGGGCCTTGTACTTCTTCATTTGCCCTAGTTATGCTCTCCTACCGAACCCTAGAGGTTGCTAGGTGATGCCCTAGCTTGCAAGTGTTAAATGACATTTGAAGAGAGGGACGGTGACCATTGATATCTCAATGCCCTAGGAACCGAGACAAAAATCATATCCCCTTTTCTTGTCATTAAATTACTCTTTATTAGTTTAGTTGTACTTTATTTTGTTGCAATTTAATGCATAAAAATCTTAAAAATTCTGAAATTTTCTAAAACCTTAAAAATCTAAAAATTCAAAAAATAGAAAAATATTTGGAATTTGGAAATTTTGGTCCACTCACTAAATCCGCCCAGTGGATTTATCCACAGATCTTAGAGGGCGTCCTCATTGGATATTGGAAAAATCCTAAAAATATAATATTGTTGGAAAAACCCTAAAAATCTAAATAAATTCATTACTCCAAAATAACCATGAGTTCACAATTTTGGTCCACCCACCAAATTCGCCCTAGTGGATTTATCCACAAATTTCTAAGTGCGTCCCCATTTGCCTTGGTGCATTGGGAAATGTGAATTTGCTCGAATTAGGGTTTTTTCAGAGTTTTTGTCTATTTTGACTGGATCATCAAGTGTGCCCTAGTTTACTTGATCGTTTCCCCTTCGAACCGCACTTTTTTGAGGTAGTGCCTTGGGAAGTGTGAAACCTACCTTGATAAGTGTGAAGTTACATTATGATTTGTGAAATCTATCAAAGAGGAAAGTGATTGATGATGGTAATGAACGACTATTATAATAATTCCTTAATTAGATCTAAGTGTCTTCTTTATACATTGTTTGACTCCATACAAGGCACTGATCTGGTTACAAGGTTGTAGGAATGTATTTGTATGTTTTTGAGTTTGTAGGTATCTTAAAGGGCTCTCTCTCGGGTTTGGGAGCTACCCAAAGTAGTTGAGAGGCTGGGCTGAGGTGACATTTGGGCCTAGACCTCTCCCACATGCTTACCATTCACTAGCATACAGACCAAATAGTGTTGCTAATTTAAGACTACTAGTTTGAAGGGTAACACAATGCACAACCTGATTTCACCATTCTTTTTCCTTATTGGTACTAGATTAGCCATCCATGTTGATTTCCTTGTAGGAGCTGTTAATGCACAACTTAGCAACCCAAGAAGATGGACAAGCTGATAGGCTGCCAACCTGACGCAACTATGGATTTTTTACTCAATGTGTCACTACCGATAGGAAATTCGTCACTTTAGGCTTCCTAGACCCAACAATGAATGAGTCTAGACTATCCAAGGGGGAGACCCTGGCCAAGATTTTGCTTGAGACTATCCCAAGGCAACGTCAAGTATACACCTAGCATTGATTTTGAAAAGGTGTCTAAAGAATAATTAAAGTGGAGGCTAGATGCTCTCTAGGCTAAATGCGAGTTAGACTTTATTAATGTTCAATATTAAACAAATACACCATTGGCCATGAGATTCAAGATGACATCATTTGCATATGAAATAAAAGCACATTCATCATGAAATAAATAAAGCATGATACAATAAACTAGATAGCCATTTAGAATATATACATCAATAAATAACCATGAAATTGAGCAGTAATTCGTTCTCCCAAATCCCAGGTTTGATATGGATAGGTTTCAGGAGCCGTAGGGGGTCCCCGATATATTCGATGGTACGTGGAATCCAATTCCGTGTTCAAAGCCTGTCTAATGCAATACTACTCGCATGGGGTACTAGAGAGAGTGACAATGGTGGCAACAGGACATCCAGTTGGCCTGAAACAACCGTGTGCAACATCCAGTTGGCCTGAAACAAACATGTGCACTCTTAGCATAAAGCTAGCAAACCATTGTTTTCAAACGGGTATGCTCCCCAGCCACAGGTTTAAATGCTAACGACAAATCTTTGCAAATATCTTTAAAGTTTAATGATGCCGGAACATATCTTCTACCCTATAACGAGATTCCAACTGATATGTACCAATGATCAATGAAATTCATATACCACGTCATTCATATATCATTAAAGAGATGTACCATGAGGCAATGTAATGTCATCAAAGTTTTGTACTTGCAAAGAATAGAATGAACAATACAAGACAAATACCCAAGATTAAGAGCACAAGATAATATGAGATTTAAAATAGCATCATCAGACCATTCATCACCATAGCAATAGCTCAATACCCACTTAAGAATTAAGTACTTGTAACATTAACCTCAAGATGTCTTCAATGTTATATATTAGCTACAAGATACTTCAAATTATTAATGTGTGGATTATTCTTATGATGTTTGGAATATATGATGCATAGATCTTTTAACAATTCACTAATCAAGATGAACCATCCAAGACACACACATGAAAATGCTTAGTGTAACATTAGGGTGCCAATGATGACAATCACTCTAGCAACCCCTAAAGCCACTTGAGAATAAAGAAAGATTAGTGTCCTAATGTCTACAATGGGCACAAACCAAGCAAACACAAGCTTAAGCTATCAATCAAGTAACCCCAAGCACACTGTCAATGATGACAATCACTCTAACAAAGTGCTTAAAGGAAACTCTTCTAGAATAAGCCAATCAATATGTGAAATTGATAAGCAAGCAATGCATGAGTGTTATCACTTAATTAGTGGTCACCCTTGAGATCAAAGGAGACTAATCCTTCAAGCATTTAGAAGTTGTCGGGTATCACTTGTTGAGAATAGTGCTCTAATTAGCAGTACTAAAAGACAGTTAAGCAGTGGGTATGCAACCAAATTAGTATGATATTCCTAGTAATACCAATAAACCAATGTAAACCCAGATTTTTATTTCTATACTTGTAGCATTGTAATGTCAAGAAAGTAATGAATTAAGAAGCCCAATGTCCAAGCAAATATCACTGTCCTAACAGTACTAGAGGATACTGAATTGTGAATATTGTAAAGCAGAGTAGGATTTGGCAGAATAGGAGCAGCAGTATGACAATGATGAGGCAAATGTTATCAATAATGAAGATAGTTCTGAAAATTATAGATTGTGTAAACTCAGACTGCAATAACCCAACAAAATCACTGTCTGAGCATGAGCAGGGGATGCTGAATTGTTTCTGGTCTGAAAACAGAGTATGGGCAGCAGTAAATCGCTGTCAAATTGCAAAGTTGGAAAGTCTTACAACTATCAGTGAAGAGATCTCAACATGAAGGCTCAAAAATTAGTTCACTTTGCAAGAGGAATGAGACTGATTTAGTAAGGGTATGTTCATCAAACAAAATTTCATTTAAGTAGACCATAAACTCAGGCTTTAGCAAGTGAATGGTATTGAGATTTTGTCAAACTATAAAGTGGATTTCTGAGTTAGACTCGGGAGAATAAATTGGTATCTATGTCTGTTTGAAATCCCAGTACCAAATCCCAAGTCAATCATTCAATCACTGACAGTAAACAAAGTGAGTAAATCTGAGTTCATTGTGACAGTTTTGGAGGAGGTTGAATTCAAGGATTTTTATACTCGGTGATATGATGATGAAACAGCAGCAAAGATATGCATAATAGCATATAACACTCCAAACCCAGGTCGAGTTGCATGTCTTAGAAATACCCTTTATTGAAGTGAATGTAACCAAATTAAAGAGGGCTAATTTTAGGTGAAATGACAGTCTAAGGGGAGCCGAATAGGCTTACTACAGTCATCCAAGACGAGGCCAATTTAATATCAGTTATAGATCCTTCACTTGAGATTTCTATCCTCCAGACAATGGTGATGATGATAGTGATCAAATGCTAAAACCAATGTTTTGAAAACCGGAACCGGAACCGGTAATGAACTGGAGCGGTTGGATTTCAATGAACCAGACTATTAAAAAATACAAAAAAAATTACAATTTTAATCATAAAAATTATATTTAACATTCCAAGCTATATTTCAAACCATTAGACACATAATATGTAAAGAGTATCAAGAGGGTAAATTGTACTTCAATAATTTTTTTTATAAAATAATAATTATAATTATTAAAATTATTTTAAAATAATATTTATTATTATTATTATCATTAAAAATCAAATAATAATAATAATTTTAATAAATATAATATAATTATTATTATTAAATATAATAATAATATTTTTTGACTTTGGAAATAAGGGTTTTAACATTGGTTGGAGGAAACATGGAGAATGGAGAGGCGCACGTGAAGTGTGGAAGAGCTAGGCGTGAGAATTGCCAAGAAGGTGAGCAAGCTGGTGAAGGGCAATTCGAAGGGAAGAGTACTGTGGAAGGAAACGCTTGGGAAGAGGCGACAATGGAGAGGAGGCACAATGGAGAAGGGCGTTCAAGGATGAGCTGCGAGGACTGTGTGTGGGATGGCTCGTGAAGAAAGGGTGCACTGTGGATGGATGAGGGCACGTGAAGGCGTGGATGGGCAGGGATGTGTGGAGGAGCAGTTCGCGTGGAAGAGCAGTCTAGTGGGGAGAAAACATCGGTTTATTACAGACTCGGCCGGTTAGGTCTGGTTTGGTAACGAACCGACCGGTTCATGCATCGGGCCAGCCGGTTCTTTACCAAACTGGACCCCGGTCCGAGTTAAGCACCGATTTGAAGATCCTTTTTCATTGGCCGATCAAACCGACCGGTTCTGGTTCCAACCGGACCGGTTTTCAAAACGTTGGCTAAAACCTTGTACCATAATGAGGAGACTGTAATGATGTCAATACCCTGTAGAAGAGGAGGGCCGAATAGGCCCTCTTTGCAAATCTGTAAACTGTTGAAATTTACTTGTATTTTTGGTTACGTATGAGGCATATTCAAGAGGCCGTTTAGGGCTAGTAAAGCAGTTATAAGGTAGAGAAAATATTTTATAAGTTTACAAACCCTCTAATGCAAGATTTATGAGTTTTAAAGATCAAATAAGAGGGCCGATTTGGGAAGCCATCTGGAGTTTTTACGACAATGATAGATATGAAACTTTTAAGCCTAGAAATGCAACAGTGATAAAAAGAAAAAAATTTGACCCTTTTATGGAACGATTTGTTGAGAAAATTTTAATGTATTTATCTAAGCATGTCTAAGCCATAGTGAGCATACATGACTTGACATTCATGTACAGGGCTTAGAAATCATTAAACCAGCAAAAACGAGCACGTAAGATATTCGGAAATAAAAATTTACTTGTGATAAAAGATACTTGGAAAGTTGGAAACCCTTTAATGAGCAAGAAGCTTCATAGATATGCTGGTATTAAAAGAAAATGGGAAATTTTATTAGGGTTTAGAGAAAATTTAAGGCACTTTTCCCATTTTAGAAAGCTTCCTCCATATGATTTTTCCAAGTTCCTGCAAAATTTGAGAGAGATTTTCAGAAATTAATTGGAAGAAAAATTGGGAAAAATAAAATTGCAAATGAGAAGAGTAGACTAGTGCCAAGTTGGATGCATTGGGCAAGAATGGAGTCAAGGAACATGTAAGAGATAGGGTAAAATTGTCAAGATCCATCGAAGGGAAGGCCACCTAGTCCAATCGTATGGCCACTTCCAAGATATCCTTGAAACACCAATGTAATTTAATCCCCTAGATCCTAAGGCATGGGAGGTAAACACAATCACACACACACACTTATTAGCCAAGTAAATCAAATCCATCATCTAAAATTTATCTAAGCAAAAATAATTCAACAAGGGCAAGAAGGAAGAGCACATTCAATTGAAACCCTAGGTTAAGCTAAAATTACATAGACAAATATCATATTACCTTTGTTGTAACTTACTCTCCTTCCTACAATAGCTTGAGCATATCCACCAAGACACCAACAATCCACCAAGACGAGCTCTAAATTTTTCAAGTGCAAAAGTAATTTCATTCCCAAAATTTTCTACCCCTAGGGAGGAAAACGTCCCACCTTTTATAGGCTAAGGGGGACTTCCAAAACCCTAGATGAGGTCCAAAAGTTGTTACAAAGATGGATGTTCCCAAGGTGGCTAATCAATGGCTTATATCCATCCTCCAAATAAAAAATTATTACATTGAATGAGCAAATCATTGGCTAGGGAGGACGAATTCAACCCTTAAAAGAGAAAAACAATAAAATACATGCCAAATACCATGGGTTGGAGCAATACCAAGAAAAAAATACCAAGTGACCCAAATACCATGAGCTTAATACCATGGGTCCCCTCCTATATCCAAGAGAAAGTCAAGTCGTCGGCCTTCTAGGAGGATGTCTTCAATGTTTTGAGAGATAAAAATAATTAAATAAATCTCAATGCCATGGATCTAGGCTAATACAAGAGGCCAAATACCAAGGGAAAATACCATGTGTGGTATCCTCACTCAAACGGAAAGCCAAAATGTAGCCTTTTGCCAAGTCAATGAGCCCGCACATATGAGAGAAGAGGGGCTTTGATCCAAGTTAAAGAGGCAAGATCAATGGATGTGACTTAATCTTTTGTTCAAATGTACATTTTAGCCGTTGAGATGCCTTCACATGTGCTATAGCTCCAAGTCATCTAATTTTGCCTCAACATATGTGCCATGCTCCAAATACTTTAGATAACTTAGGAAAATTAATTCGATTTTCCCTAATTAATCAAAAAGTGCAATCTCAATGAGAAATTAGAAGCTCTAGTGCACTTTTTATTTTTTTTTAAATTAATTAGGCTAGACTTGGGAAATACAAACCATAGTTTAAACCATAATTAATCTCACATGTGCTGAAATAAGCCTGTAAAAACCCTCATCGCCTGGAAAACTGCCAAGGAGGACAACATTCCACTATTTGAGCCTAGATCTGTGTAAAAGGGATGATAAGATCCCAAAAGTGCCAAAACGTTGTAAAAAATCCAACTGGTAGCTTCCCATGCACGTCCATGAAATTCTGCAGGCTTCCCATTGATGGAGTGTTACTTCAGTTTCAGATCTTGCCCAATTGGTGAGTGTGTTTTGACATGCAAGGATGAAACTACAGGTCGAGAGGAATCTAGAACATCTCTCAGATGGAAAAAATACTGGGTTTTGCTCCAAAAAGTATGTTAATGAAAATCTGCATTGTAGTCACTGATGGAATCCCCACCACCTTTTCTGAACTAGTTGACCTGTGGTAGTGGTGATCAATATGATGGCAAATATTTGAATAAAGGGTCAAATGGGTATCCAAAAAATGTTCTCAGAATGAAAATATACCAAGTACAACTCAAGATCATTGTTATCAGGACCAGACTGATCATCAAACTGCCAGAGCCCAAAATCTGTACCAGATCGGAACTGGAAAAAAACCGAACCAAAAAACAGGTCGACCAAAAACAACATAAAATATTCAAATTTTGTAAAATAACATATATATTCATGTGCATCCATATGAATCCGAACCATTATACACAAATATGCAAAGTTTCTCTTGTATATAGCAAGTATGGGTGCATATACCAAAATAGCACCAAGTGCAATTCATCTCTGAACCAAAATACATAAAAAAAGAGGCTCTAAATGCCCCCTAGAGTAAAAAAAGGCATAGTACTAATCAATAACTATAGTCGAGTTTCTACAATCTGATCATATGGTACTACTAGTCTAGGACTCTAATTGTGCATAGTAGACACCCTAAAATTTTGATGAAGCCTTTTAATCCAAGCATTAAAAAAAGTTAGAAAAACTTCACATGCGTTATAAGTAATTTTGCTTGACTGAAGGGTACAATTTTACTAAGGTCATGACAAAGGAGTTAAACAATCAACACCACCAACATCGAGGTACATAGAGGGGTTGATGCACTTGATTGAATGCCAATTCCCTACCCTCATACATGACATAATCTAGTGGAAACATTGCAATCCTGAAACCCTAAATACTGTTAAGTCTGTTGAATTCTAAATGGGATCTAAAATTCTACATTTTGCATATGAAGTCCGATGAGGTTGGAACCACTCTCAAACATCCTAAAACAATTAATGGTAATGTTAAAAATTTAAGTAAAAGGATAGAAAACGAAAGAAGGAGAATGCCACTTTTACTTTAAAAATTTAAAAATACCATTACTGATGGTACTAGGGTTAGGTTGTTTGCTATTTAGTGTAGACCATTTTTTTGTTTTAAAAAAATGAATTTTTCGGTCCCAGAGCCACAATTGTACGATGCAGTATGGAGCTGGTTGGTTTGGTACGAAATCAGTCGATTAGGTGAAGAAAAGGCCGGTTCCGCATCGAGCCGACCGGTTCCTATACGGAACCCGACCGGTTCCTATACGGAACCGGTCGGTTCGGTACAAAACCGGCCATTTTTGGTTCTGGGTGGCAGTTCGGATCGGCTGGGTTCCTAAACCGGTTGGATCGATCGGTTTTTCCAGGACCAGACCTGTTCTGATAATGCTGCTCAAGATATGGCATACCCCCCATTTGACCACCATAGAACACTGAAAATTGGCACTGAAAAATCTTGTTTTGGATGATAACCTTTGATACATTGGCTAGATGATGCATATCTCTCTCATATGTCCCTGATGGATCAACGACAAAGAATGTCCATGTGAATAGATACAAGTATACCAGTAATCACCATAATTGACTCATTATACAACTAATCTTTCTCTACATGATGATATACCAACCACATAGATATCTTCAAACAGGTTCGTGGGATGCATGAGTTATCCATAACCAATACTAAGATAACACCAAGGCATTAAGAAGAGCTATTTTTTCCTTTGGGATGGAGTTAATTATTGTCAAACAAGGTTGGTCAAGTGAAAGTTCTAGTGCAAGTAGAATGATGATTTCTTGGACAAGGGGGAGAAAGGGAAACTCCGAGTTCTTTACCAGTTGGATAAACACTAGGGATGTGTCTCATAGATGGGTGATTGTATAGATTAGCAATCAAATTTCCACCATTACTTTGACTTTTTAGCTCCTCTTGGACTTGGTCTTCATGGACAAGTCTTAATTTGATTTGCTGGACTTCTTTCTTGTACTTCTTTTGTATTTGAGAACTTGGCCTTTGATTTTCTTTTTAGAGGCCTTCTACATGAGCAAGTTTTTCTTGTTTTGATCCTTTTTTTCGATTTGACTTTTTATTTGCATTGGTCTTCAACTTTGACCTTGACTTTTTGCAGGTACAAGTCTTCATTTGATTTGTTGGACTTCTTTCTTGTACTTCTTTTGTATTTGAGAACTTGGCCTTTGATTTTCTTTTTAGAGGCCTTCTACATGAGCAAGTTTTTCTTGCTTTGATCCCTTTTTTGGATTTGACTTTTTATCTGCATTGGTCTTCAACTTTGACTTGACTTTTTGCAGGTACAAGGAGTCTTCGACTAGGAGCTTTTTCACATGCCCTCATTTATTTTTTGGGCATAGGGGAGGAAGGAATTTCATGCCAATAGTCTAGGAGGATAATTTCTCCACGACAACTCTCTTGGCTTGATAAGCAGTCCATCCTAGGGGTCTACAAGCGAGCTTCTTGAACCGTCACAAGACAATTGCAATACAACATTGCTCGAGACACAAGGGATAGCTGGGAGGTCTTCTAGGTGAAGAGGTCATAGAGAGGAGAGGTCTAGAATCCATGTATCAAGTCTTAAGTAGAGTTATTAGATCAAGATGGAATGATATGGATACTGGATGAAGGCAAAGGTGGACTCGAAGGAGGGGGTTAAAGCTCTTAACATAACCAAGAGTAACCTTGGTGACTTGGCTAATAAACAAACTGCACATCTTTCACCCTCTTCAACCTCAGGGTAATACTGCTAGCTATATTCATTAGATAATCACTAAGTATTCATGTTCATTAATATATTAGACATACATCATCATCATCATTGCAATTGACACATAGCAGTTCAAGCAAAATCCTTTAACCATCCATCATGTAATATATCCTTGTATTTCCTTGTATTTCTTGATGAGAGCTTCAATTTCCCTTCTTTCTATTGCACTGTAGTCTTTTGCAATCCAAATAATCTTGGGGATTTCTTTGAACCAATGTTGAGGCTTTCTCAAATTTACTATTTAGTAAGCAAAAAGACACCCGGACCTCTAAAACATGCAGAGAAAGGCATATAAGATTGTAAAATGCAAGGACCTAGTCAAATAAAGGTTGAAAAGGGACCAAGGGAGGCCATTTTGGTCCTCTACAAGATTGCTCATTGAGAACTTGGCCATAGATGTGACCTAGTCGAGATGTGTTGACTAACTTGTGGGTTTCCTTCACAAAAGGAGGAATTTGCTAGAATTCTACCTAGCGGAATTGCTAGTTATGTAATCGAAAATATAGCATAGGCAAGCAATGGTTATTATCCCAAGGTTGGTTGATGAAACCTAAAACATATCATAGATCTAACTTATCCTTTTCCACTAGGGAAACAAATTGGGAATGCCTAAAATCTACATGAAATCAGGGAAACCAACCACAAATAGTAAGAATTCGTTAGGATTCTCCCTAGTGGAGTCGCTAGCTTTGTTATGGAAAATATTGCACATGAAAGCAATGGTTATTATCCCTAGGTTGGTTGGTGAAACTTAACATAGATTAAAGATCTAAGTTATCCTTTCCCAATAAGGTCCAATTTTGATGGAAAGTACAAGTAGGAAGAACAAAGAAACAAAAAGAGAACCTATTGTGATGCATTGTAGTTACGCCTTTGATTCTTTAACCACATGACCAAGAAGAGAGATAATCCAACAATTCCAAACTCCAAGATACATGCACACTTAAACATACAACACCTTACTCAATCCAAAGGCCTTGAAATATTTCTTAAAAAGCACAATAACTAACTACTTGCATCAATTCGAACTAAATCTAGGTAGGACAATTAATTCACATTAATCAATATCACGACAATCAATTATGAAAGTGCAAATTTGACAATGTCAGAGACAAAATATGGTTTTGGGTGGGGGGGTTGTGTTATCATGCAAATCTGCACCAAGAGGTTCGCATAATCATAGTTACATATATTGTGTTGGCGAATATATTGCTGAGGCGCCATAATACAACTTGTTGGCAATATCGGGGAAATATTGGGAAACTTCAAAAAAATACAAAAAAACATTTTTTAACATCTAAAGAAACAACAAAATCAAATAAACACATTGCTACACAAATATGAAAATACAACTAATATATAAGATGCATAAGATGTCAAATGGTACATCATGATCACATATCGACACTGAACTGAAAACTTTGAATTTTGTTTATGACTGAATGATACAAAATCACATCAAATGATCAAAATAAATGTATTTGATGAGATGAGATGAATCATCATGACTCATGAGGCATCTAGGTACTACATAGCACAATGATAAATAATAGGAATCATCGATGCCCTCCGCCCCTTTTACGGGAAAGGGGAACCACTCTTCCTCTAGAAGCAGTAGGTGGTCTTGTAGGTTCTCTGGATGAGCCTAGGGTGGAACTATTATCACCAATCTTGTAGTTGCCCCTAAAGATGGATCCAAAGTGGATGGTAGAGGGGACAAGCAACTAAAGTGGTTAACCAAGAGAGCCCTAGTTCCCAAATGGATGGTTGTTACGCCAACCAAGGCACTCTTCGCTTCTGCTACCAAAGCCAAGGTAACAAGGGGGAGACCCAGACCTACTCCCGATAGGAGAGATCAACCCAATCACCAGATCAGATCAAACAAAGTATGTACGTAAGGTGACAGGTATGGAACCCTATATTTAAGGAGACAGAGACATTGTGGAGGCTTAGAGATGATATGACTTGATGAATAGATCTTAAGCACAATGATTCAAGGATTAAGTATGATTCCAAGATTCAAAGCTAGTTTAAAATGGTCAAATTTAACTACCTTGGGAAACGTGACCCTTAAAACAGGGAAAGTGTCCCAAAACGTAGATTTGACAGTTGGGGCTTTCTAGCTATGCTTGATGAAGGGATATGACAATGTCAAAGTGTGCAAGCAACCAAACATGGATCAAACCATAGGAAAAATGGGCAAACCAGGAAAGTTGTGAGGGTAGGGAGAAGGCTAGTGCCTAGGAAAATGGGCCAATGGAGTCCCCAAGGGTGACGCCCTTGAAAACCCACCTTGGGATTTATCCGATCTACAATACCCATAAATGTTTTACCAATTGATCAAGGGGTTTGATCAGTAGAATTTTCAGTAGATTTTTAATGAGGGTTTTGAATTAAATTGATAGATGGGTAAACCAATGGAATGAGAAACTTACCTTGAGATCATACCGGTGTGATGGAAGTGCTTGCCATGTTGAGGAATGTTCCCGCAGAGATCAAATGAGAAATTGTTGATTTTTCTTGCCACAATGAGATGCCCAGCTCCACACGTGCACCCTCCTCTTCCTGTCAAGCCAAGGAAAAATGATTCAATTAGATCGAGCAAGAATGGAGGAAATATAAGCGAATAAGCAATGATAACAGAAAGTAGAAGGTGCTAAGACAGTAATACTCCCTGTAACCAATGAAGAAACCCAAAGAAGAAGCAGGGAGAGTCTCCCCAACCAATGCATCCTCCTTGAAGCAATTCGGCCTCCACCTGTAGATGAGAAAAACGTGGAACAAAAAGATAGCAAGATAATCTTCAATATCGCAGTGCAAAGGAAGAACAAACAGTCGAACCCCAATAACATTCACAACCACAAGACAAGTAGATGCAATAATAATTTTCTATTCCAATAATCCAGAGCCAAAAGTCCCTTTACAATGAGAAGCTCTCTCCTTTAAATAGGATGGACAGATACCAAAGCCCTAACTACCTTTTGAATGGATGGTTAAGATTAAAAGATCAAAATGTTCTAATCTACGGTTGAGATGAGCTCAACATAAAGTACATGGATCAATATAAAAATATAACATATCAATAGACCAAATCGCCCTAGGAGAGGGGGTCCCACCAAATGTCAATGATAAAACATAATAACTAGCTCATGGTGGGTCTAGGGGGTCATGTCTAGCCTCCCTAGTGTGTCCCCATGGCACAATATCATCAAATGACTAACACAAGCACCAAAACGTGCCTCTCTGGGAAAGTCGTGAGCCTCCAAAGGCTCCAGAAAACCATAAAAAGTGCCAGAGAGATGGGTGTGGGTCCCACTGAAAGTTGAAATTGCTGGAGAATGTGTGGAAGACATCACACTCATCATCAAAACTCATCCCATGCCAATCCCTTGCCTCAGTAGCCCAAATCGAATTCTTCAGTAGCCATTTTCACCATTTTTAATCTGCCTCGGGAAATGTGAACTTGCCCAAACTGCCTCATGGAGTGCCTGCGCTATCCAACTGAGCCCACCAGGCTCTCTGGGAGGGGGGTATAATGGTGAAATCAAGTGGCTGAACCACCCCCTCCTCATACAACGCCCTAGGTGAATCAATCAAATCCTCTCTCTGCTCTGATAGGCCATCTGATATTGAAAAACTGCACCAGGATGGCCAACTGGGGCCAATCATCACTGTAACTGCCCATAACTGAAAACAGACTGTCTCATTGGACTCAGAGAGCCCAAATCCATCTAAGGTGTGTACTCATACACCCTATGGATCTTTGCAAGATCATATAAAATATCCAACAAGCCCAGACAGACCAAATAATAATAATCTATAAAAGTGCTGAAAGACACATATCATCATCATAAACCTGTAATCACTGCATAGAACTATCTGGTGACCTGTACTAGACCACATATCATATCTCTGCATCATCTGGGGTCTATCCACCTCATGTCCTGTAGTTGACTTTGGTCAAACTAGGTTTGACCAAGTCAAACATGACCCATAATATGACCCAGGTTAACATCAAACTGCTGCAAGTGTTAAAGGTTAAAGCATGCTCTACAAATCATTCAAGTAACAATAATAACAAGAAGTAATCATTTCTCTGGTGATCTAATAACCAATTATAAAGTGTTTTCGATATTTACTATGACTCAAACCAGACTTTCAAGACCATACTCACTTCATAGTTGTGACCAATTTGCTAGTGAAGGGTGAAGGTTGAAACTGAATGGGCTAGGCTAAAGGATGACTACTAACTTGACACTGTGACACTTTGGATATGGAAAGGGAATACACACTCTAGCATATATGCTGGATGAGCAATAACACGGGGGATGGCAGTGTCTCACAAATGTGTAAGTTACATTCAGAAGTGCTTATTCACCTTGACAAATGCTCACAATCCATATCAATACAAAAGAGGCCAGCAATCTTTTTGATATAACATTTAAGAACCATTGCTTTTTAGGCCTTTGAGTTTCCATAGCCTTTGATCTATGTGTGTTTAGAAACACATTGCATAGATTTACATTTATATTAGGCTTTATGCTCCATGTGTGTTCAAAAACACTTGTTACATGGGCTTTACATTTCACATTTCATTTCAAAGCCAGTTTCATTAGGCTTGCCTTGCTTTCACGTGTGTTCAGAAACACTTGTTACATGAATGGGCTTATTTCACAAGATATACATTTCATTTCCATATATTGTATTGATGGCAGCGCTATCTGTTTCAGGTTTAGCCAACACAACTTAAGGCAACTCAGAGCCGAGACACAATAAACAAGGGGAGGCTCATCCAACAAAGAGGCTAAAGTGGAGGAAGGTCCTCCATGCCACTAGTCAAGTAGTAAGTCAGGGTTAAAACATAACTGGGAGGTAATGGATGGGTGGAGAAAGTGAATAATGAGACCAACACTAGCAAGCCAAAGAATGGTGGGAATGATCACGTCTATTCTCCCTAAGGAGGGTAAAACCAATGAGTATAGGTCAAGAACTTCTAAGTTTGAGTGGGGACATAAAATATATATATAAAGATACAACCAGGTCCACATATCTTATATAAAGATACAACCAGGTCCACATATCTATATGATTGTCAGATCATGATACTAAATGCTAAGACATGTCACAAGATTGAGTATAAAAGCAATATAACCATAACACAAGAATATACCTGTTGAGTCATATACCTGAATGCACACAATCTGAACCATCATCTATCCACTGAAAACCTGCTGCTGCAACTCTGGGAAATACTGACTGCTCTGCAAATGGCTAAATGGCGACGTCAGTCCTCAAATTTGAGTGTCCTGAGACTCAGTCATGACAAGAGAATATACTGCTGTCCATAATCAACATAGTGAACCATCATAGATGCTCATCTCAACATCTCATATGTAAGGGAACTGGCTGAAAAGTGTACTGGAATCTGAAAAATAGAATATGGTAGCCCGACTACTATATATGTGATAACAGGAACTAGAAGCACCAACTGTTCGGGCTATGGTGGAAGGTAATGGGGTTGAGGTGGAAACCAATGTGATATCTCCTCCCATAACTACATATCATCAAAATCATTGCCTATATTGGGATCCTATTCATCAATAGCACCCTATGCTCCCCTTCTCTAGGCTCTAGCCCTTCCCTCTACCTCAAATCTTCAAGTTGATCCTCCAAGGACATTAGTCAACACCCTACAATTTTGATGAAACTTCCTAATCCTATCATTAAAATAAGGTAAAAAAAGCTTCCCATGCTTAATAAGTGATTTTGCTTGAGTGAAGGGTACATTTTTATTAAGGTCATGATAGAGGAGTTCAATAATCAACAATACCAACATCAAGGCACATAGAGGGGTTGATGTGCTTGATTAAATGCCAATCCCATACCCTCATACATGATAATCATAGAATCCATTGGGAACGTTGCAATCCTGAAAACTATCAAGTCTGTTGAATTATGAATGTGATCTAAAATTCTACTTTTCCATATGAAGTCCGATGAAGTTGGAGCCACTCTCAAACATCCTGAAACAATTAATTGTAATGTTAAAAATTTAACTAATAGTGATACTTTAAGAATTTAATGTTAACAATTTAATATTACCAATTATTACCAAACCGGATTGACTGGTTCCAGTCCGATTCTGATAACACTGCCAAAAACCCAACCTTTGGCTTTATTTCCCAAACTCCATGCATTTTTTGTGTGCAGGGTGATATTTTCCATTGACTTGTGATATTTTCCTAATTTATTGCAAGTTATTGAATATATTGCGACATTCAATTTGTTAGATATATCACGATATATAGGTGCTGATATATCGGCTTACTGTTCATATCACGATATTTTCCTAATTTATCGCGAGTTTTTGTTTATTAGATATATCACGATATATACGTTCCGATATATTGGCTTCCTGTTCATTTTTGCGATATATCGGCGATATATGTAACTATATGCGGCACAATAATTATAGTCCACCTAGCCCTGTCATTGCTGGATGCCTCTCTGTTTGGAGTGGTGCTTTTGCAGTCCTAGGGGGGTGTCCATAAATGGTGTATGCTGCCATCTAATCAATAAATCTGCACAAAATGCAAGATGATCAGCACACAAAAGACTCCCTCTTGGACTGTGTGCATAAACAGTCTAGAGCAAGGGTAATTTTCAAATAATAAATTTTGATGGTTCAGATCAGGCTCTACAGGCAAATTTAACAATGAAACAAATGGAAATTAGTGGAAAGAGAGTGCACCTTGAGTGAAAGGAAATTCGAAGCAAGTGAAAACACCTACCATAGCATTACAAACAACTTAATCGATGACATTGAAAGATTCAGACAACTAGAACAAAGCTTAACTGATCAAATCACTTATTACCCAAGAGATTGTCTGCATCATAGCGGATCGTAGGTGACAGGCTGAGGTGGATCTCTTTGCTTGAATGGAGGTAGTGGTCTAGGTGTGGTAAGTGAGAGAAGGAAGAGTATCCGCTGCTACAATAATGCTACAATAATGCTACTAGAATTTACTGTTCAACCCTTGCTCTCCTCTTCCAATCCCAATATATAGAACCCCTTCTTCCTCCAAGACGAGTCGACCTGCCTGCTTTTTTTAGAAAAAGGTAATGAAAGACATAAAAAACTCCTAACCCTTGGCATGCAGGTTACCTTGATAACTGTTACTACTTTGGTGAATTTTTTCCTTTTCTGTTTTTTTGTTTTTCTAATTTTCTTCTTTATCTGCTATTGATCGACTTCATTCAACAAAGTGTCCATTTCTCCTTCAAACAATTCCCAATTCCATACTGGCACTTGAGTGGCTTTCTTGGCTTTCTTGCTGTTTTTGACAGTTTTATTTGATAAAGTAAACCTGTTATTGGGGAAATCCCTTTTTGGCATTTCTTAAATGCCTAAAGTACTGCTTTCTCTCTCAAGGAAACACCTTATATCTGCTCACCTCTCATTGCAATTTACTCATAGGATTTTATATGGCACTGTCTCTCCTCTGTACATGTGTTGCTGTTCATACTGCATACATGTCTGAAAGGAGTGGTACAGACCTTCTAACATGAGAGCATTCCTGTTGTGAGTAGCAAAGACATATAGGTCATATGCTTGCCTCCTTTTCTTTGCTGTTTAAGAGCCAATTTCACCCATGACTGTCACCTTTGTAACAGGCTGCATAACACAGAGATAGCTTGTCTTACAGCCTTAGTGCCGAATTTTGTAAAATTTTGCTGGTTCTAGACTTTAGTGGATGATAGGGGCTGCTAATTCCACTCATGCACAGTTTTGTTACCCCACCGACCTGCACAAAACAGGCCTTCATACTCGCCCTATAAGCTCTTTCATGATGCTTTGGAATTGTTGGCCATGGTTCACTTTAAAATCTATGCTGGTTACCCTATCTTGGTCATTCATATTTTCAGAGGCTGCGTAGGAATCTGTCCATTTAATTTATCCCATGAATCTGAATATGTTGCAGTAAGGATGTTGAACTTATTTGATGGATCTATGGCAAATTCAACCTTCAAACAATCTCCCAACAGTTGTAATTATGGACCATTAGTGATCTATCCTACAAGCAACTCGCTCATAATGATCTTCTGCATCATTCCCTTCATCGATATCTAGCTGGTTTATGACATTTCATGAAATATGCTTGGGTGCCATTTACAGTAACAAACTTTGCTATTAACTGCTCTTCACACCAAAATATTGCCTGTAGGGTACCCTTGCAATCATCATCCAGGTTGCTAAAGTAGTTTACTGCATGTAATAAGATTTGGATCCATTCCCGGAGTTATATCCACCACATTAGATGCTGAGTGTGTGCCCTGTCTGAGTCTAATTTCGTAGTTTGCTTCTGGAAACCTTCAAATATGGTCTCGTCACTGCCAAGAAGTTGATTCCTATGGTGAATTAGTGTTTGAAAACACAACACACTCAAATGTTCACTTATTCTCCCCAACCCAAGTTGCATGCAAGCTCAGGAGTGAGGGCGAACCCTGCCACAGAGAAACCTCCAGAATGCGGTCAGATCTGTCCCTGAGCATTATGTTTGTCCCTGGAGGTCGTATACCCATTAAAATAGATAAAATGCCTCACATGCTAAGAAATCGGATTCGTTGAAAAGGGCCTTCGTGTCCCGTGGGGTCGTGTCGGACACGGACACGATGGGAAATCGTGTCCGATTCGACTTTTGGTCGTGTCCGAAATCGGGACATGACCAAAAGTTGAATCGGACAGGATTTCCCATCGTGTCCCCGACTGTGCAACTCGTGTCCCGATTCCAGGACACGATTTCCGTGGAAAAGGCCGCCCAGGGTGGGTTTAAAAACGTTTTTTCATTTGCAAGTGTGGAGAAGCTTGAGAGTGGATTTTTTTTACAGGTGAAGGAGATTTGAAGGCTTTCCAAGGGAATCCAAGTGCATTGGGGGTGGATTTGTGGAGAGGATTGCAAGCTTAACGATCAAACAAGAAAGGGAATGTCTCAATCAGCTAGGGCAGGAGCTAAGGGGCAAAGGAAAGGGAGAAATGCACCATCTAGTGTCTCCCCTCCTATTCCTCCAAGCACAAGCGGTTCTCCTCCTCCTTCAAGTGCTCCATCTGCTGGTAGTGGAGTTCATGCTCCATTTAACCCTGTTTTAGCAAGACAACAAGCTCAAGAAAAAAAATACCCTTTGTGGAAGTATGTGAGAAGGAAAGATGGGCCTGGGGCAAAGCTTGGTGGGGGAGGCAATGTGTCTTGGAGATGCAATTTTTGCAAGAATGAGTTCAAGAGCACATATTATCGGGTTAAGGGCCATTTGTTGCCCCTTCCTTCTTGTGGGATTTCTTCATGCAAAGCGGTGAGTGTTACCCAAAGGAGGGATATGGAAAGAGAGGATCATGTTGGCTTAGGGAAGGTGGCAGCAGCAAGCAAGAAAAAAGATGAGGATCCTCTTCCATTCTTGAGGAAATCCTCTAGCACCAAGCCGGGATTTCCACCTAGCATTCATGGGAGTGGGGATACTTATCAAACAAGAAAGAGGCAATCTCCAAGTGGTCCAGTGGATAGGATTTTCCAACAAGAGGTGTGAGAAGAGGTGGACCTTACCATTGCATTCTATTTCTACCTCAACTTCATCTCATTCAATGTTGCACGGTCACCATTGTTTATTGAGATGTGTTGAAGTCTCATGGAACGAGCTCCAAGTGGTTATGTGCCTCCTGGTTCAGAGAAGCTTAGAACCACATTGTTGGTTAAAGCAAAGAAGGAGGTAGATAAAATTCTTGAGCCAATTAGATCAACATGGCCCTCATCCGGTGTGAGTATTGTTTCTGATGGATGGGCGGATCCAACACGCCATCCACTCATCAATTTCATGGTATCTTCCCAAAATGGACTGGTGTTCTTGAAAGCAGTGTATGCTCTTGGGAAATACAAGGATGCATAGTATATGGGTGAGTTATTCATCAAAACCATTGAAGAAGTAGGTGTTGATTCTTGTGTACAAATCATCACGGACAATGCACCTGTTTGCAAGGCTACTGGCATGATTGTGGAAGCTAAATATCCACAGGTATGTTCATTTTGGACACCTTTCATTTCTAATTTGCTCATTGTTTGAATTTATCACAAGATTCATGACATTGAAGAAGTAGGTGTTTTTTCTTGCGTACAAATCATCACAGACAATGCACCTGTTTGCAAGGCTACTGGCATGATTGTGGAAGCTAAATATCCACAAGTGTGTTCATTTTGGACACCTTTCATTTCTAATTTGCTCATTGTTTGAATTTATCACAAGATTCATGATTCATCTAGGTGTCTTTGACTCATTTGAGTTGTTAGTGTTGTAGAGTCATTTATACATGCTTTTAGTGTTGTAGTGTCTTTGACTTCTTATAGGTTTTTTGGACACGTTGCATTGTCCATTCCTTGAATTTAGCACTGAAATCCATTGCTTCAGATGTGACATGGATTGGCAACCTCATTGAGGATGCACGCCATATTCGTAACATTGTACAAAACCACACAAATGCCCTCACCATCTACAAAGAGTACACACAACTTTCATTGTTGAAGATTGCAGATTCTCGATCTGCTTCCTCATTCATCATGCTCAAGAGGTTGAGGGAGGTCAAAACCGCTCTTGGGTCCTTGGTGATTTTAGAGTTTTGGTCTTTTTGGAGAAAGACGGATCATACTGCTTCATAAAAGGTGAAGGACACTGTGTTAGATGATGGTTGGTGGGATAGGGTAGATCTTAGCATTAAGATCATGGAGCCAATCATTTCTTTGTTGCGGTTTGCAGACATGGACCAACCCATCCTAGCAGATGTTTATGAGGGGTGGGATTCCATGATTGAGTCCATGAGGTCCATTGTCATGGAGAATGAGTGTCCCGAGTATGGGACATCGACAGAGAACTTATGGTCCATGATTCAGGATATTCTTATCTCTAGGTGGGATTAGAATTGCACACCTTTGCATTGCTTGGTTCACTCCTTGAACCCCAAGTTCTACACTTAGGATTGGCTCACTGGTGGACCGGGGCCTTCACACAGAGTCCCTCCTCACATGGATGGAGAGATTGCACATGGGAGGAAGATAGCACTTAGACGGCTATTTCAGGATAGAGACCTACTTGAGGAGGTGGAGGAGGCCTTTGTAGATTTTTCCACTGGCATTGGGAGATTTGGAGGCTATGAGGTGGTCAGAGACATGGGGGTTAAGAAACCCTATGTTTGGTGGGCAACTCATGGGGCAACATGCCCTATTCTACAGAAGTTAGCCTTGAGGGTCATCTCTCAAGTTACATCATCCTCTTGTTGTGAGAGGAATTGGAGCAAATATGGGAACTTGTATAGTGTGAAGAAGAGCAGGCTTGAGCAGTCCATGGCAGAGACGATGGTGTATGTGCACTCCAACCTTCGTCTTATTTACAGGAAGAGGGAGGAATAGGTGAAGGGAAAGACAAAGATGTGGGATGTCTTTCTCGATGATATGGGTTTGGACAGCAGTACTGAGTTGGCATTAGCCAACATGGATCTTAATGATCCAGTTCTAGAGCCGGTCACTTTTGATGATGGTGATCATATGGAGGGGTCATCCTCCACAGCAGCAGATGCAGATCGTCAGATGGCCAGCGAGGAGGAGGAGGAGGAGGATGAGGATCAGGGTAGTGCCAGTGATGAGTTTGTTGATTCAGGCATGGAGGAGGACTATTGACATATGGGATTCTTCCATCTTGATCCACCCCTTTTTATATTTACTATTAGTCTATTTGGCATTTGCTAGTGCCCAGTGGCATTCCGACATCCATGTAATACATTTTGATTTTGATGACTTAATATGAAATATGGTTTTGACATCTTGAGCTATTGCCTAATGCCTATCAAATTTCAATGCATCTATGTGTCTCATTGGGATTTGTGAATGACAAATGTGTAATCATTAATGTGTTTTGATTCTAATTTCTATTGAATATTTGTAAATGTTCTAGTTTCTAAATTTTTTTGGATCTATATGTCTATATTTTTAAATTTTAATATATTTAAAAAGAAATATATATGTATATAAAACATGTCCTGATTCCGGGGGTCACCGTGTCCATGTCGGACACTCGTATTTTCATGTCCTTTGTGTCTCGTGTCCTTGTGTCAGGTGACTTAGCTCACATGCAATCAGAAAACGACCCCACCATCTAGCTTTAAAGACCCCACTCCCCTTGCTTACTGAACTTTGGACAACAGAGGGTTCCACAGGACAACCTGTAAAGAATCAGGTCGACTTTTGGGTTTTGGAACCACAGGCACAGAGAGGTCGACCTTTGGGTTTTGGAACCACAGGCACAGAGAGGTCGACCCACACAAGTCTTTCCTAAATCAGGATAAGCAATTGAATTGGGCTTTGCTGCTTGTTTTAGTAACAATAAAACTCACTCCTTGCTTTAATTTGCATGCAAGAATGAAAACATAGTTGTAGGACTAGACTTATAAGGTTCTGAGAGAATTAACATAGTTGCTAATTGTGACCAAAGCAAATTGACAGGCTTTCACCTGACAGGTTCAGTAAAGACATACTTCTAATGCTTTAAGGCATTTTTGGCTTAGCAAAATTTGGAAAGATTATCAAGTATGACTAACCAAGTGAATTGGGTTTTGGCTTGACAAAGATAAGAAGACGAATTGTAGTTCTGGAAAGTCAAGCTAAGGAAGAAATTAAGAATAACACCTAAATACATAAATTCGAATTATGGTTTTGGCATAAAGTAATTTTAACATGCAAATGAAAAATTGAAAATCGTTTGGTTATATGCCACCTGTCTCTCTGGGGAAAAATCCATCCACTCAAATATTGCTCTTTAACTCTTCAGTCTTCAACCACCGAGACCTTGAAACACACCATCACTTCTTGCTCAGAACCATGGCATTCAAGTCTACCTGCCATACATAGAAACTGCTAATTATAGACATGCCCAAAAAAGCAATCTTTCCCAAAAAAGAAAAATTGCATGAAGCACTGATCTTGAAGAAAAAGAGCATTAGTCTAGCATCTTGCAAAAAAACAAAAAATGAAAAAGCAAAAGGCAAAAACAGTCTCACTGGACTCGCTTTTTTGCAAGAGCATGAGTGTATGAGTCACTGTCATGTGGGCATCCTGATCTCGGGTTCCCCAAAAAAGCAATCACTAAAAATAGCACTGTTGGACTCTGCTGGCTCTTGCAAGAACTCTGATCAATTTGTATGCCTGAATCAATGACCAATTTAACCAGCTTGATGGAGGCTCGCTGGATCTTAACCCTCCACTGGTGCAAGCACAACTAGGTGTGAATAGGGGTAGATGCGAGATCTCAATTATTAGATAAAAGATAATTACAAGCACGACCTGCTAAGTGTTGTGGATGACATCCTTGCCCAAGAATGAGTCCCTTTTCACTAGTTTCCCTTTGGCCTTCCATACCACAACAATCTCAGATGGATTTGAATGAGGCGGATGGTCAGTTCTCAAATGCCAACTCCCAAGGAGGAGAATGTTGACAGCATAATCTTACCAAACAGCAATTGCCCTTTTTCTCTCCCCTTCACCTCCTATTTACATGGGAGAAAGGTGGTTTTGGAGGAGAAGGCAGGGGCTGAAGTGTATAATTGACCTTGCTATGAACCTGGAAATCTCAAAATTTTATATATAGTTTTCCTCAATTTTGGGGTGATTAGTGATCACAGCTTTGGAGTCATCATGAGAGATCACGATCCTTGTGGGTTTGATGAAGGAAACTTGTGATTTGGAGCTCAACTAGGGTTTTTAAAGGATAATTGAGCACTGACAATGACTTGATATGAGTTTAGGGCTCCATAGTAGAAGCAGGTTTGGAGGAGGATAAATAGGTGTACTTGGCTGATCACCTAAGTTGGTACTTGGTAACCAAATATAGCTTCATATAGCTTCATCCACTCTATCAAGAGGATTATACATACCTCTAGGAGAACGGAGGAGCTAGTTGTAGTGCATAATGCTCTACATTTTGGGCATAGGAAGACACTAGTATTGGAGGGGACCAACAACATGATGGGATGTGGATCTAGAAGATGCAGAGATAAATGATGAAAGGACCTGTTGAGGTGCAACAGGGTTTGGTTGGTGTGCCATTTCTTATTCTGATTCATCGTGACATTCCCTTGGATGGTGCTGATGACTTTCTACAACAAATGGATGCAGAGGACGAGTGATTATGACTTGTTGATGCTGATATCTTTTAGCTACTTTTTACTGTTCACTTTTTGTTATGAATAATGAGACTGACTCTTCAGAATCTAGATATTGATCACTGAGTCCGAGTCTTTACTATTTTAGTATTTTCTCAGCGCTTTTAATAATTTGAATTATTGTATTTCATTTGGTTATAGATTGTTTGATATTCATGCATCACTGATCAGTGTTTTTTGAATATATAGATTCAATGAGAAATATATCGGTGATTGATGAACCGTGATTGCATCATTCACAATGGTGATTGATTTAAATACAATTAGACATATCATTTATGTTTTATCTTTTCATGATTTAAAGTATATAATTTTTAGTGATTTTAAAGATGGGGTACTGTTTGTGGGAGGTCCCGACTCTCAATGCTCCCATGACACTTGTTAAAATTTGGGGGGTTGTCAACACATGTCCCCTTTATGCTTTTCCATCCTCCTGCATTCCCATGTCCTGGAAACTTGGTGGATTATTTATTTTATCACGTCTTCAGATTCTTATGTGAAGATTACATAATGTTGTAGTATGCCTGTTAGCTAAGTATGTCCACATTTTTCCCATTCACCAACTTATGGATCATGCCAAGATGCTGATTTGAGTTTATAGAGGAAGTCCTTTTTCTTATTGCCTAATGAAATAGGAAGAAAATTCCTTAGAGAAATACATTTGGTTATCCTCTATCTCTTACTGGATATTTAGAGATGAAATATTGAAAGTAATTTTCGGTGGCAAGTGGATCTTTACCTGACAGCAAACTGACAATGACATTGTTTTTTATGCATTGACTGCAGGCTGTGAACAGGAGAAATCACGCATCTGTTCCTATTCCAGCCCACATTCTAGTCCGTGTAAGAGAATTGGCTGCAACACAGCCACGAGCTATATGTACACCAAGCTCAAATAGTTCCCTTAGCCGCAGTGGAAGGACTGTACATAAGAGGCATATAATGTAAATAACCATAGAATGTGCGAGGGGGATTTGCTTAGGAACATGGATTTCTTGACTGTCCTGGTTGGTGCATTTATCTGTACAAGTTTCTGACATATTGAGTAATGTTAGTGTCTGAACAACTCTCTTTTATGAACATTTGTTTCAGAAATTATATGCAGCAAATTGAGTAGCTGGATCCAGGCCAAAGTTAGTTACAATGTCCTCAAGGAGGATGCAGGTTTTGGAATTGGTCTGCAAGCGCAGCTTATGGATCTTGTCAAGAATAACCATTTGTAAATATTAACAGTAGTATTGTAAATCAATTCTTGCAGTTCTCTTGGTTTTTAATCGTGCTAGTTAGTATTTAAAGCATTGTGCAAGTTATATTTTTTCAATAGGCATCACGTTCTTCAAGAATGACTTATAATGCCTGGGATACTGTTAAATGCTGTATTTTAGTGTATAGCAATATATGCATATATTGGACGCCATTGGGTTGCATATCTTGTAATTTATTTTTAAACTTGTTATAGCCCATGTCGCTATTAGCAGCCCAAGTACCGAGTCAAACAGTGATCTCATAAAATTTTCAAATTGAGTCATCTCTAGACTTTGTGGATTGCATTGAAAGCATGGAGCAATTCTTTATGGTTTTGTGATTTGGATTGTCAAGGGCTTTATGGATTACAATATCAAAAAGCACAGATGGGTAATTTTGGCGCCGATGCTATAAAATACCAGAGTTTACCAGAGTGAACAACTAGGCATCAGTAGTGGCAAGTATCAATCACCCCTGGCTGTCAACTTGATGTTTGATGACACTTCTAGGTTTTACAGTGGCCTTTGTTAACAGATTACAAGAGAGGTAATCTTGGGTCATATAACTAATCAGGGAACTTTAAGGTTTAAAATGGGCTTTCTAAGAGATATAATAAAATATTAGTTAAACATTATGTAGAGGAGGTATATTTACAACTCACTTCTCACACTAAAGTCAATGTAACTATATAACCATGGTTAAGTTAAATTGAAAAGATGTTCATAAATAAAATTAATAAAATAATCTTATTTGATGTGATTATAAATATGAGTATTTTTTTTTAAGATAATTCACTTATTTAATGTTGAAAATGTTTTTATTAACTATATATTCATAATTTCGAATTTTAAACTCATTAAAATCTATATAAATAAATTATCATTAATAATTAGTTTTTGAAAAGTATATATTCATCATATGAATATAACTTATATTAATTAAAAACAAAAACCAATCAAATATTCATATAAATCTAATTTATATTAAAATATTCAATATAAATATTTAATATTATAAATTCAATAATATTTATTTAAATATTAAATACTATAAATTAAATAATATGCTATTCACGTGAACTATTTTTTAACTTATTAAATAACTGTTTAACTTTCAAATTGTTCCTACTTCGTGCTTCTAGATCTTATTTAATTATTTAAATTGTTATTCTGAAAAGAATGAATAATATAATAAATTTTTATTAAATAATCTTTAAACTTTCATATAAGTCTTATTCAAGTGGGTCTTATTTATTTAATTCATTTTGAAAAGAGGACCCACGTGATAATGTTATAATGAATAATGATAATGTTATAATGAATAATGAATAGTAAATATTTATAAATTTAGTTTTGAAAAGATGTTTGGTTTTTTGGTATTTGAGGAATCACTTATTGTATATTGAAATCGAGTATTGATTTTGAATATAAGTTTGTTTTGGAATTTGAAAAATAAAATATTTTTTAAAAAGTATTGAAGTATATTTAAAAGTAATTTGAGTATATATTTTAGTATGCATACTTTATTTACAATATCGATATGGGTTAACTATGGATTTTCATCCACCATTTAGAATTTGATAAACATTTATCTTTAACTCAACAAATGCCACCTCAACCATGAGGGATGATGCCATCCTTTAGAATGTGATTGGTTCTTTTAAAGATGATTTTGATATTACATTTTTGTTTTGATTATCATTATTTACCTTAAAATTTTCCTAATGAATTATGTTAAAACACATCATTATCATTCTTCAAACCAAATATCGTTCTAGTTGCTAAATCCCTAGGAATATTAAAAGAACATTCTAATTGATGTTAGAATTTATTATCTTCAACCTGCTTATTTTTAAACCACTTGGTCTATGTTATATGTTTAAATGATATCATGGTCTCCAAAAGGTTTTGATGTGGAAGGAACTGATAAAATGAAATGTCTAGACAATTGAAGGGAATTTTCAAATCTCAATAGCAAGGAGGTTGAAAATGTGTTTTCATTCTGAGGGACTAGAAATACTCATATTTGGTTTAATATGTATAATAGGAATGAAACTTGTCCCATAAAAACTATAAAAAATAGTAACCCTTTTAGGTCATAAGAGGCAATAACATATTAGAGGAGTTTATTGGACTTTTGCATTCAAAAGAATACATGATGGAAAGATTTGACAAGACTAATTATATGAATAGAACACAATCAAGATTATTAGAAGAAATAGTTTCTACGAGGCTGTGCTTTTGCATATTGTTTTATTTCTTCAAATTGGCCTATTGAGATAGTCAAATGATGGATTTTAAGAATTCTACATAGATTTATATAGAAGCAACTTGAAATTAGTTTGATTATCAAGCCAATAAAGGTAAAACACTGTTACATAAAAATAATAATGGACATGGACATGGCTATCTTGACTTGTCTTTATGTTTGTAAGATGTGATTTGTGTGTGTACTTATGCTGCATGCTGCCATATTGTAATGTTGAGTACAACCACTACACTTACTCCCACTCCTAAGGATTTAAACAATGTTTCATTTTTCTTAGAACCCGCCTATCCAAAAAATCAAGGATGATTAGTAAACATTCTACATGCAGTTTTATAGAAACTGCCTAAATTTAATCTCATTATCAGGGCAGTTGAGAAAGGCATTGTCACACATCAAATTATAGACATGGTTATCTTCAATTGTCTGTCTTTGTAAGATGTGATTGTGCACATATGTTGAGGATCAAATACCATATATAACATAAAAATAGAAACAACAAGCCCATCCATTCCTTGAGAATATAGTCATTGAATAAGAAACCTCTTCAATGAGACAACTTCTTTTTACAACATATCAAATGTACAAGACAAGATGCTTATTTAAAAAAATCTCTTTTAATACAAGTAGGAGATAAAAAGAGTATGGTGTATTCTACACTAATCCAATCAATTTATCACTAATGTACTAATAATAAAACTAATGTATTAATAATGAATGAGGGGTAAGGTCCTAATATAGCCCTCTTTAAAGAAAAGCTCCGTTCTACGCTCTAGGCCAACCTAGCTTTCACTAATGTACTAATAATGAATGAGGGTTGGAGTCCTAACATGGCCCTCTATTTGAAAAAGCTTTGCCTCCAAAGCTTGTAATTTAGGGCGTTTTCATGAATAGCTAGTGTTCCCATGTAGCTCCTTCTATAGGCATAATCATCCACTTGATTATGTACTCCACAATGCTCCTATTTTGAAGAGAGAGAATGTTGATCTATAACTTATTTTGGTTCAAGAATTTTTTTTTTCATCTAAATTTGGAAGTTCGGTTTGTATTGGCATAGTCTATCTCTTACCTCTTTTTAGGAAAGATACATGGAAATACTTATGCATGTATGGAAAAGGAAAATCTAACTTATAAGCCACTTCTCCAATCTTGCCAAGAAACTTGTAGGGTCCATAAAATTTTGGAGCTAGTTTATGACTTCTTTTCTTCAAAAAGATTGCTTATATGATTGGAGTCTCAAGTATCCCTAGTCCCCACCTAAAATTTTCTTTCATTTCAATGTTGATTTATTTGTTACTTCACCTTGTGTTTGGCCATTTGTAGGTTTTCTTTAAGTATTCACAAATTTTATTTATTCTTCTCTGTATGTGAGTCTTGCTTTTACTTTTGAAAGGTCTTGCAAAAATGATGCAATGTTAGGAGTTGGATATCCATAAGAGATTCAAATGTCAATTTCTTAGTGGATGTGATAGGTTGCATTATACCACCATTTTACTAGAGGAAGCCACCTGACCCATTGGGATTGTTTGTCTAAAGAATAGCAATGACAATAACACTCCAACATTTGTTCAGTATTTATGTTTGACCATCTATTTGTGAATGATACGTTGAACTTATGGCTAGTGTTTTTCTTGTATACAAAAATTGCTCGTGAATTTGGGATCATAGTCACTTACTATTACTTCTACAGATCCATGAATTTCTTTCATGAAAACATTTTGCTACTTGGCTTGCAGTATATGTACTTTGAATTCGACAACAATGTGCATATTTTGAGTCTATCCACAACCATGAAAATGACATCGTTACTTTCTAATTTTGGTAAACCATAATGAAATCCATTGATACCTCTTTCCATCTTTGATTAGTTATGTGTAAGGGTTGAAGAAACCTTGGAGTCTTTGATAGTTTCTCCAATATTTCTTTGGTACACTTCTATTTCAATTTTTTGAATATTTTTTCCATTCCTTCTCCAATGTTTTCGATTCTTTGATATGTTTTACAAAACCGCAAGCATCTTGCCACGAGAGACTTATGAGACTTCCTTAATATTTGTGGTTTCAACTTTGATTGAGAGCATACAAAAATTCTATCATTGTACCAAATAATGTTTTTCTTCCTATCCAAGGGTTCAATAGTGTTCTTCCCTTCATTTAGACATTGTATTTTTTGTCAAGTACTATTATCTTGTTTCTATTCATGGTGCGCTTCCTCCAACCATATATTAATGGAATATAAATTAAATGGTTCTTCCATTATGGATAAGGCATTTGCTACCACATTATCCTTCCCTCTTTTGTAGATTATTTCATAAATCAAACCTTTGCATTTTAACTACCTATTTTTGTTGCTTTTTTGAAGACAATCATTGCTTCAAAAACACTTTATGGTTGAACTCACTTTTCACTTTCATGAATTCGAAACAAAAAACAAGTTGTTAAAATATTTCTTTAGAAATACTAGTTCAATGAGAAGCAACTAATAATAGTTGCCTAATTCAATGAACGTGTTAAAGTAGTTGTGGAACATTGTTATTTATGGAGTTATGTCTTCTCCTTATGCACTTAGATCCCTGACTAAGTACCAAAATCGTAGGAGTCTATATGTGTGCTTCATCTACAATGGTCTGTCTTGATTTTAAGATGCCTTCCAATGAGATATTGTTTCCAATTATCCACTGCATGCAAATTTGTTAACATTTCGTTTTTCATAAGTAGACTTCACCAAATATTTTACCTTGAATTGTTTACTTTCAAAGGACAATTGTCTTCCTTCTTGCATTGTCATTGCTCCAATTCCTTGTTGTGATGCATCACATTTGACTACAGACGTTTTTATCAAAATCAGGTATTGTTGAAACTGGTGTATGGGTCATATCATCTTTAGTGTGAGAATGCTACAATAGTTGCTTCATTTGATACAAATGAAATTTTCTTTAAGAGATATGAGTGGGGATGAAATGCATGCATAATTCTTAACAATTTTTTTATAACATTTTGGAAGACCCCAAAATCCTCTAAGACCCTTGATGTTCTTAGCATTGGACCATTTTGTGATAACTTGAATCTTTTAGGGGTCAACTTTGAAACAATATGACCCGAATACTCTACTTTTTTTGCAAAAGCACATTTGTATATCTTAACAAGCAATTGATTGTACTCAAATATTTTTAGGAGTTTATCCACATATTTAATGTGTTCTTCCCATGATTTGTTATATATAAGTATATCATCAAAGAAAATCAATGCAAATTTCCTAAGATGAGGTTTGAAAATTTTGTTCACAAGACCTTTAAATGCAAGAGCATTAGTTAACCCAAAAGACATGACCCAAAACTCATAATGCTCTTCATCTATTCTAAAAGTTGTTTTGGGAATGTCTTATTCTCTCAATATGATTTGATGGTATCTTGATTTAAGATCCAACTTTGTGAAGTAAGCTACCCTATGAAGCTCATCTAATAGCTCATCAAAATTTGGAATGGGGATTTATCCTTGATGGTAATTTTGTTTATATCTATGTAACCATGGCACATTCTCCATGAGTGATCCTTTCTTCTCACCATCACTGCTGGGGATACATAGAAAGTCTTGCTTGGTTGAATAACACTTGCATTCAACATGGATTGTACCATTTTCTTAATCTCACTATTTTGTTGATATGGGTATCTAAAAGATTTAATATTACGAGACAGACTTCCCGATATGAGTTTAACTTGAGGTTCTTGATATTTAAATGGAGGTAATCCTTCAGGAATTTCTTGGAAGACTCTATGATGCTCTTTTATAGTACATTTTGAATCTAATGGATTATTATTATCTTCTTGCTTCACTTCCATAGAATAAAGTCTACTTATAACTCCACGAAACCCTTTTTTGGGAACTTGTCAATTCTATGTCCGCATATCATCTAAGAGTGTTGAGATTTTAACCCCTTCAATTATATTTAATTCCTTCAAATTTGTATATCCCGAGGAAATCAATATAGTTTGTAGAAATTGTAACCAATGTTCTTAGCCATTGAGTCCTCGGAACCACATCTACTCCTCAGATAGGAATGACATACATGGGGTGTGATAACTTAGTATCGCATATTAAGTTTGATGTTATTAGATTTTTCTCCATAATTAATACTTCCTCCATTAGCAACCAATACTTGAAATTTTTTTGTTGGGTATAAAAGACGATTGAGATGCTCTACTGATATTTTATCAATGAAGTTATCGGTACTACTTGAATCAATAAATACCATGACTTTTTCCTTCTTGATGTATCCTACGATATTGACAGCTGATGCGTTGATATTTTTCGCCAACGCATGCATTGATATTTCACACTTGGTATCTTGATCTATGCTATGCAAGATTTTCACACCTTTTTCCTACTCTTCCGGGTTCACAATTTCGTACTCGTACGCATTTGTCACTAGCAGAAAATGAGAGATAAATGACCAGGCGACCAAAACATTTGGCCACCACACTTTTTTCAAGGTATAAATTGCCAAACTTGAGTGAGCCAACTAAAAATGACCAGAGCAATGACCAATTGGGTCACGAGATAAATATATGACTAGACAACAAGTAACTAAACTAAAAATGACCACATAACAATAACATTAAGAATATGAATTGGTCATTGTTAGTTATGCCACTTTGACAATGGAAAATTGCGATTTTGACAATGAATTTGTACAATTTACTAAAATCTAACACTGCAGATGGATTTAGAGACCCCCTCTGAATCCATGTGAAGTGTAGGGGGTCTCTGAATCCATCTATAGTGTTAGAATTTAGTAAATTGTAGACCCCCTCATGTGTCACAGCTCAACATTAATGCATGAAGCAGACTTGTACTGCTTACATTAATGATAGTATACGTAGTCGTATGTTCTTGGAGTAGAAGCAATTTGCTTATAAGCTTTACATCCTTCCCAAGGTATCATAATTAATTTTCAATACATCTGTTGTAATGTCCCCCATTTTGACCCTTGTAATATTTTGGGCTATAATATAAATAATGTATGCATATTATGTATGATTCCTAGCTTGGAGGTCAAGGCCAAGGCCCCGCTAGTGAACGCTCTATCTAGAAGAGGCAAGTATTTGAAATTATGCTACCCATGTGCTAGTGAACCATGGGAATTGTAAATATGCATTTTAATATAAAAGCCCACAACTAGCTATGCAATGCAACAAGAGATGGGGGCATGATGTTACAAGGAAATTGGGAGGGAAATATTCAAACCATTGAGCCAATCAAGTCAAGCCAAGTGTCAATGAGAGAACCCATCAAACCCTCAATTACCCATGCTGACTTTTGTACCCAATCATTGATTTCTCCCAAGAGTTGGTTGAGGTAGTTAATGCCTTGGGGAATGGGAGGTATGGCTGTCCAAATTCGGGTATGGGAAAGCCACCCTGCATGGAAATTCGTGTTTGGATTCTTGGGTAAGAAAAGAGCCATGAATTGCTCCCCAAGCCATTACCCATCAACCAACTTTTCCCTCTCATGAGTTTCGAGCTACCTGGGCGTTTTCCTCACTGGTTTTACTGTGTCTACATTCATTTTCCTAACTGGGAAGGGCATTTTTGTGTGTCTAACAGTGGAGAAAAGAGTAAAAACGATTTTGGGGTTTTTAGAGGCCGTTTTGGCCCACTGTATGCTCATACATTTGTGGGGGAAATCGGTTTTCTTCCCTGGGGTTGGATTCCTCTTCCCACAATCCGTTTTTGGTGTGCCTACGTTTTGGGAAAACCCATGTCCATCTAGTTCCTAAGTTCCACTGCTGAAAGTGTGTTCCAGAGCCCATATCTAAGTTTGGTGTGCAAGAGAATGCTAGGGTTGAGTTGGTTATCCATTGCTTTGGGCTGAGCTGAGCTTGAGGGTTCCCTTTTCCTTGTAGATATCATGCCCAGCTCGGGGGTGGTCTCTGAGTGCTGGAAGAATACAGGAAGAGCAGAGACCTATGGTTGGGAGGAACGTTGCAGCGACATAGCTAGTTGTTTGGGACAACATTGCATCAAGATGAGTATTTTATTTTGTATTTACTTCTGCAAATGTGTTAATTTGTTGACTGTGTTAAATTGAATAACAGTCATGTAATATGTGTGTGGATGAGTTCATTTCAACTGTGCATGTTTGTTTGATTTCCATCTGCACACAACTCTTTTATGGCTGTGAATCTAATGAAATGGCTGAGTTTTATGAAAAGCCCCATAGAACGGCATCAGGTTCCCTTCCTTGCATTGGGTCCAAGGGTGGGGACGTTACATTTGGTATCAGAGCTGCTAGTTGCAACATTGGGCCTTCATGGGCTACCTATCACAACTTGCAGAGGTAAGTATACTTCCTGCTCCGCAGTAATCGTTAAGAAAATTTCAAAATTTTTCAAAATTTTTCTAAGTGTTTTTCCTAACTATTTCGACGAGTCTCGTGGAGTTGAGCCGACGTGTTTCGGTGAACCTCATTGAGTTGCGCCGAAGTTGCCGGCTAGAATTGGTGAGTTTGCGCCGAAGTTGGCGGCGAAACTTGGCGAGTTGCTCCGCAACGAACCGACAGAGAATCAATAAGTTCGCCGAAAAAGAAGGAAAAACTCCGGCGGAAAGTTATGAGTTTTGGTCCGCAACGACGGAAGGACTCGATGAGTTGGTCTGAAAAATTTCAAAATTCTTCTAAGTGTTTACGGCGGAAATCGGTTTTCTTCCCTGGGGTTGGATTCCTCTTCCCACAATCCGTTTTTGGTGTGCCTACGTTTTGGGAAACCCATGTCCATCTAGTTCCTAAGTTCCACTGCTGAAAGTGTGTTCCAGAGCCCATATCTAAGTTTGGTGTGCAAGAGAATGCTAGGGTTGAGTTGGTTATCCATTGCTTTGGGCTGACCTGAGCTTGAGGGTTCCCTTTTCCTTGTAGATATCATGCCCAGCTCGGGGGTGGTCTCTGAGTGCTGGAAGAATACATGAAGAGCAGAGACCTATGGTTGGGAGGAACGTTGCAGCGACATAGCTAGTTGTTTGGGACAACATTGCATCAAGATGAGTATTTTATTTTGTATTTACTTCTGCAAATGTGTTAATTTGTTGACTATGTTAAATTGAATAACAATCATGTAATATGTGTGTGGATGAGTTCATTTCCACTGTGCATGTTTGTTTGATTTCCATCTGCACACAACTCTTTTATGGCTGTGAATCTAATGAAATGGCTGAGTTTTATGAAAAGCCCCATAGAACGGCATCAGGTTCCCTTCCTTGCATTGGGTCCAAGGGTGGGGACGTTACATTTGGTATCAGAGCTGCTGGTTGCAACATTGGGCCTTCATGGGCTACCTATCACAACTTGCAGAGGTAAGTATACTTCCTGCTCCGTAGTAATCGTTAAGAAAATTTCAAAATTTTTCAAAATTTTTCTAAGTGTTTTTCCTAACTATTTCGACGAGTCTCGTGGAGTTGAGCCGATGTGTTTCGGTGAACCTCATTGAGTTGCGCCGAAGTTGCCGGCTAGAATTGGTGAGTTTGCGCCGAAGTTGGCGGCGAAACTTGGCGAGTTGCTCCGCAACGAACCGACAGAGAATCAATAAGTTCGCCGAAAAAGAAGGAAAAACTCCGGCGGAAAGTTATGAGTTTTGGTCCGCAACGACGGAAGGACTCGATGAGTTGGTCTGAAAAATTTCAAAATTCTTCTAAGTGTTTACGGCGGAAAGAACTCGTGAGTTTTTTCCGAAACGGCGGAAGAGATGGGCGAGTTGCTCGGCAACGTCGAAAGAGATGGGCGAGTTCGTCCGCAACGGCGGAAAAAGTTGGTGAGTTTCCGCCGCAATGTCGGAGGAAGCTGGCGAGTTTGCGCCGCAATGGTGGAAAAGGTTGGTGAGGTTCCGCCGCAACAGCGGAAGGAAAAGCTGAGTTTTCGACCGGAAGAACTCAGCAAGTTCGTCTGCAATGGGTCGGAAGAGAATTGCTAAGTCTGCTGAAACAGAGAATTTCAACTGTTTTCCAGGAAGATTTTTCAGGTACCAAAAGTTGAAAAATGTCATGGGACTTATGTGCCAGATTGCATGAAATTGAAGCCACAAGGGGGCAAGCCCCCTTGACCCTTGTCGTCCCCTTGAGACGTCGTCAATGACGAGAAATATTATATGGGAGCTAAGTAAGACAATGCTGATAAAGAGGGAAGCTTCTCACCTTAACTATTTCTGTTATAGTATAGGAATTGCATGCTTGCAAAGTAGAAACTAAGAATGTTTTACATTTGTATTAAATTGCTACTTGGTGAGAAATGACAGCTAATGATACCTTGTGTGCATGGTAGAGAGCCCATAAAACTGGATTAGCTATGATGTGGAAGAGGAAATTCCATGCTATTATGAGGAATTGGAAAGGGGAAATTCCTTAACTCCTCTCTTGCTATTGTATTTATATTTCCTAAGTTTCATAAGTTGAAAATTATGGCATAGGGATGTTGGAAATGCAAGAAAGTAATGCATATGAATTAATGGGCATGATTAAGGAGTCATTGCATAGTGCATGTGAATCGCTTATGCATAAAGCATGATGTTGCATATGGGTAAAGGTAGTGAAAGTTACACATGCAATAGCCCATTAATAGTATTGATTATGGTTGATCACCAGTAATGTTGTTGATAGTGGTTGTATGAATCAAACCATAGAATCATGATTGAAAATGTAAGAGATTAGATAATTGAAATGAATATGCACTAGATGGCATATTGATAAACATTGCACAGTGCATGTAAAAATACTTGTGTATATATTTGATATTGCATATTGGTAGAATAGTGAAGTTTTGCATATGCAATGAGCCACTTAAAGATGATTATGGTGGTTGTTAAATAACTAGTCGTGTTTGCAATGGTTATAGGACCAAAGAAAACCGAAGCATGACTAAAGATGTGGATGATGATTGTTGCATATGACCAACAACCTTATGAGGAAAAGATGGCGCAAAAAATCTACGAGCATGAGGTTGGAAAAAGAACTGTGAAGCCTTGGTAAGAGGCCAACTGATCAGGTAACATCAAATGATGTTAATGACAACCATGCAGGTAATGGTTATTTGTGCTTAATTGCCTGAATGTTGAAAGATGATTTGGTAAGATCCCTTCAACTATGTTGATTTGGTTTGCATATGATATTGAGTGCCTGAATGTGAATGTTAATCTACCGAGTATGATGAGGTGCGGGTAAGTGAGGGAAATGATCCTTACACCCTATAATGGCTTAGAAACCTCAATGCATTCATATGAAATTATAACATGCCGTTTGTGTATGCTGGATTATAAGTTTAAATAACCAAAGAAAGTAAAGACCTATAGTTATGTTGTGGTAGTATATGCCATATGAAATAGGCATGGTTAGGCCATAATATGCTGGAATGAATAGTATCCGCGGATTGATGCAAAGTTGTATTGAGGGATTATGCATTGAGTGAATGCACATTAAAATATTATGTAAATGTTTTGAATGTGCATGCATATGTGTAAGTGCACATGTTGAGATGCATTGCGCGAATGCACGGTTGTGATATGTATAGGTTTCAATGCATTTAGATAATAGACGAAATGGTGAACCATTGTTAATACTGAGAGAATTTCATGAGCTGCTATGAATGCAGGAGAAAGATTGCATGAAGAAGGTAGACATGATGATGGGCTACCAGAGTGCTCTATGGAAGGACAACGATTGCATGGAATGTGAAGTAATGAGTACTTACAATTTATTTAAATTGCACGGATAGTGTACCCATGTCTTGCAATTTTGTTGATGATAACAATGCATATATAAATATATACATATATTTCATTGCACCTCAAATGCTAACAGCTGAAGGTGTTTGAATTATTGAGTGTTATAATTCTGAGATCACTTTAGTGACTATTGTAGCAATGAAAGGATTATATGCATAGATACTCACAACATGTTTGGCTGATTGAGGTTTCAGATTTCAGGTAGATTGTTTTGGGCATGGCAAATGTGGGTAAGTCCATGATGAAGATTGGAATCTTCCATGAGAAAGAGCCAAATGATAAGAGAACAGACTCATGGCTAAGTAAATCAATTTCTGTAGAGAACATAATTGCAAATTCGGACTTGAATTTAATTATTAATGCCATTGAATGATTAGAGAAATCAGATTTGAATTTTATTGTTAAATGCTGCTGACTGTTTGGCTATTTGATAAATGTGCCAGGAAGACACATTGCAGGAAGACCATGTGTGATGACCTGCAGAAGCCAAAATCTATGGGAAGGACCCCATGCTTTATAAATGGGTTTCAGGTGAAACACCATTGCATAATTCAAGGATGACATCTCAGCTGAGCTATATGTTGGAAAACCATGGGAATGAGATGGTAAAACTATGTTAAGAAGGAATGTATGGATTATGGAACGTGGAAAGATTGGGGTGGCAAACCGAATAACTGTTGACTCAAAGAAGGGAGCCCCCATTCTTCGCAAATGAAGAAAAGATACATATGCAAAATGAATGAGTATTCTGTGACCCTAGATAAGAACACGCATGTCTAAATTATTAGGGTTAATATGCAGAGAATGCTCTACTTTATTTATATATATCATTTCAGATTGCTTGAGTATGATTAGGGCCTACATGGCTCACATTGAAAAGGGGGTGCACACCTTTTCTACTGCTGGGTCATGATAGGATTGTCAATATTGACTACACCCTAAGGGAATGGACGCATTCCTGATGTTTCAATACTTGATAGTGAATGTTATGGAATGTGGTTGCGATTTTGAGAAGCAATACTAATAAGCCTGCTTATCCTTCTTTTGTTGTCAGCCTACACAGATGCCAATTGGTACTGATGCGACCCCCACACTCTCATACTGATGCGAAGATTGTCCAATCGAAGGAACGTTATCGCCAGGGTGAGTAGCGGTGTTAGGTGTACATAAATCCAGTTGGTCGACTGTGACAGTTCGACCTTGATGGGGGAATTGTACTATGCGGAAGACAGATGATGCGACTGCAGTCATGGTGTAAAACCAATTACGACCAAGCAGAATGTTGTAATCTAATGGAGCAGCGACTACTTCCACGTTAATGGTTGCGGTCTTTCCCCCCAGCTCGACTGCTAAAGCTTGTAAAAGGCCATGAGGTTGAAAGCCACGTCCGTTGAAGGCTCTCAAAGTGGTAGGAGAATGGTTCAAATCAGGAGAGCCGATGGCTCTCTAGCATGATATCGACATGATTGAAGTAGAGGCACCTTCATCCAAAATGGTACGATGGATTTTCTTCCCAGCAATGTTTGTGGCAACTTGAAATGCCAATTGATGGGAGAGCCTCGGTTTAAAGTATTCCAGCTGGAACATGATGGTATTCGAAGAATCCGGGTCAACTGCATCGATGGAAGCGAGGAGAGTCTTGTGCTGATTTGGACAGTTTTGCAAGACCTCAAGCGTCGACATAGCACAAGGAGCTTGTGCTAGGTCCTCTACAATGTTGTAGTTTTGAGCAGCCCGAGCATTAGGATTGAAAACTGATTTTCTAATCGTGCTCTTGGGTGGACGCAACACTGACTCGAAAGAGGGCTTCTCAATGGTGAGAGGAGTCGACGGTACGGTGACGTCAGGCATCGAAGTGGAATCTTTTTCAGTATTACTTCCAACAGGTTCCTTTGTCGGAAGAGAGTCATACGAACAAGAAAAGGTGTTCAAGTTGATGGTCTCTCTACGAATCATGAGAACATGTGAGGTGGTGGATGTTTCTCCTTGGGAAGGAGAAGTGTGATCAATCAACTGCTGATTTTGAGCAGGGAAGGGATCATTGAGAACTGCGGGTGTTGGTTTGCCCTTAAGAAACTTTTGAACTTCGTCTCTATGGGGGCACTCTTTAGAAAAGTGGTCATCACCACATAGTAGACAATGATACTTCAACTTCCTTTTCTGTTTGGTATCATCAGGGGTGCTCTTATGTTCCTGCTGGGTGAAAGATTTTTTAGGTTTCCCTTTGTTCTTCTTCTTACCACCAGACTTTTGAGGTGAAGTTGATGAAACAAAATTCACTTCTTCGGTGACAGCAGGAGTGGATGATTTGGTGGTGCCGTGAACATCCTGTGTTGGTAATGGGGAAGAACCCAGGGGGTTCGACGAACCAACAGTTTGAGAGGAAGGATGGGTGTTAAGGGATCCAATGATGCCATCAGCTTGGGGTCCCTTGAATGGTTTCGCGGGGTCGTACGTGTTACGGGGTGCGTTAGGAAGGATATCAAACAACGTGCCATATTGAGCATAGACTAAGTCTAGCAAGTGGGCACGGGCGATGGCTTCTTCCTCAGTGACAACACCTCCTATTGAAACATCTCGTGCTATGGTAGGTCTGAGAGACTTTGTAAACCAGTCCGCTATGTGAGTAGCAGTATTTTGACGCAGCGAGGTTAAAATCTATGTACCAGTTTCATACCGTATAGGAAGATGGAAATGAGTCAAAAAATTCATAGTAAGAGAACCGAAATCAAGAAAAGAATGGGGTGGTAGTTCAATATACCACTTGGAAGCCGAGCCAGTGAGAGTCCGTTGAAATAACCTAAGATGGATCGAGTCGTCCATCAAGGATTTGGATGAAGACCACAAGTGGTATGTCATCATGTGGTTTTTAGGATCCTCACCCAGCTTGCCATCAAATTTTGGGATATCTGATGGAAGTTTCACCGGAATGGGTGGCCAATAAGTTCCGTGGTAGATGGGGTCGTTAGTTAGGCGAGACAGGTCAGGCAGGTCCAAAGTAGCCAAAAATGGCAGCTGCAGATTAGGCTGCGGGTACTGATAGTACTGATAAGGCGTGTAAGGACCTGTGGGACCTTGTATCAACTAACCATAGGGTGTTCCAGGAGGAAATTGGCCATAGGGTTACGGGCCGCCTGGACCAAATGTAGGTCCGCCGCCATAGTAAGGTGGTCCATTACCATAATAAGGTGTCCCATTACCATAAGGTGGGGGCCCACCTCCACCTCCGGGAGGGGGTGGGACACCTCCAAATGGTGGGGGTCCACCACCACCACCAAGGTAGGATGGGTTGCCACCGCCTCCGTCGGGAGGAGGCGGTGGTCCGCTACCACCACCGAAATAGGGTGGGCCTCCACCACCTCCACCGGGAGGGGGTGGTGGGCCACCGCTGCCGCCGGAAGTGTAAGAGCCTCCTCCACCACCTCCACCATAGTAGGGTGGTGGTCCACCACCACCGCCACTAGGATGAGAAGGTCCTCCACCACCACCACCAGGATGGGATGGTCCTCCACCACCTCCGCCGGGATGGGATGGTCTGCCACCACCACCACTAGGATGGGATGGTCCTCCACCACCACTACCAGGGGGGTGGGCCATGATGACCGAAATGAGGTGGTCCTCCACTAGAAGGTAGAGGTACGCCTCCTATAGAGTTATGTGGTGGCCCGCCGTCTCCAATGGGAGGTGGGGGTGGACTAAACGGGGGTGGAGGGACTTCAGGGATTGTAAGTGGGGGTTCATGTTGTAAAACATTTTGCTGTACCCATAGAGTGTAAGGGTTTATGGGGTAGGGTACCCCGTAGAGTGTGTTTCCGGGATTAAGTTGACCCGACACAGGGTTAAGATGATCTGGATACGCTTGATTCGATGGAGGTTGAATTACATTGGACGGTCCTCAACATGGGATAGTCCAGTAGTGGAAGGTCCGGGAGGTAAGGAATTTCCAACAGAAGGACCGATGGGAACTCCTGCTGCAGTATTATGGTTAAGAGACGGGGGTTTCCCCCCAACAACAACTTGCTGACCACTAAGTAAAGGTTGAGCCAACACCGGTTCTTGATTATTCACCATAGGATTAACGTTACTTGTAAGGAAGGTAGGGGGTAAAGAGTATCCTCCTCTCGAAGTTTGAGGTGGGGGAGGAGCATGTAACGTAACCGTGGTGGTCACAAGTGTGTTGGACTGTTGTTGTTCAACAGGTTGGGTTGTTGGGGGTACTGAACTGGTCTCCTGTCTAGGGGACGTATGTGCAGGAATGGATGGTTGATCAGTTTCAAAAGTGGTCACGTGTTGCGTGGATGATTTTAGTGACTCAAAAGATAAAGAGCGACCTGTGATTGGTCGATAAGGGGGTAACGTCGGGTCTTCAATCCATCATTGGAGACTTGATCTCCGAAGCTCCTCAGCCATAGAATGAAAATGGGCCAATTGACCACGATAGTAATCTAAGGGATCGTCCGGAGTAGCCCCACTGGGTGGAGGTGCAATAGAAAAATGGGCCATTGGGTGGCCTAGAGAAGATGTCCAATAAGCTGCTGAAGGTCCAACAGCTGCTGTGGGGTCGTCATGGGGTTGATTTATCCATTCTAACGATCCAGGATCTCCCGGTGAAATGAGAGGTAAGTCTTGTGAAGTGGGGATTTGTGCTTCTTCACCCTGCAAGGGGTGAGAGGCAGGTGAATCTGGAGGAGTGTGAGGAAACAAGAGTCCTCCAACATTCAAAGTGGGTTTTTCCACTTCATGTGACCCGAACCTGGCTTGTGGGTCCATTCTTACCCTCGAAATTATCTCTTGGTTAAGGGGATATTCGAGTGGCAAGTTTTGAATCCTACGAGACCTTCTCCAAGGAAAGTAAGCCAAAGTGACTGAAACAAAAGTTTCTCCTAAGGAAATCTAAGCAAAAGAAAAGCAAACCAGACAAACCCTACACAAACTAAGGCCACAAACAAACTTATGTTATAAGAGTGGATTCAAAGGTCTGGAACCTCACAGGATTGTCAAGGCTTCGCAAATCGCTATATACTGCAGGGTCCAACAGTAAAACGCGACAAGGAGGATTGGGAACGTACCCTTTCCTGAATACCTGATTACCTGGATGGTACTTGGGTAGTAATATCCCCGAGTGCTGTTCTCGGTGTATTGCTCTGCCAAGACGGCCAAAAGGTTAACTCAGTTAGTTTCAGGAATCCTAGTGTCTCTGGATATATGCAAGGTATGTGGGAGCTCAAATATGTAGTGGTGCTGTCTAATTCACAACCGTACGACACGAGACCTTCCGATATACTACCGAGTACGTGAAACACCTTTCGATATACGCCAAGTACGTGTGGTACTTGGTGGGTACGTGAAAGAGCTCGATATACCGATAAGTACGTGGAAGACTACAATACCTCCGAAATAGGGTGCTGGAAAATAACGATAGTCGCCACGCTTAACGACGTTGGAGCACGTCTCTAACTTACACACAAGTTACTAAAACGTTTACCCTAATTATACCGTTAATTTTATCTGGATGGTTAGGTGAATGCATGAGGTGAGTACATAATCGTAAACATAATTCAAGCCCTAACTACATGCAAAAAATACACTTTCCTTTTTATGAACTCTATGTATGGGAGGGAGAAACTTCTTTCCAATTTTTTACCATAGCTACACAATGCAATGCAATCCCAAGTCTACCAAAAAATGACTATGAGGTATTATTTTCCTTTTCAAGTGAAACACAAAAGTAAGACAACACTACTAAGCCAAATCAAAGCACATTTTTCTTTTTCTTTTATCTTTTTAAAACAAAAATGATGCTAAGCGATGAAAAGAGAGAGTCTCTAAGTAGAGTATGCAATCTTTTCACTTTCACTACAATGGCCTAAAAGCATAAAAACTAAAAGATCCATTTAACTTTCCAAGCATGGAACTACTTTTGCAAAACTTGATATCTATTTGAATCTTTCGAGAAAATGAGAAACTCATAATTCGTGAAAAACACAAATAATGCAGTTCTCTTTCAACTTTTCCAAAAGACCTACAAATGACACATTCCAATGCATGTACAATTCTCCAAATGAGCTTGAAAAATGATGGAAATAAAGTACTTTTGATTTTTCAATGGATGTATCAAAATAACAATTTGAAAACAACGATGTTCTTAAGCATAAATACTAAAATGAAAAGATTACTTGTAGCACTCCAATAACTCAGAAAATCTCAAGAAAAGACAAGCACTCAATGGACTGAAAAATACACACAACCACTCAAAATCAATCAGTAACAAGCAACACTAAAGCAAACAAAGCTAAAAAATGAATGCAAATGAGGTCTAGAAACCGATCCAATACAATGAATAGATTCGGCAAGGAGACGAGGGAATGCAAGGGTGAGTGCATGCAGGTGGGGGAGACCAAAGTGTCCACCACTACCAATTCTCAGACTTGTCCAAGATGGAACCCAAAACAACTCCAAAATAAACCAAACAACTCAACGCACAAATCAAAATGGGGTCTCTGACTAAATCTTACAGTACAGAGGGAGCTTGCACACAAACCAAAACTCAAATCAGAAATGGAGAAGGGGTGTCTGTATGGCAATTTTGGCAGATCGACGCAGTCTGTGTTTGTACACAGTGCGACGTCGCAGTTTACCAATGAGTTAAGTGCAACGGTGTCGCAATAGGCCAATGAAAGGGTTGCGATGATAGGCCCATAGACAAAGAACAAAGATACAAAATGACACAGGTCTCTTTGAGTCCACTGACCAGGTGCGACAAGTGAGATCTAAGTTAAAAAATGAACCAATTCTCCAAACAATGAGCAATGAAATGGTTTGAAAATGAGAAGTACAAACTCAAAGGAAGGTAATCAAACTCTTCAAAGTGAAGATCTAATGGTGAAAGCAGTTTAAGAGGCAAATGACAAATAAAATGGATTGTAACAAGAAATCAATTGAAAATGACATTCAAATTGACAACTATAAAACAATGTTCTTCCCCAGTATGGTCGCCATATTTGTTTGAAGGACAATCCACTCGAGCGGATGTGAGCCGGATCTCCCTAGCTCAATGTGAGTCTAGAACAAATGAAACAGACTATAAACCACTTTCCTAGATCTAGTTAAGGATCAAGTTATTAGATGTATTACCTTAAGTTTGTAGTCCTTTCTCCTGGATGTTGTTCCACGCCTCGCGGTCGTCAGATCTAAGCTGCAAGACCTGGAAAGGTACACAAAACAAGACGAACAAATAAAAAGAATCTAAACGATAACAGATCTAAGTAAACAGTTAAGCAGGTAAACTACACAATATCATCAACACAACAATATTGGTGGAAAGCGTTTATATTACTGTAAAAATAGGGAAAGTACATAGAAGAGAATGACTACAACCGAAGTTTAACGAAGCAATCCTTCTCCATCCAAGCCAATGCCATGATCTCCAAGGAAGTGTGAGTCTCTCAATGGATGAGTAGAGATCTCTCTAAGATGATTTCACCAGCATGTAGACATTATAGACTTCCTCCCTTTGGAATGTGAGTGAGCTTCACTTATATAGGACTAAGTGGATAGGGTATGGATAGGGTAGGTTGAGATATGGTAGGAGAGAGATAGGGGATCCTTCCAAGAGGTGAGGAACCGAGTGCCAACTCTCCAAAAAGGTCAGGGATAAGGATCCATGTCAGCTGGCTTCGAGAATGGGATTGAAGGAGATATTTTTGTCTATTAACTGACATCGTCGCACCCTGCAAGAGAGCAAGCCGTGACGTCGCAGGTTGCATGAGTGCAGCCTGCGACGACCTCTCAAAACCTAGTGTAAATGAGTTTACATCTCTTCGAAGTCAATGACTTAGCCAAGGAAAATTTAGGGATGTATACATTGAATCTAAAGATGGTAATATTTTAGGTGCAACAAGATGACTTGTTTGTGACAGGTGAGATTGGGTTGATTGCTGATACAAAGAGGAAGATTGCTGTGGAGTTCGAGATGAAGGACTTGGGTATGATGCATTAATTTCTAGGTATGGAGGTGTGGCAGAGTGCAGATGGAATCTTCCTTGGACAATGGAAGTATGCAGTAGAGATCCTGAAGCGGTTCAGGATGATGGACTGCAAGGTCATACGCACACCTATGGCATCGAACCTGAAGCTATTGAGTGATGCTTCATCAGAGTCGGTTGATGCCACTATGTATTGTCAGATGATTGGGTCCTTGATGTACCTGATGAACACAAGACCAGATATTTTCTTTGCGGTGAACACATTGAGCCAGTTCCTGACGGATCCTAGACATGTTCACCTGATTGCTGTAAAGCATATTCTGAGGTATCTGAAGGGTACGGTTGATTATGGGCTCAGGTATGATGCGAATCAAAAGTTTAACCTGGAAGGTTATGTTGATTCATATTGGGAAGGCAGTGCTGTAGATAGGAAGAGCACTTTGGGGTGCTGCTTCAGTATGGGATTATGTGTGATCTCTTGGTTTAGCAGGAAGCAGTCCTGCGTAGCACTGAGTACAACCGAAGCAGAGTATGTCGCATCTTGTTCGACTAGTTGCAAGGAAGTATGGATAAGGAAGCTACTGTCTAATTTATTTGATCTCCAGTTGGATGCTACTTGTATCTATTGTGGAAACCAGAGTTTTGTAAAGTTGTCAGAGAACCTGGTGTTCCATGACAAGTCGAAGCACATCGAGATCAAGTATCACTATATTAGGGATATAGTGCAAAGAGGAGTAGTGAAGCTCCTATATGTTGCGATAGACGAGCAGATTGCAGATGTGTTGACCAAACCACTAGCCAGAGTGAAGTTTGAGTACTTCAGAGAGAGGCTTGGTGTACTTCAGATCGAGGTTCCTTCCAAGGGGAAGTGATGAGTCCGGAAGACACAGATGCACATGGGATTTTCCGACATGGTTGTAGATGTGTTCTCACATGGTGGTAGATGTGTTCTCCCATGGTGCATATGTAAGGGCTAGATCCATTCTCACATGGTGGTAGATGTGTTCTCCCATGGTGTAGATGTAAGGGTTGAAGCCATTTTTCACATGGTGGGAGATGTGTTCTCGCATGGTGAAAAAGTAAGGGATGGAGCCTTCCCCGAATGGTGGTAGATGTGTTCTCCCATGTCGGTGGTGTAAGTGCTATATGATGTGCATCTGGGTTGTGCTCCGTGGACGATGAAATGATATGAAGAGGATAATCATGTGATGATGATGTGCATCAGGATGATGTACTGTATGATGATGATCAGTATGATCATGAGTATCAGGATGATACTCCGTGGCCGTGGACAGGTTGTGCAGGATCACATGTAATCGGTCCTGGAGATCCGGACAGGTTGTGCTAGGCACGTAAAAGATCCTGGGATGATTTTTAGAGATCTTGCAGGTTGCAAGACACTCTTTTAAGGTTTTGCGAGTTCACATGTAATCAGTCCTGGAGATCTAGACAGGTTATGTTAGGAATGTAAAAGATCCTGGGACGCTCTTTAGAGATCTTGCAGGTCGCAAGACACTCTTTTAATGTTTTATGAAGGTCACATGTAAAATATCCAGGGAGATCCGATAGGTTGAGCAGTAAGCTCGTAAAAGTCCTGGGATGCTCTTTCGAGGTTTTGTTGATGCACGTAATCAGCCCTGAGGATTCCATAGGATGGCCAGATATGATGAAGACCTACAGGAGGCTAGGCCTACAACCAACATGGAAAAGGATTGGCTCTGTAGAACTTCCTATGACGAGAAGAATTGAGAGATAGAACCAGTGATCGAGATGACGAGTACAACAGCAGCGACGATGATGCTTCATGATCCAGTGACGATGATCCAGCTCCAGAATTGAAGACTTGTGCCTATATGTATTGATGATCTGTGTCAAGAGAATACCTTCCTATTTAAGAGGGAGTGTTGATGTATTTGTAACTTTGGAAGATATTCACTTGTATATTGTATGTATTACATATGTACTTTATTGTATCCCCAATGAAGATGTCTTATTCCTCCAATCGAAAGTGTTGTCATTTGTATTCTATTGTTGTACCTCCGATGGAGATGTTTGTTCCTCCGAGTCGAAGAATTCATTAGTGTACTTGAGTCATGTAAAGTCATTGAGGTCCATCCTCCCATGTATGATAGGGCATTAGACCCTAGAGTAGTGTCGCAAGTTATATTATAAGTGTCATAAATTATATTTGATGGGTTATTAGACCACCTTGGTGGGGTCGTCCCTATATGAGTCATGTGGGTTAAAGGGTTATAAGACCACCCTAGTGGGGTCAGCCCAGTGACAAGTGGTAATGGGTTATTAGACTCTCCTAAGGGAGGTTGACCCAGTTAGAGTTAAAGGCAGGTCAAGTCATTATATAAATAGAGAGTGTGACTCTCTCATTCTATTCATTCACTCATTCACTCACTCACTCACTTCGCATTAGTGAGAGAGAGGGCGAGTGCACACAAGTGGAGGAGGAGTAGCTGCTGCAGACATTTATCTTTTTGGGATTCATCTTGGTGATCTTTGTATTGGTGCTTATTCCATCTCTGAGGAAGTTGCGGGGTTTTTCACCTTCTTGGTTTTCCCCGGTGAAATGATTTTTGTCTCTTGTCTCTTGTGTTTGATATGATGTACATGTTGTTCTCTCAGTTACGATCCTAGACCATATTGAATTAAATGATGAAAAACTAACAGTTTTCGTATTATTCCTTCGACAGATCTACCAAGTTGCATCATGTGCATCATCAAAGTGTGGTTGAGTCGAGTCTTGGATATTTGTTGTCTTTCCCTCTCGGCATTGTTATGTGGTGAAGTTGGTTTCATTATGTTTGGCTCGTCATATTGGTCATATTCATAATTTTCTTGAGCAAAAACATCGTCGTTTGACCCTCTCGATAATCTGTTAAAATTTTGACACGTTCATGTATTTTGCGTCATCATGATGTTAGCTAAATATTGTCAATTTCACAACCTCCATTAATTCTCCATATGAATCCATTCACCATGGTTATCCTCGTGCCTGAGTTTGGAAAGTTATAAATTTCCCCTCAGGTCTCTCCACTGCAAAAAATCACCAATGTCCTCCATTTTGAAAAGAAAAAAAATTCCTCCATTTTTGTAAAATTCTTTTAAGGGTTGTTGGATGTGCTAGACTACGATCCAGATGTTGTTGTCCGTCCAATACCACTTAACATGGAACTCATATCTCATACTGGGGATTAAGTGAAGCTTTAAATACCACTTAGCATGGAACTCAGATCTCCCCACAACTACCTTGTAACCTTTGGGGTTGAAAGAACAAAACTATTTTCATTTCATTGCTCTCGAGGAGACTACTAATATATATGCATAGATTCATCTTGAAAAGAAGAAACCCTAACCCTAGATCTAGCTTGGTTTTTGGTTATTGTCATTATGCTGATCCATTCAATCTAGCTATAGCAAAACCTTAGCAATGACCTTGAAAATAGATTATTATTATTATTATTATTATTATTATTATATGCTAATGTATATATCATATAGTTATTAATATATATTAGTTAATATTTTTTTTCAGCATAAATATATATTAGTTAATATATTAATATACTATATACATATTAATATAATATAGTTAATATGTTATATAGTTATTATATATTTATATAGTTAATATATGTAATATATTTATATTGGTATATTACAATTTTAAAAACCCAAGAATATAAATAAAAAGAGTGGGAAACTAAATTAAAAAAGAAAAAGAAAAAAAAAGACAAAAGAGGGAAAAGTGAATGAACTCGAAAAAATAAGTAAAATAGAAAAAAAAGAATAGGAGGGAAAATAAAGAAAACAAAATTAGGGCATTTTTCAAAATAAAGCTTCAATAGATTGATTTTTCGGGGTTGAATGAATGATCCAAAACAGGGTTGAATCACAGGGCTGTAAATTGCTATTATGGGATATCTACAACTCAACCACTAGGTTAGCTCTACAACTCAACCCAGTCAAGACTTCTCCAGTTTTTCAAGGTTCCTTCACTTAATTCTTTGTTAGGGTTTCATCCATATTTAATTTTTTTTGTTTATTTTAGGGTTTTAGGTGGCTCGAACTCCCTCCTCCTTGCCGTGGAAGTTTTGCAGGGTTTGTGTTTAAGGGTTTGAGGTGGATCGACCTCCCTCCTCCCTACTATGGAAGTTTTGCAGGGTTTGTTTCTTTTAGGGTTTGATATGGCTTGAACTCCCTCCTCCCTGTCATGGAAGTTCTGCAGGGTTTCAACCCAATTTTATTTATGGGTTTGACTACTTTCCACTTTCCACTTTTCACATTTTTCCAAAATTCCAAATTTTGGGCCAAAAATGGCTATTTCCCAAACGGTGCATTTCTGGGAAATCTTTGTCTAACGGAATATGTCTGGTTTACTGAGAATATGAAATTCTGAGTTCAGTTATTTTCTTGATTTCGAATTATAAAGTCACTTTCAATCATTGCAAGGTTTTCAAAATTCCCAAAACGTGGCCCAGAATAGTGCTTTTCGGCCTTCTTGCACACCTCGACTCCACATCCTTTGGATTTTGGCTCTAAAACTCCAAACTTAACACCATTCCTGCTCCATGACTTCCCCATATCAATTTTGGCTCAATCCGACCTCCCGTCAAGCGTCGGGATACCGATTTGTGAAAACCATTAATCCCGAATTTATGCCAAATTAGAGCATAACGGGATTAGGATATTCACTGGTTCATTCATGGCCTCCTTCAATGGCCTCAGAATGCCACTGATCTCATAAAAATCTGATCCTGCATGCTCCTGCTATCCAAAATTCAAATTTCAGGCTCTATTTTTTTTTTCGCGCCTGAAGCTGAAACCCGAAATGCGGGGTTCAGGATTGCGGAAATCCCAAAACCAAATTCCCACAACCCGAAACCCAAAAAGTCGCGGGTTCGGGTTTTCAGAAATCCATCCTGAAAAATGACGCTCCCGAAACTCGGAAAAATTGTGGGTTCGGGATTTCGGAAATCCATTCCGCAAAATGGCGCTCCCGAAACTTGAAACCCGAAATCCGAAGGATGGAAAAAATTGCGGGTTCGGGATTTTAGAAATCCATTCCGCAAAATGGCGCTCCCGAAACCTGAAACGAAAAGGACGAAAAAATTGCGGGTTCGGGATTTTGGAAATCCTTCCGCAAAATGGCGCTCCCGAAACCCGAAACCTGAAAGACGAAAAAATTGCGTGTTCGAGATTTTGGAAATCCATTCCGCAAAATGTCGCTCCCGAAACCCGAAATCCGAAATACAGTGGGTTTGGGATTTCAGAAATCCAGCCCGCAATAGGGCGTTCCCGAAACCCGGGAAACACCCACGTTTCCCTCAACTTGCGGGGTCCGTATCTCCTTCGTCCCTTGGCCAAATGAGGCAAGTATGGCACCATTGGAAATATCTTGGAGAGATCTACGTACCTGTGTGATATTCTTCCACATCTGAGAAATCTGACCCTATCATTTTCCCCAATCAAAATGTCACCCCCAACTTCCCAATACTGTGCTAAAACATCCTGTTACATGCCTGTAAACTCAAAGTCTGGCCCAAGCAGCCCCAGTGTTGCAAAATGGGCTCTGATACCACTCTGTAACGTCCCCTTCCATCTATCCAATGCAAGGGAGGGAACATGACTGCAACATGGGGTGTCTAATTTGTCCCCCAAGCCATAATGATAAAATTTTGCCATTTAAAATAAGATGCACAATTAATTTACACAGCGGAATTAAACATATTAACACACAGCTAGAATGGAATGCATCAGCATATGTAACCCAAGCAAATGATGAATCATTCACACATGGAACTAATCCCATTCTCATGCCATTCATAGATTTCATATCAATTTCATTTACATGAATAATTAACATCCTGAATTAACACAATGCAAAACACATAATGCATATAATTTACATCACAGAGAACACTTATATTTGAGATGGGGTTGTCCAACAACTGGCTATGTGAGAGCAATGTTCCACCCAACCATATATCTCTGTCCAACTTGTATTCCTTCAGCTAAGAGATCACCCCCGAGCTGGGTTGTGTATCCACTAAGGAGGAACTAGCTGGGCTCACTCACAGCCATGGTTTCACTCAACCACTATGCTAAGCCAACACACAGTTGGGTTTGTCAAGCATATGAAAGACAAAGGAGGGAAATGCTAAGCCAGTGAGCTCAACCACAGAGCTATAGGCATCTCAAATGAATTCAACAGTCAAGGCACCCACATTGCCTGCCACACCCAACACAAGGAAGGTCCCCTTCTCTGCTACACAGTCCCTTAGGCGTCCCTTCCCTCCAGTGCTATTTAGGGTGGGCATAGAAAGGTCTAGCTGCTAATTCCATGAGATTTCAGCCTTCACTGGGTTTATCAAGCAAACCCAACCTCTGCTCAATCGTTCACACTTGGACTTCTCAAAATTCTGTCACAAATAACTCAATTCCATCACTAAGTTTCTGGGCTATCAAAACTGGGTTTTCCAATGGATTTCGAGGTATCTCATACTCTCAAATTCGCCCCAAGGTTCATATCTATGGATCCCCCATTGGATTTTACTTTCCAATAGCAAATCTGGGTGTTTTTGGCTCTTCAAAACGTGGGTTCTTTCAAAGTTGTGATTTCTGGTTTTGCTCTCTGTTGGCAATTCATTTTTTTGAATGGAAAATGATGCTCGTCCCTTCCACAATGGAATGGGGATGAGGAAGAAGCAACTCCCATGAGATAGAGTGGCTTATGGTACATAAAAATAAGAGACCATACCTGCAAATACGAGTTTCTGGGCTGCCCATGCTCCATTGAAGCCATGGACTGAAATCTTCAACTACTTCCTTACAACAGAAATAAATGTCATCAAGGATAGTCAAATGGGTTCTCACAATGACATTTGACAGCTTATGGCTCAATCCCACAACCCCCTCACCACTCCCTAGTGGATACACATGGCTCCTTCTCATTGGTTGCTTCCCATAGCCAGTTTTGGTATTTTATTGCAATATTAATATTTACATCAATTTACAATATTCCATGGCTTAATAGCACATGGGTATCCAAAATATCAAATACTTGCTTGTTTTAAATAAAATACGAACATACACTAGCGGGGGCCTTGGCCTTGAGCTCCACGCCAAGGAAACATACAATGCGTGTATACAATATTTACATTAAAAGCCAATATTTCATAGGGGTCAAAATTGGGGTATTACATGCAAACTCTATCAAATGTAGATAGTCTTCCCACTTAGATGTCTTGTCCATCACATACATCCTCAACATGTCTTCAAGAATCTGATTTTATCTCTCAGTGTGACCATCGGTTTGAAGATGATAGGCTGTGCTAAAATTCATTTGAGTTCCTAATTCCTGGAACAATCCTTTCCAAAAATTAGATGTGAAATTTGTGTCACGATCTGAAATTATTGCCTTGGGAAACCCATGCATTCTGAATATCTCTCTCATGAAGATATTTGCAATGTCATTGGCCTTGTGAGTGGACTTGACTAGAATGAAATGAGCTACCTTTGATAGCTTGTCCACCACCATCATGATTGAATCATGCTTCTTCACTGTCATTGGAAAACCTGTTATAAAATCCATATAGATCACTTCCCACTTCCATTCTGGAATGGGAAATGGCTGCAAAAATCCTGCTTGATGTTGATTCTCTGCCTGAATTGCTGGAACTTTTGACACCTAGAAATGTACTCAGCTATGTCTTTCTTCATACCATGCCAAAAGTAATGCTTCCTTGCTGCTGTTATAGTTTTCTGATATCCTGGGTGTCCCGAATATGGCCTTTGATGTATCTCATCCATCACAAGATTCTTCAAATCTGCACTATCTTGAATGTACAGTCTGGTACCCTGATAGATGAGAACATCATCCTCACGCAACTGATATCTTGCATACTTTTCATCCACCATACCTTGCTGCAATCTCTCCTTGAATTGAAGGTAGAATTCATCATTGTTTTGATCTTCAAGAATCCTTGCCTTCAAATCTGATTTACACATACTTATTGCTGCAATAGGGAATTTTCTGCTGAGTGCATCAACAACCTTAGTCTCCTTACCTTTTACATGCTTAATTTCCAAATCAAGCTCACAAAGAAACTCCATCCATTTGGTTTTTCTAACATTCAGATTTGGATGGTCAAACAAGTATTTTAAACTCATGTGATCAGTCTTGAGTTGAAATATTCTTCCCAAGAGATAATGTCTTCATCTCTTGAGAGCATGCACTATGGCTGCTAACTCTAAGTCATGGGTGGCACAGTTCCTTTAACTTTATAGACTCATAGAATATTACAAACCCTTCTTGCATGAGTACCCCACCGTGCCCTTCAATGCAAGCATCAGTGCATACCACAAAGTCTTTCTTCAGATCTGCAATCTTCAGAACAGGGGCACTAGTAAGCAATTCCTTCAGCTGTTGAAAACTCTTCTCACACTTTTCAGACCATACAAATTTGATATTTTTCCTTTACAATGAAGTGATTGGGTGATCTATCTTGGAGAATCCTCCAATGAGTCTTATGTAGTAACCCGCAAGACCCATAAAAGATCTAACATCTACTGCATTCCTTGGAGTAGGCGAATCCATGATGGCTTCAATTTTCTCCGGATCTACTGCAATGCCTTTTGCTGATATAATGTGACCCAGATACTGTACTTTCTGTTGATAGAAGTCACACTTACTCAACTTTGCATACAACTGGTGCTCCCTAAGGACTTGCAATACCATTCTCAAATGCTCATTATGTTCTTCTTCATTCTTTGAATACACAAGGATTCCATACAAGGATACAATCACAAACTTATCCAAATATTTGCTGAAGACACTATTCATGAGACACATGAATGTAGAAGGTGCATTGGTAAGACCAAATGGCACCACTGCGAATTCATAATGGCCATACCTTGTTCTGAAAGCTATCTTTTGGATGTCTTCTTCCTTAATCCTCACTTGATGGTACCCATACCTCATGTCAATCTTTGAAAACACACTATCTTCCTTCATTTGGTCAAACAATTCATCAATCCTAGGCAATGGATACTTGTTCTTAACTGTCACTTTATTGAGCTGCCTGTAATCAATACACAGCCTCAATGTCCCATATTTCTTCTTGACAAATAACAAAGGTGCACCCCAAGGAGATACACTAGGTATGATATATTCTTTGTCCATTAATTCTTGCAGCTGCATCTTCAATTCTACCAATTCTGGTGTGCTCATTCTATAGGGAGCCTTGGAAATTGGTGCTGCCCCTGGAACAAGGTTAATGGAAAATTCAATGTCTCTCTTGGGTGGCATCCCTGGCACTTCCTCTCGGAATACATCCCGAAACCCTTGTAACAACTGAAAGTATTCTAACCTGGGTCCTTTATCTTCTACTGAATCTAATATATGCACAACATACAATTGGCACCCCTTTTTATAGAACTTTCTCAGTTGTAAGACTGAAAAATTCTTTACTGAAACTTTCTTTTGAATTCTTTTTACCAACCTCGACATTCCTTCATCATCAAGGAATTCAAGTGATTTCTCATAATAGTCCAACTTGGATATATGTCTTTCCAACCAATCCATACCAATTATGGCACCATATGATCCTAATGGTAGGACATTTAATTTTGCATGTGTGAGGAGTCCATTTAATTCTATTGGGAACTTCTTCTCTACTTCACTTACCTTCCTCTTGGTACCTGTGGCTAATTGAACTAGCCAAGCTTTACCATGATTTAATTTACCAAGAGAACAAGTTTCAACTACCCTAGGAGACACATAACTATGAGTAGACCCTGGATCAATCAAAATAGAAATAGATTGCTTAGCAATATTACCTTCAATCTCTACCACTATTGATTGATGGTCTGCTTGGTGCTCATCCAGTGTTGCATAAATCCTAGGTGTTGTCCTTGCCATATCTCTCACTATAGATGCTCCTTTAATGTTGTGCAAGCTCCTTGGATTTTCCTTCCGATGTGGGAAATATTGAAGCATATGGTTTCCTTTGCATCCCCAACATTGGAGTGGCCCTTTTTGTGTCTTTTCAGTTGCTACAACTGGCTTGAATTCTCTTCTTTCTTGTTGGCCCTATAAAAGTTTTCTGGGATGATTTCTGAATGGTGGATTGAATCCAATTTTCTTTTTCTCAAACCCTCCTCTGGGATTACCTTTCCATGCTGACTGCATCTCTGATTTGCATTTACCCTGCTCATAGCAATGCTCTGCCATTCTGATGGCTTCATCCAAGCTTGGTGGATTTACAAACTCTATTATATATCTGTAATTCAGTGGTAGACTACTAAGGAAACATTGTATTTTCACTCTTTCATCCTTGATGCAGTCTACATACCTCAACAGCTCCAGAAAATTTTGGACATTCTTATCCATGGTATTCTACCCTAATCTGAGTTCATTGAAATCTTTTCTTTTATTATCATAATACCTAGCTGATAGGTACTTCTCCTGGAAGTATATTTTAAAACCTTTCCCAACTGATTCTTCTTTCACTAATTCCCTTCACTTGCATGAGGTGTTCCCACCAAATGGAAGCTCTTCCACTAAGGTTATAGATGGAAACCCTGCCTTTTCATTCTCTGAATACTCATGCATCCTGAAGTACCTTTTAATTCCAAGAAGCCGTGCTTTTTATTCTTGACCCTCTTTGCTTTCACCATCAAAAGTGGGAGGCCTTGCCTTCCTGAATTCACCTTGTGGAATACCTTTGTGCCTCTTTCTTCTCTTACTCCCATTGGGAGTATGTTTTGGGATTCCTTGGGAACCCTCAGGATCATCTGACCTGTTGGATGAAGACCTAGGAGAGGGTGTTCTGTGCCTTCTGCTCACAGAACTCCTTCTAGGGCTTGGAGTCCCTCTCTTAGAACGACTCCTATACTGACTTTCTGCATTTATTTCTTCTTGGCCTTTGTTGCTTGGATTAGACCCACCGTTTATTCTCTGCTGCAGGTCTATGAGGCTATGCAAGATGGACGCGTTGATTTGGTGGTTTTTTTTCTTGTTCTTTCATCATCCGCTCATTGAATCTTACCATGGTATCAGCCAAGTTTGGGGGCGTTACTTGTGCCCTTCTTCAATCATAATCGACCTTTGTATGTGCTTCTTGCAAATTCTCACCCAGCACATCGTTCTCTGGCTCAAACGGATCCTGTGCATCATTGAAAGTTATCATTTTCCTTCCTTTTTGTGCGCTTCCCTGCTATACGTTTCAACGATTAACTACTGCAACCAATGTGCATAACATACGCACCCATTAGACATTACAAGCATGCAATTAAACCCTAACATATCCATTCAAACCTGGAACTATTCATTGGACAATCAATTAATCAAATAAGTTCATCAAAACCATGCCACAGGCACATTTCTTGACCAAAATTTCATGTACGGCTCCGCCCTAATAGCTCCCAGTACTGCAACTAAATTTCTGATACCACTTGTTTACGTTCCCACAACTCCCAAATGGCCTTCAGAGGCCATGGGAGACCCTCTGATACATTGTTTTTGTTCCAAATGCTTCCAAATCTACACACAGTCGCAATGGGCTCGGGTCCACAATCCCTATTGCGATCTGCAATCCGTCTTCCCACATTCCACAATCCGCATGCGTGACTCAGAAAACGGATTGAAAAAACCAATCCAAAATTGAAATCGCGCTTTTGACATCTGCAATCTGCATTGCGGAAGTCATAATTTGGAAGCCATTTTCGGCCTCAAAAATTAGTCCTTTCAACTTCCACAGTTCCGCAATCCACATGCGGAACTCGGAAGTCAGATTCCTACAATCCCGACGATAGTTTATTCCCGCAACCTGCATTCCTCATTCCGCATTGCAGGTGCGTAAATGTGGAATACCGCATTCCAACTCCCGGAAGATTTTAACTTCCGCAATCCGCATTGCAGATGCGGAAATGCGGAGTTCCATATTCCATCTCCGATGGATTTTACTTCTCACAATCCGCACTCCGCATTCCGCATTGTGGATGCGGAAATGCGGATTTCCATACGCCCCAATGGATGATTCCCGACCTCCGTAATCTGCGATCCGCATTGCAGATGCAGAAAGGACCTTGCAGATGCAAAAGGGTCATGACAAAGATCCCTGCTCCAACATGCTTTCCAAGGAAATCTTCTGAGGGGCATAACTTCCTCATCCTTGGTCCAAATGGGACAAGATTAGTACCGTTGAAAATATCTTGGAGATATCTATCCAATGGTGCAACCCCCACCCCAACTGAGCACTCCAACCCTACTAATTTCCCAACTGAAGTTTTGTTCATAATTCCACTTAAGTGCCTTAAAAATTCCGCCAAGGATTCTGCCACCTTCCTGCCATGAATTCTCCCTTCACCTGAACACAAGGGGGCTCTCAAACACATCAGGGGTTATCCCCTTTCTTCCCTAAGTCCAGGTGAGGTCAATCCATCCCTTTAAAGGGTGAATACAATGCATGATAAACACATTTAATAGACTAAACTAGCTAACATACCAACAACCTGCAGGGGTTAACCAAGCATATCATTCATGTAAATAATGAAGTCTTCCAACATGCATTCAATCTTATATTCAAGCTTATACATGGCCTCCTAATGAGCAAGCTCATGGAGTCATCCATTCATTAGACTATAGCATGACAAGCATAACTTAACAAATAGTTATAACACATGAATTTGTATAATTTAACATATAGAAACACTTATCTTTGGAACTGAAGCTTCCCCAAGCAAATGGCTAAGTGAGGAAAATGTTCCACCCAACTTTAGGTCTCTGTCCAGTTTGTACTATTTCAGCTGAGAGACCACCCCCGAGCTGGGTTGTGTATCCACTAAGGAGGGCTAAGGAACTCTCTCTCCCAGTCAAGGTCTCATCCCAATGCTAATCCAACCTACAGTTGGGTTTATCAAGCAATACAGGGAACAAGGAAGGTGTTGCTAAGCTAGTGAACTCTACCGCAGAGTTGCAGGGATCTCAGAAAACTCACCAAGTATGACACCCACATTACCTACCTCACCCAACACAAGGAAGGCCCTCTTCTCTGCTGCACAGTCCCTCAAGGCCCCTTCCCTCCATTTATATTCAGGGTGGGTATAGAAAGGTTTAGCTACTATTCTTCATGATATTACAGCCTTCACTAGGTTTATCAAGCAGACCCAACCCTAATTTGACCTTTAACTCTGTTATACAAGCAAATTACTCACAGGGCCGCGCCCTAAAATCTGCCCTGCAAATTCGGTCCTTTGCAATCAATTTAAGGGTTCTCACAGGTTCTCTAGACCGTTCTAAGTCTGCAATTCATCCCACATACCGAACTAAGGCTTTCCAAACCGGTTCCATTCTCACACAGGGTTTCCTTGGGCGTTCTCGGCTCTGCACCTTCGACTTTCACATGAAATCACGATTTTTGCTTATTTTCTTCCCGGCTGGGTTCTGCAGGTGTGTGTATCATCCCTTGGGTTCTTGGTCAATCCAAGGTTATCAAACAGGATGGCGAATTCCTAGGCGTGGAGTGGCTTAAGGGACAAGCAATGCACAAGGAAATACCTTTCCCTACGGATCCATAGGTTTCCCATACTCCATCGAATTCATGGGTCTGGTTTTCTCAACCACCCTCTTACAATTGCATTAATGTCAGCATGGGGAGTCAAATGGGTTCACAATTGGACATGTGGTAGCATGGGTACCAATCCCACAACCCCCTCACCTCTCCCTAATGGATACACATGGCCCCTTCTCATTGGTTGCCTCCTTATCCAGATTCTTGGGTATTTTTATTGCATTGTTTAATAATTATATCATTTACAAATCTTCATGGCTTAACAACTCATGGTTAATCAAACTGTCAAATACTTGCCTATGCAATTAAAACCCGAACATCCACTAGTGGGGCCTTGGCCTTAAGCTCCACACTAGGGAAAATACACATTGTATTTACACAATATTTACATTGAAGCCAATAAACCATAAGGGTGAAAATAGGGGTATTACAATCCTACCAAATTCAAATTTGAACCGATAACTATGCTAACTATGTTGAGAGTACAAGGACATATCTAAATTGATTACATCAATATAAGCATACAAATATAAATTTATTACATCAATATAACCATGGTGAGTAAAAAAAATCCTTGTTGGACACTGCTAAAATTTCTAGCAAAAAGGAAGTACTTTTTTGGATGTGCAATTCAACAAATTGATATAGAAGTGAAGTTTTAGTTATCAACTTTTCATATTATTTTTACGAATAGAAAGGGTAGCTGGAGGGGAATAATGTAAGGTGGAAATTGGAATTTAAGTATCTTCCTCTATAATCTATAGGCTGAATAGGATTATGAATGGTAGTTTTGAAAATAATTCATCTAAATTCAATTCAATTTTATGATCTATAGGTTCAAGAGGATTAGGAATGGTAGTTTGGAAAATAATTCATCTAAATCCAAATTAATTTTAGCAGCTTAGCATCGACCTCAAAGTGAATGAATTTGAATGCGACCTAGATGATACACTATTTAACACTGTTTAATGATGATTTTTATTGGTCTCTTGGCAACATTACTGTGATTCAATACTGTTTAATGATGATTTCTATTGCTCTCTTCGACGACATCACTGTGATTCGAAAATAGATGGGAAACTGGCTAAGAAACAGAGCACACACATCCAAAAATTCATCTTCCTTTTTGTTGGTGCCTCTACCACCGGTGCTTATACTTTTTCTCGTGGAACCATGTCAATATATGGAACATTCATTGGTTTAGATTCAAAGGCCTATACCTTTATCACCACTACTTAATTTATTTCTAGATAAACGAAATCAACCTGGATAGATATAGAGTTTCTTTAGATGCACAACAGAGAATGGAAAGAAATAGATATATAGATAATTATCTTGAATGTGATCTAGTTACTATTGCAATAGTTCAATGTGATCCATATCTCAATGCTCAGTTAGTGGTATATCTAATTTGTCTTAGTGAACTATACAATTAACGAGTAATTTGTCTTAGTGAACTATATTTTGCATTGTATTTTTATGTACCTTATAACCTTCCTTTATTGTCGAATTTATTTAGGTACTGAGGATTACAACCATTGCTTCTTGTTCGGATCCATTTTGGATCAATAAAAAATCTAGGGAAGAAAGAAGCAACTTTGACAATTTCAATAACATTTTCCACTTATAGTGCCTTATAAACATTGTCAAAATGTTTAACCCCCATCTCAACTAATCCTTTAAACGTTATTATCATATTACCTTCCTCATTCTTCATTTATCAGATGTGTTTATAGTTTTCTTATGATTGGTATCTTTATGAAAAACCTTGGTATTCTGATCACCTAGATCTAACCAAATGGCTATGCTTTTCATCCTCCAGTCCATCTCTCTATCCCTTAAAAATTTATCCTTCCTTGATTCTAGTTGTTTGATTTGATGGATCTCCTCATCATTGAAGACACCTCTAACATTTCCTTCAATTATCCTTAATTTCTAGCTTGACCTTTTTAAGCAACCTATCCATTTTTTTGTATTTTTATCTGCCCAAAAGGCAACTTTTTCTTTTACAGCCTTGATAGAAGCTGTAAATTGTTCACTTGCCGAGGTTATGAAATTTGTAGCAAAATAATTCCATGTATCATTTACCATATTTTTAATTCTTCTTCTTCCATCCAACTTGGGTTAAATTAGAAAGGAAAACTAGGGTTGGGATTATTGTTCTCCATCGCTAGAAAAATTGGGTTGTGATCAGAGCATCTGTGAGGATCAATCCATGTTCTTTATCTATCCACTATGTTAGAAACCTTAAATCTGTCATCCTTTTACATCACCAATCTTATTATTTTATCCAAGTGGGACCCATAGAAATAAGTTAAACATCAACTAATCCAATTGCCTCAATGTGGAGTTGTCCACGCCACTTGTGCATACATTTATCATACTAGTCATATATGCTCGATTCATGACCCCAAGATTAGACTTATAAGATAAAAAACTTAAGCATAACCAACTAAACTCCTTTCTTGAGGATTGAAAAGAATCTTGTAGTAAGGTTAAGATTGTAGGAATAGGCATCCAAACAATTCACCATAATCATTCACATTTAGACATAGATGTCATCCTTTAAGGTGATTTAAATTCCTTTATAACAGATTTGGTTACAACCCATTTGGAAAGGGACATGCTATATTTTGAGTGTTAATGCTTAGGTTAGGACTAGGAGTTTAATCAATTAACCTAGCTCTTTCAAGCCTTGTAGCAACCCCTTGACCGTTGGAAGTCTTAAATCCCTTGTACACATATTTAAGAGGTAGCTTAGTGGCTAGTTGTAGGTTCTTACTAGGTGGATTTCGTGGGATTGAGGCACCTAAGTAGATCCAACTTAAGGATATGTGTGTCCATACTTGAGTATATGTGTATCCATAGTGATTCAAACAGAATTCAGTGGCTCTGTGTCCAGGGATAGTCATCTGTAAGTTTGGTAGCTCGAAAAGGTTGCACCAATGGATGTATCATTTGACCCACCATAGACTTAAACTTCATAGAAAAGGAGAAAATTATTAACAAACCCTTAAAATAGATAATAGAACACTGATAAAAATATGGATCAGTTGGAAATTACGAGATCTATTTTTCAAAATGGCATTGTGTCAATTTGCTAGTTTCAGATATTATTGTCTACATTTATCTATGTAAATGATTGATTAGCTACATATAAAATGAATAATTATGCATATGTTTTGCAGAATTATTGTTATGCTAGATTTTCTACTCTTTTCTTTCTTTGTTCTTTGCATTTATACTAGGCTTGTGAATTTGCAGGAATCATGTTTATGAAGAACCAGGAGGTCCTAAATCAATTGAACTTAAGGAAGTTGGTCCAAGTTTTGAATTGCGACTTTATCAGTTTAGATAAAAAAAAATTGCAGCTTATTTACTGGTGGCTTATGCTCTTAAGTTTACATTCATTTGATTCACATGAGAGGCACATAAACATACATTAATACGTAATAGTGGCAGAGAGCACATTTTTGTGTCCCCATTGCAATTGTTTCCATTTGTTTGTTTATTCGTGCTTTCCTAGATTTATACTAGCCAAGATATTCAACCTCAAGCTTGCTTGATGCTTAACATCTAGTGGGACAGAAAGGTGGGGATTAATGTAATGCCTAGGAATTTGAGCAAGTTTGTATTTGAATCTGTTTATATTGTATATTCTCTTTTGTACCTTCTTGTTATTTTCTACAGTCTTTTTCCAATTTGAAAAAATTGGTTAATATTGAAAAGAAGCAGACTAAGAGGGCTAAGAGGCTTGTAATAAATACTAGATTTGCTTGTTGAATGACAATAGAAAATGCTAAATTCTCTAGGCTTCCTTATTTAGACACAATTATTAACTATCATAGTAACGAATTATAAATTGGTCTAAATAGTATTACTTTATTTTAATCTGTAGCCTCCACGTTTTTACACAATTACACATAGAGATCCATGATGTAGCTTAAGGATCTCTTCAATTTGAGCCATTTTATTGTCATCCAGCCCTATCCTTATATTGCACCATTTTTTATGCTTAAGGATCTTGTGAGAGCATATGGAGGTGACTTTGCAGTCAAGGTATATGCACATGCCTTTTCTTTTTTGCTTCTTCATTGTCTTCCCTTTTGTAGCTTTAATGTCAAAATATAGTTTGGAGATCAAGTCTGAAGACTTGATTCCATTATATCTGATTCATTTATTGTAGGAGGGCTCTACTTCTTCTCCCTACAAGTCAAAATGTTATTTTTTGAAGAGAAGAATATGATATGAATTTTCTTTTCAGTTTTACAGCTGGTCAATTTTGTCTTTATCTATTAAGCAAAGCATAGTAAAGAGACCCTTAGAGAAGTCCCGAAATGAAATATTGCCTATGCAATTTGATTCCTTAGCCTTAATTTCATTTTTTCTCCGTTGAAAATAGTTTTGAAATTGTCCCATAAAAAAAATGAAAGTACATGCAAAAGAGAACAAAAGCAACTTCAAGATAGAATCAGAATCTAGGACCTACAACACTCCAAGAATAGATAAGAAAGCAATCAGACACCTGTTGAGGTGCATTTACTGTCTTAAAGAATCACCAAAATATTTAATTATCGAACAGGGTTGGTAATCTTAGAGTTGTGGCACAGTATATGTTGAGGTAGAATGGGACCTAAGTTTTGGCTCGGCAGACCTTAGAAAATTTTTAATAAAGAAAAGATCGAAAGATCTTTCAAAATGAAAAACCGAGTCAAACTTCAGAAAGACAACGAAGGAACTAATCAAACCTAGCTAAACTAACAGATCAGAATAGTATCAAGATATACTACTCTATTCTATGAATAATAAATGAAAGAAAAAAAAAACAATATTATTTTAGGAAGCAAAACTAAATTAAAAACATAACTACTTTGATGAAATTGAAAACTACTGAAAAACTCTAAACTAAGAATTAGAAAAAATTGTAAATAAGTTCATAAACCTATCTATGAGATAATTCAACTGACAACTAAGTACTTAAAGCAAAACTACAAACGACTAAATGAATTCAACAACTACTTATGCATTCAATTAATATTTCAAGACTACACTAACCTACCTAATTCCATTCTCCTTGGGGATTCTGAGGGAGTGTATCAAATGTAATGGGAATGGGAGTGAATGTATCGAAGTGACTTTCAAACATGACAAAGAAACAAAATGGAAACAAATCTAGTTTAAATTCTACAAATAAATGCAAACAAAAAATTGTCCAACTACAATTAACTCTAAACATTATGACCTATCTTCTATCCATAAGCAATTGACTTGGAACTGATGAAATCTAGAAGCAAGTAGAAAAGTTAATAAAGATATTTACTTGAAACTGAATTTAATTGAGAAGCAAGTAGAAAACTTGGTAAAGATATTTATTCAGAAACAAGTAGAAAACTTGATAAAGATATTGTATTCAGAAGCAAGTAGAAAACTTGATAAAGATGTTTTACTCCTGAACCAAATCCTATTCTATGAACATCTTCATTGTCGTTGTGAATGGGAAAACTAATCCTATGCTTAACGAAGAACTTGGAGAATGAAATCATTAAACCTAATCTAACATTAATTTTAATGACATATGATAAGCTACACTAAGAATGAAACTGATAAATTCTGTAACAGTAAAGTATTAATGAATCAGACATAAGAGAAACATAACTTGTAAAGCAACTGAAGCACGGTTAAGGAAAGATAGAATGAAAACTAAGGATGATGGAAACTTAATTAAAACTCTAAGTGGTGTAAAACAAGATCTTAATTACATCTAAGGAGGCTAATTAAAAGCAAGAAATATTACAGTTCAAAGACCTAAGAAACTGGATTCTAAATAAGCATAAAAACAATGTAGGAAGTATTAAGGTCCGTATGACGATCTGGATGGCTGTCCGAATGACATTCCGGATGGAGGAAAAACGATTAAACTAAGGAAAGAATAATTTTGGATGATATTAACATCAGCTGACTGGTGCATATGAACGTACAGTGCAAGGAAGCAATAAATAGAGTGTTCAAGAGCTAAGATAACAAAAAGTAACCTATTCTAATCATTGTCTGAGGAATGAACTATTTCTATGGTATAAGAAAACAAAACTGAGATAAATAAAACTAACCTATAGCTACAGGAAAGAAACTAATAGAACTAATTCTAACTATGACTGAACTTGGAATGTAAAGCTAACTAAACTCTAAATGTTTGTAAATACAGAACTAAAAACAAACTAAGCAATTAATCAATTTAAGCAAACTAAGCATGACCGGTCACTAATTACATTATGGGAATATCATTAACATAAACAACAAATAAGATAGACATTTCATAAAACAGAGACACCATTTACATAAGTGGTAAAACAACATATAGATTACAAGCCAAAGATATCATATACAAAATGAATACATAAATTAAACAAATACCACAACTTATCTGCAGATGACAAAACCAAACTATATACACAGACGAAAGACCACTGGTTGTTGAGGGGCCCTTCTCAGCAATCAGAGGCTGTGCCTTAATCAATCAATCGCCACGCATGCTACTGATCTCTCATAAAAACTAGAACAAAGGTATATTAATTTAAAAACAGAGTTACAGCGTTACTTGTAGCTGAGAAGACTAAAGACTAAAGACTAAAAGCTAAGAGACTAAGAGACTAAACGGACTAACTCGTCTCAGTCATGAAGACGTTTATATATACAGAGTTACAATTGGGAGAGCAAGTCGACCATTTAGTGGTCGACTTCTCTAATAATCGGCAGTATTAATGCCACAAAACGGCTCTGCTTAACAATACATGACAGCACATGGCCAAGGAACGACCCCATAACAGTTTACGACAACGCACGAGGCATCTAGCAGGTTCCACGACGTTGGTTTCCTTGACGCGGTTGTTGAGACGTTGATCCTCTGTTGACGTGGGAAGAGAGATGTGTTATCGAGATGAGCGCGAAGGAGAGGGAATCTTCCAGAACACCAACTCACGCACCATAATGGCCACGTTCTAAACATAACCCATGTGACGGTTTGCTTCCTAATGGCCCGAGAATATCTCAACTGACGATCTTGTGGGTTGAATATGGGTCTGAATGACAGGTTGAATGCAGCTGATCATTTGCACTGTGAATATGCATCTGAATGGAGGTTCCTTTGAGATCCATAACCTATGGAATGAAATATATTTTCCAAGCAAGCCAAGAAATATCAAATAAACATCAATAAATCACAATATGACGATTTTTACCCAAAATTCATGTAATGTGTGAATATATGCATACCTGATCTGTTTGACGGTCTGAATGGCGGAAAGAATAATTTATCATATAAAAAATGGTGAAAATGACGCCAATCAGAGTGTGTTTGATGATCAAAAGTGGTGACAAAATGGACACAAACAACACTTATTTTACTTGAATTTCCTTCATTTACAATATAAAGCAAATGGATCCCCATAGCCATAAATATGACAATATAACACTTTTAGGGTTGTATTGTTATCCCTTAAACAAAGCTATGCCACTATCAAAGGCCGTAGCATTCCAAAATTCAGAAATCGTGTTTAGTAACCCCCAATGTTCTAAACTTCATAACTATTGAGACTATATAGACTTATAAATTATTACACACAAAATCGATGGTTTAGGACTCCTAGATGCTATCCAATATCCTTTGACTAGCGAGGAACAACTCTAGATCTCCTTTGTATACAATATTTAATACTCATGTCATGAGGTAAGGAGTGCATTCAAAACCAAATTATTTTTCTATCTAGTGTTTTGTCCAATACTATAGTGTGCTTCTCATTATTTTATCATCGGGTCTCAAGTAAAAATAAATAGGTTAACTGCAAAGCATGATCACGTGTCTCTTTTTCAAGGGTTAAAATAATCTTAAATGCCAATTGAATTTTTTGGGAATTCTTTGTATATGCACGTGTTTGAGTTTTTGGGTAGACATTGTTCTATGTTTTGTGTTTACTGAGTGTAGATAGCTAGATAGATATGTATGCATATTTGGTCTCAAGAGGATGGCTAATCATTGCACTTCAGGTTGGGTTTTTATTATCTGTCCAATGCTAGTGTTTAGTGAACACAAATGTATACAAATACCAACACAAATTTTTGGAAGTACATTTTGGAAAAATTCATGACTTCTTCATTATTTCAATGTCTTTGGGTAAAGTTCAAATGAAAATGGTTGATATTATTGATTTTGTGAAAGTTTGATTGTTGGTTGGAGGAAATCATAGAATGTGTTTTGAAAGTTGAAGTGAAGAGGATTTCCTTTTGGACAAGAATTAGATGTGTGCATGGATTTCCTTATGTAAGCACTCACCAAAAGTATAGCTTCATTAGAAGTTTTGGCCTTTATACATGGTGTACAAATTGTAAGTACATGGTTCTTATATTTGAAGTGATTATTATTTATTATTACCAATGTTAATTACGGATACCTTCATTTTATGGTTCTAACATTAACCATGTTGTATGCAAGTAGAACATATAAAAAAGGGAGTAAATCCTTCTTCCATATCTCAACTTGCATTTAGTGGAAGTCTTCTTGCAAAAGGTATTAAAATTGGTTTTATGGCTACTTTGATTTCTCTTACGGTATGATCAAAAGATACCTTGCCTATCAAATATGGATTTTAGAAAACCTTGAAGTGTCTTAGTATTTTATTTGAGAGAAATAGGAAGAAAATATGCTCCTGAACTTCAAAATTTCAATGAAATATAAATTTAACATGAAAAGAGTATGAACTATTAGGATGAAGAGATGACTTACATCTTGTGATAGAAACAATGATTGAATGGAAAATTGAAGCTTACATGTTTCCACTGTAGGACTAATTTAATCATTAATGGGACTTCAAGGGTACTAGCTTAATGGAATAGCACCTGCTTTACAGGAAGGAGGTTGGTGGTTCGATTCCTCCATTCCCTATCTACAAAATCAATGAATAATTCTAGTACAAAATGAGAGATAAATGACCAAAAAATGACCAGAATCTGCATATAAATGACCACTTTTGAGTTGGCAACCACTGGTGGCAAATTAGAGGTCATTTATCACGTGACAAAAAATGTGGTCATATTTAGCTTGGTAATTTATAGCTTGTCTCGTGGTCATATATTTGTTCATTAATTTGGCCATATATTTGGTCATTAATTGTGACACTTAATACCCATAATTGTGACAATTAATGACCAAATATACGACCAAATATACGATTGGATATATGACCACAAGATAAGCTATAAATGACCAAGTTAAATATGACTACTTTTTTGTTCACGTGATCAATGACCGCTAATTTTCCACCAGTGGTTTCCAACTCAAAAGTGGTCGCTTATATGTGGATTTTGGTAATTTATCTCTCCTTTTGTACTAGTGTATTGTTGGGGGGTGGGGTGTGGGGTTGTGCACAAGTATCTTTATTTCTTCATGTTATTTCCAAATGTGAACAATTTTTTTTCTTGAAATTTATGTCCCTTGGACCATTTACTATTGCAACCAAAGCATAGTCCTTATTTGAAGTTTGTCTTGTTGTTTGACCTTTTTTTTTACGATTTCATCAATTATAATATTTTGTTGCTGAAATTTCAAAATAAATACTCTAGGATGTTATCTTTAGTCTCCCATTGGTTTCATTCAATTTGGACCTTCCAAGAAAAATCATGGTTGCATTATAAGAACAAGTTTTTGCCTATTTAATGAGAATTAACTTGTTTGGACTGCCACATCACCAATATTTAACTTATATGTATGAAATTTGTATATGAAATAGATTGGTATGTTTCTTTCAAATGCAACTTGTGGCACTCGATTTCAAGCTTTCCAACTTTAGATATCGATGTTTCACCGAGAAGACATGTTCAAGACTAGTTTTAGGACTAGTAAAAACCCATAACTTCCTATTATGCACCAAATTACCAAAAGAGCATAAAATAAGAAATAGAGAGTAATACAATACCTTAAGAATTAATTAAAGAGATGAATAAGAAGCCACTTTGAGGAGAAAACCTCCTTATAAAATGTATCATATGACAAGACAAGATGAGATGATTATACAAATGAATCTCCTTTATTATAATTAGGAGATGAAGTGATCGTGATGTAACCTACTACTAAGTCTACCTAACCATAATTAATATACTAATAATGAATGATTGTTAGGCCTTAAGATATCCCCCCTCCTTAAAGAAGCTTTTCCCTCAAATCTTGTAATTGAAGGTGTGTTTTCATGAATTGCTCATTTTCCCATGTAGCTTCTTCTGGAAACATATTCTTCCACTTGATTAGGTACTCCATAATAGTTCTATTTTGAAGAGAAAGAGAACACTAATCGATAACTTGTTTTGGTTTCCAAAATCAACTTCCTTCATCTAATTCTGGTAATTTTGGTTGCATTAAAATAATATATCCCAAATCATTTTTTAGGTAAGATACATGAAAAACCTTATGAATGCAGAAGAAAGGAAAATTTAACCCATAGGCCACTTCTTCAATCTTGCAAATAATTCGTAGGGTTCATAAAATTTGGAGATAAATTTTCATTCTTCTTTTGTTTGAGAATAGATTGCTTATAAGGTTGTAGTCTCAAATATACCTAGTAACCCTCTTCAAATTGCCTTTCACTTCTATCTTGATCTGCTTATTGCTTCATCCTAGTCTGGGCCATTTGAAAGTTTTCTTTAAGGATTTGCAAAGTTTCTTTAGTCTTTTTCATACTATGATTTGGATAACCATAAAGAGATTCAAATGGATACATATTTGTAGATGTGTGATCGGTTGTATTATACTACTATTCTACTAAAGGAAGTCACTTGATCCATTGGGATTCCTTGTCTAAAGAAAAACAACAAATATAACCCTCTAAACATTTGTTAACAATTTTTGTTTGTTCATATGTTTGTGGATGATAGTCAACATTGTACCCATTCTCTTTCATACCTCTTTCTAAAAATTTCTTGTGAATATTGGATCTCTTTAATTGATGATTACTTTAGGGAATCCATGAAGTCTATGGATTTCCTTCATGAACACTTCACCAGTTGGCTTGTCGTATATGTACTTTGAATCACCTTTGAATTCTATAAAAAAGTGCATATTTTGTGAGTCTTTCCACAACCACAAAAATGGCATCATTACCTTGCGATTTCGTAAACTTGTAATGAATTCCAGTGACATCTCTTCACATCTTTGATTCGGTATATGTAAATGTTGAAGTAACCACCAAGGATTGATTGTGATCAACTTTATTTCTATGGTACACTTGGCATTCTCTTACAAATGTTTGGATATATTTCTTGATTCATTCCCCAAAAAAATATTTTTTGATCATTTGATAACTTTTAAGGAAACTTGAATGTCCTTCCATCGAAGACTTATGGTACTCCCTTAATATTTGTTCTTTCAACTTTGATTGAGGGCATAAAATTATTCTACCATTGTACCAAAGAATAATTATCTTCCATTCCTAATGTTCCATAGAGATGTTCCCTTCTTTTAGACACTATATTTTTTGTATGTACTATTATCTTCTTTCCATTCATGACAAGCTCCTCCCAACCACATAAGAATGGAAGATTTCATGGAACGTAAGTTGAAGGATTCTTGAATTCGGGAAAGGGAATTAGCTACCACATTCTCTTTACCTTTTTTGTAGATTATTTCAAAACAAACCCTTGCATTTTCATTACCCATTTTTTCTTCTCTTCCGATGACACTCTTTGTTCCAAAAATACTTTAGGCTATCATGGTCTGTCTTGACTTTAAAGTGTCTCCCAATGAGATATTTTCCCCATTTTTTTAGTACATGCAAAATCACTTCCATTTCTTTTTCATATGTAGATTTCATGATGTCTTTTGAATTGTTTACTTTGAAAAGCCAATGGCATCCATTTTTGCATTAATACTGTTCCAATTTCTTGTTCTGATGCATCATATTCGACTATGAATGTTTTACTAAAATCATGTCTTTCTAATATTGTGCAGAAGACATAACATCCTTTAGGAGTGAGAATGTCAAGGTAGCTTCTTCTTTCCATACAAATGAATTTTTATTCAGGAGATATGTGAGTGGACTTGCACTTAGTGCATAATTCTTAACAAATTTCATGTAATACCCAAGAAGACCTAGAAACCCTTTAAGGTTCCTAATGTACTTAGGAATAGGCCATTTTGTGATGGCTTCAATCTTTTGAGGATCCACCTTGACCCCTTATTGTGAAACAATATGAACCAAGTATTCTAATTCTTGTTTCCCAAAAGCACATTTGGATCTTTTTACATACAATTGATTGTTCTCAAGAATTTGCAAGACTTGATCCACATGTTTAATGTGTTCTTCCCATGATTTTCTATAAATAAGTATATCATTAAGCAAAACCAACACAAAATTTCAAAGATAAGGTTGAATTTTTTGTTCACAAGGCTTTGAAAAGTAGGAGCATTAGTTAATCCAAAAGGAATCACTAAAAAATCATAGTGCCATTCATGTGTTATAAAAAACGTTTTGGGAATGTCTTCCTATTTTAATATGATTTGGGGTATTTTGATTTTAGATCTAACTTTGTGAAGTAATCCACTCCATGAATCTCATCTATTATCTCATCAATATTTGGATTGGGAAATTTATTTTTGATGGTGATTTTGTTTAGATCTTTGTAATTAGGGCACATCCTCCAAACATTATCTCTCTTCTAATCATCACTATTGGTGTTGAAAATGAACTCATATTTGGATGAATAATAATTGCATCCAACATGTATTGTGATGTTTTCTCATTCTCCTATTTTTGTTTATATATATTTATAAGTCCTTTTATTAGGATTACTTCTAGGAATGAGTTCAACTTGATGTTCATAATATCTAGATGGAGGTAGTACTTCAGGAATATCTTGTAAGAATCTATGGTGCTTTTCCAAGCTACATTTTAAATCATCTGGAATATTTTTGTCTTCATGATTCACTTTCATAAAGTAAATTCTAGCAATAACTACAATACAACCCTTTTATAGGATATTTTCCATTTTATGGGAGCTGATGATCTAAGAGGGTGGATATTTTAACCCTTTAAGCGTATATTGAATTCATTTCAATTCAAATATCATGAATAATTCTTTATAGTTTGTGGAAACTTTACCCAAGGTTCTCAACCATTGAATCCCTAGAATAACATCTAATCCCTAGTGGGAATAACATACACGAGGCTTGATATATTATAGTCTCCTATACTAAGCTCAATGTTATGGGATTTCCCTCCATAATCAATACTCCCCCCATTAATTACCAATACTTGAAAATTTGTCACTGGATAAACAAAAAAATTGAGGCGCTCTACTAATATTTAATCAATGAAATTATGTCTACTACCTAAATCAATTATTACTATGACCCGTTGCTTTATAATGTAACCTGCAATCTTGAGGGTTTGGGGTGCTGACATGCTTGTGAATGCATTAATTGATATTTCGCATTTGTCTAGATCTATGTTGTGCAAAATTTCTACATATTTTCCTTGATCTTGTTGGTTTAGAAGTTATTCCTCACCCATTTGTGTGGGTGCATCTATTTCTTCCTCCTCATTATTCTCCAAAGTGAACAATTTTGTTTCTTGACATTTATTCCCTTTTGATCATTTGTTAAACCAAAACATTGTCCTTTTTCTCTTCTTTCATCCATTTCATTCTATGATATTTGAGTAGATTGAGATAGCATTGCCTTATGAGACAAAATTCTATCTCTTCTTCTTGCATATATTCCAGTTGTAGACTTTTGTGTAGCCTTATTTTTTGCTTGAATATGGTGAGAATATTGCATAGTTTTCATAATATTTTCAGGAATTTTTAAGCAAAGATCATGTTTAATGTATTCTTTTAATCCACCTATGTAATCTTCTAACAAATGTTGGTTGCTTGTGTTGTCTACCCGTGTGGATAATACTTGAACTTGTTAATTATAATCTTCCATGTCACCTAAGTGCTTGAGTATTGTGAACTAACTAAAGTAATATTGTTCCCAAAATTTTCCATATTCAGATTAAAAGTCTCTTATAAATAGACTCCAAGTATAATGATAATAAGGAGGAATACTTTTAACTACTCATTGATACCATTGATAGGGTTTTATTTGAAAATATAATTTAGATAATAAAATCATTTGCTTATCATCCATAATATCATGCAATTCAAAGTATTTATCTATTTGGTTCGTCCATGTAAATAAATCTATTCCATCACACTTTCTTAATTCAACCTTGGGACTAAAGTAATTCCTTGGTCCCGAATTGAACCCATGATGATGTGGATTATCAAATTTTGGGGACTTGAACCTCTTATTCTCCAACTATTTTTAAATTTTTTGAATTTGTGATTGGGACAAGTCCATCTTGTTCTCCTTATTCTCTTCATGAAAAGATAAATTAGACGTAAAGACATATCTAATCTCCTTCAGAATTACCCCCTTCATCTTTTCGAGATCCTCTTTACTGGCCATCTTTTCGAGATCCCTAATCATTTTTTTCAATTCAGTTTCTATATCCTTTGTTTTGTTTATCAATTGAAAATGTGTCAATGATCTATCATTCAATTCCTTATATTTTCCCTCCAAATTGGATAGTTGGTTACACATGTCTTCATTTTCTTCATTAGTCATGCTTGAGCACTATGGGGGTTTAATATGTGTATTGTGTATTGAATAACCCTTTCCATTTGATCCCAAACCACTATTTTCCTATAATTATATCTATTTCCTCTATGTCACACCTTTTGAATCACCCAAAATAGATATTCCAATCAAAAGTTATGCAAATTTGAAGTTTATGTACCTTTAGAAACCTTGGTTTGTAGGTTGTATTGGTAGCCGACCTTGATCCTGAATTATCTTTGAAATTTTATCATATTTGAGTTTGAAATTTCCTCCTATAGTATCCTGGTATGTCTTTTCTATAATTCTATAGGTTTTATCCAATTTTGATGTGCCAAGGGAGAGTTATGGTAACTTTCTCAAAACTACTTATTTTTTTCCCTTCCAAGAGAGTGAACTTGTATGGCCTAGCGTGTTTTGTATTTTCCTTATGTGATTTTGAAATATTTAACACAAACACTCTGGTATGTATTTTGTTTTATGCAACAGGTGGCATTTAATTTGGATCTCCCAAATTTCAGATATAACAATTTAACCCATAACAAATGTTTGAGACTAGTTTTTGGATTAGTAAAAAACCCTAACTTCCATAGACTATAACTCCAAATTTTTAATGAACCAAGACCTGGAATTTGTATTAAAGATACTTTGCTATGTTCCCTAAGGATCCTCTAAATTTTGTTTTCTAAAACATCTATGAAAATAAGTTATAGGGAAAATGGATTTAATACCAAACATTATGCACCAAATTCCCGAAAGAGCATAGAATAATAAATAGAGATTACCCCCTTATATAATGTATTTTATGACATGACAAGATGAGATGATTATACAAATGAATCTCCTTTATTATAAATAGGATATGAAGTGACCATGATGTAACCTACTACTAATTTGACCTAACCATAACTAATATATTGTTAAATTTATATGCTGCAATAACTTAGATTCCTACTTCATTAGCATTTAATACATTTTCACAATGATAGCATAAAGAGGATCACTGAAAGATACACAATCACAAGGTACACAACAATTTATCCTGGGAAACCCTCAAGGGGAAGAAAAACCAACAAAAATTCCTCAATATAGATTACCAAAGTACAATGCCCAAAGAAATAAGTCTCATAAGAAAGAGAGACAAAATCCAAAACCAAAAGCCAAGAACAATCCTCCTCCTCCTTCTCTAGTCTCCCTCTTTCTCTAATGCGCAATGCATGAGTGAGTGAATGGTGCAAATGAGAGAGTGATACTCTCTATTTATACTTTACTTTTCACTTGACCTTTTAACCTAACTAGGCCAGCCTCACTAATTTGACAGGGCTGACCTCTCTAGGAAAACTCAAAATAATATTTATATTACATTCTTTTTTGGTACTATTGACCCGACTTACAATGGAGGTTTTATCTCATGAATTTTACATGACCCTTTACATTAATGACATCTCCCAAAAGAGGAATAATACAAGTAGAATATTCTTTGAAGTTACATTATTTCAACACTCCCCCTTAACAAGAAGGGTATTCTTCTGACAACAACAACAACAATAGGTGTGGCTCTAGACAACATCATCGGAAGGAGGGAGGAGGAGGCATCATCAACAACATCATCTGGAACATTGGCTGGTACATCTATAAATCATCGAAAGTTTTTCAATAACATCAATATCAACAATTGGAACATCTTGTTGTAACATCATCAACATCTGCAGCACGAAGCTGGAACACCATCGTCATCATTTGCATCACGAAGCTGGAACATCATCATCATCTTCAGTACAGAGCTGGAGTATCATCATCTGCAACACAAAGTTGGAACATCATCATCATCTCCTGTACAGAGCTGAAGTATCATCATCTGTAGCACGAAGCTAGAACATCATCATCATCTTTAGTACAGAGCTGAAGTATCATCATCTGCAGCACGAAGTTGGAACATCATCATCATCTTCAGTACAAAGCTGAAGTATCATCATCTGCAACACAAAGTTGGAACATCATCATCATCTTCAGTACAAAGCTGAAGTATCATCATCTACAACACAAAGTTGGAACATCATCATCATCTTCAGTACAAAGCTGAAGTATCATCATCTGCAACACAAAGCTGGAACATCATCATCATCATCTTCAGTACAAAGTTGAAGTATCATCATCTGCAACATGAAGCTAGAACATCATCATCATCTTCAGTACAGAGCTGAAGTATCATCATCTGTAGCACGAGGTTGGAACATCATCATCTGTAGCACATTAGTATAAGACCCGATACAACAACATTGGGGATCCTTCCTTTCGGAATTATGGGATCATGGACAATCCTTCCTTTCAGAACTAAGAGATTAAGTCCAACAACACTGGTGATCCTTCCTTTCGGAACTATGGGATCATGGAAAATCCTTCCTTTTAGAACTATGGGATTTATTCCAACAACACTGTTGATCCTTCCTTTCGAAACTATGGGATTCAGTCTAACAACATTGGTGATCCTTCCTTTCGGAACTAAGGGATTCAATCCAACAACACTGGTGATCCTTCATTTCAGAACTATGGGATCATGGACAATCCTTCCTTTCAGAACTAAAGGATTCAGTCCAACAATACTGGCAATCCTTCCTTTCAGAACTATGGGATCATGGACAATCCTTCCTTTTAGAACTAAGGGATCCAGTCCAACAACATTGGTGATCCTTACTTTCAGAACTATGGGATCATAGACAATCCTTCCTTTTGGAACTAATGGATTCAATCAAACAACATTGGTGATCCTTACTTTCATAACTATGGGATATTCATGCACAATCCTTCCTTTCAAAATTACGGGATTATAGTCCAACAACACTGGTGATCCTTCCTTTAAGAATTACGGGATCATGGACAATCATTCCTTTCGGAATTATGGGATTCTATTCCAACAACACCGGTGATCCTTCCTTTCGGAATTACAGGATCATGGACAATCCTTCTTTTCATAATGTCACGTCCCCACCCATCACACCAGTGCAATGGAGAGGATCGTGAGGCTAAAACCGGGCATCTAGCCCCATAAACTTATAACCAAGCACTCACATGATTTAAAAAGAGATATGGGATGTATAATTAGGAGAGAAACACAACGAAAATAAACAATTTCACATCCCATTAGACATTCAGTATTTTCATGCCATTCATCAATCTAAACAATATCAAATTATCAAGTGAGAATACTTATCTCAAACCAAGTAATCCCTGAGCAACCAGCTACGCTTCTGCAACGTTCCTCCCAACCATAGGCCAGTGTGCTCTTCAATTTCTCAGCACCACTGCCACCCCCGAGTTGGGCATGATCTCCACAAGGAAATAGGGAACAACAGGGTCTCACATGGCCATAGATACCCCAAAATCATCCATACCAACCATCAGTTGGGTTTCTGAGGCTGTTAGGAGATGGATGCATATAACAGCAAAAATGTAAGTGCTGGGCGTGATAAAAATGCTTCTATAGTGAAGTTCCCAACAATGGGTTCCTAATAGTTCCAGGAAAACGTGGGCAACCAAAACGAAAAGGAGAAAATGGGAAATCAACCCCAGGAGGGTAGAATCGTTTTCCTAAGAATGCTCATGGGAATTTCGTGGGCAGAAACGGCCTCTCTAACCCCAAAATCGTGGCTCTCTTCTCCCATCCAATGAGCTAACCAAAAACGAGTTTGCAGGCAGGGAATAATGCCGGAAATGGTGAAAAACGTGAAGGATAAAACCCCAACAGGCTCAGACTGCGTGAGAGAAAGAATGCCATGGGTGAAGAATGGCTTTGGGCCAATTTCGTGGGGGTTTTCTTGCCCAGCCAACCAAAACTCGATTTCCCAGGTTGTTGTCTTTCCCATACCCGAAAATTGACAGCCATGCCTCTCCCATCCCAAGGCATTAATTATCTCAACCAATTATTGGAAGAATTAAATGATTGGGTGCATGAGACCAAATGGGTAGTTGAGAGTTCATGGGATTTCTCATTGACACATGGATTAAAACCATTGGCTCAAGGGTTCGGTTATTTTTCCCTCCCTCTTCCTTGTAAAGATCATGCCCCCATCTCTTTTTTTGCATTGCGTAGCTGGTTGTGGGTTTTTCATTAAAATTGCATATTTACATGGTGTCCGATTTTACATTGTGCACTGCTAGCACAAGAACCATATGCATCTATTCTAATTGCTGATACATAAAACGATAAGTCGGTGGCGGGGCCTTGGCCTTGAGCTCCTCGCCATGACTAAATGACAATATTTATATCATTTACAATATTAATGCAATAGGGTTAAGCTGGGGACGTTACACATAATTATGGGATTCTAGTCCAACAACAGTGGTGATTCTTCCTTTCGGAATTACGGGATCATGGACAATCCTTCCTTTCAGAATTATGGGATTCTAGTCTAACAACATTGGTGATCCTTCCTTTCGGAACTATGGGATCATGGAAAATCCTTCCTTTCGGAACTAAGGGATTCATTGTCCACCACTCACATCTTAGAAAATCCTTCCTTTTAGAATTACGAGATTTTAGTCTAAGCATAAACATTTAAGACTATCCTTCCTTTCGGAATTACAGGATCAAGTCTAAGGATGATCAATACCAACTGTGCTACCATAGTATCATCAACACTACTCCCCCTTTCGAGGGAAGTCCTTATGGACTACACCAAGCTTGTCACGGAAGTTCTCAAACTTCACACAAGACAGAGGCTTAGTCAACACATTTGCAACTTGCTCATCTGTGCTCACATATTGGAGCTTTAGAGCTCCCTTCTGCACCATATATCGGATCTATATAACTGTACAGTCTGAAATCATAATCTCTAGTATAAATGAGATCATAGTCTACCTTACCTTTTAGTACCTCATCACATGCTTTGCAGCTACAAGGTGAACACGTCTGGGCTCAACCAAATAATAACTTAAGGTGTTCACGACAAAGAAAATATCTGGCTTGGTATTTGTCAGATACATCAATGACCCAATAATATTCCTGTATAGTGTCTCATCCACTAACTAAGCATCAGACAACAACTTCAAATTTGTATCCATGGGTGTGGCCATGGATTTACACTCCAACATATCAAATCTTTTTCAATATTTCTACTGCATACTTCCCTTGGCTAAGGAATATTCCTTCTGGGCTTTGCCATACTTCAAGACCTAGAAAACAATGCATCAAGCCAAGGTCTTTCATCTCAAATTCTACAGCGATATTCTTCTTTCATCGGTTTTGCAACTCTAAGAGATACATCTTCTTCATATACTTCTTCAAGCTGGCACATGTGGTTCTTTGTAGAGTTCTAAATTCTGGAGGTTACTTAATATATGCTTCTACTTTAATTACACCATCTGTCTAGTGTAATATACATCATTTGCCACTAAGGCAACGTCTTGTCATAGTCAACTCACTCTCACTTTGTTCATCTGAAGTATGCTTGATTTTATAAGTCTTCTTGAATGCCATCGTCACTTGTTCTTTAGAACAAGTCTCATCATTATTCTTTTGTAGGAGAGTATACATGGTATTTCCTACAAGTCAAATTTAGTTTTGTGATTAGAAACATTTCATAAAAGCCAATTCTTATGTATAAAGATATAGGTCTCACATTCATGCAACTATCTTAGCCAATGCTTCAACACAACATTCATCCATATGGTAACTTTCTAGACACCTTCCATCCCTACCAGAACATTATTAAGAGCATGCACTACTCCCAATATGTCAGCAAAGATTTTTCACTCTATATAAGTAGCAATGGAATGTTGTATAGCACCATCGGCCACTTACTCATCAATGCAAACATTATAATCATGCACAATACACATCCTAAATATAGGAACATAAATATGTACACAACTGGACACTACAGGAAAAATAACAATTCAAATTCTTATCTTTGTTTTTTTGGTAGGATCTCTCTTGATCCTTGTCTCATTACAAGAATTTATGGAATCTGCTCTACTCCATCATCTGATTCTGAGGACCTATTCCTTTCTTTCTTATGACCGACAATGTTGAACAAGTCTTCTATACCACAAATCACAATGACTCATGATCCTAGCTATTAGGGCTGAGTCTGCATGTCCCTTTAATCCCTTCTTATCCAATGTTGAGATAGATAAGAGGTTCTTCTATCTTCCTGATTTGGATTAAAGTACATATTCCTCATCATTGGAGGAATTTTCTTTGGCCTTGATCATATCCTTCTTGCACTTTGCTTTGGCCTCATCTACTTTTGGTTCTTTAACTTCTTCTTTTATGAATCCTTCTAGGCCCTATGAAACTGCTTTTGGCTTGACCTAGGGTTTGACAGAGAAACCCTAATTTTTCAACTTTGATATCTTGAAAAACTGATTGGAGGAAAAGAGACGCCACCCCAAGTAGAGTTAGTAAAATTAATCCTTTTCCCAAATCTGTGGACAGGACTACAAAATACTTGATGACCTAATTTCTTCAATTTCTACTGCAGATTTGTCGGCTCTTAATTCTGATGTATCTCAGAAATTTATGCTCCTCAAGGTCTGAAACTTCATTCTATGATATTCTAATTTTTACTCTATCCAACCCCACAGGTTAGAGAAGGATTGGATTCACCAAGTGGGACTTATGCTACGTTTCCCAATATGACTCGTTTATGGATTGTTTCAATATATCTAACTTGTACAGACTTCCACATGTCATCGTTTCATATTTGGGTTCTGAATCTCATACCAGATAAACTAAATTCCATTCAATTTCTGGAACATATTACGAAATTCTATTTGGATCTTCCTATCCCGATAATAGAATTTATCCTTAGGTCACCTATTTAAAAATGAATTTTGGAGGAGGTTGGACCCTTGATTTTCATGGATCATATATCCTAAAGTACAGAGACTCGGAGGATGAAACTTGCACAAAAGGTACATGAACCTTTCATCTTCGGCTTGATCAAGTTTCATAACATGGAACTTCGCCAAAATTTATTTATAGAGAAAATTCCAAGATGACTAGTTTACGGAGAAAGAGAGAGAGATTTACCCTAGTGAAAGATGCTCTTTTCAGTCTAGCGTTGAAACCATGTTAAATTTATATGCTGCAATAACTTAGATTCCTACTTCATTAGAATTTAATACATTTTCACAATGACAACATAAAGAAGATCACTGAAAGATACACAATAACAAGGTACACAAACATTTATCCTGGGAAACCCTCAACGGGAAGAAAACCTAGCAAAAATTCCTCAATGTAGATTACTAAAGTACAATTCCCAAAGAAATAAGTCTCATAAGAAAGAGAGACAAAACCCAAACACAAGAGCCAAGAAAAATCATCCTCCTCCTTCGCTAGCCTTCCTCTTCCTCTCTTGTGCAATGCTTGAGTGAGTGAATGGTGCAAATGAGAGAGTGATACTCTCTATTTATACTTTACTTTTCACTTGACCTTTTAACCTAACTAGGTCAGTCTCACTAATTTGACTGGGCCGGCCTCTCTAGGAAAACTCAAAATAATATTGATATTACATTCTTTTTGGGTACTATTGACCCGACTTACAATGGAGGTTTTACCTCATGACTTTTACATGACCCTTTACATTAATGACATATCCCGAAGGAGGAATAATACAAGTAGAATATTCTTCAAAGTTACATTATTTCAACATATACTAATAATGAATGATGGTTATGACCTTAACACTTCCACAATGTGTTACTCTGAAAGTATAGCGAACTAGAATTTGAAATTTTGATTCAATGTGCTTACTTCCATATTTCTATTATTCATCTTGAATATTTCACTTGTTGAATAACCTAAAAACATTTTATTGCCAAAACTGTAAAATTATTCATTTGAAGGAACCAAAGATAAGGATCGTTCGCTCTAAAATTGAAAGTTATGCTCCAAATACGCCAAATAACATAAAAATAGAAATAATAAATCCACAACTTGAGAATGATTGAAAGCCAATGGATAAAAAACATTTTAAAGGGGCAACCTCCTTTTATAATATATCAAATGCACAAGACAAGATGTTGTTGGGTCCGTAAAATTGCCTCTTTCCTCCACTGTATTTCACTATTTTGGCATCATATCTAACCATAATTTGTTAGAAAAACAGGATCGCAGTGCAATAACAATAAACAAGATGCAAATATAAATCACATAAAACACATTACAAGAGAGACACCAATATAACACGGTTCACCCAAGATGGGCTACGTGCACATAGAAATTGCCAGTCCTTATTATTATACCATTCAACAAATGAAGGGATACAACCTGCAACACATCCGCTACAACTTCCTCTTCACTTTCTCACAGTCTCTCTCACACAATCAGATATCTTTACAATGCTACAATACACAACCATATTACAATGCCTTCCTTTTAAAGAGAGATTACCATGGGCCCAGAAATCACCCATTTTGACCAAGTCATGACTATGAAATTACAACATTTTGCAAGGCATTTTTTTTTCAAAATTTTCGCTACGGGGGCGTTGCCCCGAACCCCCTCCAACGGGGGGCTCCCAAACTAGTCCCCCCCTAGACCCCCCATGGAAACTATTTTTTTGGGGGGGAAGCCCCCCAAACCCCCCTTCATGGATTGGGATCCAGACATAGATGAAACAGGACCTCTGAATAAGAAATATCAAGCTCCAAAACTAACATAATCTAATACATTTATCTTTAAACAAATTATCTTTTACTTTAATCTATTAATTAAAAGCAATAAAAGTAAAATATGCTTAAATGATTATTTTTAATGTATTATATATGGTTTTGAATTTGATTCTTGTATTAGCAATTCTTGTACTCAGAAGATTATTAAACATGTGGAATCGTTGACCTTGGACTTGTGATTTTACTTTTGGCATTTCAACACTTGTTTCGGCACCTAGTTTTGTACTAGTTTTCCCATCATACCGAGACAAGTGTTGTTGGGTCTTCCACATGGATTATTATTTAAAGAAGCATGCCACTCATTTAAATTTTTCAAATTAATGTTGTAAGCTTCCAGCATGAGAAAATCATGACCATAAGAAATTGCGACAATGAAAGAACTCCACCATTCCTTACCGCGACATCATATCTTTATCTCTACATCACCAAATCGCAAGAAGATTGAATAATGATTGGTTATATGTTTATTTTGGTTTTTATTGTTTTCAAATTGCATTTTCATATGCAGATGTAAATGTTAAAATATAGGGCTCCAATTTAGCATGAGAGATCATTGAACAAGTGGAGATTTTGTACCTTGTGCTCAACATACTTCCAATTTTGAGTTCTCGGTCATCAATATTATCTTCGCATGGATAGGGCGCATAACTGGAAGTTTGGTTCAAAGCGTATGATGACTCGTCACTCATATGGAACTTTCAGCACCAGGCTTTGCATTAGGTGAAGTCCCAAGGTCGATATGTTTAACTCATGTTTGTTGAAGAAGTATTCAATGTTTCGTAACAAGATTTTCAAGGTGGCACACCAAATCCCAGTCCATTTTAAAATGAACATCATTAATGGTTAAAATTCTCGTGAGTTCACAGGTAGCTAAATTCAACCACAGGTTTTGAGAAAATGGTGAGGAATTAAGAGAAGCTGTTGAAAACCCACTTCCCAAATGTGCTCCTTTACATCATCCTGAATATTCTCAACTGTTTGGAAGATATTTTTGGTTTTGTAAAATAGTAAAACCCATTTGGTCGTTTTATGAAAAACACCTTAGTTACGTGGAATTTTCCTTTTCTTCGTTGATGTAATGCCCCTTCCCAATGTAATGATTATAAATAGGAGGGAGGATGTATTTCCTTTTCTTCGTTAATAGTAAGTTATATTTTTCTGTGAAAAAAAAAAATAGGAGGGAGGATCTTTGGCCTGCTATATATTCATGCACTCCGTAATGTAAATACATGGGAGTTAATACAAACTCTTGTTATGCTGCTCAAACTTCTGTATTTGTAATGCAATGCTGTTTTTCTTGTGAGATCTGTTCTCTACCATGTTGAAGCACATGGGTTGAGGAATTTCGTGGTTGTAATTTACAGTTCGCAGCTGGTGAAAATCTTCAGGTTCACAATCTTGGCAGGTAAGGGCCCGCCTATTAATATTGTGAGTCCATCCTTTATTTGTTTGGTAGTCTATATTTTCTGCATTGTAATATTTTAGATCTTTGCATTCATATTTAAACTTTTGTATTTGCCTCTGTATTTTTCCGTTCCTATAGTCAGATTTTGTTTGTGGCAATCATTTCATCTGATTGGTTTTGATTCAAATGTTCAGAGCACAATCCTCACTTATATATAAATCTAGTTCAATAATGTGATCTTTCATGATGTTTCTCTCAGGTTATAATTATTGCTCTAAGTTATGTTTGTGTTGTTCTAACTCACATCCTTTGTCAGCAACCCAATTCATTTTTCATACAAGTCAATTACAAAAACTACAAATGTTAAATCTACCTAAATAATGATTCACAACATACTGTTTATATACCCAATCTAGGATTGATTGCACTCCCATGAAACTACTTCCTCAGATTGCAAGCAAAATTCCTCTCGAACCAATCATGATTTCACTATAATTCCTTTTTAATTTCATTTCAAAACATTGCACCTGCCTTCCAAGGTCGTGTTTCATGAGTATCTTCTTCGGATAAAATTATCAATTTGTTTGGTTCAAAGATGGAGTAAGCATTATGTTAAAAAACAGTACACTAGTTGAAACGTCATCTTTATTAACTTTGTGAATTGATTGGTGGTGACCTTGTGTTATATGCTGTCGTTTATAACTTAATTCTTACGTGAATAAAATGTTTTCTCAAGTTTAAAAAATAGTTTCATACTCATAATACGTGTGTGATAATTTATGTATATTTCATTTTGTATTTTGTATATTATTCATATATTTCTATATTTTTGTTATATTAGATTTTGTAATATATTTTGTATTCTGTATATTATTAATATATCTTGTATTTTGTTATGTAGAATATATGTGAGGAAAGGGTTCCGAGTATAGGAATATTTGGTTGTTGGTTTATTTTAGATTGTTTAGTTAATTTGGTATATTTTTGCTTTTGTTTGATTTGCGTTTTATAGCCTAGTTTGATTTCCGTACTTTGCAATTTGTACCTGGCTTTTTATACTGTGATTTTGTATAGCTTCGTCAACCACTGAAAGGAAGATTAAAAATCCTAACTCGTGAGATATGGATTTCCCATACTGGGTTTCAATCTAAGGTGTTAGTTTATTTTCTGCAAATTGAATTTGTTTTCCGATTACTTTTATCGCATTGGATTGCGTTGCTAGCTTTAGGCTAGATTACGCTTCAATCCTACATTCCCTATGCTTGCACCTCGAAGCTTACGAGCCCTGGTTGATAATTTAATGTCGAATTAATAGTGCACATATTAGGCTTGACAGATGCCTATCCAAATGAATCTTTTTTAATATAAATAAGAGGTAAATAGAGCTTGATGTATCCTTTAATTTAGCTCAACTTAGCTCTCAGTAAAGTATTAATAATGGTTGAGGGATAGGGCCTTTGTGACATATTTATGTTGCACCCCGCACTATTGACATGCTAAATTGCATTGTAATATTGTCTTATAATTTGTGAATATATGGATATTGCATGCTACAATATTGGCATACTAAAGACCATTTGATTCGAGATATTTTATTCAATGATTATGATGAATTGCATAAAAAGAGCATGAACTTAACACATGTGCACCATAAGAGAAGAAGCATACATGGAGAAGAGAAAACCATAAAAGAAGAAGAAGACACAAGACGTGATAATGAAGTTCGTCCAAAGGATGGACTACATCTCTGGACCCACTTCTCAATGGAGAGGCCTCTTTGATTATCTCAACAATTTTTTGGAAAAATACATGGCAATACCTCAATGTTGATGATGGAGAAAATATGTTGCCCGGATCCAAAATCTGACTGCACTAGTGACTCCAGCTCATGAAAATGGTGAAGAATAACTATACATACGACCATTACCTCACAACCATCACCTCACAACCAGACACAATAGCCTCCTCCTCTCTCTGCACATAAGGCAAACTTACATAAAGAACATGTGCCAAAAGCACTTGGATCCTCCTCCCAAGCATATGGAAATCTCCCCTTTCACAATGGCTAATGGGTGTTTAAATAGTTTGGGATCCTCTCTTGGTGGCATGATAAACATGGGCCAAACATACCCCATTCGTTAGCCTTTGGTTACCACTTCTTTTATAAATGTGGCATGGTTGTTGGTTTGTGTTATAACCATTTTCTTGTTTTTTTTTCTATATATAATACCCTTTGGTTACAACCTTAAATAAATATGCCATAGTGGTTGGGCCCTTTGTTATACCCACATACATAACATTGGCGAGATTGTAATGTTTTGATTGCAACACATATAAAAATAGTGGCTGGTTTTTATACCAACCAATCGTTGTTGCAAAGTTAACCATGTGTTGGGTGTATAATATATGTGAACTTTTTTCATTGGACAACCCGCCAACCATACCCATTGCAACTTGCCAACCATATGCGTTGGGATTTGTAATGCATGGACCACATTTTAAACTTCTCGTCGTTATATTTAATACTCCAACCATTCATTGGAATGAGGGTCGACCCACTTGGTATATGTTGGAGGTGGTTAAAACTTCCCGTCGGCACAAACATTCAAATTTGGGGGTGGACTGGATTCTGAGGCCGGCCTTCCATCCCTCCCCACAACCATTTCTGAGTTTGACTCTAAATAAAATAAATGCCATATGATATAATAAGGAACACGAATGGCATGGCAATGAAGCATAGGTAGTATTGGAGGAGGTCGGGGGTTCAAACCCCGTGACCTATCAAAAATTTCAATATGCCAGAGCAATATAGACCAACTGGGTGCTACTGCGTGGCGGCCCCAGATTGGTCCACCCATGCCATCTAGGATGCCAGCGGTGTTGCCACATAATCAAAACTTCCACTGGGATTCCACATGTCATTCAATGATTGGGCCACGCCATGCAACTGCCATGTCACCTATGTATGGACTTTCCATGTCACTTGTACGGCTGCCACATTGTGCACTCATGTGCTGCCACTTCAGCAGTCCGTACAGTGCCATTTTTACCTTTTTTCCTATTTGCCTTAAACTTTGGAACGCGATAACTTTGCCATATAGAGTCCGTTTGAGGTGTCATTCACATCGTTGGATTCGTCTCGATGATCTCTTTGACATGGATATGCTTTTACTAAGATTATAACACTTCAAAATTTGGGCCTTTTAAGATCCTCTTGGATCATTCCTCCCCATTGAGAAGATTTTGGGCCTCCAAAAGCCTTAACATTCAACAGATAGGTGAGGGAATTTCTCCCTCAATCTTCCCTTCTCAATCCACCTGGATTTGTAATATTCTTGGACTGCTTGTTGTACTTGTTGAAGCCTATGGATGAAATGCACCACTACTCGACTAACTACCTCTGTCTCTATGTCGGTCAGTGGATGAAAAGCAGTACCCCTCTTTAGCTGAAAGAATAGGTGAGCAGTGTGCTCCTCAATGACCTTCTTTTTACATGGCATCAAGATACACATATCCACTATTACATGACTCATTTTTTACATAGGCACCCCTCTTGCAAAATCCATGGAGAAACTCTCCCAAGGATGAGAAGAACTAGGGAGTGATGAGTATAGCCCCAATTTTCCATTAGTGGGCTTACAAAAGCACAACACACACCCCTTTACATTCATAATCATTTTCACCATAGACAAATGGACTAAAATTCTCTCTACCCCAAAATGCCCAAATACATGAGACGGGTGAGCTTCTCCAATTACATGCACTTTTTTCAAGGTAGGAATACAAAGTTTACCCAAATGGTAGAGTAGCTTGTCCCGCAAGTCAAACTTCTTCATCTGCAAACCATGGATTAGCCTCTCACATGCACCTATGAAAAATTCATCATTAGCATACTATTCAATATAACTAACATGAGATAAGGAAGCATTCTTCAAAACAGTAGATGCATAACTAGGAGGCCTAAAAAGCATATTTGCTCTCATGGCATCAATCTTGAATAACTGTTGAGGGTATGGAAAGGATGATACTGGTGTTGGAATGATCTTCTCTTTCACGATGTCGGAAGCTCCTTGTTGCTTTCCTCCCCATTGAGAGGCATGTCCCCTCTCAAGCACTTCTTTCTTATGATCAAAAGCATCATTATAATTATCGAGATCTTTTTCTTTTACAACCATAAGCACAAGAGGCTTGCTAGAATTGATAAATCTCTTCACGCGCCTTGTACTAAGTGGTGAGTTAACTTCCATGCTATGAGCTCTAATAATATATTCCATTCCATCTTTTCTGAGATGGTATTTTTTTTCCTTTTAGAAGAAGATAGCATGTCTGTCATAAAGATAAGTACTCCCAAGTACAATACCACATACAATACCATCTCAGACAATACCATGTCTGAGATGGTATTTTTTTTCCTTTTAGAAGAAGATAGCATGTCTGTCATAAAGATAAGTACTCCCAAGTACAATACCACATACATCCAAATCGACCTCATCTAGCAACTTAGAAACAATAACAAATCTCAACCTACATTGCTTGGTAACCTGAAGTTTTGCATTGTCATGCACCCAACCGAGAGGGTAAGGTTTTCTGGTGAGGCCTTATGGTTAGTCACAATTTCTTCACAATCTCCTCAAGTATCAAATTAACATGTGAGCCTAGATCAAACATAGTTCCCACTTTCATGTGCTTTGTCACTACCCTTATGTGGAACAATTCACTTCTTGTTCTATCGTTTTAAAGAGATGGAACTATAGAACTTGAACTAGTATGAAAGAAATGGTTACCTTGTAAACCAACTAATGTGATCGTTTCTTCATCACCTGAATCGGAACCCAAGTCTTGCTGCATTGTAGCAACAATTTTCTTCTCTCCTTTGCCTCTAAATTTCTTAGGCTTGAGCTCATGATGTAGATTCCAGCAGTGCTCCTCTTCGTGCCCATCTTTCTCACAATGAGTGCAATGTAGATTCAATTCCTTCTTATTTGCCGTAGTTGTCCTCTTATCCTTTCCTTTTCTTTTGAAATGGTCTTATGAATGCTTGGATGGGATTTCTTCTTGTACACTATTTTCCCCGGTTTCAAGTTGAGTAGCTTTCACACTTGCTTCATCCAAACTAGTAGGATTCAACAGCAACAAAGTATGACGAAGATAGTTGTGAAGTGCATCAATATATTTCAATAGAGTGTCAAGAGAGTCTAAAGAGACATTCAATTCAAGTACTTTCTTTCTAAACTCTTCTGTGAAACTTTGAACACTTTAACCTTTTCCTTGTCTAAACCTTTGCCATTCCATCATATCTTTTTGAACACAACCCAATGGATAGAATTACTTATGTAATGCAGAAGTAAATCCAGACCATGTAGAAAGGAGTTTACCATTTTGCTTGCTACCTTTATGAAGTTTTCTTTCCCACCATATAGGGTTTGTGACTTCCAGCCGAAGATAATCCAACTAGATCTTCACCTCATCCTCTTCGATCTATTGAACTCGATAGTAAAATTCGATCTATCTTATCTAGTTATTCAACTTATCTGCATTCAATTCCCCATTAAACATGGGAAAGTCAAATTTCACATTAAGCTTCAATAATGGATTTTTGAAAGCCTCTTTTTGAGGCACCTTGAAATGATGAGAATGGAATGAAGAAGAAGAGCTTGAACTTGAGCTTTATCCTGAAGGTGAAGATGGAGGCTCAGGACGCTTTCCTCCACTTCCTTGATTCATTGAAGCATTTTCCTCTTCTTTTGTTGCCTTCTTCTTTTCCACTCTCTCCTCATAATCTGCAAACAATTTATCTACCTTGTTTGACATATGGTAGAAAACTTTATGAAAATTATTCTCAAACTCTACATGAAGTTCTCCATCTTCCATCACTCTTCTTTGGGGTGCATGTCCAATCTATGGGTTGAAGGTCTCAAGCTTCCCTTCACCTACTTTGAGCTTGGCCCTAGTAAGCATCCACACTCACAATTCAAGTCAAAGAACACCGCACTGATACCAACATGATCTAGGATATTTTATTTGATGACTATCATGAATTGCATAAAAAGAGCATGAACTTGACACAAGTGAACCATAAAATAATAAGCATACACATGGAAAAGATAAAACCATAAAAGAAGACACAAGACATGATAACAGAGTTCTTTCAAAGGATGGACTACATCTCCGGACCCATTTCTCAATGGAGAGGTCTCTTTGATTATCTCAACAATTTCTTGGAAAAATACATGGCAATACCTCAATGTTGATGATGGAGATAATCTGATACTCAGATCCAAAATCTGATTGTACCAGTGACTCCGGCTCACGCAAATGGTGAAGAATGACTATACATACAACCACCTTCGCCTCACAACCAGCCACACCTATCTCCTCCTTTCTCTGCACATAAGGTAGGCTTACATAGAGAACATGCGCCAAAAACACTTGGATCCTCCTCCAAAGAGTATGGAACTCTCCCCTTGGATAATTGCTAATGAGTGTTTAAATAATTTGGGATCCCCCTTGGTGGAATGATAAACATGGGCCAAACATAGCCCATTCGTTGGCCTTTGGTTACCACTTCTTTTATAAATGTGGCATGGTTGTGGCTTTAGTTATAACCATTTTCTTGTTTTTTTATATATATAATGCCCTTTGGTTACAACCTTAAATAAATATGCCATAGTGGTTGGGCCCTTTTTTATACACACATACATAAAACGTTGGCGGTCTTGTAATGTTTTCATTGCAACACATATAAAAATAGTGGTTGGTTTTTATACCAACCAATCGTTGTTGCAAAGTTAACCATGTAGTGGGTGTATAATATATGTGAATCTTTTTCGTTGGACAACCCACCAACCATACCCATTGAAACTTGCCAACCATATATGTTGGGATTTGTAATGCATGTAACGCGCTTTAAACTTCCCACCATTCTATTTAATACTCCAGCCCAACGTTCAAAATTGAACCCTTCCTAGAATGCATGTAACGCGCTTTAAACTTCCCACCATTCTATTTAATACTCCAGCCCAACGTTCAAAATTGAACCCTTCCTAGCTCTTCCAGAGGATTTTGGCCCTTCCCAGAAGTGCAAAGTTAGAATTACCTTTCAAAAAAAATTCAAAATCTTCTTTTTAGCCTTCCAATTAAGAATGACACAAGTTATAACAACATTTCAAAAGAAGGGTAATATTATAAATTACTTGTCAATATAATTTCAGAGTGTGTTAAATTCATAAGCTATAAAGTTTCCAAGGATATATGGATATATAATTGTGAACTGAATTTTAAATAAAATTTATGATTTGCTAAAATAATTACCTAATACAATACCATTAAAATCCTTTGGTACAAATAAAAAACTTGTGACACAACCTACAGGAACCATGACATCAATTGACCTTCAAAACTTAAGCTCATTGTCCAAAATATTGGAATCGGGAAAGATAATGAATTCCATGCACATTGTGAATTTGTGATGCAATACCTTTGGAAAAAGTTAAAAGATGAGATTTTCCATAGTCAATTTTTCTCATTTTTAGTGCAGGGTTGGCAAGTGCGGGGGGAGTCCTCTTGGACTCCGATGGAAAAAAAGTGAAGGATTATGCTTGGGGTATCGACAGAAGGACCAACAACGAGGTAGAATGGCTCGCACTAATCAAAGGTATGTATTTTGCAAGGAAGGAAGAGGTTAAGGACCTTAGATCTCTTGGCGACTCTATGCTGGTAATCAAGGATGCTAGGGCTTTAGCCAAAAATCGACGAAAACCGGTCACCAAGCTACACCATCACTTCGTCTATTTGCTCAATGAGTTTCACTCTGTCTCGTTCTTCCACATCCTAAGGCATAACAATAAGAGAGCATATGTAATGGCTAACATCGGCGCTGGCCTTGATTGTGGCCTTGCTATCAGTAATGAACAACATCTAGTCGATTTTTGGGTCCCTTAACCTTCTACATCTCCTAGTTGAACTCCATGGTCTCGTCCTCCATTAAGCATGGGATAATCTTGTTTTTTATTTTGCTTAAATGCAAAAACTTCTTAGGATTCTCTCGAACAACACCCACATACTCTTGGCTCATTTGGCGGCCTCCCGTGGCAGACACCATCTGTCTTGCATGTGGGAGTTCAATGCGGATAGTCCCCAAGGAAACCTCGGTTTATATCTTGCTCGAAGGTGGTGTTTTTAGTATGCAGCAAGCCTCACATTGTGACATTCCCTGGGTCGGTTATCTCTAGTTAAGCATGGAGGATTGCAATGTCGGTCGGTGTCATCCTGTGCTTCAATGTCGAGGATGCAAAAAGCGGATTCAGACTCACTCCGGGGGGGTTGGCATGAAACACTATCTCTCTGATTTAGTTCAGGGGCAGGGTATTGGTGGCTCTGAGCTTCAGATTTCTCACGGTGGCCTGACGAAGCGCACCTGTTGCGAACACTCCAAACCTGAAGAACATGGCAAGGGTAACTGGACTCCCCTTGACTTGGGGTAGGGTCAGAACAGAGGATCTGCTAAGATCTCTGTCTGTGGACATGATATAGGCAATGGCAAGGGTTGGTCGACTATGGACGTTGGTTTGGGCAAGGATTAGTGTGTTTCTCCACAACGAATTCGCGGCAGCTCCGACGACTTGGTAACCGGAAGGAATTGGAAACATAACAAGGGTGACAATTGTGGGATTGTCAACCTGGACTCCCCTCATCATCAGGACAGTCCCTCCTCTGAAATTCTTACACACGTCCAAGATTTGGAATCTCAGGTACGCTGTATTCAGGGGGAGAATTCAGACATGAAGAAAGCTATCTCACATCTCTCTACTTTTGTCCAAATATCGACCACTGAAGTCAGGAGTAGCAGCTGCAAGATGAAGGACTTCTACGACACGCTGGCTAGCAAGATTGATTCTCTCCACAGCTGCCTCAGAATTGTGGAATCCAAGGTAGACTGTATCAGAACCAGCAACAGAAATAGCCCCTCATTCCTCCTTGGCATGGATGATGAAAACACTGGTGTAGCAGTTGGGAGCAAGGAGAAAAACGCTCGTCAGCATCATGCAAATTGACCCTCTCTCTACCTTCTCGTCTAGGTTTAATCTCAGGACTTTTTTGGTTCAGATAGTCTATTGTTTCTACGCTCATTATGTATTTCCTATGTAATTTCCTTCTTGGGCAGTTTGTCAAACTTTTCAGTTGTAGCAGAATAGGAGTCAAGTTTGAATTTCAAAGACTGGACTGTGTAGAGCCTATCTCGTCAAATCTCTTTTTTGTGGGATCAGTCTTCCCCTCTTGTATGTAATTTCCTCTTTTTTTAATATAAAAGTTCGTTACCCGTTACTGTTAAAAAAAAAATTTACTCACTTTTAGTTTATGAAAGCATTTATCTAACTATGAAGCACCATTTGATGATTTATATTACATATTTGGAAAATGAAGGAAGAGGTCAATGTGTAACCAAATTCATACGCTTGTTTCAAATAAAATATGGAACAACTCAATCTATGTATGATGCAGTGATAACTCTTCTAATAGAGATGGATCTATCTTTGATGAAGTTAGTTGGATTTGGCTCTGATGGGGCATCTTTCACGAGGGGTAGTTATGAATGTTTATCTTCTAAGATATGTCGAGATGCTCATCATTTATTAGATATCCATTCCATAGCTGATAGAGAAGCATTAACAACAAATGGTGCTTCATTTCATTTTCCAAAGTTGCGGTATATTGATAAATTTGCAAACAAATTTTATTCATGGCTCGGAAAATCTACTAAAAGACATGGAGAACTGAAAGAGGTAATGGAATCCTTCCAAATCACTAAGTTAGAGGTTTTGAAAATTAATCAAATTAGGTGGCTCTCTAGAGGAAAGGTCATGGAAAGAATAGTCAAAATCATGCCCGCTTTATTAAAAGATTGGGAGTTATGGGAGATAAATATGTATGAGTTGGCAATAATATTTCAAGTGTAATTTTGCATCCATTTGCTTGCAGATGTTCTCATTGAGTTAAATAAGTTGAATCATAAGTTCCTAGAGGACCATGTTGATATTACCTTTATTAGCACCACTTTAGATGTTACTATTAGCATGCTTCTTAAATGGTATTTTGGGGGGAATATTTGGGGTAGGTACAATGCACATATCCTCTTTTTTAGTTAGAGCACAAGGAGGAACCCTTCAGTTTACATATAGCATAGGTATGGTGCATTTGTTAGGATATCTCATCATTTAGTTTTGTACTTTGCATGCATTTGCATGCATCCCAGTCACCAGTTTGATGGATCCAGCACCTTATCCCCAGTTTTCCAGCACTCGGGAGCTTCTTTCCTTGCAGTTTTAGCCCTCCTAGTCAGTAAGGCGCCAACTTCTCACCTACCACCTGAGAAAGGTGCACTTCTTCACCTACCACTCAGTTCACTTCAATTAGTTAGTTGTCTTTCCTTGATTTAAGGCTAGATTGACTCCTAACTAATTGTATCACTCCGTTGGACCCCCAGTGAGACTAGATTGCCTATTCTGACTCCAGTTAGCTCCTCATGGGCCCTCCACTGAGCCTCCTTCATTTAGTTAGTGCCTCCATGTGCCAGTTACACCTACCACACTCAGTTAGACTAAGTTTGACACCTGGTTGACCGTTAGTTGTGCATTGATGACTCCATTGATCTGATGAGGAGGACTCCTAGTTGGAGCCAAGCTATTCCATGCAGTATTTTGAATGACCTTCTTGAGTAATTCAAATTCATTCAATCATTGTGACTACATCTTGTATTGTATTCTACTTCTGAGTTCAATAGAGCACTGTTGCAAGCCTTTTGCACAGTTTACACATATTTTCTGGTTTTCATCTATTGTAATTGATTTACTTGTTCAATTAGATCTGTTGTGCTGAATTTCACATGGTATCAGAGCCATGGCAGGGACAAGATTTCTTTTCTGCAGGTGTTCTACATGAAGATTGAGTGATTTTTGCTCAAAAATATCACAGTTGTGGCATGCATTCTCTCATGTGAATTCGCTACTACTGAAATTTTCTCTCCAATCCACTCTAGAAGCCGAGAGTCTTCCACATAATTCTTAGATTCGAATCATTGGATCTTCAAGCTTGCTTGATTATCTTATGCCGGGTGTGAAATGACTTGTAACGGGTGGATTGTTCGACCTTATGGTTCTTATTTTCTTGTGATTTGCAGGTTATTATACACTTCTATTGCATTCGCTCCTCTTGAAAGATGGACACTTCTTCATCACATATCCTCACTCCTTTCAATTATTTTCAATGGAAGGTTGATATGGAGATATTGCTACGCTCTAAAGGTTTCTACAGAGTTACCATGGGCCTAGAAGTCGAAGCTACATCAGTAGTAGAGAAGGAAAAATATTTCAATAAGCTTGATGAAGATTATGGTTTCCTTTGTCTTAACATCTCTAAGGATCTTCTTTTCCATCTTAGTGGATTGACTACTCCAAACGAGGTAAGGGAGAAACTTGCCACACTCTTTGGCAAGCAGGATGATATGAGATCTTATCAGCTCGAGAATGAGTTGATTTCCCTCAATCCTGAAAACTTCGAGACCATCAATGACTTCTTCACTAAGTTTAAAAGCTTGGTTATGCTATTGAAGCAATGTGGAGTGGACAAAGAAGATAAACAATTGATCCTATGCATTCTTTCAAAACTTGGGAAAGATTATTCAGTTTTTGTTTCAACTTTCAATATGGGAAAGCTCACAATCTCAAATTGGAAAATGCCTACCTTAAGTGCCTTCATTGAATCCGTGACGAAGGAGCATGATAAACTCATTCAAATGGGGACCATATGCTCCAAATACCAAGCCTTATTTGTTGGAGGATCCAAATATATGAATGGAAAAGGGAAGCAAAAGAAAGAGAATCCAAAGTTTGATCCGTCCAAGCAAAGAGAGAAGACAAAGCAATTGGATGAGCCATCCAATTCAAGAAACAAGAAAAAAGGGAAAGAGGGAAAAGAGAAATCTAAATGATCTTATTGAAGCAAGGGATATCATCCTGAAAGCTCATGCATGAATAAAACAATAGATCAGATGGCCCTTCTTTTATAGAAAAACAACATAACCCTTCCTGACGGTGCAAGGAAGAAGGAGAAAAATGATCATCCCGAGAGAGGTCATGCACTCATGGCAACTGTTTTGACTTCCACAACTCTACTCATTGATTCTGGAGCTTCGAACCATATGGCTGAAAATAAATATTCTCTATCATCATTTGATCCCAACATCACCATCTCCATCCACATAGGAGATGACTCTCAGATCTCTTCAAAGGGCAAAGGTACTATTCATTTAGAGAATAGCAGTTTTCACAATGTGCTCTATGTTCCGTCCTTAGCTTCGAATCTTCTTTCCATTTATCAAATGAATCACACTGGTTTAACAAAGAAAGTTGTATTCTTCCCTAACAAAGTTGAAATTTCTGATATTCAAAGTGGAAAAATTATTGCGGTCGGAAAAGCAAATCATGCTTCAAAAGCATATGAATTTTCACACTTTCTGATGCATGACAAGCCCACCGCTCTTCTGACTCATGGAAATGAGATTAGTAGGCTATGGAATGAGAGGTTTGGACACCTAAATTATAAATATTTTTAGCTGCTACAGAAAAATTCCATGGTTGATGGCCTTCCTATGATCAAATCCTCGAAGGGAATATGCAAAGGTTGCATCATTGGGAAGCACCCCGAGCACAAATTGATCGAGGAAAAGCTAGCAGAGCTTCTTGCATTTTGGGGCTGATACATTCTGATATCAGCGGTTCTCTGCCACATATCTCCATGAATGGATCAAGGTATGTTTTGACATTCATCGACGACTTCTCCAGATTTACGTGGGTTTTCTTTCTAAAAAACAAGTCGGAAGTACTAGAAAAATTCAAGTTTTTAAGGCTTTTGTTGAGATTGCCACCGAGAGGAAGATAAAATCTCTTAGATCTGATAATGGAGGTGAATATATCAAATCAGAGATGCTGCAACTTTGTGCCGAAAGTGGCATTCAGATCCATCACACAGTTCCCTACACACCTCAGATGAACGGTGTAGTGGAAAGGAAGAACAAATCACTGAAAGAGATGGCAACCTGTATGATTGAATCAAAAGGTTTGGATGAAAACCTTTGGGATGAGGCCATGAATTTTGTTGCATACATTCAAAACAGATTTCCACATCCATCTTTGACTGATGTTACACCTTTCGAAGCCTACACTGGTCACAAACTTGATGTGTCCAATTTCAGGGTTTTTGGCTCAACCGCTTGGGCTAGAATTCTGAGTAAAAAGAGAAGATCTTTGGATCCGCAAAGTGTTGAATGCATCCTATTGGGATATGCTGAAGAATCAAAAGGCTACAAACTAATGGATATCAGATCCAAAAAGATATTCATTGAGCACAGTGTTAGATTTGAAGAACCGCTTCAAAATCTAGAACTAGTCGAGGAAGAAACTGTTGATTTTCCGGCTCCACAAGAAGAAGATTTAGGAGAAGATGATGAAAGTTTTGGTTCTGATATTTCTGATATTTTATCAGACTTTGATGAACATGAAATATCAGGTTTGGAAGTTGATCCAGATGTGCCCCAACACTTGCCAAAGTGGGCCCAAAATACACTAACTTCTGCTGGTCCAAACATTGGAAATCCTGCCGATCCAAGGAGGACTCAAGCAGACTTTCAAAGAGCAGGTATGGCTATTTCATTCTATGATCCTTTTCTATCTGAGAAATGTTTTTTGATGATAGGTTCAGATCCAAAATCATATTATTATTCCCACCGAGATCCGAGATGGAAAACCGCCATGGATGAAGAGTACAGTTCTCTTCAAAAGAATGCGACATGGGAGCTAGTTTCTCTTCCACCTGGGAGGAAATTAGTCCAATGTAAATGGGTCTACCACACAAAGGTTGATGCTGATGGATAAACCTGCAAATACAAAGCTCGGTTGGTTTCCAAAGGTTTCTCCCAAGTCCAAGGAGTAGACTACACTGAGACCTTTGCACTGGTTGCAAAGATGGATTCTATCCATCTAGTTTTAGCTATTGCCGCATCCAAGCACTGGGAAGTGCACCATATGGATGTGAAGAGTGCATTTCTCCATGGAGATGTGAAAGAAGAAATATATATGAAGCATCCAGAAGGATATAGATCAGATCCAAAGTTAGTATGCAGATTGAAGAAGTCATTGTATGGCTTAAAACATACCCCAAGAGCTTGGTATGCTAAGATGGACTCCTTCCTTCTCTCCCAAAACTTCGGAAGGTGAAAATCAGATCCAAATGTGTACCTACAGAAAACTAAAGGTAATTTTCTGATTGTAGATCTTTATGTTGATGATCTCTTAATAACTAGTAGCACTCTTGCTTCAATCGACATTTTAAAGACTGCTTTAAATCTAGCTTTTGACATGACTGATTGGGCTTGCTAAAACAATTTTTGGGGCTTGAGATTGCTCAAAATTTTGATGGGATCACCATATCTCAGAAAAAATATATTTCAAACCTGTTAAACAAGTTCAACATGTCAGATTGTAAGGCAGCCCCATTCCCATTCCTCTCAGGAATTTGTCTTAAGGAGGGAGATTCTACACTGCTTGCAAATTCTACATTGTATCGACAGTTGATCGGTTCTCTACTATACTTGACACACTCAAGGCCTGATATATCTTATTCCATGAGTGTTGTATCTAGATATATGCAGCAGCCCCATGAGATCCATTGGAGGGCAGCCAAGAGGATCTTACACTATGTGCAGGGTACTCGACACTTTGGCATACACTATGTTGCATATTGTGAGATAGATTTGATTGGGTACACTGATTCAGATTGGGAGGGTGATAGTATTGATCGGAAGTCCACTTCCGGTTATGTTTTCATGATTGGAACTGGGCCTATTTTCTGGTCAAGCAAAAAGAAGGAAGCCATTGCATTATCTTCAGTAGAGGCAGAGTATCGAGGAGCAATCAATGCTTGCATTCAGGCAGTTTGGTTGCAGGGTATTTTGTCAGAGTTTGATATTGGTAGTACTACTTCGACTGCCATTTTTTGTGACAATCAAAGTGCTATCAAGCTCTCGACGGATCCAGTTCAGAGACAAAGGACCAAGCACATCGATATCCACATGCACTACATCTGAGAGCTTTTGCATGAAAGAACCATTGTTTTGCAATATTACCCTACCGACGAGCAAATTGTAGACATCTTCACCAAGAGCTTCACTGAGAAGAAGTTCTCTTACCTATGTTCACTGTTTGGGGTGAGTTCCATCATGGTGGAGACAGATTAGATCCTTCTATGTTTAGCTTGAGGGGGGGATTTCTTCCCATTGGGTTTTCCCTCTTTCCTCACTTAGATTTATTTCTAGCATTTTTGGATTATTGTATTGGGGTGACCTTTGGTCTCAGTAACCAGGGCCCTATTCAGTTATTATTTTTTACATCATAGTATAACTTGAGGGGGGGTGTTAGGATATCTCATCATTCAGTTTTGTACTTTGCATTCATTTTTGCATGCATGCATGCATCCCAGTCACCAGTTTGATGCCTCCAACAATCCCCATTTTGCCAGCACCCAGGAGCTTCTTTCCTTGCATTTTTAGCCCTCCTAGTCAGTAAGGCACCCACTTCTCACCTACCACCTGAGAAAGGCGCACTTCTTCACCTACCACCTGAGAAAGGCGCACTTCTTCACCTACCACTCAGTTCACTTCAGTTAGTTAGTTGTATTTCCTTGATTTAAGGCTAGATTGACTCCTAACTGATTGTATCACTCCGTTGGACCCCCAGTGAGACTAGATTTCCTATTCTGACTCCAGTTATCTCCTCATGCGCCCTCCACTGAGCCTCCTTCATTCAGTTAGTGCCTCCATGTTCCAGTTACACCTACCACACTAAGTTAGACTCATTTTGACACTTGGTTGATCGTTACTTGTGCATTGATGACTCCACTGATCTGATGATGAGGACTCCTAGTTGGAGCCAAGCTATTCCATGTAGTATTTCGAATGACCTGCTTGGGTAATTCGAATTCATTCAATCATTGTGACTGCATCTTGTATTGTATTCTACTTCTGAGTTCAATAGAGCACTGCTGCAAGCCTTTTGCATAGTTTACACATATTTTCTGGTTTTCATCTATTGTAATTGATTTACTTGTTCAATTAGATCTGCTGTGCTTAATTTCACAACATTTACATCCATTGAGGTTTGAATTTTTTCCAAAGATACAAAGACCAAGGACACTAGATGATTGCATTGTTTTGAGAAAATGTTTTGTGATGAAGGCAGTTGAATCTCTAGATAGGAGGTTCATAGATATTCCTATATTTAATGTTGCTAAGTTTTTCAGTCCTCGACATTATTATGAAGAAATGGATGATAGAGACTCTCAAACAAAAAGATGGTTTCAATGTTTATGTGAAAACTTTAGTGTTGGGGACTCACCTATTGTGGATGTTTCTAAATGTTTGGGTGAAATGGATGAATTTATTTGTACTATTTATGAATCATAACCTAAAAAGCATATGTTTGGAGCATGGGATCTATGTGGAGATAAACCTGAATGGTTTGAAGGATTTCCTTGTTTGAGGTAATTATGGCAAGCTATTCTTGTAATTCCAACAAGTACAACAATGTGTGAAAGAGGCTTCTCAAAATTAAATAGGATAACAAATTATGATAGATCAAGGATTTCATTGGAGACATTGGATATGTTATGTTTTTCTCACTTAGTGCACCTCATGCTCTAAATGAGATAGATCAAAATCCAATTTATGATGTATGGAAACAAATGAAAACTAGAAAGCCTCTTCCATTGGGCATATATTGATGTTTTCAATGATGTAAGCTCAAATACTTTTGAAGAATATCAAATGAATCGAAGAACAATATGTTTTTTTTGTTGGAATGTGTTCATTTATGTAACATAATAATAACTTTGTGGACTTTACTATTTTCAAAGAAAATTTTGTTTATTTCTTAGTTTTTATTGAAAAGTTATCATTTTCTCATGTAAAGAGCATTCAGTTTCTTAAGATTGTAAAAATTTGAAAGGACAATTTTTTTTTGCATTTATTTGAAGGGTTTAGTTAAATTATGCTTGTCAATTGAAGTACAATTATTTATACAGCCCTTTATCTTCGAAGGGCTCAAAGAATATATGCCCTTCAAATTGAAATTAAGACCCACCCTTCAAATTTGATCACTGCTCCAGCCATTTGATTGGAATGAGGGTCCACCCACTTGGTATATGTTGTAGGTGGTGAAAACTTCCCATCAACGCAAACATTCAAATTTGGGGGTCGGCCAAATTTTGGCGCCAACCGACAGGCCCTCCCCCAACCATTTCCAACTTTGACTTTAAATAAAATAAATGTCATATGATATAATAAGGAACACACATGGCATGGAGGTGAAGGCGCATGTAGTATATGGAGGAGGTCAGGGGTTCAAACCCCATGGCCTCTCAAAATTTTTAATATGCCAGACCAAGATTGACCAAATGGGTGCTTCCACATGGTGGCCTTGGATTGGTCCACCTGTGCCATCTAGTATGCCTGTTGAGATCCTAGTGGGCGGCCTTCACTAACATCTCGAGGTTTTGGTGTAACGGTTCATATCATTTGGTATCAAAGCCTCCACCTAGGTTTGAGTCACAGAGCGGGTGGAAACGTCGGCATTGCAGTGTTCGTCCGAGGCTCATATGGCTCAAAGGGAACACCACTGTACGGGCGCACATCCAGCCCAGAGTCTGGACCGCGGAGCGTGGTGGGATGTTAAGATCCTATTGGGAGGCCTTCACTAACATCTCGAGGTTTTGGTGTAATGGTTCGTATCATTTGGTATTAGAGCCTCCACCCAGTTTTGAGTCATAGAGAGGGTGGCAATGTCGGCATTGCAGTGTTCATCCGAGGCTCGTACGGCTCAAAGGGGACACCACCGTACGGGTGCACATCCATCCCAGAGTCTGGACTACGGAGCGTGGTGGGATGTTAATATCCTAGTGGGTGTACTTCACTAACATCTCGAGGTTTTGGTGTAACGGTTCATATCATTTGGTATCAGAGCCTCCACCCAGGTTCGAGTCACAGAGCGGGTGGCAACGTCCGCATTGCAGTGTTCATCCGAGGCTCGTATGACTTAAAGGGGACACCACTGTATGGGTGCACATCCAGCCCAGAGTATGAACTATGGAGCGTGGTGGGATGTTAAGATCCTAGTGGGCGGCCTTCAGTAACATCTCGAGGTTTTGGTGTAACGGTTCGTATCAATGCCAACTATGTTTCCATGTAATCAAAACTGCCACTAAGTTGCCATGTGTAATCCAATTATTGGGACACATAATGAAATTGCCATGCCACCTCTGTACGGACTTTCCATGTCACCTGTATGGTTTCACATCAGCAGTCCATACAGTCCCCCTTTTACCTTTTTGCATGTTTTCCTTAAAGTTTAGAACATGATAACTTTGCCATACGGAGTCCATTTGAGGTTATGTTCACATCATTGGATTCATCTCGGTGAGCTCTTCGACATGCCTTTATTTTTGTTGATATTAGAGGACTTCAAATTTTGGGCCTTTTAAGATCCTCCTGAATCACCATTGAAATAACTCACACTCTTAAGAATTGAACCATTACTTTATATAAACAATAATCAATGGTAATATTTGGATGATAGATGCAAACTATTGTTGGTTATCAATAGATCGTTAGCTACATATATGAAAACCCTAGTTATCACACAATGTCAATGATGTATATTTACTCAGGGACATGACCCTTTGTTATGGTTATTCATGAGCATCATGGCAAATGCTTGATTGGATTTGCACAGAGGATGTTGAGTGTAGAGAGCACCATGTAGAGTAAATTTTCCATTGATGTCAACAAGGTCAAGGGATCTGTGTCATGAGCTTATAAGTTTGTTGAGTGATATTTTCATTGATGTCAATATGGAAATGATGATGATAATATGTCAATGGTAATGATGATGTGGAAGTGGTAATAATGATGTAGCAATGATGATGATGATATGGCAGCAATAAAGGGAGATTGTTTGAAGCTTTGAAGAGCTTTGAAGGAGACTTGACATAAGTGTATATAACTCCAAAGTGGTCCCCTTATGGTGTAGGAGTTAAGCATGGCCCTCATAGGATGAGATAAAATGTGGTTTCTTCCACATGGCAAATTTGAGTGGTACACAAATGGATAAAGTCCCAAGTTCCTAAAGCCATTGAAGATGCCCCTAAAGTTACGATGATGTGTCCACATGACCATGATGATCTGAAGTGTAAAGAAGCCCCTAAAGTGATGATGATGTGTCCAAAAGACGATGATGATAAGAAGTGAGAAGAAGTCCCTAAATCCAAGTGAATATATTTATGTACACCCCACTTTCCCATTTGTGGAGGCAAGAAACCCTAAAAAATATGAAGAAAATATGTACTGGGACCACCTTGATGGTGTAGGAGGACACCTTGATATAGTGAGGAAACAACCTAATCTTGACACTTGGAAATGAGCAAGTTTGTTTGGTCTTGAAGGAATTAATGCCAACGTATGTGCCCACTTGTGAAGAAAATAAAAGGTTTGAAGGGTCAAGTAACCCTATGTGGCTTTTCAATCTTGTAACCCCCTCTGTGAATATATGACGCGATAAAGTAAGGACCTAACACAAATGAAGAAGCCTCTGAAGCAATGAAGATATCTCCACTTGGAGTTTCCTAATGAAGCCATGAAGTGGTCAAAAATACAATTCAAATCCCCTTGATGAAGCCATGAAGTGGCCATTGACCCATTGAACAAGCCCCTAAAATGTGGAAGACAAAATTAATGATAATTTATAGGCCGACCTAACCTTAAGTGAACTAAAAGAGTGACTTAGACTTATATAAATAAGAGGAACCTCATTTGGCATTTGAAAAACACAAATTCAACCTAGCCAAGGAAGAGGAGTAAATTTCAGCCTAGAGGAGTGAATTTCCAAGGGGAGATGAAGTGAAGAAGGGTGAAATTCTAATGGAAGATGAAACCTTGTGATGATTTGTTCTAGGGTTTTTGTTGTGAAATCTGTTTCAAGTCATCTTGGAATTTTGGCTCTAACTTTTGTTATGTGATGATTTAGACTATGAAATTTGTGTGGAATTGAGGCAATATGTGTGAGTACCTATTGTAAAAATTTCAAATTCCGGTTCGCTATATTTTAGGATATATGACCTTGGGAAGTTAGGGTTTATGAATGATCTTCAAATGAGTCATCTTGGAATTTTCGCTATATATTTTGTTCTAGAAAGATTCAATCAGTGTCCATTGGATAAAATGGAGTAGAGATCCTAAAGAACATGTGGTACAAGTTTCATATTTTGGTATACTATATTTTCATAGGTATGACCTCAGGAATTTAGGGCTTATGAACGATCCTGAAATCAAATTTAAACAAGTCAATTTGTATTTTTTGCTACATCTTTTATTATAGAAACCTTCAGATAGTTCCCCTTGGGGGGGAGATGAATTATAGAGCTTAAAGAACTCGTGGTTCAAGTTTCAGATGTTGGTATACTATATTTTCGGAGATATGACCTCAAGAAGTTAGGGTTTCTGAATGATCTTGAAATCAACTTTAAACATGTCAGTTTGGTATTTTCTCTATAAATTTTGTTCTAGGATGTTTCAGATAGTGAAACTTGGAGGAGATGAAGTAGATATATTGAAGTACTCGGGGTACAAGTTTTAGATATTGTTTTTCTATAATTTCGTATATATGCCCTTTGGAGGTAAGGGTTTATGTATAGTATGAAGTAGATCAAAGGTAAATTATGAAGCAAATCAGAGGAAGATTGTGAAGCAAATTAGAGGAATATTGTGAAGTAGATAAGAGGAATATTTTGAAGATAGTGATAGTGATAGTGACAATGACAATGATAGTGATAGTGACAGATAGTGACAGTGACAGTGACAGTGACAATGACAGTGATAGTGTGAAGAGAGTGACAGTGTGCAGATATAGATAGGTCAATACTCTTACTCATATTAGGGTGGCAGGGTGGTGTAGGGGAGTTGAGTTGTTGCTCAAGATTATTGGTGTCCTCATCCTATAGATAGGTTGAATCCTATCAGCAATTTGGTGCTTGCAGTGAAGGTTGGATCCTTCACCAAATCTGTCAATTGGAGCTGGTTATAGCAGGTTGGATCTTGTTTTGAAAGTTGGTGCTTGCAGTAAAGGTTGAAGCCTTCACCAAATTAGTAAGTTGGAGCTTACTATAAACAGGTTGATACTTTCATTTTGTGTAATTTGGTGCTTTCATCAAGGATGGGTGTCCCTCTCAAGTCTGAGCTTGATATTATAATGAATGAATTATAAAAGCACATCTTTTGTGGTTTTCTCCCGTTCGGATCTCCACGTAAAATCTATTGTGCACTGTGTATGATCTTATGTGTTAATTTTAATGTTTGATAATGTAATATGGTTAATGATGTGATGGTAACTTAAAGTTGCTGTAGTTTAATGTTTGAAGTAAAAATTGGTAAAAGTGATCAATACTGATTCACCCCCCCTTCTTAGTATTGGTGAATATTCCAACACACCATATAAGAGTTGTAGAGGTAGATGAAATGATAGTTTGACATCATGTAGATTAAAATGGAATGGTTGGTAGAAAGAAGCATACACACATGAAGTCAAAGCATGGCATGCGTGAAAGAAGTTGAAAGGATATAAATGGGAACTAAAGAGAGACACGTTGTAGTAAAGTCAAACTAAGAAATGATGGAGATGGACCATCACAACAAGACAATTGAGTTTGTTGGAATGCCAAGGGACTAATGTGAGAATTATATAATAGAGGAAGATGGATATCGAGTTGCCCTCGGTATTCAGATAGAGAATACCATGACTATTGGAGTGGAGTGAGCATCATTGAGAGATATATACATATATTGTCCTCGATACGATAGTTTCAAGGAAAGGAAATTGTACCTTCAGAAACACTGCTGGGAGAGGTTCCATGATAAGAGAGAAAGAATAAACCAGGGATGTGAGGAGGATGAGACCAGTTGGTTGATACAAGAGGAGAAAAAACCCTTTAGAGATTTAATGTTAGTTACCAAGGAGTATGAAAGTGGTAGTGTGTGTGTGGCACCAACAAATTGTAGTCACGAGAAAATTTTTCTAGGAGAAGCAAAACACTATGAGTTTAGGATTTGTTGAGTGTGAATAATATGTAGAGAGATTGTTAGGACTTGTGAAATCCTAAAGGAAGATCTATTTGTATCTAATTGTAACCCTGAGTATAATAGAAGAGGAGACCTTGGTGATTCATAGTTGTGATTATATTTTTGCTTGATTTTTCGTCATTTCCTTGCACTACAATAGATTGTTGGTTTTACACTAGCATATAGATCTTTGAGTTGGGTTCATTATATATAATAAAGGTAGTAAGAGGTTAATATTATGCAGAAAGGATTCATGGGATGAGAACATTAATAAATATGAAGTGTGATAATCTGCAGGGATCTAACAACTGTAACAAACTCACAATCTAACTCTCAGGATTATTTGCAAAGAAGAAGAAGCATGCATTCAATAATCACTCATAAACACAGAATAATGGACAATGTCAATATCATACAATGAATAACGAATGTAGAGAATGTGTTACAATAATCAATGCTGAGGCATCATATAGGATTCGAATTAGCCAAGTAGGGCATTCGAATATGAGCTCAAATTCTAGCATGAATAACTATGGAGATATCATCTAGTTGGTAGTATCAGTCACAGCTGGTGAGAATCGGTCAAGTGTGACCAACTGAGTCTAACAGAACCATCTATCCATAAATCAGGGAATGGAGACTCCAAGGTGGGTGCATGAGGCTGTCTAACTCAAAGTCTAGCTTGGATAACAATGAAGACATCATCCAATCAATAGTATCAATCATAAAAGGTAATAGTCAATCAAGTGTTTCTAACTGAGTGTAACAGAACCATCTAGGCATAAATCAAGGAATGGAGACTGCAAGGAGGGCGCATGAGGCTGTCAAATAGTCAAGTGGAACTCCAGAACTAGCTAACTAAAAGCTACAAGCAGTTAGTATGAGCAATCAGTGGAAGAACTACTCAATCAAAGCACTTAACTGAATGATCACTCCCGGTAGGTGAGATAAGGCACCCTAACTGAGTGATAACTGGTGGTATGTGAGAAAAAACGCTCCAACTAACAGTGGTAGGTGAGAAGGGCGCACTTACTAAGAAGATAAGTCAAGGAGGGTGCATTAGGTAGGTAAGAGGCCAAATGAGGGCTAAAGACATGCTTTGGAGAGCTAGAAGCAATCTCTAGGTGTTGGGGAGACAACCATGATGATGATTGGATGCATGCAGTGACATGCAAATGCATGCAACATGTAGTTTTTCATGCAAGCATGCAAAATACAAAAATGATGGTGTGAATATTCCAACATGAAGAAGGTAGTGCATCAGGAAGAAGTAGATGAAAAAATCAAGAATGATTTTAAAGAAGAGGTCAAAGATCTGGAGCCTATAGAGGGAAGAGATTGTGATACACTTATGGAGATGAAGGCCATAGGTCATTTGAATGTCTTAAGAGGGAAGGTTAGAGATATCCATTAAGCTATAGAAAAATTGAAACAAGAAGAAACATAAGGAGAGAATTCCATTGTTGCAATAAAACTAGAAAGAGGAGAGGGCTTGGTATTACACAAAATGAATATGGTGCACCATAGTAAATATTGGATGAAGAGAAGTAGACAAGGAAGTAGAGTCTTGGGAACCGATGTAATATCCTCAATTTTGACTTGGAATTTATTTAATAAAAAATTATGTAAATGATGTAAATATGCTAATATGGATTCCTAGTGCAGAGGTCAAGGCCAAGGCCCGACTAGTGAATGAATAGGCTTGTATGATGTATATATATATTTTATTTTGACCATATGGTTGGCTTGTCATGCTAACTCAAAATATATGTAAATATTATGTTGCATAAAAAATAAAATGGTCCAATATGGTTGTGTAAAGAGCTCTAGAGGGGCTATGATTCCACCACAAGGGAAGAGGGGAGGGGGCCTATGGGAGACTAAATCCTTTGTTTCCACGTGTCAACCTTAGAACTAAATCAAATTCTGCCATGGGATTTAAATAGGCCAATTACCTTCTTTTGACTATTGAATCCAATCATTGAATGCATGTGTGAGGTTGGTGGGAAAAGTCACATCATGCAGTTATTAAAGCATGGGGGTGTATTCACTTTTGTGATAGTTCTTCCAATTGTCTTTTCACCATCATCTCATATACCTTGGATTCAACACTCATTCTATCATTCTCTCATGCATATCTATACTATGCATAGCTCCCCATTGATGTTCATGAACATTACAAGATTATGTATAACCCATAAATTCGAATTTAGAGATAAGACTATAGATGTGAAGGAAAAATAGATGGTTGTAGGTGATCACAGAGGTTGGGAAAATAGGAGCCCTTTCCCATTGAGTTTTGATACTCATATATACTTGAGAAGCCACGAATCAAGGCTACACGTGGTTCTCCAATAACATATACCAGGTTGGTCTCCTTCTATGCACACATTGGAAGCACTTGGAAAGATGGATATCCCAAGAGAACAGTGGAACGGTGAAGGGGATGCCTAAGCTCATAAGGGTGTTGTGTGGGGCAGGTATTTTAGGGGCCAAGGATGTGAGGGCTAAGTGAGATCCTTGTAGAGCTATGTATGATTATTTTGTTGAGCATAGAGAGAAGAACGGGTTGTGGGCTGAGAGAGAAGCTTGTAGGTGTTTCCTTTTCCTTGGAGGACTCATATCCCATCTTGGGGGTGGCCTCCAACAAAAATAATATATTATCATGGACAGAGTGCCTACGGTTGGGTGGAAAACCACTCTTACACAACCAATCATTTGGATCTTCGTTGTATAAAGATAAGTATTCTCTTGTATTTGAACATGCAATGTTTTAATTGATGCCTATGATGATTATGACTGTATATGCATGTTATGTGTGTGTGGATGGATTTTATTTCCATTATCTATTTTTATTATGCATTGTGCACACATTTTAAATGTTATGAATTCATAATATGGCTATGGGGAAAAATTTTAGAAGCTCGTAAATTGTTCATGTCCCCCTTATGTTGGTTGGATTGATAGATGGGAACGTGACAATCAAATGTAAATATAGGGGTAAATGTTATAAGGTTATTGCCTCAGGTAGTACAAAAACATGGTAGTAGTTGTGTTGTTGCAGCAACACCCCTCCCCAAAATTTTGTACATATTGGGGCCCCTCCTTTCATTTTTGTAGAAAGTTTGCCTAAGAAGCCATCCCAGCCGTCAGCTGTGTTTTCAACATAAAATCTGGTTTCCCGACCAAGCATCTTGCCATCGACCTTTCCTTTTTTGTTTTCCCCAAGGGACCAAAAGGTAACTTAGAATTTTTCCAATGTTTCAGAGTCTCTCGGGCTATCTCCCCGCAATTGCGGAAGCCAAACGCCAAACTCTCCTGAAAAGAAGACTTAGAATTTTTTTGATTGGAAGGCTGCGGAAACCATTGGGCAACGCGTCCCGAAACGGCGGGGCCTTTCGCTCAAGCCTTCCGCAACCGCGGAAAGATTCCGGTTTTTCTCCCGAAACAGCGGAAGAACTTGGGAAAGACGCCCGAAAAAAGGTCCGATTGGTTTGTTAAAATCGCGGGAGCTTCTGATGAAGTCCTTCCGAAACGGCGGAAGAATTCGGCGAAGTTGTCCGAAACGTTGGAAGCCGTTCACTTAAGCTTTCCGAAAATACTTAGAAAAATTCCGAAAGCCTGCGGAAACCTTCGGGTTTTCTTTCCGAAACGGCGGAAGCCATCCGCGTAAGCTTTCCGAAATACCACGGGGAAATTTGCGAACCTCTTCCGAAACTATGAAAAGAACTTAGAATTTTTTCAAGGAACTATCGCAGAAGCCTTTCAGCCTTTACTCCCGAAACCGCGGAAGCCTTCGGGCTACCCTCCCGAAACGGCGGAAGCCAATCGCTTAAACCGCTCGGAAAAGGCCTTCGAAGTGATCCCGGGAAAATGTGCGGAAGAGTATAAGATTTGCTCCCGAAACGGCGGAAGCCATTCGTCTAAACCGCCCGAAAAGACTCAGAAAATTCTTCGTTAAGTAATCGCGGAAGCCGCTGAGGAATTAATTCTGAAGCGGCGGAACAATTCAAGTTTTCCTCCCGAAACGGTTCTACTTCCGAAACGGCGGAGCAATTCATCATTTCCTTCCGAAATGGCGGAAACCTTCGCCATGTCGTCCCGCAGTGGCGGAAGCCGCTTGTTTAAAACTCGTGAAAAGAGCTCGGGAACTTTTCCAAAAGATCGCGGAAGGCATTCACCAAAGCTTTCCGCAGCCGCGGAAGCCTTCTTCGGAAACATTTCCCGAATCCTTCCGAAACACCGGAACCGTTTCCTCTCCGCTACCGCGGGAACCCATTTTCAAAGTTTTGCGCACGATCATTTGGTGCGGAAGAGGTCCACCTTTTCCTCCCGACACAGCGAAAGCTTCTGCTACATCCTCCCGCAACGGCGGGAAAGATTCGCCAGTTTGCCCCGCAAAAGGCGGTCGCACGCAAATCGAGGAAATCCGATAATCGACGGCGTACGACGCATTTAAAACCGGTTTAAAACCCCACCAACCGAATTAACGCCCCACACATGCCTGGCCCATATAAATAAACCGACGGGGTACGAGCCATCCCATTGTCGTTTTGTTTTATAAACAAAGCCATTGAACGCCGCGCGACCGTTCCAGCTCGTCTTACGCAACCACGTTCGCGGCCACCTCAGTTAGCGATCCCCACGGTGCCAGGTAGGATTTTAACCTTGATTTTCGCTATTGGGTTGTCTTTTGTTTGAAAACAATGAGTTTTAGTGGGATTTTGACGGGCAAAACACCCGTCAAGGGCTATGTTTTGCCCGTCAGACGCAGTTGAATGGAGCTCTCGTCTCGTCATATAAAGCAGACATTGGTTAAAGCATTAACATTTTTATTTTTTGAGTAGAGACGGTTGGTTTGGGCGGGTAAACCTGTTCCATTTTTTATCCCCGGGCCACGTGCCTCGTTGTGGGGAAAATCTGTCAAAACCCCATAGGCTTTTCATGTCCCCGGCCGAAGAGCTCAGGATGTAAAACCCCGGGCCTTTCCATAAAACCTCAGTCCCTCGACGCCCTCTACCCAAGTCAAAACCTAATCTCCGGCGCCATCGTCCCTGTTCAAATCCCGTGAGCATTCGAGTCACGCGAGCCGAAACCCGAAACCGTGGCCACCCTAACCTTTACCGTCAGTAGGTCGCCGGCGCCATCACCCTCGCTCGGATTAGAACTTCTCATAGAGCACCTCGGCGAGTGCTGTGCGTGACAATAGCATTCGAAGCCCTCACTGAGTCGAAAGTGCGAAAGGGGCTCCCTTGTCGTCACAAAGTCTTTCCAACCCGAGTCTCCCCGCCATTAGCCTTTCCAGCCGCAGTGATAACGAAAGACACCTTCTTCCCCAGGGCTGAACCGAAATCCCATTGCTTCCGCAACTCGCCTATCGTTCCAAGAACAAAATGTGTCCGCAACATAGCCTATCCCCTTATGAGCATCCCAAACCCATCCTTTTAAAAGATTCAAATGTTTCAATTTATGTTTAATGTTGAAACAGTGTTTTGCTTCCTAAATATACAGCTTCATTGTACTTATCTTATTAATATATTAAAACAATGATGCTCTCTGTTGAAACCTCACAGTATGTTGCTCAAAATGACTTGTATCTGGATGTTATCAGGGATAGGTCAAGATGCCTAAAACCAGTAAGAAGAAAGCTAAGATGACAGAAAAGAAACCTGCCCCTCTTAAAACTGAAACTTCACTCCAAGACACTAGGTGCACCACTGGTGTCCCTCCAGAAATCAGATGGGGTGACATCTACAGGATGATCCGGGACCAGGAGATCCCAGACATGTTGTTAGAAGAAGGGCCAATTTATCTGAATATCAGAGCCTCAGGCATAACCAGAGCCGCTACACGCCCTGAGCTGTTCCCCTGTGCTGAAGTGATCGGATGGATACTCCAACATGCCAATGCTGACGGGAGAGTGATAAATGACAACAGTAAAGTGGCCATTGCCTCATTTCAACCCGCATATCTTGCGGCAGCCTACAAGTTTCCCCGGGTCCAACAAGCTCTGACTGATGAATGGTTGAGCCAAATGAACAACGTCGAGATGGCCAAGAAGCTACTAGTAGCAGGCAAGCATTTGAGGAAGAAAGGGAATGATGAGTATGATGTACAGAATCTAAGAGCTCCTTTTAGAATGATTGCCCTGATGCTGTGCAGAATCTTCGGCATGCCCGATGGCACAGTATACAAGATTCAGTGGGTCCCTATCATCCACTATGTGGCTTTTAAGGGAACTGTGTTTGACTGGGCCACTCTCCTGTCGGATAGTCTGGCCTCAATGATAGTAGCTGCAAGGGAAGGACTAGCCTTGAAGAAGGATGAATTCTTCATGTATTCATATCTGATAGATTGTATCTTGGCCAAGATAGACTTCCCCAAATTGGGCTGTACATGGGATAAGGCCACCATGCCAGTCTATATCGCTTACAAGATGTTGTGGGCTCAGAATTACAAGCCCAGCTACAAACTCATCTGCGAGGGGTTCATAATGCCCCTGTATGAGAAGATAGTCAAGGAGGAACCCAGCTGTCTGTCAAAAAATGCTTTGGAAGTCCTCGAGGATTATGGGGACTTTTACTTTTCGGAGCAAGGTACCTACTTGAGAATGTTTGGAGGGACTAAGCCCCCATACATATTGCCGCAGTATGCCACAGACTATGTGGTGCTCAAAGAAGCAGTAAGACAACTCTTCTTGGATGGGATTGGAGCATTGCTCCACAAGCAACACAAGGCCTCCTTTCCCCCTCTACCTTTCTGCATCGGCGCTTACAAGTTCTCGGGGGTTTCCTCGGCCGACGAATTTGTTCAAGAGCTGAAATCCTTCCACTTCGGTGAGGTAATATTCCACAGGAACGACAGAAAGGGTAAAGTGGCCGAGCATTGCAAGGATATCTATGCCCACGTCGAGTACTCCCACTATCCTGATGCCGAGGAAGAGGCATTCAGAGGCATCAGCAACATGACCGAGCTACGGATCTGTCGCCAAGGCACTGGAGCAAGCTCTAGCTCAACCAAGGCCCAGAAGACCAACCAGCAAAAGGAGAAAGAAGCTGAGGATGCCCGAGCTCAGGAAGAGCTCAGATTAAGAGAGGAAGCAAGGTTACAGTGGGAAGCTAAGGAAGCAAGAAAGTAGCAAGAAGCTGAAAATGAAAGACTGCGGAAAGAGGCTGAGGAAGCCTAGAAGCAGAAAGAGGCAGAAGCTGAACTAGCTGAAGCAGAAAGGAAGGCAGAAGAAGAAAGGAAAGCGGAGGAGGATGCCCAAGCAGGTGGGTCTGGCATCCAAGACATGGAAATAGACACCTCCCAAGCAGGTGGCTCTGGCACCCAAAAGGAAGGAGTAGACCCTGCTCAGGAAGTCCGGACCCCACCTATGGAGGAAGACATAGACATCATAAACCGACCAATTGTCCCGTACACTCCATCGGGAAAGCGTACGGTGTCCAAGTGGAATGAGTTTGTCTATGACAAGAAAAGAAAAGCAATGGTCCTCAAATCAGAAGAGAGGATCAAAAGTCCCTTCCATGAAGACATCGTTACCCACCGAGAGGTCACTATAATGCAGAATACGGACAAAGATCCCTTTGCTATGGCGACCACAGCCGTAGCAACGGCAAAAGCATCCTTGGCCAATGTAGGCTTGATGGTAAGAGATAATGAATTGACAAAGAAGAGAGCTCGTACGCTACAACAAACTGTGGCTAATGAGCAAGCCCAAAGAGATCTGACAGTGAACAAGTATAATTGCTTGTACGCTGAACATAGGGAGCTGTCAAACAAGTACCGCCAGCTGGAGGAGGAAAAGGACCAGCTAGCACTCCAAATAATGATTGTAGAAGCGGAGAAGAATGGAGCGGAAGAAAAGGATTCTCAGCTAGAATCATACAAGCAGACATTAGCTGAGCGGTTAGAGCAGGCTGAAAGCAAAACGATGGACGTGTCTCCTCTCCATGAGCTGTCCTGCAGCATCCTGAAGCAAATAAATGACACGCAGGAGCTAATCACTGACGAGGTTTGCAAACTCAAGGTCATGATAGTCAAATTAAAAGAAATTAATGCGGAGGCCCACAGGCTCAAAGCCAAGAATACCCGTTTCAAGGCAAATATCATAAGTCAGATGGCATGGAGAGAAGGGAGAGGGGGTTTCCCCCCGCATCTTCCATTTAAAGTTGTGGACGATTTTAATGCAGACATAGCCTTGCTGGAGTTTGGCAGGAACTGTGCCAATAAGATGATAACTAGTGTGCAGAGGACAACAGATAGAATTAACAGTCTATATCAAAAGCTCAAAGGAGTCCATGACAAATGCACATTGAGTTTCCCTCAGACCCTAGAAGACTTCCCGGAAAAGGAGCAGCGGTTGTCTCAGCTAAAGGAAGAGCTAGGCGTCCAAATGGAGTATGTGAAAAGGATTGATGTCCTGGCTATGGATGACCTCCAACATTATATTGGTTCATCATCACTTCACAACTATCTGCTGAAGGAAGTGCATCAAGCTGCAGTAGCAGAAGTTCAAAGCATCAAAGCAGAGCTCGGGAAGAATGTGACTTCTCAGAAAATCTTATTTCTTGCTGCAGCAAACATAGTCATAAGGGACACAGGTGTGTGGTACAGCTACATAGCAGAGGAGGACAGGAAAGCTGCAGCAGCAGCAGGAGCATCAGCAGATCCAGGATCTTCTCTCCCAACAGCCACTTCAGCTACAGTAGTAGGTTCGAGTCCCTCTTTCCCGACAGTCATTCCAGAGACTCCAGCTAGCTCAATCCCTCCTTCCCAGGCACAATCAGCAGCCTCAATCGACTTGGGCAACCCTTCCCCAGCTAAGGCTCACGCACAAAGTAAAAGAGGCTGAATTCAGTTGAAGCAACTCTCTTCAGCCAAACACGTGCCCAGCAGGGAAAACTCTGGTGTTAGCCAATTTTCTGCTATGTATATTTTGAATATGTAAGGTGTAAGCCATGGGACAGCTGTCCCTATTTTTGTCAAAATAATTTTGTAAAGGAAATGGTCATTTCGGTGATCGATTATAGAGGAAATTCCTGTAAATGACAGGTGGAGGATGCTAGGTGTCATCCCAAAGGGCAGATTTGTAGCTATAAATAGAAGCTAGGAAAGATTAGAAAGGACTTTTGGCAGGGAATGAAATTTTGAAACCCATACGAGCTATCTTGTATCGGGCCTGTAAATTGAATTTTCTAATAGAAGCCACGGGAGATGGACGTTTTGCATAGGATGTTGGACGACTGTATGTTGGACTATTCTAATGACCACTGTTCTGTAATGTGAGATCATTCTTATCATCCGAACTACTTCTTTGTATTAATGATTTTGCTCCTCACTGTGCATACGATTTTTCTCCATTTGTGTGAACAATGAATGCGTTTCATATTAAATCAGGAGCTACCTGATGATGCCTTTGTCATTGCTGTAGATTTCTTTGTCTAGATCGAATGGCTAACTGTTCTTTCTTCAGTATAACTCATGTGGCTCATTGTTCATGCCTTTAAATTGCTCCTTGCAGGGATCTTTAAGTTTAATTTCAGTTTGTTACATTTAGATCTGTCTCTTTATTCTTCCTACGTAGATTAAATAAATTTTTTTCTTTCTCTCTTTTATGAGCAACAGATGCGTTCCATGTTGAATTAGAAGCTATCTTCTAAAGATCTTTGTCTTGATGTAGCTTTACTTGTGAAAATTAACAGCTATCTGTTCTTTCCTTACGATATTTGTTACATCCGATTGCTCATCCCTTAAGCGTGTCCCCTGCAGGGATAGATAGATTTACCCAGGTTCCTAGACTTAGATCTGTTTTAGTTGCATCTAGATCAAATATAATTTAGGCACTTGCATCTCATTTAAAAGACATAAAACCCAAAAGAAAGGTGGATCGGGCCATAACCGGTAGAATTGGATTTAAACTTCAAACCCACGGTTGCCGGAACCGCTAACCGGACGGATTCCCTACACCAAACGGGAGATAGTCTAATTGGGACCATCTCTTGGGGAGAATCCCTTTCTGATTGATGCTACGATATCCGAGGCATCAACAAGTTGAAATGGTTGAGAATTTTGTATTTGTCTAAAATATGCATCCCTAACCCTATAAGTTATTTTGGTTTTAGAAAAGATTGGGTGCATGTGTTTGACCAATGTAAGTTGTATTTGCACAATGATGAATACAAGGATGAGATATTGTGTGACATGATCACAACAAACACTTGTCATGTGTTGGGGAGTCCAAGGCAGAGTGATTATTGTGTTATACATGATGGTAGGAAGAATACATACACTATCATGAAGGATATAAGATGATTCCAGTCATTAACAAATAAGGATGGAAAACCTAGAGAGGCATTGCTAGTGACAATCAAATAATTTTTGAATTATGTGAGAGAAACTAAGGAATGTAATTTGTAGCATCAAAGAGGGTCATGTATGGAAAATGCAATGATGTTGAGAGTTGTTCGCATAAGATAGAGATGCTTGAAGGAGTTAAATTATTGTTGAATGTATTCCTAGGAATTGTGAAGGAATATCTTCCAAATAGTTATGACTAAAGAGGAGAATCATACATAAGATAGATTTGGTACTAGTAGCTACATTATAGAATCAAGTGTTCATATGATGAATTCATTCTATAGTGCTATATTTGAATAAGAAAGTTGAATATTGAGAGGTTTGATAGGAGAAATTCCAACACTACCCATAGTACCTATGCCATTGACGCCAATGAAAAATGGGAGATAGAATGTATAATTTTTAGTGCTTAGTCAAGGTATTTGAATTTTAGTGCAAAACATCATTTCCATCTTTAACCTTAGAGGTCTCCCAAATATTAGCTCTGTGAATTTCCATCCTTATCTATTGATAAAATAGTGTATAAAACAACAACAAATTACAACATTTTGCTTCTAAATAATCCAAACTTCTAAGAAATCCAAGAAGAAAATATACCAAACAACTTGGATAAGTTCCAAACTTCTAGAGCAACTTATTCCACAAAAACTAGATTCAAAAATTATATTTTATAATTGGTATAAAAACAATACAACAACTAGAAAACAACCCCTTAGATTCCTCAATGAAGATGTTAAATCACTTAACAATTGTCCTTTTACTTATGTCAAAACTACATGAAAACATGTATGATTAATAATAAAATTTGGAAAATGCACAAGCATTGGATAACTAAAAAAATTCATTTATATATTCAAGATGAAGTAGATGTGCATACCTATTGAAATTTCATTTATATTGAGTAATTAATGCAATTCTGAAAATGCGACTTATTTTGAGAAGGTTCCTCAAATATTAACCCTAGAATTTTTAGCCTTAAAGAATGGTGTAAATTAATGTGTAAAATAATAATAGAAGAATCGCAATAATTCACTTCTAGTAGCCCCAAAATTCATGTCAACTCAAGGAGAAAATATACCAATCATTCCAATGAGTTTCTAGACATCTAGGACAAATTCACATGCATAAAATAGATATGAAAACTATTCTTAGACAACATAAATATAAAAAAACCCAACAAAAATAGATGGATGCACTATTATCTTCAATATTATTATTAATTCCCTCAACAATTTTGTCTTAAGTGTATCAAATCAGCAAGAAAATTAAGAGTTGGAAATAACCATCCCAAGAAGATAAAATTCTGAAATCAAATATGCAATATACACAATAGGTGGACAACTAGAAATCTCATATATAAATGATCAATGAATGAAGTACATACATACCATAGCCTCATATTAAGTCTAGGAAAAAACCCAACCACCTTATAATATTCCCTAGCTAGGGTTATTCAACAAACCCTAGATTTGTTAAGTACAAGAATCCCTCCAGCACTATCTCCAAGGCAAGATGTCCTCCTCATATTCTTCCTCATATACATACAAGGGTGTCAAAACCCTAATATCTAGTCTCCAAGGGATGAAACACTAACCCTAGAATCCAAGATGATCTAATACAAGAACCCAAGAGAGAGAAAGATCAAATGTACAAAGAACAATCTCAAGAGAGAGAAATCATTCATCTCCTCCTGATAAGCTCCACTAGGGTTTCCTAGTGAACCCTAGCTCACCACTAAGAGATCACTCCAAATAAGAGACACAAATAAATGTGTGTTGTGATTTGTTGTTTATAAATACTCTCTCATTTCCATATTTATATGAGTTAAGGGAGGCCAACAATATAACACAGCCTGACCCGATCCTTATAAGTAATCCTACTGAAGATAATTAAGCCACACATAAGAAGTGAGGAGATCCACTCCTAGAGTACAAATTTCAATGATGATGTTGTGCACAATAGTTATCCTAGGTGATGTACCTATGAAAGGAAAGTCCACATCACTCCATACCAAGCCTCCATGGACTCCATCCATCATCTAAAGCTAAGTAATCTGTTAAGGCAGCTACCCCCTGCAAGAGCATTGTCAAATCCCTAGGAATCCCCAATCCATATCCAATCCTTTGAATAGGAAACAAATATACCACATGCCATCAAGGTATTTTATCCCTCCTCGAAAATACACAACATTCCTAATATCTTGTAGGGATTTATCTCCCCAATTGAATCCTCCATGTGGACATCATGTAGGTTGTTCACCATCAAGGAAAGAGATCTCCAATGCCCTAGGGAAGAACACTGAACGAATGATCATATGAGGGTTGAAATCCAGTAAGAAAGCTATCACAAGTGTGCATATCCATCATGGACTATCTATCATGGTACAATTCATCTTTGAACATATAAAGGCTGAACATACACCATGTACCCCAAATCTCATGAAGCACCCCAAACATTGTGTAAACACTTCAGAAGTAACCTAAAAATTAACACTCCTTATTTATGAGGAAAGTGTTTACACCAACATCTGTCAAATCCCTCTGCAACTCCAACAAATATGTTATATGCAAATCAATACTAGTTGAGGTCTTGAAATCAACCACTGTCATTTGCAATAAAGTTGCCAACCTTGTTATTACAACATTTTGATCATCTAATGAATGATGATCACCTATGAATATAAGGAATGTCTCCCTGGAGAAACAACTGACTACCACGCTGGATCATCCTCAACATCATGGGTCAACATCACTGGGCACCACATCATAACATGACCAAGAAAACTTGTAAATATAAACATATCTCCATGCAAGATGAAATCGATTTTGAGAAGAAAATATCATTAAATAATCATCGAAATATGCTAGATCATCATGAGAATACCTCTAATGCACCTAGGAAAGGTAATCATATCTCCTAGTTAGTACACTCACCCCTACATGCTCCCGAGCCACTATATTAGAAATCTCCACATTCTCCTTGATCACGAGAGGAGTACCATGCACATAAAAATATCTCAAAAGTATAGTGTAAAGATTGAAACTTGGCTCTTCATGTGATTTTTTAGAAATACAAGGTCTACCAACCTCTTGTTGGAATGTGTGAGTGCTACTGGATCAATAACTAACCTATAAGGGAACCCTCTCTCACCCCTCTAGCCAAATTCCTTGGACTTGCCAGGATACTATCACTGATGGTGCACTATTGTCTTTCAAAGAAACTATCCAATGTATATCTGTCATACAAGAAATTGAAATTAGGTATTTCCTCAAACTTGAAACAAAAAATATAACTAATCTCAATAATATCACCCGAGGGCCTATGGAATGAAATGAATCCAACTCCTCTCATATACTACATAGCATCATCAACAAGCTCCATGGTCATATCTCCCTCTTTCTCTCGAATCTTGTTGAATAGTAACATCTCATATTTCTTATGCCTTGAAGCTCCATTGTCCACATACCAACCAAATCTAGACACAATGTAGTAGATGGGCCTTAATTAGTAATTGTCATCATCATTGTGCTCAGTGTCATCGCTATTATATTATAATCTAATCATCATCAATTCCATCACCATTGTCATCACACATCATCATCATCATTTTCATTGTGATCTTCATCATCACCATCATTCATCATTTTCATCATCGTCAACATCATCATCATCGTCGTCATCTCTGACATCATTCATCTCATTGTCACCATCATCCTCATGATCATGGTCATTGTCATTTTCATTGCAATCATCATCATGATCTACATCATCCTTATAATCATCATTGTCATCGTCATCCTTATCATCATCGTCATCATCATATTATCAACAATATTATCATCATAGTCGTCATCATGGTCATCGTCATATATCATCATAGTCATTGTCATTGTCATCATCATCATTATTGTGATGATGAAAAATGCATCCAACTACCTTACATGAATTTTGTAAAGGATATTTTCCCTCTGAGTGGGAATGTGGGAACCATTAGAATGTTATGAGCACTATGGATGGGTCTTAATTAGCAATTTTCATCCTCACCCTTATCATCACTATTATTGTCATATACATTGACATTATCGTCATCATTATCATCGTCATATATCATCATATTCATTTTCATGGTCATCATTGTCATCATCGTGATGATGAAAAAAGCATACAACAACCTTACATCAATTTCGTAAAGGAGCTTTGGCCTTTGAGTGGGAATGTATGTTGAATATTGTAACTTCTAAGAATATTATATTTTGTACTTTATTATTCCGGAGATGGTTCATCCCTTCGAGGTTATTATATTATGTATCCAGAGATTTTTAATCCTCCGATGGTTTGTGGTAACCAGGGTTATTAGACCCACCATGTGGGGGTCAGCCCTAAGTTTATTATTTAGGGGTTATTAGACTTCTCTAGGAGAGGTCAGCCCCATTAGGGATTTTGGTCAGTCGGGAACTAGTATAAGTAGAGGAGGAGAGCTCCTCATTTGACACACTTCCACAACTCAGAAAGTAGCGCACTTGTGTTTGGGAGGTCTGCATGTGAGGTAGAGAAGAAGGAAAAGTCTTGGAGCACATCTTGTATTTTGGTTGATCATCTTATTGAGGAAAGCTTTGCTGCGTTTTCTACCCCATGAGGGTTTCCCAGGGTAAATTCTGTGTCTATCTGGTGATTATGTTTCTTTCAGTGATCTTGCTAGTCTATTTGGTTTAAAACTTAACAATGTAAGCACCATTAGCACATTCTAAGCACTATGGATGGGTCTTAATTATTAATGGTCATCATCATCATCATCATCATCATGCTCATTGTCATCATTATCATATTATAATCAAATCATAATCAATACTATCATCATTTCCATCATGCATCATCATTGTCATCATTAGTGTTGTTGTCACACAACTTGTAGTTGCACCTAATGGTGATTCTATCCAGGATGGTAGAGGGGATGGGAAACTAAAGAGGTGACCCAAGGGGGCCTCGATTCCCAAGATGGATTGGTTATCATGCCAATCGAGGCACTCTTTGCTTCTTGCTATCCAAGCCCCGGGTAGAAAAGGGGGATACCTTGATCTATTCTCGATAGGAGAGATCTAACCCAATCATCGAATTGAGCTATTCAGTAATAAATGTAAGGTGAAGGATGATGAATTCTAGATCTAAGGAATAAATTCACTGTGGAGGCTTAGGGAAGATGGGATATTGAATTAGATTGATTATACACAATGACTTAAGGATTAAGAATGGATCTAGGATGTAGGTGCTAGGATAAAGGATCAAAATCAAGTGCCTTGGGAAATTGTTAGGAACCTGTGTCAACCCTTCTCTTAACTTTGTTAGTATATTGTTGTTGGACACATATGCTTTGTAAGTCGTCCCGTAGTATTATATGGTCCATGGTATTGATCCTTAGTTTTTGTTAGCCCATAGTATTATTTGTTCCATGGTATTGATCCATAGTATTGGACACATATGCTTTGTATGTCGTCTCGCAGTACTATATGTTCCATGGTATTGATCCATAGTATTGGTACATAGAATTAGTATATAAGTACATGTTGAGGGGAATGAAGGCACCGAGAAGTTATTTGTATTGAGCTTGCTCAAAGGAGGTTGCCTCCTCGAAGTGGCACACGATCAATAAAAATATTATGTGTTTTAATATATTGTGCATTTTATCAAATAATTGTTGCAAGTTCCTCACATCTAATATCAGAGCACTTTCTTGGGCTCGTTGGGTGGAATCTCTGCCAATTTTTTTTTTCACATCTGTATTTGTTCCTATCAATTGCAGGTTCGGATCCGGGAATAATCCCTATCCGCTTAACTGTGGGAAGTACTTGGGCATAAGCCCTAAAATTCATTGTGAGGAGTACCACAGGAACCTCAAAGTAGCTGGCCCATTGAGAGGATTTGCCAGTAAAAAGGGCGACGACCCCTACCCGATTGACTCGTTCCCACCCGTGAGGTAAACCAAGAGTTGTTGTTTGTGGCAAAGCGGTTATCAGTTTTACCTGAGCCATTGAGTGAGGGGTACTGCCCCAATACGCAAGTCGTTAGACAGCATTGGTGGCTGAGTGAATCCCCTAAAACTTTAGGAAGCCGCACATACTCGGGGTCCATATCTATTGCCAGCTGATAAATCACATTTTACATATGTCTAGAACTTTTGTCAATCACTTCTGCGTCGTTGTAGATCCATTCTGAAAAAAAAAAAAGTATAAATTCTGTTTTTTTGTCATATCTTCTCCATTTTAACTCTGTTTCCCTTGAAACTTCACTGACACTCCTACAATCCCATTCTACATATTTCATTCCTGAGGACCATATCCCAAATTCCACTTCCCGAAGCCAAAAATCCCACATTTGTCTATTTTTAAGGTTTGCCATAACGTCTTCGATTTTCACCCAATCGCCTTCAAATTTTGCCACAATGTTCATTTCCTATTTCTGTTTCTTTGTCCCTCTTTGACAAATTTTCTCCTTCTTTCACTTCGCTTCTGAAATCCCCATTTTTTGTTTCCCTGTCCATTAGAAAGTGTCCAAAACCTATTCAAACCCCAATAACCCATTAGAGTTTTTTCCAAATCCAAATTTCCCTTTAGTAAAGAACCTTTTATTTATTTTTTTCTACCCATTCACAAAAAAAAAACTCATGGTTATGATTGTCACCCGCACAAGAGGACAAATCATGGAGGAAGAACTTGCAGTCCTCAAAACCAAACTCCAAGATCTGGATGAAAAATTTCTCAGCCTCCATCTTCAACATTCAACCATGAAAAATAAACGACAGCCAGAATCTTCTGCAGACACTGGGTTCTCTTCTTCCAACAATTTTTGTGGGCTGAAGCTTGATTTTCTTCGCTTCAATGGTAATGATCCAACTGGATGGATATACCAGGCAGAACAATATTTCATCCTGCATAATACTTTTGATGTCCACAAAGTTCCACTTGCATCCTTTCATTTGGAACAAGAAGCCCTTCAATGGTACCGTTAGTACATCAAGGCTCATGACAAGCCAAAATGGAAAGATTTTTTCCAACTCCTTTTGCAACGATTTGGTCCTAGTTCTTTTGATGACTTCACAGGAGCACTCACTAAACTTTGCCAAATTGGCACTGTGAGAGAGTATCAGACAGAATTTGAGAAACTGGCCAATCACACATAATGATTGTCTGATGAATTTTATAGGAGTTGTTTTATCAGTGGTATCAAGGATAATCCACTCAGAGGTTAAAATGTTCATAACATTCTACCCTCTTCTATAGTGTATCCTAAATAAGAAAAAGGTAGAGAGAACCAAAAAGGAGAGAGAAAAAGAGAATATTATCATATTTTTGCAATAACTTTTGATTGTGAACTCGGATTTGGACGCACTTGATACCATTGGAAAGATCTCATTGAGGGATACACCTTTTGTGTTTTGAGATTCGCTAGATCCCTCATGGTTTGTCCTGGGTGGGAATTTTTGTAAATACGGGTATAAAGCATCTTTCAAAAGATGCTTTTTAAGATGTTTTATGACCATATTTAAAAAATTCCTACCTCTTCCAATCCATGAGTTATCTAGTGAAGCTCAAAACACCAAAGTTGTATCCCTCGACGAGAGCTTTCCAATGGCACCAAGTGTGCCCAAATCCGAGTTCGAAATCAAAAGTTATCACAAAAATACGATAACATTCTCTTTTTATCTCTCCTTTTTGGTTATCTCTCTCTACTTTTTTCTTATTTAGGATACATTTTGGCCTTGGTAATTCCTTATGTTATGTCCCAACACAATGATGGAAGTCCTAGGGTTGGATAAGTTGGTGGAGGACAAGATCACAACCCAACAATGCTCCAAATCTACTTTTGTTCCATTCAGAAATATGGTTTCCCAACGAAATCCCATCATGCCAGCTCCTCGACCAAATCCTATCAAGCATTTGTCTGAAGCAGAGATGCGGGAATGTAGAGAAAAAGGGCTTTTTTATAATTGTGATGAGAAATTCACTTGGGGACATAGATGTGTTGAGTAACAACTCTATCTCTTGGATGTGGATTCTCTACCTGCCTCCGAATTTGGTGAAGAAGCTCCAGATACAATAGATGATCTGGTCGACATTTAGCAGCTTCCTGTTGACCCTCTGTCTCCGGACGACCACCCAGAGATATCTCTCCATGCTTTAGCCAGAGTCACCACCCGACAAACAATGTGGGTCAGGGGTTACTTCAAGAAGCTCCCTCTTACAATACTCATTGATTCTGGTAGCACTCATAACTTCATTGACCCTCAGATCGCCAAACAGGCTAATGATTTTGTCCATCCTTGCTCCAGCTTTGAAGTCATGATTTCCAATGGGGAAACCTTACCTTGCAAGGGGAAGTGTCGCAATGTGCGTGTCTCTATGGAATATTATAACCTGCGCTCTGATATGTTTTCCTTGTCCTTAGGTGGATATGATGTGGTTTTGGGCGCTCAATGGTTACGCACACTTGGCCCCATCTTATGGGATTTTGCTGAACTTTGGATGCAGTTTTCAGTCAATGGGAAAAAACACACATTTACAGGCTTACAACCAGGGTCTCTCTGCATCATCAGTTCACATCGTCTGGAAAATATCCTTAAGAAGAATTCACATGGTGTCATCGCTAAGCTCCATTCCATTCAGATGCACCCATCAATGGTCTCCACTACTCTCGTGGATCTATAACACCTTTTGGATAGATATGCAGGTGTCTTTGCTGAACCAGTGGGATTTCCGCCTTCAAGAGACCTTTCCGGTAATAATTTAACCACCTCTACATCTGAGAAGGAAATGATGGCTATTTTGCATGCAATAGAGAAGTGGAAACCATACCTATTAGGGAATTATTTATGCATCAAGACTGATAACTAGAATCTGAAAAATTTCCTGGAACAACGGATCTACTCCCTAGCACAACTAAAATGGGTTATCAAACTGATGGGTTATGCCTATGAGATCACTTACAAGAAGGGTAAGGACAATCTAGTGGCGGATACTCTTTCTCGCACATTTGATGACCAAGTTTCTCTTTCAACTATTTCTATGCCTATTCCAAATTGGTTGCAATCTGTTCAACATGGCTATGTCTTCTATGAACTCCATGCTTCTCTATTGGCAAGGCACTATGGGTTCCTCAAAACGTATGAGTGGGCATAGTGTAACTTCTTTTGGCAGGGAATGAAAGGGATAATTCAACAGATGGTGGTTGTATGTGATACTTTCCAAGTCAACAAGGGAAACAACACTCCTTCCGGGATTGCTCGAACCCTTTCCCATCCCTACACGGATTTGGACGGATATTTCTATGGATTTCATTGAAGGGCTCTGGTGGTACAATACTGTATCTAACTTAAATGACTCCATATGAAACAATATATGGTCAAGAACCGCCAGTTCTTCTTCCATACACCCTCGGTAATTCACCAGTTCAGGCAATTGACTCGGTTCTTCGAAACCGCGATCAGATTCTTCGCATTTTGTAGGAAAATATTCACATGGAAAGAATTCGAATGCAACAACAAACCGATCAGCAAATTTTTGAGCGCACTTTTCAAACAGGTGATATGGTTTTTCTTCAACAAGCCTCCCTGAAACTCAAAGGGCATCATAAGATCACTCCAAAGTTCTATGGGCCCTATAAGGTTCTTCAGAATATTGGGTTTGTTGCTTATAAATTGGAACTTCCTCCTTCTTCCTGCATTCATCCAGTATTCCATGTCTCTTGTCTGATGAAATTTATTGGCACCAACATCATAGGACAAACTATTTTACCAAAACTGGATAATGAAGGATCCATCCTTTTGGATCCAGAGGCCATCCTCAATAGGCACACTCACCAACTCCGCTCTCGATCTATCACAAGGGTATTATTTCAGTGGCACAGAATGAAACCATAGGATGCTACATGGGAACCACTCCTTCAGATTCAACATCAATTTCCACATCTAAATCTTTGAGGACAAAGCTTTTTCTAAAGGGGAGGGGATGTTAGGAACCTGTGTCAACCCTTCTCTTTACTTTGTTAGTATATTGTTGTTGGACGCATATGATTTTTAAGTTGTCCCGTAGTATTATATGTTCCATGGTATTGATCCTTAGTTTGTATTAGCCCATAGTATTATATGTTCCATGGTATTGGAAGCATATGCTTTGTAAGTTGTTCTATAATATTATATGTTCCATGGTATTGATCCATAGTATTGGCACGTAGACTTAGTATATAAGTATGTGTTGAGGCCAATGAAGGAACCAAGAAGTTATTTGTATTGAACATTCTCAAAGGAGGTTTCCCCCTCGAAGTGGCCCGCGATCAATAAAAATATTATGTGTTCTAATATATCGTGCATTTTATCAATTAATTATTGCAGGTTCCTCACAGAAACGTGTACTTAAGACTGGGAAAATGGTCTCAAGTAGTATATCTGACAAGTTTAGGGCTTCCTAACACAACTTGAAAATAGATCTGCCAGTATCAAAGGTCACAAGCTCGAAAAAGAGGAGTTACTCACTTGGAAAACCAACAAATCAAGGAGGGCGCAAGCATGGAGAGATCAGTGCCTAGGGAAATGGGAAGAAGGAGTCAACATAGCAAGATTCCCTTGAGAAACCACTTGGGGCTAGGCCTAAGAATGAAAACCTAGAAATGGTTGGCCAATAAACCAAATAATTAATCCTAGAGAATTTTTAGAAGTTTTTATAGTTAGGGTTTAAGTAGTAAATTCAAATGGCCAATGGTTTAAAACTTCAAACAAAGAGATCAATTGTATATCTTACCTGGAGAATCTTGTAGATGCCTTGAAAGCGATGATCTACCTCTACCTGATCAATTTGAGATGATTTAGCAGTGTCTCCAAATGAAATCGATTTTCCCAAGGAAGCCAATGCGCCCCTCTCTCCTGCACATTCAAACTACACAAATAAGATTTGATGCTCAGAAGAAAAAGAATAACAACAAGAGAAATATCAAGAAGCATAACAATGATCAAAGATACAATTGAAAACCCCTTGATACAAAGAAAATTCAAGTGGAATGAGTTGAGGAGCCCCTGCAAAAATGCCCAAGTTGAAATCGCCCTCCTGCAATAAAATAATGTTTCAACAAAAATATTTTGGATCCACAAAAATATCTCAAATGATAGGAGAAATAGACTTTACAATCACCATCTAAGAGCATTCCACAAAGAAAATCCAAGAGTCTCTGCAAAATTTCTCTTTATTATGAAAATTCCAAGAGCCAAATTCCCTTTACAAATGAGGGGGTCTCTTCTTTAAATAGGAATGAGAGAGACCAAAACCCTATCCACTTTTCAAATGAGTGGTTGAGATCATAAGATACAACAATGATAATCAATGGCTAAGATGAGCCATAATAAGATATACATGGATCACTCAAAATAGAGGGGACGTCCTCCCTAAATGAAGCCCTAGAGGGGACGTGGTACATAAGACATGCCTAGGGACATGATATAACAACATAACATGGTGGGGGGGTCTAGGAAATCAAGTATTCACTAGATAAGGCCCCACCTACATCAAATACAATACATCACATGATAAAGTGTCTAAAGACACTAGGTCGTGTGTCCAAAAATACATAATAAAACCCCCAAAATTCCAAATGGGATTACGTGTGGACCCCGATGATGCCGGAACAAATTCTGGAGGGTGTGAAAAACATCATCAAAATGTCCCGAACCAACCTCATGCCATTTCCTTTCCCCACTAATCCAAATTGATTTCCTTTGCTAGCCATTCCTCTACCGGAAAACCACCTCTAGAAACAAAAAAATGCTCGTAACTCTCTGCCAAGTGTCTCGAACACAAATATGACTGCACCAAAATGTCTAAGGATAGGGTAATATGGTAATAACGACTGAATGGACCCCATATCCCCTCAGGAGCGCCCTAGGAGAATGTACATGCTCAATGAAAGTGTTGAACATGCCATTTCTGAATGGAAAAATTCAATAAAGTGGTAATATGACCATATAATCCTTTGAAACTTCCTGGAATTGATAACTGAGTGCACCAATGGACTCAAAATGATCAAATACACTAGGAATGAGTACTCATACACCATGTGACCATTAGGAGATACATTTGTAAGCTCATCCACACCCATAATAATTAAATAATGGCTTGTAAATAATAATAATAATAATCATCCACCAAACCATCATCTGAAACTGTCGTCTGAAGCATGGGACCATCTAATGGAGACATATGGGCCATGAATAATCCATCTCTAACACTGTGGGCCCAAACTCATATCGGACCCTATGGTTGACTTGGTCAAACTAGGTTGACCAGGTCAAGAATGGCCAAAATAATGATCCAGACCATGAATAACTGATGATGCTAGTACAAATGGTTATGATATGCTCCTTCAATTATACCAGTAGCTAGACTAAAGCATAAAATGATGCTTAACTGGCATAAACATGTAAATAGCATAACTAAAATAAGTCTAGATCAAAGTAGCTAACTACTATAAACAAGAACCTCAAATGTATACTCGTTTATAGACTAGAACAATTTGCTACCCATTGGTGAGGGTGGAGAAACAAAGGCTAAGATATGGGAAGGGCTCAACAACCTTAACACTGCAATATATCATATGAAGGAACCAGGGGAACCACCTACACATATGCTGGATAGAAAATAACACGAGGAATGGCGATGTCTCACAAATGGGTAGAGTGATGAGAATGCTTCCAATAGACTCTATTCAAGCAACCTTTTATCAATTTATTTGTCATCTTTTGCACTTGAGATTTAAAATTTAATTTACTTTATATATTTTCACTAGCTAGCCTCCAAAAGCAGGTACCCTGAAATCCTTCTGGGCTTCATATATGACTCAGTATGACCTCAATTTCCCACCACCATCCATAGGTGTGATGGAGTGACCTCCCTGTTTCCCTATAGAGCAAAACGACCTTACACCAAACAAGGATGAGTGCTCGTACTTTGGCCACTGAATAGTTAATATAGATATAAGCAATGGTTTTTAGCAACATTGTTTTTGCTGACTTAGCATTCCTTTGGATATAGCATTTAAGATCCGATGGTCTAGTGTTTAGCAACACTGTTTGTAGGAATACTTGGTTTCGAGGACTAGAGGAGAACAAACACTATGACCAAAATCACACACTCCAGAGCCGAGACACAATGCAAACAAGGAATCTATCCAACATAGAGGTCGAGGTGGGGGGAATCCTCGAGACTACTAGTTAAGGTGTAAGTTGGGATGAAACCAAACTGGAAGGTAATGGATGGACGGAGAAGTGAATTATGATGCCATGGATAGAAAAGGCCCTAAAATAAGGGAAAGAACAAGTTCGTACTTCATAAAGTAAGGGTATGACCAACAAGCATACACAAGAACCTCCTACTCATAGTAACTGACTACTTTTACTCTACACAACAAGAAATCATCATAAGATATAGCCATTAAACAATCATCATATACCCATTCATAAACTACCTAGATAAAGGAAAGAGCATATCAGCAACCCAAATGCACCAATCATATACTTGTTGGATCATATACCTGAGTCCCTGATTTGAACCACCTGAATCACACTGAAGCAGTGCATCTGAATATACCATGGGAGCTAACAATCAACCTGCTTTGGATGATAGAAGAATGGCTAACTCAATCACCGAACTGGGGTCATGGGGCTCAATCCTGGCATGAGACTGTAAATGTACAGGAACTGGATCCATTGAATGTGTAAGAGTGATAATCAACAAACTGCTCATCATCAGCTAATCTCATCAAAATGTGTAAAGGAATGGCTCAAAAATATATTGGAAACTGATTTGTAATCATGGTAGCCTGACTACTATGGATGTGACAACAAGTGTGATCATCATCGTCATCACCGACATCATTCGTTGGGAAGAAAATCTCATTAATGAGATTTTCTTATCATCATGGACATCAACAATATTGTTGTCATCATTTTCATCATCATATATCATCATAGTCATTGTCATCATCATCATCATCATCAACATTGTGATGATGAAAAAGACATCCAATTACCTTACATGAATTTTGTAAAGGATATTTGGCATCCATCATTAGAGGAAATTTGAGGTCTAAAATGGGCCTTATAAGAAAACGAGCCAACCATAATTTATTGATGAGTTGGAATTCAAGAACCAATAGAATTTCAATAAAATGAGTCAACCATAACGGTTGACTTGAGATATTTGTCATAAAAAAACTACTTTTTTTGTTCGTATTTTCAAAATATTCCATTTGTTTTTACTCAAACTTTGAGCGGGAGCACTCATTGGATGCGGAATTTAATTATGCATCCAACGAGTACCCACATTGCATACTTTTTGACGTTTTTCAGGTATTTCTTGTTTTTGGGGCAGCGGGGTCCGTCAAAAGTATGCATTATGACGTTTTTTTCAGGTATTTCTTATTTTTGGGGTAGCGGGGTCCGTCAAAAGTATGCATTATGACGTTTTTTCAGGTATTTCTTGTTTTTGGGGCAGCGGGGTCCGTCAAAAGTATGCAGTGCGGGTCTCATGTCATCATGACGTTTTTCAGGTATTTCTTGTTTTTGGGGCAGCGAGGATCGTCAAAAGTATGCAATGTGGGTACTCGTTGGATGCAGAATTAAATTCCGCATCCAACAAGTGCTCTCGCTCGAAGTTTGAGTAAAAACACAGGGAGATATGTTGAAAATACGAAGAAGAAAAAAAGTAGTTTTCCTCCAAAATTAATAAATATTATTTTATTATTTTAACTATTATTTCATTATTTTAACTATTATTTTCCTTAAGAGGCCCATTTTAGACCTCAAATTTCCTCTAATGACTGTTGACATGGCATAACATGTGGTTTCCTTGTAAAATTAGTCACAGCAGATCTATTGAACAAGTAAATCAATCACAATGATGTAAAACAAATTGGAGTACAAACTATGCAAGAGAGATGCATCAATGCTCTATAATCTAGAATGGTCGAATTACAATACAATACTGTCATAATGAGTGAGCAATTCGAATTAATCAAGGAGGGCATTCGAATTAACTGCATGGCATAGCTTGGCTCCAACTAGGAGTCATCATCATCAATCAGTGGTGGTGATCAATGCACAAGTAACTGTCAGACAGGTGTCAAACTGAGTCTAATTGAGTGTAATAAGTGTAACTAATGGTAAGTGGCACTAATCTAGGGATGGAGGCTCAGTGGAGGGCGCATGAGGGGTTAACTACACTCAGAATAGGTAGTCAAGGCTCATCGGAGGTCAATCGAAGTGGTAACAACAGTTAGGAGTCAATCTAGTCTCAAATCAAGGAAAGACAACTAACTAACTAAAGTGAAACTGACTGGTAGGTGAGAAAAGGCGCCCTTCTGCAGTGGAAGGTGAGAAGAGGGTGCCTGCTTGGCTAGGAGGGATAAATCAGAGTGGAAAGTAGCTCTCGAGTGCTTGAAGACTAGGGACTAGGTGCTGGAGGCATCAAATTGGTGACTGGACAGCATGCAGGTGCATGCAGAATGCATGCATGCAAAGTACATACTGAATGATGAGATATCCTAACACCCCCCCTCAAGCTATACTATGATGTAAAAAACAAAATGTAGGGCCCTGGTTACTGAGACCAAAGGTCACCCCAATACAATAATCCAAAAATGTTGAAAATAAGCGAAGTGAGGAAAGAGGAAAAACCCAGTGGGAAGAAAGATCCCCCTCAAGCTAAACATAAAAATGGATCTAATCTATCTCCACCATGATGGAACTCACCCCCAATAGTGAATGGAGGTAAGAGAACTTCTTCTCAGTGAAGCTCTTGGTGAAGATGTCTGCAATTTTCTCATCATTAGGGCAATATTGCAGAATGACGGTGCGATCATGTACCAACTCTCGGATGTAGTGCATATGAATCTCAACGTGCTTGGTCCTCTGCTGTTGAACTGGATCAGTGGAGATCTTAATAGCACTTTGACTGTCACAAAATAGGACAGAAGAAGTAGTGCTACCAAAATCAAACTCGGAAAGAATACCCTACAACCAAACTGCATGAATGCAGGCATTGACTGCCCCTCGATACTCTGCCTCTACTGAAGAAAGTGGAATGGCTGCCTAATTTTTGCTTGGCCAACAAATAGGGCCATGTCCAATCATGGAAACATATCCAGAAGTGGACTTCCGATCTATGCTATCACCTGCCCAATCTGAATTAGTAAAACCAATGAAATCTAGCTCAGAATCTGCAGCATAATGTATGCCAAAATGTCTCGTACCTTGCACATACTGCAAGATCCGCTTGGCTACACGCCAATGAAGCTCATGGGGTTGCTGCATATACCTTGATACAACACTCATGGCATAATATATATCAGGCCTTGAGTGTGTCAAGTAAAGTAGTGAACCAATCAACTGTCGATACATAGTGCAATCTGCAAGTGGTGTGGAATTTCCCTCTTCAAGATTGATTCCTGAGAGGAATGGAAACGGAGCAGCCTTACATTCTGCCATATTAAACTTTAATAACAGGTCTTTAGCATACTTTTTCTGAGATAATGTGATCCCATCAAAGTTTTGAGCTATCTCTAAGCCCAAAAATTGCTTAAGCAAGCCCAAATCGCTCATATCAAAAGCTAGATTTAAAGTGGTTTTCAGCTTGTTAATTGTAAGGAGAGTGCTACCAGTAATGAGATGATCATCAACATATAAAACAAAAATCAGAAAATTACCTTTAACTTGCTGTAGGTACACATTCGGATCATATTTGCATCTTTTGAAATTCTGAGAAAGAAGGAAGGAGTCCATCTTTGCGTACCAAGCTCTTGGGGCCTATTTCAATCCATACAAAGATTTCTTCAAACTGCAAACTAATGATGGATCTGATATGTATCCTTCTGGTTGTTTCATATATACTTCTTCATCAAGGTCTCCATGTAAAAAGGCACTCTTCACATCCATATGGTGCACTTCCCAGTGCTTGGATGCGGAAATGGCCAAAACTAGGCGGATGGAATCCATCTTTGCAACTGGTGCAAAAGTCTTAGTGTAGTCCACACCTTGGACTTGGGAGAAACCTTTTGCCACCAACCTAACTTTGTATTTGCTGATAGAGCCATCAACAGAAACTTTCGTGTGGTAGATCCACTTGCATTGAACTAATTTTCTTCCAGGGGGGAGAGAAACTAGCTCCCATGTATTGTTCATTTGAAGAGAACTGTACTCTTCATCCATGGAGGTTTGCTATCGTGGATCTTGGTGGGAATGATAGTATTATTTGGGATCTGAACCAATCATCAAATAACATTTCTCAGATAATAATGGATCAGAAAATGAAAGAGCCATACCTGCTCTTGTTCTCTTTGGATTAGCAGGATTTCCAATGTTTGGAGCAGCAAAATGTAGAGTGTTTTGGGCCCACTTTGGTAACTGAGGAGGATCATTATGGTATGATTCCAAACCTGATATGTCATGGCCATCAAAGTCTGATAAAATATTAGAAATATCATATTCAATTCTTTCTTCATATTTTCTCGAATCTTCTTCTTGTGGAGGTTGTGGATCGACAGTGTTTTCCTCAACTAGTTTCAGATCTGGCAGCGGTTCTTCAAACTTCACACTTCGCTCTATGAATATCTTTTTGGATCTGATATTCATGAGTTTATATGCTTTTGATTCTTCCCCATATCCTATCAGGATACATTCAATACTTTGTGGATCCAAATCTTTTCTCTTATTAGAAGGAATTCTAGCCCATGCAATGGAGCCAAAAACCCTCAAATTGGACACATCCAGTTTGCGGCCAAAGAATGCTTCGAAAGGAGTTTTACCTTTCACGGATGAATGTGAAACTCAGTTTTGAATGTATGCAGAAACATTAATGGCTTCATCCCAAATATTTTCAGCCAAACCTTTTGACTCAAACATGCAGGTATCCATCTCTTTCAGTGACCGATTCTTCCTTTCCGCTACACCGTTCTGCTGGGGTGTGTAGGGAACTGTATGTTGGATCTGAATTCCGCTTTCGGCACAAAGTTGCAGAAAATAAGTCTTGATATATTCTCTGCCATTATCAGATCTAAGATATTTGATCTTGCTCTCAGTGGCGGTCTCAACAAAAGCTTTAAAATCCTTGAATTTTCCAAGCACTTCTGACTTGTTTTTGAGAAAAAATACCCAAGTAAAGCGGGAGAAGTCATCGATGAATGTCAAAACATACCTTGAACCATTCATGGACATATTTGGAAGTGGAACACTGATATCAAAATGTATGAGGCCCAAAATAGTAGAAGCTTTGTCGTGGTCGAACTTGTGCTCAGGGTGCTTCCCAACAATGCAATCGGGGAAAATTCCCTTCAAGGAACGGAGTTGCGGAAGACCATCAACCATGGATTTCTGTTGTAACAAAATAAAATACTTGTAATTAAGGTGTCCAAACCTTTCATTCCAAATCCTACTAACCTCATTTCCATGAGTGAGGAGAGCAGTGGGCTTTTCAAGTAACACAAAGTGAGAAAACTCATAGTATTTTGCAGTGTGGTTTGTCTTTTCGACTGCAATAAGTCTTCCACTTTTAGTATCAGAAATTTCAACTTTGTTAGGGATGAATGTAGCTTGCTTCAGTTCACCAGTGTGTGTCATTTGATACACAGAAAGTAGATTTGAAGCCAAGGAAGGCACATAGAGAACATTCTGAAAACTTCCATGCTCTAAATGGATGGTACCTTTATCCTTTGAAGAAATTTTTGAGTCATCTCCCAAATGGATGGGGATGGAGCTGTTTGGATCGAATGAAGATAAGGAGTGAATATTTGTAGCCATATGATTTGAGGCACCAGAATCTATCAGTAGAGTAGTGGGTTTCGAAACAGTTTCCATGAGTGCTTGACCTCTTTCATGATCATCATTTCTATCCTTCTTCCATGCACCGTCAGGAAGACATATGTTGTTCTTTTCCAAAAGGAGGGCCATTTGATCTATTGTTTTCTTCATGCTTGAACTTTCAGGATGAAATCCATGGTTGCAATATGAACACTTAGATTTTTCTTTACCCTCTTTACCCTTTTGCGTGTTCCTTGAACTGGATGGTGCATCCGATTGCTTGCCTTTCTCTCTTTGCTTGTTTGGTTCGAATTTGGGATTCTCTTTATTTTGCTTCCCTTTGCCATTCGAATTCTTGGATCCTTGAACAAATAGGGCTGAATCTTTGGAGCTTATGGACCCCATTTGAATCAACTTGTCATGCTCTTTGGTAACGGATTCAATGAAGGAATTCAAGGTAGGCATCTTCCAATTCGGGGTAGTTAGCCGATCGGAATTGAAAGTAGAGACAAATACTGATAAATATTTACCAAGCTTTGAAATAATGGAGAGGATCAATTGCTTATCCTCTTTCACAACACCATTGTTCTTCAACTCCAATGCCAAGTGCTTGAATCTTGTGAAAAACTCATTGATGGTCTCGAAATTCTTAGGACTAAGAGCAATCAATTCATTTTCCAATTGAAAGGCTCTAAGCTCATCCTGCTTGCCAAAACGTTTGTCAAGTTGCTCCCATATTTCTTTTGGAGACTTCAATCCGCTGAGATGGAAGTGAAGATCCTTGGAGATGGAGAGGCAAAGAAGACCATAAGCTTCATCAAGCTGATTGAAGTATTTTGATTTTTCAATGAGAGTGTTTGGCTCCAATTCGAGGCCCATGGTGACTCTATAGAACCCTTTCGAGCGCAATATTATCTCCATGTCATCTTTCCAATCAAAATAATTGAAAGGAGTTAGCATAGGCTTTGAAGAAGTGGATCCATCACTGAAAACGAGTGCAATTGATGAAGGAGAACCTGCAAATCACAAGGTAGCGAATGCACTTGATGGAGAAGATTATCCTGAAAATCACAATCAAAACAAGAACAGTAAGGTCGAACAATCCACCCTTTTAGAGTTGCATCACACCTAGGATTGGAGATCAAGCAAGCTTGAATGGATCCAATGTATCAAATCCAGGAATTATGTGGAAAACTCAAGCTTTTGGAGTGGATTGGAGTGTATTTTCTTCTTTGCATGCACATGAGCGAATGCACATGAGATTTTGCATGCCAAAACTTCAATAATTTTGAGCAAATTCACTCAATTCTTCATGTAGAACACTTGTAGGAGAGAGATCTTGTCCCTGCAATGGCTCTGATACCATGTAAAATTAGTCACAGCAGATCTATTGAACAATTAAATCAATCACAATGATGTAAAACAAATTGGAGTAAAAATTGTGCAAGAGAGATGCATCAGTGCTCTATAATCCAGAATGGTCGAATTACAATACAATACTGTCACAATGAGTGAGCAATTCGAATTAACCAAGGAGGTCATTTGAATTAATTGCATGGCATAGCTTGGCTCCAACTAGGAGTCCTCATCATCAATCAGTGGTGGTCATCAATGCACAAGTAACTGTCAGACAGGTGTCAAACTGAGTCTAACTGATGGTAAGTGGCACTAATCTAGGGATGGAGGCTTAATGGAGGGCGCATGAGGGGTTAAATGCACTCAGAATAGGTATTCAAGGCTCATCAAAGGTCAATCAGAGTGGTAACAACAGTTAGGAGTCAGTCTAGCCTCAAATTAAGGAAAGACAACTAACTAACTGAAGTGAAATTGACTGGTAGGTGAGAAAAGGTGCCCTTCTGTAGTGGAAGGTGAGAAGTGGATGCCTCCCTAGCTAGGAGGGATAAATCAGAATGGAAAGTAGCTCCCGAGTGCTGGAAGACTAGGGACTAGGTGCTGGAGGCATCAAACTGGTGACTGGGCAGCATGCGGGTGCATGCAATGCATGCATGCATGCAAAGTACATACTGAATGATGAGATATCCTAACATTCCTATGTGGAAATGGGGTACTACATGTCATCACCAAGCATGGTCCTGTCATATGTTGCATCTGCCATGTCAGTTTTTGTCCTTACAAGTCTTCCATGTCATCATGACCTTTTTGCTGTACCATAATTGGTTTTTCGGTTAATGATAAGTGGTTTTTTGACACCGGATTTTTCCTTCGCATGTGCAAACCATACTCCTTCTGAATGGTCTTGATCTATGCTCCTATGTAACCAAATTAAATATCAATGAAAATTTCCTCAGATGGTATCTTGTTCATTTTATATTGTGTCCATGGTCTGGTTTGCACACTAGGATTTGCACGATATAATCCTAGCCACTTGCGGCTTGGATTTACACTCGTGCACCATTTTCCCCATGAATGATGATGATCTTGTTGCTCAAAATTGATCATTAAATAAAATCCATTCGTGACACTACCCCCTATGATAACCTCCTATCACTTTACATCCCCGCGAATGGTGAGTATCTTGCCTCTCCAACATGCTCGATCAATCTGAGTCATTCAAAGAACTTCCCCTAGTGTTAACATCAGATCTGCTCCTTTTGTGCAAATGGCCCAGATCTGTCCTCATAACTTACTTGATATAATCTTGGCCATTCGTGGAAAACCCTGATCTAACCGTGTCCACTCAACTCCACCCCGATGCCAACTAGGCACTTCAACCCTGCTTCGGTCCTGCCACCTATGCACTCGTATGACGTGGCTAGTCCACATCACACCCCCTATCCATGTGGGTAAAATTTCAATTTTTCAATATGGGCTTATTGTAGAATTAGTCACAACAGATCTATTGAACAAGAATATCAATCACAAAGATGTAAAACAATTTGGAGTAAAAACTGTGCAAGAGAGATGCATCAGTGCTCTATAATCCAGAATGGTAGAATTACAATACAATACTTTCACAATGAGTGAGCAATTCGAATTAACCAAGGAGGTCATTCGAATATCTGCATGGTGTAGCTTGTCTCCAACTAGGAGTCCTCATCATCAATCAGTGGTGGTCATCAATGCACAAGTAATTGTCAGACAGGTGTCAAACTGAGTCTAACTAAGTCTCACTGAATGTAATAAGTGTAACTGATGGTAAGTGGCACTAATATAGGGATGGAGGCTAAGTGGAGGGCACATGAGGTGTTAAATGCACTCAGAATAGGTAGTCAAGTCTCATCGGAGGTCAATCGGAGTGATAACAACAGTGAGGAGTCAGTCTAGCCTCTAATCAAGGAAAGACTGGTAACTAACTGAAGTGAACTGGACTGGTAGGTGAGAAAATGCACCCTTCTGCAGTGGAAGGTGAGAAGTGGGCGCCTCCCTGACTAGGAGGGCTAAATCTGAGTGGAAAGTGGCTCCCGAGTGCTGGAAGACTAGGGACTAGGTGCTGGAGGCATCATACTAGTAACTGGGTAGCATGCGGGTGCATGCAATGCATGCAAAGTACAAAAGTGGATGATGAGATATCCTAACACTTATTATGAAATTACACATGGCCTTTTCCCCAAACTGGAAATTTCTTTATTACATAACATAATGATTTTTTTCACTGATGGCTCTACCAATTTTGAAAAATATTCCCATTTTTTCTCAAACTAATCTACCATTCTTTCTAGTGGCCACTACATCTAACTCATGGCATTGTTAAAATACCATCTAACAATTAAAACCCCATATTTTCCTCAAAGGAATTTTGTCAAACACTTCTTGTGCAAACTCTTATTTTTTCCTATAAATGTGGATTCTGGCCCATATAGGCCTGGTGTTGCAACCAAGAGCTTTGATAGCAATCTATAAAGTCTCCATCCATCATTTCAACTATAGGAGGGGGTAAATATGAATTTTAGGTTTCTCATTTTTTCCATGTGGGTTGTTTTAAACTAATAGATGCATGTGCAAGTGCAAGAATTATAAACAAAATAGATATTAAACTCTATCCACACACCCATCATGAATACATAAGCATATTTATCACATGAAGTAAATAAAATCTTTCCACATTCATAGACAAAGATAATACATATATTTAACAGAAGAAGATCCAAGCAACTGGTGTGTAAGAGTGATTTTCCACCCAACTATAGGTATCAACTACTCATACCACCCCTAAGTCGGGCTATGAGGCCAACAAGCTAAAGGAAACACCTATAAGCTTCTCTCTCTCGGACCAACACCCATTTTCTCTCATGCTTAGCCAATATGCGCACCAGTAATATCTTATGGGAATCTCACTCAACAATCCCAACCATGGAACTCTCTTCTACTACCCCACACAACAAAATGAAGTCATTTCCCTTCACTACTCTATAGTTCTATCAAGAAATCCAACATTTACAATGCTTACCAATGTGTGCAGAAAGGGTGCAACTTGTTGTATGCTCTTAGATAAACTCCTGCAATTGTCAATTCATGACTTTTCAAGCATTCAATACAACCAAATACATAGTGGTAAAGGTTACTATATTGTCCAGGATCTATGCTCACCTACAACTGTCCTCTTCACAATGCTAATTTCTAGTTAATTTCACAGTATGGTAATTGGCTATGGCAATGGAGATAACATCATGAAATATCTACATAGTGTATAAACAAGTGCTTAGAAATGGGTGATCGACACCAAAAGAGATGAGAGGATGGTGAAAAGACAACTGACATTACCTCTAACCATAGAATAAAGGACTCTTACAATTGTCATAGAAGTATATTCATTCCATGATTCCATAACTACATGAGACTTTTCCCACCAACCTCACACATGCATTCAATGATTTAATTTCATAATTCAAAAGGAAGTAATTGTCTCATTTAAGGCACTTGGAAGCAAATGGAAGAATCCTAAGGTTGACACTAGGAAATAGGATTTAATGTTCTATAGGCCACCTTTCCTCTTCCTCTCTAGTGGAATCATAGCCCCTCTAGTGCTCTTTACATAGCCATATTGGACCATTTTATTAATTTTCAACATATTATTTTTCATATCTTTTGAGTTAGGATGACAAGCCAACCACATGGTTCATATAGAAATATTTACATTATACATGCCTAGCCATTCAGTAGTCATGCCTTGGCCTTGAGCTTCGCACGAGGAATCCATACTATCATATTTACATCATTTACATAATTTGATTTAGTGCATTTCAAGGGTCAAAATTGGGGGTATTACACCTACTGTTAAAAGGAATCTACACCATATGCTAAACCTGGCATAATCTTGGCTCCTAAAAGGGAGAGAAACTGTGCACTATACTTGGCACTAATCCTAGCAATAAAGAGGGAAGTAAAGTAGGTGTTATTCCTGGCACTAAATAGGGATCTAAACTAGGCGCTAAAGTTGGCATTAATTAGCGTTGACTTTTGAAACAAGACACTAAAAATGTCAAGAAAAGTGCCATCCCGTGAAATCGCGTTGTCTTTTCCTAGAGAATGAAGAAAAAAGGATCCCAAAAGGGAGCTACTCATAGGGCTTTGTTGTAATTAAATCTTGATAAATTTTTCATTTTTTTGTGTGGGTAGGTTATTAGAAGATCACTCAGATTATAGAAGAGTTGAACAAGATCAATATACAAAGAACTCTTGCAGGACAACCAACCAAATACAAGTTTCGTCTTCTATCATTGTTATACTTATATAACTTTATGATCTTGGAAATATATTGTTATCTATTTTGCACTCGGTCGGTGTTTAACCCTAAGCCACTCAGGATTATTCTTGCTAACAATTAATTCTGCACATCCGTAAATGAAGAAAGAATACTTATCTTATAGAAATTATTCACAAAATGGCTATAGAAGAAGTATGTTCTACCAAACCATAGGCTCTCCATTACACCTTTTCTCTCGATAATAAAGGCCACCAATAAGTTGAGGCTATGAATCCACCAAGGTGAAATTCATATGGTTGGCTCTATTTCCTCTCACATACCCCAATTGCCATTATTATCAATTCAATTTCCACTACAACAATGCTAGTATACCAATCTTCTTTCCTCTCAACATGCACAACCCAAGGAATGGGGTCCCATTCTCTACAAAACAATCCCTCATGTTGTCCCACTTCCCTCCATAAATCCGACACAAGAAAGAGAAGGAATATCCATGATGGGATTTCAGGCATTATTAGTTGTAAATCAATTCTCTTAATAACAACAATTAACTTTGCACAAAGTAATAATTTCATCATAATCTCATGGTTGTCATTTTCCATAATTTTATGGATAGTAACATAAGCTCAAACTTCAATCACTAGGAACAATAAATGTGAATAATCTCTTGCATGTCCAAAATTGAGGGATTATATTTGCATGCAAAGGATGGCACATGTTCCTTTATGAGAAGTCCACATATATCTATTTGACCACTAATCCCAAGGTATCTTAATAATCATTAAGAAAGGTCAAGGAACTTAGGATATAAATAAAATAATATATTTTATCTTTATTTTCCCCAATAGATAATAAGGTTGAGAAACTAAGGTTAAAGGACCTAAGATAGGTTAAGGAAGCCTCCCTTGTTTCCCCTCTTGTGGACTCATATCCCCCCAATCATTTTCTTTATTCTCTTGCAGCCTATGATTTATGTTTATTATCATTCCATATACAATTACAATCTCTCTAAGGGTATGTGGAATATTGGTTTCTTTTCTGGGGGATTGGATATGGATCAGAGACATCGAGGGATTTGATAGTGTTCTTGTAGCGGGTAGCTACCCCAATGGAGCACTTGGATTTTGAGGATGCATGGATTCCATGGAGGCTTGGGAGGGAGTTTTGTGGACTTGCATTGCATAACTACATCACCTTGGGTCACTATTGTGCATTACATCATCATTGGAGTTTGACACTTGTACTCTAGGAGTGGTGCGCTTCACTTGTGTGTGGATTACTTATGTTTAGTAGGCTTGGTTGTAAGGCTTAGGATGACCTATGTTATATTGTTGGCCTCCCTTACCTCTCATATAAACATAAGAAGGAGAGATTCTTTCCAAACAACATAACACATAACACATTCATTTTTATCTCTTCTTTGGAGTGCTCTCTTAGTGATACGCCAGAGTTTAAGAGGAATTTTAGTGGAGCATAGGAGGAGAAGTTGGATGATTTCTCACTCTTGAGATTCTTCTTTATACATTTAATCTCTCTCTCTCTCTTAAGTGCTAGGGTTTCTTGGTCTCTTGGAGCATCTTGGATTCTAGGGTTAGGGATTCACCCCTTGAATTTCTCTTGTGGTAAAAACAATGTTTTCTCTTTGGTGAAAGTGAGATTGTTAAAGATTGAGGGTTATTTTTCTTGTTTTCTAAAACAAATGCTTGATTATTTTAAAAATAATCCCCCCTCCATATTTGAAGAGTCTCTCTACCTCGACCCATTTTCATCCTCGAATAAAACCTTATAGCCAACCCATAGACACCCCACCCAACACTTTTTTGTTTACCTTGGCCCCATGTCTTATGGTATGCCTATATCTAACACATCACTAGTGGATTGACTTTTTTACTAGAGTCTCTACATCACCTTGTTCCTTTGTTTCCAATGACCTCTACTCTATATTAGCTCTCTTAATTGTTCCCTTGATCATTATGATTAAACCTCAATGTAATAGGTCCTATTTGGAGTACACTAAGAACCTATGGAAGCATGAAGACGATTGTGACATTCCATCACCCACTCCTCAAAACAATATGGATCCATAGTTATAATCACCTTTAGGGTGTAGCCATTACCATGCCTTTCTTCCAAACTAAATGGATGATAATAATGGTTTGAGATAGTGTTATTTCAAAAATATCTATTTGAAAAATTGGAAAGAAATAACCTATTACTAATAACCATAAAGATTAATCTTCTCGATTTACAGGGATAAGATGTTGTCTTTCTTTTTCTTGATTATACCAATGGATTTTGAGGATTATGTTGAATTATGGGACCAATAAATGTATCAAAGGAGAATGATGTTATAATCAAGAGTAGTCCAGGAATTCTTGTTCTTAGAGGAAATGGGTGAGGAGAAGGAAGAAGCTATATGTACGATTCAATATGAAAAAACTTTCAGTGACGCCAAGACATGTATTGTACACAAGTGGGGGGGAATTTATCGTATTTTCAACAAGGAGGAATATCCATATATTCCTGAAGAATACAAATATGGCATGAAGATCTACCAGAACATCAGGAGATTGGGACTTCACAAAGCAATAGCTTGTCCAACTATATTCCCTTGCATATACGTCATTGATTGGTTAATAATAGGAATAGACCTTGAAAACAGACAGATTAATAATGCACCGAGGAAATCATAGCCTTGTTCTATCCAGCATATCTCATCGGTTATTATAGGTTCTCAACTTCAAATTCAATTCAACCACATGATGGATCATGTCCCTTTAGCTAGACTACATAGCCTTCGTAAATAAATCCCAGGTCAAAGATAAAAGATTCAAGTCCAAGGTGACGAGCCTTTTAATTGCCTTCTAATGACTCAGAAAACACTTAAGAAGTTGTGCATTAATTCTAAACCAGGAGTTCTTTGAAACTTTGAGTTACCGTACAATGCATATGTCAGTCACTATGGCTTTATATTGGTTTTCACACTTTGAAGTTGTATTTTTTCTTTTTAAATATAGTATCAACAATAATTATCAGACATACAAGGAAATCTAAAGACTACTTAATAAGAAATTAACACACTCACCAAATCGACTATTTGCAAAGACCAAATTCAACACACTTGTAGCAGGAAGGAATTTCAAATCAATTCACACTATGCATAAAAGAAATTCACGGAATTGAAATTTAACCTATTACAGGAATTGAGATTTAATCTATTGCAAAAATTGAAATTTAATCTATTGTAGGTTTAAATCATCTAAGGAAAAGAAATGACATCTAAGCTAAAATGATCATATATCGCCATACAGGGAAATAATTAATCATTTCCAATCCTTAAAATATGGATTCAATTAATTGTTCATTTCCTTAACCCTCAACTTCATTATGAGAAATACAACCTTGTTTAAGATCAAATAAATAAATACTAAGAATAATATAGACTACTAATTGAAACAATAATTACTTGGAAATAAAATAATAAGCATGGAAACAAACTCTTATCAACACACAGATATTATCCAAAAGGATAAATCGTTCACACATTTATATAAATATATAGTAAAATAAAATAGCACAATGTCTAATCTACGAAGTAAAAACACAGTTAGAACATGTCTTCTAAGGGGGGTGCCTCTAGAGACGGGATTATGAGAGTAGCCTACAATCAAACGAAAATCATCTCAACAACATCTGCGAGAGTATGAACTAGATTGATCGATTGTATTAAACACATATTATCAATACATATCTTTACATAATTTCTCCAAAATATCAGCAATGTGATGTAAAGCAGCTTGGCAAAGCTCATATAGCTCATTGATTTGATTTAAGCGATTATGTTGAGTCTGTGATAAATCCAGTCCTAGCTGAAGTGCAATTCTCATTTTTTTAACTTCCACCTCAATTGGTAAGGTAACTTGCTTCCCATATACAAACTCATAAGGGGTCAAACCTCTAGTACTCCTCCATGTTGTCCAGTAATCCCACAAAGCCTCTGGAAATATATCATCCCAATCACTAAGGTGGATCTGAATTGCCTTTGTAAGTATGGATTCTATGATTTTGTTAGTCCCTTTGACCTGTCCATTATCTTGCGGGTGATTGATGGACACAATGGAACACTGGGAGGGCGGGGGGTGAATTAGTGTGCCAACACTTAATTCTAATTTCAACTTCTTCAAAACTTAAACATATATCATTTAACAATTTAACTTCAACACTAGGTAGAGTTTCTCATTCACAATAAGCTAAACATCAACATTCATAAAATTAAACATATCATCATCAATCCACATCATTTGAGACACATCATAAGATAGGCTTTGTAAACTTTATTATTTTTAATTTCAATCGGCCATAATCGTTAGGATTTATCAGCTACAACTGATTGAGAAGCAACAACTTATATTCCAAGGCATAGCTTGGTATTTTCTTAGATCCAAGTAAGAAAATATGTACAAGACCCAACTTGTATTTACATACAAATTCTTGTCACATTACATTTCATCAATCTGCCCTTGTTAACACATTCATGTCACATGTCATCACTGTCATCAACTAATCATTAACCTGCTGCCAATCACATTATCATTCTGTCGACAAGCACATCATCACTTCATCATTATATCCATGTCATCTGTCCTCTCATATCAAGTTATCTCTGTCAATTCAAACTGTCATCATAATTCTGTGTATTGAATATTTTCTTTACCCACCCGAATTCATGAAGAGCAGAAAAGATAAAATGCTTGATTGTTGATTTGTTGCTCCTTGAATCTGTTGCTACCCCAAAAATCTCAGACCCCTGAAAATCATAGCTCTCCTTCACTCACTCGAAATATTCACTAAAATACACACCTAGAATGAGGTGGATGGCCTTTATTTATACTATTCTTCTCCATAAGTTTTTCTAGGCCGACATGTTTTATATTTTATTTTTATCATTAAAAAGAATAAATCAAATAGAATTTAATTTAGACGGTTGACTTCATTATTTCCATATTATCCTCTTCAAATATATATATATATATATATATATATATAGAGAGAGAGAGAGAGAGAGAGAGAGAGAGATTGCCACATCAGCATGAGGGTTTTTTATCACTTCAAATTTTCATTCAAGACATGATCAATAAGTGGCTTCAATGCCCACACTCCCATGACCTTATTGCCATGTCATGGACTTCCCTTCAGGATGCCCGCAAGGGGCCTTTTTCATGCATTTTGGATGCCCGCAAGAGCCTTGTTGTGATGCCTACAAGTTCTCCTTCGAATGGCCGCAAGGGCCTTTTGAGGATGCCTGCAATGCTTCAAAGAAATGTCCGCAAGGGGCCTTTAGGTGATGCCTGCATATCCTTTAAAACTTCCCACACATGGCCTTTGGAAATGCCCGCTAGGTCCTTATAACATGCCCGCAGCTGCCTTGTTATGATGCCCGCGGCTACCTTAAGATATGCCCGCACAACTCTTTTGGAGAGTGCCCGCAAGGCTTCATAGATATGCTCACAATGGGTCCTCCTTGTCCTCAATTCCTTCTCATGTCCTCACTGGTTCCTGCAAGCCTTGTCCTCCTTGTCATGCCCGCAAGCCTTGTCCTTCTTTTCCATGTCATCAGCTTATTTCCTTCATGTTATTGTCCTTTTCCATGTCTTTGTCCTTTGCCATGTCACTGTGCTTTGCCAAATCTTTGTCCATTACCATGTCTTCAACCTTTGTCATGTCTTCAACACTTGTCATGCTTTCAACACTTGTCATGCTTGCTTTCCATGTCATCAACCTTTGACCTTTGACATGTCATTGTCCTTTGATGTCTTTGTCCTTTTCCATGTCTTCAACATTTGTCATGCCATTGTCCTTTGTCATTAATGTGTTGTCATCAATGAAAACTATACTCATCAATCTCCCACTTTGTCATTAATGGAAACCTCCTCAAAATTTCTCTCCCCCTTTGACATTAATGACAAAGGGCCAATCACCTAGCCATCAAAAGCTTCACAATGCCCAAAAAAAATTGTATCCTTGAATACTTCATGAAATCATGCTAAATAGTTTGCTCCCATGTCAACTTTTTCATTGGTTGATCTCCAATTGTCTATAAGTATACACACTCCCCTTTGCATAGAGTTTACTTGCTGAGTTATTTGCTCCCCCTGTTAGGTGTATTGTTGTAGCTTCTTTGAACAACCTCCCCCTATCAATAAAATCATCAACAATATGCTTGCACAATTCTATTTCTTCTTTGTGATATCACTTTATAAAATCTTCTTCAAATGATGTAGAGAATGCACACTACTTGTCATGTAAGTATCGGATCTGTCTTCATCCAAATATTCTCCAATTTTACTAGTATGCAACTAGTTTTCTTGGCTTCCAAGAACACTCTCAAATCTGCTTATCAAACAAGTATATCCCTGCTTGAATACATACTTGGAATCCTCTGCCTCATCTCTGTCAAAAAGTATAGTCTTTGTCCTCAACGAATGTTTCAATGTCTAATTCAAAGTGTCCTGACTTCAACCTTTGTCCAAATACTTACAATTGATCTCAGCAAAACTAAAAAATTCTCTCAATGCTTCATCCAAAATGGATCTTTTGATCGGTCAACAACTGAGTTGAAATTAGTCCTCGCACGGGCCTCTTTTAAAACTTTGTTTTCTTTAGATGTATACAAGTTCTGTTTTAAGTTGAGATTGTTTCATTTAGTCTCAACAACTTCGGTCATCCAGGGACTTTGATCTTCAAGGTTGTCATGGCCTTGTTTATAGCTTCAAAATCCTTCACAAACTTTTCTGATATATAGTGTTGCAATACTATCTCATCTACCAAATTCACATCCAGGTGTCACCAAGTTCACATTCATTTAATCTCAAGACTTCTTGACATTGTTCTTGTGATAAATCACAATCACTATTCAATGTCAACTGATCATGACAACATCAAAATCTTCGAGTAGTCATTATGAACCTATTCTTTTGATCTATCACTGACTGTCCCACATACTCTTAAAAAGTATGCCAGAACTTCCTTAGCTTGTAACCTTGGTTATGTGATTTGTACATGGACAATATTCTGTTGTTTCCAACCTGTTGTCCTTAGAATTCCTTCTTGTTTGGATTCAGCAACATGCTCATGCATGGATTCAGACTCATGTAAGGAAATATCTTTAGAAATACCTTGGGCATTAATTGTCTTCACTTCATGTCTATCATCTGCCTCACATTTCCCATATCATCTACTTCCTTCTCATTTTGATAATAATGTCCTCTACCAAATCATTCTCAAGCAAAGTAGCAACATTTGTAGCCATGTTAGTGCAAATAGTATCCTCATTGTGAATACCCTCGTGTTTGGCCTCTTCAATTTCTCGGGTCTCCTTTTGGGAATTCAAAAACTAACCATACTGCTCCCCCTATCAGTATGCATGTTTATCTTCCATTGTAGTCAAGATCCTTGGACCTGTTTATTCGCTTGGAGCACCACAATCTACCCTTGAGTCCATCCTCCATATTAATGAACTCAAGATATGCCAAGGTCTTTGAAATACCTCAATCATGGCTTTCCATATGGCAGCCATCTACTCTGCTATGATTAGATTCATTTACATTCAACAAAATATTCTTTCTCATCCATACCTGAGAATGTACTTGGCTATGATCATTTGTCCTTTGGTCTTCAAATATTTTTGCATTATTCTTCTTCCAAGATTCATCTACTATCCTTGATGATAGATATGAAAAAATTCTCATGGATTGTCTTCTTGGACTTGCACATGCTTGGCTTTATGACCAACACCACCACAGTTGAATCATCTCAAAGTGTGACAGTTTGCAACAACATGTCCAACTCAGTCACATGTCCAACATCTAATTGTGTCAATTCAACTTGCAGCACTTCTTCTTCCATGGAATGTACAGTCCATAGCTTTGTGACCAAAACCATTACATGAATAGTAATAACCATTAAAGCTATTATCATACATGAGTGCTTGATTCCAACTTGGAGTTGTCTCTCTTATGAAGAATTTGCTTTTAGGAGTGGGACCAACGTCTTGATGCATTCTTGATCTTCTGAAATCTTCTTTATGTTGTGCAGGTTCTTGCTGAGGATCTTTTCTTTCACCTTTCAAGGAGGTGGATCCTACTTCAGGATTATTGGGGGACCAAGTCCCACCTTCAAATGTTTCTTCTTTCTTCTTGTACCCAAGACCAGATGTGTCAAATGGAGACCTTTGACAATTCAGTATTTTATCCAAGATAACTGAACTTTTGTTGAACTTCACATGAGAATTTGACCTTTCAATCTTCTTTCTGAGATCAACAACTTCCATCTCAAGCTTCTGGTTTCTCTTCTCTTTTTCTTCCAGCTGAAACTTCATGATTTATTCTATTCTTTTGGCTTCCTCCAACGGGGTCTTCAAATCAATATTAGCCCTTCTTGTTTCTTCAAGATCTTTAGGGCCTTTGCCAGTCTCTTCTTGTTCTTTTGCTAATTCAGGTGTTCAATTTTCTAACTTCATTATTTTGATCTTCTAGCTCATCTTGTAAATCTTTATTCTTGAGTTTCAATATCACGAGCAATGCCTTTGTCTCCTTTTTGTATTTTTCAAATGACCCCAAAATATTCTTCTTAAGCCTCGGATTGAATTTAAGATCAATATCCAATAGGGTACATGCAAATGCATTATTGACTTTCAACAAATCTTCCTTTTCATCTTCTGTAAGTAGAATTCCAATATCATCACATTCAAAATTATCACCAACAGAAGATTCCTTACCTTCATTGACATCTGAAGCTTGTCCCTCCTTTTATTCTTGCTTCTCATATTCAGAAGACTTGATTTTTGTTTCCTTTTATGTGTCTTGATTTCTCCTTTGGTACACACCTTCCAGCTTGAACCAAATATCTTTGGCAGAGGTGCATTCTCCTACACTTTCTTTAATAGGACTTGAGAGTCCATCCATTAGAAACTTCGGGGAAATGTTATTGTCTTTGTCTTCTTGTTGGGATGGGTAGGTGGGTTAACCGCAATTTTTCAAACACCAAATTTCTTCAAGTAAGCGTTCATTCTACTTCTCCAACCAAAGTAATCTGATATTTCAAAAACTGTAACCTCATTGTTGCTAAGCTCTACTGGTCCTTCCATCTTGTGTCCACGGATCCCTTCAAGCTAGTTAGGTTTGTGATGAAGGTCCTTCTCTGATACCAATTTATGGACGCAATGGTACAATGAGAGGTGGGGGTGAATCAGTCGGCCAACACTTAATTCTAATTTCAACTTCTTCAAAACTTAAACATATATCATTTAACAATTTCACTTCAACACTAGGCAGAGTTCATCATTCACAATAAGCTAAACATACATTCACCAAATTAAACATATCATCATCAATCCACATCATTTGAGACACATCACAAGATAGGCTTTGTAAAATTTATTATTTTTAATTTCAATCGGCCACAACCATTAGGCTTTATCAGCTACAATTGATTGAGAAGGAACAACTTCTACTCCAAGATACAGCTTGGTATTTTCTTAGATCCAATTAAGAAAATATGTACAAGACCCAGCTTGTATTTACATACAAATTCTTGTCACATTACATTTCATCAATCTGCCCTTGTTAACACAGTCATGTCACATGTCATCACTGTCATCAACTAATCATTAACCTGCTTCCAATCACATTATCATTCTATCCCTAAGAACATCAGCACTTCATCATTTTGTCCATGTCATCTGTCCTCTCATATCAAGTTATCTCTGTCAAGTCAAAGTGTCATCATAATTTTGTGTACTGGATATTGTCTTCAGCCACCCGAATTCATGAAGAGAAGAAAAGATAAAATGCTTGATTGTTGATTTGTTGCTCCTCGAATCTGCTGCTACCCTAAAAATATCAGACCCTCGAAAATCAGATCTCTCCTTCACTCACCCGAAATATTCACAAAAATACACACCTAGAATGAGGCGAATGGCCTTTATTTATAATCTTCTTCTCCATAAGTTTTGTTAGGCCGACATGTCATTTTATCTTTTATTTTTATCATTAAAAAGAACTGCCTTAAGATATGCCCACACAACTCTTTTGGAGAGTTCCCGCAAGGGGCTCAAGAAATGCCCACAATGGGTCCTCCTTGTCCTCAATGCCTTGTCATGTCCTCACTAATGCCCGAAATCCTTGTCCTCCTTTTCATTCCCGCAAGCCTTGTCCTTATTTGCCATGTCATCATCTTATGTCCTTCATGTCATTGTCCTTTTCCATGTCTTTGTCCTTTTCCATGTCATTGTGCTTTTCCAAATCTTTGTCCATTGCCATGTCTTCAACCTTTGTCATGTCTTCAACACTTGTCATGCTTGCTTTCCATGTCATCAACCTTTGACCTTTTCTGTGTCATTGTCCTTTGATGTCTTTGTCCTTTTCCATGTCTTCAACCTTTGTCATGTCATTGTCCTTTTTCATTAATGTGTTGTCATCAATGACAACTATACTCATCAATAAGTTGAGGTCACCTTATGCTTGATGTGATATTTCTTTGTGAGGGGCCTCATAAGTTTGGAAGTAAACTGTGTTTCTCCATCAGTAAATATTTCACATGGGACTCCAAATCTATAAAAAAATCTCCATAGCAAAAATTTGAAGCTACCTATCCTGTAGCCCTTGGAAGTGCCTTTGCCTCCACCCATTTTGTAACATAATCTATGCAAACCAAAATATAGGATTTTTGTTTGGATGGGGATTAATAGGTCCTACAAAATCCAAATCCCATTTTTCTAATGGCTCCACCATAAGTTGGTTCTGCAGTGGCATTTCATCGGACTAAACTAGTTTCCCTGCTCTCTGGCAGCTATCACAACTTTTCACGTATTCTCGTGCATCCTTGAATATAGTAGGCCAATAGTAACCCAACTGTAGTACTTTGTGAGAAGTTCTCTTTTCTGCAAAATGTTCCCCACGAGTCCTATCATGACAAAACCTCAAGATATTATAGATTTTATCTTCTCTAACATGACACCGAATTATGAAATTTGGTCCAATATAGAAATTATAACTTTCAATCCAAGAGAATATGATACTTCGATTGATAATTTTATGTCGTTCTTTCGATCAAAGATATGTCGAAAGTTTCCCTACAGCTAAGTAGTTAGCAATATCTGCAAACCACAGGGTGTTAGTAGATACTACAAAAATATTCTCATATGGGAAAGTGTCCTCAATAGGAGGTGTTCCATCATCATTAGTAGGCCTAGAAAGGAAATATGCTACGATATTGTCCTTACCTGACATGTCTAAGATGGTGATATCAAAATCCTGTAATAATAACAACCATGTGGTCACTCGAACATCGGTGATGAGTTTATTCATCAAATACCGAATCATGAGTGTATTCCTTGACTATTTCATGTAGTGCATGATTCATTATGTACTGGGGATGTCGGATTGGTCAAGAATCATCCTTGATGTATATATGATGAGTGCACAATTCTGGGTGAATTTTTTTCATGTCCATATAGTCCCGGGAAAATGCATCGTTATTTCTTTGTAATACTTTAATGAGTTGTTTTGTTTGCTAGGATGAGAGTTTAGAGTAAATATTCAACACTTTCACAGGCTCAATTTCTATTTTTATGGAGGTGGAGCTTGCTATACTGTAGGTCGGTCTAGGTATAATTCTAGCTGGTGTTGATGAGCTAGCCAATTAATATATTTCCTAAACAACATGTTTCAATATATGATTGAGGGTATGAGAAGTTTCTTGTGATGAAGAGTAGGAGTTAGCGAAGAATTGGTTAATTGCATCATCTTCATTCTTCTCCTAACCTGAAAGATATTGTTCAATTGTAAGCAGCTGTTGAGTATTTTCCTCGGCATCATTTTCTTCCCCATTTTCCCATGGTAGTAATTCTTGCTCTATGTTTGGTTTGGAAGGGGAATACAATGTGAGTTATTTAATGGAAATTCCATGAGAAATTGTCATATTCCCGAATCTGCAATCGATGTAAGCATCGACGGTGGCCAACCAAGGAATTCCTAAAATCAAAGGATATCCTCTTAAATTGAATTTAGTATGTAGAATCATGAAAACTATGGGATATTCCCATGAATCCACATAAATCACAACATCATCAATTATGACTTTAGGTTTGATTGTAGATCAATCTTCCAACTGATGTACGATGGGGGTTTCTTTAAGGTTTGTTAGTCCTATAATTTCCATTGTTTATTTTGTCATTACATTAGTAGTAGCCCCTAGATTAATCAAAGTATTAGGGATAAGAAAATTATTAATATGCACATTCATTACAGGGCTACTTGTGTCTGAATACTTGGAAGTGAGATTTTTTTGTAACATTAATTTTTTCAAGTCACCAATTGCATGCACAGTTTGAGGGTCTTTTCTTTTCCCGCCTAGTTCCCTTAGACATAATTCTATAACAACCTTAGAATAGATAGGGACATCCTTGATTGTTTGGAGCGGCAGGATATTCAAAAACACATATTTCTTAATCCCCAAAAAAATCAAACTCTAGTTGAGACAACAGTTTATCTATGTTTAATATTTCTGGGTATGGAGAGGGTTGTTCTTTTTCTACAGATTGTAACTTGTTTCGAAGAGAAACATGCAGTTGGTCATTAGAGTGATCTAAAATGATTTATGGTGTTTCTTTTATGACTTCTTATGTAATTGTAGGAGAGAATGGTTTATTGATATTCCTCCTTGATCGTAATTGGATATCATGACAATCCATGGAGGTGATGGAATAAGTTGGATAATTCATCGGTTCTGAAGCAAGTGCAGGATGCATAACCTTATTATTTGGATTAGGATTGGGTTTTGGATGAATTTATGGCCTATGAGGTGGATTACCCGAGGGAAATTTTATTTGAGGCTATGTGGATAAATGCATAGGAGGAAATTGAAGCTGCTAAGGGGGATGTTGGTGGAATTGTTGTTAGTTCTCAAAAGAAAGATTCCTCCAAATTTGATACCATGGAAAGTTTTGAGGGTATGGAGGCATCCATTGTTGTTGTGGCGTAGGAGGATACCATGTTTGAGATGATTGTGATATCTATGGATTACTCCAATAAGAATGATATGACTGCATAGGGTCTAATATCATACCTAGATGATGCGGTTGCCATGGGCATTTATGGGATATAAAGAAAACTTGTTCACCTTCTATACTTGCATCTGCATAAAAAACCTTTAGTATTGGTAGTGAAGGGAAATTTCTAGTAGCATGTTCTTACTTGCAAATTTGGCAGATTTGAATAATGTCCAGTAGGCAGTCCTTTAAGGGATGCTTCTTTCTATGCTTGGGGCAGAGGATTGACAAGGAAAGTTCATCTCTGTTTTTTTTTGTCTGCAGCGTATTCAACTAGGAGCTTAAATAATTGAGTATATCATTTTTGAAATCTCCAAAATGTTATCAATATATGCCCTCGTGGCACCTTTTTTTAGGTGTCTTGATAATCCTAGATATTGTGTCTCATGGCCCTCTTCTTGGTCTAGAAGTATTTCTTGAATATCTCCTACAAAGTTCAAAAATCTCACAATATTTAAGCTGAGATATGTCTCTAGACCCCATCAAGTTCAATATCTTGATACATACCTATTTGTTTCCTTAGCAATAGAATTTCCAAGGTTCCATCATCCAGTGCATGCTGCCTAGATCATTGTAGATTATACTATAACCTCTCCACATAATCTTCTCATCTTGTGTCTTCCTATTGTGACAATATGAAAAATTCTCTCCTTCTGTTCCTTATCCTTGCAGTAACATTGATATTTCTTTAAGAAAGCTTTCTTCATTTATGTCCATGTCAAAATGTTTTCCCCTCCAAGCCCCATGAACCAGGGAAGTGTTGCATTCTTTAGGGTGGTTAGAAACAACTTTAGTTTATGAGCATCTGTAATATAATCATATCTTCTACATATAACGTTGAATTCAAACATAAATGTATATGTATCTTCATTAGCCATTCCATGAAAGTTTGGCAATGATGATGGGGGAACATTTTTCATTTGTGTTGCAAGTCTAGTCCCTGGATTTCTGATCATGAATTCAAAGGAAATGGTTTCCTCTGTAGTAGGAATATGTTTATCTTCACCAACCATATTTCCCTATAAGTATTTAAATATTTGTATTTTTGTTCATTTTTTCGAGGAGGAAGAATCCATTGGTTCTTGATATTCATTTGGTTGAGTATCGGTATCGTATTTCTTAAAGAATTCATTTGCACCAGTATATTCTGCAATTGGTGATGCCACCCGTGCTTGTACTGATGAAGCAATGTCAACTACAAGATTAGTAGAATGCATAGACTCTCCAACTATCTCCATTGGATTTTCCTTTGTTGAAATATTGATAGGTGGTGACTTTTTTTGTGAGCTAACACTCCTTGTACCTCCTTCTTTTATTGATTTTCCTGCATGGTTGGAATCTTGGGGGGGTTTGTAGGCATAAACAAATCTGTTGGAATCGAATTAATACTGAGAAGGGGGGTGAATCAGTATTATTGTAGTTATTAGTATATTTTTACCTTCTTTAACAGATTAAAATTTACTTAAAATTCATCAGCTGTTAAGCACCAATAAATAAACATTCACAAGAACATGCACCATATCATCAACACATAACACACAGAATTTTATGTGGAAACCCAAATGGGAGAAAACCACTGAAGGCTTATTTATAGTATGAAAGAATACATTCAAGGAAGCACCAACTTATTGTGTTTACCAGAACCAACTGGAAGAAGGCTCCAACCCCCTGAGTTTTCTCCAGCACTAGTTGGAAGGAGGCTCCAATCCCCTGGGTTTTCTCCAGCACCAATTGGAAGGAGGAACCGACCCCCTATTGATTTTTTTTACAGGATCCAACCTGAAGGAAGTTGCAACTCCTTGTCTTGTTTTTGTTTTACAGGCACCGACCTGAAGGAAGATCCAACTCCCTATCTCATTTCCCCTTTCGACCACCCTGATGTATGATATGCTTTTTTGTCTTGTATTTCTTCAACTCTATGCACTTCTTCAGGTCTTCTCATGATGATGCTTCTGTTGTGCGCAACTTTCGTATGCAGACTATATTATGTTACTGCGCTGCATACATCACTTGAATTGTCTATCTTCTCAATTCGTAACGTTGTTGATGACCTACTTCTTGGATCGTGTGCTCTGTTATTATATGCGCTTCTAGTTCAACACACTTCTATACGTGACTACAATGTTTAACTGATACTATGTTTTCTATTGATGGTATGTTGTACTGAAAAGAAGCACCAGTAACAGTGGTAACTACACACCTTATGATGTGTCTGTTCTGAATAAGTGATGCAGTCTTTTCAGACGATTTGTGACCTCCTGTGCATCAAATTATTGGTCCGTTCAGTATAACGCACTAATCTCATATAATTTGTATCATGATGTGCTTGTCTGACTCTATTTTCATTCTGTTGTTGCACATTAGATGTAATATTCAACTTCGCACACTATCCCTTCAGTTCATCTACATCAGCAAGACATCGCGCAATATTTGATATTCCTCAAATTTGTGTCTACGCTTCTATATTTCCAACTTCTGTGACTATCGATGTTCTGACTCGTGATATATTCCTTCAAAATATTCATCACTTGCGCATTATTTAGTAATTCTTCCTTTCATCATTTGCGCAATCGTCACAGTCTTACGACCTCATTCTGCGCACCATCAAAAACTTCGTTATGCTGCAGGTGTGCATCCAGCTCTTCGTTAGATCATTTTGTTCTATCCATGAGCCCCTTGATGCCTCGAAAAAAAAACTGAAACTTACACTTGAATTTCAGCCTTCTTGCTTCTACTTCCACATCTCACTTACACTCTTGAATCTCCAACTTACATCTCTATTTATACATGTCTTGCATGGATTTTATCCTTGTATGGATTGTATGGGGAACAACGAACATCGTTCTTGTGCTTAAATCATTTAACTCCTAGATTTAATTTTCTTAACTTAGCTGAATTATTGATTTTCTTTATGTTAGGGACCACTCCCCTTGGCTTCGCTAGGAGTTGGCCTATACGAAGGAGTCAAGTGTTAAGTGACAATACTTGACTTGTGACTTGCCCCTAAGGATGCACCCAGTGGCTTGAAGATTTATACCAAGTAACATGAGGTGTGTATTCGATGAAAAAAAATAGCATATGACTAGATATTTTGTTAAGCCCTGGATATTTTGACATTACATTTATATCATCATATTTCTAATATCTTTATTAGTCTTCTAAGACCCTAATTATGTAGGATCTAGAATGGTAATGGTACCCTTTATCCCTATATATATACCAAGGAGGTCTAGTTTGGAATCATCTCATCTCATACTATCTTGGTTTTTATTTGGAATACATAGTAAAGGACATTTCCCCTAGAAGAGGCTGGTTATTCATCTTTTTATTGCATTCTTAAGGCGTTGGAATACTATCTCTTCTTGTTTTATGTTATTTTGGGGAATTTGGTGCATAACATTTGGTATTAGAGCCATTTTCTCTATAATTTTTTATAGGATGTTTTAGATAATTAAACTTGGAAGGGATGTAGATTAGATCTTCTATATATGGTAAAATTTGCAGGTCTTTATTCATTACAGATGTAGAGTTATACCCTATGGAAGTTAGGGTTTTTTACTATTCCAAAAACTAGTCAAACAGGTGTTTCAGAAGAAAAAAAATGTTATATCTAAAGCTTGAAAGATCAAAATTGAGTGAGACTTATTGAATCAAAAATAATAAATACCATAGTATATATGTTAGAAATTTCAGAATAAGATCCTAAAAATTGGACACATGTCAGGTCGTACACTTTCGCTCTCCTAGAAGGGACGGAAATAACAATTTTTGGTAAGATTACCATAACTTTTTCTTGGCACATCATAATTACGTCATACCTATGGAATTGTAGAGAAGACACATCAGGATACTACAGGAAATTTTTTATACTCAGAGGGGCCTAAATTGTAGATTTTCCTTAGTTGGAAGGTCAGCTAGCAAAACAATCTCCAAATCAAGGTTTTAAAAGGTATGTTATGTTGAATTTTGCATAAATTTTGATTGGAAGATTTGATTTGAGTGATTCAAAAAGTGGGATAAAGAGGAAATATAGAGGAACCCTATAAATATTAGTGGGATAAAGTTGCAATAGGTGGATAAAAAAATTATACTCCCCTTAAACCTCTTGAAGGCTTAACTATGACACAAGAGGAGCAAGAAGAAGTGAACTATGATTTGTCCAAGTTTTCCAACCAATTAGCAAACATTAAAAATAAAATTATGGTAAATAATGTTGTATTACTCAAATTCAGAGAGGATAGACAAAATAATATTGAAAATATAGCTAGTAAAGAGGATTTGGTAAATATGACCAATGAGATGGCTAGTAAAGAGGATTTGGTAAATATGACCAATGAGATGGCTAGTAAAGAGGATCTAGTAAACATGGATAGTAAATAGGATCTGGTAAACATGGCTAGAGAAGAGGATCTGGTAAACATGGCTAGTAAAGAGGATTTTCAAGAGTTGAAGGCTATGTTGAGTGAGATAAGACATAGATTTATTCCTCATTCATCTCCACAAGAATAAGATAATGAAGAAAACAAGGACTTGTTCCAGTCATAGATTGAGAAAGTTGAAAAACAATTGGAAAATAAGAGATTCGATTCTCTGACACATGGCCATTCATCACTACATAATCCACATCATCATGGGTTCAAATCTAGTCCAAGGAACTACTACATTCCCAATATTGAAATGAGAAACTTTGATGACAAAGATCCAATAAAATGGATATTCTAGATGGCACAATTCTTTGATCTACACCAAGTGCTAACTTTGCAAAAGGTAACTATTGCATCCTTGTATTTAGAGCTTGATCAATTTGTATGGTACCAAAGGATTTGTGACCATAAAAAGTTCTCTATTGTCACTTGGTTTATATTTACAAATGAATTGATTTCACATTATGGGGATATTAAGAGCAACACATTTTTTAGCCAGTTGATAAATATCAAGCAAAAAGGTCCAGTTATAGGGCACATGAAACAGTTTCAGAAGTTAAGTCTTAGAGTGGAGAAAACTCTAGAAGATAATTTATTGGATATATTTATGGGCACTTCAAAGGATAATATTCAACATCAGGTATGTATAATTGAACCTAAATCATTGGAAAATTCTTTTAGTTTGGAAAGGAAAGTTGGAAGTAAAAATATAGCACTAGAAGGAGAGCATGAAAGTAAAAACATGGCTACTAGAAGAGATGCCACTAACACCTATAGAGAGGGAAATGTTTACCCTCCCAAACCCACTCAGCTTAATCCTACAAGTTTGACACCTCAACAAGTGGAGGAAATAAGAGTTAAGGGACTATGTTTCAATTGTGACAGCAAGTATAGTAAGGGGAACAAGTGTACTCAGAAGAAATTATTCTACATAGATTGTGAAGAGGAAGATGATACAAATATGGGACAACCTCAAGAGGTAGATATAGAAGATACTACTCCAACCATACTTTCCATGCATCGGTTGGCATCAAAACTCCTCAAACTCTCAAGATAGAATGATATATCAAAAAGAGAATGGTAATAATGTTGATTGATTTGGTAGTACCTGTAACTTCATTGACTGCAGATTAACAAACTTATCAATTTCTTTATATATCCCACACCATAATATCAAGCAATGATTGTAGATGGAGGTACCATAAATTGTTCAAGGAAGTGCCATAGTGTTAATATTACTATGGGTGAGTACTCATTGGATAGCCCAATGATTGCAATCCAAATGGGTGGTGTTGATTTTGTACTAGGGGTGCAATGGATACAACCATTGGGAACAATGGATCTTAATTTTTAGGAATCGTTCATGCGATTCTCTTCACAAGGAAAGGAAATTGAACTCATAGGAATTCTAGGTAAACCCTCTAAAGTGATAAGATCTAAAAACATGACTAAATTATTGAAAAAGGGACACCATGAGTAATTGTACAATTGTGCTCACTAGATGTTTAAGCATCTACACCCTCTATTCTAGTGGATCTCCACCAAGTTATTGATGAAACTTTCAAGGTATTGGTAGAGATGCGTAAAATTATACCACCTGTCCGGGATCATGATTTGGGTATTCACTTGCATCCAGGAAGTGTACCACCTAACATAAAACCCTATAGGTACCCATGTGCAAAAAAAGTGAGATTGAAAATTTGGTTCAAGAATGTTAGATGAATGCATTATTCAACTTAGCCAAAGTCCTTTCTCTGCACTAGTGATGATGGTTCATAAAAAGGAAGGTTTGGGCACTCTGTTAGCTCACAACTCCTCTTACCATCCTCAATCTCGTGGGAAAATTGAGATTGTGAATAAATTCTTAGAAGGATATATTTGTTGCTTTACATCTGATAAACAAACACAATGCGTCAAGTGGTTTCCCTTAGCGAACCATTCACATCTTTCCATACTTCATAAAAATGTCACCATTTATGGCACTTTGTGCCTATCATCCTCCTTCAATCACATCATCCTTGAAAGAGAAAGCTAAGGTTAAAGTAGTGGAGGATCACATAGATCACCAACAAGAAGTTCTCCAATTATTGAAGGATAACTTGGTTATAGCACAAACTAGGATGAAACAACAAGCAAATCAACAATGTAGTCAAAGGAGATTTGAAGTGGGAGATTGGGTATTTTTTAGGCTACAACCATACAAATAGATGTCCCACAAGAAACAAAATAAGGACAACAAATTAACACCGAAGTACCATGGTCCCTATAAGGTGTTGCGAAATATTGGAAATATGGCTTATAAATTGGAGTTATTTCCAACTTCAACTGTACATCCAGTTTTCCATGTTTCTTGCATAAAAAAGGTAATTGGTTACAAGATCCCAATCCAGGATATTTTACTAGAGAACGATGAAGAGGGGAAATTAATACTAGAACCTAGAACAATCATTGAGAGAAGGATCAAGCAACTATGAAATCGAGCAATTACTAAGTACCTCGTCAAGTGGAAGAACTTTCCAATATAAGAGAGAACATGGGAAGATGAGTTATTCATGCAGAAACATCCAGAGTTAATCACGTCTTGAGGACAACATTTGTTTGAATGGGAGGGGCATCTTAAACCCTATATATTGTGACATTACATTTATATTATCATATTAATATTATATTTATTAGTTGGCTAGGACCCTAATTATAATGCATTACACCAAGGATATCTAGTTTGGAATCATCTCATCTCATCTCATCTTGTTTTGTATTTGAAATACATTGTAAAGGAGTTTTCCCTTTCGAAGATTTTAGAAATTAATATTATTATTGCATTCTTAAGTCATTGGAATACTATCTCTTCATGTTTTATGTTATTTCCAGGAATTTGGTGCATAACAACTTCTCCAATTCAACTCTTCATCAATTGTTGAATTTACGTATTTGTCCTTACATGCAATGATATTGTTAGTATTTTCCATTTATAGTGTGCTCTATATGTCATCATTCACTAGTTCTATATACCTTTCTCCTTTGATGGGATCTAAAGGAACAACTACATGATTGTCCCCTTGCTTGAATGATATTCGTCTTTGCTTCAAATTTAAGATCACATTATTGTCAAAATCCCACTATATTCCTATAATGTTGGGTAGGGGTCCTTCATGTCCATAAAAATAATCACCTCAAAGTTATCCATAGTATTTACCCCATCTATTTAACTTCAATGACTTCAACTTTACTAATCGGGGAAATTTTGTACTAATTTTCTAGCCTGAGATGGATATGGGACAAAACTAAATTTATTTTCCCCATAAGTTCTCAAGAATTATTTGGAAATATGTTCAAGTTATAACCCAAGTCTAACATGATATCCCTTATTTCGCATCCTCTTAGTTCCATTGTCATCTTGAATTCCCTCCTCATTTGTCTTTTCCTTTTATAAACTTGTCTTACAATTCAATCAAGGAGGGGGGATGAAATAGGCTCATCATCTTCTATCATCACTATCCACTTTACTTGAATGTGTATCTGCAACTTCTTAAAATATTGTTGTTTACTTAACATTTTAGTACAACATCTTAAAATTCACTCACTTGAGTGGTAGACTCATTCTTTTCATCACTACTAGTTTGTGCTTATTTCCTATACTCAAGTGCATTCTAAAGAGTCTCCATTGTGTCACACATAAATTCATTTTTATTTTCTACATCAAACTTTTGTAGGCTTGATGCAACTTTCTTGATTTTTCCTATCAATATCACTTCCATGTCCAACCTAGTTCTTGCACATGTTCAGGTTATGACATGTACGTGTGCCTATTGTTCATTTTCTCTGCATGCCATTGCTATCACTACATGCACTTTGATTTCCTTCCACTTATTTAGAAGATATGGAAAATATTCTATCTAATGGTCCATGTCATGATAATAGGTGCATAACACCCATGGTTTGGTACAATTCCATGCAATATGGACAACTTCTCCATAATTGAAACAAGTTGGTATTTTAGTGCCTCCATGTTGGGAATGTTATATTATTTACATGTAAATCAATTAGAAAAGTCAAGATTTGACCGATATACATCGATTGGAGTTGGAGGTGACAAATGAGGGAAATATGGTCAGTTGACTAACCTAAATTAGTTGTTTGGTTGAAGGAAAACAACTAACTGGCAGGAAGTTGATGGAGTGATCAAAATCTTAACGGTCAATCGACCAAAGTTGACCCAGTCAAGTCGACTGTAACAAACTGACCGAAAGTGGTTAGAAATTTATGGATTATCATTAATGAGTAGTTGGTTGTATTTCATCTATAAATAAGATGTAATGGTTATGCATGATGGATAAATGTAGTAGTGTGTAGCATGATCATGTAATGAATTGTGATTTGTGGTCTAGCAAGTCACAGTTGTAAACACTTGTTTTGAGTGTTTGATTTATAGATGAGTGAAAGCTCATTGGTCTGTTGGTTTTCCAGGGTATTTTATGTGTAATGTGTTGATGATGTTATGTGCCATTGTTTAAGTTTAATTATGTTTAACTCGGTGAATCAATTTGAAAACCTATTGTAATTGGTATTAGAACCAACAATTGGTATTAGATTTTTATTTGGATGCAATGGAATGCCTTTGTTGCTGAGGATTTTTAGTTTGGTCCTAGATATGGAGAATACCTTTTACAATGGTAGTCTTCTCAGAGCATTGATTCATAGTTAGAATGGTTAACATGCCAAGGATAGAAATTGAAAAGTTTAATTGGCAAAATTTTGAGCTTTGGAAGCTTAAGATGGAGTATCTCCTTGTCGATAAAGAAAAATGGATTGCAGTTGACCCAAAAATGACTCCAGCAAGTGTGTCAAAGGAAGAATAGAAAAATATTGATAGAAAGGAAAGGAATACAATCTGACTTTGTTTAGCAGATTATGTATTGTTGAAAGTTTCAGAAGAAGACACTGCAAAAAAGCTATGGGAAAATTTAGAGAACTTGTACCAGTCAAGATCTCTGGTTAACAAGTTGTTGTATCTTCTGAGGATGGGTGAATGTGACTCGGGTACAAAGCACTTGAATGCATTCAACACTATTATTAGTTAGTTGTTGTATGTGGATATTAAAATGCATAATACTATTGTGTTCTTTTCCATATTCTTGGGATACCCTAGGCGTGGATATGGAAGCAACAATACTGCATTGAAGATCAACGATGTGGTCGCATCCCTATTGTCAGAAGATATGAGACAAAAAAACATGGAAGGTACGACCCATGATGCCTTGACGATACGAGGTAGACTAGTAGACATAGGAATGGGAGAAACCTCTGGTAGAAGATCGAAGTCGAGGGGTATAGGCTGAGACCAGATCCCCTAGTCCAATGATGAAAAAATGGTGGCGATGCGGAAAATTTGGGAATTATAGACGAAACAGTTAATTGATGGAATTCAAGAAAGGAAATGGGTTTGATTAAGTTCATTCAAATGATGGTAATTCTTCACAAGAAGAGAAAGGATATGTTTATTTTGCCTCCACAAGTACACAATTGAATCATGACTCTTGGATGATCAACTATAATGCATCATATCATATGACACCTCACAGAGAGTGGTTTTATGAGTATGAGAAGATCGATGGTGGTGATGTTCTACTTGGAGATGATTCACCAACCAAGATAGTCGGACGACGTAAATTTTGATTGGAACTTAAAGATGGAAGAATAGGAACACTCCCAAGAGTGTTGCATATCCCAAGTTTGGCTCAAAACCTGATCTCAATTAGTAAGGTGGGGAATGTAGGTGTGTAGTTTGTATTTAAGAAAGATGCATGCAAGATGGTGCGAGGACCTATGGTGTTAATGAGAGGAGTTCAAACTGGAACCTTGCATAAGATATTGGGAAGAACATACATCGATGAAAGTGCTAATGCGGTCTACCATGAGTCTGACATCATATATTCTTCTCTAGTCATTTTGACCATGTTCGGGAATCTACAAATGGGACATATAGGTGAGAAAGGTCTTCATGCAATGCACAGTAAAGGTAATGTCGAAAGTATCCCTGATTACTCCGTAGAAGTTGACTTATGTGAACATTGTATTTATGGTAAACAAAGTCATATAAGGTTCTCATATGGTGCTACTAGGGATAAGGAAATACTAGAATTAATACATAGTGATGTGTTTGGACCTGTGTCAATCCATTCACTAGGAGGATCTCAGTATTACATTTCTTTCATAGATGATTTATGTAGAATGATATGGTTGTATTTCTAAGGAAGAAATTTGAGTCTTTTGAGAAGTTTAAAGAGTTTAAATCTCTTGTGGAGAATTAGACTGGTAAAATTTTAAAGGTGCTAAGACCTAATAATGGAGGATAATTATGTGGAAAGGTGTTTGACTAATTCTGCATACATCACAGTATAGCTCGACAAAACACAACTCCATACACACCTCAACAAAATGGATTTGCTAAAAGAATGAATAGAACGTTGATGGAGAAAGCAAGGAGCATGATTAGTGGTGCATGAGTCACACAAGAATTATGGGAAGAGGCAGTTGACACAACATGTTACCTGGTGAATAGGGCTCTGTTGACAGATCTAGTTGATAAGACTCCATATGAGGCATGGGATGGTAAAAGGACATATCTTACACATCTCAAAGTGTTTGGGTGTGATGCCTTTGTGCATATACCAAAGGAGAAAATAACCAAACTCGACAACAAGTTGGAGAAATGCATGTTCATCGGGTACAAAGATGGAGTGAAAAGGTATAAGTTGTGGTGATGAGGAAGGTAGTTTATAGTAGAGATGTAATATTCAGAGAAGTTAGAGGAACTTCTAGGGATGAAGAGGTTAAAAGAGAAAACCATAAAAGAAATATTTTGAAATGAATGATGAGAGTTGAGATTTAGGTGAGTCAACTAAATCCGACGAAGAGGTGGAACAACAGACTGTGAATTTCAGGATGTCTGGTTCATCAAGGAAACAACCAGAAAGGTAAATTCCACTGGAATTTCACTCTGATTTTGAACTATCCGCCATAGAAGACGATCCCAAGTTAGCAAATGAAGCAATCAACTCGATAGAGGGTAAACTCTGGAAAAAGGCCGCAGAAGAAGAAATGGAGTCCTTGAAGAAGAATGAAACATGGTGTCTAGTCTCATTACCAAATGGAAGGAAACCCATCGGCAGTAAGTGGGTGTTCGAGAAAAAGTTGAATGCAGCAGGTCAAGTCGAGAAGTACAAGGCTCGACTGGTAGCGAAATGGTGATCCCAAGTTGAGGGTGTTGATTCAGTGAAATTTCTCTCTTGTTGCTAAGATAACTTCCATAAGTTTACTAATGTCTTTAGTTGCATCATTTGATCTTGAGATAGAAAAATGGATGTAAATATAGCATTTCTTCATGCTGGTCTTGAATATCAAGAAATCTATATGAAACAGCTTGAAGGTTTTACAGTGGAGGGATAAAAAGAGCTGGTATGTAAGCTCAAGAAGTCTCTCTATAGTCTAAAAAAAATCCCAATATGTGGTATCAGAAGTTTGACATGTATATCCAGCAGCTGGGGTTTCTGAGAATTCAGGTTGATCACTGTGTGTATGGGAAGAATGTCGGGGGTCATTTCATATATGTAGTTTTATATGTCAACGACATGTTGGCCAAGAATAACTTGGATTTGATAAATAAGGTGAAACTTCAGTTATCCTCCAAGTTCGACATGAAGGATCTTGGAGTATAAAATGTAATTCTTGGAATGGAAATTCAGAAAGATTGCGCAGGTAGAAGGATCTGGTTAAGTCAAATAAAATATGTTGAGACAGTTCTGAAATGTTTCAACATGTAGGAGAGTAGACTAGTCAAGGTCTCTATTCATGTAGGAGTCAAGCTATCTTTTCAACAGTTTCCAAGGACACAAGAAGAAATAGAGTACAATTTACGTGTTCCCTATGCTAGTGTTGTAGGTAGTCTAATGTATGCTATGGTCTATACTTGACCTGATATTTCCCATGCAATGGGAGTATTGAGTAGGTACATTAAAACACCTAGAAAAAAGCATTGGACCATAGTGAAGAGAGTATTCACGTATCTTCACGGCATGATAGATCATGCAATCTATTATGGATCAGAGCCAGAGGGAAATAGGGAAATCAATGTACAGTTATTTGTCGATTCCAACTTGGGTAGAGATATCGACCGCAAAGTATCGACCAGTGGATATGTGTTCAAGATATTAAGTGGAGCGGTCAGTGGGATGAGAGGAAGGAAGTCGCTCATTCCACTATTGACTACCAAGGATAAATACATGGAAACTTATCATACATGTAAGGAATTTGTTTGGCTAGAGAGGTTGTGTTCAGATATTGGGTTAGGCTAGCATGTTGTTAGGTTGGATTTTGATAGTTAAAGTGCAATATTCCTAGTGAAGAATCTAGCATATCATTCAAAGAAGAAACACATTGATGTTCAATACTATTTTGTGAGGGAGATGGTGGAGAACCAAAAGGTGTTACTGGAAAAGGTAAACACGGTGAAGAATGTTGCGGACTCATTGACCAAGTCGGTGAGCACAAAAAAAAATTCTTGGTGTAGGGAACTATAGTTCTGAATCTCTTTTTTATACAAAGAAGTCAACACGTGGGAGAATGTTGGGAATGTTATATTATTTTCATGTGAATCGACTAGAAAATTCAATAGTCGAATGGTATACGTCGATTGGAGTCGAAGGTGAAATATGGGGGAAGTTTGGTCAGTCGACCAACTAGAATTAGTTGTTTGGTCGAAGGAAAACAACTAGTCAACAGGAAGTCGACGGAATGACCAGAATCTCAACGGGAAATCAACCAAGTTAACCTATTCAATTTGATTGTAATAGAATAACTGAAAGTAGTTAGAAATTTATATATTGTCATTAATGAGCAGTTGGTTGTATTGCATCTATAAATCAGATGTAATGGCTATGCATGATCGACAACAATAGTAGTGTGTATCTTGATCATTTAATGAAGTGTGATTTGTGTTCTATCAAGTCATAGTTGTAAAATACTATTTTGAGTGTTTGATTAATAGATGAATGGAATTTCAATGATTTGCTAGTTTTCCTCTAGGAGAGAGGTTTCTAGGGCATTTTCTATGTAATGTGTTGATGTTGTTGTGTTCCATTGTTTAAGTTTAATTATGTTTAACTCTATGAATTAATTTGAAAACCTATTGTAATTCGTATTAGAACCAACACTCCATACCAACCTCACCCACTTCCTTGAAATCCTCCATGTCCTCACTCTTAGACATCCTCCATTCCTTGTAATCAGTAGGCGTTTTTCATGTGCTCCTTCACTAACTACAACAACTTGCATTTATTCATGTCATGTCCTATAGATTTACAAAATTTGCACAATGGCATGTTGGTCATTGTTTGATACTTTGTAGCATGGGACAACGAGATGGCTCATGTCCCCATTGTTTTCATATTTCATACCAATCCGACTTGGATCCTATGGGAAATACATTGGATGCACCCATGAGGAATGGGTTTGGTGCACCTATAGTTGTTCATCAATGGGTAGTCCTTCATATAGTTCCCCTTTATCCTACATAGAGTGCACCAAAAAATTTCATGCACAACCTTTCCCTTGGACAAGTCTTGTGGTTTATCTGAAAGTGTAGCAAGATAAATCTAGATTAGCACCATCCCTATTGAAGTGTTGCTACTCCCAAGTGTAGATTTAAACTGTAACACAATCTCGGGTGCTTCTTGTTGGTTGTTGATTTTTTCTTGTGGTTGTGAGGTAATAATCCAACAATGAACCATTCTCTGTGTTAGCACTCAGAATTTATCCCTTGGTTGTGGAAGGATAGTTCTAAGGTAACTATTTCAAACCAATCTTTAGGAGGAAACCTATATTTTTTCCTACCAGAGAGGGCTCTCTCAACAAATAAACGTAATGGCTAGAGATATTTTCAGAGTGATTATAATTTTAAAATTTGTAAAAGGATGAAACTTATGGGTAACATTGGACATGGAGTCAAATTTGAATATTTAAAGACCAATAGAATTTTAACAATGAGGATTTTTGCAAAGGCAAGGTAGTTGTCATTTCATAGTCAAGTTCTTATTTGCAGGCGATAATGGAAGACAAATAGACAATCCATCAACATTGGGCACCGATTATAGATGAATCCAATATTAACTTTGGAGGAAAATTATGTGAATACTCAGACCTGATAAATCAAAGCATAGTTACATGAATTCTTATTTATTCAAACTCTCATCTAAGTATGAAAGAAAAACATAATGGAAAGAAAAATACAGGAATAACAATTCACATAAGGAGAGGAAAATTATAGACTATAAATCAATCAACACAGGAATCTTTTCTCTTCAAAGTGTGCTCAACTCTGCATGGCTATCTTTATTAAAACTGGAGTAATCTCGATACAAAATGTGTCTCTCCTTCACAGGTTCCAATCCACATTACATTGTCAAAATTTGTTTTTATACATAGAAAATCCTTTTGAGGAAAAACCTAACTACTTTACTTTCTAGAAATAGTAAACTCAAAACTACCTATTGCATTCTATTTTCGTTAAAACTTGCATAACTTATAATTTCCCAAAATATAATATTTGGTGTCTTCTATTGGCTACAGCTGCTGACGAAACTTCCTTCCTTGACAAGAGTCTTCATGTATGCAAAATATATTTCATCTTGCCATATTTCTCCACTACCGTCAACTGCTCTGTAGATGGTATTTCATAACTAGTCATTTCTTTGACAAGAACTTTCATCTCCACATGTTCTGCAATTGATATCAGGGGAATATTTGTACCTATCATCTCCAACTGGTTCAGGATTTCAAAATCATCTGAAAGTTTTTCCAGGACAATCTTCCCCTATCAAGACATGAGTCATGTCTTCAAATTTTTCATGATTCATTCTAATATCAAATAACAAATCCTTATGCTCATTATGGGGAATTAATTTATCATTTTCATCCCAAAAAGAGGGAAATCCTTTCTGAATTAACTTTTCAAATTCCTTTTTGAATGCTTCCACTTGTTTCTTCATTTGTCCTGCCTTAGCCTGCACATTCTCAATATGAGAACATTTTCCAAGGACTCTCCTAGCCCAAGTTATAATTGTTATTCTGTTTTTAATGGTCATTGCTTTCAAATCATCTGATGTCAAGGTATTTAAAACGTTTACACTGTTCTGGGCTGTATCTTTCAGCTTCTTATCCAAAACTTCCTTCATCGTTTTACAACTTTGTATACTATCACTGGATATTGTTTCCTTTGTCTTCATAAAATTTAGATAAGGCCTAAATTTTGCAGCTCCATTTATTATAGAATCCCAAATCAAGTGTTTGGAAACTTGTAAGGGAAGTTTCCCATTCACTTGAGACATTAATTTTTTATTTTTCTCCATCAACTCCTTACTCTTATTTTCCAATTCCTTTCTTTCAGCTTCCTTTTTCTGGTTTTCTTCCTCTAACCTTTGTTTTTCTTCTTTCAATTCTTTTATTTCCACTTCTTTCAAGCTAACTTGGGACATAGCTTGGATTAGATCTTTTGTACTTTCTTCTTTGCTACTCTAGCTGGTTCCTTGCTTCTCTTGCACGAAACCTGCCAATTTTATTTTCAATTCTTCAATTTGAGTCTTGAGACTCAATCTGTCTTTCTCCCAACTCACTTCTTTTTATTCAAGCTTGAGCAATTTAGCTTTAGAGTCACCTAATTCTTGTGATAGTGATTCCTTTTCTTGTTCCAAAACAATCAACTTAGATGCTTGAATTAACTAAGTTGCGAGGATTTTAAGATTTTTCTTAAGCAATTGGATGGTGTTTTCTTTCTCAGTTAAGAGCTTATTGATTTCCTCTATTTTACTTGGCTCATCATTATTCTCCATTAAATCAACTTGTAATTTTTTGATCTGTTGCTAATGAGCTTTACTCTCCATTTTCTCATGTTTTAACTGGATTTCTAACCTGTTCATTATACTATGTAGCTTTGCAATTTTTAGGGTAGCTTTCATCAAATTTGTGTAAATAACCTCCCCCATCTGTCTATGCAAGTGTATATTATCTGGGACTGATAACTTTTGTAAATTTAGTCTCATCTTTTTTACCTTCTCATCAGATGATACAACCAGATTCAAGGTATTTTTAGTAAGATCCCTACTGGTCATTAAAGTAATTTATGAATCTACTACACTTCTGACTTTAGGAAAAAAATTATGGACTTTTTCTGATGTTGTTTTCCTGTCCTGGCCGTGCTTAACATACAACTCGAGTCTTGACTAAAAAATTTTAGCGTCTCCTATAGCTTTTGCTTCATCAAATATATATTCATACATTTGAACCTCTGGGCCTTGATATTTTTCTTTCTTTTTTCCTTTCTCACTACTTAACACAATCAATTGACCCTGTGGATTTGATTTGAATTTTTTACTCCCTTCATGTTCTTCCACCTCTGAATCAATGATTTCCTTGAAACTCCTCTTGCTAGCAATTTCTATTTTACCTGGGGTAGGCACCAATTCATCTGAAAATTTTGCTGGAGCATAGGGTTTGGATTGTGAACATTCTGAAATCTCTACATCAAATTCATACTGTAATAGATTAGCCATCCTTGCTAATCCTTCAGCCTCTTGATGATCATATGCCTTACTTTTGTTTTGTTGTCTCCTCTGGGAAATGATATGACATGGATCATAATTGACAGCAAAGGCCTTCTTAAAATTTAATATCTCCAATTGTTTTTCTACAAAGGAAAGAGCATTCCTATTTTTTATGATGAAAGGACCAATTTTTAAAGGAAAATTTATATCTGAAACTTTTTTAAAGGCTAAAAAATGGTCATTTTCAACAGTCAACTTCTATTTGATACATTCTAAAGCAAATATTCTCAAATTCAAAAAGGATGGTAGAATGTATGGCTCCTTCACAAATCCATAAATCTTGATCAATGTATGATGTTTCAATAAGAACCAATCTCCAACCCTCTTTTCTGGTTCCAACTGCATCAGGGTCTTCATCTCTGGTAGAACTCTTGGTAAATTTTCTTCAAAAAATTAATCTTTACACTTCTGATAAGATGAAATTCATAAAGTTGAACATACTATTTTCCAATGTGTCTGAAAATACTGCCTATGGAATATGTAAATTATTTTCACTTGAAAATAAAAGCATCTTCATCAGGTATGTTGGGAATCTGAAATGTATGGTACTATGGAAATTCATTAGCTGAGAGTGAATACTCTCAACCAAGAACTCATCAAATTTAAGGCAAGGGACCTGATTGTATTCTATCTCTGGTATACCAAAACTCAATCTGAAAAGTAGACTTAACTGGACCTCTGTGACCATTGAATCATTGTTAAGACCTAGAAACTCGAAAATCAGGGACAAAACTAACTGTGAATTTTCATAAAAGAAGTTGATGTTTAGTGGATAAGGGGTATTGTCAATTGCAAGGTCTAGTTTTAAGCAACTGGTCAGGAAGGTTTGCTTGGTTTCAGGAGATGACTGTCTGTATTGGCTTACTAGGGATTCTTCGGCGAAGTCTTCATGGTCACGAGAGAAAGACAAGGGTACTTATAAGGATTTTCTAACAGTAGAGGAACTAACAGGGAAAACGATTTTGGTTTTGTAAGAATTCATAATCACTTTTTCGTTCTGAGAATAGTTCATCGCACACCATGAAATAAAATATGGAAACCCTAGGGTTTGTTCTTGACAAAAATAAATAAAATTGGACTCATAAACTTTGTGTATGTCTAAATTTTGCTTGTGCAACCCATCTATCTTGCTCTTAATCTCTGAGACTAGAAATTTAATCATAACGGGGTCATAAATATCATTGTCTCTATCTTCCAGAGTCTCTTCTATTCTAACATTTTTTATGTTATGAGGAACTGTTTCACTGTGTTCCTCCATCATATAAGAGCTTCTAAATACTTACACGAGTTTCATAGGGCCTACCTGACACTGACAAGTTGAAAAGGTATTCTCTGTCACCTTCCTGCTGCACGCACGCGTCTCAATCACCCGACGTCGAAAAGACAATGTCAAGGCATCCACGTTCTTTTGGATTTATATACCCCAAAGGCAGTTTGGCAACGCGGAGGAGTGGTTTTACTTACCGCCCTCCCAGATTGCAAAATAATAGAATGTCGACACATGGAGGGAGGTATGGTATTTCGCAACCGCCGAAGGTCTCACTCCAATGCGCATGTTGGCGATGCAAAATGAATGTAGGTCGTTGATCTATCCACCGACCGATCAAACAGTGATTAAAATTGCGTGCTTTTTAACGTCCCTTCACTTGTATTTTCAACGGACTTTACCTCTATTATTCACCTTGATTCTTCTCTAGTGAAACCTTGTGTCCGACGTCAATCTTTTCCAATGCAATCCGGACTGTTGATCTTATTACATGATCTCCCAAACCATTTCATGAATATTTTTATCTCCTTTAACCTTAGCCGACGGTCATGTGGTGCATTCTTTGTTTAAGGATAGGGTGCTTTCCGCACAAAGCTTGGGTTATACCAAAAAAAATTCCATTGTCCATTTCTCTTTTAAATTTGAAAAATATTGTGCCAACACTCTATGTTGAAATTCTTGTAACCCAAAGCTTATCTTACCCAAAAAATCTTTGAACCTTTGGTCAAAATCCCAAATACTTTATCCTTCTCTCTACTTAATTTATTTGTGTTCTATTGTACATTGTTGTTTTCATTTGGGATTCGATAATTCCTTCATCACATCCCTCCTTATCTTGACATAAGTTCTCATCTATTTTGGAGGGGTATCGACCTTGTACTTCATGTACCATTGGAGCGCATGGTCCCTAAATGTGGTCTCTAGTTGCGCAATCTTCACATCATCATATGTAATCTTATTTACTATCCATTTGAATTCAAATGAGAAGAACTGATGTTCTTTATCGACCTTCCCAATCCCATAAAACACATGAAGTCTTAGGACAAGGTCATTCGTGGTTACCAACAATGAGAAATTCAAGTTCCTTGTTGTTGTATTGGTGACCATGAGAAATTCAAGTTCCTTGTTGTTGTATTTATTCGTCTTGATCTTGATCCTTATATTCTCTAATTAATTATAACTCTAATGTCAAATTCTATTGAATTATCTCCTTTGTTATTAATGCTTATGCACGGGGTGGTTCAAAGAGGGAATTGGACCAACTTACTTATATGGAATCAAAAGGTTCCTCTAACCCCATTCGCTACAATAGACTAACTACCGGTAAAGTGTCCTCTTCCTCATTCAAATCATCTTCAACAATACTCTGAATGTATCTGCTAACTGAAAAGTCACTATCATCCTCATCTATATTTTCCTCAAATCTAATCCTCCACATTTTCTTCAAAATACTGGGGTCCAACATTTTCTTCCTCTCTTCTACTATCACATTCTTCCATGTGGGTTGTAGATGCCACCTCCAACACATTTTCCTTGTGTAGTGCCACTTTTGTGCACTCTCCATGTGAATTTATTGTAGACATTTTTTTCATCTACCTCTCTTCTTTCCTTGTTGCTTACTTAGTTGTTCATTATTCAACATTTTCTCCCATCTTCCTAGCACTATCAAATTGGGCTTTCCAAATTGCCTTGCACAATGTTCCTTTAATATGTATCTTCTCGTGCTTTTATGTATGCCTCTAGATCCATTATTTTCTTTTATCATTTCACCACATCATCCTTCATGTCTCTACCCCCCATCATGAGGTCCTTACACTACCATACACTCAAGTCACATTTCCATCAACACCTTTTCCACAAACAACATTTTAATCCATAGTGGTATTTACTTCAATAGTTTCTCTCTTATTCCCACTTCAAAGTTAGATTATGCGATGTAGAAAGACATGTTATATTCTATTGCAAACTCCACCATGTATCCTTCTTTTACTTTGGGAAACCAGAAATCCATTACATGCATCCACTTGTTATCTAGGGTTTTTTTATTTTTCAATGGTCTCCCTTCCCACACTATTAGTTATTGATATCACCTTAGAATATTAATCTCTTCTTATGTGCAAAATCAACTTCCTTCTTAGTCATGCAATCATGAATATCCCTTTGTGATGGTTTTCATGACATGTCTAGGATTTCTCTAGGGGTTTATTTGTCTTGTCTTAGCAACAAAACCAATTGTTGGCAATGGTTTTAGACCCAAAGTTCTAAATTCAAGCCAACAATAAACCCCATAAACATCATCATATACAATATTCATAAATGAATAAGGTCCCATTCGATATGTTCACGAGAATTGCACAAAAATAGAACTAACTCAAGAGAAAGCAAGTTATGTCATACACATCATTCAAAATGCACTACATGAGACAATCACATAATTGTACACATAAATTTTAAAAGAGGGATCTAGTACCCATTCCTTCTCATTCGTTCCATGAAATAGGTTCATACAATATTATAGGGCTTAACCCTAATCTCCTCTCTTTCTCACATATACATTCACTAAATCTTGATAGAACTAAAATCCAACCCTTCTTCTCTTTATAGTTTACCTTAAATACATGTAATATGACAGTTACAAATATGGTTACAACTCTTTCTATCCCTTACACAATCTTCTATTTTGAAAATATTCCATCATACTAACTTTTATATCTTATTTTTCCATCCTTGAATGTACATGCCTTACCACCATGGGAAGCATGGAGTTTCACAACCTTCTAGGTGTGTTAGACCCAGTGTCAGTCAAGTTGGAGAAGTCACTTAACCCCATGAGGTCGAATTCCACTTCACCTAACCACTTCCAACCATCAATAGAGGAATTTGCGTGCCTTGATCAGTCATGGAGGCACGAAAATACAACATTTTCGCGTTCTGCTGAACTCCTGGGGCGCAAAAATTACAATTATTTCGTGCCTTTCTCAGTGTATGGGGCGCGAACATTTGGTTGAGGGAGATTTACCTTAGATCTAGGGATCCCTTATCTCAAATATTTCATCATGCCTTCGAATCTCATCCTGGTTTTCTTGTAAAGTAAGTTGGGTGTTATGAGATCCATGTTATTCTACCTAGATCCACATCCTCCTCGCTTGATCCACTTTCTTCTCCATGACGGTTGAACTCCTTCACCCTATATCAAGACCATTACTCTTTGGTTTTGGAGATTAGACACATAGAGACTAAGTCTGAGCTATAGTTGTAGAACTACTCGTGAAGAATTCATCGTGTTCTCAAGATTATCAAAGATGGCTTGTTGGAAGGAATAGGAGGAGATGCTATTAGAATGAACTCAGATATAATGCTACATTGTACTACTTCCTCTTTGGATTTATAATAAAGAACTTGGTATGTTCTCCCAAATTGCATGTTTCATATTGAAATATTTCAATTTGTACTTGTTTGAGTAGAGAAATTTAGCCTAACATGTTGGTGTAGGAAAGTAGATTCTCTTTTCTCTTTTGTTTACAAGTTCTCTTACTTGGATCATCAAGCAAAGATATGGATCAACAAGAAGAAGCGGAGATAATTGTCTTGATAGAGGTAAGGCATCTACCTTTATATTCTTTCCTTTTACGGTTGCTTGCATGAGTGTGTTAAATATTGGAGAATAGATTCCCACTTGTTTTATTTCTGTCTTGGATTTGGTTTAAGGTAGCCATCTTGTTATCCAATATATTTTCATCTTATCCGTAGGAAGAAAATCTTATCACATAAACTAGCGACCATATTGGGAAGTTCGCTTCCCTTGCTTGTTTAGCCTTTGAATCTATGATATTTGGATCTTTTTCCTCTTCAAAATACTTGGTCTTAGCTTGTATTTTCATTCTGATCTTCACTGGTAGACTCTATGAGTCTTAGACCTTATATACTTGTTATCACACAACTTGTAGTTGTCTCTAAAGGTATCCCATCCAAGACGGTAGAGGTGTAGACAACTAAAGAGGTGACCCAAGAGATGCCATGGTTCCCAATGCAAGATGGGTGTCACGATAACCGAGGCACTCTTCACTTTAGATCAAGCCTAAGCAAGACCAAGGGGGATACCCTAACTTATCCAATGAAGGCTAGTGAATTCAAATCAAGGCCTCCTAGGGAAATGTGATGATGAAAGATAAGGAGACCAAGATGAAACAAGATCTAGATCTAAGGTGGATAAGTGGACCCAAAGTGGTTAGGGCTTGGTTGAAGAGGCTTAGGAAGTGACAAGTGTTCAACCAAGTTGTAATATGAGATCACTTATGGATTAAGGATAGTAGATCTAGATAGATTTAGTGCCAAAGAAAAGTACCCACGTGGGGACCACCCTTAAAAAGTGGAAATATGGTCCAAATGGGGCCCACAAGGTCAAAATCAAGATGAGATGGCACTAGGAGGATACTATAGGATGGATCTATGGAGTTGAGAAAAGCAAGTAGATCTAAGAATAACCTAATACATCACCTAATGACCCAAGTGGGGCTCAACCCTCAAAATGAGGAATGGGGCCCATAAGGTGAAAATCAATAGGGTAAAAAACCAGGGGTATGTTTTGGGGACTAATCTATCCAATGAAGCAAGAATCTCACCTACCCACGTGTGGATCTAGCAAAACACCACTAACCCAAGGAGTGTGGCTTCCCTTGAAGAGACCAAGTGCAATGGGAAATGGGACAAATGGAATCCAAACCTCACCAAACTAAAGATCGGGAATGTTGTGACTAATGTAGAGGTGGGTTTTAATTATTAATCCCAAGGGCATGCTAGATCTCCATAGATCTAGAAAAACAAATGCAAGGATTTTGATTTTAGGGTTTTAATGACCAATGGAGAAAAGATGGATGGAACTAGATACATACCTTGTGGAACATACCTCAAAATCTTATGGCCACTTTGAAAATTGATAACCTTCCCCTTGTTTGTATATTCAAGAGTGATATCCAAGAGCCCAAGTGAAATCGTCCTCCTCCTAGGGTGACCAATTCACCCTCCTCCTACAAGACAAGATCAAAGAGAAACAAGTCAAGCAAAAGAATGATGAAAATGATGAAAAGATGAAAGAGAAAGCATCAACTATGTCACTAAGATACAATAATGATACTGCCTGAGGAAAAAGGCCAATCCAAGGTAATATATGGGGTTTCCCCACAATATCTCTCCTCCAAATCATCCTCCTCTCTCCAAATCGGCCTCCCTGTAGAAAAACGTCTTGGAACCCCAAGATCCACAATGATACACAAGAAATATATTGTATATTCAACTTGCAAAAGAATCCATCAAGACAAGAGAAGTAGATCCACAAAATGGTATTTTTATTCCAAGTTTGTAGAGCTCCAAAGGTGCCTTTACAATGAGGGGGTCTCTTCCTTTTATAGCAGAGAAAGACCAAAACCCTAAACCAATTTTGAAAACTAGTGGTTGAGATCAAAACATATAACAATATAATCAATGGCTAATATGATCCAACATAACATAAGACATGGATCACTCAAATACGTGATGACATCATGGCTAGAAGATCCCTATGGGGGATGACGTCATACATTGCGGTGGCTAATAACATAGGAGCCACAATATAAAGACAATGACAAGTGACTAGGAGCACATGGTGGGGCTAGGAGGTATTATTCCCCTTAACTAGCATGACCCTATGGCACAATAATATAAAATATGACTCAATGACATGTTCAAGTATACAAATGATCAAATCATGTCCCCATCATTAGAGAGAGATATGCAATAAAATACCTCTTGTAGCCCATGTGGACCCCACTGACTGGTGCAAACTGATCTGGAAGGAGGGGGATACACCATGGATGACCTCTAAGTAGACCAAGTGCCAAAACCTTGCCTCAATTTCCCAAATTGAATTCCTAAATGACCCTTTTATTCCATTTTTTATCCTCATGAAAAACCCCGAAACTGCCCAAAACTTCCTCCTAGGTGCCCGTGCTGTCAAACTGATTATACCATCATGTATGGAAGGGGGTTAATATGGTAAAACCAATTGGTTGTACCTACCCCTTCCCCTATAGCACCCTAGGAAACAACTACCCTCCAAGGCTCTGGCTGGACCGGCCACATCAGCATGGCCAATCTGGTCAACATATGGAAAACTACCAATAACATGCCCGGGAGTGCCTAAAACTAATAGATGAGTGTCTTAGTGGATCCAGAAGACCCAAATCCACTAGATATGAGTACTCATACACCTCATGATAACCTGTAGGATCATCTGTAGGGTCCACCATACCCGGACAGTGTAAAAATATGATGATCTGGAAATAATAATAAACATGATAAACTGCATCAATCATCATCTGAAGCATGTGCCCAACATATGGAATCATCAATATGTATATGTAGGACCATAGATCAACATCATATAGCATAAGTGGTCCATCTCATCACATATCCTAAGGATGACCATGGTCAAACTATGTTTGACTAGGTCAAAATACAACCAAAGACTAGATTATAACAAATGACTAAGACATGTTCCTTTAACCATATTCACAACTTAACTTAAAGTATAAACATCAATCAAGTGGCAGTTAATACATAGATATTCAATGTTATTTATAATTTACCTACACCAAAGCTTTAAAGACATACTTCATCCAATGGACATGGCCTAACTGCTAGCATAGGGTGAAGGCTAAGGACAAGGCTAGGTAGAAGGGATGACTTGACCAACTTAACTAAGTGATACTTTGGATAGGGTAAAAGGGTGCTATACACTCAAGCATGTGTTGGATAAGATAAAGAAAGGGAATGGCAGTGCCTCACAAATGGATAAGTTGTTTAGAGAGTGCTTATTCAACCTTGGCATCATGTCTACATCAAGTTGATCCAAGTTCATTAGGATCATTCATTTCATTTACATGGCCAACAGTATTTAGATTTGGCATACATTTAACCATTGCTTTTTATTTGGCCTTTCATTTATAATATTTTCGAGGTCAACAATATTTAGATTTCACATTCATTTAGCCATTGCTTTTTAGACCTTTTTTGGGTACCCTTCATTGGGGTACTTTAGCATTTCATTGCTTTAGCCCTTTTTCATTGTGATGAAAATCACAGTTTTACATTTCATTTATTTCCATGGGATTTTGTTTCATTTCAAAATATATTTCCAATCATTTCCATACAAGTAGTACATGTGCTTCAGGTTTTAGCCAACAACATCTCATGTGACTAGGGGTAATTCCGCAATCTAAACCACACATTGGGGCAACCGACTAGAGTGATAAAGGCATAAAATCCAACTCACCAAAGGCAAGTTCTATCACCAACTCAGAGCTAAGACACAAAACAAACATGGATGCTATCCAACACAGAGGCAAGAGCGGGGAAGTCCTCCATATCAAAAGTCAAGAAGGTAAGTCAAGGTGAAAGCCAAAATAGGGAAGGTCATGGATGGATGGAGTCAAGTGAATGTGGTGCCTAAGCTAGCAAGCATAAATTTCAAGAAATACCATGTCCATGCTAATAGGAGGGTAAGTGAAACCAATGAGTATAGTCAGTAAACCTTAAAGTGCAAGTAATACATCCAATTTATTATTTAAATCCAACCAAGATAGTTCATTTCATTTATTTAAATAATAATGCCACATCATGATTTATATACCAAGTTAATGTTATCAAGATGGCTAAAACATCAAGATAATAATCAAATGCTAACAATCACAATTCTAATGGCCATATCACTGCATATCTCAACAAACATCAACTAGAACCAATGAATACACTGTTGCAATAATAACATCTGGAACTCTGGGCACTGAATTGAATCTGTATGGAACAAAAGGTCATATCGGTCATCAAATCTAAGCTCTCAAGGATCAGCGTTGGCACAAGGTCTACACACTGTCTGATATAAGCTTCTATGATGTGTAAGTGATCATAAATGGTGTTGCTCATCATGACTGATCTCACTGAAACTGTGTAAATGCAAAGCTCTGAAAAGTGCAAATATCTGCTCAACAAATATAGAACCTAGCTACTATGGTGTGATAACATCTGGCTCCAGCTGGGACAAGTGCTCTAAGGGAGAGAGCGCTTGAGAACCTCAAAATATTTGGTCTCGAACCGCTCTGCATCAATCTTCAATTCATCACTCACCATCTTTTTCTTTCAGCTTTATTTGCACCTACTTCTGCATTCATGGAAAACAAAATACCACGTGAAGCATGTATGGGATAAAAATATAAATCGAAATAAACTGCATAAATGAAATTCTACTCTAGAGAAAAAATAAAATGAAAGTACAAACTCATGATTTTTTTTAGCAATTTCATATTTAATACTTTATGCTGGAGATGAGAAAGGCTTAGAAAGGAGCATGACTCAACTCACTCAAACAACTCAACAACAAGTAAAAACACTCCGAAGAAAACTCAAAAAGGCTCATCAAATCCAAACCAAAAAGACTCGCAAAAATCAACACTCAGACAAAGCAAGAAGAACACAGATCCTACTGCTCAAAGGATCTTATTCGAAGACCCACCTAATCTGAGCATGCAAGAGGAGTCCTATCTCAAGTCAAGTTAGGGATATAATCCCTTAACTCTCTTTGATTGATAGGTAGCATGATATGTTTCTTAGTCCCAGTAGTGAGAAAACACATATCATCAGTGCAACGCTCAATAGTGAGCGATCCAACCCGAATATCACCAGATCCCCTGGATCATATATATAATAAATCACTAGAAATGACGACCCGATCACCGCATGAAAACTTGCGATGATTTGTTGACTCTGGGATGGATTCAATGTTATGAATGGGAATAGGATGGATATCATAATTGCATTGAGGTTGGGGTGTGATTATCCTCGAGTTCCTATTAGGAGGAACTGCATCAAATCTGAAAGGTCCACCTTCTAAAGGGATGGTTTCCCTACCAATAAGGACTTCCCGAATCACTCTTCTCCTAGGATGTTCATCTCTTGGTTCTTCATTTTGTGGGTGAATTATATACTTGGGAGTCTCTCCCATAGTCCAAAAATAACTGATTATAACCTCATCTTCCAATGGAGACGGTATGCTTTGATTTTCAATGCTCCTACTACTGCCTTCTCCAGTTGGGATGGGAACAACCATATCTTCCAATATCGCTAGGTGGTTGGTGGGAAGTGACGAATGACTCGAAACCATGCTAGAAGTATCCTGAGCTCCCGTGTCAAAAGATGTTGCTGAGAGAATGTGAAATGCATCAATAGAGTGCATGCTCTCTTCACCAAAAGGTAACTCACGGGGAAAAAGAAACTAGGGATATCCCTAAGTAATGGATAACGTAAAGACTGTTGGAATATTCTCACCATCATTTTTGTATTTTGCATGCATCCAGTCATCTGCATGCAATTGCATGCATCCAGTCATCAGTATGGCAGTCTCCCAACACCTAGTCCTTATTTTGCAGCCCCCGGGACTCTGTTTCTGATCAGTTTTATCCCTCCTAGCCACTAATGCACCCTTGTTTTCATCACTGGATCACAAGTGTGCCTTATTCCACCTATTTAGGAGTTACTTCAGTTAGTTGGTTGGTTGATGAATCGGTTCCTTTATTCAGGGTTGATTGATCAGTTAATTGACTGAATCACTTAGATAGGCACCTACTGAGACTAGTTTGAGCTCTACTGACTATTGACAACTCCTCATGCACCCACATTGGAGTCTCCTTCCCTACATCAGTGCCCATGCACTCAGTTAGAATCAGTTAGACTCAATTGACTGACTATCTGACATTTATGACTACTGCCACTGGTTTGGATGATGTCTCCAATGCTATCCAAGCCACACTTTGAGGAGAATTCGAATGACCTTAGATTCATTCGAATCCATTTGATTGTATTCAGTTGTTATTCATTTTACAGAGTGCCAGCTTACAACTGATGTATGATACAACAGTTTTTCTCCATTTTCTGTGTAATGAGTGATTATTGATTCAACATTTCTTCTTCTTCTTTCTACACTTCATGAGTGAATTCTAGTGAGGTCTGATACTATTGAGTGATCCTATTCCTAAAATATCACATGGTATCAGAGCTGATAGAAGCTATTCGAATTACAGCCATTGCAACAATTCCTTGAGCAGTTGTCTTTCATTGAGCACCAGAAGCCTCTAAGTTTCCACAGCAAATCCCAGTGCTTTTACCTTGAATTCAATGGAGCAATCCAGTGAGGTCTATCCATGTGTGAAGGACTTAGTCACATGTGCTCAGTGTCCTAAGGCAGTGTTCAATTCGAATTTCAGCAGATCTTCTTTTCATAATTCTCATTTGTTTTGCAGGAATCTCCCTCTTTCAGCTTTGAATTCTTTAGTATCATGGATCTCAAGTTGAATTCATTCAACTACTTCGAATGGAAGGCAAAAATGGACATCTTCTTGAAGTCGAAGAGTCTTTCCAGAGTAGTGAATGGCTCTGTAGTTGATCCCACTGGTGCAGTAGAGAAATCCAAGTACTTAGACAAGCTTGATGAAGCAGTAGGACTGTTGCTACTTAGCATTTCTGAACATTTTCACTTTCATGTTATCGATTTGAAGACTCCAAAGCAGGTTTGGGACAAGCTCAAATCCCTCCTTGGCCAGAAAGATGATTTGAAGGGGCATAAACTAGAAAATGAGCTCATCTCCTTCAGCCCAAGTAGTTTTGAAACTATCCCTGAGTTTCTCAACAAATTCAAGAACTTGATTTCACAGTTGAAGAGGTATGGGATTGAGAAGGAAGAAAAACAACTCATCCTTGCCATCTTGTCGAAGCTAGGCCCTGATTATTCAGTGTTTGTTTCGACCTTCCAGTCAGCAAAGTTGTCCATTCCAAAATGGAAATTCCCTTCGCTTGAATACTTCATCCAATCTCTAACTCTTGAGGAGGAGAAGCTAGTGCACATGGGAGTGATAAAATCCAAGTTGGATTCAGCTCTTGCAACTACTGGGTCAAGGAGAGCAAATGGAAAAGGAAAACAATTTTTTTTTGATAGAAAGTCGAATGAACAAAAGCAGAAGGAGGCTCCAATACAGTCAGATGGAGCCTCGAATCCTAAGAAGGCCAAGAACACTCATAAGGGAAAATCCAAGTGCACATATTGTAATTGAGGATATCACCCTGAAAGTTCATGCATGAAGAAGACCATAGATCTCATGGCTTCACTTCTTGAGAAGAATAATCTTCCAGTACCTGCATGTACTAGGAAGAAAGAGAGTGAACCATCTGGATCTGAGAACAAAGAGAGATGACATGCCCTCATGGCAAGTGCATCAACTCAATCCTCCTTCATCATAGATTCTGGAGTATCAAGACACATGTCTTCCTCCAAGGATCTCTTCACTGGATTCAAAGCTACTGTTGGACCATCCATTATGTTGGGGAATGATTATGAGGTCTCTTTTGAAGGGATTGGTAGAATCAAACTAGATCATGGATACTTCTCGGATGTACTCTATGTCCCCACTCTCACTGTTAATGTACTTTCAATATATCAGATGACCCATACTGGAGAGCCCAAGAGGGTGATATTCTCTCCTAATGAGGTCTAAATTCAATACATGGTATCAGGATCTACCATTGCAAAAGGAGTTGCAAATCATAAGTCGAAATTGTATGAGTTCTCACACTTCTTACCTCTCTCAAGGCAATCTGCTCTTCACACTCATGCCAATGAAGAGAGTAGATTGTGTCATGAAATATTTGGGCATATTTACTATCAATACTTTCAAGACATGCATACAAAGGAGATGGTTGATGGGTTGCCCAAGATCAAGTTTTCCAAGGGAAACTGTCATGGTTGTTTGATGGGAAAGCATCCTGAAAATAAATTTGAGAAGGGGAAGGAAAGGAGAGCCTCTCATCCTCTAGATCTCATCCATAGTGATGTTGTTGGGCCATTTCTAGATCTATCTCTAAACAAAGTGAGGTATATACTCACCTTTATTGATGATTATTCCAGATTTACATGGGTATACTTTCTTAGATTGAAGTCATAAGTACTTGGATTCTTCAAGTTTTTCAAGTCTTCTGCAGAGAATTTTTCAAATAGAAGGATAAAATCCATTCTTATTGACAATGGAGGTGTGTACATCAAGGGTTATTTTCAAACCTTTTGTGCTGAATAGGGCATTGAGATGCAACATACTGTTCCCTATACACCATAGAAAAATGGTGTTGCTAAAAGGACAAATAGAACATTGAAAGAAATGGCCACCTGCATGCTAAAGTCGAAAGGGTTGCACCCTAGTCTTTGGGCAGAAGTCATTAACTATGCCTCCTATCTTCAGAACAGAGTTCCTCACAAAGGACTCAAGGACATGACTCCTTTCAAAGCATGGATGGGATACAATCCTGATGTGTCTCATCTTCGAGTGTTTGGATCCAGAGCATGGGCAAGGATTCCAACTAAGAAAAGGAGAGCCCTAGATCCACAAAGCAGAGAGTGCATTATGGTGGGCTATGCATTGGATGCAAATTCCTACAAGCTGCTTGATCCCTCTACTATGACTACATTTCTTGATAGGAATGTATAGTTTGAGGAATGGCCTCTTCATGATGGTCATCTTGTTGAGCAAGAGAGCTTGCCTACTACACCTCCACTACTTGATGAGCTCCAAGAGAGCGAACCTTCATCACATGACAGTTCAGATTCAGAGTAAGAGAGTGATGATGATGAAGAGTGAATGCTAGATCTAGATCCACAAGAACCTAAAGATCTAGCAATTGATTCAGAAGATGAGCGAATGGGAGATCAAGTTCCATAAGAACCTGATGATATCTCACCTAATGATCCTCCTCTTCCAAGATGGGAAGCCACTACTCTCCGATCTACCGGAGATCTTGTTGGTGATCCAACTAATCAACAAAGAACCAGATCAGATTATCAAAATGGAAGGTTTCATCCTTCTCACATTACTGGTCCATTTCAGATCGATCGATCCTTCTTTGGAAAAGAAGGACACTAATTGCCTCCTTCCGAGGTGAGTAATGACATGTTACATTAACATCCTCCAGTCTATTTTGAGGGAGGGCTTTCTTCCCACTGGGTTTTCCCTCTTTCCTCTTTTATTATTTAGATTGTTGTACGGGGTGACCTTTGTTCTCAGTTACCAGGGCCCTTCCATTTCAGTTACTACCTCATAGTATAGCTTGAGGGAGGGTGTTGGAATATTCTCACCATAATTTTTGTATTTTGCATGCCTGCATGCAATTCTGCATGCATCCAGTCATATGCATGCATTTGCATGCAATTGAATGCATCCAGTCATCAGTATGGCAGTCTCCCAGCACCTAGTCCTTATTTTGTAGCCCCCGAGAGCTTGTTTTTGATCAGTTTTATCTCTCCTAGCCACTGATGCGCTCTTGTTTTCATCACTGGAGCACAAGTGCACCATATTCCACCTATTTAGGAGTTACTTCAGTTAGTTGGTTGGTTGATGACTCATTTACTTGATTCAGGGTTGATTGATCAGTTAACTGGCTGAAGCACTTAGATATGCACCTACTGAGACTAGTTTGAGCTCTATTGACTACTGTCATCTCCTCATGCGCCCACATTGGAGTCTCCTTCCCTACATCAGTGCCCATGCACTCAGTTAGACTCAATTAGACTCATTTGACTGACTATCTGACATTTATGACTACTGCCACTGGTTTGGATGATGTCTCCAATGCTACCCAAGCCACACATTGAGGAGAATTCGAATGACATTAGAGGAATTCGAATCCATTTGATTGTATTCAATTATTATTCATTTTACAGAGTGTCAGCTTATAGCTGATGTATGATACAACAGTTTTTCTCCATTTTCTGTGTAATGAGTGATTATTGATTCAACATTTCTACTTCTTCTTTTTGCACTTCGTGAGTGAATTCTAGTGATTTCTGCTACTGTTGGATTGAGGCTCTCCTTGAAAGATAGCTAGATTGTTTAATGAAAAATCTCCTTCGGGGGCATCATGTATTAAGGCATGTTCTTGCCAACTCATAGAGTTGTCATTCACTTGAATCAAAACACCATCTTCCAAGGACATATGAGATAAATGATCAAGAACATCTGAAAAATAAATTCATTAGGTCCTTCATCACTTCCCATACTAGGGGGAAGATGTGTTCCTTCAATGTTGTTTGTCCAAGGAATAATGTGATCAAGCCCTTGTCTTTGTCACTCCATATTAAGATCAACCAAAGTAAGCCATTCATTAACCATCCTAGGTATACACTCACCCCTTCTTATTTCATCAAGAATAGTCTCAGGGTTGTTTGTTTCAGTGATGGGCTCAAGTTGATCAATTGTGGCCCCACATCACTAAGTTGGTTCAAAGTCATAGTTTCTTCCAACACTTCACCACCATGCAAATCCAGATCAAACTCTCTATCCCTTTCTTCCTTAGACGAAGCATCATCTCCAAAAGGTCTCCAACTCTCTTATCTTCCTGTACTATGATCCTCACTATGGCCACCAATGACTATGAAGATACCTTCAGGTAATAACTCACCCTCACCATAAGTTTTCCTTACACCATCCTCGTAACTCTCAAGGTGACCATCGTAAAATGGCTCCCGATATATCCTAACTAAAGACCCATCAGATTTAGGAATAGTAGCATATGATAATTCCATTTAAAGATGTCCCCCTAGTCCAGTAGACCGCTTTCTACACAAAATCATTCCATAGACTGGGGGTAGATCTATGACTACTATGTCCATTAGCATGGATATATCAGGGCATGAAAACATATCAGCCCTCAAATTCTTTATTATTCCGAAGACTTGAACTAGTCTTGAGTCAATTCCACACACATTCCCGTAAGGACTAGTTATTTTTAATCCCATGGCTTCCATGACTTGCAAAGGCATAACATTCATGGAAGCTCCAGATTCAAGCATACAGTTATGAATAAGGGTGTCACCTATGCGAAGTGTAAGATAAAAGGGTTGATGACCACCATTCTTCCTCTCATACAGTGTTGTATGGATATTGATGGGAGGATATTCTTCTTCTTCAACATTAACACCAGGTGTCAAGTCTGGAAGAGTTTGATCCACACCATGACTAGTAGTAGGTTCAGGGATACTCTCGAAAAATTCTACCACTTGTTCTGTAATGGATGGGATTTTCATAAGTTCAGTGAGTGGGATATTGTGCATAACTTTATCCAATTCCTTCTCAATATTAATGTATAAATCATATTCTGGGAGAGGAATTGGCTCACCCACTGGGCTAGGCAACTCACTACTCTTATTTTCAATGAAAGGGGTAGGATTTTGGCCATCCTTTCTTATTTGATAAACTCTAATAGGATCTTGGACACTACTTTCAGGTTGTTCAGTGGCATAAACGGGAAAACTAGAACTAGGATTATCTTCATATTCTTCCTCTTGGTTGAGCAAAATTCTTCCAAAGTTGTTACCAAAATCCAAGTTATCGACCTAGTTAATGTTCTTGGGATAATCTTAACCATCCTCATTATGAGTGGGATAATCAGGATCTTCCCCTCTCTGTTCTTCAGACCAGTTAATACCAGGAGGTTCAGGAGCCGGTTGGCTCACAGGGTTTCTTCTATCACTCTCATTATTTGGCCTCTTTTATTGATTCCAATAAGGTTTTGGGCCATAAGGTTTCCTATACCTTTCCGCCTCTTTATTTTTAGCTATATCCATAGTCAAGCGAGTCAAATTTTTCATCATTTCTTGCATGATATCCATCATGTCGTTCGGATCTTTCATTGGTTCTTTCCCCTTTTCGGATTTAGGCTCATATCTAGAAGACGAAGCACTAATTAAGTCAAAGAAGTTATGCTTCCCCATAGAGGCAGCATTTGCTTCAGCCTTTCTAGCATTTTCTTGAGCGGATTTTAAGTCTTGAGGGTCTTTGTCTTTGATATGGTAGCCTAGGTAACCTTCATATGAATTGAGGTAATGAATCAACACAGCTTGTTCTCTAGGCCTAATGTCATCAGGGATGTTGGCCACTATTTTGTCAAAGCAGATGTTGATTTCATGGACAGATTCATTTTCCTTCTTCTTAACTTCGAAAAGTTGATTAAAAAAAATGCCCATCCAACTTGACTGACCACTCATGCTTAAGTTTTTATGTGAAGTCATCATATCCTGTGACCGATGATGCAGGCAAACAGTCAAGCCATTTACGTGCATCACCTTCCAAGGATGCAAAAAGACCCCTCATAAACACATCTTCTTCTTATGCCCCATAAGCCTCCATGTGTGCCCAAACATTCTCAATGTGGTCCTCAATGGAGGTTGCACAGTTCCCATTGAACTTAGAGATATTTTCAAAATACTTGTCTGGCATATCATGGGGTGAACCAGGGATTTGGGAAAAGTCTAAAGGCGAGGCCTTGGCCTTGTTTCGAAATCTACGAACGACAGGTGGATTGGTTTGAGATGTATTTCCAGGATTAGTTTGAGTTTTTCCAGCCATTGGATTGACTAGACTTAAGTTTTGATTGGGAGATGAAGGAGTAACTGAATTAGTTGAAGGGGATCCCAAGAAACGATTTGGAGAATCAGAATTAACAATCTTCCAAAAGAAGTTAGATGACTAGACTTTGGTATCTCTTCTATGATAAACGAGTGTGGTTCCTATTGATTGATATAGATTAGCCTTACTTCTAAGGTCATAATGATGTCTATGAGGTCATTCCTCAGTGGAGTCATGATTTGGAGTCGCCGGGTAGACTTAATGTTCTTTTCTACCAAAATATATGTCGTGAATAGCTAAGGATATATGAGTGATAATGGATGGTTATGAAAGATTTAGGAAAGCAAATGATAACCATCAAATTACAAGAACAAATGGAATAAGATATGAATTATGCATGGATACTCGCAGAAACCTAAGGTAAGCCACTACCTCCACGGAAGCGGCGCCAAAAATGTTATTAAACAACTTGTAGTTGTCTCTAAAGGTATCCCATCCAGGACGATAGAGCTGTAGACAACTAAGAGGTGACCCAAGAGATGCCACGGTTCTCACATACGCAAATTTTGAATATTTTATGTTGTGAGAAAAACATTATGTTTTATGTTATTGTAAAGTTTTATGATTATTGACCAAGTGGGGTCAAGGATGACTATAATTAATTACTCTGAATATTTTATTATTAATAAATAAAAGTAGAGACAAATATCCAAGGGAGGATGTTGAATGAGTGTTCACTGACCCACTAGGAGGAATGGACTGGGGTGGAGAGCAAACTTACACTTGGCAGCATCCTCAGCTCACTTCTAGCTGTTGCGGGGGGGAAACTTCCCTATTTTTATGGTCATGTTCCCCAAGAAAGTGGAACTGAGCAGGTGGCTCATTAACTAAAGAAATTGACCAAAGACCTAGGCATGCTTTATCTACCCATCGAATTCAGTAGGAGGTTGTTCAAGTGTTACCTTGTGATAATTTCTGAAAGAGAAAGACAAGAGAGCATAAGAGATTCAGTGAGGGGAAGGCCAGTAAGTGATTGAGTGATTTAAGACTGCATTCTGAACTAGTGCAGCCACATTGCGGAGTTCAATACTGCTAAAGGCAGAAGTATTACTGCAAAGTACTACTGCTAAGTTGTAGAGGAATTTATTCAATTCTCCACATAGCATCTTTGTCTTGGTGGTTCAGTGAATAGGCTCGGGGGTCCTAAGGAAAGTAACTTGGTTGTCTTCAGCAGAAGGTTGGGTGGAACGGGCTCCTTTGGTTGTTTGTCTCTGCTACAGTTATCGGGTTATTTTTGTGTTATCTTATTTAATTTATGTCCAATTACATTACTAAAGAAATGAATGTAAATATGTTATTAGTTTTCTATTAAATCCTAGATATCCTTGGCTGTTATTAAAAGTTTTATTTCTGTAATGTTATCTATTCTGAAAAATCCATTTATCTGCTAGGTTTAAATGTTGAATGGATAGTTACATTCCAATTTTAAATGATGAATGATATAATAGAAATACTTGTATTTTTCCACACACCGAAGTGTCGTACTCTAGTACAGAGAAGTCAAGTTATAAATAGATCAACATGATTGAAAATACCTCAGATAGAACTGTTTATAAAGATCGGTTTAAGTGATTTCTATTTTATTTAAAACCAGAAAAATACTACTTACTGTAGAACTGTATAATCCTTTCAAAATATCGAAATGATTGCTTTACATATACTTGACCTTTTATGAAACTAAAATAGAGTTTACTTGCAGTCAAACAGGATATTTATAACTATACAAAATCATAATACACAACCTTAGAATTTATCGCAATATTTCAGTGTAGGTTATATATTTTAATAACCCGGGATTAATATATATATATATATATATCTATTATGAGCATCGAATTCTTTTGAAATAAACAATTAGTATATATTTAATTCAAATCGAAACATCAGTAATGTATACAGTTGTTGCATTTCCAGAATCAACACAAGTTAAGATATACATTATTATAATACTCACACTCTTTAGAGAAATATTACAACTCATCATAAACAGCATTATACAGTCCGAGAATAATGAAGTTCGGGTTATGCCCCCTATTATTAAGGTTAACAAATAACTTCGAACCAAAACCTTATTAATAAATCGTATGACTTAAACATACGATATCAAACATTTTATCAGGTTCTATAAAACATAATGTTTATATTTTATACTTCTAAAAATCGAACACATCTAACCCTAACTCCATGGATTCCCATAGTAGGTTAAATACAAACTAAGCACATGAATTTATATCAAGCTTCCATCGTTTTACATCACAACTTAAATCAAAGTCGATGAAGTTTCATCGAAGGCGCCATAGCCTTATATTCTACGGTTTCAAAATATTTTTTTAAGAGCTCGAGCTTCCTGCAGAAACTCGCCCAACCCTTTTTGTTTACTATGCAAACTAGTCTAAAAACAGAACTCATAATTCGGACTCTGCCTATTTTCAAAACCACTGAAAAACAAAATTAAGAATATCTTATCACGAGTTTGCGAAGTAGCAGAATTTTACTTTAGAATGTCGAATACACAAACTCGAAACTAAAAGAAATGAGTAACGCGGGATTCAAGTAATCGGTACAGGCATCCTGTATTACAAAGTCTAATAAGTAAGCAAAATCATGAAGCCAGTAAGAGGACACGTTATCCAAACATGCAGAGGTTTAGGGTTCGAGTCTCGACTCACCCGAATCTACTGTTTAGTAAAACAACTCTCTCAAACAGAACTTAAGTACATAAATAAGTCTTGGGTTCGAAACCCATAGCAATGTAACAACTAAGCCACCAAATGTTCATATCTTTTAGGGTTTCAACCCAGTAACTCATTCTTAGTCAATAGGGCTTTTACAAATCCAAACAACAACATTAAAATATCCATACAAAAGCTATCAGAATGCCGTAAGCACAGTTCCAAATTCTAAATACAATTTGATACATAAATAACCATTTGCCACTTTATTTAATCCATAAAATTCATTTATAGAGCAGAACTTGAAAAGAGCGTTGAGAAACCAATGCGAACCAAAGGCTCGAGGGACAAACCCTTGCAGTTACAACAAATTTTCCATACGGCTTACAAAGGGTAAAATCCAACAATAAAAACCATAACAAAGTCAAATACAAGTTCGAACTGCAACTCATCGAAGATACTTAGACTGGCAGTAATGCCTTTTTGTTTCCACCACCTCATTCACTACACAGAGTTACAACAATAGGTTTCCTAGAGGAACCACTGAGGCTTACCAGTATTTTTCTATGCATCATAGCCTTAACCAGTGAGTGCCATATCTCCCAAGGTAAGCTTCGACAGGAGGAAACCTATTCCACTTTAACCACAATAGAAAAGAGACCATGGTTAGCATCTCGACGCAATAAGCTTATAAAGAAAAAGGGTTTAATACTGCAACTGTGGGTAAGATAATTTACCTTTACGAAGTAACAACATGCTCATCCTTAAAACCGCCATCGAAACCCTGAGGTGCGCATACCATTCCACCGAAACCTAATAACTCGGGAGGTTGTCGGCCTCTACTGTAAGTTTTTAAACCTTAACAGTGAAATATAGACTTATATTGATTCCTAAGCATTAACAGAGAATACACAATGACACACACATTACACAGAGATTTTCACCTGGAAACCCTTAACCGAGAAAAAACCAGCAAAACTTAGAGCCGCACAGCTCCTTTTTCATTATATGTTTATTTTACATGTACAATACAATAAATGGTATTCTACAGCATCTAAAACCCTAATTAGTTTACCCGAAATTAGGTTACAACCCTAATCCCTTTTACCGGGATTAGATAGAGTACAATGGGTCGAAAATCGCGAAAAAGCAAAAAGCAACCCAAAAAGAATGTGCTGTAGGGATCGTGTTGTACACGCAGCGACCATGTGAAGAGATATAACATACCCAACATCTACCACCTAACTCGCCAAAGAACAAAATGAATCAAGTTATAAAGCTTTGTAGTCTTTCAGGGCTTGGTCAAGGTTTATCCCAAAACCCAAAGCGTCACATGAAGGCATGCCATGGAGGTTGCCACTGTGTAATCCACTTTGATCTCATTTAATTACCATAAAGATTCCAACCTGTCACCTGCCATCGCATTCATGTACTAAGTATCAAATTTATGTATCACGCCTTGTATAGTTTTTGGTAAGTCGTGTTATAAGCTAAGTCCATACCATTCTATTGTTATAAGGTTTAATTTCCATGGTCGTGGGCTTAAGACCCCGCCATGTTGAATGTTAATACATAAGAACTTTGGTATGGGAACTTACACATATTAAAATAAACCATAAATATATTACAATGTAAATACAACACTTAAACAAATGGATAAACCTAGAATATGGAACGCTAACCTATCTTAAGTCATATGCAAATTGATCATCTAGTTTGATATCAAGTCTTTGCAAAATACATCTAAGGTGCATCGACTCTAACATAAGGATGAAATGTTATTATCATACGAAACGAAACATTAGCCCACTTATATAGATCATAGCTATATTATGAATTTTCTCACAGCACATATAGAACAAGTTTTTGGACATAATAAGTTCAAGACAGTTTTTAACGTACACTATGTAAATATTCAATCACCAACTCTTAAATTATGAAGAAGTATAATTCTTACCTGCAGAACTGAAAAATAATAGTTTATGCGTTCGCTAGACATTAGCTAAGTAAGCCTCGGGTACCTTTAGGACCCCTTCAGTCAAGAAAGAAAAGTGTTAGTAATCACATGCATGATTATAGCTATAGATTTACTTAACCACTGTTTACAACATTTAAATAATACATTCATAGTCCAAGTAAACTTTGAATCACACATATGAACGTGTAAGAATCAAAAGCAATTACAACATAACTGTGAAGTTCTGTAATTATGACATTAAGATTCTTTAAACAATCAAACAATTGTTGATGATTAAGAAAGTGTCGTCATTTGCGTATTGGAAATGTTAATGAAAAGAGCAATTTATGATTATCATACTTCTCGCACTGTAAATACCAACATTAATTGCTACATGGAAAATTTTATTTTTTTGTGAAATTTGGGAATGTTACATGTGGTATCAGAGCACAATTCAAATACTAGGCATGAAGTGGCTCAACTCGCGCAAATTAAAACTTTAAATAGAATTGCAATTACTGATTTTTATTTTTATTTTGTTTTTTGTTCAGCACTTCATAAATTAGTTTGCAGGTATGGAAGAACCAGAAGAATCAGCTGAGGACAGGTCCCATAGTAATGAACAGAATAATAATGAACAAGGACACATTAATGCAGAAAATTTATTTGTTGAATTGAACGATAATTCATCTTAATTGCTAAGGACAGTTAAAGATTTAAAAATAGAAATAAAATCTGTTAAGGAGGAGAATGAACGAATCCTAAAAGCTCAAGAGGAGCTAAATCAAATTTTGTTGGATAAATTCCATAATAACGATAAGGATAAAAGAACAGAAAATAATTCCAAATCTGGAACCATGACCTACAAACGTAAGGATAAAAAGTTAAAACTTTCTAATTATGACAGCAGCTCTTCTTCTGAATTTTATGAAAAAGCACACAGGAAAAAGCACAAGTATTCTAGTGATAGTAGTGAAAGTGACTGCTACACTAAAAAGAAGAAGTATAAGCCATACGAAGAAATTTCTGGAGAATTTAAGAAGATTAAACCACCAACTTTTAATGGAGAAACAAAATAGAGTGAGGCAGCCGAAGCATGGTTGTCTGGTATGAATAGATACTTTCAAATTTACAACTACTCAAGTTATTTAAAAACAAAAATGACAATTTATAATCTGACTGGAAAAGCAGACATCTAGTGGCAAGATCTGAAATGAGTAAAAGGCTTAAAAGAGAAAAGTGTAAACTGGAGTAATTTTAAGAAATATTTTAAAAGAAAGTTTCTGTCGGAACAGTATTATGAGGAACAAGCTAAAGAGTTTTATGAATTAAAGTTAGGTCCCACGGATATGAGAGAATTAAGCAACAAGTTTTTAAATTTGTTGAGGTATGTGCCTTATATTAGTGAAGAAAATCCTAAGGTACAGAGATTTCTGAGTTGTTTACCCTCTCATATAAAGGACATAATTGAGTATGATGATCCTAGAACTATTGAAGAGGCCATGAGAAAAGCAAATATCTGGTATGAACAGAACAAGAAAAGGGAAGGCATAGCAAGCTAGAAAGTAAAGAAGGCTAATAATTTTGAACAAAGGAAAAAGCATTTTTCTTTTAATTGCAACTTTGGAAATAGTAATTCACATAATTATTCTAACATAAAATATCAAGGGAATAATTCAAGAGGTAATGTACAGTGAAATTTTACAACTGCAAGAAACAGGGATCCACCTAAAAATTTTGTTAAAAACAATGAACAGAAAGAACCTGTTAAATGTTGGGACTGTCAAGGACCTCACTATGCATCAAACTGCCCACTCAGAAAGAAGACCGTCAACAACATACACACAATACAGGAGGAGGATACTATTGGTGACCTAGCAAGGGAAATGCCCAGAATCAATGCAGTCTTGGAAAATAGACAGGTTGATCATCAAACTTCCATGGTTGAAGTAGAAGGTATGCTGAAAAATAAACCCATTTCTATTTTAATTGATCCAGGAGCAAGTCTTAGCTATATGTCACTTGAATTAGTAAAATGTTGCAATCTGAAAATAGACAAGTTTGAAAAGTCATGGCTTGTCCAATTAGCTACTCGAACAAAAAGAAAGGTGACTCATTATTGTTAGTCACCCTATATGTCAGTTAATGAAATCTAACACACAAGATGGTCAATATAAATTGTCAAACCCAGGGAGGTCTTTTATTTCAATGGTAATAAGCATAATTTGTGCATAAACATGTCAAGCGGTTGATTTACTAAATGTAGATAATGATCCTACCAATCTATCCAGCCAAACTCACTCCAGAAAGTAGACTAAGATAATTCACACATCTAGGGAATTGATTGAAACTACCTTCCTACAGAAATCACCCAGCAGTTATAAAGTTAAGAATAGAAATACACCAGATTGCTTTTGCAAGAAGTTAAATCCTATAATTATCAAACTACAATAGTTGATCTTTACCAAAATGATCTATCCAATAGCTACTGTTACCTAACCATAATCTTCCTACTTTAATTCAATTGAAGATACAACAGCAACCAGAATCTAAAGCTTGAACTATAACTGATAATTACTGAAAATCCTAGAAAGCGTAAACAACTGAAAGATATTGGAATAGAGCTTGGCTATTATAGCTGATTCAAACACACATGCATTAAATGAATTATCCTACACAGTCGACTGTCACACCAATCTGCTACATCTATTCAAAATGCAATTATGGACTACCAAGAGGAAAGCTAATTCTCTATTACAGCTACCAATAACATTTGCAATAATTCCATACCACACAACAAAAGAAAAGCTAAACTATTCTACCTACTTAAACCGGCTATCTCTGTGAGAAGGCGGGCCCTGGCCTTCTAACAGATACGTCGAGGATCACCACAAATTAAGACATAGAAATGAAGAACTCTGCTCTCATATTAATGATGGAAATTGACAGTGTCAGCGCTCTGTTACAGCTTATACAAAATGGTAATTGTCCAACCCCAGGCTATAAGAGCCTTTGCATATTTATACATTGACAGTACAGATAACAATCCACTAAACTCGTGTAGAAATGAAGATCTATGATCTTCATGCTGCAGAGTTACAGCTAACTGATACAACCATATTAAACAAGGCTATTAACCATGAAGGATGTTGTTTCTCTAATAATCAATGGATCATCAAACTCAGCAACTAGAATGCAACCTGTCTTTCACAGCTAGGTTCTGTTTCATTGGAATCTATTACAGTGAGGATCTGTTACAGCTCACGTGGAGGATGCGATGTCCCTTTGAGTCATGAAGAGCTGGTGCTTTGAAGAGTAACAGCTGGCGCCACTTGGCTGATATACCTGCGCTTTGGACCTTAACTAAATGAAATCACATAGATCAATCATAAACTAAGGACTAGGATCTCAAATCTTAACAATCTTAGGCATAAAATAAATAAAGCAATAACGAATTATACCTGTCAACATCATTGATTGATCTGGAGAAAGACATGGATATAGCTTATGAAAGTAGGATGAAATCAGGGAAAAATGACGTAATAAGGATGGCCAAAAAGGGGCATTTCCTAGACCCAACATCTCCCCCAACTATCTAATTGCATGTCCTAATGCAAAAACCTCCCCTAGTCTGAATTTGAGTCTGAGTTGAATCTATGGAGGTTTGTGAGATTATAGGCAAGTTCTGGTGTCTCCCCTCGAGGCACAAACCCATAGCAAGATATCCAATGCTCCCAACACAACTCTTCTTCTTCTAATGTCAAAGCATATCTATTTCTGTAAGGACTCACAGGAAACCATATGATAGGAAATTTGAATCTTAAGCCAATCCACCAAGACCCACACTTTTTCATGCACTACACATATCTAGGTATCCTTGTCAAAGCTTGCCTAAAATTTTCAAAGCCATATGGATCCATTTCCTTCAGAGATGATGAAGAGTATAGCCATCTGTATTCACTACCTTCCAGGACATCCTGCTGCATATTAAGAATCATTGGGACACATGTGGTAAGGATTTTATCTCGCAAGCTCTCAAAGTATCGGGCAAATTGAGGGAACCCTGAGAGATTTAGCATGATTTACTATGAATGCTTTTGGATCCTGAGTTTCCCCCCTAATCTAGAGAGTGGAATTCTCCTCATTCCTTAGGATGGTTTGGAAAGCATCTCGCCATCTTACATGGTTAATGACAAAAGAGGAAAATGCCCTCAGCTGAACATCCCCCAGACAAGGTAATGGATTAGATGGAAAGTCAATATAACAAGCCCTGTCATGTAAATACAATTCACATAACAAACGTTGATCCTCAAAATCACTCTTCAAAAAAGTCTCCAAAAACTGAGTAACTGTTGCCAAATCAAATGATCTCCCTTCCTTAAGAGCCCTTAATTTAAATAAAGTTGTCTGCTCATGGAGAAAGACAGGGTAAGAGGGGGATGGAGCCCTGCAACTCAACAATTCTATGGAAAGAGTGTACATTTTATCTTTTCTTGTTGCAAGGACTTAAGTTTCTTCAATCCTTCCAATTTTTCCTGAATTTTCTCCCACCGGAGTTTCTGGAAGAATAACTCCTCAGCCCACTTTTTTCTCAACTCTTTAATGACATTCCTACGTTCTTGGAGAGAGATCATACCTGTCCTGAACTGATCAATCTACTTGAGCCATTTATCCAACTCGAGATTTAACTAGAGGATCTTCTTCTCCAGCCGTTGAAATCTTCTGTCTTCTACCTCCTTTTCATCATCAGAGCCAAGATAAATGACTTCCTTGTTTTGGTTGGCACGGTAACAGCTTCATCCTCTATTGGAGTGGCAGTGGTCTGTACCTGTGGTGCAGTCTCAGCCATGGATTTTGGGGATGTTGGTTCTTGTGTGACGGCATCCTTTATTTCTATATCAACCTCAGCCCCCTCAGTCTGTGTCACAGTCTCAGCCAATATTCTTAGGATTGTTGGTTCTTGTGTGACAGCATCTTCCTTCTCCATTTCAATCTCAGCACTCTTAGTTTGTGTTGCAACTGTAGCAAATGATTTTAGAAACACTGGTTCTTGTGTGACAGTGTTTTCTATTTGGTCCTTGATATCAAATGTTGCTATCTGAGTTGAAACCTCACTAAACAAATTCAAGGGTACTGGTTCTTGTGTAATAGTGCCCTGTTCCTCCATTTCTTTGAACTACTGAGATTGTTTTTGGGTTATATCAAATCTTTTTGACTGATGGGACTAGTCCTGAAGAAGCTCGGTATCCCCTGATGGCTGGGACTGTACTGTTTCATCTCCTAAATTCAAGTCGGGGATCTCCTCAATTCCTGGCTCATTTTCCCCCATCAATTCAATTTATGGCATTCCTTCTTCCACCTCTTCTATCTATACATGCCTTTGTGATACATCTCCCAACACAACAACTCTGTGTCTTGCTACAAAAAATATATCTCCACACTCTAGACAAACAGTCTCTCCATGCTTCTCATTTTCAAATGCAAAAGATGAATTTTCAAATAAGTTTGCAGCATTTTCTAATGTGTTCAAATTATTCTCTGCTTGCTTTCCAACTACTCCCTTCCATCTTTCCAGCTCATTTCGCAATATCTGCACCTCCTCTTTTAATAATTCATTTTCAAACAAAATATTTTCGATTTGAGGTTCTTCTCTGGAAGGTTCCTGCATAGAATTAGATGACTTGGGGTTCAAAATGGGAATCTCTATATCTACCCCTGTTACAGGTGCTTTCTCTACCATAGGTGATTCCCTATTCTCTCTGGCTGCTCCTGCTACCTCTGCTAAGGGTGCTTTAATATTACCCCCAATTGCATCCACTGTCTCAACTTCTTATGCTGTCTCTGCTACCTCTGCTACTATTGCAGCTGCTTCTGCTTCTGCTGCTACAGCTGATCGAGTCCTTCTTTTTCTCACCATTCCCACTTGGTGTTCCTCAATGCCTTCTGCTACTGGTGCTTTGACAGTTCTGATTCTCCTTTTCTTTGGTGCAATGGGTGTCTGACCCCTATTTCATGATCCTACTCTTCGTTTCTTTGACACAGGGGTCTTTACCTCAGTCTTTTCTTCTTCAATAATGGTACCCCTTATCTCCGGAGAGGATACAACCTCCAAAATTTCCACAATTCCTTCTTCTACTATTCCTGTCTGATATCCTTCCTCCTGAGTTCCTGTTTCTGGAATTGTAGCTTCTACTATCGCAGCTTCAACAATTGCTCCAGTTTCAGCTTCTTTTATTTGAGTATCTTCTTCTGCAGTTACAACTTCTAATTTTTCTACCTCCCGCTCCATGGTTTTCATCACAATTTCCTCAGCAACAGGGTTTTCTGTTACTGTCAGCTTCTCCCTTGTCTACTTCCTCTTCATCACTGGTTTGGTTCTCTAATGCTCCAGCCTCCCCCCAACTAGATTTGAGGAACGTCGGTCCTCACTATTTTCTCCAGCATCCTCCATTTCCAATACAGGTTGTATGATTGGCGCGTCTCCAGCCAGAAATTGTTCCCAGGTTAAATTACGATTTGCAATGGCTCTTAGAACTAGTAATTTAATTAGGCCATGATTAGTAAGGGAAGAAACTAGGTGCTGGGCAGTTCTTGCATATCCAGCCATAGTTTGTAGGGCTTTAAGCAGATAAAATGGTATATTCACCAAATTTCCATGGCGTAAATGAGACAGTAGGGGAAGTTCAGAGAAGGAAACAATTTTGTACCTACCTCCACAAGAGATGTATCTTTTCACAAAGATTGCCACTTGATTCCAGGGTGGTGGTAAAGATGCCAGTTCCATCCCATGGCGCTTTGGACTAACCTGCTCTCCAACTGCCAAAAATTCCCTTACCGCATTTGCATTGTGTGCCTTTCGTCCAAATAACTTCCTCCCTACCAGGGGTTAGCCAGTAACCTCGGCTATGATTTCTTCTGTAACATCCACATGCAGTTCCCTGACCTCGGAGTGAGTATCAGTCAAGTTGAGGGCAAATTGCAATGCGGTTTCTATGTGGAAACCATTCAACCGTTCAAAGTATGACATCCAACCTGCTGCTGTAAAGATATTAAGAACTTCTACATTGGCACGTATTGCTTCTGTATTTACTGGCTCATGACGGACTGGATTTCACATTTTAATCCCTCTTCAAAGTTCAGAACAACCGAAGCAATTTCCAGTTTAGAGGTGGAAGTTAAAGTTTTGCAAACATGCAAAGGGTCGTCGGGGTTCAAAAATCAGGTTTTAGGCAAGTCTGCGCCAGTATGAACATCCCGTTGAAACGACGAAGTTGGAAGAATTGCGGTAACAGGTGCAAATCGGGTAAGGTGACGGGAAATAAATACTACCATGATCCTGACATAATCCCTAGAGATTAATTCATATGGGTTCGTCAATCGAGGGTTACGACAGTACATAATCGTTATTACCGTATTTAATTTTCTGCCAAATCATGTAAAAGATGTGATCCATACCTTTGCGCTTATGAGTTTGAGCCATGGATCAATCATTACAGCTGGCCGTCGTCCTCATGGGTATGAATGCACATGTGTTGAAGTGATGTGGCCACCGCCACGCGAGCTAAAAGCTACTCAAGACACCCAAAATTTTCCTTCATGGCAAACCATGGTTGGATCTTGTGGAGCAAGCAACAAAACTGACACCTAATTGAATCATTATTGGCATCATCAATCGGAGAGCAAACAAACTGGCGGAGTCATAGCTACTAGACTTATCAAAATAAACAAAAATGGCGGAGTCACAGCTGTACGGAAGGAGCAGAAATGAAGTGGAAATAACGGAGTCGCAGCTGCTAAATTTGGAGGATAGTCAAGAATAGCAGAGTAGCAGCTTCCAAACTTAGAAAGGTAAGCGAAAATAGCGGAGTCGCAGCTGCTGCAATTGGTAGAATGGGTAAAAGTGGTGGAGTCGCAGCCGCTACATTTAGCAGAATGGGAAAAAGTGGAGGAGTCGCAGCCATGGAAAAGTGAAGTAAAGGGAAAATGGCGGAGTCATAGCTGCAAAAATAGGAAGAATGAGCAAGGCAAGGAGTCACGGCTGTGTCAAAATGAAGTAACAAGCAAATTTTAGCTAGCTGTGGAAGACTACGAATTATCCATCTTTTTCAAAGAGCTTTATTAAATCAGGAAACAATGTGGGGTTTTTGCAATCGTCTGGCCCAGTGAGGACTATTGTTCCTCAATTAGTTCCTGCACACAGTTCTTCAAAACAAACCAATCAAGTGCAAAAAAATAAAAAATAAAATAGATAAAATACAGAATGAAAGAAAAACCAATTATTTATGTACAAAATATGTATGGAAATTGCAGCTTTTAGGAATTCGTTTGAGAAAGATCCCTGCCCTGGCGTTAACTGATAGTCTGGATCACCTGCAACATGCGAAACAAAAGCTTCCCTTGAGATCGGCTTGTGATACAGTCGCAGCCAATGACCATTTGCGAATAATGGTACCTTGTTTTCATCAATGGTGATCAACCGAACTGTTCCATTATCAAATACCCGATCTATCTGATAGGGTCCCAACCAACGGGTGTGCAATTTTCCTTTAAAGTCCCTCTTAAACCGTGAATCATACAACAGGGCCCAGTCCCCCTCTTGGAAGACTTTCTTCTTTATAAATCGATCATGCCACTTAGAGCGCTATTGTTGGATTAAAGCTATATGATGTACTGCAGTTGTGCGCTTCTCATCCAATTCATTGAGTTGATTCAGTCGGTTGCTCTGTGCCTCTGATAAATCCAGGTTTGCTTCCACGGCTATTTTCAAGGTTCTGATTTCAAATTCTATTGGAAAAACAACGTTCTTACCATACACTAACTCATATGGGGAAAAACCAGTGGTTTTATGCCACATAGTACGATAGGCCCGTAGTCGTTCAACCCAATATTTACGATGTCTCTTGACTGTTTTTGTGAGAATAGCCTCGATAACCTTGTTTGTGCTCTCCACTTGGCCATTGGCCTGTGGATGATATGGCGAGGTTATTCTGTGCTGAATATGAAATTTCTGTAACAGTGCTTCCAGCTTGTGAGACACAAACTATGGTCCACCGTCTGTAATGATTTCCTTAGGTACTCCGAACCGAGTAAAAATCTCTTCCTACAGGAAATCAATCACAGCCTCATCGTTGGCCTTAACCAAGGCTACAGCTTCTACCCATTTGGTCATGTAATCTGTGCAAACCAAGATGTGAACTTTCTGCTTTGAGGGAGGGTTGATAGGCCCTACAAAATCTAGATCCCACCTATCAAATGGTTCAACCACAAGTTGTGGCTGCAAGGCATCTCATCTAATCCATTGGGTTGTCCCATCCTTTGGCAGCTATCACATGCCTGAACATACTTCTTCGCATCCCTGAACGATGTAGGCCATAAATAGCCCGTTCTCAAAACTTTATGACCTATCCTTTTGTCAGCAAAATGTCCCCCATAGGGCTCATCATGGCAAGCTTTAAGAATGCTAAAGATTTCATCTTCTCTAACACATCTTCTGATCTCTAAATCAAGCCCTGTGTAGAAAACATGGCCATCAATCCAACAGTACCTAGCACTCTGTTGTATGATCTTTCTTTTTTCTCTCTTTGATAGATGTGCTGGGAGCTTACCTGCAGCCAAAAAGTTAGCAATATCTGCATACCATGGGGAATGAGCTAATACTGCAAACAAATGTTCATCAGGGAAGGAATCTTCGACTGGTAAATTGTCATCACTGTTAGTAAGTCAAGATAAAAAATATGCAACAACATTTTTCTTTCCTGGTCTATCAATAATCGTGATATCAAATTTGTGTAACAGTAGTAGCCATCTAGTAACTCTAGCATTCATGATTGGTTTATTCATTAAATACTTGATAGCAGAATGATCAGTGTGCACAAAAGTAGAATATCTAATGTCTAAATTTATTGATGGCATAAACAATGGCAAGAAATTCTTTTTCTGTGACAGTATAATTTAGTTCAGCAGGAGACAAATTTTTACTAATGTTGTAAATGGCATAAGGAGCATTACCTTCCTACTGCCCCAAAACTGCTCCAATGGCAGTATCTGAAGCTTCTGAAGAAATGTGAAAAGGCAAAGCCCAATCGAGCCCTCGTAAGATGGGTGTTGTAGACAGTCTTCTCTTTAGCTCAATAAACGTTGTTTGGCATGCATCATTCCAGATAAAATGTGCATCCTTCATCAACAGAGTGAACAAAGGAGAAGCTAGTTTGGAAAAAATTTATATGAACCTTCTGTAATAACCAGCATGCCCCAGGAAGCTACGTACATCCTTCTGTGTTCCAGCAGTTGGTATATTTTCAATTACCTTGATTTTGGATGGATCTACCTAGATACCATCAAAAGAGATGAAGTGCCCCAGCACTATGCCTTCACTCATCATCATGTGGCACTTTTCAGTGCTTAAAGGGAGTTGTCTCTGTTCACAGCGTTTCAATACCTTTTCTAAATTTCTGAGTGCTTCTTCATAACTATCACCATATGGAGTAAATTCATCCATAAAAATTTCCATGCAATCATTCACCATTTCTGAAAAGATTCCAATCACTGCTCTCTGAAATGTAGCTGGTGTGTTGCACAACCCAAAAGGAAGTACTCGGTAGGAAAAAGTTCCCCAGGGGCAGGTAAAAGTAGTTTTGTCCTGATCTTCTGGAGCAATCTATATCTGGTTATAGACACTAAAGCCATCCAGAAAGGAAAAATACTTTTTCCCAGACAAGGTATCAAGGACCTGATCGATGAAAGGTAAGGGGAAATGGTCCTTCTGCGTTGCTTTGTTCAATTCTCTGTAATCCACGCAGACCCCCCATTTCCCATTCTTCCTTGGCACTATCACAAGTGGAGAAACCCACTCACTGTCTGAAATTGGGTATATGAATCCTACTTCCAAAAGTTTTTGGATTTCTTCTTTCACTATGTCTCTTAGTTTCAGGTTCATCCTTCGTTGTGGTTGACATACAGGCCTGTAGTCGCTCTTAATATAGATGTGATGGGTGCACAAATGAGAAGGAATTCCTTTCATATCTGTGTACTCCCAAGCGAAAGCTCCCCTACGTTGTTTCAGCAGAGTGACTAGCTATTCCAGCTCGCTAGGTGCCAGATTAGGATTGATATTCAATGTTTTTCCTGGCCCAATTTCTACTGGAACACTCTTCGAATTCTTAAGTTCTAGAATTATACTGTCATCACCGATTAGAGTTTCTTCTGTAAGATTTTCTTGCTTCGTTGCAGCTAGAGTACTGTCCAAGATATGATAGACATTTTTATTGACAGACATAGGCTCACTGATGAAACTATTAATGTCATCATACTCTATTTCATCTTTAAACGTTAAGGCTCTCCCTATGGTTAATAATGGTTGCACACCCTCTTCCTCCTCCAAATCTGCCCATAATGGAGTCTCAGCTTCTGTGCTTGGTCGAGCTGGAGGGTATAGGGTTAGATTCTTGATCTCAGTTCCATCTGAAATGGTCATAGATCCTGATCGACAGCTGATACAGGCATCTACTGTGGCCAACCATGGTCTCCCTAGGATTAGTGGGTGTCCCCCCAACTGGGATTTTAGCTGTAACACCAAGAAATCCGCAGGGTATTCCCACGAGTCGACTGAGATCATGAGGTCATTTAGGATCCCTTCAGGATTGATCGTTGATCTATCAACAAGTTCCAAAACAGTAGGGGTTGGCCAAAGATTAGTGAGTCCCAATTTCTTTATAGTTTCTATGGTCATCACATTAATAGCTGCGCCTAAATCCACCAAGACATTTGGAATTTGTGTGTTCCCTATGTGAATTGTAACAGTCGGGTTCCTAGGGTCATCGTATTTTGCCACAGGGACCTTCCCCATTATTAATTCTGAAAGCTTTCCCAACACATGGACAGTGGGGGGATCCCTGGGCCTTCTTCCTGGTTTCTTGACACATAAATCTTTAACAGTCTTGGCATAAATGGGCACATCATGAAGGGCCTGTAACAGTGGAATTTTAACATACAAATTTTTCAGTTCTCCCACGAGATCAAATCGGGGCTGTTCCACTGTTTTCTGCAGGGCCAATCGTTCAGGGTATGGTGGTTCTTTATTCAACTGTGTAGGCTGTGACACATCGTGTGTTACTTTCTGAGTTTTAGCTACTGTTTCAGTAGGAGTATCAGCATCCTTAATGATGGGGCTTGTTGAATTAACCATGTTCTCATAGTGTTGATTTACTCCAGTTTCAATCACTGGGGATGAAACATCCTCAGTGATAATAGGTTCCACCACCCTCCCTAATCGTAATTGTATATCATTGCAGGGAACCTGAGTGATGGAATACGCAGGCATGTTGGCAGTCTCAAATTGATGGACTGCTTTATTGTTTGGGTTTGGGTTTGGATTAGGTTGTGCAGGTAGTTGTGGTCGAAGTGGTGCATTCATAGGTGCGGCATTGTTTTGGAAAGGGAGCTGTGGTTGTTGGTACTGATGTTGATACTGCTGAGGAGGGTACTGTTGATACTGAGTCTGGTGATGGGGAAAGTTATTTTCTTGGTAAGAATTTCTCCAGTTGGAATTCCAAGAAGGATGGTTTGACTGCTGTGACCATGGTGTCCATGAATTAGGATTTTGCATTGGGTTGTGAGATGGATGCCAGTGGTTGTTAGAATACTGTGAACGGAATTGTGTATTCATATTATGCATATTGTTCATTCCATTCATATTATTCAGAAAAAATGCTAGGTCTAGATTCATACCTTGGTTTCAAGGCTGCCATGGTTTCTTCTGTGCCATGAAGTATGATGGCTCCACATCTGAAATAGATGCCTGCAGGACTACTTTGACCTTAGGTAAGGAAGGACACTCCTTAGTATCATGCTCGAGTTCACATATCCTACATACCTCTGCTTTGTCCAACGGGCATTCCTTTAGTGGATGCTTTTTCCTACATCTAGGACAGAATACACCAAGTGTAATATCTTCTACCACTTGTTTCTGCTTTGCTCTCATGGCATCTAACTCTGAGGAAATGGATCTCATCATGTCTGTTTTAAAATTCTCCAATAAGTTGCCTATTTCTGCTCGAGTGGCCCCTCCACTAGCTGAATTCTGAGTCCTAGTGAAGACATCCTGGTCTCGATCCTTGTCTCATTTGCTGGTTCTAGAGGATCCCCTGGAGTACCTTCAACATAATTCAATAATCTTTTCGAAAGGTTCCTTCGAGATATCCCCTTTTCCCAGCAGATTTAACATATCAAGGCAGTCTTCTCTAATTCCCCTTAGTAACATGATCTTGAGCACATCCTTACCAATCTCAACATGACCAGATCTTTGTAAATTGTACAGCAATATTTCCACAAAGTCTTCCAAACTTTCTTCATCCTTCTGAACCATTTTAAACAACTCCTCTTTTCTATCCCTAGTTCTGCAATATTCTTGATACTTAGAAAGGAAGGTGTTTTTCATTTGGTCCCAAGTAGTAATGGTCTCACGACCCAGACTCATGAACCAGCGCAGAGCATTTCCCTTCAAGGTGGCTGGGAATAACTTCAGCTTCTGAGCACTAGAGGTATAATCATAGCTGCGACAGAGGATATCAAACTCAAAAAGAAACTCATCAGGATCCTCAGAGGACTTACCATGAAAATTCGGGAGAACTGATGGTGAGATGTTTTTCATAGGAGCTGCTCCAGGTATTTGGAGGATAGGGAATTCTAATGTAGCCACGGTATTACCAGGCTGATTATTTTCTCCTTCTTCTTCCTGATTATTCCCATGTTCGTTCTCGCCCTTGTCACATACCCCAATTTTGCAAAAATAATGTAATTATTTTATTATATTCCTGAGACATTATGTTAAATTTAATGCTAAGTAGGAATTGATGACTCAGCAGAGTCACCAGAAGTGGAATGTAATTCTGAATATTTTATTATTAATAAATAAATTATGGAGACAACAGCATGGGAGAGCTGTTAAAAGAGGTTACTGGTCTAACTGGTGGAAGGAACTAGGTGGAAAGGCAAAAGACAAGTGGCAGCATCCTCAAACACTTCCTAAGTTGCAGGTGGCAACTTCCCTATATTTTGGGGTCATGATTCCCCAAGAAAGTGGAATCTGAGCAGGTGGCTCATTAATGACAGTTAACCCAACTAAGACCTCGAAAATATTTTAAATAGTACTCAATGAACTGAGCTGGGGGGTTCAATATAGTTCTGGAGGGAGAATACATTCAGGTGAATGCTATTCAGGAGTCCCATTGAGGAAGAGGGAAAGTCAGTAAGGAAGTGTTTTGAGATAGGAAGATGCAGTAACTTGGTTCCAGTTTAGCTGTTTTGGCTGAGTGAATTGATTTGCTGCACCTAGTTCCATCCAAGGAGACCAGAGCAAGCTCGGGGGTCCTGAGAAGTGATGTCTGGGCACTCTCCAGGAATTGGTAGGGAGGAACAGCCTCCCATTGCTGTTGTTGTCCACAGTTTTGAAACAGGTTCTGCTACTTATTCCTGTTTGTTATTAAATATAAATGTTGTACGTTACGTTTATCTTCATTATGTCTGAGTAGTATTTAATTCATCATGAGTCTGCAATCCCTGATTATCAGCGGTATATTTAATAAGAATTACTGTGTTTCAACATTCTTTCATACTATTAGTATTTTGCAGATAAAGTATTTACAATACAGGTTATACAGTAGTAATACTGTAAGCTTTAGTTAATGTTTGTAATTATTAATCTAGTTTATTCTTGTAATTGTCGTTAACATTATGATTATCTTTGCAGAATATTTATAGCTACAATTAGGGTATGTTGTCAGAGTATTAACCTAGCTAAAAGATTAATCTTCGTTATCCTTCAACGAAACGATTATGCAATAAACATTACCAGAACGGTATTATACAGATTTTATTAATATACAAATAACTAGTTATTGTTTTAAGAATTGGGATTCAACAGAACTATTTTAGCTCGATGTCGAGCTTAACTTGTTTAGTCTTATTTTCCATAGCTTCCATGTTATCCACAGAATAAGTAATCTGTTTAACTGAGTTAGTAGCTAAACAATATCGTGATAGGGGATGAATCCTATCACCCTAGTACTACATTTCTAATTCAACAATAGAGGAATAAACCTAGTTACGGTTTTAAAAATTTAATAACTGCAGAAAAGTATTTTAGCTCAGTCATCGAGCTCATCTGTTATTTTCTATATATATTTTTCACATGTTCTCTCAGTTACTAACAGAAACATTTTCAGAACAATATATTAACTTTTAAACACAAAAATCATAAACATAGATTCCAACATCTAACAAAACCATTATTGTCTTTTCGGAAACAAACCCTACACTCTAGTTACTAACAATGAGAACTTTATTATCAGATTAAAATCTAGGTCTTCAATAGCAGAACGATTCTATCACGGTCGTAGCCAGACTTCTAAGTCTAGACAATTTTAAAACATAAAGTCGAAATGCCACACATATCAGCTCGAAACCTACAGGAGACATTTATACGTAGCATCCTAACAACTAAATTCATACAATAAATTTTATCTACAGCCGTAGCCTTATTATTTATAAAAGCTTCCAACATAAATCTTCGAACCTGGAACACACCCACCATACATCGACTATATCTTACAGAATGGTCGTAATAAGTTATTTTCTTTACAAGTTAAAAATTTACAGGACTAGAGAATTAAACTAAAGCAGACGCAGACATAGAACAAGCCTTCGCAAGACATAAGTCATATTAAGGACTTTTCCAAACCCTGAGTAATAAAATCCACGAGCAAAGTACAGGTACAGTATTAACCTGGAGGCCGTAACCTCATTTACAAAACCGGCTCTCAAGCCTTGATTCTTTTCTCATTTCTACATTACAGTCCTTCTGTATAAAAACAAACCAAGTATCGAAAGGAGTACAATAGCCACATATCCAAACTAACGCAGGGATTAAAACCCTTGTCTAATCATCTAAATCATACAGTTACAAGATTTTTGCAAGGGTGTCGTGACTCTCAAAGTCAAACCAAAAACCCTATCACCCAAACAACCACAAGGAGGACTTGCCATGGTAGAACCAGGCTTACCCGGAGACGCAACCAACAGCCGAAGTCTGAGTCATCCACAATGCGAAGGGAGTCCGAGCCTGCAACAAAATAACAGCATTATCAATACTCATATTCATATATATAAAAAGGAACGAGTCTTAAAAACCACTGTGGTGTTCAAAAGACAAGAATGAACCTATAAGCTTACCCGGTTGGAGCCAAGCGCCGGAGGTTGGGCCTCGTACATCTTCAGGGTTTACCAGTTCCTGCACAATACAAGTTGTCGACTTAGTCACAACATTTATTCTTAAAATAAACAATCTATTTTAAACAGAAACCACGAAGTAAATGATATATCGTACCTGTGAATGTGGAAGAAGCAAAAACACAGTGAATGCCCCTGTAGCCACGAACTGAGTTATGTGGAAGACTTTGCCTTATCACCAGAAGAATGGGCTAGGAACTCCAAGATTTATTTCCACCAAGCACGAACAAGCTGACAGAAACCAGGGTTCTTCTTCAATGAAAGTTTTTAACACACACTGGGTAAGTGGTTACATTCACGCCATGACAGGGACTCCACAGTTAACAAAATTTACGAAACCCTAGATTATCGACCAGCTACAGTTACTAGCAACAATTACAATGCCTCACAGATGAAGCTACGGACAATGCGAAGGATGAAGCAGCATGCAAGCTGCCAAGCACGCTGAAACATGGGCGACCACGCCATTAAACGAACTCAAAGTATAAACCCTAGGCGTAATATCACTTTCAGAATTATCAACAGTCACTCTCAAAGATTTCCAAACAAACAACATTGAGCAAAGGGAACTGTAAAGGCTAGGAAGCTGAACCAACAACACCGTAACAAAGACAAAGACCTGGAGCTGTTGCAGACAGACCCGAGCCCGAAGGCGGAGGAAAATGAGAAGAAGGAATTTATGGGTTTTGACATGTGGTATCAGAGCATGGTTCAAACACTAGGCCTTCATATGGCTTCACTAGTTTCCGCAGAACAGTGCAAATGACAATAAAATTTTATAAATATATGTTATGTACTAACTTATACTTTCTGTTTCATAAAGACAGAGCAGAAAATTTCTTTTCTGAATCTAACAGGAAGATATGGAAAAATTGGGAGAATATGCTGAGGAGGAATCTCCAAACACTGCGACAAGACAGATGTCGAGAGAACCTGTGACAAAGGAGGTAATTGCTCACTCCTCGGAACTGATGCATACCATAAAAGGTTTAAAGACAGAAATAGAAATAGTCAAGAAGGATAATGAAAGAATTCTGAAAACTCAAGAGCAGCTAAATCAGTTATTGATAGAAAAATTTCAGACAGAAGGAAGGAGCAAAAGAGCTGACTCAGAAGAAGCTAGCCATCAAAGAGGGTCTAAAAGGATGAAACCAGCTAAATCTGACAGCAGTTCATCATCTGAAGAAAGAAGGGAACAACACAGTCATCGCACTATTAGTGACAGCAGTGAGGCTGAGTTGTATCACCGAAAGAAAAAGTACAGGCCTTACGAAGAGATTTCCGGGGAGTTTAAGAAAATAAAACCCCCAACTTTCAATGGAGAATCTGAAACAGGAGAAGAGGCAGAATCCTGGTTATCTGGGATGAGAAAATATTTCCAGATTTATAACTATTCAAATCAGCTGAAGGCACGAATGGCCATCTACAACCTTTCTGGAAAGGCGGACATATGGTGGCAAGATCTGAAAAGGGTCAAGGGAATTAAAGAAAAAGAAGTCAATTGGAGTACTTTTAAAAGGTACTTCAAAAAGAAGTTTCTGTCCGAACAGTACTATGAGGAGAGGGCCAAGGAATTTTATGAACTGAAGCTAGTATCTATGACTATGAAGGACTTAAACAGTAAGTTCTTGAGTCTGTTAAGGTATGTGCCGTATTTTGTCGAAGAGAAACCAAAAATACAGCGGTTTCTTAGCTGCCTGCAATATCATATTAAGGACAGAATTGAATATGATAACCCCAAAACGCTAGAAGAGGCTATGCGAAAGGCTAATTTCTGTTTTGAACAGAATAAAAATAAAGAAGGGATAGCTAACTGGAAGGCTAAAAAGAACAGTAATCAGCTTGAGTACAAGAAAAAGGAGTTTGTACCCCAGAAAAGTTTCAAGAATAACAAGAACGGAAACCATTTTAATGGTAAAAGCTTCCAGCGAAACAAAAATGGAGCTGCTAATCATTCCAACAATTTCAAAAGCAGCAAGGAGGCTCCTAACAATCATGGAAACTACACTAAGAATTTTGAGCGAAAGGAACCTGTTAAGTGCTGGGAATGCAATGTCCCACACTATGCTTCAGTTTGCCCAAATCGAAAGAAACCAATCAGCAATATTCATACTATATAAGATGAAATGACTGTTGGAGACTTTGCAGGGACTACGCCCAGAATCAATGCAGCGTTGGAAAACCGCCAAGCTGACTATCAAACTTCCATGGTGGAAGTAGGAGGTATGATTAACAAAATGCCTATAACTATTTTAATAGATCCGGGTGCTAGTCTTAGTTATATTTCACCCCAGCTAGTAGAAAAATGTAATTTGACTGTTGAAAGGTTTGATAATTCTTGGTCTGTACAACTAGCTACTGGGGCAAAAAGGAAAGTAAACTGTTATGTTAAAGAATGTATCTTAGATATGAATGGTTTTAAGACTACAATTAAATTAAATGTTTTGCCACTTGGCTCTTATGACATACTTATCGGAATGGACTGGTTGGAACAGCATAGGGTAGTTTTAAACTATTTTGACAAAACTTTTAGATGTGTAAACAGTAATGGACAGCCTGTAACTGTTAGGGGTATTCCTAGGAAAACAGTAGTTAGGCAGATTTCTGCTTTACAACTTAAAAGGGAAGTCAGAAAAGGGTGCAAAGCCTATGCTGTAACTATTACAGATGAGACAGATAATTCTGAAAGCAGCAAGATAACAGTAGAGAACATCCCTGTAGTAAATGAATTCATTGATGTTTTTCCGGAGGAAATCCTAGAATTACCTCCCAAGAGAGAACTGGATTTTACAATCGAGTTGGTACCAGGTGCTGTACCCAGTTCAAAAGCCCCGTATCGTATGAATATTTTGGAGCTTAACGAATTGAAAACTCAGTTAAAGGAGTTAATAGAAAAGAATTACATTCGACCCAGTGTATCCCCTTGGGGAGCACCAGTAATTTTTGTTAAAAAGAAGGACGGAACTATGCGACTTTGCATAGATTACCGTCAACTGAACAAGATGACAATTAAAAACAGATATCTATTGCCTCGCATAGATGATCTCTTTGATCAGCTACGTGGAGCTACGGTGTTCTCTAAGATAGACCTGAGATCGGGTTATCATCAGGTGAGGATTAAAGAAGAAGATATTTTCAAAACAGCTTTCAGAACAAGGTATGGACATTACGTATTTGTTGTAATGCCATTTGGGCTTACTAACGCCCCAGCTGTCTTTATGTGTTTAATGAACAACATAATGCACAAATACTTAGATAAATTTGTTGTTGTATTCATCGATGACATTTTAATTTATTCTAAGAATGAAGAGGAGCATAAAGAACACTTACGGATAGTCTTACAAGAACTAAGAGAGCAGCAGCTATTTGCGAAGTTCAGTAAGTGTGACTTCTTCAAAGACGAAATCCAGTACTTAGGACATGTAGTCACCAAGGAAGGGATTTCAGTTGATCCTGAAAAGATCCGAGCAATTGAAGAGTGGCCAGTACCAAAAGATGTAACAGATGTTAGATCCTTCATGGGAATTACCGGTTATTACCGGAGATTCATAGAAGGCTTTTCAAAAATAGCCAATCCAATCACTTCCTTGCAAAAGAAAGGAAAGAAGTTTGATTGGAACTTGAAGTGTGAGGAAAGTTTTAAGAAGTTAAAAACTTTATTAACAACTGCGCCTATTCTAAGAATAGCAGATCCTAATAAGGATTTCGTGGTTTGCACCGATGCTTGTAATGACGGTCTAGGTGGAGTGTTGACTCAGGATGGACATGTCATTGCCTATGAGTCTAGGAAGCTGAAAATTCATGAAAAGAATTATGCCACCTATGACTTAGAATTAGCTGTTGTTATCCATGCTTTAAAGATTTGGCGACACCACTTAATAGGCAGAAAATTTACTTTACTGACTGATAATAAAGGTCTGAAATACCTTTTGGATCAACCTAACTTAAATGCAAGGCAAGCAAGATGGTTGGCCTTCTTAAGTGAATACGATTTCGAAATTCAGCACATAAAAGGAAAGGAAAATAAGGTGGCTGATGCTTTGAGCAGAAATGCAAGGCTGAATTTTGTATCAGCTAGCAGCACTTATACCTCTGATTTGAATGAATAGTTGGCTGAAGGGATAAAATCAGATGAAAATTATCAGCACTTACAAGTTACAGCTAAAGAAGCACCCACAGAAAGTTTGATAAAGGGTTATAGTCTAAATGAAGATGGATTTTTATTGTTTAAAGACAGGCTGTATGTTCCGAATGCACCTAAAGTTAAATTGTTAATTCTGGATGAAATTCATAAAACCCCTTACTCAGGGCATCCAGGCTACCAGAAGACTGTCACCATGTTGAGAAAAGAATATTTTTGGCCTAATATGAAATCTGAAACAACCGAGTATATAACTAGATGTTTGGACTGCCAACAAGTGAAAACAGAACACCAACATCCAGCTGGGTTGCTGCAACCTTTACCTATTCCCAACTGGAAGTGGGAGATAATTAGTTTAGATTTCATTACGGGATTACCCAAAAATCAGCATCAGAATGATTCAATTATGGTAGTGGTAGATAAATTAAGTAAATCAGCACACTTTATTCCTGTTAAAACAACTTATAAGGCTACAAACATAGCTGATATATTTCTGAAACAGATTTTTCGGTTACATGGTGTCCCAAAAGTTATTATTTCAGACAGGGATCCTAAATTCACAGGGAATTTTTGGAAATCCTTGTTTAAAGGATTAAACACAACTCTAAACTTCAGCACATCCTTCCATCCTCAGACGGACGGACAAACTGAAAGAGTTAATCAGGTATTGGAAGATCTGCTAAGAATGTATGTTAAGGATCAACCAGGTAAGTGGGAGAATTATTTACATTTAGCAGAATTTGCATACAATAACAGTTATCAATCGTCAGCTAAATTTAGTCCTTTTGAAATTTTGTATGGACGTAAATGTAACACACCTATCTCTTGGAGTAATCCTGTAGATAGATTAGTGTTAGGACCTGATTTATTAAAGGAGATGGAACAGATTGTGAAACAAGTGCAGGTAAATTTGAAGATTGCCCAAGATCGGAAAAAGAGTCAAGCAAATTTGAAAAGAACTCCTAAAGAGTTCCAAGTAGGTGAACATGTGTTCATCAAGGTAAGACCAAAGAAGAGCTCCCTAAGGCTGGGGAGTTGTGCAAAATTTGCACCACGTTACTGTGGTCCATTTGAAATTTTATCTAGAATTGGTCAAGTTGCTTATCAGCTAGCATTACCACCTAATTTAAAGGTACACAATGTTTTTCATATTTCTGTTCTGAAAAAGTATGTTCATGATACTGCTCATGTTATTGATTGGAACATTGTACAGGTAGAACCAGAAGGGGAAGTTCTGGTGGAACCAGATTGTATCCTTGGGAGGAGCGAAATTACTCTGCGGAACCACACAATTGGACAGCTGAAGGTGCAATGGAAGCACCTTAGTCCTGAAGAAGCTACCTGGGAACTGGAAAGTAAGATGCGGGAAGCATACCCAAATCTATTCCAGCAGGTGGCTGAAGATGAAGAATAAGTAACATCAAGGACGATGTTACATTTTAAGGGGGTGTGTATGTCACATACCCCAATTTTGCAAAAATAATGTAATTATTTTATTATATTCCTGAGACATTATGTTAAATTTAATGCTAAGTAGGAATTGATGACTCAGCAGAGTCACCAGAAGTGGAATGTAATTCTGAATATTTTATTATTAATAAATAAATTATGGAGACAACAGCATGGGAGAGCTGTTAAAAGAGGTTACTGGTCTAATTGGTGGAGGGAACTAGGTGGAAAGGCAAAAGACAAGTGGCAGCATCCTCAAACACTTCCTAAGTTGCAGGTGGCAACTTCCCTATATTTTGGGGTCATGATTCCCCAAGAAAGTGGAATCTGAGCAGGTGGCTCATTAATGGTAGTTAACCCAACTAAGACCTAGGTAATATTTTAAATAGTACTCAATGAACTGAGCTGGGGGGTTCAATATAGTTCTGGAGGGAGAATACATTCAGGTGAATGCTATTCAGGAGTCCCATTGAGGAAGAGGGAAAGTCAGTAAGGAAGTGTTTTGAGATAGGAAGCTGCAGTAACTTGGTTCCAGTTTAGCTGTTTTGGCTGAGTGAATTGATTTGCTCCACCTAGTTCCAGCCAGGGAGACCAGAGCAAGCTCGGGGGTCCTGAGAAGTGTTGTCTGGGCACTCTCCAAGAATTGGTAGGGAGGAACAGCCTCCCATTGCTGTTGTTGTCCACAATTTTGAAACAGGTTCTGCTACTTATTCTTGTTTGTTATTAAATATAAATGTTGTACGTTACGTTTATCTTCATTATGTCTGAGTAGTATTTAATTCATCATGAGTCTTCAATCCCTGATTATCAGCGGTAGATTTAATAAGAATTACTGTGTTTCAGCATTCTTTCATACTATTAGTATTTTGCAGATAAAGTATTTACAATACAGGTTATACAGTAGTAATACTGTAAGCTTTAGTTAATGTTTGTAATTATTAATCTAGTTTATTCTTGTAATTGTCGTTAACATTATGATTATCTTTGCAAAATATTTATAGCTACAATTAGGGTATGTTGTCAGAGTATTAACCCTAGCTAAAAGATTAATCTTCGTTATCCTTCAACGAAACGATTATGCAGTAAACATTACCAGAACGGTATCATACAGATTTTATTAATATACAAATAACTAGTTATTGTTTTAAGAATTGGGATTCAACAGAACTATTTTAGCTCGATGTCGAGCTTAACTTGTTTAGTCTTATTTTCCATAGCTTCCATGTTATCCATAGAATAAGTAATCTGTTTAACTGAGTTAGTAGCTAAACAATATCGTGATAGGGGATGAATCCTATCACCCTAGTACTACATTTCTAATTCAACAACAGAGGAATAAACCTAGTTACGGTTTTAAAAATTTAATAACTGCAGAAAAGTATTTTAGCTCAGTCATCGAGCTCATCTGTTATTTTCTATATATATTTTTCACATGTTCTCTCAGTTACTAACAGAAACATTTTCAAAACAATATATTAACTTTTAAACACAAAAATCGTAAACATAGATTCCAACATCTAACAAAACCATTATTGTCTTTTCGGAAACAAACCCTACACTCTAGTTACTAACAATGAGAACTTTATTATCAAATTAAAATCTAGGTCTTCAATAGCAGAACGATTCTATCACGGCCGTAGCCAGACTTCTAAGTCTAGACAATTTTAAAACATAAAGTCGAAATGCCACACATATCAGCTCGAAACCTACAGGAGACATTTATACGTAGCATCCTAACAACTAAATCCATACAATAAATTTTATCTACAGCCGTAGCCTTATTATTTATAAAAGCTTCCAACATAAATCTTCGAACCTGGAACACACCCACCATACATCGACTATATCTTACAGAATGGCCGTAATAAGTCATTTTCTTTACAAGTTAAAAATTTACAGGACTAGAGCATTAAACTAAAGCAGACGCAGACATAGAACAAGCCTTCGCAAGACATAAGTCATATTAAGGACTTTTCCAAACCCTGAGTAATAAAATCCACGAGCAAAGTACAGGTACAGTATTAACCTGGAGGCCGTAACCTCATTTACAAAACCGGCTCTCAAGCCTTGATTCTTTTCTCATTTCTACATTATAGTCCTTCTGTATAAAAACAAACCAAGTATCGAAAGGAGTACAATAGCCACATATCCAAACTAACGCAGGGATTAAAACCCTTGTCTAATCATCTAAATCATACAGTTACAAGATTTTTGCAAGGGTGCCGTGACTCTCAAAGTCAAACCAAAAACCCTATCACCCAAACAACCACAAGGACGACTTGCCATGGTAGAACCAAGCTTACCCGGAGACGCAACCAACAGCCGAAGTCTGAGTCATCCACAATGCGAAGGGAGTATGAGCCTGCAACAAAATAACAGCATTATCAATACTCATATTCATATATATAAAAAGGAACGAGTCTTAAAAACCACTGTGGTGTTCAAAAGACAAGAATGAACCTATAAGCTTACCCGGTTGGAGCCAAGCGCCGGAGGTTGGGCCTCGTACATCTTCAGGGTTTACCAGTGCCTGCACAATACAAGTTGTCGACTTAGTCACAACATTTATTCTTAAAATAAACAATCTATTTTAAATAGAAACCACGAAGCAAATGATATATCGTACATGCGAATGTGGAAGAAGCAAAAACACGGTGAATGCCCCTGTAGCCATGAACTGAGTTATGTGGAAGACTTTGCCTTATCACCAGAAGAATGGGCTAGGAACTCCAAGATTTCTTTCCACCAAGCACGAACAAGCTGACAGAAACCAGGGTTCTTCTTCAATGAAAGTTTTTAACACACACCGGGTAAGTGGTTACATTCACGCCGTGACAGGGACTCCACAGTTAAAAAAATTTATGAAACCCTAGATTATCGACCAGCTACAGTTACTGGCAACAATTACAATGCCTCACAGACGAAGCTACGGACAATGCGAAGGATGAAGCAGCATGCAAGCTGCCAAGCACGCTGAAACATGGGCGACCACGCCATTAAACGAACTCAAAGTATAAACCCTAGGCGTAATATCACTCTCAGAATTATCAACAGTCACTCTCAAAGATTTCCAAACAAACAACATTGAGCAAAGGGAACTGTAAAGGCTAGGAAGCCGAACCAACAGCACTGTAACAAAGACAAAGACCTGGAGCTGTTGCAGACAGACCCAAGCCCGAAGGCAGAGGAAAATGAGAAGTAGGGTTAAGTCTCATATTATATTTCCCCAAGCACTAGGCTGACATTCAACCACGTAGCAGACTAAATTTTTCCCTGCTATGGGTCGAGACTCCATAGTTTCTTTCCAATTATCGTTAATCGATTAAAAATCATAGCCATGATACCCAATTATGATGATAAAACGTAGTTATAAACTTATCAACATTTCCATGTTAACATATACCTCGAATTGGTATTGGAATGCCATAAAGCTTGGACCTACAAACAAGGTATTGGTGATAATAACTTCAATGATCAACGAACTCAATGATAATCTTATCATTGTTGAAAAACAAACACTCATAACATGTATATTTAAAATAATATGGTAAGATTCTCATAATGAATAATTCAAATATCAATAATCAAAACCTAGGATGATGTCTTAACACCTTGTATCATGTTCAACAGAAACTTGAAGTCCCTTCTATTACTATTACAAGATGAGTTCAATCATTTATTGAAAACAAAAGACGAGATTTAAACAAGTTTATGGTTTTGTTCAAATTATCACATATGGAAACTAAGAGGCGATACCAACTCAGGCTTTTTCTTAAACTTAAAAACATGAACTGACAGGTAACCCTGCAATTGCGGAAGGTCAGAGAAATACAAATATAGTGATAACTTTTTTTCCTTTGCAAACTAAAAGTGTAAATTCAAACATACTTAGAGGTTGAACTTAACAAGAGGCAGGAAGATCCTCTACCTTTAAAGATTTAAAAGTAGCGAGCGTTTTTACCTGTGAATCTGTAAGAGACAGAAAATCGATTGCATTAGCTCGTAAGCTAAGTAAGCCCAGTTCGACATACAAACTCCCCCTTGTGGTTACAAAACAATAAAACAATCAGTAGCAGAAAAAGGAAAAACCATAACAACATTAAGTATAACAAAAGATCATTTTTGACACATTTACAACCACGTAAGCTAAACAAACCATCATATGGCTGCATTCAATATCATTTATTGCTATCTTAAAAATTTTAAATTTTTCAGAATTTATGGGTTTTGACAGCCCTCCTGTTCTCTACCAGCCATGGTTCTAGTCCAAAATTCAACAGCTTCCTTTATGTGTTCTTCCTCTGCTTTAGCTTCTTCCTCTCTTCTCCTTTCTTCTTCTTTCCTTCTCTCTTCCTCTGCTATTCGGCAAGTCTCCAACCACACCTCTTTAGTAACTCTGGTTCCGTCGATATGATAGATCTCCTCTCTATCCGGTGCACCTACAGCGCTTCCCTTATCTTCAGGAGGTTTACTTTCTACAACAGGAGTTGAAGGTCCCGTTGTATTCTCCACTGTGGATGCTGAATGTTCAAGATTGGGAGGAGCAGAATTTCCCCTGCCTATAGATTTCTTCGGTGGTCTAGTGGAAGAATTAGCTCTAGCAATTATCTCATCAATGTATGTGTGTCTTCCCTGACCTGCATTCCGACCTCGACCTATTCCACCTGCAATGTTAGTATTCAAAGGGGGTTCCCGATTTGTTTTTCTTGTATTCATGCATGCTATAAATGATTGAACTAAAATAAAATCAAATGAAACCAACCACTAACTTTGTCTATCTATTACCATCCCCGGCAGCGGCGCCAAAATGTTGGTCACCCTATATGTCAGTTAATGAAAGCTAACACACAAGATGGTCAATATAAATTGTCAAACCCAGTGAGGTCTTTTATTTCAATGGTAATAAGCATAATTTGTGCATAAACATGTCAAGCAGTTGATTTACTAAATGTAGATAATGATCCTACCAATCTATCCAACCAAACTCACTCCATAAAGCAAACTAAGCTAATTCACACATCTAGGGAATTGATTGAAACTATCGTCCTACATAAATCACCCAACAGTTATAAAGTTAAGAATAGAAATAAACCAGATTGCTTTTGCAAGAAGTTAAATCCTATAATTATCAAACTACAATAGTTGATCTTTACCAACATGATCTATCCAGCAGCTATTGTTACCCAACCATAATCTGCCTACTTTAATTCAATTGAAGATACAACAGCAACCAGAATCTAAAGCTTGAACTCTAACTGATAATTACTGAAATCCTAGAAAGCATAAACAACTGAAAGATATTGGAATAGAACTTGGTTGTTACAGCTGATTCAAACACACATGCATTAAATGAATTATCCTACACAGTCGACTTTTACACCAATCTGCTACAGCTATTCAAAATGCAATTATGGACTACCAAGAGGAAAGCTAATTCTCTGTTATAGCTACCAATAACATCTGCAATAATTCCACACCACACAACAAAAGAAAAGCTAAACTATTCTACCTGCTTAAACCAGCTATCTCTGTGAGAAGGCGGGCCCTGGCCTTCTAACAGAGACGCCGAGGATCACCACAAATTAAGACACAGAAATGAAGAACTCTGCTCTCATATTAATGATGGAAATTGACAGTGTCAGCGCTCTGTTACAGCTTATACAAAATGGTAATTGTCCAACCCCAAGCTACGAGAGCCTTTGCATATTTATACATTGACAGTACAGATAACGATCCACTAAACTCGTGCAGCAATTAAGATCTATGATCTTCATGCTGCGGAGTTACAGCTAACTGATATAGCCGTATTAAACAAGGTTGTTAACCATGAAGGATGTTGTTGCTCTAATAATTAATGGATCAATAGACTCAGCAACTGGAATGCAACATGTCTGTCGCAGCTAGGTTTTGTTTCATTGGAATCTATTACAGTGAGGATCTGTTACAACTCACATGGAGGATGCATTGTCCCTTTGAGTCATGAAGAGATGGTGCTTTGAAGAGTAACAGCTGGCGCCACTTGGCTGATATACCTGGGCTTTGGACCTTAACTAAATGAAATCACACAGATCAGTCATAAACTAAGGACTAGGATCTCAAATCTTAACAATCTTAGGCATAAAATAAATAAAGCAATAACGAATTATACATGTCAACATCATTGATTGATCTGGAGAAAGACATGGATATAGCTTATGAAAGTAGGATGAAATCAGGGCAAAATGATGTAATAAGGATGGCCAAAAAGGGGCATTTCCTAGACCCAACAATTATGTAAAAGAGTGTGAATTAGTGATGAATCAGTTTAGGACTCATGTTAAGCTAAATGTGTTACCTTTAGGTTCTTACGATGTTCTGATTGGAATCGATTGGTTGGAAAAACATAGGGTAGTGTTAAATTGTTTTGAAAATATTTTTACTTGTTTGAATGATAAATGTGAAACTGTAACAGTAAAAGGAATTCCTAGAAAGACTTATGTTAGACGAATTTATGCTTTGCAAGTGAAAAAGGTTGTTCGAAAAGGGTGTAAATTGTTTGTTGTAAATATAATTAATGAAGAACAGTCAACTAAGGAAGATACGTTAAAATTGGAAGACATACCCATTCTAAAGGAATTTTCTGATGTATTCCCGGAAGAAATTCCAGGACTACCTTCGAAAAGGGAACTGGATTTCACCATTGAATTAGTACCGGGAGCGGTACCAAACTCAAAGGCTCCTTACATAATGAACATTCTGGAGCTTAATGAACTTAAATCACAGCTTAAGGAATTGATTGATAAAAATTATATAATACCAAGCGTGTCTCCGTGGGGAGCACTTGTCATTTTTGTTAAAAATAAGGATGGCACTATGCGTTTATGCATAGATTACTGTTAGTTAAATAAAATGACCATAAAGAACAGATATCCTTTGCCCCGCATTGATGATCTGTTTGATCAACTACGCGGAGCGAAGATATTTTCTAAGATAGACTTGAGTTCAGGGTACCATCAAGTCAGAACTAAATATGAGGACATCTTTAAGACTGCTTTTAGAACCCGTTATGGGCACTACGAGTTCGTGGTTATGCCCTTTGGGCTAACCAAGGCCCCAATAGTTTTCATGTGTCTTATGAATAATGTTTTACATCAGTACTTAGATAATTTTTTAATTGTTTTCAATGACGGCATCTTAATTTATTCTAAGACTAAAGAAGAACATGATGAACACTTAAAAATAATTTTACAAGTGTTAAGAGAACACCAACTTTACGCTAAGTTTAGCAAATGTGATTTCTTCAGAGATAAAATACAGTATCTAGGGCATGTGATATCCAATGATGGAATCGCAGTAGACCTAGACAAGATAAAAGCAATTAATGAGTGGCTTTCCCCTAAAGACATAACTGGTGTACGATCTTTTATGGGAATAACTGGTTACTATCGTAAATTTATAGAAGGGTTCTCTCGAATAGCGAATCCTATAACCTCTTTACAAAAGAAAGGTAAGAAATTTATTTGGGATCAAATATGTGAAGAAATTTTTAATAAATTAAAAGAACTGTTAACAACCGCACCTATTCTAAAAATTGCGGACCCAAACAAGGATTTCATTGTGTGCACTGATGCATGCAATGATGGACTTGGCGGAGTCTTGACACAAGAAGGTCGTGTGATTGCCTATGAGTCTAGAAAGTTAAAGGTTCATGAGAAGAACTATGCAACTTACAACTTAGAGTTGGTTGTCGTGATACATGTGTTAAAGATGTGGCACCATCACTTAATCGGAAGGAAGTTTACACTAATGACAGATAATAAAGGCTTAAAATATTTATTGGATCAACTAAATCTTAACGCAAGGTAAGCTAGGTGGTTAGCTTTCCTTAGCGAATATGATTCTGAGATTCACCACATTAAGGGTAAAGAGAATAAGTTGCAGATGCATTAAGAAGAAATGCAAGATTAAATGTTGTGGCAGCAATTAGTACTTATAAAACAGATTTAGAAAATCGGATTAAAGAAGGAATCAGAATGGATGAAAAATATTAAAAATTACATGAAAAGGTTGCTGAAGATAATGATGAAAATTTGATAACAGATTTCATAATTGATGAAAGAGTATTAATGTTGTATAAAAACAAACTTTATGTGCCTAATGTTGTTGAAATTAAGTTGTTGATTTTAAGTGAATTACATAAAAGTCCATACTTAGGACATCCTGGTTACCAAAAGATTATAACAATGCTGAGGAAGGATTACTTTTAGCCAAATATGAAAAATTAGGTAGCTGAATATATTGCTAGGTGTATGGAATGTGAGAAAATAAAGGATGAACATCAACATCCAGCTAGACTGTTGAAGCCACTACTGTCACGTCCCCTCCCATCATACCAGTGCGATGGAGAGAAAGTGATGGTAAACCGGGCATCTAGCCCCATACTTATTAAATAAACATTCACATAATATAAAAAGACATATGCAGATGTATATATGTAAGAAACACAACGGAAGTAAATTCAATTACAGATTTATCATACATTCAAGATATTCATCAAAGAAACACATTGCAAAGTTAACAGAAGAGAGTACTTATCTTATAACCAAGTAGTCCCGAGCAACTGGTTATGCAACTGCAACGTTCCACCCAACCATAGGCCAGTTGTGATCATCAATCTCTCATCACAACTGCCACCCCCAAGCTGGGCATGATCTCTACAAGGAAAAAGGGAATAGCAGACTCACACATAGCCCAATATGCACCAAAATCAGCCAAGCCAATCTACAGTTGGGTTTATCAATATGCTAAGCAGGTGGAAAGGAATGAATTTCTAAGCTAGTGGCTCACCCACAGAGCTATGGATACCTCTATTAGATCTATCTAGCTTGGTCCCCACAATACCTACACACCTGGCACAAGGAAGTATTCCCTTCACTACTACACAGTCCCTCAGGCCATACCTTCCATTCTAGTGTTCTTCAAGGTGTGCATAAAAGAGCAACTAGCCCTTTGATCTTCTTGAGAGGTTACCTCCTCACTAGGTTTATCAAGCCAATTCTGGTCCACTTCCACTCCTAATTCTTTGCTCACAATATCAAACCAAAATAAGGATGCACCCAATCAACAAAACACAAGTGTTGAAAACGTGGGCAACCAAAAACGAATTGGTAGATGGGGATTCAACCCTGGGAAGCAAATTCGTTTTCAGGAAACGTTCATGGGAATTTCAGGGACAAAAGTGGCCTCCATAAACACCAAAATCGTGACTCCCTTCTTCCTAGCCATTGTGCAATACAAAAACGAGTTCCCAGCCATGGAAAATGCAGGAAAATGGTAGAAAACGTGAAGGAGAAAGACCCAGTAGCTCAAACTGCGTGAGAGAGGAAAGACAATGTGTGAAGAATGGCTTTGGGCACAATTTCGTGGGTGTTTTCTTGCCCCATAAGCAAAAGTACGTTTTCCCAGGTTGATGGCTTGCCCATGCACGAAATTGGCTGCCATACCTCTTCAATCCCAAGGCATTAACTGCCTCAACCAACTCCTGGAAGAATTAAATGATTGGGTGCATAAGTGATAATGGGTAGTTGGGGTTCATTCATTGACATTTGTATTATCACCATTGGCTCAAGGGTTTGAATAATTTCCCTCCCTATTCCTTGTAGAATCATGCCCCCATCTCTTTGTTGCATTGTATAGCTAGTTGTGGGTATTTCATTAAAATTCATATTTACATGATGTCTTAATTTCTATTGTGCATAGCTAGCACAAGAACTATATCCATCGATTTTCAATTGTCGATACACAAAACGATAAATCAATGGTGGGGCCTTGGCCTTGAGCTCCTCACCATGATTTAATAATGATATTTACATCATTTACAATTTTAATGCAATAGGGTCAAAATTGGGATATTACAACTACCTGTTCCAGATTGGAAGTGGGAAATAATTAGTATTGATTATAACTGGTTTACTTAAAAATCGAAAACAGAATGATTCCATAATGGTAGTTGTGGATAAGCTTAGTAAAGCAGCTCATTTCATACATGTTAAAACAACCTACAAGGCTGCTAACATTGCTGAAATTTTTATGAAACAAATTTTTCGTTTGCATGGGATTCCAAAAGTTATAATCTCTGATAGGGACTCTAAGTTTACAGGAAATTTCTGGAAGTCTTTATCTAAAGGTTTAGATACTACTTTAAATTTTAGTACATCATTTCATCCGCAAATGGATGGGCGAACATAAAGAGTCAATCTTTTTTTGAAGATATGTTAAGAATGTATGTTAGAAATCAACCAGGTAAATGAGAGGAATATTTGCATCTTGCTGAGTTTGCTTATAATAATCATTACCAAGCTTAAGAAAAACTCATTTGAAATTTTGTATGGCAGAAAATGTAATACTCCTATTTCATGGAGTAATCCAGTTTACAGGTTAATGTTAGGACCTAAGTTATTAAAAGAAATTGAACTAACCATGAAACAGGTTCAAGGCAATTTGAAAATTGCACAAGATAGACAGAAAAGTAATGTAGATCTCAAAAGAACTCAGAAAGAGTTTCAGGTTGGTGAACATGTCTTCCTCAAGGTAAAACCTAAAAAGAGCTCCTTAAAGTTAAGAAGTTGTGCTAAACTAGCACCAAGGTATTGTGGACCTTTTGAAATATTGTCCAGGGTAGGACCAGTGGCATATCAGTTGGCCTTACCACCAAATCTTAAAGTACATAATGTTTTTCACATCTCTCTTTTGAAAAAGTATGTGCATCATGCTACTCATGTGATTAATTGGAATGATGTACAGGTGGAACCAGAAGGAGATTTTCTGGTGGAACCGGATTGTATCCTCGACAAGAGGGAAATTTTGCTTCATAATCATACCATTGGATAGGTAAAGGTGCAATGGAAGTACCTTAGTCCAGACGAAGCAACCTGGGAATTGGAAAGTAATATGCGGGTTGCATATCCAAATCTATTCTAGGAATCCTTAGAGGATGATGAATAAAGCAACATCGATGACGATGTTGAACTTAAGAGGGGGTGTTTGTCACATACCCAAATTATGAACATTTTATGTTGTGAGAAAAACATTATGTTTTATGTTATTGTAAAATTTTATGATTATTGACCAAGTGGGGTCAAGGATGACTATAATTAATTACTCTGAATATTTTATTATTAATAAATAAAAGTAGAGACAAATATCCAAGGGAGGTTATTAATGGGTGTTCACTGACCCACTAGGAGGAATGGACTGGGGTGGAGAGCAAACTGACACTTGGCAACATCCTCAACTCACTTCTAGCTCTTGCAGGGGGGAAACTTCCCTATTTTTATGGTCATGTTCCCCAAGAAAGTGGAACTGAGCAGGTGGCTCATTAACTAAAGAAACTGACCAAAGACCTAGGCATGCTTTATCTACCCATCGAATTCAGTAGGCGGTTGTTCAAGTTTTACCTTGTGATAATTTCTGAAAGAGAAAGACAAGAGAGAATAAGAGATTCGATGAGGGGAAGGCTAGTAAGTGATTGAGTGAGTTAAGACTGCATTCTGAACTAGTGCAACCACATTGCTAATTTCAATACTCCTAAAGACAGAAGTATTACTACGAAGTACTACTATTGAGTTGCGGAGGAATTTATTCAATTCTCCACACAGCATCTTTTTCCTGGTGGTTCAGTGAACAGGCTCGGGGGTCCTAAGGCAAGTAACTTGGCCATCTTCAGGAGAAGGTTGAGTGGAACGGGCTCCTTTGGTTATTTGTGTCTGCTACAGTTATCAGGTTCTATTTGTGTTATCTTATTTACTTTCTGTCCAATTGCATTACTAAAGAAATGAATGTAAATATGTTATCAGTTTTCTATTAAATCCTAGATATCCTTGGTTGTTATTAAAAGTTTGATTTATGTAATGTTATCTATTCTGAAAATCCATTTATCTGCTAGGTTTAAATGTTGAATGGATAGTTAAATTCCAATTTAAATGATAAATGATAGAATATAAATACTTCTCTGTATTTTTCCACACACCGAAGTGTCGTACTCTAGTACAGAGAAGTCAAGTTATAAATAGATCAACATGATTGAAATACCTCAGATAGAATTGTTTATAAAGATCGATTTAAGTGATTTCTATTTTATTTAAAACCAGAAAAATACTACTTACTGTAGAACTGTATAATCCTTTCAAAATATCGAAATGATTGCTTTACATATACTTGACCTTTTATGAAACTAAAACAGAATTTACTTATAGTCAAACAGGATATGTATAACTATACAAAATCATAATACACAACCTTAGAATTTATCGCAATATTTCAGTGTAGGTTATATATTTTAATAACCCGGGATTAATACATACATATATATATATATACACACACATTATGAGCATTGAATTCTTTTGAAATAAACAATTAGTATATATTTAATTCAAATCGAAACATCAGTAATGTATACAGTTGTTGCATTTCCATAATCAACACAAGTTAAGATATACATTATTATAATACTCACACACTTTATAAAAAACTAGAACTAGGATTATCTTCAGATTCTTCCTCTTGGTTGAACAAAATTCTTTCAAAGTTGTTACCAAAATCCAAGTTATCGACCCAATTAATGTTCCTGGGATAATCTTGACCATCCTCATTATGAGTAGGATAATCAGGATCTTCCCCTCTCTGTTCTTCAGACCAGTTAATACCAGTAGGTTCAGTAGCCTGTTGGCTCACAGGGTTTCTTCTATCACTCTCATTATTTGGCCTCTTTTATTGATTCCAATAAGGTTTTGGGCCATAAGGTTGCCTATACCTTTCCGCCTCTTTATTTTTAGCTATATCCCTAGTCAAGAGAGTCAAATTTTTCATCATTCCTTGCATGTTATCCATCATGTCGTTGGGATCTTTCACTGGTTCTTTCCCCTTTTGGATTTAGGCTCATATCTGGAAGACAGAGCACTAATTAAGTCAAAGAAGTTCTGCGTCCCCATAGAGGCAACATTTTCTTCAGCCTTTCTAGCATTTTCTTGAGCGGTTCTTAAGTCTTGAGGGTCTTTGTCTTTGAGATGGTATCCTAGGTAACCTTCATATAAATTGAGGTAATGAATCAACACAGCTTGTTCTCTAGGCCTAATTTCATCAAGGTTGTTGGACACTATTTTGTCAAAGCGGATGTTGAATTCATGGACGGATTAATTTTCCTTCTTCTTAACTTCGAAAATTTGATTAAAAAAAACGCCCATCCAACTTGACTGACCACTCATGCTTAAGTTTTTATGTGAAGTCATCATATCCTGTGACTGATGATGCAGGAAAACGGTCAAACCATTTACGTGCATCACCTTCCAAGGATGCAAAAAGACCCTCATAAACACATCTTCTTCTTCTGCCCCATAAGCCTCCATGTGTGCCCAGACATTCTCAATGTGGTCCTCAATGGAGGTTGCATAGTTCCCATTGAACTTAGAGATATTTTCAAAATACTTGTCTGGCATATCATGGGGTGAACTAGGGATTTGGGAAAATTCCAAAGGCGAGGCCTTGACCTTGTTTCCAAATCTACGAACGACAGGTGGATTGGTTTGAGATGTATTTCCAGGATTAGTTTGAGTTTTTCCGGCCATTGGATTGACTAGACTTAAGTTGTGATTGGGAGATGAAGGAATAACCGAATTAGTTGAAGGGGATCCCAAGAAACGATTTGGAGAATCATAATTAACAATATTCCAAAAGAAGTTAGATGATTGGACTTTGGGATCTCTTCTATGATAAACGAATGGGGTTCCTACTGATTGATATAGATTAGGGGTTGGGTGGAACGGGCTCCTTTGGTTGTTTGTCTCTGCTACAGTTATCAGGTTCTATTTGTGTTATCTTATTTACTTTCTATCCAATTACATTACTAAATAAATGAATGTAAATATGTTATCGGTTTTCTATTAAATCCTAGATATCCTTAGCTGTTATTAAAAGTTTTATTTCTGTAATGTTATCTATTCTGAAAATCCATTTATCTGCTAGGTTTAAATGTTGAATGGATAGTTAAATTACAAATTTAAACGATGAATGATAGAATATAAATACTTCTCTGTATTTTTTCACAAACCGAAGTGTCGTACTCTAGTACAGAGAAGTCAAGTTATAACTAGATTAGCATGATTGAAAATACCTCAGATAGAACTGTTTATAAAGATCGGTTTAAGTGATTTCTATTTTATTTAAAACTAGAAAAAATATTACTTACTGTAGAACTGTATAATCCTTTCAAAATATCGAAATGATTGCTTTACATATACTTGACCTTTTATGTAGCCCCAAGAGTTAGCTCAATCGGTCGAGCACCGTAGTTAGGCCTCCCAGCATGTGAGGTCGCGGGATCCTTTCTCCTCGACACTCTTGGGGTTAGGTACGCAAAATGTGCCGAGGGTGTGATGGCCCCTTCGGGTGGGCCCGCCAAAAATTATTCCGTGGACGTAGCGATGCCATTCAACCGGTACGTGAACCACATTGAAAAAAAAAAAATACTTGACCTTTTATGAAACTAAAACAGAGTTTACTTACAGTCAAACATGATATTTATAACTATACAAAATCATAATACACAACCTTAGAATTTATCGCAATATTTCAGTGTAGGTTATATATTTTAATAACCCAGGATTAATACATATATATATATAGATATAGATATAGATATAGATATATATATTATGAGCATCGAATTATTTTGAAATAAACAAATAGTATATATTTAATTCAAATCGAAACATCAGTAATGTATACAGTTGTTGCATTTCCAGAATCAACACAAGTTAATATATACATTATTATAATACTCACACACTTTATAGCATTTCCAAAATCAACACAAGTTAAGATATACATTATTATAATACTCACACACTTTATAGAAATATTACGGCTCATCATAAACAACATTATACAGTCCGAGAATAATGAAGTTCGGGTTATGCCCCCTATTTTAAGGTTAACAAATAAACTTCGAACCAAAACCTTATTAATAAATCGTATGACTTAAACATACGATATCAAACATTTTATCAGGTTCTATAAAACATAATGTTTATACTTTATACTTTTAAAAATCGAACACATCTAACCCTAACTCCATGGATTCCCATAGTAGGGTAAATACAAACTAAGAACATCAATTTATATCAAGCTTCCATCGTTTTACATCACAACTTAAATCAAAGTCGATGAAGTTTCATCAAAGGCGCCATAGCCTTATATTCTACGGTTTCAAAATATTTTTTTAAGAGTTCGAGCTTCCTGGAGAAACTCGCCCAGCCCTTTTTGTTTACTATGAAAAATAGTCTAAAAACAGAACTCATAATTCGGACTCTTACTATTTTAAAAACCACTAAAAAACAAAATTAAGGATATCTTATCACGATTTTGTGAAGTAGCAGAGTATTTTACTTTAGAATTCCGAATACACAAACTCGAAACTAAAACAAATGAGTAATGCAGGATTTAAGTAATCGGTACAGGCATCCTGTATTACAAAGTCTAATAAGTAAGCAAAATCATGAAGCCAGTAAGAGGACACGTTAACCAAACATGCAGAGGTTTAGTGTTCGAGTCTCAACTCACTCGAATCTACTGTTTAGTAAAACAACTCTCTCAAACAGAACTTAAGTACATAAATAAGTCTTGGGTTCGAAACCCATATAAACGTAACATCTAAGCCACCAAACGTTCATATATTTTAGGGTTTCAACCCAGTAACTCATTCTTATTAGATAGGGCTTTTACAAATCCAAACAACAACATTAAAATATCCATACAAAAGCTATGAGAATGTCGTAAGCACATTTCAAAATTCTAAATACAATTTGATACATAAATAACCATTTGTCGCTTTATTTAATCCATAAAATTCATTTACAGAATAGAACTTGAAAAGAGCATTGAGAAACCAACGCAAGCCAAAGGCTTGAGGGACAAACCCTCATAGTTACAACAAATTTGCCATATGGATTACAAAGGGTAAAATCCAAGAGTAAAAACCAGAACAAAGTCAAATACAAGATCGAACTACAACTCGTCGAAGGTACTTCGACTGGCAGCAATGCCTTTTTGTTTTCACCACCTCACTCACTACACAAAGTTACAACAATAGGTTTCCCAGAGGAACCACCGAGGATTACCAGTATTTTTCTATGCATCATAGCCTTAACCAGCGAGTGCCATATCTCCCAAGGTAAGCTTCGACAGGAGGCAACCTATTCCACTTTAAACACAGCAGCAAAGAGACCGTGGTTAGCATCTCGACGCAGTAAGCTTATAAAGCAAAAGGGTTTAATACTACAACTGTGGGTAAGATAATTTACCTTCATGAAGTAACAACATGCTCATCCTGAAAACCGCCATCGAAACCCTGAGGTGTGCATACCAGTCCACCAAAACCTAATAACTCGGGAAGTTGTCAGCCTCTACCACCTAACTCGCCAAAGAACAAAATGAATCAAGTTACAAAGCTTCGTAGTCTTTCAGGGCTTGGTCAAGGTTTATCCCAAAACCCAAAGCGTCACGTGAAGGCATGCCATGGAGGTTGCCACTGTGTAATCCACTTTGATCTCGTTTAATTACCATAAAGATTCCAACCTGTCACCTGCCATCGCATTCATGTACTAAGTATCAAATTTATGTATCACGCCTTGTATAGTTTTTGGTAAGTCGTGTTATAATCTAATTCCATACCATTCTATTGTTATAAGGTTCAATTTCCATGGTCATGGGCTTAAGACCCCACCATGTTGAATGTTAATACATAAGAACTTTGGTATGGGAAATTACATATATTAAAATAAACCATAAATATATTACAATGTAAATACAACACTTAAACAAATGGATAAACCTAGAATATGGAACGCTAACCTATCTTAAGTTATATGCAAATTGATCATCTAGTTTGATATCAAGCCTTTGCAAAATACATCTAAGGTGCATCGACTCTAACATAAGGAGGAAATGTTATTATCATACGAAACGAAACATTAGCCCACTTATATAGATCATAGCTATATTATCAATTTTCTCACAGCACGTATAGACCAAGTTTTTGGACATAATAAATTCAAGATAGTTTTTAACGTACACTATGTAAATCTTCAGTCGCCAACTCTTAAATTCTGAAGAAGTATAATTCTTACCTACAGAACTAAAAAATAATAGTTTATGCGTTAGCTAGATATTAGCTAAGTAAGCCTCGGGTACCTTTAGGACCCCTTCAGTCAAGAAAGAAAAGTGTTAGTAATCACATGCATAATTATAGCTATATATTTACTTCACACTGTTTACGACATTTAAATAATACATGCATAGTCCAAGTAAAATTTTAATCACACATATGAACGTGTAAGATGTTGATGTATACGTAACTTCGGAATGTATTTCACATATATGTATATTGTATTCCTATAGAGATGTTATTATTCCTCTATACGGAAGTGTCGTTATTTATATTGTAAGTGTCGTAACTTATACTTGATGGGTTATTAGACCACCTTGTTTGGGGTCGGCCCTGTATAATTCATGTGGGTCAAAGGGTTATTAGACCACCCTATTGGGGGTCGTCCATGTGGGTCGAAGGGTTATTAGACCACCCTATTGGGGGTCGGCCCAGTCAGCATTATGTTATGTGGTTAAGTTCGAGCCTACATGAGTTAGGTAAAAAGGCAAGTCAAGTCAAGTATAAATAGAGTGCGGGAGGCACTCTATTTGCTCACTCACTTCTCACACATGCACTCAAGGAGGAGTGGCACACTTATGGAGGAGGAGGATCTGCTGCTAGGTCGTGTCTATCTCTTATGGTTGGTTGTATCATTGCTCTATCTATCTCTGAGGAAGTTATTGGGGTTTTTCACCTTTATGGTTTTCCCCAAGTAAATCTTTGTGTCTCTTGTGTGCTTGCATTATTGTCTCCATGATTGATATGCTGTAGATATGCTATACATGTTGTTCTCTCAGTTAAGATCCTAGATCAGATTGAAGTAAATTCTGAAAATTTAACATAAGAATCAAAAGCAGTTACAACGTAACCATGAAGTTCTGTAATTACGACATTAAGATTATTTAAACAATCAAACAAGTGTTGATGATTAAGAAAGTGTCGTCATTTGCGTATTGGAAATGTTAATGAAAAGAGCAATTTATGATTATCATACTTCTCGCACAGTAAATACCAACATTAATTACTACATGGAAATTTTTAATTTTTTGTGAAATTTGGGGATGTTACAATGGTTCCCAATGCAAGATGGGTGTCATGATAACCGAGGCACTCTTCACTTTAGGTCAAGCCTAAGCAAGACCAAGGGGGAGACCCTAGCTTAGCCAATGAAGGCTAGCGAATGCAAATCAAGGCCTCCTAGGGAAATGTGATGATGAATTATAAGGAGACCAAGATGAAACAAGATCTAGACCTATGGTGGATAAGTGGACCCAAAGTGGTTAGGGCATGTTTGAAGAGGCTTAGGAAGTGACAAGTGTTCAACCAAGTTGTAAGATGAGGTCACTTATGGATTAAGGATAGTAGATCTAGATATATTTAGTGCCAAAGAAAAGTACCCAAGTGGGGCCCACCTTTAAAAAGTGGAAATATGGTCCAAATGGGGCCCACAAGGTCAAAATCAAGATGAGATGGCACTAGGAGGATACTATAGCATGGATCTATGGAGTTGAGAAGGAAAATAAAGTAGATCTAAGAATAACCTAATACATCACCTAATGCCCAAGTGGTACTCAACCCTCAAAATGAGGAATGGGGCCCACAAGGTGAAAATCAATAGGGTAAATCACTAGGGATATGTTTTGGGGGCTGATCTATCCAATGAAGCAAGAATCTCACCTACCCACATGTGGATCTATCAAATCACCACTAACCCAAGGAGTGTGACTTCCCTTGAAGAGACCAAGTGCCTTGGGAAATGGGACAAATGGATTCCAAACCTCACCAAACTGTAGATGGGGAATGTTATGACTAATGTAGAGGTGGGTTTTAATTATTAAGCCCAAGAGCATGCTAGATCTCCATAGATCTGAAAATAAAATAAAAAATGCAAAGGTTTTGATTTTAGGGTTTTAATGACCAATGTAGAAAAGATGGATGGAACTAGATACATACCCTGTGGAACATACCTCAAAATCTTGTGGCCACTTTGCAAATTGATAACCTTTCCCTTGTGTGTATATTCAAGATTGAAATCAAAGAGCCCAAGTGAAATTGTCCTCCTCCTAGGGTTACCAATTCGCCCTCCTCCTACAAGACAAGATCAAAGAGAAACAAGCCATGCAAAAGAATGATGAAAATGATGAAAAGATAAAAGAGAAAGCATCAACAATGTCACTAAGATACAATAATGATACTCCCTGATACAAAAGGCCAATCCAAGGCAAGATATGGGGTTTCCCCACAATAGCTCTCCTCCAAATCGTCCTCCTCTTCACCAAATCGGCCTCCCTATAGAAAAAGGTCTTGGAACCCCAAGATCCACAATGATACACAAGAAAAAGATTGTATATTCAACTTACAAAAGAATCCATCAAGACAACAGAAGTAGATCCACAAAATAGTATTTTTATTCCAAGTTTGTAGAGCTCCAAAGGTGTCTTTACAATGAGGGGGTCTCTTCCTTTTATAGGAGAGAAAGACCAAAACCCTAAACCAATTTTGAAAACTAGTGGTTGAGATCAAAAGATATAACAATATAATAAATTTCTAAGATGATCCGACATAACATAAGACATGGATCACTCAAATAAGTGATGATGTCATGGATAGAAGCCCTATGGGGAATGACATCATACATGAGGGTGCCTAATAACACAGGAGCCACAACATAAAGACAAGGACAATTGACTAGGAGCACATGGTGGGGCTAGGAGGTATTTTTCCCCTTCACTAGCACGACCCCATGAAACAATAATATAAAATATGACTCAATGACATGTCCAAGTATACAAATGATCAAATCATGTCCCCATCATTAGAGAGATATGCAATAAAAGACCTCATGTAACCCATGTGGACCCCACTGACTGGTGAAAAATGATCTGGAAGGAGGGGGATACACAATGGATGACTTCTGAGCAGACCAAGTGCTAAAATATTTCCTCAATTTCCCAAATCGAATTCCTTAATGACCCTTTTATTCCATTTTTTATCCTCCTGAAAAACCCTGAAATTGCCCAAAACTGCCTCTCAGGTGCCTGTGTTATCAAATTAAGTGCACCATCATGTTTGGAAGGGGGTTTATATGGTAAAAACAAGTGGTTGGACCTCCCCCTACCCCTGTAGCTCCCTAGGAAACGACTAGCCTCCAAGGCTCTAGCTAGACCGGCCACATCAGCATGACCAATCTAGTCAACAGGTGGAAAACTGCTAATAACATGCCTGGGAGTACCTGAAATTGATAGATAAGTGTCTCAGTGGATCCAGAAGACCCAAATACACTAAATATGAGTAGTCATACACCTCATGATAACCTGTAGGATCATCTGTAGGGTCCACCATACCCGGACAGTGTAAAAATATGATGACCTGGAAATAATAATAAACATGATAAACTGCATCAATCATCATCTTAAGCATGTGCCCAACATATGGAATCATCAATAGGTATCTGTAGGACCATATATTAACATCATATAGCAGAAGTGGTCCATCTCATTACGGATCCCAAGTATGACCATGGTCAAACTATGTTTGACTAGGTCAACATACAACAAAAGACTAGATTATAACAAATGACTAAGACATGTTCCTTTAACCATATTCACAGCTTAACTTAAAGTATAAACATCAATCAAGTGGCAGTTAATACATAGATATTCAATGTTATTTATAATTTACCTGCACCAAAGCTTTAAAGACATACTTCATCCAATGGACATGGCCTAACTACTAGCATAGGGTGAAGGCTAAGGACAAGGCTAGGTATAAGGGATGACTTGACCAACTTAACTAAGTGATACTTTGGATAGGGGAAAAGGGTTCTATACATTCAATCATGTGCTGGATAAGATAAACAAAGGGAATGGCAGTGCCTCGCAAATGGATAAGTTGTTTAGAGAGTGCTTATTCAACCTTGGCATCATGTCTACATCAAGTTGATCCAAGTTCATTAGGATCATTCATTTCATTTCCATGGCCAGCAGTCTTTAGGTTTGGCATACATTTAACCACTACTTTTTATTTGGCCTTTCATTTATAAGCTTTTTGAGGTCAACAATCTTTAGATTTCACATTCATTTAGCCATTGCTTTTTAGACCTTTTAGAGGGACCCTTCATTGGGGTACTTTAGCATTTCATTGCTTTAGCCCTTTTTCATTGTGATGAAAATAACAGTTTTACACTTCATTTATTTCCATGGGATTTCGTTTCATTTCAATAGGGATTTCCAATAATTTCCATACAAGTAGTACATGTGCTTCAGGTTTTAACCAACAACATCTCATGTGACTAGGGGGGATTCCGCAATCTAAACCACACCTCAAGGAAACCGACTAGAGTGATCAAGGCATAAAATACAACTCACAAAAGGAAATTTTTGTCACCAACTCAGAGCCGAGACACAAAACAAGCATGGATGCTATCCAACACAGAGGCAAGAGCGGGGAAGTCCTCCACATCAAAAGTCAAGAAGGCAAGTCAAGGTGAAAGCCAAAACAGGGAAGGCCATGGATTGATGGAGTCAAGTGAATGTGGTGCCTAAGATAACAAACATAAATGTCAAGAAAGACCATTTCCATGCTCATAGGAGGGTAAGTGAAACCAATGAGTATAGTCAGTAAACCTTAAAGTGCAAGTAATACATCCAATTTATTATTTAAATCCAACCAAGATAGCTCATTTCATTTATTTAAATAATACTGCCACATCATGAGTTATATACCAAGTTAATACTATCAAGATGGCTAAAACAGCAAGATAATAATCAAATGATAACAATCACAAGTCTAATGTTAATATCACTGCATATCTCAACAAACATCATCTAGAACCAATGAATACACTGCTGCAATAATAACTTCTGGAACTCTGGGCACTGAACTGAATCTGTAAGGAACAAAAGGTCCTATCGGTCATCAAATCTAAGATCTCAAGGATTAGCCTTGTCACAAGGTCTACACATTGTCTTATATAAGCTTCTCTGATGTGTAAGTGGACATAAATGGTGTTGCTCATCATGACTGATCTCGCTGAAACTGTGTAAAGGCAAAGCTCTGAAAAGTGCAGATATCTACTCAAAAAATATAGTAGCCCAGCTACTATGGTGTGATAACAATACTGTTGGATTTGGTCTCGAACCATCTCCATTTTTCATCCTACAATAATTTTTCATGCCCCCTACACATACGACAAAGCGAAAATTCCCTAATTTCCACGCCTCTACAATGTCTTGAAATGCAAAAATTCCTAATTTTTGTGCTGTCTCAGTCATCCAAGGAGCAAAAATTACCTGTAACTTGCAAAAGTTGCTTGGTCTTGCTTGATTGGTGTTTGAATTTTGTTCTCAGTCTGTTTCTGCCACTTTTTATTGATCAGTTGTGTGTGATTTATATTCGATCTCTGCATATTGATCTTTTTTTACCTTCATTTGGATTTTGGAGTCAATTTGTGAGTTTTGGAAGTGTGTTGTCCATTTTGAGACTGCCATAGTCTCCTTTGCCATCTCATCACCTTCTCAAACATATGAGTATGGTCTGATAGCTTGTAATCACCCTTTAGTTTGTACTTCAACCATCAAGAGTATTTTTTATTGGGTTTGAATTTTTTGAAATCAATTGAGGGTTGTTTGCTTTCATTCGGACCATTAGTATTCAACACAATTGTTCACTTTGTTTTGGGTATAACTCTCAATACCTTACAAGGATAATTATTCATTTGGTTCTTTGAAAAGTCTCTTTATCTATTTGATCCATTTTACCACCATTTTGAAGGTCTAAAAGGTCTCTTGTAGATTGCTTAGTTTGCTTGGATTTAAATTTTCTTAGTTTTGGATTTTTTAGTAGAAAGTCACAAAAATTTCTTAATCCTTTGTGTGACTTCTTTGATTTTAGTGTCGCAAAGACATTTACTTTCTTGAATCTGATTTGAAACAAAGGAAATTATTGTCCACTTAATGCATATTTGAAAGATTATTGGAAATCAAGGCTTAGTTTTCTATATTCTAAAGATTTGTTGCTTTGATTGTGGAAATTATATACTTTGTTGAGCTTTGAATTTGCTTGGAAAACTTTCATATATTTTAAATCCTTTGCTTCTTTGCTTGAAATCAGAAATCTTCGCAATTAAGAGAAGTTTGCTTCATTTAGCTTGTCATTTTTTACTCATTTAAAAAAGAAAAAAAAATTATGACATTAGTATTGTTTTTGGAAAAGTTTGGATTTGTTTGGTGTGAAAGAGTGTCTCATGATTATTTTGGCATATCATTTATCACATCCCCAAACCCCATGGTGGCCTTCAGAGGCGATGGGAGACTACTGGACCATTTTTCTTTTAATTAACTCTGAATTTCACACATAGCCACAATGGCCATCGATCCGCAATCCACATTCCAAGATCCACAATCCGCATTCTGGGAACTGCAATCCGCATGCGGAACTTAGGTATCGAATTTCCAAATTCATCACTCCGACCAAACTGCGCTCCAGACTTCCGCAACCTGCAATGCGTAAGTCGGAAGTCGGAAGTTATTTCGCGGCCTCAAAATTACACATCCAACTTCCGCAATTACGTGATCTGCATGCGGAACTCAGAAATCAGAGTCCTCGATCCATCATCCTGGATATTTTACTCATCCACAATTTCGCAATCCGCATTCCGCTTTGCGGATGTGGAAAGCCGGAAATCTCACGTGCCATCTCCGTGGAATTCTCCCTTTCGACTTCTGCAATCTGCAATCCTCTTTGCGGATGCGGAAAGTCAAAATTCTAACCGCGCAATTCCAAGGATCTGTCCCCGACATCCGCAATCCGCAATCTACATTGCGGATGAGGAAATGGTTGGAACCACAGACCTTTGCACCGGCCAACTTCTGAGGGTGATAACTCCTCCATCCTTGGTCCAAATTGGACAAGTCGGTACCATTGGAAATCTCTTGGAGAGCTTTATCCACTGGTGTGACCTCCTATCATATCTGAGTATTCTAACCTTATCATTTTTCCAACTGAAACTTTGTCCATAACCTCCTCTATGTGCCTTTAACCTTCCACAAGGAACTATGTTTGACCTCTGCCATGGCTTCTCCCTTCACCTGGCCCACAAAGGGTCATTAAACACAGCAGGGGGTTGTCTACTTCTCTTCCTGAAGTCTAGATGCAGGCAAGCAGTCCTTCTTAAGGGTGAATGCAATGCATAAATAAATACATATTATGAACTAACACTAACCAATGCATCTACAACCTGAAAGGTTAACATCCTATTAAACTCATGCAAATGAAGAAGCATTCAAACATGAACTCAGCCTCATACTCAGGCTTATATGGTCTTCACATTGCTCAATTTCATGCATTCATTCATTCAATAACTTAAGCATAACAAGCATATCATAACATAGGGAAAATACATCATTTTACACCATAGAAACACTTATCTTTGGAAAGAAGCTGCCCCAGGAAATTGGCTAAGTGAGAGCAACTTTCCACCCAACCTTAGGTCTCTGTCCAGCCTATACTCTTTCAGCTGAGAGACCACCCTCGAGTTGGGTTGTGTATCCAATAAGGAGGGATAACTAAGCTCTCTCACAATCAAGGCTCCATCCCAATGTTAAGCCAACCTACAGTTGGGTTTATAAAGCATACAAGGAAACAGGGAGGATGTTGCTAAGCCAGTGAGCTCACCCACAGAGCTACAGGCATCTCAAATCACTCAACAAACATGGCACCCACATTACCTACCTCACCCTACACAAGAAAGGCTCTCTTCTTTGTTGCATAGTCCCTCAAGGCCCCTTCCCTCCACTGATATTTAGGTTGGGCATAGAAAGGTCCAACTATTGTTTTCCTAATATTTCATCCTTCACTGGGTTTATCAAGCATATCCAACCCTAGATTTGACCTTCTTCTTTGTTATTTCAAGCTAGGCTCTTCTCAGGGTTGCGACCTAAGCTCTACCTCGCAACCGGTTCTCTACAAATGGATTTAAGCATTCTCACAACTTCACTAAGTTGTTCAAGCTTTGTAATTCACCCCCCATGGTCCGATCCATGGCTGTCCCAATTGGTTCACTTCCCACACAGGGTTTTCTTGTGCGTTCTCGGCTCTGCAAATTTGCACATACACAAAATCGCGATTTCCCTTGCTGCTTCACGGCTGGGATTTTCCATGTGTGAATGAATCAGGTTGTTGGTCAACAATGGGATAGGGATCAGGTTGAACAAATTCCCATACAGTTGAGTGGCCCAAGGGGAAAGTAAAATAGAACCATACCCTGCCATACAGATTGCAGGGCCGCTCCATACTCCATCGAATTCATGGATTGGTTTTCTCAACCACCCTCTTACAGCAGCATTAATGTCAGCATGGGGAGTCAAATGGGTTCACAAATTGACATGTAGCAGCATGGGTTCCAATCCCATAACCCCCTCACCTCTCCCTAGTGGATACACATGGCCCCTTCTCATTGGTTGCCTCCTTAGCCAGTTTTCTTGGTATTTCATTGCAATAATTAATAATTACATCATTTAGAATTATCTCGTGGCCTAACAACACATGGATTATTAGAATTGTCAAATACTTGCCTATGCAAATAAACCTAAGCATCCACTAGTGGGGCCTTGGCCTTGAGCTCCACACTAGGGAAAAAACACCATGCATTTATACAATATTTACATTGAAGCCAATAAACCCTAAGGGTCAAAATAGGGGTATTACAACTCCCTCCCCCTTAAAACAACACCTTCCTTGATGTTCTCAAAACTTAACAAAAATGGGAATGCCTCTCTCATGGCATCCTCCAACTCCCATGTGGCATCTTCGGGGGTAAGGTGCTTCCATTGCACCTTCACCTGTCTGATGGCTCTGCTCCGGAGCAAAGTGACCTTCTTGTCGAGGATTCACATAGGCTCCACTTGGAACTCTCCCTATGGTTCCTCCTGTATCACATTCCAATCAATTATGTGATTAGGATCATGTACATATTTCTTAAGCAAAGAGACATGGAAAATATTATGAGCTCTCATGTTAGTAGGAAATGCAACTGGCCCTATCCTATCAAGGACTTCAAATGGCCCATAATATCTTGGTGCCAACTTGGCACAACTCCCCAACTTCATGGAACTTTTCCTTGGTTTGACTCTCAAGTAAACATGATTCCCAATATGAAATTCTTTATGCACTCTTTTCATATCTGCATAACTCTTCTGCCTGTCCTGTGTTTCCTTCAAAATTTCCCTGATCTTAACAATCTCTTTCTCCATCTCCTTGATCGTCTCTAGTCCAAGCACTACCTTATTCACTGGGATGTCTCAACTCACTGGAGTTCTGCATCCTTTACCATACAATGCCTCAAAAGGGCTCATTCCCAATGATGCATGTTGTTCATTGTTGTAAGCAAACTCTACCAAGTGTAGGTAGTCTTCCCACTTGGATGGTTTATCCATCACATACATCCTTAACCTGCCTGCAAGAATCTGATTCACCCTCTCAGTCTGACCATCTGTTTGAGGATGATATGTTGTGCTAAACTTCAGCTGAGTTCCCAATTCCTGGAATAATTCTTTCCAAAAATTGGATGTGAACTTTGTATCACAATCTGCAACATTATTTGGAGTAGGCCAATCCATTATGGCTTCAATATTTTCCGAATCCACTGCAATTCCTTCTGCTGAGATGAAATTACCCAAATACTGTACCTTCTGCTGATAGAAATCACACTTACTCATCTTTGCATACAGTTGGTGTTCTCTAAGGACTTGCAACACCATTCTCGGATGTTCATTATGCTCTTCTTCATTCTTTGAGTAAACAAGAATGTCATCCAAGAACACAATTACAAACTTATCCAAATACTTATTGAAGACATTGTTCATGAGATACATGAATGTAGCAAGTGCAATTGTAAGACCAAATGGCACCACAGTGAACTCATAATGGCCATATCTAGTCTTGAAAGTTGTCTTGTGAATTTCTTCTTCCTTTATCCTCACTTGATGGTACCCATACCTCGAGTCAATGTTTGAAAACACTCTAGCTTCCTTCATCTCATCAAACAAGTCATCAATTCTTGGCAATGGATACTTGTTCTTGATTGTCACTTTGTTGAGCTACTTGTAATCAATACACAGAATCGAAGTATCATCCTTTTCTTAACAAATAACACACGTGCTCCCCAAGGAGATACACTAGGTCTGATATATTCATTTTCCATTAATTCTTATAGCTGCATCTTCAACTCTACCAATTCTGGTGTGCTCATTCTATAAGGAGCTTTGGAAATTGGTGTTGCCCCTGGAACAAGATTGATGGAAAAACCAATATCTCTCTTTGGTGGTAGCCCTGACACTTCATCTGGAAACACATCATCGAACTCTTGCAACAGCTGAAAGTCTTCTAACCTTGGTTCCTTATCCTCTGATGAATCTGATATATGCACTGCATATAATTGGCAACCTTTCTTACAAAACTTTCTCCATTGTAGGGATGAAATCTTCCTTACTAAAACTTGCTTGGGAATTCCTCTTACCAACCTTGGCCTTCCCTCTTCATCAATGCATTCAAGTACTTTCTCATGGCAATCTAACTTGGCTCTATGTCTTTCCAACCAATCCATACCTATTAGGGCATCATAGGATCCTAATGGTAAGACATTTAAATTTGCTTATGTGAGTCCATTCAACTCTATGGGGCACTCCATCACTACTTCACTTACCTTTCTCTTGGTCCCTATGTATAATTGAACTAGCCATGACTTACTATGCTTTACCTTACTAAGAGAACAACCTCCAACCACCTTAGGAGACACATAACTATGAGTAAATCCTGGATCAATCAAAACAGAAATAGATTGCTTAGCAATATTACCTTCAACTTCTACCACTATTGATTGATGGTCTGCTTGATGATCATCCAATGCTGCATAGATTCAAGGTGTTTCCCTTGCCATATATTCTACTGTAGTTGTTTCTTCTAGGTTGTGAAAATTTCTGGGATTCTCCCTCTGATGTGGACATTCTCTAAGCACATGGTTTCCTCCACATCCCCAACATTGAAGTGGCCCTTTTGGTGCTCTTTCTGCTGCCACAGCTGGTTTAAATCAACTTCTTGCTTGTTGGCCCTGTGGAAAATTTTTGGGCTGATTTCTGAACGGTGGTTTGAATCCATTTTTCTTTTGTTCAAACCTCCCTCTGGGCTTAACTTTCCATGTTGGTTGAACTTTTGTTTTACCTTTGTTCTTCTCATAGCAATGCATGGCCATCCTAATGGCTTCATCAAAGCTTGGTGGATTGACAAACTCAATCGTATCTCTGTAATTTTGGGTTAGACTACCAAGGAAACATTGGATCTTTACTCTTTCATCCTTGATGTAATCTGCATACCTCAATAGCTCCAAAAACTTGTGGACATGCTCATCCATAGAATTTTGTCCCAATATGAGTTCATTGAACTCTTTTCCCTTATAATCATAATACCTAGCTAATAGGTATTTCTCATTGAAGTACCTTTTAAACCGATCCCAGTTGATCCTCCTTTCACTGGTTCTCTTCACTTGCATGAGGTGCTCCCACCAAATTGAAGCTCTGCCACTTAGATTGTAAATGGAAACTCTAGCCTTTTCATTTTCTGAATACGCATGCATTCTGAAATACTTCTTCATTCCAAGATGCCATGTTTCTTCCTCTTGACCTGTCTTGATTTCTCCATCAAAGGTGGGAGTCCTAGCCTTCCTAAATTCTCCATGTGGGATACCTTAGAATCTCTTTCTTCCTTCAAACCTGCTGGAAGTATGCCTAGGGATTCTTTGAGAATCTCTAGAATCACATGATCTGATGGACATAGATCTTGGAGAGGGTGTTCTGTGCTTTCTACTCACAGAACCCCTTCTAGGGCTTGGAGTCCTTTTCCTATAACGCCCTCTAGAGTGTCTACCTGCATCTCTTTCTTCTCTGCCCACATTTCTTAGGCTAGACCCAAGATTTATCCTCTGGTGCATATCAGTAAGGCTCTGCAAGATGGCAGCATTGATTTGGTGCTGCTCTTCCTGAGCCTTCATCAACCTCTCATTGAAGCTCACCATGGTTTCAAATAGGTTTGGGGGAGTTATCTGCTCCTTTCTTGCATCAGACTCGACATCAATGTATGCTTCTTGCACGTTCTATCCTAGCATGTTGTCCTCCAGCTCAAACGGATCCTGGGCATCGTTAATGGTCAACATTTTCCCGATTTCCTGTACGCTGCCCTACTGTACGATTTAAACTACCACTGATGCAATCGATGTGCATCACAGAGGCATTTATCAGTCATCATACGAATGCATAAAAACATAAACACCCATACAAATATGGAATTCATTCATTCGGGAAGCAACAACAATACAAATTAATTAACAAAACCGCACCGTAGGCGCTTCTCTGCTTGTAAATTCATTCACGGCTCGGCCCAAGCAGCCCCAGTGCTGCAACTTGATCTCTGATAGCACTCTGTCACGTCCCCGAACCCCCTGGTGGCCTTCAGAGGCGATGGGAGACCACTCAACCATTTTTTATTTTTTAATTAACTCTAAATTTCACACACATGCACAATGGCCGTCAATCCGCAATCCACATTCTGAGATCCACATTCTGGGATCCGCAATCTTCATGCAGAACTTGGGAATCGGATTTCCAAATTCACTACTCCGATGAAATTGCGCTCCCGACTTCAACAAACCGCAATGTGGAAGTCGGAAGCCGAAATTTATTTCACGGCCTCGAAATTACTCGTCTGACTTCCGTAATTCTGTAATTCGCATGCTGTCAAAGTCCTCAATCCGTCGTCCCGGAGATTTTACTCCTCCGCAATTCCGCAAAGCCCAACCCGCATTGTGGATGTCGAAAAGCGGAAACCCCATTCCGTAATCCCAGGAAAAATCACCTCGCGCAATCCGCAATCTGCTTTGCGGATGTGGAATGGCGGAAATCCAATGCGCCAACCCCGTGGAAATCGACCTCTCGACATCCGCAATCCACATTCTGCATTGCAGATGCAGAAAGCCGGAAATATCACACGTCGTCTCGGTGGAATTCGCCCTTCCGAATTTCTCAATCCGTAATCCTCTTTGTGGATGCAGAAATTCGGAAGTCTAACTGCACAATTCCAAGGGTCGGTCCTCGACATCCGCATTGTGGATGCGAAAAGGGTCAGCACCATAGACCTATGCACCTGCAACGTCTGAGGGTGATAACTCCTCCATCCTTGGGCCAAATTGGACAAGGATGGTACCGTTGGAAAGATATTGGAGAGATCTATCCACTGGTGTGACCTCCTATCACATCTGAGTATTCTAACCTTGTTATTTTTCCAAATGAAACTATGTCCATAACCTCCTCTATGTGCCTTTACCCTTCCATAAGGAACTATGTTTGACCTCTGCCATGGCTTCTCCCTTCACCTCACCCACAGAGGGTCATTAAACACAACAAGGGGTTTTCTACTTCTCTTCCCCAAGTCTATATGTAGTCAAGCAGTCCTTCTTAAGGGTGAATGCAATGCATAAATAAACACATATTATGAACTAACACTAACCAATGCATCTACAACCTGCAAGGTTAACAACCTATTAAACTCATGCAAATGAAGAAGCATTTAAACATGAACTCAACCTCATACTTAGGCTTATAAATGGTCTTCTCATTGATCAATCTCATGCATTTTTTCATTCAATAACTTAATCATAACAAGCATATCATAACTTAGGGAAAATACATCATTTTACACCACAAAAACACTTATCTTTGGAATGAAAATGCCCCTAGAAACTGGCTAAGTGAGAGAAAATTTCCACCCATCCTTAGGTCTTTTTCCAGCCTATACTCTTTTAGCTGAGAGACCACCCCCGAGTTGGGTTGTGTATCCACTAAGGAGGGATTACTAGGCTCTCTCACATTCAATGCTCCATCCCAATACTAAGACAACCTATAGTTTGGTTTAACAAGCATACAAGGAAATAGGGAGGATTTTGCTAAGCTAGTGAGCTCACCCACAGAGCTACAGGAATCTCAGATCACTCAGCAAACATGGCACCCACATTACCTACCTCAACCAACGCAAGGAAGGCCCTCTTCTCGATTGCATAGTCCCTCAAGGCCCCTTCCCTCCAGTGCTATTCAGGGTGGGAATAGAATGGTCCAACTGCTGTTTTCCTTAGAGTTCATCCTTCACTGGGTTTATCAAGGAGATCCAACCCTAGATTTGACCTTCTTCTCTGTTATTTCAAGTTGGGCTCTTCTCAGGGTTGCGGCCTAAGCTCTGCCCCACAACTCGATCCTCTGCAAAAGGATTTAAGTGTTCTCATGGATTCACTAAGCTATTCAAGCTCTGTAATTCACCCCCATGGTCTGATCCATGGCTATCCCAACCAATTCACTTCCCACACAGGGTTTTCTTGTGCGTTCTTGTCTCTGCAAATTTGCACATACACAGAATCATGATTTCTCTTGATGCTTCACGGCTAGGATCTGCCATGCATGAATGACTCAATTTGTTGGTCAACAATGGGATAGGGATCAAGGTGATCAAATTCCCAGGCGGTTGAGTGGCCCAAGGGGCGAGTAAAATAGAACCATACCCTGCCACACGGACTGCAGGGCCGCTCCATACTCCATCGAATTCATGGAATGGTTTTCTCAACCACCCTCTTACAACAACATTAATGTCAGCATGAGGAGTCAAATGGGTTTACAAATTTACATGTGGCAGCATGGGTTCCAATCCCATAACCCCCTCACCTATCCCTAGTGGATACACATGGCCCCTTCTCATTGGTTTCCTCCTTAGCCATTTTTCTTGGTATTTCATCGCAATAATTAATAATTACATCATTTACAATTATCTCATGGCCTAACAGCACATGGATTATAAGAATTGTCAAATACTTTCCTATGCAAATAAAAGGGGCCTTATCCTTGAGCTCCACACTAGGGAAAACACATAGTGCATTTATACAATATTTACATTGAAGCCAATAAACCCTAAGGGTCAAAATAGGGGTATTACATCATTAAAAACAAAGTGAAATATGATACTTCATTTTTTTGGAAGGATTGCATGAGCAAGTTTACATTTTAGGAAAAAGAAAAGAACTCTTCCTTTCTATAGATAGAAGTTCATCGAAAGAGAAAATACTTGCATACTCATCCATTTTGCATGGTTTTGGGTCAATTCCACACACCATAAGTTGCACTTCCACTTCCCGACTGAGTAAGAACAACCTTTAAAATATACCACCTTAACTCAACACACATTAACCTCACTTGAGGACATCAAAAGAATTTGTTAGTTAGGTAGGACATTGGGGATAGGAATCCAAACAACTCCCCCTTGTCACTTTAGATTTGAAACATATAAGTTGTCTCTTGGGGAGATAAAATCCTCTTGTATTTGTTGACACAATTATAAGCCAATTTGTTGAGAGGACCTCCCATTCTATGGGGTTAATCAATGAGGATTGGTTCCGAACAGACTTACTGGAATACCGCACTCCATTTAGCACCTAAGGATGTCAATCCGTTGTCTCCCTTGTATTTTCCGTCCTCCATACTGGGGGTGCAAGGGATAAAAGGCAGGAGCTCTGGTATACCTTCCCATATGTGTCATGAAAGAGGTAGCCTAGTGACCATTCTTCTAGGGATATTTTACCTGGGATCACTTTCGGTAGAGGGATATCCCTTGGCCTATATCGGTCTCTCATTTCATATTTTTTGATTTGGATTTCATCACCTTGTGGAGGATACGATTTGTTGAGGTCTCCATGTAACAAAAAAATAACAATAAAGTAATATTAACTATTAATATTAATTTATTAATTAAACAAATATCAATAGTCATGACCTTTTGTCGAAAAGGTACATGACGGGCCTATAAAAGCCCCAAACTATGTAACCATTATCACCTATCATACATTCATTTTTACATTACTACTTAGCCATTTATGGCGTTTATACGTTACTTGTACTGGTTATTTACTTAGTAAGGAACTCTTGTTCCTTCAGTGGTATCAGAGCCCCTTCCTTGGGCTTTCGGGTTTTCCCTGATTCCGGCTTGTGGCCAAATTGTCAAGTTTCTTGAATTTGGGTTTTTGACCCGACATTGATTTTTAGCCATTTCAGTAGCATTCATTTATTTTCAATGGCCACTCCAATTCACTCCATCCGTCTTCACACTAATCCAATTATTCATCTCTCCAACGCATCCACACTCCATCATTTTACAAACCTCCATCCTTTGCCTGCCATCACTCCAGTTCTCCCCTACGTGCTCCGGCCATCACTACCACTTCACTTCCAACATCTCCCCCTCCCGTCGATATAACCTACCCTCCCTCTCCTCGCTCCCTCCCTCCACGTCTGTGGCACCTTTCCCCCATGCCCTCCATTCCCCACACTACCCAGCGCTTCTTCTCCCTCCATCTCCCGCCGTTCTCTACACCACTCCCAACCCCGCCCATTTGTAGCTCCAGCCACTTGCGCCTAGCTCTGCTCCTGAACCGCATGCTCCACCCTTCGCACCCCCCTACTTCCACCTTCTCTCCCTACTCCCTTCCGCCCAGTGCTCCTTTCAATGCCTTACACCTCCCCACCACAAAATAGCTCCCTGCTCGCCTCCTCTCGACCACGCCCTCCTCCCCGAACAGACCCCTCTCTCGCTCCAGTACGCCACCTCACGCAGCTCCACGTTGCTCGCCCCTGCACACCAGCCACCACCGTCATCCTTCCAGCCAAATCCTCCCATCCCGCATCCATTCTTCCCTCGCAGTTCCTCCCTCACACCTCATCGCCTCTCCCCATTACGCCTCTTCCCTCCACACCATCTCTGCCTCCCCTTCCAGCTTCCGCTGCTCCTCCTCCCAACCACATCCTGTGCACACACCATCCACCGCCACACCCACACCCATGTGCTCCGGCCGCTCCTCCTCCATGGGCCATTGAAACCCTAACTTAAAACAAAAAACATTAAATATTAAACATTATAATATATTATTATATTTGTTTAAATATTTTAATTTTTGAAAAAAAATATATATATATTAAACTATATATAGTTTATATAAGACATAAATAATAATATTATTAATTAACTAATTAATAATTATTATTATTCAAAAGAAATAATAATAATTATTGAAATAATAATTATTTTTGAAAAAAAAAAGTTATTTGACCTCAGAAGAAAGAAGTCAAGATTTTGTGATAATTATCGAAGAAAAGAGAAGAACAAATCAAGAAGAATTCAAAGCAAATGTCAAGAAGTCAACGATTATTTATCGCCACATAAGTCAAAGTCAAACAAGATATTAAAAAGAGCGGATATCAAGTCTCGGAAGATAGTGAAGAAGCCATTGAAGCCAATTACGGATTTATTGAAGGAATTATGGATTCCATATATAAATCCAAATTCTAGACTAAGTGTCCGTATTGCGAAATGGAATTCCAATATCCAACAGCCTTTAAAAATTACGATCGATCTTGTCCAATATGTGATAAACGTTTTATTATGAGGGACGATCCAAGTCACTCACAGTTACAATCGCAGTTATGAGTAGTTTCGGTTCAACTAGAACAATGCCAGGCAACCAATAATAGTCTAGTGTTCAAAAATTGCAAGCAAACACTAAAGATTACTAAGTCAGAATTGAATATTCAATTTTTGGAAGATAGTAAAAAAAGACTCATAGAAAGGTTAGGAGATAAAGATGAGAAAATATCACGTCTGGAAAGTATCATTCAAAAACTTGAAGACCAGGTAAAAAAACCAAACAAAGTCAAAGAATATTCGTATGGAAATAGTGTCGACTTAGAAGAGGAAATTAGTCGTCTAAACAAAGTCATCTGGACACAGAAGACGAATTGGCGCAAGTACATGAAAAGCTAAAAAATCAAGAAACTGAGTCACGTCATCATCAATAGCAAAAAGAAAAACTCCAGTAGCAATATGACGACTGTAAGAATACACATAAGTTGGAACTAACAAAAGTCAACAATGTGTTATCAAGCAATACTTAAGAGATTTTTCGTCTATGAAATCATAACAAAACACTGATTACAAAAAATAAAAAATTAAAAAACAATAGTAAGAGGGAACACTGCGGTGAAGACCTCGAAGGAAGAATACTGGAAAAGCAGGAAGAAAACCAGTGTCTAAAGAATCGTAATTAGGAACTAGAGAATCTAATCAAAAAGTTAGAAATTGACAAAAAGTTGAAAGATGAAAGAATCGAAAAGATTCGGAATCATAAAAATCTACTGGAGAACCAAGAAGCGCAAATCTAGGAAGATGCATCCAAAAATCAAGTCGAGGAAGTGAAGGCATTCCTCGCTGCAGTTCGAATGAAAGAAAAACAAACAACACATACGCCTTACATACATCCCAATTATAATCGCCATTTTGACCAACGACAGGGTCAAAACGAGCACTCACAGAAGAATTGTGTTGACAGGCGAAAATATCGACATACTAAGCAACAATTGAAACGACCCGTCCCACAAAATGATCTCAGAGCTCCGATAAAAATAGATATGGGATGGACCACAACAGATACGATGCGACAATTCTCCTTGGGAATCCATAACTCGTATCGTCTCATTTCATCAAGTGTCGCAATTACAAAAAAGAAAGGACCCTGAGACGACAATTCAAGGGAATTCATACAATGTTTTCAATACAGCTTTGAGGACAAAGATTCCCTTAAGGGGAAGGCAATGTAACAACAAAATAATAATAAATTAATATTAACTATTAATATTAATTTATTAATTAAACAAATATCAATAGTCATGACCTTTTGTCGAAAAAGGTACATGACGGGCCTATAAAAGCCCCAAACTATGTAACCATTATCATCTATCATACATTCATTTTTACATTACTACTTAGCCATTTATGGCGTTTATACGTTACTTGTACTGGTTATTTACTTAGTAAGGAACTCTTGTTCCTTCAGACTCTTAGTTAGGATGCTACTTGCTCCTTCACTGTGTAGGAGGTCTTTTTCTTTTATAGCTAGTGGTGCTTGTTGGCTTTCTGGCCACTTTGTTGTAGCTCACTTGCTGTAACATCGGTTGCAGTGAATTTTTTCGAGCTTGATTTTTGGCCTGTGTGACTCTTTTTATTCTAGCTCCCCTTTTGCACGCTTGGTTTATTTAGGGTTTTTGAGATCTTTTTGTGAGACTTAGCCCATATCACTTAGTTTTGTTCCATGGCGGATCCACGGAATTCCTGGAGACAACAAGGATTGAGTCTTGAATTGTCTTCCCCTAGGGACTAGTCGACCACCACCCAAGCTCCTCCTACCAGAAGAAATACTGGCCAGGAGGCTATCTCAAGACAATCTAGTGCAGCACCACACGTTATTGCAGCGCTAAAAGGCACTGCAATACCACAAGTTAGTGTATCACCAAAGGTAAGCATCGCACCCGAGTTTAGTATTGATCCAGAATTTAGTATCGCTCTAGAAGTCAGTATGGCTCCTAAAGTTAGTATCGCGTCAGAAAGTAGTGTAATACCAGATATGCCATCACAAGATCACCTTCCCGAAGGATATATCGAAGTTGTAGAAGGATCTGATCCTTTCCCTTCTACAACCATTTAGTTAGCTGGAAATTTTAACTAACTATTAGTCTAGTTGGTAGCACAAACTGTGATACCTTCTTCCTCTATTGTACCCAACCATCAATCTGAATCCTTTAGTGGAAGGACATTGGGAATGACAACCACTGAACTTCCCACAATTCAAGAAATTATGGCATCCATATGAGCAGAAATCATTGCTTTATATTGTGAATCCACGGCAATAGACATGGCGAGATGCGACACAGCACAAAGTTTGAACTCGGGAATTTCATTGTCGTCCACTTCTAAAGTGGTATATCCTTTTGGTATAAGATTCCCCAATCCGCTCCCTGTGATTCCACTTATGCTATGTCTTTTGTAGGTCATTCTGGGCCCACGAATTGGGTGTCTACCCAACCCACCCAACCCCTACTTGACGACCCGACAATGGTTGAAATTTTTGGTCCATCGTCATCATTATGGAACACTACTTTGGGCCAGGTGCTCAATCATTTTCACACCTTTCCAATGCATATGCAGTTAACTCCAGAACCTCCCCCTAGAACTCTCCCACTTATATTACCAAGCGAAATTCTTGGTCATTCTTTAGGGGTCATTTCTATACAAGGGACTAATCTAGGTGTTCCTTCATTACCTGTATTCATTGGATTAGGTGCAAATTCATATTCACGAGTCAACAACACTTACGCAATCACCCAAACTTCCCAATCAACTCCTTTGAATTCTCCAATTGGGAGTTCCCAAACCTCTTATGTTGCAATGTCGGTCATAACTAGAGGTCAATATTCATCAACGATCTATACCATATCCAAAGGCCAACCTTTTATCACTAGACCAAATATAGCCAGTGTTCAACCTCCATCGATAGGACCATCTGTCTCATGGGAACAACAACAAACATTTGTTGGGGGGAAACCTATGGTAGGGAACCATAATTTTGTTGGGGAAAAATGAATCAATTTCAACCCTTTTATACCCCCAACCCTAAATTACATCCTAGTTCACCTTACCCTAGCATTGTAAATAACAAATGGATCCCACCCCTTCCAACATCGCCTCTTAATCAAGGCGTTGCAAAAAATCAATGGGTTCCACCCCCTCTGTCGCTCCCTCCTCATCAAGGGGTTGTTCCACCCCCTCTGCTGCTCCCCCTTCATCAAGGGGTTATTCCACCCCCTAATCAAGGAGTTGTAAATAATCCATGGACTCCACCCCCTCTAATGTCTCCCCTTAATGAAGGCGCCACAGGTAATCAATGGATTCGACCCCCTCCTACACCTCCACCTTTTAACCCCATGATGCAGAACTTACAACAACCAATTAATCCTATGATTATGAATCAACCCTTGGTCAATCTGATGATTCTGAGTCAACAACTGGCTAATACGATGGTCCTAAATCCACAAAGATTCCAACAATACCCCGCGGGTCACAGATATGGATATAATGTGCAACAACCTTTAGTGCAAGGCCCTATGGGCATTCCAACGCCCCATCAATATTATTCTTACCCGCAACCGAATAGATAACTCCCCTTTCTAGCAACATTGGACTTGTCGAATTTGTCAAGATTAATCAATGATCCCATTTGGCATGAACCTCATTGGCCACCCATCCCTGCCAAACTACCATCGAATATCCCAAAATTTGATGAGGAACCAGGGGAAGATCCGAAGAATCATGTTATAACACTCCATCTTTGGTGTTCTTCAAACTCATTGATGTATGATTCCATACATCTACGGATCTTCCAACGAACACTCACTGGGACGACAACTAAATGGTATATCGAGCTGCCACAACACTCCTTCCGAGACTTCAACTCCCTCAGAATGCAATTTCTTACACATTTTCAATTACTGATCCAGTACGAAACTGGCACAGACCTATTGAATTCATTGCAACAATCCACTTCTACTCACATTTCTGATCATATGCATGAGTGGAGGAGGAGCCGAAGGTTAATAAAGGTTCCTATCCCCGATAAGTTACTGGATGGTTCTTTTACTAAATCACTACTGCCACCTATTGCGAGGGACTTTTCCATGGGAGAGGTTGTCACTGAAGAGCAAGCGATCAGTCGCACACAATATCTGGACTTAGTATATTCTTATTCTGAAACTTTATATGACTTGATCCCCAATGCTCCACGCTCTACCAACGATCCTTCCAAGCCCGCAACTGAACTCCCTGTCGATGGCATAGTTGGTTTTGTAAAGGCCTAGCCTACACCAAAAATGGGTGGACAATCAAGTCAGTCTACCTCCACTCCATCATAGAATCTGGTTGTTTCCAACAACAAAAACAATGCTTCTCCTTCTCAAGCCTCTGAGGTGAACGCGGTTCAATCCTCATCACAACAATCTGGAGGCAAGAAGAAGAATAACCATGGAAAATCCAAGAAATATTATAACCACCAGGAAAATCCAAAACCCCAAGAAACCAATGGTGACAATAAACCCAAGAGGAAAGCTAAGTTTCCATGCTTGATTTGTCAGGAAGACTATGACACAAATGAATGTCCTTATCGTGAGGAAGTCAACAAAATTGTGAAAGGATCTTCCAATACAATAGTATTAACTTACCCTTTCCCACCTCAACAACAAAAAATGGTCATGCACACCGCCCCCCCCCGCAAGGGGGAAATACAAATGTTTCCAACCAAGCTGAGACGTCCTCATTTGGACAAGTCCTCATGTGCAACGAGACTGTCAATCTTTCGACTAGGTCAAAGACATATGAACCCATTTCAAATTCAAACCAAAATGGAATTTCTAAGGACAAATATCCCATTGATGATCCTTCCTCCACCCCTCTGCCTTCTGAATCTCTTCATATTGAGAGGCCCATCTCTGACACAGTGTTGTGCCCGCCAAAGGACACTATTCGCAAAGCGACATTCAATCCGAGTGTGCTAGCTTCCCAAAGTTATAACATCGTCGAGGACTTATCTCAAGCACCCTGCACTATGTCAACTTTCGAGGTTCTATAACACTGTCCCAATCAACGTAGAACCTCGTTGTCAGCATTAGGAGTTGTGTACCTCGAAACTTCCAATACAATTATGTTTAATTTGGAATATTTTAAACCTAGGCTTTCCCACCAACTGGCTTTCCAGATCCACACAAAGATTTGTCAAAAAAATATCCATCATACCGTTTTGGACGAAGGAGCCTTCACTTCTATTATGTATTTGTCCTAGTGTATGGATATTGGCTCTCCTTAAGTAACACAGTCTCCTACAAATTTAAAGGCCTTCAACAGTCATGGTTTTCAACCTTATGGACTCGTGCCATCATTAGTCGTCGAACTGGGGGGAAAAACTATTTCCATCCATATGGAAATAGTCTATGCTCCGTTGGATTATAATATCCTTCTTGGTCGAATGCCATGATTGCAGTGGCATCTTCGGTCTTTTGCCTAGTGCAGTTTCCTCATCAAGGAAATATCGCCACCATCGACCAACTTGATTTTGGCACTCGGGACATTCATTCCAACAACACTAACAACATTCCCTTGTTGGCACAATCCCAACATCATTATGAATACGTTGGTGTTGGAATTTTAAAATACTCTTCCAGGAACTTCCACCCCCAATTTCCATAATCAATATGATTTCTTATACTGTACAACAATCCCATGAAACACATGATTCTTGGGTAGTATTGAGTCCATCCAAATGCAAAATCATCGGTGATCATATTCCTTTTAATTTAAATGATGAAACCTATGATGCAATTCAATCTGCTTCATACTATCTTAAGTAACATAGTCTCCTACAACTTTAAAGGCCTTCGACGGCCGTGGTTTTAAACCTTATGGACTCATTCCATCATTAGTCGTCAAACTAGGGGGGGAAACTACATCCATGTGGAAATAGTCTATGCTCTGTTGGATTATAATATCCTTATTGTTCGAATGCCATGACTATAGTGGCATCTTCGTTCTTTCTCCTAGTGTAGTTTCCTCATCAAGGAAAGATCGTCACCATCGACCAACTTGATTTTTTCACTCGGGACATTCATTCCAACAACACTAACAACATTCCCTTGTTGGCACAATCCCAACATCATTATGAAGACATTGGTGTTGCAATTTTAAAAGACTCTTCCATCATTGGATTCTTCTTGGAACTTCCACCCCCAATTTCCACAATCAATATGATTTCTTCTACTATACAACAATCCTATGAAACACATGATTATTGGGTAGTACTGAGTCCATCCGAATTCGAAATCATCGGTGATCGTATACCTTTTAATTAAAATGAGGCAACCTGTGATGCAATTTAGTCTGCTTTAGACTATCTCGACTCCGATGACCACCATCATGTGGCATCAAATTTAAACCCTTCACCATCTTGGATAGATTCATCTTTATCTTCCGATGATGATCTCCTACAAACTTTCCCTTCGAGCGAGTCAATAATGGAAATAATGAACATCGATGAAACCACCTAGGAAGATCACCATCATAGGTCGTCTTTCCTACCTGATATCCAAATGGTGGAAACTAATATTGAATCCACCATTTCATCTAATATTGTCCCAAACCCTCAATCTCCCATCCTTACTCACAACGTGCTATCGAAGGGAAATTTAGGTAACATTATAGAAACATTTCCTATCGACATATCAGTGAAACTTGGTGTTGTCAAACACATCCACCTGGGAAAAACCTATACACCAATGGAAGTCGAATTTTATATACCCTTGTTTAAGGAGTTTTGTGACGTATTTGCTTGGAGTTATGAAGAAATGTCAGGAATTGACCCTTCTATAGTGGTCCACAAAATCAAAACTTACCCCGACGCAAGACCAGTTCGACAGAAAATCCAACCCATTCAACCTAAGGTAATTGCAGCCATAAATGCAGAAGTTGAAAAGCTTCTTAAAGCTGGTTTTATTTATCCTGTCCCATTGACTGACTAGGTGTCTAATATTGTCCCTATAGCTAAGAAATAGGGAACTATTAGGGTTTGTGTTGATTATAGGGATTTAATAAGGCTTGTCCCAAGGACAACTACCCCACCCCTTTCACCAACCAAATCATTGATAATTGTGTCGGGAGTGTCATATTTTCTTTTATGGATGCCTTATCTGGCTTTAATCAGATAGAGATACTCCTGCCTGACCTAACATCTGCCTTTGGGGAAATTTTTCATATTGGAAGTTACCTTTTGGCCTAAAAAACGTTGGGGCTACATTTCAATGGGCCATGTCTTACACATTCAACAATATCAAGCATATTGTGGATCCTTATTTGGATGACTTACCCACTCATTCCACTCAGAGAGACGATCATCCTGAAGACCATAGAGCCATCTTTCTATGATGTCGCCATTACAAGATCCGCTTGAATCCTCACAAATACATGTTCTTTGTTGAAGCTGGTAGACTATTAGGCTTCATAGTCTCCAAGGATGGTATCCGAATTGATCCATTGAAGGTTGAGGCCATTTTAGCCTTACCTTCCCAAAACTCAAAAGTTTGCAAGAGCATGCAAAATTTTTACGCTGCTTCATTTGCAATTTTGTTGAGATTACTCAAGGCTACATGAGTCTGCTCAAGAAAAAGGTCCCATTCATTTGGGACGATGAAGCTCAACAGTATTTTTCTAACCTGAAAAAGGCCTTGACAAATGCTCTCATGCTACAAACCCCCCAACTACACACGGGATTATATCCTATATCTCGCAGCCTCCACTTCCACCATTGGAAAGGTGTTAGTACAGGAAGACAATAGTGGTCAATAACTTGTGATATATTATCTAAGTAAGAGTCTCGTTGATTATGAAATTCTATATTCACATGTGGAGAAGCTGGCTTTGGCAGTCGTTTTCGCTGTCCAGATATTTCTTCATTACATCCTACTCTGCAAGACAACCATCATTGCCAACTTCAATCCCATGTACTATATCCTAACACGCCAAGTGCTAGGGGGGAAATACTCCTGCTGGATTGTTGTCCTCAAGGAGTTCGATTTGGAGTTTGCAAAAGCTAAATCTAAAAAAACTTTGGTCTTTTTCAAGCTTATATGTGCTCTTCCCCGTGTCAATGAAGAATTTGAGCCCATTGAGTCTATTCCTGATGAGACATTGTTCCTCATTGGCACGTCCCTGGTATGTAGATATTTTTTTATATCTCCAAACCCAACGCTTTCGGTCCGATCTCTCCTGTGATGAGAGGCATCGCATCTGACACCACGCCAAATATTACCTTATCATTGGTGATACTTTGAATCATCGTGGTATCAATTCTATTCTGAGTCAATGCTTGACTCTAGAAGAAGTTGAATGTGTACTTAATGACTATCACTCCGGAGCTTGTGGCATTCATCTCTCTGGGATGGCTACATCCCAAAATATTTTGCACGCTGGATACTTCTGGACCTCCATCTTCAAAGATTGCATTGAAGCAGTCAAGAAGTGTCCCCCATGTAAATTTTTTCATTCAAAAAAGCGTTCTCATCCAGCTCCACTATACCTTGTGATTGTTGTAGGCCCTTTTGCGAAATGGGGCATTGATTTCATGCATTGTAAGCCTACCTCATCTGGGGGGCATAGTTATGTCATCGCGGTTGTTGACTACTTTACTAAGTGGGATGAGGCTATGCTTACATATGATGAATATGGGAAAATATCAGCACTCTTCATGTTCAATCACATCAACGCAAGGTTCGGAGTCCCTCAAGCCATTGTAATTGATCATGGTTCCTATTTCAGGAATAATATGATGGCTGAGCTAAGCTCCAAATTAGGTTTTCGTCATGAAATTCATCTCCTTATTACACCCAGGCTAATGGACAAGTAAAGGAAATTAATAAAGTCTTGAAAAAGGTGATCCAACGCATGGTGGGGACTCGTAAGTCAAATTGGCACTTGGCACTCTTCTAGACTCTTTGGGTCTATAGGAATTCTGTTAAAAATGCAACCAGATTCACACCTTTCCAACTGGTATATGGTCTGGAAGTGATCCTCCCGATTGAATGTGAAATTCCATCCCTAAAACTAGCCGTTGAACTCTTTCCAAACACCACCACAGAAGAAGAATGATTTATGTACTTGACCAAGCTCGATGAGACTCGTCGCCACGCCGCGCTCACAACAAAACTCACAAAAAGCGAGTCAATACTCAATATGATAAATCCGTTCAGCCTTGTACTTTTAATGAAGTTGACCTAGTTTTAACCTATGACCAGATGCATGATAAACTAGGGAAAGGTAAGCTTGAGTGTATGTGGTATGATCCCTATATCGTAAGGGGCCTACGAGCTGGTTGATTGTGATGGCATACCTTTGGGAGAGCCTCGCAATGGGCTCTACCTAAAGAGATTTTATGTGTAGGGACATCTTATGTATTCAATTTGTATATAGTGTATTCATGATGTGATTTTGATTTCTTTTTGCGTGTTAGGATATTATCTCATCTGTGACTACTAATCCTGATTTGTGCTTCCATGCGCAGATGTTGGTGTATTTTGGATTCATGGACGATGCTAATCGACAGACCCAGAATATTGCTTCTACAACAGGGGTGCTCTATTCCCCTACTAATGAGTTGATCTCCTGGAATCCACTTAGGTTCAACAACTAATAACATTGCGGAATACCGTGTAGTAATTGGGCTTCTTACTGAAGCATCCTCTTTTGGTATTGACCATCTTATAGTCTACCTGGATTCCCAACTCGTGGTGTCTTAGCTAAATCACATTTACACCATTTGTGATCCCATTTTACTTCATTTGTATCGAAGAATGCGCCTCCTTGAAAGATCGTTTGATTACATTTTATATCAACACAATGGTTGATTCATTAGCTAACTACTGTTAATTTTTTAGCATAAATTCACATATACTCTAGGATCTTTACTGAGAGAATAACATGTACAGCATATCAAGTATAACAATGCATATCAATCATACCAAGCAATCACATGAGACAATAGACACACAGAGTTTCACTGGGGAAAACCATAAAGGTGAAAAACCCCACAACTTCCTCAGAGATAGAAAAAGCAAAGATACAACCAAGGTACAACCAAAGTACAAGAGAGAGTCTTCTACTAGTAGCTCCTCCTCCTCCTCAACTAGTGCGCCACTTTCCGAGTGATGTACAAGTGAATAATGAGATGATCAAATAGAGATCTCCCTATCTCTATCTATACTTGTCCTATCCTGCCCAATAAACTAATGGGGTCGACTTGTCTAGCTTAGCCTAATAACACATGGTTAACTTAATCAGGGCCAACCCCACACATGGTGGTCTAATAACCCATCAGCAAGTTGCGACACTTGTCAATACAAATGACGACACTTCCGTATAAAGGAATAATAACATCTCTATAGGAGTACAATATACATAGATGAAATACATGGGTGAAATACATTCCGAAGTTACATATACATCAACACTCCCTCTTAACTAGGAAGGTATTTCTCGACACAGATCTGCTAGCACAAGTCTTCTTCTCTGGATCATCATCATCGTCACTACTATTGCTATCTCGATCAATCTCCGATCTACTCGTCATAGGAAGTTCTATAGAACCATTCTTTTTTCATACTGGATGTAGGCCCACCACCTGTAGGTCTTCATCACTGGCCATACTGTGGAATCCTCAGGACTTATTACGTGCGTCACAAAACCTGGCTGTAGCATCCCACGTTGTTATGAGCCCACAGCTCTACCTGTCAGATCTCCCAGGAGCATATTACATGTGACCCCACCACAAAACCTTGCAAGAGCATCCCAGGCTATTACGAGCACACAGCTCTACCTATCGGATCTCCCAAGGACACATTACATGTGGTCATGGAAAAACCTTGCAAGAGCATCCCAGGCTATTACGAGCACACAGCTCTACCTGTCGGATCTCCCAAGGACACATTACATGCCTTAGGACAAAACCTCAAAAGAGCATCCCAGGCCGTTACGAGCACACATCTCTACTTGTCGGATCTCCCAGGGTGCTATTATATGTCCTCCCAGAGCAATGCCTCGAAAGAGCATCCCAGGCTGTTACGAGCACACAGCTCTACCTGTTGGATCTCCCAGGTCAACTTACATGCTCATCTGCACAACCTATCCACGGCCACAACATATCAACCTGATACTCACCATACATCATCCTGATGTACACATGATCATCCTGATCATCATCACTGCATCGTCATGATGCATGTCATCTGGAGCAACATCTTGAAGCTCGTCATCTATGATCATCCTGATCATACAATGCATCCACCTGATGCATACCAAGTATCTACCTGATACATATCATCATACATGATCCACCTGATCATACAATGTATCCACCTGATACATACACAGATACATGATCCACCTGATATATATCAACATACATGATCTACCTGATCATACAATGTATCCACCTGATACATATACAGATACATGGTCCAAGCATCCAACATGATGCATATACATATACATGATCTAACTGATCATAAAAAGCATCCAACATGATGCATATACATATACATGATCTAACTTATCATAACAAGCATCCAACATGATGCATATACAAATACATGATCCAACTGATCATAACAAACATCCAACGTGATGCATATACATATACATGATCCAACTGATCGTAAAAAGCATCCAACATGATGCATATACAAATATATCAAGCATCCAACATGATGCATATACATAGCAGTAACTAGAGCATCATCCTGATGCTCATCATCTAGCGCTTACATCCACAGCCATGGGAAGGATCCTCCTCTCACCATGCTTGGAATGGCTCCTGCAAATGTGTCCATCACTTCTTCCTTGAAGTGTCATCAATTTGAAGAACACAAAGCCTCTCTCTGAAGTACTCAAACTTCACTCTGGCTAGTGGTTTCATCAACACATCTGCAATCTGCTCATCCGTCACAACATACAGGAGCTTCACTGCTCCTCTCTGCACCATATCCCTAATATAGTGATATTTGATCTCAATGTGCTTCGACCTGTCGTGGAACACCGGGTTCTCAAATAGATTCACACAACTCTGGTTGTCACAAAAGATATCAGTAGCCTCCAGCGGGATATCAAATAGCTCAGACAATAGCTTCCGGAGCCATACTGCCTCACAACTAGCCGAACAAGCTGCAACATACTCTGCTTCGGCTGTACTCAATGCTACGCAGGACTGCTTCCTGCTAAACCAAGAGATCACACCTGATCCCATACTGAAGCAGCACCCAGAAGTGCTCTTCCTATCTACAGCACTACTTGCCCAGTCTGAATCAACATAACCCTGTAGGTTAAACTTTTGATTCGCATCATACTTGAGCCCATAATCAATTGTACCCTTCAGGTACCTCAGAATATGCTTTACAGCAACCAGGTGAACACCTCTGGGATCCATCAGGAACTGGATCAATGTGTTCACCGCAAAGCAAATATCAGGTCTCGTGTTCATCAGGTACATCAAGGACCCAATCATCTGACGATACACAGTGACATCAACCGGCTCAGATGAAGCATCACACAAAAGCTTCAGGTTTGATTCCATAGGTGTGGCTATGGCTTTGCAGTCCATCATCGTGAACCTCTTCAGGATCTCTACTTTATACTTCCCTTGTCCAAGGAATATCCCACCTGCACTCTGCCACACCTCCATGCCTAGAAAATAGTGAATCATCCCCAAGTCCTTCATCTCGAACTCGACAGCAAGCTTCCTCTTGGTATCAACAATCAAACTATCTTCTCCTGTAACAAATAGGTCATCCACATACAGAAGTAGTATCACAGGATTTCCTTCCTCAACCTTGTAGTAAAGATTGGAATCTTCTTTACTCTTGGTAAAGCCCAAATTGGATAGGAAACTGTCCATCCTACCATACCAAGTCCTAGGAGCTTGCTTCAAGCCATACAAGGCTTTCTTCAATCTACACACATATGACTCCCTGTCATGTGTTTCAAAACCAAGTGGCTGCTCCACATACACTTCCTCCTCAACTACACCATTTAAGAAAGTTGTCTTGACATCCATTTGGCGTATTTTCCACTTCATCATTGCAACCAGGGCAAGTACTGATCTGATGGAAGTGTACCTGGCTACAAGAGCAAAAGTCCCTTCATAATCAATCCCTTCTTTCTGGGAGAATCCACGAGCTACAAATCTTGCTTTGTATTTCTCTATGCTGCCATCTACAGCATGCTTGATCTTGTAGATCCATTTGGAAGTCACAACAGACTTCCCTTCAGGTCTTGGGACCACATCCCAAACATCATTCTTCATGATCGACTGATATTCCTCGACCATGGTATCCTTCCATTCTTTCTTTTCCATTGCCTCTTCATAACTGGAAGGTTCTTTGTTCATAATATCACAGAGTAAAGCAACATAGCTGGTATATGATCTAGTTCTCTTCTTTGCTCTGTGTTCTTCTTCTGGAATTCCATATCTTTCTGCATCTTGAATGAGCTCTCTAGCCCATGCAGGTTTCCTCTTGTCAGAGTTATTCTCACGAAGTGGATCTACAGGTATTTGTGGATCATCAACTTCACGTTCTGCTTTTGGAATTGATTCAGTCATGGTGGTATCTTGAAATCTGTTTTCCTTTGGTTCTTCATGATCTTCAATAGGTGTCTTCCTTGATTTGATGAAGGCTTAGTTTTCATCAAATGTTACATCCCTGTTGACATCAATCTTCTTGAACCATGGAAAGTATATTCTGTAAGCCTTCGAGCTTTTACTGTACCCCACAAAGATGCCCTTCTTTCCTGAAGGATCTAGCTTTGTCCTCTTTTCCTTTGGAACATGAGTGTATACTAGACAACCAAATATTCTGAGATGGCTGACCTCAGGCTTCTTACCAGAGAAGACCTCTTCTGGTGTCTTGTTGTCCAATATCTTGTGAGGTGTTCTGTTCTGCACATATACAGCTGTCCTAGCTACTTCTGCCCATAGATGCATAGGGAGATCCTGGTCATGCAGCATTGCTCGTGCTGCTTCCATGATTGTTCTATTCTTCCCTCCTGCAACTCCATTATGTTGTGGATTGTAGGGAGTAGTCAACTCCCTCTTAATCCCTGAATCACTGCATAGTTTCTTGAAATCACCTGAAGTGAATTCTCTGCCATTGTCGAATCTAAATGTCTTTATTTTCTTATCAGTTTGATTTTCCATCAAGGCTTTGAATTCCTTGAACTTATCAAACAATTCATCTTTGTTCTTTAAGAAATAAACCCAAGTCTTCCTGGAGAAGTCATCAATGAAAGAGACAAAGTAAACATACCCACTCAAAGAACTGGATGACATTGGACCGCATACATCGGAGTGGATAATTTCCAAGATTTGCTTTCACTACTTGGAAATGCCTTCTTTATGTTATTTCCTTTTGCACGGTCTTTGCAAACACCTTCATGCTTGGTCTTGATTTCAGGAATACCCTCTACAGCTTCGCTTGCAATTGGTAATGCTCTATAGTGCACATGTGCAAGCCTTCTATGCCAAAGTTCACTTGGCTCCATGAATTCATGTACCATGGCATGTTCAGGTTGTCCCTTCAATTTGTACAATCCTCCCTCTTGCTCTCCAATCACCATTGCATCATCTATAGATTTACCCTTTGGTCACATTAGGACTTGGCCATCCACAAATGCAACTGTCATGCCTTTTGCATCCAATGCAAATATGGAGAGTAGGTTCTTCTTGAGCCCGGGCATATATAAAACATCTTTCATCTTCAAAGACTTCCCAGAGTCTAGGTTGTAGGAGGCTTCACCACTTCCTTTGATAGGGTATTAATAGTCATCCCCAAGTTTCACTTTATGGGGTGACTCATGTTCAAATAGATTTACAAAAGATTCTTTAAACCCAGTCATGTGTTTGGAAGCACCACTATCAATAAGCTAATCATTGCATCCATGAGAGATAGTACCTGTGAGAGCAGATATTAGAACATATTCATCTTCACTTGATGAATCATCACTTTCTTCCCTAGCCTTCTTCTTTGGAGGTTCATCATCCTCAGCGGAATGAACATGGAATCTTCTCTTGCTGCCCTTCTTCTTGTTGTTGAAGTTGTTGTTGTCCTTTTTGTTCTTGGGACAATTTACAGCAATATGTCCCTTCTCATTACAGGTAAAACATATTCTCCTTTCTCTATTGTGATGGTGGTGTGAATATTTCTTGAAGTGAGATGGCTCTCTCTTAGGCTTCCCTTTCTTGGTGTGTGTTGTGAGAGCTTGATCTTCATTCCCCATCTTTTCTTCTCGGGCCACAAGCCTTACTTCTTCTTGAGAGCATTCTTCCCATAGTCTACTGAAAAAGATTAGTTTCTTTCTTGCACAGATTCTTTGGCTAAAGGAATCCCATGACCTAGGTAGGCCATTTAGTGTGGTCATAACAAATTCACCATTATCCACTACCTCATCCACAGCTTCAAGTTATTCCTTGATCTGAGAGACCTTAGAGAAATAGGATTGAATGGTCTCTCCATTATTAAGCTTTACCCCTTTCAATTGGTTCCGCAGGGTCATCTTCCAATTTATGTTCTTCCCTTCAAATAGCTTGGTAAGGGAATCAAACATCTCCTTGGGTGTCTTCAGAGATGACACATGTGGGATGAGATTATCCTTGATAGAATCAGCAATAATCCTCTTTTCCTTGAACAAGTTCCTTTTGTGAAGAGCCTTAGCCTCTTCTCCCTATGGGACAAGGACCTCTTCACTTAGTCTCCAACTCATTTTCTTCCAGGATTAACCCAATCCTATACTTCCATGCTCGAAAGTTATCAGCCCCTTCAAGCTTATCCTCAAGCTTGGTGTGGTGAGACATCTTTAAAGAGTACTTCAAATGGAAATAGAAAAGATTTAGGTCTTACCACTTGATTTGCTAAAAACTGGATCTGGTCCCAGATTAGGGTTTGTTAGAGAAACCCTAAAAATTCAAAATGTGAATTTCAAACTTCTGAAAGGATAGGAATATGCGCCTTGATGAGCTGATCAGCCTGGTATATTCATAATTTAAGATCTGCAAAGTTTCACCCTTCAAAAATTCCTTTTAGTCTTCCCGGATTCACTGGGAGGACCCTGAATTAGGGTTTGAGTTTCCCAGAGTTTCACCCAACCAAAAATCTCGATCCAAATCTCTAAACTTCGATTTTTCCAAGGAGCTTCTAGCTATGTCTTTAGATTTCAGAAATTCCTATTTTTTTGGAAACCCTAATTTTTAGAGCCAAAACTAAAAGTGCTCAGAATTGAATTCTGATTGGACAGATAGATTCTCCTTGATGAGTAGAGTCAATCTACCTTACTTCTTTTCCAAAATATGTGGAGAGAAACCCAATAAACAAGAAACCCTAGTTTCCGCCACTGCACAATGTCTTATTCTCAGGGAAGCTCTAATACCATGTTAATTTTTTAGCATAAATTCACATATACTCTAGGATCTTTACTGAGAGAATAACATGTATAGCATATCAAGTATAACAATGCATATCAATCATACCAAGCAATCACATGAGACAATAGACACACAGAGTTTCACCGGGGAAAACCATAAAGGTGAAAAACCCCACAACTTCCTCAGAGATAGAAAGAGAAAAGATACAACCAAGGTACAACCAAAGTACAAGAGATAGTCTTCTACTAGCAGCTTCTCCTCCTCCTCAACTAGTGCACCACTTTCCGAGTGATGTACAAGTGAATAATGAGATGATCAAATAGAGATATCCCGATCTCTATTTATATTTGTCCTGTCTTGCCCAATAAACTAATGGGGCCGACTTGTCTAGCTTAGCCTAATAACCCATGGTTAACTTAATCAGGGCCTACCCCACACATGGTGATCTAATAACCCATCGTCAAGTTACGACACTTGCGACACTTGTCAATACAAATGACGACACTTCCATATAGAGGAATAATAACATCTCTATAGGAGTACAATATACATAGATGAAATACATGGGTGAAATACATTCCGAAGTTACATATACATCAACAACTACATGTTAAATTGGCATCTATCTCATACATAGACAAATATCATCATCATTAAAAACATGTAAATGATGCAAAGTACAAACAATCATAAGTAAATAGCTGAGATATAGGTCCATGTATATATCATGTAAAACATTTAATCATGTCACAAAAAGATCAAAATGTGCCAAAGGACAAAATTGGGACTATTGCCCGTACAAAATCGAGACTACTGTCCGTACATCATACAAATGTTAGTGATACTAAAAGATATACTTCCTATACCTAATCAAGAGGAGCACGGTGCTCGTGATAACACACCATCTCCCTAGAAACATAGCGGAGTAGTCGGCTTATACGCTCTAGCACACCCATGGTATGCCTCTGTCGGTGATATGGTATCTTAGGCAACCTCATAGGAGGGACCCTCATCGTCAGTCCCTCGAGATTCCTCTCTACATCACGGAGTCCCCCTGCCTTATCCTTCTTTGCCTGATACTCCTCTCCTTGTCGCCGCAGTGGTGAAGATCCCACTGGCCTCACTGGTCCCTGATCTGTGGCATTACACATGTGCATATTAGTTCTTTTGCACAACAAAAAAATGAAATATTTTAAAATACCAAAACACATTAATTTAAATTTCATATACCTAACTCATCCCAGTCCTCATCCTCTAGTAAATCCAATTCAATGTCATTGCAAAAGTCTACCCCAGCATAAGGGTAATCCTCGATCATCACGATCTGCTCATCCAACCATGAAAATAAGTTGGCATCGAATGATAAGAGTTGAGGCCCGCCTAGCCGCCCTGCATAATCCCTCCACCTCGCCATATGTGGCTCAAATGGAGGATGAGGGGGTCTATCTATCTGCAAGCGTAATAATGGCACCCTCTCTAAAAAGAAGGTGAATAGGGTGCTTCCATACCCGAACTGCTTGATCTATCCAATGTGACACTTGGTAAACTAGTCCTTTATGTTGACTAGGACCCCTAACACCAATTGAACAACTTTGGTTCAAGGCATTCCAAGGCATAATTAATTTGATCCTTGGTATCATGATGAGGCCCCACACTTCCATACACTTGAGAAATGGTGAATAAAACCGTCCTTAAAGGAAGGTCTCTCACATCAGTTATGGGTATTTTCCCACTCTTCTTACGGGATCCTTATCTGCAAAACCGATCTATGTAGTCATCTGTGTTCTCCTTTGTACTGTGGTTCCAAACCAAATTGACACGCACCTCTATTTTGGAGATATAGGTCAACAAGTATACGTCCTCGAGATCAATCTCAAGGATATGCTCCCCTACCCGAAAATCTTGTAGATTAGGATCCCACAAATCTATCAGGTGGTTTAGAAGCATGCGTTGCCTCCTAATGCCTTGATCTTGAAATTTTTTAGCAATCCACACTCCCAAAGTGTGGACAAATTTGCATCATCATTGAGGGAATCCCTGTCATCATGCTCATGCTCTCTCTCTTTCCACTCGATCATGGTTTCTCTTGGCTCTTGGAAACTCATGAAAATCATCAAAGGAAGTCATGATTAGAACCTTGAAGCATTTCTTTGCTTAATGAATGAGAGGCAAGTGTTACACCAAAATGTCGTCACCCTTGTGCAAGTGTGGCAAGTGTTGCAAGTGTCGTCATCATGACCTAGTGTCGTCACCATGACCGTTGCAAGTGTCGTCATCATGACTGTTGTGTGACAATGTCGTCATCTTGACCATTGTGTAAACTCTTTGCTCTGACCCCTAAACTCATTTTGGGCTAAAACACATCCAACTGAGAGATTTCCCTACCTAGTTGACCTCTTTGAGTAGGCTGTCGCACTTTGTCCTTCTACAGGGTGCGATAGCCCCCTCTATCGCTCTGTGTCTCTCTAGAATTTTGTTGAGGTGGAGGCCTATCCCTAGGCTCTAGGTGAGGTGGCATTTCGGTTCCTAACCTAATGGGAGGATCCCTTAGCCATCTCCCCCTAATCCTCAACCTACCCTATCTCTTTAGCCCTATATAAACATCCACTCTCTCCATGGGAAAGGAGGAAGGTCTATGGTATCCTTATGCTGGTAGAATCCATATTGGTGATTGAGAAGCTTGTACCACCTTGGAGGCTTGGCTTGGACATGTTGGATGGAGGATGCGACGTTGAGGCTTTGGTTGTAGCTTCATCCTTTCTATGTATTCCCAACTTTTAATACAGTTAATATAATCTCTGTTTGTGCTAGAAATTGTCCCTAGACTACAGAGGGAACAAGCTAGTACAATCTCAAAATAATGAACATAAAATAGAGTTTGCTTTTGTGATTTTTTTTGGTTGGAGGGTTTCATATTCAAGAAGATAATTAGTCATCCAACTAATGAAAAAACTCAATCATGCAAAAATATCAAAGAACTGAGATATAAAAGTATAAGATGATAAATATAAACTATAAACATTTATTTGCACTGTACTGGTTCAGTCCACAACACATGAGCATTAACATGAGTAAAAACTTTAAACAAGGAATGAAATCATAGGCTGAGTGGTCAAAATGACCATAAAAAAAATCAATAGACAAAATATAGTGGCTTATATTCATATATATATATATATATATATATATCAGTCTCAGTCTTCAAAACTTACATCAAAAGCATATGCAGCAGTTTGAATGTATATCAAAAATGCTCCAAGCTAATGCCCCAAGCTCTATATTGCTTCTTGAAAAAAAATCCAACCATTCTAGTCTATCTTCTTCTTACTTTTATATTTACAAAGATCCAAAATGAATTAGTTCTATAACCACTTCTTTAGGTCAGGTCGAAACTACTTAGCAATTACAAATCTTATTTATGAGATCCAAAACCCTAGGGTCGAAAATGCCCAAAATAGCAAAATCGGATTCTGGGAAATTTTGGCGAATTTATGAAAAATGGGTCTCAAATATGCCTCCATATCTCTCGATCCAAGACACCTGTGCGAAAACTGAGAGAGTGTTTTTGTAAATGAGTCTGTGATGAACAAAAACCTCTCTTGGTTTTTAAAAATTGTTCTCCAATTGATCAAAATATGCACCGCAAGATGATGACTAAAACAGGAAATTATTTAATATTTTAAACCCTCTTTTGTTTTTTTGAAACTCATTTCCATCTTCTCGTAATATGCGACGAAAAACCATGACTAAAACAGAGAAAAACATACATTCTGGTAGCGCCGTAGTGTATGCAGTTTCATTACAGCGCTGCGGGAATGTCTCCAATGAAGATTTTGCAAAAGAAGCTCAACATAAAGGTTGAACTTTGATTATAGGAGTTAGGTCAAATATTAAATAAGTATTTTGAATACTAAAACATGAAATGAAATACTTTAATAAGCCACTATATGTAGAGGAAAAATAAGATAAAATGAAATAACATTCATAACATATAAAATAACAAGAAAATGAAAACTATTCAATTTAAACTAAAACAAAATAGAAGTAGAAAAAATGAAAATTTTAGAAGAAAATCAAATAGGAACTAGGTACAATTCCAGTCCTAACATCTGGCTCCGGCTGGTGGATGAAAGCCTCCTTGTGAGGTTTCAAGATCATGTAGACCTTGTGCCTTATTCATTGGGTAATGGAGTTAGCTGTACAACCAACCTCTGCAAACTTTCAAAATCTGCCACTTATTCAAGCAAACTAACTGATGCACCTGCTGCAAACTGAGGGAAAGCAAATACTCTGAAGGCGAGCTTATTTCCTATGCTACCCTACTCTGACCAGCTCTCCAATTTACTCAAGTAAATACAAACTTCTACAATAACCATTCAAACAACTTGAAAACTGAAATGATCTCATATATGCCACTGCTCAATAAATAATGTCTGAAATATAACAACAGTGATAAAAACTCCTTCAAAAAACAATACTCACCCGGAAGTGTCGATGAAATACTGAAATCTGAAACATTTAAAGATTCTAAAAGGTATGACTCCAATAAAACTACTATTCGATCCTCATATCCATTTTTGGAGACATACTACTGTGTGAAAACTACTCCATCAATAAAATAATGCTTTTGTTGTTCTTCCTGAATCAGCTCACAACAATTGTATGCTTGCATATTCTTTACATTATCTGATGTATCACTAGGAAGAACTTCTTTTAGCTGTACATCTAACGAAAAAAAGGAAGGATGCAATATGTTGATTTCATCTTTAAAAACCTCCACCGATTCTAGAATTTCTGAAGATGCTGATATAGAAATATGGACTTTTTCATTACTCATATCTTCAAAACCATTTCCGATTTGCTCAAAAGGAATATATTTCTGATTTTCGACCTCTTCTGGGGTGATTTGATGTTGTGTTTGCATATTTTGAGCTCCCATTGCTCCTTGAATGAGATCAGGTTTCAGTTCTAGAATTTCATCCAAAGATTCTCCCATCAGTTGCTTATAATTTTCCTCATTGCCTTCCCAACATTCTATTTGAAATTTTTTTGATTCAAATAAACAAGGCAGAGAATATTTTTCATAATACTGATTTTCTGCCTGCAAACAAGATGCTTGACCAAAACTTGTAGAAATACAACCCTGAAAATCATCATAAGTCAAAAAAGGAAACCGATCTCTAGTATCACTATTGAGATACTGAGGAGCAACAATTTGATTTGAAAGAAAATAATCAGTATCCGCTGCAAACTTATTCTCTTGTTGATCAGCATAACCAACCTTATATACATCACTCGGAAGATTCATAATAAAATGTCTCTTATGTTCTAAACCAAAAGAATTTTCTGCTGCATAAATGGAATCATTTTGTTGATCCAAATGAGAAGAAGATGGATCTTTCAGATCTCTGACGACGGAGAAATCAAATTCACTAATTTTAATAGTTGAAGATAAAGATAAAGCTGAAGATGATGTATTAGCATGAAAAGAACAAGATTCAGGGTTGAACCTTGTGTGAAAATGCTCATAGTATATCCAAAGAGATGATGTAAACCTCACAATGAAAGAATTTAGGAATAACAGAAGAATAATAGAGCAGAAGAACATAGATCCAAAGGAGCTCAGATAGAGGCAGAATAATTACACATGTTACATTAATCTAAATAGTAAAACAGTAAATATATAATGATCAGGATTCGAATACACTAGGTGTGATTCAAATTAGTCTGCATGGATAGATCTATATTCAGTGGAGTGTCATCAAGGCATAACTAGGAGTCCAACTCATCATCAGTGAAGTCATCAATGCACAAGTAATAGTCAACCAGGAGTCAAACTGAGTCTAACTGAGTGTGGTAGGTGTAACTGGCACATGGAAGCACTAATGTAGTGAAGGAGGCTCAGTGGAGGGTGCTCATGGAGCTAGCTGGAGTCAGAATAGGCTATCTAGTCACACTGGAGGTCCATCGGAGTGATAAGGTCAGTTAAGAGTGAGTCAAGCCTAAAATCAAGGAGAGAACTCAATTAACTGAACATAACTGGACTGGTAGGTGAAGAAGCGCGCCTCTCTCATGCAGTAGGTGAAGGGAGGGTGCACTAGGCACTAGGAGGGCCAAAACTAATCAGGAAGAAGCTCCCAGTCCTAGCTCACTGAGGGCTAGGTGTTGGGACTGATGACTGGGATGCATGCATGCAAAATGCATGCAAGGATGAAAATGAAAATAATGCAAGTGTTGGTAGGACTAGGATGGAGTATAGGAATATCCTAACACCTTGTTTTTCATGTGCTTCTTTCGATTTCCCAATATCTAATTCTGCATCAAAGATCTAATCATGAAGCTTTCCACAAGCCTGTAAATTTTCTTCAACCTCTTTGGTATTTGAAAACATTTGTTGTAAGGAAGATGACTTTCTCTCTGAGATGGAGGACTAAATCAAATTGTTGAAGAGCTGATGCATAATATATCATAACATCTTTTTCTGAAGGTCTGATCTCTGTAGGCATGCTGACATAAAATCTTCGAAACCTCTGATTAAATTCAGTAATAGGCTCATCATTTTCCCTTCTCGGAGCATAGAAATCAGTTAAGTACCGATCGAAGGACATATTCTCACCCCAATACTTTGAGAATGCATAATAAAAATCAGTCCAAGAATTAATTGAACCAGCTTCCAAACCCCTAAACCATGAAGCAGCATCCTGAACCAAAGATTTGGAAAATAAACTCATAACAACATCCTCGTGTACAATCTCAAAATTATCAATGCAATTATGAAAAGCTTCCATGTGCTTCTCTGCTGTGATATGGTCTTCTACAGTAAACCGAGGAAGATACTCAACAAAGTAGGAAGGGTAAGGATGTAAGTGAGATGGAAACCTAAGAGGTTTAAACATCTTCTGTCTGATTCTAGACTGAAAATCTGTGGGTTGAAAATGAGGCTCAGCAAAATGATTACAAGGCTCTGTAGTGATGGTAATAGGTGATAAGACCTAACAAGGAGATAAATTAGTTTCATCATCCTCATGGTTACAAGGCTGATCAGATTCGGGAAGGACTTGAATACATACATCATTCTTCTCAATAGATTGAAGTGAAGAGACATGCTCAACATCTACAATACAAGAGGAATGCAAACTTTTTTCTTTGAAAGAGGGGTATGTAACTGAAGGTTTAGAGTAGACAAAGCAAAGAATGATTCTTTTGACATGCAATGGGCAAAACAAAAAAGAGCCGATGAATAAGAACAAGATTTCATGGAGAAAACTAACAAGATGATACACAGTCTTTCCATTTGGATTCCTCATTTCTTATCAACAGAATTCTTCTTCCAATGGAGTCTTATGGTTTTGGAGCCGCCCAGTGAAAACTTTGCAACCAATATTTTGTATCTATCTTTTGTTCACCATCAAAAGACGGAATTACTTTTTTTTGACAAACTGGTGAAAATTTAGTTTGAAAGAGTTTCTGATCCTGTTCACCCTCCAAAATCATATTTATAAAAATACCCCAGGGAAGATATGCTTCACTTCCGTCCCTGGCAATGGCGCCAAAGATGTTTGTGCTAGAAATTGTCCCTAGACTACAGAGGGAACAAGCTAGTACAATCTCAAAATAATGAACAGAAAATAGAGTTTGCTTTTGTGATTTTTTTTTGGTTTGAGGGTTTCATATTCAAGAAGATAATCAGTCATCCAAATAATGCAAAAACTCAACCATGCCAAAATATCAAAGAACTGAGATATAAAATTATAAGATGATAAATATAAACTATAAACATTCATTTGCACTGTATTGGTTCAGTCCACAACACATGAGTAAAAACTTTAAACAAGGAATGAAATCATAGGCTGAGTGGTCAAAATGGCCATAAACAGAATCAATAGACAAAATATAGTGGCTTATATTCATATATAGTTCAGTCTCAGTCTTCAAAACTTACATCAAAAGCATATGCATCAGTTTGAATGTATATCAAAAATGCTCCAAGCTAATGCCCCAAGCTCTATATTGCTTCTTAAAACAAAAATCCAACCATTCTAGTCTATCTTCTTCTTACTTTTATATTTAAAAAGATCCAAAATGAAGTAGTTCTATAACCACTTCTTTAGGTCAGGTAGAAACTACTTAGCAGTTACAAATCCTATTTATGAGATCCAAAACCCTAGGGTCGAAAATGCCCAAAATAGCAAAATCGGATTCTGGAAAATTTTGGCGAATTTCTGAAAAATGGGTCTCAAAGACACCTCCATATATCTCGATCCAAGACACCTGTGCAAAAAATGAGAGATGGTTTTGTAAATGAGTCCGTGATGAACAAAAACCTCTCTTGGTTTTTTAAAATTGTTCTCCAATTGATCGGAATATGCACCGCAAGATGATGACTAAAACATGAAAATATTTAATATTTTAAACCCTCTTTTGTTTTTCTGAAACTCCTTTCCATCTTCTCGTAATCTGCGCCGAAAAACCATGACTAAAACAGAGAAAAACATACATTCTGGCAACGCCTTAGTGTATGCATTTTCATTACTGCACTGCGGGAATGTCTCCAATAAAGATTTTGCAAAAGAAACTCAACATAAAGGTTAAACTTTGATTATAGGAGTTAGGTCAAATCTTAAATAAATATTTTGAAGACTAAAACATGAAATGAAATACTTTAATAAGCCACTATATGTAGAGGAAAATAAGATAAAATGAAATAACATTCATAACATATAAAATAACAAGAAAATGAAAACTATTCAATTTAAAATAAAACAAAATAGAAGTAGAAAAAATGAAAAATTTAGAAGAAAATCAAATAGGAACTAGGTACAATTCCAGTCCTAACAATCTCTTTCCATGAATGTTGTCTCATTGATGATGCTTAGAACTTTCTTCCTCAACTGTTAGTTTAAATCAACTATTGTCTAGATATATTGTACTGCTTGTATCGTTTCCATATTGTCTTGACAGGTCTTGCAGCTGGAGATCTGACGACCACGAGACTTGGAGCAACAACAAGGAGAAGGATCCGCAATCTGAAAGGTACGATATCTAAGTACCTGATCTATAATTGATCTAGGGAAGTAGATTCATATTTTCTCCTATTTGTTCTAGACTTACGTTAATCTAGGGAGATCAGGCCTCAAGTTCGCTCTTGGTAGATTGTTTGTCAAACAAATATGGCAACCATACTCGGGAATAGAACAGTAGAATTGATTTCATGTATGTTTGATTTCATCTCTTTTGTCTGATCCATTCCTATCCTTTTAAGCCTTCCTCCCATCATCTCTCTATCATTAAAGAGTTTCTTATGTGTCCTTCATTCTCCTTGGGGTCATCATTAAGCCTCCTACCCTTTTACCTTGAGGGATCTCACACTTTTACTACTCAAAATTCGACTGTCGCACTTGGGTTGAGTCTTCCCTGCGCCACTGTCTAGCCATCCCACTTTTCCTGAAGCCAAACTGCGACAGTGTCGCACCTTTCCTGTGTACAACCTGCGACGAACCCCCTCTGTCGCTCTGTCTAGTGAAGTAGGGTGCGACGACCTCCCCAACTGAGTTTTGATAGTGATTTCCTTCATTGTTTTTGGGTTTTTTTCTAATTGGTTGTGTTCTGTGTGCTGCATATTCCAGTTACATAACCCCTAGACACAACTTATTGCCTTTTTCCTCCATTGTTGAGTCTTTTTTAGATTTGGATCCATGTTTGGCCCCTTGAGTAAAAACTAGTGTTTTGCTTGCATTTTTAAGCGAAATGGGTTCTATTTTTTAAAAACAAATTCCCCCTCATGTCCGGGGGGGGGCCATGAATCGTGTATCCTACAATCGTTTTGACCCATATTAAGGTTTTGAGATCATTTTTGGTTTGGCATGATTGGCTTGTTTTAAAGACTTGAAGAGTGTGGGATATCCATGTCTTTTTTAGCCTCTTTTTCTTGGGTTATGCATCTTGTTTCCCTTACATGCTAAGCTATCTAATGATTATTGGAAAAAATTGATTCTTTGTCTCCACTTTAGTTCAAAGAAAAACTTGATTTTCTCACTCTTTTGCTATATTCATGAAATTGGAAAACATAAGTATTCTTCTTGCTTTAATTTGATCATTTGACATTTTTGGTCTTACACTCATAGGAAGAAGAAAAGGCTTGTTTCAGTTTAGTGTACATTTGAGTTAGACATGATTATTAAATGCTTTTCTTTGTCTTGCATTTGATTGGAAATGTTTGTGGAATCCTTCTTTCTGTAGCTTAGATGTGTCTTTTTCGAAGTGTAAAAAGATAGGAAATGGATTATAATTATTGCATTTGGTAGATTTTGAGCCTTTCTTGAGTTCCTTTGAGTTGTTTGGGTGCTTGTCATTTTTCTTTGGGAATTTCTGAATGATTAACGAGTGCTGTAGATATTCTCTCACTTTCTGTATATAGACATGAAAAGTGTTTAGCTACCAATTTCCATTTTTGATACATGCATTTGAAAATTGAAAGTGCTTCATTATTTTGTCTTGTACATTGTTAAGATTAGTTGCATCTTTCATTTTCTTTGCGCTTTTTAGCTGATTTTTGTAGAAAGTTAGAGTTATTGCACTCTAGGAAGGAATTCTTCTTTTTCGCTACTACTTAAGTACTTTTGGTTTGAAAGAAAGAAAAATCTCTCCTTACCTTAAGTAGTTTTCATTGAAAACGAAAGGAAAATGTGCATTATCATGTAGTTGAGGATTGCATTATGTTTACATTTATGTACTCACCTCGTGCATCCACCTAACCGTGCAAGATAAACTTAACGCTAGCTTAGGTTAAAATCATTTAGTAACTGTGTGTAAGTTAGAGACGTGTTCCGGCGTCTTTAAGCATGACAGTTGTCATTATTTGCCAGCACTGTATTCCGTGGGTATTGTAGTCTTCCATGTAATTATCGCTATATCGAAGCTCTTTTCACGTACCAACCAGGTATATCGAATTTCTTTCACGTACCCACCAAGTACTTTGCGTACTTGGCGTATATAGAAAGGTGTTTCACGTACTCGGTAGTATATAGGAAGGTCTTGTGTTGTACGGTTGTGCATTAGACAACATCACTACGGATTTGAGCTCCCACATACCTAGCGTATATCGGGAGACACTCCTAGGATTCCTGTGACCAACTGAGTTAACCATTTGGCTGTCTTGGTATTGCATTACACCGAGAACAACACTCGGGGAGATTACTACACACGTGCCATCCAGGTAGTCGGGTATTCAGGCAAGGGTACGGTCCCAATTCTCCTTGTCACGTTTTACTGTTGGACCCTATGGTATATAGCGAGTTGTGGTGCCTTGACAATCCTATGAGGATCTGTGATGAACCTGCAATAATTAATTAATGCAAATACACAAGATATCAGAAATAATAGAACTCAGAATCACTTTTATATTGATCACGGGCCACTTCGAGTGGGCAACCTCCTTTGAGCAAGCTCAATACAATTAACTTCACGGTGCCTTCATAGGCCTCAACACACACTTATATACTAAGTCTAGGTGCCAATACTATGTGTCAATACAAACCATGGGCTAAGTCTAGGCGCCAATACTATGAGTCAAAACCATGGGACATATAATACTATGGGATGACTTACAAAGCATATGCATCCAATACGATGGGCTAATATAAACTATGGATCAACAAATACTACGGGACGACTTACAAAGCATATGCGTCCAACAACAATATACTAACAAAGTAAAGACATGGGTTCCTAACATCCCATCTCCCTTAGAAAAAGCTTTGTCGTCAAAGCTTTAGATGTCGAAATTGATACAGAATTTGAAGGAGTGGGTCCCCTGTAGCATCATCGGGTTGCATTCCGATCCACTGGCGCCTTTGGAGTTTCAGGGAGGATTGCATAGAAGGATGTAGACGAAGAAGAACCATATCAGCGATGTGAAAAGTGCGCTCAGAACGGTGCTGATCGACTTGATGTTTCAGTCGAATTCTTGCCATGTGAAAATTGTCCTGCAGAATGAGAAGAATCTGATCACGGTTTCGAAGAATTCAGTCAATTTCCTGAACTGGGGAGCTGCTGAAGGTGTATGGAAGAAGAACTGGTGGTGCCTATCCAGAGACTGCTTCATATGGTGTCCTTTGAGATGTGGTACTATACCACCGGAGTGCTTCTAGGAAATCCATAGAAATAGTTTTCCAAATCTGTGGAGGGATGGGCAAGGGTTCGATCAGTCCCGAAAGGAGGGTCGTTTCACCCTTGTTGACCTGGAAAGTATCACAGTCAACCACCATCCGTTGAATTGTCCTTTTGAGTCCCTGCCAAAAGAAGTTACATTGTTCCTGGTCATGCATTTTGAGGAACCCATAGTGCCCTACTGATGAAGAAGCATGGAGTTCATAGAAGAGATAGCCCCGTTGAACAGATTGCAACCAATTTGGAACAAGCAGAGAAATAGTTGTATAGCCCCGTTGAACAGATTGCAACCAATTTGGAACAAGCAGAGAAATAGTTGTAAGAGAAACTGGGTCATCAAATGTGCGAGCAGGAGCATCTTCCACCATATTGTCCTTACCCTTCTGGTAAGTGGTCACATAGTCATAACCCATGAGTTGGATAACCCATTTCAGGTGTGTTGGGGAGGAGACCCGTTGTTCCAGGAAAGTTTCCAGACTTTGGAGATTAGTCTTGATGCAGAAATAATTCCCCAATAGGGATGGCTTCCACTTCGGGACTGTATGCAAAATAGTCATAATTTCCTGCTGAGAGGTAGATGCGGCTAAATTCTTACCGAAAAAGTCTCTTGAAGGCAACAAGCTCATTGGTTCAGCAAAGACACTTGCATATCTATCCAAGGAAGTAGTGGAGACTGTTGATGGGTGCATCTGAATGGAATGGAGCTGAGCGATGACACCATGTGAATTCTTCTTAAGTATTTTTTCCAGGCGATGTGAACTGATGATGCAGAGAGACCCTAGTTGTAAGCCCATAAATTTGTGTTGTGCCCCATTGACTGAAAACTGTATCCAAAGTTCAGCAAAATCCCATAAGATGGGGCCAAGTGTGCGTAACCATTGAACGCCAAAAACTACATCACATCTGCCTAAGGACAAGGAAAACATGTGAGAGCACAGGTTATAATCTTCCATAGAGATACGCACGTTGTGACACTTCCCCTTGCAAGGTAAGGTGCCCCCATTGGCAACCATGACTTCAAAGTTGGAGCAAGGATGGACAAAACAATCAGCCTATTTGGCAATCCGAGGATCAATGAAGTTATGAGTGATACCAGAATATGTGAGTATGGTAAGAGGGAGCTTCTTGAAGTATCCCCTGACTCGCATTGTTTGTGGGGTGGTGACGCCGGTTACAGCATGGAGAGAGATCTCGGGTGGGTCATCCTGAGATGGGGTGTCAACAAGCGGGTATTGAATGTCGACCTGATTATCTACTGTATCTGGAGCTTCTTCATCAAGTTCTGAGGTAGGTGGAGAATCCACATCCAAGAGATAGAGCTTTTGTGGAACACATCTATGTCCCCGAGTGAATTTCTCATCACAATTATAACAAATCCATTTTTCTCAGCATGCCTGCATCTCTGTTTCAGACAATTGCTTGATAGGAGTTGGTTGAGGAGCAGGCATGATGGGAGGTCGTTGGGAACCCATATTTCTGAAGAGAACAAAGGTGGGTTTGGAGCATTGTTGAGCTGCGATCTTGTCCTCGGCCAGCTTAACCAACCCTAGGACTTCCATCATTGTGTTGGGACAAAACATTTTGACCTCTGAGCGGATTTCATCCTTGAGACCACTAATAAAACAACTCCTATAGAATTCATCAGACAATCCTTCTGTGTGATTGGCTAGTTTCTCAAATTTTGTCTGATATTCTCTCACTGTGCCAGTTTGGTGAAGTTTAGTGAGTGCTCCTGTGAAATCGTCAAAAGCATTGGGACCAAATCGTGGCAAAAGGAGTTGGCAAAAATCTGTCCAGTTTGGCTCGGGATGAGCTTTGATGTACCAACGGTACCATTGAAGGGCTTCCTGTTCCAAATGAAAGGATGCAAGTGGAACCTTCTGAACATTAAAAGTATTATGCAGACTGAAATATTGTTCTGCTCGGTATATCCATCCAGTCGGATCAGTACCATTGAAGCGAGGAAAATCAAGCTTCGGTCCACGAAAATTGCTGAAAGAAGAGAACCCGGTGGCTGCAAAAGATTCTGGCTGTCGGTTATTGTTCATGGTTGAATGTTGAAGATGGAGGCTGAGAAATGTTTCATCCAGATCTTGGATTTTGGTTTGGATGGCTACAAGTGCTTCCTCCATGGTGTTTGCTCATGTGCGAATGACAACCATAACCAATAATTTTTTTTTTTGTGGGGGGGGGGGAATGGATAGAAAAACACAAACACAAGCTTATTTAGTAAGGGGAAATTTGGATTTGGTAAAAACTCGGAGAGGTAATTGGGGTTTTACTAGGTTTTCGACACTTTCTGAGGGACGGGGAAGCAAAAAATGGGGATTTCAGAATCGGGAACTCTATGGTAAAATTTGAAGGCAATCGGGTGAAAATTGAAGAAGTTATGGCAAACCCTAAAAATAGACAAATGTGGGATTTCTGGTCTTGGGAAGTGGAATTTGGGATAGGGTATTCAGGAATGAAATATGCAGAATGGGATTGCAGGGATGTCAATGAAGTTTCAGGGAAAACAGAGTTGAAATAAGGGAGATAGCAAACCCTAAAAATAGACAAATGTGGGATTTCTGGTCTTGGGAAGTGGAATTTGGGATAGGGTTTTCAGGAATGAAATATGCAGAATGGGATTGCAGGGATGTCAGTGAAGTTTCAAGGAAAACAGAGTTGAAACAAGGGAGATAGCAAACCCTAAAAATAGACAAATGTGGGATTTCTGGTCTTGGGAAGTGGAATTTGGGATAGGGTCTTCAGGAATGAAATATGCAGAATGGGATTGCAGGGATGTCAGTGAAGTTTTAGGGAAAACAGAGTTGAAACAAGGGAGATATGGCCGAAAAACATTTTTTTTTTTTAAATTTCAGAAATGGATCGGCAACAGCGGCGCGGAAAGGATTGAAAACGGCTGGATCTGAAACGACTTTCAGAATAGATCTGAAACGGTTGGATCTGGAGCGGAAGTGATTGGCAACAGTTCAACTGAAAATAAATATGGACCCCAGGTATGTACGGCTTCCTAACAGTTCAGGTGTTTCACTCGGCCACCAATGTTGTCTGACGGTTTGCGTATTGGGGCAGTACCCCTCACTCCACGGCTCAGGTAAAACTGATAACCGCTTTGCCACAAACGACAGCTCTTGGTTTACCTCACGGGTGGGAACTAGTCAATCAGGTAGGGGTCGTTGCCCTTTTCGCTGGAAGGTCCTCTCAATGGGCCAGCTACTTTGGGGTTCCTATGGTACTCCTCACAATGCGTTTTAGGGCTTATGCCCAAGTACTTCCCACAGTTAAGCGGATAGGTATTATTCCCAAATCCGAAGCTGCAACAGATGCGAAAAAAAAAAATTGACAGAAATTCCACCCAACGAGCCCAAGAAAGTGCTCTGATACCAGATGTGATGAACCTGCAATAATTAATTAATGCAAATACACAAGATATCAGAAACAATAGAACTCAGAATCACTTTTATATTGATCACGGGCCACTTCGAGGGGGCAACCTCCTTTGAGCAAGCTTAATACAATTAGCTTCACGGTGCCTTCATAGGCCTCAACACACACTTATATACTAAGTCTAGGTGCCAATACCATGGGTCAATACTATGTGTCAATACAAACCATGGGCTAAGTCTAGGCGCCAATACTATGAGTCAAAACCATGGGACATATAATACTATGGGACGACTTACAAAGCATATGCGTCCAATACTATGGGTCAATACTATGGGCTAATATAAACTATAGATCAACAAATACTACGGGATGACTTACAAAGCATATGCGTCCAACAACAATATACTAACAAAGTAAAGACATGGGTTCCTAACAGGATCCTGACTGTTTATCCACTCCTATTCACACAGTTTGCTTGTTACTTTTAGACTTGAGTAGTGTTTGATTTGTGTGGTACTTTAGAGACTCTTAGGAAGTATAGATATGGAAGATTCTTCCGAGACTACCAACCAAGGCGCCCCTTTCCAGGGTGTGCCATTTTTATTCCCCCTTGCGAAACTGTTGGTCCTCCCTTTATGGATACGTTGAGTCTTCCTGGATTGACGATAGGATTACCAGTATGGTTATTCTCCAATCCAGTTACACCAAGTGCACCAATTGTGTCGAACCTAGGTCCCTCATCACATGAGCCTCAATCTCATGATGACCCTTCTCCTCCTTCCTCGAAAAATGAATCAGCTTCCCTCTCTTCCTCTTCTCCTACTGAAAACTCTGATGTTAGTAAGAAGGAAAGTGAGAAGAAGAAGAAAAGGAAGACTACGAAGAAGAACACTAAGTAGAAGGTCACAACCCCGACCTCTGACCATCATGTCGAGAACTCACCAGCCACTAATCATCACGTTGGGAGCATCGATACACCTGTTTCGAATTTGCGTAAACCGAAATTCCCTTGCAGGATTTGTAAAGGGTCCCATTTTCTTAAGAGATGCCCTGGTATCTTCAAGGTCTTAGAAAAATGGTCGCATTCTAAACATCCCTCGTCATCAGTCTCTAGGCATCATATTGATGATACCCCATCAACTAGTGACATTGTAGTTAAGGGTCGGAAGGGTAGAGCTGCAGACCCTTGTTGGTTATGCAAGGGCATGCACCGTACTTACCTTTGTCCTCGTATGGATGAAGCTTCACAGTTGTTGAAAGACATGGACACATCCCATAAACACCTTCCAACGAAGTATTGTAGGTTGTCCCCTAATCCTACACTGGTTGATAGGGCAGTCAATCCGACCCCACCCTCGGTTGACCCCACTCTTTCATCAGAGAGTGAAAATGAAGCGGTCGATTCAACGACATCGTTGATCAACCCCATTCCCCCCTTGAGGCATGATACCCAAGCGATTAATCAAGTTTCGTCCTTGGTTGACCCCACTCCTCCTACAATGAGTGAAATCCAAGCGATTAATCAAGCTTCATCTTCGGTTGATCCCACTCCTCCTTTGAAGAGTGAAACACAAGCGGTAGATCCAGTTTTATCCTCGGTCCACCCAACTCTTTCATTGGAAAATGCCCAGATTGAAGTAGTCACCATCACAAAGTATTCATCGTATCCTACTTTTCCAACTGAAAGTGATTTAGAAACCGTTGATATCTTTCTGGTCGGTTCAGACAATTCTAGGCAAGGAGAAGTCTCATCCACAGAGCCTCCTCCAAGTACTGAGGTTATTTCATTTGATTAGAATAGTCTAGTAGAACCTCGTCTCCCCTCAGATGTTCCTTTCCATATATTTGTAGGTGTTGCTGTTAATGAAATCTTTCGCACTATAGTTGACGAGGGAGCTTATGCTAGTATTTTATCCTCAACTGCTTGGAAAGCTATAGGGTATCCTCAGCTTGTGCCGGTTACCAGCCAGATTTTAGCTTTCAATAGAAGGCCTACCGAACCTTTAGGGATTCTTCCGCAGTTACCTATCACCTTGGGATGTAAAAATGTTTATGTTGATGTCATGGTTGTCCAAGATCCTTTAGATTTCAATCTTCTCCTTGGAAGTGATTATGTCTATGCTATGAAAGCCGTAGTGTCCACACTCTTTCGAGTGATGTATTTTCCCTCTTATGGGAGGATTGTGACCATTGACCAGCTTTCCTCCATGACACCCAATCATTGCATGAATGCCATTCAACAAACTTCCCTGAACGTTCCACACGTATTAGTGGTTTCTTCCCCTTAAGCATGAGGGGCATGTCTCCAGCCTCTGTACATCATGCTGGGGGGCACACTACTAACCTCTGGACATCATGTTGGATAAGTGCCTTATGTTGAGCATAGTTCCCTTTCTATGTCAAGCTCGTTAAAAAATGAAATAGGTTCCTGAGCATAGTTCCCTTTCTATGTCGAGCTCATTAAAAAATGAAATAAGTTCCTGAGCATAGTTCCCTTTCTATGTCAAGCTTGTTAAAAAATGAAATAGGTTCTTGAGCATAGTTCCCTTTCTATGTCAAGCTCATTAAAAAATGAAATAGGTTCCCCTGAGCATAGTTCCCTTTCTATGTCAAGCTCATTAAAAAATGAAATGGGTTCCCGTGAGTATATTTTTATTCTCTTTCAAGCTCATTAAAAAATGAAATAGACCCTCCCAAGCATAGTTTACCTTTGGTTTCAATCTTATGTAAAAATGAAACCATTCTCCGAGCATAGTTCCCTTTCTGTGTCAAGCTCATTAAAAAATGAAACAATACCCTACGAGTAGAGTTCTTTTCCTGTGTCAAGCTCGTTAAAAAATGAAACAGATCCTTTCCCTTTGAGTCGAATCTTCTCGTAAACTTAGTACATGAACCTTCTTTTCATCCGCTTATGCCTTAGGCGAATGAAATGAAGCTTGGGGGGCATGTCTTCAACCTCTAGACGTCATGTTGAATTCAACTCGATTGCCTCTCCACATTATGTTGGACCTAAGTCACTTACTACCAGCAATCATGCTAGGGGCATGTACCAACCTCTGGATACCATGTTTGGAAAGAGTCCACCAATGGGAAGTTTTTTGAGCATGCTTTCTTCTGGGTTTCGAGCTCGCTAAATGTCAAAACTCGATAATTTCCGAAAAATTTAAAATTTTTATGATAGCAATAAATGTTGTGTAAGAGCAGTCTTTTAACCGTCTGTTTAACTTACTTGGTTGTAAGTGTGTTTGAAGGATCTTTGTTGTACTTAAGTGTTATTATGGTTGTATATATATAGATGCATTTTTTTTTAAGTTGTTGTAATGTGTCGTAAACTCCAGGAGAACTTGCCATAACAGGCTGGCTTACTTAGCTTATGAGCTAACGCATTGAACTGTTTTCCTCTTTACAGATCTACAGGTAAGTGCGGTTATGACAATTATCGTTTTAAAATGTTATATGCAAACTAGCTGTACAAAAGTTATTCAGATAAAAGGTCTTTGCTCGCTCAGTTTCCAAGTATTTGGAGGTAGTATTCAGCCTACCAACTTCTCGAATTCTTTCCTTTGTTGAAATTGTATTTTCAGCGACGAGGATAGCCGTACTTCTGAAGTGTCCAAACATTTAATAAGTCTGTAGATACTTTTGTTATTGATGATGATTCTGTACTGTAATTGCATCTCATATCTAGCACGGTGAGAACAACTCTCTTACCGATCTTCAGTATTATCTAGATATTTTACAAGTCTCCATCTAACCATTTCAGTCTTGTATAACTTGATCAAATTATCTTTATATCGATGATTGTAAGCTTATACGGAGGAATTTGTTTTTAAATGTTTATATGTAAGTGAAGTAATTGAAAGCTAGTTATGGTAAAATTGGAAATGTCGATGCATCCCTACTTGTTGATATATCTCCATTATGTATAGACTTCTTCCAAGAATTGGGTTTTTCATTTGATATTCACCAATCAAATTTTTTTTTTATATGATAACTTAAACAATTGTAAATAACCATATCACTGAACAATAATTTGTTTTATGGTTACTATGATTTGTTTGGTCTACAGGTGATGTTTCCATAAGAATGTTAGATGCTAGAATGTTTGTGTTGAATTATGGGTCATTGGCAACGTAATGTTATTATTGTGCAACATTTGATTGCAATGATCGACTCATGGATTCAATCATATGGTGTAGCAACCTTAGAGAATATCCATATTAATCCTTTTGATTGACCAAATGATGGTATTATCATTATCGTAAACAAACTATGGAAAGGTGATCCATTGCATGGGAAAAATTTAAGGGTTACGTGGCTCACTCGTATCCAAGTACTCATCACCTAAAAGATTAACAAACCCTACCATTCTACATTCCCTCCCTCGCCTTCGGGCTCGGCCACTCTGGGGTTTTTCTCCTGTCCAAAATTGCCACAACCAGGGTGGAATCTCCCTTCCTCACTGTTGAGTTCTTGCTGCGCTAGTTCCTTGCCAAGGTTTATGAGTTGTATATGTTTTATTATCCTTACCACAGTTATAAGATTTGTTATGAGAACCCTAAGGTTTGTATCCTTTCGTTTGCAAGCTTTATACCAATCGTGGCCTCCAGTGTTGCCTTCCCTTGACCTATTTCTGTAATCACCTTCGTCGAGAATACATCTTTGAGTCTGCCATTGCTTCCTTGGTGGCCAGGGTTTGGGTTCAAACTCCATTGTTCGTAGTTTCCAGACCTGTCACAGTGTGGTCCCTTCAATCCAAATTCTGGTGAGTAAATCTTGTGGTTCGTAGTATGATTTCAATATTTAAAATCAATGGTTTGTGAGTTTTGTTTATTGAAAAAAAATGTAATTGATAACTGACTTTTGTTTTTCCAAATCTCAGCAGGTTTTGAACGCTTCATCAGGCGTACAGGACAGAGCTCTCGGCATCTGGCTCCTCCGGGTAAGCCTGGTCCTTACCATGGCATTTTCTCCTTGGGGTTTTGTTGTGTGGACGAAAAGGGTTGGTCTTCAAGGGGCATGCTTCTACTGCTATCACTGTTCTGTTGAGTCTTTTAAATAGCTTAACCCTGCGTGACCTCGAAGGGTGTTATCTCTGTCATAGGATAGAATCATTGTAGCTTCGGCTGCCTGTAAGTTTATGGTTTTCCCTAGGGTATTGTATGGTTTCCACAAATGTTGTGTTAAAGGTTTACGGCGTAAAGAGCCAGGCTAGAACTGGTTCTGAGAGTGGGGTTACGACCCTATGGTTCTACCTCCACTACTGTACTTATGAAGGGTTTTGGGATGTAATGCCCAGGTTGTTATTTGAATTATTTTAATATAAGGTTGCTTGTGGAATTGGCTTGTTAAAAGTGTTGTTACTCCGTTGTTTGGTATTATGTTCTATTTTTTTTTTACAACACTTCAACAGAAAAAGCGTGCAGTCGGCTGTTAATAGAACAATGTATTTAACTAAAAACATTTAAACCCTACATCTTCGTTTGTAATTTGTGGTTGAACAAGAATTGGTACAGTTTGAGTTAGTGTGTACAGAGTATTGATTTTCTACAGCAAGCTTTTGTCAATTACAAGGCTACGGCCGTAGGTATAAAGGTAGTAAGGATTGGAAAGTTTTACAAGGATAATCTGGGTTCTCTGTTGCGTCGATACTGTGTATTATAATTAAATATAGTTATGTGGTTGTAATTCTTAATTTGGTGAATAGAAATGACACGGCCGTGAGTGAATACGTAATATTACTTCTCATCGTTTTTGTTTTTAAGTATTTAAATGGTAACGATGTAAATGTTTATTGTTAAACTAACTCTGTCAAGATGGGGTTTTCTTCCCTGGTTTGGAAGATATATATATAATAAAAAAAAACGTATGAACAGTGTTCAAGCTCTGTTGATCTCCTTTGTAGCTAGGAACGAGTTGGTGTAAAATTTTTAATGTTTTACATACTGTAGTGAATGTCTCATTGTTAATAGTTGAAGTAGAGTTCGATTTTGAAATGCCAACAATGGCTGAGTTCAAATGTTAAATCTGTGAGTGATGTTTAAACTATTGTTATTATAGAACCCTAACAATGTTGTGCATTACATGAGGAATGAGCTCGATAATGAGCAGAACTATACTTGTGACGATGGAAAGGTTTTGACAAAAGAAACTAAATTTCTAACTTGTAAAGGCTCGGCTTCGAGCTAGTCATTATGTTTGTCTTTAAATTCCTTCTGCCGTATGGTTATTAGTTCTGTCAAACTCTGCTGTTAACTTCTTGGTTGTAATAACGATAGAGATAGGTTTTTTTTGAAATAAACCTCTTTCGCCACGATCTTTGTTTATAAATTTAACTGTTTGATTTGGCCAAGATTTTGTTGAAAGCATATTATAGAAAAAGAGTTTAATGTTGTGGCTAAACTGCTATTCGAATTCTATACTGAGACAATAACAAATTCAACTCTGTTCTGACAGTAAATAAATAAATTTACTAACATAAATCTGTTCACCTATCCTGGGTACAGCTAATAACCTGTAAACTTATTTAACTAAATCATGAGACAGATACAGACCGGTATGCTTGTTCGGCTAGGGTTTATACCTGTTAAACTATCTATGAAAAGATTCACTGTGATTATAGAGTTGTCGATGATTCTGTTCCTATAATTGTTTTAACAAGTGTATTTACAGAAATATTTACTGTATAAATAATCTATATTTATCTATTCAACTATTGAAAATAAACCAATGTAAAATCACCATAATATTCTATTACTTTAATAATAACAAAACATATTCTGTGTAAAACAATAACTCAATCTATAGTGATAAATAGGGAATTTCTAAGACATATTAGTTCTGCAAATTCTATCTAATAACAATACAGAGATGCTAACTTTACTGAAATAAATCTTGTTCAACACAGATGAGATAGTCTTATTCTAAGTTTAAATTTATTCAATAGACAGCAGGAAAAAGTGGCAGAACCTGTGTCAATGGTAGACAATAACAGCAATGGGAGGCTGTTCCTCCCTACCAATTCCTGGAGAGTGCCCAAACAACACTTCTCAGGACCCCCGAGCTTGTTCTGGTCTAACTGGCTGGAACTAGGTTCAACCAACAATTCCCTCAGCCAAAGCAGCTACACTGGAATCAAGTTACTACAACTTCCTGACTCAAAACACTTCCTTACTGTTTTTCCCACTTCCTCAATGGGACTCCTGAATAGCATTCACCTGAATGTATTCTCCCTCCAGAACTTTTCATGAACCCCCAGCTCAGTTCATTGAGTACTATTTAAAAGATTGCCTAGGTCTTAGTTAGGTTAACTGTCATTAATGAGCCACCTGCTCAGATTCCACTTTCTTGGGGAATCATGACCCCAAAATATAGGGAAGTTGCCACCTGCAACTTAGGAAGTGTTTGAGGATGCTGCCACTTGTCTTTTGTCTTTCCACCTAGTTCCATCCACCAGTTATACCAGTAACCTCTTTTAACAGCTCTCCCATGCTGTTGTCTCCAAAATTTATTTATTAATAATAAAATATTCATAATTTACATTCAATTTCTGGTGACTCTGCTGAGTCATCAATTCCTACTTAGCAATAAATTTAACATAATGTCTCACAAATATTAATAAAATAATTACATTATTTTTGAAAAATTGGGGTATGTGACACTAAACCATGAAAATAATACCGAGCATAGTTCATTTTATGTTACAATCTCGTTAAAAAATGAAGCAAACGTCATGAGCATTCTTTTTACCTGTCTTCGAGCTCGTTAAAAACAGTAAGATGGTATTTGAGCTTACTTTTCACTTTTTTCGTGCTCTGGTTGAAACATGAAAATTGGTTTGAGCTTAGTTTTTACTTTTTTCGTGCTCTGGTTGAAACATGAAAAGTGGTTTGAGCTTACTTTTCACTTTTTTTGTGCTCTGGTTGAAACATGAAAAGTGGTTTGAGCTTAGTTTTTACTTTTTCTTGCTCTGGTTCAAATATGAAAAAGATTTTGAGTGATTTTGATACCATTATCGTGCTTGTTAAAAATTTGAGTAAAAAGGTATGTCTAATGAGTATAGGTTTATCACTTTATCCGGCCTCACTAGACTATTTACGGAAAAGGAACTGTGCCGAGTTTACTTTTTCCTTTGTCATACTCGGTTATCAACTATGACAAAGTTGTTCATGGAGTCCTCTTTAAACTCTTTCAGACTCCCTAAATAGGAAAAGATCGCCAAGCGAATTTGATGCGTTCACGCTTGTAAAAGGATTTGAATGGTCATCTCCCTGGTGATAGTTTACCCTTTTTTTGGATGAGGGGGCACTATTTACGAAAAAGGAATACTCCAGCCAATCATGACTGGAAGAGTCCTCTCCCGTGTTGTTTTACCATTTTTCGGGCGAAGAGGCTAACCTTACGAAAAAGAACCTTTGGAGTCTTCTTTAGTTCTTTTCAGACTCTCTAAACATGAAATGACGATCGAGTTTTCCTTCTCTGGACTCGTTAAAACTCAACACTGAAGGGCCCGTTATGGGACGAACCCCTCCTTTTCCAGGTTCGTAAAACATGTGGGATTGGACTCATCTATGAGATGAGCTATACCGAGCATCTGGTTACCCTCATCAACCTCGTAAAAAACACATGAGGTACTCATCAATCATGATGGGGAAAAAGGTGAGATTTTGTGTTACATCTTAATTACAGCAATACGTAGTCACTCTTGAACATGGCACTAGTTTACATTTGCATTCATTACTTGGGTAATCTGTTTGTCTCCAAGTCCTATCAATTCCATGAGTCTTGTCACTCATTTGAGTCGTCTAAAGAATGCTTCCATCATCAGTTGCATTAGGGGTTGGTATCATTCTCGTCATGTCGATACTTCCAAGTCATGCCATGCCCATGTTCAAGAGACATTTGTTATTCATTATCTGCAATCGGTACACCTTCAATCATGTCGATCTACTCTAAGTTGGTCTTGCGTGTTACTGTACCATCCAATCTACTCCAAACATCTGTTGTCATGTTTCGTGTCGATGATGGGGGATTCATCATGGCCCTCCTTCGACGGATTTCATCCTTGTCGATGTCAACACATCATTCAAGGATTGAATCTAGAAACCAACCAAGTACCTTGGGCCTACATGCCTCAATGGCAGGTTACCTCGCTTTCGACATGAGTTTACATCATTGACTCTTGATTGAAAGATTTCATCATCCGTTCGACTTCAACTCATTTATTCACGCTTGGTGATACGTACTATGATACCTTGGGAATCATTGACATCAATGGTGCTTTCCCTCGCGCTTGTTAATGGTATACATTAATGACCGATAATCAAGTGGTTTCTACCATGTTCGACTCCAAAACATTGTAATCACATGGATAGATTCGTATCATTGTGGGTTCGACTTGAAGACCTTGGGGAAGTCATATTGTACCCAGGTTGCGATGGAGATTGTTTGAGTTATATTACACAGATCCACTTTGTATTGGTCGTGGTTATGTTATCATCTCATCATGGATCTATGATTGTGTCTAGTACCCATTATTGTGTTTAGTCGGTCTTTACTATCTTGGATCTACAGTGTATTGGTCGGCAGCCATGTTTTGTGTTATATGAGACTTGTGGATCTCAGGTCATTTCTACAGCAATTCCTTCCAGCCAACAAGTCCTTGCCATTTTTCTTACTACAAAGAATTTCACCTGTCTCATTCCGTCAGCTCATGCTTTGGGGGGCATTTTGTTACACCGAAATGTCGTCACCCTTGTGCAAGTGTCGCAAGTGTTGCAAGTGTCGTCATCATGACCTAGTGTCGTCACCATGATCATTGCAAGTGTCGTCATCATGACCATTGTGACAATGTCGTCATCTTGACCATTGTGTAAACTCTTTGCTCTGACCCCTAAACTCATTCTGGGCTAAAACACATCCAACTGAGAGATTTCCCTACCTAATTGACCTCTTTGAGTAGGTTGTTGCACTTTGTCCTCTACGGGGTGCGACAGCCCCCTCTGTCGCTCTATGTCCTCTATCGGGGTGCGATGAAGTTGGTTAAAGCCAATTTTGGGAAGTCTCGAGGTCTCTCTGGAAGTTTGTTGAGATGGAGGCCTATCCCTAGGCTCTAGGTGAGGTGGCATTTCGGTTCCTAACCTAATGGGAGGATCCCTTTACCATCTCCCCTGATCCTCAACCTACCCTGTCTCTTTAGCCCTATATAAACACCCACTCTCTCCATGGGAAAGGAGGAAGGTCTATGGTATCCTTATGCTGGTAGAATCCATATTGGTGATTGAGAAGCTTGTACCACCTTGGAGGCTTGGCTTGGACATGTTGGATGGAGGATGCGACATTGAGGCTTTGGTTGTAGCTTCATCCTTTCTATGTATTTCCACCTTTTAATATAATTAATATAATCTCTTTCCATGAATGTTGTCTCATTGATGAAGTTTAGAACTTTCTTCCTCAACTGTTAGTTTAGATCAGTTATTGTCTAGATATATTGTATTGCTTGTATCATTTCCATATTGTCTTGATAGGTCTTGCAGCTGGAGATCTGATGACCCTGATGACCGCGAGACTTGGAGCAACAACAAGGAGAAGGATCCACGACATGAAAGGTACGATATCTAAGTACTCGATCTGTAATTGATCTAGGGAAGTAGATTCATATTCTATCCTATTTTTTCTAGACTTACGTTAAGCTAGGGAGATTAGGCATCGAGTCCACTCTTGGTAGATTGTTCGTCAAACAACAAGCTCTTCAAATCACATCTCTGCATATTGTTGTTCCCGTCAGCAGCATAAAACATGAAATTTATCAGTTTTTGCGTCCCTGCCACAGGCCAAAATGTGAAAATTTTGAAAAATTCGTGCTTCACGATATACAGGGGGTGCGAAAATTCCTGGGCACGCAAATTTTTTCCCTAGATGGCCTTTTCCCTCACCCAAACAAGCATGGAATCCAAAAAATAAAGCATTAAATGAAAGAGTAGAGTAAGAGGACTAACCTACTTCAAATGGTGGCTCGAATGGTGTCTTGGATCTCTTGAAATCATCAGTTGAAAAATTGGTCTCCAACAAGGGTAAAAATCCTCTTGAGGTAAAAACAACAAGGTGAAAATGACTTGTTTTACATTTCACTCCTTTTTATACTTATGAAACTAGTTTTTTTTTTGCTATGTTCATACCTTTGTTTAAGACATTTTCCACTTACTCTTTATTTTCTAACTCTATTTTCTAGGGTTTGGCCAAGTTTAAGCAGGTCCATTAAGGACGTTCACACCAGAGGAACCTTTTAATGACCTTTTTGAGCTTACTTTTTATTTTTCGTGCTCTGGATCCGAAACATGAAAAAGATTCCAAGCGCTTTGACACTTTACTCGTGCATGTTAAAATTAAGTAAAAAGTGTCGAGCTTGGTCCGCTTTACTCGCGCTCGTAAAACGATGAGGAAGTATTAACCTAGTATTATTTTATCTCTTTTTCGGGCTAGGTGGATTAATTTATGAAAAAAGGAACCCTATGGAGTTCTTCTTTAAGCCCCTTTCAGACTCCCAAAATATGAATAGATTGTCGAGCAAACTTGTCTTTTTCACGCTCGTAAAAGTGTTTGAAAAGTCATCTATCTGGTGATAGTTTTCCCCTTTTTCAGACCATTTAGACTAATTACAAAAAATGTATACTCTATTCAATCGTGACTAGAAGAGTTCCTCTAGGTATTATTTTATACTTTTTTGGACCTGGGGACTAACTATTATGAAAAAGTCCATTTTGGAGTCTTCTTTAGATTATTTTAGACTCTTTAAACATGAAAAATCATGGAGTTTTCCTTCTTTGGACTTGTGAAATTAAACATTGAAGGGCATGCATGGGACCAAACCCCTCCTTTCTTAGGTTCGTAAAACATGTGAGATTGGACTCATCCAAAGGATGAGCGATATCAAGCATATGTTATCCTCCTCAAGGTCGTTAAAAAACAAAGAGGTACTCATCAAACACGATGGGGGGAAATGGGGAATGGACTAAGTTTGATTTTTATGGCAACCAGTGAGTCGTCGCCTTTGAACATGGCATATGTTCGCTTCTTGTCTTACAGTTGGGTATTCAGGTTGTCCTTGAGTCATAACCGAAATCGTGAGTCTTTCTTCTCCTTTGAGTCATCCAAAGAACACTTCGATCCTCGTTGTGTTACGTTTCGGTTCTTTCCTCTTAAGTCAATGCTGCCAAGTCATATGTCATGCCGTTATATGTTCAAAGGAAAGTGTCAGATTGAGTCAAGGTTCTACAATACCATTGGTCTTTCATCCGTGTTTCAGTACTTGTTCATATCTTTACTCACCACCACCACCTTGTGTCGGTTTCATGTCGATGATGTGGGAATCATTATGGCCCTCCTTCGATGAGTCCATTCCTGTCAACTCTAGCTCATCATCCACGAATTGGAATTAAATACCTATTTAGTACCTTGGGACTTGCATGCCTCAACGGTAGGTTTCCTTGATTTCGGCAGTAGGTTTACCTCATTGGCCTATGATTGAAAGATTCCACGAGTGTTCGACTCCAACTCATCTATTCATATTTTGATGGAATGTACTATGATACCATGGGGATCATTATCATCATCGGTGATTTCCCTCGCACTTGTTAACGGTTTACACTATTGATCGGCAATCAAGTGGTTTCTACCATGTTCGAATTCAACACATTGTAATCACATGGTTAGATTCGTATCGCTTCAGGATCGGGTAGAAGACCCTGGGTTGTTTTGGTATATTGTTATCATACCCAGGTTGTGATGGAGAATCCTTTTTAGTAGGTTGCCACACATATATTATGGTGGAAACCTCACTGATGTATTGTCACATAGATTTACCCTTGTATTAGTCGTTGTTGTGTCATTATTTCATCATGGATCTACGCTTGTATCTTAGTAGCCATGATTGTGTCCAGTTATTCAGCTATGGATCCACGATGTAGGTCGGGGGCCTTATTCTTAGTCAATACCGACATGGATCTGCAATGTATTGGTTGGCAGCCATGTTTTGAATTAATTTGTTCCGAGCATGGGTATGCCCACCTCGGGGTTGATAAGAATATGATAGTCTTTTGTAGCTCTCCTCCAACCTTTCTTCTAGCTATCTTTTGATAATCTACAATTTGGTAAAGTGTTTTGGCCATCAAAATTTTATGACCTCACACTTTAGGGGGCATCTATTATATGTTATTTTTCCATCCTTGACTGTACATGCCTTACCACCATGGGAATCATGAAGTTTCACAACCTCCTAAGTGTGTTATACCTAGTGTCATTCAAGTTGGAGAAGTCACTTAAACCCATGAGGTCGAATGCCACTTCACCTAACCACTTCCAACCATCAATAGAGGAATTTTTGCACCTTGCTCAGTCATGGAGGAGCGAAAATACAACATTTTTGCGTTTTGCTGAACTCCTGGGGCACAAAAATTACAACTATTTCACTCCTTGCTCAGTGTTTGGGGGGCAAAAATTTGGTTGAGGGAGATTTTCCTTGGATCTAGGGATCCCTTATCTCGAAGATTTCATCATGCCTTCAAATATCATCCTGGTTTTCCTTGTAAAGTAAGTTGGGTGTTATGAGATCCATGTTATTATACCTAGATCCACACCCTCCTATCTTGATCCAGTTTCTTCTCCATGATGGTTGAACTCCTTCACCCTATATCAAGACCATTGCTCTTTGGTTTTGGAGATTAGACACATAGAGACTAAGTCTGAACTATAGTTGCAGAACTACTTGTGAAGAAGTCCTCATGTTCTCAAGATTCTCAAAGGTGGCTTGTTGGAAGGCATAGGAAGAGATGCTATCGGAATGAACTTAGGTATAATGCTACATTGTACTACTTCCTCTTTGGATTTCTAATAAAGAACTTGGCCCATTCTACCAAATTGCATGTTTCATATTGAAATATTTCAATTTGTACTTGTTTGAGTAGAGAAATTTAGCCTAACATGTTGGTGTAGGAAAATAGATTCTCTTCTCTCTTTTGTTTACAGGTTCTCTTACTTGGATCATCAAGCAAAGAGATGGATCAACAAGAAGAAGTGAGGATAATCGTCTTGATAGAGGTAAGTCATCTACCTTTATCTTCTTTCCTATTACGATTGCTGGCATGAGTGTGTTAAATCTTGGAGAATAGATTCCCACTTGTTTTATTTATGTCTTGGATTTGGTTTAAGGGAGCCATCTTGTTATCCAAGAGATTTTCGTCTTATCCGTAGGAAGAAAATATTATCACACTAACTTTACAATTATGGTGTGAATGTCAAAAGGTGGCACACATTGAAAAGAACTACATGTAGACTAAATACATTGTGCACATACTAAATACACTGCATGCACACTATACTGAAGTGTGCTCTGCAAAATTACAAAATAAGGCTCCAACATTACTCCTCTGCACCATTGATCACTACAACCTTACCCACTAGCTAATGATAAGAAGGTCTTCAACCTAGATTACTTTCTATCACCTTGTAGCTAGTCTCACTCTCAGCTCCTCTAGCCAACATCACACCAAAGGATATCCTAATAAAGTCTAGAGAATTCCCAACTATGCAAAGAATAAAAGACCAAGAGTCTATTAATAAATTAACTTGCCTTGATATCCAGTGCCAGAGGGGCAACACTAACTTCAAGTTATAGATCCTAATGAAAATAATCCCACACTAGTTCCCTACCACCAGCATAGATCCATTTTAAACCTCGATCTATCAAGCATCGAGAGGGATCCAATTTCTTGAGGTGATTTTTTTTTAATCTTAATTTTTTTATACCTCAAGAAATTCGATCCCTCTCAGTGTGTTATGCAATAAATTTCCAAAAATATCATGAAAAGAGCAGAAATATATTAGAAAGAGTACTCCACGACTTTAATAAATAAATAAATGAATAGCAAGCCTATTTGAGGGGGCAACCTCCTTATACAATTTACCAAGTACACAAGACAAGACAAGACAAGATACTCCAAATGAAAATGTCTCCTTCCTATATATAGGATACTAAGAGGTACAATTCAAATTAATTGACCCAAGCCGATGTAAATTATAACCATACTAATGAAAATTACCACTAATGGACCAAAGTTGACATCAAAACTAATATAATGCACCACAATATAGGGGGGAATGTGCCCCATTTATGGATTAACATGCCCCTCTCCTTCAGAAAAGTGTTGTCATCAATGCTTGATTAGTTATAGATGCCTCTAGATGAAGGACTCATCTTCAGATTTCCATGTAACCTCTAAATAGTTTCCATAAAGGCTGCGGCTATTGTACTTGCATTAAAAGGGTGATAAAGTGCACAAAAATGTGCATACTTCGTGAGTATATCAACAACCACCATAATAAAATTCTTTCCTTCTAACTTGGGTAGACCTGTGATAAAATCCATGGATACTTCCTCTCAGCGCTAGCAAGGTATGTATAATGGTTGTAGAAGTCCTGGGTTCTTAACTGTTTCACCCTTATTTTGTTGGCAAACTAAGCATTCATCCAAGAACCTTTAAACATCAAATTTAAGACCTTCCCAAAAAAATTCCTTCTTGACCATGTGGTAAGTTTTTAAGAATCCAGAGTGCCCACCTATAGGAGAGGTGTGTAATTCCGAGAGGACATTTTGTTTGAGTTGGGATTTTTTGCATACATATAAGTGGTCCTTATACCATAATGAATCGTTTTTCCACACAAAAGTTTATAATATACTGGGATCATTCTGTAGCTTTTGAATGAGTGTCCACACAGATAGGTCATTTTTCCATTATTCCCTTACTGCTACTACCCAATCTAGTTGTAGAATGGAAATTGCACAAAGTAATGCTCCAACATATTCATCTTTCTAGAGAGTGCATTTGCCACCACATTTTGTTTCCCTTTTCGATAGATAATTTCAAAATCATATCCCAACATCTTGGTTACCCATTGTTGTTTCTCTTGCGAAGATAGTCTCTGTTCCAGGAAGTATTTAAGACTATCATGATCTGTTTTGACCTTGAAATGCCTACCTATTAGGTAAGGACACCATTTCTTAAGAGCATGTAGTATTGCCAACATTTCCTTCTCATAAATGGGCTTCTGTAAGTTCTTTCCCTTGATTGTATGACTTGTGAAAGCAAGTGGGTGTCCTTCTTGCATTATAATATCACCAATGCCATTTCATGAAGCATCACATTCCACAATAAAGGTTTTTGTGAAGTCTGGTGTGGCCAAAACAGGAGCTTTGCACATTGTCTGTTTAAGTTGTTCAAAAGCTTGAGTTGCCTTTGGAGTCCAAAAAAATGCATCTTTCTTCAATAATGTGTTAGAGTCACTGTTATTCTTCCATAGTTCCAAAAAAACTTGCGGTAGTACCCTGTCATACCTAAGAATCCTAGAAGATTCTTCAGGGTTTTGGGAATCGGCCAGTCTATCATGGCTTTAATTTTGTTAGGGTCTGCCTTAACACCTTCATGAGATACAATATGACCCAAATACTCTACCTCCTTCACCCCAAAGAAACATTTGGAAGGTGTTGCATATAGTTGTTGCTCCTTTAGTAGTTGTAGTACCTTGTCAACATGTTGAGCATGTTCTTCCCAAGACTTGCAAAAGATTAGTATATCATCAAATAATACTAGCACAAATTTCCTAAGAAAAGGCTTGAAAATGGAATTCATCAAACCTTGAAATGTGGAAGGCGCATTCGTGAGACTAAATGGCATTACCAGAAATCCATAATGAACTTCATGAGTTCTGAATATTGTTTTTGGGATGCTTTCATCCTTCATTCTAATATGATGATACCCAGAACGAAGATCCAACTTTGTGAAGAAAATTGCTCCATGTAATTCATCTAACTATCCATCAATGTCAAGAATGGGAAACTTATCTTTAATGGTGATCTTGTTGAGCTCTTTATAATCTGGTCACATACGCCATGATCCATCCGGCTTGTGTACCATTACCACTGGTGCAGAGTAAGAACTTTGGCTATGCCTAATTATGCCAGCCTTTAACATTTCTTCAACCATACACTCAATTTCACTCTTTTGGCCATAGGGGTATCTGTAAGGTCAGATGTTAGGAGGAACACTTCCTGGAATTAAGTGAATAGCATGATCAAAATATCAAACATGTGGAAGACCTTTTGGAATATATTCAAATACCTTGAAATGCTTATTAATGACCCTTTGGAGATCTGGGGAAATAGGAGGCTTAAATGTTTGAACATCTAATGAGCATAATTGTTCAATTACACCTTGATGTCCCTTTTTCATCAATTTTGTCATATCATTAGAGCTTATCACCTTGCTTGGTTTCCTTGTGATACCTTTTAACTCATATTCATTTCCTTCCCATAAAAATTTCATGAAAAGCTTTTGAAAATTAAAAGCAATAGTTCCCAGTGATTGTAACCATTGAACTCCTAAGACAACATCGGCACCACCCATTGGAATAGCAATCATTGGGTTGTTCAAAACATATTCCCCCATAGTAAGATTGATATTATGACATTTCCCTGAGCATTTGATAGCTCCCCCATCTGTAATCATTACTTGAAACTCTAGTGCTGGATATACAAAGCAATTGAGAACTTTTGCTAATTTATAGTGAATGAAATTATGAGTACTACCATAATCAATCAACACTGTTACCTTTTTCTTTTTGATAAATCCTTCAATCTTGAGAGTTTGAGGAGTACTAATTCCAACCAATTCATGAAGGGATATGGTGGGAGTAATATCTTTTGAAGGAGTATCTTCTATTTCTTCATATGTAGATGGTTCTTCAAGTTCTTTTGGTTCTTCCTCTTCACAATCTATGTAAAATCATTTCTTCTCACCACACTTATATCCCTTACTATACTTTCTATTACAATTAAAGCATAGTCCTTTTGCTCTTCTTTCATCTAGTTGATGAGGTGTCAACCTTTAAGGTGAGTTAGAATAAGGAACATTATTCTCTCTGTATGTGTTGGAGGTGGTATTTCTAGTAGTCATCGTCATATTTTTACTTGGAAACCTTCCTTTCCACCATAAAATCCTTCTCTAAGGATGGTGGTTCAAAGGGACGCACCTCATGTTGAATGTTATCCTTCAAGGTTCCAATAAAGAGATCCAACAAATTATCTTCTGAAATGTTCTTCACTCAAAGACTTAGTTTTTGAAACTCCTTGATGTGCTCTGTAACTGGACCTGTTTGCTTAAGATTTATTAATTGGATAAAGAAGGTGTTTCTATTAATATCTTCCTAATGTGCAATCAATTCTTTTGTGAATATAGACCAAGATATAATAGAGCCTTTTTTTTTTGTCACAAAACATTAGTACCATACAAATCGATCAGGCTCTAAATATAATGATACAATAGTTACCTTTTGCAAAGTTGGCAATTGGTGTAGATCAAAGAATTGGTCAATCTAGAATATCCATGTTATTGGATCATTGCTATCAAAATTTCTCATGTCAATCTTGGGAAGTTGGGTACCTCTTGGTGACCATCCCTGATAACCTCCATTATGGGAATGCTTATTATCCTTGTCCTCCTAAGTAACCTGGAACACATCATCACCTGTAGGGAGAGTATCCTTTAAATTTTGGATGAGCTTAGCAATATTTTTCATATTTTCATCCATATGTTCCATCAACTTCTCCTCTATATTAAGTAAATCGACCATTTTCACATACCCTTTCATATTTTCCTCTAGCTTGGACATTTGAAAAGATAGGTCTTCCATTTCATTTTACGTATGGGATGAATCCTCAGGTGGTTTGAGTGGAGTGTTCTTATTTACACTACCCTTGGGGGTCATTTTGAATAATAAAAATAGATATTGCACCTTAAGGTGCACCTCCAATAGATCCTTATACTAAAAATTATTCCAATTTAAAATGGCGTACCTTTATCAACCCTGATTTGAAGATTGTGTTTCTAGCGAACATTCAAACCAAGATATATCTACAATTTTGGACCCTCTGAGTCTGAAAATCCTTCCTGAAGTAACCTAATATCTCCTATATACAATGTCACAAGTCTGACCTAATTCTGATATGCCAGTAGAAAGATATGGCAAATATCACAATGCTTTTTATTTTCAGTCCTTTCAGAAGAGCGAACTTGTATGGACTGCCACGTGTCCAATATTTTAGATCTGAGTCTAAAAATGATACCATTGATACCTTGGTCCGACTTCTTTTTGATACAATAGGTATCACTCAATTTGAATCTTGCATACTTCGTATATAACAGTTTTACCCAACACACCTATTTGAGACTAGTTTTTGGACTAGTCAGAAATCCTAACTTCAAATGAAAATAACTCCAAATTTGTACGAGTTCAGGATCTAAAACTTATACCATAGATAGTGCGGCTTGTTTTATAGATGGTTTCCAAGTCTCGTTGTCTGAAACCTTGTATAATTTTTTTTATAGCTAATATGCCAAGATGATTCATTTTGAAGCACCCAAACCCAAGGAAAGAGCTCTGATACCAAATGTTATGCAAAAAATTTCCAAAAAGAGCATGAAAAGAGCATAAATAGATAAGAAAGAGTACTCCATGACTTTAATGAAGAAAATAAATGAATAGAAAGTCTCTTCGAGGGGGCAACCTCCTTATACAATGTAGTACACAAGACAAGACAAGACACGATACTCCAAATGAAAAGGTCTCATGCCTATATATAGGAGACTAAGAGGTACAATTCCAACTAAATAACCCAAACATGTATAACTAATATAACAATACTAATGACAATTACCACTAATGGACCAAATTCGACATCAAAACTAATATAATGCACCACAATATAGGGGGAAATGTGCCCCATTTAGGACTTTTGATAGATCTAGGTTTAAAATGGATCTATGCTGGTTTCATTTTTTTATATTTTTGGTAATTTATGAGTCGACATGAATTTTTTAATTACTTTTTATTTTTGGTAATGTTACCTACATAACATTACAACATCTCCACATAATGTTAGTAACGTTACAACATCTCCCCCATATTGGGTTATAGAGAACTTGGCTACTCTCGGTGCAACCAACATCGTACAACACATTATCTCCAACAACAAATCAATGGTCATGTTGGATTGGTATATATGTCTCTACATTAGGTCATCGAAATACCTATTGCACATGCAATTCCAAGTGCTATTTGGTGGGAGACACCCTAGGAGTGGTAATAAAGGGAGGCTCCCATTAATTTCATAAGTTCCTTCTGTTGAGCACTGGTTGTCATTGATGACACCCATTAATGACAAAGGATTGATAAGGGGACAAAGGAGGATGATGGCATGACAAGAAGGACATTGGATGTGGGCATTGGAGCCATTGGAACACCTAATGAGTCAAATGACCCATTCTGTGGTTATTTGTGGGTTGATGGGATCAAGGAATCCTTAGATATAGTTAAATTGCTTAAGAAGGTTTAACATCCACATACATGATGGTATGATGGTACTTGGACACACTTGATTACTTGTTGTTGTTGATGATGGGCTTGAAAAGCATCTTGGTCAAATATTAAATGACATCTTGAAAGTGGTATCCTTGTGTATTAAACCCACTCACATGACATGGCTTAAACTCCTTAAAATGATGAGCGTGACTGCTTGAAATAATTAAAGAAGTCCTTAAAATTGATGACATGACAGCCCAATCTCCAACATGGACATGGTAAACTTATGTTGATCCACCCACAAGTAAAAATATGAATCCCTAAAAACTTCTCTAGCCCAGTACTTGTCATGGCATAACCTTGGTTTAATGGGCTATCAAATTAACTTGTGAAGTCAGCTTCAAAAACTCAAAAAATAATAAATTCTCTTATCAAAAAATGACAAGTCAGCCAACCTGAAAAAAAGGGGTAAAATCCTAAATATTACAGTAAAAAATATTAAATTAAAAAGACTTACAAATAGTAGGTCGGCCAGCTAAAACCAATTATTTTTCCTCCACGATTTTACATATATATACACGAGTTATTTCCACAAAAGTGTGAGTGGAATTCATGGGTGAAGTGGAGCTCTGAAAGTTTGGGTGTACAGTGACGGAGGTTGCAGTAGTAATACAAAATAACAACAGTACGTCTTTCCTCTTTGATTTTTGGGTGGCAGTAGTTGAAGTTTTGGTTGGTGACCTCAGTGTTAGAAGACTGACCCTCTAGGGTATCCAAAAAGCAGAATTCGGTGGTTTCACTTAGAAATTCGGACTGTCTTCCCTGTGTAAATTCGGACTGTCGCTCAGGTTGCTGCAATTTTCGAACTGTTTATTGTGCACAATTTTCAGGCTGTCTCCACAGTGATTTTTGGTCTTTCCTTTCAGCATAAACTCAGTTGTTTGATGATATTCATTCAGTGATGACTATACTTATTGTCAGTACACAGTGGTAGGTTCAGATACACAGTAATATGATGTTTATGCAGAAATATTCTCAGTGACATGTTCAGATCAGAAATGTTTATGCATAAATATTCTCAGTGACATGTTCAGATCATAAATGTTTATGTAGAAATATTCTCAGTGATATGTTCAGATCAGAAATTTTATGCATAAATGTTCACAGTGATATGCTCAGTACATAGTGGCATACTTGATATGACATGACAACGATAGCCTTGTTCTTTTTTACTACAAGAAAGACATCATAATCAGGGGATAGTATGTATGTTGATTGAGTTACAGAGGTTGTGATCAAGACAAAGCCTATATTTGTTGAACATAAATACAAGACCAGAATTGAAGATAGTTGATTGATTGAGGATGCGCAGTGAGTTGGATAGTTGATTGATTGAGGATGAGCAATGTATGGACAGATTGACCAGGGCATGTGAACAATTGGTTGAGCAGATTGCTAGTAGTTGATGAAAGTGATTGCTGAGCCTAATTCAGTGAAAGAGTTGATGACAGTGACAACATAGTCTTTAATCTAGATTTGATTTGACATGAACATGAAGTAATAGTGACTTGATTGACATAACTGGGTTGAATTGATGAAATGTGATTTGACAAAAAGTTGCATGTAATACAAGCTGGGTCTTGTACATATTTTTCTTAGTAGGATCTAAGAAAAATACCAAGCAAAGTCTTGGATTTGAAGTTGGTGCTTCTATATCAGTAGGTGCTGATTGACCTCACAGTTGTAGCCTTTGAACTAATACAAAAGATTACAAAACTACTTCTTGTGTCTCTTGCAATGTGTTGATGCTAATGTGTTTTACTTGATGAATGACATATGTTAAACTAGTATAGTCTATTGATGAATATGATTTGTAAATGATGATGTTGGTTTAGAGTTTGAAGAAGTTGAAATTTGAATAAGTGTAGGCTCACTGATTCACCCCCCCATCTCAGTGAGCCATTGTGTCTAACACCTTCCTCTAGAAAAGCCCCTAAGTTTACAAGGGCATCGTTGAATTAATTAAATTAAATTAAATTTATTGATTGGAAAGAGGAAGAAAAGTAATAAAGTAGTAAATTTAATTTTGATTTTATTACACAATGCCAAAAACTAATAACATCATCTTAAATGTGAAAACATCTATACTAATAAACATAGACACATTTTTTTTTATACTCTTTATCATAAACAAAAATATTTGTTTACAAGATATAAATTTTGACTCATTTTAAATTATCCTAAAATGTAGTGGGATGAAAGGATTCGTCATCTTCGTGATATTAAAAGGGTGGAAAATGGCCCAAATGGGTTGGATCCATTGGTGAAGAGTGATGGATTTTTCACTAGTGGGAAAGGTTCAATTCTAATGAGGGCCGAGCTTGAAGCCATGGGGTCAATTTGAGGTAGTGGTTGAACGTGTGGTTGCACCCAAAGAGATTGTATTAAATGATCTCATGACTCGTGCACACATAAGTGTCGACCAAAGCCCACCCCCATGTCCTTCAATTTTAAGATAAGTCAATTCTCGCTAGCTCATTCAGTTAAGGTGTGGGTCTCGTCAGCAAGACGACCCGAGTTCAATTCCCCTTAGGGGTGAACTAGTGGGGAGGAGACACCCCAAAATCCATCCAAGTTGATGGAATAGATGCCCTTGGGTCATGGTTTCTTAGACCAAAGGCCACTCCTGCAAAGTGAGGGAGTTTCGAGCAAACAAGAAAAAAGAGTGGAGAATGAAAAACATTCTCTAAATGCTTGGTATTATCCACACTAAATATTAATTTCAAAATATTTGTAACAATCCTATTAAGTCTCCAAAACTATGGAGATTTAGGAAACTTTCTCTATAATCTCTTTAACCATAGAATAAAATGTTAAAGTAAACCAATAAAATTCCTTATCATTTCACTGAGAGGAGCGAGGTGCTCTACAATAAGTATGGGGGAGATGTTGTCACATAACATAACGTTATGTTGCCAAAAGTAAAAAGTAATAGAAAAAATGTCGGCTCATAAAATAAATAATTACAACCGAATGAAAAATAATTAAAAAATCCATATGGACTCATAAAATAAATTAAAAAACTAAAACCAACATAGATCCATCTTAAACCCGATCTATCAAGCATCAAGAGGGATCTAATTTCTGGAGGTGTAAAATATTTAAGTTAAAAAAAATTACACCTCAAGAAATTGGATCCCTCTCGGTCCTCCGAGTTTAAGATAGATTATCATGTATATATAAAGAAAGAGAATCATAATAATTAAATACTTTGAACTTCATATAAAAACTCAAACTTCTCTATCTCACTCATATCTCATTAATAAACACCTTAGAATATATATGTTTTGCATATCATTCATATATATATGAAAATGGAATATGCTAAATTAAGTTAGTTATTTCAATGATGTCAAAGTCACTCTATTAGTTTAAAACAAGTTTTTCAAAGAGTACATATTATGTAGTTTCATAAAAAAAAATTAAAAAGTTAGATAAAAATAGATATAACACCAAATATTAGTGTTGGATTATGGTTTAAATTCGAAGGATAAAATTAAGATTTAAACATCAAATAAAATGCAATGTTAAAATTAAAACCGTTATATACAAATTTCTTAACCTGCTAAATAAAACATCAAATATCAACCTTACTTGGATGCTCTCATACTTAATAAATCCAAATTTAAAATTAATATAACACCAAATATATTAATGTTAGTTTAAGTTAAAATTTACACCCCATACTAGTCTAAGTTAAGTTTTATCCGAGTTACTTTGGATAGGTCGATGCTAGTTCAAGTTAGGTTTCATCTATTATGAAAGAATGTGGACCAGCCTGAGGGCGCTAATGCTATCCAAATGGATTTTAAGTTGGCCAGGGGGGCTGCCAGATGCTCGCTGCCTTCAGTCCCTTCCTATCAATTGAATTCAGTTTCCCCATTCCAATTTCTACCGTATAGACTGCAATTCTCAACCGTTGTGCCTTCTCTTTACTCAAAACAGCCTGCAACGGTGAAGGTTAAAGCCACAGCTGGCAAAGGTTTCGGCAAGGCCTTCGACAGAAAACCAGCCAGAAGGAATAGCAAGGGAGGTGCTGGTGTCTGCCCATGTGGCGGAGGAGAGCTCAAATTGCAATATGAGAAGTGCTGCAAGCCCTATCACGCGGGAGAAGCCTTTGAACCGGATGCCACCACTCTCATGAGTAAGCTTTTATAATTATTATTAACACCCACTTGGGAAGTGATATAATTTACTTAATCATTGTTTCTAGCATTATGCGCGCATATGGTGCAATGACATGAAAAACATTTGTTTACAGAGGCCAGATTTACAGCTTATGCCAATGGACTTGTGGACTATGTTGTCAGGACAACTCACTCACAAAACACAGAGTTTCAAGGTTGGTCAATTCTCAAACAATTTCCTTGATTTAGGTTCTGGACCATTACAGAAAAATTGCTACCGTATTTCATTTGTTAAGCTAACTATCATTTGCTTAAGAAAACATTATGTATAGATTATAGTTAGTCAAATTGTCATTATTGTAAATAAGGTATTGCTTGCTTGCACAATCAGAAAGTAATTTCAGTTATGAAGTTGCATGCATAATCATTAAGTGATTCCAAATCGCATGCAGTATTTTTTCGTATTGCATTAGATAGGTGCATGAAAATATGGATGGGCTGAGAACTAGAAAAGTCAGTCTCTTGAAGTGGGTTCTTTCCGATATTCAATGGTTTACTGACTTGCCCATGCTACAGAATAAGTTTGAAATCAGATATAGGGAAGATACTTTCAAGCTGGAGACTTACCACAATACCACATTAAGGCATGCATAGAAATTTGGACATACAATCATTTTATTCGGCCTCATATTCCTTTTGGCTAGGGTAGCATGGCTTGAGTATGAAGAAGCACAATGGACAATAGTATTCTGGGAGTTGGAAATCATTCCACCCCAGTGATCTGAAATTTGAATGCCAACACAAACAAATTCCAAAGGTTAAGTTGAACTACTGAACTTTGATGCCAGGATTGATTGGGATGTTTGACAATGATCGATGACTATAACTGGCATCATTGAGAGAAAAGGCTTATAAATGCAGCATCACTCCTTTCCACCAATTTATTGCACCAAGAGTAGCTAGGTGCTTTACAACATTGGTAGGGTTAGGGGATCCAGCAGCACTTCATGTGTGACAGAGTATTGAATTTAGACTATGCATTAGGTGCATTGAATATAGTCAATAGCACAAGCCCATCTAAACTCAGGCTTGATATGCACCTCAAGGTTGTGAAGCTTGAGGATGCATATCTCGTGTTCACATAAATACATTAAAATTTATTGGAATTTGAGATATTTAACCTTGAGCTTAGCAACTTGGAGGTGCATATTAGGCTTGTGTTTATATGAATTTTTTGCTAGTTTTATGGTTTTCCATGGAGAGAAATCCATTGACAAAATGATAGGCCATATCTTGGTAATAGAGAAGGGAAATGTGTATTATAAACTAAAAGGATAAACACAATAAAATTATACATTAAGGTTTACCTAAACCAATTATCATAGGAAGTTATTCACATGCAACTATATTGACAGAAGGCACTACTATCGAAACATTTAAGTTGCGACACTTGAATTACAACACTTAAGTTACGGCACTTGAGTTAGCCTCCTAACTAAGTGACCTAGCATCTGGATGAAGGGCGAGTTCATCTGTGAAGAACCTGCAACAATTAATTAATGAGAATACGCGAGATAGCAGAAATAACAGAACTCAGAATCGCTTTTATTGATCACAGGCCACTTCGAGGGGGCAACCTCCTTTGAACAAGCTCAATACAAATAACTTCACGGTACCTTCATTGGTCTCAACACAAACTTATATACTAAGTCTAGGCGCCAATACCATGGGTCAATACCATGTGTCAATACAAACCATGGGCCAATACAAACTATGGATCAACAATTACTACGGGACGACTTACAAAGCATATGCGTCCAACAACAATAAGACAAACTATGGATCAACAAATACTACGGGATGAGTTACAAAGCATATGCGTCCAACAACAATATACTAACAAAGTAAATAGAAGGGTTGACATGGGTTCCCAACATCCCCTCTCCCTTAGAAAAAGCTTTGTCCTCAAAGCTTGAGATGTGGAAATTGATGCAGAATCTGAAGGAGTGGTTCCCCTGTAGCATCCTCGGGTTGCATTCAGGGCCACTGACGCCTTTTGAGTTGCAAGGAGGGTTGCTTGGAAGGCTATAGACAAAGAAGAACCATATCAGCTGCGTGAAAAGTGCGCTCAGAACGGTGTTGATCGGCTTGTTGTTTCAGTCGAATTCTTGCCATGTGAAGATTGTCCTGCAGAATGAGAAGAATCTGATCGCGGTGTCGAAGAACCGAGTCAATTGCTTGAACTGGGGAGCTGCTGAGGGTGTATGGAAGAAGAACTGGCGGTGCATGTCCATAGATTGCGTCATATGGTATCCTTTTAGATGTGGTATTGTACCACTGGAGCGCTTTTAAGAAATCCATAGAAATAGTTGTCCAAATCTCTATAGGGATGGGCAAGGGTTCGAGCAGTTCCGAAAGAAGTGCCGTTTCACCCTTGTTGACTTGGCAAGTATCACAGTCAACCACCATCTGTTGAATTGTCATGTTCAGTCCCTGCCAAAAGAAGTTACATTGTTCCCGGTCTTACATTTTTAGGAACCCAGAGTGCCCTGCTGATGAAGAAGCATGGAGTTTATAGAAGAGATAGCCTTGTTGAACAAATTGCAACCAATTTGGAACAAGCAGAGAAATAGCTGTAAGAGAAACTGGGTCATCAAATGTGCAAGAAGGAGCATCTGCCACCATATTGTCCTTACCCTTCTTGTAAGTGATCGCATAGGCATAACCCATGAGTTGGATAACCCATTTCAGGTGTGATGGGGAGGAGACCCATTGTTCCAGGAAATTTTCCAGACTCTGGAGATCAGTCTTGATGCATAAATAATTCCCTAATAGGTATGGCTGCCACTTCTGTACTGCATGCAAAATAGCCATCATTTCCTGCTGAGATGTAGATGCAGCTAAATTCTTACCGGAAAGGTCTCTTGAAGGCGACAAGCCCACTGGTTCAGCAAGGACACCTGCATATCTATCCAAGGAAGTAGGGGAGACCGTTGATGGGTGCATCTGAATGGAATGGAGTTGAGCGATGACATTGTTATCACACAACTTGTAGTTGTCCCTAGTGGTATCCCATCCAGGACGGTAGAGGGGATGGACAACTAAAGAGGTGACCCAAGAGATGCCACGGTTCCCAATGCAAGCTAGGAGTCAGGTCAACCGAGGCACTCTTCACTTTAGATCAAGATGAATCAAGACCAAGAGGGAGACCCTATAACCAATCAAAGGTGATTGGACCCAAACAAAGGTTCCTAGGGATATGTAAAAGACAAGTTACGGAAACCAATGCAAGGTTAGGTGGACCTAGAAGTTTAAGTGTGGTTGAAAGAGGCTTAAGGAATGACTTATGTTTCAACCAATGAATGATTTAGGCCACATAATGAGATCAAAGGACAAGATCTAGTACCATGAAATACACAAGTGGGACCTACTTTCTTGGGATATGGAAATGGTTCAAATGGGACCCACTAGGTGAAGTTAAGGGTTCAAATGGTACCAAGGGGCATGTAATGAGTAGATCTATGGATCTAAGATGAAATTAGAGATGCCCACATATGGGATCTAGGAAATGACACAACTCCCAAGGAGTGCGAATTGCCCTAGGTGGACTAGTGCCTTAATGGATGGGCTAATGGAGTCAAAAGAGATGTGGAAATGTAGATCGGGACACCTAGGATGCAAATCAAGTGGGCTATTCAAGATGTGATGGTTGGATCTTAGTAGTTCTAATATTTCACTATGTGACCCAAGTGGACAACAATCCCCAAAATGAGGAATGATACCCCCAAGGCAGAACTTCACAAAGTGAGATACTAGGTATAGGTTTCAAGGTGTGCTTGTTCCAAATCCAATGGGATCTCAACCACCCATGTCCTACAAGTGGGCAAACTCAAACACCCAAGGACTGCGACTTTGCCCAAGGAGGGTTAAAAGCATGGAAGGGTGTGTCAAATCAAGTCCAATGGCCACCAAATTGTAGATCCATGTAGATTAGGCAAGTATCAATGTGGATCTTGAAAATCAAGGGCATCCAATGGCTAGATCTCCATCAATCTGAGATTGAAAATGCATCACCAAATTGACTCAAGTGGGGCACAACCCTCAAAATGAGGAATGGGGCCCACAAGGCAAAAATCAACAAGGTGAAGCACTAGGGGTAGGTTACCAAGTATGAGGATCATGAATCAAGTGGGATCTCACCTACCCATGTCTTGGAACCAACCAAACTAGTTTCTCCCAAGTGGTGCGATTTTGCTCAAGGAGGGCTAAGTGCCTTGGAAAGTGTGTCAAATGGAACCCAATCACCACCAAACTATAGATCCGAATTGCCGTGGATACTATAGAGGTGGGTGTTCAATATCTTTCCAAAAGCTAGGCTAGATCCAAGTAGATCTAAGAAAAAGTAAAAATGAGGGTTTTAATCAATTAGGGTTTTTATGATCTAGAAGTTATGGATAAGCCAAGGAAGAAGAAGACCATACCTTTGGAGCATACCTGGATGAAGAGATGAATGCTAGTTGAGATGAGGATTACTTTTGCCAAAGATCAAATGAAGAATTTTTGAAGCCCTCTTGCCAAATCGATTTTTCAAAGCCACATGTGTGTCCCTCTAACCTGTCAAAACCAAGGAGCAAAGCATCAATCGGTTTAACATGTTGAAGGTAGATACAAGCAAGAGAGAGATAAGCAAAGAATAGTTGGCACAAAGACAAAACCACTCCCTGTTTAACCAAAACGCCTTCCTCCAAGCTTGAAGGGCAAGCCTCTCCACCAATTCGCACTTGTCAAAAACGTCCTCTTAACCTGTAAAAAAGATATGGCAAAATATGCAAGATAGCTACAATAGATCCTCCAGTGCAATGGACAAAAGCATTTACAATCAAAGCAACCAACATCCACTCCAAACCCAAGCATGTAGTCCAAAAGATAGAAATTTTATTCCAAGAGCCAAGAGCCAAGAGCCAAGAGCCAAAATCTCTAGATGATTTTACAATGAGAAGCTCTCCCCTTTAAATAGGATGGAGAGGCCATAATCCTAACCACTTTTTGAATGAGTGGCTAAGATTAAAAGATCAAAAGATCTAATCAATGGTTGAGATGAGCTCAACAATACAATACATGGATCAATAATAAAATATAACAATATGTGGACAAACTCACCCTAGAAGAGGGGATCCCACCAAATCATGATGATAAAACATAAAAAATAGCTCATGGTGGGTCCAAGGGGTAATTTCTAACACCCTTGGTCAATCCCCATGGCACAATATCCAAGAATAAATGATCTAGACACCAATCGTGCCTCTCTGGGAAAGTCATGAGCCTTAGGAGGCTCCAGAAATCATCAAAAAGTGCCATAAGTGATGGATGTGGGTCCCGATGAAGCTGAAACTGTTGGAGAAGGTGTGGAAGACATCCCACTCATCATCACTGATCATCCCATGCCATAACCTTGCCTCAGTAGCCCAAATCGAATTCTTCAGTAGCCATTTTCACCATTTCTGGACTGCCTCGAGAAGTGTGAAACTACCCAAAATGCCACCTGGAGTGCCTGGCTCCAAAAATAAAAGTCACCAGAGTGTTTGGAAGGGGGGTAGTATGGTAATAACAAGTGGCTGAACCACCCCTTCCAAAAATAGCGCTCTAGGTGAACCAATGATATCTCTGCTCTGCTCTGACAGGGCCTCCGACAAGCCAAAACTGCACTAGGATAGCCAACTGAGGCTCAAATATCACTGTAGCTTCCTGGAACTGAAAACAGACTATCTCATTGGACTTAGAAGGTCCAAATCCATCTAAGATGTGTACTCATACACCATATAAACCTCTGCATGGTCCAAAATAAATACTCATCATATCCGGCAGACCAAATAATAATAATCTGTAAAAGTGCTGAAAAGCACAAATCATCATCATAAGCCTGAAACCACTACATAAGCCCATCATGATGACCTGTACCAGACCATATATCATCTATCTGTAACATCTGAGGTCTGCCACCTCATGTCCTGTGGTTGACTTTTGGTCAAACTGAGGTTTGACCAAGTCAACATGACCAAAATATGGCTCAAATTGTCATCAAGTTGTTGCAAGGTGTCCAAGGTTAAAACATGCTTTACAATCCATTCAATTAGCAATTATAACAAGAAGTAATCATTATTGGCGAGCTAAATCCAAATATAATAAGTCATAATTATTATTTATTACTCAGACAAGACTTTCAAGGTCATACTCACTTCATAGTTGTGATCAATTTGCTAGTGAAAGGTGAAGGCCAAGAAAAACAATTGGCTAGGTCAAAGGATGACTTATTGACTTAACACTGTGACACTTTGGAAATGGAAAAGGGAATACACACCATAGGATATAGTGGACAAGCAACAACATAGGGAATGGCGGTGTCTCACAAATGGATAAGTTGTTCAAAGAGTGTTTATTTACCTTACACAGATGCGCACAATCCATAATACAAATGAGGCCAACAATCTTTTTGATATAGCATTTAAGTTCCATTGCTTTTTGGGCCTAGAGTTTCCATAGCCTTTGATCTATGTGTGTTTACAAACACATTGCATAGATTTACACTTATTTAGGCTTCTTTCTGTAGGTGTGTTTTTAAGGCACTTGTTTACCTGAGCATTTCTAGGTGTGTCACAGATAGCTTGTTTACCCAGGTATTTGCATTTCACAAAAGATATAACATTTGATATTTCATAGCCATTTTCATTTGGCTTGCCTTTCATTCATTTGTGTTTAGAAACACATTGCATGAATGGGCTTTTCATACAAGATATAACATTTCATTTCCATAATTTGTATTCATGGCAGCACTAAAAGCTTCAGGTTTTGTCACCAACTCACCAAAGGTAAGTTTTGTCACCAACTCAGAGCCGAGACACAATAAACAGGGAAGCTTATCCAATATAGAGGCTACAGTGGGGGAAGGTCCTCCATGCCACTAGTCAAGTAGTAAGTCAAGGTAATGAATCAACTGGGTAAGTCATGGATGGATGAAGACAGTGAATAATGAAACCGACACTAGCAAGCCAAAGTATGGCGGGAATGATCACCTCTATTCTCCCTAGGGAGGGTAAAACCAATGAGTATAGGCCAAGAACTTCTAAGTTTGAGTAGGGACAAATATGATATATATATATAATACAACCAGGTCCACATATCTATATGATCGCTAGATCATGATACTAAATGCTAAGACATGCCAAGAGGATGGAAATAAAAGCAACATAACCATAACACCAAAATATACCTGCTGAGTCATATACTTGAATGCTCATCATCTGAACCAAAATCTGTCCTCTGAAACTGTTGCTGTAACTCTGGGCACTACTGACTGCTCTGTATAAATGGCTAAATGGCTACTTCAGTCCTCTCTCTGAGTGTCCTGAAACTCAATCATGGCATGGGGAATATATCTGCTGTCCATAATCTGATAATGATCCATAATAGATGCTCATCTCAGCATCTCAAATGCAAAGGAACTGGCTGAATAGTGCTCTGGAATCTAAAAAAGAATGTATGGTAGTGCGGCTACTATAAATGTGATAACAGACACCATGTGAATTCTTCTTAAAGATCTTTTGCAGGCGATGTGAACTAATGATGCGGAGAGACCCTTGTTGTAAGCCCTTAAATTTGTGTTGTTTCCCATTGACTGAAAACTGCATCCAAAGTTTAGCAAAATCCCATAAGATGGGGCCAAGTGTGTGTAACCATTGAACGCCCAAAACCACATCGCATCCGCCTAGGGACAAGGCAAACATGTCAGAGCGCAGGTTATAATCTTCCAGAGAGATACGCACATTGTGACACTTCCCCTTGCAAGGTAAGGTGCCCTCATTGGCAACCATGACTTCAAAGTTGGAGCAAGGATGGACAAAACAATTAGCATGTTTGGCGATCCGAGGGTTAATGAAGTTATGGGTGCTACCAGAATCAATGAGTATTGTAAGAGGAAGCTTCTTGAAGTAACCCCTGACCTGCATTGTTTGGGGGGTGGTGACGCCGGATAAAGCATGGAGAGATATCTCTGGTTGTTCATCCTAAGATGGGGGGTCAATAGGCAGCTCCTGGATGTCGACCTGATCATCCATTGTATCTGGAGCTTCTTCACCAATTTTAGAGGCAGGCGGAGAATCCATATCCAAGGGATAGAGCTTTTGTTGAACACATCTATGTCCCTGAGTGAATTTCTCATCACAATTATAACAAAGCCCTTTTTCTCTATTTCAGACAAATGCTTGATAGGATTTGGTCAAGGAGCTGGTGGGATGGGAGGTCGTTGAGAATCCATATTTTGGAAGGGAACAAAAGTGGGTTTGGAGTGCTGTTGGGCTGCAATCTTGTCTTCTGCCAACTTAGCCAACCCTAGGACTTCCATCATTGTGTTGGGACAGAACATTTTAACCTCTGACCGGATTTCATCCTTAAGACCACTGATAAAACAACTCCTGTAGAATTCATCAGACAATCCTTTTGTGTGATTGGCTAGCTTCTCAAATTTTGTCTGATACTCTCTCACAGTGCCACTTTGACGAAGTTTAGTGAGTGCTTCGGTGAAGTCATCAAAAGCACTAGGACCAAATCGTTGCAAAAGGAGTTGGCAAAAATCTATCCATTTTGGCTCGTCATGAGCCTTGATGTACCAACGGTACCATTGAAGGGCTTCATGTTCCAAATGAAAGGATGCAAGTGGAACTTTTTGGACATCAAAAGTATTATGCAGACTGAAATAATTTTCTGCATCATAGATCCATCCAGTCGGATCAGTACCATTGAAGCAAGGAAATTCAAGCTTCGGACCACGGAAATTGCTGGAAGAAGAAAACCCATTGGCTGCAGAAGATTCTTGTTGTCGGTTATTGTTTATGGCTGAATGCTGAAGATGGAGGCTGAGAAATTTTTCATCCAGATCTTGGAGTTTGGTTTGGATGGCTACAAGTGCTTTCTCCATGGTTTTTGCTCCTACACGGGTGACAACCATAACCAGGAGTTTTTTTTTTTTTTGGGGGGGGGGAATGGATAGAAAAACACAAACAAAAGCTTATTTAGTAAAGGGAAATTTGGATTTGGGAAAAAATCGGATGGGTAATTGGGGTTTGACTAGGTTTTGGACACTTTTTGATGGATAGGGAAGCAAAAAAATGGGGTTTCAGAAGCAGGGTGAAAGAATGAGAAAATTGGTCAAAGAGGGACAAAGACGCAAAAATATGGAATGAACATGGTGGCAAAATTTGTAGGCGAGTGGGTGAAAATTGAAGAAGTTATGGCAAACCCTAAAAATAGACAAATGTGAGATTTCTGGCTTTGGGAAGTAGAATTTGGGATAGGGTCCTCAAGAATGAAATATGCAGAATGGGATTACAGGAGTGTATGGGAAGTTTCAAGGGAAACAAAGTTATAACAAGGGAGGGAGATATGGTGAAAAAATGGGTTTTTTTTTCCAGAATGGATCTACTACGGCGCAAAAGGGAGTGGAAACAGATGGATCTGCAACGACGCGGAAGTGATCGGCAAAAAATGGATCTGAAACGACGCCGAATGGATCGAAAACGACTGGATCTGAAACGGCTGGATATGGAACGACTTTAAGAATGGATTTGAAACGACTGGATCTGAAACGGCGCGGAAGAGATCGGCAACAGTGCAACTGAAAATAGATATGGACCCTAGGTATGTGCGACTTCCTAACAGTTCAGGGGTTTCACTCGGCCACCAATGCTGTCTGACAACTTGCGTATTGGGGCAGTACCCCTCACTCCACGGCTTAGGTAAAACTGATAATCGCTTTGCCACAAACGACAGCTCTTGGTTTACCTCACGGGTGGGAACTAGTCAATCAGGTCGGGGTCGTTGCCCTTTTCGCTGGCAGGTCCTCTCAATGGGCCAACTACTTCAGGGTTCCTGTGGTACTCCTTACAATGAGTTTTAGGGCTTATGCCCAAGTACTTCCCACAATTAAGCGGATAGGGATTATTCCCAGATCTGGAGCTGCAACAGATGCGAAAAAAAAAATTGGCAGAAATTTCACCCAACGAGCCCAAGAAAGTGTTCTGATACCAGATGTGAAGAACCTGCAACAATTAATTAATGAGAATACGCGAGATAGCAAAAATAACAAAACTCAGAATCGCTTTTATTGATCACAGACCACTTCGAGGGGGCAACCTCCTTTGACAAGCTCAATACAAATAACTTCACGGTACCTTCATTGGTCTCAACACAAACTTATATACTATGTCTAGGCGCCAATACCATGGGTCAATACCATGTGTCAATACAAACCATGGGCCAATACAAACTATGGATCAACAATTACTATGGGACGACTTACAAAGCATATGCGTCCAACAACAATAAGACAAACTATGGATCAACAAATACTACGGGATGAGTTACAAAGCATATGCGTCCAACAACAATATACTAACAAAGTAAATAGAAGGGTTGACATGGGTTCCTAACATCATCCTGAAGTCAGAAGATAAAAATAGAAGCCAAAGCATGAGAAGTATGATATATATATATGTTATGCAAGATTGATGAATTTAAGGTGAGAGCGAATTCTCTTCTCTCTTGAAGGCAATTCGCATTCATTGTGCATGTGACCAAAATCAACAAATTGGTTTTGTGCAGGATATTATTCTGAGTTCTATTCTTCCATCTTCTCTCTTGCTCTGTGATTGCAGTAGAGGTGCTTGGTATTTCTCTCTGATAATGCACCAGGGGTGCTTGATGTAATCTACTCATTATAAAGACATTCTCTGCTATCTATCAATATTCTAAGGAAGATTCTGCTGGGGTTTTCTCCCTCAAGTACTAGAGGGTTTCCCCAGGGTAAATACTATGTCTCATGTGAATGCTTATGCTTGTTGATTATTCATTTGATTTCAAGTACTACTATAATTCCGCATTAAGATAAAAAATTAACATCATCGACTTCCATTTCATCTATGTTCAAGACCTCGAGGCCCATTTCTACCATTTGCAGGTCTTCTTCCAAACTAGTAACTGTTGCAGTGGGATCCTCTTCCACACTTGGTCGAACATTTCTCGACTCAGTTAGGGTTAGTTGACCGTTGACTCGTCGTTCCTCACAACTTTCTTGAGCTATCGTAGTTACCTTCTCTTCCTCACCTAGTTGACTTCTAACATTTGACCTAGGTAGGTTGGTATGCTATCAACTTGATGCTCTACAGTGTTTACTTGAGAATTTGGTCAGCTCACGTCTACATAGTCCTGCATTTCTGATCTCTTTTGTTGTCTTTTATCTCTTTCTAGTTTTTGTAAGTTGGGCGAAGTTTTGTAACCCTTCATCCTTCTTTTTTTTTGTCTTTTGGTCTCTTCATCAAGCGCATATTCACGTTTAGGCAATTGTCCTTTTCTGGACATCATTAATTTGCTGGTTCTCTAGTTTTATCATCACATGTTGACTAGGGTTCGTTTCGGTCGAGGCATCTCACAAGTGTCCTCTTCCCCCAAGGCCAACTTCGAATTAAATCTTGATTGTTGAAGGTGGCCATGGCGTTTATCTACTCAAAAACCCTCAACGTCCCCCCTCTACAAGCCTTTGGGCCTGGTGACCAAGGATGACGTCATCACTGGAAATGCACCAAGGAGAGAGGGCGCTTTGCTGGAAAGGGGCTAGGATGGGTGCATAGGGTGCCCGGAAGTGGAGGCAAGAGCCTCAGAGTTGGAATACCGTCACCGGTGTAGAAAACAAGCAAGGGGTCATGTGACCCAGTGACCCACACCTAGGAGCCTTGGATACCAACCTCAGGGCTACAAGCCCTAGAATGAGGCAGTGAACAATGCCACTAAGCCATAGTACCCCTAAAGGAAGGATCAAAGGGTCTGGCCATAACCAACCCTCAGAAAGTGCTGATAATACCCCCATCATGGCCCTGAAGAAAAAAAACAACCCCTCTCCTTGGGCAGACATCTGAATGTGAGCAGGTACTGGTACCGCGTAACACTGGATCCAACTGCGGGGCAAGTGCTCTTCTTGGGAGTGCTTGAGAACCTGTGAATCTCCTGGGTACCTGTAGAACTACACACATATCAAATATCCGAGGGCATTAAAAGCATCATGAGGCAGACATTTTCGTCCTGCCTTGCTTAGTATAATGACATGAAATGCAAATAACTGAACATGAAAGAATGACAAAGGCAATGCAAGAGTAACAGTATATGCCATATTCAATTGAAACTAAACCTACATATGCTAAACGTGATAAGCAGAGTGGGTTAAGTGAAACCATACCACCAATGTAGCTAGTTGAGTAGGCAATTCATACCTGATATTTTTCCTTTATCTTTAGAGATAATCCATGATAATATTTCGTTGATGATAAGCTGAGTACATACCAGGATCTTCATTAGGATGGGGAATGAGAGCTGAATAACTGTAGGAACTTGGAAGCCTCGATACTGCTGCCACGGAGAAGGATTGCTTTCATAGGCTTCATTTATCCATGCTTCTATGGGCTTATGTATGGGCCATCCTTATCACACTCTGGCATTGAGAATTTTTTTTGCCTGAAACTGGTCACCTGATTTTGAACTTGGGAGACCATTTGTAAAAGCGGACCACGCAAATCTTCATATGCTAGTTGCAACCTGTCCCTGCACCTCCTTAAACATTTCTTTGGATACACAAGCATATTGCTCGTCTTTGCAATGATTATGTTAGTATCCCTAATAATCTTGAAATTTTTGAAATTATCAGCCACATAATTCATACTTTCACTTTTCCATCGGAAGGATAAACAATAGATATTTTGGTGATGCAAAATGAATAACATACCTCTCCACATACCTGTAGTGGTTTTGTTGAAATGGATCATTGGAAACTTACCGACATTGGACAGGAAAGGCTGGACAACTTCAATAACACTTTTCGAAAAATGCTGCGTATTAGGGCACACCACGGGGAGAACATCTATAAAGGAGCCCTCTGTATGACATACTCCATCCTTCTTAATACTAGATATGCACGAATGCTCTGAGCTCATAGAAGTCTCATCAAGAATAAGGCTTTCAAAGTCTTCAACCTCTTCATCATATCGAAATATCTGCATATGGCGATCATCTATAATGGCAAGAGGACCCACATCTTGATGTACGTCATCATCAAATGTAAGAGCGAACGGGTTAATCCAATCTTCATCATTAGCATCATAAGGAAATGGAATAATCTTATCTTGTTCAACAGAGCTTTCACTGATTATGTCTTCGATGCACCTCCTCGAGGTGATCATGACTTCATCCCCAATTGTGTAAAAATCTAGCTCAAGTTGATCCATACTGACTTTCGGTTCTTTTGTGAATGGCAAGAAAAATTGATTGACTTCCTCTTCAAAGTATTCGTCATTGAAGGTTCTGGAAACAACACTGCTAGGTCTTGAAGAATCATAAAGAGGTGGGCCCATAAACTTACAATAATCATCGTCTTCAAGAGTCCTGTCATTCTGCTTCAAGAGATCCGAGATATCATAAGAAACTGTTGTATGATGGCAAGGAGAGCTCACCATTTCTTTCTGTTCTTCAATTTTTTCAACTAGGACTTCTTGGTCTTCAATTCTAGGATCGCGAGTATATTCATCTTCATGAGGATCTTCATCTTTGGACATTAGGCTTAAGACATCATTGACCAGACCCTGAACAATGGCTTCTTCAAGTAAGTCTTCTAAGACCTGATCCTCATCGATGTGCTCTTCTTCATTGTTTTCTTTCTGGAACCATTCCTTTGCCATTTCGACATAAGGCACCCATTCCTCACGCTTCGTTGGGCACCAACGACTGCAAAATACCTGTATCAACTCTGCTAAAGAAGATATTGTACCTTTTCCCAATTGTCGAAACCAATCAAGTCCCTCATCATCTAGATGCCATGCAAATGCTTTCATATACGCTTCCTCATCCTTTTGAATGATAAAAGACAAAACAACTTCCATAAAATATTTGATGAAGTATAGGGGATCATCATTACAGGATCCCGCCATAAAATCTTTTGGTAACCGCTTCAAACCATTTGGCAAGTTAAGAGGAGCGAGATGTTCTTTGGGAGTTATTTTGACTGGTTCCTTCGTGGGAAGAGTAATAATGGTCTCAATAGTTTATTCATCAAGATTAGGATCCCACTTTTTTTCAACTGCCTTGACCAATTGCAAGAGAAAAGAAACCCCCCCAAGGAGGGAACCCATGATACCAATCACTCATATCTCTGTTATTCCGTAGATCAAGAGAAATCACAAACCTCATCATTCGCAAATCCTCATCCATAATATCCCATGCTATAAGATATTCTCCTAACTTCACTATATGCTCTGTAGTTGTATCTTCATGTTGATGGAATATCGAGATGGCCTCGATTGACCCATGTTTATGCTACCGATTTGGATATCTCGGAACATTCGAGAAATCCAATGGAGCATATGGATTATGGAACCGCATTTCTTCAATGGAATCTTATTGGTTGTTCTCTTTAGTGGAGTCACCTTATATGACCTGCAAGGTTAACCTTTAACGAAAATATTATAAAATGACAAAACAAGGCTTACCTCTTTGGCCTCGCTCTTGTAGAGTACTTCTTTTATTTTTCTTTAGTGGGAGTCGCCAGGAGAGACCTGCCAAGTTAGACTCAAACAAATCTCACCAAAGTACTAAACAAGAATGTACTTGAGTATTGGAGGAGGTATCTTTAATCGGAGTTGCCAGGCAAACTTGCAAGATTAGTCTTCAAAGAAAAATGTGATGATATCAAACAAAGACTTACCTCAAGGCTCACCAAATGTCGTTTTTGCCAAGGACCTGACTTCAAGACTTCAACCAACTTGGAAATGTCCCCGACAATAACGCCAAAAATGTTACCGGGCAAACTAGCAGGGTAGCCTAGTAAGCACCATATGAAGGATGTGACCCAATGTCACCTCAGTCACAATCCTTTGACTTCTTCCGAGTGTCTTGACCTCCCAGGTGAGAGCCCTTATCGAACACCTGTAAACACTTAGCCACCCAAACTCTATATCTTCCTATGCAATTAGTGTTAGTGACCAGTGCCTTTATGGAGTCGAGTATGGAATGGAGAAAAGACTTGCTACAGGAATATAAATGCTGTACAATGTTATTATACCGAAGTAAGTCTTATCACTGTTAGTAGCAAAGTACCATTCATGTAGCATATACCATAGTCATGTGATCATTCATTTATAAGAGAAGCAAATGAATGTTGCAACAATGGTAGTTAAAGATATTTCAACAGTAGAACCAACAATATTAAGCAACTTATGATAGTGACTTGCAGCAGCAGACAGTGCAGTAATTACCAAACAATTATGATATCAAAGCAGTACTTAGTGTCATAAAATATGTGTCAAAACAAATTCAACTTGTAAGAGCTATCTTGTATAAATTTAAGCATTGTAATTGAGGTATGATATGACGGTCCTATATCATGCATTCATTAACAAAAACAATTTTTTGGCAAGTAATTTAAGGTTTATTTCCTCACCCACTTGACGTTATTTTTATGTGTTTTTGTTTGAAGTATAAGCTAACCTTTTTGCCAACCTTTTAGTGGTAGTTTTCAGGACAACATGAGGTTGTGACAGTCTATTGCTATAGCAGACCTCAAAAGAAGGGGTGGAAAAGCAAGAAGTGGGACTACTAGGGCAAAAAAGGGGTAGCAACAGCAAGAGGAAGAGAGAAAGATGGAGGCCATGGGCTAGAGAGAGAGGGCTGAGGGCTGAGGGCTGAGATAGCCCTAGAAGTGGGATGCTAAAGGGAAACGAGGAGGTCGAGGTTTGAAACAGGCCTGGAAGTGGAGGCCGAGGGGTAGAGAGAGGGTTTAGGGTTGAGAAAAGAGAAGGTCGAGCACTTGGAGGAAGAAAGAGGTAGGTTGTTAGGGTTTTAGGCTATTATTTTTAGGTTTAATTTTTTTTTATATTTTTAGGGCTGTTGCAATTCCCCCCTAGTGTTTTTAGGGCCTAAAATGGCAGGTCGAATTTGTAGGAGAGAGGGCCGAAATTTTAGGAAGGCCAAAAATTTTAAAAAAATATATATATATATTTTTAGGGTTTCTGACATAAAATTGCAGACCTAATTCTAACCCTAATTCTACCATGAAAATGCAAAATTACATATGCAAATGCAAAGTAAATTTGATAGAAGTTGATAACTAGGGTTTTAATGGATGAAACCCTAAACCCTAGGCCTAGGGAAGAGGTGACCAACTTCCATCTTGGAGTAATCTTCTCTTTGACTCCTAAACTAGGGGTTCTTACAACAACCTCTAGGGTTCATGATAGGAGCCTAATCTAGGGAAAAATTAGAGATCCAAGGCCAAACTAGGGAAAACCTCCACTAGGGAGCATTTTCCACCATGCAAAGAAGATAGAAGGCAGACAAGAAGGCATAAATCCGAAAAAATGCAGCTCTATGGCCACCATTCAATCATCAAAAAGCAATAAACTCACCTACCTTCACCAAGCAAGTTTAAAACAAGACTTACTTGAGCTTTGTGTTGTTCCAACAATTCCTAGCATCCACCATGCATGAGCAAAACCCTAGAAATGCATCCAATTTCATCCACAAGCTAAAGAAGAGAAAACTCTAAGAGGTGCGCATCACATCCGAAAAGCCTGTCTTGGGTAAAAGAGCAACATAATGTAATTTATCCCATGTGCTATTATTTACAAATGAAGTGAGGAGTTTTATTTATAGTGTTCTCAACTCACTTTTACAAAATAACCAGGTCGACAGGACAAATATAATGTCAATGTAAAAATATAACATGAAATAACATAAAATAGTCTAAAAGATGGCTAAAAGGTGGCTACATGGGGTATTTTCCCCCTAGGTGACCAAAAAATGCTAAAAATAGGTAAAACTAAATAAAGGCTTCACTCCGAAAGGTGGAGTGAGCAATGGGAGATTGTCATGCCCCATCTAACCCCAATAATGTTGAAAAACCCTCAACGTCCCTTCTCTACAAGCTTGTGGGCCTGGTGACCAAGGATGACGTCATCACTAGAAATGCACCAAGGAGAAAGGGTGCTCTGTTGGAAAGGGGCTAGGATGGGTGCATAGGGTGACCGGAAGAGGAGGCAAGAGCCTCAGAGTTGGAATACTGTCATCGGTGTAGAAAACAAGCAGGGGGTCATGTGATCCAGTGACCCACCCCCAGGAGCCGCAGACACCAACCTCAGGGCTACAAGCCCCAGAATAAGGCAATTAGCAATGCCACTAAGCCATAGTACTCCTAAAGGAAGGATCAAAGGTTCCGGCCATAACCAATGCTCGAAAAGTGCTGATAATACCCCCATCATGGCCCTGAAGAAAAAAACGACCCCTCTCCTTGGGCAAACATCTAAATGTGAGCAAGTACTGGTACTGTGTAACACATAGAAAGAGAGAGAGAAGAGAAAGTACCAGTGGAACTAACAACAAGCAGTCTTTTATATCAAATCAATCTATCAGCAATAACTGCTTACATTTTCTTACAGATTCATGTTTTTATATATGTTTACAATCATGGAGGTAGTTATAACTTCCTTAACTACCTCAATCAATTGACCTGCCGAGTCGGTTGATCGACCTGATCGACTGGTCGATTCTATTTACTAGTCAACTAAGTTGACTAGGTTCCTACAATAATGTCCTTCAATAGGTGTGGTATTTGAATTTGTCAAATGCCTGTTCCGCCTGCCAAGTCCAAGTGCAAGATCATCTCATTTGTGACTGTCCTCACCAAAAACCCCCTTCAGGGGCTTCCCAATCTACAAGGGATGTAGCTGTTTTGATTCTATTTACTAGTCAACTGAGTTGACTAGGCTCCTACAATAATGTCCTTCAATAGGTGTGGTATTTGAATTTGTCAAATGCCTGTTCCGCCTGCCAAGTCCAAGTGCAAGATCATCTCATCTGTGACTGTCCTCACCAAAAACCCCCTTCAGGGGCTTCCCAATATACAAGGGATGTAGCTGTTTCAGCGGTAATGGATCAATGTGACAAGGTTGGTTCATTAGTTGCTTCAATCCAGGTCACTATGGAGGCACCCCTTAGGTTTCCGGTAGAGGGCCTGTTCCTCATTTGACACCCAGATCTAGTAACAAGGCAGGTGGAGTAGTGGTTCAGGAGATCCAAAAAGGTGTTGGAGGTTTGGCACAACAATTTGTTACCAGTAGCTCTGGTGGCCCTCTAGTCAACCCCAGGGCTAGATCACGCAGACAACTTCAACAAGTGGTAATGTTCTGATCTAGAGTATAGAGATGTGTTGGAAACCTAATCCATTAGGGTTAGTAAAATTCACACTGTTGAATATGAAGAATCACCGAAGTCCAAGAGACCTCTTGGGAATGTGAAACCAAGTGTCACATATGTTGTATTAATATATGTACCATCTTAATGAAAGTGTGCATTCACGCTTATTTCCATCTATCTTTGTTTGTCCTTGTTTATTCATCTGTCACTTTTACTACCTTTCTTGGTTTGTGGTCCATCTTAAAACCACCTTTTGGGTTTGGGGTCAGCCTAAAACCACCATTTTGTAAAAGACATCACCTTTTATTGCTTTTGATAGTTTTTGGTTTGTAGTCATCCAAAACCACCTTTTTGGTTTGTGGTCAGCCTAAAACCACCATTTAGTAGAAGACATTAGCCTTTGGTTCTTCTGCTAACCTCTTTGGTTTGTGGTCATCCAAAAGCACCGAGTTTGTGGTCATCCTAAAATCATTGGTTTTGAGAGCACTTCATTTTTACCACTTAGTAGAAGACTTCAGCTTTTGCTAGCTTACTTGGCACATGGTGACATTGTCGACTAGGAGATGTTTAGCCATTAGCAGCGATTCACATCCAATTTTCAGCTCTCTTTCAGAAGATTCTTGGACTCACAAACACCTCTTCGGATTAAGGGGAGGAATGTTGGAAATCTAATCCATTAGGGTTAGTAAAAGTCACATTGGTGAATATGAAGAATCATTGGAAGTCCAAGAGACCTCTTGGGAATGTGAAACCAAGAGTCACATATGTTGTATTAATATATGTACCATCTTGATGAAAGTGTGCATTCATGCGTATTTCCATCTATCTTTGCTTGTCCTTGTTTATTCATCTACTTGGGCATTTTAAAATTTTTTACCACTTAGTGGAAGGCTTCAACTTCTGCTAGCTTACTTGGCCCATGGTCACATTGTCGAGTAGGAGATGTTTAACCTTTAGCAGTTGTTCACATTCAATTTTTAGCTCTCTTTCAGAAGATTCATTGACTCACAAACACCCCTTCAGATTAAGGGGGGGAATGTTGGAAACCTAATTTGTTAAGAGTTAGCAAAAGTCACAGTGGTGAATATGAAGAGTCATTGAAAGTCCAAGAAACCTCTTGGGAATGTGAAACCAAGAGCTACATATGTTCTATTAATATGTGTACCACATATGTTGTATTAATATGTGTACCATCTTAATGAAAGTGTGCATTCATGCCTATTTCCATCTATCTTTGCTTGTACTTGTTTATTTATTCGCCTAGGCATTCTAACAAGATGGATGCAGGATGTCAGGTCAAATCTAACAACTATAAGGTAGCTTCGTCTCCGACTGCTTTGGAGAGATCTAGTAGTGCTGTGAGCCTTGCTTTGAAAGGGAAATACTTTAAGGAGGCTGTGACCCACCGTCTTGAGAGGGGGGCATCTTTCTTGGCAATGACCAATAAGTTTAGCACCGTGGCCAACCCCTTGTTCCTTGAATGAAGCTCTCCCTTTTTTCATTGAATGTTAGAAGGATAACGATCCTATGTAGGAAGCATGTTGTTTGAGGAGTTCTTCAAAATGTCAATTGAGAGCTAGTTTTTTTACAAGAGGTCAAATCAGCTAGGTTTGAGCTTCATAGTCTCATGAGTTATGTTTGGAATGGCCCCTTCTAGGTCCTAGATCATGATCAGGGAGGAGGGGTGGTGTTAACCATTTGATCGTCTTGACAAAATTTTGTTAGAGCCTTAGGGAGTGACTTGAGTAATAGATGTGTGTGGATCATTATTCTATTTTAGAAGAGATTACTTGGGTTTTGTTATGTATATGCACCAAACCTTTGCTTCGAGCGTACTTGTTTCTAGACATGGATGGAGGCATCTCTTCCAGATGCACAATGGATTATTGGTGGAGACTTTAACATGGTCAAATGGGATGGTGACAGGGGAGGAGGTGTTGGTTCTATGCTCAACAGTTTGGAGAAGCATGCTTGGTCTAAGTGTAAAGCCTCTCTTTAACTTTTTGACCTGAATTGGGGGAAGAAAGGACTGGACTACGATGGATGGTTTAATTGGTCCAATTTTAGACATGGCTGTGCCAGAGTTCAGGCTAGATTGGATTGGATTTATGGCCCAAGAGATGAAATTTCCTTTTCTGGTAATATGCATCCAATTGATGTTTTGATTGTAACTACAGGTTCAAATCATCTACCCCTATGACCTCTATTTTGGTAGGGCATGTGGTGGGTTCCAAATCTTCGTCTTTGTTCAAGCCTAATGTCTTCCATCTGGAGTCTCTAGACTTCCATGCTCTAGTGCATAGCATTTGGAATCTCGTTCCTCAACCTAAGGGGAATAAAGGTTGGATATTGTGGTGGGAAGCGACTATTTGTTGCTCTATCAAGTTCATGAGGTGGTGGGGTCACACGATCGCGTGAAAGCATAGGAGGAAACTTCAAGAGGCCCAAAGGCGGCTAGAGGAGGTACCTATTCTTCTGGAGGAGGACCTACATAACATTGCCCTCCAGGAGGATGTAGCCCGATGTGAGATAGTGGTGCTTAAGGAGTATATTTCTAAAGGGGCTAAGGTTTGTGCTAGATTGCAGTGGGTTCAAGAGGGCAATGAGGGGTCCAAGTTCTTCTTTGAATTCTTGAAGATGAAAGTGGTAGCCGACAAGGTTCTGGGTCTATGCCGTGTAGACAAGACTCTTGAGGAGAACCTAGATGAGATCCGAGTTATGCTTAGGATCATTTTCAAAATATTTTCTCTGCTTACCTTCTGTCGGATTTGGTTATGGTCGCTAGGGATGCCTGCTATAGAGTGGTTCTGCACAAGGTCTTGCTTGGAGAGTGGGACAAGTTGGATGGAGCATTCACAAAAGAGAAATTGTTTGCTGCCCTCTCTTCCATGTAGAATGGGAAGTCCCCATGTATTGATGGTTTACCTTGTGAGTTTTACAAGGTGATGTGGGACACAATAGAGGAGGATTTTTGTACCCTTGCGCAAGATTTTTTTTTCTCTTGGGAGCCTTTCAGGATCTCTTAATAATGGCCTCAACAAGCTTATTCCAAAGAATTTGGCAAGAGACACTATTGGTGGGTGGCGTCTGATGTAGCTCAGGAAATTGTTCGCCGAGAGCAGACATGCTTTGTGCAGCAACAATTTATTTTGGATACAGTCTTGTCATCTTGGGAGGCCATGGAGTGGGATAGGGAGACTGATTAGTAGGTCCTTTTATTGAAAATTGATTTCGACAAAGCTTATGATCGTATTGACTGAACATTCATTACTAACATGTTCACTTACCTCGGGTTTGGACAACGATGTGTTAATATGATTAACACTTTATTTCATGTGCCTCCTCTTTGTGGTGAATAATGTTTTGTCTTCTTGCATCCATCTTCATAGGTCCATCATGAAAGGATGCCCATTGGCTCCTTATCTTTATGTGTTGACAGTGGAAGCAAAAGAATGTCGAGTGCTGGATTGAAGACTGATGCAGTTAGTGTTGGGGACTAGAGATTCTGAGGTTCTCAAGCACTCTCTCCCTTAGAGCAGTTGTCCCAGCTGGAGCCAGATGTTATCACACACATAGTAGCTGGGCTACCATGTGAGCAGTGCAGATATCTGCACTTTTTAGAGCTTTGCCTTCATACTTTCTCAGTGAGATCAGCTATGATGAGCAACATTATTTATGATCACTCACACATCAGAGCATCTTTGTATCAAACATTTAGTAGACCTTATGCCAAGGCTAAGCCTTGAGACCTCAGATTTGATGACTGATATGGCCTTTTATTCCATACAATTGTAGTGCAGTTTTCAGTATTTCAGATACAGTATTCTTAGTGGTTATAGTTGGTTCAGATTACATATGTCGATTGATGACCCATTATATATATGATGTGCATTGATGTTATTACCTTGTTGTTTAGGTCATTTTGATAGCATTGACTTGGTATAAAGTAATTATGATCTGGCAGTGTATTAAAATTGAAATGAAATTGGTTATGGATTATATATATTGGTTGTATTACTGACATTTGGAAACTCTTGTTTATACTTGTTGGTCTTTACCTTCATATGAATGTGAACATGATCATTTAGTGTCTGCCTGACCTGCTAGCTTAGGCACCATCTTCACTTGTCTTCATCCATTCATTAGTCATTTCCCATATATTGATCTTCACCCTGATTTACACCTTGACTTGTGATATGGAGGATCTTTTCTGCTTCTGCCTCTGTGTTGGACTTGCATCCATGTTTATTTTGTGTCTTGGCTCTGAGTTGGCAACAAAACTTGCCCTTGGTGAGTTGGATTTTATGCCTTTATCATTCTAGTTGGTTGCCCCGATGTGTGGTTTAGATTTGCGGAATTCCCCCTAGTTGCTTGAGTTGTGTTGGCTAAAACCTGAAGCAAAGTTGTACTACATATGGAAATTATTGTATATCTTGTACGACCCAATGAAAACGGCTATGAAATTGAAGTGAAATTCAAATGTTATGAAATGTAAATACACCCCGGATGTAAGCTGCGATTAGTTGTGCTTATCAGCACATGTGAAATCCCAAAGGGTTCATATTAGGCCTAAAAAAAGCAATGGATAAATGTATGCTAAATCTAAAGATTGTTGGCCATGAAATGTAAGGTCCTAAAAAGCAGTGGCTAAATGTATGCTAAATCTAAAGATTGCTGGCCTTATATGAAACTTTCCTCATTGAGCCTGCGGGTTATGATATGAGATGGAGCAAGGGACAGCTAATTCTAAGTGTCCCCTAGAACCTCAAGTTACGGTTAGCCGAGCACCTAGTTCACGACGGTTCTAGTAGTAGACAACTTTTGCTAAGGTGGAATAAGCACTTCTCTGAACAACTTATCCATTTGTGAGACACCGCCATTCCTTGTGTACTCCTTGTTCAACACATGCTTAAGTGTATAATACCATGCCCCTCATCCAAAGTATCACAGTGTCAAGTCAGTCATGTCACCCCTTAGCCTAGCCTTGTGTCTTTAACCTTCACCCTTTGCTAGCAATTTGATCATGTTGACAAACAAGTATATTCTTGAGATTCTTCTTGGAAGTAGATTATTTAACTAACCTATTTACTATTTATTAACTGCCAGTGACATAATGCTTAATAATTTAGAGTCTTGTTATGAAAATGATTTAGAGAGCATGTCTTAACTATTTGTACTTGTAGCAGCTTGGCTTCTTTAGCCAGGGTCATTTTTTATCAGTTTGATCGGTCAAACCTAGTTTGACCAAGGTCAACCTTGGGATCCGTGATGAGATGGACCATTTATATTGCATGATGATGATCTATGGTCCTTTATATACCTTATGATGATTCCATATGATGTGCACATGTTTCAGATGATGATTAATGTAGTTTCATGATTTTTATTATTTCTAGATCATCATATTTTTACATTGTTCGGGTATGGTGGACCCTACAGATGATCTTATAGGTTATCAGGAGGTGTATGAGTACTCATCTCGAGTGGATTTGAGTCTTTTGGATCCACTGAGACACTTATCTATCAGTTTCAGGCACTCCCATGCATGTTATGGGTAGTTTTCCACTTGTTGACCAGTTTGGCCATGCTGGTGTGGCCTGTCTAGTCAGATCATTGAAGGCCAGTCATTGCATAGGGCGCTACAGGGGAAGGGGGTGGTCCAACCACTTGTTATTACCATATTACCCCCCCTTTCGGACACGATGGCACACTCAGTTTGACAGCGCAGGCACCTAACAGTCAGTTATGGGCAGTTTCATGGTTTTCAGGAGGATTAAAAAATGGAATAAAAAGGCCATAAAGGAATTCGATTTGGGAAATTGACGCAAGGTTTTGGCATGAGGTCTACTTTGAGGTCATATATGGTGTATCCCACTCCTTCCAGATCAGTTTGCAGTAGTCAGTGGGGTCCACACAGTCAGCAGGATGTCTTTTGATATATTTTTCTCTCAGATTTGGGGGGACATGATTTGATCATTTGTGTACTTGGACATGTCATTGAGTCTCATGTTATATTATTGTGACATGGGGTGATGCTAGTGAAGGGGAATAATACCTCATAGCCCCACCATGTGCTTCTAGTCACTTGTCCTAGTCATCTTATGTGAGACACACTTGTATTAGTCTCCCTTAGCCATGACGTCATCCCCCCTAGGGTCTTTTTAGTCATGAAGTCATCACTTTAGTGAGTGATCCATGTCTTATGTTGTATTGGCTCATCTTAGCCATTGATTATATTGTTGCATCTTTTGATCTCAACCACTCATTTCAAAAGTGGTTTAGGGTTTTGGTCTTCCTCATCTTATTTTAGGAGGAGACCCTCCTATTGTAAAGGCATCTAGAGATTTTTGGCTCTTGGCTGTTGGAATAAAATTCTATCTTTTGGAGCAATGCTTGGATCTTGAAGTGGATGTTTGGTTATGATGATTGTAAATGCTTTTTCCATTACATTGGAGGATATCTTGTAGCTATCTTGCATCTTTTGCCATATTTTTTATTTACAGGTGAAGAAGACGTCTTGGAGGAATGCGCATTGGTGGGGAGGCTTGCCTTGCAAATTTTCTTCAATTCGTGGATCAAACAGGGAGTGGTTTTGTCTTTGTACCAATCATTCTTTGTTATCTATTTCTACCTTGTATCTACCCTCATTCTGTTTCACTGATTGATGCTTTGTCTCCTTGGTTTGACAGGTATAGAGGGGTACACGTGTGGGCTTGGACAAATCGTTTTGGCAAGAGGGCTTCAAAATCTTCCATTTGATCTTTGGGAAAGTAATCCTCATCATAATCGGCATTCATCTCATTATCCAGGTACGTTTGAAAGGTTAGTATTTTTCCTCCTTGGCTTATCCATTATTTCTAGATCTCAAAACCGTAAATTTCAAAACCCTTGCATTTTTTTATTTTCAAATCTATGGAGATCTAGCAACCTTTTGGGCTTAATAATTAAAACCCACCTCTACATTAGTCACAACTATCCCGATCTATAATTTGGTGGACATTCGACTCCATTTGCCCCTTCATCTAAGGCACTAGTTCTCCTTGAGGCAAGTTGCACTCCTTGGGTAGATGGTCTTTTGCTAGATACCACATGTGGGTATTGCCAATTCTTCATTGATCCATTAGATCCACTCATTTGCAAACTCCCTAGTGCCTCTCTTCTTTGATTTTCACCTTGTGGGCCCCATTTGGGCCAATTTCCTTATTTTAAGGGTGGGCCCCACTTGGATTTATTATTTGGGCACTAGATCTATCTAGATCTACTACTCCTAATCCATAAGTGACCTTATCTTACACTTGGTTGAACGTTTGTGACCTCCTTAAGCCTCTTCAACCAAGCCCTAACCACATTGGGTCCTGTTATCACCTAAACTGTAGTTGCCCGTATGGATGTATCCAGTCATGGATGGCAATAGGGAAGGGCAACTCAAAAGGTGCAACCACGATCACCTCGACCTCCAGTATATGGTTGTCACGCCAGTCGAGGCAACCTTCGCTTTATGTTATCTAGCCCAGACAACAAAGGGGGAGACCCGATCTACTCCCGACAGGAGAGATCAAAACCAAAACACCAAATCAGGGTATTTCTAAGTGAAGTTAGGTGTATGGTTTATCCTAGACCTAATAGGTTGAAGTCACAAGCCAAGTGAGGGGTTCAATAGGGATAGCTTTGGTTCATGGTTGATATGAGAGTGACTTATAATGTTTGAAGTGAGATCTAGGGCTAGTGTACTAGTACAATGTCAGAAGACTCACTGCCTTGGGAACCGTGTCCAGTGCAGGGTAGTTTAAGGGTTGTATTGGGGCTAACTAGTACAGATGACAAGCTTGACCATGATACATGATAGCTTCAAGGGTTTGGTTCACCATGCATAGGTCAATCCACAAGTCAATCCAACAATCTAGGAGAGTTGAATTAACTTGGAGAGAAGCCAGTGCCTTGGGAATTGGGAAGTGGAGTCAAAGTAGGGTTGACTTGTGGTTTAGGACTCCTAGTACATGGGACAAGTAGGCAATAGGGGTCTTGATGGGTGAACGTGTCTAGATCTAGGTTTGACCCAAGTGGACCACAATCCCTTAAAACAAGGAATGCTATCCCCAAGGCAAGATTTGACGAAGTGATAGTCTAGACCTAGGTTTTGAATTATTCCGGTTTCAAATCTCCCAAAATCTCAAGTACCCACGTCCTAGAAGTGAGTCAACTCACTTCTCCAAGGTGGTGCGACTTTGCCCAAGGAAGCTAAAAAGTGGGGTTAGGTGGGTCAAGACAAGTCGGATGGCATCCAAACTTTAGATCCGGGTAGGTTAGTCAAATAGGAGTATGGATCTATAATTTCGTGGCAATCCAACGGCTAGATCTTAGTAGATCTGAGTTTGAGTGTTCCAAGTGGTCCAAAATGGGGATTAAATCCCTTAAAATGTGGAATAGGGCCCACAAGGTGAATTTCAGGAAAGTAACAATCTGGGTGTATGTTATTTGATGTGTAGATGACAAATCAAGTGGAATCTCAAACACCCACCACCTAGATCTAGGTCAACTTGCTCAACTAGTGAAGTGCGCCTTGCTTGGGAGAAGCTAAGTTGGTGTGGGAGAGGGGTCAAACGGAAGCCAATCCTCACCAAACTATAGATCCGGGATGCCGTGGATGCTATAGAGGTGGGTTTTCGATATTATGCCCAACAACCCACTAGATCTAAGTAGATCTGAGAAAATGCAAAAATGGGGTTTTGATTAATTAGGGTTTTAAATGTTTGTGACAATTGGATAGATCATGGAGATAGAACTTACCTTGAGATCATACCTGAGTGATGTGGATGAGATGCCTTGATGTTGAGGAAGATTCCCGCAGAGATCAAATGAGAGATTGTTGATTTGCTTGCCAATTTGATGCCCTAGCCCACAAGTGCGCCTTCCTCTACCTGTCAAACCAAGGAATGAAGATTCAATCAGTAAGATCAAGTATGGAAGAAATACAAGAGAAATGCAAATAGTAACATGAAATAGAAGGTCCTGGGACAGTAATACTCCCTGTTACCAACGAAGAGCTCCAAAGAAGAAGTAGGGAGAGTCTTCCCCTACCAATACCTCCTCCTCCAAGCAAATCGGCCTCCACCTGTAGATGCAAAATCGTGGTACAAAAGATATGGCAAACAAGATCTCCAATAACTCAGTGCAAAGGAAGAACCAACGAACGAACACCAAAAACATTCACCACAACACTGGAGATAGATGCAATAATAATTTTCTATTCCAATAATCCAGAGCCAAAAGTCCCTTTACAATGAGAGGCTCTCTCCTTTAAATAGGAAGGAGAGGCACCAAAACCCTAACCACTTTTTGAATGAGTGGCTAAGATTAAAAGATACAAATGTCTAATCAATGGTTGAGATGAGCTCAACAATAAAATACATGGATCACTAATAAAATATAATGTAAGTGGACAAAATCGCCCTATAAGAGGGGAATCCCACCAAATCATGATGACAAAATATCATAAGAGGCTTATGGTGGGTCCAAGGGGTAATTTTATCCCTCCTTGGTCAATCCCCATAGCACAATAACCCAAAAATAATCATGAATGTACCAAATCGTGCCTCCATAGTGAAGTCGTGGTCCTCAAAAGACCTCAAAAATCCTCAGAAAGTGCCATAAGTGATGGATGCGGGCCCCGATGAAGCTGAAACTGCTGGAGAAGGTGTGGAAGGTCCCGATCTATCATCACTGATCATCCCATGCCATAACTTTGCCTCAGTAGCCCAAATCGATTTCCTCAATAGCCATTTCTACCAATCCTGAAATGCCTCGGGAAGCGTGAAACTGCCCCAAACAGCCTCCTGGAGTGCTGGCGCTGTCAAGGTGAGGGCACCAGTGTGTCCGGAAGGGGGGTAATATGGTAAAAACAAGTGGCTGGACCAACCCCCTCCATCATCAGCACCCTAGGTCAACCGGATAAAAATCACATCTGCTCCGACAGGGCCTCCGACAGACCAAAACTGCACTAGGACAGCCTACTGAGGCTAAATCATCACTGTAAGTGCTCGGAACTGAAAACAAACTGTCCCATTGGACTCAGAAGGTCCAAATCCATCCAAGATGTGTACTCATACACCATATGAATCTCTGCATGATCAAAATAAATATCCAATATACCGGATCAAGGCCAATAATAATGCGCTGTACATATACAAACACTGCTGTAACCCCAGAATCATCATCATAACCCTGTAGCTGCTGCATAGAGTCATCATGTATGTATACATAGACCATATATCATCTATCCATATCATCATAAGGTTCAACATCTCATGTCCCATGGTCCTCCATGGTCAAACTAGGTCTAACCAAGACCAAATATAACTCAGACCATCATCCAAGGCTGCTGCAAAGTATCAAGGTTAATACATGCTCTACAACTTATTCAAATAGCAATTATAACACATAATGATCATAACTGACGATCTATATCCAAATATATAGTGTCGTTAATTATTATTATTATTACTCAGACTAGACTTTCAGGACCATACTCACTTCATAGTTGTGATCAATTTGCTAGTGAAGGGTGAAGGCTGAATTAACTGGCTAGGCTAAGGGATGACTTATCTGTCTTGACTTTGTGACACTTTGGCAAGGGAAAGGGAATACACCATAGTATATACTGAATGAGCAATAACACAGGGAATGGCGGTGTCTCACAAATGGATGAGTTGTTTAAAGAGGGTTTATTCACCTTCACAGATGCGCACAATCCATAATACAAATAAGGCCAGCAATTGTTTAGATATAGCATTTAAGTTCTATTGTTTTTGGGCCTGAAGTTTCCATAGCCTTGATCTATGTGTGTTTATAAACACATTGCATAGATTTACATTTTTTCTTTAGGCTTTCTGCTGCAGGTGTGTTTTTAAGGCACTTGTTTACCTGAGCACTTCTAGGTGTGTCATGGACAGCTTGTTTATCTAGGTATTTATTTTCCAAAAGATATAACATTTTATTTTCATTGCCATGTTCATTTGGCATGCCTCTCATTCATGTGTGTTTAGAAACACATTGCATGAATGGGCTTTTCATACAAGATATAGCATTTCATTTTTCCAGATTTTGTATTCATGGCAGCACCAAAAGTTTCAGGTTTAGCCAACACAACTTTAGTGACTAGGGGGAATTCACAAGGAACTCCAACTCACCATAGGTAAGTTTTGTCACCAACTCAGAGCCGAGACACAATAAACAAGGAAGCTCATCCAATACAGAGGCTACAGTGGGGAAAAGTCCTCCATGCCACTAGTCAAGTAGTAAGTCAGGGTGATAATCTAAAAGGTAGGCCATGGATGGATGAAGACAATGAATAATGGAGCCAACACTAGCAAGCCAAGGTATGGTTGAATGATCACCTCTATTCTCCCTAAGGAGGGTAAAACCAATGAGTATGAATAGTGAACTTCTAAGTCTGAGTAGGGACAATGTAATATATATAATAGATCGACCAGGTCCAAATATCTATATGATCGCCAGATCATGACACTGAGTGCTAAGACATGCTATAAGAATAAGTATAAAAGCAATCTAACCATAACACCATGATATACCTGCTGAGTCATATACCTGAAAACTCATCAACCTGTACCATCACCTGTCCTCTGGAACTGCTGCTGCAACTCTGAACACTACTGACTGCTCTGTACAAATGGTATAATGGCTATATCGGTCATCTCTCTGAGTGTCCTGAGACTCAGTCATGGCATGGGGAATACAACTGCTGTCCACAATCTGATAGTGATCCAATCTAGATGCTCATCTCAGCATCTCAAATGTAAGGGAACTGGCTGAATAGTGTACTGGACTGAGAAAAATAATGTATGGTAGCCCGGCTACTATATATGTGATAACAGGTCCACTTATCATCTTAGATATAGATCTTGTTTCATCTTGGTCTCCGTATCTTTCATCATCACATTTCCCTAGGAGGCTTTGATTGCATTTGCTAGCCTTCATTGGCTAAGCTAGGGTCTTGTTATCACATATATAGTAGTCGGGCTACCACACATTATTTTTCAGATTCCAGAGCACATTTCAGCCAGTTCCTTTACATTAAGATGATGAGATGAGTATCTATCTATGGATCACTATTAGATTTTGGACAGCGTATGTATTCCCCATGCCATGACTGAGTCTCAGGACACTCAGAGAGATGACCCATGTATCCATTGTACCATTTATGCAGAGCAGTCAGTAGTGCCCAGAGTTACAGTAGCAGTTTCAGAGGACAGATGATGGTTCATAGGATGAGCATTCAGGTATATGACTCAGCAGGTATATCATGGTGTTATGGTTATATTGCTTTTATATTCATTCTTATGGCATGTCTTAGCACTTAGTGTCATGATCTGGCAATCATATAGATATGAGGACCTGGTTGATCTTATTATATATATTCTACTGTCCTTACTCAGACTTAGAAGTTCACTATTCATACTCATCGGTTTTACCCTCCCTAGGGAGAATAGAGGTGATCATTCCACCATACCTTGGCTTGCTAGTGTTGGCTCCATTATTCATTGTCTTCATCCATCCATTACCTACCTTTTAGTTTATCACCCTGACTTACTACTTGATTAGTGGCATGGAGGATCTTTCCCCCACTGTAGCCTCTGTATTGGATGAGCTTCCCTGTTTATTGTGTCTCAGCTCTGAGTTGGTGACAAAACTTACCTTTGGTGAGTTGGATTGTAGGCCTAAATCATTCTGGTCGGTTGTCTCGATGTTTGGCATTGGCTCAAACTCCCCCTATTCACTTGAGATGTTGTTGGCTAAAACTGAAAGCTCATGTACTACTTATGGAAACTGATAAATTCGCCCATGGAAACTAAAAAGGGCAAGAGCGATGAACTGCTAAAAAATACTCCTGGAAGAGTATAAGAAAGGTCCAAAAAGCAATGATTCTTAAAAGCTATATCTAAACAATTGCTGACCTTATATATGTATAAAAAACACGCCCTGGATGCAAGCTGCAACTAGTTGTGCTTATCAGCACACTTGAGATCCGAAGGGTTATGTAGGCCAAAAAGGCCATGAAATGAAATTGAATGATCCTAATGAACCTGGATCAACTTGATGTAAACATGATGCCTAAGTTGAATAAGCACTCTCTAAACAACTTATCCATTTGTGAGACACCGCCATTCCCTGTGTTGTTGCTCATTCAGTAGATATTATGGTGTGTATTCCCTTTCCCATATCCAAAGTGTCACAATGTTAAGTCAGTCAGTCACCCTTTAGCCTAAGCCATTTTATTTTAGCCTTCACCCTTCACTAGCAAATTGATCACAACTATGAAGTGAGTATGGTCCTGAAAGTCTAGTCTGAGTCATATAAATAATTAATGACACTATATATTTGGATTTAGATCGCCAGTAATGATTACTTTGTGTTATAATTGCTATTTGAATGAGTTGTAGAGCATGCATTAACCTTTGACACTTTGCAACAGCTTCTGATGGTAGTCTGAGTTATATTTGGTCAATATTGACCTGGTCAAACTTAGTTTGACCAAGGTCAATCATAGGACATGAGATTATTGGACCTTATGATGACACAGATAGATGATATATGGTCTATGTACATGTACATGATGGTTCTATGCATCAGATACAGGTTTACGATGATGATCTATGGTTTTTTGCATTATTTGATCATTTACAGATTATTATTATTTCACCTGTTCTGGTATATTGGATGTATTATATGATCATGCAGAGATCTATATGGTGTATGAGTACACATCTTGGATAGTTTTGGACCTTCTGAGTCCAATGAGATAGTCTATTTTCAGTTCCAGGCAGTTACAGTGATGATTTAGCCTCAGTAGCCTGTCCTAGTGCAGTTTTGGTTTGTCGGAGACCCTGTCAGAGCAGAGATGATTTTTATTTGGTTCACCTAGGGCGCTGATGATGGAGGGGGTGGTCCAGCCACTTGTTTTTACCATATTACCCCCTTTCCAGACACACTGGTGCCCTCACCTTGATAGCGCAGGCACTCCAGGAGGCAGTTTGGGGCAGGTACACGCTTCCCGAGGCAGTTTTGGATTGGTAGAAATGGCTACAGATGAATTCGATTTGGGCTACTGAGGCAAAGTTTTGGCATGGGATGATCAGTGATGATGAGTGGGATGTCTTCCGCACCTTCTCCAGCAGTTTCAGCTTCATTGAGGCCCACATCCATCACTTATGGCATTTTCTGATGATTTTTGAGGCCTCGTAAGGCCCATGATTTGTCCATAGAGGCATGATTTGGTACTTTGATGACTATTTTATTATTATTGTGCTATGGGGATTGACCAAGGGTGGCTAAAATTACCCCTTGGACCCACCATAAGCTTATTGTTATATTTTGTCATCATGATTTGGTGGGATCCCCTCTCCTAGGGCGATTTTGTCCACTTATGGTTATATTTTATGGTTGATCCATGTATTTTATTGTTGAGCTCATCTCAACCATTGATTAGATCTTTTGATCTTTTAATCTTAGCCACTCATGTAAAAAGTGGTTAGGATTATGGTCTCTCTCCATCCTATTTAAGGAGAGAGCCTCTCATCTCATTGTAAAATCATCTAGAGATTTTTGGCTCTTGGCTCTTGGAATAAAATTTATATCTTTTGGAGTACATGCTTGGGTTGGAGTGGATGTTGGTTGTCTTGATTGTAAATGCTTTTGTCCATTTCATTAAGGATCTATTGTAGCTATCTTGCATATTTGCCATATCTTTTTACAGGTGGAGAAGACTTCTTCAACAAGTGCGAATTGGTGGGGAGGCTTGCCCTTCAAGCTTGGAGGAGGACGTTTTGGGTTAAATAGGGAGTGGTTTTGTCTTTGCACCAACTATTCTTTGCTTATCTCTTTCTTGCTTGTATCTACCTTCAACATGTTAAACTGATAGATGCTCTGCTCCTTGGTTTTGACAGGTTAGAGGGACACATATGTGGCTTGGAAAAATCGATTTGGCAAGAGGGCTTCAAAAATTCTCCATTTGATCTTTGGCAAAAGTAATCCTCATCTCAACTAGCATTCATCTTTTCATCCAGGTATGCTCCAAAGGTATTATCTTCTTCTTCTTTGAATCATCCATAATTTCTAGATCATAAAAACCCTAATTAATCAAAACCCTCATTTTGGTTTTTCTTAGATCTACTTAGATCTAGCCTTGCTTTTGAAGAGATATTAAGAACCCACCTCTATAGCATCCACCCCTAGTTGAATCTATAGTTTGGTGGTGATTGGGTTAAAATTGACACACTTTTCAAGGCAATAAAGCCCTCTTGAGCCAAATCGCACTTCCTTGGAGAGGCTTGTTTGGTTAGATCTAGCATGTGGGTAGGTGAGATCCCACTTGATTTGCAATATACATATTTGATAACCTACTCCTAGACTCTTACTTTGGTGATTTCTACCTTGTGGGCATCATTCCACATTTTAAGGGATTAAAACCCCCTTTTGAACTGCTTGGCATCTTAAAACTCAGATCTAGTAAGATCTAACCCTTGGATTGACTTGATTTTCAAGATCCATATAGATCATTGCATAAACCACTTGGATCTACAATTTGGTGGCCATTGGGCTTGATTTGACACACCTTATCCACCTTTTAGCCCTCCTTGAGCAAGGTCGCACTTCCTTGGGTGACTAAGTTTGCCCACTTCTAGGACCTGGGTAGTTGAGATTTCAGTGGATTTGGAACGGGAATACCTTGAAACCTATATCTAGAGTATCATTTTGTGACGATCTGCCTTGGGGGTAGCATTCCTTGTTTTAAGGGATTGTGGTCCACTTGGGTCATTTCATGAAACCCTAGATCTAGTCTAATCCAACCATTCTATCCCAATTAGCCCACTTGATTTGACTTCTAGGTGTCCCAATCTACACTTTGACATATCATTTGACTCCATTAACCCATCCAACAAGCCACTAGTCTTCCTTAGGCAAGTTGCATTCCTTGGGAATAGTGTCAAACCTTAGATCTCATATGTGGGTATTTCTAATTTCAACTTAGATCCATAGATCTACACATCACATATCCACTAGTACCAATTTCATCCCTTAATTTCACCTTGTGGGTCCCATTTGAACCATTCACATATCTCAAGAAGGTGGGTCCCACTTGTGTAATACAAGGTACTAGATCTTGTCTTTTAGCTCATCATGTGGCCTAAATCATACATTGGTTGAAACACTAATCATCTCTCAAACCACCTTCAACCATACTCTAATTTCTAGGTCCACTTTGCCTTGCATTGGTTTCCGTAACTTACCATTTACTCATCCCTATGAACCTTTGTTTGGGTCTAATCATCTTTGATTGGTAGTAGGGTCTCCCCCTAGGTCTTGATTTATCTAGATCTAAAGCGAAGAGTGCCTCGGTTGACGTGACTCCCACCTTGCATTGGGAACCGTGGCATCTCTTGGGTCACCTCTTTAGTTGTCCATCTCCTCTACCGTCCCGGATGGGATAGCACTAGGGACAACTACAAGTTGTGTGATAACAAGTCTCCCCCTTGGTCTCGTTATCACCGGTATTATAGTTACCCCTATAGATGGATCCAAGGTGGATGGTAGAGGGGATAAGCAACTAAAGTGGTGAACCAAGAGAGCCTTGGTTCCCAAATGGATGGTTGTCACGCCAACCAGGGCACTCTTCGCTTTAGCTATCAAAGCCAAGATAGCAAGGGGGAGACCCAGATCTACTCCCCATAGGAGAGATCAACCCAATCACCAAATCAAATCAATCTAATGAAGTAGGTAGGGTGACAAGTATGGAACCCTAGAATTAAGGAATTAGGACCACTGTGGAGGCTTAGGAAAAGTGTGATATGATAATGAAAGATAACACACAGTGGTTCTAGGATTAAGTATGATTCCAGGATTCAGAGCTAGTTTTAAAAGGTCAAAATCAACTGTCTTGGGAAACGTGACCCTTAAAACAGGGAAAGTGTCCCAAATTAGAGATCTGACAGTTAGGGCCTTCTAGCTATGCTTGATGAAGGGATATGAAAGTGTCTAAGTGTTCAAGCAACCAGACAAAGATCAACCACCAAGGAGATCTCACAACTCAGGAAAGTCGTGAGCCTTAGGAGAAGGATCCGTGCCTTGGAAAATGGGCCAAATAGAGTTGAATGTCCACCCAACTGTAGATCAGGGATGTCAAGGTGTAAAGCAAGGTGGGTTTTGAAGATCAAGGTCATCCAATGGCTAGATCTCAGTAGATTTGAGATTCAAAATGCATCATCAAGTGACCCAAGTGGGGCACAACCCTCAAAATGAGGAATGGGGCCCACAAGGTGAAAATCAACAAAGTGAAGCACTAGGGGTAGGTTATCAAGTGAGGAGAGTATGAATCAAGTGGGATCTCACCTACCCAGGTCTTAGAACTAGCAGAACTCACCCAACCAAGGAGTGTGACCTCACTTGGAGAGGCTAAGGTGCCTTGGGAAAGGGGTCAAATGGAAGCCAATCCACACCAAACTATAGATCCGATTTGCTGTGGATGCTATAGAGGTGGGTTTTCAATATCTTACCCAAAAGGCTACTAGATCCAAGTAGATCTGAAAAAATGTAAAATGAGGGTTTGAAATATGAGGGTTTTAACAGTTGTTTGCTTATGCCAATGGATTGGGATCTAGAAATAGTGAACAAACTTGTGGATCTTACTTGGATAACCTTGTAGATGCCTTGATGATGATGATCTATGCAAACCCGATCAATTTGAGAAGCTTTGAGGTAGTTTTCTATGAAGTTGATTTAGTCCAAGGAAGCCAATGCACCCTCTCTCCTGCACAACAAACGTCAACAATACCAGATTTGATGCAAACAAGAGATAAGACTAATGCCACAAGAGAAATAACAAAAAGATAGCATAGATCACAATGATACTAATGATAACCCCCTAATACAAGCGAATGCCAAATGAGCGAGTTGAAGAAGCCTTGCAAAAACGCCCAAGTTGAAGTCGCCCTCCTGTAGACAAGACAAAGTTTCCAAAAAAGATAGATCTTACCACAAATTTCCAAATGCTAGGATGCAATAGACTTTCCAATCACCATCTAAGAACACCAGATGCAAAGGAAACCCAAGAATTTCCACAAGAATGTTTTTCTATTATCAAGATTCCAAGAGCCAAAGACCCTTTACAATGAGAAGCTCTCTCCTTTAAATAGGATGGAGAGATACCAAAACCCTAACCACCTTTTGAATGGATGGCTAAGATTAAAAGATCAAAGTGATGTAATCAATGGTTGAGATGAGCTCAACAATAAAGTACATGGATCAATATAACAATACAACATAAATGGACCAAATCGCCCTAGGAGAGGGGGTCCCACCAAAACTCAATGATAAAATATAAGATCTAGCTCATGGTGGGTCCAAGGGGTAATTTCTATCACCCTTGGTCAATCCCCATGGCACAATATCAATAAAATAATGCTCTAGGCACCAAATCGTGCCTCTCTGGGAAAGTCGTAAGCCTTTGGAGGCTCCAAAAAATCATATAAAATGCCGGAGTGAAGAGTGTAGGCCCCATTGAAAGATGAAACTGCTGGAGAAGGTGTGGAAGACATCACTCTTATCATCAAACATCATCCCATGCCAATCCCTTAGCTCAGTAGCCCAAATCGAATCCCTCAGTAGCCATTTTTACCATTTTTTAACTGCCTCGGGAAATGTGAACATGCCCAAATTGCCTCCTGGGGTGCCTGCGCTGTCAAGGTGAGGCCACCAGGCTTTCTGGGAGGGGGGTAATATGGTAATATCAAGTGGTTGGACCACCCCCTCCATGCACAACGCCCTAGGTGAACTCAACAAATCTCATCACTGCTCTGACAGGGCCTTTGATAGGCCAAAACTGCACTAGGATAGCCAACTGAGGCTAAAAATCACTGTAATTGCCCGAAACTGAAAACAGACTGTCTCATTGGACTCAGAGAGCCCAAATCCATCTAAGATGTGTACTCATACACCATATAGATCTCTGCATGGTTAAAAATAAATGTCCATCATATCCGACAGACCAAATAATAATAACCTGTAAAAGTGCTAAAAATCACAAATCATCATCATAAGCCTGAAACCACTGCATAGAACCATCATGGTGACCTGTACCAGACCATATATCATATCTCTGTATCATCTGAGGTCTGCCACCTCATGTCCTGTGGTTGACATTTGGTCAAATTGGGTTTGACCAAGTCAACATGACTCAAAATATAACTCAGGCTATCATCAAACTGTTGCAAGGTGTCAAAGGTTAAAGCATGCTCTACAATTCATTCAAGTAGCAATTATAACAAGAAGTAATCATTACTGGCGATCTAAAACCAAATATATAAAGTCATTAATTATTATTATTACTCAGATCAGACTTTCAAGACCATACTCACTTCACAGTTGTGATCAATTTGCTAGTGGAGGGTGAAGGCTAAAAGTCAAAAGGCTAGGCTAAGGGTTGATTACTGACTTGACTTTGTGACACTTTGGAAATGGAAAGGGGATACACACTCTAACATATGCTGGACAAGTAGTAACACGGGGGATGGTAGTGTCTCACAGATGGGTAAGTTGTTTAAAGAGTGCTTATTCAACTTAGGCACCATGTCTACTTTTATAAAAGATGATCCAAGTTCTTTAGGATCCATTGATTTCATTTCATGGCCTTTTTGGCCTACATAACCCTTCGGATCTCAGGTGTGCTGATAAGCACAACTAATCGCAGCTTGCATCCAGGGCATGTTTGTACATATATAAGGTCAACAATCGTTTAGATATAGAGTTTAAGAACCATTGCTTTTTTGGACCTTTCATTATACTCTTCAAGGAGTATTTTTAGCTTTTCATTGCCCTTGCCCTTTACTCACGTGTGTTGATAAACACATTCTAGAGTTTACAGTTTCCTGGGCGAATTTACATAAGTTTCCATAAGTGGTACATGAGCTTTCAGTTTTAGCCAACACAACTTAAGTGACTAGGGGGAGTTCGTACCAGTGCCAAACATTGGGACAATCGACTAGAATGATTTAGGACTACAATCCAACTCACCAAAGGTAAGTTCTGTCACCAACTCAGAGCCGAGACACAAATAAACAGGGAAGCTTATCCAACACAGAGGCTAAAGTGGGGGAAGGTCCTCCATGCCACTAGTCAAGTAGTAAGTCAGGGTAATAAACAAACTGGTATGTAATGGATAGATGAAGACAGTGAATAATGAGACCAACACTAGCAAGCCAAAGCATGGTGGGAATGACCACCCCTATTCTCCCTACAGAGGGTAAAACCAATGAGTATGGGTAGTGAACTTCTAAGTCTGAGCGGGGACAATATAATATATATAAAAGTACAACCAGGTCCACATATCTATATGACCGCCAGATCATGACACTAAATGCTAAGACATGCTACAAGAATAAATATAAAAGCAATATAACCATAACACCATAATATACCTCCTGAGTCATATACCTGTATGCATAATACCTGAACCATCATCTGTCCTCTGAAACTGTTGCTGTAACTCCGGGAAATACTGACTGCTCTGTATAAATGGCTAAATGGCTACATCGGTCATCTCTCTGAGTGTCCTAAAACTCAGTCATGGCATGGGGAATAAAACTGCTGTCCATATAATAATCATGATCCATAATAGATGCTCATCTCAGCATCTCCATGTAATGGAACTGGCTGAAAAGTGTACTGGAATCTGAAAAATAGTGTATGGTAGCCTGACTACTATATATGTGATAACAAAACTTACTTAGGCTTGATCTAAAGTGAAGAGTCCTGTTATCACACCATAGTAGCAGGGCTACTATTCTTGTACAGCAGATATCTGCACATTCCAGAGCTTCCTTTATTCCAGAGCATGGCTATATATTTTGGATCACTCATGATCAGAGTAGTACATTATTCAGATTTTATGACCTTGTGTCAAGGCTAAGCCTTGAGAGTTCAGATTTGATGACTGATGTGACCACTTATCCCATTACAGTTTCAGTGCAGTGCCTAGAGATGTATTTCAGCAGTGTTTCAGATGATGCATGATGATGATTATTATGATGATGTTATGGATATGTTCTCACTGACTGTGGATTATTATCTTGTTGATTTAGTCATGATCATGGCATGTGCTTGGTATATTATTCCTGATGTGGCAAACTATTTAAAATAAACTGTAAATCATAAAATGGACAATTGCTTGCACTTTTAGGTCATTTAACGAAACTTACTGGTATTTCACCTTACATAGACATGGTCTTTCCCGACACTGGTTGTCTGCTAGTGTAGGCTCCATATTCACTTGCCTCCATCCATACATGACCTTCCTGTTTGACTTTAAACCCTGACTTGTCTCATTTGATTTTCTGATACCGAGGACTTCCCCATTTTTCTACCTCTGTGTTTGGACCGCATCCCTGTTTATTCAGTGTCTCGGCTCTGAGTTGGTGACAGAACTTGCCTTTGGTGAGTTGGATTGTAGGCCTAAATCATTCTGGTCGGTTGTCCCGATGTTTGGCATTGGCTCGAACTCCCCCTAGTCACTTGAGATGTTGTTGGCTAAAACTGAAAGCTCATGTTCTACCTATGGAAACTAAAAAATTCGCCCATGGAAACAAAAAAAAAGGGGCAAGAGCAATGAAAAGCTAAAAATACTCCTCGAAGACTATAAGAAAGGTCCAAAAAAGCAATGGTTCTTAAAAGTTATATCTAAACAATTGCTGACCTTATAAATATGTGAAAAAACATGCCCTGGATGCAAGCTGCAACTAGTTGTGCTTCTCAGCACATCTGAAATCCGAAGGGTTATGTAGGCCAAAAAGGCCATGGAAATAAAATTGAATGATCCTAATGAACCTGGATCAACTTGATGTAGACATGATGCCTAAGTTGAATAAGCACTCTCTAAACAACTTATCCATTTGTGAGGCACAGCCATTCCCCGTGTTCTTTTGTCCAGCACAGAGTTTGTAGCTTCCCCCTTTTTCCCAGTCCAAAGTATTTTTGAGTTAAGTTAGACAAGTCAAACCCTTGGCCCAACCTTGCTCCTAGCCTTCATCCTTCACTAGCAGTTTGACCATGTCCAATGGGTGAGTTTGTCATTTGAACTATTGTGCAAGTAATTTTATATAACCACGGAATATGTTAACTTGATTAATGCCACTGAATGGAATTTATACTTTGAGCTTAGCTATGGGAATGATTAGAGAAACATTGTCTTATTCTACTGATGTGATTTATCCTTGATTATATATTCTTGGGATCCGTGATGATGTGGGCCATGTATGGATGATTATTGATGATGATTTATGGTCCCACATGTTTGATGATGATATCATATGATGGACATATGATGCAGATGATGTTTGATCCAGTTCAACAGGTTTATTATTATTTCAGATCAGCAGATTATACATTGTCCATATATGGTGGACCCTACAGCTGGCCCATTAGGGCAACCCATGATGTATGAGTACTCATTCCTAGTGGATTTGGGTCTTCTGGATCCATTGAGACACTTATCTTTCAGTTCCAGGCACTTCTGACAGTGATTGATGCAGTTTTACACTTGTTGACCAGATTTGGGGCTGATTTCCCAGCCTGAGCAGCAGGGGCCCCGAGAGGCCAGTTCACCTAGGGCGCTGATGATGGAGGGGGTGGTCCAGCCACTTGTTATTACCATTTATCCCCCCTCCCGGAGAGCTTGGTGGGCTCAGATGGACAGCGCTAGCACCCTAGGGGGCAGTTTTGGCACTTTCACAGTTCCCGAGGTGGTTAAAAAATGGGATAAAGTGGTCACTGAGGAAATCGATTTGGGCAATTGAGGCAAGGTTTTGGCATTTGGTTTTCACAGAGGTCTTCCAGGGTGGCATCACTACCTTCCAGTCAGTTTTCACCATGTGGGTATGCCCAGATTGATCACAGGAGGACATTTACTGCTTGACTGTCATGGATTCTGAGGACAGTTTTGATCATTTATATTATATTGGACATATTTTATTATTTTTATTGTGCTTTGGGGATGAGCTAGTAAGGATTAAAACCTCCTAGCCCCACCATGAGCTTATATTTTCATGTCCTAGTCACCATGAGGTGGATTTTGATGCTTATATTTTCTCTTGTGGATGACGTCACCCCCTTATTGTACTTTTTAGTGGGGGCGCTATCATATGTGGGTGATCCATGTGATAGGTTGTTATGATTTATTGTTAGCCATTGATTAGATCTTGAGATCTTTTAATCTTAGCCACTCATGTAAAAAGTGGTTAGGATTGTACTCTCTCCCCATCCTATTTAAGGAGGGAGCCTCTCATTGTAAAATTCATCTAGAGATTTTTGGCTCTTGGCTCTTGGAATAAAATTTCTATCTTTTGGAGTACATGCTTGGATTGGAGTGGATGTTGGTTGTTTCGATTGTAAATGCTATTGTCCATTGCACTGGAGGATCTATTGTAGCTATCTTGCATATTTGCCATACTTTATTTGCAGGTTAAGAGGGCGATTTTGACAAGTGCGAATTGGTGAGGAGGCTTGCCCTTCAAGCTTGGAAGAAGTCGTTTTGGGTTTGATAGGGAGTAGTTTTGCCTTTGTGTCAACTATTCTATGTTTTTCTCTCTCTTGCTTGCATCTACCTTCAATTTGTTAAACTAATTGATGCTTTGCTCCTTGGCTTGACAGGTTAGAAGGAATCACATGTGGCTTGGAAAAAATCGATTTGGCAAGAGGGCTTCAACAATTCTCCATTTGATCTTTGGCAAAGTAATCCTCGTCTCAACTAGCATTCATCTCTTCATCCAGGTATGTTCCAAGAGGTATGATCTTATCTTCCTTGAATCTTCCATAATTTCTAGATCACAAAAACCCTAATCAAATTTAAAACCCTTGTTTTTGGTATTTTTTAGATCTACTTAGATCTAGCCTTGCAATTGAAAAGATATTGAAAACCCACCTCTATAAGGTCCACCCCTAGTTGGATCTATAGTTTGGTGGTGATTGGCTAAAAATTGACACACTTTTCAATGCAAAAAGCCTTCTTGAACCTAAATCGATTTTCCTAAGAGAAGCTTGTTGGGTTAGATCTAGCACATGGGTAGGTGAGATCCCACTTGATTTGACATCTAGACATTTGATAACCTATACCCATATCTTTACTTTGGTGAAAACTACCTTGTGGACATCTCTCCATGTTTTAAGGGGTTGAAACCCCCTTTGATCTTCTTGGCATCTTGAAACTTAGATCTACTAAGATCTAGCCATTGGATTCACTTGAAACTTTGAAGGAACATAGATCGGGGTACTAACATCCCGGATCTACATTTTGGTGGCCATTGGACTTGATTTGGTCCACCAAAACCCATTTTTGGACCCTCCTTGAGCAAATCGCACCCCCTTGATTTTTTGAGTTGGTCCACTTCTAGGAAGTGGGTGTGTGAGATTTTCGTGGATTTGGAATGCCCATGCCTTGAAACCTAGGTCTATACTGTCCTTTCGTCAAGATCCGCCTTGGGGATTGCATTCCTTGTTTTAAGGGATTGTGGTCCACTTTTGGTCATCTTTTAAAAACCTAGATCTAGTAAGATCCAACCATTGGATCTCACCCAATCCACTTGACTTGGCTTCTAGGTGTCCCGATCTACACTTTGACATCCTTCTTGACTCCATTAGCCCATCCAACAAGGCACTAGTCCTTCTCCAAGCAAGGCGCACTCCTTGGGATTAGTGTCAAACCCTAGATCTAGTACATGGGTAATCCTAGAACCAACTCCAACTTATAGATCTAGCCTACATCTAACCTATAGTACCATCCTCACACTTAACTTCACCTTGTGGGTCCATCTAGAACCATTTCACACTTCCCAAGAAACTAGACCCACTTGTGCAAACACATGGTACTATACCTAGTAATCATACCCCATCATGTGGCCTAAACCATACATAGGTTGAAACACTAACTATCCATTACACCACCATCAACCATACCTTAACCCTTAGGTCCACTTAGCCTTGCATTGGTTTCTGTAACTCATCCTTTACCTACCCTTAGAAACCTTTGTTTGTGTCCAATCAACTGTGATTGGGGTATAGGGTCTCCCCCTTGGTCTAGTTACACCTTGACCTAAAGTGAAGAGTGCCTCGGTTGACGTGACTCCCACATTGCATTGGGAACCGTGGCATCTCTTGGGTCACCTCTTTAGTTGCCTGTCTCCTCTACCGTCCCGGATGGGATACCTCTAGGGGCAACTACAAGTTGTGTGATAACATTTTTGGCGCCGTTGCCGGGGAAGGTAGAGGCCTACCCTGGTTCGACATATATTTTTCAAACCTCTACTCCCGTTCTCTTTGCCAACATTAACATTTTTGGCGCCGTTGCCGGGGAGGTAGAGGCCTACCTTGGTTCAACATACCTGTTTTGTCTCACTCTCTCCCTGCACTTTAAACGACATACATCTTGGTAGAAGAGTTTAAAAATCTACCTGGCGACTCCAATTCGTGACTCCGCTGAGGATCGGCCCCATTCCCATCTTTCAATTTTGTAATTTGTAAATCATAAATGAATTCAGACATTTTCTTCCAAATGACAAGGTGTATGAATGAAATATATGAGAATCTATCTCGCTATAGAGGACAGTTGGAAGAAAGTAATGGAGGTCAGTCAACATGTCAATATGGGAGTGATTATGTACATAATTCTTATAACTCATCATTCTTTTCATTCTTCAAGTAAAAATATTAACCCAATTAATTCAAACAAAAGTCAAGTTCAACCAAGGCCTTGCAACCAAAGCATTCGGTCAAATAACTCTAGCATTCCAGTTAGACATCCAGAACTAATCCCTAGTAGAATGGCCAAAGTTATTAGAAATCCACCTAAGCCATCTCCTTTCGACTTTTCTGAAATTCATGGGGCACCTCATCTTATGCCAAATAATTACTCTGAATGGTTGCCTCGTTTCTATGGAAATTATTTTGAGTCAATTGAAAATCATTTACAAAGATTTTGGGATTATATGGAAGTTAGGGGTGCTGATGATGAAGATGTTTATATGCGGGCCCTGGGTGAGACATTAGGTGGAAATGCCGGATTATGGTTTGATAATTTAGCCCCAGGATCCATCATTGGATATGATATGTTTGTTGGGTTATTAAAGAATAAATGGGGTAGTAATATTGAAGAATCCTTAACAGAGACATCAAGCAATAACTGTGTTGTTGAGGATCAGTTTGACAAGGACCATGATAATAATAATGACACTTCAAGTCAGTCCTTGCGTAGCCCCCCTTTTGACCTTGAAGAAATTTCTGATTCTGTGGATCCTTCAGAAAGAGAACTCTCATTTTATCATTAACAATCTTTTAATTTCTCCTCATCTTTTTGAAGAAGAAGAAAGTGGAAACATTGACCAAGACCCTTTAGTAGCGCTTTCACATGATCATTGTGCAAATAATCAGGATGTTCTAAATAAATTTCTTAATTTTATCCCTGATCAATTTGATGAAAATGATCAAGTATCCTCTTGTGATTTTAATGATGAATCAATAGAAGGAGAGGATGAGCCAGTAGATCACACTAGATGCTCTAATCTTTGTTCCACTTCTTATAATGAGTCTTTAAATTTTTCTATCCTTAGTCAAGATAGCTTTTTCTTAGAGTTAGAATCTTGTCCTCAAATCAGATTTAATCAAAAGTTTGAAGTCATTCCTAGTGCTATTATGAAAGGTCTTTCATTTTGTCAAATTTCAAGGCCAAATCTTTCTATCCATCTGGGAGACTGTTCATATTTGCAATCCACCCTCCCTTCCCAACTTTTTTAATCATCTTTGGGTTGGTGGTCTAGTCAGTCTTTTGCTATTAAAATTTTCAATAAGAAGTATAAGCATGATTACGTGTTTGGAGAAAATGCACTTCATTTCCCTTTTCAGTCACGTTGGAACCATAATGCTTGTTGTCAATTTATCAATCATTCTAGGTGGCTAGAAAAGGTGTTTAAAGATCAATTACATCTTTTCTCCATTTTTGAGCATCAAGAGGGTCTAACTTTGATTTTTCGTCTTCTAAGCTTTGATTTGTCTCCACTTGGTTTCTATTTGATCATCAGTCCCAAGGAGAATCAAATTGAATATGTGAGAGAAGTAAATGAAGAAGTTAATTTGCGTGAAAATGAATCGAATCACATGTCTTATGTCTTCCCTCCATCCATCCCTGAGTTTAACTTGCATAAATTTTATGATCCTATCAGTTCTTTGATGGAGGATGTTTGCATCAGACAGTCTTCTCCTTGGCATAATTTCATATCGCATCATTTAAACCATTCTTCAATGTTTGAACAAGTCAGGAAGATTGTGCCCTCAAATTTGTTAATCTTTAGCCCGATCTTAACTTGTTCTATTATCAAAAATCAAATAAGAATCATTAACCTGTTTGATGAATGGTTACACTGGATTTATGATTTTACCTAACATTTGTGCTAGTTGGTTAGAGTAGGGTAGGTAGGTCTTGAATAAGCTCACTTGAGCAGTAGGATTTGTGTGATTTTTCTTTCTATGTGTGCCAAGTATTGTCCCTTTTTCTTTTTTTGCCTGAATTGAGTCTTGCTCCTTCCTAAGCTTGTCTCTTCTCCTGCATGCATTTAAGAAATTGTAGTTTGCATTTCTATTGTTGGCTGCCTGTGCAAGTTGAGATTGTCTGATTGAAGAAGTATTCTTTTCCTCCTGCACAGTAAATGAAAATGACAAATGAATAATGCCATGTTAGTTATATTTATATTTTGGTGCATTTCAGTTTATGCTTTAGATTAAATTTCAGTTCAGTTTTATTTTATTTTTATCCCATACATGCTCCATGATGGTATTCTAGTTTTTGTGAGAGCAGGAACAGGTGCAAGATAAAAGCTGAAAGCAAGGATGGTGCAGTGCTGGATTGAAGATTGATGCAGAGCAGTTCGAGACCAGAGATTCTGAGGTTCTCAAGCACTCTCTCCCTTAGAGCACTTGTCCCAGCTGGAGCCAGATGTTATCACACCATAGTAGCAGGGCTACTATTCTTGTACAGCAGATATCTGCACATTCCAGAGCTTCCTTTATTCCAGAGCATGGCTATATATTTTGGATCACTCATGATCAGAGCAGTACATTATTCAGATTTTATGACCTTGTGTCAAGGCTGAGCCTTGAGAGTTCAGATTTGATGACTGATGTGACCACTTATCCCATTACAGTTTCAGTTCAGTGCCTAGAGATGTATTTCAGCAGTGTTTCAGATGATGCATGATGATGATTATTATGATGATGTTATGGATATGTTCTCACTGACTGTGGATTATTATCTTGTTGATTTAGTCATGATCATGGCATGTGCTTGGTATATTATTCCTGATGTGGCAAACTATTTAAAATAAACTGTAAATCATAAAATGGACAATTGCTTGCACTTTTAGGTCATTTAACGAAACTTACTGGTATTTCACCTTACATAGACATGGTCTTTCCCGACATTGGTTGTCTGCTAGTGTAGGCTCCATATTCACTTGCCTCCATCCATACATGACCTTCCTGTTTGACTTTAAACCCTGACTTCTCTCATTTGATTTTCTGATACCGAGGACTTCCCCATTTTTCTACCTCTGTGTTTGGACCGCATCCCTGTTTATTCAGTGTCTCGGCTCTGAGTTTGTGACAGAACTTGCCTTTGGTGAGTTGGATTGTAGGCCTAAATCATTCTGGTCGGTTGTCCCGATGTTTGGCATTGGCTCGAACTCCCCCTAGTCACTTGAGATGTTGTTGGCTAAAACTGAAAGCTCATGTTCTACCCATGGAAACTAAAAAATTCGCCCATGGAAACAAAAAAAAAGGGGCAAGAGCAATGAAAAGCTAAAAATACTCCTCGAAGACTATAAGAAAGGTCCAAAAAAGCAATGGTTCTTAAAAGTTATATCTAAACAATTGCTGACCTTATAAATATGTGAAAAAACATGCCCTGGATGCAAGCTGCAACTAGTTGTGCTTCTCAGCACATCTGAAATCCGAAGGGTTATGTAGGCCAAAAAGGCCATGGAAATAAAATTGAATGATCCTAATGAACCTGGATCAACTTGATGTAGACATGATGCCTAAGTTGAATAAGCACTCTCTAAACAACTTATCCATTTGTGAGGCACAGCCATTCCCCGTGTTCTTTTGTCCAGCACAGAGTTTGTAGCTTCCCCCTTCTTCCCAGTCCAAAGTATTTTTGAGTTAAGTTAGACAAGTCAAACCCTTGGCCCAACCTTGCTCCTAGCCTTCATCCTTCACTAGCAGTTTGACCATGTCCAATGGGTGAGTTTGTCATTTGAACTATTGTGCAAGTAATTTTATATAACCACGGAATATGTTAACTTGATTAATGCCACTGAATGGAATTTATACTTTGAGCTTAGCTATGGGAATGATTAGAGAAACATTGTCTTATTCTACTGATGTGATTTATCCTTGATTATATATTCTTGGGATCCGTGATGATGTGGGCCATGTATGGATGATTATTGATGATGATTTATGGTCCCACATGTTTGATGATGATATCATATGATGGACATATGATGCAGATGATGTTTGATCTAGTTCAGCAGGTTTATTATTATTTCAGATCAGCAGATTATACATTGTCCATATATGGTGGACCCTACAGCTGGCCCATTAGGGCAACCCATGATGTATGAGTACTCATTCCTAGTGGATTTGGGTCTTCTGGATCCATTGAGACACTTATCTTTCAGTTCCAGGCACTTCTGACAGTGATTGATGCAGTTTTACACTTGTTGACCAAATTTGGGGCTGATTTCCCAGCCTGAGCAGCAGGGGCCCCGAGAGGCCAGTTCACCTAGGGCGCTGATGATGGAGGGGGTGGTCCAGCCACTTGTTATTACCATTTATCCCCCCTCCCGGAGAGCCTGGTGGGCTCAGATGGACAGCACTAGCACCCTAGGGGGCAGTTTTGGCACTTTCACAGTTCCCGAGGCGGTTAAAAAATGGGATAAAGTGGTCACTGAGGAAATCGATTTGGGCAATTGAGGCAAGGTTTGGCATTTGGTTTTCACAGAGGTCTTCCAGGGTGGCATCACTACCTTCCAGTCAGTTTTCACCATGTGGGTATGCCCAGATTGATCACAGGAGGACATTTACTGCTTGACTGTCATGGATTCTGAGGACAGTTTTGATCATTTATATTATATTGGACATATTTTATTATTTTTATTGTGCCTTGGGGATGAGCTAGTAAGGATTAAAACCTCCTAGCCCCACCATGAGCTTATATTTTCATGTCCTAGTCACCATGAGGTGGATTTTGATGCTTATATTTTCTCTTGTGGATGACGTCACCCCCTTATTGTACTTTTTAGTGGGGGCGCTATCATTATGTGGGTGATCCATGTGATAGGTTGTTATGATTTATTGTTAGCCATTGATTAGATCTTGAGATCTTTTAATCTTAGCCACTCATGTAAAAAGTGGTTAGGATTGTACTCTCTCCCCATCCTATTTAAAGAGGGAGCCTCTCATTGTAAAATTCATCTAGAGATTTTTGGCTCTTGGCTCTTGGAATAAAATTTCTATCTTTTGGAGTACATGCTTGGATTGGAGTGGATGTTGGTTGTTTCGATTGTAAATGCTATTGTCCATTGCACTGGAGGATCTATTGTAGCTATCTTGCATATTTGCCATACTTTATTTGCAGGTTAAGAGGGCGATTTTGACAAGTGCGAATTGGTGGGGAGGCTTGCCCTTCAAGCTTGGAAGAAGTCGTTTTGGGTTTGATAGGGAGTAGTTTTGCCTTTGTGTCAACTATTCTATGTTTTTCTCTCTCTTGCTTGCATCTACCTTCAATTTATTAAACTAATTGATGCTTTGCTCCTTGGCTTGACAGGTTAGAAGGAATCACATGTGGCTTGGAAAAAATCGATTTGGCAAGAGGGCTTCAACAATTCTCCATTTGATCTTTGGCAAAGTAATCCTCGTCTCAACTAGCATTCATTTCTTCATCCAGGTATGTTCCAAGAGGTATGATCTTATCTTCCTTGAATCTTCCATAATTTCTAGATCACAAAAACCCTAATCAAATTTAAAACCCTTGTTTTTGGTATTTTTTAGATCTACTTAGATCTAGCCTTGCAATTGAAAAGATATTGAAAACCCACCTCTATAAGATCCACCCCTAGTTGGATCTATAGTTTGGTGGTGATTGGCTAAAAATTGACACACTTTTCAATGCAAAAAGCCTTCTTGAACCTAAATCGATTTTCCTAAGAGAAGCTTGTTGGGTTAGATCTAGCACATGGGTAGGTGAGATCCCACTTGATTTGACATCTAGACATTTGATAACCTATACCCATATCTTTACTTTGGTGAAAACTACCTTGTGGACATCTCTCCATGTTTTAAGGGGTTGAAACCCCCTTTGATCTTCTTGGCATCTTAAAACTTAGATCTACTAAGATCTAGCCATTGGATTCACTTGAAACTTTGAAGGAACATAGATCGGGGTACTAACATCCCGGATCTACATTTTGGTGGCCATTGGACTTGATTTGGTCCACCAAAACCCATTTTTGGACCCTCCTTGAGCAAATCGCACCCCCTTGATTTTTTGAGTTGGTCCACTTCTAGGAAGTGGGTGTGTGAGATTTTCGTGGATTTGGAATGCCCATGCCTTGAAACCTAGGTCTATACTGTCCTTTCGTCAAGATCCGCCTTGGGGATTGCATTCCTTGTTTTAAGGGATTGTGGTCCACTTTTGGTCATCTTTTAAAAACCTAGATCTAGTAAGATCCAACCATTGGATCTCACCCAATCCACTTGACTTGGCTTCTAGGTGTCCCGATCTACACTTTGACATCCTTCTTGACTCCATTAGCCCATCCAACAAGGCACTAGTCCTTCTCCAAGCAAGGCGCACTCCTTGGGATTAGTGTCAAACCCTAGATCTAGTACATGGGTAATCCTAGAACCAACTCCAACTTATAGATCTAGCCTACATCTAACCTATAGTACCATCCTCACACTTAACTTCACCTTGTGGGTCCATCTAGAACCATTTCACACTTCCCAAGAAACTAGACCCACTTGTGCAAACACATGGTACTATACCTAGTAATCATACCCCATCATGTGGCCTAAACCATACATAGGTTGAAACACTAACTATCCATTACACCACCATCAACCATACCTTAACCCTTAGGTCCACTTAGCCTTGCATTGGTTTTCGTAACTCATCCTTTACCTACCCTTAGAAACCTTTGTTTGTGTCCAATCAACTGTGATTGGGGTATAGGGTCTCCCCCTTGGTCTAGTTACACCTTGACCTAAAGCGAAGAGTGCCTCGGTTGACGTGACTCCCACATTGCATTGGGAACCGTGGCATCTCTTGGGTCACCTCTTTAGTTGCCTGTCTCCTCTACCGTCCCGGATGGGATACCTCTAGGGGCAACTACAAGTTGTGTGATAACAAGTCCCTCTGTTAACATGACACCCATCTTGCATTGGGAACCATTGCATCTCTTGGGTCACCTCTTTAGTTGTCTACACCTCTACCGTCTTGGATGTGATACCTTTAGAGACAACTACAAGTTGTGTGATAACATGCCCCTCAGCATATGCAGACTAGTATGGATCTAAACTTTGACTGGAAGCTATGGATGGGTGTTTCTGACTCAAAGAGGTTAAATAACATTAAAGATCAGTCAATACACAGTCATAGGTCGCTCCAGCAAGTTTGAGAAAGTTCTAAGAAATTTTAACAAAGATACAAGCAAAATTGCATTTCAGGATTTCACAACTAGTAAATTCAGGAGCTCCCAAACAGGTAGAGAAGGCTCACAAATTCTTCAACTCAGACATGGATTGGGTCAAATAACATGTTAATTAACATCAGGAACAAAAGGCAACTCATTTGGACCCGTACTCATTCATTTATTCAACATAGTGTGAAAACTAGTCAATTTCTATGCAAATCTAGAGAGGGTGGAGAAATATGAGAATAATTCAGACTTCTGTAATATTAAATGACATGATTGATATCAGAGGTTTATATTGACTGTCATTACATCAGAGATGGGCCAAGAGACCTCTCAAATCATTTCAAAAAATCCTTTCCTCTTCTACACAATAATCTAGCTCTAGAAATCCATAGGAAACTTGGAGATTCGAACCATGAACTGAATGATGCTTCTTCTGAACTTCAAATTCGACTTGATCAGCTACAGGACATCAGAGATGGTCCAAGAGGCCTCTCAAATCATTACAAAAACTCCTCTCCTCTTCTACACAATAATCTAGCTCTAGAAATCCATAGGAAGCTTGGAGATTCGAACCATGAACTGAATGATGCTTCTTCTGAACTTCAAATTCGACTTGATCAGCTTCAGGACCTACAAATAAACTTAGTGATAATGGTTGAATACCATCATCCTCTCACGGGAAGCAGGGGCACATCTCCCAAGTCTCTGAGGCATAATTGCTTTCAATCAAAACATCAAACTAACAAAATATGTGAATGTGGTGTGCACTGGTTCATTTATAGAGAGAGGATGACTTGTGGAGCAAGTCTCCTTAGCTAATGCATGCTCCATGAGTAGATAAGGAAAGCTAGCTTTCCTTCCTTTTCCCTTTTTGCTTTGCTTTCCTTCTTTTTCCTTTTTGCTTTTCCACTTTCTGCTTTAGCTTTTTCTGGATTTTCTGATTTATCCTGCTTTTCTGAACTTTCCTTCTTTTTTTATTTATCGTACTTTCTACTTTTATGCTTCTTTCCGCTTTATACTGTTTTTCCTGAGTTTTTGCTGCTTTTCTGATTTGCTCCATCTTTCTTTCATTTTTCCTGATTTTCTAGATTTAGGTGCTTTATCCTTAACTTCTTCTTCTTCAAGCCATCTCCAAGTCAACCTCATCCACTAATGCGCCCTAGTGGAGCATTATCCTCATTTATTTAAGATAAAATTATTAAATGCATGAAAATTAAATATTCCAAGTGCATAATAAACTTTGGATAAAAATTAATCCACACTCCTAATTAATTAAATGCTTGGAATTCAAAATTAACCCCTCATTAATTAATTAATTAATTCCAATCTGTCATTAGGATCCATGGGGTTTGATCTGCTTCATGGTGCTAACAAAATAGGAACATGATAGTCCTCCCCTCCCAAGATTGCTTTTCCTCAAGCAAGAAACCAACTCCAACCATCTATGAAGCCAACCAGTGACTTCACTCCTCAAAATATGCTGCTGGCTACCTAGAATTGAAATCCTCAATTCCAAGCAAAATACCAAAAGTCCACCATGTTTCTGCTGCACCACTTTGATTATATCTGGATCTTCACGATTGATCCTAGGGTCCTATTGCTTATGTTGCATTCCTCCAGACATCAAGGCAAACTGAAATGACCCATCAATTCCTGGATCCCACTGCCATTGCTACATGTCTCCTAATAGCATTGTTGCTTGTGGAAAACTATCATCCCAAAGAATTACAGGGTCCCATTGTCTTAACTGGATCCTCCCAAACATCAGTATCAACAAAAAGAATATATCATCATGGGGGATGTCTAGAATACTCCACCAAACTGGAAGTTCATCACTCCTAAAGGAATATTGAATCTCCTCATAAGCCATGTGCAAACTAGCACTGCAATTCCCATTCTTAAGACATAGATGGCAATCCCATGTCCATTCAAGTATACTGAAGACATCACATAGCAACCATAAATGCCTATACAACTGATCACAAAAGATGGATGATGTGTCCATAAGCTTTCCACTAATGCAAGCAACAAACTTACCTCTTTGGGTACTCAACTCCCTTATGTAACTATCCACACAATCAGTGGATGAATGCATACTCCGACTTAGTGATCTGGATGGAGAATGGTGAATCAACTCTCTATGATAGTCATCCATCATGGTAGGCTCAACTGAAGGGAGATCAAGTGCCTCCTTGACCTCGAACTCCCCAAGCACATGCAAATCAGATTGTATTTCATATGCCCAATGCACACAAGTACCAAAAATTAAAACATTGTTGTTCCAATGACAAGGTTGAAAGTCCCATGTCCAATCACAAAGAGGATAGGCATCATCACAAGTCCATGGAGGCCCTTGCTTCTCACAAAAGGTGTAAAATGTATCCAATAAGTCTCCATAGATGCAAGCAAGAATATCACTCATGTCTCTTTTCTCCCAAATAGGGAAAGAAGAGACACTCCAACCCAATGCTCCGGACGGGAAGCAAGATGCTTCCCTATGTGAGTGCTCCCAATGGCTCAACTCTCTGCCATTGGTCCAAAGATGAACCAACTTTCTGCAACAATTATCCACCAAATATGTGGATGCATCAACTCCATCAAAGGCTAGTCCATCAAGCATGAGCTCTTTTGACTCCTCATTGGAGAAATGACTCACTCCATGAAGAAGCTCAGTTTGGCTCCGGGAGGTAGTATGTGCTTGAAACTCGTCATCTGCATCTTTAAAATCCTCAAGCACATGCATGTCATCATGAATCTCATGAACCACCATATCATGAGCTCCCTCCATAGAACTCTGAATGTCATCAACCGAAAGAGGATGGTTGATTTGAATGTAGGAGGGAGTATGTGATTTCTGCAATTCTTGGTGAAATTGTTCATCTCCATCTTGGATTCCAAGAGGGCACTTTGAGTGCTTCTCAAAGAATCTTGGGTGGCCATCAACTCATCATTGAGCTTGCAAATATCTTCATCATCCTTCAAGTATGCTTCCTGCAACATATGAAGAAGATCATGCAAATAATCTCTGTCAGAAAGCATATGTGAAAATTTACCTTGGTTTGTAGTCTTTTTTTCTTTTTCTTTTTCTGAATCTTCTCCATGTTAAGGACTTTGTTCCTTATGCACATGTAATCTATTCTGATCTTCATCTTCACTAGGCCCATAAGAAATGCAAGAGGACTTGGTTTGATGTGTATCCATTCAAAGAAACTCTTGAGGTCCCTTTCATTTTCTTCCTTGAACCTTTTCAATTACTTGTAATGAAAGATATTGATGGATTGCACATCCATCATCAATTCAGCCTCATGCTTCTTCACCCTGTCAGGTGGTCTACCTGGTGGGTGGTATTCAAGAACCTTCTCATGTTGTTGTAGTGACTTCCATATGACCTCAATCTAATGTAAGTAGTCCATACTTGGTGCCTTGAATGGTGGCGAGGCCCTTAGAAGCCCCCACAATGTCACCATGCTTTACTATGAATATCATGCCATGGTATAACTCTCTGCTATGTAATTTTTCCTCCCAGGTATGAATGGAAATGTATGGTAAGCATCATATTGCAGCCATATATGCCTTGCATGCTGCTCATTGATCATAACAGATTTGAATGCAACAATAGATCCATTACTAATGCAAAAATAACTCTTACCCATGTGAGCTAGTCTTGCACAATCTTGAGTCTCCATCTTGGTGATGTAGCTATCCATCCAATTCAATGATGAATATGATTCTTTGCTTGCTGATCCAAATGGAATATAATCAGCCATATTCATCAAGGATAAGCCTTCCTTACATGAAAGAGGCTCATAATCTCTCTGGAGTGAAATAGGTGCCTAGCAATCATCCTGCAAGTCAATGCTTTCTTGAAGCACTTGTAAATTTGAGGACTCCTTATGTTTACCTTGGAAATGATGCTGCTCCATAATGTCATGTGTACTATTAGACACACACATCTGATCACATGTGTGTTCATGCCACTCTTGAGAATCATGCAAACTCTCTTTTAAAAATTCAGCCTTCTAAAAAATTTGGATCTTAGTACTAGAAGGATATTTTCTGCCAACCTTATCACTGGAAATGGCTGCCATATCAAGATGAAACAAAAGAATTTGGTGAATGCAAAAATCAGAATGGTTGTAATACCTTTGTGACACCTCTATCTCTTCATGATGTGGAGTGGTGATGGCATGCTCCCCCTCCAAATATCCAGGTTCACTCTCAACTAGAGAGTGGTTGTATTTTTCTCCTTAAGGATGTTTTGAGAATGCTTGAAGGGTTGATCCTTTCTCTTTTGTGATTAACTTAGTGGGATATTCTTCAGATTGATAAAAAAAAGAATTGATGCTACCAAGATCAGATTTACCTTCCTTCCTTAGCTTGAAGTCCTCTTGTTCTTGCTCAATGCATTCATTAGAGGAAACACATGGCTCTTCTCTTGGAAGATTGCTTCTCCTCTCCTTTGATGGTTGATTGTTACTCTATTGTTGCTCCTTCAAGCTAGCTGATGCATCTTGCTCCTTCGTAACCTTAGAAGCAGTATTATTGGAGACTTTGTTTGAAGCAAATCCGAAAAGTCTCTTCATGCTAGAAACAATGGCATCCAATGAGGCTTCACTTTCGATTCCTCTTTCTTCTTCTTTGCTCACAGAGGTGGAACAACTTGTTTCCTCTATGGGTGGTTTTCTGCTCTCTATCAAATCCAAAGATTCATCCTTGATCTCAAATCCAAATTTGCAATAAAAATAATCTTTGAAGGAAATGGCTTTATGAATCTCTTCTCTCAAAGCCAGATACTCTTGGTAGTGGCAGGGCAAATTTTTACCTATAGATATCCTCTTTGCTAATTCCTTCTTAGGATTAGCCATCGGTGGTTCATCCCATTGATCTATGTACATCTGGTCACAAATGTAACCATCATCATCTCTTAGTAGGCCTCCATCAATGTAAATGATTTCTTCTTCCTCGTATAACTCAAAGCCTTCATTTTCCATGACTGTATCTAGTTTTATAACTTCAACTTGAAAATAGTTCTAAGATATTTCTTCATCTGAGATTTACTTTCCACAGGCTGAGCCAAGGAAAGTGCTATGATACCACTGTAATGTACCAACTAGGATTAGTGATACAAAAACTCTCTTCTACACGGAATCAATTAAAACAATGTTTATGGAAGCTAGTTTGACTGAGGGTGGACAAGATCAAAAGCTCTGGATGGAAGGTAGGCTCTGATATATGTTGATACCTCTGCACAAAGTATTGAGACCATTGATGTTTCAAGATTAGCAAGGCTGAATCTACTCCAACGCTCCTGGGCCCCTCAGCATATGCAGACTAGTATGGATCTAAACTTTGACTGGAAGCCATGGATGGGTGTTTCTGACTCAGAGAGGTTAAATAACATTAAAGATCAGTCAATACACAGTCATAGGTCCCTCCAGCAAGTTTGAGAAATTTCTGAGAAAGTTTAACAAAGATACAAGCAAAATTGCATTTTAGGATTGCACAACTAGTAAAATTCAGGAGCTCCCAAACAGGTAGAGAAGGCTCACGAATTCTTCAACTCAGACATGGATTGGGTCAAATAACATGTTAATTAACATCAGGAACAAAAGGCAACTCATTTGGACCTCTACTCATTCATTTATTCAACATAGTCTGAAAACTAGTCAATTTTTATGCAAATCTAGAGAGGGTGGAGAAATATGAGAATAATTCAGACTTCTGTAATATTAAATGACATGACTGATATTAGAGGTTTATATTGTCTGTCATTACATCAGAGATGGGCCAAGAGACCTCTCAAATCATTACAAAAACTCCTCTCCTCTTCTACACAATAATCTAGCTCTAGAAATCCATAGGAAGCTTGGAGATTCGAACCATGAACTGAATGATGCTTCTTCTGAACTTCAAATTCGACTTGATCAGCTACAGGACATCAGAGATGGGCCAAGGGGCCTCTCACATCATTACAAAAACTCCTCTCCTCTTCTACACAATAATCTAGCTCTAGAAATCCATAGGAAGCTTGGAGATTCGAACCATGAACTGAATGATGCTTCTTTTGAACTTCAAATTCGACTTGATCAGCTACAGGACCTGCAAATAAAATCAGTGATAATGGTTGAATACCATCATCCTCTCACAGGAAGCAAGGGCACATCTCCCAGCTTGGACTAGGGGCACATCTCCCAAGTCTCTGAGGCACAATTGCTCTCAATCAAAACATCAAACTGACAAAAGATGTGAATGTGGTGTCCGCTGGTTCATTTATAGAGAGAGGATGACTTGTGGAGCAAGTCTCCTTAGCTAATGTGCCCTCCATGAGTGGATAAGGAAAGCTAGATTTCCTTTCTTTTTCTTTTTTGTTTTGCTTTCCTTCTTTTTCCTTTTCTGTTGGCTTTTCCACTTTCTACTTTAGTTTTTTCTGCTTTTTTTTGGCTTTTCTAATTTATCCTGCTTTTCTGAACTTTCATTCTTTTCTGATTTATCATGCTTTCTACTTTTACACTGCTTTTTGCTTTATGCTTCTTTTCTGATTTGCTCCATCTTTCTTTCCTTTTTCCTGATTTTCTAGATTTAGGTGCTTTATCCTTAACTTCTTCTTCAAGCCATCTCCAAGTCAACCTCATCCACTAATGCGCCCTAGTGGAGCATTATCCTCATTTATTTAAGATAAAATTATTAAATGCATGAAAATTAAATATTCCAAGTGCATAATAAACTTTGGATAAAAATTAATCCACACTCCTAATTAATTAAATGCCTGGAATTCAAAATTAACCCCTCATTAATTAACCAATCTGTCATTAGGATCCATGGGGTTTGATCTACTTCATGGTGCATGGTGTCTGGTCGATTAGAGTTTCCTATAAGATCCAGGTCTTCGGTTGGTTGGTGATCTATCAAGGTCTGCCCTCCAAACCTTGGTTGGCCAAAAGGAGTCTTTCTGATGGCCTTTGCCTTTTTTGCTTGAGGTCAAAGTCAGTCAAGCATATTATATGGGAATGTTCCTCTGCTCGATCTTGTTGGGCCCAGGGTCAATCTTAGTTGGCAGACATTGTACAAGGACATTTGCATTGGCGGGTGGTTTTGTTGGGTGATTCTAGATCGGTGATTAGAGATTCCCTAGATGGTATTTGGCACTGTTCGAGAGTCTATGCTTTATATACCATTTGGAAGCTACACTGCAAATATGTTTTTGATAATGAGGTTAGTTCCTCAGATGTTTTTTTTCAATTATGGCGTGATGAGGTATGTATGCAACTACTAGCCAAAGGAGCTTTGCTGGTTAAATATGCCAATCTGTTAGATCTGAACTGTTATTCGGAATTTCGGACTATATAGCTGTTTTAGTCACTGTTAGGAAGAAGATATGAGGTTCACTGTATATACCCTTCCTTTTATTTTCAGCTGCTGATGTAAATCATTTCTGTATATATAAAAAGTATCGTTTACACAAAAAAAGGAATCATTTTTAGAAGAATCCTCAGAAAGAGGCAGTGGAAATGATCCTAGCGAACCGTGAATAGTAACTCCATTAAATATAGCATCTGTACTAGAATGACCATATAGACAACACATTGGAATATGGGCCCATGTACTTGATAAAAACAATTGAAATGAAAATTTGATGAAATCATAAATTGATCAAGGGTTTGACATAGTAGATCAAACCCATATGCAAAGTGCATGGCTAGATGTGCATTGTAAATTGTGTTGGCAGTATCATCTAGAAGATCCTTGTCGCAAATTGTTACTTTTGCAATCTCTTCAATCCCTTGAAGGCAAGTCAAGCAAAACTTGAAGACACAATTCTTTGTATGACAACCATAGCATTTAGAGTTGTTCTATATTTGATCTCTCCAAATATAAGTAACCCCATTGAATAGGTAAAAACGTCATTTTGAGGTCATTGGGTTCAACAAAGGAGAAGGCTCTGTAAAGTCTTCAAAGAATCCCCTTTATAGACCCAAGATGGAAATAGTACTAGCTCTTCCTAGAAATCTGCATGGCACTTTTTCTGTAATGGAACAGTGCAAGCTGTAGCCAAAAACACACAGCTTGATACAAAATATTGCTGCAAAACTTAACAAGTAGGCAACACTAACTTTTGAAGAGGGACGAACATTAGGAAAACTTTAGGAAACCCCAAGATATGATCCAAAAACATTAAATCCAAAGCCCTCAGGGACCAGGGCAATGCCTCTAGCAAAAATTCTTTAAATCACCTGTAGAAAAATCAGATTTGAAAACCCTAGTTCCACAACCCCTAGAGCAATGCCACTAGCCAAAAAAACTCCAAAACACTGCCATTGAAAAATCTGATTTAGAATCCCTAGTTCCATAGTTAAAAAAAGTGATGCCACTAGCCAAAAGTTTCCAAACTATTGTTGAAAAAAAAACCAGATATGAAAACCCTAGTTCCACAGTCACAAAAAATGTGATGCTACCAGCCAACAGTCTCCAAAATAGCTACTAAAAATGCTGAAATAGATCAGTGAGTTAACCCTAATGTTGGATGCACCAATTTATGGAAAAACTCTCTGTAATTAGTGTAGAAGAAGAGCACAAAAACAGCCCTAATAAAGTGCCTTTCCAGTCAGCAAAACAGAGTGCAACAACCTTGATATTTCCCTGGTTAGGGTTTCATCTGCATGCCAAGTCTGATCACAGAAATTGGAGGTGAGTCATCATCATCCCGGGGAATAATAGATTTTCAGGTTTTGTTGCTTGTCTGATGTTTGATGTTAAATTTTTAAATTCATGATAGCAGATGTGCACTCAAAGATTTTACTCTACAGCTGAAACTGAAAATGTTAAGAAACAGCAATCAAAACTTCAGACTTTTCAATGCTGAAAGCTAATGTTCAAAATTACTTTATGATCTCAATATATAAAGGCTATGAAGCCAAATCTTGTTAGCAAATTAAGCTACGTAATGCATTTGTTAAGATAGGCTCGTACCAGCTACCTCTTCAACTTGTCAAATTACAAAGCCAAATTGTGTGGGTAAACAACCTATTCTTTTTTAGATCAAGTTTTTCAACTAAGTTGGGTCGAATATTATTGTGCACATTTTGACCCTATTATTTTCTGTTCCTTTTAACTATGTGATAGTCTTGTTGTCCGCCAAACTGCACACCAGCAGCAGAAATCTTTCGAAAGCTGTCTCTTCACTACAAGTGAGAGAGGTGTGGCCTTGGGGGCAAGCAATGAGCCAGGTACTGTCACCTGAATCCCAGCTCCTCTGTTTAGGCTAACTCCTAACGAAGCCAAGGGGGGTAGTCCCTAAAAAAGAGTTTCACTAAGGCTCTAGTATTTAAGTGTTTTTGTATGGGGTGATGTGGATGAGTGTTGTTTAGGAGTTTTCTTGTGATGAGACCAAAAATATGCAAAGATGAACAACAGATAATGAGCAATCCACGTTGCGAAATAAGATAACAAGATGGCAGTATGATTCAAGATCTGATAAATCACTAAAGCATTCACAATATGAAATAAACACAAGGACAAATGGTCCTGATCAATATATAAGCTTTTAGATAACCAGTGCCTTATGGAGTCAAAGAAAAGTAACGATTGTGATGCTGAAAGTGTGGGTTTCGAAAAAATGCCGTTTGTGAGATCATTGTGCAGATTATCTTTGTAAATTGAAGATTTTAATGGTCTTGATTATTAGGATAAAACCAAGGATATTCAAGAGAATGTCCGGAAAGACAGTATCAAGTGCCTCCGTTCAAGGACATGTCGGGCCACCCAGTTTTCTATCCAGGTCGCGCAATGCTAACCAGCAAACTAGAGGCTGAACATGGAACCCCGACGCCTCCAACTAGGAGATTACCCACCGAACTTATCTTATCGCTCAACTCCGGATTGGTTGGTTATGGGGGTGAAAGTTTGATTAGTTATCACTTATGAACTTAACAAGTCTTCCACCTTTCTGAGTACTAGCCCAACCGTTTCCGGTTGGTAGAGCATACGGGTGTTGGACGATCAACCAAAAGTAAATTTATTAGGGGGAAAATGTGGGTTGAAATATTTTATTTAATTAAGAGCACTTTGTTCGACTCTCCGACAGAGAGCACTCTTGACTTAGTCTTAAGACCACAGTTCAAGAGACTTCCTATTTTAAAAATGCCTAATGCAAGGGGAAAATGCAAATCTAACAATGCTCTCCGACAGAGAGTGCTCTTGACTTGGATTTGGCCAAGTTCAAGAGGCTTTGTTCGTTTTATGAAGCAAGAAGCAGTTGTGATAACAGGATATTGCAATATTAAAATATCAAAATCATGTGATAACTTAATAGATGTGAAAACACAGCTAGCATGCTACTTGCAAAATAAAATGAAATAACTGAAGGATCTAGTGTTCTACCAAGCAATTTTACACTAAAGGTGGGATCAACCTCCGAACAAGGTTAACCACTAGAACCGCTTGCACTTGAGAACCTCCAGCTAGCTGAAAGCTCTACCAAGGAAACCGACGGGGAAGGAAGAGTAACCACAAATTATGTGGTCCTGCCCCTGGGATAGGATCCCAAGGATACAACTTCCGGTCAAAGGCTTGGAAGGAATTATAAGATGAAACAAAAGACTGATCTAAAGCAGAAATTTAAAGATCTAATCTAACCAATCACAACACTCTTCCCCAAATGGGGAAGAAAGCAAAAAAGTGGAGGCCTCCTCCACTTTAAAATTTTATTAATCTTGTACAATTGCCTTGGGTTTTGAAACCTTGAAGGACTTTTGGAATGAAAATGAAACTTTGAAAAATTTAACTTAGCTCTTGATAGCTATTACAAAGGATAGTGAGTGATGGATTTGTATATTTGATCCTCCATGTATTTGGTTTGAGTTCTTGCTACTTTAGCTCGATTTTCCGCACTTCAACTTTTTCAAACCCTTCACACTTCCAAAGTATCTACAAGAAAAACAAAACTCAAGGCACCCTTTAGTGTTAGAAAAATAAAATAAACTTTGAAACTAAGTCTATATTTGCAAAATGAGATCTAAAACATAGAATGACATGAAAAATGGTTCAAAAATGTTAAGATGGGAAAACGGACCAACGAACAAAAGATGCGCTAAATATGCTAGAAATGAGATCTAAGATGTAAAAAATTTAAGAAATTTTTATGAAATTTTTTATATCTTTAACAAGGAAACTTGGAAATTTAAACTATGCAAGCTATACTAATATGGAATGTGATCTATAATGCTTCTAAACTAACCTTTCAATGCATGAGATTTGATTTATGAAAAAGATCTAACTACTAACTTTTCAAAAATGTAACTAGCTAACTCTAATACTTAACAAGTTTTTTGTTTTAATGTTTTGTTGTGATTTTGGAAGGTGGACGAATGGGAAGGTGGTGAAGCAAAAGTGAAGTAGATGAAAGGGAGACTAGAGGAGGAGGGACGAGTGGTGAGATTTGAAGAGGATGCTCTAATGGATGTGGATGAGAGGGAGGAGGAGAGGAAAGACGAGAGGAGAAGAAGGTGAGGAAAGACGAGAGCTAGAGGGAGGAAGAAAAAATGAGGGACGAGAGCTAGAGGAAGGAAGAAAAAATGAGGGACGAGACTAGGGAAAGAGCAAAGAAACTAGTGCAAGGAAGAGGATGGACGAGGCTAAAGAAGGAAGAAAAATGGCTAGAAGAAGATGGCTTAGCAAGGCAAGGGAAAAAAGGTTTCAAAAAGAAAAAGAGAGCTGGAAGATAGAAGCTCGTAGACCAAGGTAACCAAAGTTTGAATGAAGTTCTTTGTTGGAGAAGACAAGAAGTACTTGGAGAAGCTTGCAACCCTGCAAACAAAATACTGAGATAAATGGAACACTTGAATGGTGAAGGTATTAGATGCCAAGAGCTCCTAATAGATGCAAATCCCTGAAGACACAAACACTCAATGCAAATAGATAAGAGCCTAAGTACTAGATTGTTAGTCTTCAATAAGCACAACAATCAAATTTACAATACAAGAGTAGGGTGAAAGAGATATTACTTCATGGAGGATGAAGACACAATGCCAAAAGCCCACCAAGTGACCTCCAAAGTCTCAATAATTTTATTAACAATAAGATGCTTACAAAAATCCACCAGAGTTTCTATGCCAAAAACTCCATCTAGAATGAGGAAAAAGAGCCTCATTATATAGCACAATACAAGCCCCAGTCTAAGCTAACTCGAATTGGCACAAGAGAAGCCAATTGCACCTAGCACAATTCGAACTCCAATCAACCCTAGTTTACAACCAATCGAAATCCATGTCAAATAAACTTGGAGTGCTAGCTCCAATCTAGAACTTGAGTTCAAAGTCTACATGGATGGGGAGGTGGCCTCCACCTAGGCAAGGCGCCCCCCATCCCATTCTTGGAATAATCACCAACCAATATTCAACTGCCACATGTGAAACTCGAGCTCCAAAAGAGGTTGACGTGAGCTAGCTTGGCAACTCATGAGCTCTTGAGGTAGGTACTTGGAGTTTAACAAATCTTTGATTGCAATCATGGTAGTTGAGAGTGGGAGGTGGCCTCCACCTAGGCAAGGCGCCCCCACTCCCATTCAATGCAACTTAACACCAACCAAAAACCATTTAATGCCCACTCCACATCCTCAAACTTGACTTTGCATGCATGGAGGGCGAACTAGCTTGGAGAGATCTACTTGTGCTGACTGTACACTTGATTGAATGTTGACTGAGATGATTGGAATCTTCATAAATGCTGAGTGCCATGTCAATTAGCCTTTTATTTTAATCTTTTCTTATTATTTTGGAGAGATTTGGATATCTCCCAAATATTCAACTTTATTATTTTAATTAATAATTTCTCTGTAAATGGCTTTTTAGAGAAAATATTAATTATGAGGCCTAAATGACATCTGAAACTTAGGATAAATTGGACCGGGGATCATGAATGATTTTTGGCTTAAGGTTAGAGCCTTCAATCATCAAATTCGGATCCCGGATGATTGACATATTACAAATTATTATTTCTCTATTTAAACTATAGAGAAATTTATTAAATTTAAAAAATAATTAAAAACCCAAATTCGATGGACCCGGTAAAATTTTTTCGAAATTTTTCTGAGGGTTTTATGGACCTAGGACATGACCGACACCTATTCTAACAGTGTCTAGTAGGCTTATATACATCAGTTGGACTCTAATAACCCCCCATGGCTAAAATTTTCAAAATCGGGCATTCCAGCTTTGGAGGAGCGGGAGAAAACCTCATCGATTATAGCTCGGCTATAAGCAAAGTATAATTGACAAGGGAAAAAACTCCCTGGAATGTCTTAGTTGCTTAATCAAGTCATGGGGAACCGAGACACTCAGATCTTACTAGCACACTTTATTACAAACCCCATGGGGCCATGGTCATGTCGACTCAAAAAACAAAACAGGCTAGCCAAAACTGGCTAGTCACAAATGCTGGATCATCTGATACACTGGAGTCAAACACTTATCATGTTTGTCAAATGGTGACTCTTCAGATAATCCAACTATGGTACAAATAAGTTGGTAACAAGTCTTATTCGAAATTCTTAAATATTAATATTGATTGTATTGTGGGATTGATTTTTGGATTAGTGTTCATTCTATTTTCTTGTTGTCTGAACATCTGGAGATCTTGTAGGACCTGACAAAAATGGGACTATGACTGGTTCCATAGTCTTTAGCAGTGTTCCACCAAGTTTTTGGGACATGGGAGCACGAGAACGGGGAAACACACATTGGGGACGTGTGAAGACCGCCCCCAAATTTGGGAAAATTTAGGGGATGGGGGGACGTCAAGGTCTTTAAAATTATTAAAATATATATAATTTATGTAAATCCTAACATCTTAACATATAAATTCCTCATCCCATCACCATTTACATACTCAAACTTAAATAGTAAATAAAAAATAGTAAATTCACCATAGTAAACACAGTTGTCAATTCATTATCGATTTATGAATCATTTATCATTTGAGTATTTGAATTTCACATTGATAAATTCTAAATTTATAATACATGCACATCTTCCATTATAAATTTGAATTATAAAGATAAACAGTAGATGAAAATTTAAAATATAAAAATCATAAAATTGAATCATAGACCTATCACATAAAGTCTTAAACACCTTCAATTTTAAAGAGTCAAAAGAGTGATGAGACAAAGACTCAGTATGAGGTCATCAATGACAGTATCTACTTCTAGATTCACAGGTTAAACTGAAAACTAACAATGGACAATGAACACTGAAAATAAAAGTAGCGAAAAGAAAGTTGAAAGCATCAAAAGAGCATCAAGGAGATAGTTCCATGGATTGGTCCTCCCCATGCATCCACTGTGTGAAGCCATCAGGACCATCAATGGGAGTGTCACTATCTGAGTCAGAGTTACTCTCATGAGTGACCAATGGCACACCAACCAAACCATGTTTTTTTTTTTACATTATGAAGAAAACTGGAAAGTTGTGTGGGGGCATTTGGGTGTCCCCCTTTTTCATGAGGGGACGCCCAGAAGCTCCCCACCTCTCCGAGACGTTCCTTGTGCGTTTGCTTGAGTTTTCGGGAAAAGGGGACGTGGGGAAACATTTCCCAAGGAGTCCCCAAGCCCCCAGGGCGTGGGAAACGAGGGGAGCACACCCCCGACGTTGGAGGACACGTCCCCGTGGAACACTGGTATTTAGTGTCATTTTTGTGAATTGGATTTATGCATATTATAGGGATTATTAATTATACTTTACCTTGTGTTTGACATCACTTAAATTTCTTGTTGAGCAACTGTTTTGAAGTTATGGTGATGTTTTGGTGGCCTTTTGTAGATACTGAATCTCTACTCTTTAAGTATCCTACTGGTAATCCAAGCTTAGCATGGGAAACTTCAAATATAATAACTATAGGATTCAAATACAGCTTTATTTTTCAGGAATTTGTGGATAGGACCTTCATTAAGTTCTTATTAAATTCAATTTTTAAAATGTATAGGTGCAAAGCAGCTGGCAGATGATGTGCAAGCCACGTGTGCTAGAATGATGCTTACCAAGCTTGAGATTCTCAATTCAGAAAATGTTTCAGAAAATGAGGTCAGCTTTTGATATTGCATGTCATTATTTTTTGAAAACGTCTATGTTTGCCTTCTGATTGAAATACATATCTATTGAAAAAAGCTGCCCAGATTGTTTTAGTAAGTAATTTATTTTTCCATGTGTTGTTTCTCCTTGGTCAACTCATTGGTACATGGCTAGTTCTCACGTACTACATTTGTCTTTTCACTGAGAGAAGTGAAGTACTCTGTAGCCCAGGGGGAGGGGGGAAGATCTTCATTGTTTCATGTGTGTGAAATGCTAAAACAATGCAGACATAAAAAAAGATTATATATATATATATATAAACCTGTCAGTGTAGGCTATTGCACCTCACTTAGGTGGATTCTAACCGAACACGACCCATTGGCACAGAACTAGCCAAATGCCCAGCAACATTGGCGACAACTAGTTGAGCTAATCCTTGAGGGGGTCTCTCATCCCACAAACAAAGGGGTCTCAAACATCGATTTTGTGTCTAGGTAGGCCATGAACTTAAAATTAGATTATATAGATATATATATATATATATATATATATAGAGAGAGAGAGAGAGAGAGAGAGAGAGAGAGAGAGATTCTTTTTTTTGTGTGTGTGCACGGTAAAATAGATCCATATTAACCTGTGATCTATGAAACACCAATAGGTTTGAATCTGGATTTTTTCAATCTCTCTACTAGATCTATGCTAGTGTCAACTTTGTTGAGTCTGGTATTCATTATTTATTGTCAGCTGGTTAAGAGAGATAGAATGTATCCTTTAACTTTCATTCTACAGGCCTGTGTTTTATTCAGGGTCACTTATTTCTTGAGAAAGGGTAGCAGAGGTGATAAGAAGTTTCTAGTGGAAAATAGTCGCTTCCTCCAAGAAGGAGGACGCTGGTTCTACAGGGAAAAGATACCTTTGACTCAAGGTTCTGAAGTAGCAGAGGTAGCATCAACAAACTCAAATTTTATTCAAGCTGAACTTGCTAGAAAAGCCTATGATTCTTTGAGGCCAAGGAAAGCATAGAGTTTATTTTGGGCACTATGGTAGCACCTGCCTGAGGTTCTAGCATGTTTGTAAGAAAAATAGTTGAACTAAAATGACGTAGTTGTATGTTTTATTTTTCCACGACACAGAACTTTCAAATCATCAATCTCTAACATTGATTAGAGCCTAGTTTGTTCATGAAATTTTCCATCTCTTTTACAATGCTAAAAATAAGTTTGGATTAGAAAACTGTTGGATTTGCATTCCAACATAATATTGACCATGCAGTTAATTTTTTTTAATATTTGTGCTATAAGTAGCATTTTTAATTGGCCAATATATTTGGGTAAATTAAACTAAATATGCTTTTTTTTTCTGTTTTGAATAACTCAGCAAGTTTCATAAAGTAGGTCATTAACTGCTACAAAATTGGACAAAAGAGCTTAATAGATTGGTATGCTAATTCACAATTTCACAGATCAATTGCAATTTCAGGTTACTTTAATTTTTATCTGAATGAAAAGGTTGTCCATAACTTTTCCCTAGATGATCCCATACCAACATCTTTAGATGGCGTCGGGGCAAGTTAATGGTTTGTATCTGTGATTTCCATGTCTTTGGTTGGTTTCAATAAATTTTTCTGAACTTTGTTTGGTTGAAGTTGGGTCATAGTTGGTAGATGACTTCTAAATATGTGATACATTATAAATCTACTGTCATGATTCTGAACCATATCTGTTCTGGAAGTAATTGAAAAGAGGGTTGACTGGTATGGATCAAAACACAGTTGTGAAACCAACTTGCAATCAAGTAGCTGTATTGGCATGATCGTTTTTACTGATCAAAATGGTTAATTTATATTGAGTCAAAAAAGAGGCAGCCATTCCTGTGCTGCAAAGAGTACGTAATTCATCACTTCTGTTACTGTGCAAACTAGCAGGGTGGCCCAGTAATCACATGCACAGACTTGTGACCCAATGTCACCTCGATCACAAATCCTTAACTTCTTCGGAATGTTGTAACCTCCAAGGGAAGAGCCCTTATCTGAGTGCCTATCAATAACCACACCAAACACCTTTCCCAACCTCAAGTATAGATCAGTGCCTTATGGAGTCAACGGAGAATGAAGTAGACCTATTAAAGAATATTCCTGACTAGGCACCAATTTAGGACAAGTACTTTGGTATGGATATGATAAATTATGATCTAGTGTATATTATTAGTCTTCGGTAAGGCACAAGTTAGCTTGCCAATGATATGGTTCCAAGTATATCAAGTATCACTTATCATCAAACAACAAGTTAGCTTGCCAATGATATGGTTCCAAGTATATCAAGTATCACTTATCATCAAACAATTAGCATTAGCATATGGTTATACACATTGAGTACATTCACAGAAATAAATAAGGCCACTTCAGTATTCTTTAACAGTCTATATGACAGTATTTGCAGCAATGAACCAAGGTATAGCAGCATTACTTAATAATGTATGACCAATCAGCTAGATACTATGATCAATTCAATAATGGACAATACACATTCACCATAAAAATGTCACTGATTAGTATCCCAAACAGTAGTTGCACAACCAGTCCAAATGATTAACAGTCCTGTAGCATTCAAGTTGACAGCAATAACATGGCCTTGCTATAGCAGTCCTTTAATAGTGTTCATAACACCTTTCTTTAGGCATTTAACATTCGTGCATAGCATGAAGTAGTTCCACAATGCACATAGATAAGCAATAACCACCAAATATGACTTTATTTCATCAACCAAGCATATATACTTACCACTGCTAACTGTTTTGCAGGTCTGGTTTTAGGGACAGCAGAGGTCACGGTTTAAAAGGACACCTTTCAAAGGGCCCTAGGACTTCGTCCTAGGGCTTGAGAGGCTGCTCAAGAGGAGAAGGATGGAGGAGAAAGGTGTTAAAGTTAATGCAACTATGAGACCCATTCTCAGGGAGGATGGTACCTTAGTCAGTTAACTAGGGTTCCTGGTAAGTTAACCAGGCAGAGTAAGTCCCTAGAAGGTACCCTAGGGCCCCCAGCAGTCTCCTGGGGTTCTTGGTCGGGGACCAAGTAGGTTGATGCCATGGCAAGGCCCCTAGCATGTAGCTAGGGCCCCTATTTGTCTCTAGGGTATTCTGGTCTAGGACCAGACAGTTTCTTGGTCGTGACCAAGTAGATCCTGCAGGATGAGACAGAGACCTCCTGGTCTGGGACTAGGAAGATTCTTGGTCACGAGGACCAAGCAGTTCTTGCAGGTACATTCCTGGTCAGTTAACCAGGAATGTAGAAGAAACTGAGGAGTCTTTAACATCTTTCCTATAGGAGGAGAAGTGGACGATTGGTGACGGCTATGACCGGTCAGGGTTTCAAAAGCGTTATGATCTAACGCATCACTAGATGTAAAACTCTTCCTAATCTTTTCGCGGATTACAGGGATCTTCATTAAATCAAACAACGAAATGTTAGTGCGGGTTTTCTTGAGGTCCTCAATAGCGTCATAATCCATATCAGGCATGATATTCTCCATGGGTGTTGTGACTCTAGGGTTTACAGAAGCAATTTTTTTCAGATTAGACATGGATGGGGAATCCTAAGTAAATTGTGCTTTTCCACGACTATTATAAATTTATAAGTATGTTGCATAGCATAGACCATTTCAAATTCATCATGAAATTGTTGATTATCAGCAAAACTACTTTCACCTTCCTCGGAAGGAGATTGAGGGCCATTAATCACAGCCTTGAGAATAGAAGCTAGATCTTCAACCTTTAATCCCTCAGAGGGAGGTATATTCTGATTGTGTGTTGGCATATAAGGCCTCCTGTAAGGATTCCTGAAGAAACCTCGATTTTGGGAACCTTCATCTATGTTTTTCTTGAGGTCAATGACTTCATTAGAAACTTGTTGCAATACCTTTTGGAGGTTCTCCATGTCTACGCTTCATGGTCTTTTTTAGGGACGGAAGGTTTGGGAGGTGGTTCTGGTTTCTTGCAGGAAGTAGTGGGTTGTTCATTTCCAGCCTTTGGGTTTCCCTTAAGGCTCCACATGTCTTCCTCAACCAGGATCGCTTCACTAAATACTTCCTGGAGAGAGGTCTTGTGAGATCGTTTGACCCACATAGCTATAGGAACATGAAGATCTTTTGCACAGTAAGCTATGATCAAATTTTCAGCCGGCATGGACTCAATAAGAATTTTATTTTTCAAGGTTAAAATTATTTGGTTAAAATCCTTGATTCTTTCTTTGGTCTCCATTTTCATAGTAGACAGATCCATGACTAGATCTTCCGGTGTCTTATCATCACCGAATTTCTCGAGAAATAGTTTCTTAAATTGTGCCCACGACTGGATAGTCTGAGGTTCTTGAGCGAAATACCAGGTTGACGCTCTACCTTCAAAAGTGTAGGGAAAGAGTTTGCAAACTATGTCTTCATGCTCGACATTGTGTAATCGGATAGACAACATGAATTTCTTCACACAATCTTCCACTGGTTGCTTATTGTTGGGATCATACTTAGGCAATTTTTTTTTAGGATTCTTTGGAAGAGGGTGTTGTGGCCTTGGAATAGTCACCGCGTTCTGATCCAACCAGGGTCCATTCTGATTGTTAGCCATACGTCGATTTCTTCTATCCTGATCATCAGGATCGTCAGAAGAATCACCAGAATGATGATCAGAAGAACTCCTGTGTGAACTGTCACCATGAGGCAAGTCGGAAGGAGAATCAGGACGAGAGGGAGGTACCCTGATGCACCAGTACCAATAATCAACCTATGGTGATCGAGAGATGAAGTTTCTCCGACTTGATGATCGGATTTGAACAAATTATCGTCCGGTTCCGAAGTAGGATCCAGATTAGCATGTCCTGTTAATATATCGTGAAGTCGTTGGTTCGGGGGTTCCAAACACGAGCCGGTTTTTGGTACCATGTCAGTTTCAAGATCAGTGTTATCAGTTGAAGCGGTTTGCAATCGTCGAGCTAATCGCTCTTGTAGTTTGCGGCTCTTGGCAAGTCTAGACTGTGACCTAGCCAATATTTGTCATGAATTTTCAATTTGTTCTTTGAGTTCAAGATTATGATGAAAAGGACTGAGAATAGCAATTCCAGTCTCAGGTTGAGTCAATTGTTGGAGTGGTGTGGGGATGATCTCGGGTTGCAAAGAAGTGATAGGAGTGGATGTGACTGGTGGGTTGGTATGACTGCATGTAGCGATTGGAGAATGTGTTGGAGGAGGTCTACTCTGATTGCGTTTAACCATTAAACTCTAGATGGCCCTCCTTCTAGCGCCATTTGTTGACACCCTACTAGGTGGCTAAAATGGATTGGGGGTCAACGTTAAGGAAAGTGATCTGATCCAGGAACTTCAAAGAACTCTGCGCAAGGGTCCCCCTATTTCCTAATCGTTGAAAGTGACCACTTCCGACGGATTTAAGCCTCTGTTGGATTTGTTAAGCTTTTTGCTCCTTAAAGGAGACTTAAGATAAGAGCAAAATTGATCCTATGTAACCTAATATTTGAATAAAAAAAGTAAATGTTAAGTTTCCGACATAAACAATTGCCTAAAATAAATTAGCTTAATCGTTAAGTTCTGTTACTGGTGATATTTTAATAACAGATAAAATGGGAAGATAAACCCCCCTATTTTCACAAAACCCTTACTGATGAAAATCAACTGAAACATCAAATAACCAGATCAGTTTAATATTACAAAAACAAAGCATCTAAACTAATGAACAAAGTAAAGAAATCAGTGAACGCCAAGTTAACATCTCAAAGTGTTATTAATCCAAAGGAGAACATGTGACTAACATAAATAATAATAAAACATTCTCATTACCCTGCAATCACAAAACATCAACAATAAAAACATTCAAATTGAGATCTTATGAACATTAACATTTGAGACTTAAATAGCTTGAATGAATATAAAGGAACAACATTAGAAAAATGAAACTTTATCTTGATTCATGTAGAAACCAAATGTAGGCCAAATCCATCTTTCATTAACAGGTTTGCAAGAAATTACAATCAGGTCTTCGAGAGACAAATTTCCCCAACATAACTGATACAATAAATTACATCAGAGCTTCCATAGCTTGTCCCCTTCTAACCCCTTTCTCCCTTTTCAAGATCAAAATAAATACAATTACAAGTCAAGCCATGGATCCACAAAAGAAGGCCAACTGTCCTACATCTAAGGGATACAAATCTAGTTTCCCTGATCAAGATTGGTTATGTGATCTTTCCATGCAGCGTATACATCCAGCATGTGGGAAACATCAGTATAATCTGCATGCTCAAGTTGCTCAAGTTGTAGCTGAGCCTTGCACAAATAGGATCTAATATCTTTATTACAGATATTAGATCACGAATCTAGAAAAATCTGTAGGGTAATCTACAATTGATTAGGAACCAAAATGAGCGACCTGAAAAGAGAAATATCCAGCTGAACAACATCACGAATAGATTGGGCAGTTTGTTCCCTTTGGTCATGTTATCACACAACCCGTAGTTGCCCCAATGGATAATCCTATACAGGATGACAGAGGGGATGGACAACCAAAGAGGTGACACGAGAGGGCCTCAATCCCCAAGATGGATTGGTTGTCATGCCAATCGAGGCACTCTTCACTTTGTACTATCCAAGCCACAGATAGTACAGGGGGAGACCCTGATCTACTCCTGACAGGAGAGATCTAACCCAAACACAAGATCAAGCTAAACAATAGGGTACATAAGGTGAAGGCTGAAGAACACTAGATTTAAGGAAACACAGTCACTGTGGAGGCTTAAGAGAGACAAGATTAGACTTCTGAGTGTTTAAACACAGTGACCTGATATTAAGTATGAATCCAGGATTCAAGTGCTAGGACAAATGATCAAATTTAGCTGCCTTGGGAAACGTGATCCTAAAAATAGGGAAAGTGGTCCAAGGAGTAGATCTGTCAATTTAGGCTTTCTAGCATAGCTTGAAAGAGAGATTTGACAGTATTAAAGTACACAAGCTCAATAGGTAAGGGTTATACAACCCGAAAAACAGGCTAACCAAGGAGGGCACAAGGGTAAAAGACCAATTCCTAGGTAAAAGGGGTAGATGGAGTCCTCATAGCATGACGCCCTTGAGAACCCACCCGGGGTTTTGCCGTAAGATAAAAACCCAGAAATGGTTTGCCAATAAACCAAGAAATAAAACCCAGAGAATTTTCCAAAATATTTAGAGTTAGGGTTTGAATGAAAATGACAAATGGGTAAGATAAAAGAATATATTACGTACCTTACAAGCCCTACCTGGATCATGGAAATTGATGATAGTATGTCAAGGACTACTTCCGCAAAGATCAAGTGAAGATTTGGTGCTTTATCTTGCCTCTACGAATTTGCCCAGTTCCACTAATGCGCCCCTCTTCTTGCAAAACCAAGGAGATAAACTCAATTAGCAAGCAACAACGAAGGTAAGTGCAAATGACAAGAATGATCACAAAGAATGAAAAGTACAAAGATAATAACACTCCCTGAACCAAACCAAATGAAGAGAGAGACAAGGTGAGTCTCCTCAGCAAGTGCGTCCCTCCTCCAATTAACCCTCTTCACCTGCAGTTAAAAATGTGGATCGAAATATATGCAAAATAATCACCAATATCCTTGTTATCACACAACTTGTAGTTGTCCCTAAAGGTATCCCATCTGGGATGGTAGAGGAGACGGACAACTAAAGAGGTGACCTAAGAGATGCCACGGTTCCCAATGCAAGCTGGGTGTCACGATAACCGAGGCACTCTTCACTTTAGATCAAGACTAATCAAGATCAAGGGGGAGACCCTAGCCAATCAATGAAGATTAGCTAACCCAAAGACTCCTAGGGAAATGTGTAAAATGAAAGAAGGAGATCAATGGTGAGTTAGATCTAGGAAAGTTAAGTGGACCCAAGGGTTAAGGTATGGTTGAAGAGGCGTAAAGAGTGACAAGTGGTTCAACCAATGAAAGACAAGGGCCACTTATGAAATTTAATCAATAGATCTAAAGATGACTTAGCACCATGAAAATTAGCCAAGTGGGACCCACTCCTTAAAAAGTGGAAAACGGTCCAAGTTGGGCCCACAAGGTCAAAGTTGAAATGAGATGGTACTAGATGTATGCTATGACATAGATCTATAGGTGTGATGAGGAAATATCATTACCCAAGTATGGATCTAGCAAATGGCCACCTACCTAAGGAGTGCGAATTGCCCCAAGGGTGACTAGTGCCTTAGATCAAGGGCCAAATGGAGTCGGATGCCCACCAAATTATAGATCGGGGCAAGTGAGGTGATAAGCAAGGTGGGTTTTCAAAATCAAGTACATGCCATGGCTAGATCTCCATAGATCTGAAAATGAAAATGCATCACCAAGTGACCCAAGTTGGGCTCAACCCTCAAAATGAGGAATGGGGCCCACAAGGTGAAGCATTAGGGGTAGGTTGTAGGGGTTGATCTATCCAATGAAGCAATAAACTCTCCTACCCACGTCTTGGAACTAGCAAAATAACCTCTTCCAAGGAATGTGACTTCCCTTGGAGAGACCAATGTGCCTTGGGAAGTGGGTCAAATGAAGGCCAATCACCACCAAACTATAGATCCGAATTGCCGTGGATGCTATAGAGGTGGGTCTTTAATTTTATCCCCAAAGACAAGCTAGATCCAAGTAGATATAAAAAAATGTAAAATGAGGGTTTTGAATTTTAAGGGTTTTATGACCAATGAAGAAGAAATAATGGATCTAGGTACATACCTTGTAGAACATACCTCTAATGCTTGTGGCCACTTTGCAAATTGATAACCTTCTCCTTGTGTTTATATTCAAGAGCAAGATCTAGAGTTTCCAAGCCAAAACGTCCTCCCTCAAAGATGACCAAATCGCCCTCCTCCTGTAAGACAAGATCAAATGAGAAACAAACTCAACAAAAGAGTGATGAAAATGATGAAGAGATGTAAAATAAAGCATCAACTATGTCACTAAGACACAATAATGATACTCCCTGTCACAAGGATCAATCCAAAGCAAGATATGAGCCCCCCCCAACAATAGCTTCCTTCAAAACATCCTCCTCATCAATTCGGCCTTCCCTGTAGAAAACAACTTGAAGCCCCAAGAACCACAATGATACACAAGAACAAGATTTTATAATTCAACTTGCAAAAGAATCCATCAAGACAAAAGAGGTAGATCCACAAAATAGTATTTTTATTCCAATCTTCAAGAGCTCCAAAGGTGCTTTTACAATAGGGGGTCTCCTTTTATAGGATAAAAAAGACCAAAACCCTAAACCACTAAACCACTTTTTAAAACTAGTGGTTGAGATAAAAAAATATAACAATCTAATCAACGACTAAGATGAGCCAATACAATATAACACATGGATCACTCAAAAGAAGGGTGACATCACACATAGGGGGTGGCTAGATAGCATGGAGTCACAACATAAGACATGGATAAGTCACTAAAAGAACATGGTGGGGCTAGGAGGCATTAATCTCCTTCACTAGCATGTCCCCATGGCACAATAATATGAAATATAAGTTTATGACATGTCCAAGTAACACAAATGATCAAATCCTGTCCCCATAATCTAAGAGAGACATGCAGTAAAAGACCTCCTGTAGCCACTGTCCACCCCATTGACTGGTGAAAATTGATCTAGAAGAAGGGGGGTTCACCATGGATGACCTTAGAGCAGACCAAGTTCCAAAACCTTGCCTCAATTGCCCAAATCGAATTCCTCAGTGACATTTTTACTCCATTTTTTAATCCTCCTGAAAACCCTAAAAGTGCCAAAACATGCCTCTAGGGTGCCTACGCTGTCAAACTGAAGGTGCCAACATGTTCGGAAGGGGGGTATAATGGTAAAAACAAGTGGCTAGGCCACCCCCTTCCTCTGTAGCGCCCTAGGCAATGAATTGCCTCCATTTCTCCTACTGGACAGGCTGGATCAACATGCCCAAACTGGTCAACAGGTGGATAACTGCAACTATCATGCCCATAAGTGCCCAAAATTGAAAGATAAGTGTCTCAATGGACTCGAAACACCCAAATCCACTAGAGATGAGTACTCATACACCTCATGATAACCTGTGGGGTCATCTGTAGGATCCACCATACCAGGACAGTGCAAAATATGATGATCTGGAAATAATAATAAAACTGACCAACTGCATCAATCATCATCTGAAGCATATGTCCAACATATGGAATCATCAATAAGTGTATGTGGGACCTTTAGATCAACATCCATAAGCACAAGTGGTCCATCTCATCATGGATCCCAAGAATAACCATGGTCAAACTATGTTTGACTAGGTCAAAATACAACCAAAGACTAGATTATATCAAAAGATTAAGACATGTTCCTTTAATCATATTCACATCTTAACTTAAAGTATAAACATCATTCAGTGCAAGTTAATACATATATATTTCAATATTGTTTATAGTTTACTTGCGCAAAAGCTTTAAAGACATACTCATCCAATGGACATGGCCTAACTGCTAGCAAAGGGTGAAGGCTAAGGACAAGGCTAGGAAGAAGGGATGACTTGACCAACTCAACTAAGTGATACTTTGGATGGGGAAAGGGGAAGCTACACTCTGTGCTGGACAAAATAACAAAGGGAATGGCAGTGCCTCACAAATGGATAAGTTGTTTAGAGAGTGCTTATTCAACTTAGGCATCATGTCTACATCACGTTGATCCAAGTTCATTAGGATCATTCATTTAATTTTCATGGCCTTTTTGGCATATATGACCCATCTGAGATTTTGCATGCGCTAAAAAGCACAACTAATCACAGCTTGCATCCAGGGCATATTTACATTTATCATGTCAACAATCTTTAGATATAACATACATTTAACCATTGCTTTTTAGACCTTTTTGGACCCTTCGAGGAGTACTTTTAGCATTTCATTGCTTTAGCCTTTAATTCATCGTGTGTTAAGAAACACATTTTAGAATTTAGTTTCCATAGGCTTTTATAAGAGATTTCCAATATAAGTAGTACATGTGCTTTTAGTTTTAGCCAACAACAACTCATGTGACTGGAGGGAATTCCGCACTAAGCCAAACATCGAGGCAATCAACTAGAATGATCTAGGCATAAAATCCAACTCACCAAAGGCAAGTTCTGTCACCAACTCAGAGCCGAAACACAAAACAAACGTGGATGCAATCCAACACAGAGGTAGAGATGGGGAAGTCCTCCATATCAAACAGTCAAGAAATCAAGTCAAGGTGAAAGCCAAAATAAGGAAGGTCATGGATGGATGGAGTCATGTGAATGTGGTGCCTAGGCTAGCAAACATAAAATTCAAGGAAGACCATGTTCATGGTCACGGGAGGGTAATGAAACCAATGAGTATAGTCAATAAACCTTAAAGTGCAAGTAATACATCCAATTTTATATTTTAAATCCATCCAAGATATTTCATTTCATTATTTAAATAGTACTGCCACATCATGAGTTATATACCAAGTCAATGCTATGAAGATGACTAAAACAACAAGATAATAGTCCAATGCCAACAATCACAAGTCTAATGGTCATATCACTGCATATCATAAATAACCATCATCTAGAACCACTGAAACACTGCTGCAATAATATCATTGGAACTCTGGGCACTGAATTGAAACTGTATGAAACAAAAGGTCACATTGGTCATCAAATCTAAGCTCTCAACGCTTAGCCTTGGCACAAGGTCTACTCAATGTCTGATGTATACTGCTCTGATATGTAAGTGATCATAAATAAATGTGCTCATCATAGCCGATCTCTGTAAAAGCAAAGCTCTGAAAAGTGCAGATATCTGCTCAACAAGAATAGTATCCCAACTACTATGGTGTGATAACATTTGGCTCCAACTGGGACAAGTGCTCTAAGGGAGAGAGCGCTTGAGAACCTTAGAATCTCTGGTCTCGAACTGCTCTGCATTACTCTTCAATCCAACAACTTGTCATCCTTGCTTTCAACTTTTATTTTGCACCTGTATCTGCACTCATGGCCACTAAAATACCTCATGACACATTTATGGGATAAAATATAAAATAAATGCTGAAAATGAAATCTATTCTATAGCAGAAACTGAAATGCATAAAGGAAATACTAATCTAACAGCTTTTATTCATTTTACTGTGTAGGAGGAAGGAAAGTTTTTCTAAGAAGGCATACTCAACTCACTTGACACAGAGAAACAACAAGCACTTAGAACTCAAGAAAAACCTTTAACCACTTTTTTAAATGCATGCAGGAGACGAGAAAAGCTTAGGAAGGAGCGAGACTCAACTCAAACAACAACTCCACAAGAAGAAAAAAAACCCATCAAAAAGGAAAAAGCAAAGAAAACTAGCAAATACTCAACACTCAGAAAAAGTAAAAGGCACACAAATCCTACTGCTCAAATGAGCTTATTCGGAGACCTACCTACTCTAAGCTAACCAATCCGCACAAATGTTAGGTAAAATCATAAATCCAGTGCAACCATTCATCAAAGAGGCTAATGATTCTTCTTTGATTTTTGTTAATAGAACAAGTCAAAATTGGGTTAAAGATTAATGAATTTGATAGCACAATCTCCCTGACTTGTTCAAAAGTTGAAGAAGGGTTTGAATGGTGCAAAATGAAATTTTGCCAAGGAGACGACTGACTGATGCAAACATCCTCCATCAAAGAATTTATAGGATCATAAAATTTATGCAATTTGTTATTTAAAATTGATGAAGGGAAAACACATGGCACTTGATTCCATTTCTTTTTACACAAGCTACTTTCCTCACTCACTTCTCTCACATATTCAATTTGTTTCTCCTTGGGACTGGTGATCAAAAAATAAAAAACCAAGTGGGGATAAATTGAAGCTTAGAAGACGAAAAATCAAACTCAAGCCCACTTGTTGCTCAAAAATAGAGAAAATATGAAACTGATCTTTAAACACCTTTTCTAGCCACCAATAATGATTGATAACTTGACAACCAACATTATTGTTCCAAAGTGACTAAAAAAGGAAACAAAGTGTTTTTTCTCCAATCATATGATCATGCTTATACTTCCTATTGAAAATTTCAAAAGCAAAGGACTGACTAGACCACCAACCCAAAGAAGATTGAAAAAGTTGGGAAGGGAGGGTGGATTGAAAATATGCACATTCTCCCAGATGGATAGAAAAATTTGACCTTGGAATTTGACAAGAGGAAAGGTCTTTCAAAGCAACACTCTTTGTTCTAGGAATGATTTCAAAATTTTGATCGAATCTAATATTAATAGTCGGAGGACAAGATTGACCATAAATATCTAAATCTAAGGATTTAATAAAGTTACATTGACTAAGGATGAAGAAAGGAAAACTTAAAGACTCATTATAAGAAGTAGAACACATATTAGAACACCTAATGTGATTTACTAACTCATCCTCATCTTGAGATTGATCTTCTATTGTATCATCATTAAATTCATAAGATGATAAGTGATCATTTTCATTTAATTGATTAGGGAGAAAATTAACGAGTTCATTTATAATATCCTGATTATTTACACAATGTTCACGTGAAATCACTTCTAAAGGATCTTGATCTATGTCCCTACTTTCTTTTTCTTCAATAAGGTGATAAGGAATTGAAATATCACTAATGATAGAATGACTAATGAGTTCCTCCAAAGGAGGAACATCAATAGATTTACTGGCTGAAAGCTCATCCTTAGAAATTTCCTTAGGATCGGGACTAGGGATACCTAAAAAGAAATTTGAAAACTTATGATTTATACAATGATTAGGGATTTGACTTTCGATTGACTCAGAAGTGGAAGACTTATCCTCAATTGGGCAGGAGGGGTCATCTCCGGAAGTTGACAATTCACTTGATATTTGATTATTAATTGATTCGACGATATGATCAGAAAGGGGAAGGTTTTGATCTTGGATTTGATTTGAAGAATATATATCATCGTATTCACTTCCCCATTCTTCTAGGAATTTATTTTCAAACATGTCATATCCGGAAATGCTTTTGGTCTTCAAATTCAAGAACCAGAGCTCAACTCTTCCTTGGAAAGATGAGGCCAATAGTTTCATACATACATCCTCATCGGTTATAGATAATTCGTTAATAACTTCTTTAAAGAGATTAAGGTGCCCTTTAGCAGACACCTCATAACTTCCATCGAATTTAGGCAACCTTTCACGGGCTTGATGAGGAATATGATGAGGATATCCAACAATCTTTGAGAAGTCAAAGACTTTTAAACGACTGAAAGTTCTAGGACGCTCGGAAGCAACCATGGATGGCAATTATGAGAAAATCAAGAACCTAAATACAAAATGATGCACCCCATGGGTTCTAGATAATGATAGGATCGATCACCAGTGGATTCGCTTATGTGGAATCTCCAGGCAGATTTTAATTCTTTTCTACCAAAAGATATGTCGTTAGGATAGCGGGGAGAAATGAGCGACAAAAAGATGGCTATGTATGATTTAAGGATAAGGATGATAACCATCTAAATTAGACCGGATGCGATAAGATATGAATTATGCATGGATACTCGCAGACACCTGAGGTAAGCCTCTACTCCCCGAAAACGGCGCCAAAAATGTTATCACACAACTTGTAGTTGTCCTAAAGGTATCCCATACGGGATGGTAGAGGAGATGGACAACTAAATAGGTGACCCAAGAGATGCCACGGTTCCCAATGCAAGCTGGGTGTCACGATAACCGAGGCACTCTTCACTTTAGATCAAGACTAATCAAGATCAAGGGGGAGACCCTAGCCAATCAATGAAGATTAGCTAACCCTAAGACTCCTAGGGAAATGTGTAAAATGAAAGAAGGAGATCAATGGTGAGTTAGATCTAGGAAAGTTAAGTGGACCCAAGGGTTAAGGTATGGTTGAAGAAGCTTAAAGAGTGACAAGTGGTTCAACCAATGAAAGACAAGGGCCACTTATGAAATTTAATCAATAGATCTAAAGATGACTTAGCACCATGAAAATTAGCCAAGTGGGACCCACTCCTTAAAAAGTGGAAAATGGTCCAAGTTAGGCCCACAAGGTCAAAGTTGAAATGAGATGGTACTAGAGGTATGCTATGACATAGATCTATAGGTTTGATGAGGAAATAGCATTACCCAAGTATGGGATCTAGCAAATGGCCACCTACCCAAGGAGTGCGAATTGCCCCAAGGGTGACTAGTGCCTTAGATCAAGGGCCAAATGGAGTCTGATGTCCACCAAATTATAGATCGGGGCAAGTGAGGTGATAAGCAAGGTGGGTTTTCAAAATCAAGTACATGCCATGGCTAGATCTCCATAGATCTGAAAATGAAAATGCATCACCAGGTGACGCAAGTGGGGCTCAACCCTCAAAATGAGGAATGGGGCCCACAAGGTGAAGCACTAGGGGTAGGTTTTAGGGGTTGATCTATCCAATGAAGCAACAAACTCTCCTACCCACGTCTTGGAACTAGCAAAATAACCTCTCTTAAGGAATGTGACTTCACTTGGAGAGACCAATGTGCCTTGGGAAGTGGGTGAAATGAAGGCCAATCACCACCAAACTATATATCTGAATTGCCGTGGATGCTATAGAGGTGGGTCTTTAATTTTATCCCCAAAGACAAGCTAGATCCAAGTAGATCTAAAAAAATGAAAAATGAGGGTTTTGAATTTTAAGGTTTTTATGACCAATGAGGAAGAAAGAATGGATCTAGGTACATACCTTGTAGAACATACCTCTAATGCTTGTGGCCACTTTGAAAATTGGTAACCTTCTCCTTGTGTTTATATTCAAGAGTGAGATCTAGAGTTTCCAAGCCAAAACGTCCTCCCTCAAAGATGACCAAATCGCCCTCCTCCTGCAAGACAAGATCTAATGAGAAACAAGCCCAACAAAAGAGTGATGAAAATGATGAAGAGATGTAAAAGAAAGCATCAAGTATGTCACTAAGATATAATAATGATACTCCCTGTCACAAGGATCAATCCAAAGCAAGATATGAGCCCCCCCCCCAACAATAGCTTCCTTCAAAACGTCCTCCTCCTCATCAATTCGGCCTTCCCTGTAGAAAACGACTTGAAGCCCCCAGAACCACAATGATACACAAGAACAAGATTTTATAATTCAACTTGCAAAAGAATCCATCAAGACAAAAGAGGTAGATCCACAAAATAGTATTTTTATTCCAATCTTCAAGAGCTCCAAAGGTGCTTTTACAATAGGGGGGTCTTCTCCTTTTATAGGATAAAAAAGACCAAAACCCTAAACCACTAAACCACTTTTTAAAACCAGTGGTTGAGATCAAAAGATATAACAATCTAATCAACGACTAAGATGAGCCAATGCAATATAACACATGGATCACTCAAAAGGAGGGTGACTTCACACATAGGGCGTGGCTAGATAGCATGGAGCCACAACATAAGACGTGGATAAGTCACTAAAAGCACATGATGGGGCTAGGAGGCATTAATCTCCTTCACTAGCATGTCCCCATGGCACAATAATATGAAATATAAGTCTATGACATGTCGAAGTAACACAAATGATCAAACCCTGTCCCCATAATCTTAGAGAGACATGTAGTAAAAGACCTCCTGTAGCCACTATGCACCCCACTAACTGGTGCAAACTGATTTGGAAGAAGGGGGGTTCACCATGGATGACCTCAGAGCAGACCAAGTGCCAAGACCTTGCCTCAATTGCCCAAATCGAATTCCTCAGTGACCTTTTTATTCCATTTTTTAATCCTCATGAAAACCCTAAAAGTGCCAACAACTGCCTCTAGGGTGCTTGCGCTGTCAAACTGAAGGTGCTAGCATGTCCGGAAGAGGGGTATAATGGTAAAAACAAGTTGCTGGTCCGTCCCCTTCCTCTGTAGCGCCCTAGGCAACGACTTGCCTCCAATGCTCCTGCTGGACAGGCTGGATCAGCGTGCCCAAACTGGTCAACAGGTGGATAACTGCAACTATCATGCCCATAAGTGCCCGGAACTGAAAGATAAGTGTCTCAATGGATCCGGAAGACCCAAATCCACTAGAGATGAGTACTCATACACTTCATGATAACCTATGGGGTCATCTGTAGGATCCACCATACCAGGACAGTGTAAAATATGATGATCTGGAAATAATAATAAAACTGACCAACTGCATCAATCATCATCTGAAGCATATGTCCAACATATGGAATCATAAATAGGTGTATGTGGGACCATAGATCAACATCCATAATCACAAGTGGTCCATCTCACCACAGATCCTAAGAATGACCATGGTCAAACTAAGTTAGACTAGGTCAAAATACAACAAAAGACTAGATTATAACAAAAGATTAAGACATGTTCCTTTAATCATATTCACATCTTAACTTAAAGTATAAACATCATTCAGTGGAAGTTAATACATATATATTTCAATATTGTTTATAGTTTACTTGCGCAAAAGCTTTAAAGACATACTCATCCAATGGACATGGCCTAACTGCTAGCAAAGGGTGAAGGATAAGGACAAGGCTAGGAAGAAGGGATGACTTGACCAACTCAACTAAGTGATACTTTGGACGGGGAAAGGGGAAGCTACATTTTGTGCCGGACAAAATAACAAAGGGAATGGTAGTGCCTCACAAATGGATAAGTTGTTTGGAGAGTGCTTATTCAATTTAGGCATCATGTCTACATCATGTTGATCCAAGTTCATTAGGATCATTCATTTAATTTCCATGGCCTTTTGGGTTTATATGACCCCTCTGGGATTTTGCATGCGCTAAACAACACAACTAATCGCAGCTTGCATCCGGAGCATATTTACATTTATTAGGTCAACAATCTTTAGATATAGCATACATTTAACTATTGCTTTTTAGACCTTTTTGGACCCTTCGAGGGGTACTTTTAACATTTCATTGCTTTAGCCTTTAATTCATCGTGTGTTAAGAAACACATTCTAGAATTTAATTTCCATAGATAGGCTTTTATTAGAGATTTCCAATATAAGTAGTACACGTGCTTTTAGTTTTAGCCAACAACAACTCGTGACTGGAGGGAATTCCCCACTAAGCGAAACATCGGGGCAACTGACTAGAATGATCTAGGCATAAAATCCAACTCACCAAAGGCAAATTCTGTCACCAACTCAGAGCCGAGACACAAAACAAACGTGGATGCAATCCAACACAGAGGTATTGATGGGGAAGTCCTCCATATCAAACAGTCAAGAAAGCAAGTCAAGGTGAAAGCCAAAATAATGTAGGTCATGGAAGGATGAATGGAGTCATGTGAATGTGGTGTCTAGGCTAGCAAACATAAAAGTCAAGGAAGACCATGTTCATGCTCACGGGAGGGTAATGAAACCAATGAGTATAGTCAATAAACCTGGAAGTGCAAGTAATACATCCAATTTTATATTTTAAATCCATCCAAGATATTTCATTTCATTATTTAAATAGTACTGCCACATCATGAGTTATATACCAAGTCAATGCTATGAAGATGACTAAAACAACAAGATAATAGTCCAATGCTAACAATCACAAGTCTAATGGTCATATCACTACATATCATAAATAGCCATCATCTAGAACCATTGAAACATTGTTGCAATAATATAACTGGAACTCTGGGCACTGAACTGAAACTGTATGAAACAAAAGGTCACATTGGTCATCAAATCTAAGCTCTCAAAGCCTTGGCACAAGGTCTACTCAATGTCTGATGTATATTGCTTTGATCTGTAAGTGATCATAAATAAATGTGCTCATCATAACTGATCTCTGTAAAAGCAAAGCTCTGAAAAGTGCATATATCTGCTCCGCAAGAATAGTAGCCCGGGTACTATGGTGTGATAACATTTGGCTCCAGCTGGGACAAGTGCTCTAAGGGAGAGAGCGCTTGAGAACCTCAGAATCTTTGGTCTCGAACTGCTCTGCATCACTCTTCAATCCAACAACTCCTCATCCTTGCTTTCAACTTTTATTTTGCACCTGTATCTGCACTCATGGCCACTAAAATACCTCATGATGCATGTATGGGATAAAATATAAAATAAATGCTGAAAATGAAATCTATTCTATAGCAAAAACTGAAATGCATAAAGGAAATACTAATCTAACAACTTTTATTCATTTTACTGTGCAGGAGGAAGGAAAGCTTTTCTAAGAAGGCATACCCAACTCACTTGACACAGAGGAACAACAAGCACTCGGAACTCAAGAAAAACCTTTAACCACTTTTTTAAATGCATGCCGGAGACGAGAAAAGCTTAGGAAGGAGCGAGACTCAACTCAAACAACAACTCAGTAAGAAGAAAAAGGACTCATCAAAAAGGAAAAAGCAAAGAAAACTAGCAATACTCAACACTCAGAAAAAGTAAAAAGGCACACAAATCTTATTGCTCAAATGAGCTTATTCAAAGACCTACCTACTCTAAGCTAACTAGTCAGCACAAATGTTAGGTTAAATCATAAATCCACTGTAACCATTCATCAAAGAGGTTAATGACACTTCTTTGATTTTTGTTAATAGAACAAGTCAGGATTGGGTTAAAGATTAATGAATTTGATAGCACAATCTTCCTAACTTGTTCAAAAATTGAAGAAGGGTTTGAATGGTGCAAAATGAAATCATGCTAAGGACCCGACTGACTGATGCAAACATCCTCCATCAAAGAATTTATAGGATCATAAAATTTATTTAATTTATTATTTAAAATTGATGAAGGTGTTAGCACATATATTTTTCAATGGGGCAAAATAGGCGGTAGAAAGTAATAAGTTGTGGCTAATAAAACCTAGGGCCTTGTAAGAAGGAAGTGCCTGATCCCTAAGGAGCTTGAACGATGCGACCACGAGCTAGGTGTAAGCGGGGGCAGCCAAAACCCACGAAAAAGACTAGGGGAAGCCATGGAGCGGGAGATCAACGGTGGAGATCGGAGTGGGAGCAAGATCGACGGCGGAGATGGATTGCCACCATCGAAGTAGCCCAGGAGTTAGCCAACAGAAACCCGACGGAAGCATTAAGCAGTGGGCAAGTTCCATGGGCGGCTGACCATTGATCGCCAAATCGACTATCCTGCCAGCTTTGTGCTATAATGAACAACGCGGAGGAGCGGCGGGCAAGGGTGGTCACCGAATCAGAAACTGCCCGCCACGCGCCGTCTTCCAACGATTCCACGGGATGGCATGGCAGTATGGAAGACCGCTCGGGAGCCCGCGAAACCACCTTTGGAGGAGCCCCTCCCTCCAGCTCAGTGCGGTGAAGATCTAAGGTTAAGATGGGAATGGGCCAGGGATCCTATGGTTGGGGGTGGCCGGTTAAGGGTAGCGCAGGTTGGAGAAGATCCAGCGGCGGAAGAGCCCGGTGAGACAAAGAAATTGCGATGAAAGCTCCCCGGCGGGAAAGAAGCATTGTCGATAAGAGGAGCCGGGCGGAAAGGCCGGGTGGGGCCATGAATAAAGGGCCCGCTGATCAACTGGCAGGGGTAGATCGATGGTGTAAGAAGGGTTACGCAAAATGGAGACATAGGGTGCGTTAAGGGGGAAGGCGGTTGCGAAATGCAAAACTGCTGAACACGTGGTGACCACTCAACGTTCCGCAGACCAAATGGGCGGAAAAGGAAAATAGCCAGAGGGCCCTGCGGAACCGCCTGCTGCAGGCGTAGCTGTTAAGATCGACAGTGATGGTGGATCGCAGAAGAAATCTGACGATGGAGGATGTTCACACGAGGGAGGCTGTAAAAGGGACCATCAATCCTACGACCCAGATCGCGGCACGAAGGGTCGACGGTTGACATCAATGACCATCGGAAGGAGCGAGGAGGTTAGCCGAGGTTGAGTTATAAAAAGAGAAAGTCATGTGAAGGGGTTGACATTTTTTTTTCAGTGAACAATGTCAGGAAAGTTCTGGGCAGGTGTGCAACAACGAAAGTGATAGAGAATCTAGGGTTTGGAGTTGTCAGTGACAGGTAGTCCTTGAAACCCTTGAATTTTTTTTAAAAAGGCTTATTTTAATAATGGAAATGGTTACAGAGGCCCCATCTGTCGAGTCTGAGAGAATTGAAGATGCCTTAGAAGACAGGGACAGAGACGTCTTTGACACAGTCGTCGGGACGTCAGTCAGGGATATAAAGGCCAAATTAGTCAAGCTAAACAATGAGGGTACTGATGTCCACCGTGTGTTTCAGTGATCATTTATACATTTTTGCCCAGACCAGTTCGCAGGGTGCCCTGAGTTCGTGTCCTGGTGTGTCAAGAACTATTCCTAGACTGAAAGAGTCGTGATGAATGCCCATAAGTCAGCGGTCATTTACCCTACCGAGCCCACCATTATCAGAAGGTCCCTCGAAGTTCCCCAGCCACTGTCTCCCGGTCCTGAGAGTTTTTCAGTTGAATCCCTAGTCGCTCGGTATCGCCAATCCCCCCCCCCGAGGTCAAGCAGACTTTCCTCACCGGTTGTTTCAAGCCAGACCTAGAAACTCACGATATTATGTACCCCTTGGATCTACATTTCTTTAATGAGAACACCCAGTTGGTTTTAGGTCTGGATAGTAATGCCCTAGTTACCAAGGTCCAGTTGAGTTTGCTTTTCAGGATAAGTTATGGCATACTCGAGACATAATACTCTCTAGTGCCTTGTTTGAAGTTGGAAGAATTCCTGGCTGAGAGTATCCAATCCCAACTGGTAGGCTTCCAAAACACTCGTTGTTTTAAGTTCCAGTGCCACCTAATGAAGATGCTGATTTATGCGAGTCAGAAAGAAATGAGGTTTTCACCAAAAGTCTTTTCAGATTCATTGGAAGATAATACGTTCAACTATATGAACCACATTGTTGTAGAGGTTTACAGGTTGGTTTTTGGAGAGAAGCTAGTGAGGGTTCTACCTGAGATGAGTACTTTCTTGCAACTGAGGCAATATTTAGCAATGGGGGACTGGTTTTTGCATAAGTAGCACATAGTACTCAGGGTATACAGGTTCTTGAAAGAGCCTCACATGCTGCCTGCTTTCTTGACCCCAAGGATTTTTTCTCTGGAGTTTATTAGGCAGAAGCTGACCGTGGAAGATGAGCACTTCTTATTGTTCAAGAAAGCCTCTGACATCAAGTTCCCTTGGAAGGTGGGCCCCTTTATTATAAAGAACAAACAGGCCATCTCACTCATAGAGCAGTAGTTAGAAGGTTTTAGCAGCTATCCAGTATGACCCTTACCACATAATCTCTGACAGGAGGCAGCTGAACAAGAACAGGGCCTTTGATCATGTAGAGGTGGAAGGTTTCTCCAAAAAGGCGAAGCTTTTGCAATATGAGTCGGACGAGGAAGCCCCGCATGTTCGCATCCGGGCCCAGACGTCCCTGAAAATCCTCCGTCCGAGATGGTACTTTTCGATGCGGCAGAGAATTCTGACAAAAGGAGCTATGTGGAAGTCTCCGACACAGAAATGGAAGAATCAGAAGGAACAAAGAGGCTCAAAGTGGATGTTTCGGATGAGTTGGTCGTATCCGCGGAAGTGGAAGGACGGAAAGAAGAGAAGCACACAGTTCCTGAATTTCAGATGGAACAGTACAGTTTCCAAGAGGCCAAAGAGGCCGATGATACCAAGAGATTTCAGTCCCGAGCTAAAATGTTCGTGAAATACGGACAAGACAGACATGCCAGCTCAGATAAAACATGCAGTCTATTTTCCAAAGTCAGGGATGCGCAAAACCTGCCAGTCACCTTGACGACCAGTAGGGATGTTGCCGAAAATACTTTTAATTTAGCAGTGTCGTTCGATGACAAAGTAACTGAAATAAAAGTGAACCTGAAGAAAATAACAAACCCCGACAAAATTCAGCTCATAGGCAGACTAGGGAAGTGTTGTATGAAGATTTGTTGGAATATATTCTTAGGGTCTCCAAGTTGGAGAGCACTGTCACCAAGTTGGAGGTCCAATTGAGGCAAGAAAGGACCGAGAACAAGGTCCATCAGCAAAAGATCAAGAAATTACAGGTGGATTTGATTAGTGATGGGGCAGACAAAGGCACGGGTGGAAAGAAGCTGCTGGCAGAAAAAGAAAGTATCATCCTGACGCTAAGAAAGAAGCTCAAGATACCAACTGCCACCCAACTAATCTAGGCCTCCGAGTTGACGGTGTTGGAGCAGGAGAAGGAGAAATTAGCCCGAGAGTTGAATGACCACAAGGCGAAGGCCTTGAAATTTCTGGAGAAGGAAGTCGAATGGGAGAAAGACAGGATCAACCTCAAGATCCAGATTGAAGATCTCAAAGGAAAATTGGGAGATGTGGCAGCAGGCCAACAAGGGGTTGGTCAAGCCAGTGGCACAACGACTGCAAACGACCTTGTGTAGGCCATGTTGTAGGTGAATTTAAAGGACGTGGAAATACAAGAGTTAAAGGAAGATAAAAAGAAGCTAGAAGAGGAGGTTCAGAAAAGGGAGGAGGAAATGCAGGAGCTAAAAAACAAAAACAAAGAGTTTGTGGACCGAAACCAATGGCTTATAATACAAGTAACCGAGCAAGTCCCCACGCAGGGTGCCAATCACATGATTTGGGATTCTATAATCGTTGAAGCTGCCAAATTCAGGCCCTACCTGAGTTTCATGAGGGACAGGGGAAAAGTGGCGAGTGACGCTTTGCAAAGCTGTACAGCTATGATGGAAGGATTGGATAGGAAACCCCGGGACACGGCGCAAAACACAATAAACTTTATGAATACCTTGACCAATGATGATCTGAAGGCTATGCAGATAAACAATCGCATAGCGATCATAACCTGGGAAAGAAGGGTGATCGGGAAATATGTGCATGTGGAAGCTGTTCGGGCCAAGGCCAAACACATGAAGAAGCAGGTGGCAGATTACAAGGGAAGATTTGATCAGTTGAAGGTGTTACCTTCGTTTTGGGATGAAAGTGGTGACTTGATTCCCCGTGATAGTCATAAGGATTTGCTTTGGGAAGCCAAAAACGACCATGAAAGCCTTGAGAATTTAACCCATGTTTTGACCGGCAAGATTTTGCTGGAGAAGCTTGCTAATGATTTCGAGATTTTACACAGGTTGGCTATGATGAGTGAAAGAATACCTCAGATTTCAACTACAGAACACATAGAAATGAGAGTACTGGTGAAAGAGACGACAGTCTACGAGTTGCCCATGGCCGATCAGTGGAAAACGGTGGAGAAATATGGAAAGACGAAGTATACTTTACGCTGAAGAATCAAGTTCAAAACTTCAGCAAGCAGCCTCCACTCAGCAAGTAGGGCGCCAACGGCTCGAGTATCAGAAATTGTGACATGTGTGCCATTTTGTTTTAGAAGTGAAATGTAAAAGTGAAACCCCAGAGTATTTACCAAGTTAACTGTAAAGTTGTTAGGGTTTCGTTTCAAAGAGATGCTATAAAGATGCCATTTGGCCCTCATTGTAAAGGGTTGGAAACCCATAATAGTAAAAGGCATTCTGGTACTGAGAGTATTTTTGGTTTTTTGTAAAGTTTTGCCTTGCGGAAATAAAGCTCATTTTGAATGGATGAAGATTCATGTGTTGTTGTGTTGCAGTGTGTAATTTCCTTTTCTCTGTAAATCGTTTTTCCAGTGAATATCTTCCATGTTGTCTTTCTTCTGATGCTTATGGTGAACGTGCTAGTTTTAATACAGAATTCATGCAAATCATGCTCTGTCTTAATCGCACCTAAGTGTTCCATGTTTTCTTCTAAAGTCAATGTTAAATTCATCTATGATGATGCTTAATGTTGATGGGTTTGTTTAACTTTCTTTCAAATACCGCCTGCTAAAAGAACTTGATTGTGAGATAGTGGCTTCCTTGCCTTCATCAAGATTAATGTTGTTTATTTTCTGCTGGTCTCTAGAAATCTCAGACATGACTCCATGCCCATTGTGATTTATGTGTTTTTAGCCAAACTATAAAATGGAAATATATTTTTCTTGAAAAGTGTTTCTAGCCTTTGTATTCATCTTTTGAGAGAGCCCTCTCTGGTTGGAAAGAAGCCATCTCTCCTCCTAAAGCTTGGTTTGAAATAGTTGCCTCTGGGTTATCCTTCCGCAACCTAAGGGTAAATCCTGAGTGACAACAAAAGGGAAAACACATGGCACTTGATTCCATTTCTTTTTACACAAGCTACTTTCCTCACTCACTTCTCTCACATATTCAATTTGTTTCTTCCTGGGACTGACGATAAAAAAATAAAAACCAAGTGGGGATTGTTACACCAAAATGTCGTCACCCTTGTGCAAGTGTCACAAGTGTTGCAAGTGTCGTCGTCATGACCTAGTGTCGTCATCATGACCGTTGCAAGTACCGTCATTATGACCAAGTGTTGTCATCATGATCATTGTGATAATGTTGTCATCTTGACCATTGTGTAAACTCTTTGCTATTATACCTAAACTCATTTTAGAGTAAAAACACATCCCTGAAGTTTCCCATGACTAGAGGGCTTAACTGACTTACTTTTCAAGGTTGTCGCAGTATGCCCTTGTGCAACATGCGACATCGCAGGTTGTCCTAATGCAACCTGCGACGATGTCAGTTATTTGGGTAAAAGAGTATCTTCGAACCCATTCTCGAAGATGAGTGATGTGGAGACCTATCCCTAGGCTCTAGGTGAGGTGGCATTTCAGTTCCTAACCTTATGGAAAGATCCCTTAACCATCTCCCCCTAATCCTCAACCTACCCTATCTCTTTAGCCCAATATAAACACCCACTCTCTCCATGAGAGGGGGGAAGGTCTATGGTACCCTTATGTTGGTAGAACCCATATTGGTGATTGGGAAGCTTGTACCACCTTGGAGGCTTGGCTTGGACATGTTGGATGGAGGATTCAACGTTGAGGCTTTGGTCGTAGCTTCATCCTTTCTATGTAATTGCCCTTTTTAATACAGTTAATATAATCTCTTTCCATAAATGTTGTCTCGTTGATGATGTTTAGAACTTTCTTCCTCAACTGTTAGTTTAGATCAGTTATTGTTTATATATCTTGTACTGCGTGTATCGTTTCCATATTGTCTTGATAAGTCTTGCAGCTGGAGATCTGACGACCGTAAGACTTGGAGCAACAACAAGGAGAAGGATCTAGGATCTGAAAGGTATGATATCTAAGTACTCGATCTGTAACTAGATCTAGGAAATGAGTTTTGTATTCTGTACTATTTGTTCTAGACTCACATTGAGCTAGGGAGATCCGGCTCGCGTCCGCTCGAGTGGATTGTCTGATAACAAATTTGGCCACCATACTGGGGAAGAATATTGTTGTTTTCAATCTGAATGTCAGTTTCAGTTGATTGCTTTTCCAAGCCATCTCTTTGGCCATTTGATTCTTAAGCCCTTTCACCATCAGATCTTCTCTTTGAAGAGTCTGATTGCCTTCCTTTGAGTTTGTACTTCTCATTGGCAGACCTTTTTATGCTCATTATCTGGAGAATTGGTTCATTTTTGGACTTAGATCTCTCCTGTCACACCTGGTCAGTGTACCCAGAGCGACACTGTGTTGTTTTTTTATCTCTGTTCTTTGCCCGTTAGTCTGTCGTCACATCCCTTCCATTGGTACTCTGCGACGTCGTCTCACTTCTCGCACTAGTGAACTGCGACGTCGCACTGTGCATAAGCACAGAGTGCGCCGATCTGCCATTTTTTGCCGTACAGGCACCTTTTCTCCATTTCTGATTTGAGTTTTGGTTTGTGTACAAACTCCTCTGCACTGTACCTTCCAGGCAAAGCCCCTTTTGTCCAGCAGTGTTTTGTTTGGCTTGTTTGTATTGGTTTTTGGGTCTTTTGAGTTTTTTATTCATGTTTGGCCCCTTGAGTAAAAACTAGTGTTTTGCTTGCATTTTTAAGCGAAATGGGTTTTTCAGTCGTTTTGACCCATCTCAAGGTTTTGAGATCATATTTTGGTTTGGCGTGATTGGCTTGTTTTCAAGACTTGAAGAGTGTGGGATGTCCATGTCTTTTTGAGCCTCTCTTTCTTGGGTTATGCATCTTGTTTCCCTTACATGCTGTGCTATTCAATCATTTTTGGGGAAGATTGATTCTTTGTCTCCATTTTAGTTCAAAGAAAAGCTTGATTTTGTCACTCTTTTGCTATATTCATGAATTTGGAAAATGTAAATATTCTTCTTACTTTATTTTGATCATTTGATATTCTTGGTCTTATCATCGTAAGAAGAAGAAAGGCTTGTTTTAGATTTGTGTGTTGTTTTAGATTTGTGTGCATTTGAGTTAGATAAGATTGTTAAGTGCTTATCTTTGTCTTGCATTTGATTGAAAACTGTGATGAACCTGCAATAATTAATTAATGCAAATACACAAGATATCAGAAATAATAGAAATCAGAATCACTTTTATATTGATCACGGGCCACTTCGAGGGAGCAACCTCCTTTGAGCAAGCTCAATACAATTAACTTCATAGTGCCTTCAATGACCTCAACACACACTTATATACTAAGTCTATGTCCAATACTATGAGTCAAAACCATGAGACACATAATACTACGGGATGACTTACAAAGCATATGCGTCCAATACTATGGCTAATATAAACTACAAATCAACAAATACTACGGGACGACTTACAAAGCATATGCGTCCAACAACAATATACTAACATAGTAAAGAGAAGGGTTGACATAGGTTCCTAACATTCCCTCTCCCTTAGAAAAAGCTTTGTCCTCAAAGCTTTGGTTGGAGAAATTGCTGCAGAATCTGGAGTGGTTCCCCGGTAGCATTCTCGGGTTGCATTTCGGGCCACTGACGCCTTTGGAGTGTCAAGGAGGATTGCTTGGAAGGCTGTAGATGAAGAAGAACCCTGTCAGCTGCGTGGAAAATGCGCTCAGAACGGTGCTGATCGGCTTGTTGTTTCAGGCGAATTCTGGCCATGTGAAGATTGTCCTGCAGAATGAGAAGAATCTGATCGCGGTTTCGAAGAATCGAGTCAATTTCCTGAACTGGGGAGCTGCTAAGGGTGCATGGAAGAAGAACTGGCGGTGTTTTTCCATAGACTGCTTCATATGGTGTCCTTTGAGATGTGGTATTGTACCACAAGAGCGCTGCTAGGAAATCCATAGAAATAGTTGGTCAAAGCTGTGTAGGGATGGGAAAGGGTTTGAGCAATCCTGAAAGGAGTGTCATTTCCCCCTTGTTGACTTGGAAAGTATCATCGTCAGCCACCATCTGTTGAATTGTCATTTTCAGTCCCGGCCAAAAGAAGTTACATTGTTCCCGGTCATACATTTTGCAGAACCCAGAGTGCCCTGTTGATGAAGAAGCATGGAGTTCATAGAAGAGATAGCCCTGTTGAACATAGTGCAACCAATTTGGAACAAGCATAGAAAGAGCTGTAAGAGAAACTGGGTCATCAATTGTGCGAGAAGGAGCATCTTCCACCATATTGTCCTTACCCTTCTTGTAAGTGATCACATAGGGATAACCCATGAGTTGGATAACCCATTTCAGGTGTGTTGGGGAGGAGACCCATTGTTCCAGAAAATTTTTCAGACTCGGGAGATCAGTCTCGATGCAGAAATAATTCCCTAATAGGTATGGCTGCCACTTCTGTACTGCATGCAAAATAGCCATCATTTCCTGCTGAGAGGTAGATGTGGCTACATTCTTACCGGAAAGGTCTCTTGAAGGCAGCAGGCACATTGGTTCAGCAAAGATACCTGCATATCTATCCAAGGAAGTAGTGGAGACTGTTGATGGGGTGCATCTGAATGGAATTGAGCTGAGCGATGACACCATGTGAATTCTTCTTAAGGATTTTTTCTAGGCGATGTGAACTAATGATGCAGAGAGACCCTGGTTGTAAGCCCATAAATTTGTGTTGTGCCCCATTGACTTTAAACTGCATCCAAAGTTCAGCAAAATCCCATAAGATGGGGCCAAGTGTGCGTAACCATTGAACGCACAAAACCACATCACATCTGCCTAAGGATAAGGCAAACATGTCAGAGCGTAAGTTATAATCTTCCATAGAGATACACACATTGTGACACTTCCCATTGCAAGATAAGGTGCCTCCATTGGAAACCATGACTTCAAAGTTGGAGCAAGGATGGACAAAACAATCAGCCTGTTTGGAAATCCGAGGGTCAATGAAGTTATGAGTGCTACCAGAATCAATGAGTATGGTAAAAGGGAGCTTCTTGAAGTATCCCCCATTAGAGAGATTTTGAGGTCAAAAAATGGCCTCCTAAGAGATGTACTATAAAAATATGAGATATATTAAAATATTATGAATTGGGGGTTTTATGGGGTAGGTATATATGACAAGTCACCTCCTACACTATTTTCTATGCACAATATAAATAAACATGGTTGAGTTGCTTTTCAAAATTCATTAGAAATAAAATTAATAAAATAAGTCTACATTGATGTGACTAAGATTCATTGTAAATTTCCAAAAATTTATTGTCATTTAGCATTTATTTGTCTTGAACTTGCAAATGAAATTAAATAATTAAAAATATTTTTAAGAGCTATTTTTTTAATTTTATGTTGACTTTTTATATTTAGTACTTTTCTCATGAATTTAATATAATGTAATTTAATTAAGAATTTATTTACATGTAAAATGTTAATAATATTATTATAATCCACATTGCATTATTATTATTATTTATTAAATCTATTATTATTCTTTATTAGTTTGACATTATGTTATTAAATAGAATGGAGTGAATATATAATTTAAAATTAAAAACATAAAAATGATAATATATTATTTTATAAAAAAATATGAAATGACTTTTTTTTATGAATTAAGAGTACTTTACTTGAAAATGACAATAATATTATTTTATGAGAAAGTGTGAAAAAACATTCATTATGAGTACTTTACTTTAAAATGACAATAATATTATTTTATAAAAAGACTATCATTATGAGTACTTTACTTTATGACTTAAAAGTACTTACACCACTACCTTGGTTAACTATGTGTTTTCATCCACCATAGAAAATTTGACAAATAAGCATTCTTAACTCATGCAATGCCACCGCACCAAGGGGGATGATGTCATCTACTAGAATGTGATTGGTTGTTTTTTATAGTACATTTTCTTTGTTTTGAGGCCATTTTTTGACCTCAAAATTTCTCTAATGTGACCCGCATTGTTTGTGGAGTGGTGACGCCGGTTACAACATGGAGAGAGATCTCGGATGGGTCATCCTGAGATGGGGTGTCAACAGGTGGGTGTTGAATGTCGACCTGATCATCTACTGTATCTGTAGCTTCTTCACCAAGTTCTAAGGCAAGCGGAGAATCCACATCCAAGAGATAGAGCTTTTGTTGAACACATCTATGTCCCCGAGTGAATTTCTCATCACAATTATAGCAAAGCCCTTTTTCTCGGCGTGCCTGCATTTCTATTTCAGACAAATGCTTGATAGGAGTTGGTTGAGGAGCAGGCGTGATGGGAGGTCGTTGGGAACCCATATTTCTGAAGGGAACAAAGGTGGGTTTGGAGCGTTGTTGAGCTGCGATCTTGTCCTCGGCTAGCTTAGCCAACCCTAGGACTTCCATCATTGTGTTGGGACAAAACATTTTGACCTCTGAGCGAATTTCATCCTTGAGACCACTAATAAAACAACTCCTGTAGAATTCATCAGACAATCCTTCTGTGTGATTGGCTAGTTTCTCAAATTCCGTCTGATACTCTCTCACTGTGCCAGTTTGGTGAAGTTTAGTGAGTGCTCCTGTGAAGTCGTCAAAAGCACTAGGACCAAATCGTGGCAAAATGAGTTGACAAAAATCTGTCCAGTTTGGCTCGGGATGAGCTTTGATGTACCAACGGTACCATTGAAGGGCTTCCTGTTCCAAATGAAAGGATGCAAGTGGAACTTTCTGAACATCAAAAGTATTATGCAGACTGAAATATTGTTCTGCTCGGTATATCCATCCAGTCGGATCAATACCATTGAAGCGAGGAAAATCAAGCTTCGGCCCACGAAAATTGCTAGAAGAAGAGAACCTGGTGGCTGCAAAAGATTGTGGCTATCTGGTATTGTTCATGGCTGAATGCTGAAAATGGAGGCTGAGAAATTTTTTATCCAGATCTTGGAGTTTGGTTTGGATGGCTGCAAGTGCTTCCTCCATGGTGTGTGCTCTTGCACGGGTGACAACCATAACCAGTTTTTTTTTTTGGTGGAATGGGTAGAAAAACACAAACAGAAACTAATTTAGTAAAGGGAAATTTGGATTGGGGAAACAATCTGATGGGTAATTGGGGTTTGACTAGATTTTGGACACTGTCGAAAGGACAAGAAAGCAAAAAGGGGGATTTCAGAAGCGGGGTGATAAAATGAGAAAATTTGGCAGAGAGGGACAAAGAAGCAGAATTCAGAAAGGAACTCTGTGGTAAAATTTGAAGGTGATTGGGTGAAATCTGAGGAAGTTATGGCAAACCCTAAAAATAGACAAATGTGAGATTTCAGGGTTTGGGAAGGGGAATTGGGGATAGGGTCCTCAGGAATGAAAGATGCAGAATGGGATGACAGGGGTTCCCCGAAAATTTCAAGGGAAACAGAGTGAAAACAAGGGAGATATGGAGAAAAAAACTAAATTTTATACTTTTTTTATTATTAGAAATGGATTGGCAACAGCGGCGCAACGGCGCGGAAGGAATAAAAAACGGCTGGATCTGAAACGATGACTGGATCTGGAACGACTTTCAGAATAGATCTGAAACGGCTGGTTCTGGAGCAGAAGTGATCAGAAACAGTTCAACTGAAAATAGATATGGAACCCAGGTATGTACGGCTTCCTAATAGTTCAGGTGTTTCACTTGGCCAACAATGCTGTCTAACGGCTTGCGTATTGGGGCGGTACCCCTCACTCCACGGCTCAGGTAAAACTGATAACCGCTTTGCCACAAACGACAACTCTTGGTTTACCTCACGGGTGGGAACTAGTCAATCAGGTAGGGGTCGTTGCCATTTTCGCTGGCAGGTTCTCTCAATGGGCCAGCTACTTTGGGGTTCCTGTGGTACTCCTCACAATGAGTTTTAGGGCTTATGCCCAAGTACTTCCCACAGTTAAGCGGATAGGTATTATTCCCAAATCCGAAGCTGCAACAGATGTGAAAAAAATTTGGCAGAAATTCCACCCAACGAGCCCAAGAAAGTGCTCTGATACCAGGTGTGATGAACCTGCAATAATTAATTAATGCAAATACACGAGATATCAGAAATAATAGAAATCAGAATCACTTTTATATTAATCACGGGCCACTTCGAGGGGGCAACCTCCTTTGAGCAAGCTCGATACAATTAACTTCACGGTGCCTTCAATGACCTCAACACACACTTATATACTAAGTCTATGCCCAATACTATGAGTCAAAACCATGAGACATATAATACTACGGGAGGATTTACAAAGCATATGCGTCCAATACTATGGGTCAATACTATGGCTAATATAAACTACGGATCAACAAATACTACGGGACGACTTACAAAGCATATGCGTCCAACAACAATATACTAACATAGTAAAGAGAAGGGTTGACATAGGTCCCTAACAAAAACGTTTGTGGAACCCTTCTTTCTGTAGCTTAGATGTGTCTTTTTCAAGTGTAAAAAGATAGGAAATGAGTTATAATTATTGCATTTGGTATATTTTGAGCCTTTCTTGAGTGCCTTTGAGTTGTTTGGGTGCTTGTCATTTTTCTTTGGGAATTTCTGAATGATTAGAGTGTTGTAGATATTCCCTCACTTTCTGTATATAGATGTGAAAAACATATAGTTATCAAGTTCCATTTTTGATACATTCATTTGAAAATTGAAAGTGCTTCATTATTTTGTCCTATACATTGTTAAGATTAGTTGCATCTTTCATTTTCTTTGCGCTTTTTAGCTCATTATTGCAGAAAGTTAGAATTATTGCACTCTAGGAAGGAATTCTTCTTTTCGCTACTACTTAAGTACTTTTGGTTTGAAAGAAAGAAAAATTTCTCCCTACCTTAAGTAGTTTTCATTGAAAAGGAAAGGAAAATGTGCATTATCATATAGTTGAGGATTGCATTATGTTTATATTTATGTACTCACCTCATGCATCCACTTAACCATACAAGATAAAATTAAGGCTAGCTTAGGTTAAAATCATTTAGTAACTGTGTGTAAGTTAGAGACGTGTTCCGGCGTCGTTAAGCGTGGAAGCTGTTGTTATTTGCCAGCACTGTATCCTGGAGGTATTGTAGTCTTCCACGTACTTATCAGTATATTGAGCTCCTTCACATACCCACCAAGTATCATAATCTGTACTTGGCGTATATCGAAGGGTGTATCACGTACTCAGTAGTATATCGGAAGGTCTCTTGCTGAACGGTTGTGCATTAGACAGCACCACTACGGATTTGAGCTCCCACGTACCTTGCGTATATCGGGAGACACCATTAGGATTCCTGAAACCAACTGAGTCAACCATTTGGCCTTCTTGGCAAAGCAATACACCGAGAACAACACTCGGGGAGTTACTACGCACGTACCGTCCAGGTATTGGGTATGCAGGCAAGGGTACGGTCCCAATCCTCCTTGTCGTGTCATATTGTTGGACCCTGTGGTATATCGCGAGTTGCGATGGCTTGATAATCCCGTGAGGTTCCAGAATTTGAATCCACTCCTATTCACACAGTCTGCTTGTTGCTTTTAGACTTGAGTAGTGTTTGATTTGTGTGGTACTTTAGAGACTCTTAGGAAGTTTAGATATGGAAGACTCTTCTGGGACTACTAACCAAGGCGCCCCATTCCAGGATATGCCATTTGTTATTCCCCCTTGTGGAACTGTTGGTCCTCCCTTTATGGCTACGTTGAGTCTTCCTGGATTGACGATAGGATTACCAGTATGGTTATTCTCCAATCCGGTTACACCAAGTGCATCAATTGTGTCGAACCTAGGTCCTTCACCACATGAGCATCAGTCTCATGGTGACCATTCTCCTTCTTCATCGAAAGTTGAATTGGCATTCGTCTCTTCCTATCCTCCTACTGAAAACTCTGATGTTAGTAAGAAGGCGAGTGAGAAGAGGAAGAAGAAAAGGAAGATTAAGAAGAAGAAGGATTAGAAAGAGACCAAGCGTCAACCATCTGCCTCTGATGGCACTCATTATATGAGAACGCCTCATAAGCCCAAGTTCCCTTGCAAGTTTTGTAAGGGTGATCACCTTCTCAAGAATTGTCCCGGTCTTTCGCGTGTGTCAAAAGTGTGGTCTAAAATCCCCAAACCGCTTGTATCGTCAACCTCTAACCATCATGCTGATGACACTCCCTTGACCAGTGACCCTTTGGTGAAGGGTCGGAAGGGTAGAGATGCAGACACTTGCTGGATATGCAAGGGAATGCATCGTACTTACCTTTATCCAAGCATGGATGAAGCTTCACAGTGGTTGGAAGATATTACTAGTTCTCAACAGGTGTTTCCAACAAATGATAGTAAGTTGTCCCTCAACCCCCCGCTGGTTGATCAAGTGATCAATTTAGTTTCATTTGTAATTGATCCCACTCTCCCTTCCGAGAGTGAAGTGATCGAGTCGCTGTCATCTCCACTCGATCCCGCTCTTTCATCGGAGAAAGTCCAGATTGAAGCAATCACCATGACACAATCTTCGTCTTATTCTTACGTTTCAAGTGAGAGTGAATTGGAAACCGCTAATGTTTTCCTAGTCAGTTCAGAATGTCCTAGGCAAGGGGAAACCATGTCCATTTCTACAGGACCCCCTCCAAGTATTGAGGTTATTTCCTTTGATTGAAATGGTCTAACCGAATTTCGTCTTCCTTCGAGTATTCATTTTCAAATATCTGTAGGAGTTTCCGATAAAGAAATCTTTCGTACGATAGTTGATGAGGGATCTTCTGTTAGTATTTTATCCTCAACTGCTTGGCAAGCTATAGGTTCTCCTCAGCTTGTGCCAGTAACTAACCAAATTTTGGCTTTTAATAGAAGGCCTACCGGACCTTTAGGGATTCTCCCGCAGTTACCTGTCATGTTGAGAGGTAAAACTGTTTATGTTGATGTCATGGTTGTCCAAGGTCCTTTAGATTTCAATCTGCTCCTTGGACGTGATTATGTCTATGCTATGAAAGCTGTAATGTCCACGCTCTTTCGAGTGATGTATTTTCCTCATCATGGGAATATTGTGACCATTGATCAGCTTTCCTTCGTGACACCCACTCATCATATGACTCTTAGTCATCAGACTTCCCTGAATGTTCCACATGTTTTAGTGGTTTCTTCCCCCTGAGGATGGGGGGTACGAGCACGGTTTATGTTATGTTTCAAGTTCGTTAAAAAATGAAACCAACCACCCTAGCATAGTTTTCCTTTGGTTTCAAGCTTGCATAAAAATGAAACCAATCCATTAGAGCACAATTTTATTCTATTTTAAGTTCGTTAAAAAATGAAATAGACCCCTCTAAGCAGAGTTTATCTTTGGTTTCAAGCTTGCATAAAAATGAAACCATCCCCTTGAGCATAGCTTTATTCCATTTCAAGCTCGTTAAAAAATAAGATGGGCCCCCTCGAGCATAGTTTCATTCCATTTCAAGCTCGTTAAAAAATAAGATGGCCCCCCTTGAGCATAGTTTTATTCCATTTCAAGCTCGTTAAAAAATAAGATGGCCCCCCTCAAGCATAGTTATTGTCTATTTCAAGCTTGTGTAAAAATGAAATAGATCTCCCTCCCATCAATTCGAGTCTCTCTCTAGAGTTAGAACTTGAACCTTCATTTCATCTGATTCTCGTTTCCCCCCCTTGGTGAATATTTTCATATTAGTAGCCAGGTTGGTAGTTGGGTTAGCAAGCATCATTTTTAGACGAAATGAAGCTTGGGGGGCATACCACATGTCGTACCATCAGCAATCATGTTGAGGGAAAACTACCATGTTAAGCCGCTAGCAATCATGTTGGGGGCATTTACCAACCTCTGGGCATCATGTTGGGAAGGAACCCGTCAAAGGACCTTAACCATGAGCATAGTTCCCGTTCTATGTCAAGCTCATTAAAAAATAAAATAGTTTCCCATGAGCATAGTTTCCGTTCTATGTCAAGCTCGTTAAAAAATGAAATAGGTTCCCGTGAGCATAGTTCCCGTTCTATGTCAAGCTTGTTAAAAATGAAATAGGTCCCCATGAGTAGAGTTCTAATCTTGTGTCAAGCTCATTAAAAAATGAAACAACTCTTTTTCCTTTGACTCGAGTCTTCTCGTAGACTTAGTACCTGAACCTTCTTTTCATCCACCTATCCCTTAGGCGGATGAAATGAAGCTTGGGGGCATGTTTTCAACCTCTGGAAGTTACATTGAAGTCAACTCAATCGCCTCTCTACACCATGTTGGAGCTAAGTCACTTACTTCTAGCAATCATGCTGGGGGCATGTACCAACCATTGGATTTCATGACGGGAAGAAGTTCACCATTGGGAACATTTTCAAGCATACTTTCCTTGTTTAGGTTTTGAGCTCGTTAAACCATGAAAATTATCCCGAGCATAGTTCATTTAATGCTACAAGCTCGTTAAAAAATGAAGCAGACACCATGAGCATTCTTCCAACCTATCTGCGAGCTCGTTAAAAACAGTAAGATGGTGTTGAGCTTACTTTTCATTTTTTTCGTGCTCTGGTTGAAACATGAAAAGTGGTTTGAGCTTAGTTTTTACTTTTTCGTGCTCTGGTTCAAACATGAAAAAGATTATGAGTGCTTTTGATACCATTCTCGTGCTCGTTAAAAATTTTGAGTTAAAAAGGTGTGTCTAACGAGTATAGGTTTATCACTTTATCCGGCCTCGCTAGACTATTTATGGAAAAGGAACTATGCCGAGTTTACTTTTTCCTTTGTCGTACTCAGTCATCAACCATGACAAAGTTGTTCATGGAGTCCTTTTTAAGCTCTTTTCAAACTCCCTAAATAGGAAAAGATTGCCAAGCGAACTTGATGCTTTCACGCTTGTAAAAGCATTTGAATGATTGTCTTTCTGGTGATAGTTTACCTCTTTTTCGGACCAAGAGGCACTAATTACGAAAAAGGAATACTCTAGCCAATCATGACTGGAAGAGTCCTCTCTCGCGTTGTTTTACGCTTTTCCGGGCGAAGAGACTAACTTTACGAAAAATGACCTTTTGGAGTCTTCTTTAGTTCTTTTCAGACTCTCTAAACATGAAATGATGCCGAGTTTTCCTTCTTTAGACTCGTTAAATTCAAACATCGAAGGGCCCATTATGGGACGAACCTCTCCTTTCCCAGGTTCGTGAAACATTTGGAATTGGACTCATCTATGAGATGAGCTATACCGAGCATCTGGTTACCCTCATCAAGCTCGTCAAAAACACATGAGGCACTCATTAATCATGATGGGGAAAAAGGAAAGATTTTGTGTTACATCTTAATTACGGCAGTACATAGTCACTCTTGAACATGGCACTCGTTTGTATTTGCATTCAGTACTTGGATAATCTGTTTGTCCTTGAGTCTTGTCAATTCCATGAGTCGTGTTGCTCCTTTGGATCAGCCAAAGAATGCTTCCACCATCAGTTGCATTAGGGGTTGGTATCATTCTCGTCATGTCAATACTGCCAAGTCATGCCATGCCCATGTTCAAGAGATGTTCATTACTCATCATCTACAGTCAGTATACCTTCAATCATGTCAATCTACCTTGAGTCAGTGTTGCACATTACTGTACCATCCGATCTACTCTACACATCTGTCACGTCCCCTCCCATCATACCAGCATGATGGAGAGGATCGTGATGCTAAAACCGGGCATCTATCCCCATGAACTTATTACATAAGCATTCACATAATATAAAAGAGACATATGGAATTGTATGATTATAAGAAAAACACAACGGAATAATATCAATTACACATTCATCATACATTCAAGATATTCATCAACTAAATAATTGCAAGGTTAACACAAGAGAATACTTATCTTAACAAAGTAATCCCAAGCAACTAGCTATGCAACTGAAACGTTCCACCCAACCATAGGCCAGTTGTGCTTATCAACCTCTTGATACAACTACTACCCCCGAGCCAGGCATGATTTCTACAAGGAACCAGGGAACAGCAGACTCACACATAGCTAAGCATACACCAAGATGAGCCAAGCCAATCTACAACTGGGTTTATCAGGCTGCTAGGAAATGGAAAGGAAGAGTGGCTAAGCTAGTGAGCTCAAGCACAGAGCCAGGGGTAACCTTACAAGATCTATCTAGCTTGGCACCCACAATACCTACACACCCAGCACAAGGAAGTATTCTTTTCACTGCTGTACAGCCCCTCAAGCCATACCTTCCCCATCTAGTGCTCTCAGGGTGTGCATAGAAGAGTAGCCAAAGCCCTTTTGATCTTCTTGAGAAGTTATCTCCCCCACTAGGTTTATCAAGCCCTCTCTGTCCACTACCACTGCAATCTCTTGCTCACAAGTTCAAAGCAAAACAGGGATGCACATAACAGCAGAACCACACTGGCTGGACAGGAGAGAAACGCTTGTACAGTGATAAGCATGAAATGATTCCCTGAGCTTCAGAAAAACGTGGGAAGGATAAAAATGAAAAATGGAGGTTTGAGAAAACCCAAGGAAGCAGAAATCGTTCTTAGGAAGAATGCCCATGGCAATTATGGGACAAAACGACCTCCATACGATCCCAAATCGCAGCCCCTTCTTCCCAGCTACTATCCAAAACCAAAAATGAGTTTCTGGGCAAGGAAAACCCTGCGTTTTTGATGAAAAACGTGAATGTAACTTCCAGCAGTCTCAATCTGCATGAGAGGATGAAAGGCTATGGGTTCAAAATGGCTTTGGGCACCATTTCGTGGGTGTTTTCTTGCCCAAGGAGACAATACGAATTCCCAGATTGATGGCTTGCCCATACACGAAATTGGCTGCCATACCTCTTTATTCCCAAGGCATTAACTGCCTCAACCAATTTCTGGAAGAATTAAATGATTGGGTCCATAACGCAAAATGGGTAGTTGGTGGTTTATGGGTTTTCTCATTGACACATGGATTAACACCATTGGCTCAAGGGTTTGAATAATTTCTCTCCCTATTCCTTGTAGAATCATGCCCCCATCTCTTTGTTGCATTGCATAGCTAGTTGTGGGTATTTCATTAAAATCCGTAATTACATGATGTCTTATTTACATTGTGCCTATCTAGCACAAGAACCATAGGCATCTATTTCTTTAATTGCCGATACATAAAACGTTAAATCAATGGTGGGGCCTTGGCCTTGAGCTCCTCACCATGATTAAATACAATATTTACATCATTTACGATTTAATGCAAAGGGGGTCAAAATGGGGATGTGACAACATCTTTTGTTGTGTTTCGTGTCGATTGATGGGGGATTCATCATGGCCCTCCTTCAACGGATTCATCCTTGTCGACATTAACTCATCATCCGAGGATTGAATTTAGAAACCAACCAAGTACCTTGGCCCTGCATGCCTCAATGGCAGGTTACCTCGCTTTCAACATGAGTTCACCTCATTGACTTTTGATTGAAAGATTCCATTAGGTGTTCAACTTCAGCTCATTAATTCACGCTTGATGGTATGTACTGTGATACCTTGGGGATCATTGACATTAATGGTGATTCCCCTCGCACTTGTTAACGGTATACGTTAATGACCGGTAATCAAGTGGTTTCTACCATGTTCGACTCCAAAACATTGTAATCACATGGATAGATTTGTATCATTGCGAGTTCAGCTTGAAGACCCTGTGGAAGTTATTTTCTACCCAGGTTGCGATGGAGATTGTTTGAGACGCACGGATCCACATTTGTATTGGTCGTGGCTGTGTTGTCAGTTCAAAGTTACACAGATCCACTTTTGTATTGGTTGTAGCTTTGTTATTATCTCATCATGGATCTATGATTGTGTCTAGTAGCTATGATTGTGTTCAGTCGGTCATTACTACCATGAATCTGCAATGTATTGGTTGGCAGCCATGTTTTATGTTGTATGAGACTTGTGGATCTCAAGTCATCTCTGCAACAGCTCCTTCCAACTAGCAAGTCCTTGCCATTTTTCTTACTACAAAGCATTTCACCTGTCTCATTCCGTAAGCTTCATGCTTTGGGGGGCATTCTGTTACACCAAAATGTCATCACCCTTGTGCAAATGTCACAAGTGTTGCAAGTGTCGTCGTCATGACCTAGTGTCGTCATCATGACCGTTGTAAGTACCGTCATTATGACCAAGTGTTGTCATCATGACCATTGTGATAATGTCGTCATCTTGACCATTGTGTAAACTCTTTGCTATTATACCTAAACTCATTTTAGAGTAAAAACACATCCTTGAAGTTTCCCATGACTGGAGGGATTAATTGACTTACTTTTCAAGGTCGTCGCACTCTGCCCTTGTGCAACATGCGACGTCGCAGGTTGTCCTAATGCAACCTGCGACGATGTCAGTTATTTGGATAAAAGAGTATCTTTGAACCCATTTTCGAAGATGAGTGATGTGGAGGCCTATCCCTAGGCCCTAGGTGAGGTGGCATTTCGGTTCCTAACCTTATGGAAAGATCCCTTAACCATCTCCCCCTAATCCTCAACCTACCTTATCTCTTTAGCCCTATATAAACACCCACTCTCTCCATGAGAGGGGGGAAGGTCTATGGTACCCTTATGCTGGTAGAACCCATATTGGTGATTGGGAAGCTTGTACCACCTTGGAGGCTTGGCTTGGACATGTTGGATGGAGGATTCGACGTTGAGGCTTTGGTCGTAGCTTCATCCTTTCTATGTAATTGCCATTTTTAATACAGTTAATATAATCTCTTTCCATAAATTTTGTCTCGTTGATGATGTTTAGAATTTCTTCCTCAATTGTTAGTTTAGATCAGTTGTTGTTTAGATATCTTGTACTGCTTGTATCGTTTCCATATTGTCTTGACAGGTCTTGCAGCTGGAGATCTGACGATCGTGAGACTTGGAGCAACAACAAGGAGAAGGATCTGCGATCTGAAAGGTATGATATCTAAGTACTCGATCTGTAACTAGATCTAGGAAATGAGTTTTGTATTCTGTATTATTTGTTCTAGACTCACATTGAGCTAGGGAGATCCGGCTCGCGTCCGTTCGAGTGGATTGTCTGATAACAAGGATAAATTGAAGCTTAGAAGATGAAAAATCAAACTCAACCCCCTTGTTGCTCAAAAATAGAGAAAAGATGAAACTGATCTTTAAACACCTTTTCTAGCCACCAAGAATGATTGATAACTTGACAACAAGCATTATTGTTCCAAAGTGACTGAAAAGGGAAACAAAGTGCTTTTTCTCCAATCATATGATCATGCTTATACTTCCTATTGAAAATTTCAAAAGCAAACGACTGACTAGACCACCAACCCAAAGAAGATTGAAAAAGTTGGGAAGGGAGGGTGGATTGAAAATATGCACATTCTCCCAGATGGATAGAAAAATTTGACCTTGGAATTTGACAAGAGGAAAGGTCTTTCAAAGCAACACTCTTTGTTCTAGGAATGATTTCAAAATTTTGATCGAGTCTAATATTAACAGTCGGAGGACAAGATTGACCATAACTATCTAAATCTAAGGATTTAATAAAGTTACATTGAGTAAGGATGAATAAATGAAAACTTAAAGACTCATTATAAGAAGTAGAACAAAGATTAGAACACCTAATGTGATTTACTAACTCATCCTCATCTTGAGATTGATCTTCTATTGTTTCATCATTAAATTCATAAGAGGATAAGTGATCATTTTCATTTAATTGATTAGGGGGAAAATTAATGAGCTCATTTATAATATCCTGATTATTTACACAATGATCACGTGAAATCACTTCTAAAGAATCTTGCTCCATGTCCCTACTTTCTTCTTCTTCAATAAGGTGATAAGAAATTGAAAGATCACTAATGATAGAATGACTAATGAGTTCCTCCGAAGGAGGAACATCAATAGATTTACTGACTGGAAGCTCATCCTCAGAAATTTCCTCAGGATCGGGACTAGGTCTACCTATAAAGAAATTTGAAAACTTATGATTTATACAATGATTAGGGATTTGACTTTCGATTGAATCAGAATTGGAAGACTTATCCTCAATTGGGCAGGAGGGGTCATCTCCGGAAGTTGACAATTCACTTGATATTTGATTATTAATTGATTCGACGATAGGATCAGAAAGGGGAAGGTTTTGATCTTGGATTTGATTTGAAGAATATATATCATCGTATTCACTTCCCCATTCTTCTAGGAATTTATTTTCAAACATGCCATATCCGGAAATGCTTTTGGTCTTCAAATTCAAGAACCAAAGCTCACTCTTCCTTGGAAAGATGAGGCCAATAGTTTCATACATACATCCTCATAGGTTATAGATAATTCGTTAATAACTTTTTTAAAGAGATTAAGGTGCCCTTTAGCAGACACCTCTTAACTTCCATCGAATTTAGGAAACCTTTCACGGGCTTGATGAGGAATATGATGAGTGTAAAATTAGTCACAACAGATCTAATGAACAAGTAAATCAATCACAACAGATGAACATAGAAAATATGGTGTAAAACTATGCAAAACATGCAGCAGTGCTCAATATCCCAATAAGGGTGAATGATTACAATAAAATACAGTAACAATGACTAAGCAATTCGAATTGACTAAGGAGGTCATTCAAATTACTGAATGGTGTAGCTTGGCTCCAAATAGGAGTCCTCATCATCAATCAGTGGTGGTCATCAATGCACAAGAACCAGTCATCCAGGTGTCAATCTGAGTCTAACTGAGTGTAACAAGTGTAATTGAAGTGTGTAGCATTGATATAGGGAAGAAGGCTCAGTGGAGGGCGCATGGGAGGCTTAACTGAAGTCGGAACAAGTCATCTAGTCAATCTGGAGGTCCAACGGAGTGAAACAGTCAGTCATGAGTGAAACTAGCCTCAAATCAAGGAGAATCGGAGCTAACTGAGTGTAACTGAAGTGGTAGGTGAAGAAGTGCGCCCTTCTCTGGCAGTGGATGAGAAGTGGGCGCCTTCCTGACTAGGAGGGCTAAAACTCTGATGGAAGGAGCTCCCGGGTGCTAGAATGAAGTGGATAAGGTGTTGGAGGCATCAACCTGGTGACTGGGATGCATGCAAACCCTAATGGCATGCAAGGTCCTGAAAATGATGATGTGGATATCCGAACACCCCCCCTCAAGCTAGACTATGATGTGCAAAAAAAAATAATGTAGGGCCCTGGTAACTATAAGACCAAAGGGAACCCCAATACAATAATCCAAAAAAAATGCTGAAAATAAGCTAAGTGAGGAAAGAGAGAAAACCCAGTGGGAAGAAAGCCCCCCCTCAAGCTAAGAACATAATCATGGATCAATTTGTCTCCACCATGATGGAACTCACCCGCAACAGTGAACGGAGGTAAGAGAAGTTCTTCTCAGTGAAGCTCTTGGTGAAGATGTCTGGAATTTGCTCATCAGTAGGGTAATATTGCAGAATGATGGTGCGATCATGTACCAACTCTCGAATGTAGTGCATATGAATCTCAATGTGTTTGGTCCTCTGTCGTTGAACTGGATCTGTGGAGATCTTGATAGCACTTTGATTGTCACAAAAGAGGACAATTGAAGTAGTGCCACCAAAACCAAACTCGGAAAGAATACCCTGCAACCAAACTGCCTAAAGACTGCCCCTCGATACTCCGCCTCTGCTGAAGAAAGTGCAATGGTTGCCTGCTTTTTGCTTGACCAACAAATAGGCCCATTCCCAATCATGAAAACATATCTGGAAGTGGACTTCCGATCTATGCTGTCACCTACCCAATCTGAATCAGTAAAACCAATGAAATCTAGCTCAAAATCTGCAGCATAATGTATGCCAAAATGTTTCGTACCTTGCACATACTGCAATATCCGCTTGGCTGCTCGCCAATGAAGCTCATGGGGCTGCTGCATATACCTTGATACGGCACTCATGGCATAAGATATATCAGGCCTAGAGTGTATAAAGTATAGGAGTGAACCAATCAACTGTCGATACATAGTGCAATTTGCAAGCGGTGTAGAATTTCCCTCCTCAAGATTGATTCTTGAGAGGAATGGGAATGGGGCTGCCTTACATTCAGCCATATTAAACTTCAATAACAGGTCGGAAGCATATTTTTGCTGAGATATAGTGATCCCATCAAAATTTTGAGCTATCTCCAAGCCCAAAAAGTGACTCAGCAAGCCCAAATCGTTCATGTCAAAAGCTAGATTTAAGGCAGTTTTTAGCTTGTTTATTGAAGTAAGAGTGCTACCAGGAATGAGAAGACCATCAACATAAAGTACAATAACCAACAAATTATCTTTAACTTGCTGTAGGTACACATTCGGATCAGATTTGCATCTTTTGAAATTATGAGAAAGAAGGAAGGAGTCCATCTTTGCATACCAAGCTCTTGGGGCTTGTTTTAACCCATACAAAGATTTCTTCAATCTGCAAACTAATGATGGATCTGATGTGTAGCCTTCTGGCTGCTGCATATATACCTCTTCAGCAAGATCTCCATGTAGAAAAGCACTCTTCACATCCATGTGGTGCACTTCCCAGTGCTTGGATGCGGAAATTGCCAAAACAAGGCGGATGGAATCCTTCTTTGCAACCGGTGCAAAAGTCTCAGTGTAGTCCACTCCTTGGACTTGGGAGAAACCTTTTGCCACCAACCTTGCTTTGTATTTGCTGATAGAGCCACCAGCAGCAACTTTCGTGCGGTAGACCCATTTACATTGGACTAATTTTCTTCCAGGTGGAAGAGAAACTAGCTCCCATGTATTGTTCTTTTGAAGAGAACTGTACTCTTCATCCATGGCACTTTGCCATCTCGGATCTCAGTGGGCATGATAGTATGTTATGGGATCTGAACCAGTCATCAAATAACAAATCTTAGGAAGTAATGGATCAGAAATAGAAAGAGCCATACCTGCTCTTTGAAAGTCTGCTCTTGTTCGTCTTGGATCAACAGGATTTCCAATGTTTGAACCAGCAGATTGAAGAGTGTTTTGGGCCCACTTTGGTAACGGAGGAGGATCATAATGGTCGGATTCCGAACCTGATATGTCATGATCATCATATGCTGCTAAAATATTAGAAATATCAGAACTAATACCTTCATTATCACTGCTCGGATCTTCTTCTGGTGAAGGCGGTGAAACGACAGTTTCTTCCTCGACTAGTTGCAATTCTTGAAGCGGTTCTTCAAATTGCACACTACGCTCTATGAATATCTTTTTGGATTTGATACCCATGAGTTTATATGCTTTTGATTCTTCTCCATATCCTATCAGTATGCACTCAATACTTTGTGGATCCAAAGCTCGTCTCTTCTTGGAAGGAATTCTAGCCCATGCAGTAGAGCAAAAAACTCTCAAATTTGACACATCCGATTTGTGACCAAAGAATGCTTCGAAAGGAGTCATACCTTTCACGGATGAATGTGGAACTCGGTTCTGAATGCATGCAGCAACATTGATTGCTTCAGCCCAAATATTTGCAGCCAAACCTTTTGATTCAATCATGCAGGTAGCCATCTCTTTCAGTGACCAATTTTTCCTTTCCGCTACACCGTTCTGCTGGGGTGTGTAGGGAACTGTATGTTGGATCTAAATTCCGCTTTGGGCACAAAGTTGCAGCAACTCGGCCTTGATATATTCTCCACCATTATCAAATCTAAGAGCTTTGATCTTGCTCTCAGTGGCGGTCACAATAGAAGCCTTAAAATCTTTGAATTTTTCAAGCACTTCTGACTTGTTTTTGAGAAAAAATACCCATGTAAAGCGGAAAAAATCATCAATAAATGTTAAAACATACCTTGAACCATTTAATGACATATTGGGCAGCGGACCACTGATATCAGAATGTATCAACCCCAAAACTGTAGAAGCTCTGCTATGGATCATGGATTTGTTTGATAACAACAACAAATACTTATAATTAAGATGTCCAAATCTTTCGTGCCAAAGCCTACTAACCTCATTACCATGTGTGTGAAGAGAAGTTGGCTTTGCAAGCGGAATAAAGTGTGAAAACTCATAGCATTTTGCAGTGTGGTTCGCCTTTCTGACTGCAATAAGTCTTCCACTTTTGATATCAGAAATTTCAACTGTATTAGGAGTGAATGTAACTTGCTTCAGTTCACCAGTGTGTGTCATTTGATACATAGAAAGAAGATTTGAAGCCAAGGAAGGCACATAGAGAACATTCTGAAAGCTTCCATGATCAATATGGATTGTACCTTTTCCCTTTGAAGAAATTTTTGAGTCATCTCCCAAATGGATGGGGATGGAGCTATTTGGATCGAATGAAGAAAAAGAATCAATATTTTCAGCCATATGATTCGATGCACCCGAATCTATCAAGAGAGTAGTGGACTTCGAAACAGTTGCCATGAGTGCTTGTCCTCTTTCATGATCATCATTCCTATCCTTCTTCCTTGCACCATCAGGAAGAGTTATGTTATTCTTTTCCAAAAGGAGGGCCATTTGATCTATAGTCTTCTTCATGCATGAACTTTCGGGATGAAAGCCACGGTTGCAATAAGTACATTTAGATTTTTCCTTACCCTCTTTATCCTTTTGCTTGAACTTCAAACTGGATTGTGCATCCATCTGCTTGCCTTTCTCTCTTTGCTTGTGAGGTTCGAATTTGGGCTTCTCTTTCTTTTGCTTTCCTTTACCATTCGAATTCTTGGGTCCTTGAACATATAGGGCTGAATCTTTGGAGCTTATGGACCCCATTTGAATCAACTTATCATGCTCTTTTGTGACGGACTCAATGAAGGCATTCAAGGTAGGCATCTTCCAATTCGGGGTAGTTAGCCGACTAGAATTGAAAGTAGAGACAAATACCGAATAGTCTTTACCAATATTGGTGAGAATAGAGAGGATCAATTGTTTGTCCTCCTTGATAACTCCACTGTTCTTCAACTACATGGACAAGTGCTTGAATTTTGTGAAGAACTCATTGATGGTCTCGAAATTCTCAGGACTAAGAGCAATCAATTCATTCTCTAATTCAAAAGCCCTAAGCTCATCCTGCTTGCCAAATAGTGTTTCAAGTTGCTCCCATATTGCTTTTGGAGTCTTCAATCCGCTGAGATGGAAGTGAAGATATTTGGAGATGGAGAGATAAAGAAGACCATAAGCTTCATCAAGCTTGTTGTAGTGTTTGGTTCTTTCTGACAATGTGCTTGGCTCCAATTCGAGGCCAAGGGTGACTCTATAATATCCTTTTGAACGTAACATGATCTCCATATCTTCTTTCCAATCAAAATAATTGAAAGGGGTGAGGATAGGCTTTGAAGAAGAGTATTCCATTGCTAGGAGCGAGTGCACTTTGATGTAGAAAGCCTTGCAAATGCAAAGTAGCGAATGCAATTGAAGGAGATAATAACCTGCAAATCACAATGAAAACAATCACTGTAAGGTCGAACAATCCACCCTTTTAGAGTTGCATCACACCTGGGATTGGAGATCAAGCAATGTTGAATGGGTCCAATGTATCAAATCCAGGATTTATGTGGAAATTCAAGCTTCTGGAGTGGTATTGGAAGTATTTTTAAGCTTTGCATGCACAGGAGCGAATGCCCTTGAGATCTTTCATGCCAATTTTTTTTTGTAATTTTGAGCAAATTCACTCAAATCCTCTTGTAGAAACACCTGTAGAAAAGAGATCTTGTCCCTGCAATGGCTCTGATACCATGTAAAATTAGTCACAGCATATCTAATGAACAAGTAAATCAATCACAACAGATGAACATAGAAAATATGGTGTAAAACTGTGCAAAACATGCAGCAGTGCTCAATATCCCAATAAGGGTGAATGATTACAATAAAATACAGTAACAATAACTGAGCAATTCGAATTGACTAAGGAGTTCATTCAAATTACTGAATGGTGTAGCTTGGCTCCAACTAGGAGCCCTCATCATCAATCAGTGGTGGTCATCAATGCACAAGAACCAGTCATCCAGGTGTCAATCTGAGTCTAACTGAATGTAACAAGTGTAACTAAAGTGTGTAGCATGTTGATGTATATGTAACTTCGGAATGTATTTCACATATATGTATATTGTATTCCTATAGAGATGTTATTATTCCTCTATACGGAAGTGTCGTTATTTATATTGTAAGTGTCGTAACTTATACTTGATGGGTTATTAGACCACCTTGTTTGGGGTCGGCCCTGTATAAGTCATGTGGGTCAAAGGGTTATTAGACCACCCTATTGGGGGTCGACCATGTGGGTCGAAGGGTTATTAGACCACCCTATTGGGGGTCGGCCCAGTCAGCATTATGTTATGTGGTTAAGTTCAAGCCTACATGAGTTAGGTAAAAAGGCAAGTCAAGTCAAGTATAAATAGAGTGCGGGAGGCACTCTATTTGCTCACTCACTTCTCACACATGCACTCAAGGAGGATTGGCGCACTTATGGAGGAGGAGGATCTGCTGCTAGGTTATGTCTATCTCTCATGGTTGGTTGTATCATTGCTCTATCTATCTCTGAGGAAGTTATTGGGGTTTTTCACCTTTATGGTTTTCCCCAAGTAAATCTTTGTGTCTCTTGTGTGCTTGCATTATTGTCTCCATGATTGATATGCTGTAGATATGCTGTACATTTTGTTCTCTCAGTTAAGATCCTAGATCAGATTGAAGTAGATTCAGAAAATTTAACATGGTATCAGAGCTAGCCTGAAAGAAGGCATGATATGGATGTATGACACTTGTTGCACTTACGATGCTAGGGCTTGATATAGCAAAAACCAGTCATCTGAAATTGGCGAAGTTTTCGGATCTGAAATTGTTACAGGACGAAGCTTAAATCTCCAGGTACCTTGTGTCCAAAGGACAACCTCTAATTCGTTGTACTTTGTGATTTATGATCTGTACAATATAGGGTTTTTGCCTCTTCCAGATCTGAGTCAAAATCAGGTGACCTTGGGCAAAAGGTCATAACTTGGGCTAGGAAGATCCAAATGAAATTTCGTGAAAAGTGACAGGTAGTACACAGATTGTACTATCTCAGAAAACGTTTTCAGAGGCCGAAGCTGAAACAGTGACACGTGGCACGCCGTACAAGTTCGCTCTCCTGAATTATCTCAAAACAATTCACGTTGCGACACTTGGTATAACTCTCTCTCAGAGAATCCAATTGAGGTCAGACCTGTTAGGATGGAAAGATAACAGGCCGAGCTATCTCAGGAAACTTTTTCAGAGGCCGAAGTTCAAACAGTGACACGTGGCACGCCGTACAAGTTCGCTCTCCTGAATTATCCCAAAACAGGTCACGTTGCGACACTTGGCATAACTCTCTCTCAGAGAATCCAATTGAGGTCAGATCTTTCAGGATGGAAAGATAACAGGTCAGGCTATCTTAGGAAACGTTTTCAGACCCCGTGGATCAAAAAGTTTGGAGTTACACCAGAAACAATCAGGTACATATTTTTGTCAAAACAGAATTTTTTTTTAGTACCTTCATTCGTGGCTTCCGGAATTTAGGGCTTCGGAGAAATTTTGAATTTTTGTAATCGGAGACCACGGCTGGATGATACTCATCAAAATAGAAATTTAGAGACCAAGATTAGAATTTTTGGTTGGGCAGAAGGCCGAGCTTGATTAGACCCTAGTTCGGGACTTTGATCAGAAAAGTGGAAAATTAGAGCTTCTGTAAAAATGGGAATTTTTGAAATCTGTGACCACGGCTGGAAGCTCCTCAGAAAAATAGAAGCTTAGAGCTTTGGATCAAACATTTTGATTGGGCAGAAGAGTGGGATTCATCAAACCCCAGTTCAGGGTCACGTCCAGTGAATCCGGAAGTTTCAAAGGCAAAATTGAGGAGTGAAACGTTGCAGTTTTCAAATTCTAAATATACCAGTTTGATCAGCTCTTCAAGGCGCATATTTCTATCCCTTCGGAAGTTTGAAATTCAAAGTTTGAATTTTTGGGGTTTCTCTGACAAACCCATATCCAGCTCCAGGTCCAGTTCTTGCAAATCAAGTGGATTGGGTTAATCCTAGAAGAAGATGGATTGATCATCTGCATGAGTGAAGAAATTCCTGTTTTAGAGGGAGATGAGGCTAAGGCCTTACATAAGAAGATTACAAGCAATCTCGACAGGTACACCAAGAAAGACAAATCATGTTCTACTTCAAGAACGTATGATCATGGTGACATGAAGACAAGGATTCATCCATTGTCATGGATAACATAGAAGATCTACTTTCGAGGTATGTATAACTTGTTTCTACAATGGTTAACTTATGAGACATGCAGGTTACTAGCACAAGTCACTGAAGAGAACCAGAAGACATTATGCGGGTATGTTAGACATAAATAGCTAGCATGTTAATCCAGGTATGTTTTTCCTATATCAAGCTAGAATCCTACCTTGTGTTAGGATCTTGTACTGTTGTTGATAATGATTATTCATGAAGTCATAGGTTTGAATAATCATGGTTGTATGCATATTATGTTTCTTACCATAATTGATGATATGACTAACCAGAAGAATCATGAAGGTATAGGTTTGAATAATCATGGTTGTATGCATATTATATCTCTTATCTTGTTTGATGATTCAACTAACCCGAAGAGTCATAGGTTTGAGTAATTATAGGTTTAGACATGTTATGTTTCTTATGATATGACTAACCATAAGAATCCTACATAAACCTTGAATGCTAATGCTTATTATTTCTGTTTGAAATGATCATGACTATACATGCTTGAGATTATTGTGTTTTGATAGTATTAAGATTATACTAATGAATGTTTGATTACATATGAGACCTAGAGGATAACACAATGATGATACTAACAAGCATGCATAGAGATCGAGAATGAATATAAGTTCAAGGACAAGTAATCCAGGAAGCAAAGATCAAGAGGGAGTACACTCCAGTGGTTTCTGCAAGGATGCAGATATTCAGAGGGACTTGACCATCTCTCTACATTCCACAACAGAAAGGTGTAGAAGAAGCTACTTCAGATTAGAACTCCAGCATCTCCTGCAAGGAAGCGAAGACTCAGAGGGAGTCCACCCAATGAATAAACAAAGATAAGTATTTTAATTATCATTTCTTGCATATGTGTTTGTTTAAATAAAATTGTTCAATGATGTATATGCTCATGTTCCTAGACTTAGGATATGTATTGTGCATATTAGAATAGTTGCATTGATGAACAGTATACTACTAATATACATGGGTAAGTGGCCTATGGCACTGTACAACATTCCATTGCTACTTATCTAGAATGAAACCTCTTTGCTGACATGTTGGGAGTTGTGCACACTCTTAACAATGTTCTGGTAGAGATTGGAAGGCATCTAGAAAGTTACGGGATATGGATAAATGTTGTATTGAAGCATTGGCTAAGATAATTGCATGACTGTATGACATATTTCTTTATGTGTAAGAATTTGTTCTGAAAATTATGAGATGTTTTTAATCATGCAATTTAACCTGTTTCGTAGGAAAGACCGTATATCTTCACCTACAAAAGGACTACAACATTTGTTCTAGCAACAAAGATATCTATTGAAGATATTGAAGTTCCCAGGATCTGGGATGAAGAAATGGAATGCCATGATCCGTCGATCATGAAGAATGATGTTTGGGATGTAGTCCCAAGACATGAAGGGAAGTTTGTTATGACTTCTATATGGAACTATCAGATCAAGCATGTTGCAGATGGCAGCATTGAGAAATATAAAAGTGATGAAATAGAAGATGCACCAGATGGATTTCAAGACAGCATGGTGTAGTCATATATGTGTGCAGAACTTGGTATGGTAGGATAAACAACTTTCTATCCAGTTTGGGCTTTACCAAGAATAAAGCGGATTCCAACCTTTTCTACAAGGTTGAGGAAAGCAATCTAGTGATACTGTTTTAGTATGCGGATAACATGTGTGTTACAGGTGAAGATAGATTGATTGCCAACACGCAGCGGAAGCTTGTTGCCGAGTTCGAAATGAAGAACTTGGGGATGATGCACTATTTGTTTTTTTGGAATGGAGGTATGGCAGAGTGTAGATGGTATCTTCCTTGGACAAGGGAAGTATGCAGTAAGAGATCCTGAAGAGATTTGGGATGATGAACTTCAAGGCCATGGCCACACCTATGGCATCGAATCTGAAGCTTCTATGTGATGCTTCATCTGAGCCGGTTGATGTCTCTTTGTATCGTCAGATGATTGGGTCCTTGATGTACCTGACGAACACGAGACCAGACATTTGCTTTGCTGTGAACACATTGAGCCAGTTCCTGACGGATTCGAGGAGTGTTCACCTGGTTGTTGTAAAGCATGTTCTGAGGTACCTGAAGGGTACAGTGGATTATGGGCTCAAGTATGAGACGAATCAAAAGTTTAACCTGCAGGGTTATGTTGATTCAGATTGGGCTGACAGTGCTGCAGATAGGAAGAACACATCTGGGTGTTGCTTCAGTATGGGATCAGGTGTGATCTCTTGGTTTAGTTGGAAGCAGTCCTGCGTAGCACTGAGTACAGCTGAGGCAGAGTATGTTGCAGCCTGTTCAGCTAGTTGTGAGGCAGTATGGCTACGGAAGCTACTGTCTGAGTTATTTGATCTCCCATTGGAGGCTACTGGTATCTTCTGTGATAACCAGAGTTGTGTGAAGCTGTCCGAGAACCTAGTGTTTCATGACAGGTCGAAACACATAGAGATCAAATATCACTATATCAGGGATATGGTGCAGAGAGGAGCTGTGAAGCTCCTGTATGTTGCGATGGACGAGCAGATTGCAGATGTGCTGACAAAGCCACTAGCCAGAGTGAAGTTCGAGTACTTCAGAGAGAGGCTTGGCGTTCTTCAGATCGAGGACACTTCGAGGAAGAAGTGATGGACACATTTGCTGAAGCCATTCCAAGCATGTTGGAAGGAGGATCCTTCACATGGCAGTGGATGTAAGCGCTGGATGATGAGCATCAGGATGATGTTCTGGTTTCTGCTTGATATGATCAGGTGGATCATTTTTTTGTATGTATGTACGCATCATGTTGGATGCTGGATATGATCAGTTGGATCATTTATGTATGTATGCATCATGTTGGATGCTGGATATGATCAGTTGGATCATGTGTATGTATTTTGTATATGCATCATGTTGGATGCTTGGACCATGTATCTGTATATGTATCAGGTGGATCATGTATGGTGATATGTATCAGGTGGATACATTGATGATCAGGAGGATCATGTATGATGATATGTATCAGGTAGATACTTGGTATGCATCAGGTAGATGCATTGATGATCAGGAGGATCATGTACGGTGATATGTATCATGTATTTGTATTTGTATTTGTATCAGGTGGATACATTGATGATCAGGAGGATCATGTATGATGATATGTATCAGGTAGATACTTGGTATGCATCGGGTAGATGCATTGATGATCAGGTGGATCATGCAGCAGGATGTTGCAGTGATGATCAGGATGATCATAGATGACGAGCTTCAGGATGTTTCTCTAGATGACATGCAGCAGGATGTTGCAGTGATGATCAGGATGATCATAGATGATGAGCTTCAGGATGTTGCTCCAGATGACATGCAACAGGATGTTGCAGTGATGATCAGGATGATAATGGATACATCAGGATGATGTATGGTGAGTATCAGGTTGATACTCTGTGGCCGTGGATCAGGTTGTGCAGATGAGCATGTAATCTGGTGCCCTCGGAGATTTGCAGATGGTCTTTCGAGGTTTTGCCTATGGCATGTAATTCGGTGCCCTGGGACATCTGGCAAATGCTCTTTCGAGGTTTTGCTCTGGGAGGACATATAATTCGGTGCCCTGGGAGATCTGTAGATAGTCTTTCGAGGTTTTGCCTATGGCATGTAATTCGGTTCCCTGGGATATCTGGCAGATGCTCTTTCGAGGTTTTTTCCTATGGCATGTAATTCGTTTCCCTGGGAGATCCGATAGGTTGGGCCGTGTGCCTGTAATCAGTCCTGGGATGCTCTTGCGAGGTTTTGCCATGACCACATGTAATTCGTTGCCCTGGGAGATCCTATAGGTAGAGTTGTGTGCTCGTAACAGCCTGGGATGCTCTTGCGAGGTTTTGTGGTGAGGTCACATGTAATTCGGTGCCCTGGGAGATCCTATAGGTAGAGCTGTGTGCTCGTAATAGCCTGGGATGCTCTTTCGAGGTTTTGTGACGCACATAATAAGTCCTGAGGATTCCATAGTATGGCCAGTGATGATGAAGACCTGCAGGTGGTGGGCCTACATACAGTATGAAAAAGGACTGGCTCTGTAGAACTTCCTATGACGAGTAGATTCAGAGATTGATTGAGATAGCAGCAGCAGTGACGATGATGATGACTCGATGACGATTATCCAGTGACAATGATCCAGAGAAGATGACTTGTGCTAGAAGAACTATGCTGAGAAATACCTTCCTAGTTAAGAGGGAGTGTTGATGTATATGTAACTTCGGAATGTATTTCACATATATGTATATTGTATTCCTATAGAGATGTTATTATTCCTCTATACGGAAGTGTCGTTATTTATATTGTAAGTGTCGTAACTTATACTTGATGGGTTATTAGACCACCTTGTTTGGGGTCGGCCCTGTATAAGTCATGTGGGTCAAAGGGTTATTAGACCACCCTATTGGGGGTCGACCATGTGGGTCGAAGGGTTATTAGACCACCCTATTGGGGGTCGGCCCAGTCAGCATTATGTTATGTGGTTAAGTTCGAGCCTACATGAGTTAGGTAAAAACGCAAGTCAAGTCAAGTATAAATAGAGTGCGGGAGGCACTCTATTTGCTCACTCACTTCTCACACATGCACTCAAGGAGGAGTGGCGCACTTATGGAGGAGGAGGATCTGCTGCTAGGTTATGTCTATCTCTCATGGTTGGTTGTATCATTGCTCTATCTATCTCTAAGGAAGTTATTGGGGTTTTTCACCTTTATGGTTTTCCCTAAGTAAATCTTTGTGTCTCTTGTGTGCTTGCATTATTGTCTCCATGATTGATATGCTGTACATGTTGTTCTCTCAGTTAAGATCCTAGATCAGATTGAAGTAGATTCAGAAAATTTAACATAGCACTGATATAGGGAAGAAGGCTCAGTGGAGGGCACATGGGAGGCTTAACTGAAGTCAGAAAAAGTCATCTAGTCAATCTGGAGGTCCAACGGAGTGAAACAGTCAGTCATGAGTGAAACTAGCCTCAAATCAAGGAGAATCGGATCTAACCGAGTGTAACTGAAGTGGTAGGTGAAGAAGTGCGCCCTTCTCTGGCAGTAAGTGAGAAGTGGGCGCCTTCCTGACTAGGAGGGATAAAACTCTAATGGAATGAGCTCCTGGGTGCTAGAATGAAGTGGATAAGGTGCTGGAGGCATCAACCTGGTGACTGGGATGCATGCAAACCCTAATTGCATGCAAGGTCTTGAAAATGATGTGGATATCCGAACAATGAGGATACCCAACAATCTTTGAGAAGTCAAAGACTTTTAAACGACCAAAACTTTTAGGCTGCTCGGAAGCAGCCATGGATGGAAATTATGAGAAAATCAAGAACCTAAATACAAAATGATGCACCCCATGGGTTCTAGATAATGATAGGATCAATCACAAGTGGAGTCGCTTATGTGGAGTCGCTAGGCAGATTTTAATTCTTTTCTACCAAAAGATATGTTGTTAGGATAGCGGGGAGAAATGAGCAACAAAAAGATGGGTATGTATGCTTTAAGGATAAGGATGATAGCCATCTAAATTAGACTGGATGCGATAAGATATGAATTACGCATGGATACTTGGAGACACCTGAGGTAAGCCTCTACCTCCCCGACAACGACGGCAAAAATGTTATCACACAACTTGTAGTTGTCCCTAAAGGTATCCCATCCGGGATGGTAGAGGAGATGGACAACTAAAGAGGTGACCCAAGAGATGCCATGGTTCCCAATGCATGCTAGGTGTCATGATAACTGAGGCACTCTTCACTTTAGATCAAGACTAATCAAGATCGAGGGGGAGACCCTAGCCAATCAATGAAGATTAGCTAACCCAAAGACTCCTAGGGAAATGTGTAAAATGAAAGAAGGAGATCAATGGTGAGTTAGATCTAGGAAAGTTAAGTGGACCCAAGGGTTAAGGTATGGTTGAAGAGGCTTAAAGAGTGACAAGTGGTTCAACCAATGAAAGACAAGGGCCACTTATGAAATTTAATCAATAGATCTAAAGATGACTTAGCACCATGAAAATTATCCAAGTGGGACCCACTCCTTAAAAAGTGGAAAAATGGTCCAAGTGGGCCCACAAGGTCAAAGCTGAAATGAGATGGTATTAGAGGTATGCTATGACATAGATCTATAGGTTTGATGAGGAAATAGCATTACCCAAGTATGGGATCTAGCAAATGGACACCTACCCAAGGAGTGCGAATTGCCCCAAGGGTGACTAGTGCCTTAGATCAAGGGCCAAATGGAGTCGGATGTCCAGGAAATTACAGATCGGGGCAAGTGAGGTGATAAGCAAGGTGGGTTTTCAAAATCAAGTACATGCCATGGCTAGATCTCCATAGATCTGAAAATGAAAATGCATCACCAAGTGACCCAAGTGGGGCTCAACCCTCAAAATGAGGAATGGGGCCCACAAGGTGAAGCACTAGGGGTAGGTTTTAGGGGTTGATCTATCCAGTGAAGCAACAAACTCTCCTACCCACATCTTGGAACTAGCAAAATAGCCTCTCCCAAGGAATGTGACTTCCCTTGGAGAGACCAATGTGCCTTGGGAAGTGGGTGAAATGAAGGCCAATCACCACCAAACTATAGATCTGAATTGTCGTGGATGCTATAGAGGTGGATCTTTAATTTTATCCCCAAAGACAAGTTAGATCCAAGTAGATCTAAAAAAATGTAAAATGAGGGTTTTGAATTTTGAGGGTTTTACGACCAATGAAGAAGAAAGAATGAATCTAGGTACATACCTTGTAGAACATACCTCTAATGCTTGTGGCCACTTTGCAAATTGATAACCTTCTCCTTGTGTTTATATTCAAGAGTGAGATCTAGAGTTTCCAATCCAAAACGTCCTCCCTCAAAGATGATCAAATCGCCCTCCTCCTGCAAGACAAGATCTAATGAGAAACAAGCCCAACAAAAGAGTGATAAAAATGATGAAGAGGTGTAAAAGAAAGCATCAACTATGTCACTAAGATACAATAATGATACTCCCTGTCACAAGGATCAATCCAAAGCAAGATATGAGGGTCCCCCCAACAATATCTTCCTTCAAAACGTTGTCCTCCTCATCAATTCAGCCTTCCCTGTAGAAAACGACTTGAAGCCCCAAGAACCACAATGATACACAAGAACAAGATTTTATAATATAACTTGCAAAAGAATCCATCAAGACAAAAGAGGTAGATCCACAAAATAGTATTTTTATTCCAATCTTCAAGAGCTCCAAAGGTGCTTTTACAATAGGGGGGTCTCCTCCTTTTATAGGATAAAAAAGACCAAAACCCTAAACCACTAAACCTCTTTTTAAAACCAGTGGTTGAGATCAAAAGATATAACAATCTAATCAGTGGCTAAGATGAGCCAATACAATATAACACATGGATCACTCAAAATGAGGGTGACGTCACACATAGGGGGTGGCTAGATAGCATGGAGCCACAACATAAGACATGGATAAGTCACTAAAAGCACATGGTGGGGTTAGGAGGCATTAATCTCCTTCACTAGCATGTCTTCACTAGCATGTCCCCGTGGCACAATAATATGAAATATAAGTCTATGACATGTCCAAGTAACACAAATGATCAAATCCTGTCCCCATAATTTGAGAGAGACATGCAGTAAAAGACCTCCTGTAGCCACTATGCACCCCATTGAATGGTGCAAACTTATGGAAGAAGGAGGGTTCACCATGGATGACCTTAGAGCAGAACAAGTGCCAAAACCTTTCCTCAATTGCCCAAATCGAATTCCTTAGTGACCTTTTTATTCCATTTTTTAATCCTCATGAAAACCCTAAAAGTGCCAAAAACTGCCTCTAGGGTGCTTGCGCTGTCAAATTGAAGGTGCCAGCATGTCCGGAAGGGGGGTATAATGGTAAAAACAAGTGGCTGGTCTGTCCCCTTCCTCTGTAGCGCCCTAGGCAACGACTTGCCGCCAATGCTCCTGCTGGACAGGTTGGATTAACGTGCCCAAACTGGTCAACAGGTGGATAACTGCAACTATCATGCCCATAAGTGCTTGGAATTGAAAGATAAGTGTCTCAATGGATCCGGAAGACCCAAATCCACTAGAGATGAGTACTCATACACCTCATGATAACCTGTGGGGTCATATGTAGGATCCACCATATTAGGACAGTGTAAAATATGATGATCTGGAAATAATAATAAAACTGACCAACTTCATCAATCATCATCTACAGCATATGTCCAACATATGGAATCATCAATAAGTGTATGTGGAACCATAGATCAACATCCATAAGCACAAGTGGTCCATCTCATCACGGATCCCAAGAATGACCATGGTCAAACTATGTTTGACTAGGTCAAAATACAACCAAAGACTAGATTATAACAAAAGACTAAGACCTGTTCCTTTAATCATATTCACATCTTAACTTAAAGTATAAACATCATTCAGTGGCAGTTAATACATATATATTTCAATATTGTTTATAGTTTACTTGCGCAGAAGCTTTAAAGACATACTCATCCAATGGACATGGCGTAACTACTAGCAAAGGGTGAAGGCTAAGGACAAGGCTAGGCAGAAGGGATGACTTGACCAACTCAACTAAGTGACACTTTGGACGGGGAAAGGGGAAGCTACACTCTGTGCTTGACAAAATAACAAAGGGAATGGCAGTGCCTCACAAATGGATAAGTTGTTTAGAGAGTGCTTATTCAACTTAGGCATCATGTCTACATCACGTTGATCCAAATTCATTAGGATCATTCATTTAATTTTCATGGCCTTTTTGGCCTATATGACCCCTCTGGGATTTTGCATGCGCTAAAAAGCACAACTAATTGCAGCTTGCATCCAGGTCATATTTACATTTATCAAGTCAACAATCTTTAAATATAGCATACATTTAACCATTGCGTTTTAGACCTTTTTGGACCCTTCGAGGGGTACTTTTAGCATTTCATTGCTTTAGCCTTTAATTCATCGATTGTTAAGAAACACATTCTAAAATTTAACTTGCATAGAATTTTATAAGAGATTTCCAATATAAGTAGTACATGTGCTTTCAGTTTTAGCCAACAACAACTCATGTGACTAGAGGGAATTCCGCACTAAGCTAAACATCGGGGCAACCGACTAGAATGATCTAGGCATAAAATCCAACTCAAGAAAGGCAAGTTCTGTCACCAACTCAGAGCGGAGACACAAAACAAACGTGGATTCAATCTAACACAGAGGTAGAGATGGGGAAGTCCTCCATATCAAACAATCAAGAAATCAAGTCAAGGTGAAAGCCAAAATAAGGAAGGTCATGGATGGATGGAGTCATGGGAATGTGGTGCCTAGGCTAGCAAACATAAAAGTGAAGGAAGACAATGTTCATGCTCACAGGAGGGTAATGAAACCAATGAGTATAGTCAATAAACCTAAAAGTGCAAGTAATACATCCAATTTTATATATATTTTAAATCCATCCAAGATATTTCATTTAATTATTTAAATAGTACTTCCACATCCTGAGTTATATACCAAGTCAATGCTATGAAGATGACTAAAACAACAAGATAATAGTCCAATGCTAACAATCACAAGTCTAATGGTCATATCACTCCATATCATAAATAACCACTGAAACACTGCTGCAATAATATAATTGGAACTCTGGGCATTGAACTAAAATTGTATGAAACAAAAGGTCACATTGGTCATCAAATCTAAGCTCTCAAGGCTCAGCCTTGGCACAAGGTCTACTCAAGGTATGATGTATACTGCTCTGATCTGTAAGTGATCATAAATAAATGTCCTCATCATAGCTGATCTCTGTAAAAGGAAAGCTCTGAAAAGTGCAGATATATGCTCAGTAAGAATAGTAGCCCAACTACTGTGGTGTGATAACAATCCTTAATGAAATTGGAAAAGCAGTTTCAATTGACATATCCAATACCCAGAACCAGATCACAAGAGATTTGCAAAATATTTTTCTATTCCAATAGCCAAAAGCCAAAAGTCCCTTTACAATGAGGGGGTCTCTCCTTTAAATAGGAATGGGGGAGACCAAAACCCTAACCACCTTTTTAACGAGTGGTTGAGATCATAAGGTACATAAGTGAAAATCAATGGCTAAGATGAGCCCAAATATAAAGTACATGGATCAACTCGAAAATAGAAAGGGCGCACTAGCTAAGTCGCCCTAGGGGGTACGCACCACATGAAAGTGATTAGGAAACATAACATAAGCTCATGGTGGGGCTAGGAGGTGTACTCATCCTTCTCTAGCATGTCCCCATGGCACAATAACATATAATAACATCATCAAGATACAATACTATGACCACATGGCCAAATCGTGCCCCCTCAATGACACAATAAAAACATGATATAACAACTCGGAGAATGTGTGGGCCCCATTGAATGCTGCAACCTTCTCTCGAAGGTGTGGGAAGCATCACACAAATCATCTAAACCAACCTCATGCCATTTCCTTACCTCGGTAGCCCAAAAGGTGACCCAGGCTTAAACTGCCTACTGTTGCAAGTATAAATGATTAAAGCAAGCTCCTTTTGATCATTGTAATAACAAAATTCAAAGTATAAAGTAGCATATCACTGGCGGTTTAAGCAATAATAACATCCAATATATAAAAATAATCAATTACTCTAAATAGAATTTCAAGAAAATACTCACTTCATGGCCGTGATCATTTTGCTAGGATTGGGTGAAGGTGAAAAATGCAAGGTTAGGTAAGGGGATAACTATACTGACTCAACACTGTGATACTTTGGATAAGGGAAAATGGAATACACACTTAAGCTTATCTTGGATAAAAATACACAGGGGATGGCAGTGTCTCACAAATGGGATAAGTTATTTTAGAGAAGTGCTTATTCAACCTTGGAAAATGTCTACTGCTCACATCCAAGCTGAAACAACTTCGTGAGGATCTTTTCTAGGACCGCCATGACTGGGTGCCCGGCTAATCGTAATTTGAGGTTCTAGGGGACACTTAGAATTAGTTGTCCCTTACTCCATCTCACATCACAACCCATAGGCTCCGTGAGGAATTAATCATTACATTTAGTTTCCTAGCCAGTAGTCTTTGGATTTAACATATATTTAACCACTGCTTTCTTTAAGCCTTCATTGACCCTTTTGGGGATTTTACATGTGCTTCGAAGCACAACTACTCAAGCTTTCATCCAGGGTATTTTCATTTCATAGCCCCTTTTCCATTGTGCTTAGAAGCACAGTTTTAGTTTTAGTTCAATGGGCTTGCACAAGAAATATACAATAATTTCCATATACATGTAATGATGGTAGTACTATTTGCTTCAGGTTTTAGCCAACACAACTCAAGCAACAAATTAGAGCCAAGACACAAACTAATATCGATGCTATCCAATAAAGAGGCAAAAGCGGGGAAGTCCTCCATATTACAGGCTAAAGTGTAAGTCAGGGTAAAAGCAAGAAGTGGAAGAGAACGGATGGATGGGGAAAGTGAAAGGTGATGCCAAAACTAGCAAGCCATGAAAGGTGGAATGATCACATCCATTCTCCTAAGGAGGGTGAAACCAATGAGTATTAACAATAATTTCATATTCGAAGTAAATTAGATCATTTTAGATAACCATTGTGTTACACCTAAATCTCGTTATCATGAGTCCCATGTTAACTCAGTGCCCTGATCCCTGAAGTTTCCTTGACCTGGAGTCATCTAGAGCAAGTTGTGGACACTGTGTCCATGTTTTCTAACTAGGTCGGTGCAGCTTGTCCTCTAGCAAGATGTGCCTAACTAAGCTCGGCGCAGAATGCTACCTGGCAGCCTGCGTTGATGGCTCAGGTTGCCCTCATGCAACATGTTCCTGCCCCTTCTTGGCACAAATTGCCCTCACGTAGCATGCGTCGGGGTTGGTTAAATTGGATAAATGGAACCTTCGAGCGATTTCTCGAAGTAGGGTGAGGTGAGTTGGCATCCGGTTCCCTAACCTCAAGAGAAGATCCCTTAGACCTCTCCCATCATTTCTCAACCTACTCTATCCACTTGGTCTTATAAATATGAAGCTCCTCCCCATTCCAAAGGGAGGAAGGTCTATAGTACTCTCATGCTGGTGGAATTGGCTTAGGTGATCCTTGCACATCCTTGGGAGTCCTACTTTGAGGATTTGGCTTGGTTTGTTGGAAAGAAGGTTGCAACGTTAAGGCTTGGGTTGTAACATTCTTCTCTATTGTACTCTCTTTCATTACAATCAATATAATCTCTTTATATATATGTTATCGAGTTGATGATGTATAGAGTTTACTTCCTTAACTATTAGCTTAGATCAGTCATATGAAATATATGCTTTTACTACTTGTTTGTGTCTGTTTGTTCAACAGGATTTTGCAACTGCAGATGTGAAGATTTAGGAGCATTGGATCAAGCAAGGAGCAAAGGGATCACAAATCTCAGGTAAGACACCTGTTTACTGCTTTATGATTCTATTGATTTAGGGAAGCTGGTTTTATTCTGTACTTATTTGTTCTAGATCTAGTTAGACTAGGGAGATCTGGCCTTAAGTCCACTTAGGTAGATTGTCCGAAAACAAATCTGGCGATCGTACTGGGGAGTACTTTTACTTTGATTTCAGTTTGAGTGCGATTCCATTGATTTCTTAGTGATCCATTCCTTAGCCTCCTGATCCCTTCCCACCATCAGATCTTATCATTAAAAGAGTTTGTTGTTTTCCTCTGATTCTTTTGATATCATTTTCAGGTCATTTGCTTTTTATTCTTTGGAGATCTTTTGGTTTTTACAAGTCATTATTTGCCCGACACACTTGGGTTGTGCATCCAGTGCGCCTAGACTCATCCAGCGCTTTCCCTGTGTGTGCAATCTGCATCGGCAGCGCAATTGCCCTGCAGATAGTCTGCGTCAGCGATGCTTTTCCCCTTTTAGACAGCCTGCGTCGGGCGCTCTGCAACATATTGGCAGAGTGCACCAACCTTTTGAGCTTGGTGCTTGGTTCAAACCTTCTCCAAATTTTGCTTTTTGATCTAATTTGCAAGCTTCTGTGTGCTGTATCTTCCAGTCATAGATTTGTTTGCCCATCTTGCTTGTGTTTGGATGTGTTTTTGTTGATTTTTGGGTTCCATTTGGTCAAGTTAGAGATTCAGTGGTGGGGGGCAATTTCAATCCCCCACGTCCATCCGCTCGATCTTGCATTCCCTGATCACCATACCAGGTCTATTCATTGTGTTAGATCTGATTCCAAACCTTTTTCTGCACTTAGCCATGTAGTTGTGATTGCATTTGATTGGTTTTGAGTGATTTGAGTGTCTTTGGACCCATTTGAGTGCTTCTCATTTTTTCTTTGGGAATTTCTAAGTCATTGGAGTGTTACAATCAGTCTCTTGTCTTCTACTATTACATCTAAAAGCATTATTATTATCAGATCTTGTTTTGGTATATGTATTGAAAAAAATCGAAAGTGCTTCATTTTTACTATTTTCAAGATCATTTGGGAATTATTGTGGAAATTGTTTCGTGCTTTGGAATCCATTATTTATATTTTCAAGAAGTTTTAAGAGACCATTGATTGGTTATATTTTTTCTTAGTTATGAATTTTTCATCTCTTTGAAAAGATCAAGTGAATTCAAGCTCTTGCAAAGTACTTCAAATTCGAAACGTTATATGCACTTTTGGTCTTTTTGTGCTTTTGGTTCATCATTGCAGGAATTGAAGAGTTAGTGCATTCTAATCAGAAAATCCTTCTTTTCATTATTGCTTAGATTCATTTTTGAAAAGACAAAAAGAAAAATAGTTCCAATTTGGTGTTTATTTATTCTTGTGTTTTGTTGGAAAAATTGTTACACCAAAATGTCATCACCCTTGTGCAAGTGTCGTTATCATGACCTAGTGTCATCGCCATGACCATTGTGCAAATGTCGTTATCAGGACCTAGTGTCATCATCATGACCATTGTGTGAACTCTTTGCTTTGACCCCTAAACTCATACTGGGCTAAAACACATTCAAACATGGGGGTTATCCCTGCCTGGTTGACCTTGTTTAGTAGGTTGGTGCACTTCTCCTTCATCTAGGGTGCGACAACGCAATTCCTGGTCAGCTAGTGTGAGACATTGGTGCACGTTGTCCTCCTACAGGGTGGGCCTGACCGTCTCTGGTGCTCTGTCTCCTCTACCAGGGTTAGTTAGAGGCTATTTTGGGGATTCTCGAGGTCTTTCTGGAGGTTTATTGAGGTGGAGACCTATCCCTAGACTCTAGGAGAGGTGGCATTTCGGTTACTAACCTAATGGGAGGATCCCTTAACCATCTCCCCCTAATCCTCAACCTACCCTATCTCTTTAGTCCTATATGAGCACCCCTTCTCTCCATGGGAACGGGAGGAAGGTCTATGGTATCCTTATGCTGGTAGAATCCATATTGGTGATCCCTAATCATCTTGGGAAGCTTGTACCATCTTGGAGGTTTGTCTTGGACATGTTGGATGGAGGATGCGACGTTAAGGCTTTGGTTGTATCTTTCTCCTTTCTATGTAACTCTTTCTTTTACAGTTAATATAATCTCTTTCCATAAATGTTGTCTCATTGATAATGTTTAGAGTTTTCCTCCTTAACTGTTAACTTAGATCAATCATATGAAATGTATGCTTTCACTACTTGTTGGTTTCCATCAACAGGGTCTTGCAGCTTGAGATATGACAACACTGGGGCATTGGATCAACAAAGAGCAAAGGGATCTGCAAATATGAGGTAAGTAATCTATCTATCTGTTTGCACTTCTATTTGATCTAGGAAAGTAGGTTATGTTCTATTTGATTTGTTCTAGATGCACATTGAACTAGGGAGATCATGCCTTAAGTCCGCTTTTGGTAGATTGTCCGGTAACAAGTTTGGCTCCAAATGACACTTCACACTCTCCAAACTTGGTAAAAAACAACTGTAATCCTTTATCACTATTTCACTCATTTGATGCTTTATTCCTTTTTATAATTTGATGCTTTAGTGGGTTTTTACTATAGTTTGGATTATTTAATGCATTTAAACGCTTGGTTAATTGTTTTTGACCTAGTCTTTGAGTTGCAGGAGAACCTAAGTGCCTAATTAATGCCATTTTTCATCGTGATGATCATTTCGTAAGTATTATCAGGTATGAACAACTTCTTCGAGCGTCTTTTTGTCATTATTTCGCTCATTAAATTCAATTATTAATGACATCGAGCTTACTCTTTGTTCTTTCTCCTGCTCGTAAAACGATGAATATAAGTCACCGAGTTATAGTTTATCACTTTTTCGGGTTCGTTAAACTCCTACTAAAAAGGAACCCCGGGAGTCTTTCTTTAAGCTCTTTTTCAAGCTCTCTAAATACGAAAAGATCGCCAAGCAAACTTGATGCGTTCACGCTTGTAAAAGTATTTGAATGATCGTCTCCCCAATGATAGTTTACCCCTTTTTCGGACCAGGGGGGCACTACTTACAAAAAATGAATACTCCAGGCAATCATGACTGGAAGAGTCCTCTCTCGCATTGTTTTACCCTTTTTCGGGCGAAGAGGCTAACCTTACGAAAAGGGACCTTTGGAGTCTTCTTTAGTTCTTTTCAGACTCTCTAAACATGAAATGACGCCGAGTTTACCTTCTATGGACTCGTTAAATTTCAACATTGAAGGGCCTACCATGGGACGAACCCCTCCTTTCCCAGGCTCGGAAAATGTTTGGGATTGGACTCATCTATGAGATGATCTATACTGAGCATTTGGTTACCCTCATCAAGCTTGTCAAAAACACATGAGGCACTCATCAGTCATGATGGAGAAAAAGGAAAGTTTTTGTGTTACACCTTTACCAGTGGTAGTACTTAGTCGTTCTTGAACATGGCACTCATTTGCATTTGCATACAGTACTTGGGTCATCCGTTTGTCCTCGAGTTTTGCCTACTTCCTGAGTCTTGTTACTCCTTTGGGTCATCCAAAGAATACTTCCATCATCAGTTGCATTAGGAGTTGGCATCATTCTCGTCATGTCAATACTGCCAAGTCATGCCATGCCCATGTTCAAGAATACATTCATCGCTCATCATTTGCAGTCAGTACACCTTCCACCATGTTGGTCTACTCTGAGTTAGTCTCGCATGTTACTGTACCATCCGATATGCTCCAAACATATGCTATCGAGTTTCATGTCATTGATGGGGGATTCATTATGGCCCTCATTCGACGGATTCATCCTTGTCGACCTCAACACATCATCTGGGGATTGAATCTAGAAACCAATCGAGTACCTTGGGCTTGCATGCCTCAATGATAGGTTACCTCGCTTTCAACATGAGTTTACATCATTGAATCTTGATTGAAAGATTTTGTCAAGCATTCGACTTCAGCTCATTTATTCACGCTTGATGATATGTACTATGATACCTTGGGAATCATTGACATTAATGGTGATTTCCCTCGCGCTTGTTAACGGTATACATCAATGACCGGTAATCAAGTGGTTTCTACCATGTTCGACATCAAGACATTTGTAATCACATGGATAGATTTGTATCATTGTGGGTTCGGCTTGAAGACCCTGGGGAGTCATGTTTTACCCAGGTTGCAATGGAGATTGTTTGAGTCATATTGCACAGATCCAGTTTTGTATTGGTCGTGGCTGTGTTATCATCTCATCATGGATCTACGCTTGTGTCTAGTAGCCATGATTATGTTTAGTCGGTCATTACTACCATGGATCTGCAATGTATTGGTCGACAGCCATGTTGTGAGTCATACGAGACTATGTTCTCAGAGTTAGTTGTACTGCAGCAGCGTCCTCTGTTCTGACAAGTCCTTGCCATCCTTCTGTCAAAGTATTTCACCTATCAAGTTCCAACAGCTTCATGCTTTGGGGGGCATTCTGTTATACCTAAATCTTGCCACCTTAAGACTCAGTGTAAACCTCCCTGAAGTTTCCATGACTAAGAAATCAAACTGGAAAAGATACTGACCTATTTCCATAGGGTTTAGTAAGGTCGTCGTAGGTCATCCTTGTGCAGCATGCGACGATGCAGGTTTTCCTAAAGCAGCCTGCGACAATGTTAGTTAAAGTGGATAAAGGGCATCTTCGAGCCATTTCTCGAAGGTGTGTGATGTGGATATCTATTCCTAACCTATAGGAGAGCTGACATTCGGTTCCCTAGCCCTTTAGGAGGAACCCTTAGTCCTCTCCCACCATATCTCAACCTATCTTATCCTCTTAGTCCTATATATATGAAGCTCCTTCCCATTCTAAAGGGAGGAAGTCTATAGCACTTGCATGCTGGTGAAATTAGCTTAGGAGATATCTACTCACCTATTGGGAGACTCATACTTCCTTTGGAGGCTTTGGCTTGGCTTGTTGGAGGAGGATTGCGATGTTAAGTCTTGTTTGTAATCGTCTCTCTACTTTTTACTTCCCTCTTTTAATACAGTAATATAAACTCTTTCCACCAAATGTTGTTGTGTTAATAATGTTTGTGTAGTTTACTAACTTAATCGTTTACTTAGATCTGTTACTGTTTAGATATATGTTTTACTACTTGTATTGTTTCTGTATGTCTTGACAGGTCTTGCAGCTGAGATCTGACGATCGTGAAGCTTGGAGCAACGACAAGGAGAAAGATCCACAATCTAAAAGGTAAGACATCTAATCACTCGATCTTTAAGTAGATCTAGGAAAGCAGTTCTATATTCTGTCCTACTTGTTCTAGATTCACGTTGAACCAGGGAGATCACGCCTTAAGTCTGCTTTCGGTAGATTGTCCGGTAACAAAAATGAAAAGAGTGCTTTTATCATTTTTGGTAGATTTTGGAACTTGTTGACATTTACTATTTTGTGAATCCATTGGAAAAAGAGATTTCTCCTTACCTTAGATAGGCTTCATTGAAAGAAAAGAAATGTGCACCTTCATGTAGCTAGGGTTGCATTATTTTTACATTTCTGTCTACACCTCATGCATTCACCTAACCGCATAAGATATAATAAATCGGTAGCGTTAGGTTAAAATTTACTAGTAACTTGTGTGATAAGTTAGTGACGTGTTTCAGTGTCGTAAAACGTGGTAGTTGTCGTTATTTGCCTACACTGCATCCTGAGGGCCTGCAGTTCTTCCACGTACCAACCGATATATTGAAAGCTCTTTCACGTACCCTTGGGTATATCGAAAGGCACTTCACGTACTTGGTAGTATATCAGAAGGCTTTTGTCGTACGGTTGTGCATTAGACAACACCACTCCGGATTTGTGCTCCCACGTACCTTGAGTATATCGGGAGACTCTCCTAGGATTCCTGAAACCAAACGAGCTAACCATTTGTCCATCTTGGCAGAGCAATACACCGAGAACAACACTCGGGGAGCTACTACGCACATGCTTCTAGGTAGTCGGGTTATACGGTTAGGGGTATCCTAATCCTCCCTGGTTAGTGCTTTGAAAAATTGGGCCGAGTATAACTATTGGACCCTGGGGTATATCGCGAGTTGCGAAGCCTTGACAATCCTGTGAGGTTCCAGACTTTTGAATCCACACCTGTCACATAAGTTTGCTTGTGGCCTTAGTTTGTGTAGATTTTTGGATTGCTTTTCTTTTTTATAGAAGAGACTTAGGAGAAACTCTGCTTCAGTCATTCTAGCTGAACAACCTTTGAGGTCCCGTAGAATTTGAAACTTGCCACCTGAATATCCCCTTAATCAAGAAGTAATTTTGAAGGTAAACATGGATCCACCAGTTACTGTCACGTCACATGAAGAAGAAGACTCCACCATGGAGTCAAGAAAGAAATTTTCACTTTCCTTGAGTCCACTAATCACTGATCCTCCAAGGTCTATGAACATGGAACCATCTACTTCACGAGACACATCTTTCCACCATTTGGGGGAAGGAGAACTTGGGACTATAGATTGGTTCAATCAACCCCAGGATGACCCTGTATCCGCAGCTTTTGGTCCATCTGCATCCTTTTGGGACACCTCTCTAGGGCAAGAATGGGCCCACCTGGCATTACATCCGGAGGCAAAATCTTCCCCTCTTCATTGGGATCCCAATACTGAGCAGTTGGCTCCAGTCTATGAACTCATGGCCCACTTACGCCAACGCGATGAAGAACTTCGACGCCATAGTCTCTCATGGAGAAGAGACACCTCGAAAGTGCCCATATTTCAACATACCCCAATTCGTTCACTATCTCTTACTTCACCAGAAACACCTATACATAACATGACCACTTACGAACCTGGTCAACCCTCATTACCTGTGAGTACACCTCTTAATCAGGAGACCAGTTCCATACCTCAAGTGACTCAGAACGTTGAAGGACGATTGTCCAACACCCCTCCTACTTCTATTGGAACATTACCCACCCCTCCCCCACCCCAAAACTCACGGGGAGGATACTCCTTACCTCCTAATTTTATTCCGAGTAGTGTTCCTCCAATAGTAAGTAATCATCAACCTATTGCGAGTCAACCATCAATAAGTGGTCAAAACATTGTTACTGGGGGACAACCCTTGTTCCCTAGCCATAATATGAGTGGAGGGCTTCCACTTGGTCATTCCGTTGGAAGCTCCTTACCAGTCACGAGACCTACTATGGGATTACCTCATGGTGGGGGACCATCCAACCTAACTCAATCACTATGGAGTTATATATATCCAGGAAATTTCAACCCTGCATCGGGACAATACTAGCCAGGAAACATGCTTCTCGAGGTACCTTATCTCGGAAACTCAAACACTCCATGGGGACATCATAATGTTATGCCAAGTGGACCCTCGCCAACTTTTCCTCAAGTCCCACCACCCCCACCACCGTTTGGTCCACCTCCACCTCCTTCTAAAGACGGCGGGCCCCCACCTCATTTCGGAGGGGACGGACCTCGACTTGCTGGCGAAGGCCCACCCCATTCTAGTAGAAGCGACCCACCCCACTCTGATAGAGGAGGAGGAGGCCAACCGCCTTCCGACAGCGGAGGACCCCCACCTTCAGGCGAAGGCCCTCCTTATTCTGGAGGCGACGGATCACCTTATTCCGGTGGCGGAGGACCCCCACCTTTTGGTGGAGGCCCACCCTATTGCGACGGAGGAGGTGGCGAACCACCTTATTCCGGCGGTGGTGGCGGACCCCCACCTTTTGGTGGAGGGCCACCCTATTCCGACAGAGGCGGTGGAGGACCACCTTATTTTGGTGGTGGTGGAGGACCCCCACCTTCTGGAGGAGGCCCACCCTATTCCGCCGGCAATGGAGGACCCCCACCTTTCGGAAGGGGTCCACCTTATGCCGTTGCCGGCGACGGAATCCCACCTTTCGGTGATAGACCACCTTATTATGGCGACAGACCTCCATACGGTCCACCACCCAACCTAGGCGACACACCCCCCTTGGCCAATTCCCTATGGGAACACCTTACAATCAGTCGATTCAAGGTCCTACTGGTCCATATATGCCATATCAATACTATCAGTATCTGCAACCGAATCAACAACTGCCATTTTTGGCTACTTTAGACCTTCCAGACCTGTCTTGTTTGACCAATGATCCCATCCTACATAATTATAATTGGCCACCCATTCTGGTTAAGTTACCCTCTGATATTCCAAAGTTTGATGGCAAGCCTGGTGAAGACCCGAAAAACCATGTGATGACATACCATCTATGGTGTTCATCTAATTCCTTGATGGATGACTCGATCCATCTAAGGTTATTTCAAAGGACCCTCACCGGCCCAGCTGCCAAGTGGTATATTGAACTACCACCGCACTTGTTTCCTAATTTTCGTTCTTTAGCTATGTCGTTCCTGACTCATTTCCAGTTACCCATCCGCTATGAAACTGGTACGGACTTACTGACTTCTCTCCGTCAGACTACCACGACTCATATATCTAATCATATCCATGAGTGGCGAAGGAGACGACGTCTCCTTAAAGCTCCCATTCCAAACCAACTATTTGCTGACTGGTTTACGAAGTCTCTTTTACCCACTGTAGCTAGAGATGTAGCTATGGGAGGGGCCGTCACTGAGGAACAAGCTATTGCTCGTGCCCACTGCTTCGACCTTGTCTATGCTCAATTCGGCGCGTTATATGACATTGTTCCTGACGCCCCCCGTCCCACCTACGATCTAGCGAAACCACCTCAGGGACCTCATGTCGATGGCATTATTGGTTCTGTACACTGCCAGGCTCCTACTCAAACCTGTGGATCATCGAACCACCATGGTTCTTCCCCACCCTCGCTACAGGCTGGCAATAGCACCACCAAGTCATCGACACCTGCTCCCACTGAGGGGGTGAATTCTGTTCAATCAACTTCGCCTCATAAATTCGATGGCAAGAAGAAAAGCAAAGGTAAACCCAAGAAATCTTCCAACCAGCAGGAGCACAAGAACCCTCCCGAAGACACGAAACAGAAATGGAAGCTCAAGTATCATTGTTTATTGTGGGGTGGTGACCATTTCTCCAAAGAGTGTCCCCACAGAGACTAAGTGTAGAAGTTTCTTAAAGGAAACCCCACACCCGCAGTTCTCAATGATCCCTTCCCCACCTAAAATCAACAAATGATTGCTCAACCCTCTCCTTCTCAAGGAGAAACATCATCCACCACGCATGTTCTCATGATGCGTTGTGAGACGGTTAACCTAAATACACGATCACGATCATATGACTCGGTCCCTCCTAAGGAACCTGTCGGAAGTAATACTGAAAAAGATTCCACATCTATTCCGGATATTTTCGTGCCACAAGCTCCTCTCACCATTGAGAAGCCTTCATTAGAGTCAGTGTTGCGTCCGCCTAAGAGCACGATTCGAAAAGCAGTTTTCAATCCTAATGCTCGGGAAGCTCAGAACTATAACATTGTAAAGGACTTGGCACAATCCCCTTGTGCCATGTCGACGCTAGAGGTCTTGCAAAATTGTCCCAATCAATGTAAGATTCTTCTCGCTGCCATTGGCGCGATAGACCCAGATTTCTCAAATACAATCATGTTTAGACTTGAGTATCTTAAGTTGAGGCTTTCCCACCAGCTGGATTTCCAAATTGCCACGAAGGTTGTTGGGAAGACAATTCATCGTACTGTATTAGACGAAGGTGCCTCTACCTCGGTCATGTCGTTATCTTGTTGGAGAGCCATTGGTTCTCCTGAGTTAAATCGTTCTCCTACTACCCTGAAAGAATTCGACCGTCGTGGCTTTCAACCCCATGGGCTATTACAAGCCTTAGCAGTAGAGTTGGGGAGTAAGACTGTAACCATTAATGTGGAAGTAGTCACGTCCTCGTTGGATTATAATCTATTGCTTTGTGGTAATTGGTTTTACGCCATGACTGCAGTCGCATCATCTGTCTTCTGCATTGTGCAATTCCCCCATCAAGGCCGAATTGTCATTATCAACCAGTTGGACTTTTGTACATCGGACACCGCTACTCATCTCGGCGATAATGTCCCTTTGTTAGGACAATCTTCGCAGTTATATGAGAGCATGGGGGTCAGCTTCATAAAAGATCCATCTCTTATGGGCATCTTTCCAACCCCGGATCCCCCTAACCATGTTGCCTCGGTGAACATGATATCCTCCATGATTCCATCTTCTTCCAACTCTACCTATCAATGGCTTGTACCCGATGAGGCCACCATGCAGTTGATTGGAGATACTATGCCTCTCTCACCAGCTGAAGCTACTTATGAGGCTACCCAGTCAGCACCTGAGAACCACTTGATCGTGGCCTCTACATCTTGTTCTCTATAGCGGACGTCATCTTCACCAGATCCTCTGCTTCGGACTTTTCATTCAGATGAGTCCATTATGGAGATTATGAGCACGAATGAGCCTCTATGGGAAGACTTTCACCATCGATCATCTTTCCTACCCTCATTAGATTATGTGGAGAACGTTATCACAAGCATTTTTACACCAGATGTCTATCCTTGCCCACAGTCACTGATCCTCACTTGCGATACGGTTACGGAAGGCAATATGGTGAACATTACGCCCACCATCTCAATTGACATCTCAGTTACACCCGACGTCGTGGAACATATCTGCATTGGCCAGACTTTCTCTCCTGAAGAGCTCACTACATTCACGGCCTTATTCAAACAATTCCGCGACGTCTTCGCATGAACCTATGAGGAAATGCCCAGGATCGATCCTGCTATTATTTCGCATGAGATCGATACTTATCCTGACGCTAAACTTGTCCGCCAAAAATTACGACCAGTACACCCTCGAAAAATTGTGACAATTAAAGATGAGATTGAAAAGCTCTTGAAAGTCGGCTTCATCTATCATGTTCCTTTAACAGAATGGGTCTCTAATGTCGTCCCTGTGGCCAAGAAGTAGGGTACTATTAGGGTATGTGTCGATTATAGAGACCTGAACAAGGCTTGTCCTAAGGACAATTACCCTACTCCCTTCATCGATTAGATCATCGACAATTGCGCTGGGAGCATCATCTTCTCGTTTATGGATGGCTTTTCCAGTTATAATCAAATCGAGATCCACTCGGTCGACCAACACAAGACCGCTTTCATCTGCCCCTGGGGTACGTTTGCTTATTTTAAACTCCCCTTTGGTCTTAAAAATGCTGGTGCCACATTCCAGCGGGCCATGTCGTATGCTTTTCATGATGTGAAGGACTTTGTGGAGCCCTATCTTGACGATCTCCCTGCTCATTCGCAGCATCGCGAGTTCCACATCGATCATTTGATGGTTGTATTCCTCAGATGCAGGGGGTATAACGTCCGTCTGAATCCTCACAAGTGTATTTTTTGCATCGAATCAAGACGCCTCCTAGGTTTTATCGTTTCAAAGGATGGGATCCGCATTGATCCCTTGAAGGTGGAAGTCATTGTCGCTCTCCCACCTCCTACTAACATCACGAAACTGCAAAGCTTGCAAGGGGAGGCAACTTACCTACGACGTTTTGTTTGTAATTTCACTCAAAAGACACAGGTCTATATGCGATTGCTGAAGAAGGATGTCCCTTTCATTTGGGACGACCAGGCCCAACAATCCTTTGACAAGTTAAAGTCTGCCATTACTCACGCCCCTGTGCTCCAACCATCCAATTAATATAAGGATTACATCCTTTATCTTGCCGCTTCCACCACCACGATCGCCATGGTCTTGGTCCAGGAAGACACAACGCCTAGGAACATGTGATCTATTACCTCAGTAAGGGTCTTATTGAATCTGAAACCCGTTATTCACATGTCGAGAAACTCGCTCTCACGGTAGTTATTGTCGTCCAAAAGTTCTGTCACTATATCCTACTCCACACCACTACTGTTATTGCCGACTCGAACCCCATGTACCACGTCCTTACACGTCAGGTGCTCGGGGGAAATTATTCACGTTGGATTGTGATACTTAAGGAATTTGACCTCCTCTTCAAGAAAGCTAAGTCAAAGAAATCCTTGGTGTTTGCGGAGCTCATTTGCGATATTCCCCGTGTTGATAAGGGAACTGAGCCCATCGACTCCCTTTCAGACAAGTCGTTCTTTCTCATCAGCACGTCTAACCCATGGTATGGAGATATTACATTATATCTTCAAACCCAATGGTTCAAACCCCAGTTATCTCGTGACGATTGTCGTCGTATCCGCCACCATGCCAAGTATTACTTGATCATTAGTGATACCTTGTATCATCGTGGCGTAGACTCTATCCTTTGACGTTGTTTAACTTATGAGGAGGCTGAACACGTACTGAATGACTGTCACTCCAGGGCTTGTGGCGGTCATCTTTCTGGGATGGCTATAGCTCAGAAAATACTACGCGTAAGATACTACTGGCCTTCGATCTTCGTGGATTGTATTGAGGCTGTTAAGAAGTGTCCTCCATGCTAGCACTTTCAATTTAAAAAGCGCTCTCATCCAACCCCTTTCCATCCGGTTATTGTCGTCGGCCCCTTTGCAAAATGGGGCATAGATTTCATGCACTGTAAGCTTACCTCGTCGGGGGGAATGGTTACGTCATTGTAACTGTCGATTATTTCACTAAATGGGCCGAGGCGATGCCTACGTACAATGAGGATGACAAAACTGCTGCATTCTTCATGTTTAACCATGTCATTGTGCGATTCGGAGTTCCACAAGCCACCGTTACTGATCACGGATCTCACTTTCAAAACAAGATGGTAGATGAATTGAGCGCCAGATTGGGTTTTCGCCATGAGAACTCAACCCCATATTACCCACAGTCCAATGGACAAGTAGAGGCCATCAATAAGGTCTTGAAAACCATGATTCAATGCATGGTGGGCACTCACAAATCGAACTGGCATAACATGCTCTTTTCTTCCCTTTGGGCATATAGGACCTCCATTAAGACTGCCACCGGGTTCACACATTTCCAACTAGTTTACGGATTGGAGGAAGTTTTACCAATAGAGTGCGAGATTTCGTCACTAAAACTCGCAGTCGAACTTCTCCCACACACCACTATCGAGGAAGAACGCTTCCTTCACTTGGAAAAACTCGACGAAACTTGCCGCGATGCCGCTCTTGCCAACAAAACGCACAAGAAATGCATTATAGCCCAGTACGATAAGTGAGTCCAACCTCGTATCTTTAACGAGGGGGATTTGGTCCTCACATATGACCAGAAACATGATAAGCTGGGGGCAGGCAAGTTTGAGTCCATGTGGCACGGGCCATATGTTGTAAAATGTGTCTTGGAAAAGGGAGCTTACGAGCTCGAGGATTATGATGGAATATCTCTAGGGGAGCCTCGCAATGGGCTCTACTTGAAGAGATACTATGCCTGAGTTTTCACGCATTAGTATCTTCTATATACTGTACATGGTGTGTGTTTTGTGTGGTGTGACACTTTGCTTTAGTGTGCTAAGATCTTGGTTTTACGCTTATGTCATGTTCTACCTGTATGTGCAGATGGCAACCTGTTTTGGATTTTCTGATGGCGTCAGCCGGCATAGTCATAGTCTCACTTCGACAACTTGGGTACTTTATTCCCCTATCAGCGAGCTCATTAGTTCGGGAGGGAGTTGTCTAGGGTACGCAACCAACAACACCGCGGAATATCACGCGGTGATTGGAGTCTTAATCGACACTTTTTCCCTTGGTATGGACCACATTTTCGTCCACCTGGACTCACAATTAGTGGTCTCCCATCTTCACTGGGCCTACTCCATCCGGGATCCCACGTTACTCTGTCTTTTTCGACGAGTACGTCTCTTGGAGAGGTCATTCGAATCTATTCAGTACCTGCACGTTTCAAGAGACATGAACACCGTTGTTGATTCCATGGCCAATTTCATATTGGACTAGTACATTGCACATACATGAAAACATTCATAAACATAAAAGCGACACGACATGTACATAATGCATAAACACGTACATAAACAAGATCCCATAATCATACATAGAACACGTTGTATAAATCTACCATAGAGTTTTTATATATCATAATCAAAATGTAGTATTGATACAAAATCTGAAGTGTATAAGCTTTCAGTAGATATCCTCCGATACAAAATCTGAAGCCTATAGCTTTCAATACATAAACATATACAAGTGGGCTACTCCGCTCGTTGCTCATGGTAGCAGATGATCGCCCTTGCTACTTTCCTAAGTAGCGTACCGAAGCGCTCTGATACTCCAACGGTCTGGCGCTGGTACCGACGAGGTAGATCATGAACTTTGGGCTCTGGAATGTCTAGGGTGAAGCGTTGGAGGTTCTCCTCTAGCTCGTCCAGCTCCTCTACAACATCACGCGCTGCAACACCCAATACCGGCACTGCTCATCTCCGTGCAATCGGAGACATACCCGTTGGTCGTGTCAGACCCACATCTGCATGAAACACATGTCAACCATTAGTACTACTCCAAGAACATCAAATACATATAAAATGAAAAAACCCAGTAGAGTTGTCGTTCTTATCGATATCACCCCACTGCGTCCCCTCAGGAAGCACTAGATCCGGGTTTCCTCTGAAGTCGGTCCCGTCATATGGATAGTCCTCTACCATGAGGAGTTGACCCCTCAACCACTAGAAGAAGGGTTCACCAAAACTGATAATGGGACCACCATCACCATGGCGGTACAGTACCTCGGTCCAACGCATCATGTGTGGATCTCTCAGATCCAGATCCTCTATGACATCCTCCAGGCGCAGGTGAGGCACCCGCTCCAAGAAGAATGAAACTACAACTGAGCCATAACCAAACTGTTTCAACGGCCCGTGCCGACACTTGGTGAGCTGTTCTCGCAATCTCGCGAGAAGTCTCTCAGACCAGTTGAAGACTGTTGGAGCCATACACTCCTCAGCATACATCATCTGGGACTTACTCCCCAGATGAGCAGATCTACTGCCAGCCACCCTCACTATGGTAAACAAAACTGTGCGAAGAGGTCGATCTCTAACCTCTTTGATGGGAATCTTCCCACCTACCATTTGGGTGCCGTCAGTGCACCATTGGTCGATCAAATCCTCCACGATACGACCACCTCCTTGTGATCCTGCTAATGATACAGGATTCCCCCCTCGAGACAACCCAGTCAAGAAGTAGATATCCTCGATATCTATCGTGAGGGTATGAACACCAATCTGAAAAGCCTGCTGCACTGGATCCCAACATGGATCAAGTGCTCCAATAACAACACTTGGGCCTTCATGCCTGGAACCTGGAAGTACTTGAGTAACCCACAATTCCTCAATGCAGCCACGCATTGAGGGTCATTTGTCGCTTAGGGATCGTCAAGCTCGTGCTCTCGTTCGCGTCATTCGACCATTCTGTTCACTCCAACCCTACCCAAAAGTCCATAAAAACACCTTTAGGACCTTTTCCAACCATTAAAAGATTCCATTTTTTGTTATATTTTGAGGTTGTTATGTGGACTTGCGTCGGTACAGCCTGTCCTTTCTGACAGGGCATCGTCGACGCAAGATATCTTTTCGGGATTTGCGTCGACGCGCCCTCGGCGTAGTTCCCGAAAGGGGAGGCTACGTTGGTCCGTGAGTGCAATATCCCCCATTAAGCAAGCTGAAAACTCAAAAAAATGGAAAGAAATGCAACAGGTAATCCACTGAAAAGAAAGGGGACAATGTTTAGGGTTACCTGACACTGATGGCGTGGTAAACAGCTGATCACGGCTCCTGCAATCGACAGTTGAAAATCGCTCTCCAAAGATCACTTTCACTCTCCAACTTGGTAAAAACAATAGTAATTCTTTTTACTATTTGGGCCTATTTATATTGAAAAATTGAATATTCATTTTTCATTAGAGATATTTTGAGGTCAAAAAATGGCCTCTTAAGAGATGTACTACAAAAATATGAGATATATTAAAATATTATGAATTGAGGGTTTTATGGGATAGGTATATATGACAAGTCACCTCCCACACTATTTTCTATGCACAATATAAATAACCATGGTTGAGTTACTTTTCAAAATACACTAGAAATAAAATTAATAAAAAAACTCTACATTGATGTGACTAAGATTCATTGTAAATTTCCAAAAATTTATTGTCCTTTAGCATTTATTTGTCTTGAACTTGCAAATAAAATTAAATAATAAAAAACATTTTTAAGAGATATTTTTTTAATTTTATGTTGACTTTTTATATTTAGTATTTTTCTCATAAATTTAATATAATGTAATTTAATTGAAAATTTATTTACATGTAAAATGTTAATAATATTATTATAACCCACATTGCATTATTATTATTATTCTTTATTCAATAAATCTATTATTATTTTTTATTCATTAAATCTATATTGGTAAATTAATATCAAAATCATAAATTTATATGCATAACTAACATACATTTTTTAGATTAATATCAATAATGAATTTAATTTATTTTAAAAGTACAAGAAAATATATATACATATATATATACACATATACATATATATATATATATATATATTATATATCTATATATTATGTAATATATCGATATATAATATATCTATATATATATAATATAATATATAGATATATAATATAGATATATTATATATCGATATATTACATAATATATAGATATATAATATATATATATATATATATATATCTATATATAAGATTAGACCGAGGTTCTTGGAGCGAATAACCTAAATTTAAGAGTCGTTTATTGCTGTAGCTTGGGCGGCCAGGGCTTGGCCCAGCCGCTCCCCTATCCCTGTACATAGCTGCTGTTTTCTTGCAGGAAGGACGGCGATCGGTGGAGAATCTGCAGGAATACTGGCTTCAGTCTCTCGGCAGGCTATTGGCGGTCGCGGGATAAAGATCTCAGGCGGAAGTGCTGATGTTCCGGGTCGGCCATTGATATCCTGATCAAATGCTGAGCTCGCGGTTACTGCGTCCTGGCGTTGGCATCAAGTCCGCGGAGCTTCTGCGATCTAGTCAGCGACGAGACATGTGCCAAGAACTTCATGCGGCATCCGACGGGCACACTGCAGTCCTCGACGGGCAATCGTTGGTAGTGACCGACAGCATCCGAGTGTGGTCGGTGTTGGAGGAGGCGGGGGCACTTGGTTGTCGCAGGGTTTATTTTTTCAAATCTGAAAGAAGACCTACCATTGGGGCTCGTTCTCCGTGTGGTTTGCCAGAGGCGGTGTTCTGTTAATCAGAAGCCGTGGAGCGGATCGTGGGTCTGCGTCTTCTGCGGCAGCAGCCCGGGAAAGAAATTGAGCCCGCTGCAGTAAACGAACTGGAGTTGGATCCCTGTAGATTGCTGGTTCTTTATCTGGTGCGTAGGGTGTCTGGTCGTTTTCTTCATCAGTAGTTGCTGGCTGTTTGCCGGTTTGGGAGATCCAGAGTTTGCTGCTTGTCCATAGACTTGGATTTGTTGTTTCTTCTGCTGAGGGTTTCGATTTGAAGACGTCTTGCTTTCTTGGTGGCCGGCGGGGGTTCTTCTCAAGGTTCGTGTGCATGGCTGTTCAAGATCTTCTTGTGGCGAAGTTTTATTGGGTTTATCTTTCTTTTTTGATTCAGCTCTTTATAAGCTGTTGTATCTGCTTATATGGGACATAAATATGTGAAAATGTAGGGATTCTTGTGATTCTACTACATCTGCAGAATGTAATTTTAATCATCTTTTTGAAATAAAATTACGGACTTTTTCCCAGGAAATTCTTTGGAAAAAAAATATCTATATATAATATAGATATATAGATATATTATATATCTATATATTATATAATATATATATATATATATATATATATATATTATATATTATACAATATATATATATATATTAGTTTGGCATTATAATATTAAATAAAATGGAGTGAATATATAATTAAAAATTAAAAATATGAAATAAAATGACAAAAATATTATTTTATGAAAAAAATGTGAAATGAATATATATATATTAGTTTGACATTATGATATTAAATAGAATGGAGTGAATATATAATTTAAAATTAAAAACATAAAAATGATAAAATATTATTTTATAAAAAGTGTGAAAGGACCTTCTTTATGAATTTTGAGTACTTTACTTGAAAATGACAATAATATTATTTTATGAGAAAGTGTGAAAATACATTCATTATGAGTACTTTACTTGAAAATGACAATAATATTATTTTATGAAAAGACCATCATTATGAACAGGCCTGGAATTTCAAATCCTAGTTGCCTGTCAAATGGCAATTTGTTGACGGTTTTGTATTTTCATTGCCTATCACTTTACGTTTTAACCAAGTTTATAGAGTGTCAATATTGTATATTAAATTTAACTAAATTTTTTAAAATGTTATATTATAATAACCTGCACAGTGTTCTCAGCCATGGCTGTGATACGACGTGAAGGGAGAGGCTGAGAGCCGACTCATGCCTCAAACTCCAGTGTGCATTTACCAACTCAACTAGTACCAATGTCCAAAGCATTAATTTCGTTAACCCTCCATTTACCCTAAGGTACTAGCTTAGTCCTGCTTGAATGTCAAAACCCTACCAAGTTCCATGCTTACCGCTGGAGAGTCGTGGAAATGAGGCGGATAGAGGCAAGCTCCTTGGAGAAAGAGCTGATCACTCGCAAGGCCAATGCTGGCCGCGGAGCCGTGGGCGTGAGGCAGATGGAATCAATTTCAAATTATATATATTACGACCTGTTTGTCTTTAAGTAAAATCATAAAATTATGAATAGCAATACCTTAATGTCAACAAAGTAAAATCATAATGGAATTAAGTCAATTCTGTTTCCAAACAAAATCGAGGGATTGTCAAGAAAACACATTACAATAATACATGTATCCTCACCAATTCAATTCAGCTCAGAGCCTCAGCGTCACCACTAATTCAGTACAGACAGTGTTTTATTACATTTTCCAAAGAAAATTATTGAGTCCTAACCCAGTACTAGAATTTAAGACGCGTTATGTTGAAAACCGGACGTCATTTTGACGGTTTTCATTTTCTAATACACGTAGATGCTGACGTCTGACAATTAATTTTAAGTGTCAAATACGTTTAAATTTGGAAAATACGTCCCGTGGGACGTCAAATTCCAGGCCTGATTATGAGTACTTTACTTTATGATTTAAAAGTACTTACACCACTACCTTGGTTAATTATGTGTTTTCATCCACCATAGAAAATTTGACAAATAAACATTCTTAACTCATGCAATGCCACCTCAACATGGGGGATGATGTCATCTACTAGAATGTGATTGGTTGTTTTTTATAGTACATTATCTTTGTTTTGAGGCCATTTTTTGACCTCAAAATCTCTCTAATGAAATTTATTTGTTATTGGGCTATTTTCCCTATAGTTGGAAGTGTTTTACACATTTGAACACCTAATTGACTGTTTTGACCTAGTTTTGAGAGATTTGCAGTTGCGGTAAGATGTTATAAATGACTGCTCATGTTTGTAGTCTTTTCACACTCATTGTCAAGTGTGAACAACTCTTCGAGCTTTTTTGTGTCGTTATTCCGCTCGTTAAAATCAATTAATGACGACACCGAGCTAACTCTTTGTTCCTTCTCGTGCTCGTAAAATGATGAGAATAAGTTACCGAGTTATAGTTTATCACTTTTTGGAGCTCGTTAAACTTCCACGAAAAAGGAACCCCTTCAAGTCTTTCTTTAAGCTCTTTTCAGGCTCTCGAAATACGAAAAGATCGCCAAGCGAACTTGATACATTCACGCTTGTAAATGTATTTGAATGATTGTCTTTTTAGTGATAGTTTACCCTTTTTCGGACCAGGAGGCACTATTTACGAAAAAATGAGCACTCCATCCAATCATGGCTGGAAGAGTTCTCTCTCGTTTTATTTTATCCTTTTTCGGGCGAAGAGACTAAACTTACGAATAAAGGACTTTTGGAGTCTTCTTTAATTATTGTCAGACTCTCTAAACATGAAATGATGCCTAGTTTACCTTCTTTGGACTCATTAAAATATGACATAGAAGGGCCCGTCATGGGACGAACCCCTCCTATCCTAGGTTCGTAAAACATTTGGGATTAGACTTGTCCATGGGATGAGCTATACCGAGCATCTGTTACCCTCCTCAAGCTCGTTAAAAAACAAAAGAGGTACTCATCAATCATGATGGGGAATAGGGATGAGATTGTGTTCGTTGTAGTTATGGCAATACATAGTCGCTCTTGAACATGGCACTTGTTTGCATTTGCATTCAATATTTGGGTAATTTGTTTGTCTCTGAGTCCTGTTGATTCCGTGAGTCTTGTCACTCCTTTGGGTTATCCAAAGAATGCTTTCATCATGAGTTGCATTAGGGGTTGTTATCGTTCTTGTCGTTTCAATACTGCCAAGTCATGCCATGCCCATGTTCAAGAGATGTTTTTTATTCATCATCTATAGTCACTGTACCTTCTTTCATGTTGGTTTTACCCTGAGTCAGTCTTACACATCACTCTACTGTTCGATTCACTCCAAACATCTATGATCGTGTTTCGTGTCAATGATGGGGGATTCATCATGGTCCTCCTTCAACGGATTCATCCTTGTCGACTTCAACACATCATCCGACGATAGAATTTAGAAACCAATCAAGTACCTTGGGCCTGCATGCCTCAATGGCAGGTTACCTCGCTTTCAACATGAGTTTACATCATTGACTCTTGATTGAAAAATCCTGTCGAGTGTTCGACCTCAACTCATTTATTCACACTCGATGGTATGTACTGTGATACCTTGGGAATCATGGACATCAATGGTGATTTCCCTCGTGCTTGTTAATGGTATACATTAATGATCGGTAATCAAGTGGTTTCTATGATGTTCGACTCCAAGACATTGTAATCACATGGATAGATTCGTATCATTGTGAGTTCGGCTTGAAGACCCTGGGTTGTTCCATGTTCCACCCAGGTTGCGATGGATATTGTTTGAGTCATATCACATGGATCCACTTTGTATTGCTCGTGGTTGTGTTATCATCTCATTATGGATCTACGATTGTGTCTAGTAGCCATGATTGTGTTCAGTCGGTCTTTACTACCATGGATCTGCATTGTATTGGTCGGCAGTCATGTTGCGAGTCATGTGAGACTGGGATCTCAGAGTCAGTAGTACTGCAGCGACACCTTCCAACCAACAAGTCCTTTCCAACTATATTGCAAAGCATATCACCTGTATCGTTTTTCCAGCTTCATGCTTTGGGGGTCATTTTGTTACACCTAAATCTCGTCATCATGAGTCCCATGTTAACTCAGTGCCCTGATCCCTGAAGTTTCCTTGACCTGGAGTCATCTAGAGCAAGTTGTGGACCCTTTGTCCATGTTTTCTAGTTAGGTCGGTGCAACTTGTCCACTAGCAAGATGCGCCTGACTAGGCTTGGCGCAGAATGCCACCTAGCAGCCTGCGTCGGTGGCTCAGGTTTCCCTCATGCAACCTGCACCTGCACCTTCCTGGCGCAAAATGCCCTCATGCAGCATGCGTCGAGATTGGTTAAATTGGATAAATGGAACCTTCGAGTGATTTCTCGAAGTAGGGTGAGGTGGATGTCTATCCCTAACTTCTAGGTGAGTTGGAATTCGGTTCCCTAACCTCAAGGGAAGATCCCTTAGACCTCTCCCATCATTTCTCAACCTACTCTATCCACTTGGTCTTATAAATATGAAGCTCCTCCCCATTTCAAAGGGAGGAAGGTCTATAGCACTCTCATGCTGGTGGAATTGGCTTAGGTGATCCTTGGGAGTCGTACTTCATCCTTGGAGGCTTTGGCTTGGCTTGTTGGAAAGAAGGTTGCAACGTTAAGGCTTGGGTTGTAACATTCTTCTCGATTGTACTCTCTTTTCATTACAGTCAATATAATCTCTTCCCATATATGTTATCGCGTTGATGATGTATAGAGCTTACTTCCTTAATTGTTAGCTTAGATCAGTCATATGAAATATATGCTTTTACTGATTGTTTGTGTATATTTGTTCAACAGGGTTTTGGAGCTGCAGATCTGAAGATTCTGGAGCATTGGATCAAGCAAGGAGCAAAGGGATCGTAAAGCTCAGGTAAGACACCCATTTACTGCTTTATGATTCTATTGATCTAGGGAAGCTGGTTTTATTTTGTACTTATTTGTTCTAGATCTAGTTAGACTAGGGAGATCTGGCCTTAAGTCCGCTTAGGTAGATTGTCTGAAAACACATTGAAACACATATATCTATGTAACATATATATACCGCCATATCATAACTACAAGATACCAAGTTAAGCTATCATAATGAGCAAAGGAGCAAGACATCATAACCAATGCATATCAATATACCTGCTGGGTCATATACCTGTACCAACCATTTGAACCATCAACTGTCAACTAGAATACTGTCGCTGCACATCTGGGCACTGCATACTGCTCTGTATGGCAAAATGGCTACATCGGTCATCGAATCTGAGGTCATGAGGCTTAGTCATGGCATAAGGATGTACTCTCTGCTCAGGGGTTGCTATGAAAATATGAGTGATCCTGGAATGAATGCTCATCTGATGTTGATCTCAAGCATCTCAATGTAAAGGACTGGCTAAAAAAAGGACTGGAATCTGATCTGAAGATATGGTAGCCCCGACTACTATAATGTGATAACATCTGGCTCCAGCTGGGACAAGTGCTCTGCTGAATAGAGCACTTGAGAATCTCAGAATCTTTGGTCCTCATCACTCTGCTACTTGTATCCTCGATCATGCACTCTAGCTCTGCATCATCTTCAATATGTACCTATTATCTGCAAAATGAAAAGAGTTATACCAAACTCGCAAACCGGTCATCAGAAGCATGCATGTATATACCAAAATATCAAAACAACATAACTGAAATGAAATGCCGAGAGAAAACTAATCTACTAACAGAAATTCAAATTTTTATTATTTTGCAGGAACAGATAAAAAGAAATTACTCAAGACTAGCTACTAGCTTCGAAGGCAAGCTTAAGGAAGAAAAAGGGTGCCAGACTCAATGGCAAAAATACTAAAGTACTGCTCAAGTGAGCTTATTCAGTTCCTACCTACCCTAATCTAACCAGGAAAACAAGTACTAGGTGAAGTCATAAATCCAGTGCAACCATTCATCAAATTGATTAATGATTCTTCCTTGATGTTCTTTAACAAAACAATTCAGGGTTAGGTTAAAGATTAATGAATTTAATATCAATATGTTCCTGATTTGTTCAAAATTTGAGAAGATACTAGAATGGTGCAAAATGAAAGCATGCCAAGGGGGAGATTGACTAATGTAAAGATCCTCCATCATAATATTGATCGGATCATAAAAATTATGCAAGTTATTGTTCAAAATGTATAGAGGGAAAAGATGTGAATAAAAATTCAACTCCCCTTGTCTCAGACTGTTTTCCTCATCTACCTGACTAGGACACTCAATTCTGTTCATTCCATGAATGATGGACCAACCAAATGGGGATAAATTGTAATGCAATAAAATTGAGATTGTGATTAGCCCCAACTGTTGTTTACAAATGGAGAAAAAATGAAATTGATCTTTATATACCCTTTCCAGCCACCAACAGGAAGGATTGATACACTGAAATATGTTATTCATCAAGGATAACTGAAAAGGGAAATGAAGTGCTTTATCTCCATTCATGTGACAATGCTTAGACTTCTGATTGAAAATCTCAAAAATAAAAGATTGACCAGACCACATACTCAAAGCAGATTCAAGAAGTTGGGATGGCAGGGTGGATTGAAAATGTGTAGTTTTTCCCAGATGGCTTAGATTGATTGACCTTGAAATTTGACAAAAGGAAAAGAACTTATTGCGAGCACCCAACCTCAAAAATTGAAATAAGTTATCCTGATCAAGAATTGAGTTGGGAAAAATATCAACATTAGATGAGTTAAGTGAAGGATTGTTTTCGAGCTTCCCATAATCAGTAAGATATTGGTTTGAGGATTCTATTAAGGAAAGCTCTTGATTAGTTTGATTCACTAACCCATCCTCATCATGAGATTTCTCTTCAATTGATTTATCTTTAAGTTCATATGATGAAAATTTATCAAGGAACGTATCAACAAACTCATTAACAACCACTTGATCATTTTCATAAATTTTATCTCTAAGCACACAATGATCAGATGAATTCGTTTCAAAAGAATTTTGGTTGTTGTCCCTATTTTCTTCTTCTTCAATATCATGATCAGAAATATCGTTACTTACACAAGTATTCTAAAAAGGCATCTCAAGAGCATTTTCAAAGGACTCACTAATGGAAGACTCAACCATGGATGCTTACTAATGGAAATCATCGGCATCCTCCTCTTCATCTGTGACTTCTTCAGGTAATGATGACATGATTTTTTATAAGTTCCCCTCGTATGTCAATGTTGAGGCAATAATCCTGAGGAGTTGAAATTTGCTCACTGTCATACATTATTTTCTCGTGAGACTCTATTGGCTAAGGAGAAGATGAATCAATTTGATAAGGACAATCATTAGTTAATTCATTATCCGTATGATCTTGATCATCTTCATCAAGTTGGTTTTCATCCAGACACTCATTGTTTGACTACTCTTCCATAGATTCATTAATGTTTTCTCCCCACTCACTTATTAACAAATCCATGAACATGTCATACCTAGTGATGGATCCTGGGGCTAAATGATCAAACCATAATTGTGCATCCCCTTCTAGGGACGCACCAAGGGCCCACATATAGACATCCTCACCGTTAGCACCCAGAGATTATGTTAGGATATTCCTATACTCCATCCTAGTCCCACTAGTATTTTGATCATTTACATTTTCAGTCATGCATGCACCTTTAGGGTTTGCATGCATTCTAGGGTTTGCATGCATCCCAGTCATCAGTCCAGCACCTAGCCCTCAGTTAGCCAACCCCCAGCAGCTTCTCACTATTCAGTTTTAGCCCTCCAGTTGCTTAATGCGCCCTTCTTCCTTGATTTTAGGGAGCAACTTGCCCTTCTTCACCTACCAGTCTAGTTGTCTTCAGTTTACACTCAGTTACACTTAGTTACAGTCAGTTACACTCAGTTACACCTACCAGAGTTAGTTTGACTGATGGTTGACAATTACTTAAGCATTGATGACTCCACTGATGATGATGAAGACTTCCAGTTGTGCTCCGGTGATCATGAGGACACCTAGTTGTGCTCCGATGACACTCTATTGATCTTATGATCACTCTGAGAGGCTAATTCGAATTGCCACCTTAGGCATTCGAATCCTCTCTACCATTGTATTATTTATTTGTCCATATTGTGATTAATTAACTAGTGTGTGTGAAGTATTATTGCTTATATCTGAGTTCTACTATACCATATTATTTTGTTGCTCATTATACTGTATTGTTCACTTTTCTTCTATTTTTCTGCTTAATCATAATTACTCTTGTGAGTTATACATCATCTCTTAGATCTGCTGTGAGTATTTTCACATGGTATTAGAGCATGTTGAGAGTATTGTTTATCTCCATTCTTGAGAGTTTTTTGCAGGTTATTATCAAGATTTCGAGTGCAGCAGTTTCTGCATTTTTGCAGTAGTAGCAGTTGCAGTTATTCTATATTGTTTTTGCAGGTCTTCTACAGCTTCAATGTATCCAGAATTATAAGAAATCACTCCTCTTTCTCTATTCAACTATGATGAATGGAAACCAAAAATAATAGCATATTTGAAGAGCCATGATCTCTTTGATTGTTATTTTGAAAGAGAGTTCGAATCCTCTGAAGAGAATATTGACTGGTTGAATAAAGGTGACATGCACATTGGAAGAATGAAGCTTACTATGCCAGATTACATATTGCTCCCAATCATTATTTATATTGAAACTCCACAAGAGCTATGGGCTCACCTGGATGAAAGATTTGGCAGAGAGAATGAAGGACTTGGTCCCAACCCATTCGAAAGCAAACAAAGTGATGCATTCGCTCCTCTTGATGGTCTCTCAGATCATGCACCAGTATCATCTCATATTGAAGTTGTTGACAAAGAACTTGCAGATTCTCCACTCATGCTCCAACCTTCTTCTCTTTCTGTGCCAGCTCACACTCTAGATATTGCAGAAGGTCCTAAATCCTCTCTTGCGCCAGAGTCTGTTGGTTTGCATCATGATCACATGATTATTTCGGAGGTCAAAACAACTATTGAAGGTAATGCATTCGTTCCTCTCCAGCTATCTTCTCTTTTATACTACTATATGATCATAAATTCATACTTTCCGAAGGTCATTGAAGAATATGTCCATTGCCATTCGCTTGAGATAATTTCTCATGCATCTACTGGTTTTGATATCACCTCTCATGGTTCAAAGGAGATCTCAAGAAACCATGATTCAAGTCTTGTATCTAAATTGGGTTCTAAGCAATTACTGCTTGGGATAATTTCTCATGCGTATGATAGTTTTGATCTCACCCCTGCTGGTTCAAAGGAGATCTCAAGAAACTGTTTTGAAAGTCTTAAATCTGATTTTGATTTCAAGCAAACATGTAATAGTTCTTTTTGGTATAATCTCACCCATGATGGTTCGAAGAAGAAGACAAAGGACTATATGCACATTCAAAAATTTGATCCTACCTCAGCTGATTCAAATCACAGGTTCAAGGATCATTCTCATACTGCTGGATTTGTTCTCATCGGATTCGAACTGAAGAGCAAGTACAAACACATTCTTTTTGAGCATGATCCACTTCTTCCCAAGAAGAAGATACCTCCAGACATATGACCAAGCATCACACCTGCTTGAGTTTGGAGCATTTATTTTTTGTGTGTGCCTTACAGTCTGTTTTTTGAGGAGGGGGTATGTTTCCCATGAAATTTTTCCACTTCCTTGGTTTATTGACTGTTATTATTCATTGTATTGGGTGACCTTTGGTCTTAGTTACCAGGGCCTAGGATGGATTAAGGGGGGGTGTTAGGATATTCCTATACTCCATCATAGTCCCACCAGTATTTTGATCATTTACATTTTCAGTCATGCATGTACCTTTAGGGTTTGCATGCATTCTAGGGTTTGCATGCATCCCGGTCATCAGTCCAGCACCTAGCCCTCAGTTAGCCATCCCCCAGGAGCTTCTCACTATTTAGTTTTAGCCTTCGTTGCTTAATGCGCCCTTCTTCCTTGATTTTAGGGAGCTACTTGCCCTTCTTCACCTACCAATCCAGTTGTCTTCATTTTACACTCAGTTACACTTAGTTACACTCAGTTACACCTACCAGAGTTAGTTTGACTGATGGTTGACAGTTACTTAAGCATTGATGACTCCACTGATGATGATGAAGACTTCCAGTTGTGCTCCGATGATCATGAGGACACCTAGTTGTGCTCTAATGACACTCTATTGATCTTATGATCACTCTGAGAGGCTAATTCGAATTGCCACCTTAGGCATTCGAATCCTCTCTATCATTGTACTATTTATTTGTCCATATTGTGATTAATTAACTAGTGTGTGTGAAGTATTATTGCTTATATCTGAGTTCTACTGTACCATATTATTCTGTTGCTCATTATACTGTATTGTTCACTCTTCTTCTATTTTCCTGCTTAATCATAATTACTCTTGTGAGTTATACATCATCTCTTAGATCTGCTGTGAGGATTTTCACAGATTCCATATAGCCACAGAGGACATCCAAATGACTTTCAATAGATGTTCGATTACTTCCATCAAAACGAGGCAACCTCTTGATGTATCCATTTGGCATAAGATGAGGTGCCCCATATATTTCTGAAAAATCAAAAGGGGATGGCTTGGGTTTCCTAAAGGCTTTAGTTGCTTGAGTTGGGCAAGAATCATTCACCAAAAGCCTTGGTTGGGTTTGATATTTCTAATTGGTTTTGTTATCACATCCATAGTAGCTAGGCTACCATGATTGCAGAGTAGTTATCTACATATTTTTGAGCTTTTCCTTTACACAGTTTCAGTGAGATCAACCATGATGAACCATGTTATTTGTGATCACTCACACATCAGAGCAGCCCTATATCAGACATGTAGTAAACCTTATGCCAAGGCTGAGCCTCTTGACCTCAGGTTTGATGACCGAGATGACCTTTTATTCCATACAAATATAGTGCAGTGATTAGAGTTTCAGCAGCAGTGTTCTCAGTGGTTATAGTTGGTCCAGATTACAGATTACAGATATAGGTATATGACCCAACAGGTATATGATGTGCATTGTTTTTATTATCTTGTTGTTTTGGTCATTTTGATAGCTTGACTTAACATCTAGTGATATTGATTTGGTAGTATATCTATATAAAATTGGTTACTATTGATTATATAAATGATTGTATTACTGACAATTAGAAGCTCTTGTTTTATACTTGTTTGTTTTACCCTCTTAGGAGTGTGGACATGATCATTCCCGCCTTTTTGGCTTGCTAGATTAGGTATCACCTTCACTTTATTTATCCATCTGTTGTCTTTCCCACTTTTTGGTCTTTATCCCGACTTACACCTTGATCTATGATATGGAGGACTTCCCCATTTTTGCCTCTATGTTGGATAGCATCCCTGTTAGTTTATGTCTCGTCTCTGAGTTGGCAACAAAACTTACCCTTGGTGAGTTGGATTTGATACCTTGATCACTCTAGTCGGTTGCCCCGATGTTTGGTCTTGATTGTGGAAAATCCCCATAGTTGCTTGATTTGTGTTGACTAAAACTTAAAGCAAAAAATACTACCATCATTTACATATGGAAATTATTGTTATATCTTGTGAAACTACGTTGAAACTCAAATGAAAAACACACCCTAGATGAGAGCTTGAGTAGTTGTGTTGCTTAACACATGAAAAATCCCCAAAAGGGTTGTGTAGGCCTAAAATAACAGTGGCTAAACAAATGCTAAATCTAAAGAATTGCTAGCCAAGGAAATGAAATGGAGACTCAAAAGCACCTTGGAGGAAATCTTTAGTAGTTGTGCTTCTAAACACAGGTGAAATCCCCAAAAGGGTTTCCAAATGAAATGAATGGAAATCTAAACACCCTAGATGAAAGCTTTAGTAGTTGTGCTTCTAAGCACAGGTGAAATCCCCAAAGGGGTTGTATAGGCCTAAAAAGAAGTGGCTAAACAAATGTTAAATCTAAAGAACTGTTGGCCAAGGAAATAAAATGTAATGATGAGATTTGTAGACATTTGCCAAGGTTGAAAAAGCACCTATCTAAACAACTTACCCATTAGTGAGACACTGCCATCCCCTGTGTATTCTTTATCCAACATATGCTTAAATGTGTAATACCCTTTCCCTTATCCAAAGTATCACAGTGTTGAGTCAATCAAGTCATTTCCCTTTGCCTAGCCTTGCATCCTGAGCCTTCACCCTCTGCTAGCAAATTGATCATGTTTACAAAATGAGTATATCCTTGGGGTTCTTTTGAAAGTAAATTATTATTTTAACCTATGCTTATCTATTAACTGCCAGTAAAATGATGTTTGATGTTTTAAAAGTCTTGCTATTAAAATGATTGATAGAGCATGTCTTAACCATTTGCACTTGCAGCAGCAGGTTTCTCTAGCCTGGGTCATATGTTGATTAGTTTGACCGATCAAACCTAGTTTGACCAAGGTCAACCTTGGGATCCGTGATGAGTTGGACTAGTTATGTTGTATGATGTTGATTCATGGTCCTTGATATACCTTTTGATGATTCCATATATTGGACATAGGTTTCAGATGATGGTTGATGCATTTTTTTATCGATTATTGTTACTTCCAGACCATCATATTTTTATTTGTCCGGGTATGGTGGATGCTACAGATGATCTTACAGGTTGCCACAGGGTGTATGGGTACTCATCTATAGTATATTTGGACCTTCTGAGTCCAGTGCGACACTCAGTTATCAGTTTCAGGCACTCCCGGTGATGTTAGAGGCATATTTCCACTTTTGGCCAGTTTTGCCATGCAGAAATGGCTTGTCCAATAGTTGCATTGAGCTTGCTTGTTTTCCTATGGCGCTACAAAGGAGAGGGGTGGTCCAGCCACTTGTTATTACCATATTACCCCTTCTCCAGACACGATGGTAGAGGTAGATTTTGTGCCCAGGCATCTGGTAGTGGGTTACAAGCATTTTGATGGTTTTTCAGGTGGAATAAAAATGGAATAAAAAGGTCATTAAGGAGATCAATTTGGGATATTGAGACAAGGTTTTGGCATGAGGTTTGTTCAGAGGTCATATGTGATGTATCCCACTCCTTTCTGATCAGCTTGCAACATTCATTGGGGTCTACACACTCTCCGAGTTGTGATTTGATGCATTATTATCTTAGTTGAGGGGGCCACGATTTGATCATTTAGTCACTTGGACATGTTTTTGAGTCATATGTTATATCATTGTGCCATGGGGTGATGCTAGTTAAGGATAATAAGACCTCATAGCTCCACCATGTGCTCCCAGTCACTTGTCCTAGTCATCTTATGTGGCATATACTTGTTTTAGTCATCTTTATGTGGTGTGCACCCCTAGGGCTTCTTTTAGTGGGTGCGCACCCCCTCATGTGAGTGGATCCATGTTATATTGTACCGGCTCATCTTAGCCGTTGATTGTATTGTATTTATCTTTTGATCTCAACCACTCGTTCATAAATTGGTTAGGGTTTTGGTCTCTCTCCTCCTATTTAAGGAAGAGGCCCCCCTATTGTAAAGGCACCTTTGGGGTTCTGGGAATACTGGAAAAAAATACTATATTTGTGGATTTGCTTCTCATGCTTTGATGGATGCTCTTGTACATGATTATACATCTTTTGCTTTAGACATCTAGGTTGATTGCAGGTGATTTCAACAACTATAGAGGGAGGCCAAATTGAATTGTTGCAGAGGTGCGAATTGCTTGGAGGGAAGATTGTAGGGGTGTCTCACATCCCCCTCGGACAAGATGTTTTCATCTTGAAGGGAGTTTTTCAATTGTGTTTTGTCCATTGATTTGCTTCTTTTGATATGCCATCCTTAGATCTTATTCATCTGTGGATCAAATCTCACATTTCGTAGTTTGTTTTACAGGTGAAGTAGGACGTTTTTCCTCCTTGGACTTGGACAATTTGCTTGGAATCACTTGGATCTAACTTCGAATTGTAACTAAATGCAAGGATCATCGATGTATAAGGAAGCTGCAAGCATTTGAGGTAAGATCTACAAGGTGCGTATCCATTTTCATGTGTTTCACCCATTGGTCACTTCAAACCCTCATATCTCAAAACCCTCATTTTTTTATTTTTTAGATCCGGTGAGATCTAGCGATTGCTTGGGCTTAATAATTAAAACCCACCTCAATAATAATTAATCAACCTTGGATCTAAAGTTTGGTGGGCATCCGACTCCATTTACCCCCTAATATAAGGCACTGGGCCTCTCCAAGGGAGGTTGCATTTGTTGGGTAGGTGGGATTTTGCTATATCCATCACGTGGGTGTTGCTTGTTCCTCATCAAATCCATAGATCTATTGAGTAGCAACCCCTCTAGTGCCATTTCACCTTGATCTTCACCTTGTGGACCCCATTTTGACCATTTTCCATATTTTAAGGGTGGGACCCATTGGGATCCTTCTATTTGGCATATCTAGGTCTATTAATATTAACCCATTAAGTGGCCTAATCCTTCTTTGGTTTTACATTTGTCCATCTCATAAGCCTCTTCAACCAATCCCTAACTCCTTGGGTCCACTTATCAATCCTAGATCTAGATCTATTCACCCTTGATCTCTTCCTATTTCATCTTTCACATTTCCCTAGGAGGTCTTGAGTAGGTTTGCTAGCCTTCATTGGTTAGCTAGGGTCTCCCCCTTAGTCTTGCTTAGGTTAGATCTAAAGTGAAGAGTGCCTTGGTTAACGTGAAAACCAATTGCATTGGGAACCGTGTCATCTTTTGGGTCACCTCTTTAGTTGTCAAACACCTCTACCATCTTGGATAGGATCACCTTTAGGGACAACTACAAGTTGTGTGATAACAGGTTCACACCGGATATTTGGGGAAGACAATTTATTAGATGGATGAGACAAATGATGGGCATCATAAGAGTTTTGATATGCAGGTTCATACCCATTATTATCCTCATACCTAAATCTTGAATTTCTTTCATTATACTCTTTTAATTCTTTTACAATCTGTACAAAGTCATGGAGAAAATCTAGGTCCATTATGAATTATACATTTAAGATTCCCCAGTGGAGTCTATATATGGGTTCGTTCCCAAGTAGAGTCGTGGGGTGGAGTCGCCAGGTGAACCACACAAGTAATTCACCAAAATGGTAAATGTCGTAGGAGAGGTGAGATGAGTGAATTAAGATGGTGATTGGAATAATTAAGCAAAAAAAAATACCGGATGCGATAAGATATAAGATAACGCACAGACACTCGTAGACACCGAAGGTAAGCCTCTACCTCCTCGGCAACGGTGCCAAAATGGTATCACACAACTTGTAGTTGCGCAATGGATAATCCTATACAGGACGACAGAGGGGCATGCAACCAAAGAGGTGACACGAGAGGGCCTCGATCCCCAAGATGGATTGGTTGTCACGCCAATCGAGGCACTCTTCACTTTGTACTATCCAAGCCATATATAGTACAGGGGGGACACTGATCTACTCCCGACAGGAGAGATCTAACCCAAACACCAAATCAAGCTAAAATATAGGGTACGTAAGGTGAAAGGTGAAGAACCCTAGATTTAAGGAAACAAGGTCACCGTGGAGGCTTAAAAGAGATACGATTAGACTTCGAAGTGTTTAAACACAGTGACCTGATATTAAGTATGATTCCAGGATTCAAGTGCTAGGACAAATGATCAAATTTATCTGCCTTGGGAAACGTGACCCTAAAAACAAGGAAAGTGGTCCAAGGAGTAGATCTGGCAGTTTAGGCTTTCTAGCACAGCTTGAAAGAGAGATTTGACAGTACGAAAGTACACAAGCTCAATAGGTAAGCGTTATACAACCCGCAAAACAGGCTAACCAAAGAGAGCGCAAGGGTAAAAGACCAGTGCCTAGGGAAAAGGGGTAGATGGAGTCCTCATAGCATGATGCCCTTGAGAACCTACCTAGGGTTTGGTCGTAAGATAAAAACCCAGAAATGGTTTGCCAGTAAACCAAGAAATAAAACCCAAAGAATTTTCCAAAATATTTAGAGTTAGGGTTTGAATGAAAATGATAGATGGGTAAGATAAAAGAATATATTACGTACCTTACAAGCCTACCTAGATCATGGAAATTGATGATAGTATGTCAAGGACTACTCCCGCAAAGATTAAGTGAAGATTTGGTGCTTTATCTTGCCTCTACGAATTTGCTCAGTTCCATTGATGCAACAAAACCAAGGAGATAAACTCAATTAGCAAACAACAATGAAGGTAAATGCAAATGACGAGAATGATCACAAAGAATGAAAAGTACAAAGACAGTAATACTCCCTTAACCAAACCAAATGAAGAGAGAGAGACAAGGTGAGTCTCCTCAGCCAGTGCGTCCCTCCTCCAATTCGCCCTCTTCACCTACAAATAAAAATGTGGATTGAAATATGTGCAAAATAATCACCAATATCCTCAATGCAAATGGAAAAGCAGTTTCAATTGACATATCCAACACCCAGAACCAAATCACAAGAGATTTGCAAAATATTTTTCTATTCAAGTAGTCAAAAGCCAAAATTCCCTTTACAATGAGCGTGGTCTCTCCTTTAAATAGGAATGGGAGAGACCAAAACCCTAACCACCTTTTTAACGAGTGGTTGAGATCATAAGATACATAAGTGAAAATCAATGGCTAAGATGAGCCCAAATATAAAGTACATGGATCAACTCAAAAATAGAAAGTGCGCACTAGCTAAGTCGCCCTAGGGGGGACGCACCACATGAAAGTGATTAGGAAACATAACATAAGCTCATGGTGGGGCTAGGAGGTGTTCTCATCCTTCTCTAGCATGTCCCCATGGCACAATAACATATAATAACATCATTAAGATACAATATTGTGACCACATGGCCAAATCGTGCCCCCTCAATTACACAATAAAAACATGATATAACAACCCGGAGAATGTGTGGGCCCCATTGAATGTTGCAACCTGCTCTAGAATGTGTGGGAAGCATCACACAAATCATCTAAACCAACCTCATCCCATTTCCTTACCTTAGTAGCCCAAATCGAATTCCTCTGTAACCATTTTTACCATCTTTATCCTCGGAAAAATCATCTGTGAAAGAATAAAATGTCTGTAGCTCACTTCCTGGTACCCCGGGGCCAAGACTTACTGCACCAAAATGTCTAGGAGCATTGTAATATAGTAAAAACAAGTTGTTGGACCCCATACTCCCTTTGTAGCACCCTAGGTGAAAAAGATAAAAAATCAAACTTAGCTGCCAGGCCATTTTAAATGGCAAATCTGCAATAAAGTGATAATCTAAGAATATCTCAACTGGAAGTGCCTGGAATTGAAAACTGAGTATCCCAATGGACTCGAAAGGTCCAAATGGACTAAAGATGAGTACCCAAACACCCTGTGACTATCTGTATAATCATATGTAACCATGACCATGCTCGGACAAATAAAAATAAATGGTCTGTAATAATAATAATACCATGAAAATCATCAAACCATTATCTGAAAGCTATGTCTGTTGCATGGATCCATCAAATGGGTATATAAGGACTGTTATCACATACATAGTAGCTGATCTACCATGTTAGCAAAGCAGATATCTGCACTTTTCCGAGCTTTGCCTTTGCATGTCTTTAGTGAGATCAGCTATGATGACCAGCATTATTTGTTGTCACTCACACATCAGAGCATCCTTATATCAGACAATTAGTAGATCTTAAGCCAAGGTTGAGCCTTAAGACCTCAGATTTGATGACCAATATGACCTTTTGTTCCATACAGATACAGGGTAGTGTTCAATATTTCAAATGCAGTGTTCTCAGTGGGTATAGTTGGTCTAGATTACAGATATTGATATATGACCCAATATATATACGTGTGCATTGATGTTATTATCTTGTTGTTTAGGTCATTTTGATAGCATTGACTTGGTATATAGTAATTATGATCTGGCAGTATATTAATGTTAAAATGAATTTGGTTGTTATGGATTATATGCACGATTGTATTACTGACATTTGGAAACTCTTGCTTTATACTCGTTGGTCTTTACCTTCCTATGAATGTGATTATGATCATTTATTGTCTTTTTGATTCGCTACCGTAAGAACCATTTTCACTTGTCTCCATCCATCCATTCACCCTTCATCATTTGTTGATCTTCACCCTAACTTACACCTTGACTTGTGATATGGAGGACCTCCCCGCTTTTGCCTCTATGTTGGACATGCATCCATGTTTATTTTGTGTCTCGACTCTGAGTTGGCAACAAAACTTGCTTTTGGTAAGTTGGATTTTATGCCTTGATCACTCTAGTCGGTTGACCCGATGTGTGAGTTTGATTGTGGAATTCCCCCCTAGTTGCTTGAGTTGTGTTGACTAAAACCTAAAGCAAATTGTACTACATGTGGAAATTATTGTTATATCTTGTAAAGCCCAATGAAAAGGGCTATGAAATGTAAATGCACCCTAGATGAAAGTTATGATTAGTTGTGCTTGTAAGCACATGCAAAATCCTAGAGGGGTCATATTAGGCCTAAAAAACAAGGGATAAATGTATGCTAAATCTAAAGATTGTTGGCCATGAAATTATATCAAATGAAATGAAAGGTCCAAATAAAGCAGTGGTTAAATATATGCAAATCTAAAGACTGTTTACCTTATGTGAAATTTTCCTCATTGAAACTGTGGGTTATGATATGAGATGGAGCAAGGGACAAGTAATTCTAAGTGTCTCCTAGAACCTCAAGTTACGGTTAGTCGGGCACCTAATTCACAGCGGTTCTAGTAGTAGACATTTTTCCAAGGTTGAATAAGCACTCCTCTGAACAACTTACCCATTTGTAAGACATCGCCATTCCTTGTGTATTCTTTGTCCAACACATGCTTAAGTGTGTAACACCATTTCCCTTATCCAAAGTATCACAGTTTCAAGTCAGTCAAGTCATCCCATTCAGCCTAGCCTTGTATCCTTAGCCTTCACCCTTTGCTAGCAATTTGATCATGTTTACAAACGAGTATATTCTTGAGATTCTTCTTGAAAGTAAGTTATTAACTAACTTATTATTTATTAACTGCCAATGAAATTATGCTTAATGCTTTAGATTCTTGCTATGAAAATGATTTAAAGAGCATGTCTTAACCATTTGCACTTGCAACAACATGGCTTCTCTGGCCAGGGTCATTATTTTGATTAGTTTGACTAGTCAAACCTAGTTTGACCAAGGTCAACCTTGGGATCCGTGATGAGATGGACCACTTATATTGTTTGATGTTGATCTATGGTCCTTTATATACCTTTTTATGATTTCATATGATGGGCACAAACTTCAGATGATGGTTGATGTTGTTTTTCAGGATTATTATTTTCTCCAGATCATCATATTTTTACTTGTCCGGGTATGGTGGATGCCACAGATGATATTATAGGTTGCGATGAGGTGTATGAGTACTCATCTCGAGTGGATTTGGGTCTTCTGGATCCATTGAGACACTTATCTCTCAGTTTTAGGTACTCCCAGGCATGATTTGAATAGTTTTTTTACCTGTTGACCAGTTTGGCCATGTTGATGTGGCATGTCCAGCTAGAGCATTGGAGGCTAGTCATTTCCTAGGGCGCTACAGAGGGAGGGGGTGTACCAGCCACTTGTTTTTACCATATTACCCCCCCTTCCGGACATGATGGCACAGTCATTTTTTGTGCACAGGCACCAGATAGTGGGATCTGGGCAGTTTGATGGTTTTTCAGGTAGATTATAAATGGTTTTTTAGGTAGATTATAAATGGAATAAAAAGGTCATAAATGAATTCGATTTGAGCAGTTGAGGGACGGTTTTGGCATGAGGTCTTCTTTGAGGTCATCTATGGTGTATCCCACTCCTTCCAGATCAATTTGCAGCAGTCAGTGGGGTCCACACAGTCATCATGATGTGATTTGATGCTTTCTTTTCTCAATTGAGGGGGGCAGAATTTGATCATTTGTACACTTGGACATGTCATTGAGTCTTATGTTATATTATTGTGCCATGGGGTGATTCTAGTGAAGGAAATTAATACCTCCTAGCCCCACCATGTGCTCCTAGTCACTTGTCCTAGTCATCTTATGTGGCACACATGTGTTTTAGTCATCCTTATGTTGTGCGCCATCCCCCCTAGGGTGTCTTAGTCATGTGCGCCCTCCTTTTAGTGAGTGATCCATGTTATGTTGTATTGGCTCATCTTAGCCATTGATTATATTGTTGTATCTTTTGATCTCCACCATTGGTTTTCAAAAGTGGTTTAGGGTTTTGGTCTCCCTCATCCTATTTAAGGAAGAGACCCCCCTATTGTAAAGGAACCTTTTGGGCTCTAGAAAACTTGGAATAAAATAATATTTTGCAGATCTACTTCTTTGGATTTGATTGGGATGCTCTTGTACATGATTATACGTCTCTTGCTTTAGACATATTTGCTTGTAACATGTGATTTTGACAGCTACAGAGGGAGATCGAATTGACTAGGGCAAGGAGTGCGAATTGCTTGAAGGGAAGATTGTTGGGTTTCTCACATCCCCCTTGGGCAAGACGTTTTCATCTTGAAGGGAGTTTTTCAATTGTGCTTTGTCCATTGATTTGCTTTGTTTGATATGCCATGCTTAGATCTCATTTATCTGTGGATCAAATCTAACTTATTGTATTGTTGTTTTATAGGTTAAGTGGGACATTTTTCCTCCTAGGGCTTGGACATTTTTGCTTGGAATCACTTGGATCTAGCTTGGAATTGTAACTAAATGCAAGAATCATCTATGTGCAAGGTAGCCGCAAACATTTGAGGTAATATCTACAAGGTACGTATCCATTATATTGTCTTTCATCCTATTGGTCATCAAAACCCTTAAAATCAAAACCCTTGTATTTTTAATTTTTAGATCTATGGAGATTTAGCAATTATTGGGGCTTAATAATTAAAACCCACCTCTACATTAGTCATAGTTATCCTGATCTAAAGTTTGGTGGACATTTGAATTCATTTACCCCCCGATTTAAGGCTCTGGGCCTCTCCAAGAGAGGTCGCACTTGTTAGGTAGGTGGCCATTTGCTAGATCACACATGTGGGTATTGCTCATTCTTTCTCAAATCCATAGATCCATGTCATAGCATACCCCCTAATGCCATTTCATTTTGATTTTGACCTTGTGGGCCCCATTTAGACCATTTTCTATATTTTAAGGGTGGGCCCCAGTTGGGTACTTTTTCTTTGCATTAGATCTATCTAGATCTACTACCCCTAATCCATAAGTGACCTTATCCTACACTTGGTTGAACATTTTTCCTTTTCTTAAGCCTCTTCAAGCAAGCCCTAACCTGTTGGGTCCACTTATCATTCTAGATCTAGATCTAATCTCATCTTGGTCTCCTACTTCATCATCATCACATTTCCCTAGGAGATCTAGTTTGGGTTTGGTAGCCTTCATGGGCTAAGCTAGGGTCTCCCCCTTGGTCTTGCTTAGGCTTGATCTAAAGTGGAGAGTGTCTCGGTTAACGTGACACCCAACTTGCATTGGGAACCGTGGAATCTCTTGGGTTGCCTCTTTAGTTGTCTACACCTCTACCGTCCTGGATAAGATACCTTTAGAGACAACTACAAGTCGTGTGATAACAAGGATCATAAATCACCGATCTCACACATCACTGGTCCATCTCACCTCAGGTCCTCCGGTTGACTTGATCAAACTAAGTTTGACCAGGTCAAAACTGACCAAAATGTGACCCAGGCTTAAACTACCTGCTGCTGCAAGTACAAATGGTTAAAGCATTGTTATTGGACAATCTACTCGAGCGGACGCGAGCCAGATCTCCCTAATTCAATGTGAATCTAGAACCAATAATACAGAGCATATAACTGCTTTCAATAATACAGAGCATATAATTGCTTTCCTAGATCTAGTTAGAGATCAAGTAATAGACATCTTACCTTCATATCGTAGATCTTCTTTTTCTTCTTGTTGTTGTTGCATGTCTCGCGGTCGTCAGATCTTTAACTGCAAGACCCACCAAAACATGTGGAAACAATACAAGCAATAAAATATGTCTAAACAATCACTGATCTAAGTAAACGGTTAAGGAAGTAAACTACGAACATTATAAACATAATAACATTTGTCGAATTTTTTTATATTATTGTATAAAAAGGGAAATACAAAGTAGAGAGACGATCACAACCCAAGCCTTAACGTTGCAATCCTCCAACAAGCCAAGCCAATGCCTCCAAAGGAAGTGAGAGTTTCCCAATAGATGGAATAGGGATCTCCTAAGCTAATTTCACCAGCATATAAGTGCTATAGACTTCCTCCCCCTGGAATGAAGAGAGGCCTTGTATTTATAGGACCAAGTGGATAAAGTAGGTTGAGGATCATAGGGAGAGGGATAAGGGATCCTCCCCTAAGGTTAGGGAACCGTAGGACAACTCACCTAGGAGTTAGGGATAGGGATCCACCTCATCCAACTTCTAGAAATCACTCAAAAGCTACCTTTATCCCAATTAACCAACTCCGACGCAAGTTGAATGAAGGAAATCTGCATCAATGGAGGGAAGTGCAGGTTGTACAAGGCACTCTGTGTCGCCGGCATAGGCTGGCAGAATACACTCTGCGTCGGGCCTAGTTGGCCACTTCTTGCTCAAATACAATGTGCGCCGGCCCAACTAGAAATATGGACAAAGGGCATCAACTTGCTCTAATTGAATTGCTTGATCATGGGAACTTCAGGGATTGAGGCACTGAGTTGACAAGGGACTCACGATGACGAGATTTAGGTGTAACAGAATGCCCCCCAAAATATGAAGCTGGAAAAACAAGACAGGTGAAGTGCTTTGAAAGATGGCAAGGACTTGTTGGATGGAGGATGTTGCTGCAGTACCACTGACTCTGAGATACTAGTCTCACATGACTCACAACATGGCTGCCGATCGATACATTGCAGATCCATGGTAGTGAAGACCGACTGAACACAATCATGGCTACTAGACACAATCGTAGATCCATGATGAGATGATAACACAGCCATGACCAATACAAAAGTGGGTCCGTGTAATATGACTCAAACAATCTCCATCGCAACTTGGGTAGAATATGACTTCCCCAGGGTCTTCAAGCCGAACCCGCAATGATATGAATCTATCCATGTGATTACAATGTTTTGGAGTCGAACATGGTAGAAACCACTTGATTACCAGTCATTAATGTATATGGTTAACAAGTGCGAGGGAAATCACCATTGATGTCAATGATCTCCAAGGTATCATAGTACATATCACCAAGTGTGAATAAATGAGTTGAGGTCGAACGCATGATGAAATCTTTCAACCAAGAGTCAATGATGTAAAATCATGTTGAAAGCGAGGTAACTTGCCATGGAGGCATGCAGGCCCAAGTTACTCGATTCGTTTCTAGATTCAATCCTCGGATGATGTGTTGAAGTTGACAAGGACGAATCCGTCAAAGGAGGGCTATGATGAATCCCCCATCAACGACATGAAAGTCGATAACAGATGTTTGGAGTAGATCGGACGGTAGAGTAATGTGCAAGACTGACTCAAGGTAGAACGACATGGTAGAGGGTGTACTGATTGTAGATGATGAGCGACGGACGTCTCTTGAACATGGGCATGGCATGACTTGGCAGTATTGACATGACAAGAACAGTACTGACCCTTAATGTAACTAATAGTGGAGACATTCTTCGGATGACCCAAAGGAGTGACATGACTCATGAAATCAGTATAATTCGAAGACAAACGGATGACCCAAGTGTTGTATGCAAATGCAAAATGAGTGCCATGTTCAAGAGCGATGATGCAGTTCCCATAAATAAAGTGTAACGCAAAATCTTCCCTTTTTCCCCATCATGACTGATGAGTGCCTCACTTGAGGAGGGTAAACAGATCCTCGGTATAGCTCATCTCATAGATGAGTCCAATCCCAAATGTTTTACGAACCTGGGAAATGAGGGGTTCGTCCCATGACGGGGCCTTCAATGTTAAGTTTTAACAAGTCCATAGAAGGAAAACTCAGCGTAATTTCATGTTTAGAGAGTCTGAAAAGAACTAAAGAAGACTCCAAAGGTCCTTTTTTGTAAAGTTAGCCTCTTCACCCGGAAAAGGGTAAAACAACGCGAGAGAGGACTCTTCCAGTCATGATTGGCTGGAGTATTCCTTTTTCGTAAGTAGTGCCCCCTGGTCCGAAAAAGGGGTAAACTATCACCAGGAAGACTATCATTCAAATATTTTTACAAGTGTGAACGCATAAAGTTCACTTGGCAATATTTTCCTATTTAGAGAGCCTGAAAAGAGCTTAAAGAAAAGACTCTGGGGGGTTCCTTTTTCGTGGGAGTTTAACGAGTCTGAAAAAGTGATCAACTATAACTCGGTGACTTATTCCCATCGTTACAAGCACGATAAAGAACAAAGAGTTAGCTCGGTGTCATTAATAATTGAAATTAACAAGCGAAATAATGACAAAAAGACGCTCTATGAGTTTTTCATACCTAAAAATATGCGTGAAAGGACCATAATCGTGAAAAACAGGATCAAAGTGGTACTTAACTTCACCTGCAAGCTTCAAAACTAGGTCAAAAGTGATTAACCGGGTATAAATGAATCCAACTATAGCAAAATAACCCACATTGGAATAAATTAAAAAAGGAATATGCTCTTTTTCAATATAAATAGGGGTAAATAGTAAAAATAACTACTATTTGTTTTTTACCAAGTTGGAGAGGTGAAAAGTGCCATTTGAAGCCGTTTTTCTTTTACTGATTCTGGGAGCTGTGATCCATCATTTCAGGTGTCGTTAGCGACAGGTAACCCTAAACTTGTCTCTTTAACTTTCTAGTGGATTAGAATTTTCATTTTCTTTCATTTAGGTAGTTTTTGGGCTTGTTGGGTTGGGGGATTTGCGCTCACGGGCCGGCGCAGGTTGCCCTTTCGGGATCTGCGCCGGTGACATTTTAACACCTTTGGAACTTTGCCCAACCCTCAAAATATTTTCCATTTGGGTAGATTTTGGGGTTGAGTTGGCGGTTTGTGCCGGCGCGGAACGTCCATTTGGGCAGTGCGCCGGCACAAACTGCCAACTTAACCCCAAAATATACCCAAATGGAAACTCTTTTGAGGGTTGGGCAAAGTTCTAAAGGTGTTAAAACATCAGTATAGTAGTTTTGCAGTCAAAGTGCACTTATCTCAACCAATAAAATTCACCCAGAAAGTTGTCTCAATTTATGTGCTTAGCTGCCTCGATTTATGTGTAGAAAACTGAACCTCAAAATCTGTGTCGACAACCTCGAAATCTGTGCAGAAACAGTGTCTCGAAAATAGTGCTAAACTGGACAGTGTATGGATTGTACGGTCCTTGAACTGTGTGCTTGTCTCTCTCGAAATTTGTGCCCAGATTTAATGCCTCGGGATTCATGCCCATAATGCAGCCTCGAAATCTGTGCCCACTGTACCCTGCTGTACGGCCTCGAAAATTGTGCCACTGTACCCTGATGTACGGATTTCTTGGGAAATGTGTCTGCTATTTGTTAGTTTTTCATCATTTAATTCAATATGATCTAGGATCTTAATTGAGAGAACAACATGTACAGCATATCAAACATAGAAGACAAGAGACATAAAGCATTTCATCGGGGAAAACCAAGAAGGTGAAAAACCACGCAACTTCCTCAGAGATAGAATGAGCACCAATACAAAAATCACAAAGATCAAACCCCATGACAAGAGATAGTCTCCTAGCATCTTCTCCTCCTCCACTTGTGCGCACTCCTCCTCTCTCTCACTAATGCGAAGTGAGTGAGTGAGTGAATGAATAGAATGAGAGAGTCACACTCTCTATTTATACAATGACTTGACCTGCCTTTACCTCTAACTGGGCCAACCTCCCCTAGGAGAGTCTAATAAACCATTACCACTTGTCATTGGGCCGACCCCACTAGGGTGGTCTAATAACCCTTTAACCCATACTGGGACGACCCCTTTAAGGTGGTCTAATAACCCATCAAATATAAGTTACGACACTTACAATATAACTTGCGACACTTGTAAATACAAATGACGACACTTCCAATCGGAAGAATAATACATCTCCGTTGGGGATACAATAAAGTACAAATGTAATACATACAATATACAAGTGAATATCTTCTGAAGTTACAAATACATCAACACTCCCTCTTAACTAGGAAGGTATTCTCTTGACATAGGTCATCAATACATAAAGGCACAAATCTTCAATTCTAGAGCTGGATCATTATCACTGGATCATGGAGCATCATCGTCACTGTTGTTGTATTCTTCATCTTAATCATTGGTGTTATCTCTCAATTCTTCTCGTCATAGGAAGTTCTACAGAGCTAGCCCTTTGTCATGCTGGATGTAGGCCTAGCCTCCTCTAGGTCTTCATCATCTCTGCGAACTGGCCATCCTGTGGAATCCTCAGGGCTGATTACGTGCATCAACAAAACCTCGAAAGATCATCCCAAGACTGATTACGAGCTTACTGCTCACCCTATCGGATCTCCCAGGGAGCTATTACATGTGACCTCCACAAAACCTTAAATGAGTGTCTTGCGACCTGCAAGATCTCTAAAGAGCATCCCAGGACTGATTACGAGCTTACTGCTCAACCTATCGGATCTCCAGGACTGATTATATGTGTTCCCCACAAAACCTTAAAAGAGTGTCTTGCGACCTGCAAGATCTCTAAAGAGCATCCCAAGACTTTTACGTGCCTAGCACAACCTATCGGATCTCCAGGACTGATTACATGTGGTCTATAAAAACCTTAAAAGTGTGTCTTGGAACCTGCAAGATCTCTAAAGAGCATCCCAGGACTTTTACGTGCCTAGCACAACCTATCGGATCTCCAGGACTGATTACATGCTACCCTCACAAAACCTCGAAAGAGCATCCCAGGACTGATTACGAGCTTACTGCTCAACCTATCGGATCTCCCAGGGAGTTATTACATGCTACTACACAACCTGTCCACGGCCACGAAGTATCATCCTGATACTCATGATCACATTGATCATCATCATAGCATCGTCCTGATGCATATCATCATCGCATGATCATCCCGACCATCATCATAGCATCGTCCTGATGCATATCATCATCACATGATCATCCTGATCATCATCATACATAGCATCATCCTCAACATCGTCCTGATGCTCATCACACAACGCTTACATCCACAACCATGGGAAGGATTCTCCTGCCACCATGCTTGGAATGACTCCTGCAAAAGTGTCCCATCACTTCCTCCTCGAAGTATCTTCTATCTGAAGAACACCAAGCCTCTCTCTAAAGTACTCGAACTTCACTCTGGCTAGTGGTTTGGTCAACACATCTGCAATCTGCTCATCCGTCGCAACATACTGGAGCTTCACTGCTTTTCTATGCACCATATCCCTAATATAGTGATAGTTGATCTCGATATGCTTCGACTTGTCATGGAACATTGGGTTCTCTGACAACTTCACACAACTCCGGTTGTCACAGAAGATACAAGTAGCATCTTACTGGAGATCAAATAAATCTGATAGTAGCTTCCTTATCCATATTGCCTCACAACTGGCTGAACAAGCTGTGACATACTCTGTTTCGGCTGTACTCAGTGCTACGTAGGATTGCTTCCTACTAAACCAGGAGATCACACCTGATCCCATACTGAAGTAGCACTCCGAAGTGCTTTTCCTATCTGCAGCACCACCTGCCCAATCTGAATCAACATAACCCTCCAAGTTAAACTTTTGATTCGCATCATACTTGAGCCCATAATCAACTATACCCTTCAGGTACCTCAGAATATGCTTTACAGCAATCAGGTGAACATGTCTACGATCCGCCAGGAACTGGCTCAATGTGTTCTCCGCAAAGCAAATATCTGGTCTCGTGTTCGTCAAGTGCACCAAGGACCCAATCATTTGACAATACATCGTGGCATCAACCGACTCTGATGAAGCATCACACAATAGCTTCAGGTTCTATGCCATAGGTGTGTCCATGGCCTTCTAGTCCATCATCCTGAACCTCTTCAGGATCTCTACTGCATACTTCCCTTATCCAAGGAAGATTCCATTTGCACTCTTCCACACCTCCATGCCTAGAAAATAATGCATCATACCCAAGTCCTTCATCTCGAACTCAGCAGCAAGCTTCCTCTTCATGTCGGCAATCAACCTATCCTCACCTGTCACAAATAGGTCATCCACATACAGTAGAAGTATCATTGGATTTCCTTCCTCAACCTTGTAGTAAAGGTTGGAATCCGCTTTACTCTTGGTAAAGCCCAAACTGGTCAAGAAGTTGTCTATCCTGTCGTACCATGTCCTGGGTGCTTGCTTCAAACCGTACAAGGCCTTCTTCAATTTGCACACATATGACTCCCTGTCATGTGTCTCAAAACCGAGTGGCTGCTACACATACACTTCCTCTTCGACTACACCATTCAAGAAAGTTGTCTTGACATCCATCTAGTGTATCTTCCACTTCATCACTGCAGGCAGAGCAAGTACTGTTCTGACGGAAGTGTATCTGGCTACAGGTGCAAAGGTCTCTTCATAATCTATCCCTTCTTTCTGGGAGAAGCCACAAGCCACAAACCTTCCCTTGTATTTCTCTATGCTACCATCTGCAACATGTTTGATCTTGTAGATCCACTTGGAAGTTACAACAGACTTCCCTAATGGTCTCGAGACCACATCCCAAACATCATTCTTCATGATCCATTACTGCATCCTGGATCCTAGGAACTTCAGTTTCTTCAATATCTTCAATAGGTAGTTTTCTTGAACTTCGTTGCTGGAAAAAATGTTGTTGCCTTTCTTTTGTAGGTGATTGTACACAATCTTTCCTACAATTCAAGTTCAATTGCATGATTAAAAACATCTCATAGATTTCAGAACAAATTATTACACATAAAGACATATGTCATACAGTCATGCAATTATCTTTGCCAATGCTTCAATACAACATTTATCCATATCCCGTAAGTTTCTAGATGCCTTACATCTCTACCAGAACATTGTTAAGAGTGTGCACTACTCCAACATGTCAGCAAAGAGGTTTCATTCTAGATAAGTAGCAATGGAGTGTTGTACAATACCATAGGCCACTTACCCATTACTATATTAGTAGTATCTTGTTCATTAATGCAACTTTTCTAAAATGCATAATGTACATCCTAAATCTAGGAACATAAGTATGTACATCATTTAAGTAATAATAAATGACAATTCAAATACTTATCTGTGTTTGCTTGTTGGGTGGACTCCCTCTCAATCTTTGCTTCCTTGCAGGAACTACTGGAGTGTGCTCCCTCTTGATCTTTTCTTCCTTGAGTATCTGTCTTTGAACTTATATCCATCCTGGACCACTATGCATGCTTAAGTGTGCAGTAGTGTCATCATTGTGTCATCCTCAAGATCTCATACATAATCATACATGCATTAGTATAATCTCAATACTATCAAAACATTATGATTCTAAATATGTATGGTCATGATCATTTCATACGCAGGTAATTTATCACAAGCGTTAGTATTCAAGGTTTTGGGGAGTACTTCTTTTACTCATGCATATTCTTATTTGACCATAGGACTCTTCTAGTTTGTCATATCATTAATCAAACTAAGAAGCATAATATGCATAAACCCATGATTACTCAAACCTATAACTTCATGAATAATCATTATCAATCATACAAAAGTATACTTATATGAGACCCTAACACAAGGTGGGATTCTAACTTGATATAGGAAAAACATACCTGGATTATCATGTTTGCGAGTTATGTCTAACATACCCAAACTATGTCTTCTTTGTTCTCTTCAATGATTTATAGACCTTGTGCTAGTAACCTGGATATCTCATAATTTAAGCATTGTAGAACCAAATTATGCATACCTCGTAAGTAGAGCTTCTATGTGATCAATGGCTATGGATGAGTCTTTGTCTTCATGTCACCATGGTCATATGTTATTGATCTAGAACTTGATTTTTCTTTCTTGATGTACCTTTCATGTTAGCGGACAATATCATCCTCATACAAAACCATAGTGCATTGGTACAATCATAAGTGTCATAACCCTAATCAATGAATGTCTTCTATCATTCACATGCATTCATAGTTTTACTAAGGTGATAAGACAAGTCTAAAATTAATCAAGATTGTACTAACCTCAATAATATGAAGACAAACATATCATGAACTTAATCATTAGATAAATGAAATAAATTTCGACACATACTTGTATCTCCTCAAGTCATACCTGATTTATATTCTTTCCTTCAAACAGCTTGGTCAATGAATCAAACATCTCCTTGGGTGTCTTTAGAGAAGACACATGAGGTATGAGATAGTCTTTGATAGAATTTGCAATGATTCTCTTGGCCTTGACCAAGTCCTTCTTATGTAAGGCCTTAGCCTCATCTCCCTCTGGAACTGGAACCTCTTCACTTATGTAGGTGTCCAATTCATTCTCTTCTAAGATTAACCCAATCCACTTGATTTGTTGAATCTAGATCTGGAGCTGGCTAGGGTTTGTCAGAGAAACCCTAAAAATCCAAACTTGGAATTTCAACCTTTTGTCTAGACAGGGAGATGCAGATGACTGAGGTGAGCAAGCTGGTGTACTTAGATTTTGAAAACTCCAAAAATTGATCCTCCAAAAATTACCTACGAATTTCGGATCTGCAATTTTTGTCAAATTCTGGTTTTCTAGTCAAAATCCCGAACTAGGGTTTGATAGAGACCAGGGTTTTTCCCAACCAAAAAATTCGATCTTGGGCTCTAAATTTTGATTTTTTTGAGGAGCATCAAGCCGTGGTCTCAGATTCCAAAAATTCCAACTTTTTCAAAAACCCTAATTTCCCACAACAGTGACAATCCAAAAATGAAAGTGCTCAGAATCCAATTCTGTTTGGACAGAAATATATGCCATATTGTTTTTGATATATCTCTGAAATTTCAGATCCTTAGGGTCTGAAACTTCGGCCTATGGTAGACTGACCTGTTATCTTTCCAACCCCACAGATATGAGCTCAAATGGATTCTATGAGAGAGAGATATGCCAAGTGTCACAACGTGACCTGTTTAAGGGATGAAACAGTATAGCAAACTTGTACGGAGTGCCACATGTCATTGTTTACACTTCGACCTCTGAAACCCGGACCTTTGAAACTACAGTCCATGCCCTAACTGTCACTTTTTACGGAATTCCATTTAGAGCTTCCTAGCCCGAGATATGACCTTTGTGCCTAGGTCACATGTTTAGGACTACATTCTAGAAGAGGCAGAAACCCTAACCAGTACGGATCATATCTCACAAAGTACAACGAATCTGAGGTTGAGCTTCAGACACAAGGTACATGAACATTTCATCTTCAGCCTGTAAAAGTTTCAGATCCTGAACCTTCGCCAAAACGAATTTATAGCGAAAGTTCCACGATGACTAGTTTTTACTATATCAAGCCCTAGCTTCCAATTTGTCACAAGTGCAACAAGTGTCTTAAATGCCATACAATGCCTTCCTTCAGGCTAGCTTTGATACCATGTTATTTTTTCATCATTTAATTCAATATGATCTAGGATCTTAACTAAGAGAACAAAATGTAGAGCATATAAAACATAGAAAACAAGAGACACAAAGCATTTCACCGGGGAAAACCAAGAAGGTGAAAAACCCCGCAACTTCCTCAGAAATAGAATGAACACCAATACAAAGATCACAAAGATCAAACCCCACAACAAGAGATGGTCTCCTAGTAGCTTCTCCTCCTCCACTTGTGCGCACTCCTCCTCTCTCTCACTAATGCGAAGTGAGTGAGTGAGTGAATGAATAGAATGAGAGACTCACACTCTCTATTTATACAATGACTTGACCTGCCTTTAACTCTAACTGGGTCGACCTCCCTTAGGAGAGTCTAATAACCCATTACCACTTGTCACTGGGCCGACCTTACTAGGGTGGTCTAATAACCCTTTAACCCATACTGGGCCGACCCCTCTAAGGTGGTCTAATAACCCATCAAATATAAGTTACGACACTTACAATATAACTTGCGACACTTGCAAATACAAATGACGACACTTCCAATCGGAGGAATAATACATCTCCGTTGGGGATACAATAAAGTACAAATGTAATACATACAATATACAAGTGAATATCTTCTGAAGTTACAAATACATCAACACTATTCTCTCCTGAAAATTATGCTCCTCTTCTCAAGGAAAAAATCGACCTCTCTCCTTTCTCAATCTCTTCAAGTGAAGTGAAAATGCCTTTCCCTTTCTTTTTGAGTGAAACCCTAGTGTGAGTGAATGGTCATCTAATCCAAGGGTTGAGATTGGTTTAGATGAGTGGATGAGAATAAATGCTCATTTAATTTTCATGAAAATTAATTTCACTCACTTCACTTAAATTTATCAAAAAGTGACTTTAATCTCTAAAGTCAAATTAAATGCTCATCTCAAGTAATTTAATGCAAGGGTCACTTTATTTCCCCTTTTAAGTGACTAAGGAAAAAGTCACCGAGGGGAACACTTTCTTAGGTACAAAATTCAACACTCACTCTTACCGAGGAAGGTGTTATGCACCACTCCCAACTTGTCCCTGAAGAAGACAAACTTGCCCCGCCCCAAGGATTTTGTCAGAATGTCTGCAACCTGCTCATCAATGGAAATGTACTGTAACTCCACAGCTCCTCTCTGAACATAGTATCGGATGAAGTGGTACCTGATCTCTATGTGCTTTGACCTGTCGTGAAAAACTAGATTCTCAGATAGCTGGATGCAACTCTGATTGTCACAGTAAATCACCGTGGGCCTCAGCTCCTGACCAAATTAGTCTACCAATAACTTGCGAAGCCACAGTGCCTCGCAACTAGCCTGACTAGCTTCCATGTACTCAGCCTCTACAGAACTCAAAGCAATGGAATTTTGCTTTCGACTTAACCATGACACTACTGCCAAGCCCAAACTGAAGCAACAACCGGAAGTGCTCCTCCGATCCATCACACTTCTTGCCCAATCTGAATCCGTGAAGCCAACCAAACTAACTCCACTCGAACTCCTGTAGTCCAAACCAAATCCATTGTCCCTGCAAGGTATCTCAACACATGTTTCACGGCTGTCCAGTGCACTCTCCTAGGCTCCACCATGAACTAACTGAGAGTGTTCACTGCAAAACACAAGTCTGGCCCGGTGTTGACTAGATACATCAATTGACTAATGAGCTGGCGATATAATGTAGGATCTACCAACTCTCCCTTAGAATCATGAAGTTGCTTCCAGTTGGTAATCATAGACGTGGACATGGGCCTGCAGTCCTCCATCCAAAATTTCCTCAGAATATCTGCAGCATACTTTCCTTGTCCCGGGAAAATATGACCAAGCTCCTGCCGAACCTCCATCCCCAAATAATAGTGCATCAACCCAATATTTGTCATCTCATACTCTGAAGCAAGATCTCGCTTGCAAGATGCAATGAGACACTCCTCCCCTGTGATAAACAAATCATCAACGTACAACAGAAGAATGAGTGGATCCCCATGAACCACAATGAAGTAAAGATTGGGATAAGCCTCACTCTTCTGAAATCCCATTGACATCAGATATGCATCAATCCTGGAACACCAAGCTCGAGGAGCTTGCTTCAGACCATATAAGGCCTTCTTCAGCCTACACACATGAGAATCCCTCCCATGAATCTCAAAGCCCTGAGGCTACTCCAAATAAACCTCCTCCTGCAGAAGACCATTGAGAAATGCGGTCTTCACATCCATCTGGTGGATATTCCAACCCATCTCTGCTGCCATGGAAATCACTGCTCTAATAGAAGAATATCGAGCAACCGGTGCAAAGGTCTCATCATAATCTACTCCCTCTATCTCCGAGAACCCTCGTGCCACAAAATGAGCCTTGAACTTCTCCACACTGCCATCTGCAGCATGCTTCACCTTGTAAAGCCACTTGGAAGTCACCATTGGCTTCCCTTCTAGTCTCGGTACAATCCCCCATACATCATTCTTCATGATGGAATGGTACTCTTCCATCATAGCATCTCTCCAAACTTGATGCTGAGAGGCCTCCTCCAATGTAGAAGCCTCTGACTCACGAATACTAGCAACTAGTGCCATACCCAATCTGTCAGACATCACAACTGTCCTAATTGTCTCCTGGGGCCTACCAAATGACTCTGCTTCCTTCAAGGTCTCCCGAAGCCATTTAGGCTTCCTCTTCCCCGAATGTGGCTCCCAAAATGGTCTATCCTCATCTGAAGAACTGCCAGAAGTAGATGGCCCAACAACCTGTGAGCCAATAGCAGGTGAACCCAAAGATCCAGAACCTACAACTGGTGAACCTGTAACCTGAGATCCAGAACCTGTCCCCGAAATACGTGTTGGTTGAACCACTGTACCTGTAGAACTTGTGCTTATAATCTATGGACTAGTAACTCTGGAAACCTGTGATCCAGTACTTTGAACTGAAGATACTTGTGTCACCTGAGGTGTGGACGCCTGTGAATCCTCATACTCCAACTCTTTAGACTTCCTGAACACTCTCTCCTCCTCAAACCTCACTTCCCACCTCACAACAACTTTCCTGAGTGCAGGAAGATAAATGTGGAAAGCCTTCAAAGTCTCATCATAGCCCACAAAGATGCCCTTCTTTGCAGTGGGATCCAACTTTGTCCTCTTCTCAGAAGGGACATGAGAGTAAGTCAAGCAACCAAATATGCGAAAATGACCAACCTCAGGCTTCCTGCCTGTGAACATCTCCTTAAGAGTCTTCCTCCCCAAGGCACGGTGGGGACTCCTGTTCTGAAGGTAAACAGTTGTACTACAAGCCTCTGCCCAAAGAAAGAAAGGAAGACTCTGATCATGAAGCATAGCTCTCGTTGCTCCCACAATAGCTCTGTTCTTCCTTTCAACCACTCCATTCTGCTCAGGAGTATATGGTACTGTCAACTGTATCTGTATGCCCTAATGTCTGCAAAACTCATCAAAATCATTGGAGGCATACTCACTCCCATTGTCTGATCTCAGAACCCGAATCCTCCTCCCTGTTTGATTCTCCACAAGAGCTTTGAACTCTTGGAATGTCCGCAAGACATCAACTGACTTCTTGCTCCTCAAGAAGTAGATCTAGGTTTTCCTGGAATAGTCATCGATGAAATTCACATAATACTCAAAACTTGTCAAGGAAACAGATGACGCAGGACCACATAAATCTGATTGAATCAAATCAAGCACCCCTGCTAACCTGCTGTCACTGCTCGGAAAAGAAGTCTTGGTGTACTTTCCCAAAGCACACCCTCTGCATATATCACTATGCTCTGTGTTGAACTCTGGTAGACCTGTAGCCATACTCCTCAACAATCTCAAAGCAAGATGATGATGTGTGCCAAAGCATGATGAGGCTGAAATAAGAGCTTGTATAGTTTCCCGCATCTAACCCTAATGTCCAAAGAGGTATATGGTCATGCAGTCTTGGGGAATATATGCACATGTCCATCCATGAAACAAACCCCAGACCCCTATCCTCAATAGTGGAAACTTATGCCAAGTTCTTTTTCATCCCAGGGACAAACAACACATCCCTCAAAATCATAGGACTCATGGACTCCCTCTGAAAAGTAATGGTCCCACGACCAACTGCTCTGACAATTGTGCCATCTCCCAGTACAACCTCCACATCTACACCTATCTTTGAAAGCTCAGAGAACATCTCTCGAGCACCTGTCATGTGACTCGAAGCTTCGCTATCAATATACCAATGCTGGTGGTAGATGCACCCATCTGATGGCCAGTCAACCAAGAATACTCCATCTCAATATCTAAATCAATGATGGTGATAATAGAGGCTCTCTCTCTCTCTCTCAACATGTCCAACACAAAGAGACAACCCTCTCTGAAATCTCTCTCCAAAATCATCAATCTCTGCTGAGGTTGTTTGCTTCTTCTTCTTCTTCTTCTTCTTTGGACACTGTGAAGCATAGTGCCCAAATCCCTGACAAGCAAAGCACTTAACTTTGCTTAAGTCTTTCTTCTGCCCACCCCGTTGATGTTGTTGTTGCTGCTTATCCCCACCTTTCTTGGGGCCCTTCTTGGATTTCTTCTTTCCTTTTGCAGACAATGCCACATTCTCCCCATCCTCCCTACCCTGTGAAGAGCTGCCCTGCACAAGACCTCTCCTAGTCTCCTCCTGTACAAAATCATCCCACATCCTATCCCAGGAAGGTAAGTTCTTCCTGCCAACTATAACCTACACAAACACTGCCCATGGCTTGGTCACACCATTTACTGATGTCCGCACTAGCTCAGTGGCTGAAACTACCTCCCCAATTACAGCAAGCTCATCTCTAACATGAGATATCCTAATAAGGTAAGATGTCACTCCCTCTACGTTGTTCATCTTTATACCCTTCAACTTCTCTCTTAAGACCATCTTTCGGTTCTCATTAGTGCTCTGGTATAAACTAGTCAAGGCATCCCGCATTTTATATGCACGGTCTTTACCTAAAATATGTGGAATAATGTGGTCTTTAAATGCATCAAGAACAATTCTCCTAGCCTTACAGTCCTTCTTGTTGAAAGATGCTAATGCTTATGCATCTGTAGCAGCGGGAATCTGAATAGGTTTAGTTGTAGTATTGTTTACCACTTCATCCCATCGTTCATTTTCCTCCAAGATAAGCATTATTCTAGCCTTGCATGGAACAAAATTCCCTGTCCCATCTAGCCTATCCTCCAACCTAAGTCCTGTAGCCATCTTACTGCCAACTCAACAAGGTGTTTCCCCCTGACAAAAGAAATCACTGACAGTCTGAAATAATTTTAGTTTCCTGCCTACCAAGCTCTGATACCATGAAAGTTTTCTGATAATTTCAACCAACCCGGTTTTAATGTCAAATTTTCATAATTTAATGCCCAACCCAATTTTGTATGATGGATGGAAATTTCACATAATTTTCAGACATTTAAAACACAACTGAAACTCACATTTAATGATAGAAAATTAAATATTCAATGCACACCATAAAAATTTCAAACTCAGAAATTTTTGGCCAATAGCCCAGAAAAAAGCCACAAGGGGAAAACCTGTCAGAGAGAGAGAATTTATATTTCTTCATAAAAACTTCAGTACAGTAATTTTGCAGTCAAAGTGCACTTATCTCAACCAATAAAATTCACCCAGAAAGTTGTCTCGATTTCTATGCCTAGCTGCCTCGATTTTTGTGCAGAAAATGGAACCTTGAACTCTGTGCCTGATGCCTTGAAATCTGTGCAAAAACAGTGTCTCGAAAACAGTGCCAAACTGGACAGCGTACGGATTGTATGGTCCTCGAACTTTGTGCATGTCTCTCTTGAAATTTGTGCCCAGATTTAATGCCTCGGGATCCATGCCCAATACCTCGAGATTCACGCCTAGAATGCATCCTCGAAATCTGTGCCCACTGTACCCTATTGTACGGCCTCAAAAACTATGCCATTGTACCCTGTTGTACGGATTTCTTGGGAAATGTGCCTGTTATTCTCTCCTAAAAATTATGCTCCTCTTCTCAAGGAAAAAATCGACCTCTCTCGTTTCTCAATCTCTTCAAGTGAAGTGAAAATGCCTTTCCCTTGCTTTTTGAGTGAAACCCTAGGGTGAGTGAATGGTCATCTAATCCAAGGGCTGAGATTGGTTTAGATGACTAGATGAGAATAAATGCTCATTTAATTCCCATGAAAATTAATTTCACTCACCTCACTTAAATTGATCAAAAGTGACTTTAATATCTAAAGTCAAATTAAATGCTCATCTCAAGCCATTTAATGCAAGGGTCACTTTATTTCCCCTTTTAAGTGACTAAGGCAAAAGTCACCCAGGGGAACACTTTCCTAGGTACAAAATTCAACATCCTTCTATATAGGCTTTATTTCATTTTGACTATATTATTTGCACATTCACTATTTGATTTCTACTATATGCATTAGTGAAGCTATATATATAGTGAACATACAAGTTGGGCCAATTTAATCAATATTTGTGGAGCATTCTATGTAGTCAATTTTTTTAAATGCTTCATTTAACTATTATTATGTTTAGAATTATATACATGGTGTTTTTTTTTTATATAGGGCCACAAGAGTGGCCACCATATGTTTATCAAATTAGTATTAAGAGGGTCAACTCATACTCTACTCCCTTCAAATTTACATGATTGATGGAATTCAAAGTGCAAAAACATGTGGGTGAAGGAGAAAATTTATAAAATGGGTTTAAACAACAAATACAAAATGAGAGACATTGAACAAATGAAATTGATGCAACATAATGGTATGTAATATATATGGTATATGGCATTTTTTAAGGTATAAATATATATTTTATTCATTTACGATTAAGTTTTTGTCTATACATGAAAGTACAAACATATAATATGATGTGGGTGTTAGGATATTGCAATAATCCATCATTGTCCTACCTAGCATTATTTATATTTCCTAGTTGTTGATGATGTTATTTTCCCCCTAGTGGTGTGCAAATGTCATCCAGGATCCATCTACCACCTTCTGAGCCTACATGCATCATTTTAGGACCACTTTAGTCAATTCCCTATTTTATAGGAACCTACTAAGTGTTTCGGTGCAGTCCACCTAAGTTAGCTAACTCTTGTGGGAGGTCAGAGCTCCGGATGCCACTGATTGTGGCCTCATGCACTCTGTTCTAACTGGAATGCATGGCAAACTCACTATTGTGCCCTCCTTAGCCAATTAACTGATTATGTCTTCAGTTAGTTGAGTTTAGGTTCACCTCAGTTGAGTTTGAGTCTTCTGAAGCACTCCAGTGGTGATAATCCCTATGCTAGACCAACTAAGGTTCGAATTCTCCTGCGTGATTCGAAATCTCTCCATTGTATCATCATTGTTTATTATACTGATTATTGGAACATGTGACATTATTCTGCTCCTATTTGAGTTCTACTGCATAATTATTCTTCTGCTCTTTTTTACTGCAGCTTTCACTCTTATTCAACTTTTCTGCTCATTCTTTATTTGTGAGGTATCCTTAGCTCTTAAACCTGCTGTGACATAGAATTTCACAGTGGGATCATGATCATCAGTTTTTAGTGGAGAGTGCAATTGTGCAAAAAATAAGATGTGATGACAGATTATTAGTTGAATTTGATCAAACAAGTCATATACAAGCACACCTAACTTATGCAATTAACTTATCTTACTTACCTAACCTACCCCTTTAAATCAACTAGCCTTCCTAACTTATATAATTCACAACCTACCTAAACCATCAAACCCCTATTGTACCCTAGCAACCTACCTAGTCTTCTAATCAACTATTCCACCTAACCTACAAACTAACTATCCAACTAGGCAACATGTCCTATCCTAACACAATAACCTACTTAAAATATGTAACCTATATTGACCTCCTAACCTAACCCACACATTATTTTGATGTTAGATCGATGCTAAAGCGATGTTTGGATTATAATGGGACTTTAATGATGATAAAGAGATGCACCTTGGATGGTAATGGGGCACTAGATTGGGCTATGAAGATGCTAAATGGACTAAAGGGACTTTTTGTATGCGAATGGGACTGTAGTGATGCTAATAAGATTCTACTTGGATGATGCTCATACAGAATATTAACTCTATTAGACGTAATTGGGACATTAAAATGAACACAAGGATGCCAAAGTCTATGCATGAGGAGGACCAAGTGAGATGTAAAAAAGACCTTTGTGTGTCCTTTCTCTCAATTTCAACACAATAGGACTCGAAAAAATGTTGCAACGAGGAACTATTGTAGTAGTGAAAGTGTTTAAAGATGTATACTCTAGTTTAATGATAATTCTTGTTGTGAATATATTTTTAAGATTCACGAACAATTTCTTTTGAAGAGGCATAGAGTGAGTACATTAGGGTTTGTTGGCACTGATAGGACTTTGGGTATACAAAGACTTATATCATCTCCCTTGGAAAGTGTAGAGTTTGGATTGTCATTTAGATGAAATACCCTCATTAAAAAATGGGGTTCTTTTCCTTGATAGGAAAAAACCTTCTTGACAAAACTAATATTATGGAATATTTAGGGTGGTAATGCCCTTAAAAAAATTAAGAATATTAAAACAAAAAAAAGATTAATTGGGCCTGATAATTTTTTTGTATGACATAACAATACCTTTGGTTTGAAATGGTGTGGACCTCCTATCTAGGCTTTAGGGATATCGATTTATAACATTCATGGGATCACTGTGTACAATTTCACAACTCTAAAATGCATGTTTTTCAACAAAACTCAAAGTATCTCTACATTGACATTAATATCCAGAATAAGACAACATATATATATATATATATATATATATCACTCAAAGGGTTTGAATGCTATATTAATCAGTCTTACACCCGAGGTGTCAAAGGACTTAATTTCAGACAAAATTTTCCTTAATATCTTATGAAATTGGTTCATCACTAAGATATATTCTAAGCATATATAGTGTTGTCCAAATACACTTAAAACTATAGACTTTATAAAACTATCCCAACAAAAAAACACAAGTGTGATTCGCAGAAATTGAGAGGCATTATTCAAAGCAGTGATTGTTGCGCCTTTCTTCCATAACCTAATCTCCCTAAATAAATCCTTGAAGCTCCTGGGTCCATCAAATTATTTCCATGGTGGTATGTTGCACTTTGTCCTCCTCAAGATGCTTGGACCTAGATGAGAAAAAGGGAAATCCTATAGCAAAGTGTGAACCATGCACCAAACCTAAAATAATAATGTAATGCATTTCCATCTTAGCAACCAACTTGTCCACTTTCTTGTCTTGCTTTCTTCGTTTTCCTTCTAACTGTTCTATCTGGGTGGGAAAACCTTAGATTGTTTGGCGCAAATTTTAAGTTGGGAAATTGGGCAGCTAAACCATTAAATATTAGTACAAATATTGAACCATAAGAACACAAGAAATCCTGAAAACCTCACATTATATTGATATAACTTTCTCTCATCCACATTAGAGTATAATGAGGTCCCTTTATATAAGAGTAGGTGACCATAACAACCATGTCATAATAAGAATGTTTGTTCAACCATATGCATAACTATCTCCCACAATATATCCCCTTTAATCTTTTAAGTGATCTTCATGAGATCCTCATCCCTAACTATATATTTGTCCTCATCTTTGAATCATAAGTATACTTTGTGCATTATATGCATCATTACATTTTATATTATCAGTATTAAATATCACATGTATTAATTATCCCTTCATATTCCCCCTTAATGAGCACTTGTGATTTAATATGGATGTTTGAGTTGTCTTCATCTTCATTCTTTTGTACTTTGCATCATCTTAGCCTTCTTCATCTTCATCTACATCTTTAGTTGTCATCATCTTCTTTAATCGTGCATGAGCTACACCATTCTTTGATGTGTTTGGATCTCGATTCAATCATCTAGACTACTTCATCTTCATATCGAGGGTTTCTTTGGTTGACCCTCAACCATCTCATGGGTTTGCTTTGGCTTACCCTCAACCAATACATCTTTTCCATGGTTTTGGATTACCCTTAACCATTACAACATATCTAGGGTTTTGGATTACCTTTAACCATTACAACATATCCAGCTTACCTTTAACCATTAAAACATATCCTGGGTTTTGGCTCACCCATAGCCATTACAAGTGGTTTTTGGATTACCACGAACAATACAAGAAAGTGACTCATGGTTTGATTTACTCAAAGAAATGACTCAAGTAGAGAGTATTAGTGTTGAGATATTGTAACTTCTAGGAATATTATATTTGTACTTTATTATTCTAGAGATGTTTCATTCCTCCGTGAAGATCTTATTGTATATCCGAAGATGTTTATTCCTCCGTCGGATTGTGGTAACTTGGGTTATTAGACTTCCCTAGTGGGGGTCGGCCCTGTATGTGTTATGTGGGTCAAAGGGTTATTAGACCACCCTCGAGGGGTCGGCCCAGTCAGTTGTAGTGGGGTGTTTAACCCAGTAATTAAGTTGGGGCCGACCTAGCTTGTGTAAAAGTCAGTCGGGGAACAATTATAAGTAGAGGAGGATGTTCCTCACTTATCTCACTCATTCATTCACTTGTGAGTGGCGCACTTGTGTGAGAGAGGTATGATATGGAGGAGGAGGAGCTCACGTCTTTGGTTTACATCTTTGTATTTGATGATCATCTATATTGAGGAAGCTTTGTTGGGTTTTCTACCCCATGAGAGTTTCCCAGGATAAATCTGTGTCTCTTGTGTTTATGTTGTGCTTGTTGTTTCTTCAGTGATCCTGTGTATGCTATTGTTGTGAAATGAAATGCAATGCTGATATTTTCTGTCTTAGCATATTGAATCTTAACATGGTATCAGATCTAACCTGAAGGAAGGCAATGTATGGCACTTACGACACTTGCAACAATTTGAAGGTTAGGGTTTTATATAGCAAAAACCAATCATCGTAGAACTTTCGCTATAAATCCATTTTGGCAAAGGTTCAGGATCTGAAGCCTTTACAGGTTGTAGATAACATTCCCATGTACCTTTTTTCCAAAGGACACCCTCAGATTCATTGTACTTTGGGAGTTATGATCAGTACAAGTTAGGGTTTCTGCCTCTTCCAGATCTCAATCATAATCAGGTGACCTAGGAAAAAAAGGTCATAACTTGGGCTAGGAAGCTCCAAATGAAATTTCGTAAAAAGAGACAGGTAGTACACAGACTGCACTATCGCATAAAACTTTTTCAGAGGCCGAAGTTGAACCAGTGACACGTGGCACTCCGTACAAGTTCGCTCTCCTGTTTTATCCCATAAACAGGTCACATTGCAACACTTGGCATAACTCTCTCTCAGAAAATCCAATTGAGGTCAGACCTATTGGGATGGAAAGATGATAGGTCAGGCTACCACAGAAAACGTTTTCAGACCTTGTGGATCGAAAAGTTCGGAGTTACAGCATAAACAATCAGGTACATATTTCTGTCAAAACATAATTATTTTTGGAGCACCTTCATTCATGGCTTCCGGAATTTAGGGTTTCGGAGAAAGTTAGAATTTTTGTAATCGGAGTACACAGCTGAATGCTACTCAGGAAAATCGAAATTTAGAGACCAAGATCGAATTTTTTGGTTCGTTAGAAGACCGGGCTTGATCAAACCCCAGTTCGGGATTTTGATCGGAAAGATGGAAAATTAGGGCTTCAGCAAAAGCTGGAATTTTTTAAATCTATGACCACGGCTGGAAGCTCCTCAGAAAAATAAGAATTTAGATCCTTGGATCGAACCTTTTGATTAGGCAGAAGGGTGGGCTCCATCAAACCCTAGTTCGGGATCCTGTCTAGAAGATCCAGAAGTTTCGAAGGCAATTTTGAGGGGTCAAATTTTGGAGATTTCAAAATTGAAGCATGCTAGTTTGATCAGTTCAGCAGGACACATTTTTCCATACATTCAGAAGTGTGAAAGTCAAAAATTGAATTTTTAGGGTTTCTCTAACAAACCCTAATCGAGCCCAAAATCCAGTTTCAGGGGGAGTTGAGGCTAAGGCCTTACATAAGAAGACTACAAGAATTTCTTGACAGGTATGACTTGAGGAAATACAGGTATGTCTTGAAATCTAATTCTTGATTAAGTTCATAATATGTTTGTATTCATATTATTTAGGTTAGTACAATCTTGATTAATGATAGAATTGTCTTATCACCCTAGTAAAAGTATGAATGCATGATAGAAGACATTCATTGATTAGGGCTATATGATTGTACTAATGCACTATGGTGTTGTATGAGGTTGATGTTGTCTGCTAACAAGATACAGGTACATCACGAAAGACAAATCAAGTTTCATGACCATGACGACATGAAGACAAAGACTCATCCATAATCTTTGATCACATAGAAGGTCTACTTACGAGGTATGTATGACTTTGTTCTATTATGCTTGACCTATGAGATATGCAAATTCTAGCACAGGATCTCTAAATCATTGAAGAGAACAAAGAAGATATTGTTTAGGTATACTAATCCAGGTATGTTTTCCTATATCAAGTTAGAATCTTACCTTGTGTTAGGATCCCTTATATAAGTATACTTGGTATGATTGGTTATGCTTATTCATAAAGTTAGAAATCTAATTAATCAAGGGTTTATGCATATTATGTCTCTTATCTTGATTGATGATTTAACTAACCAGAAGAGTCCTATGATCAAATAAGAATATGCATGAGTAAAAGAAGACTTCCCTGAAACCTTGAATACTAATGATCATGACTATATATATTCAAGATTATTTAGAATTATAACGTTTTGATAATATTGAAATTATACTAATGAATGTATGTTTGTGTATGAGATCATGAGGATGACACTAGAGCATGCACAGTGGTACAGAATGAATAGAAGTTCAAAAAGTCATATAGAAGATCAAGCGGGAGGCAACCACATAAACATAAAAGATAAGTATTTGAGTTGTTATTTGAATCTCTGAAATAGTAAATGATATTGCTTGTAATAATTGTATGCATATTTGTATTCCTAGAATATATCATGCTGAGTGTAAACATTCATATAGCACTGAACATTATACTACTAATATGCATATGATTGGTAAGTTGGACAAACATTCCATTGTTGCTTGTCTAAAATGAAACCTCTTTGCTGACATGTTGAGAGCTGTGCACACTCTCGATAGTATGTTCTGGTAGAGAAGGAAGGCATCTAGATAGCCATTGTATGCATACAGAATATGGAAAAGTGTTTGTGCCAAAGTATTGGTCAAGATAGTAGCATAACTATGTAAATCACATCTATATGCATAATAGGTTATCATGTCAATATGATTTGATGATTATGAAGTATTACTAATCATGTACTTAATTTTGATTTGTAGGAAAGATCATGAAGAATGATGAACACCGAACTGTGAAATTGCCCACATAAGATCCAAAGAGATGATGTAAACCTCACAATGAAAGAATTTAGGAATAATAGAAGAAGAGACAAGCAATAGAACTTAGATCCAAAGAAACTCTGATTGAGGCAGAATAATTACACATGTTACTATTAACAGAATAAGGAACTAGTAAATATACAATGCTGAGTATGAGGATTCGAATTCACTAGGAGGAATTCGAATTGGCCTTCATGCACAGATCCATAATCAGTGGAGAGTCATCAATGCCTAACTAGGAGTCCGCCTTCTCATCAGTGAAGTCATCAATGCACAAGTAATGATCAACCAGGAGTCAAACTGAGTCTAACTGAATGTGTTTGGTGTAACTGGCACATGGAAGCACTAATATAGTGAAGGAGGCTCAGTGGAGGGCGCCATAGGTTCTAACTGGAGTCAGAATGATCAATCTAGTCTCACTGGAGGTCCAATAGAGTGATAAACTCAGTAAAGAGTCAATTAATCCTTAAATCAAGGAAATAATTGAAGATAACTCAATATAACTGGACTAGTAGGTGAAGAAGGTGCCCTTGTCATGTAGTGGAGCAAAGGAGGGCGCATTAGTCACTGGGAGGCCTAAAAATGATCTGAAAGAAGCTCCGGGGGCTAGTTTGCTGAGGACTAGGTGCTGGGACTGATGACTTAGAATGCATGCAAACCCTAATTTTGCATGCATGACTGAAAATGAAAATGACTGGAAAGCTAGTAGGACTAGGATGAAGTATAGGAATATCCTAACACCCCCCCTTAATCCATCCTGGGCCCTGGTAACTAGGACCAAAGGTCACCCATACAATAAATGAAATGATAATAAAATACATAATTGTCCATAAACTGAGAAAATGGAGAAAAACCTCATGGGAAAAATACCCCCCCTCAAAAGAACAGTAAATAACTCAAAGAACCATCATGCAGAAAAGAAAGAAGCTTTCATCAGTGAAAACTTTTGTAAAAGACTTGGCAAGATGATCCCATGTAGGAAAGTCTCCCACTGTGTGGAGGATGAAGCAAGTCTTTCAGGAACTTTTTCTGTATCTGGAGCGAATGGAACATGAGTAGTCTTCCCAAAAGATGGAAGAGAGAATCCCATCATCATGTTGCATCTCTTATGGAGAGATGGATGGCATAATGCAAGGTTAGCATGCTGCTGAAGTCTAGTAGTTCTGTAAGAAAATAAATCATCAACTGTGTTCTCAGTAGTAGCAAGGACTGTGTGAGAACATATTTCTCTTGAATCTGGATTGAGAATAGGTGTTGGTTCTGAATCTTCTTGAACCATGATCTCAACATCAAAATCTTGATCTTCTTCTTCACTAGAATAGGAGTCACTGGAAGAGAAGTCACTGTGATCTTCATCAGAATCTGAAGGAATAGTTGGAGAGAAGGGCATGAAGTGTGAGAACTCATATGCCTTTGAGGCATGATTTGCAATCCCATTCGCTATAACCTTTCCAGTGGAGATTTCTGTAATCTCTACTGTGTCTAGACCAAAAATTACTTGTTTTGGAGATCCTGTATGAGTCATTTGATATACTGACAACAAATTAGCTGTAAGAGAAGGAACAAATAAGACATTTTTGAACTTACCATGCTCCATATGAACTGTACCCAAACCTTTGGCAGAAATATGAGAGTTGTCTCCCATGTGAATGGTAGGCCCATCGTGGAGATCCAAAGAGGAGAAGGATTCTTCTTGTGCCATCATGTGGTTGGAAGCTCCAGAATCTATGGGGAGAGCTTTTGTCTTTGAAAAACCAGCCATCAATGCATGACAATCATCAGATCCACTTCCAGAATCAGACATCTTTGCTTCTTTTGGAACAACAATTTGGTTTTGTTCAAGAAGCTTGGTTAGAAGATCAATCTTCTTATGCATGCAGGCATGCTCAGGATGGTTTCCTCTCTTGCAGTAGGTACAATTTGTTCTCTTTTGTTTTTCATTCTTGGATCTTGAAGGTTTCTTGCCTTTGCCTTTTTGTCCCCCTTTTGCATTCGATCCACTTGATTCACCAGCTAAAAGAGCTAGATCTCTGAAGGTTTTGATGGCACCCATTTGAAACAGTTTGTTCTCTTCTTGAGTGAGAGCTTCAATGAAGTCACTTAAGGTGGGAAACTTCCATCCAGGGATGGACATTCGAACAGAATGAAAGGTAGATACAAAGACAGAAAATTGAGATCCAAGTTTGCTCAATATAGAGAGTATCAATTGCTCATCACTTTTAGTGATGCCACATTGCTTGCAATGCAAAACCAAATTCTGAAATTTGGAGAAGAAATCTTGGATGCTCTCGAAATTGCTAGGTTGAAGGGCAACCAATTCATTCTCAAGAATGTAGCCTCTCAGTTCGTCTTGTTTTCCAAAAAGACTCCTCAATTTTATCCATAAATCATATGGAGACTTCAATCCATCAGTATGAAACAATAGATCATCAGATATATGAAGGCATATGAATCCAAAGGCTTCATCCATTTTGTTTAGGTGCTTGATTCTCTTTTCAGCTTGATGTGGTATGGCATCTTTTTCCTCAACTATTCTAGTAAACCCTCTTGATTGCAAGAGTATTATCATCTTCCTCTTCCATTCGAAATAATTGAAATGAGTGAGAAGTATAGAAGAAGGAGCATTCGAATTGCTCATCTTGACTGCTTGAACAGGTGCAAATAGAAGGCTGTTGAATCTGCTGCTGCAACTGCTGGAACTTAAAAAAAAATACCTGCAAAAAACTCTCAAGAATGGAGGTAGAATATACTCTCAAGGCTCTGATACCATGTGAAATTGCCCACATAAGATCCAAAGAGATGATGTAAACCTCACAATGAAAGAATTTAGGAATAATAGAAGAAGAGACAAGCAATAGAACTTAGATCCAAAGAAACTCTGATTGAGGCAGAATAATTACACATGTTACTATTAACAGAATAATGAACTGGTAAATATACAATGTTGAGTATGAGGATTCGAATTCACTAGGAGGAATTCGAATTGGCCTTCATGCACAGATCCATAATCAGTGGAGAGTCATCGATGCCTAACTAGGAGTCCACCTTCTCATCAGTGAAGTCATCAATGCACAAGTAATGATCAACCAGGAGTCAAACTGAGTCTAACTCAATGTGGTTGGTGTAACTGCCACATGGAAGCACTAATATAGTGAAGGAGGCTCAGTGGAGGGCGCCATAGGTTCTAACTGGAGTCAGAATGGTCAATCTAGTCTCACTAGAGGTCCAATAGAGTGATAAACTCAGTAAAGAGTCAGTTAATCCTTAAATCAAGGAAATAACTGAAGATAACTCAATATAACTAAATATAACTGGATTGGTAGGTGAAGAAGGCGCCCTTGTCATGCAGTGGAGCAAAGGAGGGCACATTAGTCACTGGGAGGCCTAGAAATGATCTGAAAGAAGCTCCGGGGGCTAGTTTGCTGAGGACTAGGTGCTGGGACTGATGACCTAGAATGCATGCAAACCCTAATTTTGCATGCATGACTGAAAATGAAAATGACTGGAAAGCTAGTAGGACTAGGATGGAGTATAGGAATATCCTAACACGAACAAGTGATGGATGTTCAACAAGAAGATTTACAAATCAAACATAATATAGAAGGCTCGTGGCTAGAAGATTCTCTTAGAAAGAGAAAGAGAATCATGATGAGATGTTTGCTCCAAGTGGCTAGATAAGACCATTATCTTAATGATGTAATTGAATAAGAAGTGCGAATCAAGGATTCAATTGAAGAAAGCTCTGCTTGGGTACCCAGGATCGATAGTCAATTTATGAGCTTAATGATCACCATGGGTGATGTGGATCTCAACCTTTGCTACAAGGTTGAATATGGTTTCTATACGCAGATGACATGGATGCAAGAAAGAACTCACCACAGTTCGAATGATATTGAGGCTCATATTAGTAGACCCATCTGATGAGAAATGGCACAAATAGATATGCAGAAGATCACTCAAATGCAGAGTGTGAATGATGTTCAATCACAAAGGGAGAATTGACAGTTTCTTGATAAGCTTAGCCCTTATCAAAAGTAAAGATGATCTGTTACGAATGATGAACCTGTCATATTATTACTGTATGTGGATGATCTATTTTTACAGACAGATCATGAAAAGAAAGAAGAAGATGGCTGCAGAAATGAAAATGAAAGATCTCAGATTGATGCATTACTTCCTAGGTCTAGAAGTATGGCAAGGTTCAGAATTTCTCATCCCGGGAAAGTATGCTATGGAAATATTGAGAAGAATTGATATGTTGGAATGTGAAGCCATGGCCACTCTCATGGGTTCCGACTTGAAGTTGTTAGCTGATAACTCCTCAGAGTTAGTTGATGTGACTCTGTACAGACATATTATTGGGTCGTTGATGTATCTGATGAATACCATGCCAGATATATGCCTTGCTGTGAACACCTTGAGTCGATATCTAGTGGAAACTAGATGTGTTCACCTGATAGTTGCAAAGCATGTGATGAGGTACCTAAAGAATACGATAGACTTTGATCTATGTTATCTTGGAGATCATGACTTCAGATGGCTACACAGATGTTGATTGGGCAGAAAGTGTATCAGACAGGAAGAGCACATCGAGAGGATGTTATTGTCTGGATCAGCCATGATCTCGTGGTTTAGCAGGAAGCAGTCTAGTGTGGCTCTCAGCACAAGCGGAATATATGGCTGCTTGCTCTGCTAGTTGTGAAGCGGTATGGCTTCAGGATTGTTTTACTTAGAGATAGACCCAACTGTGATCCTATGTGACAAACAGAGTTGTATCAAGATGGAAGAGAATCCAGTGTTCCAGGATAAGTCAAAGCACATAGAGATCTGACAAGATATGGTGCAGAAAGGGACTATAAAGTTTGAATTTGTAACAAGTTGTCGATGTACTAACCAAACCTCTACCTCAAGTGAACAAGTTACCAATGTACTGAACAAACCTCTACCTCAAGTAAAGTTTGAGTATTTCTGAGACAAGCTTGGTGTAGTTCAGAAGGACCCTCCTCGAAAGGGGGAGTGATGTGGTCACTTATGATGAGATTGCCTGCATCGATAGTGAGGTCGATGATGTGGATACCTATATTGGTGATACCGACAGTGAGGTTGGTGGATGGTCCTTAGACAGGGTCTAAGTTGACGGTGGGATTGCATCATCCTCGAACACATGTTCTAAAAGGATCCGTAGACATATGTTTCCGAGAAAGAAGAGGGATTGCATCATCCTTGAACACATGTTCTAAATTGATCCGTAGACATATGTCTTTGAGAATGAAGTCCTTAGTGGACAGGTGGGGATTGTATCGTCCCTGGACTTTGGTCCCTTGAATTGATCCATAGACGTGTGTCTTCGAGAATGAAGTCCTTAGTGGACAGGTGGGGATTGTATCGTCCCCGGACTTCAGTCCCTTGAATTGATCCGCAGACATATGTCTTCGAGAATGAAGTCCTTAGTGGACAGGTGGGGATTGTATCGTCCCCGGACTTCGGTCCCTTGAATTGATCCGTAGACCTATGTCTTCGAGAATGAAGTCCTTAGTGGACAAGTGGGGATTGTATCGTCCCCGGACTTTGGTCCCTTGAATTGATCCATAGACCTATGTCTTCGAGAATGAAGTCCTTAGTGGACAGGTGGGGATTGTATCGTCCCCGGACTTTGGTCCCTTGAATTGATCCGTAGACGTATGTCTCCGAGAAGTGGTCCTTAGACTTTGTCTAAGTTGACAAGAGGATTGCATCGTCTCTAGGCATGATGAGGTGTCTTAAATGATCCGTAGACGTATGTCTCTAAGAAGTGGTCCTTAGACTTTGTCTAGGTTGACGAGAGGATTGTATCATCCCTAGGCATGATGAGGTGTCTTAAATGATCCGTAGATGTATGTCTCCAAGAAGTGGTCCTTAGACTCTGTCTAAGTTGACGAGAGTATTGTATCATCCCTAGGCATGATGAGGTGTCTTTAATGATCCGTAGAAGTATGTCTCCGAGAAGTGGTCCTTAGACTCTATCTAAGTTGACGAGAGGATTGTATCATCCCTAGGCATGATGAGGTGTCTTAAATGAGCCGTAGATAGAGGTCTCTAAGAATTGAATGATAGGACTGGATCGTCCCTGGACCTCGATTCAAAAGGTACATTATAGGACTGGATCGTCCCTGGACCTCGGTTCAAAAGGTACATGATAGGACTGGATCGTCCCTGAACCTCGGTTCAAAAGGTACATGATAGGATTGTATCATCCATGGATCTATGTCCTAAAGAGAGCAGGATTGATCATCCTATAATATGATCATGTGTGTTGCAGGGTATGCTGCTATTGTGGATACTTGTATTGATGTATTGATACTTGTATTGATGATATGTATTGATGAGGATACTTGTATTGATGATATGTATACTTGTATTGATGAGGATACTTGTATTGATGATATGTATACTTGTATTGATGAGGATACTTGTTTTGATGATGTGTATACTTGTATTGGTGTGGATACTAATACTGATGATCTAGATGACGATGTTGTTGATCGTGATGATCTAGATGACGATGTTGGTGATCGTGTTGATCCAGATGACGATGCTGATGATCATGTGATGACGATGATGATGACGATGCTGATGATCGTGTGATGACGATGCTGATGATCGTGTGATGACGATGACGATGATCACGATGCTGATGATCGTATGATGACGATGCTGATGATCGTGTGACAAGGATGCTGTTGATCATGAGGATCTAGATGATGATATTGCTGTAGTTGTTCAAGTGCTGCAGAAGATTCGGTACTGAAGATGTTGATGTTCTAGTATTGAAGATCTTGAAGATATTCCAGTAACTGGTTGAGTTACTGATGATGTTGAGAAATATCCCAATGATTTATAGATGTATCATGTATGATATTGATGACTCCTTGCTCCTGCAGATGTTGTTATAATATCGTTCTCGTTAAGGGGGAGTGTTGAGATATTGTAACTTCTAAGAATATTATATTTGTACTTTATTATTCCGGAGATGTTTCATTCCTCCATAAAGATCTTATTGTATATCCGGAGATGTTTATTCCTCCGTCGGATTGTGGTAACTTGGGTTATTAGACTTCCCTAGTGGGGGTCGGCCCTATATGTGTTATGTGGGTCAAAGGGTTATTAGACCACCCTAGAGGGGTCGGCCCAGTCAGTTGTAGTGGGGTGTTTAACCCAGTAATTAAGTTGGGGCCGACCTAGCTTGTGTAAAAATTAGTCGGGGAACAAGTATAAGTAGAGGAGGATGTTCCTCACTTATCTCACTCATTCATTCACTTGTGAGTGGCGCACTTGTGTGAGAGAGGTCTGATATGGAGGAGGAGGAGCTCATGTCTTTGGTTTACATCTTTGTATTTGTTGATCATCTATATTGAGGAAGCTTTGCTGGGTTTTCTACCCCATGAGGGTTTCCCAGGATAAATCTGTGTCTCTTGTGTTTATGTTGTGCTTGTTGTTTCTTCAGTGATCTTGTATATGCTATTGTTGTGAAATTAAATGCAATGCTAATATTTTCTGTCTTAGCATATTGAATCTCAACAATTATCAAATCTTTCCTAAGAATGATAATTTGCCATGTGACTCTTTGGACTTATCCTCAATAACAACTTGACTTTTGAAGGCCAAATAACTCATGGATATTTTTATGTGAGAGATGTTGTACATTAGAATATTTCAACTTGTAGAATCCTTTTAACATAGAAGTAACTTTATGCCATTATGCACATCTATCCAATCACATTGTACCTATATATGAGGCTTTGACATTTCTCTGTTCCAACATCTGTGATGATCATGATTGGTAAAACCACAAATACCGCAAGGAAAAGAGTTCCAACATTTTGCTTGTAAATGTCTTGTTTTTCCACAATGACTACAACATCATTCTCACTTCTGCTCTCAGTTCATAAAATTACTACACGTGGATAATTCACTTTATGTTGATGTTCATGCTTTTACAGATTTGATGTTACCATTACTTGTGTGACCTTCATAGCCAAGGCCTTCATTTCTTGTCCTTATACATATTTCTATGGGCTTCTGGATGCCTTTCCCATTCTTGCCTAAACCTTTGTAATCATAGCACATTTTATTCATGAGTTTGGACCCAATTCCCTTTGTACATCTTTCAAAACAACCAATTTCATCATTTTCATTATGAAGTTCACCTTCAAAAATATCAACAAAATCTTCATCTTCAACATGAGATTCACCTTTGGAGATATCACCAGAATCATTATTTTGAGTCTCGTAGCATGAGAAAGACACATGTACATCATCATTATTAGCATCAACCAAATTACTACTATCACATGAACTACCAAGTTTTTGAAGCAAATAACTTGTGCAACAAATTGCATCATACATTACTTTTTCTTGGTTCATAATTTCACTTCATTTTCCTATGCCGACAACATATTTTACTTTGCCAACAATTATTGTTGCAATAATTCTATCATTTCATCTTTCTTATCATGAAGTTTTAAGAGCTCATTTACCCATTGATCTAGTGATACTAACTTTTCTTCTAATTCATTTATACGTTTTCTAGTGCAATCAACAAATTCTTGAAAGAATTTTCTCCTTATTGAGTTATTTTGTTTAGTTTGTTTATGTAACCTATCAATTTCTTGGAGAGCTTCTTCAAGATCTTGTTGAAGTAGTTCAATTTCATGATTAGCATGTTGTAGCATTTGTCCCCCTTTACCCATTTAAATTGTCAAATGGTTCTCGCTCGCTTGTCAAATAATCAACACAAGAAGTAGGGTGTCGGGTTCAACAAATCATGCACCCACCTTTCAAATACAATCATTGTGAGGTCATCAAGTACTACCGATAATGCACCAAAAAAATATATAAGGATTTCACTTTAATGATTGGGCTTGACTTAACTTGGCTCGCAACTCCTTGCAGCTTGACTCTACTTCAAATTTGCATTCCCACTCTTAACTTAACTTTATTATATTTGTTTTGAAAACTAACAATAAAATTTCATAGCATGGACTTAGAATGACTCTCTTACTAATTAGCATAGATCTGTCTTAAAATCGGAACTATCAAGCATCTAGAGGGATCCAATTCTTGAGGTGTAATTTTTTTTAATCTTAAATTTACACCTCAAATCCCTCTCGGTGTTTGATAAATATGTGTTTAAGATGGATCTATGATGGTTTTTATTTTTATATTTTATGAGACAACATGTATTTTTTTAACTTTTTATTTTATGAACCAACATGGATTTTAATTATTTTTTATTGGTTTTAAATTTTTATTTTATGAGCTGACATGAATTTGCAATTACAATGCAATACCAAATAATCTTAATTTTACAATTTTTTTTACTTTAGCAAAACTTTTCAAATCACATTTTACATGACTTTAACTTAACTTGACTTTCACTTTAACTTTGACTCAACTAAACTCCCATCTTTACTTAAAAAACTAAGCTTTTACTTTATTTTGACATTGACCCAGAAAAATCTTTACACTCAAAATGGACATGGACTTTGCACTCATTTGAGATTTACAATCCTTCAATATTTTTACATTAATAAATGCACCCTTTAACTTGGTTACCAATGACATGGACACTTACTTTAATGACAACCTAGAAGCCTTTTACACGTTTTTTATTGATAGTGTTATATGTGAAATGACTCAACAATTAGCAATGCCAATCACTATTTTTTTTTTTTTAAACATCACAAAACTACAAAACCCCTCCAGAAAAATATACCTTCTTTCAACAAATGTTCTGCTTTTTTTTAAACCATGGGAACAACAACCTCCCAAGGGTATATCCAACAGCCCGCAAGCCATATATACCAGTAACTTGTGACTCATCAGGGGCCGAGATGTCCCTAATCCCACCGGTGTGAGCCTAACAAACGTTATGCTTTACTTTCAAGTCCTTGAATTGCACGTGGGGTACATTGAGCTGCTTCTTTGACTTCAAGCTCTTAATGCTACAGTTCAAGAGACATTCAATTGATTCTCTTTATAAATTCAAGCAACTCTTCACACCAGATACACGCCAACAACCATGAAACTACATAGGCTAAAACAATCCAGCTTTACTTGCACACTAAGTAAAGCCATGAATGAAGGCTTTGAGCACAACACAACCCACAAAATCTTACAAAAATTGAACATGAACAACCCTTAACTCTTGGGCGCAACTTGAAATTGATTTGCTAGTTTATTAGATTTTGGAGTCGAGGAGCAGTTGCGCCGTAAGAAATCAGGATGAGAACAACCTTGGTCTGCAATCTGGTGGGCATTGAACAACATTCATGTTCATGCAGATCTAAATGCAGAGTTTTGCACATAACACGTGGCTCAATCTTGTGACTTTTTGTCAATTCGTGTCTCCTATGTATGGTATGCATGTTGTTTTTGTGGAACCATCGATCAAAGTTATATTATGCTCTCAATAAATCTCACATAAATAGCTAAAGAGGAGGGCTTGATCCCTTGATTGTGAATATCTCTACCAAATGGACTTACTGTGGAAATGTAGCTCTAACCTTTGAATTGTGCCCCTTGTTTTATGTCAGAGGAAATAACTCCTGGATTGTTTATTCATGAGATAAAACCTTTATTTATACATTGGGCTTGGACTTCGGATTCCAAGAGATCCATTGGAGTCCAAATGACTCCTCAGCTTCTCTTTATTAAACTGACTATATTTACATTATTATGTCCCCAAAGGGGATCATATATGTATCGCCAAGAACCTATTATTTTGCATCTCTAGACTATAAATAGGCTATAAATATTTCCTTCAACTATAGTTTGAAATATATTGTATTAAATTGAATTTGTTAAAATGATATTTTTTATATTCTTATTGGTTGGAGATGCTGACGTCTTCCTCGATTTTCCCTTCCCATGAGGGGGTGGTGGGATGACATCATACTCATTTAAATGTCTTATGGGTTTCCACGAGTCTCCTTAATGCCCCTGCCTTCGAAGGGCGAGCATAGGCCATAAGTCCTTTGCAATACTTAGTGATGGCTTTCGTAACTTCCTTCGTTGCCTTTGTGTTGGCTACCTACTTGCCTGAGGTAAGGTGTTCTTTTTTACTGCCTGCTTGCTCGAGGTAAGGTGTTCTTTTTTGTTGTCCGCTGAGCAGCATACTAATTAATGTGAACATGGCTAAACATAGTGTAGCAGACACTGACCCCGGAGGCGGCGAGCATCTTAAATCATGCCATAACAGAAGCTTGTCACCGTGGGCACGACCAAACAAATCCTCTACATGTCGCTGCGACTTTTTTGGAATCCCCTGCTAGCCATCTGCACCGGGCCTACTAGGTTGCGACTTCAAAGTTCAGGGGTTGGGGTTGGTGTTGAAGCCATCGGCAATATAAATGATGAGATTAGAAGACTCATAGAAATCCTTCTAAATGTTAAGAAGAAGAATCTGGTTATTATAAGGGAGAAAGAGCCTGAAGCTGTAATAAAAGAACTTGTGCATAAAAGAACTTGTGTAGAGAATAGAAAAAGGTGAAACCCCAATGCAGCTTCAGGGTGTGAGATATCCGCTTTCTGTTCCGGAAACAAAGATAAAGACCACATTGCTTTGAAGTTAAAAGATTTGGACCAAATGTTGGAAGGGCGTTTGAATACGGTTATAATTCTTAACGTGGGTGATTTAAAGTGGCTTGTAGAGCATCCCAAGTGAGGAGGAGCATCGATGATTCGATAGGGTTGTTAGTCTCATCTTCTGTGCAACAAGTCATTATGGAATAGAGCCAATTATTAGCTCGATATGGAGGAACTGGTCGACTATGGTCGATTGGGATTGTGACGTGTGAAACATAACTACATTATCAAGTATATCATCCTTCTATGGAGAATGATTGGGACCTGTAGCCTCTACCTATTGTTGCCAAACCAACTCCAGGATTGTTTCCTAGGTTCTCCCTTGTTTCTTCCTTCTGATTTCCAAGTCCTATAGTTATTTTAGTGTTTATAATATCCGTCTTGAAAGTTGAAATGCATCAAATATGCCATTATTTTAGATTTGGGGGATCATAATCAGCATCTTGAATTTTGGTTTCTATTTTTTATTGAACTACATATTTCAGAAGCACAATAATGACCTAAAGATTGTCTGTCCACCTCTTGATGCACTTGAGTTGAGGGTTGAGTTATGTTTTCGGTTTTGTTTAAAAAAAATTGTATGGTAGTCGATGTCCAATTTAAGAATGTATTTTTTCTAGCATTTACTCTAATTGTGTGTTTGCGAGTATTTGTTGGTTATTAAAAAATATTGATGTTTCCTTTCAAAACATTTTTTTGCCCCGACAATTAAAATAAGTGTATTTTGATATAATACCTTAGTCACCTTTCTGATTTGCATAGAGGCTTATATATATGCTAATAACTGTAGATTTATATAGCTATTGTAGGATTTAATGCTCAGCCAACTATTGCTCTTTTTGAAATTGGATTTGTGTTCTTGCGTACAGCTTAGTAGTATTCATTTTATGGCTTTTGCATTAGACATTATAGCGATGGTTTCTCATACCAAAAGGCATCATATTTACTAAAATTACGAGGTTCACAAAAAAACATATTCATTCTATATACCTATCCCACATCTATTTTAGGAACAAATGTATTCAAGGTGTATGTTTCTCAATTGATTGTTTGCTTTTTTATAATTAAAAATAATTATATTAACTATAAATACAAAATATATGACATATAATACAATGGATTTGTTAAGCATGTGTCAATTTTGTATATATCTTTTCTTTTTTTTCCTCTTGAACATCGAATTAACAAACAAAGTTATCTAAGGCTTCTTAAGATTTAATTATACTTCTTTTTTATGTATGAATTATCTTATTAATATTGGTCAAAAGTAACCATAAGCTTTTTCTAAATTAAATATTGACATTTTTTAGCTTTAACATTGTTATATTTTTTAATTTAAACTGATATATATTATTGGAAATACTTCATCCACTAATAAATTCTATACCAAAAAAGTTGTGCTCTCATAGTCTAAAACTAAAATCCAACTCTGAGTGTCACATTATAGATCAATCTTATTGGATGATGCACTTATAAAATCAATCTTAACACACATTTAAACAAAAATATATATTAATATCAATAACAACTAGACCCAAAAATAATAGTGTGAGGAAATATGCTAAATATTATTTTCATTTCATCATGATGAAAAGGACACCTCATTTTCAAAAAGGGGCATGTGGAATTAGTTTAATAGTGTGACATCCAATAAGGAAGTAACTCATTGAAAAGACTTATAGAAGTTATAGTGGATGCATATGAAAATAGAGGATTCCTTAGTTGCTAGGGAGTACTACATTGTATAAATCTTTTTCATGATATCCATATAGACACAACGAAAAGGAAACTTTAACATCATCTTTCCCATTGGAGAAGTGAAACATCAATTTGTAAAGAAGCTTTGGATGGACAAGTTGTAGGAGCTTCATTTTATATATGATGATGATACGTACTTCGATGACGGGGAAATCAAGTATCTTTCTTGATTTACATCATGAGGAGGGGTGTTAATTCTCAATTTAATACATTTATTTAATAACTTCTCTCAATTAATATTAATTCTCTCCTTGTTTTCTCGAGTAACACCAATGCATTTTATTTTTCTATTTCAGTATAAACAATGGTACAACCAAGTTATTGATTTATTATTGTTTTAGACAAATTAATTTTCATCACAATTCTAAATGAGATTACACACTTGTAACACCATTGCAATCTTTGCTTCCAAATTGATATTTCGCTACTTGCAAAAAACTAACAACTATCCCAAGTGGCAATGTCGGGGACATTTCCACCTCAGGCTCTTGTTTACAATTTGGACCATAACCTTAAGGATTATGTCTCAACATTCCCCCCCTTAATTCAAAGGGGTGTGTGTAAGTGCGAACCCGTTTCTAAAATTTTCAAACTTTTCTCATCCAAGTGCCTTGGTGAAGATTTTTGCAATTTGCTTGCTCATGGAACAATGTCATAGATGAACCGTCTTGGCCTCTACATGATGTCGAATGAAATGGTACTTTGTGTTGATGTGCTTGGTTCGATCATGGAATATGGGATTATTTTCCAACTTGATTGCAGAAGTGTTGTTGTTCAATAAGGGAGTGGTGTTTTCTTGTTTCTCTTGCAAATCTTAAGTATCTTCTTGAGCCACACAATCTCTTTTGTTGTTTCCCCAACAACCAAATATTATGCCTCTATTGTCAAATCTGTCGGAACTGACTATCTGTGTGATCTCTAGGAGATAGCCACTGATCCAAGACTCATTATGTATCCAAAAGTAGGCACTCATGTCTCTTTGTCACCATTGATGTCGGAATCAAAGTACCCAATGAATTTGAAGTCATATACCTTAGAGTATTTGAGTCCAAAGTCTTGAGTCCCCTTCAAGTACCTTAGAACACTTTTAGCAGTTGACCAATGTCCTTCACAAGGTTTTCGCATGAAACTTGAAAGGATGCCAACAATATATGAAATATTGGGTCTAGTGGCGGTAAGGTAGATAAGGATTCCTGCAACTTGTCGGTACTTGGTCGCATCCTCGAATTCTTTTCCTTCAATTGAAGTGAGATTTGACTTTTGTTCCATTGGAGTTGAGATAGGGTTGCATTCTACCATGAAAAATCTATTCAACAATTCTCCAACATACTTCTTCTAGGAATGATGAATATGTACTTAGTGTTGGACACAATGCACACTGAGAGGGGGGGTGAATCAGTGTGCTAGCAACTCTAGCAATTTTAAATTCTCAATAATGTTAGACAGAGTTCATCAATTGCATTATACTACCAAGTAAAATATCATTCATCAACTAGTCAACACATGTCATATATCTACATAATCATGTCATCAACATAGATCACATCACAAGACAAGTATAGTAAACTTTATTTATAATTTTATATGATGTACAATGGAAGACTTCAATCTTCGCGATTACATCAACACCAACTGACTAAAGAGCACCAACTCCTATTCCAAGAACCAGCTTGGTTTTCTTACCTCCAACTAAGAAGATGTGAGGTATGCAAACCTCAAATGCAAGACTAGTTTGCAATCACATATTGATCAACGTCATCAATCACTGTCATGCCATGGTTTTACTGTCAAATAGAAGTACTAAATCAATTGTGATAATCATCCCTTAATGGCTAGCTCAATTTGTCCATACAAAGTCCTGCATGAAACTCATGCCCAAGCAATCAATGGTCTTCTCAAGTTCACGATATCTGGCTGCTTGAATGCAGAGCCTCTGTTGTAGCCATAAACTGAAGTCAAGTCTTACAAATTTAAACTTGGACAATACCCACCTTCTGTGTATGTTTGTTATTCTAGCTATCCTTAAAATTCAGACTTATATCAACCAACAAAGATCAGTTCTTAACCTTTGTTGCCTTGGTATTATGCCTCTATAAAACAAATCAAGACTGTCTTAATAGAATATGCACTTGACTTCTTTCTTCATGCAGTTGTAGTCTGAGTACTCAAGATTCAGAACATAAAACTTGCTTGGACTATGCATGTAACAGTAGTGGTCTTGTAGTAGGATTCAATTTTTATCGTTTAATCATATTGACCTGACAAGTTTGCTGCCAAAAATCAGAGCTAAAGATATGTTACTGTTGTAGTTTTTATCCTTCAATTTACTGTTGTGGTATATCTCCTCCCAAGCTTCTTAACATTCTAGAGAGAACTTCACAAACATGACTAAACTTGCAGGCTTCCTTGATATTACACTTAAACTAGCCCAAATTCAGAGCGTAGTATCTTGCATACTTTAATTGTTCCCTCCTTTACTGTCATTCACTTCCTTAGTAAATCCGAAAATCAGAGGTAAATCAAACTTCAAGCTTGTCCTAATAAATGAGAACATTAACCTGTTATTTATACACATTTTCCATAATATACTTTACTGGGCGGACCTATAAATGTTGATTTAAATTAATTTTTATGGTTTCATAAATTAGGGAGTCGACTTGTTCTTGTTGACAAACTTCCTTTTTAAAAACTTAAATCCATAGGTTAAGGAGAGCCGACCTCTCATCCATGAATACATTGGACATGACTTATTTTCCAACAAGTCAAATGACCACAATATGGGTCATTTGACCTTCCAATTTACTCCTTTTGATTGGGCTTCCATATGCCTACATGTACCACAAAAATTCAACAAATGTTGCTTCATGTGCCTACTAGAGGGCTTTTAAAGATGCTCGCAAGGGCTTCTCTACATGACTGAACTAATCTTTGAGATGCCCGTTAGGGATTCAATCCAATAAAGACCACAATCAACTCCTTGTCAAACCATCAAGCAAATCCATTAATAAGGACATCAAGCCATAACGCCAAAGTCCATCATACCAAAAGTAAGTGGGTCATTATGATCATGTGTAACCAAATGTAAGGATATGACCATGCCAACACACTACCAAGTGTGTGAGTATGCTCCCTTTATGTAATTCTTCAAGTGATAGGGGTACAAGGGCATTGTTACCACCATCTCATCTATACATGCAAGAGTGTGAGAGCATGTTGATGCCTCAAAATTCGTAGCACCAATCTGCAAGGAATTCTCCCTGGTAAGCAAGCCCAATTAGATTGCTCGTTGTTTGGTGTGGGGAATCCATCCGGTTAACGGCCCGACTATCGTATAAGATTTAAATATTTGTTTTCTTTCACCGTTTGCGGCCCGATCCACCGTTTATGTATTTTATGTTTAAAGATGATATGTAAGTGCTCTATCTAAATGCATGCAATTAAAACAAATCTGATATAAAAATTATCTAAGATAATTAATCTATCCCTGCATGGAGCAAAACTGAAATATGAGTAATACACTGGAAATACACCCAAGAATCTCACAGGTAGTTGTTTAATAAAATAGATGCATTTACAGCAGAAATTAAAAGATATCAAAGATAGTTTTGATAGAATTAAAACATTCCATTACTCATTTAACACATAATATTTGCACAAGAAATGAGAGCATTCATAAAAGAGAATTAATTCAGAATAGTTAGGAACAATCTCACAATATATGTATGAAAGATGCAGAAATAATTCAGCAAATATCCACCATATCCCAAGCAAAACTCAGTGCTAGCTTTTCCCAGGCAAAATAGGTCTTTCTTTATTAATGTAGCAAAATAATTCACATACAGAACAAGTCCGTCCTTTCACCTGCCAAAATTCCTTTCTCTTATATTGTATTCTTTTATTTATAACTTTTACAAAATTTGTCTCTTCTCATACCCTAACCCTAGGGAAACAGAAAAGTTTGTCTTCTAGTGCCTAAATGAGACAAAAGTAATTTCCAGTTGTTTTTTAAACATGTATACAATATAACAGCCTCCAGCTGTCTTTTCTAATTTTACAATAAAACAAATTTAATTCCCAGCTAGCCCTTCTGCCTCACCTGGCTTCTCTACTTCAACTGATCCATCCACTTCATTGTCCACTTTAGCAATGTAGCTGGTCCACTAGCTGATTTCTCGTAACATAAAATTTCCCCGCGCAGAAATCATCATCTTTAGTGACATTTCATGCTTACTCCAATCTGATTTAATGTTTGTTGCTCCTGCTACTGTCGCATGGGCGATGTGTTCCATAAAATAAGCATGGATAGAAGTCTGACCAATCAACCGGTGGAGGTCTTCTGGTGTCAGGACATTTATCTTCCTCAGGTACGCTATTTCTGAATCCAGGTCACCCTGCAGGCCTGACAAACGTTGCTCTCTGTCAGGAAAATCATCTATGGTTTGAGGTAAAACCATATGACATTTCTCATGGGTATCCCGAACCTTTGAGTAGAATTTGGTACATTTCCCGATGGTTTTCTAGATTCCACCGATTATTTTTGTACCACAATATCTACAAAACTCAAGGAGCCCTATATCCAGATCTGAATCATCTGCGGACTTGATAGGTAGGTGCCCTGGTAATCCTGATTTCCCTTTTCTCCACTCAAGTTGTCTATTGATTTCCTCTAAGTTGCGCACATATTTTCTCTTGAGTCTCAGCGCATCAGCTTCAATTACCTTCATCCTTGTAATCATTCCCTTTACCTTACACACCTCCTCCGTGATCAGCTCTAGTGATTGATGAAATTTCTTCAGCATGTTGCATGCTTGCTCATGGAACGCGGTTACATCCTACTTCTTCTCATTTGCATCCTTTAATTGCTCTAATAGCTGCTCCTTTTCCTTTGTCAACCTTTCGAACTGAGGCTTGTATAACTCAATCTGTTGTATATTGTTGGCTTCATGCTGCTCCAATTCGTGTATGCGGGCTTCTAACCCTTTCTTTTCACGTTCTGCAATTGCTAGTTGCACATCTAGAGCATTATTTTCATCCTCGAGCTTCTGGGTCCACAAAGATATCTCTTTCTTTTCCTCTTGAAGCTCGCTATATTTCCTCTCCAGCTCATTTCCCTAGTGCACCTCCTTCAAAAGATTGTCTTTAACCTTGAAGCACTTGTCCTTGTATTTCCTAACCTCTTCCACCAGCAGATTTTCATTATCAGCACTTGCTTGAGCCGAAGCCACAGTGCATGCTGCCGTGAACTAAGGATCGTTGTTGGTCCCTTGAAAAAGCAGAACTTGCGTTATTCTGATTTCGTCTTGGTCATCTTGAGTTTTCAGTCTCTTTTCCGACCTACTATTGATAGCCTTTTTCTTTTTATCATAAAAGACAGAATCCAGCTTTGACACTTGGCGTTGTTTTGAGAGGGTGTATGGGGTGCGAGTGAGCTCCTGTGATGAGGCATCCCCTTCAATGGTTATTTCCAGTGGGTTTGTTGTTTATACATCTATGTCCATGGCTTGTGGGCTTGAGTTAACTTGCTCCATAGCTTTCTTGGACTTCTCTACTTCCTCTTCCTGCCTCTGCAGTTCTGTTGCTTCCACTTCCGCTTTCTCCTTTATTCTCTCAGCTTCTTCCTGCATTTTTGCAGCTTACTCTTGCTAAATTTTAGCAGCTTCTGCATCTTGTTGTTTCTTTTCTTCTTCTTCTTTCTGAATCCTTTCTGCTTCTTCCCTTTGCTTCTCTGTTAGATCCCTTTGAAGCCTCTCATTTTCTTCTTCTTCGAGTCTATTTGTCTCCTCTTTCTTCTTCTTCTCGGCCTCCTCTAGTTGCGTTGAAATTGCCTCTTGGCACTGCTTCTCCTATTGTTCCTTTTGCTTTAACCCAAAAGGCTTGGAACTGGAACTGGCTCCGCTTTTAGGGCAATAGCGCTTTCCTAACTCGGTCATATTTTTGGCACTTCGAAAGAACTCTTCGTCCTTGTCGAAATGGTGCGCGTAATCAAAAGTGACCTTGACATTATTACAGTGAGCAGCAGCTTTGCCTTCTGGGTCATGCCTCCTAAAGATATTTTTCCCAAAATGGAAGGCCTCTAAGTCCTTAGCAAATTCTATACCATCTTTTGCTTTGGGGAGTTGGTATGCTCCAATGGTAAAAGGCATTGGCAGGTATGCAGCCTTCTTCTTGTCACTGAGCACTCTACTGACTCCATCCATGAAGAGTTGCCTTATGGCTTCTTTATGCACAACATAATCTATGGCATATCGGGGCAATAGCGATGGGGCACGACTCCCTCCATACATTCTGATGTATGTCCCTTCCATAGAGAAGTATTAATCTTTGAATGTTTCTATGATGGGCATAGCATTCTCTGATAGGTAGTTTGGTTCCGCCTTAAAGAGTAGTTGATATAGGGGCATGATGAACTTTTCACATATTTGAGTGTAGTAGCTTGCATACTTGTGCGCCCATGTTATCTGATAAGCCACATGGAGGGGAGATTCTTTGCTCTTCCAAGTGCATCCCAGATCAGGGAAAGGGTACTTGGTGAGTAAGCAATCCACCAGATAAGAGGACATGAAGAAATCATCTTTATTTTGAGTCAATCCTCCCTGGGCAGCGGTTATAAGTGAGGCCATGTAATCTGAGATGATGTTTTCCCAATTGAAAATTGCTCCCTGCGTGGCCACGTGGAACATTACAGGCACCCAACCGACTTTATATACATTTCCATTTGGCATGCCAAAAACCCGACTCAACATCAGGGCGATGAGTTTGTATGGAGTCCTTAGAAGTTTGCTCTCGTACTCTCCACTATTTCTTTGCCTTATTTTCCTCTAGGCAATTGTCATCTTTCTAGCACATTCCAAAGGGTCCATCTTTAGCCCGGATACCCATTCATCATTCAATAGGGTCTTAGGGTATGGCAGTTTGTATGCTACCATGATATGTTCTAGCGCAAAGGATGCAAGGCTCATCCCGGTGACATCTTTGATGAATCTGGAATTAGTATTCACTTGGGGAAGGATCCAACCGATGACCTCAGAGCATGGGAAAAACTCAGGGCGGGTTTTTGCTTTGTGGAGACCAGACTTCTTTATGTTCTTGTAAACCATTAGTTCATCCAAGGAGGCCTCAGGGAAGTTTTGGTCTTCTATAGCTCTGTATAGTTTGCCCCATTGATATTCTGGGGAAGCTCCTGTAATAGCTTTTGTGTTGTTGAACATCGTCTCGACCGAGGTGTCTAAGAGGATTTCTACGTCTGAGTTTGACCCAGCTAACTTGGCTTTCTTTCTGGCAGACCGCCTATGCATATCAAACCTGTGACGACAATGAAAGGAAAAATGAGGGATTTCATTGCTTGTTAGCAATACAGTGTTCAAATTCATGATGTTTAAAAAGAATTTGAGTAGACATGAATGTTAGCTTCCAATTAAAACTGGTCATTTAAGGTTGAAAATAATGAGGACAAACATTGATACAAGAATCAACCATGCGGTAGCTCAAAGAGTGTGATTTAAACAGAAAACGAGTGCTGCTAGCTATCGTTTAACATTATCCTATCATCATTATCAATGAGTAAGCAACTTCTATAGGCACTATTTTAGAAATTCAACATGCGAAGCACTCCTGCTATGGAATAAGACAATCTTAAAAACAAACCATGTATCGCAAGTTTATCTTTTAAGCAACCATTTGAAAGTGAGGATGAAGCGTTCTCAAAAAAAGAAACATCCATACAAGCAGCTAAAAATTAACCAAAATTGAAAGAAGAAAATGTGTATGTGTGCATGGAGAAGCAACGCATAGTGTATATGGTGCAACTCTCCCATTGCAAGACAATTCTGGCACTTGGAGACAGAGAAACCTTCGTTTAGCTAAAAGGCTCACTGGGGTAAAAAGTCAACGACATATCGAGGCTTTGAGACTTTGATGAAACTTGGGGACAACGGGCTTATGGATTGAAAACGGTCCGCGAAACAGCTTACATCGCAAGCGGGAGGACAGGTCCCATCCCAGACTTTGATAGATTTCAGAGCAAACAACCATGGCAGGGCTATTTCAGCCATGAGGCTAACATAAACAGGAAAAACCGGTTTGGGAAGGAACAACTGTGGGTAAAAAAGGATGGGGCTCAACTGCCTCTTAGTGTCATTTATAGGTAAAGGGGGAGGTCTGGTCTTAACAGCTTAAATGACCCAAACACTAAAACGGAAAACCAAGCAGATAGGGAAAACGAGATGGGTTTTGAAGACCTACCTGTCAGTGCTGGAGAGGCCCGCTGGTGGGAGTAAGATTGCTCTGATTGGTGACCGACTGATGCTCCTAATGGTATTCGACGGCTAACCGTTGTTTGCAAATGGTGGGAAAGAAATAAAACCCCGTTCGTTATGATTCGCGGGGTTGGAAGTTGGGACCATAATGGTGTGCGGGGATCGATGAAACAACTAATAAATTCGCATGGAGGAAAATTAAAATCTCCACCTATTAACCCTTCTGTTTTCCAAAAACAGACTGCGCTAACGGTAGGTGATTTAACCCTAACTCTTGCGCAACAATCGGCCGAAACGGGCTTAAAAGCTGTGACAATGGGCGCAACAGTCGGTGAGGGTGAGCTCACCTCCAACGTAATGGTCGGCGAGGCCAGAATTACAAACTACGCCCAGGAAATGCGACGCGGCTCGACAAAGGGACAAAACAAAACTACGACCAGTCGGCCAAGTTAGTATTGAACAATGTGACCGGTCGGCGGAGATAAGCTCACTTATGGCGCAATGGTCGACGCAAATAACGTTAAACCCTGCGACCAAAACACAAGACGAAGTACTTTTAGAAGCGATCGATTGGCGAAAGATAAGCTGAAAACGTGCGCAACGGTTGGCAAAGTTAGACTTAAACCCTGCGCAACGGTCGATGAGGGTAAAAATAAACACTGCGACTGGTCGGCGAAATAGGCATAAAAGCTGCGACTGTTTTAACAACAAAGACTGCTGGTCGGAGAAAAATAGACTAAAAGTTGCGACCGGTCTTGTTGGGGAAAAAACTTGAAGTTTTGGCTTAGTCACAAAAACAACTTCTTTTGGAAAAAAGAAAAAGGGACAACTTAAAAGGTAAAAAATCAAATTTTCAAGAGACCACAAAACTCTCTAAAAATAAAAGGAGGGGCCTCATAATTTTCAGAAAATTATGGGGATCAGGTTGCAGCAGCAACAATTGGCGATTCGGTGGCGAACATGGATCTCTGAATTAATCTCTTTCCAAGGTGAGAAGACTTACGAGTTGTTGGCCCACTTGTAACAATTTCTTAAACAGACCAGTTTCTACAAAGGGAGTGATCGCTTTTATCATAATGGTCATTGGGAAAAGGCAACCTTGAATCAGACTTATCTATGACTCTCTTAGGGCCAAAGTGTGGGGTTCATTTTAAAATCTATCTTTCAGATGCCAAATAAAATAGGACTCCACGGGATCGTAACAACATCTCATAGACACATTTGTTTGTTCCTCATTCCCATGCTATTAGCATCCTTTTGGATGTTTTTCTTTATTGATGACTTCTGTCGTTTGAGCCTTCCATAATAACTTTATTCAATCTTGAACATTTGGTTTAAGTTTTTCAATCCATAATGTTCTTTTGTGTGAGCAAGAGATTTATTTGACTGTCATGCTCACGGACAAAGAGGATTTTTGCTGGGATGACTATTAGAACAGCTTCCTTGATTGAATTTCTTTTGTTTTTCTCAACCATGCTTTAAAGGAGGCGAGAATTTATGTCTTTGTTTTTCTCAACCATGTTTTAATGGAGGCGAGAATTTCTGGAAAGCAAACTCATTGATACAAGCTCTTTTGGCTTTTGATTTGCAGCATGGGATCATTTTAAATACCATACATCTGTGAGATGTGCTTCCTCTCCATGGGTCCATTGTAGTGAACTTCCTGAGGTAGTCATTAATGTGAGAATGAATGGAGCCCCAAGATAGTAACAAGGAAATCATAAATCTCAGTTATTTAACAGGGGTTATCATGACACAAGTATGAGCAGAAAGGATCTCTTCACTCTGGAAACTAGTTAGCAAAAGCAAAGTCACATAGAGAAATTTTCTTTATAAGTGGATTCCGGCCTTTCAGAATTTAAGATTTGCTCAAAGCCCTATCTCTCAACTACACCAAGAAGTTGGACTGGGGTTTATTAAGGAACTCAAACAAAAGAACAGGGCAAAGGTCAAATGAAAACACTGAGACAAAACAAACTAAAGAATCTAAGAGAAAGAAAACAACAACTTGAAACAAAAGAAAAAAGGAAAGGTAAACCTAACAAAACAAAAGCGTTTACTTATATACAAAAAGTGTCCCACTGACTACATGAAGTACTGCTTTAAAGCGAGGTCGTTGACAAGGAGGTTCTCTTCCTCCCCTTGTAAGTCTTTCAGTTTGTACGTCGATGGGCCAAGCTTTTTAGAAATTTGGTAAGGGCCAAGACATAATTGTTGAAACTTTGTGTGCATTCCCTTACCATCATGTGGGTGATCCCACTTCAGAACTAATTCACCTACTTCAAAACTCCTCTTACCAGATTTATGCCTATCAAACCACCTCTTGACAATGTCTTGGTGTTGTTGGAATCTATCTTTGGCTTTCTGTCATGACTCTTCAAGCTTCAGCAGGGTATGAATTCGTGATTGTAGGACATGGCTGTTGTAACCTCGAGAGGATTGGGCTAATTGTAAGGATGGGAGTAATATGTTTGGAGGGAGTATGGTTTCCTTACCATAGACTAGAGTGTATGGGGAAAATCCTAAGGCATTCTTTGGGGTAACTCTATCTTCCCATAAAGCGTTTGGGGGGGGCGTATGCCAACTTCTCTGATTTTCAATGACGGTTTTCTTGAGAATTCGGGTAAGGTTTTTGTTTGTGATTCAGCCAGACCATTTCTTTGGGGGTAGTAATTTTTCCAATAATGCAATTTAATTCCTTTCTCATAAACAAATTCATTTAATTTTATATATGAAAAATAAGTTGCATTATCAAAGACTAGGGAAATTGGAACCCCAAACCTGGTTATGATGTTCTCTTCCAGGAACTTCATAACCGCGTCTTCATTCACTTTGCGCAACGGAACAGATTCTGTTCACCGGATGAAATAATCTGTAGCCGTAAGAATATACTGGTGCTGCAGTGAAGAGTTTGGATTTATCTCTCCAATAAAATCTATCCCCCATTGCTCGAATGGTTCAGAAATAATAACTGGCTGCAATGGTCCTACTGCTCTCAGCAATCTGTCGGCACTTCTTTGACATATATCGCAATTCTGGACATAAGCATGAGCATCTTTGAATATAGTGAGCCAATAGTAACCAGCTCTGAGTATTTTATAAGCCATGGTATCTCCGGAGTGGTGTCCTCCAGCAGGGCCATCATGTAATTCCTTGACTACTTTATCAGCGTCCTCTTTCCCAAGACATCTGAGAAATATCCCATCATAATTCTTTCTAAAAAGTACTCCATCAATTATTTGATAGGATGTTGATTTCAGATGGAGTGCCCTTCTTTTCTTAGAACTCCAGTGCTCTAGTAAATATCCCTGCTGCAAATAATGCACTAGGTCCCTGTACCAAGATTCAGGAGTGGTGAAAATGGGACATACCTCAATCATATTCAATTCGGCCTCATTCTCCCAGTCCAGCTCTTCATCAACTGGATTCTCAGTGAATAATTTACACAACCCCTGGCCTTTTATAATGGTGGTTGGTTTGAATTCCAAATCATACTCCTGAAGAGCAGTGACCCAGTTTCCTCTCCTTTCACCCAATTCTTTCTGAACAAATAGAGATCTGACAACGGGGTGAGGTACTATGACTTTAGTTCTGTTCTTTAGGATATATGGCCTGAACTATTTTAGTTCTGTTATTCTTGCTTGTCTACGGCGGGTTAATTCAGTTTAACACCCTGTAAACTAGTGCTCATGAAGGATATTGGATACTCGTCTCCTGATTCTCCCTTCTGAGTGAGCACAGTTACGAGAGAGTTATCTGAAGCGAAAGTGTACATGATGAAATCCTTTTCTAAATTTGGACTTCTTAAGGAAGGGGCATTAGCTATGGCGTCTTTAATGTATTTAAACGCAGTCTTCTCTATGTTAGTCCACTTGAATTGCACACTCTGCTTTACCATTTGCTGCAAAAGTTTCACAATTTGAGTGAAATATGGTACAAACCTTCAAAGAAAGTTTATTGTGCCCATGAAATATTGGATAGCCTTCCTGTTATGGGGCATGGGAATCTTTCTTATAGCTTGCAATCTCTCTTGATCTATCAAGATTCCCTTTTTTGAGATGATATGACCTAGAAGTTTACCTTTAAGAACAGAGAAAATACTCTTCTTAGGATTTAGAGATATACCATATTTTCTGTAGTGATCAAAAATATGTTTCAAATGGAAAACATGGTCTTCTCTTTTCTTTGAAAAGACTGTCACATCATCTAAATAAATTACCACACAGTGGCCAACCAATCCTCGAAAAGCAATATCCATAGCTCTCTGAAAGGTAGCTCCTGCGTTTATCAAACCGAATGGCATTCTTTGGTGTGCAAAGGTTCCCCACTTCGTACAAAAAGTGTTTTTGAGTCGGTCCTCCTCTGCTACTAACACTTGATTATATACAGAGAAACCATCTAGTAGGGAGAACAGTTCTAAACTCGAAACCATCTATAAAATTTGATCCATTGGTGGCACGGGATAGTTATCTTTATCAGAATCTTTGTTCAAGTTCTGAAAATTCACACACAATCTTATTTCCCCTTACTTCTTCCGCATGGGGACTAAATTAGCAACCCATTATGAATTTCGGACCTTAAAAATGATCTTAGCATCCAACAACTTCTTCAACTCTTTATGTATTAATGGCTCAAGCGTCGGATGCATTCTTCGTAATTGCTGCTGAAATGGTTTCACGCATGGCTTCATTGGTATTATGTGTTGTATAATGTGAGTATCATATGTTTTCAAATCTTCATAAGTCCATGCAAAAACATCTTTATATTGCAAAAACAATTTGATGAACTTATCTCTTTCGGCTGGCGAGAAACATTTACTAAAATTGACAAATTTTGGTTCAGCGTCTGTGCCTATGTTTACCAATTCATGCTGCATGGAGAAGCTGTTGGTTTTGACATTCATTGGATTCTTGAACTTGTTTTGCAGATCAAACAATCCTTCCAGAGTCCTTAGTCCTTTTGGCATGAAGTTTCCTTTGACTGCATATTTCTTCTGCAAATCTGAAATGTGCTCATCTTCATCGATTATAGATTCTTGAAAAGCATCTTCATTCATCAAGAAGCTAATAATTTGATCATCATCATCAAACACTCTTAAATTTGTGATATTATCAGGTACCGATGGCCTAAAAATTAGTTCAATAGAGCATTTGTTATTAGTAGGCACTTGTCTAGAAGCGGAAGTAGCTAACAAATTGGCTGCAGCATTTTGTAATCTAGGAATAGAATTGATATTGAATGCATCAAAATGTGAAATCAAATTCCAAACTTCAGATTGGTAACCTTTTAAGTGTGGAGAAAGACAGTGAATTGTATCTCTTATCTGTTTGACAACTATCTCTGAGTCACCAAAGACCTTTAGGTATTTAACGTTCAAACCAATAGCCCTTTTTAATCTCTGTACTAGAGCTTCATATTCTGTTGTGTTATTTGTGCATTCAAACTCTAGTCTAAAATATAAAAAATGTTTGTTCGATTCAGGGTCGATCAAAACACAACCGATTCTGGATCCTTCTTGAGTTTTGGAACCATCAAAGTACAAAATCCAAAATGTGTTTTATGTTTTAACTAAGTTAGTATCACTACCATCTAAGTCAGTGACTATTCCTACTATGTTACAATCAATATCGTCAGTCCGAGAAAAATGAAGGAGATCGTACTGCTCGTCTGATTCATGGCTAACTTCTGTTGCTTGATAATTCCTTGGTTCAATTTTTAAAAAATAATTTTCCAATACTGAAGATGAAAAAGCTACAGCCTCATTCTTTTCTTCCAACTGAATTACATTTTGTTTCATGTGAGGTTCTCCCAGTATTTTGATATGATTTTGCTTGTTTTGGTATGGCAACCACAAGTGAGACCAGTTTGTTGCGAAGTAACCATTCAGTTTCGTAGACCAGGCCCTGCTCAAAATTAAACCATAAGCCTCTGGTATATCTACCACCATAATATCAATAAATTGACACACTCTAGGATCTGCTGATAACCTAATAAGCACATCTTTCATTTCTCCAATTACTTTAACAACAGTCCTATCCAGCTGTATGATCTGAGATGGAGACAGTATTGGCTGCCCATTAATTTTCTTACGGATTGATAATGGCATGACATTCAAAGAAGCTCTAGAATCTACCAAACAGTTATGTACATTATGATTAAAAATTTCAAAGGTCAACAGAAAAAGAAGAGTTTGAGATCTTGATTTCCCGCCAAAACTAGCTTCATTTATCTCCGGATATTCCTCAGTGTTTTCTATTGAAGTGATATATTGGGGGTTGAAATCTACTAACAGTTTCTTCCTTTGTTGGGGAAGACTACACATTTCAAAGATAGAGACATTTGCTTTTGTTTTCTTGATATCCTCAATGATGTCGTATCCCATGTCATACTCCTTTGAGCCTTTTCCATGATTTTTTGTTTTGCTTGTTGTATCCTTTGGATGCTTATTTATTTCTAGGGTTGACTCTTTCGTCACCATGGGATTTACTTTAGGCTGCGGTGGAATGACAGTTACGTGCCTCTTAGGTATTTCTTTTGCAACCTTAGGCTTAGGGGCAACCGAGCTTGGATCAACAATTGGAACTTTACTCCGAGTAGTGGCATTTACGACTGAAACTTGACTTTCTTCAACGTCCTCTTCAATTAATTTTGTTAAGGGTACCCAATCCCATAACACCATTATGGTGTCTGGAGCGGGTTCTTCCCGTTCGAGTGCCTTCTCTTCTTCGGGATCTTCTTGGTCTGTTACTTGTGCATCCAGCAATTGATTCATAACCAAACTCATCGAATTTATCCATTGTGGACGGCTCTTTTCAGAATGTTTCTCTTGGTGAAAAGTGCAGAAATGATCCATGCCTACCTCGTTCAAATTTAGGATAGCAGAATTGTTCACAGGTGGAAGAGACTGTTGAAATATTGTAACTTCAAAGAATATTATATTTGTATATTATTTATTCCGGAGATGTTCCATACCTCCGATGTGATTATACTATAAATACGGAGATGTTTATTCCTCCGAGTTGGGTGTGGTAACTAGGGTTATTAGACCCACCATGTGGGGGTTGGCCCAGTCAGTTATAATGGGGTATTTAACCTAATGGTTAAATACGAGCCTACATGTACTTGTGTGAAATACATATCAGAGTAGTGTATAAATAGAGGAGGTGTGTTCCTCATTTGATACACTCACACACTTGAGGATAGCGCACTTGTGGAGGAGAGGTCTGATATTGTGGAGGAGGAGATCATGTCTCAGGGTTTCATCTTTGTATATTGTTGGTCATCTATATTGAGGAAGCTTTGCTGGGTTTTCTACCCCATGAGGGTTTCCCAGGATAAATCTCTGTCTCTTGTGTTTATGCTGTGCTTGTTGTTTCTTCAGTGATCCTGTATATGCTATTATTGTGAAATGGAATGTAATGCTGCTATTTTCTGTCTTAGCATATTAAATCTTAACATGGTATCAGAGCTAACCTGAAGGAAGGCAAGGTATGGCACTTACGACACTTGCTTTACTTACGACAATTTGAAGGTTAGGGTTTTACATAGCAAAAACCAGTCATCGTGGAACTTTCACTATAAATCCATTTCTGCGAAGGTTCAGGGTCTGAAAAGTTTATAGGTCGAAGATAACATCCCCAGGTACCTTGTGTCCAAAGGGCACCCTCAGATTCGTTGTACTTTGTGAGTTATGATCAGTACAAGTTAGGGTTTCTGCCTCTTCCAGATCTCAGTCAAAATCAGGTGACCTAGGAAAAAAGTTCATAACTTGGGCTAGGAAGATCCAAATGAAATTTCGTAAAAAGTGACAGGTAGTACACAGACTGTACTATCTCAGGAAACTTTTTCAGAGCCTGAAGTTCAACCAGTGACACGTGTCATGGCGTACAAGTTCGCTCTCCTGTTTTATCCCATAAACAGGTCACATTGTGACACTTGGCATAACTCTCTCTCAGAGAGTCCAATTGAGGTCAGACCTGTTAGGATGGAAAGATAACAGGTCGAGATATCTCAGGAAAAGTTTTCAGAGGCCGAAGTTCAAACAGTGACACGTGGCATGCCGTACAAGTTCGCTCTCCTGTTTTATCCCATAAATAGGTCACGCTGCGACACTTGGCATAACTCTCTCTCAGAAAACCCAATTGAGGTCAGACCTGTCAGGATGGAAAGATGAAAGGTCAGGCTACTGCAGAAAAAGGGTTTCAGATCCTGTGGAGCAAAAATTTCAGAGTTATAGCAGAAACAATCAGGTGCATATTTCTGTCAAAACAGAATTATTTTTCGAGCACCTTTATTCATGGCTTCCGGAATTTAGGGTTTCGGAGAAAGTTAGAATTTTTGGAATCGGAGTCCACGGCTGAATGCTACTCAGGAAAATCGAAATTTAGAGACCAAGATCAAATTTTTTGGTTGGGTGGAAGACCGGGCTTGATCAAACCCCAGTTCGGGATTTTGATCAAAAAGATGGAAAATTAGGGCTTCAGCAAAAGTTGGAATTTTTGAAGTCTGTAACCACGGCTGGAAACTCCTAAGAAAAATAAGAGTTTAGAGCCTTGGATCGAACCTTTTGTTTGGGCAAAAGGGTGGGCTTCATCAAACCCTAGTTCGGGATCCTGTCCAGAAGATCCAGAAGTTTCAAAGGCAATTTTGAGGGGTCAAATCTTGGAAATTCCAAAATTGAAGTATGCTAGTTTGATCAGCTCAGCAAGACATATTCTTTCATCCATTCAGAAGTATGAAAGTCAAAGATTGAATTTTTAGGGTTTCTCTAGAAAACCCTAATCAAGCTCCAGATCAAGTTTCAGGGGGAGTTGAGGCTAAGGCCTTACATAAGAAGACTACAAGAAGTCTCGACAGGTATGACTTAAGAAGGCTCAGGTATGTCTCGAAATCTAATTCTTGATTAAGTTCATGATGTGTTTGTCTTCATATTATTTATTAGTACAATCTTGATTAATGTTAGAATTGTCTTATCACCCTAGTAACAGTATGAATGCATGTGAATGATCAAATACATTCATTGATTAGGGCTATATGATTGTACTAATGCATTATGATGTTGTGTGAGGTTGATGTTGTCTGCTAACAAGATACAGGTACATCACAAAAGACAAATCAGGTTCCATGACCATGAAAACATGAAGACAAAGAGTCATCCATAATCTTTGTTCTACTTATGAGGTATGTATGACTTTGTTATATTATGCTTAACCTATGAGACATGCAGGTTCTACCTCAGGATCTCTAAATCATTGAAGAGATTGTTTAGGTATGTTGTACATAACTAAGTAGGTATACTAATCCAGGTATGTTTCCCATGAATCTTACCTTGTGTTAGGATCCCTCATATAAGTATACTTGGTATGATTGGTTATGATTATTCATAAAGTTAGTAATCAAGGGATTATGCATATTATGTCTTTTATCTTGATTGATGATATGCATGAGTAAAAGAAGACTTCCCTGAAATCTTGAATACTAATGTTTATTAACTATAATCATGACTATACATTCTCAAGATTATTTAGAACTATAATGTTTTGATAACATTTAGAACATACTAATGGGTGTATGTTTGTGTATGAGATCATGAGGATGACACTTGAACATGCACAGTGGTACAGAATGAATAGAAGTTCAAAAGACATACAGAAGATCAAGCGGGAGGCAACCACACAAACATAAAAGATAAGTATTTGAGTTGTTATTTGAAATAGTAAATGATATTGCCTGTAATAAGTTGTATGCATATTTGTATTCCTATAATATATCATGCTAAGTGTAAATATTCATAGAACATTGAACAGTATACTACTAATATGCATATGATTGGTAAGTTGGACAAACATGAAACCTCTTTGCTGACATGCTGAGAGTTGTGCACACTCTCGATAGTATGTTCTGGTAGAGATGGAAGGCATCTAGATAGCCACTGTATGCATACAGGATATGGGAAAGTGTTGTACCAAAGTATTGGTCAAGATAGTTGCATAACTATGTAAATGATATCTGTATGCATAATAGGTTATCATGTCTATATGATTTGATGATTATGAAGTATTACTAATCATGTACCTAATTTTGATTTGTAGGAAAAATCATGATGAATGATAAACAAGCGATGGATGTTCAACAAAAGGATTTACAAATCAAACACACTATAGAAGGCTTGTGGCCAGAAGATTCTCTTAGAAAAGAGAAAGAGAATCATGATGAGATGTTTGTTCCAAGTGGATAGATAAAACCATTCTCTTAATGGTGTAATTAAAGAAGAAGTGTGATTCAGGTTTTGTATGGGTACCCAGGATCGATAATCAATTGATGAGCTTAATGATCACCACGGGTGATGTGGATCTCAACCTTTGCTACAAGGTTGAATATGTTTTTTATACACAGATGACATGAATGCAAGAAGGAACTCACCACAGAGTTCGAATAATATTGAGGCTCATATCAGTAGACCCATCTATCGAGAGATGGCACAGATAGATATGCAGAAAATCATTCAATGCAGAGTGTGAATGATGTTCAGTCACAAAGGGAGAATTGACAGTTTCTTGATAAGCTTGGGCTTTACCAAAAGTAAAGTTGTTCCTAACCTTTACCTTAAGGCTATGGATCATAATATTATTATGATATCCTTCTTATAGGGAATGAGAAACAGATCACGAAAAGAAAGAAGAAGATGGCTGCAGAAATGAAAAATGAAAGATCTCAGATTGATGCATTACTTCCTAAGTCTGAAAGTATGGCAAGGCTCAGAAGGAACTTTCCTGATAAATATTAAAAGAAATTGATGTGTTGGAATGGCCACTCTCATGAATTCCAACTTGAAGTTCTTAGCAGATGACTCATTAGAGTTAGTGGATATAACTATGTACAGACAAATTATTGAGTCATTGATGTGCCTAACGAATACTAAGTCAGATATATGCTTTGCTGTGAATACCTTGAGTCAGTATCTAGTGGAAACTAGAAGTGCTCACCTGTTAGTTGCAAAGCATGAGATAAGGTACCTAAAGGATACAATAGACTTTGATCTATGGAGATCATGAATTCAGATGGCTACACAGATATTGATTGAGAAGAAAGTGTATCAGACAGGAAGAGCACATCGAGAAGATGTTATTGTATGGGATTAGCCATGATCTCATGGTTTAGCAGTCTAGTGTGGCTCTCAGCACAAGCGGAATATATGGCTGCTTGCTCTGCTAATTGTGAAACGTCATGGCTTCAGAATTATTTGACTTAGAGATTGACCCAACTGTGATCCTATGTGATAAACAGAGTTATACTAAAATGGCAAAGAATCCAGTGTTCCATGATAAGTCAAAAGCACATAGAGATCTGGCATTTCTATATACGAGATATGGAGCAGATAGGAATTAAGGTTCGAATTTGTAACAAGTTACCAATGTACTAACCAAACCTCTACCGATCCGATGTACCAACCAAACCTCTACCGATCCGATGTACTAACCAAACCTCTACCTCAGGTAAAGTTTTTCAAGACAAACTTAATATAGAAGGACCCTCCTCGAAAGGGGGAGTGATGTGATCACTTATGATGAGATTGCCTGCATCGACAGTGAGGACGATAATGTGAATACCTATATTGGTGATGCCGACAGAGAGGTTGGTGGATGGTCCTTAGACATGGTCTAAAGTGGACATGACAGGATTGCATCATCCTCAAAAGAGCCGTAGACGTATGTCTCCGAGAATGAAGTCCTTAGTGGACATATAGGATTGCATCATCCTCAAGAGAGTCGTAGACGTATGTCTTCGAGAATGAAGTCCTTGGTGGACATGATAGGATTGCATCATCCTCAAGAGAGCCGTAGACGTATGTCTTCGAGAATGAAGTCCTTGGTGGACATATAGGATTGCATCATCCTCAAGAGAGCCGTAGACGTATGTCTTCGAGAATGAAGTCCTTGGTGGACATATAGGATTGCATCATCCTCAAGAGAGCCGTAGACGTATGTCTTCGAGAATGAAGTCCTTGGTGGACATGAGGGGATTGGATCATCCCTGGACTTCAGTCCTAAAGAGAGCCGTAGACAGGTGTCTCCGAGAAAGCAGAGGGATTGTATCATCCTTGAACACATGTTCTAAAATGAGTCGTAGACAGAAGTCTCCGAGAAAGAAGAGGGATTGTATTATCCTTGAACATCTGTTCTAAAGAGAGCCGTAGATGTATGTCTCCGATAAATGAAATCCTGAATTAACAGGTAGGGGATTGCATCGTCCCCGGACTGATGTCCCAGAATAGAGCCGTAGACATGATGTCTCCGATAAATGAAATCCTGAATTAACAGGTAGGGGATTACATCGTCCCCGGACTGATGTCCCAGAATAGAGCCGTAGACTGGGTCTCCGATAATGAAGTCCTAAATGAACAGGCAGGGGATTGCATCGTCCCCGGACTGAGGTCCCAGAATAGAGCCGTAGACTGGGTCTCCGATAATGAAGTCCTGAATGAACAGGCAGGGGATTGCATCGTCCCCGGACTGAGGTCCCAGAATAGAGCCGTAGACTGGGTCTCCGATATTGAAGTCCTGAATGAATAGGCAGGGGATTGCATCGTCCCCGGACTGAGGTCCCAGAATAGATCCGTAGACTGGGTCTCCGATAATGAAGTCCTGAATGAACAGGCAGGGGATTGCATCGTCCCCGGACTGAGGTCCCAGAATTGATCCGTAGACTGATGTCTCCGAGAATTGAAGATAGGACTGCATCGTCCCTGGACCTCGGTTCAAAATGTACGTGAGAGGACTGCATCGTCGATGAACTAGGTTCAAAATGTACATGATGGGATTGCCTCGTCCCTAGACATGGTGAGATGTCTTAAAGTGATAGGGACTAATCATCTTGTAAGTTGATTCGGGATTGCATCATCCCTAGACATGGTGAGGTGTCTTAAAAGGATAAGGATTGATCATCCTGTAAGTTGATCTGGATTTCATCGTCCATAGACATGAGAGATGTCTTAAATTGAGAGGGATTGATCATCCCATAAGTGGATCAGGATTGTACCATCCTTGGACCTATGTCCTAAAGTGAGAGGGATTGACCATCCCGTAATTGGATCATGTGTGTTGCAGGGTATGTTGCTGTTGTGTATACTTGTATCGGTGTGGATACTTGTATTGATAGATGTATTAGTGAGAATACATGCTTTTGATGATAGATGTATTAGTGAGAATACATGCTTTTGATGATAGATGTATTAGTGAGAATACATGCTTTTCATGATATATGTATTAGTAAGAACACATGTTTTGATGATAGATGTATTGGTGAGAATACATACTTTTGATGATACATGTATTGACTAATGTACTTGTATGGTTGAGGATACTTATGTTATAGATCAAGATGATCTAGATGCTGTAGATCGAGATGATCCAGATGTTGTAGATCGTGATGATCCAGATGCTGTAGATCGAGATGATGTGACGATGCTGATCGTGTTGATCTAGATGATGATGATGATCGTGTGATGACGATGCTGATGATCGTGTGATGATGATGCTGATGATCCTGTGAAGACGATGCTGATGATCGTGTGATGACGATGTTGATGATTGTGTGATGACGATGCTGATGATCGTGTGATGACGATGTTGATGATCGTGTGATGACGATGCTGATGATCGTGTGTGATGACGATGCTGACGATCGTGAGGATTCAGATATTGATGTTGCTGTAGCTGTTTGAGTGCTACAGAAGATAAATACTCAGTACTGAAGATGTTGATGTTCCAGTATTGAAGATGTTCCAGTAACTGCCTAAGTTACTGATGATGTTGAGAAAGCTTCCAATGATTTATAGATGTATCATGTATGATGTTGATGACTCCTTGCTCGTGCAGATACTGTTATAATATCCTTCTCGTTAAGGGGGAGTGTTGAAATATTGTAACTTCAAAGAATGTTATATTTGTATATTATTTATTCCGGAGATGTTCCATACCTCCGATGTGATTATACTATAAATCCGGAGATGTTTATTCCTCCGAGTTGGGTGTGGTAACTAGGGTTATTAGACCCACCATGTGGGGGTCGGCCCAGTCAGTTATAATGGGGTATTTAACCTAATGGTTAAATACGAGCCTACATGTACTTGTGTGAAATACATATCAGAGTAGTGTATAAATAGAGGAGGTGTGTTCCTCATTTGATACACTCACACACTTGAGGATAGCGCACTTGTGGAGGAGAGGTCTGATATTGTGGAGGAGGAGATCATGTCTCAGGGTTTCATCTTTGTATATTGCTGGTCATCTATATTGAGGAAGCTTTGCTGGGTTTTCTACCCCATGAGGGTTTCCCAGGATAAATCTCTGTCTCTTGTGTTTATGATGTGCTTGTTGTTTCTTCAGTGATCATGTATATGCTATTATTGTGAAATGGAATGTAATGCTGCTATTTTCTGTCTTAGCATATTAAATCTTAACAGAGACTGTCCACCTTCTTCCCTTTTCTTGTAAAAAGGTTTGAAGAGTTTCTTTGAAGTGCTAGCCATCTTATATTTCTCCAGATCTACAATCTTATTGGACAGCTTCTGGATCATCTTAACCACATTTTCCAAATCAAGGGATGGTTCGTCCTTAGTTCTAGTTAACAACAGAGGTTTCTTGCCGGTTGTTGTTTTCGTTTCCAGCTCAAGGGAATGTTTAGCGATGTTGTCTGCTTAATCTTCAACCTTCTTAGCTTCTTCGAAGTTTTCTATCAATGTAGCTTGCTTTGTTCTTTTCACAAACATTGTTATGGGAGGATCAAGTGTTGTAGTATAGTATTCCACCAATGATTCTTCGGCGGGACTAGTCGCAGCACTGAAATTATTTAATAAAGTGGTAAATCTTTGATTAAATTCTTGAACCTTTTCTTTCTTTTCCATCCTCATAGATAGCAATTCTTTCATCAGCGTAGCGACTGTTTTCTAATTTCCATATTTACTTAAGAAACATTTTTCAAAGCCTTCCCAATTTGATATCGATCAGTTAGCTTGCAAACTAAAATACCATGAAGATACTTTGGGTTCAAATGTATAGGGAAAAAGTCTGCAGACTACGTCCTCATGTTCCACATTGAGAAGATTCAAATCCATATAAAAACTCTTAAGGTGATCTTCAGCAGAAATACCTTTTCCAGGATCGTACTTAGGTAGTACCTTTTCTGGATTTTTGGGTAGATCATGAAAAGGTGCAGCTAAATTAAGTGCCCCTCTGACTTTCCACGTAGATACAGCCATAACTCTCGGAAGAGAATGCGGGGGAGAATGTGGCGGAGTGTGCGGTGGAGTATGCATTGGAGTATGTTGTGGAGTTTGTGGTTCTTCTTGATTCGGAGGAGTTTCGGGTCTAATTTTACTCAAAGGTTCAGTGATTTCCTGTAAAGACATATCCAATAATTCTTCTAAATTTTCAACAAGAACCGAATCTCGAGTAAATTGCGTTTGTCTCCTAGGATCTCTCCTTCTGGGTAACAAGGGAATTACATTTAACCCTCTAAGCGTTCGAACATAAGAACGGGTATGTCTCCTGAAGTTTTATACTTCTGCAAAAGGGACGGCGTATAATGCCTCTTGATGTTCAACTTCAAGATTGGGATCTACTTGAACTTGTGATTCCAGAACGAAATTGTCTGGGATAGCTGTTTCAAGTGGGTCTTCAGTGGGATTTCTTCTAACGAAAGGATATCCTTTTCCATCCATGCACTGGTGGCTCTCCTTCTAGTGCCAAAAACTGTTGATTCCTCAAAATTCCTAGCACCAATCAGCAAGGGATTCTCCCCGGTAAGAAATCCCAATTAGACCGCTCACCGTTTAGTGTGGGGAATCCGTCCGATTGACAGCCCGGCTACCGTATAAGATTTAAAGATTTGTTTTCTTTCACCAGTTGCGGCCTGATCCACCGTTTATGTATTTTATGTTTAAAGATGATATGCAAGTGCTCTATCTAAATGCATGCAATTAAAACAAATCTGATCTAAAAATTACCTAAGCTAATTAATCTATCCCTGCAGGGAGCAAAACTGACATATGATTAATACACTGGAAATACACCCAAGAATCTCACAGGTAGTTGTTTAATAACATAGATGCATTTACAGCAGAAAGTAAAAGATATCAAAGATCGCTTTGACAGAATTAAAACATTCCATTACTCATTTAACACAGAATATTTGCACAAGAAATTAGAGCATTCATAACAGAGAATTAATTTAGAATAGTTACGAACAATCTCACAATATATGTATGAAAGATGCAAAAATAATTCAGCAGATATCCACCATATCCCAAGCAAAACTTAGTGCTAGCTTTTCTCAGGCAAAATAGGTCTTTCTTTATTAATGTAGCAAAATAATTCACGTACAGAACAAGTATGTTCTTTCACCTACCAAAAGTCCTTTCTCTTCTATTCTATTCTTTTATTTATAACTTTTACAAAATTTGTCTCTTCTCATACCCTAACCCTAGGGAAACAGAAAATTTTGTCTTCTAGTGCCTAAAAGAGACAAAAGTAATTTCCAGTTGTTTTTAAAATATTTATACAATATAACAACCTCCAGCTGTCTTTTCTAATTTTACAATAAAACAAATTTAATTCCCAGTTGGCCCTGCTGCCTCAGCTGGCTTCTCTACTTCAGCTGACCCATCCACTTCAGCAGGTTTTTCCACTTCAGCAATGTAGCTGGTCCACTAGCTGATTTCTCGTAAGATAAAATTTCCCCGCGCAGAAATCATCATCTTTAGTGATATTTCATGCTTACGCCAATCTGATTTAATGTTTGTTGCTTCTGCTATTGTTTCCTGGGCGATGTCTTTCATAAAATAAGCATGGATAGAAGTCTACCCAATCACCCGGTGGAGGTCTTCTGGTGTTAGGACATCTATCTTCCTCAGGTATGCTATTTCTGAATCCGAGTCACCCTGCAGGCCTGAAAAACGTTTGTTTCTTTTTCAAGAAAAGCATCTATGGTTTGAGGTAAAACCATATGACATTTCTCATGGGTATCCCGGACCTTTGAGTAGAAGTCGGTACATTTCCCAATGGTTTTCTGGATTCCACTGATTATTTTTGTACCACAGTCTCTACAAAACTCAAGGAGCCCTATATCCATATATGAATCATCTACGGAGTTAATAGGTAGGTGCCCTGGGAATCCCGATTTCCCTTTTCTCCACTCAAGCTGTCTATTGATTTCCTCTAAGTTGAGCACATACTTTCTCTTGAGTCTCAACGCATCAGTTTCAATTACCTTCATCCTTCTAATCATTCCCTTTACCTTACACACCTCCTCCGTGATCAACTCTAGTGATTGATGAACTTTCTTCAGCATGTCGCATGCTTGCTCATGGAACACGGTTAGATCCTGCTTCTTCTCATTTGCATCATTTAATTGCTCTAACAACTCTCCTTTTCCTTTGTCATTCTTTCGAACTGAGGCTTGTAGAACTCAATCTGTTGTATATTGTTGGCTTCACGCTGCTCCAATTCTTGTATGCGGGCTTCTAATCCTTTCTTTTCGCCTTCTGCGATTGCTAGTTGCACATCTAGAGCATTCTTTTCATCCTCAAGCTTCTGGTTCTGCGAAGACATCTCTTTCTTTTCCTCTTGAAGCTCGCTATATTTCCTCTTCATCTCATTTCCCTGGTGCACCTCCTTCAAAATATTATCTTTAACCTTGAAGCACTTGTCCTTGTATTTCCTGACCTCTTCCACCAGCAGATTTACATTATTGGCACTTGCTTGAGCCAAAGCCACAATGCATGCTACCATGAACTGAGGATCGTTGTTGGTCCCTTGAAAAAGTGGAACTTGCGTTATTCTAATTTCATCTTGGCCGTCTCGAGTTTTCATTCTCTTTTCCGACCTACTTATGATATCCTTCTTCTTTTTATCGTAAAAGACAGAATCCAGCTTTGACACTTAGCGTTGTTTTGAGGTTGTGTATGGGGTGAGAGCGAGCTCCTATGATGAGGCATCCCCTTTAGTGGTTATTTCCAGTGTGTTTGTTGTTGATACATCTATGTTCGTGGCTTGTGGTCTTGAGTTACCCTGGTCCACAGCTTTCTTGGACTTCTTTGCTTCCTATTCCTACCTCTACAGTTCTGCTGCTTCCGCTTCTTCTTTCTCCTTTATTCTCTCAGCTTCTTCCTGCATTTTTGCAGCTTGCTCTTGTTGAATTTTAGCAACTTCCGTATCTTGTTGCTGCTTTTCTTCTTCTTTCTGAAGCCTTTATTCTTCTTCCCTGTGCTTCTCTGTTAGCTCCCTTTGAAGCCTCTCATTTTCTTCTTCTTGGATTCTATCTGCCTCCTCTTTCTTCTTCTTCTTGGCCTCCTCTAGTTGCGTTGCAATTGCCTCTTGGCACTGCTTCTCCTCTTGTTCCTTTTGCTTTAACCCAACAGGCTTGGAACTGGAACTGGCTCTGCTTTTAGGGCAATAGCGCTTTCCTAACTCGATCATATTTTTGGCACTTCGAAAGAACTCTTTGTCCTTGTCGAAATGGTGCGTGTAATCAAAAGTGACCTTGAGGTTATCACAGTGAGTAGCAGATTTTCCTTCGGGGTCATGCCTCCTAAAGATCTTTGTCCCAAAATGGAAGGCCTCTAAGTCCTTAGTGAATTCTATACCATCTTTTGCTTTGGGGAGTTGGTATGCTCCAATGGTAAAAGGCATTGGCAGGTATGTAGCCTTCTTCTTGTCACTGAGCACTCTACTGACTCCATCCATAAAGATTTTCCCTACGACTTCTTTATGCACAACATAATATGTGGCATATCTGGGCAATAGGGACGGGGCACGACTCCCTCCATACATTCTGACGTATGTCCCTTCCATAGAGAAGTAGTAATCTCCGAATGCTTCTATGATGGGCATAGCATTCTCTGATAGGCAGTTTGGTTCCGCCTTAAAGAGTAGTTGATATAGGGGCATGATGAACTTTTCACAGATTTGAGTGTAGTAGCTTGCATACTTGTGTGCCCATGTTATCTGATAAGCCACATGGAGGGGAGATTCTTTGCTCTTCCAGGTGCATCCCAGATTAGGGAAAGTGTGCTTGGTGAGTAAGCAGTCCACCAGATAAGAGGACATGAAGAAATCGGCTTTATTTTGATTCAATCCTCCCTGGGCAGCGGTTATAAGTGAGGCCATGAAATATGAGATTGTGTCTTCCCAATTGAAAATTGCTCCATGCATGGCCACGTGGAACATTACAGGCACCCAGCCGAGTTTGTATACATTTCCATTTGGCATGCCGAAAACCCGACTCAACATCGGGGTGATGAGTTTGTGCAGAGTTGTTACACCTAAATCTTACCATCATGAGACTTAGTGTATATACACTTGAAGTATCCATGACCAAGAGGTCAATTTGAAAAGGTTGTTGATCCTTTATCCTAAAAATCTAGGTGGATCATCGCAACTTGCTCTCTTCCAGCTTGCGACGACGAGGATCATTGCAGGTTCCTCCTTGATGGAGTGCGACGATGTAGCATGGTGTCCTTAGATAGCCTGCACCGACCTCATCTATCGTATGTTTCCCTATTACAACCTGCAACGATGTCAGTTAATATGGATAAAAGGAAGCTTCAAGCGATTTCTCGAAGGAGGATGACTTGGTTCTCTATCCCTAACTTATAGGTTGAGATGTCCTTCGGTTCCTCCATCATTGGGAAGATCCCTTAGTCCTCTCCCACTAATCCTCAACTCATTTCTATCCTCCTAGGCCTATTTATATGAGGCTCCTCTTCCCTCCAAAGGGAGGAAGTCGATAGTACTTACATGCTGGTGAAATTAGCTTAGGAGATCTCTATTCATATCTTGGGAGATCTATACTTCCTTTGGAGGCTTTGGCATTGGCTTGTTGGAGAAGGATTGTTACGTTAAGCCTTGGTTGTAATCACTTCCTTCTATGTACTTTCCCTTTTTATACAGTAATATAAATGTTGTTGCATTGATGATGTTTGTGTAGGTTTCCTGCTTAACTGCTTACTTATATTTGTTATTGTTTAGATGCATTTTACTACTTGTGTTGTTCTGTATGTCTTGACAGGTTTTGCAGCTAAGATCTTAAGACCATAAAGCTTGGAACAACATAAAGGAGAAAGGATCCGTGATCTGAAAGGTAAGGCATCTAGTCACTCGATCTCTAGTTAGATCTAGGAAAGTTATTTCATATTCTGTCTCATTTGTTATAAGCTTTCACTAAGCTAGGGAGATCACGCCTTGAGTCCGCTCTTGGTAGATTATCCGATAACAAATTTGGCGACCATACTGGGGAAATGTTGCTACCATACAACTGACTCTGAGAACACATTCTAATATGTCTCACAACATGGTTGCCGACCAATACAATGCAGATCCATGGTAGTAATGACTGACTGAACACAATCATGGCTACTAGACACAAGCGTAGATCCATGATGAGATGATAACACAGCCACGACCAATACAAATTTGGATCCGTGTGACATGACTCAATACAAACTCCATCGCAGCCTGGGTAAAACATGACTCCCCAGGTTCTTCAAGATGAACCCACAATGATATGAATCTATCCATGTGATTACAAATGTCTTGACGTCGAACATGGTAGAAACCACTTGATTACCGGTCATTGATGTATACCGTTAACAAGTGCGAGAGAGATCACCATTGCTGTCAATGATTCCCAAGGTATCACAGTACATAGCATCAAGTGTGAATAAATTATTTGAAGTCGAATGCCAAATGAAATCTTTCAATCAAGAGTCAATGATGTAAACTCATGTTGAAAGCGAGGTATCCTGCCATTGAGGCATGCAGGGCCAAGGTACTTGGTTGGTTTCTAGATTCAATCCTCGGATGATGATTTGAAGTCGACAAGGATGAATTCATTGAAGGAGGGCCATGATGAATCCCCCATCATTGACACGAAACATAACAAAGGATGTTTTGAATAGATGGGATGGTACAATAACATACAGGACTGACTCAGAGTAGACCTAACATGGTGGAAGGTGTGTTGATTGCAAATGATGAGTGGTGAAGGTATTCTTGAACATGGGCATGGCATGACTTGGCAGTATTGACATGACAAGAATGACGTCAATTCCTAATGCAACTGGTAATGGAAGTATTCTTTGGATGACCCAAAGGAGTAACAAGACTCAAGAAGTGGGTAAAACTCGAGGACAAACGGATGACCCAAGTATGGTATGCAAATGCAAATGAGTGCCATGTTCAAGAATGACTAGGTACTGCCACAAGTAAAAAGTGTAACACAAAAGCTTTCATTTTTCCCCATCATGACTGATGAGTGCCTCATGTGTTTTTTACGAGCTTGATGAGGGTAACCAGATGCTCGGTATAGCTCATCTCATAGATGAGTCCAATCCCAAATATTTTCCGAACCTGGGAGAGGAGGGGTTCGTCCCATGGCGGGCCCTTCAATGTTAAATTTTAACGAGTCCATAGAAGGTAAACTCGGTTGTCATGTTTAGAGAGTCTGAAAAGAGCTAAAGAAGACTCCAAAGGTCCTTTTTTGTAAGGTTAGCCTCTTCGCCCGAAAAAGGGTAAAACAACGCGAGAGAGGACTCTTCCAGTCCTGATTGGCTGGAGTATTCATTTTTCGTAATTAGTGCCCCCTGGTCTGAAAAAGGGGTAAACTATCACCAGGGAGACGACCGTTCAAATACTTTAGCAAACGTGAACGCGACAAGTTCGCTTGGCGATCTTTTCGTATTTTGAGAGCCTGAAAAGAGCTTAAAGATAGACCCCGGGGGGGTTCCTTTTCCATAGGAGTTTAATGGGCCCGAAAAAGTGATAAATCATAACTCGGTGACTTATTCTCATGGTTTTATGAGCATAAAAAAGAACAAAGAGTTAGCTCGTCATCATTAAATAATTAAATTCTAACGAGCGAAAATAACAACAAAAATGAATTCTAACGAGGGAAAATAACAATCAAAATATTCAATGGGTTGTTCATACCTGACAACATTTATGAGATGATCGCTACGATGCAAGAATGGCGCAAATGAAACACTTAACATCTCCTGCATGCTTGAAAGCTAGGTCAAAAATAGTCAACCGAGTATTAAAATGTAGTAAATAATCCAAACTATAGCAAATTACCCATAAAGCATCTAAATTTGAAAAATGAATATTCCCTTTTTGTTTATAAAATAGGAAAAATGACCAAAAACAGTTACCATTGTCATTTGCCAAGTTTGGGGAGAAGAACGTGCCATTTGAAGCTGATTTTCATTCGTCGATTGCCGGAGCTACGATTGACCATTTCACTAACCGTCAAGAGCAGGTAAACCTAGACCTCAGCCAACATCTTTCTAGTGGATTACAATTTTGTTTCTTGTTCATTTTTGGGGGTTTTGGGTTGATTTATGAGGGGATTTTGCGCCCTCGGGTCATCGCAAGCCTCCTTTACGGGAACTGCGATGAATCCGGGTTGTCACAAAACCCGTAAGGGCGCTTTGCGATGACGTCGCCCTGTCAGCAATGACGGGGTCCGACGGCGGAAACACCCAACTTCAAATCAAAACCTAGCCCACAAGAAAAGTTTTCAATGGTTTGGATGAGTTCTAATAGTGTTTAAATGCTTCCTTTGACAGGTTTACGGCCGTCACCATGGTTCTTGAATGGCATGAATGTGAACACGAATTAGAAGATATACAAGCGGCAAATGATCCATCGTGTGTGGATGCATTGAGAAACTGTGGACTGTTGAAGTACTTCCAGGTTCAGGGCATGAGGGCCCAAGTCCCATTATTGGAGCACATGATCCAGAGTTGGGATCCAACGTAGCAGTATTTCATGATTGGGGAGGACGTGCTAAATATAGATGTTGATGACATATATTTCCTGACAGGACTATCCCGGAGGGGGGATACTGTGTCTCTGTCAGGATATCTCATCATTCAGTATGTACTTTGCATGCATCTGCATGCTGCCCAGTCACCAGGTTGATGCCTCCAGCACCTAGTCCCTAGTCTGCCGACACCCAGGAGCCACTTTCCACTCTGTTGTAGCCCTCCTAGTCAGGGAGGCACCCACTTCTCACCCACCACTTGAGAAGGGCGCCTTTTCTCACCTACCAGTCCAGTTCACTTCAGTTAGCTAGTTGACTTTCCTTGATTTGAGGCTAGACTGACTCCTCACTGTTGTTATCACTCTGATTGACCTCCGATGAGACTTGACTACCTATTCTGCGTGCAGTTAACTCCTCATGCTCCCTCCATTGAGCCTCCATCCCTACAGTAGTGCCACTTACCATCAGTTACACTTATTACACTCAGTTAGACTCAGTTTGACACCCGTCTAATAGTGACTTGTGCATTGATGACCACCACTGATTGATGATGAGGACTCCTAGTTGGAGCCAAGTTGCACACCATGCAGTATATTCAAATGACCTCCTTGGCTAATTCGAATTGCTCACTTAATGTGACAGTATTGTATTGTAAGTCTACCATTCTGGATTATAGAGCACTAATGCATCTCTCTTGCACAATTTTTACTCCAATTTGTTTTACATCACTGTGATTGATATTCTTGTTCAATAGATCTATTGTGACTAATTTTAAATGGTATCAGATCCATTGCAGGGACAATATCTCTCTCCTACAGGTGTTCTACATGAAGAATTGAGTGAATTTGCTCAAAATTACTGAAGTTTTGGCATGCAAAATCTCATGTGCATTCGCTCATGTGCATGCAAGGCTGAAAAATACTCTCCAATCCACTCCAGAAGCCCGAGTTTTCCACATAATTCCTGGATTTGATACATTAGATCATTCAAGCTTGCTTGATCTCCAATCCTAGGTGTGATGCAACTCTAAAAGGGTGGATTGTTTGACCTTACTATTCTTGTTTTGATTGTGATTTGCAGGTTTATCATCTCCATCAAGTGCATTCGCTATCATTGAGATGGATTCTTCTTCTTCTAAGCTACTCACTCCTTTAAATTATTTTGAATGGAAGAATCACATGGAGATTATGTTGCGCTCAAGAGGGTACTACAGAGTCATCATGGGCCTCAAAGTTGAGCCCAATACACTCATTGAAAAATCAAAGCACTTCAATAAGTTGGATGAAGCATATGGTCTTCTTTGCCTCAATATTTCCAAGGATATTCACTTTCACCTCAGTGGATTGACTACTCCAAAGGCAGTATGGGAGCAACTTGAGAAGCTTTTTGGAAGCAAGATGACGTGTGGTATTTTCAATTGGAAAATGAATTGATTTCCTTGAATCCTGAGAATTTCGAGACCATCAATGACTTTTTCACAAGATTCAAGCATTTATCTTTGCAATTGAAGAACAGTGGAGTTGTTAAAGAGGATAAGCAATTGATCCTCTCCATTCTTTCAAAGCTTGGTAAAGATTTCTTGGTATTTGTCTCTACTTTCAATTCCGGTCAGCTAACTACCCCGAATTGGAAGATGCCTACCTTGAATGCCTTCATTGAGTCCATTACCAAAGACCGTGATAAGCTAATTCAAACGGGGTCCATAACCTCCAAAGATTCAGCCCTCTTTGTTCAAGGATCCAAGAATTTGAATGGAAAAGGAAAGCAAAAGAAAGAGAAGCCCAAATCCGAACCTAACAAGCAAAGAGAGAAAAGCAAACAATCGGATGCACCATCCGGTTCAAGGAATAAGCAAAAGGGTAAAGAGGGTAAGGAAAAATCTAAATGTTCATATTACAACCATGGCTTTCATCCTGAAAGTTCATGCATGAAGAAAACAATAGATCAAATGGCCCTCCTTTTGGAAAAGAATAACATATGTCTTCCCGATGGTGCACGGAAAAAGGATAGAAATGATGATCATGAAAGAGGTCAAGCATTCATGGCAACTGTTTCGAAACCCACCACTCTACTGATAGATTTCGGTGCCTCGAATCATATGGCTGCAAATATTGACTCTTTCTCTTCATTCGATCAAAACAGGTCCATCCCCGTCCATTTGGGAGATGACTCAAAAATTTCATCAAAGGTAAAGGTACCATCCATTTTGAGCATGGAAGTTTTCATAATGTTCTTTATGTGCCTTCCTTGGCTTCAAATCTACTTTCTGCGTATCAAATGACACACACTGGTGAACCGAAGCAAGTTAAATTCATCCCTAACAAAGTTGAAATTTCTGATATTGAAAGTGGAAGACTTATTGCAGTCGGAAAGGCAAACCACACTGCAAAATACTATGATTTTTCACACTTTGTGCCGCTTGAAAAGCCCACTGCTCTTCTCACACATGGAAATGAGGTTAGTAGGCTTTCATGGAAATGAGGTTAGTAGGATTTGGCATGAAAGGTTTGGACACCTTAATTACAAGTATTTGCTGCTTTTACAAAACAAATCAATGGTTGATGGTCTTCTGCACCTTCGTTCCTCGAAGGGAATTTGCCCAGGTTGCATCAGTGAGAAGCACCCTGAGCACAAGTTCGACCGCGGCAAAGCTAGCAAAGCTTCTACTATTTTGGGTCTCATACATTCTGATATCAGTGGTCCACTGCCAAATATGTCCATGAATGGTTCAAGGTATGTTTTTACATTCAACGATGATTTCTCTAGCTTTACTTGGGTATTTTTTCTCAAAAACAAGTCAAAAGTGCTTGGAAAATTCAAGGATTTTAAGGCTTCTGTTGAGACCGCCACTGAGAACAAGATCAAAGCTCTTAGATCTGATAATGGAAGAGAATATATCAAGACTAATTTTCTGCAACTTTGTGCCCAAAGCGGAATTCAGATCCAACATACAGTTCCCTACACACCCCAGCAGAACGGTGTAGCGGAAAGGAAGAATCGGTCACTGAAAGAGATGGCTACCTATATGCTTGAGTCAAAAGGTTTGGCTGCAAATATTTGGGCTGAAGCCATGAATGTTGCTGCATACATTCAGAACTGAGTTCCACATTCATCCGTGAAAGGTAAAACTCCTTTCGAAGCATTCACTGGTCGCAAACCGGATGTGTCCAATTTGAGGGTTTGTGCCTCCACTGCATGGGCTAGAATTCCTTCTGATAAGAGAAAAGATTTGGATCCACAAAGTATTGAATGCATCCGAATAGGATATGGAGAAAAATCAAAAGCATATAAACTCATGAATATCAGATCCAAAAATATATTCATAGAGTGAAGTGTGAAGTTTGAAGAACCACTGCCAGATCTGAAACTAGTTGAGGAAGACACTGTCGATCCACAACCTCCACAAGAAGAAGATTAAAGAGAATATGAAGAAAGAATTGGATCTGATATTTTATCAGACTTTGATGGCCATGAGATATCAGGTTCGGAATCCTACCATAATAATCCTCCTCAGTTACCAAAGTGGGCCCAAAACACTCTACAATCTGTTGCTCCAAACATTGGAAATCCTGTTGATCCAAGGAGAACAAGAGCAAGTATGGCTCTTTCATTTTCTGATCCATTATTATCCGAGAAATGTTATTTGATGATTGGTTCAGATCCCAAATCATACTATCATTCCCACCGAGATCCATGATGGAAAACCGCCATGGATGAAGAGTATAGTTCTCTTCAAAGGAACAATACATGGGAGTTAGTTTCTCTTCCACCTGGAAGAAAATTGGTCCAATGTAAGTGGGTTTACCGCACGAAAATTGTTGCTGATGGCTCTATCAGCAAATACAAAGCTAGGCTGGTGGCAAAATGTTTCTCCCAAATCCAAGGAGTGGACTACACTGAGACCTTTGCACCGGTTGCAAAGATGGATTCCATCCGCCTAGTTTTGGCCATTTCTGCATCCAAGCACTGGGAAGTGCACCATATGGATGTGAAGAGTGATTTTTTACATGGAGACCTTGATGAAGAAGTATATATGAAGCAACTAGAAGGATACATATCAGATCCATCATTAGTTTGCAGGTTGAATAAATCTTTGTATGGATTGAAACAGGCCCCAAGAGCTTGGTACGCAAAGATGGACTCCTTCCTTCTTTCTCAGAATTTCAAAAGATGCAAATCTGATCCGAATGTATACCTACAGAAAGTTAAAGGTAATTTTCTGATTGTTTTTCTTTATGTTTATGATCTTCTCATTACTGGTAGCACTCTCCTTACAATCAACAAGCTAAAAACCGCTTTAAATCTAGCTTTTGACATGAGCGATTTGGGCTTGCTTAAGCAATTTTTGGGCTTGGAGATAGCTCAAAATTTTGATGGGATCACATTATCTCAGTAAAAGTATGCTAAAGACCTTCTATTAAAGTTTAATATGGCAGAATGTAAGGCTTCTCCATTTCCATTCCTCTCAGGAATTAGTCTTGAGGAAGGAAATTCCACACCGCTTGCAGATTGCACTATGTATCGACAGTTGATTGGTTCACTACTCTACTTGACACACTCAAAGCCTGATATTTCATATGCCGTGAGTGTTGTATCAAGGTATATGCAACAGCCCCATGAGCTTCATTGGTGGGCAGCCAAGTAAGACTTGCAGTATGTGCAAGGTACAAGACATTTTGGCATACATTATGCTGCAGATTCTGAGCTAGATTTCATTGGTTTTACTGATTCAGATTGGGCGGGTGATAGCATAGATCGGAATTCCACTTCCAGATATGTTTTCATGATTGGACATGGCCCTATTTTCTGGTCAAGCAAAAAGCAGGCAGCCATTGCACTTTCTTCAGTAGAGGCAAAGTATCGAGGGGCAGTCAATGCCTGCATTCAGACAGTTTGGTTATAGGGTATTCTTTCCGAGTTTGATTTTGGTAGCACTACTTTGACTGTCCTATTTTGTGACAATCAAAGTGCTATTAAGATCTCCACAGATCCAGTTCAGCGGCAAAGGACCAAGCACATTGAGATTCATATGCACTACATTCGAGAGTTGGTGCATGATCGTACCATCATTCTACAATATTGCCCTACTGATGAGCAAATTGCAGACATCTTCACCAAGAGATTCACTGAGAAGAAGTTCTCTTACCTCCATTCACTGTTGGGGGTGAGTTCCATCATGGTGGAGACAGATTAGATCCATTTTTATGTTTAGCTTGAGAGGGGGCTTTTTTCCCACTAGGTTTTCCCTCTTTCCTCACTCAGCTTATTTTCAGCATTTTTTGGATTATTGTATTGGGGTGACCTTTGGTCTTAGTAACCAAGGCCCTACATTTTATTTTTTACATCAGAGTATAGCTTGAGGGGGGGTGTTAGTATATCTCATCATTCAGTATGTACTTTGCATGCATGCATCTGCATGCTGCCCAGTCATCAGTTTGATGCCTCCAGCACCTAGTCTCTAGTCTGCCAGCACTTGGGAGCCACTTTCCTTTATGTTTTTATCCCTCCTAGTCAGGGAGGCGCCCACTTCTCACCCACCACTTGAGAAGGGCGCCTTTTCTCACCTACCAGTCCAGTTCAGTTTAGTTAGCTAGTTATCTTTCCTTGATTTGAGGATAAACTGACTCCTCACTATTGTTATCACTCTGATTGACCTCTGATGAGACTTGACTACCTATTCTGAGTGTAGTTAACTCCTCATGCGCCCTCCACTGAGCCTCCATCCCTACAGTAGTGCCACTTACCATCAGTTACACTTATTACACTCAGTTAGACTCAGTTTGACACGTGTCTAACAGTGACTTGTGCATTGATGACCACCACTGATTGATGATGAGGACTCCTAGTTGGAGCCAAGCTACACACCATGCAGTATATTCGAATGACCTCCTTGGCTAATTCGAATTGCTCACTCATTGTGATAATATTGTATTGTAATTGTACCATTCTGGATTATAGAGCACTGATGCATCTCTCTTGCACAATTTTTACTCCAATTTGTTTTACATCATTGTGATTGATATTCTTGTTCAATAGATATATTGTGACTAATTTTACAGTCTCTCACTGGATCATGAGGGAGTGACTGGATGGTGGATGATTTGATCGCTCAACATTGTACTCCAGATGTCGTTTCCATTAGTGGGAAAATTTCCATTAAGGAGGTTCGAGAACGTCCATTTCGCGTCATACTCTTCACTATAGTGAGGGTAGCAGGGAGCCAAACGGCTCACCTGGATACCAAGTCCCAAATGTTATACACAGAGGAGTGTATGTCTCCTAAGGTGTTTAACTAGTGTGAGGGACTCCTCACCAACCTCCGAGCTCAGCTAACCAAGTGTTGGTGTGGTGAACTTAAGCAGTTCGGCTACGGATCAGTAGTGATCTCTTTCTTGTCGGAGCGGGTACCTCTCTTACGCCCGCAGGTGACCTTAGATGATAGGGATGCCAAGGATCCTCATATGGTTCGATGGACGGATTTTTTTTAGTCATATCACACGGATCCACATTTGTATTGGTCGTGGTTGTGTTATCATCTCATCATGGATCTACGCTTGTATCTAGTAGCCATGATTGTGTTCAGTCAATTCTTTACTACCATGGATCTACATTGTCTTGGTCGACGGCCATGTTGTGAGTCATACGAGAATGTGTTCTGAGAGTCAGTTGTACTGCAGCAGCATTTTCTATCCGACAAGCCATTTCCATTTCTTCTGTCAAAGCATTTCACCTATCCAGTTTCAACAACTTCATGCTTTGGGGGGCATTCTGTTACACCTAAATATTACCATCATGAGACTTAGTGTAGATACCCTTGAAGTATCCATGACCAGGCAGCCAATTTGAAAAGGTTGTTGATCTTTTGTCCTAAAAATCTAGGTGGATCGTCGCAACTTGCTCTCTTCCAGATTGCGACGACCAGGATCATTGCAGGTTCCTCCTTGATAGAGTGCGACGATGTAGCATGTTTTCCTTATACAGCCTACGCCGACCTCATATGTCTCCTATTGCCCTATTACAACCTACGATGATGTCAGTTAATATGGATAAAAGGAAGCTTCGAGCGATTTCTCGAAGGAGGATGACTTGGATCTCTATCCCTAACTTATAGGTTGAGCTTCCCTTCGATTCCTCCATCATTGGGAAGATCCATTAGTCCTCTCCCATTAATCCTCAACTCATTTCTATCCCCCTAGTCCTATTTATATGAGGCTCCTCTTCACTCCAGAGGGAGGAAATAGATAGTACTTACATCCTGGTGAAATTAGCTTAGTAGATCTCTATTCATCTATTGGGAAATCTATACTTCCTTTGGAGGCTTTGGCATTGGCTTGTTGGAGAAGGATTGCTACATTAAGCCTTGGTTGTAATCACTTCCTTCTATGTACTTTCCCTTTTTATATAGTAATATAAATGCTTTCCACCAAATGTTGTTGCATTGATGATGTTTGTGTAGTTTGTCTGCTTAACTGCTTACTTAGATATGTTATTGTATAGATGCATTTTATTACTTGTTGTTTGATGGACAATCCACTCGAGCGGACACGAACAGAATCTCCCTAGCTCAATGTGAGTCTAGAAAAATAGTATAGACTATAAACCACTTTCCTAGGTCTAGTTAAGGATCAAATTATCGGATGTCTTACCTTAAGTTTGCACTCCCTTTTCCTGGATGTTGTTTTACGCCTTGCGGTCATCAGATCTAAGCTGCAAGACCTGTCAATATGCACAAAACAAGACAAACAAGTAAAAGTATCTGAACGATAACAAATCTAAGTAAACAGTTAAGCAGGTAAACTACACAATATCATCAATCACAACAATATTGGTGGAAAGCATTTATATTACTGTAAATATAGGGAAAGTACATAGAAAAGAATGACTACAACTCAGGCTTAATGAAGTAGCCCTTCTCCATCCAAGCAAATGCCATATCCTCCCAAGGAAGTGTGAGTCTCTCAATGGATGAGTAGATATCTCTCCAAGATGATTTCACCAGCATGTAGACACTATAGACTTCCTCCCTTTGGAGAGGGGTAGAGCTTCACTTATATAGGACTAAGTGGATAGGGTATGTTGAGATATGGTAGGAGAGAGATAGGGGATCCTTCCAAGAGGTTAGGAACCGAGTGCCATCTCTCCCACAAGGTCAGGGATAGGGATCCATGTCAGCTAGCTTCGAGAATGCTCAAAGGAGCTACTTTTGTCCATTAACTGACATTGTCGCACCCTGCAAGAGAGCAAGATGCAACGTCGCAGGTTGCATGAGTGCAGCCTGCGACGACCTCTCAAAACCTAGTGTAAATGATTTATATCTCTTCCAGGCCAATAACTTAGTCAATGAAACTTTAGGGATTTATACACTGAATCTCATGATGGTAGGATTTTAGGTGTAATAGAATGCCCCCCAAAGCATGAAGCTGTTGAAAATTGGACAAGTGAAATGCTTTGACAAAAGGAATGGCAATGGTTTGTCGGATGAAGGATGTTGCTGCAGTACAACTGACTCTGAGTACACTGTCTTATATGATGTACAACATGGTTGCCGACCAATACAATGCAGATCCATGGTAGTAATGACTGACTGAACACAATCATGGCTACTAGACACAAGCGTAGATCCATGATGAGATGATAACACAGCCACAACCAATACAAATTTGGATCCGTGTGACATGACTCAATACAAACTCCATCGCAGCCTGGGTAAAACATGACTCCCCAGGTTCTTCAAGCTGAACCCACAATGATATGAATCTATCCATGTGATTACAAATGTCTTGACGTCGAACATGGTAGAAACCACTTGATTACCGGTCATTGATGTATACCGTTAACAAGTGCGAGAGAGATCACCATTAATGTCAATGATTCCCAAGGTATCACAGTACATATCATCAAGTGTGAATAAATGATTTGAATTCGAATGCCAAATGAAATCTTTCAATCAAGAGTCAATGATGTAAACTCATGTTGAAAGCGAGGTATCCTGCCATTGAGGCATGCAGGGCCAAGGTACTTGGTTGGTTTCTAGATTCAATCCTCGGATGATGATTTGAAGTCGACAAGGATGAATCCATCGAAGGAGGGCCATGATGAATCCCCCATCATCGGCACGAAACATGACAAAGGATGTGTAGAGAAGATCGGATGGTACAGTGACATGCAAGACTTGACTTAGAGTAGATCGACATGATGGAAGGTGTACTGACTGCAGATAATGAGTGGTGATAATATTCTTGAATATGGGCATGACATGCCTTGGAAGTATTAACTTGACGAGTTATGATACCAACTCCTAATGCAACTGATGATGGAAGCATTCTTTGAATGACTCAAAGGAGTGACAAGACTCAGGAAGTAAGTGAAACTTGAGGACAAACGGATGATCCAAGTGTTGTATGCAAATGCAAATGAGTGCCATGTTCAAGAAATGACTAGGTATTGCCACTAATAAGGGGTGTAACATAAAAGCTTTCCTTTTTCCCCATCATGAACGATGAGTGCCTCATGTGTTTTTTACGAGCTTAATGAGGGTAACTATATGCTTGGTATAGCTCATCTCATAGATGAGTCCAATCCCAAATATTTTCCGAACCTAGGATAGGAGGGGTTCATCCCATGGTGGGCCCTTCAATGTGAAAGTTTAACGAGTCCATAGAAGGTAAACTTAGTCTTCATTTCATGTTTAGAGAGTCTGAAAAGAACTAACGAAGACTCCAATGGTCCTTTTTTGTAAAGTTAGCCTCATCGCCCAAAAAAGGGTAAAACAACGCGGGAGAGGACTCTTCCAGTCATGATTGGCTAGAGTATACCTTTTTCGTAAATAGTGCCCCCTAGTCCGAAAAATGGGTAAACTATCACCAGGAAGACGACCATTCAAATTCTTTAACAAGCGTGAACGTGACAAGTTTGCTTGGCAATATTTTTGTATTTCGAGAGCCTAAAAAAGAGCTTAAAGATAGACTCCGGGGGGGTTCCTTTTCTATAGGAGTTTAACGAGCCCAAAAAAGTGATAAATCGTAACTCGATAACGTATTCTCGTAGTTTCAAGAGCACGAGAAAGAACAAAGAGTAAGCACATCATCATAAAATAATTACAATTTAATAAATGGGAAATAATGACAAAAACATACAACGGGTGTTCATACTTGAGGTGATCGTTCCAACGCGAAAGCGACATAAAAAGACACTTAATGACTCCTACACACTCGAAAACTAGGTCAAATGGTCAACCAAGCATTCAAATGCAATAAAAAATTATTTAAACTATAGCAAATGACCTAAAGGCATCAAATATTTGAAAAAAGAATATTCCTTTTTGTTTATAAATAGAAAAATGGGTCAAATAGAATCACCATTGTTCATTTTCCAAATTTGGGAGGAGAAGTGCCATTTGGAGCCAAAAGTTCACTTGTCGATTCTGGGAGCTACGAGCAACCATTTCACCAACCGTCTGGAGCAGGTAACTCTAAACTTCATCCAGCATAATTGTAGTGGTTTACATTTTTTATTTTGGTTCATTTTTTGGGGTTTTGAGTGGATTTGTGGAGGGCTATTGCATCGTCAGGTCGTCGCAGGTTGCCCTTACAGGAACTACGACGAACCTGGGTCATCACAAATCCCGCAAAGGTGGACTGCAAGGATGTCCCACTGTCATAATTGACGGGGTGCGACGGCAGAAACATCCAACCCAACCATCAAACCTAGCCCAAAAAATGACCTTTCAGTGGTTGAAGTGAGTATTAACAATGTTTAAACTCTCCTTTGGTAGGTTACAAGCAGCCAAAATGGTCTTGGAGTGGCGTGAACGGGAGCATCAGGTAGATGCTATGCAAATTGCAAATGATCCATTATGTGTGACGGTGCTGAGGAGTTGTGGTCTTCTAAAGTTCTTCGAGATCCAGGGCATGAGAGCCCAAATCCCCCTGCTGACACATATGCTTAGATGTTGGGATGCGGCTTAGCAGTATTTTGTGATTAGCAAGCACGTACTTACTATAGATTTCAAGGACGTCTACTTTCTGACTGGATTGTCCCCGAGGGGGGACAATGTGCTTCTTATTGGATCACGGGGAAGTGATCAAACCGTGGAGGACATGATCCTACAGCACTGCATTCCTCACGCTCGTGCTTCTAGTGGGAAGATTCCCATAAAAGATGTACGAGAGCATCCATTGCGTGCCATTCTTTTCACCATTACGAGGATAGCAGGGAGTCAGGCTCGTCACTTGGATACTCGGTCTCAGATGCTATATGCGGAGGACTGTATGTCTCCGAAGATCTTCAACTGGTGTAAGGGAATCCTCGCGAACATTCGAGCTCAGCTGACCAAGTGTCGGCGGGGAGAGCTCAAACAGTTCGGCTACGGGTCGATAGTGATCTCGTTCCTCTTGGAGTAGGTTCCCCTCTTGCACCCTCAGGTGTCGTTAAATGACAGGGATCCTATGGATCCTCACATGGCTAGATGGACATAGGTGATGGCCCGACATGGTGGGGGCCCCATCATCTCATATGGTGATGAGTTCTTCAGTTGGCTAGAGGGCCAGTTGCTCATGGTAGAGGACTACCTGTACAGTGGCACATATTACAGAGATGACCCAAACTTGGCATTTCCCGAGGGAGCAGCATGGGGAGACATAGGTAAGAACAATAGCCCTTGTACTTTAAGTTTTGTGTATTTATGATTTTTTTTTTTTAGTGTTGACGAGTTAAAAACATGTGTGTGCAGATGTGGGCCCCGTACAACCAATGAGAGTCTCTCTTCTTGCGAGGATAGAGAGAGAGGAGAGGGAGCAGTCATGGCTCCAGCCGTACATGCTACCATCACAAAGATGGATGGTATCTATGTGGACCTGAGTGGGTTGACATTAGATGCCCCAAAGCCGACGGTATACAAGTTATCGCGGCCCATGCAGGTGTATACGGTTGGAGCGTCTGCACGCTTCAATGTGCTACTCCGCACAGTCGCAAGAGCAGTTGAATGTTTCCACACTTAGCAGGCTAGAGCTGTCAGACCTAGGGGTGTGCAGGCCAGGCGTTAGGCCTTATGTTGTTACCATACATGTTCTGAGAGCTTAGAAGCCTCAGATTTTTTGTACTTACTGAAAGCCGTCATGCTTCAGATTTTGTACCAGCACTACTTTTTGTGATTATATATATATATACAGACATTCTAGTGGTTTTATACATTATGTGTTTTAAAATGGATGAATGGTGTAGTCTTGTTTATGTGTTTGCTTATAAAATGAGTTATTTACATGTTATGTCTACTGTTAACAATTCATGAATATGCTTATGTGTGTGCAATGTACCAATCTAAGATGAAGTTGGCCATAGAATCGGCAACTGTGTTCATGTCTTGTGGAATGTGCAGGTACTGAATGGACTTGAAGTACCTTTCCAAAAGATGGACTCGTCGATAGAGACGGATTAAGGTAGGATCGCGGATGGCGTAGACTCGGTTAAGATGAGAGACCACTAGTTGAGATTCCAGGTGGATGACAACGTGGTCCATACCCAAAGAAATGGCGTCAGTTAGGGTTCCAATGGCTGCTTGATATTCTGCAGCATTATTGGTAGTAAAACCTAGACACATTCCCCCTGAGCTGATGAGCTCGTCGGTAGGTGAATAGAGTACCCAGGCTGCCGAAGCAAGGTTACGGGTATGCCGGCTGGTGCCGTCTACAAATCCATAGCATGTTTCCATCTGCACACGTAGACAGAACATGGTATATGAAATGAAACAAGACCTAAACATGCAAGAAATAAAAGCGTCACACCACACAAAAAAGACATGCACGCCATGTACAGTATATAAAAAAGTACATGTGCATGAAAGACACAGGCATAGTACCTCTTTAGGTAGAGCCCATTGCGGGGCTCACCCAAAGATATCCCATCGTAGTCTTCAAGCTCATAAGCTCCCTTCTCTAAGATGCATTTCACTACGTATGGTCCATGCCACATGGACTCAAACTTTCCTGCCCCCTGCTTATCATGTTTTTGGTCATATGTAGGGACCAAATCTCCTTTGCTATAGGCACGAGGTTCTACCGACTTGTCGTACTGCACTTTGATGCGTCTCTTATGATCCTCGTTGGCAAGAGCGGCATCTCGGCGAGTCTCGTCGAGCATAGCTAGGTAGAGGAAGCGTTCTTCCTCGACAGTAGTGTTTGGGAGAAGTTCGATGGCGAGCTTGAGGGACGAAATCTCGCACTAAATAGGAAGGACCACCTCCAATCCATATACTAGTTGGAAAGGAGTAAATCCAGTGGCAGTTTTAACGAAGATTCGATAAGCCCAGAGTGCGGAGAAGAGCATATTATGCCAATTGGCCTTGTGCGTACCCACCATGCGTTGGACCATAGTTTTCAAGGTCTTGTTAATGGCCTCGACCTATCCGTTTGACTGTGGGTAGTACAGTGTTGAGTTTTCATGGCGAAAACCCAATCTATCACTCAACTTGTCAACCATATGGTTCATAAAGTGAGAACCATGGTCAGTAACTATCGCTTGAGGAACTCCAAACCACGCTATTACATGATTAAACATGAATATTGTGGCGGTCTTGCCGTCGTTCGTGTATGTAGGCATTGCCTCGTCCCACTTTGTAAAGTAGTCCACAGCGACAACGTAACTATTCCCCCCGGCCGAGGTAGGCTTACAATACATGAAATCAATGCCCCATTTACCGAAGGGGTCAACGGCAATAACCGGGTGTAACGGGGTAGGATGGGTGCGCTTTTTCGTATGAAAATGTTGACATGGAGGACATTTTTTTATGGCCTCGATACAATATTTGAAGATAGACGGCCAATAATATCCTGTGCTCAAGATCTTCTGGGCTGTAGCCATCCCAGAGAGGTGACCGCCACAAGCCCCAGCATGGCAGTCATTCAGAATGTGTTCATCCTCATCATGAGTCAAACAACGTCGAAGAATAGAATCGATACCATGGTGGTACAAAGTATCACTGATAATCAGATAATACTTCGCATGGTGGCGTATTCGACGACAGTCGTCGCAAGACAAATGAGGGTTGAAACGTTGGGTTTGAAGATACAATGTGATATCTCCATACCATGGGTCAGACATATTGATAAGAAACAATGACTCATCTGGAAAAGAATCATTGGGCTCATACTCTACATTAGTACAGGGAAGGTCGCGGATGAGCTCAGCAAACACCAAAGACTTTTTAGACTTGGCTTTTTCGAAAAGAAGATCAAATTCTTGCAGTATCACTATCCATCCTGAATACTTGCCCCCAAGCACCTGACAAGTCAGAACGTGGTACATGGGGTTCGAATTAGCGATGATGGTGGTGGTGCGAAGCAAAATGTAATGTCGAAACTTCTGCACGGCGATGACTGCTGCGAGATCGAGCTTCTCAACATGTGAATAGCGAGTTTTAGTGTCAATAAGACCCTTACTAGCATAGTATATCACATGTTCTTGGGCGTTCTGGTCTTCCTACACCAAAACCATGGCGATAGTGGTGTCGGAAGCAGGGAGATATAGAATGTAATCTCGATAGTAATTTGGCGGTTGGAGCACAGGGGCATGCGTAATGGCATGTTTCAAACTATCAAAAGAGTGTTGAGCTTGATCATACCAAATGAACGGGACATCTTTTTTCATCAATCTCATATAACCCTGTGTCTTTTGGGCGAAATTACAAACAAAACGCCTTAAATAAGTCACACGTCCTTGCAGACTCCGAAGTTCCATAATATTAGTTGGAGGTGGAAGAATGACAATGGCTTCCACCTTCAAGGGATCAATGCGGATCCCATCTTTCGAGACGATAAACCCTAAGAGGCATCCAGACTCGACACAAAAAATACACTTATGAGGATTCAGACGAATATCGTACTGTCTGCATCTAAGGAAAATGGCCGTCAGATGATCTAAGTGGAATTCGCACTACTTCGAGTGGGCAGGGAGGTCATCCAAGTAGGGTTCCACAAAGTCCTTCACATCATGGAAGGCGTATGACATGGCCCATTGGAATGTGGCACCGGCATTTTTAAGACCAAACGGAAGTTTACGATATGCAAACATTCCCCAAGGGCAGATGAATGCAGTCTTGTGTTGGTCGACGGGGTGGATCTCAATTTGGTTGTATTCGAAAAAGCCATCCATAAATGAAAAAATGACACTTCCGGCACAATTGTCGATAATCTGGTCAATAAAGGGAGTCGGGTAGTTGTCCTTGGGACAAGCTTTGTTGAGATCTCGATAGTCGACATAGACATGAATGGTACCCTGTTTTTTGGTAACAGGAACGACGTTTGAGACCCATTCTATCAATGGGACAGGATAGATGAAGTTGGCCTTCAAGAGTTTCTCAATCTCTGCCTTGATTGCCGCAGTCTTCCAAGGGTGTACTGGTCGCAGCTTTTGGCGGACAGGTTTGACACCGGGATAGGTTTTAATTTCGTGTAAAACAATGGTGGGGTTTATCCCAGGCATCTCCTCGTAGATCCAAGCGAACACGTCTCATAATCGCTTGAATAAGGCCGTACAAGCAATGGCTTATTCAGGGGAACACTTCTGGCCTAAATGAATGTGTTCCACTACACCAGGAGTGACCGAAATTTCTATCGAAGTGGTGGGTTCGATGTTGGCTAAGTTTCCTTCAGAGTCCATTTGACACGTAAGTATCGAGGACTGAGACCCAGAGTAGATATCCAGTGTCAAGATGGTGTGAATGTTGTTCTCCACAATATATCCAACAAGGGAAAAGAAGACGGACGATGATGGAGGTCTTCCCACAGAGGATCATCTGCGCTCATTATTTCCATAATGGACTCGTCAGAATGAAAAGTCCATAGCAGAGGATCGGATGATGTCCGTTGTAGAGAACAGGAGGTGGAGGCCACAGCTAAGTGGTCCTCCGACGCTAATTGGATAGCCTCATACATGAGTTTAGCAGGTGACAGAGGCATGATGTCTCCAATCAAGTGTGTGGTGGCTTCATCAGGTACAAGCCATGAATCAGTGGAGTTGGGGATAGATGAAATCTGTGACGAGATCATGTTCACTGTGCAACATGGTTTGGGGGATCCGAAGTAGGAAAGACGCCCATAAGGGATGAATCCTTAAGGAGGCTGACCCCCACGATCTCATACTGATGCGAATATTGTCCAATCGAAGGAACATTATCGCCTGGGTGATTAGCGGTGTCAGGTGTGCAGAAATCCAGTTGGTCGACAGTGACAATTCGGCCTTGATGGGGGAATTGGACTATGCGGAAGACAGATGATGTGACTACAGTCATGGCGTAAAACCAATTATGATCAAGCAGAATGTTATAATCTAACGGGGCAACGACCACTTCCACGTTAAGGGTTGCGGTCTTGCCCCCCAGCTCAACTAGTAAAGCTTGTAACAACCCATGAAGTTGAAAGCCACATCCGTCGAAGGCTCTCAAAGAAGTAGGAGAACGGTTCAAATCAGGAGAACCAATGGCCCTCCAACATGGGATCAACATGACTAAAGTAGAGGCACCTTCGTCCAAAACGGTATGATGGATTGTCTTCCCAACAATGTTTGTGGCAACTTGAAATGCCAATTGATGGGAGAGCCTCGGTTTGAAGTATTCCAACCACAACATGATAGTATTCAATGAATCCAGGTCGACTGCACCAATGGCGGCGAGGAGAACCTTGCGCTGATTAGGACAGTTTTGTAAGACTTCAAATGTCGACATAGCACAAGGATCTTGTGCTAGGTCCTCTACAATGTTGTAGTTTTGAGCAGCCCGAGCATTAGGATTGAAAACCGATTTTCTAATCGTGCTCTTGGGTGGACGCAACACTAACTCGAAAGAAGGCTTCTCTATGGTAAGAGGAGCAGCCGGTATGGTGATGTCAGGTATTGAAGTGGAAGCTTTTTTAGTATTATTTCCAATAGGTTCTTTGGCTGGAACGGAGTCATATGAACGAGAATGGGTGTTCAAGTTGATAGTCTCATTACGAACCATGAGAACATGTGCAGTGGTGGATGCTTCTCCTTGGGAAGAAGAAGTGTGAGCGATCGACTGCTGATTTTGAGCAAGGAAGGGATTGTTGAGACCTGCGGGTGTGGGTTTGTTCTTGAGAAACTTTTGAACTTCATCTCTATGGGGGCACTCTTTAGAAAAGTGGTCATCACCACACAGTAGACAAGGATACTTCAACTTCCTTTCCTGTTTGGTATCATCATGGGTGCTCTTTTGGTCTTGCTGGGTGGAAGATTTATTAGGTTTCCCTTTGTTCTTCTTCTTACCACTAGACTTTTGAGGTGAAGCTGATGAAACAAAATTCACTTCTTCGGTGACAGCAGGAGTGGATGATTTGGTGGTGCTGTGACCAACCTGTGTTGGTGATGGGGAAGAACCCTGGGGGTTCGATGAACCAACAGTTTGAGAATGAGGCTGGGTGCTAAGGGATCCAATGATGCCATCAGCTTGGGGTCCCTTAGGTGGTTTCGCAGGGTTGTACGTGTTGCGGGGTACGTCGGGAAGAATATCAAATAGCGTGACGGATTGAGCGTAGACTAAGTCTAGCAAGTGGGCACGGGAAATGGATTGTTCCTCAGTGACAGTGCCTCCCATGGCAACATCTCGTGCTATGGTTGGTATGAGAGACTTCGTAAACTAATCTACTAGGAGTTGATATGGAATAGGAGCCTTAATGAGACGTCGTCTCCTCCGCCACTCATGTATATGATCTAAGATATGAGTAGTGGTATTTTCACGGAGCGAAGTTAAAAGCTCTGTACCAGTTTCATACCGTATGGGCAACTGGAAATGAGTCAAAAAATTCATAGCAAGAGAGCCAAAATCAGGAAAAGAATGGGGTGGTAGTTCAATATACCACTTGGCAGTCAAACCAGTGAGAGTCTGTTGGAACAATCTAAGACAGATCGAGTCGTCCATCAGGGAGTTGGATGAGCACCACAAGTGGTATGTCATCACATGATTTTTAGGATCCTCACCCGGCTTACCATCAAATTTCGGGATATTTGACGGAAGTTTCACCGGAATGGGTGGCCAATTAGTTCTGTGGCAAATGGGGTCGTTGTTCAAGCGAGATAGGTCAGGTAGATCCAAAGTAGCAAAAAATGGCAGTTGCGGATTAGGCTGCGAGTACTGATAGTATGGATAAGGCGTGTAAGGACCAACGAGACCTTGTGTCAACTGACCATAAGGTGTTCCAGGAGGAAACTGGCCATATGGGTACGGGCCGCTCGGACCAAATGTAGGTCCGTTGCCATAGTAAGGTGGTCCATTACCATAATAAGGTGGCCCACTACCATAAGGTGGGGGCCCGCCTCCGCCGCCGGGAGGGGGTGGGCCACTTCCAAATGGTGGGGGTCCACCACCATCGCTAGGGTAGGATGGGCCGCCACGACCTCCGCCGGGAGGAGGTGGTGGTCTGCTACCACCACCAGAATAGGACGGGCCTCCACCACCTCCGCCGAGAGGAGGTGGTGGGCCACCACTGCCGCCAGAAGGGTAAGAGCCTCCTCTGCCACCTCCACCATAGTAGGGTGGTGGTCCACCACCACTGCCACCAGGATGAGAAGGTCCTCCACCACCACCACCGGGAGGGGATGATGCTCCTCCACCACCACTGGGATGGGATGGTCCTCCCCCACCTCCACCAGGGGGGGTGGGCCATGATGACCGAAATGAGGTGGTCCTCCGCTGGAAGGTAGAGGTTCTCCTCCTCCAAAGTTATGTGGGGGTCCGCCGCCTCCAATGGGAGGTGGGGGTGGGCCAAACGGGGGTGGAGGGACTTGAGGGACTCTAAGTGGGGGTCCATGTTGTAAAACATTTTGTTGTCCCCATAGAGTGTAAGGATTTATGGGGTAGGGTACCCCGTAGAGTGCGTTTTTGGGATTAAGTTGACCCGGTATAGTGTTAAAATGACCTGGATACACTTGACTCGATGGAGGTTGAATTATGTTGGATGGTCCCCTAACATGGGATAGTCCCGTCGTGGAAGGTTCGGGAGGTAAGGAATTTCCAACGGAAGGCCCGATGGGAACTCCTACTACAGTATTATGGTTAAGAGACAGGATTTGCCCCCCAGCAACAACTTGTTGACCACTAAGTAAAGGTTGACCTAACACTAGTTGTTGATTATTCATCGTAGGATTACCATTACCTGTAAAGAAGGTAGGGGGTAAAGAGTATCCTCCCCTCGAAGTTTGGGGTGGGGGAGGAGCAGGTGATGTAACTGTTGATGTATTTGTAACTTCAGAATGTATTTCATATATGTATATTGTATTCCTATAGAGATGTTATTATTCCTCTATACGGAAGTGTTTATATTCCTATAGAGATGTTATTATTCCTCTATACGGAAGGGTTGTCATTTATATTGTAAGTGCCGTAACTTATACTTGATGGGTTATTAGACCACCTTGTTGGGGTCGGCCCTGTATAAGTCATGTGGGTTAAAGGTTTATTAGACCACCCTATTGGGGGTCGGCCCTGTCATCATTATGCTATGTGGTTAAGTTGAGGTCGACCTAGTAAAGGTTATTAGGCAAGTCAAGTCATGTATAAATAGAGTGTGGGAGGCACTATATTTGATCATTCACTTTCTCACTCATACTTTCATTGGAGAGTGGCTCACTTGTGGAGGAGGAGAAGCTGCTGCTAGGAGAAGACTATCTCTTATGCTTGGGTTGTATCATTTCTCTATCTATCTCTGAGGAAGTTGTGGGGTTTTTCACCTTTATGGTTTTCCCCAGTGAAACTCTGTTTCTCTTATGTGCTTGCATTATTGTGTCCATGATTGATATGCTGTAGATATGTTGTACATGTTATTCTCTCAATTAAGATCCTAGATTAGATTGAAGTAAATTCTGAAAACTAACATGGTATCAGAGCTAACCTGAAAGAAGGCATGGTATGGCATTTATGACACTTGTCGCACTTGCAAAGCTAGGGCTTGATATAGCAAAAACCAGTCATCGTAGCACTTTCGCTATAAATCCATTTTGGCGAAGTTTTAGGAGCTGAAACTTTTACAGGTCGAATATAAGATCCCAATGTACTTTGTGTCCAAAGCACAACTTCTATATCATTGTACTTTGTGTTTTATGATATGTACAATCTAGGGTTTCTGCCTCTTCCAAATCTTAGTCATAAACAGGTGACCTAGGAAAAAAGGTCACAACTTGGGCGAGGAAGATCCAAATGAAATTTCTTAAAAAGTGACAGGTAGGGCACGGACTATACTTTCACAAGCCGAAGGTTCAGAGGCCGAAAGTGAACAAGTGACACGTGGCACTTCATACAAGTTCGCTCTCCTATTTTATCTCATAAATAGGTCACGTTGCAACACTTGGCATAACTCTCTCTCAAAGAATCCAATTGAGGTCAAACCTATGGGGTTGGAAAGATGACAGGTCAGGCTACCACAAGTCGCAGTTTCAGACCTTGTGGATTCATAACTTCGGAGTTACATCGGAAACAATTAGGTGCATATTTCTGTCAAAACAGAATTGGATTTTGAGCACCTTCATTCATGGCTTCGGGAATTTAGGGTTTCGGAGAATGTTGTAATTTTTGTATCGGAGACCACGGCTGAATGCTCCTCATCAAAATTGAAATTTAGAGACCAAGATCAAATTTTTTGGTTGGGAAAAAGGTCGGGCTTGATCAAACCCTAGTTCGGGACTTTGATCGAAAAAGTGAAAATTAGGGCTTCTGCAAAAATGGGAATTTTTGAAATCTGTGACCATAGCTGGAAGCTCCTTGGAAAAATCAAAGTTTAGAGCTTTGGATCAAACTATTTGGTTGGGTGAAGCTCCGGGAAACTCAAACCCTAATTCAGGGTCCTCCCTAATGAATCCGGAAATCTAAAAGGCAATTTTGAGGGGTGATACTTTGCAGTTTTCAAATTCTGAGTATACCAGCTTGACCAGCTCAGAAAGGCGCATCTTTCTATCCTTTCAGAACTTTGAAATTCAAAGTTTGAATTTTTAGGGTTTCTCTATCAAACCCTAATCCAACTCTAGATCCAGTTTCTGCAAATCAAAGTGGATTGGGTTAATCCTAGAAGAGAATGGATTAGTCACCTGCATAAGTGAAGAAGTTCATGTTTCAGAGGGAGTTGAGGCTAAGGCCTTACATAAGAAGATTACAAGCAATCTTGACAGGTATGACTTATCCAGGTATGTTTTGAGATCTGTTCATGATTAATTTTATGGTATGTTTGTCTTCATTAAGGTTAGTGCAATCTTGATTAACTTTAGACCTGTTGTATCACCTTGATAAAATTATGAATGCAAATATTCATTGATTAGGGTTTTGACACTTATTGTTAGAACATTATTACACCTATGTACATTAATCATTTATTAATTGATGGTTAATTAGTGCCCAAGTGATTAATTATTACATCCCTAAGTTGGTTAGCTACTAAATGGTCAATTATCATGAACTAGTTAGCAAATGTGAACAAGTGCTGAGTCAAACTGGCTGTTTGGTGCGCTCCCCAGGGCATTTAATGCATTCAGCATGCCTAGAGCGCCCTCCCCAGGTTAATTAATGCATTCAGCATGCTTCTCTTCTACCTAGGGCGCACTTGCTCAGATTGTGGACAATCTTGCCAACTTTGTCCAATTTTTGGCCAATTTTAGCTACCAAACCTCTAACCAACCAGTTTCTTCACATGTGTGAGGTCACATGGGCTTGCCCAGTCATTCCCAGCATTCACACAGCAGATTCGAACCAGTTTGGGATGGTTTGGGATATTTTGGTCAACCTAGGGGGGTTTGAGCTATTTCTAAGCTAGATCAGTGTGAACACTCCAGATGGATTCGAATTCTTCCAGATTTGTATATATGGGTGTTCTTAACCTATTTTGAGGTTGGACAGTTAATAATATTGACATTATTCACCCATTTCATGTGTATTGTTCTTCATTCATTTACAGATTTATGCTATTCTTGCAAATGTTGTGCAATCTTTCACTAGTGAGGAATCCATAGTAGCTAGGTTCTGCTGTGATTGAGATTTTACATGGTATCAGAGCTCTTGGAGCTACCATTCGAACCAGCAAGACTGTTGTAGTGGATTGCCAGAAGCAGTGGAGAAACCACATAATTCCTGAGGCCATTGCCTTGAGCTTACTGGAGAAATCTAGTGGCTCCTCTCAGGTGTGATGCTCTCCCGAATGCACCCACTATCCAAACAGGGTTCGAATCTGTTAGTGTAGATCCCTCCTAAGTGATTTGAGAGTTGTTTGCAGGTATTGAAGATCAACATTGTCAGCAAGTGCGAATTGCAGCAGAGAAGAATGGAGCCATCTCACCCAAACGTGCTCACTCCCTTCAACTATTTCGATTGGAAGGCAGAAATGGTGATTTTGCTGAGATCTAAGGGTCTCTACAGAATTACGATGGGCACTGAGGTTGAGCCAAACTCAGCTGTGGAGAAATCCAAGTTTTTTAACATAATGGATGAGGCATTTGGCCTCCTTTGTCTCAGCATTTCGAGAGACCTCCTGTTTCATGTAGAAAGTCTAGCAACTCCAAATGAAGTGTGGCTCAAGCTTGAGACCCTGTTTGGAAAGACTGATGAGATGAGAGGCCACCAGCTCGAAAATGAGCTTGTCTCACTGAGCCCAGGGAATTTCGATTCCATCCAGGACTTCTTCACCAAGTTCAAGAACTTGGTCTTGCAGATCAGACAATGTGGCATAGAGAAGAAAGAAGAACAGTTGGTGTTGTCCATTCTCTCCAAATTGGGTTCTGAATACTCAGTTTTTGTGTCTTCCTTCAACTCCACAAGGCTCACAGTTAGAGGTTGGAAGATGCTATCTTTGGCTGATTTCATGGAGATGCTAACTCAAGAGCAAGACAAGTTGGTCTTGATGGGCTCCATCAAGCAAAAAGATCAAGTTCTTGCAGCTGGAGATTCGAAATGTGGAAGAGGCAAGCAAAAACCCAGGGGGTCGAAACCTCAAGAGAAGAAGAGGAAGGATGAGAGGCCCAAATCCTCTGAGGGGGTTTCGAATCCTGTCAAGAACAAGGGAAAGAAGGTTGAGAAGACAAAATGTAGCTACTGTCAAAGAGGTTTTCATCCAGAGAGCTCATGCATGAAGAAAACCATAGACACCATGACCCATATCCTACAGAAAAATAATATTCCTCTTCCTGAAAGTTCCAAGAAGAAGGAGTGCGTTTCTGAAGACAAGGAGAGCTGCCATGCTTTAGTGGCTAGTTCATCTCATTCACCCTTGTTCATCATTGATTCAGGTGCCTCAAGGCACATGGCTTCCTCAAGAGATTCGTTTTCTGAACTTGCTCCCTACAGTGGCCTCTCCATTCGAATGGGAGATGACTCAGAAATCCCTGCTCATGGCATTGGGAAAATCTCTATGGAGAATGGCTTCTTCTCCAATGTGCTGTATGTGCCAAATCTTGCAGCAAACTTGCTCTCTGTATATCAAATGACACATACTGGAGCAGCAAAGAAGGTGGTCTTCACTCAGGATGATGTGGAGATATCAGAAGTTTCCACCGGGAAAATTGTTGCAATGGGTGTTGCAGACCATGACATGAAGATGTACAAGTTCTCCCACTTTCTCGAGTTCTCTTCACCGAGTGTACTTCTGTCACATGGGAATGAGACCAGCAAGCTATGGCATCAAAGGTATGGTCACCTAAACTACAGATATCTTCAAGTTTTAAGCAAAGAAAAGATGGTAGAAGGGCTGCCACAAATCAGTTTTTCAAGTGGAACATGCAAGGGTTGCATGATTGGGAAGCATCCTGAAAAGAAGTATGACAAAGGGAAGGCAAGGAGGGCTGATCAACCACTTGGGATAGTGCATTCTGATCTGATAGGGCCACTCCCCACACCCTCCTATGGCTGCAGCAAATATGTGCTCACCTTCATCGATGACTACTCAAGGTACTGCTGGTTATTTTTCCTTAAGCAAAAATCTGAAGTCTTTGAATGTTTCAAAATTTTTAAGAGCATGGTTGAGAACTTCAGTGGGAAGGCCATGAAGGTTTTGAGGACTGATAATGGCAGAGAGTATGTCAATAACAATTTGCAGCAGCTCTGTCAAGAGCATGGCATTCAGATGCAACACTCAGTGCCCTACACACCACAGCAAAATGGTGTTGCAGAGCGCAAAAATAGAGCACTGAAAGAGATGGCAACTTGCATGTTGCAAGCAAGGGATTTGTCTCCCAAATTGTGGGCTGAAGCTATGAATTGTGCAGCATATGTTCAGAACAGAGCACCACACAAAGCATTGCAAGGAATCACTCCATTTGAAGCATGGATGGGCCACAAGCCCAATGTCTCACATTTCAGAATTTTTGGCTCAAGGGCTTGGGCCAGAATTCCACCGGAGAAGAGAAAGGCCTTGCAGCCCCAAAGCAAGGAGTCAATCATGGTTGGGTATGCAGAGGATTCCAAGGGCTACAAGCTCTTTGATCCATCCACTCACAAAACTTTCATCGAAAGAAGTGTCAAATTCGAAGAAGAAGAATTCTTGCAAGCTAGTGAACAAGGTGATGGGGAATGCTCATTTCCTCGTCTTGATGATGAAGTAAGTAGTGATTCTTTCTCTGATATTTCTGATTCTGATATTGCTGAAGATGATGTTGATATGGATTCTGAACATATCCCTCCCTCAAGGCCCAAGTGGGCAGAGAAAACAATTCAAAGTGCCGGAGAGCTTGTGGGAGATCCCCAAGATGCTAGGAAAACTAGATCTCAATTTCACAATTCCTTTGCATGTGATAATTCTGATCTGAGTGAGGCATGTTATTTGATGGTTGGATCTGATCCAATGTCATATTCAGAAGCATGTACAGACCCAAGGTGGCAATCAGCCATGCAAGAAGAGATGAACTCACTCCATGAGAACAAAACTTGGGATTTGGTCCCTCTTCCTCCCAAGAGGAAACTAGTGCAATGCAAATGGATTTATAGAACCAAAGTTGGATCTGATTGCTCTGATCTGAAGTATAAGGCCAGGTTGGTGGCTAAGGGTTACTCTCAGGTCCAAGGAGTGGACTATACAGAGACATTTGCACCGGTGGCAAAGATGGACTCCATAAGACTAGTTTTGGCCATTGGGGCTTCCAAGCGATGGGAGATTCATCACATGGATGTAAAAAGTGCCTTTCTTCATGGGGATCTGAATGAGGAGATATATATGCAGCAGCCTGAAGGTTTTATTTCTGATCATACACTTGTTTGCAGGTTGAACAAATCACTCTATGGGCTCAAGCAAGCTCCTAGAGCATGGTATGCAAAAATGGACAATTTTCTGCTATCTTTGGGGTTTGAGAGGTGTAAGTCTGATCCAAATGTATATATGCAGCATGTTAGTGATCTGATATTGATTATTGTACTGTATGTTGATGATATTTTGATCACTGGTAGCTGCACCAAAGAACTTGACTCAGTTAAGAGAGCATTGGACAGTGCATTCTCCATGACCGATCTAGGATTGCTAAAACAATTTCTGGGTTTGGAGATAGATCAAACTGTGAATGGAATTTCCGTATGTCAGTCAAGGTATGCTTCAGATTTGCTACAGAAATTTAAGATGGCTGAATGTAAGTCTGCAAAATTTCCATTTCTTTCAGGAGTTAAGCTTACAGAATGGGGTTCTTCACCACTAGTTGACAGTTCACTGTATAGACAACTAGTTGGGAGTTTGTTGTATCTTACACACTCTCGACCAGATTTGTCTTATGCTATTGGGGCTGTTGCAAGGCACATGCAAGAGCCTCATGAGATCCATTGGAAGGCAGCCAAGAGGATCCTTCATTATGTTCAGGGTACTAAGTCCTTTGGTATCCATTATGTTGCTGGTTCATCCCTTGAACTAGTAGGATTTACATATTCTGATTGGGCCGGTGATTGTATCGATCGGAAGTCAACTTCCGGTTATGTCTTTATGCTTGCACATGGACCTATATGCTGGTCAAGCAAGAAACAAAGCACTATTTCCTTATCTTCAGCTGAGGCCGAGTACAGGGGAGCAGTTAATGCAGCCACACAATGTGTTTGGTTGCAAGGTATTCTTGCAGAGTTCGGGATTGTCTTTGATTCACCCACTATTCTTTGGTGTGATAATCAAAGTACAATCAAGATTTCTACCGATCCAGTACAGAGACAGAGGACCAAGCACATAGAGATACACATGCATTACATTCGGGGTTTGGTGCATGACCGGACCATAGCATTGCAGTATTGCCCATCCAGTGAGCAAACTGCTGATATCTTCACCAAGTGTTTTACCGAGAAGACCTTCACTCACCTTAGATATTTGCTTGGGGTGAGTGATGCATGGTGATGATTGGTGTATTTTGATATATGCCACATGTCCATTTTAGAGGGGAGGTTTTATTTCCCATGTGGTTTTCCTCCTTACCTTGGTTACATGGACAAATAAATTTTATGATGTAAAAGGTGACTTGAGCCTAGTTGCCAAGGCCTTAATTTTTGATATTTCACTAAGTCTAGCTTAAGGGGGGGTGTTAGAACATTATTACACCTATGTACATTAATCATTTATTAATTGATGGTTAATTAGTGCCCAAGTGATTAATTATTACATCCCTAAGTTGGTTAGCTACTAAATGGTCAATTATCATGAACTAGTTAGCAAATGTGAACAAGTGCTGAGTCAAACTGGCTGTTTGGTGCGCTCCCCAGGGCATTTAATGCATTCAGCATGCCTAGAGCGCCCTCCCCAGGTTAATTAATGCATTCAGCATGCTTCTCTTCTACCTAGGGCGCACTTGCTCAGATTGTGGACAATCTTGCCAACTTTGTCCAATTTTTGGCCAATTTTAGCTACCAAACCTCTAACCAACCAGTTTCTTCACATGTGTGAGGTCACATGGGCCTGCCCAGTCATTCCCAGCATTCACACAGCAGATTCGAACCAGTTTGGGATGGTTTGGGATATTTTGGTCAACCTAGGGGGGTTTGAGCTATTTCTAAGCTAGATCAGTGTGAACACTCCAGATGGATTCAAATTCTTCCAGATTTGTATATATGGGTGTTCTTAACCTATTTTGAGGTTGGACAGTTAATAATATTGACATTATTCACCCATTTCATGTGTATTGTTCTTCATTCATTTACAGATTTATGCTATTCTTGCAAATGTTGTGCAATCTTTCACTAGTGAGGAATCCATAGTAGCTAGGTTCTGCTGTGATTGAGATTTTACACTTATGATTGTACTAATGCATTGTGGTGTTGTATGAGGTTGATGTTGTCGGCTAACATGAAAGGTATATCAAGAAAGACAAATCATTTTCTAGTTCAAGAACATATGACCATGGTGACATGAAGACAAAGATTCATCCATTGTCATGGATCACATAGAAGCTCTACTTACAAGGTATGTATAATTTGGTTCTACAATGCTTAACCTATGATATATGCAGGTTACTAGCACAAGCCATTGAAGAAAACAAGAAGACATCATGTGGGTATGTTAGACATAACTAACACACACATTAATCCAGGTATTTTTTTCCTATATCTAGTTAGAATCCTACCCTGTGATAGGATCTCTTATATAAGTATGATTGGTATGATTGATAATGATTATTCATGAAGCTATAGGTTTGAGTAATCATGGGTTTAGGTATATTATGTTTCTTACTTTAATCGGTGATATGACTAACCAGAAGAGTCCTATGGTCAAATAAGAATTTGCATGAGTAAAGGAAGTACTCCCTGAAACCTTGAATACTAGTGCTTGTGATAAATTATCTGTGTATGAAATGATCTTGACCATACGTGTTTAAGATTACTTAGAATCATAATGTTTTATAGTATTGAGATTATACTAATGAATGTATGATTGTGTATGAGACCTCGAGGATAACACAATGATGATACTAGTAATTATGCATAAGTGATCGAGGATGGATATAAGTTCGAGGACAAGTAATCCAAGAAGCAAAGATCAAGAGGGAGCACACTCCAGTAGTTCCTGCAAGGAAGCAAATATTGAGAGGGAGTCCACCCTACAACCAAACAAAGATAAGTATTTGAATTGTCATTTCTTGCATACTTGTTTGTTTAAATAATATTGCTCAATGATGTATATGCTTATGTTCCTAAACTTAGGATGTGTATTATACATATTAGAATAATTACATTAATTAACAGTATACTACTAATATGCATGTGATGGGTAAGTGGCCTATGGCACTGTACAACATTCCATTGCTACTTATCTAGAATGAAACCTCTTTGCTGACATGTTGGGAGTTGTGCACACTCTTAACAATGTTCTGGTAGAGATTGGAAGGCATCTAGAAAGTTACGAGATATGGATAAATGTTGTATTGAAGCATTGGCTAAAATAATTGCATGCATGTATGACATATTTCTTTATGTGTAAGAATTTGTTCTGAAAACTATGAGATGTTTTCTAATCATGCAATTTAACTTGTTTTGTAGGAAAGATCGTATACCATCACCTACAAAAGAAGAACTACAACATTTGTTCCAGCAATGAAGTTCAAACTATCTATTGAAGATATTGAAGTTCCCAGGATTTAGGAAGAATGCCATGATCGAGGAGTACCAGTCGATCATGAAGAATGATGTTTGGGATGCAGTCCCAAGACCTGAAGGGAAGTCTATTGTGACTTCCAAATGGATCTATAATATCAAGCATGTTGCAGATGGTAGCATAGAAAAATACAAAGCAAGGTTTGTAGCTTGTGGCTTCTCTCAGAAAGAGGGAATAGAATATGAAGAGACTTTTGCACCTGTAGCCAGATACACTTCCATCAGATCAGTATTTGCTCTGGCTGCAGTGATGAAATGGAAGATACACCAGATGGATGTCAAAGACAGCTTTCTTGAATGGTGTAAGTCGAAGAGGAAGTGTATGTGGAGCAGCCACTTGGTTTTGAGACATATGACAGGGAGTCATATGTGTGCAAGTTGAAGAAAGCCTTGTATGGCTTGAAGCAAGCTCCCAGAACTTGGTATGGTAGGATAGACAACTTTCTATCCAGTTTGGGCCTTACCAAGAGTAAAGCGGATTCCAACCTTTACTACAAGGTTGAGGAAGGCAATCCAGTAATACTACTTATGTATGTGGATGACCTGTTTGTAACAGGTGAGGATAGATTGATTGCTGACATTAAGAGAAAGTTTGCTGTCGAGTTCGAGATGAAGGACTTAGGGATGATGCACTATTTTCTAGGCATGGAGGTGTGGCAGAGTGCAGATGGAATCTTCCTTGGACAAGGGAAGTATGCAATAGAGATCCTGAAGAGGTTCAGGATGATGGACTGCAAGGCCATGGCCAGACCTATGGCATCGAACCTGAAGTTTTTGTGTGATGCTTCATCTGTTCCGGTTGATGTCACTGTGTATCGTCAGATGATTGGGTCCTTGATGTACTTGACGAACACGAGACCAGATATTTGCTTTTCGATGAACACATTGAACCAGTTCCTGACAGATCCCAGAGGTGTTCACCTAGTTGTTGTAAAGCATATTCTGAGGTACCTGAAGGGTACAATTGATTATGGGCTCAAGTATGATGCGAATCAAAAGATTAACCTACAGGGTTATGTTGATTCAGACTGGGAAGGCAATGCTGTAGATAGGAAGAGCACTTCAGGGTGCTACTTTAGTATGGGATAAGGTGTGATCTCTTGGTTTAGCAGGAAGCAGTCCTGCGTAGCATGAGTACAGCCGAAGCAGAGTATGTTGCAGCTTGTTCGGTTAGTTGTGAGGCAGTATGGCTAAGGAAGCTACTGTCTGAGTTATTTGATCTCCCATTGGATGCTACTGGTATCTTTTGTGACAACCAAAGTTGTGTGAAGCTGTCTGAGAACCCGGTGTTCCACGACAAGTCGAAGCACATAGAGATCAAATATCACCATATCAGGGATATGGTGCAGAGAGGAGCAGTGAAGCTCCTGTATGTTGCGACGGATGAGCAGGTTGCAGATGTGCTGATGAAGCTACTAGCCAGAGTGAAGTTTGAGTAATTCAGAGAGAGGCTTGGTGTTCTTCAAATTAATGACACTTCGAGGAAGAAGTGATGGATGCATTTGCAGGATCCATTCCAAGCATGGTGAGAGGAGGATCCTTCCATGGCTGTGGATGTAAGTGTTGGATGATGAGCATCAGGACGATGATCCAGTTACTACTTTGTATATGCATCATGTTGGATGCTTGTTATGATCAGTTGGATCATGTATATGTATATGCATCATGTTGGATGCTTGTTATGATCAATTGGATCATGTATATGTATATGCATCATGTTGGATGCTTGTTATGATCAGTTGGATCATGTATATGTATATGTATCAGGTGGATACATTGTATGATCAAGTAGATCATATATTTGTATATGTATCAGGTGGATACATCGTATGATCAGGTAGATCATCTATTTGTATATGTATCAGGTGGATACATCGTATGATCAGGTAGATCATCTATTTGTATATGTATCAGGTGGATACATCGTATGATCAGGTAGATCATGTAATTGTATATGTATCAGGTGGATACATTGTATGATCAGGTAGATCATGTATTTGTATATGTATCAGGTGGATACATTGTATGATCAGGTAGATCATGTATGATGACATGTATCAAGTGGATACATTGTATGATCAGGTAGATCATGTATCAGGTAGATACTGTGTATGCATCAGGTGGATGCATTGTATGATCAGGATAATCATGGATGATGAGCTTCAGGATGTTGCTCGAGAAAATATGCATCAGGATGATGCTATGATGATGATCAAGATGATCATGTGATGATGTACATCAGGTTGATGTATGGTGAGTATCAGGTTGATACTCTATGGACGTGGACAAGTTGTGCAGATAAGCATATAATTTGGCCCTGGGAGGTTTGCAGATTGTCTTTCGAGGTTTTTCCTATGGCATATAATGTGGCCCTGGGATATCTGGCAAATGCTCTTTCAAGGTTTTGCTTGGGAGGACATATAATTTGGCCCTGGGAGGTTTGCAAATAGCCTTTCGAGGTTTTTCCTATGGCATGTAATATGGCCCTGGGATATCTGGAAAATGCTCTTTCGAGGTTTTGTCCTATGGCATGTAATATGTCCCTGGGAGATATGATGGGTTGGGCTGTGTGCCCGTAATAAGTCTTGGGATTCTCTTGCGAGGTTTTTCCATGACCACATGTAATTTGGCCCTGGGAGATCCTATAGGTAGAACTGTGTGCTCATAATAACCTGGGATACTCTTGCGAGGTTTTGTGGTGACCACATGTAATTTGGCCTTGGGAGATCCTATAGGTAGAACTGTGTGCTCATAATAACCTGGGATGCTCTTGCGAGGTTTTGTGGTGACCACATGTAATATGTCCCTGGGAGATCCTACAGGTAGAGTTGTGTGCTCGTAACAACCTGGGATGCTCTTGCGAGGTTTTGTGATGCACGTAATAAGTCCTGAGGATTCAACAGTATGGCCAGTGATGAAGACCTACAGGTGGTGGTCCTACATCCAGTATGAAAAAGGACTGGATTTGTAGAACTTCCTATGACGAGTAGCTCATTGATTGATTGAGATAGCAGAAGCAGTGACGATGACGATGACTCGATGACGATGATACAGTGACGATGATCCAGAGAAGAAGACTTGTGCTAGAAGACTTGTGTCGAGAAATACCTTCCTAGTTAAGAGGGAGTGTTGATGTATTTGTAACTTCAGAATGTATTTCATATATGTATATTGTATTCCTATAGAGATGTTATTATTCCTTTATACAGAAGTGTTTGTATTCCTATAGAGATGTTATTATTCCTCTATATGGAAGGGTCGTTATTTATATTGTAAGTGTCATAACTTATACTTGATGGGTTATTAGACCACCTTGTTGGGGTCGGCCCTGTATAAGTCATGTGGGTTAAAGGGTTATTAGACCACCCTATTGGTGTTAGCCCTGTCAGCATTATGCTATGTGGTTAAGTTGAGGCCGACCTAGTAAAGGTTATTAGGCAAGTCAAGTCATGTATAAATAGAGTGCGGGAGGCACTCTATTTGATCATTCACTTTCTCACTCATACTTTCATTGGAGAGTGGCGCACTTGTGGAGGAGGAGAAGCTGCTGCTAGGAGAAGACTATCTCTTATGCTTGGGTTGTATCATTGCTCTATCTATCTCTGAGGAAGTTGTTGGGTTTTTCACCTTTATGGTTTTTCCCAGTGAAACTATGTGTCTCTTGTGTGCTTGCATTATTGTGTCCATGATTGATATGCTGTAGATATGTTGTACATGTTATTCTCTCAGTTAAGATCCTAGATCAGATTGAAGTAAATTCTGAAAAACTAACAGTAACCGTGGTGACCACAGGTGTGTTGGACTGTTGTGCTTCAACAGGTTGGGTTGTGAGAGGTACTGAACTGGTCTCCTGTCTAGGGGAAGTATGTGCAGGAATGGATGGTTGACCAGTTTCAGCAGTGGTCATGTGTTGCGTGGATGATTCTAGTGACTCAAAAGATAAAACACGACTTGGGAGTGGTTGGTCGTTGATCCTTAGTTGAAAATTTCGACTTCGAAACTCCTCACCCATAGCCCGTAGACGAACCAATTGCTCACGATAAGGTGTTAAGGTCGTCGGGGCTATCCCAACTAGGTGGGGATGCAATGGCAAAATGGGCCACTGGGTGGCCTATAGAAGATGTCCAATAAGTTATTGAAGGACCAGCAGCTGCAGTGGGGTCATCCTAGGGTTGATTTATCCATTCCAATGATCCAGGCTCTACCGGTGCAATGGGAGGTAAGTCTTGTGAAGTGGAGATTTGTGCTTCTTCACCCTGCGGGGGATGAGAGGCAGGTGAATCTGGAGGAGTGTGAGGAAATAAAAGTCCTCCAACATTCAAAGTGGGGTTTTCCACTTCATGTGACCCAACCCTGGCTTGTGGATCCATCCTTACCCTCGAAGTTACCTCCTGGTTAAGGGGATATTCGGGTGGCAAGTTATGAATCCTGCGAGACCTTCTCCAAGGAAAGTCAGCCAGAGCGACTGAAACAAAAATTTTCACCTAAGGCAAGCTAAACGAAATAAAAGCAGACCAGACAAAACCCTACACAAACTAAGGCCACAAGCAGACTTATGTTATAAGAGTGGATTCAAAGGTCTGGAACCTCACAGGATTGTCAAGGCTTCGCAGATCGCTATATACCGCAGGGTCAAACAGTAAAACGCGACAAGGAGGATTGGGACCGTACCCTTGCTTGAATACCCAATTACCTGGACGGTATGTGCGTAGTAATCTCCCCAAGTGTTGTTCTCGGTGTATTTCTCCACTAAGATGGCCAAAAGGTTAACTCAACTAGTTTCAGGAATCCTAAGGGTGTCTCCCGATATACACAAGGTACGTGGGAGCTCAAATTTGTAGTGGTGCTGTCTAATACACAACCGTTCAGCAAGAGACCTTCTGATATACTACCGAGTACGTGAAATGCCTTTCGATATACGCCAAGTACGTGTGGTACTTGGTGGGTATGTGAAAGAGCTCGATATACCGATAAGTACGTGGAAGACTACAATACCCCCGGGATACAGTGCTGAAAAATAACGATAGCTGCCACGCTTAACGACGCCGGAACACGTCTCTAACTTACACACAAGTTACTAAAAATTTTACCCTAGTTCTACCATTAATTTTATCTGGACAGTTAGGTGAATGCATGAGGTGAGTACATAATGCAGGCCCTAACTACATGCAAAAAATACACTTTTCTTTTGATGAACTCTATGTATGGGAGGGAGAAACTTCTTTCCAATTTTACCAAAGCAACATAATGCAACGAAATCCCAAATCTACCAAAAATGACTATGAAGTATTCTTTTCCTTTTCGAGCGAAATATAAAAGACACAACACTACTAAACCAAATCAAAGCATGTCTTTTATTTTTCTTTTATCTTTTCAAAACAAAAAAGATGCTAAGTGATGAAAAGAGAGAGTTTCTAAGTAGAGACTGTACGCATGCTTTTCACTTTCACTATGATGGCCTAAAAGCACAAAAACCAAAAGATACAATGCAACTTCTCAAACATGGAACTACTTTTGCAAAACTTGATATCTATTCAAATTCTTAAAGAAAATGAGCACCTCATAATTCATGAAAAACACAAATAATGCAATTTTCTTTCAACTTTTCCAAAAGATCTATGAATGAGGCATTCCAATGTATGTACAATTTTTCAAATGAGCTTGAGAAATGACGGAAATAGAGTAGTTTTGATCTTTCAATGAATGTATCAAAACAACAATTTGATAACAACTATGCTCTTAAACATGAATACTTGAAATGAAAAGATCACTTGCAGCACTCCAATAACTAAGAAAATCTCAAGAAAAGATGAGCACTCAAAGGATTGAAAGCACACATAAACACTCAAACTCAATCAGTAACAAGTAGCACTAAAGCAAGCAAAGCTCACAAATGTATGCAAATGAGGTCTGGAAACCGATCCAATACACTTGACCAGATCTGGAAAGGAGAGGAGGGAATGCAAGGGTGAGTGGATGCAGGTGGGGGATACAAGAGTGTCCACCACTACCAAATCTCATACTTGTCCAAAATGGAACCCAAAACAACTCCAAATAAAACCAAACAACTCAACACACAGATCAAATATGGGGTCTCTGACTGGATCTTACAATATAGAGGGAGCTTGCACCCAAACCAAAACGCAAATCAGAAATGGAGAAGGGATGTCTGTATGGAAAATTTGGCAGATTGGCGCACTTTTTGCTTGTACATAGTGTGACGTCGCAGTTAATCAATGTGGGAAGTGCGACGGTGTTGCAAAATACCAATGAAAGGGTTGCGACGACAGGCTAACAGACAAAGAACAAATATAAAAAATAATACGGTGTCGCTTTGGGTATACTGACCAGCTGCGACATACGAGATCTAAGTTAAAAAATGAACCAATTCTCCAAACACTGAGCATGAAATGGTCTGAAAATGAGAAGTACAAACTCAAAGGAAGGTAATCAAACTCTTCAAAGTGAAGATCTGATGGTGAAACCAGCTTAAGAGGCAAATGACAAATAATATGGCTTGTAAACAAGAAATCAACTGAAAATGACATTCAAATTGACAACTACAAAACAATGTTCTTTCCCCAGTATGGCCGCCAGATTTGTTTGACGAACAATCCACTCGAGCGGACGCGAGCCGGATCTCCCTAGCTCAATGTGAGTCTAGAACAAATAGTACCGACTATAAACCACTTTCCTAGATCTAGTTAAGGATCGAGTTATCGGATGTCTTACCTTAAGTTTGCAGTCCCTTTTCCTGGATGTTGTTCCACGCCTTGTGGTCGTCAGATCTAAGCTGCAAGACTTGTCAAGATGCACAAAACAAGACAAACAAGTAAAGGTATCCGAACGATAACATATCTAAGTAAACAGTTAAGCAGGTAAACTACGCAATATCATCAATCACAACAATATTGGTGGAAAGCATTTATATTATTGTAAATATAGGGAAATTACATAGAAAAGAATGACTACAACCGAGGCTTAACGAAGTAGCCCTTCTCCATCCAAGCCAATGCCATATCCTCCCAAGGAAGTGTGAGTCTCTCAATGGATGAGTAGAGATCTCTCCAAGATGATTTAACCAGCATGTAGACACTATAGACTTCCTCCCTTTGGAGAGGGGTAGAGCTTCACTTATATAGGACTAAGTGGATAGGGTATGGATAGGGTAGGTTGAGATATGGTAGGAGAGAGATAGGGGATCCTTCCAAGAGGTTAGGAATCGAGTGCCATCTCTCCCACAAGATCAGGGATAGGGATCCATGTCAGCTGGCTTCGAGAATGAGCTCGTAGGAGCTATTTTTGTCAATTAACTGACATCGTCGCACCCTGCAAGAGAGCAAGATGCAACGTCGCAGGTTGCATGAGTGTAGCCTGCGGTGACCTCTCAAAACCTAGTGTAAATGAGTTATATCTATTCCAGGCCAATAAATTAGTCAATGAAACTTTAGGGATGTATACATTGAATCTCATGATGGTAGGATTTTAGGTGTAACACTTGTGTTGTTCTGTATGTCATGACAGGTTTTGCAGCTGAGATCTGAAGACCATAAATCTTGGAACAACATCAAGGAGAAAGGATATGCGATTTGAAAGGTAAGGCATCTAGTCACTCGATCTCTAATTAGATCTAGGAAAGCTATTTCATATTCTGTCTCATTTGTTCTAGGCTTGCATTAAGCTAGGGAGATCACGCCTTAAGTCCGCTCTTGGTAGATTGTCTGATAACTGGAGTCCTTAGAAGTTGGCTCTCGTACTCTCCACTATTTCTTTTCCTTATTTACCTCTTGGCAATTGTCATCTTTTTAGCACATTCCAAAGGGTCCATCTTTAGCCCGAATACCCATTCATCATTCAGTAGGGTCTTAAGGTATGGCAGTTTGTATGCTACCATGATATGTTCTAGTGCAAAGGATGCAAGGCTCATCCCGGTGACATCTGTGATGAATCTGGAATCAGTATTCACCTAGGGAAGGATCCAACTGATGACCTCAGAGCATGGGAAAAACTCAGGGCAGGTTGCTGCTTTGTGGAGACCAGACTTCTTTATGTTGTTATAAACCATTAGTTCTTCCAAGGAGGCCTCAGGTAAGTTTTGGTCTTCTATAGCTCTGTATAGTTCACCCCATTGATATTTTGGGGAAGCTCCTGTAATAGATTTCGTGTCGCCAAACATGGTCTTGAGCGAGGTGTCTAAGAGGATTTTTGCATCTGAGTCTGACCCAGCTAACTTGCCTTTATTTCTGGTAGACTTCCTATGCATATCAAACCCGTGACGACACTGAAAGGACAATGAGGGATTTCATTGCTTGTGAGCAATACAGTGTTCAAATTCATGATGTTTAAAAAGAATTTGAGTAGAAATGAATGTTAGCTTCCAATTAAAACTGGCCATTTAAGGTTGAAAATAAGGAGGACAAACATTGATACAAGAATCAACCATGCGGTAGCTCAAAGAGTGCGATTTAAACAAAAAACGAGTGTTGCTAGCTATCATTTAACATTATCCTATCATCATTATCAATGAGTAAGCAACTGCTATCGACACTATTTTAGCAATTCAACATGCGAAGCACTCCTGCTTTGGATTAAGACAATCTTAAAAACAAACCATGTATCGCAAGTTTATCTTTTAAGCAACCGTTTAAAAGTGAGGATGAAGCCTTCTCAAAAACAGAAACAACCATACAAGTAGCTAAAAATGAACCAAAATTGAAAGAAGAAAATGTGTATGTGTGCGTGGAGAAGCAACGCATAGTGTATATGGTGCAACTCTCCCATCGCAAGACAATTCCGGCACTTAGAGACAGAGCAATATCCGTTCAACTAAAAGGCTCACTGGGGTAAAAAGTCAGCGACATATCGAGGCTTTGAGACTTTGACGAAACTTAGGGACAACGGGCTTATGGACTGAAAACAGTCCGCAGCACAGCTTACATCACAAGCGGGAGGACAAGTCCCATACTTTGATAGATTTCAGAGCAAACAACCATGGCAGGGTTGTTTCAGCCACGAGGCTAACATCAACAAGAAAAACCGGGTTGGGAAGGAACAACTACGGGTAAAGAAGGTTGGGGCTCAACTGCCTCTCGACATCATTTATAGGTAAAGGGGGAGGTCTGTTCTTAACAGCTTAAATGACCCAAACGCTAAAATGGAAAACCAGGTGGACAGGGAAAACGGGATGGATTTCGAAGACCTACCTGTCAGTGCTAGAGAGGCCCACTGGTGGGAGTAAGCTTGCTCTAATTGGCGACCGACTGATGCTCCCAATGGCGTTCGATGGCTAATCATTGTTCATAAATGGTTAGAAAGAAATAAAACCTCGTTTGTTACATATATGCATATGAGCACTTATGATTCGCGGGGTTGGCAGTTAGGACCATAATGGTGCACGGGGCTCGATGAAACAACTAATAAATTCACATGGAGGAAAATTAAAATCTCCACCTACTAACCCTTCCGTTTTCCAAAAATAGACTGCACCGATGGTCAGCGATTTAATCCTAACTCTTGCGCAACGATTGGCCAAAATGGGCTTAAAAGCTGCGACGATGGGTGCAACGGTTGGCGAGGGTGAGCTCACCTCCGGCGCAAAGGTCGGCGAGGCCAGAATTACAAATTGCACCCGGGCAATGCGACGTGGCTCGATGAAGTGACAAAACAAAACTACGACCGGTCGACCAAGTTAGTATTGAACAATGCGACCGGTCGACGAAGATAAGCTCACTTCCGGCACAATGGTCGACGCAAATAATGTTAAACCTTGCAACCAAAACGCAAGACGAAGTCCTTTTAGAAGCAATCGATCGGCGAAAGATGGGCCGGAAACGTGCGCAACGGTTGGTAAAGTTAGACCTAAAATCTGCCCAATGGTCGGCGAGGGTAAAAATAAACACTGCGACTAGTCGGCGAAATAGGCATAAAAGCTGCGACTGTTTTAACAACAAAGACTGCTGGTCGGAGAAAAATAGACTAAAAGCTACGACCAGTCTTGTTGGGGAAAAGACTTGAAGTTTTTCCTTAGTCACAAAAACAACCTCTTTTGGAAAAAAGAAAAAGGGACAACTTAAAAGGTAAAAAAACAAACTTTCAATAGACCACAAAACTCTCTAAAAATAAAAGGAGGGGCCCTATAATTTTCAGAAAATTATGGCGATCAGGTTGGAGCAGCAACAGAGCATTACCATCATAATAGTAACAAGGACCATCAGGATACCAAGTGTGTGGGCTCCATGACCCCATTAGCCATGTCATCAACAATCACAACATTTATCATTAATGCCTTCAGCTTTGACATCAATGAAAACCATGCTCAACAAGCTCCCCCTTTGTCATTGATGGCAACACCTCTTCAATTTTCTCCCCCTTTGACATTAATGACAAAGGGTCAAATACTTAACAATCAAGTCATCAAAAGATTCACAATGTTAAATTTTTAGTATTAAATCACAATACTATAGAATCTTTGCTGAGAGAATAACATCTACAGTATATCAATGCATGACAATCATAATATGACAAGCATCACAAGCATCACAAGAATCAAAATCATAGAGACAAGAGACACAGAGTTTCCGTGGGGAAAACCCTAAGGTGAAAAACCCCACAACTTCCTCAGAGATAGAGAGAGCAATGGCTCAACCAAAATACAACCAAACAACACTGAGATAGTCTCCTAGCAGATGATCCTCCTCCTCCTCACTAGTGCGCCACTTTTCAGAGAGAGAGATAGATACTTTTCCAAGTGAGTAAAATAGAGATCTCCTATCTCTATTTATACTCACCTTTTTGCCAAGTGACTTACTGGGGCCGACTTGTCTACTTAGATACATCCACATTATATTATATATAATTCCGGGCCGACCCCAAATGGTGGTCTAATAACCCATCGGCAAGTTCACACACTTGCGACACTTGTCAATCCACATGACAACACTTCCTTATAGAGGAATAACACATCTCTTATAAGGGTACAATAAATATATATAAAATATACAGATGAAATACATTCCGAAGTTACATATACATCAACACTCCCTCTTAACTAGGAAGGTATTTCTCGACACAGATCTGCTAGACAAGTCTTCTTCTCTGGATCATCGTCATCGATGTATCGTCATCATCATCGTCACTGCTGCTACTATCTCAACCAATCTTTGTCTCTACTCATCATAGGAAGTTCTACAGAGCCATTCCTTTTTCATACTGGATGTAGGCCCACCACCTGCAGGTCTTCATCATCACTGGCCATACTGTGGAATCCTCAGGACTAATTACGTGCGTCACAAAACCTCGAAAGAGCATCCCAGGCTGTTACGAGCACACGGCTCTACCTATAGGATCTCCCAGGGCACAAATTACATGTGACCTCACCACAAAACCTCGAAAGAGAATCCCAGGATTGATTACGAGCACAAGGCTCAACCTATCGGATCTCCCAGGGCACAAATTACATGTGGTCACCACAAAACCTCGAAAGAGCATCCCAGGACTGATTACGAGCACACAGCTCAACCTATCGGATCTCCCAGGGCACAAATTACATGTGGTCATGGCAAAACCTTGAAAGAGCATTTCAGGATGTTACGGGTACATAACTCCGACCTGAAATCTCCCAGGGCACAAATTACATGCCATAGGACAAAACCTCGAAAGAGCATCTGCCAGATATCCCAGGGCACAAATTACATGCCATAGGCAAAACCTCGAAAGACTATCTGCAGATCTCCCAGGGCACAAATTATATGTCCTCCCAAGCAAAACCTCGAAAGAGCATTTGCCAGATGTCCGAGGGCACAAATTACATGCCATAGGCAAAACCTCGAAAGACCATCTGCAAATCTCCCAGGGCACAAATTACATGCTTATCTGCACAACCTGATCCACAGCCATAGAGTATCAACCTGATACTCACCATACATCATCCTGATGTACTCATGATCGTCCTGATCATCATCACTGCAACGTCCTGCTGCATGTCATCTGGAGCAACATCCTGAAGCTCATCATCCATGATCATCCTGATCATCACTGCAACATCCTGCTGCATGTCATCTGGAGCAACATCTTGAAGCTCATCATCCATGATCATCCTGATCATCACTGCAACATCCTGCTGCATGTCATCTGGAGCAACATCCTGAAGCTCATCATCTATGATCATCCTGATCATCACTGCAACATCCTGCTGCATGTCATCTGGAGCAACATCCTGAAGCTCGTCATCTATGATCATCCTGATCATCACTGCAACATCCTGCTGCATGTCATCTGGAGCAACATCCTGAAGCTCGTCATCTATGATCATCCTGATCATCACTGCAACATCCTGTTGCATGTCATCATACCTGATCCACCTGATCATCAATGCATCTACCTGATGCATACCAAGTATCTTCCTGATACATATCATCATACATGATCCTCCTGATCATCAATGCATCTACCTGATGCATACCAAGTATCTTCCTGATACATATCATCATACATGATCCTCCTGATCATCAATGTATCCACCTGATACAAATACATATCACCATACATGATCCACCTGATCATACAATGTATCCACCTAATACATATACAGATACATGGTCCAAGCATCCAACATGATGCATATACAAAATACATACACATGATCCAACTAATCATATCCAGCATCAACATGATGCATACATACATACATAAAATGATCCAACTGATCATATCCAGCATCCAACATGATGCGTACATACATACATAAAATGATCCAATCTGATCATATCCAAGCAGAAACCAGAACATCATCCTGATGCTCATCATCCAGCACTTACATCCACAGCCATGTGAAGGATCCTCCTTCCAACATGCTTGGAATGGCTTCAGCAAATGTGTCCATCACTTCTTCCTCGAAGTGTCCTCGATCTGAAGAATGCCAAGCCTCTCTCTGAAGTACTCGAACTTCACCCTGGCTAGTGGCTTCATCAGCACATCTGCAATCTGCTCGTCCGTCGTAACATACAGGAGCTTCACAGCTCCTCTCTGCACCATATCCCTGATATAGTGATATTTGATCTCTATGTGTTTCGACCTGTCATGAAACACTGGGTTCTCGGACAGCTTCACACAACTCTGGTTATCACAGAAGATACCAGTAGCTTCCAATGGGAGATCAAATAGCTCAGACAGTAGCTTCCGTAGCCATACTGCCTCACAACTAGCTGAGCAGGCTGCAACATACTCTGCCTCAGCTGTACTCAGTGCTACGCAGGATTGCTTCCTGCTAAACCAAGAGATCACACCTGATCCCATACTGAAGCAACACCCAGATGTGCTCTTCCTATCTGCAGCACTGCCAGCCCAATCTGAATCAACATAACCCTACAGGTTAAACTTTTGATTCACCTCATACCTGAGCCCATAATCCACTGTACCCTTCAGGTACCTCAGAACATGCTTTACAGCAATCAGGTGAACACTCCTCGGATCCGTCAGGAACTGGCTCAATGTGTTCACAGCAAAGCAAATGTCTGGTCTCGTGTTCGTCAGGTACATTAAGGACCCAATCATCTGACGATACATAGAGACATCAACTGGCTCAGATGAAGCATCACATAGAAGCTTCAAATTCGATGCCATAGGTGTGGCCATGGCCTTGCAATCCATCATCCCAAATCTCTTCAGGATATCTACTGCATACTTCCCTTGTCCAAGGAAGATTCCTTCTGCACTCTGCCACACCTCCATGCCAAAAACAAATAGTGCATCATCCCCAAGTTCTTCATCTCGAACTCGGTAGTAAGCTTCCGCTGCGTGTCGGCAATCAATCTATCTTCACCATACCAAGTTCTGCACATATATGATTTCCTATCATGTGTCTCAGAACCAAGTGGCTACTTCTTCTTCAACTACACCATTCAAGAAAGCTGTCTTGAATCCATCTGGTGTATCTTCTATTTCATCACTTTTATATTTCTCTATGCTGCCATCTGCAACATGCTTGATCTGAAAGTTCTATTTGGAAGTCACAACAGACTTCCCTTTAGCTCTTGGGATCGCATCCCAAACATCATTCTTCATGATCGACGGATCATGGCATTCCATTTCTTCATCCCAGATCCTGGGAACTTCAATATCTTCAATAGATATCTTTGTTGCTGGAACAAATGTTGTGGTCCTTTTGTAGGTGAAGATATACGGTCTTTCCTACAAAACAGGTTAAATTGCATGATTAGAAACATCTCATAATTTTCAGAACAAATTCTTACACATGAAGAAATATGTCATACAGTCATGCAATTATCTTAGCCAATGCTTCAATACAACATTTATCCATATCCCGTAACTTTCTAGATGCCTTCCAATCTCTACCAGAACTTTGTTAAGAGTGTGCACAACTCCCAACATGTCAGCAAAGAGGTTTCATTCTAGATAAGTAGCAATGGAATGTTGTACAGTGCCATAGGCCACTTACCAAACACATGCATATTAGTAGTATACTGTTCATTAATTCAATCATTCTAATATGCACAATACATATCCTAAGTCTAGGAACATGAGCATATTCATCATTGAACAATTTTATTTAAGCAAACAAATATGCAAGAAAATTAAAATACTTATCTTTGTTTGTTTGTTGGGTGGACTCCCTCTGAGTCTTTTCTTCCTTGCAGGAGCTGCTGGAGTCCTTCTACACCTTCTTGTTGTGGAATGTAGAGAGATGGACAACTCCCTCTGAATATCTGCACCCTTGCAGAAACCACTGGAGTGTGCTCCCTCTTGATCTTTGCTTCCTGGATTACATGTTCTTGAACTCATATTCATCCTTGGTCCCTATGCATGCTTATTAGTATCATGATTGTGTTATCCTTGTGATCTCATACAAAATCATACATTCATTAAAACACAATAATCTCAATTATGTATAGTCATGATCATTTCAAACAGAAATAATAAGCATTAGCATTCAAGGTTTATATAGGACTCTTATGGTTAGTCATATCATAAGAAACATAACATGTCTAAACCTGTAATTACTCAAACCTATGACTCTTCTGGTTAGTCATATTATTAATTAAGGTAAGACACATAATATGCATATGCCCATGATTATTCAAACTTATGACTTTATGAACAATCATCATCAATCATGCCATGCATACTTATATGATAGATCCTATGATATAAGAAACACATACCTGGTCACCATATTTGCTAGTTATGTCTAGCAATGTGTTCTTGTTCTCTTCAATGACCTGCATAACTCATTAGTTAACTTTTGCAGAAACAAATTATACATACCTCTATGTGATCCATGACTATGGATGAATCTTTGTATTTATGTCACCATGGCATGTTCAGGTTGTCCCTTCAAATTGTACAAACCTCCCTCTTGCTTTCCAATCACTACTGCATCATCTATGGTCTTTCCCTTTGGCCACATTAGGACTTGGCCATCCACAAATGCAACCCTCATACCTTTTGCATCTAATGCAGAAATGGAGAGTAAGTTCTTCTTGAGCCCAGGTACATAAAGTACTTCCTTCATCTTCAATGATTTTCCAGAATCTAGGTTGTAGGAGGCTTCACCGCTTCCTTTGATTGGGTATTGATAATCATCCCCAAGTTTCACCTTATGGGGTGATTCATGTTCAGATAGGTTCACAAAGGATTCTTTAAACCCAGTCATGTGTTTGGAAGCCCCACTATCAATCAACCAATCATTACATCCATGGGAGATGGTACCTGTAAGAGCATAAATTAGAACATATTCTTCTTCACTTGATGAGTCATCATCACTACTACTTTCTGCCCTAGCCTTCTTCTTTGGAGGTTCATCATCTTCGGCAGCATGAGCATGAAACCTTCTTTTGCTGCCCTTCTTCTTCTTACTGGAGTTGTTGTTATTATCCCTTTTGTTCTTGGGACAATCTGAAGCAAAGTGACCCTTCTCATTGCATGTGAAGCATCTTAGGTCCTTCTTACTCTTTTGATGGAATCTTTTGTGGTGAGAGTGATCCTTCTTGGTTTTGCTTCTCTTGGTGTGAGCTGCAAGAGCTTGATCTTCTCCTCCCATTTTTTCCTCACGAGCTATGAGTCTAGCTTCTTCTTGAGAGCATTCTTCCCTCAATCTGTTGAAGGAGATCAATTTCTTCCTTGCACAAATTCCTTGAATAAAGGAATCCCATGACCTGGGTAGGCCATTTAGAGTGGTCATCACCACTTCACCATTCTCCACCATTTCATCTACTGCTTCTAATTGTTCCTTGATCTGGGAGACCCTTGAAAAGTAAGATTGAATGGTTTCTCCATTCTGAAACTTCACTGCTTTCAATTGGTTCCGCAGGGTCATCTTTCGATTTATGTTCTTTCCTTCAAATAGCTTGGTCAAGGCTTCAAACATCTCTTTGGGTGTCTTAAGAGAAGACACATGAGGTATGAGATGGTCTTTGAAAGAATCAGCAATGATTCTCTTTTCCTTGACCAAGTTCTTCTTGTGCAATGCCTTGGCTTCTTCATCCTCTGGGATAGGGATGGCTTCTTTCACATATGAGTCCAACTCATTTTCTTCCAGGATTAACCCAATCCTATACTTCCAAGCTCGGAAGTTGTCAGCCCCTTCAAGCTTATCCTCAAGCTTGGTGTGGAGAGACATCTTTAAGAGTACTTCAAATGGAAATAGAAAAGTTTTAGGACTTACCACTTGAAGTGCTGAAAACTGGATCTGGTCCCGGATTAGGGTTTGTCAGAGAAACCCTAAAAATTCAAAATGTGAATTTCAAAATTCTGAAAGGATATAAAGATGCGCCTTGGAGAGCTGATCAGCCTAGTACATTCAGAATTTGAGATCAGCAAAGTCTTGCCCTTCAAAATTGCCTTTTTGTCCTCTCGGGTTCACTGGGAGAGCCCTGAATTAGGGTTTGAGTTTCCCGGAGATCTACCCAGCCAAAAATCTCGATCCAAAGCTCAAACCTTCGATTTTTGCAAGGAGCTTCCAGCTATGCCTTCAGTTTCCAGAAATTCCTATTTTTGTGGAAACCCTAATTTTTAGGGCCAAATCTGAAAATGCTTGGAACTGAATTCTGATTGGACAGATAGATGCGCCTTGATGAGTAGATCCAATCTACTATACTGAATTTCAAAAATCTGTGGAGAGAAACTCAATAAACAAGGAATACAAGCTTCCGTCACTGCAAAATGTCTTCTTCTCAGTTAAGCTCTGATACCATGTTAAATTTTTAGTATTAAATCACAATACTATAGGATCTTTGCTGAGAGAATAACATCTACAGTATATCAATGCATGACAATCATAATATGACAAGCATCACAAGCATCACAAGAATCAAAATCATAGAGACAAGAGACACAGAGTTTCCGTGGGGAAAACCCTAAGGTGAAAAACCCCACAACTTCCTCAGAGATAGAGAGAGCAATGGCTCAACCAAAATACAACCAAACAACACTGAGATAGTCTCCTAGCAGATGATCCTCCTCCTCCTCACTAGTGCGCCACTTTTCAGAGAGAGAGATAGATACTTTTCCAAGTGAGTAAAATAGAGATCTCCTATCTCTATTTATACTCACCTTTTTGCCCAGTGACTTACTGGGGCCGACTTGTCTACTTAGATACATCCACATTATATTATATATAATTCCGGGCCGACCCCAAATGGTGGTCTAATAACCCATCGGCAAGTTCACACACTTGCGACACTTGTCAATCCACATGACGACACTTCCTTATAGAGGAATAACACATCTCTTATAAGGGTACAATAAATATATATAAAATATACAGATGAAATACATTCCGAAGTTACATATACATCAACACACAATGCCCAAAAAAATTGTATTCTTGAATACTTCCTGAAATCATGCTAAAATGTATGCTCCCCCTTTCATATAGACTTCTTTATTTGTTGAGTTGTCTGCTCCCCCTGTCTGATGGGATTTGCTTATGTTATCAAAATTCAAAAGTATGCTTGGAGTTTCAAGGGTCTGCTCATGAAGGCTTTGATTGTAACAAGCTTGTCTTCTTTCTAATTATGTGCTTTCCAAAGCCTCCTCCTTTTCCACACACAACGTCATCTCTTATCATGGCAATACTGCAGCTGCTCTTCTCAAATCATTTAATGGGTGTCTTCTTTGTGAATGGTACAAAAAAATTCATAAAAAAAAAATCTTGATAACCAGTTGGATTGTAACCAATTATGTTCCCAGTATAATTCATACAACAAGTGTTTCTTGAAGTCATCCTTGCCAATCATTTTTAAAGCTAGAGAGAATCTCTGTATCACTCGTGGATGGGAAGTTACTAATCCCAGTAACTGGTACACTTCATCAACAATCATCCAGTAAATTCATAAAAGGTAAGCATGCATTAGGGACAATCTTCCATACATCGCCATGTTGATTCACTTCATTTGCTTCAACTACTACCTCTACCATAATTTTTTTTTATCATTCTTGTTGCATGTCATGTACATCATGCCAAACATCAAAAGAGTCATAGTTCTATAATCACTATCTTCCACCATGTAATGTTCAGGACTCCTCGGTAATCCAGTCAGAGTGCATGCTTTCAAGAGTTGGACATGATCTTTTGGATCTGACTTTAGACTGCCTTCAGAATATTAAAAACATACATGAAACACGGTGGCTATGCATTCTAGTTTGTGTCTTTCATACACTATGCTTTCAGAGGTAGAACAACCTCATTTTATTTCGGAAGTTTATAAAGTTGCCTTGACAGAAATATTGCCTTCACGAGATTAGATATTTACCAAGTAATTTCGGGTGCCTCAAAACAAAGATTGAACTTGAACTCTAGGTTGCATACACTTCCATTGCACAGTATAATTGAGATATACTTGATCTTCTACTATTTCTATCCTACCATCATGTTGGTGCTACTGCCTACGCCTTGTCTAGGATCAATTCAAACAATTTCAATACTTCATTATACCTGATGCTTCTTTGAGATGCCCCTAGATCAGATCTTCTTCTCAATGTTCCTCATGCTTACAGACTTCATCCTTCTTCTCCTAATTCTCATCCTTGCTGCTACAAAGATTCAATTCTTCTCAAACTAACCATTGTTTTGACTTATAGTATACACCACTTCACTATTGCATGCCAAGGTTTGAAGCTTGAGATCAGACCACTGAAGATTATGAGATCAGCCTTCAAATTTTTCCAGCATATATACCAAAATTTTAGACGCAAATTACATACCACTGAAATTTGAAGGACAATCCACCAAACAGAAAAATCAAAACTTGGATTGAAGAATACTTTTGCGGCATAAATTGTTGAGAGATAATTCTTGTAAACTTCTCATATGACTCCTGTAGATGTTTTATGCTTCTCCTTCAGCTATAATATTCTCCTCTAATATGCCCAAAATAAGAGAGAGATCAGGCCTTGCAATTTGTCTTCTTTAAGCACTCTCGCTTCACGAGGATATCAGAGTACAAAATGTTCTTGTCAGCTGCTCCTCCTATCATCCTGCCATGATCCTTGGACCTATTTCTCAACTTCGAGTAACCATGATTCATCCTTGAGTCCATCCTCCAACTTCATGAGCTCAAGGTGTACTAAGATCTTTAAAAGACCTCAAGCATGGCTTTCCACATGGTCGCCATCTTCTTTGCACTGATCAACTTCTTTCACATTCAACAATACATTCTTTTTCATCCATACCTGAGAGTGTCCTTGACTGTGAACACATGTCTTTTGGGCTTCAATTCTTCCTGCATTCTTCTTCTTCCATGGTTCATAGGATTTCCTTATTGATTTGTATGATGGACTCATCCTAGGTTGTCTTCTTGGACTTGCACAGTCTTGGGATTTGTGACCAAAGCCATAGCAATTATAACATCTCATTGTGTGGCAATTTGCAGCAATATGGCCAACACGGTTACATGTCCAACATCTACTTCTTTCATAGAATGTACAATCCAATTCCTTATGATCAAAATCATTACATGAGTAGCAATAACCATTGAAACTATTTTCATACCTGGATGTTTGATTCCACCTTGAGGATGTCTCTTTTCTAAACTTGCTCTGGGGAGTAGGACTAACTTCTTGATGTCCTCCAAATTTTATGATGTCTTTTGCAGGTTTATGAGGGGCAGCTTGGCTTTCACTTTTGGGGGATGACGAGCTTGCTTCAGTCTTCTTAGGATTCTTTGAGCTATCTTCATAGTTTTCTGCTTTCTTGTTGTAACCCAAGCCACTCTTGTCAAAAAGGGATGTTTGACAGTCCAAGATCTCATCTAGGATGACAAAACTGTTGTTGAACTTAACATAGGAACTTGAATTTTCATTCTTCTTCTCGATATCAATAACTTCCATCTCAAACTTTTGGTATGATTTTTCTTTTTCATCCAACTGATTCTTCAATACCTCTTCTATCCTTTTGGATTCCTCAAGTTGAATCTCCAAATCAACATTAGCCTTCATTGTTTTTTCAAGCTCTTTTGAATCTTCACTAGGCTCTTCTTGTTCTTTTGGTTGACTAATCAGTTTGGTGTTTAATCTTTCGATTTCATCTTCTTTGTCTTCTAGCTCATCTTGTAAACTTGTCCTCTTGTGATTTAGTTTCTTGAGTAGATTCATAGTCTTCTTTTGGTATTTTTCAAAGGACCCCAAAATCTTCTTTTTAAGCCTCAAATTGTATTTGAGATCAATGTTCATTAAAAGATGTGCTAGGAAATCTTTCTTAACATCTTCAAGATCATCTTCAATGCCATCATAATTAATGCTACCACAATCAGAAATATCCTTACCTTCTCTAATGTCTGATGCTTACACTTCCTTTTCTTCTTGCTTCACATCTTCAGTGGGCTTGACTTTTGTTTCCTTCTTTGTGTCTTGGTTTCCTTTTTGGTATTCACTTTCTAGCTTAAACCATAGGTCTTTGGCTAAAGTGTATTCTCATACACTCTCTCTGACGGAGTTTGAGAGTCCATCCACAATAAATTTCAAGGAAATGGTGTTGTCCTTCTTGGATTCTTTTTGTGCAGTTGTCTTGGTCTTCTTGTTGAACGGAATGGGTGGATTGATCACAATCTCCCAAACACCAAACTTATTCAGGTAAGCTTTCATCTTGCTTCTCTATCCAAAATAATCTATCACGTCAAATAACATAACATCATTGCTAGGGGACTCTACTCTTGCATCCATTGTGTGTCCACGGATCTCCTTCAAGCTTGTAAGGCTTGTGGTTAAGGCCTGCTCTGATACCAATTGTTGGACACAATGGAACACTCATAGGGGGGGTGAATCAGTGTGCTAGCAACTTCAGCAATTTTGACTTCTCAATAATGTTAGACAGAGTTCATCATTTCCATTACACTACCAAGTACAATATCATTCATCAAGTAGTCAACACATGCCATATATCTACATAAGCATGTCATCAACATAGATCACATCACAAGACAAGTATAATAAACTTTATTTATAATTTTATATGATATACAATGGAAGATTTCAATCTTCGCGATTACATCAACACCAACTGATTAAAGAGACCAACTCCTATTCCAAGACCCAGCTTGGTTTTCTTACGTTTAACTAAGAAGATGTGAGATATCCAAACCTCAAATGCAAGACTAGCTTGCAATCACATATTGATCAATGCCATCAATCACTGTCATGTCATCATGGTTGTATTGTCAAATAGAAGTATTAAATCAATTGTGGAAATCATCCCTTAATGCCTAGCTCAATTTGTCCATACAAAGTCCTACATGCAACTCATGCCCAAGCAATCAATGGCCTGCTCAAGTTCACTATATCTGGATGCTTGAATGGAGATCCTCTGTTGTAGCCATAAACTAAATTCAAGTCTTACAAATTTACACTTGGACAATACCCACCTCCCCCTGTATGTCTGTTATTCTAGTTGTCCTTAAAATTCAAACTTATATCAACCAACAAGGATTAGTCCTTAACCTTCATTGCCTTGGTATTCTGCCTCTATCAAACAAATCAAGACTGTCATAAGAGAATATGAACTTGAATTCTTTCTTCATGCAGTTGTAGTCTGAGTACCCAAGATTCAGAACATAAAACTTGCTTGGACTATGCATGTAACAGCAGTGGTCTTGTAGCAGGATTCAATTTTTATCCTTTAATCATATTGGCCTGACAGGTTTGCTGCCAAAAATCAAATCTAAAGATATGTTACTGCTGTAGTTTTTATCCTTCAATTTACTGTTGTGGTATATCTCCTCCCAGGCTTCTTAACATTCTAAAGAGAACTTCACAACCATGACTAAAATTGCAGGCTTCCTTGAGATTACACTTGAACTAACCCAAATTCAGAGCGTAGTATCTTGCATACTTTAACTATCTCCCTCCTTTATTGTCATTCGCTGCCTCAGTAAACCCAAAAATCATAGCTAGATCAAACTTCAAGCTTGTCCTAATAAATGAGAATGTTAGCCTTCTATTTATACACATTTTCCATAATATATTTTACTGGGTCGACCTATAAATGTTGATTTAAATTAATTTGTATGGTTTCATAAATTAGGGAGCCAACTTGTTCTTGTTGACAAGCTTCCTTTTTAAAAACTTAAATCCATAGGTTAAGGAGAGTTGACCTCTCATCCATGAATACATTGGACATGACTTATTTTCCAATGAGTCAAATGACCACGGTATGGGTCATTTGACCTTCCAATTTACTCCTTTTGATTGGGCTGCCATATGCCTGCATGTACCACAAAAAGTCAACAAATGCTGCTTCATATGCCTACTAGAGGGCCTTTAAATATGCCCACAAGGGCTTCTCCACATGACTGGACTAATATTTGAGATTCCCATTAGGGCTTCAATCCAATAAATACCACAATCAATTCATTGGCAAACCATCAAGCAAATTCATTAATAAGGACATCAAGCCATAACGCCAAAGTCCATCATACCAAAAGTAAGTGGGTCATTGTGTTCACGCGTAACCAAATGTAAGGATATGACCATGCCAACACACCATGTGTGTGAGTATGCTTCCTTTATGTAATTCTTCAAGTGCTAGGGGTACAGGGGCATCAATACCACCATCTCATCCATACATGCAAGAGTGTGAGAGCATTACCATCATAATGGTAACAAGGACCATCAGGCTACCAAGTGTGTGGGCCCCATCAGCCATGTCATCAACAATCACAACCTTTTCCATTAATGCCTCCAGCCTTGACATCAATGACAACCATGCTCAACACTTAGGATGTTGAGTGACTTCAATTCCCAAGTAGTAGTGAAGGTGTCCAAGATTTGTCATTTCAAAGCCCTTCTTCAAATATTTTTTTATGGATGCAATATAACTTACATTGTTCTTTATTATCAAAAGGTCATCTGTAATGTCCCCTCCTATCATACCAGCATGATAGAGAGGATCATTGCTAAAACTGGGCATCTAGCCCCATACTCAGTAAATAGACATTCAAATTAAAAGAAGATGAACATCTGCAAATGCATAACCATTTGAAAACACAGCGGAAGTAAATTCATTTAACACATCCACATACATTCATAATATTCATCAAATGATAATTGCAAATTTAACACAAGAGAATACTTATCTCAATAAGGTAGTCCCACGCAACTGGCTATGCAACTGCAACGTTCCACCCAACCGTAGGCCAGTGTGCTCCTCAATCTCTCAGCACCACTGCCACCCCCGAGCTGGGCATGATCTCTACAAGGAACCAGGGAACAGCAGACTCACACATAGCCAAGCATACACCAAAATGAGCCAAGCCAATATGCAATTGGGTTTATCAGGCTGCTAGGACATGGAAGGGAAGAATTGCTAAGCTAGTGAGCTCCAGCACAGGTCCAGGGATAACCTTGCAAGATCTATCTAGCTTGGCACCCATAATACCTACACACCCAGCACAAGGAAGTATTCTTTTCACTGCTGTACAGTCCCTCAAGCCATACCTTCCCTATCTAGTGCTCTCAGGGTATGCATAGAAGAGTAACCAAATCCCTCTTGATCTTCTTGAGAGGTTGTCTTCCCCACTAGGTTTATCAAGCCACTTCTGTCCACTACCACTCCAAAACTTCAGTTCACAGGTTCAAACCCAAAAACGAGGTTGCACACAACAGCAGAACACAATTATGGGGCAGGATAAACGTTTTTACAGTGAGATGCATGAGATGGGGTTTCAGCTAACTCAGAAAAACGTGGGAACCCACAAAACGAAATGGGAAGTCGGGGAACAACCTAGGGAAGTCAAATCCGTTTTAGAAAAACGTCCTTGGACATTTGGGGGCAAAAACGACCTCCACACAGTCCCCAAATCGTGGCCCTTCTCTCCCAAGCTACTGTATATGCAAAAACGAACTCCCAGGCATTGAAAATTGCAGGATTTGAATGAAAAACGTGTAGGGAAAGACCCAGCTAGCTCCAACTGCGTGAATGAGTGAAGACTGCCCATTCAGAATGGCTTTGGGCACCATTTCGTGGGTGATTTCTTGCCCAAGGAGACAAAACACGAATTTCCAGGTTGATGGCTTGCCCATGCACGAAATTGGTTGCCATACTTCTTCATTTCCAAGGCATTAACTGCCTTAACCAATTTCTTGGAAGAATTAAATGATTGGGTGCATGAGACAAAATGGGTAGTTGATGGTTTTTGGGTTTCCTCATTGACACATGGATTAATACCATTGGCTCAAGGGTTTGAATAATCCCCCCCCCTTTTCCTTGTAGAGTCATGCCCCATCTCTTTTGTTGCATTGCATAGCCGGTTGTGGGTTTTTTCATTAAAAATTCGTAATTACATGATGTCTTATATACATTGTGCCCATCTTGCACAAGAACCATAGGCATCTATTTTTAATTGCCGATACCTGAAACGCTAAATCAATGGTGGGGCCTTGGCCTTGAGCTCCTCACCATGATTAAATTACAATATTTACATCATTTACGATTTAATACAAAGGGGATCAAAATGGGGACATTACATTCCCCTCCCCTTACATTAACACTGTCCTCAGTGCTCATCAAAATTGAACAAAAATGGATATGCCACCCTCATGGCATCCTCCAGCTCCCATGTAACCTCATCGGGACCGTAGTGCTTCCATTGCACCTTTACCTATCCGATGGCTCGGTTCCGGAGCAATGTTACCTTCTTGTCTAGGATGCACAAAGGATCAGTTTGGAATTCTCCCTCGGGTTCCACCTGGATCACATCCCAATTCATCACATGGTTAGGATCATGTACATATTTCTTAAGCAAAGAGATGTGAAAAACATTATGAGCTTTAGTGCTAGCAGGCAATGCAAGTCTATATGCAACTGGTCCTATTCTTTCAAGCACTTCAAATGGCCCACAATATCTAGGCGATAACTTGGCACAACTCCCAAGCTTCAAGGAACTCTTCCTTGATCTCACTCTAAGATATACATGATCCCCAACATTGAATTCCCTATGCACTCTATGCTTATCTGCATAGCTTTTCTGTCTATCCTGGGCTGCTTTTAAATTTTGCTGGATCTTTGCAACCTCTTGTTCCATTTCCTTAAGCAATTCTGGCCCAAGTACAATTATGTTCACTGGATTGTCCCAAGTCACTGGTGTCCTACACCTTCTGCCATACAAAGCCTCATAAGGACTCATTCCCAATGATGCTTGTTGCCCATTGTTATATGCAAATTCTACCAAGTGTAGATAATCCTCCCACTTGGATGGTTTGTCCATTACATACATGCGGAGCATGTCTTCAAGCACTCAATTTACTCTTTCGGTTTGACCATCTGTTTGAGGATGGTATGCGGTACTAAAGCTTAGTTGTGTACCCAAATCTGCAAAGAGCCCTTTCCAAAAATTGGAAGTGAACTTGGTATCCCTGTCAGAAATTATTGCCTTAGGAAACCCATGTAATCTGAAAATTTCCCTCATGAAAATATTCGCAATGGCATCGGATTTATGTGTGGACTTAACCGGTATAAAATGTGCTGCCTTTGTTAACTTGTCCACCACAACCATGATGGAATCATGTTGTCTCTTAGTCATTGGCAATCCTGTAATAAAATCCATGGAGATTACTTCCCATTTCCATTCTGGAATTGGCACTGGAAGCAATAAACCTGTTGGATGTTGGTGTTCACTCTTCACCTGTTGACATTCCATGCACTTAGAAATGTATTCAGCGACATCCTTCTTCATGCCTGGCCAGAAATAATATTTTCTTGCTGTAGCAATTGTTTTCTGATATCCTGGGTGACCAGAGTATGGAGCTTTATGGATCTCATCCATAACCATTCTCCTTAAATCTGTCGCATTTGGAATATAGACTCTATTCTTATAAGTAAGAAGTCCTCCTTCTTCCAAATGATAGCCCTCGTACTTCTTTTCAAGGTTTTGCTGCTGCAATTTGCCCTTTATCTGCTCATACGCTTCATCCTCTACCATATGGTTAACAATCTGTTGCTTCAAATCTGGTTGGCAAGTACTAATCGCTGCCACATACATTTCATGTACCTTCCTGCTGAGTGCATCAGCCACCTTGTTTTCTTTCCCTTTTATGTGTTTGATTTCGAAATCAAATTCACACAAAAATTCCAACCATATAGCTTGCCTAGCATTTAAAGTTGGTTGATCAAACAAGTACTTCAGACCACAATGGTCTGTCCTTAACTCGAATTTTCTTCCCATTAATTAATGCCTCCACATCTTCAAGGCATGTACTATGGCTGCAAGTTCTATATCATGAGTAGCATAGTTCTTCTCATGCTCCTTAAACTTTCTTGACTCATAGCATATCACGTGGTTATCTTGCATAAGAACTCCTCCAAGTCCTTGATTGCATGCGTCTGTACACACCACAAAGTCTTTTCCCGGGTCTGCAATCTTCAGAATAGGTGCACTTGTAAGAAGATTCTTCAACCACTGAAAAATTTCTTCACATCTTGGTGACCATTCAAATTTTACCCCCTTCTTTTGCAAATAAGTGATCGGGTTTGCAACCTTGGAGAATCCTTCGATAAACCTCCTGTAGTAACCAGCAAGGCCCATAAAAGATCTCACATCAGTCACATTCCTTGGAGTTGGTCAATTCATAATGGCTTCAATCTTCTCAGGGTCTACAGATATACCTTCGTCGGAGATGATGTGACCCAAATAATGAATTCTATCTTTATAAAAGTCACATTTGCTCAACTTTGCATACAACTTATGCTCCCTTAGTAACTGCATTGTCATTCTCAAATGTTCTTCATGCTCTTCCTCATTCTTAGAATAGATGAGAATGTCGTCTAGGAATACAAGAACAAACTTGTCCAAATACTTGCTAAAAACATTATTCATGAGACACATGAATGTAGCTGGTGCATTTGTGAGACCGAATGGTACCACTACAAACTCATAGTGTCCATACCTTGTTCTAAAGGCTGTCTTATGAATATCTTCTTCTTTGATTCTTACCTGATGGTATCCGGACCTTAAGTCAATCTTTGAAAATACCTTTGCTCCTCTCATTTGGTCAAAAAGGTCATCAATTCGGGGCAATGGGTATTTGTTCTTCACAGTGACTTTGTTCAACTGCCTGTAGTCAATACATAACCTGAGTGTTCCATCTTTCTTTTTCACAAATAGAACGGGCACTCCCCACGGGGATACACTTGGCCTAATATATTTCTTTTCCAGCAACTCTTGTAATTGCATTTTCAATTCGAGCAATTCTAGTGTACTTATCCTGTAGGGTGTCTTAGACACTGGTGCCGCTCCTGGCACAAGCTCAATTGTAAAGTCAATGTCTCTCTTTGGAGGAAGTCCTGGAATCTCATCAGGAAAAACATCCCTGAATTCTTGCAATACATGATAGTCCTCCAATTTAAGAGTTTCACTCTCTGGTGCCTCTAAAACGTGAGCTGCATACAGTTGACATCCCTTCCTACAGAACTTCTTCAGCTGCATGGTTGAAACCTGTCTAACAGAAGTCACCTTTGGAATGCCTTTTACAACCCTCGGGTTTCCTTCTTCGTCCATGCATTCAAATGTCTTATTGTAGCAGTCAAGTTTAACCCTGTGTGCTTCTAGCCAATCCATTCCAATGAGAATATCATAGGAACCCAGTGGTAAAATATTCAGATCTACATAAGTGAATAGCCCATCCATCTCTAATGGACATTTCTCTACTATTTCACTAACTTTTCTCTTGGTTCCTGTGGCTAGTTGAACTAACCATGATTTACTATGCTTTAATTTCTTGAAAGCACAAATCTCAACAATTCTAGGAGTGACATAACTGTGAGTAGATCCAGGATCAATCAAAATAGAAACAGATTGCTTAGCAATCTTACCTTCAACTTCAACCACAGTTGATTGATGATCTTCTTGGCGGTCGTCTAGTGCTGCATAGATTCTAGGGATTGTTCTCGCCACTTGACCCACAGTTCCAGCTCCCTGGATGTTGTGAACTTGATTTGCATTCCCATTTCGATGTGGACAGTTCCTAAGCATGTGGTCTCCTCCACAACCCCAACATTGAAGTGGTTCTCTTGGCTCCTTTGGATCTCTTGGCTTGTCTCCCATCATCCTAGTTGGCTTAGTCACAACCTGTGATGGCTGCCTTTGCTGATTCCTGAATTGAGGAGGCTTGAACCCCTTCTTCCTTTGATCAAACTTTTCATTTTTTCTATCTTTCCATGCCTTATGGAATTCTGGTTTGCTCTTGTTCTGATCAAAGCAATACTTGGCTTTTCGTATGGCCTCCTCCAGAGTTCGAGGTTCATCAAAATCAATTCTATCTTTATATGACTGGGGCAGTCCACTTAGGAAACGCTGAATTTTGACCTTATCATCTCGAATATACTTGACATACCTCAGCAGCTCCAAGAACTTGTTTGCATATTCTTCCATGGTCGATTGTCCCAATCTCAGCTCATGGAACTCTTTGATCTTATCATCATAGTACCTATCAGAGAGGTACTTCTGCTTGAAGTATTTCTTGAACTGCTTCCACACGATCTTCCTTTCGTTGATCTTCTTCACTTGCCTGGTGTGTTCCCACCATATAGATGCTCTTCCATTCAAGTTGAAGATGGCTACCCTTGCCTTCATATTTCCCGAGTAGTCTTGGACTTGGAAATACTTTCTCATCCCAAGAAGCCAAGCCTCAGCTTCTTGACCGGACTTTATCTCTCCATCAAATGTAGGAGGTTTTGCCTTCTTAAATTCTCCATGTGAATTGTTCTTGTAGTGCTTCTTCCTCTTACTCATGTGAGATGAAGAGCTTGAACCCTCAATGGATTCTTCAGAGTCAGATGATTCATTAGAAGAGATTTCTGGAGTATATGTTCTATCTGTAGAAACTCTTCTTGGGCTACTGGCCCTCTTACGGGAATTTCTTCTAGAGCTACTCCCACCCCTTTCTGGATTTGATATCTGATGCCCAGAGTTTATTTACCTTTGGATGTCTGTCAAGCTTTGTAACATGGCTGCATTCAACTGATTTTGTTCTTCTTGAGCTTTAATCATCCTTTCATTATCTTCCCTACAGCTTTGCAACTCCACCCTTAGGCTTCTCATGGTGGCTGCAACATCTGGAGGGGTCTCTTGATTTCTTCTCCCATTAGATTCTGTTTCAGCATTCTCAACCTGTATGTTCTCCCCCATGGCATCTGTTTCAGGCTCATAGGGATCCTGTGCATCATCCATAATGTTGATTTTCTTGGCCCAATCAAGATCCAAAAATCTCTGACTGTATTATCTAGAGTGTTACCCTGCTATAACTGTGACTCTCTTAAATGTGTTCATCAACACAATTGTTAGCTGCATTACATTCTCAGAATTCACAAATTACTTCATGCACATGGGAAAATATTACGTTGACAATTTGTGAAATCACAAACAACGACATATGAGGGGGAAAAAGAAAAGGGGGTCAAGGGGGCTTGCCCCCTTGTGGCTTCCGCCACAGCAGGGCGGGTCAAGGGCAGCGCCCTCATTTTTTTTATTTTTTTTTTTAGAAATCATGCCGCAACAGCAGTTCATGGAACGCACTCGCAATTGCGGGGCGGTTGGCTGTAGGCTTCCGCAGTTGCGGGCCGGTTGACGGTAGGCTTCCACAGTTGCGGGCCGGTTGACTGAACCCTTCCGCAGTTGCGGGCCGGTTGACGGTAGGCTTCCGCAGTTGCGGGCCGGTTGGTTGTAGGCTTCCGCAATTGCGGGCCGGTTGACTGTAGGCTTCCGCAGTTGCGGGACGGTTGATGGTAGGCTTCCGCAGTTGCAGGCCGGTTGACTTAACCCTTCCGTAGTTGCGGGTCGGTTGACGGTAGGCTTCCGCAGTTGCGGGCCGGTTGACAGTAGGCTTCCGCAGTTGCGGGCCGGTTTTTCGGAATGCCTTTTTTTTGGAACGACTTGCGAAATGCTTCCGCAATTGCGGAATGATTCACCGAAAGTCTTCCGCAGTTGCGGAACGATTCGGCGAAGTCTTCCGCAGTTGCGGAACGATTCGGCGAAGTCTTCCGTAGTTGCGGAAGGATTCGCCGAAGTCTTCCGCAATTTCGGAACGACTTGCCGAACTCTTCCGCGTTGCGGAACGATTCGCGGAATCCTCCCGCAATTTCGGAAGAGAATTCCTTTCAAAAATTTCCTTTTGACACCGACACTTATTAAATTTTTCTCTGCTGTTTCGCAGCAGTTGGCTGAATTCTTCCGTAATTTCGGAAGGATTCGCGGAACTCTTCCGCAATGGGAAGGTTCGCTGAACTCTTTCGCAATTGCGGGAAGGTTCACGGAACCTTTCCGCAGTTTCGGGACGACTTCCCGAAACAGTACTTAAAACCAAAAATTCCCAAAAACAGACTTAAAACGAAAATTTCCAAAAACAGTCTTAAAACGAAAATTTCCAAAAACTCAAGGAAAAATTCAAAATCTTCCCTTCTTTTAAGTGATGATTGGGTTTGGCCCATAAAGGTCCAATGCTGCAACCAGCAGCTCTGATACCAAAATGTAATGTCCCCTCCTATCATACCAGCATGATAGAGAGGATCATTGCTAAAACTGAGCATCTAGCCCCATACTCAGTAAATAGACATTCAAATTAAAAGAAGATGAACATATGCAAATGCATAACCATTTGAAAACACAACGGAAGTAAATTCATTTAACACATCCACATACATTCATAATATTCATCAAATGATAATTGCAAATTTAACACAAGAGAATACTTATCTCAATAAGGTAGTCCCACGCAACTAGCTATGCAACTGCAACGTTCCACCCAACCGTAGGCTAGTGTGCTCCTCAATCTCTCAGCACCACTTCCACCCCCGAGCTGGGCATGATCTCTACAAGGAACCAAGGAACAATAGACTCACACATAGCCAAGCATACACCAAAATGAGCCAAGCCAATATGCAATTGGGTTTATCAGGCTGCTAGGACATGGAAGGGAAGAATTGCTAAGCTAGAGAGCTCCAGCACAGGGCCAGGGATAACCTTGCAAGATCTATCTAGCTTGGCACCCACAATACCTACACACCCAACACAAGGAAGTATTCTTTTCACTGCTGTACAGTCCCTCAAGCCATACCTTCCCTATCTAGTGCTCTCAGGGTATGCATAGAAGAGTAACCAAAGCCCTCTTGATCTTCTTGAGAGGTTGTCTTCCCCACTAGGTTTATCAAGCCACTTCTGTCCACTACCACTCCAAAACTTCAGTTCACAGGTTCAAACCCAAAAACGAGGTTGCACACAACAGCAGAACATAATTATGGGGCAGGATAAACATTTTTACAGTGAGATGCATGAGATGGGGTTTCAGCTAACTCAGAAAAACGTGGGAACCCACAAAACGAAATGGGAAGTCGGGGAACAACCCAGGGAAGCCAAATCCGTTTTAGAAAAACGTCCTTGGACATTCGGGGGCAAAAACGACCTCCACACAGTCCCCAAATCATGGCCCTTCTCTCCCAAGCTACTGTATATGCAAAAACGAACTCCCAAGCATTGAAAATTGCAGGATTTGAATGAAAAACGTGTAGGGAAAGACCCAGCTAGCTCCAACTGCGTGAATGAGTGAAGACTTCCCATTCAGAATGGCTTTGGGCACCATTTCGTGGGTGATTTCTTGCCCAAGGAGACAAAACACGAATTTCCAGGTTGATGGCTTGCCCATGCACGAAATTGGTTGCCATACTTCTTCATTTCCAAGGCATTAACTGCCTTAACCAATTTCTTGGAAGAATTAAATGATTGGGTGCATGAGACAAAATGGTAGTTGGTGGTTTTTGGGTTTCCTCATTGACACATGGATTAATACCATTGGCTCAAGGGTTTGAATAATTCCCCCCCCATTTTCCTTGTAGAGTCATGCCCCATCTCTTTTGTTGCATTGTATAGCCGGTTGTGGGTTTTTTCATTAAAAATTCGTAATTACATGATGTCTTATATACATTGTGCCCATCTCGCACAAGAACCATAGGCATCTATTTTTAATTGCCGATACCTGAAACGCTAAATCAATGGTGGTGCCTTGGCCTTGAGCTCCTCACCATGATTAAATTACAATATTTACATCATTTACGATTTAATACAAAGGGGGTCAAAATGGGGACATTACATCATCTACATACACTACAAGAAACACAACAGATCTTCCAACTTTCTTTACAAACAATGTTGCGTCATCATGATTATAGTGTTTGAAATTCAACTTTAGAAGATGCTCGGTTAGCTTTTCATACCATGCTCGAGGTGCTTGTTTTAGGCCATACAAGGACTTGACGAGTTTGCATACCTTTTGTTATTGTCCCTTCACAACAAATCCTTCTAGCTGAGACATGAAGACATTTTCTTTCAAGTCTCCATTCATGAAAGTTGTTTTTACATCTATCTGGTGGAATTTCCACCCATTTTGTGCAGCCAAAGATAATAAGGTAAGGATGGAAGTCCATTTTGTCGTGGAGGAGAACGTCTCTTCATAGTTAATTCCTTCTTTTTGTGCATAGCCTTTTGCCATAAGCCTCACTTTGTGCTTGTCAAGTGAGCCATCTGATCTGTATTTGTTCTTGTATACCCACTTGCATCCAATTGGTTACTTTGGATCTAACTAGAGGGTCAACTAGCTTCCAGGTTCCATTCCTCATGAGTGCAGCATACCCATTCTGCATGGATTCTTCCACTCATCATGAGTAGCAGCCTCTTGAAAGGAAGTTGGTTCAAAATTAGCAGACAAACCAATTCACAATCAAATGAGACATCCATGTCATCACTTGAGTTATCTGCTTTTCCTCCATCTTCTTATTGGGTTGAGCTTCTTGTTCTCGTCTTTCCAACTTCATCTGGATGGACACTTTCAAGTGTCTTTGTGGCCCATTTAAGAACTTTTTGTGATTGTCTAGGTTGATTAGCTCGTGGTGCTTCATTTTCTTCAAGATTCAATCTTCCAATCCTCTCAATCACATCATCCAATTGAGCTTCTTGTTCAGGTGAAGTGGCAGGAACTTCTTCTTCACAAGTTTCTTCATTAGGGGGTGTTGGTGCTTCAAAAGGAAATTCCAGATATTGATCCAAGATAGGGATCCCCCTTTCAAGATGTGGAATTTAATTATCAACTTCATAATATGTCTTTAGATGGGCAAATTTCTCTAGACGATCAAGTTGTCTATAAATAGACTCATCATTTTTATTAGTTTCAATAAAAATGACTTTTCTGGAAACAAAATTCTCATTTACCTCATCATAAAGACGATATGCCTTGGAGCTGTCTGAATACCCTAAGAGAATGCATCTTCTACTTCGAGCACCAAGCTTGTCTCTTTGCTCCTTTGGTATCAAGGCATAACAGGTGAAACCAAAGACCCTGAGATGCCTCACCAAAGGGAGGTGGCCATACCACATTTCATATGGAGTCTTGTCTTCAATAGCATGATATGGACTTTTATTTCTCAAATAGGCTGCACATAATACTGCATCACCCCAAAACATCAGTTTTACATTCTTGAAAAACATCATTGAGCATACCATATTCATTATGGTTATATTCATCCTTTCCGCCAAACCATTTTGTTGAGGGCTATAAGGAACTAAAGTTTGATGTGCAATCCCATGTTGACGAAGATAGTCTTCAAAATCATTAGAAGTGTATTATTTTCCATTATCAGTACGAAGTGTGCCAATATGAGATTGTGCTTGATTTTCTATCCATGCATGAAAAATCTTGAATGTTTGAAATGCTTCAGATTTGATCTTTGACAAGTATACCCAACACACTCTGGTGTAGTCATCAACAAATGTCATGTGATATCTATTACCATTGGCAGAAGGAATAGGCATGGGGCCACATAAGTCAGAGTGAACTGGCTCTAACTTTCTACATGCTCTGGAATTTGACTCTTGGAATGGCTGCTTACTACATTTCCCTAGTATGGATGCATCACATTTGTTCATCTTCCTAGGAATGGTGGGAAAACCAAATACACCATTCTTTCTCAACAAATGAAGAATGTTATAATTTAAATGACCATATCTAACATGTCATAACAAAATGGATGACAAATTACCTTCTCCATGTTGAGAGAGGTAGGACGATTTTTGAATCCTTGCAGATGAACCTTTCAACTTCAACAACTTCCCATCTTCATATCCGGTCACGATGACCTTGTTGTCAGAGAACTTCCCTATCTCCATGATTCCATCAAACATGTGGATGGAATGACCTTGCTGGTGAATCTGCACTAAGGACAGCAGGCTTCTCTGCAACTTTGGAAGATAGAGAACATTCTTCAACACAAATTCAAGGAATCCATGCAGCTTGAGCTTGATAGAACCAAATCCCTCTGGTTTGAGGCTAGATTTGTCTGCAAAATACACTATGCCATCTACAATGTCATTCAGTTCTTCAAAACAATCTTTTCTAACGGTCATGTGGGATGTTGCACCAGTATCAAGCAGCCAACAATCTTTGTAAGATGAAAAAAGATCGTATTTCATTTATTCCAAGATTACAATGTGCAATAATACAATGAGCAGAGTCAAGAGCTTTACCAGCCTCTAGGCTCTTATTTTTGTCTTATTTGTTCTGGTTATGTCTTCCTTTGACGAATTTCCAAGAGCCCCAACACCGATATGCTTCATGTCCATTCTTCCCATAGCATGTACACTTCAGATCTGATCTTTTGCTTGAGTTGTTTATGCCCTCCCTTCCTCTGAAGTTTCTTCTTCCTTGTCCTATTTCGTTGCTTTCTCCCTTGGAGGGGTATTTGGTTTGGTTCTTTGTTGTCTGAGAAAGGCAAAGAGTCTCTCCAACGGGCTCACTAGTCTTCTTTCCAAAGGATTTATCTCTATCTGCAATATTCTCCACCAAGATGTCAAAGGTGAGGTCCTTGAACTTGTTGTTGGCTTGAAGTGATTCAAGATAGTTTGAATGTGTAGGATAGAGATACTTGAAAAATGTTGCAAGCGGAAGTTCTGGTTTCATGCCAGATGCTTGAATCTTATGCATGAATGCTCTGATCTCATATGCAACCAGCATGGGATCATTATTCTTCACTTCTAAACTGAAAAGTTTTAACATTAACTGAATCACCTCCATTTCAAAATGTGAGGCATACAAGTCCTGCAATATTTGTAGGGATTCAAAGCATGATGTTGTAGGAAGTAAGTGTTGTCTCACCTCTTCACTTACTGTTGCAAATATCATCGCCATGGCTTTGTTGTCTTTGGTGTCCCATATCTCTCGTTCTTTCTCTGATTATGGTGGCTTTGGGTCAGTTTTCAAGGTCATCCCTGCTTCAGTTTTAACGATGGTGCCTTCACAAATCCCCTTCCACATGTCATTATAGATGAAGGCAGCTTTGATATTCCTTAACCACTAAAGATAGTTGTCTTTTCCAGTGAGAACAACACCTACTATGGATGCCATTTAACTCATCTTCTGCACCTTTACATGCATGTGGGCAAAGATTTGGGAAAAAAGAGGGAAAGAGTAAAGGTGCAGGTCCAAGTCTCTTCCACCTTTCTCAATACAATCTGATAAAAACAATTTCTTCAATAAGCTTTATGCACTATACTATGTTGGTCTATGTCTCTGCAATAGTAGTACAAAATAATGCTTCTATATGACCATCCTACATCAAATAATTATCAAGGACATCTAATACACTTTCTGCTAAATATGAAGAAAAAAGGAAATGTATTTGTAGAGCTAATCCAAAACACTGTTGCAAGAAACTATGTCATTCACACCATTTGAATATGGTATGCTCCTCTAATAAGAATGTAGCTCAAAATCCACAATAATTAAAAAAGGAATATAGCTCAAAAAATAGGGTTCAATGCTATACCAAAGTCTCCACAATTGTAATCACAATAGAGGCAGTCTCATTCAACCTCGCGTAGAGTTTCACCACGGACTTGACCTCAAACAACCTCTTGAATAGCTGCAAGTGAGAGCAGTCATCACGCCAGCACACCATAGTTTACTCTCAACGAACTCAATTGCAGCTAGTATCCATGCAAGTAGTCTTTAATATGCAGCTTGCTTCAACAAACTTCACACAGTCTTAGTCTTCCACATGACTCTTCTTCTATGGGAAGTTACAAGTTTGTCACAATGATCTTTGAGAGAGTCTACGCACATGCTTCACCACAAGCTACAATTCACGGTGGTATTTAAGCAATAATTAGGGTTTACGTATCTCCAATGATAGAGAATGGTTTATCTCTTAAAAAATTCATGCAACCATTTCTACCAATGAGTCACAGCTCCATACATCTTCAAATATGAAAACGTAGCTCAAAAGTGGAGGTCACGGCTCACAACGTGGAGGTCAGAACTAAAAAATGGAGGTCACAGTCTTCAACGTGGTAGTCACAGCTTGAAACTGGAGGTTGCAACTCACAACGTGGAGGTCCCAGCTTGAAAATGGAGGTCACGGTCTTCAATGTGGAGGTCACAACTCGAAAGTGGAGGTTGCAGCTCAAACATGGAGGCCACGTCTCGAAAATGGAGGACACAACTTGAAAATGGAAAACACAACTGTCTAGGGAAAAATTAGGGTTACAGAGAGATTTTTCACACAAAATGTGCATCAATTATTAAGAACGCCTTCTCAAATATTCAGGAGGACATAGGAGAGGGAAGAGGGAAGACAACTAGAATGCCAAGCAGGATGGAAAATAATTTGGCAAGTAGGAAGTCATGCAGAATCTCGCAGAGATCAGAGAGAAGAACAGACAAAATGGTAGAATTGAGAGCAATAGGAGTTATGGAAACCAAGCTTTGATACCAATGTCAGAGGAAATAACTCTGGGATTGATTTTATTCATGAGATAAAACTTTCATTTATACATTGGTAAAATGTCTCTTGGACTTTGGATTCCAAGAGATCCATTGGATTCCAAATGACTCCTCAGCTCCCCTTATTAAACTGACTATATTTACATTATTTACAATTTGGACCATAATACTGAGGATCAGGTCTCAACATTTTACGATGAAGAGTGAGAGACGATGAGGATAGGCTATTACTTCAAGCGTAGATCCCATTATAATCAAGAAGCCATCATTGCTTGAGACCAGTTTGTTTTCTTTTGCAATTCTAAGCACTGGGACAAACCCAAATCACCAAACAAAATTTAACCAAGAGGGTAACAAATTTGCATTCTGTATAGGGAAAAATATTAGACACGAATTTGACAGATTGCATTCTGCATTGGTCTCTTCAGTTCTCCATAGGATGCACAACAGATAGACCTACAAATTAGATCTGAGAGAGACATGATCTGTATGAGAGGGATGAATGTACCACATCTATGATCTCGATCAAGTATGAGAGGTACTATATGAGTATGTAAGGACGTGATCTAAGTCTGGACGCCACAATCTGGCGACATCTTCCAAACTCATGGGAGCTCCTTTCTTCACCCACAATACTATCTCTATGATATCCTCCATAGTAATACATATCAACCCTTCATTTTCCTAGGCTATCTCATGAGGGAGAAAGTCCTAGTTTGGATCTGATACCATATGTTGGGAATTTGGCCAACCAAACCATTAATCATTCTCACAAATATTGAACCATAAGAACACAAAATCCTAGAAACCTCACATTGTATTGATCTAGCTTTCTCTCATCCATAATGGAGTACAATGAGGTACTTTTATATAAGAATAGGTGGCCATAATAACCATATCATAATAATAATGTTTGTTCAACCATATTCATAACTATCTCCCATAATATCGCTCCTTCAATACCATATATTTGTAAATTGGGCAGCCAAACCATATTTTGGGAAATTGGGTAGCCAAACCACTAAACATTCTCACAAATATTGAACCATAAGAACAAAAGACATGTTGAAAATCTTATATCGTGTGATCTATATTTCTCTCATCTATAATAGAGTATAATGAAGTCCCTTTACATAATAAGAGGTGACCATAACAACTGTCATAATAAGAATGTTTGCTCAACCATATGCATAACTATCTCCCACAATATCTCTCCTTAAATATATCAAGTGATGTTCATGAGATCCTCATCCCTAACTTATCTCTTTGTCCTCATCTTTGAATCATATGTAGACTCTGTGCATTATATGCATAATTACATTTTATATTGTCACCATTAAATATCACGAGTATGAATTATTCTTTCATTTTCAAGCTAAGTGTTCATTGTAATCAAGATCTTTTTCAATTCACAAATTTCTTCTCTTTCAACAAATTTAGAATAAGAATTTTTGGCCATGGTTACCTCAAGAGGGATGACCCTAATACTGAAGCAAATGTCTCTAAGGAACACACAACATAACTTAACCCCAATACCAAAGGCATTGTATGAGGAGAGACAACCTTCTATCCCACTCCTTCTTGGTCTATTGTAAATTCCAAAAATATCTAAAAGGACACAGTTGTTCACAAACAAGCAAGTAATTATGGATAGATTCAACAAGGTCGAGAAGAAGCATTTACCTTTATTTAAGACTGTAGAGCACCAAGAGGTTTTGAACCGTGAGCTTAAATCCTTTGGCCAAGTAGTAGCTTCCTCCATATGTAATGTCCCCATCCAAATAAATCACATGAAGGGAAATTTCCACCAATCTACTAGTTCCCTAGGTTGGGGTGGAAACATTTAGACTTGGAATAAGGGAGCTATAAGACCCCAAATGGACATTAGATTGATAAATATACATTAAAGGGGCTAAATAAATAATAATAAGAAGAAAAAAAAGGTGGCACTTGGTCATGAGGGCGCATAGGTGGTGTGGGACCCACACAAGGCAAGATTCTCCATGCCACATGGCATCCTATTCTCACCCATTCTAATCCAAGGTGGAGTCTAACATTATTGGAGGAGTTGGAGAGGCATTATTCATGGCATGAATCAAGGAGGGTCGAATTATAGTGGAAGAGTAACTCCCATGGAAGAGAAAGAGGCATCTTATAAGTATTGTGACACTTGGAGCTAGATTCCCTAACCTCTATGACAACAATGATGAAGATTCTATGACACTTATGAAAAAGATCAGACCTGATTGCTGACATATGACCTATATGACATGTCAGGGATAAAAACAACCTCTAAGAGGGTGCACAAAGGGAGTTATAGCATCCAAGATTCCCCCCATTTGAATTGATGGAAGAGGAAGGCTAGGAAGTGTTGAACAAGTGGAACTCATGGGAATCTCTCCCTAATTTGAGTTGGGATGAATCTCTTGGAGGGAATCTGAGCCATGGAGGCCTTGGGAGGTTAATAAAAGACAAGTAGAAAGAAGGAGACCAACTTTTGATCATTTTCTCATTTGAAAAGAATTGGAGAGCTTAGCTTGTCCTTGCACGGTGGATGTTCATCCTCCCTGCCTTAGAACCAATTTTGAGGGTGCAATATTCCCATCCTATTTGGTTGATGGAGAGGCCATTCAGACCTATCAACAGATCTTCATGGAGATGTTTTGATGCAGGTTCAAACCCCAACTGAGTTTGAGTTCATCTTCTCTCATTCTTCTCTATGCCTATTCTACTATCTTTCTCTCAATGCCATTTAAATGTGTAAGGGCACACTTCTTGTTGCATATAGTTAGTGGAGGATTGTTATTTTGACTTCATGGACATGTTAGTTGCTGCATATAACTGAAAAATCATATCATGAGAGCCACAGCTCGAAACACCATGTATTTCAAGTGATATTTCCAATCAAGAAAGAGATTCGATCCATTTTCCCCATAACATTTGCATACTGAATTTGGAATGATGTTGTACCTGTTTTGTATCAAAGTTTGCTGAGATATGTATCCATGTTATGAGTTGTATATGAAGTTAATTTGATGTTCTAAATGATGTTTTCACACCCCTGAAGTGTTACTATGGTTTATGATTAAATTCAAGACTCCTTGTCCACCATTTTCACCACAAATCCTATACTATAGAAGCTGCTATTCATTGGGATACATATTCGACCCTAAAACCAAATCTAATGCTGCACACATATTGTCCTTAATGTCCTATAACATATCCAAGTACCAAAACAAGAATTAGTGAAGGTCGTACAATGTTTTGAAAAGCATTTAATGGAATACCTAGGGGGGATTTCCAATTCTCAAATTAACTAGTCTTGTCCCGAAACTTCTTTCCTTGCAAATTGCAGACCATGGATGGGTATATCAATTGTTTGGGTGTCTAATAGATGTGTTAATGTTTCATATGCCCCATCAATACCTTTCTCCCCAAATTCGAAATCATTTGGAGGTGTTTGGAACCAGTTGTAAACTACAACCCTAGAGTCAAAACAAGGTGAACCCAAGCATTTTCCTTTGGAGGGATATTACACCATATCCAAAAACATTACCTTAGACCACAAATCCAAAACCAAAGTTCCACCATGAATGGAGAAGCAATGCGCAAGATCCATAAGAGCGACATGGTTAATATCTGGTAGCATCTAATTGATGAGAGTTGAGGCACAAGGGAGTTTTAAAGCTCAAAGCTCCCCCTGTGCAACCTTAAAATGACAAGACATACTTCATCATGCATACCAATGTGAGGACAAATGTTGATTGTCATCCCATCATACCTCTTCAAATCTACTTCATTAGCTGGCCACGACATTTTTTTCATCATCCAAACCATTTGATTGTCATGCCATACCATTTGGTTCCTCATTGAACCTGTTAAGGGATCCATATACATTGAGGGGGGTCACCATATTTTATCGGGACTCCCTTATTGAGCAATACTACCATATTAGCTTGCTTATCAACTTGGGAGTTATTGGCTTTATTGACGTGAAAAATTTAACCTCCTCCACCTTGCCTAGATTCCAATCAATCCTATTTAAGGTCCTGCCTTGAATGCTTCTTTCCTTATGGTGTTTCCTCCTTACTTGATTGATGACCAAGAGAGAATCCCTAATGATTATTAGTTTTCTTATATGAAGCACTTTAATCAGCTTTGTTTCCATGAATATAGCATACATTTCCACCTGGTTGTTCACAAAGACTTCAATCCCCCATGAATAATATATTTCTAATTGTCTTTTTGGGTCTATAAGGATCCCCCCGCTCTTGCCACCCCTAAAATTTTCCCTATTGCTTTATGCAACACCATTTATAAAATTATATCCAAAGTTATGCAAATTGGCTTTGGCCCTTTGGTCCCTCATAGTTTCCTTATAACAAGGAGAGTTTTCCTTTGGGAGGAAACTACTGGATGACATAATTATAGCCAAGATGCTATTCATTCTTTTAATCCAAGGTATAGGGACATTTTTATGATGAGGAGGAAGCTCTTCTTGTCATCTATTTTACTACTCTCTTTTTCACTTCAGGACAACTACTTTACTTTCCATTTTTTTTCCTTTTGAGGTTCCTTTGCACCTTTTGGGCAATTACTAGTTATACAACAAGGGGACCACCGAATACAATAATAATTGAAAGATAAGCATGTTCACAGAAATGAATTTCCCTAAAACATAAAATTAGAGTGGATAACTTTTTATGGATTCAAATACTCTAAATTACAAAGACACCATCAATTATTCAAACCCCAACAAAAATATTAATTAATCTTGGAAAACCAATACCTTTCTTGCTTAGCATTTTTTTCTTTTCTTTTCATTTCAAATATGATGGCATAACCTATATCCACAATAATATAAAACCAACTATAACTTAGTTCAAAAGAATTTGTTACATCCATTCAAGCTAAACTTAAAGAATCCCATGGAGTGTAGAATGGATGGTGAATGGGTGTACTGTTAAGGGACTCCTTGTGTAAGGTCACCGGTTCAAAACTCCATGGGTACGAGCCTTAAAAAAAGGCTAAACTTAAAGAAAAAATACCCTATTTTAGAAAATAAAATATAAATTTATTTCAAATTTTAATTACACAAAAATATATCGTACCATAAATTATTAGAAATATAAGATTATACTATCACAATAGATCACATTGGTTGGAAATAAGAAGAAATTCATTTTATAAATTAGTTGGAAAAAATAAATTCATTTTAAAAGTAGAAATACTTAAGAACAACTAACAACAATCAACATAAAAGCATTTGAAATCATTGAAACCTTTGTACGCGTAAGCCCTGATTTTTTTATAACACAAAATGACATAAAATTGATGATTCACAAAACTATACCATAATAGATAAATAAAAAGACATTCAAGATTTGCAATTTTTTTTCACTATAATATATTTGAAACCCAAGTGTTCTTAGAACTAAAAAAAGCTTGCATGTAAAAAATGACAAAATCTATGAGATGCAATAATAAACTTGGGAAGAAAGGCAAGACATTCAAATACCTAACCTAAAATATGAATGGAATCGAAAGGAACCCTCAATGAATTTGAGACCTTATTTTAATATTTGGCCCTTACATAAATAAGATACATCAAGCTCTACATTTTAAAGATTTCAATTCCAACCAATTCTAGAATCTTTGGTGGGATTTTAATAGTGTTTATCCCAATGGGTCTGGGTTGGATTGGAGGATCAATTTGAGAAGTTCTTCGGGGATTGTAGGAGTTCGAGAAGGTCTTTGGGAAGTTAAGTGGTGGATTTAGTGTGCCTATTCTTCGTTTACCATCTCCAATTTGGTGGAGGTTTTTCCATGACCACTTTCTTGATCTACTCCACTACACTCTACACTTTTGATAGAAGTTGCAAGATCTTACTAATATGAGGCTTGTCCAAAAGAAAAAAAAAGTGGAAATTAAGAGAACCCAAAATCATTGCCCATGTTCTACCATGCCAACTTTATAATACATGTTGCATATGTACCATCCTACATCAATTTTTATAGGAGTGAACTCATGTTTTATATATAGATATATGTAATTTTCCAATAGATAAGGGCAATCGATTTATGAGCTTTTAATACCTTATTTGATAAAAGGGTGTATGCTTTATGTTTTGGACATGAGTTAAATAGGTTTCTCATGGTTATGGTTACTCATCATTATGCATTAAACCTTAGCCCTTTGCTCTTATTATGTATCCAAATGTGCTTGTTTTATTGCCTTGTGTGAGTTAAGTATTATACACCAGTTGCCCTACAAACTAGGGTAAAATCAAATGTCTTTCCTTAACATTATCTATTTCATTATTATTATGCAATACATATCTAGATAAAACTTGATTTGTCATCTCTAACATTTCCATTATATTTTTTTTGGCTTCACGAAGCCTAACATGTTTTTATTATGCAAAGGCTTAGCAAAGCAAAAAAATAGTTGGAGATTATCCGAGAAAAAAATCCAATAGATCAAAAAAATTTGAACTCTCTTCCCAAACCGTCCAATCTACAACATTTCGACGTCTTTACTTTTTTTTTAATGAGGAGAATCGATTGACCCTGGTGCCTTTAATCAAGAAGACAAAGGTTGATGCAAAGAAGACTGGCACTATAAACCTCAGCTTGACACTACAACCCATAAACACACAAGACGAGCTAATTGAGTTTCGAATTTGGACAAGGCCGCAATATTGATTAGCTAAATACCTTTCTGTGCGGGATGTCCATCTTTCAATCCTATCCTAATTGGCTTGGGACATCTTCACTTTATTACGATGTACTTTTTGCACCGCTAAGACCATTGCTAGTTTACACTCTCCCATCCAAATTCTACTATGCTCACCTCTTAATGTAAACCATTCTATACCTCGTAAAATTTATGAGGTTAAAGTATCCTAACATATTAATACTTTTTTTTTCATATAAAAAAGACAATACTTATATTAAAAGCATGAAGCATACAATCCAAATAGACCAAAATAGTAGATCAAAATAGTTCCAAACAGTACATAACACATTAATGTGGTACGTGTAGTTTCAATTGGGTTGCAATTTAACTACAAAGAATTGAATCACAGAACTGTCTCCATTCTCCACCGATCCACCGACTTCGTCGTGTTTCCTTCTTTGGTGACGGCGCAGGTTCGAATCTTCCAGTGACAAATTTGAGAGAAGGATTAATTTCCCCGCCAAACGCCGAAACACTCAACGCTCTGACTCAGCAAATCAGTGTCCGAAACAGGGACGCGGTTTTCACACGCAAGCCAGCGGTTTCTTGCTTCAGTCGGTTTGCTATCTGCCGCCTCTGTAAAACTCCTATAAAATCACTCAAGTAGTCTTAGGATCGAATCCAGAATCAGGCAGGGAATCTGAATAATTTTTTCACAAACCGAAAATTAGGGCACTGTATTGGATATGGCGAGCGAATTAGAGGAGCAAAGGCGGCTTAGAAGTAGATTTTGGGGATGGAAAGCGTGGACAGTTACGGCCTTGACTGTTATTTTAGCGGTTTCTGTGGCCGCATGCGGACGGCAGCCCCGAATTTCTCTGTTTGGCTTCTCGACCAAAGAGTGCAAATGCACGGTAAGCTATCGGCATATCATTATTTAGCCCCAACCGGTCTTTCCCATTTTTTTTTAAAGTTTCCGTTGTGTTTGAAAATAGTTTTTTTTGTCATGTATATTGCCGATATCTCTTGAACTTGATGACCTATAGGCGAAGGCTCAAATCCCATGGGGAAGTTACGGAACTGTAAACCTTAAGACCCCTTTTCGGGTTTGATGAATACAAATCTTACAATGTTCTAGCTTGCTGCAGTTGTAAAAATGTAAAACATATGTAAAACATATGTAGATTATTAGCATAGTTATTTAACTTGCGATCGGTGAATATGGTGAACATCCATAGACCACAAGTTAAGTGCCATGAACAAATTATCTGTTACTTGTTCTCCATGTGTAGTTGTAATGTAATCACCAGTTGTTTATGCCTCTACCTGTTATCACACACCTTTTAGTTAAAAAAATTGTCTGCCACAAACTGCCCATTATCCATGGATCAATTACGAGGTATCCATGCATTAACTAGCAGTGATTTTGATATTCCTTTTTTTTATAATTGTTTATTTCGAATTTGGAATGACTAACCATAAATCAATCTGTATAATACATTTGGCTCATCCTCCTACAATCTAGGAAAAACATTCTTACTAATCCAACCCATTCTAAAGGAAATGCTAAATATACTATACAAATGAGGCGCATGACTCCCAAGTTTAATCATGATACTGATGATGATTTCCATTATAACGTTTTATTAGGAATCAGATGAATACTGAATACGCCAAATACAGATGAGACCAAGTATAATAATGACAATAATTTGCTCTACAGCCCTTTCTCCTGACAAAGAGTATTTCCCAATAACATGAAAGATAATACTATTAAACAATTATGTGTATTTATATCTATTGTTTTATATTTTATTTCTCATGTGCATTTAGTTAGTTTTTTGCATAAATATTGTGGGATTCCTCTTTCTTTATAATATTGGAATAATTAGATGGAGGGTGGCTCAACTGCCAATCGTTAATCACATCCAATTGCTAATCCTAATAGTGTCTAGTAACCTCAATGTACTCAATTGGATGGTTACCTGTTATTGACAACATATCTTAGACAAAGGGTTCCAACTGATTAAACTAACCCCGGCCACTCATCAGTCACGATAGCGTCCAGTCATTAATCACAATAGCGTCCTGTAACCTCATCGGACTCAATTGGATAGCCTAGGGCCTAGGCCTCTCATTGACAACCTAAGTTACCGGATCCACCACCCCAGTGTGTAGCATCCGTGGATCCATGGATCCAATACGTATCCAGATTGGATCCACCTAGGATCCGCCATGGAAACGGATCCCCTGCAAAAGGAAACGTATCCTAGTCCTATGAAACGGATCCTGTGAAAAATCAAACAATTCCTGAAATTTTCAAATGGATCCTGAAACTTCCAGTGCTTCTATGACCATTGATCCCCCCCAAAAAATGTTTTTTAATGAAAAACTTAAAAAACCCTAAACAACTAATGGCTAAAAGTGTAAAACCCATTCCTGCTCAAGGTCTGATCTATTCTTATGTCAAGATCTGCTCTTGAACTCTGATATATCAATATCAAGTTCTGCTCTCAATGTTTTTATTTGATTTATTTTTATGGTCAAGGTCTGTCGTCAAGGGCTGATGTTGTTGCTCACTTCACCTACACTGTTATGTAGTCTTGCCATAGTCTCCAAGAAAACCACTTTATTCCCTGTTGATAGGGACATGTGAATGTGGCTCACAAAAACACTATTATGACCTGCTTCAAGTTCATGCTGAAATGGTTTTTAAAATTATCAATATCAATCATGGTTACAACTCATCAAATTATCAGTTATGGTACATGAACTCTCTTTTTTCGCAATAACTTATAGTTCTACTCATGTTTCAGAATAGTTTTGATTCTTCACTCTATATTTTTATTTATTATAAATATTTTTATATTTTTTTGTACTTTCCGTTTCCCAACCGTATCCGAATCCTGAGTTTTAAAAAATCTGGCAAATCTGTATCCGGATCCAGATCTGTATCCGAATCCGAACCCGTATCCAAATCCGAACCCATATCCTGGTAACTTAGTTGTCAACATATCTTAAACTAACCCTTAAGGCCCCTTAAGGCTAGGGGAGCAACTTTTACATATACAAGCCATCCCTTACATCGACAACATATACATATCTTAGATGAAGGGTTCAACCGATTAAACTAACCCTTGAGGCTAGCTGAGCAACTTTTACATATACGAGCCATCCCTTATATCGACCACTGTATCTCTTTGCAGATAGTATATTAAAATGTTTACTCTGTGTTATAAGGAACTTTTTTTTTCTTCGTTAATATTTAATTTGCTGTTGTTGAAGAAATTTTATTCCCTTTGTCTAGTGGTTTAGACTTAAAAGATTTCAACTCAGGGTTTGCATGCAGGGAATACAATTTCATGTTTTCTCTTTTATCTTTCTCTCTATATGATTATTCAGTTTTATGTAATTAAATAAAATTTCCTGCTAAATGCAATTTAATGCATTTTTTTGTCCTTGTCTTTATTTCAGAGTCCGCAAAAACTTACTGGACTTGTGGAAGATTGTTGCTGTGATTACAAGACAGTAGATACTATCAACGACCAAGTGCTGCATCCTCTTCTGCAGGAGCTTGTGAGAACCCCTTTCTTTCGGTATTTCAAGGTGAGCCACACTTGAGCATATGATCATAGAACTGGCTATTGTTAACATTAACTTTGACAGAGAAATGTGGAAACCTAGAGACATCTTGTATTTACCTTGAAGATTAAAATCTATCCTATATGTGTACACATACTATATATGTTCTGTTACCATGTTAGATTTATTAACTCAAAACAGTCAATAACAATACACACTAAGAAATAAAATATTGTGTGGTGAATCCTGTTGAAATCCACAAGAGAGAGGTAGAGAAGGATCGAATCCACCGAAAAACCCTACAACCTGCAATAAAAGAGAGAGTAGCACCGAATAAACTCTTGAACAAGTGCTCTACAGCTGTAGTAGACGTGTGCAATAGGAGATATGCCAAGCACAAGTCTAACACCAAGCTTGAAAAGAGAACACAAGATGTGGGTGCCCATAGGACAAAAGAATTAATCACTAATAAATCAATATGATGTTGCAAATGATTCATGAGGTGTGTATTTATACACAATTTATGAGGTGGGGTGCCATTCCCCATAAAGAGGGTTATGGGCACACATAAATGCTTAGGTTGCCCTTGCCGATAGTCCAATAAAAGAAAGTAAGTTGATTAGGTTAATTATTAAATCATAAAACCAAGTAATACAATAATAAGGGTGCTTAGCCATAATAGAAAATAACTACAACTACAGGTGAAAATTATCATCATTTCAAACAAAGATGATAAAGTACAAAAGGAGTGGGCATAACCAACTCAATAGAGAGACAACTGCAACTTTAATAAGATAGAATGGGTTTTTGCTGACCCATCTCAAACAAATGTGGAAGGGCTTACGAATACTCAACTATCATTAGCATAGAACTTCTCAAGTCCTAAAGAACTGCCACCACTGAACTGCTCATCATTTGGGGAATATGATCTTGATCTGTCCATCTGATAAGGAAGTGATGTCAAGAGGCATAAATAGATGTACCTAACTAAATGGAGAATTAGCTGTAGCTGGAAGAAGAGAGAGTGGGTTTGTAATGACCCAACTCAATATATAAGTGGACCCAATAATCTGCTGGAAGAATGCTGCCACCAAACTACTCATTATATGGGAGACTACAATACTGAACTGCTCATTCGATAAAATAAGTGTTGGAAGAAACATCCTGTATAGGAATCAACTCTAAGTTGCTCATACCCCAAGGTCTGTGATCACTGAACTACTGGTTTGATAAAACGATACTACCATCGAATTGCCCATATGTTAGAAAACACTGCCATTCACCTGCCCATCCAATGGAGGAGTGCTGGGAGACACATCCCAGCCATACTGGACATCCATTTGAAGAATAGTGCCATTGATCTGTCCACTTAAATAAGTGTCGGAAGGAACATCCTGTAAGAGATAAGTGATAGGAACCGGAATACCCAACTCTCATAAGATCAAACCTAATTAAAATGAGAGTAGGAAGACCCAACTCCGTATTTTTGAAAGAGCCCGAACACAACTGGTAATGCTAAAAAAAACGATAGGATCATAGGGGAGTGGGTGTGTGAATACCCAACACGGATACACTTGAAAGAGCACTGCTAAGAAGAAAGCTTGAATGTGATTTGAGAGATTGAACACATTGGAGAGATCAAATATAATAGGGGTGTGTGTGAGTGAATACCCAACACAGATACACTTGAGAGAGAACAGCCTCAAATACAAGATGGGAGTGAATTGGGAGTGAATTTATAAGTAACCAACTCCTCACAAAGAATGGGTGGGGCCGGAATATAGAAAAGAGTGGGTGTGTGAGTACCCAACTCGAATACAACTAACAAGTGAGAGTTGGTGTGTGGATAACAAAATAAAAAACATGGTTGATCATAGTTGAAAAAAAGTGAGGGTTGATGAAAACCCATCTCACATAGATTTGGCCCTATGCACAACATCCTCCCCGAAGATGGACAGGAAGCGAAGAAGAGAAAGCATTAGATCGCATTTCCCTTTTTAATTTTGAACATGGGCCATTTGAAAATCAGTCCTCCTCCCCAAAACGCTGTAGTACTGATACTTGGTTCCACAACATGGCAGAGGTGGCCTCTAGCTAAAGTTTGAAAGAAAGAGCCATGGAAGTATGATGTTCGGCTGATGGCGCAAACAGGAGCACAATCTGTTGATGAGATCATGAGACTGAAGCTGCCAATTATGGCGCACCCACGAGAGATCGAGGTCCCAGTGGAGGAGCACAAAACCCATGATGTGATTCATGGAAATGTGATGCATATAGCATGCCCTGTAAGGACAAAAATATCATAGTGTGGAAGACCAAGATCCACTCAATCTTGCAGCCCTGTGAGAGGACGCTGCATCAAAGGGGTTGAAAGGAGTGTCTTTTTGCAAACAAGTGGGCATAGGCTTGTCAAAGTCAATATGAATCAACACCAATAGTTGAGGAGTAGGCTTAGCCTTAATAACTGCAATATCCAAGAGAAAAGTACCAACCCCTGGAATATGGAGATTGTCTCCAAATAATTAATAAAGTGGAGTTAATACCTAGAACATCACCATTTGAACTCAGTACAGCCCAATCTGCAAAGTACACTGCCATATGTGCATTATAAGAACAGTTCAGTAGATCTACCAATGCGAAGACTCCGTAGAGTTTTCAAGAAAACCTGTTGAAAGGACCAAAAAGGATTTGAAATCCTACAATAAAGATGAAGCAGAAACCCTAGTTCTGAGGCTAAATGCTACTTGCCAATAGTTTCAGTGATCAACTGAATAATCCATAACATTCTGTCACCAAGCAACTCTCCAGATCAATTATAAGAGATGGCCCCTGAGATGCCCTAAGAAAGGAGGAATCGTGAAAGCCCTTCAGATTTCGCACCAAAAATCTGTGCAGATTACAGGCTGAAAAGAAGTGTTGGTGCAAAAATACTGGCATGAACAGCCACAAAAACCCCACAACATCCATGAAAGAGGATTGAAGATAACCCCTGAAAAGGATGGTACAGAAAGAGAACTAGTACAGCAGCCTATAGATGCTTCTAACCAGCAAAAAAATCTTCCAGATTAGCGGAAAATAGGTCTGAAATAAATCAGCAAGAAACCCCTAATGCTGGCCATTCAATTCTGTAGGCAGGGTCTCTGAAGCAGGACATGAAACAGGCTTAAATAGCCCTAAATGAAGCGCCCTTCTCCAGTAGACAGTATCTCCAAAAAGCAGCCCCAAAACTCTATAGGTTAGGCAGAATCTTCTGCTGTAAATTCTGATACAGCCAAAGGAAAACCTAAAAGCTGCAATAACCAGACAAGATAACAGACCCAGGGCAGCGCTCTCCTTAAAGAGGGAAAATACCCTAGTATAAGTGCGCAATAGAGAGAAAAATTAGCCTTAAAACTCTTCGAGACATGGTTTCCTTCTGTATGTGAGGTCTGAAAATTCAGAAAAAGCAGCATGAATTAGCTAATGAAAGAATGAAAGAATTGTAACCAGCAGTGAAAAAGGTGAAAGGTGAAGAGGATCACATCTACTTTGATACCATGTAGAGATCCACAAGAGTAAAGGAACAAGGGGGTCAAATGGATCCACGAACAATCCCTACAACCTGCAATAACTACAATAAGAGAGAGAGCAGCGCTGAATAAACCCTTGAACAAGTGCGCTGCAGTTGTAGTAGAGGCTTGCAATGGAGAGATATGCCAAACACAAGTATAACACCAAACTTGAAAAGAACGCATAACACTAAGTTTGAAAAGAGAACACAAGATGTGGGTCCCTATAAGTTTAAAGAATCAATCCGTAATGAATCAATATGATGTTACAAATGACCAATGAGATGTGCATTTATACACAACTTATTAGGTGGGGTTGCCTTTCCCCATAAGGGCCACATACATGCCTAGGTTGGTCTTGGCCACCTAAAATAATATAAATTAAAGTTGACTAAGTCGGTTATTAAATCACAACTTTGTAAAAGATAATTAAAGTGTTTAACCATAATCGCAAATAACCACAAATGAAGAATACCATCATCTTAAACATAGTCATCATGGGCATAACTCGTTAAATGGGGTAGTGATATTCTCTCCACCCAGGTTTAATTTCCCTAAAGATGTGATATGTCTAATCTCATGAAAAAGCACAGCTTTCACTGCTGCTTAAGCAGGCTGAGCATAAAGTTCTAAATGATGATATCTTACCTTTGGGTACTTTCGTACCTATGTTGCACTGGCTTTGGGGACGGGTAAATGACGGGGACAAGTCCCCGGGACGGCTAGAGCGCAACTCCAATTTTTCAAGGGACAGCAGACTGGGGATGGCAATTATATATATATATATATATTTTAAAAAACTTTAAAAAGTTAGAATTCACCATTAACATTTGTAGTGGCTTGTAAGCACAATAGTCTATACTACATAGTATTATGCACATCTCTTACACTTGCTAGTTTTGAAAAAACTCAGGAAAATAAGAAAAGGGTTGAGCGACATTCCATTATTGCCACTTGAACATGAACAAAATGCAATTTAACTTTAACTATTTTCAATCTGCATTAAGGTCTATGAAGGGCTTATGAGAAGAATGCTCGTCTCTATAACAACATTTCTTCCCTATGTTTCTTGTTTATGATGATTAGGTTAAAAAACATTCCCTTCTCAGCAGGTTCTGTAGATTTTTACAATTGTGTTGAAAACCGCTACAAAACACTTTGGGATATACATGCTTGCATTTTGTAAAAAGATTAGATTCATCTTTTAGATTAAGAAGGATATTGAATAGGAATTTATTCAAATGTTTAGTATCCAATTTAAGTCTTTACTATCCATTCATTTTCACAATGCTTGAGGTTGGTATGGCGGAAAAGTTGGACTTGAATAACTACTGGACACCTATGTACAATATGTAAAAGCTAAGATGACCCAAAAAATGAGAAGGACAAGAGCAATACCCAGAAGGATCAGACCTTTGAGTTGTTGCATTTCTTAGCTTGTTGGCATGGAGGCTTCGCTGCTTGTAATGATGTTGGTAAAAAAACAATAGTTAAATCACCAGAAACCCAAATCAAAATCCATCAAACACAACACATTTTGAGCTGCAACTTTTATAAATTCAAATTTAGATTTTAAATATTATGAAAAATATGGATGGGATAAATGATCATACTGTCCAATCATCAATCTCCATTGTCAAAATTGAAGACATGATCCAAAACATCTTCAAAATATGCTATTGACATCTTTGAAATTTACTTAGAATGTCTCAAAAATCTGCCCAAAAGTCCCTGAAATCTGTTGGGGACGTTTTGGGTACGGCCAACAAGATCCCAAGTCCCCGAGGAAGTCCTCAACAAATTGGGGAAGTTTCCTAGAGGTCCCAAGTCTCCGAAACCCAGGGATGACGGGTACGAGGCTTTTTTTTGGGAGGATGGGCTTTTTTGGAGGGGACAGGTCCCCATAGGATTTCCTTCTGTATGTGAGGTCTGAAAATTCAGAAAAAGCAGCATGAATTAGCTAATAAAAGAATACAAGAATTGTAACGATGAAAAAGGTGAAAGGTGAAGAGGATCACACATCTACTTACTTTGATACCATGTAGAGATCCACAAGAGTAAAGGAAGAAGGCGGTCAAATGGATCCACGAACAATCCCTACAACCTGCAATAAGAGAGAGAGCAGCGCAGAATAAACCCTTGAACAAGTGCGCTGCAGTTGTAGTAGAGGCTTGCAATGGAGAGATATGCCAAAGTTCAAACACAAGTATAACACCAAACTTGAAAAGAACGCATAACACTAAGTTTTAAAAGGGAACACAAGATGTGGGTCCCTGTAGGTTTAAAGAATCAATCTCTAATGAATCAATATGATGTTACAAATAACCCATGAGATGTGCATTTATACACAACTGATTAGGTGGGGTTGCCTTTCCCATAAGGGGTTATGGACTCACATATATGCCTAGGTTGGTCTTGGCCACTTAAAATAATATAAATTAAAGTTGTCTAAGTCGGTTATTAAATCATAACCTGGTAAAAGATAATTAAAGTGTTTAACATCATCTTAACACAGTTATCATGGGCTTAACTCGTTAAATGGGGTAGTGATATTCTCCCCACCAAGGTTCAATTTCCTGATATGTAAAAAGCGCAGCTTTCACGGCTGCTTAAGCAGGCTGAGCATAAAGTTCTAAATGATGGTGAAAAAGCGCAGCTTTCACGGCTGCTTAAGCAGGCTGTGAGCATAAAGTTCTAAATGATGGTATCTTACCTCTGGGTACTTTAGCACTAAAAGTTTAAAGGAAACAAAAGTTTCCTCTAAATATTGTGTGGGCACCAAATTCTTAATATTGCCATGCATTGTTGGCATGATGCAATGATCCAATAATGATTCTGTGATGATACAAATGGGGAATATCACTGCTAGAGTCGTATATATCAGGTTTTTCCTCTAAGACCACAAGTTGGCCGTACTGCTACTAACCCCACATGGATTCCACACAAGCGGCTCCTTCAGTGGACAAGAGCTTGTCAATGGGCCACAGCCACAAATAAACGTTACTCTTTTAACACACTGAAACAAATGTAACAAGTTTGCAAACATAGACAGTGCCTTGTTGACTTGAATGAACGGAGGTAGTCATTTCTGTGCTTCAGCTTTAGTTTTTAATATTTATCATATGTCAAGTTTCACATTTCCCCTGGCTTCACTGGAAGCTCAGTATTTTCAAGATCCTAGGCTAGGGATGTCATTTATCCAGCTGCAATATCAACAAAAAATGAGCTATTACAAAGATTATGTCAAATCTAAAATCTAAAACTAACATCGTTTACATAGACGGACATATTGGCTAGAAAAGCAAGATGAACATTAGCATGGCCAGAACCAACTCGCACAAACTAAATTGTGAGACTGGAAGATGAACTACCCCCAATGCACAGTGAGGAAATATAATGTGTAGAATATGTGCAACAGAAACGAGACTGAAGATGGCCAACTTCAATCCTAATGTGCCCCCCTTGCAATGACGTCTTTTACAATTTCCAAATGCACGTTAATTCCTATCCAACAACTAGTATTGCTTCCGTTTTGACTGAAATTGGACCACTGAACAAGGCAGACGATGATGGCCTGGTTTGTCTCAACTTCATTAGCATGATGAACAATAGCATGACCAAAACCAACTTGCTCAAACTAATTTGTGAGTCTGGAATATGAACTACTTCCAAGGCCAAGTAAAGAAATAGAATGTGTAGAATGTGCAACAGAAACGAGACGGAGGGTGGTCAACATGCAATCCTAAGGTACCCTCTCTACAATGATGTTAGCTACAATTTCCAAATGCACATCAGTATCTATCCAACAACTACTGTCGACTGAAGTTGGAATATTTTGATCAGAATGGATGATGCGATCTGGTTAGCCTCAACTTCATTTGATGTATGGTGAATGTCAGGTCAATATGATCAACATGCCATTAATGTAATGATTATCGACTCAGTAATATGAATGCTTTTCCCACTTGTAATTGCTCTGGTGATTTGTGCAGTATGCCTCCTTTTGATGGTTTTGATGACGGGTCATATAGTTTATTATTCTTCCTTCAGTTCGTATCTATGTGCTCATGGGCAGATTGGCAGACGACTAACTAAAGAGCAACAAACATCAAGTGAAAATGCCAGCAAATTCTTGAATCTGATAACAGACATCCTAGGTTATAGGGACACGTTACAACAATATTAACATCAGTCCTTTCAATTAGGTTTGATTTACCTTTTTCATCCGATTTGATAATAACTGAGAAAAAGTGCATGAATTTTCTGGACTTATTGTAAACTGGGAGCAGCTTATTGTGCACAAACTATTTTACATACCTGATATCTTTGTTCCGTGGGAGAAATCTCATTTAACATGTTTGCTGCTGACAAAATGCTAGTGTTTCCTTATTTGCATAGAATAATTACTGTATGAACATCATCATTTGTGGAGATTTATTTACACTTGAATCTCACCATGAGATGCTTTACAGCACTTTTAATGACTATTTCTATATTGGTTGTATTTAGGCAAAGTTATGGTGTGATTGTCCATTCTGGCCTGATGATGGGATGTGCCGTCTCAGAGATTGCACTGTCTGCGAATGTCCAGAACATGAGTTCCCTGAGACTTTTAAAGGAACAAATGGACAGCTTCCTGTTGACGACTTAAAATGCCAAGAGGGAAAACCCCAAGCTATGGTTGACCGAACTCTGGATAAAAAGGCTTTCAGGGGCTGGATGGAAACAGACAATCCCTGGACCTATGATGATGAGACAGACAATTGTGAGTATTAGTGTGTGTTTGTGAGTCTGTGGGGGATGATATATGTAAATACCTCTTGTTATATAAAGCATTCTAGCAATCATTAGACAGAAGCAAAATATTGCCAATTTGGCAATAAGTGAATATTTTTAACAATTACGGTTTAGAACTTTTTGGCTACATAGAGATACCTTCATAACGATAAACTAGTATGTTCTTTTTATGTAGCGGAAATGACATATAGAGATGCCATCATAACGATAAACTTGTTTGTTCTTTTTATGTAGCGGAAATGACATATGTGAATCTTCTTCTAAATCCTGAACGTTACACTGGATACGTGGGGCCATCAGCTCGAAGGATATGGGATACCATATACGAAAAGCATTGTCTGAAAGGTGAGTTTACACAGCTACATGACGTATAGTTTTATATGACAGAATATGTTGCTTCCCTGTAAGATGTCAAGTATTGGTTTCACATAGTTCAGTTGAATTTTGAGGAAGGCTTACAATGTTTTCACTCCACAATCATGACTTTTCTCTTTTAGCAGTTGTGTTTATTATGCCAAATATTCCTATTAACACTTAGCAGAATCTTCGAGTTCTTGGGGAGTTCATATGCTTCACAGAATATCATTGAAAATGAAACTTGTGCATCTTGATGGATGCTATATTCATATGACAATATGTGATATCACCGATTCTTCAGGATCTTTATGTTATTATTGAGTTTTTTTTTTAATATTTCATAATGGTTGTATTATTGATATTTTCTGATATCTCCTTGTTTGTTCTATGATCTACGTCTGTTGTAGATTTACCAGGGGATGCTTCTACAGAGAGGCGGGTTTTATACAAGCTTATTTCAGGAATGCATTCTTCCATTTCAGCTCATATTGCAAAAGAATATCTACTAGATGAAGGAAAGAATTTAGTAAGTTTTCCCAACTGATCGTTTGTTTGGGTTTTTCAATTACACTAGATGGTGAGAATTTTGTAAGTTCTCCCAACTGATTCTCTCTTTCGGGTTTGCTATTATTTTTAAACTATATTTCAAAGATACATTCAGAAAGTTATTCTATCTTATTTTCTGAAGCTTGAACATATGTGCCTTTGCTTTGTGTTTTTTTTTTTTAAATGCGGAGAATTGAAAAATATCATGGCATATATTTGGTCTCATTCTCTAGTCTGTCTTTTTGTGATCATCTTTTTTAGTGGGGACCAAATCCAACTCTGCTTTATGAACGGGTGTTGAAACATCCTAACCGTGTCAGAAACTTGTACTTCACGTTTCTTTTTGTGCTTCGAGCAGTGACAAAGGTAATGAATTACTCATTATTACTTCCAAGTTCCATTACATTGGGATAAATCGCTGCTATCCTTTGTATGAGTCAGCTTATTATCATTAGGCCAATTTCGTGCTGATTTTAAGCCCTAGCTTTTGAGACATACGTTAGAGTGATGAGTAATATCTGCATGGGTTTGACCCTCTTCTGCAGGCAGGAGATTATCTCTCCCAGGCAGAGTACAGTACTACGAATTCATTAGAGGACCAAAATACATTGTCATTGGTTAATCAGCTTGTAAACAATAATCGGTTGCAATCAGCTTGTCCAATTCCGTTTGACGAGGCCAAGCTCTGGAAGGGTGAAAATGGAAATGAGTTGAAATATCAAATTCAGTTGCAGTTCAGAAATATAAGGTTTGTATCAAATGGCAAGTTTAATGGAAAGCCTAGAATCCATGGATTATAATGGTGTATAAATATAAGGTTGCACACCGATTTAAAAAATGACAGGCTATATGATGAAGATGTATTCAACTGTTTCAGCCCAATGTCATTCTTGTTTGTTGTATGTATACAGTGCTTTGATGGACTGTGTTGGATGTGAAAAATGTCGGCTGTGGGGGAAGCTTCAGATCCTTGGCCTTGGAACAGCTCTGAAAATACTTTTCTCAGTGGATAGCAACGACTTAACAAACCAACCAGTAAGAATGGTTTGTTAACTTTTCCTAGAAGTGGAAGCTTCCACTTGCAGGTGTTTCGCATCATACGTTTCTTGATCTTGTATTGCTATTTAGTGACATGCTGTTGTTTATTGTATGTTATTGTATAACAGGCACAGCTGCAGTTACAAAGAATTGAAGTGATTGCATTAATAAATCTTCTTAGCAGATTATCAGAGTCGGTTCAAGCACTGCACGACCTAGCCCCTGTAGCTAAGGATGCTATAAAGGATCGACAAATTACAGACTCCAGTCTTCATATTGTATAGAGAGCATCTTTTATTTCTTCTTGCCTTTGAAGGATTATTTGGAGATATCTGTCCTAAACAAATAGAATAGTGCATCCCTCGATCACCTTTGGCCTAGCTATGCCGCCCTCAATATCTCTTTGACATGGGATGTAACAATCATTGAAATATACTCTTTAACTTCTTAAAACTGTAGTCCATTGGCCCATGGTTGTGATATTGAAATGTACATTCACATCTTAGAGCTGTAATCCATTGACACCCATGGTTGTGACATTGAAATGTACATTGACTTCATAGAACTGTAGTCCATTGCCCTATGGTTTGAATGGTAAAGTACGGGGCAGTGGCTATGAGGAGAACGAGGTTTAAATCTTGTAGACACCTTGCCTGTCAAATGATTAACTTCAAAGAGACTTTTTAGAACTGTAATTTTATAACTTAGATGCAAAGTCGCTGAGAACTCTTTAGATCTGGAATATTTGGAAGGAGAAATAAAAAGTGCTTTGGAGTCGGTGAAACGTTTAAATTTGGTTCATCATCATCTGGACTGAAAACCGCAGCTATGTAATGTCCACGAATCAAGAATCATACTTGATTCTCGCGAAGATACATCAAAATCATAGATCATAATTGTTTCTTTGATTACTTCTTTGGGGAAAAGTACATTTTTCCAGGGTCCAACTCTGTAGCATGCCTTCTGGGAATTGAACCTCAGTTTGTTGGGACTCAACCCAGTATGACTCCGGAGCATACCTACAAGGAAATTGAACCTGTCTTTTTTTTTCACTTTGTTAACAAGGGTGAACACATCACATCATTTTCTCTCTTATTTCTTTGAATCGTTATATTTATTCTTTTGGGTTGAAAATTAGACGTCGAAAGGCGTAAAGTAACTTTAGTTTTCCTTTAGGAGTAGGTCATGAGCAATGTTTTTTTTACTTTTCTAAAATTAAAGCCTCCCTTACTAATACATTTTAATTAACAGAGAACATTGATATTTACCAACTCAAAAGAAACTTGCAACGTCGAACTAAATATACAAAATTGCAAGTTGGATTCGTACATTATCACACTTAATGGGTATGCCGCTTTTGTTTTTCTATAGAAGTAGGTTGAGAGCGATGAGTTATATACTTCTAAGATTAACGCCGCTTTTATAAATACATTTTAGTAAACAGAGAACATGTAATTACTAATTCAAAGAAACGTACAATGTAGAAGTCAATATACAAAATTACAAGCTGGACACCCTTACATTGTTAAACCTAATGCATTTGTGAAATGAGTGTAATATTGAATAACCACTGTTTAAGATTTAATTGTGCAACCCTTGAATTATTGGTCCTTTCTTTTTGTTCGCCATTTATTTATTGTTGTATGATTGAGATTAAAGATATCAATAAACATTCGATATCTATTTCCATGGGTTGTAAGTGGTACTTTCTTTTAAACTCTGGACTCTATATTCTATAATGAATCAGTTTATGGCTACATCGCTATTATAAATGACATGTTTGGTTTGCAAGAGTTTAACATGTCCAGATGGAAATGGAGTAGGAGCTACGGAAGCTTAGCAAATAATAATATGTTACGTCTAATAGTCAACGTAAGCGACTAATCGTCAACGTAACAACAAGGGTGGTGATGGCCAATCTGATAGTGGCCTCACTTCTTTAGTTGACAATTAGAATTAACTAACACAAAAAAAGGAATTTTCAAGAAGAAAAATGTCCTATTAAGATGCTCTTGTAGTGAACATTAAAGTGCATCAAAAGGTATTATCGATGCATGAAGTAATATAAAAGATATGAATCCCCATATGAATAATATATTATATCGAGGAATATGGACACTGGTTGTTCTTGCAAAAGCCATATTAATGCCATTAGAGGCCTCTAATAAACCATTTTTTAGCAATAAATAACACAATAAAAAGTGCACCAGTAAGGCAAGCAACTTCAACTCTTGCGGTTAAAAGGTTTGTTGGTGCAACAATTAGAACCATTCCCGAAAATGCTGAGCCAAGGTAACCAGCTGGCAGAATCACCAAGGACACACCACCACTATGTCTTACACCACTTTTATGCCATCAACATGGAGACTAGTAGGTTTGCAAGCTATTGCAAGGTTGCTTCGTGAAGAAAAAAACAGTTAGAAGCTTAAACGGAGCCAATAACGATGTCCCCCAAAGAGCAAGAAGCAACATATAAACCTGCAAAGCATTCCAATAACTGGTTGAAGGTGAAGAAAGACGACATGGACAATATTGGGGATTCTTTATATCTTGTACCCTGCTGTCGACGCCAGGAGGAGGACGTGTATGTCAACCTTGGGAGGACCTAAGTGGATTGTACAAATTTAAAGTCAAGGGCTTGACATTGCATTAAGATTTGGAATAACTGAGATAGATTTGTATTGAACTGAGTTTTCTGAGAAGAACTACCAAAATTCGAAGGCAAGCAATATGCACCCCGCAGCAGAGGCTTTAATGCCGCTGCGGGGTGCCTTACCGTATAACAGAATCTGTCAGGAGGTCATTTCAGGAGGACCATCTAGGAACCCGCACAAGGCCGGGCAGGGCAGCTCCGTGATGGTTTGATGGTTTGCATGGAGATGGATCATATTACAACAGTCAACTCCAAACTCCATGCATGGCTTTACATACATGCCATGCATATTGTCGACGAGAACCGGTGACTGTATTTTCTGGCCAAGCTGATCTCCGCCGGCGCCTTGCTGCTCCACGCAAGATCACCAAGATCACTCCTGCGTCAGGTGCATTGATGTGCAGCCTACATTGGAACTCGTCCACGATCCAATCCGGACAATCAATCGATATGGGTGCAGGATTTGGGTGGATCTTGCGTGGTGGATTCGCTGTAGGATTTGAACTGCAAGACCATCGAGTCATAATTAATGTCGGATTTGAACCTGTTTATGCCGGATTTGAAATGCAAGACCATCGAGTCATAATTAATGCCGGATTTGAACCTGTTTATGCCGGATTTGAACCTGCAAGAACCTGTTTGCCTGCACTCGCACCGGTTTCTCTAGCCATTGCACCGCAGATCGGACTTGTTTCTCTACAGAGCGCAACCCAGAAGATTCCAGGTTCATTCTCACCCACAAGATTCCAGGTTCATTCTCACCCACGGATTCAGTGCTTCCTTGATTCTTTGCTCGGTTTCTTCCATGCAATCTTCTACGTTAAAACAGAGTCCCATATTCACTTAATATATTATATAATTTTGCTGGTGTATTTTGTGAATCCGCAAATAAACAGCCCATTGATATCTATTCGATGACGCTTCACATTCTTTGCTCCTGGGCCGAGCACTTATCGTTTTAAGGTTAAAGCACCCTATATTACACGTCTTCTTCTTTACTATAATTGAACGAACCACAAACCCTAGGTGCGTGCGTAAGTGACCCAGGTCCTGTGGTGTAAAGCAAATAACTGAAGTTATTGTTATAAGGGCGCATATGGGAGAAGGAAGCTTGGATTATTTTTTATTTGCTACGTCTGAATCTTCCTTTTTTCGCTATCTAAAACCTTTTTCTGTTGGTATATGAAGGTATCTGATCTTTAGTTGTGGAGATCTTGTGTTTGTTTTTTCTTTTTAAATGGGAAGTGCTTCAAAAACATGCCCCAAAAGTAACTTAATTTCAAATTGATGGAACTGTATCTGCTTGATCTCGCTTTCGAACTGCTGCTTATTAGGGTTATGCGTCCGTATCTGGATATGGATTTGAAACTTGAAAAGACATTGTTTCTGGCATGAAAGGCAGGCAGACACATCTTTCCCTAGCCGTTCTTTCCTTCCCTATCCATTTTGCAGCTTTCCATTAACAATATAAGGTAATAACTCCAATCTGAAGGTCATAACTTTCACCATTACCTAAGATTGATGCTCCTAGGCAATATTGTAAGGCACACTAGCAACTATTCGGCGCCCATAAAAGCCAAAGATAAGTAAAACATGCCCCAAGCACTTGCAACACAGAGCAGACTTCGTTCATCTTGGGTGTCAGGTCTGAGGGGTAGTTATCTTGCCAAATTCGTCCGGGACTGGCACATGGTGGTGCAAACCACAGTGATATTGGAGCCCTGGTGGATCACTTAACCCGCCATTGACCTTGCCAATGAACTAATGCCTATGAAAATCACCTAGTTTTAATTTCAATACAGGTTTATCTGTTTCAAATTTTGGAAAACTATGAGGATTTTTTATATGCAGTGTGGTCGTTGTTTCTAGCCTCTAAAAAGTAGCTTAGTTTAAGTTCATTTTGGCTTATAAAGATATATATTTAGTCTTTTTTCTTTTAATGTTTCTGCATAGTTTCCTCCATTGAGGGAGATTTGTATATTGTACCAATTTTGGAAAAAAATGTGATATATGAAGTTCATCTTAAATTGTTTCTACTGTGACAAGAAATTTAAGAATTTTTCAAGAACTCTCACAGCTGATATTCTTTTGCCAGAGCAGGAATTACATTTTATGTAACCAATTATTTTAATTTATAAGAACACATCACAAAATATCTTAATTTAAATAAGAACGCATCATATGATCGAGACAAGGAGTTACATTTCATGTAGCCAAATATCTTTTCATTTAAATGACAATAATTCAAACGTTCTCTTGAATAACAAGATTATTATTATTATTTTTATTTTTGTATGGAGTCTTTTACATTATTACATTTTTTGAAGTTTTAAGATTTTGTAAATAAATTTAATTAACTGTTTTGAAAATAAGGTTAAATTTTATTATTTTAGTAAAGTTAATGATTGTGTATATACAATTTAATTAACAGTTTTGAAAATAAGGTTATATTTATTATTTTGGTAAAGTTTATGATTGCGTATATACAATTTAATTAACTGTTTCGAAAATAATATTAATTAACTCGTGTTAAAGTCCTGAATATGTTAATTATGGTCAAATTAAATCATTTTTAAATCTTCTGGGAAAAGAAAATTGCTTTGTGGCCCTTTTCTTTTGAACTCATAAATTCACTTATCCTCAAGTAAAATTAGGCCAATTTATGTTTTCAGAATTCTAGATATCTTTTGTTTTTAGCCTTCTATGCATTATTTTACATGACAATGTCCATGATGCTTTGCCTCCTTTTTCAGAGTTTGGGCTAGGAAACACGGATTGGGACTTTGCTATAATTTATTGATTGAATTCATGCCATAATCCTTTGATGGAAATTTTGTATTGAATTAACTTTCAACTATAATTATAATTATAATTATAATTAAGATGTAAACTTGAAAAATTATGACTGTAAAAACAGAAAGCATCCCCACTTATATCTTCTTCCCAGCTTGTTGTAGCCAAAACGGAACTCTAACAGATTGAAATACAATTTCATGATTGGTTATTCGTTAAGGCCAACTCGACTCCTCTTCAATGAATGATTTCCTGAAACTGAATGTTCGAATTTGCCAGAATGAATTTGTTCCATTTCAACCATCTTATTTTCAAATGGATTATTAATGTAATGGATCGCCATATCTGCAAGATGGATTCTTAAAAACCATTCTTGTGTGTGATTTCTTAGGTTTGCAATCGTGACATTTACAAGTTTCTATGAATGCAATATATCAGTTGACTTATTTCTTTTTCTCAGCATTACATACAATGTGTGGCATAATGAATTGTTTAACTGCTGAAAGATTCTTTTCATGTAAAGCTTTGTTTATTTACTAAGATAATTTCAATTGAGTTCTAACATTTTTGTTGTTTACAGATTCATTTACAGGAAATTGAGAAAAATGGAGGAAAGTGGACATGAATGGGATATTGTAGTTAACGGTACAAAACAGATTTTTTATTGCTTAGTTGGTGATTGCAGCGGTACCTTAACAAGATCCAAATTATGTGGCCTAAATCACCATCGTGCTAAAATACATAATCTCCCGCCAATTCCCCAACGTCCAAGAGGGAGAGAAAGGGATATCAATGCAAAACACAATGTAAAATCACCAAATAAGATTTTAAGACAGAACCAAAAGATCAAATATGATGTGGATGTAAGGTTGTGTCGCGCACGTAGGCAAGCATATAAAAGATTTGTTAATGAAGAAATTATTTCTGCAGTGAGTATTTGTTAGCATTTTGTTTATGTGTGTTTTAATAATTTGAATATATTACCACATATTAAATTAATTGCAATTTTTTTGCAGTCACTTGCTACGGAAGATGATCTCAACGATGCCTCAAAACAGAGAATTCATGAGAAAATGCAACGATGGGATCAAATTCTACCTCGTAGACGGATGGACACAACTAACCGAATACAAATTGCTTTGCAACGCAAAGGAGGAGGGATTGGGGAAACTACTAGTAACAATGAGTACACAGTTGAGTCCTGTTTTATGTGCATTTATTTTGAATACATTTTAACATAAGATTATATTTTTTATTATCAATTGCATATTGATTTCTAATTTTTATTTGTGTGCCTAGCCTAATCAACAAGATTTCGTAGAGAGATCTCCACAAAGTTTGGTTGCTAGTTCTAGTGACTCGCAAATCCAACCAACATCAAGTTTTGAACCATTGCGACGCTCACCTAGGTTTCAAGGGGTTTTGGGTGAAGTATGTTTTGTTTCCTTACTACCTCCTTCGCAACATTAACATATATATATTATCATACTCTAATAGGATGATAGGAAGAAAAAATGATATTAAATTGTTCAAATTTTCTTTATTATTTTTCATTATATAAATTTTATTTTAACTTATTCCTTTTAATTATTTGTATTGCAGGTTTTGCTTTTGAAACCGTTAGAATCATGTCGAACCCCTGAACATGGTCAAAATATTGAGACAAATGTAAATGAAATGGATCAAGTATGTATTTTTTTTTAATTAGTAATTAAAATTTACAATTAATTTAGTTTGAGTTGTATACTTATACAAATTTATAATCATATGTCTAGGATAAAGAATGTAAGTCGCCCCAAAGCCTTCTACATACAAATGATGGTGAGCATGTGACCCCTCTTTTAGAAATCACCAAAAATCACCTTCTCTTCAGTCATTACGGCGTTCTCCTCGGTTTCAAAGAAATTTGGGATCGGTAAGTTTATATCATATACTACAGCTCATAATAGCATTGACATATAACTTATTAAACTTTATAATCACATAGCTCTTGAATGCATTGTGTTCTCCCCATATTTTCATAATATGATGTAAATATTCATATTTGTTGTTTATGATGTAACATAAAACAAAAAAGGTGAATGATGCGAAAAGAACAAAAATCACGCCCAAAGACTTGAAAGCACGTGGGTTCAAGTCACGAAAACAATACATAGAACATGTATGTTCTACTAGTATTGCTGTCACCAAACCCACTAGGTTTGTCACCTTGAATTCGAAAACAATGCGTCATGGTTAAGTAACTTGTGCCACAAGTTTACGAATTTTGTTAGTGTTTTGATTAAATAGGGGTTCCCTTTTGTAATGAATATTATATTTCTGAATGAATATTATGTCTCTTGAAAAATATATTTTAAAAGAGTTTCTTTAGTAGTCCTTCTTGGATGTAATCAATATTATATTTTGAGTGAATATTATATCTCTTGAAAAATATATTTTAAAAGAGTTGCTTCTAGTAGTGCTTCTTGGATAATTCAAGTATTCAATGGTGGTTGTAAACTGGATGAATGACCAACTTACAATGAAAATCCAATTTTTACCCAATGGTGGTTGTAAACTGGATGAATGGCCAACTTACAATGAAAAACCAATTTTTACCTACATTGTTTGAAAATGTTAAAAATATGCCATTGCACCATTTAAATATGCACATGAATGCACATGTTTTGAGTATCAAGCATGCACAATATGGTGAAAACTTTCATTATATGACAATGAAAGATATAATAATGTGGTTGTGGGTTCGCATTTGGGGTCATGTGTGTTTCCATCTGGTTGTTATTTGTGCCTGGGTTAGAAGGCTTATAAGATACTTTATTAACAGAATTTTAAGATTTCTAAAACGTTCCCTCTAATTAAAAATAATTTTACAACATAAAGATATATCTAACTTATATTGAATATATTATATGATATTTCACTCGTGACATTAATTATCTTGTTCAATTTCTGGGTGGACATAAAAGGATTGCAATACACTTTACATTGAAAAGTAAATTATATATTTTCTTTGACACTTTCCTTATCATATTAATAACCTATCTTCCAAACTTTTCATAAAATTTCAATGTTTTTTTCTCAAATTATTGTAAAAAAATTTAAAAATAATATTTCTTATTAATTTAATAATTACGTGGATTAATTTACTTTAAAGTTTAAATTATTTTATTAGCTCGGTCTAAATACATTATTACATAAAAAATATGATAAGATTCAAATTGTTACTCTCTAAACAAAGTTGTTACAAACTGGCATTCAAGTGATTCCTCCCTTTTAAATGAATCGTTATTCCTCCCTTTTAAATGAATAATTTCATATTTATGATTATTTGATATGATCCTCTCCCTTTATATGAATACATTATAAACTTACTCTCTAAATATTATGATTTTAAAAAATTGCTTTTGTCAATTTTAGATCATTATACTATTACAAATAAGAAAAAGGAAATGATGGGAATCAAATTATTACTCTCTAAACAAAACAAAAGATTTTAAAAAAAGATTTTTAAATAGAAGGTGTTATGGTGTTTTCATCTCAACCATATCACTATGATTCATTCAATCCACGATTACATTTTCAATGATATATGATAATATCCATACATTTAAATTGGATGTTAGAGGTTATGCAACACACATGCTTATGACTGTATACAAATACATTTTCAATTAAATATGTCGATATCTATGCATTTAAATTGGTGTCAAAGGTTATGCAACTCACATGCCTATGACTTTATTATTGATTTTTTATTTGCATACCATTTATATTTGCTGGACACTTCAATTTAAAGGAAAATAGTCATGCTTACTTATCACTTTCCATCTATTAATCCTCTCACTTTTCATCTATTGGTTCGTGTTCCTTTATAGGGCAATCGCTAGTATAGAATATCTTAAGAAACCATTACAGTCCCTATCTATGTATAATAACTATAAAAATATGTACAAAGTCAAAACCAGGATTTCATAATAACCACAATAAAATAAAATATAAGTTAACATTTATTAAAATAATTAATAAATTTTAATTTTAATTAATATAATAAAATTTTAATGATTTTTTAATTCATATTTTTATCTTGATTGATATATTATATAAGTCTAATTAAAAAGAAATACATATATTATATAAGTCTAATTAAAAATAAATACATATATTATATTAAGTCTAATTTAAAATAGCCAATTAAAATCAATACAATGGCTTTATTATATTAAGTTAATTTTTGTCCAAATAAAAATAAATGCAATGAGTTTAGAAAAGCTTTATACAATGCAAAATCAACTATACTAAAACTCAAAAACAATTCATTCAAACTTGAACGGACTCTTTGTTGTTAGAACAAATAGGGACCATCTTTAAAATGCCAAAAACTCACTTATTACTCTTGGTTAGGGCTTATAAAACAAGATCAAGTTAAATGATCTTTCACAAAGTGCTAAACACTCATTTATTACTCTTGGTTAAGGCTTCTAAAACAAGATCAAGTTAAATTATCTTTTTCTAGACTTTGAAGTTTATTAAACTCTTTAGAATAAAGGTTGACTTTTGGATGTGTATACCTTTAACCTCCACCCATAATGTCACATGACTCTTCAATTGTTGTGCTTCAAAATATGACAACCCACTATTGAATGGGGTATTTGAGGCCTTTCTTTTCTCTTTTCAAACTCCCCAATCTAAGTCCACTAGATGGTGGGAATTTCCTTGTTTAGTTCCTAGTTGTTATAATCCCTTTCTCATTTTATGTTATTATTAACTGCTCTAATCACCAAACTTCTATTTTCTCTTTTAACCTTCAATCTATATAGACATTGTCACTATACCAGCATAGATCCATCTTAACTATGGCTTTGAAGGATCAAATCTCGTGAGGTGCAATCCGTAATAGTTCATAAATACCCCTGAGTGTAAGAAATGTATATATGTTTCCTTTACTTAATTGTACCTAGCAATTACCCAATTATTTATTAATTTATAATTATTACACAACTAATATCTAACTCATTAAATAATAACAGTAGCTTTAGGTCACGTTGAACGCTGAAACAACTTCGGTCGGCCGTCGCATGCCTGCGGCTGCTCCTTGAGTGTTCAGGCGTCACGCTGATCGTTGAAACGGAGGCTTCTTGATGTTACGTTTTCGTCCGGCTGCTGCAAGCCTGCGGTTGCTTCCCGCGTCAAGCAGAATGACGACCAGCTTTGCCTCAGCAGTCCATTCGTCCACAGCCGGAGGTTCGATCCCGGTCTCGCTCTCCAGTGGGGAAAATGCAACCCGCGACCAGCCTCCCACGTTTGTTAGGAAATACCTACGCCATCCATTGCGGTGGTAGAAGAATCTTTGATTGAAGCAAGGAATTTCGTAGAGTCAGCTTTGGTTTGTCGCTTCAATGGGTTTTGGCCTCGCCTGGTTGCTCTCCATAAGTGGATCTCGGAGGTATGGAATCCCCTTGTTTCTGAGGAAATTTCTATTTACCCCTTTGCTCGGGGGTTTTTTGTTGTGGATTTTGATTCTCCTAAGGATAAACATATCATTCTTGACTCTGTTCCATGGTTTTGGGGAAGTCTGGGGCTATTCATGAAACCCTGGAGCCCTCTTTTCAACCCAACTACTGACTAGATCTCATCTGCTCCAGTTTGGGTTCGGCTCCCAAATTTGACCTTGCATCTTTGGAACTTGGCCTCGCTTAAATCTATTGGAAATGCGTTGGGATCCTTCTACGATCACAGTCCAAAAAATGAAGGATTACATCTAAACAACCTATGCTCGCATCTATGTGGAAATGGACTTTAACATTGGATTTCCTGTTGAGATACATTTGACCAGCAAGGATTATGTGTGGGTGCAAAATCTTGACTATGAAAATGTGATGTTCAGATGAAGATCTTGCTTCGCAATCGGACATCTTGTAAAAGATTTCCCAAAAGCCTCTGAGATCCCCAAATCCAAAAAACTTCATCGAAAATCCACTTGGTGGGAAGGAGAAAGCTCCAAGCATTATACAGTAAGTAGAAATGAAGATCTATCCGAAGAGGCTCCATCACAAGATAAGGATTCTTCTCAGGCTAAAACAGAGGACACTCTTGAAGAACGAAGGATCCCCGCCAACGACAAAGACCCACATGTAGCTCCACGAGTTAGTGCTATCCAAGCCCCTCAGGATGCACCCGAAAATGTAGCACCCATTCTCGAAGCCTTTGTCGAGCCATTAGATTGGATCAAAGTCGACAAAAAGAAAAGAGGAGCTTCACCCTCTTTGAAGCCAAAAGAAAGTTTAACTTCTCCAAGAAAAACAAGAAGCCAACAAACTTCATATCGTTAATTCCTGGATTGTATCGAGTTGTATGAAAGAAGTAGGATAGCAGCAATTTTGGTCTTGCTAGTAGTGAATGTAGCCCAGCTCCTTCTTGGGCAGTAGGTTAGAAGATTCAGTCTCGATAGAATAGGAACGTATCAGGATAAGCCAAGACTGGTTGTAGATGATCAAGGAGTCATGGACGTAGTCCTCTCATGGGATCAGTCTGTCTTCAGAACAATGTAATCTTTGAATTTTCTTTTATATATAAAAGCTCTCAACCGTTTTTGTTAACAAAAAAAAAAAAAATATCTAACTCATTATTCTATTATTAACTTAAAAATACATAATCGATTATAATTGTCCATACACCAACTATTCCAATTTGGAATCATGTTGTAAATGCTAATACATAAATCCTGCAAATAGGTAAAAAATGCATTAATTAATTAATTGATTATGAAGTAAAACACTTATTTACCCAAATTTAATTTTGAAGTGCCAACTATTTCACGTTGTAAAGTATAACACATATATCGTGCAAATAAGCAAAAATTGCATCCATTAATTAATTATGAAGTAAAATACTTACAATTTATCCAATTATTATTAATTTGCAATTATAGCTATTATCCCAAAAATTGCAGCCATTCATTGATTATGAAATAAAATTCTAGACAGAAAACCAAATCCTGGACGCAATCATGAAATATAATTATAATTAAGATGTAAACTTGAAAAATTATGACTGTAAAAACAGAAAGCATCCCCACTGATTTCTTCTTCCCAGCTTGTTGTAGCCAAAAAGGAGCTCTAACAGATTGAAAAGGAGCTATATAATTATTAATATTCTATTATCTTCATTATATTTTATTTATCATAATCTTCCATTAAATTCAAATAGATAATTACTTTTAAATTCAAAATATCAAAAAATATATATCAATTAAAATTACAACATATATTTTGTAGATAAACATAAAACTATATACACTATATCATAGTATAATTTAACATATATTTATCTTATATAGTCTTACATTTATAATACTGAGTATATTATAATATTTGGCATATCTTGGAACTGGATGCCATGCTAATTCCAAAGGAACTAAAACTGGCCTGCTTCCTAACCGCCACTTCTCTAAAAACATATTCTTTGACATATTCAGATCCTTGCTTTTAAAAAATACTAGCAAATCAGTGTCCTAATAACTTAGGTCTCATCCAAGATGGATCAGTCGAAGATAGGGGCTTCTTCTATATATGCGCAGCGCATATAGGGGCTTCTTCCGTATATGCGCAGCTTCTATAAATGCACATATTACATATACAAAAGCTTGCATATATGGAAGCTTCCGTATATGCGCTGCGCATATACGGAAGCAGCTGCGCATATACAGAAGCTTTCGTATATGCGCAGCTTTCGAATATGCGCTGCGCATATACGGAAGCTATGCATATCCGAAAGCTTCCGTATATGCGCAGCTTCCGTATATGCACAACGCATATACGGAAGCTTCTGTATATGCGCAGCTGCTTCCGTATATGCAGCCAGAAGCTTCCGTATATGCGCAGCGCATATACGGAAGCATGCGTATATGTGCAGCCGCTTCCGTATATGCACAGCGCATATACGGAAGCTTCCGTATATGCACAGCGCATATACGGAAGCTTCCATATATGCACCGCTTCCGTATATGCATAGCCGCTTCCCTATATGCACAACGCATATATGGAAGCTTCCATATATGCGCAAACCGCTTCCGTATATGCAGCCGGAAGCTTCCGTATATGTGCATATATGGAAGCGGCTGCGCATATACGGAAGCTTCCGTATATGCGCCGCTTCTGTATATGCACAACTTCCGTATATGCGCATATACGGAAGTGGCTGCACATATACGGAAGCTTCTGTATATTCACAGCTTCCGAATATGCGTTGCACATATATGGAAGCGACGCATATACAGAAGCTTCCGTATATGCGCAGCTTCCGTGTATGCGCCGCTTCCGTATATGCGCTGCGCATATATGGAAGCGGCGCATATACGAAAGCTTTTGTATATGCGCCACTTCCGTATATGCGCAACCGCTTCCCTATATGCACAACGCATATATGGAAGCTTCCATATATGCGTAGCCGCTTCCGTATATGCAGCCAGAAGCTTCCGTATATGCGCATATACGAAAGCTTCCGGCTGCATATACGGAAGCGGCTGCGCATATACGGAAGCTTCCATATATGCGCTGTGCATATAGGGAAGCGGCTGGGCATATACGGAAGCGGTGCATATACGGAAGCTTCCATATATGCGCTGTGCATATAGGGAAGCGGCTGCGCATATACAGAAGCTTCCGTATATGCGCAGCCGCTTCCCTATATGCACAGCGCATATATGGAAGCTTCCGTATATGCGCAGCCGCTTCCGTATATGCAGCCGGAAGCTTCCGTATATGCGCATATATGGAAGCGGCTGCGCATATATGGAAGCTTCCGTATATGCGCCACTTCTGTATATGCACAACTTCCGTATATGCACAACTTCCGTATATGCGCATATACAGAAGCGGCTGCACATATACGGAAGCTTCTGTATATTCACAGCTTCCGAATATGCGCAGCGCATATATGGAAGCGACGCATATACGGAAGCTTCCGTAAATGCGTCGCTTCCGTATATGCGCTGCGCATATATGGAAGCGGCGCATATACGGAAGTGGCGCATATACAGAAGCTTCCGTATATGAACAACTTCCGTATATGTGCAACCACTTCTGTATATGCAGCCGGAAGCTTCCGTATATGCGCATATACATATGCTTTCGGCTGCATATACAGAAGCGACTGTGCATATACGGAAGCGGCGCATATACGGAAGCTTCCGTATATGCGCAGCTTCCGTATACGTGCAGCACATATATGGAAGCGGCGCATATACGGAAGATGCACATATACGGAAGCTTCCGTATATGCGCAGCCGCTTCCGTATATGCACAATGCATATACGGAAGCTTCCGTATATGCGCCGCTTCCGTATATGCGCAGCCGCTTCCGTATATGCACAACGCATATACGGAAGCTTCCGGCTGCATATACGGAAGCGGTTGCGCATATACAAAAGCTTTTGTATATGCGCATATACGGAAGCGGCCGTATATGTGCAGCTTCTCTGTATGCACTACGCATATACAGAAGCTGCACATATACGGTCGCTTCCGTATGCACAGCTTCCATATATGCACAGCTTTCGTATATGCACAACACATATACGGAAGTTGCGCATATACGTCCAAGCTTCCGTATATGCGCAGCTTCCATATATGCATAGCGCATATACGGAAGCTGTGCATATACGGAAGCGGATGCGCATATACGGAAGCTGCGCATATATGGAAGCTTCCGTATATGCGCAGCCGCTTCCGTATATGTAGAGCGCATATACAAAAGCTTCCGTACATGCGCCACTTCCGTATATGCGCAGCCGCTTTCGTATATGCACAGTGCATATGCGGAAGCTTCCGTATATGCACAGTGCATATGCGGAAGCTTCCGTATATGCCCATATACAGAAGCTTTCGTATATGCGCATATATGGAAGCTTCCGACTGCATATACGGAAGCGGCTGCGCATATAAGGAAGCTTCCGTATATGTGTCGCTTCCGTATATGCGCTGCGCATATATGGAAGCAGCGCATATACGGAAGCTTCCGTATATCCGCAACGCATATACGGAAGCGACGCATATACGGAAGCTTCCGTATATGCGCCACTTCCGTATATGCACTGCGCATATACGGAAGCTTCCGTATATTCGCAACGCATTCCGTATATGCGCCGCTTCCGTATATGCACTGTGCATATACGGAAGCTTCCGTATATGCACAACCCATATACGGAAGCTTCCGTATATGCAAAGCACATATACGAAAGCTTTCGTATATGCGTAGTTTCTGTATATGCGCAACTTTCGTATATGCGCAGCCGCTTCCGTATATGCAGCCAGAAGCTTCCGTATATGCACATATAGGGAAGCGGCTGCGCATATACGGAAGCTTCCGTATATTCACAGCTTCCGAATATGCGTTGCACATATATGGAAGCGACGCATAGATGGAAGCTTCCGTATATGCGCAGCTTCCGTATATGCGGCGCTTCCGTATATGCACTGCGCATATACGGAAGCTGCGCATATACGGAAGCTTCTGTATATGCGCTGCTTCCGTATATGCGCAATGCATATACGGAAGCGGTGCATATACAGAAGCTTCCGTATATGTGCAGCTTCCGTATATGCGCAGCCGCTTCTGTATATGCAGCCGGAAGCTTCTGTATATGCGCATATACGGAAGCTTCCGGCTGCATATAAAGAAGCGGCTGCGTATATACGGAAGCTACGCATATACGGAAGCTTCCGTATATGCACAACTGCATCGATATATGCACGGCGCATATACGAAAGCTTCCGTATATGCGCTGCTTCCGTATATGCGCAGCCGCTTCCATATATGCACGACGCATATACGGAAGCTTCCGTATATGCGCATATATGGAATCTTCCGTATATGCGCATATACGGAAGCTTTTGGCTGCATATACGGAAGCGGCTGCGCATATACGGAAAGCTTCCATATATGCGCAGCGCATATATGGAAGAGGCGTATATACAGAAGCTTCTGTATATGCGCAACTTCCGTTTATGCGCAGCCGCTTCTGTATATGCAGCCGGAAGCTTCCCTTTATGCGTATATACGAGCGGCTGCGCATATACGAAAACTTCCATATATGCGCAGCTTCTGTATATGCGCAACTTCCGTATATGCGCAACTTCTGTATATGCGCTGCGCATATATGGAAGTTGTGCATATACGAAAGCTTCTGTTTATGTGCATATATGGAAGCAGCTGCGCATATACAGAAGCTTCCGTATATGCACAGCTTCTGAATATGTGCTACGCATATACAGAAGCTGCGCATATACAGAAGCTTCTGTATATGCGCAACTTCCGTATATGCGCAGCCGCTTCTGTATATGCAGCCGGAAGCTTCCCTTTATGCGTATATACGAGCGGCTGCGCATATACGAAAGCTTCCATATATGCGCAGCTTCTGTATATGCGCAACTTCCGTATATGCGCAACTTCTGTATATGCGCTGCACATATACGGAAGTTGTGCATATACGAAAGCTTCCGTATATGCACATATATGGAAGCGGCTGCGCATATACAGAAGCTTCCGTATATGCACAACTTCTGAATATGTGCTACGCATATACGGAAGCTGTGCATATACAGAAGCTTCCGTATATGCGCAGCTTCTGTATATGTGCAATGCATATACAGAAGCTGTGCATATACGGCCGCTTCCGTATATACACACGCATATACGGAAGCTGCGCATATACGTCCAAGCTTTCGTATATGCGCAGCCGCTTCCGTATATGCGCATATACGGAAACTTCTGTATATGCGCAGCTTCCGTATATGCGCAGCTTCCATATTCGGAAGCTGCGCATATATGGAAGCTTCTGTATATGCGCATATACATAACACCTTACGAAAGCTTCCAAATGCTGCTCATACATGGAAGCTTCCGTATATGCCCAACTTTCGTATATGCGCAGCTTCCGTATATGCGCATATGCGGAAGCTTCTGTATATGCGCTGCACATATGCGGAAGCTTCCGTATATGCGGCTTCGCATATACGGAAGCTTCCGCATATGCGTGCATATACGGAAGCTTCCGCATATGCGCATATACGAAAGCTTCCGTATATGTGCACCTTCCGTATATGCAGATATACGGAAGCTTCCATATATGCGCACCTTCCGTATATGCCCAGCTTCCGTATATCATTTGTGATATGGCCATTCTATTTAGCTTACTTGTCTCGGATCGTCCTCATCATAACTTGCATAATTTATTGTGTTGTGGCTATGTTTTTGCACATCTGATGGACTTCTTAACTTCGTACACATCAAAATATACTTCAAATCAGTATTTGTGAATCTTTCTTAGAACATCTGTGTTATCTGCGCTATTGTGTATAATTGGCATATTCTATATTGTCTGTATAGAGACAATAATTTAAGAGACTCATTTACAGACAATACACAACTTTTCATTAATTAATGAATTTGTTGTAAAAGGACCGCATGCATTTGACTACTAAAATAACAAAATTACCAAGAGCATGCTCCTCTAAACTATTCTCAATAAAAAATAAAAATAATGCTAAAAATTTGCATGCATCTGACTACTAAAATCACCAAATCTTTTCCGAAAGCATGCTCCTCTAAACTATTCTGAAAAAAAAAAAAATACATCCACTATGCATGTACAATCATATGAACCATCACACATGGGATACCAATCTTGCTTTCATTTAACATCTTTATAACATAAAGTAACACAAGCCTAAATATAGCCCATTTGAAATATATTATGGATTTGAACATAAAACATATCCAGAGTGTGTTTCTTTCACTCATCATTATATGCAATTTTATATCAACTCAAAAAAAATTAACAAAGTATTGTTTACTTATTTACTTGTTTTTTACACTAAGCTAGAAAATATACATCTTAACTTTAAGCAAAATACTACATAACAAAGGTTTGCAAAAATTTATACACTATATTATATGATAAATTATTCCATTGCATATCCATAATAGCTTTTACATCATATAATGATAAAATCCGCATGAATATGAATATAAATGTGGATGATTTTTTCAAACATCAAAATTACATTCCTAAAATTACACTAGCTTTTAAGAAAGTGGGCAATGGAAATTTTGACCAAACACTCGAGAATAAACATTGTAATAATTCATAGATTGGCTTGTCTAAATGCATGATCAAAAGTAATCAATAATGGTGGTTCTTAGAGATAGGTTAGATTTTAAATTTAGTTAGGTTAGATTTTTAATAAAACCATATAATTTAGTGTTTATTTTTTATTTGTTATTTTACAATTTTTGCATAAAAAAATTATATGAAATTTATAATTAAGTATTATATTAATTGCTAATAGTGAAAGGAAAATTAGTAAACAAGTACATGGCTTTAAAATTTTTATGAGACGATGAACTCTAAGTTCACACTTTTCATTGTTTCTTATATTAATACCATCCAGACAAAATAGTAAACAAGCACATGGCTTTGGACATTTTATAAGACGATGATATACAAGTTCACACTTTTCAGTGTTTAATTCATAGATTGGGTTGTTTATGTGTGAATAAAAGTAATAAGTAATCATTGACCTTTATAGATAGTTGAAGTTCTAATTAAAATATTATAATTTGTTTATGTTTATTTTTTTGTTTTTTCTAATTTGTTATTTTATAATTTTTGCATGGAAGTGGTTTACTTTTTATTTTTTAAATGTTTGTTTTGTTTTATTTGAAAATTTAAAAAAAAATTTAAAGTCTCAGGTGGAAGTGCATAATATGGGAGTATTTCAGATGGTAAATCCATTTATGTATTCAAAAACACAATTTAAATACTTTTAAATTCGGATTTTGCAAAATAAAAATTATTGGATATCATCGGAAAATCTAAAACATAGAATAAATAAATTACTCATTTTTGCATTATAAAAAATAAATTAAATTCTATAATTAACTATCGAAAAGATTGTAACATATTATACAAAATATATTAATAATCAATTTAATGTGAACTAAATAATACTCATTTTTATTCACTAATCTCTATATACATTCACCATTATAACTCCATATTTTTAACAAAAAAATTACATCTCAATTAAATTATTATATATAAACTTTGAAAAATGAAGATTTAATTAAAAACAATTTTATTAACTTAAAAAAAAAATTATACACTACCTTGTTATTCCCCTTAAAATCAAGGATAGCCCAAATTCCTCACATAAATTAAACATATACAAAAGCATATACAAAAACATGTTTGTAAACATATGTAAATAATGCATAAATTAAATAAATTAAACACATGGAAATGATATAAAACATGTTTTCAAATATATGTAAATAATACATACATATATAACAAAAAAGATAGGCACATGTTTTTATTTCAGACATTTTTTTAATTATAAATTTGATAAGAATTCTATTTAAATTTGATACAATTTGAAATTTAATAAATATAACATCATTACTCAAATCTAACATCCTTACTTCAAATTACACCAAAAATGATATACACCAACCATTTGAGAAACAATTATATGTCAGATCTATGACATATACAATACCAGTTTACATTGACACCATGGCTTTCACAAATATGTTCAATTTGTAGGAGTGATGCCCTCATCCTAGAAAGAAAACTAAGTGTATAGTAAAAAAGGTGACATTCAGATGCAATAGAGCTAGAAATATTGCGATGTATATCAAGAACAAATTGTTCATGTTTATTAATCTCATAGGATGCCCAACTAAATTTAGAATCTCTGCATCAACAAAAACATTGTAGTATTAAATATATTTATTGTAATCATTGAATATGATTAAAGAAATTACCAAACAAAATATTAAAAAGTAATACACATACCTGTTGTTAGGTCTATTCCTTCCCATGCTCTCTCCATAGTCAAATCTACACCCAGATTCATGACACATGCAACACCAGTTCACATCAACAAAAACGTTACGTGCAATTTGCCTTTGTAACCAATCTCTTCTCATCTTTCTATTGGCTTCTCTTCGACACACATGCTCAAATTGGTCCACTATCTCCTTGATCTTTGATAGAAATAAAAGGATATCATCAAAAAGGTGGCATTGATAACCATTTCTATTTGTAATCTTATTCTGAAAGTAAGAAATGAAATGTTCTTGTTGCCTTATGTCTTGGAGAGCAAAGATAAATTTTGATACATCCGCATTATCCATTCCTGTAAGGAAAAAACAATTATTTTTTCTTTGAGTTTGTATTAGAAATTTTGTCATTACCATAGATAAGTAATGAATTTTTTTAATACAAGTAATGTTTCAATAAATCATGCTAGCTTCCTAACCTATAAAAATATAGACACATATTTGTAATTCTTACTACTTTCATGGATACATAAATAGACATAACCACATATAATCAAAGAGTTGGATTTGAATAATTTGGAACAAATGTTAAAAAAATTATAAAATACAACATCCACCACTTTTAAACTTGATAATGTTCAAGATGTGAATCTAACACATTTGGTTTAACCTATTCACTGAAATAAGAAAAAATGACAAACAAATGGCTCCATAAAATATCCCACACATATATGATAAACATGAATCACCAACCCATTTTATTGAACATATTGTGTTTCATTATTATAGATGTTTCTCTCATGAGATCCACACATGTATTATATATTTGGCCCCACTTCATATAGGGGAGACAATACAAAAACATCGAATTTAAAATTCCAATGTCGTAAATTATTAGTTAATCAAAATAATAGTTGATATCACTATATGGAAGAACATGCACTACATGATACATTTAGGAACCATCAATATAATTCTAAAATAAATTATGTTTAGAACTTAATGAAGCCTTGCCAAATTTCAAGATGTCAATCAAGAGGTGTAGGATTTCCAATGACATAGTCTTCTAACACTTCGACATGATCAGAAGTTTAAATTAACTTGAGTGTTTCTGTTTATATGTATTTATATAGAATTTATGGCACAAGTACAAAAATATGTAATGTAATGTAATGTAATATGTACAAAAATTGGGCGCGGATGAACAAAATTTAGGTCGCGCTGCTCTCTGATTTTGCTGTCGCCCCCTCTCGCCCTTGGGTTCTCCGCTCGTCCTTCACCAGGCCATCGCCCTCATGGCCACGCCTGGGGGAGGGCTTCCCCCTCCCTTTGCCCCGATCACTGCCGAAGAGGCCTTCAGGAAGCTGTTAACGCCGTCTGGGAAGAAGCATTTGGCACCTGCTATCCCGAAGTTCATTAAAAAGCTTGAAGCCATGCCTGAGATCGACCTTTCGATTGATCAGCCCATCAAAATCGCCCTGGCTTTGGCTGAGCGAGGATTGGTAGGCCAGTTCATGGGACTATGGCCCTCTACAAAGACCACAGATGACTGGATCCAAAGGAATTGGAGGCCTCAGATAAAGAACAGTGTCACCTGCTATCTGGTTGGTCGGGGATTCTTCATCTTCGAATTCATTTCCAAGGAGACCGAGATCTCATATTCAGAAGTGGACCGTACTTCATGGGAAGCCAAGGTCTCTACCTGAATCGCTGGAATCCGGACTTCGATCCTGAAGTTGACATCCCGAAGGAAGTTCCATTTTGGGTGAGGCTTCCAAATCTCCCTGTTCATTGTTGGAACATACAAACTCTGGAAAAAGTTGGTAATACGCCGGGGAGATACATAGACAAAGCTGAGAACAAAGGACAGTACACATGCGCTAGAATATGTGTAGAAGTAGACCTAGAAGCAGGATTATCGGAGGCAGTAAAGCTAAAAGTAGGATCGTGGCACCATTACCAAAAGTTGGATTATGAACAGCTTCCATTCAAGTGCCGTCTATGCCATGAGCATGGCCACTTCTAGAGGAATTGCCCCAAAAACCAGACACTAGAAGATGGAGAAGGATGGCAGAAGGTAAAGAAAGGGAAACCCCAAGGAAACATGACTTCAGGGGACATGTAGAAAAACCAGCAGTCAACTTCAACCAAGACGCCCCAGGAATCCATTAAAGCTAACCCAACTGTCATACAGGTCGTTGAAGACCCTAAGAAAGCCAACGAACAAACTGGAAAAAACCCTGCCTCAGTGAGTATTGAAGAGATCTAGACCGAACATCCGACAAATAGTAAAGAGGTAGAAAATCAGGCTGTTGATCCTTTGGAACCAGGGGAGATCCCCAGTGTAGATCCAATGGAACCTTTAGCAGCAGGTACAGATTCCAAAGAAGCTAACGAAGGACCTTCATTTTTAGAAACGGATCCTGGGGAAGATTCAGATGAAGGCGCCTCTTCAAGTAGTCTGCATGCAGCCCCATTCAAAAACCCAAGAGGTAGAAAATCGAAAAAGAAGAAAAGAGATGAAGCCACTTATCTAGCTGTTCTTGAAGGCTCCCAAAAAACCCTGAAGGGAATGATGAAGACCAGATCCAAGAATGGAACGCCCTCGGCCTCTAAAGGGGCCAACCCCACCTCCCACAGTAATTAATGCGATACATCTCCTGGAACTGTAGAGGATTAGGATCTGCTTTAAAAGAAGATGCACTGAAAGACATGGTCAGAATCTATAAACCTGAGATTCTACTAGTCCAGGAGACAAAGATGGAGGAAGTTGATCTCCTCCAGGCGGGGAATTTTTTTTGGAAAAAAGGCCAAGGGATCGCCATCAATTCCAGAGGAGCTTCTGGAGGCGTTTCCACCTTCTGGGATCCCACGATCTATGATCTTGAAGCTGAAAAACGCACTATGCACTGGGTCTTCACAAAACTCGTCCATAAACTCACAGGCCGCACTGTAAGCCTCTTTAACTTATATGTTCCTGTTTCAATTTCTGAAAAAAAAGATTGTTGGAATATGCTTGAAAGTTACCTCAATTTACAGCAGCTAGAGAACATCATTGTAGCAGGGGATTTGAATGTCACCTTAGCCCCCAATGAGAAAAAAGGCGGCTCCCCTGTCAGAGACCCTTCGAGGGAATGGGTGGAGGATATTATCCTTGATTGGGATCTAATTGATATCAAACCAGCCAAAGGTAAATTTACATGGTCCAATAAGAGAATTGGGCCTAGTCATATCACAGCTCGGCTTGACAGGTTTCTAGTCCACTCGTCTTTCCTCTCCCTAGGATTGCTTGCCTCCTCCAAAATCCTACCCCATTGTACTTCTGATCACAATCCCATTTTGTTGGAGTTGTCCCTTGGAAACGACCTGGGTCCCATTCCATTCCGGTTCATCCCTCTTTGGATCCATCAAGAGGATTTTATGCATGTTGTTTCCAACTCCTGGGGTATTCCAATAAGAGGATCGTCCTCCTTCATCTGGGAAGGAAAAATTAAAAGGCTGAAGCTTGTTCTTAAAAGCTGGGCGAAGCTAATCACCTCCCCCATTACAAGTAGGGAAAAAGCTCAATCTGACCTGGAGGCCCACCAAATCCTTATGGAAGCCAGCCCAATCTCTGATAGCCTTCTCATTCAGGAAGGGGTTCGACAGAAAGAATTCTTCTCTGCCTGCAGATTAGAGGAGGAGTACTGGAGACAAAAGTCCCGTAGCCTTTGGCTCCTAAGCGGGGACAAAAACACCAAGTATTTTCACAAGCAAGCTGAGTCTCGGAAAAACTTTAAAGCGGTCACCGAAATAAACTTTCAAGGAGCTCTTCTGAATGATTTTGAAGATATTAAACAGGCAGCTTTATCTACTTTCAAAGATCTTTTCACTGCCCCTGTAGAATACCAGCTTGATCCCACCTCTCACCCTTTGGACCTCATTCCGTCACTCATCACACCCGAAGAAAACCGTCTCCTTGCTACCCCTGTAACAATGACCGAGCTAAAATCTGCTCTAGAGCTAATGAAACCTGATAGTGCCCCTGGGCCGGATGGTTTTACAGCTCGCTTCTTCAACTGCTGCTGGTCAATCATCAAGAGAGATCTTCTAAAAATGATTCGGTATTCCCAAGAGACCAACAATTTAGGAGGAAGCACTAACTCCTCGTTCCTTGCCCTAATCCCTAAAGAAAAAGGAGCCTCAACTTTCAATCGATTCAGGCCGATATCCTTGTGCAACACTGGGTACAAGCTGATAACCAAAATTATAGCCTCCAGAATTAAAAGAATGCTGCCAAGGATTATCCCGGAAAATCAAGGCGGATTCATCAAAGGAAGAAGAATCCTGGATAACAGTGGGATAACATCATTCTTGTCCAAGAAGCAATCCACTCCAGCTACCGCCGCAAAGAGAAAGGTATGGTCATTAAAATCGATTTAGCTAATGCTTTTGACCGAGTTAGGCATGATTTTCTGTTTACAGTAATGGGAAAGTTTGGCTTCTCCAACTCCTTTATAAGCTGGGTCAAAGGTTGTGTGAGTGGGCCATGGATAGCGCCTTTGGTCAATGGCTGCCCAACAAACTTCTTCAAAGCCTCTAGAGGACTAAGACAAGGCTGCCCACTGTCCCCGCTTCTCTATGCAATACAAGCTTCAGTGCTTAGCTTTCAGCTCAATTTCTGTCAAGAAATACACACCCTCCCTGGCCTGAGGATGGCGAATTCTGTTAGGGACATAAACCATGCACAATTTGCAGACGACACCTTGCTGTTGGGAGGAGCAAGTATCTACTCAGCAGATTATTTCAGACATGAGCTGGAAATTTATAAGGAGGTTTCCGGAAGCAAAATCAATTTCCAAAAGAGCAGAATCTTCAGCTGGAATTGTTCGGCCAGAGAGCTAGGGGAGATAGCTAGAAATCTGGGAATGGAAGGAGCATTGGATTGGGATGATTTCACTTATCTGGGAATACCCATATCCAAAACTAAAATCAAAACAGCAAAATGGGGTACCATCCTGGAAAAAATCAAAAGAAAAATCCAAAATTGGAGTGCCAACTGGCTCAACCTCGCTGGGAAAACGACTCTTCTCAAATCGGTCTTAAACAGCATGCCTATTTACCAATCTTCTATCCTGCTAGCCCCTGGAGTGGTAATTCGGAAGATCGAAAGCCTGCTTAAAAAATTCATCTGGGAAGGTGGAAAAGGGAATGAAAAGAAGCTGCATCTCATAAGCTGGGAAAAAATCCAAAAACCAAGGAATGAAGGAGGGCTTCAGGTAAGGAGTCTTTCTACCCAAAATCTAACCCTGGGAGCTAAATTACTTTGGCAGCTGATAACTGGAAAAGAAAGCTGGAAGAAAAAAGTTCTTCGAAAAAAATATTTTCCAGGAGCAAGAAAGAGATGTCTGGACACTCATCCGCCGAACAGAGCTGGCTCTCCGATCTTTGAAATCTGCTTCAAGGCTCTTGACCTCTTAAAAGGGAACCTCTTCTGGATTCCCGGAAGTGGGAAAAAAATCAGAGTCTGGGAGGATTGCATACTAGGAGGGACCCCATTGGGGCAACTCAGGGATGTGGATAATATTAAGAGATGGCTGATAGACAAAGGAGTCACCTCCTTATGGGATCTCTCTTCGTGGAATGACAACAATTGGGTCGGCTGGGACTTTGGCAACCTCCCTCCAGAACTAGAATCCGAAGCAGATGTCTTAACCACCCTCCTTCAAGGCAAATCGCCCCTAAAAGAAGACTCCAGAGATAAAAGAGGATGGGGGCATATCTCAGGAAAGTATACTGTATCAGAAGGACATAAGCTCTTCAAAGCTATCCTCACTGCTGCGCCCAATCCAACAATCTGGAAATTCTTGTGGAATAAAGCTTTCATTCCCAAAATTGACATGTTCTGCTGGATTTTAGCCCATAAAAGCATCCTCTCCGGAGAAAATCTGAAGAAAAGAGGCATGGAAGGTCCATCCCGCTGTCCTCTCTGCAAAAATAACAATGAAACCACTGATCATTAATAATAGGATGTCCATACGCCAGAGAAGTCTGGAGAGAAGCTTTAGCAATCCCTGATCTCAATTTTCCGTGCACTACCCAGGACCTCTTCACTGATTGGATGCAGATTTCCCCTTTCAGATTATCCAAGAAAGCCTTGCTTCAAACTGTTTGGAGGTGGATGCCCAAAGCCATCTGTTGGAATATTTGGATTGAAAGGAACAACCGAATATTCAGGGGAAAAAAACTCCTCCCTGCTAAAATTGCAATGAAAGCTAAAGCAATCTTAATGGAAGCAATTGAACACAGCCCCTCCCTGGAAAATAAAGCACAACTCCTTCCTGTAGAGTCACAGTGGTTAGACCAGCTTGCACCAAACCATAAACTTCGAAGCTAGACGAATCACTCTAAGATTGAAGATTGGGAAATTAGGTTGGATGAGATCACCTTCATTAGCTGGAAAGCATCTCTGAAAGAAATCTGCCTCTTCTTCGATGGGGCATCCAAGGGCAATCCGGGTTTGGCTGGAGGTGGAGGAGTATTTGTCTCTCAAGAAGGAACTGTTGTAAGTAATTATGCCTGGGGAATTGGCATTGAATCCAACAATACAACCGAATTCTGTGGGCTATGGAAAGGACTCAGAATTGCCCATTCCAAAGGAATTACTAAGCTGGTGGTTTTCAGTGACTCTAGACTTCTAATTCATGCGTTGATAAAGAAGAAGATTCCATCTCAACTCAAATTGGCTTTGATGTACCACAAAATACAACTGCTCACACAAAGGTTTGAGTCCATTAAATTCTTCCATGTTCTGCGTGGTTTGAACGCATTAGCAGATGGTGAAGCCAACAAGGCCTGCCTCCTGAGTAGAGGTTCATTACAACTAAATGGAAATACATCCAGATGTGACATCCCCTAAAGGATGCGGCCTCCCGATCTGCTCTGGGCAAGCAATATCAAATTGCAGTGTACATTTGTACCTTGGAGAACCCCCAACTGACAAGTCTGGGAAAATATCTCTGAACAAATCTCTTGAACACCATGATTCTCATGACCTTCAGACGCGATGGATATTCTATTTAACTCATGTTCCTTTAGCTTACAAATGTATTGCTTCGGAGTTCTTGAAGGTGAGTCGCATTCTGGGGAGTATCCAGAGACCCGATCACTCTGTCCATCGTTTGAGCTCTGTCTTAAAGATTTTAGTTAACAGGCTTGCTGAGCAATGGCCTCGTCAGGCTCTTCATCAGTATCTGGACCTTCTATTGAGGAAAGGTTGGACACATTGGAGAGCGCTGTGGATAGAATCAAAACACAAGCAAACAATCAAGGCCAGCGTCTTCAGGAGACCACGGTGGCTGGAGAAAAGAACTGGTAGGTGCTCAGCGAAGACCTCAAGAAGATTAGAGCAAATCACTCGGCCGCGTTGGAGGAAATCCAAGAGGATGTACATGTCAGTTTCAAAGATGTTGCCAATGTGCATGGGGACTTCGGAAACCGTATTAATGCGATGGAACAAGCTGTCTCCAAGATCATTGAAAAAATGGAAAAGTGACACTCAAAGTACTGGACTTTGCATCTCCTCAAGCCCTGTCTCCTACCACTCTTGCTATTCTGTCTTTGTGAAGCTGCATCTTCTATTATCTCTTGTCTTCTGTCTAGCTTTATGCTTGTTCTACAGTAATCAAGCCGTTGGGCATCATAGGATGCTTTCTACCCGAGGGACAAAACTTCCCATTCAACAAAGCGGGTCAGAAATTTTGTTAAAGTACTCTGCAGCTGATTTGCAGGCCCCAATATAATCTTCCCTTATGTTTCGGTCAAAAAAAAAAACACTTCGACATAATTGATTGGAAAATTGTGTCGAGCTTATAAAATATTTTAAAAGTATTCATAATTTGTCAAAGATTTTCACCTTTGAACAAATCATGTCATATGTTCAGGTCTGGAATCAATGGCGATGTTGGACCTGTCTTTGATACATTTGGTACCAAAAAACTATCTGCAATAGCTATATTTGACGATGGTCTGTGTTGCCATAGATTGAATGTTTCATTCACTTCTACATTTACTATTTATTTATCAACCAACGTTGAGCTTCCCGAGACAATGTTATCGTGGAATAATTGAAGTCGACAACTTTGAGTTGATTGAGATGTGGATCCCTCAACTGCAACAACAATTACCAATAATTAGACTATGGCATTAGGGCCATCGAAGCAATCAAATCTGCATCAATTCATGTAAATAAACAAATACTATCAAATTGATATACCTCTATTGTGTGGAGTACAAAGTTGCACTATATCTGACCTATGTTCCAAATTTCTTTGTTTTCTAGACGAAATCTCCATTTGCTCGTTTATGGTTTTCCTTTTTGTATGAATCGGTCTGGGACCTTCGAAGTGTGTTTCATGATAATTTGATTGTCCACGATGTTGTGAAATTTCTTGAAAAATACATTCCTTTGCTGTAAAAACAACCAATAAAGTATTCTCACTATAACCATAAGTCCAGTTTAGAAATAGATGGTGCTTGAAATTAACTACAATACCTATATAAGTCTCGTTACTCTGTGGGAGTGGGTTGAATGTATCGTTCACTACTAATTCTGTTGTTGAATTGTCAACCAACAATGGGCTAGCCTCGACAGCACTATCGTGAAATAATCGGAGCCGACAACTTTGAATAGGTTGAGATGTAGATCCCTCAACTATAACAATGACCACAAAAATTATTAGATTTTGACATTGGGTTCAATCATATACCTTATGTCAAATGAATTAAAATTTAATATCATATTGAAATACCTCTATTGTATGGAACAGAACGTTGCACTATATTTGATCTATGCTCGACATTTCTTTGTTTTCGAGAAGAAATCTCCATTTGCTCATCCAAGCTTTTCTTTTTTGCGCGAATTCGTCCGACCCTTTGAAATTCTATTGCATCTTTTTTTGGATGCAATGCTTGACCATTCTGTCTTTTTTTATTGAGCGGGCTCAAAAAACTATGATGTCTTTGTTTACTGATCTTAGATGGAGTTATAGTACAATTAAAATTTTTATTGCACTCTTCACCTACACTTGAGACGAGCTTGTTAAGTGTACGTGCCTGGTCCACACTTGCAGGTGTTATGTTTAACAAACCCCTAAGTGTTTGATGAGTTTATGACATAAGAAATTTCATTTCTTCGGCCTTAGACATGGAATTATCTAGTCTTGTAGTTGTGAAATCAACAGGATTTGAGAAATTACCATTGGGAGATTCAATTCTTGGATGAAGCTCTGCTTGGATTTCTGGGCTTAAAACAACTGGTTCATTTAAATCAACTAGAAATCTAGGCCTCTCGATAATCTCACTAGAAACAATTGGTGATACATGCTCACCAAAGACACTTTTTCCTACCACTGTTTCAACCTTTATTACATGTTTACAAACATTTCCATTTAGTGCCCAATCACAACTACAAAAGAAAAAATCAATCCCTCTATATATGACCTTGTACCAGGTACCCCGAGTGTTATTATTTTGTCTACGTACAAAATATTCGTTGTTATTTTTTTCATCACATACGCATTCTTCATCTGGGATTTCTTTTGCTTTACTCTGGCATCTAGCTAATTGTTCATTGCATTTTCTAGGTTGTATAATACCAGCATCCTTTAAACGTTGAATATGAATGTAATAAGGCTCAACCTTTCCCAATACCACATGAATTAACTAGTCAATCCTTCTGTGGCATGCATTGTTCTTCTCATCAAGGTAACTTTGCTTTAAGTACCTATGGTAGGACTCAATTGCATTATTAGTATCTTGATTCGAATGGGGAAACTTTCTATAAGCTCGCGCCCACATATCTGGAAAATGAAGGAGGTTAGAGACAAAGTAGTAACTACAATATTGCAGTAGAGAAATAGAATATAATCATGACACAAAGTTACAAAAAAACTCTTACAAATTTTGTTGTTGTCTAGCCAAGTGGCTTTGAAATACTCCAAGAATGTTTTTTGATCATTGAATTCATCAAAGATCCTTGTAACTGCTTTTTGTACCGAGTTATCATCCATACATGAATGCATGATTTCTCCTAAAGCACGGAAAATTGAGATTCTATTTTCCTTTCCATGGACTTTGCTTAAAACATTCTTCATCCATGCACAGCGAACATGCCATACGCATAATAATATTGATGAATTGGTTAAACACCTGAAATAACATTATACCAAAGTAGATAAATATATGTACATATGTAATGGAACATTTTTCTTCTCTAAAAATAAATAAACAATTCACCTTAACGCCTCAATCTCAGCTGCAGCATCATCTGTCATGAAAGCACGAACATGCCAATCTGGACGTTCTTTCATTCCGATGTTAAATAATGCTGATAACCATTTTTTAATATCCTCGGTAGTATTGCGCGATGAAATGACCCAATCTATTGGGACACCATTGTGGTGTTTGTCGAAAACCATCAATGTATAAAGTTGATACTACATTACAATAACACATAGATATATTTAAAGTCCACACATAGGAAATCATTTTAATGATTATAATTAAATGAGATCCATGAGAAATGTGTACTCACCCCATACTTGTTTGTGCTGAATGTAGAGTCCATGGATATAACATTGTTGTGTGAGTATTCCACCATCATCGATCGCATCCAACTTGTTTGTATACCAATGATAAATGGAATGTTTTGCACAACATCTTGTTTTTGGTAGAAAAAAAACTTATCTGAAAATTGATTGTACCAACAATCCACACTAGTTGGATCACTTTGGTCCTTCACATATTCTTGTCTTTTTATATCATTATACATGTTTAAAATATCTTGTCTTGTCACCAAAGCATCTCGAGCTATTCCTGTGTATAGTTTCCCAGATTCATGGTCCACATCATAGATTAATTTATCCCATATCATTGTGACATTAAAGCTATCTTCAACCATCTGCTTTACTCTACCTCGCATATTAGATGTTAGATGTGGTGCATAATTGAAAGTATGAGGCCTACCAACTGCATCCCTCCCATGACACACAACACCGGATTTATCAATATGCCTACATGCCGTACATGTAATAACAACATCATTTGGTCTAAGGCAAAGTCGACGCACAATGAAGTGGCATTGACAACCAACTTTAATACTTTGACGCAAACTACGTTTCTTCTTTGTAGTTGCAAGTGCAGTCGTTGTAAGCCTATCAACTCGGACTTTACGAGTGGACTCCGGACCATATGCACAACAATACCTACCATATATATTTACAATGAATTATAAATATACATGCATGTTTTTATCAATTAACTCGAATGATAAATTAAAAAAATATCTAATCATGTTTCACATGATCAATGATGAGTAATTGTAAAGACTTACATAGCATACTCAAAATATGTGTCAAAATGAATATTTTTTATCTCGTCAACTTTTCGGGTCCGTCGAGTATGCACAACAAATTGGGTAGGGGCAATTTCTCTCGCTTGCTCTCCTATGATAAAATCCCGAAGTCTACAATATGGAATAATTGCAACTTGGTCCCCCCAAATTTCTGTCCATGTCAAATCCTCAGCGGAAAACTCTACCATGTCTTCTGGATCTTCAACTTCCAATTGATTAATATCCTCCCACTTGCCCATTATAAGACCTTTACACAATCACATACAAAGATAAAATATTTATAAAGTATTATAATAGAACTTAGAAAGTATCATATCTTAAACCCAACACCTTCAATAGATCATGGTCATCTTATTTACCCACAACATCTTCTAACAAGTTATGCACAAAAACATTCCATAACACCAAATGACTACAAATTCTAAACCAACAACAATTTGAAACATAGTTAACCCCACTGTTAACCTAATTTATGTGTCTGCCTCATCCACTGGAATCGAGTCAGACTATCAAATCCCAAGTTGAAGTAGTTTACAGTGGAATTGTATTGTGCGATGACAGTTTGGCTTTTGTGGCTAGTTGAAGAGCCTTAATGTTTGAGAAGATATGCAACCCTACAAGCGAAAAGATTAATTTGAAATAAAATAATAGATGCCAAGCTTATTGTATTCAAATATAAGGGTAAAGGCAAGTTCCATTGGAAGCATAAGAAACAAGGAGAAGGATCTCAAGCTATTGGTGTGTGGCCTTCCTGTAAAATATTACTTCAATTTCATGATGGATAGTAGTTAAATACGAATCAAAATTCTATCCCCAATTAACTTTAATTCCAATATAGATAAAGTTCAAAAGTGTACGAGGGAGAAGTGTGAATGATTCGTCAACTTGGACCTGGTATGGTACAATTTGATAAGGATTTGTTCCAAGAATATCAAACTTAGTTTGACCATTGATCTAACTATTGAGAGGGGAACCTAAGAAACATGTATTCACTTAAAGAAACGGGGAAATACCAATAATTTGACAAAATATCTTCAAGATATATACCATACTTATCGTTATACTAGATAAATTCAAAGGTAAGATGGATCTTTAATAAAACACAAATCTAAATGATATAATGTTACGACTAACTATAAGCCTTATAATGTGAAGAAGTTGTTGAAATAAAAGCAATAAAACATCAAAGTTTAAATTGAATACTATATAAACATGACAATTGTAAACTTGACATAAACATGACATCTATCCATTAAACCTTAAGTTTAAATGTTTGTATAGAAATGTGCATTTTAACGTAACGTTTAAACCTTTAAAAAGTTATTGAAAATTAAGCAAAACTTTTACATATACATATTTATTAAACATTTCATTTATGTTCCACTAAAAAAACAATAGATGTTATATTTCTACTTCATTGATTTTTTCACAATGACTGAGTGTTTGCATTGCGATTTGTTACAAATATTTATTCTTTGTATTAAACCAAATATACATGGTATTAGTATACACCATGTATACAAAAAATGAAGGATAATTGAGATGAAAAAAAAAAAACTAGATAAATGGAAGGGTTACAAGCATTTAACCCAATCTATTAGCTTAGTCGATTACTGCCTATGTTGTTGGGTATTTGGTTAGCTTCATGTATCCATATTATTGGGCACACTAGTTTACAACAACATGTTTATTAGAGGGATGCCATTTACAAATGTGGGAAGCATATGTTAGGTTTATTTGTGAGGTTTTCCTTGGAAAAAAAAATGGAATGAAACATTTCATTGAAAACTATAAATCAAAATCAAAATCAATATTGAGCTCATATATGTTGTGAATAGTTTTAAATGAATAACAATTGAAATAGAAGATAGTTAGTGCAGCACTAAAATTCACTATCAAAAAATTTAACTAGTTTTATTTTGGTTCAAATGCTTCTCGATTGACACGAAATTGCACATGGCTTGATTTATGAGGGCACTCTTGTGTAACTAGTTCTCACAAAGGGATTTACTCCGTGAAATTCAACCAGGGACCAAACTTGGCCTCCATGAAGAAATGACTAGAGAGGGAATCAATGTTAGCCTGTTTTTTATGATGGGTTCGTGTTAAGTTATTAGTTGTCCACATGGCAATTCCATGCTTTGTATTGTGGGGGATTTGGCTTGCAAGAAACAACATGACATCCCTAAGATAAAGGTTATCCTTCTAGGTATGCCATCAAATGAGATATTTTTATGGAGGGCATATATATTTGAAGATAGTAGCATTTGTATTTAAGAGATAAACATTATATTTATTTCAAGTATGTAGGAGGAAAAGGGACAAATAATAAGGTTTTAAGCTTGATGGCTACTTTTGAAATGTGCAACCAAAAGAGGCAGCCTCCATGTTATCCTCCATGTTATCTTTTAGTTGTTGGACGCACTTAGATCCGTCTCGCCCTTAGGGTTTTAATTTGAAGCTTGTTATATCTAGAAGACAGATATTGGTAATGGTGATTACGAAGACGACTGCAACAAATAAATGTAAATACAATTAAAAATAGATAAATATTAAATTAAATAAATGTAAATATCAATAAAAATAATTACAAAAACATCCATCAATTTAAGTTTATTTTTTAAGTTTAAGTTTATTGTGTCAAACCTCGTTGTTTAATAGAGTTTATTTTTTTAATTTTAATAATGTATTAAACTTAATATAATATGTTAAAATTGATATTATAATTTTTATAATATGTTAAAATGAATAATCTAATTAAAAATAATTATGTTATAATTAACATTTTTTTTTATATGCTAAAATTATTAATATCAATTTTATGTTTTAATAATTATATATATATGTGATTTTAAAAAAATATTTAATTTTTTTTATGTTTTAATATATATATATGTTTTGTTGAATTATTTTTTTTAATATTTAAATAAATACTTAATTTTAGATAATTTATAATTAAATTTCATTTATGTTTATAGTATAATCAAATTTACAAATTTATTATTTTGGATGGTTTCATGTTTTTGAATTATGATATATATTGTATTTCAATTATTAATTTATTTAAAGGTAATATTATTATTTTAATTAATTTAGATTTTCTGCTTCTCTCCACACAACTCTTGCACATTTAATTGAATTACATTTTTTAATATAAGCTAAATAGAAAATTAGAATCATTATTATTTAATTACGAAGTTTTTATTAATAAATGTAAATTCATTTTAATTCTAAATTAATTAAACATTTCAAAGAACTAAAAAAACAATTAATAAAATGAAATCCAAAAAACAACTAAAATACAAAATTAATTAATTTTATTATTTAAATTAATAAAATGAAAAATCCAAAAACAACTAAAGTACAAAATTATATTAATGTGTTTATATATACTCTATCTAATTACTACAAATCATAGTGGTTTATATTTATTCATATATTTATACATAAGTCATATCCAAAACATTATTCTAATTTAGTGATTCAAAAGTTCCAAGTAAACATTCAAATAGGAAGACGAGTAAATATTGAATATTTGCTTAATTTAAGAAAAATCCATTAAACAAGTAGACTCATAAATAAAATGAAATTGCCATTCAAAAGTACTTCAATTCAATTGAAGTTAACTTAATTGTAAAAAAAATGACAAATAAATAAAACTAAACTACCATTCAGAAAATACTTGAGTTTAATTGATTAAATATCCAAAGAGGTGTATGGAATACCTAGCCCATAAAGAGTAAGAGAGTCGAAATGTCTCTTCAATTCAAAGCCCATAAAAAATAAAAGAGTAATGACTATTCAATTCAAAGCCGGAAAGAAAAAATAATTTCCAACTAAAAAAGGGTAGGAGAAATGAACTTAACCATTAATTTCCAACTAAAAAAGGGAAGGAGAAATGAACTTAACCATTAATGAAACGGAGGGAGAAGGGAGAAACGACCTGCATGCAACATTTAACGAGAAACAGTTTCCAAAACCGGGAAACGAAAACGGTTGTATAAAAAGCTATTTCCTGTAATGTCATATTTTTCGAAACAGAAAGAGATGTTTCTGTGGTAACAGAGTATCTTGTGAGGCCAATTCCTGTATTACAACTAAATATAAACAAAAAATTACCACGGTTTTAAAAATTCCTAATTGATCTAATTAGTTTCTTGACTTGGAGAGATGATTCAATATATTTGCATAATGAATATGAATTCTATGTAAGAATATTAAATGTATGAAATTGAAATATCTTCATAAATAAATAAATATTATAAAAGGAAGTTTTGTATGGTTACATAAAAATTCATATTCTTCTCTGCTACAGTACTGCTGTAGACCCCTTGCGCTCTCGAAAAGGTCGATAACCAAAACGAAAGATACAAGTGGAGTGAGGAGAAATCATTTCTCCAAACTGTGGGTGGAACTTTTACATGAAAGGGACATGGTCCACTCACATGACACGAATGCCAATGCATTCAAGATATACTTAATTTCTTTGTAATAAGTGTAATAGCAAATATATATACGTGATAGTATTTTTACTAAGATTTTGGATTAATAGTTTTGAAGAATTTTGTATTTGATTTCTATGCAATAGCACACACCTACATACATATGAATTTGTTTACATAATTTAACCAGTAATTTATTTCTATATTTTCCATTTCACATGCATACGACAACATATATTTCTTACAGAATTATATCAATAGGATAAATTCAATAATCTAATGTAAAATTCCCAACAAGAAATAAAAATAAAGAGTAGAGTAGAGTTATATGTTTATACAAAAAATTACGACGGTTTTAAAAAATGATCGAACGTCAAAAATACGTGTAGGCTATTTGTTTGCCCAGTTGATGAGACGGTTTATAAAATATTTTACCAGTATTTAACGGGCAAAATGGCCTGGTCACACCTCCCTTTCTCTGTACAGTCAAAGTTTTATACAGATTGATAATGTATAACAGTGTAAAACACTAGGAAAGGAGGTATATATATATATATATATACACACAGAGGTGAGGCTCAGGGATTCGGTATTTTCGTTTTCACTCAGAGGTCTCTGTGTTATCAAATTTTAGGTCAGTCAGTATAGTTTTTGTAAGTATATTGTTTTGCATTATGTTGGGCGCCGACCATGATCATGAGAGTCATATCTGGCCAAACAAGAGACCCAGAGGCGGCATGGCTGTGGGTCATGAGAATATGGAGGTTATGAAGTCCATTCTGAATGAAGAAGAGACCCAGATTTTTCAAGAAGAAATGACTCTTGAACATAACTAAAAAAATATTTATTTGCCATCCACAAATTAATTACCAGACAATGAACCAAATTATCACAAAACTGCGATATCCAGAACACAAATGCAGAGCCGTAAATAAATAAAACCCCTACGTCGATATCCATTTTAAACAAGCCAGCAGAAATACCAGAAATTGGAAACACTTCGATTGGAATTGGCAGATTACAAAAATGGAGAGATATGCGGTACTTGGTAGGAGTGATATCTACTCGCTGTGTTGGCTGTGCTGATTGCAAACTGGTCCTATTGCTTTCCTGTGAGCCGTGAGAATGAAACGGTAAGGCACCCCGCAACTGCATTAAACCGAAAGCGGACGCTTGAACATAACTAAAAAAATATTTATTTTCCATCCACAAATTAATTACCAGACAATGAACCAAATTATCACAAAACTGCGATAGCCAGAACACAAATGCAGATCCGTCAATAAATAAAACCCCTACGTCGATATCCATTTTAAACAAGCTAGCAGAAATACCAGAAATTGGCAACACGTCGATTGGAATTGGCAGATTACAAAAATGGAGAGATATACGGTACCTGGTAGGAGTGATATCTACTTGCTGTGCTGGCTGCAAACTGGTCCTATTGCTTTCCTGTGAGCCATGAGAATGAGAATGACATTGCTGTGAGCCGTGAGAATGACATAGCAAGGAATGGGCGGAGATGAGAAGAAGGCAGAAAAGGTGGATGGTGCATTAACTCGAGCTGGTGAAGGATTAAGTGATTGAATACGCCCAAATCCAAGGCAAATCCATTTGAGTTGCTGGCAGATCTTAGTCCGGACAGATCCCGTCAATTCACTACGTGATGGCCAGGTTGACGGCGGAAAACCAAATCCTAGACGCGTTGGGCATTAAAGTGCTTGTGATGGCCATCTTACCGATAGAAAACAACTGTTTGCCAGAAAATGGATGCATCAGCATATGGATGACAGGCGATATGATCCATGGTCTGCGATATGGGATGCCGCATGGGTATGGGTAGCAGACCAAGCGTATTCAATTCTCCCATGCCATCGTTCTCCATGCAAACCATCACGGAGCTGCCCTACCCGGCCTTGTGCGGGTTCGTAGATGGTCCTCCTGAAATGACCTCCTCCTGACAGATACTGTTATACGATAAGGCACCCCGCAGCGGCATTAAAGCCTCTGCTGCGGGGTGCATATTGCTTGCCAAACTCGAAAGGGGAATTGCACTTTGGCACATTAATGCAACTGCTGCTCCTGCGCTCGACATGTCCCGTCACTGCACGGTTCTTCCTCGTCCTTCAAGGGCACCGAATACCGATGAAGATAACAATACCAAAACTCATTTTCGCTTTCAAAAGCGCGGTATTTATGAAGATCACGAGGACAAATCAAACCTGGATCTCTGCTATGGACAAATCAAACTTGGACCTCCGGTATGAAGATCAAGCGGGCGAATCAAACCCTGGCACCTGCTATTGACTGCATACCTAGAAATTAAAAGTATAAAGTAATTAATATAAGACCGCGTTAAAGACCGCCCGAAGTAGAAGTATAAAGTCCTTGCTGCGCAGAGCACGAGCAGATCAGCGGATGTTGATTCCTCAACGTCGCTCCCCATCTGGCCTTTCCATAATACTAGGGGTTTTTAAATAATAGATTCTTTTGGCGCATTTTCCCTCTATGTAGATTGATCGTCCTCGGGCCGTTTTCGCTGAGTGGCGCTGTGGTGCACAAGTGGGACGCTGTGCATTTTCTTCCATGATTTCTTTGTTGGAGGGTACGATTCATCGGTGTTGGTATCGTCGATAGGTGCCGGTCACAAGGCGGAGCCGGACGCAGACATCAATCTATCGTTGCCCGGCGACGAATTTGATGCCATCACCCGGGCAAAGAAAGCAGTCCAAGCGCAGTGCCCTGGTGTTGTCTCATGTATAGACATTCTCGCCATCAATCAAAGATCTCATTACTCTGGTAGGGGGAGAAAATTTCCATGTCAAGAAGGGGCGCAAAGACGGGCTTATCTCAGAAACCTCCCGAGTTGCAGGCAATCTCCCAGAAAGCAACGATGAGCGTGGACGAGCTCAAAGCCCTGTTCGATCCAAGGGCTTGAATCTGTCGGAAATGAAGACTCTCTCCGGAGCATGGATCAAAACTAAACATGTCACAGCCAGTCAAAGGGATCCCAACTCCTCTCAGAAGTGTCATTCAAAAATTGGTCACGGTAACAAAAAAAATGCTATTTTAAAAATTTTTGACATTGAAAAAATTGGCCGCGGTAACAAAAAAATGCTATTTTAAAAATTTTTGACATTGAAAAAAAATGGGGGATTTGGATTTAAATCTCATTAAAAGGGTTGTCCAACTAACTTCCAATCAAACATTGTGCCAAGTTTCCAAGGAGCAACTTAATTTTAGTGTTCTGAGGATAGCAAAATTGCGAGTATAGATGACAGAACCACTATCAGTTTCTTGAGGAGGCAAGGATAGATGATGATAGATGATCATGCGAGGTCAGCAGAACCACTATCAATTTCTCGAGGAGGCGATCAATGACACTGCTCAACAATTCAGAACGAAGAAACCACATGAACACTAAATCTAGTGTTTAGTACTTCTTTGGTAGTTATGAGGACATTTTTGTTGCCATCCCCTAATCAATATAGGAGTAGATCTGACGACAGTTTGTCAGTTCATTTTTTCCTTTTAAAGTAGGCTCTGTTTCATTATTTTAACATCGGATTGAATTTGATTTGTCTAAGGTTCAATTCCATGGAGGTTTTATGAAAAATTGCTATTTCTACAATGGCTCCACTGCATTTGAAGTAGATGTGACCGACTCCATTGAGTTGTTGATGTATTTGTAACTTCGGAATGTATTTCACTCATGTATATTGTACTCCTATAGAGATGGTATTATTCTTCTATACGGAAGTGTTGTCATTTGTATTGAAAAGTGTCGTAAGTGTCGCAACTTGCATGTGATGGGTTTTTAGACCACCAAGTGTGGGATCGGCCTTGATTAGTATTACCATGGGTTATTAGACTGAGTTAGACAAGTCAGCCCTGCTAGTTTATTAAGCAAGTCAGGTAATGTATAAATAGAGAGCAGGAGGCACTCTATTTGATCACTTCATTATTCACTTCTACACTCATTGGAAAGTGGCGCACAAGTGAGGAAGGAGGAGTAGTTGCTAGGAGGACTATCTTTTGTACTTGGGTTGTATCATTGCTCTTTCTATCTCTGAGGAAGTTGTGGGGTTTTTCACCTTTATGGTTTTCCCCATGAAAATTCTGTGTGTCTATTGTCTTATGTGATTGCTTGTTGTGATTGATATGATTGATATGCTGTACATGTTATTCTCTCAGTAAAGATCCTAGAGTATATTGAATTGATGCTAAAAAATTAACATGGTATCAGAGCAAACCTGAGAAGAAGACACTGTGCAGTTGCAGAAGCTAGGGCTTCTTGTTTATTGGGTTTCTCTCCACAAATATTGAAAGGCAGTAGGGTAGATTGACTCTCCTCAGCAAGGTGCATCTTTCTGTCCAATCAGAATTCAATTCTGAGCACTTTCATTTTTGGCCCTAAAAATTAGGGTTTCCACAAAAGTGGAATTTCTGAAATCTGAGACCATAGTTGGAAGATCCTTGGAAAAATTGAAGTTTAGAGCTTTGGATTGAACTTTTTGGTTGGGTGAAGCTCCGGGAAACTCAAACCCTAATTCAGGATCCTCCCTAGTGAATCCAGGAGATTGAAAAGCATTTTCGAGGGGTGAAACTTTGCAGTTTTCAATTTTTGAGTATACCAGGTTGATCAGCTCATCAAGGCACATCTTTCTATCCTTTCAGAAGTTTGAAATTCACATTTTGAATTTTTAGAGTTTCTCTGACAAACCGTAATCCAACTCCATATCCAGATTTCTGCAAAATCAAGTGGTAAGACCTAAATCTTTTCTATTTCCATTTGAAGTACAATTTAATATGTCTCACCACACCAAGCTTGAAGATAAGCTTGAAGGGGCTGATAACTTCCGAGCATGGAAGTATAGGATTGGGTTAATCCTGGAAGAAAATGAATTGGATACTTACATAAGTGAAGAGGTCCTTGTCCCAGAGGGAGAAGAGGCTAAAGCCCTACATAAGAAGAACTTGGTCAAGGCAAAGAGGATCATTGCTGATTTTATCAAAGACCATCTCATACCACATGTGTCATTTCTGAAGACACCCAAGGAGATGTTTGACTCCCTGACCAAGCTATTTGAAGGGAAGAACATAAATGGGAAGATGACTCCGCGGAATCAATTGAAAGGAGTAAAACTTCAGAATGGAGAGACCATTCAATCCTATTTTTCTAAGGTCTCTCAGATCAATGAACAACTTGAAGCTGTGGATGAAGTAGTGGAGAATGGTGAAATTGTTATGACCACTTTGAATGGCCTACCTAGGTCATGGGACTCTTTCATCCAAGGAATTTGTGTAAGAAGGAAATTGATCTCCTTCAGTAGACTATGGGAGGAATGTTCACAAGAAGAAGCAAGGCTTGTGGCTCGAGAAGAAAAGATGGGGAATGAAGATCAAGCTCTCACAACACACACCAAGGGAAGCAAGTTTAAGAGGGAGAGATCTCATAACAAGAAACATTCTCACCCCCATTATAAGAGGAGAGACCTCTCTCATGTTCGATGTTTCGATTGTAATGAAATTTGACACTTTGCTTCAAATGTTCCCAAGAAGAAGAAAGACAACAACAACAGCTTCAACAAGAAGAGATATCATGCTCATGCTGCTGAGGATGATGAACCTCCCAGGAAGAAGGCTAGAGCAGAAAGTGATGACTCATCAAGCGAAGATGAATATGTTCTAATCTCTACTCTCACAGGTACTATCTCTCATGGGTGTGACGATTGGCTTATTGATAGTGGGGCTTCCAAACACATGAATGGGTTTAAAAAATATTTTGTAGATCTATTTGAACATGAGTCACCTCATAAGGTGAAACTTGGGGATGACTATTAATACCCTATCAAGGGAAGTGGTGAAGCCTTCTACAAACTAGATTGTGGAAAGTCTTTGAAGATGAAAGATGTTTTATATGTACTTGGACTCAAGAAGAATATTGTATCCATATCATCTTTGGATGCAAAAGGAATTAGAGTTGCATTTGTGGATGGCCAAGTACTCATGTGGCCCAAGGGTAAGACCATAGATGATGCGGTAGTAATTGGAGAACAAGAGGGAGGATTGTACAAATTGAAGGGACATCCTGAACATGCCATGGTACATGAATCCATGGAGCCAAGTGAACTTTGGCATAGAAGGCTTGCACATGTGCACTATAGAGCACTACCAATTGCAAGTAAATCTATAGAGGGTCTTCCTGAAATCAAGAAAAAACATGAAGGTGTTTGCAAAGGATGTGCAAAAGAAAAGAACATTAAGAAGGCATTTCCAAGCAGTGAAAGCAAAGCTAAAGGAATCTTGGAAATTATCCACTCTGATGTATGCGGTCCGATGTCATCCAGTTCTCTGAGTGGGTATGTATACTATGTCTCTTTCATTGATGATTTCTCTAGGAAGACTTGGGTTTATTGCATGAAGAATAAAGATGAAGTGTTTGATAAGTTCAAGGAATTCAAAGCCTTGATGGAAAATCAAACTGATAAGAAGATCAAGACCTTCAGATCCGACAATGGTGGAGAATTCACTTCAGGTGATTTCAAGAAGCTATGCAATGATTCAGGGATTAAGAGGGAGTTGATTGCTCCCTACAATCCACAACAGAATGGAGTTGCAGAAAAGAAGAATAGAACAATCATGGAAGTAGCACGGGCAATGCTGCATGATCAGGATCTGCCTATGCATCTTTGGCCAGAAGTAGCTAGGACAGCTGTATATGTGCAGAACATAACACCTCACAAGATACTTGACAACAAGACACGATAAGAGATCTTCTCTGGTAAGAAACCTGAAGTCAACCATCTCAGAATATTTGGTTGTCAAGTATATACACATATTCCAAAGGAAAAGAGGACAAAGTTAGATCCTTCAAGAAAGAAGGGCATCTTTGTGGGTTATAGTGAAAACTCGAAGGCTTAAAGAATATACTTTCCAGGGTTCAACAAGATTGATGTTAGCAGGGATGTAACATTTGATGAAGACTCAGCTTACATCAAATCAAAGAAGGCACCTGTTGAAGATCATGAAGAACCAAAGAAAACCAGATTCCAAGATACCACCATGACTGAAGCAATTCCAGAAGCAGATCGTGAAGTTGAAGATCCGCAAGAACCTGTAGATTCACCCCGTGAGAAGAACTCTCACAAGAGGAAACCTGCATGGGCTAGAGAGCTCATTCAAGATGTAGAAAGATATGGCATTCCAGAAGAAGAACACAGAGAAAGGAAGAGAACTAGATCTCATACCAACTATGTTTCCCTACTCTGTGATATTATGAACAAAGAACCTTCCAATTATGAAGAAGCAGCGGACAAGAAAGAATGGAAGGATGCCATGGTCGATGAATACCAATCAATCATGAAGAATGATGTTTGGGATGTAGTCCCAAGACCTGAAGGGAAGTCTGTTGTGACTTCCAAGTGGATCTACAAGATCAAGCATGCTGTAGATGGTAGCATAGAAACATACAAAGTGAGATTTGTAGCTCGTGGCTTCTCCCAGAAAGAGGGGATAGATTATGAAGAGACTTTTTCTCCTGTATCCAGGTACACTTCCATCAGATCAGTACTTGCCCTGGCTGCAGTGATGAAATGGAAGATACACCAGATGGATGTCAAGGCAGCTTTCTTGAATGGTGTAGTCGAGGAGGAAGTGTATGTGGAGGAACCACTTGGTTTTGAGACACATGACAAGGGGTCATATGTGTGCAGGTTGAAGAAAGCCTTGTATGGCTTAAAGCAAGCTTTGAAGACTTGGTATGGTAGGATAGACAACTTTCTATCCAGTTTAGGGTTACTAAGAGTAAAGCGGATTCCAACCTTTACTACAAGGTTGAGGAAGGCAATCCCGTGATACTACTTTTGTATGTGGATGACCTATTTGTTACAGGTGAGGATAGATTGATTGCCGACATGAAGAGGAAGTTTGCTGTCGAGTTCGAGATGAAGGACTTGGGGATGATGCACTATTTCCTAGGAATGGAGGTGTGGCAGAGTGCAGATGGAATCTTCCTTGGACAAGGGAAGTATGCAGTAGAGATCCTGAATAGGTTCGGGATGATGGACTGCAAGGCCATGGCCAGACCTATGGCATTGAACCTGAAGCTTCTGTGTGATGCTTCATCTAATCCGGTTGATGTCACTGTGTATTGTCAGATGATTGGGTCCTTGATGTACCTGACGAACACAAGACCAGATATTTGCTTGGCGGTGAACACATTGAGCCAGTTCCTGACGGATCCCAGAGGTGTTCACCTGGTTACTGTAAAGCATTTTTGAGGTACCTGAAGGGTACAATTGATTATAGGCTCAAGTATGATGAGAATCAAAAGTTTAACTTGGAGGGTTATGTTGATTCAGATTGGGTAGGTAGTGCTGCAGATAGGAAGAGCACTCTGGGTACTGCTTCAGTATGTGATCAGGTGTGATCTCTTGGTTTAGCAGGAAGCAGTCCTACGTAAGACTGAGTATAGCCGAAGTTGAGTATGTTGCAGCTTGTTTAGCTAGTTGTGAGGCAGTATGGCTCTGGAAGCTACTGTCTGAGCTATTTGATCTCTCGTTGGAGGCTATTGGTATCTTTTGTGACAACCAGAGTTGTGTGAAGCTGTCTAAGAATCCGGTGTTCCACAACAGGTTGAAGCACATTGAGATCAAATATCACTATATCAGGGATATGGTGCAGAGAGGAGCAGTGAAGCTCTTGTATGTTGCTATGGATGAGCAGGTTGCAGATGTGTTGACGAAACCACTAGCCAGAGTGAAGTTTGATTACTTCAGAGAGAGGCTTGGTGTTCTTCAGATTGACGACACTTCATGGAAGAAGTGATGGACACATTTGCAGGAGCCATTCCAAGCATGGTGAGAGGAGGATCCTTCCCATGACAGTGGATGTAAGCGCTGTGTGATGAGCATCATGACGATGCTCCAATTACTACTTTGTATATGCATCAGTTGGATGCTTTGATCAGTTTGATCATGTATTTGTATATGCATCAGTTGGATGCTTTGATAAGTTTGATCATGTATTTGTATATGCATAAGTCAGGATGCTTTGATCAGTTGGATCATGCATTTGTATATGCATCATGTTGGATGCTTGATATGATTAGGTGGATCATGTATTTATGTATGTATCAGGTGGATCATTTATTTGTGTATGTATCAGGTGGATACATTGTATGATTAGGTGGATCATGTATGATGATATGTATCAGGTAGATACTTGGTATGCATCATGTGGATGCATTGTACGATCAGGATGATCATGGATGATGAGCTTCAGGATGTTGCTCCAGATGATATGCATCAGGATGATGCCATGATGATGATTAGGTTGATCATGTGATGATGTACATCAGGATGATGTATGGTGAGTATCAGGTTGATACTCGGTAGCCATGGACAGGTTGTGTAGGTAGCATAGAAAAGATCCTGGGAGATCCAGACAGGTAGAGTAATGTGCTCGTAACATCCTGGGATGCTCTTTCGAGATTTTGCTACAGGTAGCATATAAAAGATCCTGGGAGATACAGACAGGTAGAGTGGTGTGATCGTAACATCCTGGGATGCTCTTTCGAGGTTTTGCTACAGTTTCGCATAGAAAAGATCCTGGAGATCTAGACAGGTAGAGCGGTGTGCTCGTAACATCCTGGGATGCTCTGAACAGGTTTTGCGAAAGTTCACATAGAAAAGATCTTGGAGATCCGGACAGGTAGAGCGGTGTGCTCGTAATAGCCTAGGATGCTCTATAGAGATCCGGACAGGTAGAGCGATGTGCTCGTAACATCCTGGGATGCTCTTTAAAGGTTTTGTGAAGGTCAACATGTAAAAGATCCTATAGTCTGCTCTAGGTTTTGTTGACGCACGTAATTAGTCCTAGGTTCTACAGTATGGCCACTGATGATGAAGACCTACAGGTGGTGGGCCTACATCCAACATGAAAAATGGTTGGCTCTGTAGAACTTCCTATGATGAGTAGTTCAGAGATCGATTGAGATAGCAACAACAATGACGATGACAATGATCCAGTGACGATGATCCAGAGAAGAATACTTGTGCTAGCAGATTTGTGTCGAGAAATACCTTCCTAGTTAAGAGGGAGTGTTGATGTATTTGTAACTTCGGAATGTATTTCACTCATGTATATTGTACTCCTATAGAGATGGTATTATTCCTCTATATGGAAGTGTCATCATTTGTACTGACAAGTGTCGCAACTTGCATGTGATGGGTTATTAGACCACCAAGTGTGGGGTCGGCCCTGATTAGTATTACCATGGGCTATTAGACTGAGTTAGACAAGTCGGCCCTGCTAGTTTATTAGGAAAATCAGGTCATGTATAAATAGAGAACGGGAGGCCTATTTGATCACTTCATTATTCACTTCTACACTCATTGGAAAGTGGCGCACAAGTGAGGAAGGAGGAGTAGCTGCTAGGAGGACTATCTCTTGTACTTGGGCTGTATCATTGCTCTTTCTATCTCTGAGGAGGTTGTGGGGTTTTTCACCTTTATGGTTTTTCCCATGGAAACTCTGTGTGTCTATTGTCTTATGTGATTGATATGATTGATATGCTGTACATGTTATTCTTTCAGTAAAGATCCTAGAGTATATTGAATTGATGCTCAAAAACTAACATGAGTTACCCCAAAGAGGGCTAGATGATGTTTCTTGGATACACTTGAGTTCAAAGGAACCAACCATAATCCAGGTGGGTAAGGGCTGCACAATGAGAATACTCAAGGATCTTGATTGTATATCCATGATTTGATAGATAAGGATGCACAACCAGGCGTGTAAGGGCCGCAGTTGTGTCATGGCAAGTATCCAAGCAAACATAACTTTTTGTAGAGGTAACTTCATAAACTAAGTGGTCGTGGAATTAATTTCAACCTCCATGTTCATTGTTGCGTCTCCAACAAGCTTCACGCATCATTTTAAATGTAAGGAGTTTGCATCGTAGGCCTTCTTATAATTTCTTGTTTTTGATAAATCTAAGAACAAAGTACCTATATCTTCTAGCAATTTAATGTACTTTTTGTCATCTATATTTGGCTTTGTCTACATATGCTTCTTTAACAAGATTACCAACATTGCAAAAAATGTGATGCTTAGAGAAACTGCTTATGCATATGGCTTTAATAAACGACAAATAACTCACAACATGAATGAATTATTCCAGCGAAAAGGTAGTAGAATGAGAGTTTTCTTCTTTTGAGAATCCCTTCTTTTGAACCAATGTAAACAATTTATCGCTAATCTTTAAGAGATAAAAAAAATAATAATGAAATGATCGAAGCTAACCAATCAAGTCGACTACCAGGTGTAACAAGTATACTTCATCATATTGCAGTAGTTGCATGATGATTCAAGATGTATAATTATTGGTCTTTGTTACACCTAAATCTCATCATCAAGAGACCTATGTCAACTTAGTGCCTTAATCCCTGAAGTCTCCCTGATAAAAAAGTCAATTAGAGAAAGTTGTTGGCCTTTGTCCACAATTTCTAGTTGGGCCGATGCAGATTGCCTTCAAGCAAGGAGCGCCCAACTAGGTCAAGCGCAGATTGCCACCTGGCAAACTGCGCCGGTGGATCAGGTTGCCTTTGAGAAACCTGCACTTTCCCTCTCATGCCCAAGTTTCCCTCATACAACATGCGCCGGTGTTGGTTAAAATGGATAAAGGTAGCTTTCGAGCGAATTCTAGAAGGTGGGTAAGGTGGATCTCTATCCCTAACTCCTAGGTGAGCTGTCTTACGGTTCCCTAACCTCAAGGGATGATCCCTTAGGGGTGAATCCATGAAGATGGGTGTCTATTTTGGGGGGTTCCGTGAGAAAATAATTCTGAATTTTTCATGTTTTCCATCTTTGGGCGAATAAAAGTGATATTTTTGTTTGGAATTTCACTTTTCACTAAAAAACAAACTTTTAGAGAATTATGTTAGCTTGCTATCCATATTTTTTTCAATTTTTTATATTGAGGTTTGATATGTCGATTCAAAAAATGTTTGACAGTGTGTTCTTATAAAACGAAAGGACTACAAAATAGCCATGTTTTGTTGCACACGTAAAATCATTGTTCAACTTGTTTTTTGCAAAAAAAAATATGCTACACCAATCTACACACAATATACTACTGCATGATTATAAGTTTGTAGCAAATGGATCTATATACTAATTATTATATTTATTTTAATTCAACCAATGGGGAAACCTTGTCGATTTTCAACATTTGTTTTGTCGCAACACTTTTCTCTCAACTGAATATAAAACTAAAAATTCTATGAATACCCTTTTGAATTAGACACGCCAATTAACTGCACCATAGTTTTCTTAAATTTTTTCGTGGTGTATTTTTAAAGTTATGGATTTTTCATTGAAAGAGATGAAACTAAACTCGACACCTGTTAAGAAAACAAACAATTACAAATATCAGATCTTATCTATACATAAAGAAATCTATATATTTGGAAAGTAGATTCAATAACGAAACTAATGGTATCAAGTCCGACAGTCGCCTTATAGTGTAAGAGACCATTTTTACCTTCCGAAAATGGAGAAACCTGAAAACTGTGAGTGACAATCTGATTTTCAGGTTTCAGAGGTTATTCGGCCGAATAACAGTTTTCCGTAACGGAGACGTCAATTTAATCAAAGGTTATTCAGCCGAATAACCAAACGTAAAAAAAAACTCGTCGACCGGAAAAAAAAATAAATTTATTTTTTACACTTCTATAAATTCAACTAAATACTTTGATTAATTTCGCACATTTCAAGTTCGCATATTTTTCGGTCAGAATTGTTTTGAAGGGATTTTCTAAGGAGCTTTTTTTGCAAAGAGAGTTTTTGTTATGAGGTATTTTTTGTCTTACTTCTTTCTAGAGAATACATTAAAAGAATTTTTTTGCAAAATGAGTTTTTATTCCAAGCTTTTTGCACTCCTTATTTCTTTGCAATGGGTTTTTTTCAAAGGATTTTTTAAGAAGCCTTTTTTTGCAAAGAAAGTTTTTTTTATGAAATATTTTTTTTCAAGCTTTTTGCACTTTTCATTTCTTTGCAATGAGTTTTTTTTTTAAGGATTTTCTAATAAGTTTTTTTGTAAAGAAATTTTTTTTTATGAAGTATTTTTTTGTTACTTCTTTCTAAGGAATACATTGAAAGATTGTTTTTTTAAGGCATTTTTGCAAAATAAGTTTTTATTCCAAGCTTTTATACTTCTTAGTTCTTTACAATAGGTTTTTATTCCAAGTTATTTTTTCAAAGGAGTTGTCTTTTTCTTTCTTATTTATTTGGAAATGATTTTTTCAAATGAATTTTTACAAAGTTTTTTTTTAGTTTTTTATTTATTTATTTATTTATTTTTTTTATTTTTTAATTTTTTTTTCTAAATATTTTTGCAAAAAACTTTTCTTTCCTTCTTATTTCTTTGAAAATGGGTTTTTTCAAAGTCTCCCAAGTTATTTTTGCAAAAAAGTTAATTCGTTGCAAAGATTTTTACAAAGAAATCTTTTTCCCGTGCATTTTTTCAAAGAAGTTTTTTTTTTTTGTTTTTTTTTCCAGTGGATTTACAAAGAAGATTTATTTAGAAAGTGTTCTTATTATTTTCCAATGAGTTTTTCAGCAAATGTTTCTTTCCAAAGTGTGCATTTACAGAGTTTTTATTCCAAGAACTTTTTGCAAATAAGATTTTATTTCAAGTTATTTTTATAAAGGAGATATATTTTTCCTTCTTATTTATTTGAAAAGGGATTTTTTCAAAGTCTCCCAAGTTATTTTTGCAAATAAGTTATTTCGTTGCAAAACTTTTTACAAAAAAATCTTTTTTCCAGGTATTTTTTCAAATAAGTTTTTTATTTTTATTTTTATTTTTTTCCAGTGGGTTTACAAAGAAGATTTATTTTGAAAGTGTTCTTATTCTTTTCCAATGAGATTTTTTCATAGGTGATTTATTGTCAAAGAGTTCTTATTTCATTCAAAGAAGGTTCTTTTCATAGGAAACGTGTTTCCAAATATTTTTTTCTTCAAAAAACTCAAGTACAAGATTTTGATAAGGTGAAGTAAATTTCAGTTCTTGTGTTCATAAATTTCGTAATTGTTTTTAAATCTTCATTTTGTTTATTTACAATAAAATGATGATTCTTTAATTTATCATTTATAGATTAAACAATCATGGGCAGTAAAAGAAACCGTCAAAGAAAATATGATCGTAAACGTGCTGATGATGATGATAATAGAGAAAAGAAAAAACTTAAATATCATGCCAACAAAGTAACCCTTTCAAAAACACAAGCAACGATTATCGAAGATACAAATACAGTTTTACATGATAATGTCGATGAAATGGAAATTGAAAATAGAATACAAGAGGAACAAATTGAAGTTGAAAAAACCATTGTTGAGGATGTAAATAGTGATTTACATACTAATGTCGATGAAGTCAATATTGAAGATCAAGTTCAAGAACCAAAAATTGGACCAGGTATGTATATATTGAATGTACTTTCCAAATTCATTTTTTATAATGAATTGTATTTTTGGATACATGTTTTAAATTAAATTTACCTTGATGTATAGGTACTTTCACCATTCATGATGAAAAGTTAGAAAACGTTCATTGCAATAAATATGGAAAAAAATACCCATACACGCTGCACGATATCGGACTCAAAACATTTATGATGATGTTCTGAAGAATTATTCAGCAACAGGACAAGCACAAATTTTGAGATGTTTATTAGTGACCAAGAAGTTAGAAGATGCTACATCATTATTGGGTATTCACAAGGCGACCAAAGAGTCGAAATTAAAACATAATGTGATAGAAAATATAGGTGATGCAATAAAAAAGTTTGGAAAATCTAGGAAAAAAGACATTAGCGCTGCACGAAGAGCAATTCATATAGCAATTATTTCGACTAGTACTAAACAAAAACGTTTGACAACACAGCTAGCAAAAGCAGTTGGAACCTCAAGAAAGACATTATACAGACATAGCAAATTCAAAATGCAAATAGATGAAAATGATGAACTTGCTTGCTGGGCAATTATTTGTAGACAGCCTTACAAAGATAGAATGGGAGCAGGGGTTAAAGATATTGTACGGGAATATTGGTTGACACATGCTCAAGTTTCACCAAATTCAAGAGATGTAATACGACAAAGAGTATCACGAGGAGTATATGTAAGCAGTCCAAAACATATAATGGATATGACACAAGTACACTTGTTCAATAAATTCAAAGAAGATCATCGTGGAATTAATGAGTCAATCACTACATTTGTGCAACTAAACCATGGTATGTTAGACTTATTACTATCCGTGATACATGTTGTTGTCGTTATCATGTGCAATTCCAATTATATTACGACACATTTCTTGAATTTGGTAAAATGTTTTGGACAAATTCACCACCTCCACCCACAATACGTGAATTCATATCTCAAACCCTATGCGAGAGAAATCAAGATGAAGTATTTTATAATAAGAAATGTGTCAATGGAAAACATTGTAATCGTTGTGAAAATTTGGTTTTATACCACAATAAATATCCTATCGATACTGATCACTCATTGTCAAATGTCACCGTTGATTGGAGAAGATATGAATACATTACAAGTACTAGTGATGTACATTCCAAAAGGATTGATTTGCGAGAAGATAAAATAGGTGTGACAGATTTTCTCAAGAAATTCGAAAGTGAAATTTACAAATACACTAAGCATTCACATAGAGCACGATGGCAAGACCTTCAATTCAAACAGTCTCGTGAAATTTTTCCACCAGGAACAATTTTTTCAGTGGTTGACTTTGCAGAAAATTATACATTTGCTGCACAAAAAGAGATACAGAGTGAATACTATCATTCTGACCAAGTTTCAATATTCGTCCATGTTTTATATAGACATTCTCAACAGGATGTTGATGGCATTGAAAGCACGTGTGACAATCGAGATGTGATTAAAGAATATCATTTTTATATCAGCGACGATCGTACACACGATACACATTTTGTTCAGCATTGTATTGAAAGTATTTTCTACAATTCACTAAAGGAACGTAACATTAAATTCAATGAGCATTGGATATGGTCAGATGGATGTGCCGGACAATTTAAATCTTCGCGATCATTTTGTTGGTTGTGTCGACTTCATAAAGCATTGAACATTAAACATCACTGGAATTTCTTTGAAATTGGTCATGGAAAAGGTGAACATGATGGTGCAGGAGCATGCGTAAAAAGAGCACTTCGAAGATGGCAAATGAACCATAGTTCTGCACGATTCCATTCAGCTGCAGAGGTTGTCCAATGGTGTAAATCACATCTAAACCATGATTATAATCAACAATCAAAAAATGTGCGCAGGTATGTACACACAAATGTTTTAATTTATATTAAATATTGTCAATTTAAAAGAAAGTATATGTACCTAACATCAAAATTTGTTATTTGTGTACTAGGTTTTTTTGGCATGTTGGGATCCAAGATATTAATAGATCAATACCATATGACGCTAGCACCATACACGGGACTAGAGATTTTCACTCTATTCAAACAAAAACCTTCCAAAACATTTATGCATTTGACATTAGAAAGCAATCATGCTTTTGTCATATTTGCACTGAAAATATTGAATCTACGAAAGTTTGTGAAAACATAACGAACAACTACGTGAAACATTGGAAACACACAGAAATTAATCCTAAAGGAAAAATGCCACTAGCAAGCATTGAAGAATTAGAATAAAAAGATATAGCAATATCATCTGATGGCAACAGAATTTCAGATCTCGTAAGAGAAGGTAATGATCAAATACCACTGTTTTGTCAATTGTTCATTCTTGTCATTCACCTTATACACATGTATATTAGTTAATTTAATTGAATTAAAAATCCTGACGTCAATTGTAATTTGCACAGGAGATGTTTTTGCTGTGATTGCACCTGTCGATAACAGCGAAAATGTGAAGTATTATTTGATGTAATGCACTGAAGGAAAAATGAAGTTATTGGAAGATTACAATGACAACGGTTATACATACGAGAGAGGATCCATCATTTTAAAGGGCTATTTTTTTCAACAAACCCATATGACTCAAAATTATGTCTACTTTCAGGATTATGAACCTGATGTCATATGTTGTCAATATAGCCATTTAGTATGTGCATCTCGAATAAAATTGGTTCAAGTTCCATCGAAAAAATAATTAAAAAATAAAAAATGGAAACTGTCCAAATATGACCATGAACAGATAATTGAAGACGACATTCCATTGCAATGTTTTTAAAACTATATATTTAAAATTAATAGATCAATGGTTTTGTCGATGTCATTGTCGAATGTGTACATTTTTATTTTTATGTTTATGATCTTGAAAAGAACTATAATATAAAAGTTTAAATAATCGTATTCTAGTATGCTGAAATTTGAATTAAAAAATTATTTGATATTGAAAACTTCAATGTGTAAAATTTTTGACTTAATTATGTTTGAAATACTTTATTCGGGTCCCCATATATCTATTAGACCACTTAAGGGATGAGATAACGGATCTGTGGTTGTCGCCACTCTCCGACCCGAATCTTTAATTTAAAATATCGCTTGTATAAAATTATTTGGTAACGAACACCTGAATATATAAAATTTTTGTCTTAATTCTGTATGAAATACTTTATTCACGTGGACCCATATGTCTATTAGACCAATTAAATGATGAGATCTAATGAATCTGTAATTGTCGTCACTCTCCGCCCCAAATCTTTAATTTAAAATATTGCTTGTGTAAAGTCATATAACTGAAATCATGGCAAATGAAGACAACGATTATTTGATTTTTAATCACAAGAAAAAATTCCAGGATTGTGAAGCTTATGCTAAGTTAGAGAAATGATTATTTACAACAAATCGATGAAAATTCATCAAAATTGTTGTTAAAAATCATTGCTCTAACTTAACACAAACTTCACAATCCTGTAATCTTCGCTTATGATTAAAAAATAAAAAATCGTTATCCCCATTTGCCATGATTTCAGCTGCATCAAATGTACCTGAACATTGAAAATAAATTTATTATTAATTAAAAATCCATATATCAAAATTTGAACAAATAATATTTATTTTTCAAACTTCCTAAAATTTGAACAAGTAACATGTGTTCCATTTAAAGATAAGATTTATGTGTTCTTAACATTCATTTTAAACTTCCTAATTCATCCATTTTTTTTATCAAAACTTATATAACATTCATAATCTTCATAACATTCCTAAGTTTCATAACATTCCTAAACTTTCTTATTTCATCCATATTTCTATCATTTAAACTTTCTATCATTCCTAAAAATTCATAACATTCAAAGTTAACATTCAACATTCATGTTCTTAAATTTCATTTTTAAACTTTCTAATTCATCCATATTTCCATCAAAACTTCACACATTCCTAAACTTTCTAGTTCATATCCATTTTTCTATCAAAACTTCTAACATTCATAAACTTCTTAACATTTAAAGATAAAATTCATGTGTTCTTAACATTCATTTTAAACTTCTTAATTCATCCATATTTTTATCAAAACTTATATAACATTCATAATCTTCATAACAAATTCCTAAGTTTCATAACATTCCTAAATTTTCTTATTTCATCCATATTTCTATCATTTGAACTTTCTATCATTCCTAAAACTTCATAACATTGAAAATTAACAAATTCCTAAGTTTCATAACATTCCTAAATTTTCTTATTTCATCCATATTTCTATCATTTGAACTTTTTATCATTCCTAAAACTTCATAACATTCAAAATTAACATTCATGTTCTTAAATTTCATTTTTAAACTTTATAATTCATCTCTAAAATTTGAACTCAACATGTTTGCACTTTTAAACTTTCATGGTTCATCCATGCATCAAAACTTTTAACATTCCTAAACATCCTAACGTTCAAAGATAACATTCATGTTCTTAACATTCATTTTTTAACTTCATGGTTCATCCATATTTCTATCAAAACTTCTAACAAATTATTAAACTTCCTAACATTCAAAGATAACATATTCTTGTTCTTAATATATTTAAATCTTAACATTCTTTCATGTTTCAATCAAAAGTTCATCATTTATGAACTTTAAACCTATGTTCATCCATAACATTTCTTAAACTTCATAATATTCAAGAATGTCATGTCCTTAACATCCATTTTTACATGTTCATTCATTCATTTAAACATACAAACACATATTCTAAACCTTTAAATCACACCAAATATATCAAATAAAATAAACTAGATCATTTAAACCAAGATTCACAAAATATGTAAGTTCAAAGAACATGTATATAATCTTCAAAAAAATACTCATGAACATGTGCATGTTCAATGTACCCACATATATATATATATCTAGTCCAAAAATAAATCTTCTCAACATGTCCAAAACAAATGTTTCCAATCTAGATGCATATCAACAACAAAAAAATTGTCCACCATGCTATAAAAATAAAATATCCACCATGCTATCCTCAACTCGGGCCTCCCCCTGGACTCAACCCACCCTGCAACATGTGTAAAAAAAAATTATGAATATCATTTAAATTATTTAAACTATATTCAGAAAATTAAAATATTAAACTTATATATCAAAAAACAATTTAAATATTAACAATATTACATCAAATTCTCCAAATGCTTGTCCACCACTATCCTCCAAAAGAGTTTTTCCTTTGCCTCCAAAAGATTTGAGAGAACCAAGCTGCAACATATATAAAATCAATTTATAAATATCTCATAAATCTAAATCCATAAAAATTAAAATATTAAAACAATAAACAAAATTAAAGCACTAGACGAAATTACCTCTCTACCAATATCTGCTCCATTAAGCAAAGAACCTATATCTCCCCCCTAAAATTTAAGTTGTATTAATAAATAAAACATAATACAAACCAAAAAAATTACTATGCCAATTAACTTAAAACTAAAACAAAAAGATTAAAAAATATTAGCTCACAATAGATGGTAAATCATTTATAAAGTTCGTATCTAAAGAAACCTGCACGTATAAGTCAAATTAACAATAAGATGCATAGTTAAATTAACATTCAAAAAATAATAATATATATATATATATATATATCAAATTCAAACATAATTACAAATATGTTAATAATAAATATGTACCTCTCTCTCTAGATTTTCACTAGTTGAAATGTGGAAAGAATGTTCGTTCATCAATCTCGAAAACTGCAACCAATTTAAACATTTACATAATGTACCTATTACTTTACATCAAAAAACATAATTTATCATTCATATAATGTAACAAAAAAAATCATTTCAAAATAAATAAAATATTTAATTAAGATCAAGTCATATCATAGTCAACAAACCTCTCCCAAACTTGATGTGTCATTGGATATCACATTTGCCGCTAGGTCTTGACAAACCTTCGCATATGCCCTGAGATCTTCAATGCTCATTCCATCCATCTCATCATCAGTTTTATAAACAAACTTTTGACGAATAGTAGAACGAGCCCTTTCTCGAACCAATTCCACATACACTCCGACTAATGTTGACGATAAACCATCGCCAACAAAATTCCTTGCAATTGTCCCAAGTTGAGATGTGGGCTCTATCTCTGATTTTAATGCCACCAACCTAGGTGGACGAGATATCTGGGGTGGAGGTCGAAGAGTTGCAGGATCTCTAAATGCACCTTCTCGATCATATATTCAACCCTTTCCAACTCCATAAAATTTTGAATGAACATCGGTACAGTCTGGCTTCATATTTAAAAAAAACTCAGCATAAAAAAATCTAGCAAAATATTGTGAAACCTCATCGTTCCACGGAAATCGACCATAGGCTGCAAGAAACCGATCATAAAGTAGATGTGCAAGATGAGGATGCTTGAAATATTGCACTTTCAACATTTATTTTTTCAGACCTTCTTTGAAATTAAACATTGATTTGGCATGTTCTTTTGTCACTCTCTCCTTCACAACATTCCATTTGTCTGGACCCATCACTTGTTCCCTTCGTCTTTGCATCAAATCTACAAAACCATCTGTAGTTGGTCCAAGATTCTCATATGCCTGAATGAAGTTTTGCAATGATCCCAAGACAATCTCCAAACTTTGTTTACTCTCTAGAGGGAGATCCATAGTAGACAAATCATTTGCCAACTTCTTATAGTGGGATCTACATCTTTCAAGAGTCATTTGATGATCACCACCTTTCCATGGAAGCTCCCGAGGTAAGTTAGATGGATATGTTGTAATGGGTGTACAACCCTCAGTTAATTCAACATATTGAGTCCTAGCTCGACCATCATCACCTCGTGTAGAATGGTGAGCCTCTTGAGAACCTTGTTGTGTACCCTCATCCGTCTCCCTTTCTTGCTCTGCTTCCCTCCCTATAGAATTAGAAGCATCTTCCAAACCATGCTCTGCTTCAAATGAAAAAAAAGTCTTATTTAAACACAAATACAAATTTTGCACACACAAAAAAACAATTTGCATATAAATGTTAAAAGATCGATATTCATATACCAATAGAGGGTCGAGATCGACGTTCTCCCACAGAAGATATAGGGGAATCATTTGTACCCCTTTCATCTCGTCGATGCGAACTATACAATAAATTAGAATCCCGAGGAGAGGTTGACAACCTCTGACTATCACTCGTAACACCAACCCCAGAAGTTTGTGAAGAACTCCTACGTTTTCGCCTCAAAGAATCCTCTCTTTCCATTTGATATATAATGCCTACACTTAAACACAAATATCAACTAATTACATATTCAAATCCGACATGTTAATTCTATGAATTCTAAAACCTAACTACTAAAGAGACTAAGTTACTTAACAAGGACCTAGATTTACCTAATTTATCATCTAATAGTTCTCAAAAAGAGTATAGCTAATATTGTTAGATGTGTGACGAATTAATGTACCAATTTTCTAAGTGTTTTTGATGTTTAAAATGAATAGAACCAATATAGTTAGGTACTAAGTGAAGGGTTGATTTCTTTATCTCAAGAATGAGTTCATGAAACTGTTTTAACTTCTAACCTCGATCTTAAATTAATAACTTAATTGATATTTTAATACCTAACATAAATTACATCTTCAAATATTTTCATTATTGCACAAAATAAAATAAAAATTGACAATTCATGTATTACGTTTTGAGTTGAAATGTTTTCAAAATTTGCCATTTTTGATGACGATTTTCAGTTTCTTAAATTAATAATTTAATCAAGACATTTCAATACTCGAAACATAAATTACATCTACAACTATTCTCATTATTCCATTGAATAATTTTTTTTTACCGTTCTTAGTATTATGTTTGGAGTTAAATGACATGTTTCCCAAATTGGCCATGTTCGACAATAGTCTTCAATTTCAATCTGATAACGGTAACGATTCTTGGTATTATGTTCTCCAAGTTTGCCATATTGCAAACAAAGGAAAACATAATACCAGAATCGCTACCCTTACAAAAATAAAACTCAAGACCATTGTGGAATAAGATCACCTAATCTAGTTTATAAAATGACTATGACTATTATTGTTCAATTGCATGAAATTTACTATAGTACATCTAAATTAAAGCCTATTCATGCCTATAGTTTCGTTGTACCTAAAGTCCATTTAAAGTTTTATTGTATCAAAAATAGAGTTTAGTTGTCTTAAGTTTGGTTGTATCTATAGCTATCTATCCACACAGTTTGTAATAGAACTTATATATTGATCTTTGCACTCTGTAAACATAAACAGAGTTCATGAACTCAGTCCATGTCCATGTTGACAGAGTTCATGAACTCTGTCCTCGTCCATTTCAACAGAGTTCATGAACTCTGTCAACATGTCCATGTTGACAAAGTTCTCAAATAAAACAAGACTTTATATAAATGGGATATGTCCTCTACAAACAAAATTACTGTTCTACTCTTATTTTCATTTCTTAACATAGGCAAATCCAACAATTTAAAAAAAACAACTAACTGGACACTAACCATATTTATCTCTATATTTAAATTTAAATCATTTTCCACATACAATTTAGCCATAGTACAAGAACTCTGTCCATTTGGGCAGAGTCCATGGACACAGCCGACACGAAAATCAAACAAAACGATAGCAAGCAAGAAGAATGCAGGCAAATTTGACAAATAAGTTTTACTTACCTCTTCAGATGCAGCCGAAACAAAAGCAGACTTGAAATCCAACCGAAGAGAGCTCAGAGACAAATTTGAATCAGCCGAAAAAAACCGAACAAAGTAGACGGAAACGAAAACCTGCAATCACAACAACAACTTAACTAAGAAAACCTGCAACAAACATTGCAACTTAAATAACAAACTTAAAGGCAGAAAAACACATTTCAGATGGCAAATAAGAAGACATTTACCTCTACAAACGGTGTCGATATGTCGCCAGCTACAGGTCCTCAGCGATGTTCGAACATCCACAGGATTACACCAGACGCAGACTCCACCATATCGCTTTCATCGGCCGAAACATAAATTCGAACACGCAAGGGAGGCAAAACCTCAATTACGTGCAGATGGCTAAACAAGAAGGTGGCGGACAAACGACAGACAGAGGCAGGATGGGGCAGCAACACTCCAGCTAGGACGAATCGGCGGGCATACGCGCAGGGTGGCAGATGAACAACACACGGCAACGACGAATCGGATGGAAGAAAGGTGACAGAGCGGACCGTCGACGCAGAGGTAGGGCCACCATCAGCGCCGAGGGGTCCACGAGATCACGGGAAAGTGACAAGAAATGGCCGCGACCGAGCTTTTATGCAGAATAATTATTCGGTCGAATAAGTATTCGGCCGAATAATTATTCGGCCGAATACTTATTCGACCGAATACTTATTCGGCCGAATAATTGTATACATCGCCGTGAGTTTCCTCCGTCTGGCTAAAACTTGGCACATACATCGAGGCCACCGTTAGGTCTAATGGTGGCCCGTTAGCTATTATTCGGCCGAATAAATACTAAGTTATTCGGCCGAATAAGTTTAATTATTCGGCCGAATAATGTAATTGTTCGGTCGAACAATTAAACTTATTCGGCCGAATAACCTCCGCTATAGTTCTTCGCTCGCCGATTCTCACCAAAGTGTTACCCACCTTCACGTTTCCGCTCTTAGTCCTCTCCCCAAGATCCTCAACTTACTCTATCCACTTGGTCTTATAAATATGAAGCTCCTCCCCATTCCAAGAGGAGGAAGTCTATAGCACTTATATGTTGGTGGAATTAACATAAGTGATCCCTATCCATCTCCTGAGAGGCATACATTTGCTTTGGAGGCATTGGATTGGCTTGTTGGATGAAGATTGCAGCGTTAAGGCTTGGGTTGTAATCGTCACTCCTCTATGTATTTCTCACTCATTTACTGTAATATAATCTCTTTCCATAAATGTCTTTGTATTGATGATGTTTATAGTTCACTTCATTAACTGTTTACTTAGATCAGTTAGTGTTTAGATATGCTTTTACTGCCCGTTTATCTCTATGTGCTTTGACAGGTTTTGTAGCTACAGATCTAATGACCACGAATCTTGGAGCAACAAAGGGGAGAAAGATCTACGAATCTGAAGGTAAGACATCTATCTACCTTGATCTCTGATTGATCTAGGAAAGTAGTTTTATATTATGTTTCCATTTGTTCTAGATCCAGTTGGACTAGGGAGATCATGCTCACGTCCGCTCGAGTAGATTGTCCGAAAAAAATTTGGTGACCATACTGGGGAAATAATTTGTTTTGATTTCAAGTTGAATGTGTTGTTCTTTGATTTCTTAATGAGCCATTGATTTGCCTCCTAAGCCTCTTTTCACCATCAGATTTTCTTCTTGAAGAGTTTGCTGACCTTCTCTAAGTCTGTTTGAATCATTATCAGTCCATTTACTTATTCATTGTTTGGAGATTTTCACTTCTTGCGTTGGGTTATTCGCCCGACGCACCTGGGTAGTGAATCCAATGCGGCCTTCCATCTCAAGAGCATTCTGCCTTTGAGCATCCTGCGCCTTCAACGCTTTTGCCGATCTGACAGTTTGCGCCGCTGACGCTTTACCCCTGTATACAGTTTGCGTCAGGTGCTCTGTGCCTAACCATAGACTGCGCTGCTCATTCAAGCTTGGTGCTTGGTCTATCCACCCTCCAAATTTTGATTTTGGTTTGATTCACAGGCTCCTCTGTGCTGTACCTTCCAGTGAGAGACCTCTTTATTCAACATTGTTTGTGTTTGGTTTGTTTGTGTTGATTTTTGGGTTCCATTTGGTCAAGTGAGAGATTCAGTGGTGGCGGGCAATTTCATTCCCCTACAGTCAGCCACTCGATCTTGCATTCCCTTATTCAACTTGCCAGATCTATTCAACATGCTAGATCTGATTTCCAAACCTTTCTTGCACTTAGCTATTTAGGTTTGCTTGCATTTGATTGATTTTGAGTGACTTAAGTGTCTTTGGGTTCATTTGAGTGCTTGCTATTTTTCTTTGAGAATTTCTAAGCTACTAGGGTGCTACAATTAGTCTCTGTTTTCTGCTATTTACGTCTGAAAAGCATACTTATTATCAGATCTTGTTTTGATATATGCATTAGAAGAATCGGAAGTGTCTCATTCCTCTGTTTCCGAAATCATTTGGAAATTTTGGTAGGGTTGTTTCATGCATTGGAATTCATCATTTATCAATCTTTGAGAAGTTTGAAAATGAAATCAATTAAATTGTATTTTTTCTTAACTATGAGTTATCCATCTTTTTGAAAAAATCAAGTGAATTCAAGCTTTTGCAAAGTGGTTCCAAGTTTGAAGCATTTTATGCACTTTTGATCTTTTCATGCTTTTTAGTTCATTTTTGCGAAAAGTAAGAGTTAGTGCATGCTAGATAGAAGTTCTCCTTTTTCATTAATGCTTAGTTTTATTCTAGTTGGAAAAGATAAAAAGAAAAAGTTTTTGAGTTGATGTGTTGTTGATTTTTATGTTTTGCTCGAAAAACGAAAAATAGTGCTTTCATCATCTTTCGTAGATTTTGAACTTTTGGGAATTTTGTCTTATTGAGGTCATTGGAAAAAGAATTTCTTCTTCCCTTACATAGATTTCATCAAAATAAAAAGTGCACTTTCATGTAGTTAGGGTTGCATTATGTTTAAATTTCTGTCTTCACCTCATGCATTCACCTAACCGTCTAGATAAAATTTACCGGTAGAATTAGGTTAAAATTTACTAGTAACTTGTGTGTTAAGTTAGTGATGTGTTCCAGCGTCATAAAATGTGGCAACTGTTGTTATTTTCCTGCACTGCATCTCGGGGGAACTGTAGTTCTTCCACGTACCAACTGGTATATCGAAGGATCTTTCATGTACCTTAGGGTATATCAAAAGGAACTTCACATACTTGGTAGTATATCAAAAGGCTCTTGTCGTACGGTTGTGCATTAGACAACACCGCTACAGATTTGAGCTCCCACGTACCTTGTGTATATCGGGAGACACTCATAGGATTCCTAAAACCAACCAAGCTAACCATTTGGACGTCTTGGCAGAGCAATACACCGAGAACAACACTCAGGAGCTACTACACACGTACTATTAGGTAATCGGGTTATATGGTTAGGGGTACGGTCCTAATCCTCCCTGGTTAGTGCCTTCAAATATTGGGCCAAGTATAACTGTTGGACCCTGGAGTATATCGCAAGTTGCGAAGCCTTGATAATCCTGTGAGGTTCTAGAATTTTGAATCCACACCTATCACATAAGTTTGCTTGCGGCCTTAGTTTGTCTAGGTTTTTCTGGATTGATTTTCTTTTGTATAGAACACATTTAGGAGAAATTATGGTTTGGTCATTCTGGTTGAACAACCTTTGAGAAGGTCCCGCATAATTTTAAACTTGCCACTCGAATATCCCCTTAACCTGGAGGTACTTTCGAGGGTAAGCATGGATCCACCAATTGCTGTCATATCACATGAAGCAGAAAGCTCCAACATGGAGTCGAGAGTGAAATTTTTGCTTCCTTTGAGTCCACCAGTCACTGACCCTCCAAGGTCTGCGACCATGGAATCGTCTACTTCATGAGACACCTACTTCCATCGTTCGATGAAGGAGATCCTAGTACTACCAAATGGTTTAATCAACCCCAGGATGAACCTGTATCCACAGCTTTTGGTCCATCTGCATCTTTTTGGGAAACAACTCTAGGTCAACAATGGGCTCATTTTTCCATCTCACCTTCCAGTTGGGCCTCCCATGAGGAGCATGTGGCACCCTTTCGTGATCACCTGAACCAGCTCTGTACAACCGATGGGGAGCTTAGAAGACAAAGCCTCTCATGAAGGGATCAGGACCCAGAGGTACCCATATTTAGACATACCCCATTGCGTTCTTTATCTTATGATTCACCAAAAACACCTGCACCTAATATGACCACTTATGAACCTGGTCAACCCTCATTTCCTGCGAGCACACCTCTTAATCAGGAGACCAGTTCCATACCTCAGATGACTCACAAAATTGAAGGATAATTGTCCAACACCCCACTTATTATTACTGGAACACTACCTCCTCCCCCACCCCAAAATTTGAGGGGAGGATACTCTTTACCTCCTAATTTCATTGTAAGTATTGTTCCTCTACTAGTAATTCAGCATCAACCTATCGTGATTCAACCGTCAACTAGTGGTCAAAACATTGTTACTGGGGGGAAACCCCTGTTCTCTAGCCATAATACGAGTGGAGGAATTCCAATCGGTCATTCCATTGGCAGCTCCTTACCTATTTTGGGATCCACCATGGGATTACATCATGGTGGGGGACCATCTATCCCAACTCAAACACCATGGAGTCACACGTATCTAGGTCATTTTGACCCTATGTCGGGACAATTCAATCCCAGAAACGTACTCCGCAGGATACCTTATCCCGGAAACCCATACACTCCATGGGGACATTATAATGTTGCACCAATTGGACCCCCACCAACTTTTCTTCCTGTCCCACCACCCCCACCACCAGCCGGTCCACCCCAACCTCCTTCCGGGGGTGGCAGACCCCCACCTCATTCTGAAGGGGGCAAACCTTAACCTTTGTAATGTCCCTTGTTAGGAATTTTATTAAAATGGCAATTTTTCACTTTTTTCCCTAGTTTGACCTTTGACTAGTTTTGAGCTCTAGGTCCCCAAATTGCTCCAATTGCTCCCAAATATTATGAGAAGGTATATGGATGATTTTAGAACATAAATATGTATTTCAGGGATGATTTTGGACCTTTAAAATACTTCTGCAAATCCTCTTTCAATTCTGGCCAATGTAGGGAACTTTACTAGTAATTTCTCTTTGACTAGTATTGGTCTCTAGGTCTCGAATTGACTCCAAATGCCTTCAAATATTCAAGTAAGGTGTATGAATTATATTAGGACTTGGATATTATGTTCAAGGACGATATATGTCCACCAAAATACCTCTGCAAACTCTCTTAATATTCTGGACCAAGTATGCAATTTTACTAGTAATTTGGGGTTCAAATCCCCCTGGGGTTAGTACTGAAAATGGCTTCCCAAATGCCTCCAAACCCACTCAAATTTCTGAACAGAGGTAGGGAATGTATTAAGGATGTTATTGGGGTCTCATGTGCACCATTAATTTATTATTATATCTGTTCCAACCCTCTCCCATTCAACTGCCAAAATCACCAATTCGACCCTTGGGGAAATGACACTATTTCTTCTCCCAATGCAATTAAACTGAGTAAAAATACTTCAAATGCTCAAGTACAGTACATGAAAATTGTAAAATACATCCATGGAAGTCCATTAATCACAAATGCATCAGAGAATCATCCATTCATTCGAAATCATCATCAATACATTGGTTCACAACAAGGTAGTGGGGAAATGGCATTGTTCTTCCATTAAAAATGAGATTTATACATTTCTACTTTGAATTTCGATCTAAAAATTTCTGGAGATGAAGAATAGAGTATTTAATTCATAGTGAAAAATAAATGGGGCATGAGAATCTCCCCCAAAGAGTACAATAGATCACCAAAAATGCCCTCCCTCAAGGATCAAGAATATGCCATCAAAACTGGAAATGGTTGAAGGAGTGAGATGCAATAGAAGAAACCATGAGCTGCTCTGTAGCTTACACCTGCAAATAAAGACTCCATTAAAGCTCCAAATGAAAGGTCTGAATGGCCTTTCCAATTACCAACTTGGATGGGAATCTTTCACCCTCGAAATTGGCTAAGGCAAGAAACTAGTCATCCACTAGCTCTCCCTCTTCACAAATGCAATTGTAAATTCTACAAATGATCAAAAGCTGGTTTCATTCTTTGTTATTGAAATTTATAAATTTTTAATGTCCTCCATGGGTCAAATTCCTTCCAAGATACTCATGCCAACTCAAGTTGGGAACAGATTCCAAAGAACGCCACTTGTACAACAATTCCTAGTCTCCCACTTCCACCAAATCACATGTGGAAGCATATTAGCTTCCCTAACACCCTTGAGCGCCCTCTTGGAGTCTATTTTTAGCCCGAACATGTCATATATGTCATATGTCAGCCTTCAGGTCTGATTTGTGTCATAGGTGTCATAGCATCTTCATCATTGTTGTCATAGAGCTAGGGAATCTAGCCCAAGTGTCTCACTAGCTCCAAATTGCCTCTTCCTCTTCCATGGGAGTTACTCTTCCTCTATATTTCGACCTTGGATGAGTCATGCCATGAATAATACCTTTTGGAATCCCCCAAGTATGTTACCATTCACCTTGAATTCGAATTGGTGAGATAATGATGCCAAGTGTAGTGGGGAAATCTAGCCATATGTGGGTCCCACTTCCTCCATGTGTCTTCATGATCAAATGCCACTTTGATTTTCACTTGTATATATTTATTTAGCTCCTTAATTAAATATTTATGCCACTCTAATGTTCAAACATTATTTATTATCCCCATTATTCCAAATCCCAAAGCTTCCACCCCAAACCTAGGAAACTAGTAATCTTCCTCCTTGGCAATTATTTGAACTTTAGCATCAATTTGACAAAATCTACTAAATAGGGACAATGTGATTAGGCCATTGTGACCCAATGCCAAATTTAGGACATTACAACCTTCTAGCGGAGGTGGAGGCCCATCTCATTCTGGTGGTGGAGGCCCGCCATACTCCGGTGGCAGAGGTGGAGGACCACCACCTTCTGGCAGCGGTGGACCCCCGCCTTTTGGTGGAGTCCCACCTTATTCTGGAGGTGGTGCCCCACCCTATTCCGGTGGCGGAGGTGGTGGCCCACCCTATTCCGGCGGTGGACCCCCTTATTCCGATGTTGGAGGACCCCCACCTTCTGGTGGTGGACCACCCTATTATGGCGATGGGGCACCATTTGGCCCACCACCCAACCTAGGAGGCCCACACCCTTATGGCCAATTCCCTATGGGAGGACCTTTTAATCAATCGATTCAAGGTCCTGCTGGTATGTAAATGCCATACCAATACTACCAGTATCCGCAACCGAACCAACAACTACTTTTTTTGGTTACTTTGGATCTTCCAGATCTATCTTGGTTGACGAACGATCCCATCTTACACGGTTATAACTGGCCACCCATTCTAGTCAAATTTCCATCTGATATTCCAAAGTTTGATGGCAAGCTCGGGGAGGACCCGAAGAACCACGTGATGACTTACCATATATGGTGCTCATCCAATTCCTTGATGGACGATTCAATCCATCCAAGTTTATTTCAACGAACTCTCACCGGTACAGCTGCCAAGTGGTATATTGAATTACCACCACACTCATTTCCTGATTTCCGCTCTCTTGTTATGTCCTTCCTGACTCATTTTCAGTTACCCATACGCTATGAAACTGGTACGAACCTACTGACTAAGATCTGCCAAACCACCGCAACTCATATATCTGATCATATCCATGAGTGGTGGAGGAGATGACGTCTCATTAAGGCTCCCATTCCAGACCAACTCTTAGCTGACTGGTTCACGAAGTCTCTTTTACCCACCGTAGCTCAAGACGCGGCAATGGGTGGGGTCGTCACAGAGGAACAAGCTATTGCTCGTGCCCAGTATTTAGACCTTGTCTACGATCAATCTGGCACATTGTATGAAATTGTTCCGGACGCCCCCCGCCCTACATACGATCCTGCAAAACCACCCAAGGAACCTAAAGACGACGACATTATCGATTTCCTTAACTCCCAGCCTGCTCCAAAAAATGATGTATCTTCGAACCATCATGGTTCCTCTCCACCCTCAGCACAGGCTGGCCACAATACATCCAAATCTACTACTCCTGCTTCCACTAAAGAGGTGAATTCTGTTCAATCAGCTTCCCCTCAGAAATCCGGCGGCAAGAAGAAGACCAAAGGTAAACCCAAGAAGTCTTCCAATGAACAGGATCAAAATAACCATCCTAAAGACACGTAGCAGAAATGGAAGGTCAAGTATCCTTGTTTACTGTGTGGTGATGATCATTTCACCAAGGAATGCCCACGTAGAGAGGAAATTCAGAGGTTTCTCAAGGGAAACTCCACTCCCACATTTCTCAACGATCCCTTCCCCACTTAGAATCAACAACTGATTGCGCAACCACCTCCTTCACAAGGAGAAACATCCTGCATCGCGCATGTTCTCATAATGCATAGTGAAACAGTTAACCTGAACACACGATCACAATCATATGACTCGGTCCCTCCTAAGGAACCCGCCAAAAGTAATACTAAAAAAGCTTCCGCCTCTGCTCTAGATATATCCATGCTGCAAGGTCCTCTCACCATAGAGAAACCTTCATTAGAGTCAGTGTTGCGTCCTCCTAAGAGCACGATTCGAAAAGCGGTTTTCACTCCTAATGCTCGGGCAGCTCAGAATTATAACATTGTAGAGGACTTGGCACAAGCTCCATGTACCATGTCGACGCTAGAAGTCTTACAGAATTGTCCCAATCAACGTAAGACTCTTCTTGCTACCATTGGCGTGGTAGACCCAGATTCCTCAAATACGATCATGTTCAAACTCGAGTACTTTAAACCAAGGCTTTCCCATCAGCTGGCCTTCCAAGTTTCAATGAAGGTTGCTGGGAAGACAATCCATCATATGGTGTTAGACTAAGGTGCTTCCACCTCGGTCATGTCGTTATCCGGTTAGCGAGCCATCAACTCTCCCAAGTTAAACCGTTCTCCCACCACCTTGAAAGCATTCGACGGTCGTGGATTCCAACCTCACGGGCTCTTACAAGCCTTAGTAGTAGAGTTGGGGGGAAAGATTGCAACCATTAACGTGGAAGTGGTCGTTGCTCCTTTGGATTATAATCTTTTGCTTGGTCATAACTAGTTTTACGCCATGATTGCGGTCGCGTCATCCGTCTTCCACATTGTGCAATTCCCCCATCAAGGCCGAATTGTCACCATCGACCAATTGGACTTCTGTACACCGGACACCACTACTCATCCTGGTGATAATTTCCCTTTGCTAGGACAATATTCGCAGTTGTATGAGAGCGTGGGGGTCGGCTTCATAAAAGACTCATATCTTATGGGTGTCTTACCAACCTTGAATCCCCCTAACCATGTTGCCACGGTGAACATGATATCCTCCATGATTCCATCATCTTCCAACTCTCCAGATCCATGGCTCGTACCCGATGAGGCTACCATGCATCTGATTGGAGATACCATGCCTCTCTCACCAGCTGAAGCTACTTATGAGGCTATCCAGTCAGCCCCTGAGGACCACTTGGTTGTGTCATCTACATCCAGTTCTATATAGCGGACGTCATCCTATTCAGATCCTCTGCTCTGGAATTTTCACTCCGACGAGTCCATTATGGTTTATGAGTGCAGATGACCCCCCGTGGGAAGAACTCCACCATCGATCATCTTTCCTACCTCCGTTAGGCTCTGTGGAGAACAACATCACAACCATTTTTACACTAGATGTCTATCCTTGCCCCGAGTCACCGATCCTCACTTGCGATACAGTCACTGAAGGAAACTTGGAAAATATCGAGTCTACCATTTCAATTGACATCTTGGTTACCCTTAGTGTTATGGAACATATCCGGTTAGTCCAGAATTGTTCTCCAGAAGATATCACCACATACACAGCCTTATTCAAACAGTTCTACGACGTGTTCGCATGGTCCTACGAGGAAATGCCCGGGATAGATCCTGCCATTGTTGTGCATGAGATCCAAACCTATCCTGACGCTAAACCAGTCCACCAAAAGTTAAGACCAGTGCACCCTCGAAAAAAATGCAGCAATTAAAGCTAAGATCGAAAATCTCTTGAAGGCTGACTTTATCTACCCTCTTCCTTTAACATAATCGGTCTCCAATGTCATCCCTGTGGCCAAGAAACATGGAACCATCCGCGTCCATGTTGATTATAGGGACTTGAACAAGGATTGTCCTAAGGACAATTACCCTACTCCCTTCATTGATCAGATCATTAACAACTGCACTGGAAGTGTCATCTTTTCCTTTATGGATGGGTTTTCGTGTTACAGCCAGATTGAGATCCACCCAGCCGACCAACACAAGACCGCTTTCATCTGCCCCTGGGGTAAGTTTGCTTATCGTAAACCTTCGTTAGTCCTCAAAAATGCTGGTGCTACATTCCAGCGGGCTATGTCATATGCTTTTCATGACGCAAAGGACTTTGTGGAGCCCTACTTGGACGATCTCCATGCCCATTCGCAGCATCGTGAGTTCCACATTGACCATCTGACGACAATATTCCTCAGATGCAGGCGGTATAACATTCGTCTGAATCCTCACAAGTGCATATTCTGCGCCGAATTAGGATGCCTCCTAGGATTCATCATTTCAAAAGACGGGATCCGCATTGATCCTTTGAAGGTGGAAGCCATTGTTGCTCTCCCACCTCCCACTGATATCCCAAAACTACAAAGTTTGCAAGGGAAGGAAAAATACTTACGACGTTTTGTTTGTAATTTCGCAGAAAAGAGGTAGGGCTATATGTGATTAATCAAGAAGGACATCCCCTTCATTTGAGACAACCAAGCGCAATAATCCTTCAACAGCTTGAAACATGCCATTACCCATGCCCCTGTGCTCCAACTGCCCAATTACTATAAATATTACATCCTTTATCTTTTCGCTTCCACCACCATGATCACCATGGTCTTAGTCCAGGAAGATGATAATGCCCAGGAACATGTGATCTATTACCTAAGTAAGGGTCTTATTGACTCTAAAACCTGGTATTCACATGTCGAGAAGCTCGCTCTCGCGGTAGTCATTGCCGTCTAAAATTCTAACGCTACATACTACTCCGTACCACTACCATCATTGCCGACTCGAACCCCATGTACCACTTCCTTACACGTTAGGTACTCGGGGGAAAGTATTTACGTTGGATCGTGATACTTCACAAATTTGATCTCCTCTTCGAGAAGGTGAAGTCTAAGAAATATTTGGTTTTTGCAGAGCTCATTTGTGATCTTCCCCGTGTTGATTCAGATATTGATCCCATTGACTCTCTCCTTGACAAGTCGTTGTTTATAATCAACACGTCTGACCCATGGTATGGAGATATTACCTTATATGTTCAAACCTAATGGTCCAACCCCCAACTATCTCATGACGACCGTCTTCATATACGCCACCACGCCAAGTAGTACTTAATCGTTGGTGATACCCTATATCGTCGTGGTGTTGATTCCATTCTTCGACGTTGTCTAAGGCACAAGGAGGCTGAACATGTCCTAAATGACTGTCACTCCAGGGCTTGTGGAGGTCATATTTTTGGGATGGCTACGGCCTAGAAGATACTACACGTGGGATATTACTGGCCTTCGATCTTCAAAGATTGCATTGAGGCCATTAAGAAGTGTCCCCCATGCTAGCACTTTCAATTTAAAAAGCGCTCCCATCCAGCCCCTTTACATTCGGTTATTGCAATCGGCCCCTTCATTAAATGGGGCATAGATTTCATGCACTGTAAGCCTACCTCAGCCGGGGGGCATGGTTACATCATAGTAGCCATCGATTATTTCACTAAATGGGTCGAGGCTATGCCTACATACAATGAGGACGGAAAAACTGCAGCACTCTTCATGTTTAATCATGTCATTGCATGTTTCAGAGTTCCACAAGCCATAGTCACCGATCACATATCCCATTTCCAAAACCAGATGGGAGATGAATTGAGCGCCAGACTGGGTTTTTTCCACGAAAACTCAACCCCATTACTACCCACATTCCAGCGGACAAGTAGAGGCCATCAATAAGGTCTTGAAAACCATGATTCAACGCATGGTGGGTACACACAGATCGAACTGGCATAACATGCTCTTTTCTTCCCTGTGGGCATACCGAACCTCCATCAAGACTGCCACTAGATTTACAACGTTTCAACTAGTATACGGATTAGAGGCAGTTTTACCAATAGAGTGCGAGATTCCATATCTCAAACTCGTAATTGAACTTCTCTTGAACACCATGACCGAGGAAGAACGCTTCCTTCACCTAGAAAAAACTCGACAAGACCCACTGCGATGCTGCTCTTTCCAACGAGGCACATAAGAAACGCATCAAAGATCAGTATGATAAGTTAGTCAAACCTCGTGTCTTCAATGAGGGTGATTTGGTCCTCACATATGACCAAAATCACGATAAGCTGGGGGCAGGTAAGTTTGAGTCCATTTTGCATGGGCCATACATCGTAAAACGTGTTCTGGAGAAGGGAGCATACGAGCTAGAGGATTATGATGGAATATCTTTGGGAGAGCCTCACAATGGGCTCTACCTGAAGAGGTATTATGCCTGATTATTTCACGCATAAGTATCTTGTATATACTGTACATGGTGTGTGTTGTGTGTGGTGTGACACTTTGTTTTAAGTGTGCCAGGATCTTGTTTTTATACTTATACAACTTTTTGTCTGCATGTGCAAATGGCAACCATTTTTGGATTCGCAGACAGCGCAAACCGTCATACTAGTAACCTTGCTTCGGCAGCTTGGGTACTTTATTCCCCTACCGGCGAGCTTATCAGCTCAGGAGGAAATTTTCTAGGATACACAACCAATGACGTCGCGAAATATCATGCGGTGATTGGAACCTTAATCGACGCTCTTTCCTTGGGTATGAGCCACATTGTTATCCATCTTGATTCACAACTAGTGGTTTCTCATCTCAACCGAATCTATGCTATCCGTGAACCCACTCTACTCCGTATTTTTCGACAAGTTCATCTCCTGGAGAGGTTCTTTGAATCTGTTCAATACCTGCACATTCCATGAGACATGAACGCGGTTGTCGACTCATTGTCCAATTTTATCCTAGATTGGTACATTATTCACATAAAATATCCAAAAATACGAAGACATACATAACATGTAAATCATCCTTAGTATAAGCAAAACACATAGATAAGATCCCATCAATCACCATTAGAACACAGTACATAAATCCGCCAATAGAGTCTATATATATCATAATACAAAAATGATAGTGTTGATACAAAAATCTGAAGCATATAAGCTTTCAGTAGAAATCATCCGATACAAAATCTGAAGCTCATGGCTTTCAGTATATACATAGCATGAGTCTAGTCCCTAGGACGCTCATGGTAATAGATAACGGCCCTCGCTACTTTCCTGAGCAGTGAGCCAAAATGCTCGGATATGCCAACAGTAAGTTGCTGGTAGCGACGAGGTAGGGCATGGACTGCTGGCTCCTCAATATCTAACATCGGGATCTGGAGGTTCTCCTCCACATCCTCCATCTCCTCAACGACATCCCATGCCACAGGTCCCATCTCCGACACCGCTCCTCTCCGTGCAATAGGAGAGACTCCAACCAACCGCACCAGACCCACATTTGCAAAAAACATGTGTCAGTGCTAATCCAAAAAAATATAATACATATAAAATGAAAAACAGAGTCAAGTTGTTGTTCTTACCGATATCACCCCACTGTGCTCCCTCAGGAAGCACTAGGTCAGGATTGCCTCTAAAGTCAGTCCCATCATAGGGGAAATCCTCGACCATGAGGAGTTGGCCCCTCAACCATCTGAAGAAACCTGTACTGAAACCAATAATGGGACCACCGCCGCCATGGCGAGCCATCACCTCTGACCATCAGATCATGTGAGGGTCCCGTACATCTCGATCATCGACCTCAACCTGTGGACGTAGGTGCGGTACCCGTTCCAAGAAAAATGAGATCACCACAGAACCATAACCAAATTGCTTCAACGCCCCGCGCCGCCATTTGGTCAGCTGATCTCATAGAATGGTGAGAATTCCCTCACACCAGTTGAACACTGTCGGGGTCATACACTCCTTAACATACATCATCTGTTATTTGCTCGCCAGATGAGGGGATCTACAGCTAGCTACTCGCACAATGGTGAACAGGACGGTCCGAAGAGGTCGATCTATCACCTCCTTGATGGAATTTTCCCACCTACCATCTGTGTACCAGCATGGTACCATTGATCTATGAGATCATCCACAGTACGATCACCTCCTTGTGATCCAGACAGTGATATGAGATTCCCTTGTCGGGACAGCCCCGTCAAGAAATAGATGTCCTCGACATCTATCGTTAGAGTGTGCACACCGATCTGAAAGTGTTGTTGCACCGGATCCCAGCATTGGATCAGGTACTCCAACAATGAAACTTGGGCCCTCATGCCCGGAACTTGAAAGTACTTCAGTAGTCCGCAGTTCCTCAATGTAGCCATGCACTGAGGGTTATTTTCCGCTTGGGCATCGTTGAGCTCATGCTCCCTTTCATGCCACTCGATCATTTTTATCACTCCAAGTTTGTCCAATAGCCCACGAAAACACTATTAGAAACTTTCCAACTCATCAAAAGTATTTTTCTATGGTTGGATTTTGAGTATGCCATACGCACTTCCCCCAGCGCCGACCATTCTTGCGGACAGGGCGCCGTTGGCACAAGGCACTAGTTCGGGTTTTGCGCCGGTGCAGTTCCCGAAAGGGGAGACTGTGCCGACCCGAGAGCGCAATATCCCCCACCAAGCACACTCAAAACACAAGAAAATGCAAGAAAAATAAAAAAGTAATCCACTGGAAAGAAATAAGGATAAGTCTAGGGTTACCTGGAACTGACGGTGAGGAAAATGGTGGATCGTAGCTCCCAGAATCAGCACTGGAAAAACAACTCCAAACGGTATTTTTCACCTCTCCAACTTGGTAAAAACAAATAGTAATTGATTTTCACTATTTACCCCATTTTATATCAAAAAAGGGCATATTCATTTTTTAATTTTATTCCATTGTGGGTTATTTTGCTATAGTTGAGATTATTTCTATGTTTGAATACTCGGTTAATCATTTTGACCTAGTTTCGAAGCTTGCAGGTGAAGTCAAGTACCTTATTAATACTGTCTTTCGCAATTGTGGTCATCTCACACGTGTTATTAGGTATGAACAACTCGTTGAGCATTTTTATGTCATTATTTCGCTCGTTAATTTCAATTACTAATGACACCGAGCTAACTCTTTGTTCTTTCTCATGCTCGTAAAACGATGAGAATAAGTCACAGAGTTATAGTTTATCACTTTTTCGGGCTCGTTAAACTTCCACGAAAAAGGAACCACTCGGAGTCTTTCTTTAAGCTCTTTTCAGGCTCTTAAAATACAAAAGATCGCCAAGCAAACTTGATGCATTCACGCTTGTAAAATATTTGAACGGTCATCTTTCTGGTGATAGTTTACCCCTTTTTCGGACTAGGAGGCATTATTTACGAAAAATGAATACTCCATCAAATCATGACTGGAAGAGTCCTCTCTCGCGTTGTTTTACCCTTTTCTGGGCAAAGAGGCTAACTTTACGAAAAAGGGACCGTTGGAGTCTTCTTTAGTTCTTTTCAGACTCTCTAAACATAAATGACGCTGAGTCTACCTACTATGGACTCGTTAAAATTTAACATTGAAGGGCCTGTCATGGGACAAACCCCTCCTATCATAGGTTCGTAAAAAATTTGGGATTGGAATCATCCATGGGATGAGCTATACCGAGCATCTTTTTACCCTCCTCAAGCTCGTTAAAAAAAAAAAAGAGGCACTTATCAATCATGATGGGTAAAAAGGAAAGATTTTGTGTTACACTATAATTTACGGAAGTACATAGTTACTCTTGAACATGGCACTCATTTGCATTTGCATTCAGTACTTGGGTAATCCGTTTGTCTTCGAGTCCTGCTGATTCCATGAGTCGTGTCACTCCTTTGGGTCATCCAAAGAATGTTTCCATCATCAGTTGCATTGGGGGTCAGTGTCATTCTCGCCATGTCAATACTTCCAAGTCATGCCATGCTTATGTTCAAGAGATGTTTGTTACTCATCATCTGCAGTCAGTACACCTTCCATCATGTCGGTCTACCCTGAGTCAATCTTGCACATTACTCTAGCGTCCGATCTACTCCAAACATATGTTATCGAGTTTCATGTCGATGATGGGGGATTCATCATGGCCCTCCTTCGACAGATTCATCCTTGTCGACTTCAACACATCATCCAAGGATTGAATCTAGAAACCAATCAAGTACCTTGGGCCTGTATGCCTTAATGGTAGGTTACCTCACTTTCAACATGAGTTTACATCATTGAATCTTGATTGAAATATTTCATCGAGTGTTCAACCTCAAATCATTGATTCACGCTCGGTGATGTGTACTATGATACCTTGGGAATCATCGACATCAATGGTGATCTCCCTCGTGCTTGTTAATGGTATACATCAATGACCGATAATCAAGTAGTTTCTACCATGTTTGACTCCAAGACATTGTAATCACATGGATAGATTCGTATCATTGCGGGTTCGGATTGAAGACCCTGGGGAAATTCATATCTTACCTAGGTTGCGATGGAGATTGTTTGAGTCATATTACATGGATCCACTTTGTATTGGTCATGGCTGTGTTATCATCTTATCATGGATATACGATTGTGCCTAGTATCCATGATTGTATTCAATCGGTCCTTATTACCATGGATCTGCATTGTATTGGTCGGTAGCCATGTTGTGAGTCATGTGAGACTTAGATATCGGAGTCAGTTGTACTGCAGTAGCATCTTCCAACCAACAAGTCCTTGCCATCCATCTTTCAAAGCATTTCACCTATCTTATTCTGCCAGCTTCATGCTTTGGGGGGCATTCTGTTACACCTAAATCTCGTCATCATGAGACCTATGTCAACTCAGTGCCTTAATCCCTGAAGTCTCCCTGAACAAGAAGTCAATTAGAGCAAGTTGTTGGCCTTTGTCCATAATTTCTAGTTGGGTCGGCACAGATTGCCTTCTATCAAGGAGCACCCAACTAGGTTAGGCGCAGATTTCCATCTGGAAAACTGCACCGGTGGCTCAGGTTGCCTTTGAGTAGCCTGCACTTTCCCTCTTATGCGCAAGTTTCCCTCATACAACATGCACCGGTGTTGGTTAAAATGGATAAAGGTAGATTTGGAGCGAATTCTATGTTAAATTTTGAGCATTAATTCATTATACTCTAGGATCTTTGCTGAGAGAATAACATCTACAGTATATCAATGCATGACAATCATAATATGACAAGCATCACAAGCATCACAAGAATCAAAAGCATAGAGACAAGAGACACAGAGTTTCCGTGGGGAAAACCCTAAGGTGAAAAACCCCACAACTTCCTCAGAGATAGAGAGAGAAATGGCTCAACCAAAATACAACCAAATAACACTGAGATAGTCTCCTAGCAGATGATCCTCCTCCTCCTCACAAGTGCGCCACTTTCCAGAGAGAGAGTGAGTTACTTTTTCGAGTGAGTAAAATAGAGATCTCCTATCTCTATTTATACTTACCTTTTTGCCCAGTGACCTACTGGGGCCGACTTGTATACTTAGATACATCCACATTATATTATATATAATTCCGGGCCGACCCCAAATGGTGGTCTAATAACCCATCGGCAAGTACACACACTTGCGACACTTGTCAATCCACATGACGACACTTCCTTATAGAGGAATAACTCATCTCTTATAAGGGTACAATATATATATATAAAATATACAGATGAAATACATTCCGAAGTTACATATACATCAACACTCCCTCTTAACTAGGAAGGTATTTCTTGACACAGATCTGCTAGACAAGTCTTCTTCTCTGGATCATCGTCATCATCATCGTCACTGCTGCTGCTATCTCAACCAATCTCTGACTCTACTCGTCATAGGAAGTTCTACAGAGCCAGTCCTTTTTCATACTGGATGTAGGCCCGCCATCTGCAGGTCTTCATCATCACTGGCCATATTGTGGAATCCTCAGGACTCATTACGTGCGTCACAAAACCTGGCTGCAGCATCCCAGGCTATTACGAGCACACAGCTCTACCTGTAGGATCTCCCAGGAGCACATTACATGTGACCCATCACAAAACCTGGCCGAAGCATCCCAGGCTGTTAAGAGCACACGGCTCTACCTGTTGGATCTCCCAGGAGCACATTACATGTGATCTCACCACAAAACCTGGCTGAAGCATCTGAGGCCTTTTTCATCCTGTCCAGATCTCCCAGGAGCAAATTACATGTGGTCATGGAAAAACCTGGTTGAAGCATCTGAGGCCTTTTTCATCCTGTCCAGATCTCCCAGGAGCAAATTACATGCCATAGGACAAAACCTCGCAAGAGCATCTCAGGATGTTACAGGTACACAACTCCGACCTGAAATATCCCAGGGCACAAATTACATGTCCTCCCAAGCAAAACCTCGCAAGAGCATTTGCCAGATGTCCCAGGGCACCGAATTACATGCCATAGGCAAAACCTCGAAAGACCATCTGCAAATTTCCCAGGGCACAAATTACATGCTTTCTTGCACAACCTGATCCACGGCCACAAAGTATCATCTGATACTCATCAAACATCATCCTGATGTACACATGATCATCCTGATCATCATCACTGCAACATCCTGCTGCATGTCATCTGGAGAAGCTCGTCATCCACGATCATCCAAGTATCCACCTGATACATACATAGATACATGATCCACACAATGTATCCATCAACATACATGATCCACCTGATCATACAAAGATACATGATCCACACAATGTATCCATCAGCATACATGATCTACCTGATCATACAAAGATACATGATCCACACAATGTATCCATCAGCATACATGATCTACCTGATCATACAAAGATACATGATCCCCACAATGTATCCATCAGCATCCAACATGATGCGTTCATACAAAATACATACACATGATCCATCCGATCATATCCAACATCCAACATGATGCATATACAAAATACATACACATGATCCAACCGATCATATCCAGCATCCAACATAATGCATTCATACATACATATAATGATCCAACTGATCATATCCAACATCCAACATGATGCATACACAAAATACATATAATGATCCAACTGATCATATCCAAGCAGAAACCAGAACATCCTCCTGATGTTCATCATTCAGCGCTTACATCCACAGCCATGTGAAGGATCCCCCTTCCAACATGCTTGGAATGGCTTCAGCAAATGTGTTCATCACTTCTTCCTCGAAGTGTCCTCGATCTGAAGCACGCCAAGCCTCTCTCTGAAGTACTCGAACTTCACCCTGGCTAGTGGCTTCGTCAGTACATCTGCAATCTGCTCGTCCGTCGCAACATACAGGAGCTTCACAGCTCCTCTCTGCACCAAATCCCTGATATAGTGATATTTGATCTCTATGTGTTTCGACCTGTCATGAAACACTGGGTTCTCGGATAGCTTCACACAACTCTGGTTATCACAGAAGATACCAGTAGCATCCAGCGGGAGATCAAATAGCTCAGACAGTAGCTTCTGTAGCCATACTGCCTCACAACTAGCTGAACAGGCTGCAACATACTCAGCCTCTGCTGTACTCAGTGCTACACAGGACTGCTTCCTGCTAAACCAAGAGATCACACCTGATCCCATATTGAAGCAACACCCAGATGTGCTCTTCCTATCTGCAGCACTACCAGCCCAATCTGAATCAACATAACCCTGCAGGTTAAACTTTTGATTCGCTTCATACTTGAGCCCATAATCCACTGTACCCTTCAGGTACCTTAGAACATGCTTTACAGCAATCAGGTGAACACTCCTCGGATCCGTCAGGAACTGGCTCAATGTGTTCACAGCAAAGCAAATGTCTGGTCTCGTGTTCGTCAGGTACATCAAGGACCCAATCATCTGACGATACATGGAGACATCAACTGGCTCAGATGAAGCATCACATAGAAGCTTCAGATTCGATGCCATAGGTGTGGCCATGGCCTTGCAATCCATCATCCCAAATCTCTTCAGGATATCTACTGTGTACTTCCCTTGACCAAGGAAGATCCCACCTGCATTCTGCCACACCTCCATACCTAGGAAATAGTGCATCATTCCCAAATCTTTCATATCGAATTCAGCGGCAAGCTTCCTTTTAGTATCTGCAATCAGTCTGTCATCTCCTGTTACAAATAAGTCATCCACATACAGGAGTAGAATCACAGGATTCCCTTCCTCAACCTTGTAGTAAAGGTTGGAATCCGCTTTACTCTTGGTAAAGCCCAAACTAGATAGGAAACTGTCCATCCTACCATACCAAGTTCTGGGAGCTTGCTTCAAGCCATACAAGGCTTTCTTCAGTCTGCACACATATGACTCCCTGTCATGTATTTCAAAACCAAGTGGTTGTTCCACATATACTTCCTCTTCAACTATACCATTCAGGAAGGCGGTCTTGACATCCATCTAGTGTATTTTCCATTTCATAGCTGCAGCCAGGGCAAGTACTGTTCTGATGGAAGTATACCTGGCTACAGGTGCAAAAGTTTCTTCATAATCTATTCCCTCTTTCTGAGAGAATCCACGAACTACGAATCTTTCTTTGTATTTCTCCACACTGCCATCTGCAGCATGTTTGATTTTGAAGATCCATTTAGAAGTCACAATAGACTTCTCTTTAGGTCTTGGGAAAACATCCCAAACATCATTCTTCATTATTGATTGGTATTCCTCAACCATGGCATCCTTCCATTCTTTCTTTTCTGCTGCTTCTTCATAACTGGAAGGTTCTTTGTTCATAATGTCACAGAGTAAAGCAACATAGCTGGTTTGTGATCTGGTTCTTTTCTTTGCTCTGTGTTCTTCTTCTGGAATACCAAATCTTTCTGCATCTTGAATGAGCTCTCTAGCCCATACAGGTTTCCTCTTGTGAGAGTTATCTTCACGGGGTGGATCTATAGGTTCTTGTGGATCTTCAAACTCACGAACAGCTTCTGGAACTGCTTCAGTCATGGGAGTGTCCTGAAATCTTGTTTCCTTAGGTTCTTCATAAACTTCAGTAGGTGCCTTCCTTGATTTGATGAATGTTGAGTTTTCATCAAATGTTACATCCCTGCTGACATCAATCTTCTTGAACCCTGGAAAGTATATTCTGTAAGCCTTCGAGCTTTCACTGTATCCCACAAAAATACCCTTCTTTCCTGAAGGATCTAGTTTAGTCCTCTTTTCCTTTGGGACATGAGTGTACATTGGACAACCAAATATTCTTAGATGACTGACTTCAGGTTTCTTACCAGAAAAGACCTCTTCTGGTGTCTTGTTGTCCAATATCTTGTGGGGTGTTCTGTTATGTACATATACAGCTGTTCTAGCTGCTTCTGCCCATAGATGCATAGGAAGATCCTGGTCATGCAACATTGCCCTTGCTGCTTCCATGATAGTTCTGTTCTTCCTTTCTGCAACTCCATTCTGTTGAGGATTATAAGGAGTAGTCAACTCCCTCTTAATCCCTGAATCACTGCAAAGCTTCTTGAAGTCACTTGAGGTGAATTCTCCACCATTGTCGGATCTGAATGTTTTGATCTTCTTGTCAGTTTGATTCTCCATCAAGGTTTTGAATTCCTTGAATTTATCAAGCACCTCATCTTTGCCCTTCAAGAAGTATACCCAAGTCTTCCTGGAGAAGTCATCAATAAATGAGACATAGTAAACATACCCACTCAGGGAACTAGATGACATAGGACCACATACATCTGAGTGGATGATTTCCAGGATGTCTTTTGCCTTGCTTTCACTGCTTGGGAAAGCCTTCTTAATGTTCTTACCTTTTGCACATCCTTTGCAAACACCTTCATTTTTGGTCTTGATTTCAGGAAGACCCTCTACTGCCTTGCTTGCAATTGGAAGTGCTCTATAGTGCATGTGAGCAAGTCTTCTATGCCAAAGTTCACTTGGCTCCATGGATTCATGTACCATGGCATGTTCAGGTTGTCCCTTCAATTTATACAAGCCTCCATCTTGCTCTCCAATTACTACTGCATCATCTATGGTCTTTCCCTTTGGCCACATTAGGACTTGGCCATCTACAAATGCAACCCTCATACCTTTTGCATCTAATGCAGAAATGGAGAGTAAGTTCTTCTTGAGCTCAGGTACATAAAGTACTTCCTTCATCTTCAGAGATTTTCTAGAATCTAGGTTGTAGGAGGCTTCACCACTTCCTTTGATTGGGTATTGATAATCATCCCCAAGTTTCACCTTATGGGGTGATTCATGTTCAGATAGGTTCACAAAAGATTCTTTGAACCCAGTCATGTGTTTGGAAGCCCCAATATCAATCAACCAATCATTACAACCATGAGAGATGGTACCTGTGAGAGCAGAGATCAGAACATACTCTTCTTCACTTGATGAGTCATCATTACTATCACTTTCTGCCCTAGCCTTCTTCTTTGGAGGTTCATCATCTTCGGCAGCATGAGCATGAAACCTTCTTTTGCCACCCTTCTTCTTCTTGTTGGAGATGTTGTTGTCCTTTTTGTTCTTGGGACAATTTATGGCAATATGTCCTTTCTCATTACAGGTGAAGCATACTCTTCTTTCTTTGAATTGATGTGAAGATCTCTTGGAGTGAGATGGCTCTTTCTTGAACTTTCCTTTCCTGGTGTGGGCTGCAAGAGCTTGATCTTCACCTCCCATCTTTTCTTCACGAGCTATAAGTCTAGCTTCTTCTTGAGAGCATTCTTCCCGAAGTCTACTGAAGGAGATCAACTTCTTCCTTGCACAAATTCCTTGAATAAAGGAATCCCATGACTTGGGTAGGCCATTTAGAGTGGTCATCACCACTTCACCATTCTCCACCATTTCATCTACTGCTTCTAATTGTTCCTTGATCTGGGAGACCCTTGAAAAGTAAGATTGAATGGTTTCTCCATTCTGAAACTTCACTGCTTTCAATTGGTTCTGCAGGGTCATCTTCCGATTTATGTTCTTTCCTTCAAATAGCTTGGTCAAAGATTCAAACATCTCTTTGGGTGTCTTAAGAGAAGACACATGGGGTATGAGATGGGTCTTTGATAGAATCAACAATGATTCTCTTTTCCTTGACCAAGTTATTCTTGTGTAATGCCTTGGCTTCTTCATCCTCTGGGATAGGGATGTCTTCTTTCACATATGAGTCCAACTCATTCTCTTCCAGGATTAACCCAATCCTATACTTCCAGGCTCGGAATTTATCAGCCCCTTCAAGCTTATCCTCAAGCTTAGTGTGGAGAGACATCTTTAAGAGTACTTCAAATGGAAATAGAAAAGATTTAGGACTTACCACTTGAAGTGCTGAAAACTGGATCTGGTCCGAGATTAGGGTTTGTTAGAGAAACCCTAAAAATTCAAAATGTGAATTTCAAAATTCCAAAAGGATAGAAAGATGCGCCTTGGAGAGCTGATCAGCCTAGTACATTCAGAATTTGAGATCAGCAAAGTCTTGCCCTTCAAAATTGCCTTTTTGTCCTCCCGGGTTCACCAGGGAGAGCCCTGAATTAGGGTTTGAGTTTCCCGGAGATCTAACCAGCCAAAAATCTTGATCCAAAGCTCTAACCTTCGATTTTTGCAAGGAGCTTCCAGCTGTGCCTTCAGTTTCCAGAAATTCCTATTTTTGTGGAAACCCTAATTTTTAGGGCCAAATCTGAAAATGCTCGGAACTGAATTCTGATTCGACAGATAGATGCGCCTTGATGAGTAGATCCAATCTACTATACTAAATTTCAAAAATCTGTGGAGAGAAACCCAATAAACAAGGAACACAAGCTTCCGTCACTGCAAAATGTCTTCTTCTCAGGTTAGCTCTGATACCATGTTAAATTTTGAGCATTAATTCATTATACTCTAGGATCTTTGCTGAGAGAATAACATCTACAGTATATCAATGCATGACAATCATAATATGACAAGCATCACAAGCATCACAAGAATCAAAAGCATAGAGACAAGAGACACAGAGTTTCCGTGGGGAAAACCCTAAGGTGAAAAACCCCACAACTTCCTCAGATATAGAGAGAGCAATGGCTCAACCAAAATACAACCAAATAACACTGAGATAGTTTCCTAGCAGATGATCCTCCTCCTCCTCACAAGTGTGCCACTTTCCAGAGAGAGAGTGAGTTACTTTTCCGAGTGAGTAAAATAGAGATCTCCTATCTCTATTTATACTTACCTTTTTGCCCAGTGACCTACTGGGGCCGACTTGTCTACTTAGATACATCCACATTATATTATATATAATTTCGGGCCGACCCCAAATGGTGGTCTAATAACCCATCGACAAGTACACACACTTGCGATACTTGTCAATCCACATGACGACACTTCCTTATAGAGGAATAACTCATCTCTTATAAGGGTACAATAAATATATATAAAATATATAGATGAAATACATTCCGAAGTTACATATACATCAACATTCTAGAAGGTGGGTAAGGTGGATCTCTATCCCTAACTCCTAGATGAGCTATCCTACGGTTCCCTAACCTCAAGGGAGGATCCCTTAGTCCTCTCGCCATGATCCTCAGCCTACTCTATCCACTTGGTCTTATAAATATGAAGCTCCTACCCATTCCAAGAGGAGGAAGTCTATAGCACTTATATGCTGGTGGAATTAACCTAGGTGATCCCTATCCATCTCCTGAGAGGCATACATTTCCTTTGGAGGCATTGGCTTGGCTTGTTGGATGAAGATTGCAACGTTAAGGTTTGGTTTGTAATCATCACTCCTCTATGTATTTCTCACTCATTTACTATAATATAATCTCTTTCCATAAATGTCTTTGTATTGATGATGTTTATAGTTCACTTCCTTAACTGTTTACTTAGATCAATTAGTGTTTAGATATGCTTTTACTGCTCGTTTGTCTCTATGTGCTTTGATAGGTTTTGCAGTTACAGATCTGACGACCACGAAGCTTGGAGCAACAAATGGGAGAAAGGTCTATGAATCTGAAGGTAAGACATCTATCTACCTTGATCTCTGATTGATCTAGGAAAGTAGTTTTATATTCTGTTTCCATTTGTTCTAGATCCAGTTGGACTAGAGAGATCATGCTCGCGTCTGCTCGAGTATATTGTCCGAAAACCATCTTGCATTTCCATTGGCCAATGCATTGGTACCTCCACCATCACCATAATTCCCTAAAGCATTAGTTTTTTCAATTTATGCTAAATGTGATAATTCTAGATTTATTGATTTTTTTAGTGCCATAAATTTGATTGAAAATGTAATATTTTATTTAGCATATTATTTTTATGAAGTGCATAATTAATTTATTATTGTTAATTGGAAGGTGGTTTTTTTGAAATCTTTTCATCATAGAAGGACATCATGAATATATACCCTTCTAATTGAAAGTAAGACCAACACTTCAAATTTGATCCATGCTCGGGAGCCCACACTGTGGGTTTCTCACATTGCAAGGAGTTCATGGGGAGGATTTACAAGGAGCCCATGGATCCCACCATCAATCCAAACCATGATGTGGTCGTACAAAATGTCTACCTGTAGTAGAACCTGGATGCCAACATGGCTGCTTTCAACAATGTCCTTTCTCCTAGGATATTTGATAATGTTTTCTATCAAAATCTTCTGAAGGCTTTATGCTTGCTCAGTTGACTGTTTATAATCTTTCAAATGGAAATAATCAAAGAGAAATAGATTAAGTGATTGAATGTCCATTTTCCATTAAGATGATATAGATATAAATGCAAATACAACAAGATATTACTATTGGTTTCTTTCTTAGATTTCACTAAGATTTTTCATATTTTTTTTATGGTTTTTTATATTCACTCATAATGAATGCGAATAGTAATAATAATATAATGAACTTTTACAATAACCATAAAGGATTAAGTTTTCAACATTTAAAAATATCAATAATAATGCAAATTATCAAATAAAACTTATTTTAACAAAATGCAAATTATTAATATTGATACTTGAAAGTTTAAAAGTATTATGCTTCTTATATGTTGCTCATATATCATTCGGTAGAAGAATGGTATGCACTCATGTAGCATTTGGTGAAAAGATGATATACACTAAGTAACAAAGAACATGCCAATGGAACAAGTACATAAACAAAAAACAAAGGTACCAACTACATGTAACCAAAGTCCTGTAAACTCAAACGATGAATCCAAAAGTTAGGCAAAGTACTTATTCAAGCCTTAATGTTGACAAGCTAAATTAATCACCAATGGGAGGAAAATCCCTAAAGAGATTCACATACTTGAAAGCTAGGTGACTAGATAATTTAATGATTATTCAATGATTTTGAGAAGAGGTTAGATATAAAGTAATATAATTTGGTAGAATTGAGCCCTTATATATGGAATCAAGTAAAACTTATCCCTAATTCGTAGTAAAAATTATCCCTAAAATTTGATTTGTATTATACAAACATTATGATAAAAACCAATAACATTTATTTAAGTAGTAAAAATTATTCCTAAAATTTGATTTGTATTATACACTAAGTAACAAAGAACATGCCAATGGAACAAGTACATAAACAAAAAACAAAGGTACCAACTACATGTAACCAAAGTCCTGTAAACTCAAACAATGAATCCAAAAGTTAGGCAAAGTACTTATTCAAGCCTTAATGTTGACAAGCTAAATTAATCACCAATGGGAAGAAAATCCCTAAAGAGATTCACATACTTGAAAGCTAGGTGACTAGATAATTTAATGATTATTCAATGATTTTGAGAAGAGGTTAGATATAAAGTAATATAATTTGGTGGAATCGAGCCCTTATATATGGAATCAAGTAAAACTTATCCCTAATTCGTAGTAAAAATTATCCTTAAAATTTGATTTGTATTATACAAACGTTATGATAAAAACCAATAACATTTATTTAAATAGTAAAAATTATTCCTAAAATTTGATTTGTATTATACAAACGTTATATATGATAAAAAAACCCAATAACATTTATTTAAGATTGTACTTTAATAATGATAAAATTTAAAACGTTATATATGATAAAAAAAACCAATAACATTTATTTAAGATTGTACTTTAATAATGATAAAATTTAAAATTAGAGTGCACTTCCATTTATAATATGGATACCTCAAAATTTTCACTAAAGAAAGGTGCATTATGAGGTTTCTTTATACTTTTAGATACATTCTCCAAAAAAATTAGAATACCATTGCTATTTTTTTCATATAAATGGAATGCGTACTTTCAAATTGTTTTTTTTCAACACATTATTTTCCCTGAACTATTGAATCTAAAACCAAATATGTATATGCTAACTCCGGTTGGATATATTAAACTAGGTGGTAAAATGTCACATAAGTAAGGTAAATGACACTTAGCTCTGTGCAAGTGACACTTCTTCGTGCAAAAAGAATTAGAGCTAGTGACAATTTGTGCAAAATAGGTACGTGAGACATGCAAAAATGACACCTTGCTTATTTAGGTGAACTAACTAGTAGGAAGCTAAGAGTGAAATCAAGGCAATCATTTATTGTTGTTAGTTTTACACGATCAGGTGTGAAATGATTTCCTACTCTTCTATACACATGTCATGAGTTTTAGCTTATATTAGCTTATATTGTGAGTTGTCATAAGTAATAGTCATGACATTAACACACACATAGGATAATTTGTGATGCATGAGAATCTAGGGAGTGCAGTGGGGAAAAAGCACTTTGTGGGGATAATTTGTGATGCATGAGAATCTAGGGAGTGCAGTGGGAAAAAAGCACTTTGTGGGAAACATTAGGGTCCCAAAGCAAACTAGAAGAAGAAATAGATAGCCACATATTTGAAAAGGAAATATTGCTAGTAGGAATACATGGGGTTATGAGGCTAGATATGTGAATGTAGGTGAGTGGGGCATCTATAAGGTTGATGTAATTTGATGTAGGATTAGATGATTAGGGATTTAAGCATATATTGAACATTGTAAGGAGTTAGTAGGGTAAGGATTATTAGGACATGAACTTGAAGAAATTTGTAATAAGAAAACTAGGAATATAACACATATATTCCTAGTAAACTAGGAAACTAGGTGTGAAGTGATTTCCCCCAATTCTATACACATGTCATGAGTTTCAGGTTATATTGAGAGTTGTCATGAGTAATAGTCACAACATTAACACACACCTAGGTAATTTGTGATGTATGACAATCTAGGGAGTGTTGATTTTTTAGCAGGATCGAGAGCCATTCTCTGGGAGAATGGAGGCACCTGGTCAGTTACCAGGAATTTGATTAAGTTTGGGACTGAAGCTCATCCTTGGGATAAGAGCCATTCTCTATGAGAATGGAGGCACCTGGGAAATTACCAGGAAGTTGATCATCTTGACTCAATTTGGGACTGAGGCACTTGGTCAATTACCAAGTAGTTGAAATTGGTCAACTTGATGAAGCCTGGGGCTGAGGCACCTAGCCAATTACTAGGTCATCACTAGAAGCCCTAGACTGGGTCTAGGAAAGTGATGTACTCCCCTCCTTGGTCATTGGGACATGGGACCTCCTCAAGGGACTGGCCACCCCTTGTTGGAATACCTAGCTTGGGACCTTGGTATTAGTGGGGAGAACGAGACAACCAAAGAATATCTTCCTTATATATGACGATGTACTTGAATTAGCACATGCAGACCATGGAAACTAAGAGAAGGGGCTAAGGATTTGTATAAGGGTGACTTACCCAAAGAGGGTGGGTCAAAATCCCACAATGAACCCCAACTAAGGTGTTAAAAGGTCAAAATCCCACAATGAACCACAACTAATGTACCAAAGTGTTAAAATCCCACATTGAAGTAAAAAGGGACTTAACCTATGAATTTTTATTATTATTTTGGATCCCTTGATTTAAGGAAGTCACCCAATGATGGATTATAAATATGGAACACCCTCAACACTTCAATTCACTCATTCATAATCATTCACTTCTATCCAAAGAATTCGTTGGGGTATATTCTGTTGGTGGTTATCTTCTTCATCCCAGTTCTATCATATTTGAAGGCTTGGATCAACTAAAGCATGCTCACATCCCTCTCCCACAGGGTTGTTCTCTTTTCTCCAATTGCCAAAGGTTCAACAAGGCTGCCATCCATATCCACATGCTTGTATTCATCTCTTTGAAGGGTGTCGAGGTCTGTTTTCTCTTCTAGAAGGGTGCTGAGGTTTGTTAAGGGCTGCCAAGTTCTTTGTTCAGGTCATTCGAGGTCTGATTTATCCCTGTCTAGGGTTTCCGTGGTGTAGACTCAACCCTAAAAGGGCTGTCATCTCCTGTTGAAGGAAACTGAGGGTTGTAGGAGGGAAGCCGAGGGTTGTAGCAGTATCAAACCCTACTCAACAGGGCTGCCAAGGTTTTCTACATGATTAACGCATATATATCTGCCCCTAAGAAGGGTTGCTACAGTGTGACTGAGGGAAGATCTATCCCTAAAGGGGATGTTACAGAGTTACCAAGATAGATCAAGCCCTAAGAGGGCTACTACAGGTGACATCATGTATAATTAGGCTAACGCGGGAAGAAGGAGGTCTTTTTGGGTTGCTACAGGATCAAAACTGATTGGTTCAGGCCCTAAGCAGGCCTTCTATAGTGATAGTGAAAAATATCAGGGCTTACATCATCAAGCTAATCACATTCATCTTGATATTTCATCTCAAGGCATTCTTGGTATAAGTGCCCTAGAGGTAAATTTATTTTTGATGTAAAGTCTGCTCTAAATCTGCTCATGTGATTTCAATCATCTCATATTAAGGAAGATATTCTTTGTTGGGGTTTTATTCCTGAAAAGGTTTCCCTAGGGTAAAATATTTGTGTTCTTGTGGATGATTGTTTTCATTTACTGCTTCAGAATTAAATGCTAGAAAGTCTTCTAAATTTTTGAAAAAGACTGTTACTGCTATCAAATCAAATCTATGTTAAAAATTTAACATTGTTTTAGATCAGAGGACGTGAAGAGCACAATTTTTGAGTAGGTTACTGTTTCCTTCATGATCTTGGTACATATATGAGAGGTTTGCAACATAACTTATTTAGTAGAAAATGGATTCAATTTCCTTCAAACCAGAAGATAGACTTGAAGGTTCCTCCAACTTCAACTCTTGGAAAGCTAGGATCATGGCTACCTTCGAACAAAATGATCTTCATGACTTAGTCATCAATGTTGTAGAGGAACCTACAACAAGTGCAAGTAGAGAAACATTCAAGAGGAAGCAAGCCAAGGAAATAAAAATCATCTATGATTCAGTCAAAGAAAATTTAATGCCTATCTTAACTCCATTGAAGATTGCCAAAGAATGCTTTGATAAATTGAAAAATATGTATGAAAGAAAAGCTCAGTCAGAAGAGGGTCCTGAAGAACAAGCTCCGAACTTTGAAGATGGAAAAGGATGAAGGTGTGGCTTCATTCTTCACAAAGATCTCTTGGGTAAGGGATCAACTCTTGGATATTGGTGTTAAAGTAGATGATGATGATCTTGTTCAAACTATTGTTGATGGTCTCCCTAGTTCTTGGGAAAATTTTCTATCTGCTGTAAATGGTCGTGAAGTCCAGCCAGATTTTGAAAGATTGTGTCACAATTGCTTACAAGAGGAAGGAAGAATGCAAAGCAAAAATGGTGGTCATAAGGAAGGGAATCTTTCCCTTGCGGCCAAGACAAATAAAGGAAATAAATTATACCATCAAAAGAGCAAGTGTAAGAATCCTCAAGGTAGGCACATAGATTGATCAAAGATTAAATGTTTCAATTGTCACAAGATGGGACATTATACCAGAGATTGTAAGAAACCAAATATAAAGTTCAGAGGGAAATTTCAAGCATCTGCTGCAGAAGAAGAAGAACTTACGAAGAAGAAAAATAACAAGTCTTCCAAGGATCAAGCACCAAGAAGAGAGTAATACTTGGTTTCATCTCTCTCAGGATCCATTACCAATAGTGCTAAGTTTTGGTTGGTAGACAGTGGTGTGTCCAGACATATGACATGTTTCTGAGTAGGTCTTACAAACTTCATAAAGAAGAAGTTTACTGTTTAGGTGGAACTTGGAGATGATACCACCTTAGTGACATTGAAACAATCGGTTAAGCATCCTTTCAACTTGAATCAGGGACTACCTTGCATATCGAAGAGATATTATATGTTCCTGGCTTAAAGGAGAATCTCCTCTAAGTTGCACGTTTAGAAGATAAGGGTTAAAGAGTAATCTTCATGGATAGAAAGGCCCTCTTGTGGCCAAATAATGAAGAGATGAGTTCATCCATGATGACTGCAGTTCGAGATGGAGGTCTCTACAAGTCATCTAGGCATTCCATTCAGGAATTTTGCCACGACACAATCAAACCCTATGAGTTATGGAATTGAAGGTTTGGACACCTTCATTACAGAACTCTTCCTGGTCTACAAAAGATGGTAAAAAATATGCCTGAGTTTTCTTTTGAGGATGATGGTGTTTGTAAAGGTTGTGCTCTTGGCAAGAATGCCAAGAAATATTTTCTTAATAGTAGTAGTAGATATAAAAGGATCTTGGACTTGATTCATTCAGATACATGTGGACCTATGAATTCACCTGAGTGGTTATTTATATTATGTGATTTTCATAAATGATTGCTCCCACAAATCTTAGATCTATGTTCTAAAGACTAAGAATGAAACTTTTGATAAGTTCAAAGAATTCAAGGCACTTGTTGACAATCAGATAGGAAGGCACATACATATATTGAGGTTAGATAATGGGGGTGAGTTTGAATCTCACCAATTTGATGATATTTGTCGAGAAGCAGGGATCAAGAGGGAGCTAACTGTGCCTTACAACCCTCAACAGAATGGGGTTGCAGAAAGAAAGAACATGACAACATGCGAAGCTTCCAAAGCCATGTTATGTGATGTGGATCTTCCTCTATCTCTATCGGCTGAGGCTTCCAATACTATTGTATACATTCAGAACATAGTCCCTCATGCTATTTTGGGGGGAAAGTCTCTAGAGGAAGTATTTACAGGTAAGAAACTAATAGTTGATCACATGAGGACTTTTGACACTCCAGTCTATATCCATGTGCCAAAAGAAAAGAGAACAAAATTGGAGCCTTCCAGAAATAAAGGTACGTTTGTTGGTTACAATGAAAGCTCAAAAGCTTATCATTTCTATGTTCCTGGTCAGAGATACATTGAGGTCAGTAAAGATGTGATATTTCATGAAGAAGCTGCTTTCCGTCAATCTAGAGAAATTCCAAATGATTCAGAATTGCCTCCTTCAAAAGTTCCAGATTATCCTCATTCAAATGATCAAAGGGAGGAGGACGATGAGCCTTCAATTCCAGATGTTGCTATAGAACCAGAGAAGCCTACCGAAGAATTGCTTGAGGCTCCTTTTTCCAAAAGAAGACCTGCTTAGTTTCGTGAAACTCTGCAGGAAGCAGAAAATCATAAAGCTCCTTCAGGAACTTTCAGATAAATCAAGAAGCCTTAGAAGTACTCTGGTCTTATTACTTTACTGGGCCACATCATTGATGTAGAGTCTTCCACCTATGAGGAAGCAACCAAACAACAGGTATGGAAAGATGCAATGACATAAGAGTACAATTCTATCATGAAAAATGATGTATGGGAAGTGGTCCCAAGAGCAAAGGGGAAGTCTATAGTGACTTCTAAATGGATGTACACAATGAAACATGTTGTTGATGGAAGTATTGAAAAATATAAAGCAAGGTTTTTGGCTCGTGGATTCTCTCAAAAGGAAGGTATACATTATTATGAAACCTTTGCTCTAGTTGCTAGATACACTTCCATTAGAATGATTATCTCCCTCGTTGCAATTCTTAGATGGAAAATTCACTAGATGGATGTGAAGACAAATTTTCTCAATGGAAAAGCTGAGGAAGAAGTCTACTTAGAGAAACCTGAAGGTTTTGTGATCCATGGGAAGGAGTCCCATGTCTACAAAATGAAGAAAGCCTTGGATGCTTAAACAAGCTCCAAGGGTATAGTATGAAAGAATTGACAGTTACCTTCATAGCTTGGGTTTCTCCAAGAGTGCTGCTGACTCCAACTTGTATTTCAAGGTTGTTCAGAATCATCCCTTGATCTTGGTATTATATGTTGATGACCTGTTCCTTACTGGAGAGGAACAACTGATATATCAATGTAAGAGGGAGCTCACTTCAGAATTTGAGATGAAGGATTTGGGTCTTATGCATTATTTTCTTGGTATAGAGGTCTGGAAAAATCTAGATGAGATCTTCCTTTCACAAGTGAAGTATGCAGTTGATACATTACGAAGATTTGGGATGCAATACTGCAAGCACATGAGCACACCTATGGTGTCAAACTTGAAGAAGCTACATGAGTAAGCTTCTTGTTCAAAGGTAGTGGATCCTACCTTGTATCGTTAGCTTATTGGATCATTGATGTACCTAGTACATACTAAGACCATGTATATGTTATGCTGTGAGTGCACTGAGTCAATTTATGTCTAAGGCTAAGCAGATACATTGGGTAGCTGGGAAGCATGTGCTTAGATACTTGCGGGGCACTATTGCTTATGGGCTCAAATACACTTCTAGCAGTGGAGTGATGTTACTTGGTTATGCTGACTTTGATTGGGCAGGCAGTGCAGTGGATCATAAAAAGCACATCCGGGTATTGCTTTAGTATGGGATCAACCATGATCTCTTGGTCCAGCAGGAAGTAGGGCTCCATATCCCAAATCATATCATAAGCAGAATATATAGCTACTAGTGATTCCTGTCGAGAAGTAGTGTGGCTTAGGAAGCTACTTGCTGATTTGTTTGGTGAAAATCTTGAGACAACCATTATCCATTGTGATAACCAATGTTGCATGAAGCTTTCAAAGAATCCAGTGTTTCATGACATATCGAAACACATTGAGATGAAGTATGACTTCGTCAAAGACATGGTCTAGAGAGGTCCCATGAGACTTCAGTACATTCATACATATGAGAAAATTGTCGATGTGCCGACCAAGCCTCTATCATTGTTGAAGTTTGTGTACTTCCGAGATAAGCTTGGCATTGCAAAGAATGCCTCTCTCGCTGAGAGGGAGTGTTGATTTTTGAGCAGCATCGATAGCCATTCTCTGGGAGAATGGAGGCACATGGTCAGTTATGAGGAATTTGATTCAGTCTAGGAATGAAGCTCAGCTTGGGGCTAGGATCCATTCTCTAGGAGAATGGAGGCACTTGGCCAGTTACCAGGAATTTGATCATCTTGAATTAGTTTGGGACCGAGGATCAACACAATGCAATTTGGGACTGAGGAACTTGGTCAGTTACTAAGTAGCTGATATTGGTCAACTTGATGCAACATGGGGCTGAGGAACTTGGTCAGTTACTAAGTAGTTGAAATTGGTCAACTTGATGCAACATGGGGTTGAGGAATCTAGTCAGTTATTAGATCATCACTAGAAGCCCTATACCATGTCTAGGCAAATGATGTACTCCCCTCCTTGGTCTAGGCAATATCTGGTCTTGTGCACACCATGTCATACATAAAGCTGCAAAATGCTAATGAATAGGGAACCTTGGACATGTAATCTATCTCTTCCTGTTCCTTGGGACACATCTCCTTAATTAGTTTGAAATGTCTGGCCAAAGGTGTACTAACTGGTTTTGCATTCAAACCTCTCCGACACCTTTTTTATGTATTCACCCCGAGACAATGTCAATTTGCATTTTTTCCCGTCTCTTGTTATTCTCATACCAAGGATTTGCTTTGCAGCACCCAAATCCTTCATCGCAAATGAATTAGATAACTTCCTTTTGAGCACATTTATATCCTGCATGTTAGACCCTGCAACAAGCATGTCATCCACATACAATAACAAGATAATATATCTTCCATTATCTAGCCTCTTGAAATAAACACAGTGGCCAGCATGACATCTACTATAACCTTGTTCTGTCATAAACCTGTCAAATTTCAAATACCACCTCCTTGGAGCTTGCTTCAGGCTATACAAGCTCTTCTTCAACCTGCATACCAAATTCTCCTTCCCTTTGACCTCATACCCCTGTGGCTTCTGCATATAAATCTCTTCCTCCAAATCCCCATGGAGAAAGGTTGTTTTTACATCTAACTATTCAAGATGCAAATATTCTACCACCACTAGACTTAAAATAGTTCTAACTGAAGTCATTTTAACATCAGGAGAAAATATTTCATCAAAATCTATACCTTTAATATTCTATGCAAACCCCTTTACAACAAGTTTGGCCTTGTACCGCTTATTTCCTCCATCTTCTTCCTTCTTCCTTCAACCCGTAAACCCATTTACTCTGTAATTCTCTTTTCCTTGCAGGAAACTAAACCAAATCCCAAGTTTGGTTTCTTACCAATGAGTCCATCTCCTCATTCATTCCTTGTTCCCACTTCTTTCTAGTTTCCACCTGCATTGCTTCTTCATAAAATTTTGGCTCACTAGAATCGGTCATCAATAAATAATACAGTGAAGGAGATAATCGTTCATGGGGTCTACTTAACCTGGTAGATCTTCTAACACTTGCAGGAGTTTGAGGTACCCGTTGTTGTTCTTGATTTTCTGGCACCTTTGGAACTTCATTTTCTTTGATTTCATCAAGCACTGTGTACTTTGTGTTTTCCTTTTCCTGTTTCTTTCCCTACAACTAATCTTTATACATGAACTTTTCATTGAATACCACATCTCTACTCCTAATGATTTTTTTATTTCCATAATCCCATAAGTGAACCAAAATCATCAACTCTGTATCCAATAAAGGTACATTTCTTGGATTTAGCCTCAAGCTTTGTTCTATTTTCTTTATCAATATGGACAAATGCTTCACAACCAAAAGTTCTCATAAAAGAGTAGTTTACCTGTCCATGCCTCCTATGGAATACCACCATCGAAAGCACTTGAAGGCCCTCTATTTATTAAGTAAACATCAATATCTACAACATCTGCCTAAAACTGTAAGGGAAACCCTGCATGTAATTTCACACACCTTGCACACTCCATGATTGTTCTGTTCATCCTTTTTGACACACCATTTTCTTGTGGTGTTCCTGGGACTGTAGTCTCTCTACGAATCCCATGGTATGAACAGTAATCATCAAACTCCTTTCCACAGTATTCACCTCCATTATCAAATCCAAGACACTTCAACCTTTTTTCCTGTCTCATTCTCAACCAAATATTTTCATTTCTTAAAAGTAGTAAACACATCAGATTTATGTCTAATGCAATAAACCCAAGTTTTTGTAGTTGTATCGTCATTAAAAGTAACATAATAACGAGAGCCACCAAGATATTGTACTTGAGCCGGTCCCCATACATATGTGTGTACACGCTCTAACTTTTCACTCTTCTTCTATTTCCCAACCCTGAGAAATATGACTCTCTTCTATTTTCCATAAACACGGTTCTCATAGAATTCCAAACTTACCTGCTTCATATCCGGCAGCAACTTCCTTGAGTGGAAAATTTGCATCCCCTTTTCACTCATGTGGCCAAGCCTATGATTCCACAATGTTGTATCTATTCCTATGGAATTTAAAGAGATAGAACAGTCAGTATTATGAGGACATGAATACAACGTACCCATCCTGTCTCCTTTTTCTATCACCATTGATCCTTTAGTGATCTTCCACCATGTTTCTCCAAATGTAGATAAACAACCACCATATACCAACTACCCCGTTGAGACCATATTTCTTTTCATAGCAGGAATATGCCTTACATCTTTTAGCAACCATTCACCATTCTTTAACTTTATCCGTACCTTACCCATTCCAACAATTTTATATGGTTTATCATCATCCAATAAAACATGTCCAAAAATGCCCGGAACATAATCATGAAATAATTTCCTATGGGGTGTAGCATGACATGAATCCCCCCTGAATCTACTACCTAGTAATCACTAGTATTATCTAATGCAAGAATCAAAGCATCTTGTAACACATCACCTGCTACATTTTCTTCCTGAGTAGTCTCCTGCTGTCCATCTCCTTTCTTCTTTAGAGATCTGTAGTCTTTCTTCATATGTCCTTTCTGTGATTACTTGAGATATTTCCTCTCTCCCTTCATCTTCCCCTTCTCTCCATGGTCAATGCATTACCTGATGTCTCACTTGTGCTTTTCCTTCGCATTCCTCGCTAAGAATAACACCAACAACATCATCAAATTTCAAAGTGTTTGAACCAAAGAAAAAGTTATTTACAACCATGACCAAGCCGTTCCATCTTTCTGGCAATGAACAAAAGATTAGAAGAGCCCTAACTTCATCATCAAATTTCACTTTTACAGAACTTAGCTGATTCGTAATTGTATTAAATTCATTTAAATGATCAGCAACAGATCCACCTTCTGATATCTTCATAATAAATAAACGCTTCATTAGAAATAACTTGTTGGAGGCCAAGGTTTTTTCATACAGCTTACCCAATGTGCTCATCAGACCCTCCGTTGTATTTTCTTTTGAAATATTGAAAGCCACTGTCGAAGCCAGACACAATCATATTGTTCCTAGTTCCTTTCTATCAAGAACCTCCCATTCTTCGTCCTTCATAGTCACAGGATGTTTTGATTTTCCTCCCAAAGATATGAATAGATCCTTCTGGTATAGATAGTCCTCCATTTGCATCTTCCAAAATTGGTAGTTTTGGCCATTAAATTTCTTGACCTTAAACTTTAATTCTTCCACCATTTCTCCCACTCGAACTAGGAACCCTTCTTTCCTATGAGTTTATCTGGCAAATAGGCCTTTGGCTCTGATACCAATTGTTAGAAAAACAGGATCGTAGAGCAATACCAATAAACAAGATACAAATATAAATCACATAAAACACATTACAAGAGAGACACCAATATAATATGGTTCACCCAAGATGGGCTACGTCCACAAAAAAATTGCCAATCCTTATTATTATACCATCCAACAAATGAAGTGATACAATATGCAACACATCCATTGCAACTTTCTCTTCACTCTCTCACAGTCTCTCTCACATAATCAAATATCTTTACAATGCTACAATACACATCGGTATTACAATGCCTTCCTTTTAAAGAGGATTACCATGGGAAAATACCATGGAATATCCAATACCATGGACCCATAAATCACCCATTATTGACCAATTCATGACTATGAAATTACAACATTTTACAAGGCACTTTTTTCTGAAATTTTCGCTACGGGGAGCTGCCCCTGAATCCCCGCGAGGAGGAGCTCCCAAACTAGTTTCCTCCCCCCCTGGACCCCCTATGGCGTCTATTTTGGGTGGGAAATCCTCCCCAAACCCCCCCTGTTAGCACCTGGTTTTCCAACACAAGAAAGGAGGTGAAACATATGGATACATTGAGAAACTTCTTGAAGAAAGGCTTAAATTCCCTTCATTCTTCATGGATAGGTGCTAAGGTATGATAAAAATTGGTTTAGGAGTGTTACATATAAGAGAAATTGAAGAAATTTTGAAAGAAGGTATTAAAATGCAACCAAAATGAGCCAGAAGAAGAAGTGATGTCAGATTTACAGGTGGAAGATCTCGCTTTGATAGAATCAACAATAGAGGTTGATATTTTACCAAAGGTTGCAGAAATTGGAGAGAAGAGGAGTTTGCAGGAAATAATAGATGAACATGATGAAGAAAGAGGAGAATAAAAGAGGCTCGAGGCCGAGACTCAAGAATTAGTAGGGACACAGCAAGAGTTGGCAGTTTTGATAGATGATGGAATTGGTGAAAAAGGAGAAATGTTAATCCCATAAGTACAGGTACAAGAGTATAATTTCCAGGAAGCTAAAGAGGGTGGAGACATGAGTAGATTCTCGTCCAGAGTTGAAGTGTTTGAGCAGTATGGACTAAATAAACAAACTTCCTCTCAGTTTGCTTATAGTTTGTTACCAAAGGTTAGGGACTTATCAAAGTTAGATGTTACTTAGTGACCAGCATGAACATCAAAGAAAACACTTTGAATCTAGCAGTAGCGTCTCCAGATAAATTTAATGAGATGAGAGTCAATTTGAAAAAGATATCTGTGCCAGATAAAATTCAGCTGCACAAACAAAAAGGGGAAGTGATATATGAAGATTTTGTGCAAGCAGTTTGGAGAGTGGATAAGCTGGAAGGTATTATAAGCAAAATGGACATCCAATTGAAGCAAGAAAGGATGAAGAATAAATCCCACCAAAAGCAGGTCAAGAAGTTACAATTGGAATTAATCTCAAGTGATGGCGGAGGCAAGGCGAGCAAAAAATTGTTAGTTGGAAAAGACAATTTGATTCAGGCATTGCAGAAGAAGATGAAGATTCTAAATACACAGTTGATTCAAGCTCCAGAAGAAACCAAGCTAGAGCAGGAGAAAGAGGCTTTGTCTAAAGAAGTTAATGATAGCAAAGCTGAACTATTGAAATTTGCTGAAAAGGAAACTAGCTGGGAAAAAGAAAAGATAAGCTTGAGGAATCAGATTGAAGATTTGAAAAATAATTTGTCAAATTTGAGTGTGCAGCAAGCAGGTACCGGTCCGAGTGGAGATGGAAATAATGTTGATAGTATTTTACAGGTTATGTCCCAGATTATTTTAAAGGATGTTGAAATTAAAGAATTAAGAGAAGAAGCTTAGAGATTGAAGGAGGAGAGCGAGAAGAAGGACGAAGAAGCAAAATATTTACAAGGCAAGTATAAGGAATTGGTTGAAACTAATAAGAAATTGGTGCACCAAGTGACAGGGCAAGCTGCCATGCAAGGATGCAAACACATGGTATGGGACTTGATCATTAAAGAAGTTGAATTTCATAGGCCCTATTTAGATTTCATGAGAGTGAAAGAAAAGGTGATCAAAGATGCTCTAACAAGTTGTACTGCGGTCAGAGAAAATCTAAATAGAAAGCCCAAAGAAACTGCACAAAATGCAATTACCTTTCTAAAGAGTTTGACATATGAGGATATGCGTACCTTGGATATTAAAGACAAAATTGCAATCATTACATGGGCTTGGAGAAGTTTAGGGAAACATGCACACGTCGAGAGCATGGAATCTAAAGCTGGAATGATGAAGAGGCAGGTCGCAGGGCTCAAAAAGCAATTCGAAAAGTTGATCGAAAAAGGTTTACCTTCTTTCTAGGACGAGAGTCAGGAGTTGATTCCCCAGAATGAATACAAGAAATTATTGTTCGATATAAGGATGGATCACTCAAAATTTCAGTATTTAAATTAATTACTTACAGGGAAGTTTCTGATGGAAAAGATTACAGAATATTTTGAGATCCTAAATAGGTTGGTCTCGATTGGTGAAAGACTCCCACAGATTTATTATGCAGATCATGTGGAAATGAGGGACATGACTAAAGAAATGACCAGTTACGATCATCCAACTACCAATCAGTGGGCCTTTGTGGAGAAATACGGGAAGATGAAGTACACACTTCGTACTTCAAATTAGCTGCTGAATCTTATTTCAAAGTAAAGGCTTCAGAAATATTTTATTTTTAAGAAACTTGTAATATTTTTATGACTTTGATTCCAAGACATGGTTCATGAAGAGAGTCGGTTAGTGGAAACATCCAGCTGGAGTAGTTGCCTTGTTTTCTTTTGTCATTTTGTTTGAAGTAAATGTCAGTATAAAGTATTGGTGAATGTAAAAAGGCAGTTGGACCTTTCTCGCCCATTTTTGTCTTGTAATGGTAGTGGCGAATATGCCCTGATGATGTGTCACTCAAACTTGTAACGGTTTTCTGGTATGAGTAGGTCGGGCATGAGGCTCAAGGAATCTATATATTCTATGTAATTGAATGATGAAGGGTTGAAATTTTTGGAGCCTAACATATTTCTCTATGCCGTGCATTTTGAACTGTGTTAATAAAGTTGACAGAGCCGAGCAGGCATTTTTCAGGGATTCATGTGTGATCGGTCTTGCAGTCTGTTTCTTCTCTTTTCCCATGTGATTTGTGTTTCCTTTCATTGTTAACCCATTATGTAATGCTTTTTCATGCTTGGTTCAGTGTGGCATTTGAAAAGAACTCATAGTATTTATGCTCTATTCTTATCATACCAAGTATTCCACAATTCTTTTTCTGTTAAAATCAATATAGAATTCATGTTTACATGCTTTATATTGGTGGACTGTTTCATTTTTCTTCTAAATCACCCAACTAAAAGCTCTTTGACTGTAAGCTGGTGGCTACCTTTACCTTGTATGAATGTGTTTGCAAAGCATTTGTTAATTATGTTCATGTGTTTTTTAATTTGAATCCATTTCCCAATAGAGATCCACACTGCTTTCAAACAACTACTTTAAAAAACCCAATCATCCCTCTAGAAATTTGACCTTCTGAATGAACTGTGTATGAACATTTTGAGCATTAAGGCTCTACGTCTTTTTGAATATTTTCAGTCCTTTCTCAAGAGAGATCCCTCTCTGACTGTGCTGGGTCAGTAGCACAAGTCTAAAGTGGTTTTGTTGTTACCCTGATTCTGCCTCTCCACAACCTTGGGGTACGTTTTGGGTGTTAACAACCCCATCATGGGAAGGGATCCAAACACGGCTGAAACACGACCTTTGAAATAAGGAATATCGGGCTCCGCAACCAACACCTTATTATCTCGAATATACCCAACATATCTCAATAGATCTAATTTTTTTTCTCACATCCTTCCATGGTCATGTTCCTCAATTTGAGTTCAAATACATTATCCATGTTCTTTTCATAACAAATCTTAGAAAGGTACTTATTATAGAAATATTTCTTAAACTACCTCCATGAAATACTTTTCTCATTGATGTGTTTTATTTGCATAAGTTGATCCCACCAAAGTGAAGCCTTTCCTTGAAATTGTAGATAGCAATTATGGCTTCCATGTTAGAGGAGTAAGTATGTAATTGGAAATAATTTTTCATTCCCAATAACCAAGCTTCAACATATTCTTCCTTCTTGTTTTGACCATCAAAAGTAGGTGCCTTAGTCTTCCTAATATCTCCTTGTAGATATTCTTGTACATGTACTATTTTTTGATATCTGACTGCGAACACTTATGGACTACTCTTTTATTCTACGGATGTATAAGACTTTATGGATGAATGAGATAGTGACTAGTGATTCTTTTGAACTCTTGTAGTACTTATACAGTGCCTAGTACTTCTATGAGACCCCCTATTTGGATATGCGTTACGTCCTTCCTCATGCCATGGAATTGATCCATTCTTCATTTGCCTCTAGAATTGATTTAAAATCTGCATTAGTTGAGTGTCCAATTGATTTAATTTGGATTCTCGTAATCTCTTAAACATTCTTTCCTTATAAAATACACATCTTTGCACCTCCATTTTTAGGATCCTTATTGTTTTTGTTGAAGGATTAGTTCTCACGTGCGGACATGAGTGAACCTCCCTAGTTCGAATGAGTTGAAACTAGAACAAAACGGGACAATACATGGACACCTTCACCTAGATCAATTGAATATTTACAAGAGACGAAGTAGATAAAGCTTACCTATGATATGAATTTCATTCGTGTTATCTTCAAGCTGCTGTAATCCAACTTCGTGCATGAGAGAACCTGTTATGGATCCAATACAAATAAGTAGCAACCATATTGAACTCGAAACAATATAAATGATCTAAGCAAATGACCAAGGAGATTTTCTATACATGAGAATAACAATCAAGTATGGGAAGGAAATGCATCATTGTATTAAAGATGACAGAAAGAAATACAACCGTAAGCCTTGGTGTCGTAGTCTCCTTCGGGTAGATTCGTCCTATTCCAAGATGTCACCCTTGTCTCGAAAGGAAGCACATCAAGAGTCTAATGCTTTTGGATAATTTCTCCAGCAATTCCTTATTATCAATTCCTCCTCCCACACCCATTCCCAAAGGTCTCTTTTATAGGACAATAAGGATAAGAGAGGGGTGAGAATATTATGGAAATTGGATGAGATATGATCCCAACAGTTGTGGAGCTTGAGCTAGATCCATATAAATAGGAAGGAAAGGTTATCCAATGAGATTTCGGTCTAGAATATTCTAGGAAACCTAATTTTTTTCCCGTAGAGAGGTCGATGCGCTTTGTAATGGAGCAACATGTGCCAATATGGGTCGACGTGGGTTTCTATGAAGGCAAGATGCGCCATGGACGCAAGTTTCCAATGAGAAACACTACGTGGAGGGGGTTTCGGTGTGGGTTGCTAGTGGAGCAAAGCACATCGAGGCAAAAAACAAGTTTGGTTGCAGGGAAAGAAAATCAAAGACCATCTACTATGAAAGCTGTTTCAAGGATTATGGAAACACGAGGTCACAGGGTTTGGCACTGCTGACGAATATTCCATGTAACAATTTCTACCAATTCTAATGGTTCAATACTTTATTTCTTCCCATAGAATTTATCTCATAATTTCCTACACTGATATTAGACCTCTAACTTCTTCTCCATGACTATAAGGAATTTGTCCATGCTCCATGTTTCTTCTTCAATATTGATCTTCAATTCTAATATTTAATTATCTTTGTGCAATATTATATATGGAAAATGTTAATAGAATTAATTTGTTAGATATACTTCATTTCCATAATTCTTAAAATTCTTCTTACATATATGCATTATGGAATCTACCCATTTTGACAAAAAAAATTGTCAAATCAAGGTTGTAGGCTCCTTTTCTATCCATTTTTTGGAAATATTTTATGTACTTATTCAAAATATAATTCTTTATATCTATTCTCCTCTTGCATATATTTCCAATGATTATAATCATGTATAGTTGTGAACTCGGAGCTAAAATTTACAACAGTTTGAACCTGTCAAGTTAGATAAATTTCTACATTTTTTTGTTGTTGTGCATTCAATGTTAGAGACCAACTTTATCCACCTTTAGAGGAAAAAACAATGAGAACTAGAGTTTTTTTGTATTGGGAATAGATAAAAACTTATAATTGAGAGTACTTACAAACTTTTAATTCAATGATATAAGGATCCAATTGTTTTCTTCATCAATCTAGAATTGTCAAATTTTCCCTTTTTCCACTGCCTCCAGACTTGAAATTTTGTTAATAATTGTCATTTTCCATAGACAGAAAAATTCGACAATCTAACGCTGTCCAAACTACTAAGATGATCAAATGTTGATTATTTTTTTTTTTCAATTTTTGATGTCTCTGGTCACTTTTCCTCCCTTTAAAGTTTCTAACTTGACCAAAAAGTCCCCTGCAATAGTGGATTTTGTCTTGATTTCACACCTTCTCTCCGAACTCTTCGGGATTTGGTTAAATGATCCATTGGGTTTCTTTATTCATGGTCATAACAATCACTATCCAAATTTCACCAAAAATATAGTTCTTGTTAATGATTATCCACTAGATATTTGAAAATCACCAATTCTCATTTATGGTATTGTGGAACTGAATCTGTGAAAAATCCTCTCTGGCACTTTTATAATCCTCATCATCATGGACTTACCAATAACATTTCAACTAATCCTAGATTTGTATGCACTGTTATGGCCAAAATATGAAACTAGCTCTAGACCCTTATATTTTCTTTTGTTAAGCGACATGACACATGGATGTGCTAATGCAATGCTAGTGTCCACCTAGAATCTACATGGAACTCACTAATTTTTCCATTTTATCTTCGTTTTCCAACACCTTCAACTCCATGTTTCAATTGCATAAGGATCAACGTGCTTATGGACCATTAATCTGAATCATCGATGAGATCCTGATCATTCACAACAATTGGTTCTCTCTTCTTGAACCTTTTTCCTCAAATGCCATGACATGATTTGGACCATAGATGTCATCCTCTAGAATGATACATACCACTCACAACAAAGTTATGTATACAAACTCTATAATTTATAAACTCCAATGATGGTATCTCCACTGTTAATTGGCTTCCTTGATTAAATCCTAATCATTCAAGGGATTACCAAAATATTGAAGTTATAATGGGTTATAATCCCACGATAAAACCACATACATTAATCTCATCTGGTAGAATCAAGATGCACTAGTCATGGCATTTTCAAAATATTGAAACCCCAATGAGCTAAAATCCCGTGACATCATAACATCTATTGATTCACTCATGCAATTAGATATTGGTCGTTCACAACATTTCAATTTCATCTTTTCTCTGACATCCCAAACATTGTGATGCATTGTCAACCATGAAACTGATTGGTCAATGGAATGTCAACCATTTGCGACAACTCATCCCATTGGGATCCTCTCTTCTAGATTCACTGCAATGGCTTATCAATCATCGATCTAAATGGGTGGATTTAATCTTATCCATCCATGACAATATGGAACCTCTTCACTCTCGATTTATGAATGGACATTTGGACTTTGGCTACATCTGTATCCACTCAGTTACCATGAAATACTGATTAAACTACCACATCATCAACATGCCAAGTCGAACACATATTTCATTAAAATTGGAAACATTTTATTCTAAAGACATCATTAAAATTGAATTTTTTAGTTGTTTTGGAATTCTAGATCCACTGTTTAATTACAAATTTAATACTCATATGTTTTCTCTCCAAATAGAATTGTGACCCCATTATTTGGAAATTCAAACTCCTATGATATAACATAATTTGTTAATTTTTCATCATTTAATTCAATATGATATAGGATCTTAACCGAGAGAACGACATGTACAACATATAAAACACAAGAGACAAGAGACACAAAGCATTTCACTGGGGAAAACCAAGAAGGTGAAAAACTCTGCAACTTCCTCAGAGATAGAATGAGCACCAATACAAAGATCACAAAGATCAATCCCCAAAATAAGAGATAGTATCCTAGCAATTGCTCCTCCTCCACTTGTGCACACTCCTCCTCTCTCTCATTAATGCGAAGTGAGTGAGTGAGTGAATGAATAGAATGAGAGAGTCACACTCTCTATTTATACAATGACTTGACCTTCCTTTAACCCTAATTGGGCCGACTTCCTAAGGAAACCTAATAACCCATTTAAATGACACTGGGATGACCCCACTAGGGTGGTATAATAACCCTTTAACCCATACTGGCCCGATAAGGTGGTATAATAACCTATCAAATATAAGTTACGACACCTCCAATCGGAGGAATAATACATCTCCATTGGGGATACAATAAAGTACAAATGTAATACATACAATATATAAGTGAATATCTTCCGAAGTTACAAAGACATCAACACTCCCTCTTAACTAGGAAGGTATTCTCTTGACACAGGTCATCAATACATATAGGCACAAGTCTTCAATTCTAGAGCTGGATCATCGTCACTGGATCACAGAGAATCATCGTCACTGCTGCTGTACTCGTCATCTCGATCACTGGTGCTATCTCTCAATTCTTCTCATCATAGGAAGTTCTATAGAGCCAACCCTTTTTAATGCTGGATGTAGGCATAGCCTCCTGTAGGTCTTCATCATCTCTGCGAGCGAGCCATCCTGTGGAATTCTCAGGGCTGATTACGTGCGTCAACAAAACCTCGAAAGAGCATTCCAGGACTGATTACGAGCTTACTGATCAACCAATTGGATCTCCCAGGAAAATATTACATGTGACCACAAATCATTAAAAGAGTGTCATGCGATCTGCAAGATCTCTAAAGAGCATCCCAGGACTGATTACGAGTTTACTGCTCAACCTATCGGATCTCTGGGATTGATTACATGTGGTCTAGAAAAACCTCGAAAGAGCATCCCAGGACTAATTATGAGCTTACTGCTCAACCTATCGGATCTCCTAGGGAACTATTACATGCCATGGACAAAACCTCGAAAGAGTATTTGCCAGATCTCCCAGGGAACTATTATATGCTATAGGAAAAACCTCGCAAGAGTATCTGCAAATCTCCCAGGGAAATATTAAATGTCCCTCCAAGCAAAACCTCGAAAGAGCATTTTCCAAATCTCCCAGGGAGCTATTATATGCCATAGGCAAAACCTCGCAAGAGTATCTGCAAATCTCCCAGGGAAATATTATATGCTTATCGCAAAACCTATCCATGGTCACAGAGTATCATCCTGATAATCATGATCAACCTGATCATCCTCGCATGGAGCACCGTCCTGATGCTCATGATCATACTGATCATCATCATACAGTGCATCATCCTAATGCACATCATCATCACATGATCATCCTGATCATCATCATAGCATCGTCCTGCTGCATATCATATGGAGCATCGTCCTGATGCTTATCACACATGATCAACCTGATCATCATCATAGCATCGTCCTGATGCATAACATATGGAGCATCGTCTTGATGCTCATCACACATGATCAACCTGATCATCATAGCAACATCCGGAGCATCATCCTGATGCTAATCACACAGATCTTACATCCACATAAATGGGAAGGATCCTCCTACCACCATGCTTGGAATGGCTCCTGCAAATGTGTGCCATCACTTCGTCCTTGAAGTATCTTCCATCTGAAGAACACCAAGCCTCTCTCTGAAGTACTCGAACTTCAATCTAGCTAGTGGTTTGGTCAACACATCTGCAATCTGCTCATCCGTCGCAACATACTGGAGCTTCACTGCTCCTCTCTACACCATATCCCTCATATAGTGATATTTGATATCGATGTGCTTCGACCTGTCATGGAACACCAGGTTCTTAGACAAATTCACACAACTCTGGTTGTCACAGAAGATACAGGTAGCATCCAACTGGAGATCAAACAAATCAGACAGTAGCTTCCTTAGCCATACTACCTCACAACTAGCTGAACAAGCTGTGACATACTCTGCTTCGGTTGTACTCAGTGCTACGCAGGATTGCTTCTTGCTAAACCAAGAGATCACACCTGATCCCATACTGAAGCAGCACCCCGAAGTGCTCTTCCTATCTGCAGAATTGCCTGCCCAATCTGAATCAACATAACCCTCTAGGTTAAACTTTTGATTCGCATCACACTTGAGCTCATAATCAATCGTACCCTTCAGGTACCTTAGAATATGCTTTACCACAATCAGGTGAACATGTCTAGTATCCATTAGGAACTGGCTCAAAGTGTTCACCGCAAAGCAAATATCTGGTCTCGTGTTTGTCAGGTACATCAAGGACCCAATCATTTGACGATACATTGTGGCATCAACCGAATCTGATGAAGCATCACTCAATATCTTCAGGTTCGATGCCATAGGTGTGGCCATGGCCTTGTAGTCCATCATCCCGAACCGCTTCAGGATCTCTATTGCATACTTCCCTTGCCCAAGGAAGATTCCATCTGCACTCTGCCACACCTCCATACCTAGAAAGTAATGCATCATACCCAAGTTCTTCATCTCAAAATAGGAAGCAAGCTTCCTCTTCGTGTCGGCAATCAATCTATCCTCACCTGTCACAAACAGATCATCCACATATAGTAGGAGTATCACTAGATTTCCTTCCTCAACCTTGTAGTAAAGGTTGGAATCCGCTTTACTCTTGGTAAATCCCAAATAGGACAGGAAACTATCTATCCTGCCGTACCATGTATTGGGTGCTTGCTTGAAGCCATACAAGGATTTCTTCAATCTGCACACATATGACTCCTTGTCATGTGTCTCAAAACCGAGTGGCTTCTCCACATACACTTCCTCTTCAACTACACCATTCAAGAAATATTTCTTGACATCCATCTGGTGTATCTTCCACTTCATTACTGCAGCTAGAGCAAGTACTGTTCTGATTGAAGTGTATATGTATATAGGTGCAAAAGTTTCTTCATAATCTATCTCTTCTTTCTGGGAGAAGACACGAGCAACAAACCTTGCCTTGTATTTCTCTATGCTACCATCTGCATCATGCTTGATCTTGTAGATCCACTTGGAATTCAAAACAAACTTCCCTTCTAGTCTTGGGACCACATCCCAAACATCATTCTTCATGATTGAATGGTATTCCTCGATCATGGCATCCTTCCATTACTTCATCCCGGATCTTGGGAACTTCAGATTCTTCAATATCTTCAATAGGTAGTTTTTTGGATTTGTTGAGTCTTCGTCGCTTGTTCTTCGAAACAAGTCTCTCTCGTAGGTGATGGTAGACGGTCTTTCCTACAAGACAAGTTCAATTACATTATTAGAAACATCTCATAGATTTCAGAAAAAAATCTTACACATAAGGACATATGTCATACAATCATGCAATTATCTTAACCAATGCTTCAATACAACATTTATCCATATCCCGTAACTTTCTAGATGCCTTCCATCTCTACCAGAACATTGTTAAGAGTGTGCACAACTCCCAACATGTCAGTAAAGAGGTTTCATTCTAGATAAGTAGCAATGGAATGTTGTACAGTACCACAGGCCACTTACCCATTACTTTCATATTAGTAGTATCTTGTTCATTAGTGCAACTTTTCTAAAATGCATAATATACATCCTAAATCTAGGAACATAAGTATGTACATGACTAAACAACATCATTTAAGTAATCATATATACAGGAAATAACAATTCAAATACTTATCTTTGTTTGGTTGTTGGGTGGACTCCCTCTCGATCTTTGCTTCCTTGCAGGAACTACTGGAGTGTGCTCCCTCTTGATATTGCTTCCTTGCAGGAACTACTAGAGTGTGCTCCCTCTTGATCTTTGCTTCCTGGATTATCTGTCTTTGCTTATATCCATCCTGGACCACTACACATGCTTAAGTGTGCACTAGTGTCATCATTGTGTCATCCTCAAGATCTCATACATAATCATACATTCATTAGTATAATCTCAATATTATCAAAACATTATGATTCTAAATAATATTAAACATGTATGTTCATGATTATTTCATGTACATGTAATTTGTCACAAGCGTTAGTATTCAAGGTTTCAAGGAGTACTTCTTTTAGTCATGCATATTCTTATTTGACCATAGGACTCTTCTAGTTTGTCATATCATTAATCAAAGTAAGAATCATAATATGCATAAACCCATGATTATTCAAACCTATAACTTCATGAATAATCATTATCAATCATACGAAAGTATACTTATATGATACCATAACACAAGGTAGGATTCTAACTTGATATAGGAAAAACATACCTGGATTATCATGTTTGCGAGTTATGTATAACATACCCAAACAATGTCTTCTTTGATCTCTTCAATGATTTAGAGAGCTTGTGCTAGTAACATGTATATCTCATAAGTTAAGCTTTGTAGAACCAAATTATACATACCTCGTAAGTAGAGCTTCTATGTGATCAATGGCTATGGTTTAGTCTTTGTCTTCATGTCACCACGGTCATATGTTTTCGATCTAGAATTTGATTTGTCTTTCTTGATGTACCTTTCATGTTAGCAGACAACATCATCCTCATACAATGCCACAGTGCATTAGTACAATCATAAGTTTCATAACCCTAATCAATGACTGCCTTTTATCATTCACATGCATTCATACTTTTACTAAGGTGATAATACAAGTCTAAAATTAATCAAGATTGTACTAACCTCAATAATATGAAGACAAACTTAATCATGAACATATTTCAAAACAAACTTGTATCTCCTCAAGTCATAGCTATCGGGATTGCTTGAAGTATTCTTTTGTAAGACCTTAGCCTCATCTCCCTTTGGAACTGGAACTTCTTCACTTATGTAAGTGTCCAAATCATTCTCTTCTAGGATTAACCCAATCTACTTTGATTTGTTGAAATTGGATCTGGAGCTGGATAGGGTTTGATAGAGAAACCCTAAAAATCCAAACTTGGAATTTCAAACTTATGTCTGGACAAGGAGATGCAGATGACTGAGGCGAGCAAGCTGGTGTGCTCATATTTTGAAAACTCCAAAAATTGACTACTCAAAATTGACCTGCGAGTTTCGTATCTACAGCTTCTGTCAAATTCTGGTTTTCTAGTTTTTCTGGTCAAAATCCTGAACTAGGGTTTGATAGAGCCTAGGGTTCCACCCAACCAAAAAATTCGATCTTGGTCTCTAAATTTTGATTTTGATGAGGAGCATCCAGCCGTGGTCTCAGATTCCAAAAATTCCAACTTTTGCAAAAACCCTAATTTTCTGCAGCAGTGACAAACCAAAAATGAAAGTGCTCAGAATCCAATTCTGTTTGGACATAAATATATGCCATATTGTTTCTGATGTATCTATGTTATTTTGGATCCCTAGGGTCTAAAACTTCGGTATGTGGTAGACTGACCTGTCATCTTTCCAACCCCATAGATATGAGCTTTAATGGATTCTCTGAGAGAGAGATATGCCAAGTGTCACAACGTGACCTGTTTATGGGATGAAACAGTATAGCGAACTTGTACAAAGTTCCACATGTCAATTTTTCAACTTCGTACTCTAAAACCCGGACTTGTGAAACTAAAGTCCATGCCCTGAATTTCACTTTTTATGGAATTCCATTTGGAGCTTTCTAGCTCGAGATATGACCTTTTTTCCTAGGTCACCTGTTTAGGATTGCATTCTGGAAGAGGCAAAAAACCTAACTTGTACGGATCATATCTCACAAAGTACAATGAATATGAGGCTTTCCTTCGGACACAAGGTACATGGAAATTTAATCTTCGACCTGTAAAAGTTTCAGATCCCGAACCTTTGCCAAAACTGATTTATAGCGAAAGTGCCACGATGACTAATTTTTACTATACCAAGACCTAGCTTCCAATTTGTCGCAAGTGCAACAAGTGGCATAGATGCCATACAATTCCTTCCTTCATGATAGCTCTGATAACATGTTAGTTTTTCATCAGTTAATTCAATATGATATAGGATCTTAACTGAGAGAACAACACGTATAGCATATCAAACACAAGAGACAAGAGACACAAAGCATTTAACCGGGGAAAACCAAGAAGGTGAAAAACCCCGCAACTTCCTCAGAGATAGAATGAGCACCAATACAAAGATCACAAATATCAAACCCCAAAACAAGAGATAGTATCCTATCAGTTGCTCCTCCTCCACTTGTGTGCATTCCCCCTCTCTCTCATTAATGCGAAATGAGTGAGTGAGTGAATGAATAGAATGAGAGAGTCACACTCTCTATTTATACAATGACTTGACCTGCCTTTAACCCTAACTGGGATGACTTACTAAGGAAGCCTAATAACCATTTAACCCCATACTGGGACGACCCCACTAGGGTGGTCTAATAACCATTTAACCCATACTGGGCCGACCCCTCTAAGGTGGTCTAATAACCCATCAAATATAAGTTACGACACCTCCAATCGGAGGAATAATACATCTCCGTTGGGGATACAATAAAGTACAAATGTAATACATACAATATACAAGTGAATATCTTCCGAAGTTACAAATACATCAACATAATTGATATTTTTTACATATTTCATAGTCTGCCTAATTTTATCATGTAATCAAACTCTACAATTCCTATTTATAACTAGTAGTGTTACCATATCAAACCCAAGTGTTATGTCAAAAACAATTTGGCACATAATGCCATAATTTTTTGTTCAAATGTGACCTTATCTACTTTTCTCCATTACCATTCCATCAAACATGTAACATGAAACTACCATTCTTCCCGTGTAGTCAAACTTCCAACATATATAACCATTGTACTAATTTTGAAACACTGCGACATATTCCAATCCACATTAATCTTAATTTAGATTCATCTAGAACATCAATCTCATTGATTTAACATCTGCTTTCCTTCACCTTTATTGAGGTTTTTTATCAAACACTTTGTATGCAAACTCATGTTTTTTGAAGATTCTAATTTTGGCCTATTCAACCCCAATGTTGTAACCAATTTCTTTAATACCATACTATCAGCTACCCATAAACCTCTATACATTGTTGAGGCTACGAGGTACCTCAAAAACGCTATAAATTTTCATCTCTAATGCCAAAATCGATTTCACGAGATGGTTTTATAATTAAATAGTAGAAGCAAAAATACACCAGAATTAAATATTTAATTTTAATCTTAAGACATGACTGCAATTCTACAATGATTTCATCCACAATTATGCAAATTAAATCCATACACACAAACCTGAACAAACTTAAAAATAATAACACGCAGAACCAAAACATAAAAACATGACATTTCATGGCATATTAAAATTATTTATGTTTCTAATAAAATAATCCTCCAATTCGTTGCAAATGCATGACGTTCCTCCTAGCCTTAGGATCTCCGTCACACTTAATATTTCTATGACAAAGGCCACCTCCGAGCTAAGGTTATGAATCCAAAATCATTAAGTCCTAGGGTCTTGCTCTAAGTCTTTTTGCTCAACCAACAACCCCAAAAAAATTTAATATGGAAGAAACTCCTCTACAATTATCCCAATCAACCAACACTCTTCTACCTCAACATGCACAACACCAAGAGTGAGATATCCTTCTTTGCTAAACATTCCCTTAGGTTATCCCAATTCCCTCCAATGCTCCAACATATGTTGCCTAGGAAATATGTCCATTGAACTCTAATGATTCTGAGTAACTTTCAAGACAATCTCTTAAGAGCACACTAGTCATTACTAGAAATTCGTTAGAAATAGTATAGGCCTACATAAAAGTACATTTTTGAGTCCATAGTGTAATCTCTATTTTATTTATTCCTTTCATACCACAACCATTCATACAATAAAGAATCCCCCTACATGATCAATTTCTCAACATTATATTTATATGGAAATCACTCCCCATGTGGTCTTTAGGAGAAGCCCATGTAATGTCCCCTTCTCTCAATCTGACCAACGGGAGGAGACATTACTAACTACAGGCTTCTAAATTTCTCCTAGTGGACATATTACAAATTCATATTATTGAGAAGTACATGTGAAGATGCATACTAAAAGTACACAACGGAAACAAAATACATCCAAACACACAACACATGCATTTACAAGCATAATCATTATAGGCATCAATTAAAACATTACAGATTCAATACAAAAGGATACTTATCTTTAAACAAAGGATTTCCAAGCAATTGGCGGTGTAAGAGCGATTTTCCAACCATAGGAACTTTGTCCAGCATATACTATTTTTGCTGAGAGGCCACCCCCAAGCTGGTTTATGATGCCACCAGGGCAAAGGAAACACCTACAGGATTCTCTCTCTAAGCCCACAACCCATTTTGCTCACTATGCTTAGACAAAAGCTCATCTAGAGCTTTACAGGGATCTCACTAAGCCATCACAACCATGGTACTCCTTTCAACTACCCCACACAACACAAGGAAGGAATTTTCCTTCACTGATCCATAGTTCCCTCAGTAAATACAACCTTTATAATGCTTACCAGTGTGTGCAGTAAGATTCCAACCTATTGTATGCTATTGGAGAACTTCCAACAACATTAATTGATGGCTTCTCAAGCATCCTGAAGTAGATGAACTCAATGGGTAAGGGTTCCTAACTTTCCCAGCCTCTATTCTCACTTTCAACCATATATTTTCCCTTCAAATCTACAACTCTATCTCCAAATTCAAATTTATGGGTTAAACACAGTCTAGTAATGGTCATGAACAACAATAGGAGAATTCTACGTAGTGTGTAAAACAACATGAGAGAATGATAGAATGAGTGTTGACTCCAATGGATATGAGATGATGGTGAAAAGACAACTGACATAACTTTTGACAATAGAAGAAAATGACTCCTGACAACTGATATAACTGTCACAACCCCCATGCTTCAATAATTGCATGAAGTGACTTTTCCCACCAACCTCACACATGTATTCAATGATTAGGTTTAACAATCAAGTTGAAGTAGTTGGCTCATCTAAAGCACGTGGCATAATTTTGGATGAGTTCTAAGGTTGATACTTGGCAACAAAGGATTTAGTTTCCCATAGACCCCCTTTCTTCTTCCCCTCTGGTGGAATCATATCCCCTCTAGTGCTCTTTACACACCATCTTGGACCATTTTATTATTTTCCAACATAATATTTACATGTATTTGTAAGTGGCACGATAAGCCAATCACACAGTCCAAATAAAAATATATACATCATACATGCCTATCCCTTCACTAGTCGAGCCTTGGCCTTGATCTTTGCACTAGGAATCCATACTAGCATATTTACATCATTTACATAGTTTTGATTAATTACCTTCCAAGTCAAAACTGGGGGTATTATAGCCCACATTTCACCTTTAATCACAAATTTAGGATAATATAAAACAAAAGTTATTACTCAAAGATAATAATGAAGGGGGTTTAAGGACTTTATTTTAATCACAAATTTAGGATAATATAAAACAAAAGTTATTACTCAAAGATAATAATGAAGGGGCTTTAAGGACTTTATGTTAAGACATTAGCTAATATTTCCTACCCTTATCCCCGAGTGAGCCTCTATAAGCGCCCCTTTTACTTTTTTTTTAGTCTTCATTTACATACATTAAGATATTTATATTATCTTTGTAATCCTTCATTTACATCCTGTAGTGTCCCTTATAAATTTGGAAAAATTGGAAAAATTGCACTTTTTGGCCAATTCGACCCTTAGACTAGTAATGACTCGAATTCTTCCAAATTGGGTATGAACGTGTTTGATAGGTATTAAGACATAAAAATGAGTCTGATGGATGCTTGGACACTCTCAAAAGACTTCTGCAACACTCTTTTACAATCAAGAGAAAATAGGGAAACTTACTAGCAAATTCGAGGTTCAAACCCCCAAGGGTAGGGGACAAAGATGGCTTCCCAAATGGAGTATGAAACTCCCAAATTTCAGAACAAAGACATGGATTGGTTAAAGGAATTCAATGGGAACCAAAATGAATCATTAATTAGCTCCTAAAGGCTGCTGCAACTCCAATAAATCATAGGTTTGTGGACATGTCTTCACATAGGGAGAAATGATAGGAAACTTCACTACTTGCTATGAAATTCGAGATTTATGCTCCAAAGTGTAATGTATATTAAAATTCTTCAGGACATTAATTACTCTCCATACATCCTAAAAATCACATAGATGAATGGATACAATTCGAAATAAAGCAACTTCAAGCTTTCATAACTAGATATGTGGAAAACGCCACCATTTATACATTGTTTGGTATTTTGACATAGTTTCAATTGGTATTTCGACCTGAGGATATTCTGAGAAGAAAATACATATTAAATACATAATATTACAAATAAATGGGACCACAATATCCCCCCCAAAGAGATCATCATCTCACCAAGTGTGCCCTTCCTCCAAGAGCCAAAATATGAAGAGAAAAGTGAGAATGGTGTGAAAACAAGTTGAATAAGAGAATGCCATGAGCTGCCCTATGGATTCAACCTGAAACAAATGAATCCATTGTAGCTCCAAATGAAAGGTCTGAATGGCCTCTCCAATTTCCAATTAGGATGGGAATCTTTCACCCTAGAAATTGGTACTAAGGAAAGTATAGTAAACACTCCACTAGCATGGACAAGCTATGCTCTCCAATATGCAAAATGAGAAATGATCAAAAGCTACTCTCCTTATTTGTTCTTGAATTTTATAAAATTCAAATACCTGATCCTTATCTCGAATTCCATCCATGAGCTTCATGCCAACTTGAATTGGGAAGAGATTCCAATGTGTGCCACTTATCCCTCCATTCCTAGCCTCCTCCTTCACTCAATTCGAATGGATGACTCTTTGGCTGCCCTAAATACCTTGTGCGCCCTCTTGGAGGCTATTTTTAGCCCTGACATGTCATATATGTTAGATGTCAGCAGTCAGGTCTGATTTGTGTCATAAGTATCATAGAATCTTCATCATTGTTGTCATAGAAGCTAGGGAATCTAGCCCAAGTGTCTCAATATCTCTCAAATACCTCTTCCTCTTCCATGGAAGTTACTCTTCCACTCCAATTCGAATTTCATTGAGTCATGCCAAGTATATTGACCTTCCAACTCCCCAAGAACATTAGATTCCACCTTGGATTTGAATGGGTGAGAATAGGATGCCATGTGGCATGCGGAATCTAGCTTTGTGTGGGTCCCACACCACCAATGTGTCTACATGACCAAGTGCCACCTTATTTTCCTATAATAAATATTTATTTAACCCCTTTTAGTATATTTATGTCAAGCTAATTTCCCTTTTGGGTTTTGTAGTCTCATTCCAAATCTAATGTTTCCACCCCAACCTAGGAAACTAGTAGATTGGTGGAATTTCCTCTTTTGAGATTTATTTGAATGGGGACATTACAGTCCTCTCCACCAAATGTTGCTTTTCCTCAAGCAATTTCGAACATGGATGTTGAAGAACTTGCTTTTTTTCCCAAAAATTCGTTTCCAAAACTTTCTTTCCCCCAAATTTGTTTTTTGAAACCAATGAGACTAAAAATTATTCCAGAGTCCCATTGCTTGTATTGCACTCCAACAGTTAGGAGTGCTCTCCAACCCATACCATCAGGAAAGAGAATTCCCGGATCCCATTTCCTTGTATGCATTCTTCCAATAATCATAAGTACAAAATAAATATCATCAAAGTACATAGAAACATAATAAAGATGTACATCAAGGAGGTGCCTCATCAAAGAATCATGAAAGTGCTTATACCTCCAAGCAAGTAGACCACCATTTGCCAATTGCATACAAGCATCAAGTGACCAATCAAATCTGCTCCAATGACATAGGTGAGAATCCCATGTCCTATAATTCTTCTCCAAAAAGATGTAGGATGCATCAAAATAATCAGCCTTGTGTTCTTTCATCCAATAAGTGAATGAATAATATCAATTAAAATCTTCGATGTTGCACATTTCTCTTTGAATCTTCTCCATGTCTTTAAGGAATGATGGATCCTTCAATGAAGAAACTCTCCAACAAGAATTTTATACCAATGCTTGAGTGTCATGGAGTGTGCTAAGGATCTCTTGGTTATTCTTTTCATTCATCTTCAAGGACCCTTCAAGAAAATGAGGCTCTTGCAAATGAACCTCCTCATCTTCTTCCTTCTTGCTTGGACCAACTTCAAGAAGCTCAAGTGGTGATGGGGAACTTGATCTTGGTTCTTCTTCAACTGATACAAGGTCTTCATTTTCATGCTTAATGGAAGTTTGGCTTGTAGCAACACTTTCAAAAGTGATATCTATGTCACCAACATAGAGTTGTGAACACCCATCAGTAGGTACTCCTTCTTCTACTTCACCTATTTCAGAACTAGGTGGTTCATGGGTCTTCTCCTTTCGCTCCTTCAAGAAAGATTATGCATTTTCCCCCTTGGTTTCCTTAGGATCAACATATTTGGAATATCTTTTTTAAGAAAACCCAAAAGCTCTCTTCAAGTAGGAAATACATGCATTCCCTGAAGCTTCAGATGTTTCACTGCTCTTTTCACTCACACACATATGATTTTCTCTCCAAGGTCTTTTGCAAGAAAGGCATAGAGCTTTCTTCACTAACTCCACATCTTCATTTTTGGGCCTATTTTCAAACACCCAATCAGAAAAGTCTTCAAAAGGAATGGCATTTTGTGTATCTCCCTTGTACACATCAAGATATGCATGATATTGTTGGGGCAAGGTTTTACATGTTGCTCTCAATATTTGTAATTCATCCATAGAATTATCCTTTGGTCGTGTGACACACTCATCTTCATAAAATTAAATGACATAATAATAACCCTCATTCCTTATGAAATTGTAAGAAGTGTTGCATGATGGAACCTCTTCCTCAAACCATTCACATTCTGCTTCATATTGCTCACAATCATCTTCATACTGCTCATGAGCATTGTACTCATAGGAGTCACATAATAGTAATACATGGCTACAAATTATTCTTCAATGTATGATATTAATGCACACGTGCAAGGACCATGCTCTGATACCACTTGTAATTTCCCTTTTTAAAAATTTGAAAAAATTGGAAAAATTGCACTTTTTGGCCAATTTGAACCTTAGACTAGTAATGACTCAAATGCTTCCAAATTGCTATGAATTCTTCCAAATTGGGTATGAATATGTTTGATAGGTATTAATACATAAGAATGAGTCTGATGGATTCTTGTACACTCTCAAAATAATTCTACAACACTCATTTACAATCAAAAGAAAATAGGGAAACTTACAAGCAAATTCGAGGTTCAAACCCCCAAGGGTAGGGGACAAAGATGGCTTCCCAAATGTAGTACGAACCTCCCAAATTTCAGAAAAGAGACATGGATTAGTTAAATAAATTTAATGGGCATCAAAATACATCATTAATCAGTTCCTAAAGGCTGCTGCAACTCCCATAAACCAGAGGTTTGTGGACATGTCTTCACATAGGGGGAAATGATAGGAAACTTCACTATTTGCTATGAAATTCGATATTTATGCTCCAAAGGATTATTTAATGTATATGAAACTTATTCAGGACATTAGTGACTCTCCATAAATCATAAAAATCACATAGATGAACTTATACAAGTCGAAATAAAGTAACTTCAATCTTTCATAACTAGATATGAGGAAAATGGCACCATTGACACATTGTTTGGTATTTTGACATAGTTTCAATTGGTATTTCGATCTGAGGATCTTCTGAGAAGAAAATAAAGAGTAAATAAATCAGATTACAAATAAATGGGGCCACAGGATCTCCCCCAAAGAAATCAACATCTCACCAAGTGCGCCCTTCCTCCAAGAGCCAAAACATGAAGATAAAAGTGAGAATGGTGTGGAAACAAGTTGAAGAAGAGAATGTCACAAGCTTCCCTGTAGCTTCAACTTGCAACAAATGACTTCATTTTAGATACAAATCAAAGGTCTGAATGGACTCTCCAATTACCAATTAGGATGGGAATCTTTCACCCTCAAAATTGGTACTAAGGCAAGTAGAGTAAACACTCCACTAGCATAGACAAGCTATGCTCTCCAATATGCAAAATGAGAAGTGATCAAAAGCTACTCTCCTTTTTAATTGACTTTTATAAACTTCCAAATAATTTATCCTTAGCTCGAATTCCATCCATGAGCTTCATGCCAACTCGAATTGGGAATATATTCCAATGTGTGCCACTTGTCCCTCCATTCCTAGCCTCCTGCTTCACTCAATTCTAATGGATGACTCTTTGGCTGCCCTAACTCCCTTGTGCGCCCTCTTGGAGGCTATTTTTAGCTCTGACATGTCATATATGTCATATTTTAGCAATTAGGTATGATTTGTGACATAAGTGTCATAGCATCTTCATCATTGTTGTCATAGAAGCTAGGGAATCTAGCCCAAGTGTCTCAATATCACTCAAATGCCTCTTTCTCTTCCATGGAAGTTACTCTTCCACTCCAATTTGACCTTCATTGAGTCATGCCAAGTATATTGACCTTCCAACTCCCCAAGAACATTATATTCCACCTTGGATTCGAATGGGTGACAATAGGATGCCATGTGGCATGAGGAATCTAGCTTTGTGTGGGTCCCACAACACCAATGTGTCTCCATGACCAAGTGACACCTTATTTTACTATCACAAATATTTATTTAACCCCTTTTAATATATTTATGTCAAGCTAATGTCCCTTTGGGATTTTATAGTCTCCTTATTCCAAATCTAATGTTTCCACCCCAACCTAGGAAACTAGTAGATTGGTGGAATTTCCTCTTTTGAGATTTATTTGAATGGGGACATTGCACATCCATTAAGATATTTATTTTTTTAGAAAAAAAACTGATTTCTTGATATTCCATGGAGTCAAAGAAAAAGTTCTTACATCCTTCACTTTCTACATATAGTAGATATTTCATAAATTCAAACTTTTGCAGTCCACTTTTACTAATATATGTCATAGTACCAAGAGGCAATACAATCCACTAGGTAAGAAACACTAATGGTCAAAAGACTATAAAAAAGGAGACTAACATATGTCCAGAGAAAAGTCCAAAGTACCAATCTTTCAAGATGAAACAATGACCAATTAAGCAAAAATAAAAACTGAGCCTTCAGAGGATAAGGCTCCTTCCACATACTCCTCAAAGAACAATGTGCCTTCACTAGACTCCACAACTTTCTTGGACATGGAATCAACTTCTGAATTATAATTCATCAAAATGTGAGAAATACATATTCTAGAGAAAGTCTTCAAAAGTGTAGATTTTTAACACCAAGCTTCCAAATTTAAAACATGTAATTTGTATTCTCCATTTTTCCCACTTGAGGATCTCCAAAAACTTGGATTGAAGAGATGCCATTTAACATTGCAAAATGTAGTATCCCAAAGAGATACAAGTTCAGATTTGGTATTTGATCCAAAGCCACTTCCCATTAAGATATTTATATTATAATTAATACACACAATTACAATATTTACATTTTTCTAACCTAAACCACATGTAAATGAATTGGACGATGGAGTGCAAAGAGAGAATCGACCTTAATGTTTTATAAAATTTAGCCAAATTGCTTTCTCTTACCATGGTTACCTCTTTATAGGACACCGAGTCTACCCTCTCATGCATGGAAATTATGTCCCTATCATGCATGGAAATATGTTTGATTGGATAAATATTGATGAAATCTGCATGACAGTGGAAGAGAGAAACAGTATAGCTCGGATCAATACTGATACGATCTACATGCGGAAGAGAAAAATAAAGGTGAAACACCATGAAAAATAGTTTAAAATTTTATATTCATCGTATAAAATTATTCTTTATTTATATAAATAAATAATATCGCGATGGATTTATTACATTTTAACTAATTTAATTAAATAATATTATTAATTGTATTTATACTTTACATAAATAAATAAATTATTAATTAGATTCAAATCTTATTTATAGTTTATATAAATAAATTAAATAAAAATTGACATAATCAAATTATATATATATAAAATGTATTAAAAATATTCCTTGGTATGAGGTAAAATTGGAAGTTAAATTCATGCGGCTTTAGTGATGGTTGTCCTTAATGACATTTAACAATTAAGTTACGATAGGTTTTTTCATCTTTGAAAAAAATTAATTTATATTAAAAATTTGTTGTGGTAACACTATACACAACTTGGAAGAAAAAGAAGTGTCCATTGAGAATTTTGCGCTTGATTTTTTTTTATAGATATAGCTCTTCATCAACTTTTCCCATTTCTCAATCTCCTTTAAACTTACTAAATTGTTTCATCATATTTTTCTACAACTAGGACAACCAATTGCTATCTTTAGATGAGAAATGAGAGACTGGAAACTCCTAATGAGTCTCACATTCAATTGATAATGCATATCACACTTAACTTCAAGTTTCTCAATTCCCTCCTCTTATGAGTCATTATCTCTACTAATTTTACATGTTTGGAGTTTTAAGCTTCACTTTGATTAGAAATTCACTTTGATTAACAGTTATATTATTCAAATAAAAAATGACTACTTAGTTATCTACAATGACACTCATTCTCTCTTAAACTCAACTCAAAACCTAAATCTAAAAAAAAACAACAACTTGAGTAATTATGACCAACCATTCTCCAATCCCTTCTTACTATAAGCGAACATGAATTGGACCACATCCTAAGGAGGTGAAATCCCAAGATTGATAAAAAAAACCTCGAGGCATTAACTCATAAAAAGCCATTGTAAACAAAAGTGTGCTAAAAAAGTCCAAAAATGGACACCACAAACACCCAGACTCCCTTTACAATGAAAAGAACTTCCAACTTAATATATTCCATTGTGTAAGTCAAATTTAGACTCTTTCCAAGTTCTTTAATTAATTTGACCACCACTGAACAACATATTTTTCTAATTTTTAATAGCAAAAAATACACAATATAATCATACCATGTCACATTCCTACACTACATTCAAGAGAAATGTAATGACACTTGTTTGTTTTGTATTTTAATCACTGGTATATGCTCTCAAAAGCTTATTAGGCTACCATATACTAAACAAAATTTTGAAGAAAGCAATTGTATATAGAATCCTTCTTTTCCATGTTATGCATGCATGGTACGTGAGTGAAAGAGTAAAGTGTGGATTTCATTCTATTAGATCCAAATCCAAATGCTTAAAGTGTGGTTATTAAAACTGATCTCTCGAGGGCTTATGATAGAGTAAATTGGATCTATCTCAGGATGATGATGACTTAGATGGGGTTCCATGTCTATTTTATAAAGTGGGTTATGTGTTGCATTACATCTGTCTCTTTTTTTGTAATTGGCTAATGGAGTTGCTTCAGAGTTCTTTAGACCTGAGTGTGGAATTAGGAAGGGTTTTCCATTAGCACCGTTACTTTTTCTCCTTGTCACAGATGGCCTTCGCAGGGCAATTTCTACAACAAAAAGTTCAACACCTATAACGAGCTCAACATTGGTGGTTTCTATTGGCTCTCCCATATCCTATTTGTTGATGATATTTTAATATTATGTGATGGACCAATCTAGGACATATAAATATCTCTTCTATTACATCCTTATTCTATTCAGCTAAGGGAATGAAGGTCAATGAAAGGGAATCTTTTATTACAGGAGAAGGATTAGATGGAGAAGATTTGTTGCGGTATAAGAATGTTTTCTAGTATAAGTCTTTTGATTTAGATAGTGGGATGACTTATCTTGGGTTTCGTATTAAGCTAGGTTCCTATGTGAAAAAATATTGGGATTTTGAGAGAAAGAGTGTTTGGAGACTGATCAATGGCTTAGGGATTTGGAAAGAATATGTTATACATAAATACGTTGAACTAGCTTCTCTTCTTGAATGGATTCATAGGCCTTCAAAATCTGTTCAAAACATCTTGGTCACGTGGAAAGCTGCAGTTTTATCCTTTTATGTGATTGGTAATGGAATACTAGCATGGAAGGTGGGTGATGGGCGTAGTGTTCAGGAGGGGGAGGATTTTTGGATTTGGAGTGACTCTATGCATTCCTTGTCATTCATATGGTGATGCAACTTAGATTTAGAGGATTGTTTACACTGAACCAATTTGTAAATCATGGGGCAGATTCTTTGTTGGGTCAAGGTTGGTTGAAGATTAATGCAGATTTTCTTGGGTTTAGGGATGAAGATGGCATTAGAAGGAATAATTATACAAATTTCAATTAAGGAGATACGATGTGACATTACAAAAGAGAAAGGATTCTTTGGTTTGGACGAATGATCCTCTTGGTGTTTACTCTCCTAAATTGGGTTGTGATATGCTGAGGGTGAATCATTTGGTAGAATCATAATGGTGGTGGTGATCATTTTGGAAATTCAACTGTCCTTCTAAGGAAAATTTATGTTAATGCAATTTTTTCTTCATAATAAAGTGTTCACATGGGATCACATACAAAGTCAAAATACAGCAAGGCCCTGGTAGATACTTTCTATGTAAAAGTGCAGAGGAGACCAATTTCTTATATGATTGTGGAATGTCGGTATGTCTTATAGGTTTTGAAGGAGAATGAATTTATATTAGGTAGGCGCATCAGTGAACGTTTGTCTCAGGAACTAGTGTCAAAATTTAGGACTTTGAGCAAATAGAGGACTGCCTCTTATCATGGCTTGAGAAGTTTGGTTGGCTAGAAATCATATCCTATTTGAAGATTCATTTATCTCGCTTCTAACTTGTACAAGACGAAGTCTAGCTATTCTCTACAGTTTTCCTTAGATCAACAAAATTATCAATCTTCGCCGGGTGAAAGAAGAAGAGATTAATTGGAACCAACCATGGTCTTTTTTTGATGGTGCTGTGTAAAGAGATCAAGGTTTGTGTGGAGCAGGTGGAGTGTTATATTTAACAAAAAATAAGAAATTTATTTTCAAGGTAGGTTTGGGGCAGGGTACGGATAACTATGCAAAGTTGTTCACTCTTAACCTTCTATTAATTCTACCCATGGAAAAAAATATAAAGAAGTTGCAATTTTTCGAGAATGCTAAACTCATAATTGATTGGCTTTCAAAAGAGAAGAGATGTCACAATATATTTCTTATGCCATTATTGGAGGAGATTAAATGTATAAAACATTAACTAGAGGTAGTATCGTTTTGTCATGTATTTGGGAAAAAAAATTGCGGGATTATCATGTAGTTATTACCATTCCCCTTTTTTATGATTCTCTATGTTTCTAGTATGCAGGACTGTGCACATAGAACAATTAGTATAGCTGGTTTCGAGAGGCATTTTTGGAATGCCTTTTATGTTATTAATCTGATCTAATGAGAATATGATAAATCTTTTGTTGGACTATTGAAAGTAAAGTAATTTGGTTATTAGTTCGATATTTTTGATAAATCTTTTGTTGGACTATTGAAAGTAAAGTAATTTGGTTATTAGTTCGATATTTTTGAATTTTGGACTATTGAAAGTAATTTGGCTATTAGTTCGATATTTTTGGATAGGATTGAGAGCATTCCCTATTTCAAAAATTTTGTACACAAAATTGTGATTTGTTGAAATAAAGGTTTTTTTAAACATAATTGTTTAGTTAATTTGTTAATAATATTTAAATGATCCACAAGATTATGAAAAATGTAATTACATTTTTCATAATAAAGTTATGAATTTTTTATACCAATCAAAATAGCATACCTTACATATTTTGAATAAGAAACTAAATTATATATAATTTAATATTAATAAATAATAAATAAATTATATATAATTAATATTAATAAATAATAAATTATATTAATAAAAAATAATAGAAATAATATTGTTAGTGGTTAACAGCATGTCAATTTACATAAGATAAGATTACATTTATTAATATTATTATAAACTTTACCATATTATTAATGCCTTACCCTACTTTGAGTAAATTTACGAAGTGTGATTCAATAATATGATATAAATCTTTCCAGTTCTAACATTAAGTGCTTACGTTGCATGGCCGGGAAAGTTCAATTCTGTTTATGCACTGGCATTAATGAACGAGAATGCTACAACTTGTTTGCTATTAATTGCATGAAAGCATTGAGACTCTGCACGCCCATTGTCATCCAGGACTCCTCAAATCCAAACTGCGAGCATTCCACGCCAATCTTCTCTGCTGCTGCACGGAAGGCCACCCCAAACTGGTTTCCATGGCCGCCACCCAATTTAGGTCTCTGGGCAACGCCCACTACCAATAACTTATTCGCATTCGGCACCACACACGCGCAGATCACAGGCTTAGTCCCGGCCCCCCTCTCCCTCATCGCATCCATCACAAAATAGCAGAATCTCACCAGAGCCTGAGGATAACACAACCTCTGTGTGTCCGCCAAGTCCTCCACCTTCACCCACCTGAATCCCCTCGAGCTTTTCATGAAGCCTCTCTTCGTCATGGCCAGACTTCCCTGCCTGAAAATCGACTTCTGGACATTAATGGCCATGCGTAATCCCGTATCTAATTCCTCCACATTGTTCAACACAAGCGCATTGTACGCATTCCAGAAATGCTCGGCCACAGACTCTTCGGAGTCTTCTGTCCACGATTCTATCAAAGCAGTGATCCCATAGACAAAATCAGTCGCAGAAACCTGAGATGTATAGCCATGGTGTCTCTGAAAGCTTCTGTAATATAAATCAGTCAGTCCATAATCGGAACTGAATTTCTCTAACTCTTCCTTCAATCTCCTCTTGGAATCCATGCTCATATACCTGAAATTCTGCCGCCATTACATATTGACATGAATAAAATGAACTAAATGAATAACCAATAAATATTGTAGATTCATCTTCTCTAACCTGGCAGTGGCAGTTTTTAAGGCCAGGATAAATAAATAAAAAAACTGTTTTAAAAGTAGTAAATGGTGGTTCACTGGTTAGAGGGTTAGGATTAGTTTATTAGGAGAATGTCAATACTTACTATTTTTTAGAGAATTAAGGTATGGCTAGAAATACAATCATTATAATAGGGGCTCAACAAGAACATCATTTCACTTATAAGAATTAAACATAACGAGAGAGGACAACATTGATTCCTATTAACCGCCCAAGCTACAACCACTGGACAAAGTTTCTATCAGATATCCAAGACGATGAGTGCTGCTACTTTTTCACTGGATGATCCTTCCAGGATGACTTGAACCCAGGTTATATACCATCCTTAAAGCCTGAAAGATTGGATTTAAATAGTTTTTATCAGGGTGATCAAAGTCTATATCAGGTTATTGGTTTAAAATCTGTGGGGTTTCAGTCAAACTTCATAGTGAGGATTGACGATGAGTGCTGCTACTTTTTCACTGGGTGATCCTTCCAGGTTGGCTTGAACCCAGGTTATATACCATCCTTAAAGCCTGAAAGATTGGATTTAAATAGTTTTTATCAGGGTGATCAAAGTTTCTATCAGGTTATTGGTTTGGTTTAAAATCTGTGGGGTTTCAGTCAAACTTCATACTGAGGATTGACGATGAGTGCTGCTACTTTTTCACTGGGTGATCCTTCCAGGTTGGCTTGAACCCAGGTTATATACCATCCTTAAAAACTGAAAGATTGGATTTAAAGAGTTTTTATCAGGGTGATCAAAGTTTCTATCAGGTTATTGGTTTAAATTCTGTGGGGTCTCACTCAAACTTCATAGTGAGGATTGACGATGAGTGCTGCTACTTTTTCACTGGTGATCCTTCCAGGTTGGATTGAACCCAGGTTATATACCATCCTTAAAGTATGAAAGATTGGATTTAAAGAGTTTTTATCAGGGTGATCAAAGTTTCTATCAGGCTATTGGTTTAAAATCTGTGGGGTTTCAGTCAAACTTCATAGTGAGGATTGACGATGCGTGCTGATACTTTTTCACTGGGTGATCCTTCCAGGTTGGCTTGAACCCAGGTTATATACCATCCTTAAAGTCTGAAAGATTGGATTTAAAGAGTTTTTATCAGGGTGATCAAAGTTTCTATCAGGTTACTGATTTAAAATCTGTGGGGTTTCAGTCAAACTTCATAGTGAGGATTGACGATGAGTGCTGCTACTTTTTCACTGGGTGATCCTTCCAGGTTGTCTTGAACCCAGGTTATATACCATCCTTAAAGCCTGAAAGATTGGATTTAAATAGTTTAAAAAAAAAGTACAAGTCTGAATGTACCTGAACTTCTGCTGGCATTCTGTGAGAGGAATACCCATCTGCGCCGCCAACAATTTGATCCTCTTAATCCCACTCTCACCCCATGTCTTGAGCTTGGTAGCAATGTAAGAAGAACATGCGAGGGAATCGTAGAGATTCCATTCTCTGAGAAGTATCAGCTTCGGCTCCTCCCCATATGATATTCTGCAGTGATCGGGAGCTCTAACCTTGGTCCCGTCCTTAAGTTTCACAGAGGTTACCATCTCCAAGTGCCCTGCACTGTTCACTTGTTGCTCGAGCTCCATGACACCTGAAAGATATCTCTCGCTTGTGATTCTTTCATGGACGAACTGATCGGCCAGAGAAGCGCAGGCTAACCAAAGCAATTCGTTAGTGTTCTTGTGGGTAGCATGGGCTATGTCAAACATTAACATCCCAGCAGGCCTCCCATGGTAATTACCCAATCTATAATATTGGGATCTTAATTTCTTCAGAGCTTTCATGGTTCTAATCTTCTCCTTCTCTCGTTTCTTCTTCTCCTCATTCTCATCCAATTTTCTCCTCTTGTTTCTTCTCTCTCCTTCATCACTGTGATCGCTGCTTTCATCCGAATCACTCTCAGAATTCTCAACAAGTTCATCACAATCAAATTCCTCCGTGCCTGTGGCATTTGCCAGGACAGAAACATCAAAATCATAAGCCAAATCTGAATGGTTCTCATCTTCTTTGGTATAAAGCACAATCACATTCTTGTTATCATCATGGAGATTGTGTAAATGGATTGGACGATGGCTATCTATTACAAAGACAAGAACCTGGGGACCCAGTTTCAGAAAACGCTTGATATCCTTACAGGCTCCCCAGTTTATGAGTAGCACAGCCAGGGGTTCATCTTGTGAGCTCAGCTTCTCGCCTGCTAATTCAAAAATATCTTGCAAGGAGCAAACGGGATAGCAGGAATATCTCAGACCATCATTTTCACAGATGGACGTTAAAATCTTGAGTGCAAAGAGGGAATCAGCATCACTCGTTGAAGGGAATATATGAAGAGGGTATGATACAGCAGCACGATCGGCGGCCTTGAGTCTCTTAAAAAATTGAGCCACGTTGCTTTCTCTTACCATGGTTGCCTCTTTACGGATCAGAACCCCTGGTTGCCCTCTCGTTCATTGAGATACCTTAGATTGCATAAATACGTTCTAGTTTCCAACCGGTCCATCCCCAACCGACGGCGGTTGGATTATATCAAATCCTTTCATCTTATTCAATAATTTAATCGTAGATTTTGATTTAGTTTTAAGCAAATTTTTTTGTGTATTTGATGGCCATGGTGGTGGCAAAGCTGTATATTTGATCGCAATATTGAAAGTTTTTTTTATAATTTTATCCTATAATTTTCTTTTATCTTAGACTCAATAAATGTGATTCTCTCTTTTGTGACACTTTTGTTACCTTATTTTATTTATTTAAGAGAACAATATTTCCCTTTACTTGAATGGTAGAACAACTAGATTCTAACATTTATAATTAATTATTATATAACTTACATTCAATTTTTTATTTCTATAATTTTTAAAATTTTATATAACATTTTATTTGATCTCCACTTGAAAAAAAACATTATATTTGATCTACTTATTATGATCTATTCAATATAATCAATCTTTTTATTTCAATACAATAATGCAAAAAAAATTGAAACTATCACATTTAAATTTCAAGATATTTAAAATAAAATAAAAGATATAAGTTATTTTTAATTTTATATAATATTTATTTGATTTACTTATTATTGCACCAAGTGTAAATGAGGTACTTACAATCTAGTATGGGGGAGATCTTATAACGCATGTTACATGTCAAATGTAACGTTTTCAAAAGTAATAAAATGTAAAAAGTAATAGTATGGGGGAGATCCTGTAACAAATGTCACATGTCACATGTAACGTTTGTCACGTTACGTTACAACCCAGAATGGGGGAGATCATGTAACAGATGTCACATGTAATGCTTGTCACATTACGTTACAACCCAGTATGGGGGAGATGTTGTAACATTTGTCACGCTTGTCATGTTACGTTACAACCCATTATGGGGGAGATGTTGTAACGTTTGTCACATTTGTCACGTTTGCCACTTTAAGTTTCCATGTCGACTTATAACTTATAAAAAATCAAAAATAATTAAAAATTTCATGTTCGCTCATAACTTATCAAAAATAAAAAATAATAATTAAAAAATTAAAAGAGAGGGATCCAATTTCTTGAGGGGTAATTTTTTTCTTAATGTATAAAAAATTTAAGATAAAACAAAAAAAATTACACCTCAAAAAATTGGATTCCTCTCAGTACTTGATAGATCCAGGTTTGAGATGAATCTACGCTAATGATATATTCATTATAATTCATTTCAATACAATCATATAAAAAAAATTTAAATGTAAATTTCAAGATATTTCAAATAAAATTTAACTTTATAAATTATTTTTTATTTTTTATTTTGTATAACAATATATGATCTATTAAATATAATTCATGGGTTATTTCAATACAATTATGCAAAACAAATTGACAATATCAAATTTAAATGTCAATATATTTAAAATAAAGTTTAACTTTATAATTTATTTAATAAAAAAAATTCCAAATTTACCAATTCTACATTAGAATTAAAAATAATAATTTCCTAATTATTTGAAATAAATAAAAATAATTAATTTAATTTTATGGAGCTATTTATCAAAATTTTATTATTAAATAAAAATACTCTATTAAAATGCAATACCCTCTATTAAAATGCAATACCCTTATAGAATCCAATTTTATTATTAATCATTTCCTAACTATTTGAAATAAATAAAAATAATTAATTTGATTTTATAAATATATTCACCAAAATTTTATTATTAAATGAAAATACTATATTAAAATGCAATCTCCTCATAGAATCCAATTTTATTATTTGGATCCCATGTTATTATTTTGCATTTTTAAGATAATAAAACTACAAACTTTAAGAAGACACCTAGATGTCTCATAATCCTTTACAACACTTCATATCGATGACTTACTTAGTTTAGGGAGATGCTTCACTTTGGTTAGTGTGTAAGAATAACACCCTTGCCTTAGAGGTTTTACCCTAATTGATATTTTCATGACTATAAAATCCTTACTTTAATATTTCAAGTCTGTTTTGTATCTTGTTTGTGGCTGTCGTTTTAACATTTATCTACTAGTTTGAATATGTAACATTTTACACACATATAATGTACCATATGACAAAACTATATATTTTAAAAGATAATTTTAAATTAAAGAAATACATATCTTATATCTTTAATGTAAGAAGATAACATCAAATGAATCAAATAGGAAGGTACATAATATTTGCATACCATATGACAAAACTATATATTTTAAAATATAATTTTAAATTAAAGAAATAAATATCTTATATTTTTTAAGTAAGAAGATAACATCAAATGAATCAAATAGGAAGGTACATAATATTTGGATGGTTGAAAACCCCACACATATATATGAAGTATAATTAGATATTACAAATTTATGTCATGTCTTCATATTTTTCCATGGTTTACGGGGTAATTTTGGCCTAATTCACCTAGGCAATAATTATTTAATTAATGAGCAAGTATGGAAACTACCTTATGGAAGATGCATAAGGTTGTATTTGGGAATTAAATGGACAAGGAGGCCCCCCCATGCAGTTATTAACCCCATGACTAAGTCCAAGTGATTGACTAATTGAGAAATTAATTAATTGGGGAAATTTTGAGGCATTACACCATAACAATTAATTAATTACTGGATAATTAATTAATTGCCAAGTTAAATTATTTCTGAGTTGTATTATTTTCATTTAAATGTTTATTGCTAATAAATGTGCCAAGTGGTTGATGACTTGGCTAGGAAATTTGAATTGGTAAGTGAGCCAAACTTGCCTAAGTGGTAAAGTCTCAGAAAAGCTAAGGAATCTAGTGGAGACAAGTTGGTAAGATGAACCCAGAAAGAAAACTGACAAAAGCTGGCAAAATCAGACAAAAGTAGGAAAGAAGAAAGTGGAAAGATTCAGAAAAGCTTTTTGAAAGAAAATAGCAACAACCAGAAAAGATACCTAAAGCACACTTGCCCAAATTCAGTGAAGGAGATGAAGGAAAGAAAGTTTTGAAAGCTTAGAAGTTGCTATTCTCCTCAATAAAGGCGCCCTCATGGCTTTGGAGTAGAATGGGCAAGTGGGTAACCTACTCTCACAGGTCACCAAGCCAAGAACTTGCTCAATAGGTCATCATGAAGTTTATAAAAGAATCCAACCAACTCCACTTGACAACTTTTGATCATTTAGAATTTGTGAATGAGAGCTCTGAGCTTCTCAGTTGTTGAGTGTTGTGCCTCAACCTTTTCTCTTGGGTGATGTGCCCCAAGACTCTGTGAGTTATCTAAGAGTGTTATGCAGGTCCAGCAAGTTATATTACAACTAGTAATATTCAGTACAGTTCAGCCATGAAGTCTTAATATCATATTGAGGAGGAGGCTACCTTTGGAGAAGAATTGCAGCTAGTTTTAGTGGAGGTTCTTTAGCAGAAGAAGTATGCCCAAGACCTTCAGTGAGGTCCAGGAGTTGTTATCAGCAGATATTAGTGGCTTCCATTTCCAGTGGTCGAGTTTAGATCTAATCTCCTATTCATCTCTCACTTCTCTAGCTCGTATAGCCAAATCTAGAGGTGTTTTCACTGGTGGAGTTAACCAGTTGAAGGAGGGACCCATCAATAGAGTTTTGCAGCAGTGGCTACATCCAAATCAGAGCACTGATATGTAGAGATCATGATCAGTACTTCAGAACAGATCCCTTGTAACAAATCTCTTTTCTTTTCATATTCTCTATCAAATGTACTGCAATTTCTAGCCTGTAAGGAAATTTGTTTGAAGAGAATAAAAATGAGGGTTCTGTTATGATAAATGTTCTATATTACTGTTCATAGGAGAATATCAGAGCTACAAAATATTTATGAGCAGATATTTTAATTAAGGAAATCCATTTATTCAATCAAAATCCAAGACTAGCTCATTGCAAGGTTTTTCTAGACTAGTTTCACTGATTTCTTTGTAAAATGCAGTATGTGCATCCATTTTACCTCCCGTCTTTTGCAAGAGGTTAATAACATGATATATTAACCACATAAGTCCACAAAACCAGAATTTAAATGCTTTTAGCCTTGTTTTGTAAAGATAAGAAAATTACTAGCTCAACAATCCCGGGAGAGCCCAGAAACCCCAATTCTTCCTATATTTTCACAAGTATGAAAAATTACCTTACTGAACTTAACCATCATATATGTGACTAATATAAAATCTGTTATTAACTCCCAGTGACCCCTCCCTATCCTGTATGCATATGCCAGACACCTAGGGAGCCTTGAAGTAGGCATAGACTTGTTCTATGCTGAAAAGTGAATGGTGCTGGTACCTTGTGCATAAGGAAATCTGATCTGACCTCCGTGACCTGCTGCTGCACCTAGCCTCATACAATTTCTAGAATTAAATATTCCTCCCACCATCCTCAATCCTTACATCATCACCCCTCACTTACCTCTTGCCCGGTTCGAAGGAATTGACAGAAAATTTTAATAGTAAAAGTTATAAAAGTTTTTATAGTGGAGATAATATCTGGGTCAGGTCTTTCCTAGGATATTACAATTTACAAACACACACATACACACACATATACATGAAGTACAACTACATACCACAAATTTATGTTACGTCCTAAATGTTGGGGCATTACCTCTTATATTGTGACTCATTACATATTATTGATGTTGGCTTGGGTCTATTAGTGGTAATTGTCATTAGTATTATTATATTAGTTATATCGATTTGGGTCCATTAGTTGTAATTGTACCTCTTTGTCTTCTATGTATAAGAAGGACACACTTTCATTTGAATCATCTCAACTTGTCTTCTCTTGTGTACTTAGTAAATTGTATAAGGAGGTTGCCCCCTCTAAGAGGCTTGCTATCATCTATTTTCTTCATTATTAAGGCGTGGATTACTATTTCTGGTTTATTTATGCTCTTTTCACGCTCTTTTGGGGAATTTATTGCTTAAAATTTGGTATCCAAGCTTGGACACTTCCAAAACAAGTCATCTTGGAATTTTAGCTATATCTTTTTTATTTCTACAGGGTTTCAGATAGCAAAATTTGGAACCCATCTAGAAAACAGACCGATATATCTGTGGTAAATTTTTTAGATGTTGTCTCGTTACAAGTTCGGATTTATACCCTCGGGAAGTTAGGGTTTTTGACTATCCCAAAAGATAGTCTCAAATAGGTGTTCTAGGGAAAATCGTTATATCTGGAGCATGCGAGATCCAAATTGAGTGAGACCAGTTGCATTAGAAATATGATAGACCATAGTATATGTGGTAGAAATTTCATAACCAGAGTAAAAAAATGGAGCTCCCTTCATCTTCAATGGCACATTCAATTTTCCATGTTTATTTCTTAAAGAAGGTAATAGGAGACAAGATCCCTATTCAAACTATCTTGCCATAACTGGATGAATAAGGAAAATTCATATTGAAACCTGGAAAAATCATGGAAGCAAGGACTAAAAAACTATGTAATTGAGCTATTAATGAGTACCTCATCAAGTGGAAGAACTTACAGCTTGAATATTAGACATGGGAAGATGGGTCCTTCATACATAGGTATACACAAGTAATCAAGTGTTGAGGACAACAATTTTCTGAAGGGGATGGGCATGTTATGCCCTAAATGTTGGCACATTACCCCATATATTGCGATTGATTACATATTATTGATGGAGCACATTATTTTATATTTCATGATGGATCGACCTCTTGGAGAGAATGTAGACCATTTGAATTGTCAATATTGAAGGGATACGACCTAATTACTCTATTATTTTATATTTCTTTAACTTGTAATGAAGAAAATTAGGAAAAATATTGTAATTTATTATGAGAGAGATGTAGCTACCTTTATATAAATGAGCTTTCTCTCCATTTCATTTGTATATGGTTGGATTTTTTAGGATTTCTCTCCTATTGGGCTTCATTGTATATCTTATGGAAGGATTAATGGAAGAATGAAGCATCATTTCTATCATATGTGAGGCTCAATAATTTTAATGGTTTTAAATGTTGTTGTGTAACTAGAAATTATTTGTAAAAGACTTATTGTGAATGCCTTGCAATGGAACGTTTTCCATTTAGGTAAGGGTATTGTATGGAGTTTATCCCTCTTATTTCCATTTTCTATTCTATTTTGTGCCATGTATTAATCCATGTTGTTGGAACTAATATGTCAATGTATGATAGCACCTTCATAAAAAATTTCAATAGTGACAACTCTATCTCTCTAGGACCAATTTTTGTTTTTATTTTCAGCATTATTAAGGTGATTGTGACATGCTATTAGTATTTCTTTATTCCTTCATCATCCACAAAATTTCCCTCTTTAGAGTGACTCTTATTGACTCCATTTTCCCAAAATTTGACAGAAACTAGTCCCTTATCCGACATCACCCATTTTATTTGCTTTAATACAACCACTTGTTTTGTTGACAATTTATCTTCATTTTCACCTTGGGCCCCCACTCCATAGCCTTAAAAATCCTACCTTAGGAAAGTTCATTTTTTATGGGAGAAGATGCAACCTAAAGTCTAAGGAAGAGTTGTTGAGGTGATAGTGGGAAGCCTTCCTAAATTACACAAAGCTACTACTTTTGTCCTTGGAACTTTATACTTTTTTGGGTGCTAGATTTTACTGTAACATTTTGGCATCGTTGCTAGGAATAAAGTCCATTTCTTGCTTTGTGGATCAACTCCATTTATTGGTGAGCGATAACTCTTTCTCACTTGGAGACTCCGTGAAGGGATGAATACATTGTTCCTTGAAAATTTTGAAGACTTGTTTGTAAGGGTGAAGCATCCAACATTTTTGAAGGAATTTGAAGGTTTACCTTGGTGACTCCACATCATTGGTATGAGGTAATGAAGATGACTTAGTTTCATGTTTCATTTTCATATTTGAGGATTTAGAATTGAAGAAACATGGCATTGGCTCCATGGATGGTTGAGTTCTATGCTTCAATTTATTTCTTGGTCTTATACGATTTCCAAAGGACAGTTTTTATCCAGATAAGATTTATCATATTGGGTTATTTCATGGGTGCATTGATTCAACTATATTACATGAGGCATTCTTCATGAAAGTTAAGGCAAATTTTATTGTTGTTTATGAGAATGTTATGATGATGAGTTTACCATGTACCTTAGAGGATAAGGAATTAGAATGGTTTGAAAATATTGATAGAAAATGAGTATCTTACTTGCATATTTTATCAAAGTATTTCTCAAGCATTGATATTTTCACTATGAAGAAAAGTATGTGAATATTTTTTAGGATTTTGTGGTAGCCCCAAATGAAGAAGATATTTGTGAAAAGAGCATCCCAGGTGAAGAAGCTATTTGTGAAAAGATCATTTCAAGCATCTATTTCATCCACTCAACATGACAATGGTTTGGTAAGTGGCAGTGTTCTCCAAATTTCTAAATTTGATGATTTTAGAGGGATGGTTTTGAAGATAAAACCTTGGGAGATGAGGAATGTGTAGATGTGTTTGAGGGAAACTAATAGTGTGATAATCTGCAGGGATCTAGCAACTGTAACAAACTCACAATCTAACTCTCAAGATTATTTGCAAAGAAGAAGAAGCATGCATTCAATAATCACTCATAAACACAGAATAATGGACAATGTCAATATCATACAATGAATAATGAATGTAGAGAAATGTATTACAATAATAAATGATGAGGCATCACATAGGATTTGAATTAGCCAAGTAGGGCATTCGAATTTTGAGCTAAAAGTATAGCATGAATAACTATGGAGACATCAACCAGTCGGTAGCATCAGTCATAAGTGGCAAGAGTCATTCAAGTGTGTTTAACTGAGTCTAACAGAACTATCTAGCCATAAATCAAGGAATGGAGACTCTAAGTGGAGTGCATGAGGATGTCTAACTCAAAGTCTAGCTTGGATAACAATGGAGACATCATCTAGTCAATAATATCAGTCATAAATGGTAATAGTCAGTCAAGTGTGTCTAACTGAGTCTAATAGAACCATCTAGGCATAAATCAGGGAATGGAGACTCCAAGGGGGGTGCATGAGGTTGTCAAATAGTCATGTGGAACTCCAGAACTATCTAACTAGAATCTACAAGCAGTCAGCATGAGCAATCAGTGGAAGAACTACTCAATCAATGCACTAACTGAATGATAACTCCCAGTAGGTGAGATAAGGTGCTCTGACTGAGTGATAACTGGTGGTAGGTGAGCAAAGGCACCCAAACTGGTTGTGGTAGGTGGGAAAGGCACACTTTTTAAGCAGATAAGTCAAGGAGGCCGCATTAGGTAGGTAGGAGGCCAAATGAGGGCTAAAGACAGGCTCTGGAGAGCTAGAAGAAAGCTCTAGGTGCTGTGGAGACAACCATGATGATGACTGGATGTATGCAGTAGCATGCAGTTTTGCATGCAAGCATTCAAAATACAAAAATGATGGTGTGAATATTCCAACACCCCCCCCCCCCAAGCTATAATATGAGGAAATAACTAAAAATAAAAAATAGGGCCATGGTGACTAAGACCAAAGGTCACCCCATACAATCAATCTAAACAAACTAAGTGAGGAAAGAGGGAAAACCCAGTGGGAAGAAAACCCTCCCTAAAAATAGACTGAAGGATGCTAATGAAGCATATCATCTCTCACCCCTAAAGGAGGTAAGTGTCCTTCTTTCTCAAAGAGGGATCAATAGTTCCGAAATGGATCAGGAATTTCACAAGGATGAATCCTTACATGTGAAAAATCTGATCTGGAAGATTGGGGAGCAATGGTTTCCCATCGAAGAAGAGGATCAGTAAAGAAAGAAGGATGAAACCTCCCATGTTGAAACTCTGATCTGATTGATCTAGGAGCAGTGGATTCCCATCGAGGAAGAGGAGGTCAACCAGGTGAGAGATCTTCGGGTTCTTGTGGATCTGGATCTCCCATTCTCTCATCTTCATCATTAGTTTCCAGACCTTCAGGTTCTTGTGGATCTGGGTCTATCATTCTCTCATCATCATCTCCATCTGGAATATCATGTGAAGATGCATCATCACATCCAAACTCTGAATTTGAAATCTTATGAGGAGGAGCAAGTAAAACGGGCTCATCATCACATGCAAACTCTGAATCTGAAATCTCAAGTAAAACCAGCTCATCATTATGTGCAAACTCTGAATCTGAAATCTCATTAGGAGAAGCAAGTAAAACTGGCTCATGCTCATCATCACTCGAAGGAGGAACATATCCAAAAATATTGATGTCATGAAATTGTTCCAGAATATGCATGTAGTCCTCTTCTGAACCAATAGAAGATTTAGAACTAGATGATGATGGATATTCATTAAGACCAAAGGAGGATGCAGTAGTGGAGGCCCTTTTTGAAATAGGAGTTGGACCAATAAGTGATAGATCTTCAGTTTCTTGTGGATCTGGATCTAGCATTCGTACTTCTTCAAGAGTCCTCTTTTTCTCAATCTCTTTTAGTGTATCCTTGCCTTTTAGGCAACTTTTGAAAGTGCTAGGAGAAAACTTGCCACTTAAGAGACCATCAACCACAGTCCGAGCTAGCTTGTAGTTGAGATGAAATAGTCTACTGTCTTCATGAGTATGAGAGCGAAGAGCAGACTCCTCTAAGAGAGGTAAGAAGTGTGAAAACTCATATAGATTTGTCTCTTGATTTGCAACTCCTTTTGCAATGACTTCCCCTGAAATCATGTGTTGTATCTCAACTTCATATGGAGTAAAGATCACTCTTTTGGCCTCTCCAGTATGAGTCAATTGAAATACTGAAAGGACATTAGCTGCAAGAGAAGGAACATAAAGCACATCAAAAAAGTGACCATGATCAAGATCGATTCTTCCAATCCCCTAAGAGGTGATTTCTGAATCATTGCCCAAACTAATGGAAGGGCCAATAGAGCTTTCAAATCTAGAGAAGAGATCTTTGGAGGAGTCCATATAGCTTGATGCTCTTGAATCTATGATGAAAGAAGAACCAGTTGATTCACTTGCTATGAGAGCATTACATATTTCTTTGCCTTCGGATTTAGAAGATTCAGTATCATGATCTTTCTTCCTTGCACATGCCGGTACATGAAGATTGTTCTTCTCTAGTAATTGAGCCATCAAATCTATAGTCTTCCGCATGCAAGCAATCTCAGGATGGAAACCTTGAAGACAATAGGTGCACTTGGTCTTTCCCTTCTAAGAATGATTTGTCTTCCTTGAGTTCGAAGCTCCATCTGACTGGTATGTATTTTTTGTAGGCCTTGTATCATTTGATCTCTTGTCATAAATCTTTTGCTTGCCTTTACCATTCGCTCTCTCTACAACTGTGAGGGATGAATCCAATTTGGGTTTGATCATTCCCATAGAGATCAACTTATCTTCCTCTTGAGTAAGAGATTGGATGAAATCATCAAATGAGGGGAACTTCTATATTGGAATGGACAACCTAGCTGACTGGAAAGTAGAGACAAAAACTAAGAAGTTTGCCCCCAACTTTGAGAGAAGGGCAAGTATAAGTTGCTTGTCTTCTTTCACTATCTCATATCTTTTCAATTGTGATATCAAGCTTTTAAACTTGGTGAGGAAGGAATTGATAGATTCGAAGCTATCTGGTCTCAAACATATGAGTTCATTCTCCAATTTGTGTCCTTGCATATCATCTTTCGATCCAAAAAGAGGTTCGAGCTTATCCCAAATCTCTTTAGGAGATGTAAGATCGATGACATGGAAGTGAAGATCTTCATAAATTGAGAGAAGGAGCAGGCCAATTGTTTCATCAAGCCTATCCAAGTACTTGGACTTTTCAACTGCACTGAGAGGTTCTACCATCGTTCCGTTGAGTATTCGGGTGAATCTCTTTGATCTCATGAAGAGACTCATCTTGGATTTCCACTCAACATAGTTGTAAGATGTAAGATTTAGATCTATATAAAACAGAGAAAGTCGAATAGTTGAAGAGGATTCCGAACGGGTGAATAAACCTGCAAAACAAGAGAAGTTTTGCTGATGGAGAATGCTACACTTCGACTGAACACTACCTTAAGGAAACTTGGCACATAGACTAAGTCCTTCACACCTGGATAGACCTCACTAGATTTCTCCAATGAATTCAAGTAATAGCACCAAGATTTGCTGTGGAAACTCAGAGGCTTCTGGTGCACAAGTGAAAGATATATGCTCAAATAAATGTTGCAACTGCTGCAATTCGAATAGTTGCTTACTACTCTGATACCATGTGATAATCTGCAGGGATCTAGCAACTGTAACAAACTCACAATATAACTCTCAAGATTATTTGCAAAGAAGAAGAAGCATGCATTCAATAATCACTTATTAACACAGAATAATGGACAGTGTCAATATCATACAATGAATAATGAATGTAGAAAAATGTGTTACAATAATTAATGATGAGGCATCATATAGGATTCGAATTAGCCAAGTAGGGCATTCAAATTCTGAGCTCAAAGTCTAGCATGAATAACTATGGAGACATCAACCAGTCGGTAGTATCTGTCATAAGTGGAAAGAGTCAGTCAAGTGTGTTTAACTAAGTCTAACAGAACTATCTAGCCATAAATCAAGGAATGGAGACTCCAAGTGGAGTGCATGAGGCTGTCTAACTCAAATTCTAGCTTGGATAACAATGGAGACAAAATCCAGTCAATAATATCAGTCATAAATGGTAATAGTCAGTCTAGTGTGTATAACTGAGTCTAACGGAACCATCTAGGCATAAATCAGGGAATGGAGACTCCAAGGGGGGCACATGAGGCTGTCAAATAGTCAAGTGGAACTCCAGAACTAGCTAACTAGAAGCTACAAGTAGTCAACATGAGCAATCAATGGAAGAAATACTTAATCAATGCACTAAATGAATGATAACTCCCGGTAGGTGAGATAAGGCACCCTAACTGAGTGATAACTAGTGGTAGGTGAGAAAAGGCGCCCAAACTGGCTGTGGTAGGTGGGAAAGGCACACATGTCAAGCAGATAAGTCAATGAGGGCGCATTAGGTAGGTAGGAGGCCAAATGAGGGCTAAAGACAGGTTCTGGAGAGCTAGAAGCAAGCTCTAGGTGCTGGGGAGACAACCATGATGATGATTGGATGCATGTAGTGGCATGCAAATGCATGCAACATGCAGTTTTGCATGCAAGCATTCAAAATACAAAAATGATGGTGTGAATATTCCAACAAATAGTACGAAGAAAATGCAGATTTTTTAACCCTTGGAAAACCTTATAGGAAGGAGGAATTTGCAGCTAAACAACTAACAAATTTAGAAAATGTTCAACGTTGTTCCCCATGTGTGTTGCAGATTTATTTTAAATTTTGGTCCATGTTTATGATAGTCAAAATCCCCAAGTTTTCATCCATTTTATGCATAAATAATTCAGTTTTTTAAGATTTTGGGTGATAACAATGCAAGAATTTTCCAATCATCAGTACTTTCAGATTTTATATGTTTTCATCTCGATGTTGCAAAATGTATAGGACAACAAGGTATTGAATTCAGATTTTATGGCAGTCATTTCCAACCATCTATTTGTGAACATAAATTTATTTCCAAATCTGGAATTTTATCTCATACTTCATCATCATGCTTGGTAGAAGAAATTTTATTGTTGGTGCAACCTACACCCCTGATGTTTGAGGGTGAATGATATTTTCATGTGGATCAACCTTTGGAGAAGAGCATAGTCGATGTTTTGTAGGTTGATGATAGCCTTGCATATTCATTTTTCAAACTTCATTCCATCCCTCTTAATCATTGAATTGAATTAGCATGTGTTGGAACATGCTATCTTTATTCAAAATTTTGTATTGGTTGTTGTCCATATCATCTAATTCCAGTTTACAACCACATTGTAATGAAGATTCTAACATATATTGGCCTTTTTGTTAATGTAGCCTTGTTTTGGTTTGTGGAAAAACAAAAGGGAAGGGATCATCGCCCTAAAAAGATGATTGGATAGTTGCATTGGTTATTTGATTTCACTTAGATTTTTCCTCCATCCTATGTTAGAGTAAGGTAGGATGAATAAGCTCAACAAGTGTGAGCAAGAGTTTACTTTCAAGTTATCTGTGGCATTGTTGAATCCAATTTTTAGCTACGGTTGATGTAATATGAACGTAGAATAAGTATGTGGTGTCTAGGGATGTGAATGTGGATCCATTCCACCACATGGTATTTTTTCCTCTTAGTTTTTTATAAGCCTTCTTGTTAGGCCAACCAAAGATCTATGAGGTTCTCATGCACTATATCCTAGAGAACATGTCTCCAATTGGAGACTAATGTTACACCTCATATTGTATGAGGTTTCACGGCTGTGATTTTCTTCACATTGTTGGGAATTTACAGTTGGTACATTTGGAGCATTTAGATGGACTTGGGGATACACATCTTCATGTATCCTCTTCTCTTCTTGGATTTGGATTACTTAATGAATATCTTTGGTGAATGATATTAACTTCTCTATGTTTTATGGTACTCTTGTGGCTTTGTGATACTTTCATGCCTTTGCTTGATGGATCACTCATTTTACACATGGATGCTTCCTAGTGACTATGTATGTTGGTGTTGTGATATTTGTTTGTCTATAGGGAGGGGAAGTTATACATAGTTCCCTTTTTTGATGTGTGGTGGGGACATATTTGTTGCATCACTAGGAGTTAACACTTTTCTTTGTTTCATTTTCCTATGGTGTTGGATGTCATGTGATGATACACTTTTCTTGGTGGGACTTTCTTAGGTAATATAACAATATAAAATTGTAACATTACTAGAAATCACATAGGAGGTGTATTTATTTGATGCTGTAAGTACTCTTTTTAATGTATATTGTTTGATTTAAGGAGGGAGAGTACTACATGTTCATAATTATCTCACCTTTCTAAGGCTTTTGATGTAATATTGATGTAATAATTCCCTTGGTGGTGGTGTGTCATAGGTTCTAGCTTGTGTTTAACCTTATATTTTCTCTTTGATAGGGGCTTACCTTGGTACCATGGTGGGTATTTTCTAGGGAGATACAAATTATTTGATGTGGAACAACACTTTGATGGAGCACACCCCTTCTTTTTCCCACAAGTTCAGGTAGATCATCATATTTGATCATTATGAGGTGATTGCACATTGGAGGAAGCACTTTCCTATTTTGGTAGGTTGTTGAAGGTTCCAAGATATTTGAATTATCATACATGTGAAGCAGTCCACGAACTTGGCCTCTTCACCCTTTTATGTGGATTTAGTTGGAGTGACCTACTTTAGTTTCACACATGCGAAGGAGTCCCTTATTGACTTGGCTCTTTTTCACACAAGTTCAGGTAGATCATCATATTTGATCATTATGAGGTGATTGCACATTGGAGGAAGAATTTTCCTATTTTGGTAGTTTTTTTAAGGTTCCAAGAAATTTGAATTATCATACATGTGAAGTGGTCCACCTACTTGGCCTCTTCATCCTTTTCTGTGGATTTATTTGGAGTGACCTACTTTAGTTGCACACATGGGAAGGAGTCCCTTATTGAATTGGTTCTTTCATAGCTTGTTCACATGTGGTGATGGGATGTACCAATCTAGAGACCCACACATGCTTCATGGAGGATATTCGTTGAACACGTGTCCATTCACTTTGTGGACCACATTTATTATTTTGACAATTTGGTTGAGGAGCACTCTCCTAGAGGGTGTATTATATTATTTTCTAGTTGCATGCACACTGGAGGGTGCACATAGTGAACTCTTCAAGGTGGAACATGTAGCACATTCTTCTATGCCAAGAATATATGTTATCCCCATGTTATATGCTCTTGAGGGTTACATCTACCAACCAATATGATATTAGCATTTTTTTATACAATTTTAAATCAGGTTACAAAGTTATGACCTCATGATGATATTAGTTGTGATGAATTCATTATGGCATCACCACCTACATCAAATAATCAATGAATTCATATTTGAGTTATTTTGATTTCAATATATAGATGTGCATTTAAATTTCAAATTTAAAAAATATTATATTATGAAAACAAAATTACAAAGAGTTTAGTGGAAAAAGGGTGACTATAGCTTTTACAAATTCTTGCACAAACTTTGTATAGTGTACGAATGATACACTCCCAAATTTCTACTAAGTAAAAGATTATCAAAACCCTAATAAAACTACATGAAACCCATGCAAGGGATCAATAACTACCTTGAATGGGAACAAAACCTTAGGTTATGCAAAATACCAAGCATCTATGATAGATAGAAACCCCACCACAAGTTGAAACACCCTATATGAAAATATAAATAGTGGAAGACACTAGAGCAAGTATAGGATTGAACAAAAAATAAGGTAACTGTGAAGGGAATGAACTGAATTCCAAAATATTAGATATTGAATTCCAAATGAATAAGATTTATCTCACCTTGAAACATCCAAAATGATAGAGTAAAAATTTTCTATTTTTTAATAAGGAAAGTACAACTAACTTGATGCACAGTCATGAGCATGCAAGGTGGAAGAAATTTCTATCTAGGTATCATACCTACACATAAAGAAAACTCATAGTATTAGATCATATATTGGATGGTTAGCCAAATACAACATAAATTGTCATTATCCCCAACAAAAAATCTATCTAAATATCATAAGAAAAAATAAAATGTAGATGTCTTTTGACTCACCAAATGCATTGGATTTATTGATAGTTATTAATTGAATTTCCGTTGCACGTGAATGCCTGTAGAAATCAAGATGGAATAATAAGTTTATATGATTGAATGATAAATAAATAGGAAAATTAACATGTATCATACTCTAAAAAGACCAAAGGAGAATACCTCTATGAGCTTTTCTATGTTTTGAGAATAATTTATTCTCTACTAAATAGGGCCAACCACATGAAGGTGTAAACTCATCTAGACCCTCCCCCACCTCACATCACTCTCAAATCCCCATATCCAATCTATATACTAAAACAAACTTGAAAGAAACACAACAACATAAAACATATAAACACTCATTTAAACTTCTATTCACCCTAAGAACAATAAGATACAATATGATGCATCTTCAACTAGCCAACTTCTTAATTTCAAAGAAAGTAAATGGAAAAGATTATTACAAAATGATTTCCTCATACATAACTGGAATGTGGGAATTCTTAGAAAATTTGTATTTCTGTGATCCATGAGCAACGATGCGTGTGGCCATATGTTCTCAAAGTAAACAATATTCATTTTCCTCACTTCATGGCCATGGATCCATACTATATTATACGAACACATGCATTGTGCTTCATAGCTGGCACAAATATTCCTGCTCCGAGAGACTTGCACCTAATGATTCATACGTCATACATGAACAAAAAATCAAAGAAAATGAAAAATAAGGCTAATTGCAAAATTATTTTTCCCATACATAAGAAAGACCTACATCCAATGATTCATTCTTTATCATTATAAAATCAATGTGCATTAAAATTTTATAGACAATGCCTACTAAATGTTAATATTAAAATCTAACAGCTAATGTAGAACATTTGGTTTAATTTTCAAAAAAAAAAAAAAAAAAAGTGTACACCCCAATGCATTCTGTGTAGATCATGTTAATATATATATATTGGAAATTATACATTTACATTAAATTATTTTACGTGAACACAAGCCACTTGTTAACTTTTCCTCAAATTTGCAAGGACAAACATTTTATTAAATGCAAATTTGACACATTAAATGACATTAGTATTATTATTTTTAAGTATCATTGGAAAGACAACATAATTTCCTACATTTTTTTTAATTGTATGTTAAAATTCGCAAGGCATAGATGAGTTTCAAGGGATTTGATTTAATAAATGAGTAAAATATCAAATTTTCATTGCCACATTTGGCCAAAAAGTGTTACCCATATCCATGGGTTCACCTATATATTGTTTTCTTTGTCTGATCAACATTTCAATGTTGTGGAAAAGAGAAAAAATAACTAACAATTTTAACGTCTAAAATTGGAAATTTAATGGATGTACAATTTTAATGTTGCTTATTGGATGTTCCCTAAAGTTGCTTAAACGATGTTCCCATTCAAATGTATCTTAAGAGACATTAATTGTCAATACATAATGTATGTCTTTCCTTAACTTTTCCATTTGTTTGACTTAAATTTGATGTTAAAAGTTGCATTTTAGATTATATGCCAATTCAAATGTCAAATTTTGACCCCAAACATGGTAGTACATGTATTTTGAGAGAGGTAATGTCCCATAGTGCACATGATCAAATCTCTTGTTGAAATTCTCCTACATGTTTTCACTATCATGCACTAGGGTTCCACATTTGGTCAAATAAAAAAAAACCTATAAAGATCACCTTCTCATATATCTATGTTCAAGATCCAACTGGGGTCTTGCTTGTTATCTCTAATTATAACTTGTTGATCATCAAACTCAATCACACATATTTGATCTGCCATGGGTAACACTAAATGGAGAGTCTCCATTAAACCTAGAACATATAAGACACCAACAAGTTCAACACCTAATGGAATGATGAATGAGGTTGAACCCATCCCATTAATTGGAAATATAGAATCATCACCAAGTTCCACATGCATTCCAACCTAATATTAATGGAATTTGCAAAATGACTTCTTATTGAAGGTCATATACCTAGAACCCTTATAATTTAAAAATACAATTAAAACAAATGATATAGAACCCTTATATGCTAGAGAAAAAGTTATGTTGTCTAAAGAAAAAAGTTAATGGAAATTCATAAATCCATGAAAAAGGTTGAAGTCTATATGCTAACTCATCCACTCCTGATGAATATCCATCACTCCTTGCAACTTATGTTTGTTATTGCTTTCCCTTCTCCTTCTTCTTCTTGGTATACTAAGAAGCATAGTGTCCTTATTTGTGGCACTTAAAGTAACTCATGTGAATGAAGTATTTCTTGATATGGTCTAAGGATCCTAAATCCTTGTTCTTATTTTGACCCCTCTCATGTTCTCCTTTCTTAGAACTTTTTCTCATATTCACTATGAGGGTATGTTATGATTTGCCTCTATACTGGATGAAATTTTTTCCATTATAGTATCCTCCTAGATGAAAGTATCCCAAATATTCTCAAAAGTGGGAAGATTCTAATGGTCATCTATTTTCCAAATAAGTATATCCTAAGAGGAGGATAGCCCATTTAAAGCAAAGGGAACCAACTCCTTTTTCTCCACCTTCACCTTGTTAACAACAAGTTGATCTCAAATTTAGGTGATATTCATAAGGTAACTTGCCATTATTTTTTTTTATATTTCTGATGGATGTGGTAGTGAGATTCTTCTTCAACCACTACAGGGAAAACATCTTCTAGTGGGGATTTTTGCAGAGGCTTCTAGTATTACAAGATTTTGACAAAATTTTCAAAAAAACCTCCACTAAAACGTCTTCCAATGGTAATGGAGGTTTCAGTGGAGGTTAGGATGGATGTAAGTTACAAATTAAAAAAATTGAGTGGTTGGAGGTTATAACAGAGGTTTTTTTAATCAGTGCTCATACCATACAAATACGTCAGTGCATAATAAACACAAGAGTACTAGTGCCTACAATTTAAACGTCATGCATGTAGTGATCCCTGACTCAGAAATTGAATCAAAACAATGATATAGAACCCTTATACTTTAAAAATACCAAGAACGTTCACACCATAAAGAAAACATAATGTAAAGAATAACTGTTAGGGTAGGGTAACACAATCAATTACTCCTTATGGAAGGAATCACTGCACAAGCTTTTTTTTCTACAATAGAATTCATCCAATATATATGATACAATGATATTGATGTATATTTATAATTTCACATGAGAATTATGAAGGGGTCTATTACAACTACCCCTTATTATTATATTATTTCTTTTAACTACCTAGTGGAGCTGTTTATTACCCACCCACTACCAAGTGGGCCTATTCCATAATTATGGCCATATTACATACATTAACTCCTTAGGTACCACCCTAGGTACCCCATATTATCATATTATCCTCCATAGGTACATAAAATTCCACCCCCCTTCACATGTTTAATCCTCAAAACATGGGAAAAATCCATATAATATGATTTACTAAGAAATGCAGCTAACATGTACTAATAACAAGAACCTGGAACCATCCTGGTTTCTCCTCAAGCTCCATGCTGTTTATGTGCGTGTCTGATATCTCGTTGCATTGCTTTTAATCTTCCATGTTCCTCCATACGGGTTTCTTCTTTGGTTCCATGTTCACTCTTGCTCCCAACCTTTCCTTGATGGCTATTGATTCTCATGGTGCTGTGGGTGCCAATAGACTGCAACCTTAGATATTGGTTCTTCTTCTTTGAATATTGAAACCATGGGTCTTGGGGGTCATGTAGATCCTTAGATTCTTGCTCTTTTTTATCTCTTACCTGGGGATTTTCTCACATGTTTATGTTTTTGTCTCTTCTTTTGGTTGAACCTCGGACTCTTCATCTACCATGTCGGTAGAGACTTCATCTATTTTACTTGCAAGGACTTATTCATGTGCTCCTTTGTGCCCTTGTTTAGTAGATCCCACAATTTTTTTAATCCCACATTTTGTTTAATTATATTCCTATTATTTTTTGAAGTTGACCCTTTACTATTTAAATATCATTTTATATGTATTTTTGTTCCTATTAAATTTTTTTCAAGAATTTAAATAAATTGAAGAAATAAATGCACCCTTTTGAAGAGGAAAGATCCATGGTGACCCAAATATTTTTCATAATTTTTTGCTTGCGTATTTTTATGTTAATGATTTTTTGCTTGCTTCTCTGAGCATGTTTGAAACCATGGGAGGTATTTTTAATCAGTGTGCATATCGTACAAATGCTCTAGTCCGTAATAAACATAAGAATATTGACGCATTAAATTTTATGGTATAACCTGGTGAGTTGTTAAAACTAAATCATTGATGCAAACAATTTCAATGTCATGCCCTGATACACTTTTAAACATAAAAGCATCGATGCATATAATATAAATTTTATGCACTGATTGCTTTCATTTATTTAACTTCCCAATGCATGTAATATGTTTGATAGCACCAACACTTATCATCCCTATTAAAACCACAAGTGGAAACATTTCATAGATTTGCATCGGTGCTTATATTACCATACACGTTGTTGTGCTTGTAAATTTAATGATGACAATAACAATGAATAGTTTTCCATTTTCTATGTCCTTGGTGTCCTTACTATAATAAATTGCACCAATGCATTTTTATATATGAAAGAAATGATGCTTATTATAACTTGAGCACCATTATTCTAGTGCTTTTATAAAAAATAAAGGCACAGGTGTGGTTTTTTCAATAAAAGAACTTGTGCATAATTTTTCACAATGTATAAGTCACCACACTATTAAAAAATTAAGTATACCCTGTTAGAACAGTAACCACACTTAGTACCATAATCCATAAATTTTAATTATCCATGTGCTTAATTAAACCATGTTTTGGATTAAGTGACTATAGTTGGTCAAAAACCCACTTTGAGAGTGTTCACACCCACTTCTGAGCAAACCAGTTCACCCAGCCTCCAGTTTTGTCCACAAGTGCGCCCTCATTTATTGCTGGTGCGCCCTCTCTCCTTGTTTTTGGGAATTTAGTTGACCAAGGGCGCTAGGGTGGATTTTTGCCCACTTTTGGCTAGATTTGGAGCATTTAATGCTCCCTTGGGTCCCCAAACCTCCTCTATTTGCTCACCCACGCCTGACTTGAGCTAATTAATGACTCAGCATGCTTCAGCCACCTCCACACCAGAATTCGTAGCTGTTTGGGGTGATTGGGATTGAGTTGGACCCACCTGGGGGGGATTGAGGCCAATTTGGCATTGATGACTTGTACACTCAGCTTGAGCCACCTAATGCTCTCGATTTTCTCATGAATGTAATAAAAACCTGTTACTAACATTTTCACAGGTTAGACAGTCAGTTAATCAAAGATTTGAGCATACATTGTGTGTAAATTTATCTCTTTTTTCAAGTTTTTCCACAGTTTTTGCAAACTAATTCGATTTTGTGAGGTTCTCCATAGCTCCTCGATCTTCTGTGATCAAAATACTCACATGGTATCAGAGCCATCGTGGATTTAGTGAGTTGCAGGCCAACATTGAGCGTTGAACTGCATTCTAGAGAGGATTTCCAGACAAAAATTGAGTGTTTTTTGCAGGTGTTTCAGTAGTTTTCTCACCATCAACGCAGCAGTCATGGAAGCAAACCAAATGTTGCTCACACCCTTCAATTTTTTCGATTGGAAGGTTGAGATGGTCATCAAGCTGAGATCTAAGGGTCTCTATAGAGTGACCATGGGCACAGAAGTGGAGCCAAATTCTGCTGTGGAGAAAGCAAAGTACTACAATCGACTTGATGAAGCTTATGGATTGCTATGCCTGAGCATTTCAAGGGAACTCTTGTTTCATACAGACAGTTTGACAACTCCCAATGAAGTATGGGTGAAGCTAGAATCACTCTTTGGGAAAACTGATGAACTGAGAGGCCACCAGCTTGAAAACGAGCTCATTAGCTTGAGCCCAGCGCATTTTGAAACCATCCAGGAGTTCTTCACGAAATTCAAGTCACTGGTGCTTCAACTGCAACAATGTGGAATTGTTAAGAAGGAGGAACAACTGATTCTGTCCATCCTTTCGAAGCTAGGCCCAGAGTTTTCAGTATTTGTTAGCACATTTCACTCAGCCAAAATGACCCTTCGAAACTGGCAAATGCCATCACTAGCTACCTTCATGGAGTGTCTCACTCAGGAGCAGGACAAACTAGTTCAGATGGGCACCATAAAATCAAAGGACCAAGCATTGGCAATGGGTGTTTCAAATGCAAGCAAAGGAAAGCAGAAAGCCAAGAATTCGAAGCAGCAAGAGAAGAGGAAGTTTGACAAGACCAAGTCTGCAGATGGGGGTTCGAATCTGTCAAAGGAGAAGGACAAGAAGGGAAAGGAAAAGACCAAATGCACCTATTTTCATAGGGGATGGCATCCAGAGAGCTCATGTATGAAGAAAACCATTGACTCAATGGCGCAGCTGCTGGAGAAGAACAACATCCCAGTCCCTGAGGGCGCAAGGAAGAAAGAGAGCACCTCAAACCCTGACAATAAGGAGAAGTGTCATGCTTTGGTAGCAGGTACTTCGAATCCCTCATCCTTCATCATTGATTCAGGAGCTTCCAGACATATGGTTTCATCCAGAGAGCTCTTCTCCTCTTTGCATTCGAATGGTGGCCCAACAGTTCGAATGGGAGATGATTCAGAACTCCAAACCAAGGGGATTGGAAGGATTGACATGGAGCATGGCTATTTCAGTGATGTGCTCTATGTACCTTCATTGGCTGCAAATTTGCTATCAGTCTATCAAATGACCCATACAGGAGAAGCCAAGAGAGTGACATTCACTCCAGATTTGGTAGAAATCTCAGAAATCTCCTCAAATCAAGTTGTGGCAGTAGGGTATGCAGATCATGATGAGAGAATGTATAAATTCTCAAATTTCATTCCAAATTCTAGTGACCATGCTCTTGTATCTCATGCCAACGAGACCTCCAAGTTATGGCATGAAAGATTTGGCCACATGAACTACAAATATCTCCAGCAATTGCACAGGGACGAGATGGTGGAAGGGCTTCCAGAAATCAGATCATCGAATGGTGCATGCATTGGGTGTGTAGTTGGAAAGCATCCTGAGCGCAGCTATGAGAAGGGAATGGCAAGGAGAGCCACTCAACCACTTGGATTGGTACATTCAGACCTCATTGGTCCTCTTCCCACTCCATCATATGGTGGATCAAGGTATGTACTTACATTCATAGATGACTACTCTCGATTCTGCTGGGTTTACTTCCTTAAATTGAAGTCAGAAGTGTTTGAGAAACTGAAGATTTGGAAAGCCCTAGTGGAGAACCATAGTGGTCATAAGATAAAGATCCTTAGGACTGATAATGGAAAGGAATATGTGAATAATAACATTCAGCACCTTTGTGAGGAATGTGGCATCCAAATGCAACATTCAATCCCCTACACACCTCAGCAAAATGGTGTGGCAGAGAGGAAGAATAGATCTCTCAAGGAGATGGCTACTTGCATGATTGAAGCTAGGGATCTAAGCCCTAAGCTATGGGCTGAAGCCATCAATTGTGCTGCTCATATTCAAAACAGAGCCTTTCACAAATCAGTCAAAGGAAAAACCCCCTATGAGGCATGGTTTGGCCAAAAACCAAATGTGTCAAATTTCAGGATTTTTGGGTCTAGAGCATGGGCTCGAATTCCATCAGAAAAGAGGAAGGCTTTGGAGCCACAGAGCAGGGAATGTATCATGGTTGGTTATGGTGAGGACACAAAGGGCTATAAGCTCTTTGACACATCCACACTTAAAACTTTCATTGAGAGAAGTGTGCAATTCGAAGAAGAACCAATTCCAGATTTTGAGCTTGCACCGGGGGAAAGCTCCTCTCCTCCACACCTCAATGAGATTAGTGATGATTCTTCCTCTGATTTTTATGATATTTCTGAAGATGACATAGCTGAAGATGACATTGCTGTACATGAGTCACCATCAAGGCCCAAGTGGGCTGAAAAAATCATAGAAGCTGCAGGTGAATTGGCAGGCAATCCCCAAGAGCCTAGGAAGACTAGATCCCAAACAATCAATGCTTCCTTTGCAAATGAGAGTGAGCTTGCTGATCACTGTTATATGATGATTGGATCTGATCCAACATCATATCAGGAAGCTCATCATGATCCAAGGTGGAGGGCAGCAATGCAAGAAGAATTCCAATCTCTGCAAGAGAACAAAACATGGGATTTGGTGCCTCTTCCTCCCAAGAGGAAACTAGTGCAATGTAAGTGGATTTTTCGAACCAAACCTGTTGCTGATGGTTCTGATATGAAATATAAGGCTAGGTTAGTGGCTAAGGGCTACTCACAAATCCATGGTGTGGATTATACAGAGACCTTTGCACCGGTTGCAAAGATGGACTCAATTAGACTAGCTCTAGCCATGGCAGCTAGTAAAGGTTGGGAAGTTCACCACATGGATGTCAAAAGTGCATTCTTGCATGGTGAGCTACAGGAAGAGATATATATGCAGCAGTCTGAAGGATTCCAAGAGGATCCCACACTTGTATGCAGGTTGAAGAAGTCACTCTATGGACTCAAGCAAGCCCCCAGGGCTTGGTATGCCAAAATGGATGCCTTTTTGCTCTCAATTGGTTTCTGTCGATGCAAGTCTGATCCAAATGTTTATTTGCAGCATTGTGATGGTAATTTGCAGGTCATTGTACTGTATGTTGATGATCTCTTAATTACAGGGAGCTGCACCAAACAAATTGGCTCAATTAAAGCTTCTTTGCACAGTGAATTTGCCATGAGTGACCTAGGATTGCTAAGGCAATTTTTGGGTTTGGAAATTGAGCAATCTGAGAGAGGTATTTTGCTGAGTCAATCTAAGTATGCTTCAGACCTGTTATTCAAGTTCAAAATGGCTGAATGTAAGGCAGCCAAGTTCCCATTCCTTTCAGGCATAAAACTAGGTGAATTTGAAGACTCTCCGGTGGTGGATTGCACACTCTATAGGCAGCTAGTTGGAAGTTTGCTGTACCTTACACATACAAGACCTGATTTGTCTTATGCTGTAAGTGCTGTAGCAAGGTATATGCAGCAGCCACATGAGATCCATTGGAAGGCAGCCAAAAGAATCCTTCATTATGTCCAAGGAACTAAGAGCTTCGGGGTACACTATGCAGCTGGTTCTTCACTTCAACTAGCTGGATTTTCTGATTCCGATTGGGCGGGAGATCCCATCGATAGAAAGTCCACTTCAGGTTTTGTGTTTATGTTTGCTGAAGGTCCTATTTGCTGGTCAAGTAAGAAACAGCATACAATTTCTCTTTCATCAGCAGAGGCCGAGTACAGGGCAGCAGTGAACGCAGCCACACAGTGTGTTTGGTTGCAAGGCATTCTTCGGGAGTTTGGTGTTGCTATTGATTCTCCAACCAATATTTGGGTGGATAATCAAAGTGCCATCAAGATATCTACTGATCCAGTACAGAGGCAAAGAACAAAGCACATTGAGATCCACATGCATTACGTTCGGGGCTTGGTGCATGACAGGGTGATTTCACTGCAGTATTGCCCATCCACCGAGCAAACTGCTGATATTTTCACCAAGTGCTTTACAGAGAAGACCTTCACTTACTTGAGATCTTTTCTTGGAGTGAGTGATGGATGGTGATTGCTGCAATTTAATTGCAGGTTCAGCCCCATGTCCATTTTTTAGGGAAGTTTTTATCCCATGAGGTTTTACTTCTTTTCCTCGGTTCATATGGACAAATAAAATTTCTGTTTGTATTGAGGTGACTTGAGCCTTTGTTGCCAAGGCCTCCCACTTATCTTTCATGAGATGTACAAAGTTATGGTTAAGGGGGGGTGTTAGAACAGTAACCACACTTAGTACCATAATCCATAAATTTTAATTATCCATGTGCTTAATTAAACCATGTTTTGGATTAAGTGACTATAGTTGGTCAAAAACCCACTTTGAGAGTGTTCACACCCACTTCTGAGCAAACCAGTTCACCCAGCCTCCAGTTTTGTCCACAAGTGCGCCCTCATTTATTGCTGGTGCGCCCTCTCTCCTTGTTTTTGGGAATTTAGTTGACCAAGGGCGCTAGGGTGGATTTTTGCCCACTTTTGGCTAGATTTGGAGCATTTAATGCTCCCTTGGGCCCCCAAACCTCCTCTATTTGCTCACCCACGCCTGCCTTGAGCTAATTAATGACTCAGCATGCTTCAGCCACCTCCACACCAGAATTTGTAGCTGTTTGGGGTGATTGGGATTGAGTTGGACCCACCTGGGGGGGATTGAGGCCAATTTGACATTGATGACTTGTACACTCAGCTTGAGCCACCTAATGCTCTCGATTTTCTCATGAATGTAATAAAAACCTGTTACTAACATTTTCACAGGTTAGACAGTCAGTTAATCAAAGATTTGAGCATACATTGTGTGTAAATTTATCTCTTTTTTCAAGTTTTTCCACAGTTTTTGCAAACTAATTCGATTTTGTGAGGTTCTCCATAGCTCCTCGATCTTCTGTGATCAAAATACTCACATACCCCGCACCATTCGATGAGTTAAAAAAATACAACATATCAATATGTCTATATTTTAATTAATTATGTTTTTTTTCTAATTTTAAATTAATCATAAAAATCAAATATTTTTATAATGATATTGATATTTGAATTTGAAGTATTGTATTTGGATATAATGATTGCATTAATGTGTTATACCATCGTATTACACATCTATTTATTGTAATATTTAATCATCCATATAATTAATCAACAATGTAACATTTAACAACATTGGACATTGCAATAGACTGAGATACACATTTTGTTATATATGAATAAGACTTGACCCAACATACAAAATGGGACAACATAAATGTTCACAATAATCAAAATGTCAATATGTATAGGTGAATCCACAAATATGGATAACACTTTTAAATGAAATGTGGTGATGAAAAATTGGTATTTTACAAATTTTTTAGATTGAAGCCGCCAAAACTCATATAAAACTTGTGAATTTTGATGTGTAGTGAAAATAAAACTTATAAGGAATTGTGTTGTATTTCTAATTGAATTTTCCCCCCAAAAATATTAGTGTCATTTAATGTATCAAATTTTACTTTAATTTAATACTTGTCCTTGCAAATTTACCAAAAAGTTAACAAGTGAGCTTGTTCCCATCAAATAATTTAATGTTCAATATAAAATTTTAAAAAATATATATTGGAGGATGATATACATAGAATGTAGTAGATCTCACAATTTTTAAATTTTTTTTTTAAGTTGACCCATTAATATCTAAATCTCATTTTATACATATTTGTGTTCTCATCAAACTTTTTTCAACTATATACATAAATTGAAAATTTGAAAGCACCCTTTTGAAGAGGAAAGATCCATGGGGATCCCCGATATTTTTTATAATTTTTTGGTTTTCTATTTTTTTTATGTTATTGAATTTTCTCTGAGCATGTTTGAAACCATGGGAAAAAATTTAAGTATTAATTTTAAAAGAATTTAAATAAAAAATACAATATGAAATCAGAAGTGTGAAAATGATATGTCATACGATAGAGGATTCATCAAGAAATCGATTGGGATTAACTCCACCACTTAAGATGAAAGTTGTAAAGGGTTTTCACCTTCTGAAAGTTGCAATTGCAGAAAATTCTATATCAAGGGAGCTTGATTACTTGAAATTAAGCAATAGATCGGGCTATAAAGCTTGATTGAACCCCTAAAAATGCTCGATCAAGCTAATTTCATGATTTTTGAAATAATTTGAATTAGGGTTAAGGCACGGGGGCTTCACTCAATAAACTACTATCATAGCATGTTCGTTCGTGGCATATGAAACAATACCCCTAATTTCACTAAATATTGGAAAATACCTTCCAAAATCGGTTTTTTAACCCCCTCCCAATATGCCTTCCCAATTTAAAGAAACCCCTATTTTCACTAGATATTGTATGTATCGATTTTTTCATTAACATTTTTTATACCCCTTTATATTTATTCCTACTATATTGATATGATACCCCTCTTATGACCCCACATGCATTCTACAATGCACCTTACTTCTTTCGATGTATATTGTGGATGCACATTACTTTACCCACAATGCAATTACTCAACCACATATCATTATGATTTGCAACATCTAATGGTCTAATGAAGAGATAGGAGATCACTTCTTGTATGTCATTAGAGCCAATGCACATAGTACAACATTTAGATTACATGTTATAGTTCCCCAATCACTGACTAAGCGTGTTGTGGGCTAGGTATCCAAGCCCCCAGGGTCTGTAACAAGCTCTAGGAGGCTGACTAAAACTCCCAAGGCCTGTAATAGGCACGAGTGGTTGGGTATTCAATCCCCTAAGGCCTATCGAGGGCCTATAACAAGCCCTAAAGGCTCAGAGCCTCCCGAGGCTATTGGTAACAACAGGCTGAGTTCTATTGGCAAGAATTGGCTGTCAATTACCATTGTCTCTCAACTATGATCGACTGGAAACCCACTTCACCACGAACCCCCCTGGCCTCAAGCATGCCTCAAGACGTGATTTCCCTGCGTACTGGTAAGCTCCAACCTTGCATCAACCAGATTTCTCATCCGACTGTGATCCCTCCATCTCCATTTGGCGGATATTTGTCAGCCCGCCCATATAAAAAAAACCCCAAAGTATTTTTGTATTGTTACATTAAATTAAAAAACCCTTTGCCCCTTAATATATAAGCAATATAATTTTTAGGTTTTCATGAATATTTAATACCGCAATATGAATGAACGTGGTATTATATTGCCTTCTAGTGAAGCCCCCGTGGGTTAAGGAAACACTCAATCAAGGGTTTTTGTGAATTAATACAATGCTCAATCAAACATCTTTTTTTGAACGCAACAAAAAGTAAATCAAGTTTTTGAAAATACTATAACCACCAGAGAGTTGTGTGTTAAGGAGCTCGTTTGAGCTCTTGCAAACATGGAAAATTTATGTTATTGTTCACAGTTGGTAGGAAGAGGAGCTTGATCAAGTTAAGTTGCTCAAGTAAGATACTACAAACCCAACAATGCTCTTAAACATTACAAAAACCCAACCATGTTTTGATAAAAAAATACAAAAAAGATAAGTTAACTAGTTAGCATTGAAAATAATACTCTTGAAGGAATACATTAGTTAACAACCAGGATGTCATAATGAGGCAATGTGTTCTTGAGGTCATACTGGTAAATGGTTTTAGGAATATATTGTCACATTTGGGATCTGAGGGGTTAAGGGGATACTATGGAATGGGTGGGAGGGGTCAGTGTGCAAAGGGGCATAATGTGTTTCTATGGGGGCCCACACATGGCCCTTGATCCTCAATACCATGGACTAATTTACAAGAACCATAAAGTGCACCTAACCTTGAAATAACCACCATGTTGAACTCATGGGACATGGATTCCCTATTAAATGCCTATTTGATGGCTAGGGAGCCTGTACATGGGGCATGGACCCATCATATAATTTGTTTTGTTATAATACCAAACTTTGTAACCTTGAAACATTACATGGGCCCTAAGGACCATCCTCGATGCACTAATCCTCAAAATGATGACCATACCTCACTTATAGATGAAAGATTCCATATGTAGGGATTGTGTATTTATTTGGGATACTATGCATGAAGCATGAGCCCTAGAGACCAATTATATGGAACTAGACCTTGTATTTTGATCTTGGGCCATACATCAACTCCAAGAACCATCCTTGGTATTGCAAAAATTCAAATCACCACCATATCTTAGAACCTTTAGTCCAAAGATTCCTTAGTGTAGTAGAAGCTAAAATTGAGTCCTATGTGTGAGGGGTTCACTATGGTTATGTGATAATGTGTGATCGGGATCATAATGATCAAGGGTTAAGGTGTTTTAGCAGTCTACTTGTATTTCTAGGGTCTTATGGCTTAGGGGCGTAGTGTGTGAGGGGTTGGAGCAGTTATTGTATAATGGGGCATAACATGTTCATAAGCCATGATGTGTCAAGGATAAGTGTGTGGGGATGGATAAGTGTGCTAGAAGGTGATTTTGGTGATGGGGTAATGTCTACTATGGTCATATTGCTAAAGGGTTTTAAGGGTCTATTGGTATGTTTTGGATCCTAGGGTTTAATGGGATACTATGTAAGGGGTGGGAGGGGTTAGTGTGCATTGGGGCATAATATGTGATGGTCGGGGGGGGGCACACATGGACCTTGATCCTTGAAATAACCACCACATTGAACTCATGGAACATGGCTTCCCTATTAAATTCCTATTTGATGGTTAGGGAGCTCATACATGGTGCATGATATGTTTAGAATTTTTATGTTTTATGGTACCAAAAATTGTGAACTTGAACCATTACATGGGCCCCAAGGACCATCCCCGATGCACTAATATTTATATGACCATACCTCACTTGTAGAATAAAGATTCCATATGTAGGGATTGTGTGTTCTTTTGAATTACTATGATTGAACCATGAGCCTTATAAACCATTTTATGGATTTAGATCTTGTATTTTGATATTGGGATATAAATCAGCTTGAAGGACCATCTTTAGTGTTGCAAAACTTGAAATCACCACCATATTTTAGAATGTTTAGTCCAAATATTCCCTAGTGTAGCAAAAGATAATATTGAGTCCTATGTGTGAGGGGTTCAATGTAGTTATGGGATAATGTGTGATCAAGATCATAATGATTAAACGTTAAGGCATTTTAGTAGTATATTCTATTTCTAGAGTCTTGTGGGTTAGGAGTGTAGTGTGTGAGGGGTGGGAGTAGTTATCGTATAATCACACATAACATTTTCAAGAACCATGATGTGTCAAGGCTAAGTGTGTGGGGATTAATAAGTGTGCGGAAAGTTCATTGTGATAATGAGAAAATGTGTGTTTGAGGTCATATTAGTAAAGGGTTCTAGGGGTCTATTGTCAAGTTTTGGATTCTAGGGGTTAGTGGGATACTGTGTAAGGACTGGGAGGGATTAATTTTTATTGGTGCATAATGTGACGGTGTTGGGTCCCACACGTGGCCCTTGATCCTGGAGGCCATATCTTAATTTGGGAGAACCATGCCAATTCCACCTAACATTGAAATAGCCACCACATGGAATTCACGGGACATGGATTCCCTATTAAATGCCAATTTGATGGCTAGGGATCCTATACATGGTGCATGAGCCCTTGGGATAATATTTTGTGTTATAATACCACAAACTCTAACATTGGACCATTGCATGGCCTCCAAGGACCATTTCCAATGCACTAATCCTCAAAATGATGATCATACCTCACTTGTAGACTAAAGATTCCCTATGTGGGGATTGTGTGTTTCTTTAGGGTATTATGCATGAAGCAAGAGCCCTAGAGACAATTTATATGGGCTTAGGCCTTGTATTTTTATGTTGGGCCATACATTAGCTCCAAGAACCATCCTTCATGTTGCAAAACTTGAATTCACCACCATATCTTAGAACCTTTAGTCCAAAGATACCTATTGTAGCAAAAGCTAAAATTGAGTCCCATGTGTGAGTGGTTCATTGTGGTTATGGGATAAAGTGTGCTCAGGATCATTATGATGAAGGGTTAAGGCGCTTTAGTAGTCTACTTCCATTTCTAGGGTCTTATGCGTTAAGGGTGGAGTGTGTGAGGGGTAGGATTAATTATTATATAATGGAGAATAATATGTTTGGAAACGATGACGTGTTGAGGCAAAGTGTGTGGGAGTGGATAAGTGTTCAAGAAGATCAATGTGATAATTGGACAATGTGATGCAAGAGCATATTTGGTCTCGGTCAATCCACATCACCCAAAAACTTTTCAATTCAGTGCAAGTAAATTTTTAGGATGAATAAGGATGTTACAACTCCTTAGTTGTTGATCCATGCCACTGTAACATTACTGCAACTCTACTATGTAGAATGGCTATAACTCTATGCAACGTATGAACATGTTGTAACTCCGTGCTATAACTTTGAGTGACGAATGACTATGTTGTAACTCCTACATTGAAACTCCACGCTATGGGAATTAAGCTGCAACTTTACACTTCCCCACCTCATCATTCATTCATGCACCTAATAAATATCATGTACCATGTAGAAAATGCTATTGAAATAAAAGGGGACAAGATTGAGTAATGGTCAGATACTTGAATTCATTTCCAATGGATGGGGAATTGAAACAACAGAGGGATAACTAGTTTAAAAATACATAAAGGAAGATGAAAAGGGTGTTCATTGGTGGTTGGTCGATGGATGAGCATATTTGGTCCAAGATTGGTGAAGGTCATCACAAAGAATGAGAGTAATAAAGGACTATTTATTCAACATAGAGGGATGGCACTTACCAAGTTAGGTCATGTCAAATGAAGAAGGGATGTATCTATTCAACCACAGTGTAAGCCAAAGGAATTTTGAAATTAGTGTAAAGGAAAGGATTCATGGCCTACTAGCAAATTTTTCATTGTATTCAACTTCTTCTATTCCTGCATTAACATAAGTAAATTGAATTTATGTAAAGTGTTTGATGACAAGAATTCCACTGTGTATTCTAAAGGAATAACATAGTATTGTAGGTGTAAACTTGCTGTAGGGATATGCTACTGCATCATAATGTGTTCTTGAGGTCATATTGGTACATGGTTTTAGGGTTCTATTATCATGTTTGAGATCCCATTGATTAGACATATATTATTTAAGGAGTGGGAGGACTTAGTGTTCATTGGGGCATAATTTGATGGTCTATAGGTCCACACATGGACCTTGATCCTAAGTACAAGGCTTAATTTATAATAACTATCCCAAGTGCACCTAAGCTTGAAATAGTCACCACATTGAATTCATAGGACACGGATTCTCTTTTAAATGTGTACATGGTGGCTAGGGAGCTTGTACATGGTGCATGAACCCTTCTGAGAATTTATTATGTTATAATACCATAAATTGTGATCTTGAAGCACTATATGGGCCCCAAGGGCCATCCTTAATGCACTAAATTTGAACATGATGACCTACTTGACTTGTGGACTAAAGATTACCTGTGTAGGGATTATGCATTTCTTTGAAGTACTATGTATGAACCATGAGCCCTAGATACCATTTATATGAACTTATACCTAGTATTTTAATCTTGGGTCATACATCAGCTCCAATAACTATCATTGGTGTTGAAAAAATTGAAATCAACATCATATATAACCTTTAGTCAAAAGATTCCCTAGTGTATTATGTGTCCTAATATCACACTAGTGTGATTAGTGTTGACTACATTATAGTTATGACATACTCTTTCTTATCACATTTACCATGTCTTATCATTGTTATCATTACATTTTTTACCATGTGACATAAGTCTAATTTAATTGTGTATGTATGTATGAATAAAGATAGATCAATTGAGATCTGGGGTGCAATTGAGATATTTACTCCTATACCATGTTTGACTGGTTAAGAGATCTTTAATCAGAGACACACTGTCCACTGCATGACCTTGATTGAGATCTATTGCTTGATTGAGCTATTAGCTCAATCGATCCCTATTGTCAAAACTTTGATTGAGGGTTTGGATTTTCCACCAAAATGGATTGATCAAGCACTTGTACAAGCTCTCGGTTGACCACATAATAGCTTGATCAAGACCTTAAAATAGATTAATCGAGTATGTGTAAAATTTTTCTCCCTCAACAACATTATTTTGTGAATACAGAGACATAAATTACTCAATAGTATACAAATGTTTCTTAAACTCACCATATACTTAAAAAATGGTTCCAAAAGTCTATCTGAAGTTAAAATTTTATATGCTTCTCCAACTTTATTTTAAGAATGTAGATGCACATTGATTGTTGATTTGGCTCTAATGAAGGGATAAAATTTTATAATATCAAATGACAAATTCTTCAAACTCCAACTTATTCCATATTGTTCATAGTTCATCAAGTTTTCTCCTGTCATTTGTAGTAAGTTAAGATTTTATTTATATTTTGATTATCTAATTGAATTTATGTTATTTATTCCCTTGCATGCGAATAACTACAGATTGAATTTTGTAGGATCCTATTATGGGATCTATTTTAAATGCACAAGATATTCTAACATTCAAAAAACATTTCAAGCACTTATTAGGAGCAATATACCACAAGTATCTAGTATAGGAAAATGGAGAGCTGCTCACGGGGGGTTCACTAGCGAGGCAATATCATATCACGTCCATTCATATTGGGGGTTTGAATTCTCTTAAAAATATCAAAAATATATTGTCTCATATTAAGGGGTCAAGGGGGGGTTTTAAATTTGACATAGTGATATAAATATTGGGGGTTATTTTATTCGGGTGGGTTTAGGAATAACCTCCAAATTGTGGGATGGATTCATACCTCTAAATCATGGGCTCAATTCATACCCACCTAAAACATAAGGACCCTCCATTTTTATTTGATATTGCTTATGATCCTAAGTTTTGCATAAATTTGATAATAGTGTACCAATGATAATATCAATGGAAGTCTACTTGGATTACTGGCCTTGAGAAATCCTCATTTAATAACTTATTTAGGCTTGGTTTGAATTCATGCTATATTGGTTTTCATCTATAAGTTAAGAGATGTACGTAATTGAGATTTTTGGAGTTGAACAATTATATTGTATTTTTTGTAGGCATTCGAGAAAAAGATCTAAATCTTCATTTTTTAGGTTGGGGTTTAGGTTGGTATTGAGATTCAATCAAACCTTTATACATGACAGCCAAGAAAAGTGAGATCAATATTTCTTGGCTCATTGGAACCAAGAAAAGTTAGATCAATCTTTCTTGACTAAATATTTCTTTCAACTTTTGTATTCTTCTTTAACATTTTCACATTGCTAGTTAGGAATGGTTGTTAGATTGAGTTATATTTGGCACATTCATAATTGTAATTTCAATTCTTATATTCAAGGAATCATCTTAGTATTGTGTTGGAATTGACATGAACATAGGTGAAAATCTAAACCCTTATTTACATACCCTATGTATTATCGTTACCATGAAATGGTATCGTATAAGTTTCACCATCTATGTATCTTTATAACTATTGCATGCTTGAAACCTAACAATGGATATTTTCCCCTCTCCTGTAAAGATAAAAAAATAGATATAACCCAAGAAAAGGTAACTAAATGTTGTTAAAGTGGAGGAAATTCATTGCATCTTGTGAATTACCCAAATCTAGGATATGCACATGATAATATGGTGTTATTGGAAAGTAAGATAATTTTTTCTATGTTTATTTGGGTTCAAACATCAATGATGTTTGTTTTGATAGGAAGGTATGGGAGTCCATCCACGAAAGAGTTTCAATTTTTCAATTTTATAGAGTTTAATTTATTAAGCTTATATAAAACATGAGCTCTCTATGGCTATACTTATATTTACATGATATAAAATTGGTATATTGGCAGGCTGTGGTGTGAAACATTTGCAATTCTCATATTTTCTTAGTATTGCACTAACAATTGGACTATCATCCTTTTAAATTATTTGTTATGTTGATATCTTGACCGGGTTTCCTTTAATTCATTTTTCCTTCACCAGTACTATTTCGTTGGGTCTTTCACTATCTAAAGCTACAAATTGATCAATCACCCCTGCAATTATGGTGGTATCATTATTAGCATTATACTGTTATTTTATTATCATAATGTTTGCTTATACTTCTATGTGTTAGGGCTCCTATTTGTTACAACTTCATAATATAATATAAAGGGGGTATTAAAAATGGGTTGATAAAAATGGATACATACAATATTTGGTGAAACTAGGGGTTTTATTAATTGGAAATGCATATTGGGAGGGGGGTTCAACAATAAAATTATAGGAGGAATTTTCCAATATTTATTGAAATTAGGGATATTGTTTAATATCATGCGAATGATCGTGATATGTAACAAGTTCACTGAGTGAACCCCCCGTGGAGCTGCTTTACCCTACCAATTGTAATTTGCCATCTTCTAGTCACCATCTTGGGTTCATGGTACTTCACTACCAACTGGATCTCTTTTATGACTCCCTAGTATAAGTATGTGGGTGCTCAAAATGAAAATGGAAACATAACCCTTGACATGTCACATTGTCCCATTATATTAAAGATAAACTACACAATGTTGATGGTATAATACCTTCCACTATGGTTAAAAATACAATAGGTGTTATATAAAATACACATATGAACACTTCCATATGATAATTTTATGAAAATTTGGAATCTAAAACAACTATATTTCTTCCTAAATTGACCAACCTGTTTCCTTATGTTGAGTCGATTGAGAGTTCTAGTGAGCCAAAGTATGGTATCAATACCACCCAAGGCCTCTCTACTAGGAGATCCAAAACATTATATGAGTTGAGAGAAAAAATGTCAAAGTACACATCAAGGTCGGTTCAATTGTTGAAGGATAGAGATTACTTCCCTCTTCGTGTCCAATATGCAAATTAAACACCAAACTTACTACAACCACACTTTATATGGCAATTGGTCATATTCCCTGCTTGTGCCTGATGTTGGGACCAAATTCACATTTTTTAGTAATAATTATATGCTTTCCAAGTCTAAAATAGATGTTGAAAATCATTGATTGTTTATCCTTTCACTTGTATGTGTTCCTCCAAAATATTCAATACCACTTATGCCATTTTGTGGTCCTCTTTATTGTTCAAGTCTAATTACTTGAATATTGTTGAATACAAACATAAAATTTCCATGTATAGTATGTGCATGAACACTTATGCTTTTGGAAACTTTAATAGCAAGAGCCTGTTATATATTGATGGACATCCACACACTCATGGGAACATTGAAAGGTTCATAAATAGTTGTAGGTGGTCATTATTCAGTGGAAATTGTTCATTTGAGGAACAATCCAATGGCAAGGAGTTCTTTTTGAAAAGGAAAGGTCTAAATTTATTGTTGTGCATGCAATATGTAGTTTTTCTATTGGTGGTGAGTTGTTAATAAACTATAAAATTTGTATACCACCAACCACATGTGAAAGACACCTTGTATTGGGACTACCTTTAGATGTTCCTTTGGGGTATAAGAAAAAGATCATTGAGTAAAATTGTATTTTTATTTTTTATTATTTTCAATGGAATTAATGTAAACATATTTTTTAAATTGACATTTCATTTTATAAAGTGGATGGTTTCACTTGTACAACTGGAAAAAATATCCATGCTACTAAAAATGGTTTGGTATAATGTTTAAACATGCTAAATGCATTTTGTTTACTAACATCATTGATGTAATATTCAATATTTTTTCAATCATAATTATGATGATGACGACTTATTCACCATCTTCCATTGCGCCTCACTGATGTCAAATTGAGAGAAGGATGCTAAATGAACATACATTGGAGATGAATCATACCAAGCATGGTTGAATCAACCACCTATTCAATTCCCACTACATTTGGAGTCACTAATTCATAATGTCTATAGTAACACTTTTTATTTACAAGTTTGTAATGAAGGCAATGAAATAGAGGTTGGTATGGATGATTTCTTATGATATACAAGTGCCATGGAGGGAATTTTTTTACATGCATTCTAACAAAATGAGCTTGGGTATGATGCTCACATTACATAAACCTTCTTTAAAAGATTGAAATTTACTTCCACTACCCCTCTCTTTGGACGTGGGTCAAAGTCTATGTAATTTCCCCATTTTGGATGCATCATGGTTCATCACTAGGACCATTAGAACCCCCATGGATCCTAGTGGAATATTTGCATTAGTGAATAAAGAGGTCAATTTTGACCGTAATCACTTAGGAAATTAATAAACTATGGAGGGTCTCCATTTTTATTTAATTTAATTTAATTAATAATTGTTTATGAGTTGTCATGAGCTTAGGTGGCTCAAGGAGGGTGCATTGGATAAGGATAACTTGTATGAGTTGTCCTTAGAAAAATATGGAAGTAAAGCAAATCCAAAAGCAGAAAGTAGGCAAAAGCAAGAAAAGCAATAAAGCATACAGAGGCAGGAAAAACAATAAAAGCATAATAAAATCAACAAAGTAGAAGTCTCTTGATTTTGAAGATAAGGCCCACTTTAGCAAAAGTAGAAATCAGCTAAAAGGACTCAGAAAATATATAGAGGCTAATTTTATATAGTGAGGGAGAATTCATGAGGCAAGTGGGTCCAAAATGCAAAAGCAACTTGCCAAAGAAGCTCTACTCATCACTAAATTCAAATTTCATAGATGGCAAGTCCTAGAAGGCAAGAATAAAAGCTAACAGATGCCAATAAAAGAATGATGAACACAACCATTCACATATTTTTCTACTTTGTGATTTGATTCTTGAGAGCTCTACACCTCTCTTAGCTTGGGTGACGTGCCCCATTGCACCATTGAACCAATGAAGGATTGTGAGATCTAACTACTAGTGATTGAGGAAGAGGATATCCAATCCTCTTCAGTGAGTTTATTGAATCCAAATAAGTGATATTGAAAATATTATATGCAATCAATTTAATCTTGGAAAATTTCATTTGATGAAGAAGGAGCATAGTGAAGCAATGCTCTAATACCAGAACCTCAGCTAGTCAAGAGAATGCTTGAAGCAGTGTGCACTCTATGAAGATATAGTGAATATGGTTCACCCTAGTAAGATTTAGAAGGTTATAATTCTATTCATGAATATGATACATGGGTTAATAATCCATTCCTTCTTTCTTGCTATCTATCTCTTCTTCTCATTTGTAAAATCCTCAGCCCCTTTGGGGTTTTCAAGCAATTTGAATGTAAAATAGTTTGATGGATCCTCAGAATACAATAATTTTTATTGATGTTTTTATTATAGATATTATTTGAATAATTACATCCATTAATTGCAGAAATAAAGTTCTCCCTGAGTCACTTGGAAGAACTTGAAACTAGCCTTTCTCATTGGGGTCAAAACTAGACTAGTTTTCTAGTTTTCAATATCTACTTGTTATCTTCTTCCCTAATTTATTTTATGAAGGTATATATAGTTAGTTTATGAGTTAATGAACACATTTGTACCATTGGATCATATATTTGGGAACCTTTAGTCCCATTTGGAATCTCCTGGAAAACACCCCCTTCACTAGTCCAAGTGAAGGATTTTGTATCTAATTTACTTTTTGTCAACTAGATCTCAGTCACAGCCATATATAAGTTCTAAAATAGGTTTATAACAGTCTTATCAGTCCCTTGAATGTTTTATTACTTCCATATTGCACCAGAAGAAATGGAATTTCCACAAAAGTCCTGTGGGAAATCACCTTGAAGCCTTGGGTTTAACCCAAGGAGTCTACCCGGGCATGACGGACTTCCGAAAGTGCACTGTTAGAAAATTGGACTTGATTCCATGATATTTGCAGCTGTCAGTGTGTCTCATCCATTCTACTAGCCTAATTTGTTATTCTAGTGTCAAATCCCTCTTCGATAAATCCAAGTTTTCTGTAATTCTGAGTTAGTGTGTCTAATAAGGGGTTGGGTACATTATAGACTAACCAACCAAGGACAACAAGGTTACTGTACAAGTTGAAATAACTGTATGGTATGTCAGATGTGTGTTTCTTAACACTATTGAGGTAACTAAGCATTAAGTCCCATATATTTTTAGGAATCTTGTCTTACAATCGACATTGAAAATGGTCAACTTTATGCATGATTGATGACAGTGTACAATTCTATTTCCCACTAATTGTAGGTTACTTAAGGAGAAGGTATTTTTAGGTGAAAATTTATTTCACGATAGCTGCAAAGAGGCAAATAAATTTTTGAAAGGGTTGGGTGTCGAGTACATATCAAATCCACAATGCTTGGAAGTTACGTCCATATTTTTTTTGTTCAAACCATTTATAAACATGGCTTATTGAACATTTAACCAATGTTGATATCATAAATAAACCTCGATTCTTTATCTAGGTTAACTAATGTTCAAGCCATGATGGTTGGACATTATGTCCGCATTTGTTTGTTCAATTCATTATAAACATGGGTTATTAGATGTTTGAATGATGTTAGTTCCATGTTTGCAACATAGCTCATTGGACGTTTGACCAATGTTAGTTACATGTTTGCAACAATGCTTATTTGGAGGAGCACCAACTATATGCCAAGCCTTCTAAGTGTGCCTTTAGGGTTCATGAAGTGGAGTATTTGGGTCATATTATATCTTATGAAGACACCAAAGAGGACCCTAACTATTGGTTTTTGATCCTGATTATCTTCCTAAGTTAGAGGATTGTCTTAGTTGCGTTTGGATCCCAGTACCTGATGGGGGGTGTGGGGGGTATTTCCCCCTCACTATTGTTGTTCGGTGGGGGGGTCGACAACACCTTTTGGAGCCCCCTCCTGGCATGGATTTGGTAGTAGCTCCCCCAAATAGTTTTTTTTAGATAATTGCCTTGTAAAATATTGTAAGTTCATAGTCAATATGGACCGTTCATCAATAGGTTATAGATCTGATGGTAGAGATTATGTTTGTGTATTTTTCCCTATATGGAAGCCCTATTTTAAAGAGGGAATCATGTTCTGGCTGTGTCTGGTAAAATATCATTGTGACCGAGTGAGAGAGATTGTGAGGGAGTGGAGAGGAGGTTGAAACGGATGTGCTATGGGTTGTATCCCTTCATTTTGCTAGATAGAATAAAATAAAGGATTGGCTACTTCTCTGTGGATGTAGCCCATATCGGGTGAACCATATATATTTGTGTCTCTCTTTTATTTTGTTCTCATGTGTTTTATTTCCACATCTATTTTATTTTATTGATAAGTGATCCCGTTTTCTAACAATTGGTATATATCAGAGCCAAAGGTATGTTTGGTATGTTTTCTTGGTTTGAGTGGGAGCAATGGAGAAAGAAGGAAATTTTTGGTCGAGAAATTTAACGACCAAAACTACCATCTTTGAAAGATGAAAATGAAAGACTATCTATATCAAAAGGATATTTTCCTGCCATTGGGAGGAAACACAAAGAAGCCATAAACTATGAAGGACAAAGAATGGGAGGTTCTTGATGGAAAGGCACTAGGAACGATACACTTGTGCTTGGAAGCGTCGATGTATTTCAACATTTGAAAATCAAAGACATCAGAGGTCTGATGAAGGCATTGGATAAATTGTATGAAAAACCCTCGGCCTCCAACAAGGTATTTCTAATGAATCAATTATTTAATATGAAGATGTCAGAAGGTGGGTATGTTGTCAACCATTTAAATGAATTTAATACGGTTACTAATCAACTAATTTATTTAGAAGTGAACTTCGACGATGAGGTTAGGGATCTTCTAATCTTGTGTTCATTTCCAGAAAGCTGGAATGGATTAGTCTTGGCTATAAGTAACTATGTCTCTAGTTCAAACACTTTGAAATTTGATGATGTTGTTGGCATTATCCTTAGTGATAAAATGCGATGAAAAAGAACTGGTGAGACATTAGGAAATGCGTTGATCGTGGAGAATAAGGGAATACAAAGGGAGAGAGGAAAGAGCCTAGCGAATCGTGGGAAGTCTATGACATGAAGTTCAAATCTAGAATAGGAAAGATATGGTGCTAGAATTGTGGGAAGAAAGGACATCTAATGAAAGACTACATATCTTTAAATAAACAAGGAGATCGATAGCAGAAGAATAATTAGGAAGAAAATGTAGAAGGTGATGTGTTACAAGTTGATTTGATTCTTTCTTTGGATAATATTAATGATTCTTGGGTGTTAGATTTAGGGCCTTCATTTCATGCCACACTCCATAGGAAATATTTTCAATATTATGTTCAAGGTGAATTTTGTCAAGTTTATTTGGGTGATGATGAACCATGTAAAATTGTTGGAAAGGGTAAGATATAGTCAAAATTAAAGAATGGAAACCAGTGGTTGCTGAAAGAGGTAAGGCACATTCCTACTTTAAGAAGAAATCTAATTTTAATAGAGTAGTTTTGAAGTGAAGGTTGTATATCTACATTTATAGAAAAAGTGTGGAAGGTCTCTAAAGGATCACTGGTAATAGAGAAATGAGAGAAGGTAGGTACACTATATTTATGTACTGGTAATGTTGAATATTCTATCTATTTAGCTACTAGAGGAGTGAATAAAACATTCTAGCATTGTAGGATTGGGAACATGAGTGAGAAGGGGATGCATATTCTCCATTCAAGGAAGTTGTTGCTAGCTTTGAAGCAGGTTGACTTGGATTTTTGTGAGAGTTGTGTTTATGGAAAACATATAAGAGTTAGATTTCTTAGAGTTGGGAAGAAAAAGAAGATTGAAAAGTTAGAGCTTGTGCATAAATATTTATGGGGACCGAATCATATATGATCTCTTGGTGGCTCTCAATATTATGTTACTTTTATTAATGATGCAACTAGAAAAACTTGGATTTATTGCACTCGAAAAAATTGATGTTTTTAAATACTTTTAAGAAATGGAAATATTTGGTTGAGAATGGGACAAGAAAAATGCTAAAGTGTCTTAGATCAGATCATTGATGGTGAATACCATGGAAATGAGTTTTATAGTTATTGTTTATACCTTGGGATTCATAGAGAGAAGACAATGCCATGAACACCACAAGAAAATGGTGTGTTATAAAGGATGACCATGGCAATCATGGAGCGTGTAAGGAGTATGAGATTGCATGTAGGATTCCCCTTACATTTTTTAGTATATTTTGTATATAATGTTATTTACTTAATAAACATAGGGACTTCAAGCTCCTTGGATGGTGGCATTCCAAATGAGGTATTGACATGTAAAAAGGTAAACTACTCATTTTTTAAGACTTTCGGTTGTGAAGCATTTGTTAATATTGATAAGGAAAATAGAACAAATCTTGAGTCAAAATCCAAGAAGTGTACCTTTATTGGATACATAGTTAAAGATTTTGGTTACGCTTATGGAATTATGAAAATCATAAAATCATTAAGAGTAGAGATGTGGCATTCAATGAAAATTTCATATACAAAGATCAATTGTGTTCGGGTACACAGGGTACTACCAAAGGACCGAACACCAAGAGCAACCGCTTCACACAAACAGATCACAGATCAACACACCGATGTTTTGACGTGGTTTAAACCCTCTTGAGGGAAACACTCCACGGCCCCGGCCAAATAGCTTCTACGGGACAATTTATTATGCAAAGAAAAAAAGTTACAAATGAGCTTCTCATAATCGATCAACTAAACAATGACCCTCCATGCTCTTTAAATAGAGATCATGGACCAATCGGGTGTTAAGCCACGGATCAAGGTTAGGTTTGATCTAAGAGAAGTTGATCCGTCGGATCACTCTATGTCGGAAACATATCGTGACCGTCGGATTAAGTATTTACAAATGCATACTAATGCATACTAAAGAAACACACTATCCCTAACGGATATATTACACAAGTTGATCTTAACTAACTCCTAAGTGTCTAAATATTCTAACATCCCCCCTTAAGAACAACTTGGGATAGGATTGAAGGATTTACAAAAGTGACACTATTAGGAGAAGGAAGGAGGCATTAGAGCCTATCCCCCCTTAATGACAAGTTCCTGAACTCCTAACATAGATCGAAGTTTAGAAAACTTCGCTTCTGTAAGAGACTTGGTGAAGATGTCTGCAACTTGATCATCTGTAGGGCAAAAGAGCACTTCAAGAACCCAATCATGAACAAGATTTCTGATGAAGTGCATATGTAGCTCAATGTGTTTGCTGCGTTGATGTAGAACTGGATCTTTGGCAAGCTTGATGGCACTTTGATTGTCGCACCAAAGTGGAGTAGGCTACTGCTGCTCGAATCCAAACTCTGAAAGGATCTGTCGAAGCCATAAAGCTTCCTGACTCGCATTAACTGTTGCTCGATATTCTGCCTCTGCTGAAGAAAGAGCAAGAGCTTGTTGTTTCTTACAAGCCCAAGTAATAGGTCCAGATCCCAAACTGAAAACATAACCTGCAGTAGACTTTCGATCATCAGGATCGCCGGCCCAATCTGAATCAGTGAAACCAACCAACAAAGGTTTCCCCCCTGTACTGTAATGAATCCCAAACTGAACTATACCTCGAATATATCGAAGTATTCTTTTAGCTGCTTTCTAGTGACTTTCATGAGGTGCCTGCATATAACGGGCAACTCGACCAACGGAAAAGGAAAGGTCAGGACGGGAATGAGTCAAGTATAAAAGACTACCAACAAGCTGACGATACAAGGTGGCATCTACTTCAGGTGAAGTACAAGTGGCAGAAAGTTTGACTCCATACTGGAAGGGAGAAGGGGCTGGTGTACAATCTTCCATGTGAAAGCGATGAAGAAGGTCACAAGCATACTTAGACTGAGAAAGAAAGATTCCTTCTTTGGTTTGCAGAACTTGGGGACCAAGAAAATAATGCAAATGTCCTAAGTCTGACATTTCAAAAGTTTGTTTAAGACTGGATTTCACATGGGTTATAAGCTTAGGGTCACTACCAGTAAGAATAAGGTCATCAACATATAGAACAAGTATGATGAGATGGTTTCCTACTTTCTTGGTATAGACATTGGGGTCAGAATGGCATCTAGAAAAACCAGTGTCAAGGAGAAAGTTATCCATTTTGGCATACCAAGCTCTAGGAGCTTGCTTAAGGCCATATAAGGATTTCTTAAGGTGGTAGACAAGGCTAGAGTTATTCTGAACATAGCCAGGAGGTTGTTCCATGTAAATTTCCTCCTGTAAATCACCATGTAAGAAGGCAGACTTGATATCCATTTGATGGACTTCCCAATTGTGTAAGGCTGCAAGGGAAAGAACAAGGTGGATGGAGTTCATTTTGGCGACGGGAGCAAAGGTTTCATTGTAGTCAATCCCTTCAACTTGGGAAAAACCTTTGGCAACTAACCTTACCTTAAGTCTTTCAACACTTCCATCTGATGCATACTTAGTTCTGTAGACCCATTTACATCTGACAAGTTTTCTTCCTTTTGGAAGAGGTACAAGATCCCAAGTATCGTTCGCCATTAAGGAACGATATTCTTCATCCATGGCTACATCCCAATCTGGATTCCCTGAAGCTTCTGCAAAAGTTTCTGGATCATGATTTTCGAAAACTTGAGCCAAATGAAAAGAGGCTCGCTGAAACTGAGAACGTGTTCGACGTTGATCTCTAGGATCACCGGCAAGATCACCAGCTGCTTCACATGTTGAACGGACCCATCGAGGAAGCACTTGTGCTGGTGCAACTGGAGGAACATGAGCAGGCAGAGGTGGATTTTCATCCTCACTGTCATCATCAGAAACTGGAGTTGGAAACCTGTCAAGGAAGTTGGAAGAAGAAGAAGAAGGCACAAACGCCGAATCAGGCTCGCAGGCCAAAGATGGCACACTCGCCGAGTTAGGCTCGCAGGCCAAGATATTTTCATCAAATTTAACATCTCTTCTAATGATTATAGCATGAGAATGTGGTTGAAGAAGTCTATAACCTTTTACATCTTCAGAATATCCAACAAATATGCACTTTTCACTTTTAGGCTGCAATGCTTTCCGTTTTTCATCCGGAATGTGAGCCCATGCTTCACTACCAAACACACGAAAGTGACTTACATCAGGTTTAATTTTACTCCATGCTTCTTCCGGTGTTATACCTTGTAATGCTTTTGTGGGGGTGCGATTAACTATGTAATTTGCACAATTTATGGCTTCAGCCCAAAATTGAAGACTTAGTCCCTTAGATTGGATCATACAATTAGCCATTTCTTTTAAAGTGCGGTTCTTCCGCTCAGCTAGACCATTTTGTTGTGGTGTATATGGAACAGTGTGTTGTTGTTGGATGCCTTGTTCAATGCAGAAAGTAGTGAACTGTTTGTTAACATATTCTCCTCCATTGTCAGATCTTAACTTAATAATTTGATGACCAGATTGTTTTTCAACAAGGGCCTTGTAGGCCAAGAACATGTTAAATACTTCGCTCTTAAGTTTTAGGAAATAAACCCAAGTGCGTCTGGTGTAATCATCAATGAAAGTTAAGAAATATTTGAAACCAGAAAAGGAAGCAGATGGAAGAGGACCACACAAGTCACTATGCACAAGCTCCAAGGGAATCGAGGCGTGCCAAGAGGCACGTTTGTCAAAACTATCCCGATGATGTTTTCCGAGTACACAACCGGAGCAAACACCATCTCTGCAAGATACCATCGGAAGACCTGTCACCATATTTTCTTTACATAGTTGTTGCAATGAGCGATAATTTAAGTGACCAAATCGCTCATGCCAAAGTTTGCTCAAGTTATCACTATGAGCAACAAAAACTGAAGGGAAAGGTGATGACCCAAAGTTGTTAAACTTGTACAACCTGGTAATATCATCAACAATTCCGGTAGCTAGAACCTGTTGAGGATCTTTAAAATCCTTGATTACAACTTGGTGAGGTGTAAAGGTCACAGTTTTACCTTCACCAGAATGAGTGATCTGATAGACTGATAACAAATTGCAGGAAATTCTTGGAACACATAGTACATCACTAAAATGACCATTATCTACTGGAACTGTTCCAGCTCCTACAACACTTAGAGATCTATCATCACCAACAAATATTTGTTTGGTGTTACATTCATGCATAGTAGAAAAGATGGCTTGATCCTTAGCCATATGATAAGATGCTCCAGAATCAATGAGCCATTCATTTGAAATAGAAGAAGAAGATGCATTATAAGAATAACCAGAAGCACAAAGTGCATGTCCATGAGAGGTAGATTCTGAAGGCGAATCTAGGCTGATGTGGTGCTTCTTCATTGCTGCTTCCAAGGCTGCCATCTTCTTGAAACACTTAGATTCATCATGATTATCTTTCCTGCAGTAGTTGCAATGACGCTCAGTCTTCTTGCCTTTTGGCTTGGATCCTTTGTCATTTTTTAAAGAAGGAGTTGACTGAGAGGGTTTTAGACCCTTGTTTGACTTATTATTGCGAAAATTTTGTTTCTTGGGAGGCTTGGACTTTTCTTTCTGTTGGGACAATAAGGCTTTCCCAGATGTATCTGCATTGTTGATTATTCCAAGATGAATGAGTTTATCTTGTTCTCTAATCAGGGAATCACAAAAGGATTCAAGACTAGGCTCTTGATAGCTAGCTGCATTCAAGGATGCTTTCATGGAGTAAAATGTAGATACAAAAACAGAATATGCAGGTCCAAGTTTGGAAAGAATATGATAAATGCACTGTTTGTCTTCCCTCTCAATCTTACATTCTGCACATAAGAGTTTAAGAGTTTTGTACTTAGATAAATAATCTTGAATGCATGAAAAGTCACTTGGATTTAAAGAAATCAACTCATTTTCGAGTTGATGGCCTCGAATTTCCTTGTGTTTACCAAACACAGTTTCCAACTTGTCCCAAGCAGTATTAGGTTCATCAATTCCAGATATGTGGAATCGCAAATCAGTAGAGATTGACATCCCAATCAATCCACGAGCTTCATCACATCTATTTGCCCATTTTATTTTCTTATCATCATCAGTGGGTTCTTTTTCTTTTCCTGTTGTAATTCTGAAAAGTCCCCTACTTCGTAGAACATCCTCCATACGAGATTTCCATGAGAAATAGTTGGAACTGTTAAGTAGAATATCACAAGAGGCGGCCATATTTGTAAATTAATGGCTGTAAAAATAGAAACCAATAGTCTGGATGTGAAGATCTCGAAAAAAAAGGTGGTTTAAAAAAAAACGGCACTGAAAACGGACTCTGTATGATGAAGTTATGCTTGAACAAAGAAATTGTTGAAGATGTCCCCAATAGTGACGTGGCAGCTAGAGAATGTCCAGCAAAAAAAAAGAACCCCCCTCTTCCCAAGATAAACCTTTTGACAATCACTTTACAAGAAAGTTGCTTTAAGTGAACCACTTTTGTAAAATAAGTGATTTCACTTTTACAATGATATTACTTTTAAATAATGCAAAAACTTAAGTGACTCACTTGTATTTTTATTTTTTATTATTTAAGTGAGATGCACTTTTACAATAAAGTAACTTGAAAATAGAAATTGCATGCACTTTTTTTTTTAAAAGTAACTTCCTAAGACTTGAACTCAAGACCTATTAAGGAATAAAGCAACTTTGAACCAAGTGAGCCAGATTAAAAGGTATGTAAAATATGGGAATGAGGAAGGTTTTTTTTTTTTTTTTGCTCGGTTTGCGTGCTTGCCCTTTTTCCTGCAAAACAAAGCACAAATCGAAACAAAAAAACTTTTCTACACTTGTGGAGTTAGATCTTGTTAGCTTGCCCGGAAAGTCTACGTTTTCTCTCTGTTTCTGATTTGCCGAGATCGCGCAAAGTGCACGGCAAAGAGCATACGCAGCCGAAAAAACCCTTTCTCTTTCTGTTTTTGATTTGCCGAGATCGCTCAAGGTGCACGGCAAAGAGCATACGCAGATGAGAAAGCAACAATCCGAACAAAAAAAAATCTAACAGTAAAAAAAATGAAATATGAGATTTTTTCTTTTCAAAAAACGAAATAAAAAAAATGCGTCACTGTAACATTATACCTTCAGATCTGATGAAATACGCGTTTCTGGAGCAACCGGGAACCGTTTTCGATCAAACGAAAACTATTTCCCAATGGAAACGACGCTCCGGACGCAATGGAACACCTCCCACAGCCCAAAAATGCATAGAAATACCAGAACTAGAAACCCTTTCGAGTTTCGACAACAACAGTTCAAGATCTAGATCATAACCAGAAGCGGCACTTCATAAAAGCTCTGATACCATGTTCGGGTACACAGGGTACTACCAAAGGACCAAACACCAAGAGCAACCGCTTCACACAAACAGATCACAGATCAACACACCGATGTTTTGACGTGGTTTAAACCCTCTTGAGGGAAACACTCCACGGCCCCGGCCAAATAGCTTCTACGGGACAATTTATTATGCAAAGAAAAAAAGTTACAAATGAGCTTCTCATAATCGATCAACTAAACAATGACCCTCCATGCTTTTTAAATAGAGATCATGGACCAATCGGGTGTTAAGCAACGGATCAAGGTTAGGTTTGATCTAAGAGAAGTTGAGCCGTCGGATCACTCTATGTCGGAAACATATCGTGACCGTCGGATTAAGTATTTACAAATGCATACTAATGCATACTAAAGAAACACACTATCCCTAACGGATATATTACACAAGTTGATCTTAACTAACTCCTAAGTGTCTAAATATCCTAACAAATTGCAGGAAAAGGAACATGAAAAAGAAAACATGAAATACACAATGCTTGATGAAATCAAAGAAAAATAAATTCCAAAGCTGCCAAAAAATCAAAATGTACAATAGCAACAACAACAAGTGCGTCAAAATATTGCAAGCATTGTTAGAAGATATACCAGGCTAAGTAGACCCCCTAAATGATACTATCATTCATTGTATTATTTATTGTTCATTGATTATGGTGGCCTAGAATGTTATGAAGAGGCAATGCAGTTAGAAACTAGAAAGAAGTGGGAGAAAGGCATGAAAGAGGAGATGGATTCCTTAGTAAGTAACTAGACTTGGGACTTGGTTGAGTTGTCTGTAGGTATAAGAGCATTGTAGAATAAATGGGTTTACATGTTGAAGGAAGAAGATGAAGGAAAAAAGCAATACAAGTCTAGACTTTTCGTAAAGGGGTTTGCATAGAAGAAAGGTATATATTTTGATGAATATTTTCTCTTATTGTTAAAATGACTTCAATTAGAACTATTTAAGTCTAGTGGTAGTAGAAGATTTGCATATTCAATGCTTAGATGTAAAAAAAAAAATTCTTGATGGGGATTTGGAGGAAGATAATTATATGCAGTAACCACAGGGGTATGAATTCAAAGGGAATGAGAATTTAGTATGTAGGTTGAAGAAGAGGTTGTATGACATAAAGCAAATTCAAATGCAGTGTTATTTTTGACAGGTTTAGGACAAAACAAAGTTATAGTTGATGTCATTCTTACCAATGTGTTTATTTTAAGAGGCTAGATAATGGAAGTTATATTATCTTATTATAGCATGTGGACATCATGCTTGTAACATGGTCTAACATGTAGGATATAAATGTGCTCAAAAGAAAATTGGCTAATTAATTTGTGATGAAGGATTTGGGTTTTGCAAAGAAATTCCTTGGTACGAGAATAACAAGAGACAAGAAAAAATGAAAATTAACATTGTCTCAAGGTGAGTACATATAGAAGGTGTTGGAAGGGTTTAGAATGTAGGATGAAAAACTAGTCAGTACACCTTTGGCCAACCATTTCAAACTAACTAAGAAGATGTGTCCCAAGACAAGAGAATATATAGAATACATGTCCAAGGTCCCATGTTCATAAATAGTTGGTAGCTTGATGTATGCAATGGTGTGCACAAGACCAGATATAACACATGTAGTGGGAGATGTGAGAAGGTACATGAATAATCCAGGTAAAGAGCATTGGGAGGTAGTAAAGTGGATTATTAGGTATTTGAGAGGTACTACTACTCATGCATTATGTTTTGGAGGTTCAAACATTGTTTCACAGAAATATGTTGATTCAAATATGGTAGGCGATAAAGATAGAAGGAGGAGCACCACATGGTATGTTTTTACTATAAGTGGAACAACAATAAGTTGGCTTTAGAAATTGCAAAAGGTTGTTTCACTTTCAACAATGAAAACAGAGTATGTTACTACTATAGAGGTTAGTAAAGAGATGATTTTACTAGAGTTTTATGTAGGAATTGGCTAAGAAGTAGGAGAATAGCATGATGTACAACTATATCCAGAGTGCCTTTCATCTTGCAAAGAAATCAACTTTCCATTCTAAAACTAAACATATACAACTTGAGTACTATTTCATACGATCCATTTTGGAAGATGGACAACTGAATTTGGAAAAGATACATACTAGCCATAATACTGTAGACATGTTAACAAAGGTAGTTACCACGGAGAAACTGAGTTCCTGCTCAATTTCACTTGGCCTTCAAGAATGAAGGTGAAGATGAGAAACCTTCCAGGTCAAATTTGGATCACAGTTTAACAGGTGCATGTTGGGTCACGGATTTGTCCCTATTTTCATAACTTATCGACGCCTATTTCATCCATCTTCTTCCTATTATTGCCCATTTATCATTCCATTTTCCATCCATTTGCTGTAACTGCTCGGAAAATACCATATTAGTCTCATTGATGCTTTAGTGGTTAATAATGATTTTTTTCCTTTATTTTTGATGAATTGAAGACTATTATGCATAATTTTATTGATGATGGTTTGTGGAGTGATTTTTCATATTAGCAGCAGTAGCACTCATGGTTCAAGCCTCCAAAGATGGCATGCTAGCACACGTCCACATGGAGATTCACAACATGGTTTCATTCCTAGGATTGATTATGTGGATTTTTTATTTCAATTCGTGCCCAAGTCCAACATGGCATCCTCCAGCTCATGATCAAATGGTCCCAACCAAAAACGTGTGTCGGATAAGAAAGCATTGATTTGTGTCACTATTTTTGGGCAGATGAAGAAGAATCTAGAAAATCCGGGACATGGGTTTTGTGCAGAACGGCCTCAATTACTTGACATTAGGGAAAAACTCCCAAAAAAGCCGTGTTTTGAGAGATACAAGTGGTTCTTTTAAGGGGATTTTTCCAAATTTATTATTGTGGCTGGTGTTTCAAATTAGCAAATTTGTTAAAACATATTACAAGTTGGGAATTCGGTTTCTCATTCTCATGAGATATTTTTATGTATAAATATGTAACCATTCTTATGTATGGGGGTTGAACAATTAGTATTGAAACGAATTATTCTCTTCAGATTTGAACTCTGTTGTAATGGTTTCATATTGATAATACATGCTGGAGATTTCATAATATAGAGTTGTAGACTTTCATTGTGGAGATCGAGCTCTGCTCAGTGGAGGAAGGGTCCTTTTCCCTGAGCAGATGCTAGTAGTGTTGATTGTAAGTGTGTTATTGTGTGAATTTGTTTATTATTTAGTTCCTGCTTTCATTTATTGTTAGATTTATCATTGTTGTTATTCTTGTTAATTCGTTTTGATAGATTGTTGGCCAACATAGCACTTCTTTCATATTTATGTAATTAGATCTTGCTTCATAAGAGTTGATTTTTATTGCAATGTTTGAAGTGTGATTAGATTTACAGTGTGGTTTTATGAATAGGTTTGGGGTTTGATTTCTTTTCAAGAAGGTGTGATCTAGTTTACAACGAGTTTCGATTTCATACTAATAGATCAACAATGTCAGGTAGAAATTGTGCTTGCATAGATATTGCATGATAGCTTTGAAATAAAAGACTTCCTAGGGTTGACAATTTATTTTTGAGGAGTTTCAGTTGTTTATTTAATTAGAAAATTAATCTTCCCAATAGTGCAGTAGTGATGGAGTTGTTGTGATCAGTCTCCAAGTGGGAGATTGCTGGTTATGGAGCTTGATTATCTTCCTAAGTTGGAAAATTGTTTCAGCTATGTTTGGATCCTAGTACTCGATGGGGGGATGCGGGGGGGATTCCCTCTCCACTATTGTCATCAATCTAGACCATTCATCATTAGGTTATATATATGACGATAGAGATTATAGTTTTGTATTTTGGCCCTAGAAGGAAACCCTCTTTTAAAGAGGGAATTATATTGCATTGTGTATGGTTAAATATCATTGTGACTGAGCGAGAGAGATTGTGAGAGTGTGAAGAGGAGGCTACAACAGATGCACTACGGGTTTTATCCCTTTATTTTTCCTATATGGAATAAAAGAAAGGACTAGTTGTTTCTTCGTGGATGTATCCCAAATCAGGGGAACCACGTATATTGGTGTCTCTCTTGTTTTTTGTTCTTATGTGTTTTATTTCAACATCTATTTTATTTTATTGCTCTACGATCTTGTTTTCTAGCACTAACAAAACTAAAGCTATAATGGAGTGGCCAATTCTTAAATATTTGAAGGATCTTAGAGGATTCTTAGGATTGACATGATACTAACACACGTTTGTCAATAATTATGGTCAAATAGCAACACCTCTAACAAGGTTATTAAAAAATGAGGCATTCTCTTGGACATAAGAAGCAACAAAATATTTTGAAAAACTTAAAGTGGTTATGTGTACAACTCTCATTGTTTCGAATAAAATTATCCTAATAGCTATTGTTTCAACTATCATAGATTAGACGTGATGAATATCAATCATATTCCCCTAGAAGTTAGACATTTATGATTTGAAATCAAGCAAGGAGAAAGAGACATACCTTTTTTCAAAGGTTGACCGATAATATCATTGGCTTGATGATCCATATATTCCTTATATCCCACTAGATATAAATTATTAAATATCCAAACACATGACAAAAAATACCTTTCCCAAATATAAGATAAAATATGAATATAAATCTAACCTATAACCAATTTATTAGGCTAAATTGATTCTAGTAATCAATCAAGACAATTTTTGGGGTGGGAAAGAAGATATATCTTCATTTATGAATATAAACAACAATTACAAACCTGATCTTGTTGCAAGTACCTATCGTCACCCTTGTCTAGGTTCCTACAAATTTGGGCCACTTAGAGCATCTTCAATTCTCTGACTCGATATGCTTGGAGGAAATGGAAAAACAATATGGTTTTAGATCTCTAATCCCATATAGAAGCAAAAGAAAAATATATAGATCTATGTAGATATAAATATCATGAATTCAAAGAAAAATCGCTTTTGATTTCTCCATCATGAGTGTGCACAAATAAATCTCTCCTTGTCCCCTTGATTTGGCCTCTTCATATAGGAATTTAGAAGAGATTAGAGATAGGAATCATGGCATGTGAATTAGATGGATACAAGGCATACATAGGCTTGATCATATGTGAACCGAGCAATTACAAGTCATGGACAAGTTCCATACTCAATTATGAGCATTTTCTAGCTCACTATGAACTTTCTTCTCAATTATGAAATGATTCTTATTTCATACTAATGAGATTGTGACAAAATAATTATTTCCTTGTGGAATAATTATGAGATTTTTACTCAATTATGTAATTTCATTCTCATAACATCTAATGACATCCTTGCAAGGCCTATGGTGGAAAATACAAGTATAACACTTATATTAGTCAAACCTAACTTCACAAAAACATTTAGTGTGGAATGTGATACCTCAAGGCATGGCATTAGTGTAGGTTTAATGCAAGAACAAAGGCTCCTTTCCTATGAAATTTTTCAAGCCAAAGGAAAAACTTACTCGAACCAATTTATGAAAAGGAAATGTTGGCCATACTACATGCAATTTTGAAATGGTGGAGTTACCTAATAGAAAGACATTTCAAGGTAAGAATATATCATCACAGTCTTAAGTACTTATTGGAAAAATGATTATCTTCAAAAGAGAAACAAAAATAGGTTAGAAAGATGCTAGGTTATGACTTTGAAATTATATACAAAAAATGAAAGAAAAATGTGGTGGGAGATGCACTTTTAAGAAAACAAAATGACATACAAGTCTTAATTTGTGGTATTTCCATTATGCAATCTGATTAGGTGGAATAAATAAGGAAATAATGGAAGCAAGATCATAAGCCACATAAGATAATTGCTATGAATATTAAAATGATGTATTAAATTAAGCAGTAAATTATTAATTAGTTAATTGAAGGGACGTAACCTTTCCTTAAGCCCGCTCAAACCTTATAAAAGACGAGCTCTTGTAATACATTAATCATCTTATCAATTCAATAATATATCTTTTATTCAATATGGATTTCGTGTCCTAGGTTTATTGTTTCATTTGGTATCAGAGCTAGTTCGGCTCTCGGCACGTTTTCACTCCAGTACTCACTATGTGAAGTTTCTCGTGAGGAAATTTGTTCCAGGGTTCTCCATTCCTCCATTCTTCCATTTGTCCACAACCCTCGTAGCTCCTTTTCATCCACCTACGTTTCCCATTCCTCTCTTCCCACGCTTCACACACAACCTCCTGCTCTACGCTCCTCCCACAATCCTCTTCAGCCCGTGTTCACCACTCTACCGCCGCCACCCATCGCCCCTCCTCTCTGCTCCTCCCCGTGCCCTCTCTTCCGCTCAACCCCGCGCCCCTCCCCTCCTCTTTGATGCACTACATTCGCTCCTCCCCACTTTTCCGCCACCTCCATTCGTCTCCCTCTCCCTCCTTGCTCCTCTCTGCCTGCGCTCCTCTTCCCACCAACGCCCTCCCTCTCCATTACGCTCTACACTCTTCCACCACTATTCCACCACCGCCTCCCCACCATCACTTCCCGCCACTCCCAACAACTTGCATCACATTCAAACAAAAAAATTAATAATAAATTTTTTATTATTATATTTTTTTTCATACATAATAAATTACTATAATTTAAATAATAATTATTGTATTATTATTTTCAATATATATAATAAATTATTATTATAATTTAAGAATACTTATTGTATTATTATTTTATCCCTAAACCTAACTCTTATCCTTACTCTAAGATCGATTCCAAATATTCACCTCCCCACACCAGGTCAAGAACCATGGCCAAATTACGAGACCGACTAGAAAAATTGGAAAAAGACCAAATTAGAGATTTAAAAATCATCGAAGGTCTAAACTCCAGAATGGATGAACTTGAGAAAGTGTTTCGAGAAGATTTAAAAAATTCCAATGCAAAGCTGAAAAATGAAATCAGAGTGGAAGTCGTTTCAGTTTTAGAAAAAAGGCTAGACGATAAATTGGACGGGATGAAGGAAAAACAAGACCAACTGAGCGACACGTTAAACAAGTTCATGGAAAGGATGGGACATAATGAGACAAATGATCATGGCAAACCAAAAGACAACTCAGATATGTCGAGTGATTCAACCAACAACTCTGGATCACCACACACCAAGACAAGAGGCAATCATTATCAACATTATGTAGTGTATCCCCCCAAAGCAAAAATAGAAATGTCAAAGTTCAGTGGGAATGACGAACAATGCATTGCGTGGTTAAATAAAGCAGAGGAATACTTCGATATCTATAACATCACAACAGATGAAGAAAAAGTGAAGTATGCATGTATGCACCTTGAAGGATATGCCTACAACTGGTATATGTGGTGGAAAGGTGACCAATTCACATACACATGGAATTTGTTTAAAAATGATTTCCTAAAAAGGTTTCAAGGAATCAACGAAGATGAATTTTTCTCGAAGCTTACCAGGTTACAACAAAAAGGAAATGTCGAAGAATTCACACACCAATGGGTATCACTTGCTACCAGAGTATTTGGGCTATCAAACAAATAATGACTAGAAACTTACTTGGGTGGACTAAAACCATACATACAAAAAGAGTTAAAAATGCATGACATACCGAATGTCGAAGCAGCAAGACGAAAAGCAAAAGTAGCCGAGGCCAAATTTGACAGTTTCCAATCAAATAAAGGGAAGTCATACTTACAAAGAAACATCCAGTCGACTCCAGAGGATGATACAAACAAATACATACCTCCACCTAGAAGGGACGACAGGAAGAGCCTCAAGAATCAACGAATGAGGGAAGGAAAATGTCGACGATGTGGAGACAAATGGAATCCTAAACATAGGTGTCGCCCCAAGGACAGCTCAAAGAAATTATATACTTGTGAAGTAGAGGAGAATAGTGAATCAGAAGAAGAAGAAGAGTCAGAAGATGAAGAGGAGGCGACTGCAAATATGGCATCCGGAAACGATGAGACCCCCAAAATATCCCTAGCAGCCATGACAGGCATTAGCCAACCACAGACTCTCAAGTTAAAAGGGCATATAAAAAATGAGAATGTTATAGTGCTAGTAGACACTGGAAGCAGTCACAACTTTCTTGATATAAGAGTTGCAAGAAAACTCAAGTTGTTCGTACATCCAGTTCTAGACATGAAGGTGATGGTTGCAAATGGCAAGAAGATCAAAAAATTTGGAAAGTGCCACAAGGTGAGACTTCAAATACAAGACTTCGAACTGGAATCAAAACTCTACACCTTACCATTGGCAGGAGTAGACATCATTTTGGGAGTCCAATGGTTACAAACATTGGGAACATATTCCGCCAATCACCAAAAACATTTCATCAAGTTTAAATAGCAAGGGAAAAATTTTAAGCTACATGGTTTTCAACCACCAGACACACAAGTAGTTTCATCTCAGCATATGGAAAAGCTCATTCGAAAAGGAGAATCAGCATACATAATCCAATGCCATCAACTGGAAGGAAAAGAGGAGGAACCAAATGAATTCAAAAAGGAAATCCAAATTTTACTCCAAAAACATGAGCACATATTTCAAGACTTACCCATGCAGCTACCACCAGAAAGGAGTATAGAATACATAATCGAGGTTAAACCTAGATCAAATCCTGTCAAGGTTAAACCCTATAGGTATCCCCACCACAATAGAATAGAAATAGAAAGGTTGGTTCAAGAACTACTGAATTGTGGTGTCATCACCAAGAGTAGAAGCCCTTATGCAACTCCAGTCATGTTAGTATGGAAGAAGGATGGATCGTTTAGATTATGTATAGATTATAGAGGATTAAAAAAAATAACGATTAAGAACAAGTTTCCAATCCCTTTCATCGATGATATGCTGGATGAACTTCATGACGCAAAATATTTTTCAAAACTCGATTTAAGGTCAGGGTACTATCAAATCAGGTTCAGATTAGAAGATATCACAAAGACTGCTTTCCAAACTCATGAAGGACATTATGAATTCAAAGTAATGCCTTTTGGGTTAACTAATGCCCCCACCACATTCCAAGCAACTATGAATGAACTATTTCAGCCATACCTAAGTAAATTTGTGTTAGTATTCTTCTATGACATCCTTATATATAGCAAGACATGGAAGGAACATTTGACGCATCTGGAAAAAGTTCTAGGTCTTGTGAAGGAAAACCAGTTCTATGCAAAAAAATCAAAATGCACATTCGGGAAGCAAGAAGTGGAGTATCTCGGCCATATAATCTCAAAGGAGTGAGTTAAGGTGGACCCGAGGAAGATCCAAGCGATGAAGGAGTGGCCCGAACCAAGGAATGTTTCAAAATTGTGAGGACTTTTGGGATTAACAGGTTACTATCGAAGATTCATCAGGAACTATGCACACGTCACTTCTCTGCTAACAAATCTCCTAAAAAGAAATTCTTTTCAATGGGATGATGAAGCAAGAAGATGCTTTGAAAAGTTGAAACAAATTATGTCTTCAACTCCCGTTTTGGTAACACCTGATTTTGCAAAACCATTCGTAATCGAATGTGATGCTTCAGGGTTTGGGATAGGAGCTGTGCTAATGCAAGAAGGTCATCTGATCGCTTTTGAAAGAAGGAAGTTAAACAAAAGAGAATACCTACAGTATACATACAACAAGGAAATGCTTGCCATCATGCATGCATTAACTAAATGGCGACAATACCTTTTGGGAAGTAAATTCCTAATCTGAACAGATCATAATAGTCTACAACACTTATTACAGCAGAAGACATTAACAACCGAACAACAAAAGTGGATAAAGAAAATCTCTACCTTCGATATGGAGATCCTACATAAAAGGGGGAAGGACAATGTAGTAGCTGATGCTCTATCAAGGAAAGATGAAGAGGTACAAGTCTATGCCGTATCCATGGTGATCCCAGAGTTTTTGGATGAAATTCGCAAGGAATATGCCAAGAATTAAGAGGTTTGCTCCATAATTAACAACATAAATCAGTATCCGAATTTTGAATGGAAGAAAGACCTCTTATGGTACAAAAGACGTATTTACTTAAGTTCCAACTCCAGTTTTAAGACCAAGGTGCTTAAAGAGTCACATGACTGCCCAGCCGCTGGACATGTAGGATTTTTTAAAACCTACTATAATGCAAGGCAGTCATTCGTTTGGAAGGGTATGAATGCCGACATTCACAAGTATGTGGCAGAATGTGACATTTGTCAAAGGAATAAAACTGAGAATATATCAAGTCCGGGGTTACTCCATCCGTTACATATCCCAAATTAGAAATGGGAGGAAATTTCAATGGATTTCATTGAAGGTCTACCCATATCAGATGGAAAAGATAAAATATTAGTTGTGGTAGACAGTTTAACCAAATATGCACATTTTGTGGGAGTGAATAAAACTAATTCAGAAAAAGAAACAGCCGAATCTTTTTGTAAAAATGTCTACAAGTTACATGGTTTTCCCAAGATTATCGTAAGTGATAGGGATGCCAAGTTTAAAGGGAAATTTTGGAGAGAGTTTTGCAAGCAAATTGGGACGTCACTTAACATGAGTTCAGCTTATCATCCCCAAACAGATGGATAGACAGAAGTCGTCAATAAATGCTTAGAAAACTACCTCTGTTGCTTTGTAGCTGATAAGCAAAATAATTGGTTCCAATGGCTACATCTTGCGGAATGGTGGTATAATTCTACTTATCATACATCTGCAAGGATGACACCATTTCAAGCCCTATATGGATATGAACCCCCAAAGTGGAAGGATTTCATTACCAACCAAGCTAGGGTCGCATCAGTAAATGACCATTTAGAAGAAAACCAAAAGGTTGTCCAAGTACTTAAAGAGAATCTAAATACTGCCAGGAATAGAATGAGACAACAAGAAGATCGACACTGAACAGAACAAGAATTTGAAGTTGGAGATTGGGTATTTGTAAGACTACAACCCTATAAGCAATTATCACTTAAACAAGGTGAAAAGAATAAATTGGATCCACGTTTTTATGGCCCATATCAAATCAATAAGAAGATTAGTCAGGTGGCATATGCGTTGGAATTGCCAATTATAAGTCGCATCCACAATGTCTTTCACGTTTCTTGCTTGAAAACGATGATAGGTCAACACCAGAAGGCACAAACAATACTTCCCTTGTTAGATGAAGAAGGAAGAATAATATTCAAGCCAGAATCTATCATTGCTACTAGAGAGAAAAGATTAAGAACGTGAGTCATAAAAGAGTACCTCATAAAATGGAAAAATCTTCCCGAAGAAGACGCAACCTGGGAATCAGAACAATTTCGACAGCTACATCCCTCATTACTAATGCTTTGAGGACAAATCTCCTTAAAAGGGAGTGGCAATGCTATGAATATTAAAATGATGTATTAAATTAAGCAGTAAATTATTAATTAGTTAATTGAAGGGACGTAACCTTTCCTTAAGCCCCGTCAAACCTTATAAAAGGTGAGCTCTTGTAATACATTAATCATCTTATCAATTCAATAATATATCTTTGATTCAATATGGATTTTGTGTCCTAGGTTTGCTGTTGCAATAATTCAACATCTACAAGACAACCTCAGTTCATTAGATAAATTTGTGTGGAAGAATGATTCACTATGATACTAGGATGTCCTATATTTATGTAAGAATTCTTAACTCAAATAGAAGGTCCTTTTGAAACTGCATACTTCTCATATAGGAGGACATTCAAGGTTCTTGAAAACTTACCACACTATGAAAAAGGATTTTTTCTAAGAAGGTCGTAAAATTGATGTCCAAGTGTTTTTGGTAGAATGTTTGATTTTCCAATAGAATTAGGGAGAGACAAAAGGCACTAGATCTTCTACAACCAATATCCATACCATGTCAACATTAGGAAACAGTCTCAATGGATTTTATCACAGGTCTACCAAATTTTGAAGGAAATAATGACATCATGGTAGTAGTGGATTGATGCACAAAGTATGCCCATTTATGCCCTCTTTCTCATCCTTTTAAATAAAGTATAGTAGCTACAACATTCATGGAGAAGATACATGTAATCCCCAAGATTGTTGAAAGTGATAGAGATCCAATTTTCAATAATAATTTTTGGAAGGAAATATTTTCTTGTCTAGTCACTCAATTGGATCATGACTCTAATTATGTCCTCAATCTAATGGGAAAAATAATATTGTGGAGATATTCCTAGAAGGGTATCTTGATTGCTTTGAATATGATAAACAAACACAATGGGTCAAGTGGTTTCCTTAGAAAAATGGATGTACAACACATATTTCAATACTTCATAAAAAATATCACCATTTATGGCACTTTATTGCTATTATCATCTTTCCATTTGTTAAGATATTTAGACACTTAGGAGTTAGTTAAGATCAACTTGTGTAATAGATCCGTTAGGGATAGTGTGTTTCTTTAGTATGCATTAGTATGCATTTGTAAATACTTAATCCAACGGTCACGATATGTTTCCGACATAGAGTGATCCGACGGCTCAACTTCTCTTAGATCAAACCTAACCTTGAACCGTGGCTTAACACCCGATTGGTCCATGATCTCTATTTAAAGAGCATGAAGGGTCATTGTTTAGTTGATCGATTATGAGAAGCTCATTTGTAACTTTCTTTCTTTGCATAATAAATTGTCCCGTAGAAGCTATTTGGCCGGGGTCGTGGAGTGTTTCCCTCAAGAGGGTTTAAACCACGTCAAAACATCGGTGTGTTGATCTGTGATCTGTTTGTGTGAAGTGGTTTCTCTTGGTGTTCGATCCTTTGGTAGTACCCTGTGTACCCGAACATGGTATCAGAGCTTTTATGAAGTGTCGCTTCCGATTATGACCTAGAACTTGAACTGTTGTTGCCGAAACTCTAAAGGGTTTCTAGTTCTGGTATTTTTGTGCATTTATGGGCCATGGGAGGTGTTCCATTGCGTCCAGAGCGTCGTTTCCATTGGGAAATAGTTTTCATTTAATCAAAAACGGTTCCCGGTTGCTCTAGAAACACGTATTTCATCAGATCTGAAGGTATAATGTTACAGTGACGCATTTTTTTTATTTTCTTTTTTTAAAAGGAAAAAATCTCATATTTCATCATTTTTTACTGTTAGATTTTTTTTGGGTTCGGATTGTTGCTTTCCCGTCTGCGTATGCTCTTTTCCGTGCACCTTGAGCGATATCGGCAAATCAGAAACAGAAAGGGAAAGGGTTTTTCTCGGCTGCGTATGCTCTTTGCTGTGCACCTTGCGCGATCTCGGCAAATCAGAAACAGAGAGAAAACATAGAATTTCTGGGCAAGCTAACAAGATCTAACTCCACAAGTGTGGAAATTTTTTTTTTTTTGTTTCGATTTGTGGTTTGTTTTGCAGGAAAAAGAACAAGCACGCAAACCGAGCAAGAAGAGTTTAAAAAAAAAAAAAAACCTTCCTCATTCCCATATTTTACATACCTTTTAATCTAGCTCATTTGGTTCAAAGTTGCTTTATTCCTTAATAGGTCTTGAGTTCAAGTCTTAGGAAGTTACTTTTAAAAGAAAAAGTGCATGCAATTTCTATTTTCAAGTTATTTTATTGTAAAAGTGCATCTCACTTAAATAATAAAAAATAAAAATACAAGTGAGTCACTTAAGTTTTTTTATTGTTGCACTATTTAAAAGTAATATCATTGTAAAAGTGAAATCACTTATTTTACAAAAGTGGTTCACTTAAAACAACTTTCTTGTAAAGTGATTGTCAAAAGGTTCATCTTGGGAAGAGGGGGGTTCTTTTTTTTTGTTGGACATTCTCTAGCTGCCACGTCACTATTGGGGACATCTTCAACAGTTTCTTTGTTCAAGCATAACTTCATCATACAGAGTCAGTTTTCAGTGCCATTTTTTTTAAACCGCCTATTTTTTTGAGCTCTTCACATCCAGACTATTGATTTCTACTTTTAAAGCCATTAATTTACAAATATGGCCTCCCATTGTGATATTCTACTTAACAGTTCCAACTATTTCTCATGGAAATCTTGTATGGAGGATGTTCTACGAAGTAGGGGACTTTTCAGAATTACTTCAGGGAAAGAAAAAGAACCCACTGATGATGATAAGAAAATAAAATGGGCAAATAGATGTGATGAAGCTCGTGGATTGATTGGGATGTCAATCTCTACTGATTTGCAATTCCACATATCTGGAATTGATGAACCTAATGCTGCTTGGGACAAGTTGGAATCTGTGTTTGGTAAACAGAATGAAATTCGAGGTCACCAACTCGAAAATGAGTTGATTTCTTTAAATCCAAGTGACTTTTCATGCATTCAATATTATTTATCTAAGTGCAAAACTCTTAAACTTTTATGTGCAGAATGTAAGATTGAGAGGGAAGACAAACAATGCATTTATCATATTCTTTCCAAACTTGGACCTGCATATTTTGTTTTTGTATCTACATTTTACTCCATGAAAGCATCCTTGAATGCAACTAGCTATCAAGAGCCTAATCTTGAATCCTTTTGTGATTCCTTGATTAGAGAATAAGATAAACTCATTCATCTTGGAATAATCAACAATGCAGATACATCTGGGAAAGCCTTATTGTCTCAACAGAAAGAAAAGTCCAAGCCTCCCAAGAAACAAAATTTTCGCAATAATAAGTCAAACAAGGGTCCAAAACCCTCTCAGTCAGCTCCTTCTTTAAAAAATGACAAAGGATCCAAGCCAAAAGGCAAGAAGACTGAGCGTCATTGCAACTATTGCGGGAAAGATAATCATGATGAATCTAAGTGTTTCAAGAAGATGGCAGCCTTGGAAGCAGCAATGAAGAAGCACCACATCAGCCTAGATTCGTCTTCAGAATCTGCCTCTCATGGACATGCACTTTGTGCTTCTAGTTATTCTTATAATGCATCTTCTTCTTCTACTTCAAATGAATGGCTCATTGATTCTAGAGCATCTTATCATATAGCTAAGGATCAAACCTTCTTTTCTACTATGCATGAATGTAACACCAAACAAAAATTTGTTGGTGATGATAGATCTCTAAGTGTTGTAGGAGCTGGAATAGTTCCAGTAGATAATGGTCATTTTAGTGATGTACATTTGTTCTAAGAATTTCTTGCAATTTGTTATCATTCTATCAGATCACTCATTCTGGTGAAGGTAAAACTGTGACCTTTACACCTCACCAAGTTGTAATCAAGGATTTTAAAGATCCTCAACAGGTCCTAGCTACCGGAATTGTTGATGATATTACCAGGTTGTACAAGTTTAACAACTTTGGGTCATCACCTTTCCCTTCATTTTTTGTTGCTCATAGTGATAACTCGAGCAAACTTTGGCATGAGTGATTTGGTCACTTAAATTATCGCTCATTGCAACAACTATTTAAAGAAAATATGGTGACAGGTCTTCCGATGGTATCTTGCAGGGATGGTGTTTGTTCCGATTGTGTACTTGGAAAACATCATCGGGACAGTTTTGACAAACGTGCCTCTTAGCACGCCTCGGTTCCCTTGGAGCTTGTGCATAGTGACTTGTGTGGTCCTCTTCCATCTGCTTCCTTTTCTAGTTTCAAATATTTATTAACTTTCATTGATGATTACACCAGATGCACTTGGGTTTATTTCCTAAAACTTAAGAGCGAAGTATTTAACATGTTCTTGGCCTACAATGCCCTTATGGAAAAACAATCTGGTCATCAAATTATTAAGTTAAGATCTGACAATGGAGGAGAATATGTTAACAATAAGTTCACTACTTTCTGCACTGAACAAGGCATCCAACAACAACACACTATTCCATATACACCACAACAAAATGGTCTAGCTGAGCGGAAGAACCGCACTTTAAAAGAAATGGCTAATTGTATGATCCAATCTAAGGGACTAAGTCTTCAATTTTGGGCTAAAGCCATTAATTGTGCAAATTACATAGTTAATCACACCCCCACTAAAGCATTACAAGGTATAACACCAAAAGAAGCATGAAGTAAAACTAAACCTGATGTAAGTCACTTCCGTGTGTTTGGTAGTGAAGCATGGGCTCACATTCCGGATGAAAAACGGAAAGCATTGCAGCCTAAAAGTGAAAAGTGCATATTTGTTGGATATTTTGAAGATGTAAAAGGTTATAGACTTGTTCAACCACATTCTCATGATATAATCATTAGAAGAGATGTTAAATTTGATGAAAATATCTTGGCCTGCGAGCCTAACTCGGCGATTGTGTCATCTTTGGCCTGCGAGCCTGATTCGGCGTTTGTGCCTTCCTCTTCTTCTTCCAACTTTCTTGATAGGTTTCCAACTCCAGTTTTTTATGATGACGGTGAGGATGAAAATACACCTCCTCCTACTCATGTTCCTCCAGTTGCACCAGCACAAGTGCTTCCTCGATGGGTCCGTTCAACATGTGAAGCGGCTGGTGATCTTGCCAGTGATTCTACAGATCAACGTCGAACACGTTCTCAGTTTCAGCGAGCCTCTTCTCTTTTGGCTCAAGTTTCCGAGAATCATGATCCAGAAAATTTTACAGAAGCTTCAGGGAATCCAGATTGGGATGCAACCATGGATTAAGAATATCGTTCATTAATGGCGAACGATACTTGGGATCTTGTACCTCTTCCAAAAGGAAGAAAACTTGACGGATGTAAATGGGTCTACAGAACTAAGTATGCATTAGATGGAAGTGTTGAAAGACTTAAGGAAAGGTTAGTTGCCAAATTTTTTTCCCAAGTTGAAGGGATTTACTACAATGAAACCTTTGCTCCCATCGTAAAAATGAACTCCATCCTCCTTGTTCTTTCCCTTGCAGCCTTACACAAATGGGAAGTCCATCAAATGGATGTCAAGTCTTCCTTCTTACATGGTGATTTACAGGAGGAATATTACATGGAACAACCTCCTGGCTATGTTCAGAATAACTCTAGCTTTGTCTGCCGTCTTAAGAAATCCTTATATGGCCTTAAGCAAGCTCCTAGAGCTTGGTATGCCAAAATGGATAACTTTCTCATTGACACTGGTTTTTCTAGATGCCATTCTGACCCCAATGTCTATACCAAGAAAGTAGGAAACCATCTCATCATACTTGTTCTATATGTTGATGACCTTATTCTTACTGGTAGTGACCCTAAGCTTATAACCCATGTGAAATCCAGTCTTAAATTTTTTTTTGAAATGTCAAACTTATGACATTTGCATTATTTTCTTGGTCTCCAAGTCCTGCAAACCAAAGAAGGAATCTTTCTTTCTCAGTCTAAGTATGCTTGTGACCTTCTTCGTCACTTTCACATGGAAGATTGTACACCAACCCCTTCTCCCTTCCAGTCTGGAGACAAACTTTCTACCACTTGTACTTCACCTGAAGTCGATGCCACCTTGTATCGTCAGCTTGTTGGTAGTCTCTTATACTTGACTCATTCCCATCTTGACCTTTCCTTTGTCGTTGGTCGTGTTTCCCGTTATATGGAGACACCTCATGAAAGTCATTGGAAAACAGCTAAAAGAATACTTCAATATATTCGAGGTACAGTTCAGTTTGGGATTCATTACAGTACAGGGGGGAAACCTTTGTTGGTTGGTTTCACTGATTCAGATTGGGCCGGCGATCCTGATGATCGAAAGTCTACTGCAGGTTATGTTTTCAGTCTGGGATCTGGACCTATTACTTGGGCTTGTAAGAAACAACAAGCTCTTGCTCTTTCTTCAGTAGAGGCAGAATATCAAGCAGGAATTAATGCTAGTCAGGAAGCTTTATGGCTTCGACAGATCCTTTCAGAGTTTGGATTCGAGCAGCAGCAGCCTACTCCACTTTGGTGCGACAATCAAAGTGCCATCAAGCGTGCCAAAGATCCAGTTCTACATCAACGCAGCAAACACATTGAGCTACATATGCACTTCATCAGAAATCTTGTTCATGATCGTGTTCTTGAAGTGCTCTTTTGCCCTACAGATGATCAAGTTGCAAACATCTTCACCAAGTCTCTTACAGAAGCGAAGTTTTCTAAACTTCGATCTATGTTAGGAGTTCAGGAACTTGTCATTAAGGGGGGATAGGCTCTAATGCCTCCTTCCTTCTCCTAATAGTGTCACTTTTGTAAATCCTTCAATCCTATCCCAAGTTGTTCTTAAGGGAGGATGTTAGGATATTTAGACACTTAGGAGTTAGTTAAGATCAACTTGTGTAATAGATCCATTAGGGATAGTGTGTTTCTTTAGTATGCATTAGTATGCATTTGTAAATACTTAATCCAACGGTCACGATATGTTCCCGACATAGAGTGATCCGATGGCTCAACTTCTCTTAGATCAAACCTAACCTTGATCCGTGGCTTAACACCCGATTGGTCCATGATCTCTATTTAAAGAGCATGGAGGGTCATTGTTTAGTTGATCGATTATGAGAAGCTCATTTGTAACTTTCTTTCTTTGCATAATAAATTGTCCCGTAGAAGCTATTTGGCCGGGGCCATGGAGTGTTTCCCTCAAGAGGGTTTAAACCACGTCAAAACATCGGTGTGTTGTTCTGTGATATGTTTGTGTGAAGTGGTTGCTCTTGGTGTTTGGTCCTTTGGTAGTACCCTGTGTACCCGAACACCATTACATCATCCTTGAAAGAGAAATCTAAGGTTAAAGAAGTGGATAACAAAATAGAGAACCAATAAGAGGTTCTCCAACTATTGAAATATAACTTGGTTATATCAAAAAATAGGATGAAACAACAAGCATATAAAAACTATAGTGAAATGGAATTTGAAGTAGGGGATTGTGTATTTTTAGGCTACAACCATACAAATATATGTCCCTTAAGTAGCAAAAGAAGGATAATAAAGAAACACCCAAATAGTGTTAGTTTTTCATAAATTTCAATCTGATCTAGGATCTTAACTGAGAGAATAACATGTACAACATATCTACAGCATATCAATCATGGACACAATAATACAAGCACACAAGAGACACAGAGTTTCACCGGGGAATACCAAGAAGGTGAAAAACCCCGCAACTTCCTCAGAGATAGATAGAGCAATGATACCACCAAAGTACAAGAGATAGTCTTCTCCTAGCAGCTGATCCTCCTCCTCACATGTGCGCCACTTTTCGAGTGATGAAAGAGTGAGTAATGAGATGATCAAATAGAGATCTCTCGATCTCTATTTATACTTGTCCTGTCCTGCCCAATAAACTAACAGGGCCGACTTGTCTAGCTCATTCTAATAACCCATGGTTACATTAATCCGGGCTGACCCCACACTTGGTTGTATAATAACCCTTTTACCCACATGACTCATACAGGTCCGACCCCATCAAAGTGGTTTAATAACCCATCAAGTATAAGTTATGACACTTACAATATAAATGACGACACTTCCGTATAAAGGAATAATAACATCTCTATAGGAATACAAACACTTCCATATAGAAGAATAATAACATCTCTATAGGAATACAATATACATGGGTGAAATACATTCCGAAGTTACATATACATCAACACTCCCTTTTAACTAGGGAGGTATTTCTCGACACAGATCTGCTAGCACAAGTCTTCTTCTCTAGATCATCGTCATCGAATCATCGACATTGTCACTACTGCTACTATCTCAATCAATCTCCGATCTACTCGTCATAGGAAGTTCTACAGAGCTAGTTCTTTTTCATACTAGATGTAGGCCCACCACTTGTAGGTCTTCATCATCATTGGCCATACTGTGGAATCCTCGGGACTGATTACGTGCGTCAACAAAACCTCGAAAGAGCATCCCAGGCATTTTACGAGCACACAGCTCAACCTATCGAATCTCCCAGGATCTTTTACATGTGACTGTCATAAAACCTTAAAAGAGTGTCTTGCCAAGCAATATCTCTAAAGAGCATCTGAGTCCTTTTTCATCCTGTCCAAATTTCCAGGGCTTATTACATGTGACCCCTACCACAAAACCTTAAAAGAGTGTCTTGCCAAGCAAGATCTCTAAAGAGCATTTGAGGCCTTTTTCATCCTATCCAGATCTCCAGGACTTATTACATGTGGTCCCCATAAAACCTTAAAAGAGTGTCTTGCCAAGCAGGATCTCTAAAGAGCATCTGAGGCCTTTTTTCATCATGTCCAGATCTCCAGGATGTATTACATGTGGTCTAGCAAAACCTTAAAAGAGTCTCTTTCCTAGAACGATATCTAAAGAGCATCTGAGGCCTTTTACGTGACTAGCACAACCTGTCCAGATCTACAGGACTTATTACATGCTACCCTTGCACAACCTGTCCACGACCACAGAGTATCAACCTGCTACTCACCTTACATCGTCCTGATGTACATGATCATCCTGATCATCATCACTGCATCATCGTGATGCATTTCATCTGGAGCAACATCCTGAAGCTTGTCATCCATGATGATCTTGATCATACAATGCATCCACCTGATGCATACCAAGTATCTACCTGATACATATCATCATACATGATCCACCTGATCATACAATGTATCCACCTGATACATACAAAGATACATGATCCACTTGATATATATCAACATACATGATCTACCTGATCATACAATGTATCCACCTGATACATATACAGATACATGGTCCAAGCATCCAACATGATACATATACATATACATGATCCAATTGATCATAACAAGCATCCAACCTGATGCATATACATATACATGATCCAACCGATCATACCAAGCATCTAACATGATGCATATACAGAGCAGTAACTGGAGCATCGTCCTGATGCTCATAATCCAGCGCTTACATCCACAGCCATGGGAAGGATCCTCCTCTCACCATGCTTGGAATGGCTTCCAGCAAATGTGTCCATCACTTCTTCCTCGAAGTGTCATCAATCTGAAGAACACCAAGCCTCTCCCTGAAGTACTCAAACTTCACTCTGGCTAGTGGTTTCGTTAGCACATCTTCAACCTGCTCATCCGTCGCAACATACAGGAGCTTCACTGCTCCTCTTTGCACCATATCCCTAATATAGTGATATTTGATCTCAATGTGTTTCAACCTATCGTGGAAAACCAGGTTCTCAGACATATTCACACAACTTTGGTTGTCACAAAAGACACCAGTAGCCTCCAGCGGGAGATCAAATAACTCAGACAGTAGCTTCCGGAGCCATACTGCCTCACAACTAGCCGAACAAGCTGCAACATACTCTGCTTCGGTTGTACTCAGTGCTACACAGGACTGCTTCCTGCTAAACCAAGAGATCACACCTGATCCCATACTGAAGCAACACCTAGATGTGCTCTTCCTATCTGCAGCACTGCCTTCCCAATCTGAATCAACATAACCCTGCAGGTTAAACTTTTGATTCACATCATACTTGAGCCCATAATTAATTGTACTCTTCAGGTACCTCAGAATATGCTTTATAGCAACCAGGTGAACACCTCTGGGATCCGTCAGGAACTGGCTCAATGTGTTCACCGCAAAGAAAATATCTAGTCTCATATCCGTCAGGTATATCAAGGACCCAATCATCTGACGATACATCATGACATCAACTGGATCAGATGAAGCATCACACAGAAGCTTTAGGTTCAATTCCATAGGTGTGGCCATGGCCTTGCAGTCCATCATCCCGAACCTCTTCAGGATCTCTACTGCATACTTCCCTTGTCCAAGGAAGATTCCGTCTGCACTCTGGCACACCTCCATACCTAGAAAATAATGCATCATCCCCAAGTCCTTCATCTCGAACTCGGCAACAAGCTTCCTCTTGGTATTGAAAATCAACCCATCATCACCTGTTACAAACAGGTCATCCACATACAAGAGTAGTATCACAGGATTTCCTTCTTCAACCTTGTAGTAAAGGTTGGAATCTGCTTTACTCTTAGTAAAGCCCAAACTGGATAGAAAGTTGTCTATCTTACCATACCAAGTCATAGGAGCTTGCTTCAACCTGCACACATATGACTCCCTGTCATATGTCTCAAAACCGAGTGGCTGCTCCACATACACTTCCTCTTCGACTACACCATTCAAGAAAGTTGTCTTGACATCCATCTGGTGTAACTTCCATTTCATCACTGCAGCCAGAGCAAGTACTGATATGATGGAAGTGTATCTGGCTATAGGAGCAAAAGAATATTCATAGTCTATTCTTTCTTTCTGGGAGAAGCCACGAGCTATAAACCTCGCTTTGTATTTCTCTATGCTGCCATCTGCAACATGCTTGATCTTGTAGATCCACTTGGGAGTCACAACAGAATTCCCTTCAGGTCTTGGGACCACATCCCAAACATGATCGATTGGTACTTCTCGACCATGGCATCCTTTTACTGTATCCCGTATCCTGGGAACTTCAGATTCTTCAATATCTTCAATAGATAGTTTGAACTTCGTTGCTGGAACAAATGTTGTAGTTCTTCTTTTGTAGGTGATGGTATACGATCTTTCCTACAAAGCAGTTTAAATTTCATGATTAGAAACATCTCATAGTTTTCAGAACACATTCCTACACATAAAGAAATATGTCATACAGTCATGCAATTATCTTAGCCAATGCTTCAATACAACATTTATCCATATCCTGTAACTTTCTAGATGCCTTCCAATCTCTACCAGAACATTGTTAAGAGTGTGCACAACTCCCAACATGTCAGCGAAGAGGTTTCATTCTAGATAAGTAACAATGGAATGTTATACAGTGCCATAGGCCACTTACCCATTACATATGCATATTAGTAGTATACTGTTCATTAATGCAATTATTCTAATATGCATAATACACAATCTAAGTCTAGGAACATAAGCATATACATCATTGATCAATGTTATTTAAACACAAGAAATGACAATTCAAATACTTATCTTTGTTTGTTTGTTGGGTTGACTCCCTCTCAGTCTTTTCTTCCTTTCTGCAACTCCATTCTGATGTGGATTGTGAGAAGTGGTCAAATCCCTCTGAATGTCTGCATCCTTGCAAAAACTACTGGAGTGTGCTCCCTCTTGATCTTTGCTTCCTGGATTACCTGTCCTTGAACTTATATCCATCCTCAATCACTATGCATGCTTACTAGTATCATCATTGTGTTACCCTCGAGATCTCATACATTTATTAGTATAATCTCAGTACTATCAAAACACAATAATCTTAAACATGTATAGTCATGATCATTTCAAGCACAGATTATAAGCATTAGCATTCAATGTTGTAGGGAAGACTTCTCTTACTCATGCATATTCATATTTCACCATAGAACTCTTCTGGTTAGTCATATCATCAATCAAGGTAAGAGACATAATATGCATAAACCCTAGATTACTTAAATTTCTAACTTCATAAATAATCATTATCAATTATGCCATGTATACTTATATAAGAGATCCTCACACAAGGTAGGATTCTAACTTGATATAGGAAAAACATACTTGGATTAGCATGCTAGCTAGTTATGTCTAACATACCCGCATAATGTCTTCTTGTTCTGTTCAATGACTTGTGCTAATAACCTGCATATCTCATAGGTTAACCATTATAGAATCAAGTTATAGATACCTCGTAAGTAGATCTTCTATGCGATCCATGACAATGGATGAATCTTTGTCTTCATGTCACCATGTTCATATGTTCTTGAACTACAACATGAATTGTCTTTCTTGATGTACCTTTCATGTTAGCGGACAACATCAACCTCATACAACACCACAATGCATTAGTACAATCATAAGTGTCAAAACCCTAATCAATGAATATCTGCATTCATAATTTTATTAAGGTGATACGACAAGTCTAAATTTAATCAAGATTGTACTAACCTTAATGAAGACAAGCATACCATAAACTTAATCATGAATAGATATCGAAACATACCTAGATAAGTCATACCTGTCGAGATTGCTTGTAATCTTTTTATGTAAGGTCTTAGCCTCATCTCCCTCTAAAACAGGAACTTATTCACTTATGCAGGTGACCAATCCATTCTCTTCTAGGATTAACCCAATCCACTTGATTTGCAAAAACTAGATCTGGAGCTGGATTAGGGTTTGTCAGAGAAACCCTAAAAATTCAAACTTTGAATTTCAAACTTCTGGTAGGATAGAAATATGCGCCTTGATGAGCTGATCAAGCTGGTATACTAAGAATTTGAAAACTGCAAAGTTTCACCCCTCAAATTTGCTTTTCAATCTTCTGGATTCACTGGGGAGGACCTTGAATTAGGGTTTGAGTTTCCCGGAGCTTCACCCAACCAAATAGTTTGATCCAAAGCTCTAAAATTTGATTTTTCTTAGGAACTTCCAGCTACGGACACAGATTTCAAAAATTCCCATTTTTGCAGAAGCCCTAATTTTCCACTTTTCCGATCAAAGTCCCGAACTAGGGTTTGATCAAGCTCGGCCTTCTTCCCAACCCAAAAATTCGATCTTGGTCTATAAATTTCGATTTTGATGAGAAGCATCCAGCCATGGTCTTCGATAAAAAAAATTCCAACATTCTCCAAAACCCTAAATTCTCGGAGCCATGAATGAAGGTGCTCAAAATCCAATTCTGTTTTGACAGAAATATGCACCTGATTGTTTCTGGTGTAATTTTGAAATTTCATATCTACAAGGTTTGAAACTTCCTATTGTGGTATCCTGACCTGTTATCTTTCCAACCCCATAGGTATGACCTCAATTGGATTCTCTGAGAGAGAGTTATGCCAAGTGTCGCAATGTGACCTGTTTATGGGATAAAACAGGAGAGCGAACTTGTACGACGTGCCATGTGTCACTGGTTCAGTTTCGGCCTCTGAAAAACTTACCTGAGAAAGTACAGTCCATACCCTACCTGTGAAATTTTTTCAAAATTTCATTTGGAGCTTCCTATCCCAAGTTATGACCTTTTTTCCTAGGTCACCTGTTTATGACTCAGATCTGGAAGAGGCAGAAACCCTATATTTTACAGATCATAAATCACAAAGTACAATGAATTATAGGTTTTCCTTTGGACACAAGGTACATGGGGATATTATATTCGACCTGTAATATTTTCAGATCTTGAAACCTCTCTGAAATTCATTTATAGAGAAAGTGCTACGATGACTAGTTTTTGCTATATCAAGCCCTAGCTTCGCAAATGCAACAAGTGTCATAAATGCCATACGATGCCTTCTTTCAGGCTAGCTCTGATACCATGTTAGTTTTTCATAAATTTCAATCTGATATAGGATCTTAAGTGAGAGAATAACATGTACAGCATATCAATCATGGACACAATAATACAAGCACACAAGAGACACAGAGTTTCACCGGGGAAAACCAAGAAGGTGAAAAACCCCGCAACTTCCTCAAAGATAGATAGAGCAATGATACAACCAAAGTACAACCAAATTTCAAGAGATAGTATTCTACTAGCAGCTGATCCTCCTCCTCACATGTGCACCACTTTTCAAGTGATGGAAGAGTGAGTAATGAGATGATCAAATAGAGATCTCCCGATCTCTATTTATACTTGTCGTGTCCTGCCCAATAAACTAACAGGGTCGAATTATCTAGCTCAATCTAATAACCCATGGTTACATTAATCCGGGATGACACCACACTTGGTGGTCTAATAACCCTTTTACCCACATGACTCATACAGGGCCGACCCCATCAAGGTGGTCTAATAACCCATCAAGTATAAGTTACAACACTTACAATATAAATGAAGACACTTTCGTATAAAGGAATAATAACATCTCTAAAGGAATACAAACACTTCCGTATAGAGGAATAATAACATCTCTATAGTAATACAATATACATGGGTGAAATACATTCCAAAGTTACATATACATCAACAAATACTATGGTCCCTATAAGGTGTTGCATGGGAGGATTTGGATTTGGGATTACAAGTTGGATTTGCCTCTAGCTTCATGTGTACATATATTATTATTCTTCCACATTTATTTCCTAAAAAAGGTAATTGGTGACAAGATCCCATTCTAGTGTTACCAGAGAGTGATGGAGAAGGGAAATTGATACAATCCTTGACACAAGAATAAAGAAACTACAAAATTGAGCAATTAATCTATACCTCATCAACTAGAAGAATTTTCCAAAACAAGAGGTGACATGGGAAGAAGAGTTATTCATGCATAAACATCCATAGTTAATCGAGTGTTGAGGACAAGACTTGTTTAAATGGGTGGGGCATGTTAAGACCTATATATTGTGACATTACATTTCTATTATTATATTAGTATTGTTTTTAGCTATGAACTTGACTCTAATTGTATGGTTGACTAGGACCTTAATTCTAATTGTACCATTTGTATCCTATATATATATACCAAGGATACCTAGTTTTAGGATCAACTCATCTTGTCTTGTGCATTTGATATGTTGTATTAAAGAGGTTTCCCCGTTAAAGAGGATTCTTATTCATTTATTTATTTTATTTTGAATGCATTTGGTTACTCTTCTTTCTATTTTTATGTTATTTTGGGAATTTGGTGCATGACATCATTATTCATCTTCCAAATGTGGTGAGGGATCAAGTGCTAATTCACTTAATCAAGAATGATTTGCTTCCCCTTGGCCTAGTTTTTATTTTCTTCAATCGACACTGCAACTTCCATAGGATTTGTAAATTCCTTATCAAAATAATGTCAAATATCAACCTACTGTAGTATCATTTTTAGTCTACACTTCCATGGTGTGAAGTTGGAATCACCCTCTATAGGGTCACATTCTTTGAGACCAATCCTAGTCATACCCGCATTACCTAGAACACACTGAAACCAAACAAATATGTCAAAAAATAAATCATATACAACACTCCGATCATTTGAGCACTTAGGGAATCACACCCTGCAACCTCTCCTAAATTCAGACATCTTCAATACCTAAGGATTCTTATGCATCACACCCACATATTCAATCACTGAAGAATCTTGAGAATCACACCCACTTAATCCCTCTCACAGTTTCATCTCACAGATAATTATGCTTTCCATCTTGGGTTCCTATAATATCTCAAATCATATCTCAAATATCATGTTAGAATTTCAATACATGATAAACATACTTGTAAAAGTAAAACCCTACATAGTTTTAAAATAGAACCTATCAAAACTATTGGATTATATGTTAAGTCCACAAACACATAGATAATTAAAAATATGATCAATATAAGGTATAATAAATATGTAAAATTCACTTATTTCTTATTTACTAACTGAAAATAATGAAAAATACACAACAATAGCTCAACCTCAAATTAATACTTCACTACCACCCTTTTCTTTTTTTCAGAAGAGAAGAAATGATAGGATACAAAAACAGAGGACACAAGTAGTGTGCCTAGGATAAGAATTGAAAAACCCTAAGCTACTTAAGAATGTATTCCTTTCATGTATAGAATAAGAATAATTTTTCGTCTCCCTTAGAGATTATACTCTAGTAATTTTTAGAACCGTTCTATCCAAGGCACTTATTATAAAAATGAGTTTCTTCTAAAATATAGCAATTAAAACAACACTAGAAAATAAAATTCTAACACACAGAAACAATTCAAAGTATAGGAAAACATAAATATAACTCACACTATAAGACTAAAGCACCTTTTCAACCGAAGAAAAATCTCATCTTCTATGAATACTCTCCCATATTAAGCTTAATACAGTGTCACTTCGCTAAACAATTTATCGTACCTCCATATACAATCATTAGTTGAAATTCTAGTGCTACCTCCATATACAATCATTAGTTGAAATTCTAGTGCTACCTCCATATACAATCATTAGTTGAAATTCTAGTGCTAGATCTACAAAAAAATTGAAAGTTTGGCTAATTTTCAATTAATGAAGTTATGGATACTACTAGAATCAATCAACAATATTACTTTTTTTTTATATATCCTTCTATCCTGAGAGTTTAAGGAGTGATAATCCCATCCAATGCATGGCAGTATATGGTTGGAATAATATCTTTTAGATCTACCTCTTGAGACTTTTTTTGTTTTGGACCTTCTCCCTCTTCACAATCTACGTGGAATAATTTATTGTCACTATGCCCCTTTCTGTACATTCTATGAAAACTGAAACATAGTCCCTTTTCTCTTCTTTGCTCCACTTGCTGAGACATCAACTGTGTAGGCTGAGTGAGGTGGGGGGAGGAAACATTTACCTCTCTATAGGTGTTAGTAGCAACCCTTCTTGTAGCCATATTTTACTTTCAAATTTTCTTGACAAAATAAAAGGATTCTCCAATGATTTAAGTTCAAAGAGATGTACTCATGTTGAATGTTCTCCTTTGAATGATATCCTTTAAAATTCCCATAAATAGATCCAACAAATTATTCCCTGGAATGCTCTTCACTCTAAGACTCAACTTTTGAAAATGCTTTATGTTCTTTGTAACTAGACCTTTTTGCTTGAGATTTATCAATTGCATAAAGAAGGTGTTGTCATTAATATCCCCATAATATGTTGTCAATCATCCATAAATATATACCAAGAAACAAGAGAGTCCTTTTTATGGTCACAGAGCCATTGGTACCATACAAATTGATTAGATACTAAATACAAGGATGCAATAGTTACATTTTGTAAAATTGGCACTTGGTATAGGTTAAATGATTGCTCCATTTGGAAAATCCATGTTATTGTTTCATTGCCATTTTTTTAATGAAAATATTGGGAATGAAGTAGTTCCTTGGTCCTCAATTGAACACATGATGATGTGATTAATGATCAAATGTTTAGTACTTGATCAACCTATTGTTCTCCAATTATTTTTCAATTTTATCGATCTATGATTGGGAAAAGTCCATCTTGTTCTCCTTATCCTCTTCTTAAGGATATGAATTATGAGGAAATAGATGTCTCATATCATTTAGAACTACCCCCTTCATAACTTTGAGATCCTCCTTACTTGCCATCTTTTTGAGATCCTCTTTACTTGCCGTCTCATTTTCAAGTTTCTTTTGGATATCCTCTTTGAATGTTTGGAATCCATCCTTATTTACCATATCCATGATGTCCACCTTTCTTGGCATTGCATTTTCCTTTTTATTTTATCTTTCAATGATCTTGGACACCCAAAATTCTACATCATCTTACTCACCTTGTTTCACGGAGGAGCCTTCAAAAGGTTTATTGGGCATAGTATTTTTTTCTCCTCCTCTTTCCATTTGACACTGAAGTTTACAAGATTTATTCTCTATTTACACTTTATCACACCTTTTGAGTCATAAAAAATAGATATTCCAATCAAAATTTATGCAAGTTTCAAGCTAACATACCTTTAAAAACCATTGTTTGTAGGTTGTATTGATGACCGACCTTTCTCTTGAATTACCTTTGAAATTTTGTCTTCTTTGAGCCTTGAATTTTTTCCTATAGTAGCTTGGTATGTATTATCTCCAACTCCATAGGTTTGACCCAATTTTGATGTGCCAAGAGAGAGTTAATATGGTAACTTTCCCAAAATTTCTTATTTTTTCCCTTTCAGGAGAGTGAACTTGTACAGACTGACACTCCTTTGATTATGATTCTAATTTTTTTACCATAAACAATATTCCCATATTTTGTTTGATGGAATAGGTAGAACTAAATTTGGATCTTGCGAGCTTCAGATATAACACTTTTACCTAGAACACATGCTTGGACTAGTTTTTGGATTAGTAAAAAAACCTTAACTTCCACCGACTATAACTCTGAAATTTTAATGAACTAGGACCTACATTTTTACCACAAGTACTTTTCTATGTATTTTGAGATGCCTCAAAATTTCACTATCTGATACATCATTGAAAAACATTTATAGATAAAATGGATATGATATCAAATGTGATGCTCCAAATTCGCAAAATAACATAAAAATAGAAAGAAATTAGAAGAAGAAAAAGAACAACAACAACAACAACAAGATGACCAAATGAATGGTGCAGGTGGCACGACGTAGGGGACCGCACTAGGAGTAGGAGAAAATAGGAAGGAGCAGGCCGAGACAAGCTCCTCAAAACAAAGGAAGAAGATGAAAGCGAAAAAAGAACAAGTTGTCCAATCATTGATGGAAGACGACTTGGACAAGATTGGATAACAAGTCAATGAAGCAAGGGAGGAAGCATTGGATAAAGTGGCGCATAAGCAACAGGAAATGCAGATAAGCATGCAAGAGCAGTTAGTTGCATTGCATCAAGTTTTGAAAGCGGAAAAAATAACATCAAGTAGATTAGAGGAATAACATATAGAGAATATGGGGCCAAGGCAGATGGTCTCTCAACCATCTCGGGCATCAACCACAAGTAGAAGTTTGAAGATAAAATCGAGATATTTAGAGTTCCCTACAGCAGAAATGCAAGAGTGTCCACTAGCGATAGGTTCAATTGAGTTAGTATTATCACAGATATCGACATATGTGTTTCATACATTGTAGATGGGTGTGACACAAGAAATCTAGTTACGTGCAATCGCGGCATCAATATAGTGCACCAAAGAAACTACATGTAAGGAAGCACTACAAGAATAAAATAATAAGTTGTGTAAGGAGAAAGAGGAGGCAATGCAAAAAACTAAAAAATTAAAGAAGGCAGTAGAAGAAGTTTGCAGCAATTTGCTGGAAGTACCGATGGAAGTGGACATCCTTGTGGAGAAAAAGGTGACAAAGAATAATGAAGCCATTCAAAGCTTTCATGCAAATATTGTGGACTTGGAAGGAAGAACAGTGCCAAGTATCCCACCAGAGGAGAGACAACAAAGGGAGCAAACATCTAGCACAACATCAACAAACATCAAAACCTTGGAAGAGAAGTGGACGCAGATGTATAAGGAAAGTACCCAAATATGGACGTAGCTCATCGAGGATGCTAAGTTGAAGGATGGAATAGAGATTGTAGTCTATGAAAGAAAAGGCACATAAATTGAAGGAAATAATGAGTACTCTACCTCCTGTGCAATGGATGATAGCAATGATAGAGAATCACCAGCAACAATTGGAGATTAATCATTTAAGAGCACATCAGTAGAGCGTTGTGCAGAAGTGAGAGCCACTACAAGAGGAAGCATACATAGTGATAGAGGAACTTGATGCAATGCAAGTAGTCATTAAGAAGACAATACAAGTCACTGAGGAAAAATTACAAGCACCTTTGATAGCACAGATGGCAAAAGAAATTACAGAACATGAAGCCAAAGAAAAGGAATAGGTTGTGACTGCAAAGTTAACACTTCAGAAGCTAATGGACACCATGAAGACAACACACCAGAAGGACTATAGTTTCTTGGGACGAGCAACAAGTGAGTGTTGGGGGCCTATTGGAGCAGTTTTTTGGACCAGTTTTGGGAGTTGCACATCGGAAGTGCACCACACAAAAAAGTCAGCCAAAGGACCAATGTGCACAAAATGTGGAAGTTAGTAGAAGTAACTAGGCACTTGTGTCCACATTATAATGGGCCCAATCCATTTTTAAATGTATACATATGTAAGGGATCTTTAGGTTAAGGTAGTTAGTGAATTGCTTTCACGGTGGATTCCTAAGCAGTTGCTCTTATGGTATGCAATGCTGGTGTATTTTGGGGTTTATGATAGAGATATGATGCACAATGCGTAGGTTTTGTAAGACTATTCCAGATGATAATAATATTGAAGTGAACTTGTTTTGGAGAAAATCTCTAATGTGTTTGATGTGATGAATGCTCTATTTATTGCGTCCATGAATGCTCTGTTTCGATTATTGATTTGAATGTGTTATGAGTTATTATGAATAAGCTATCTATTTTTGCGCATAAAGTGAATGTATGGTAGATAAGTAGAATGAATGCCTTATATCCCTTCAATGTTGCAAAAGTTTGGTTCCTGCAGTTCGCATAGATGCATCGGCTAAGACTTCATCTACTTACAAGTGATGTTGAAAGGGCTCATATCTAGGGTTTTGTTAATGAATTTACATTGAAACTTGGGTCTGCCCGCTGCATGCCAACATTTATCATCAGTAGAGATCGAGTATCGAGGAGTGGTCAACATCACTATTCAAGCACTTTGGGTCATAACTTCCTCATTGACCTCGACATCCAGTTCCATCGTTTGACTGTCATTTGGTGTGACAATCAGAGTACTCTCAAGTTTTGCAGAGGCCCAATGCAGTGACAGTAGACCAAACACATCGATATCCATATGCATTTCATCAAAGCTAGCACATGAAAGATCTTCGATTTGTAGTACTATCCATCTTTCGAACATACTGTCGACATCTTCACCAAGAAATTTAGTAAACAAAAGTTCCACTTCCTCACAATCATCTTGGAGTGAAGGACACAGTTGCTTAACAACTTCCTTTCTTTCTTCTTCTTTGATACATTGTACTTTGAGGGGGAGGGTTCCCATGAGGTTTTCTCTCTTTCCTCTATTTTTCAGTTTTCATTCTTTGATGCATTGTAAAATTAGTACCTAAAATGACTTTGGTTACCGAAACCCATTCATCATTTACACCCTAGTAGTGTTCACCAGGGTGTTAGAGATATTACACATTAGTGACCTCCATAAAGCATAGCTCTTATTGCCATAAAGTGTGAGAGATATTACACATTAGTGACCTCCATAAAGCATAGCTCTTATTGCCATAAAGTGTGACTTTTACTGCCATAAAGCATACCAATCAATGACCTCCATAAAGCATAGCTCTTATTGCCATAAAGTGTGACTTTTACTGCCATAAAGCATACCAATCAATGACCTCCATAAAGCGTGGCTTCTCTTCTCTCTATGGCAAGCTTTATGTGATTTGATGGAATTAATTCAATTATCATCAATCTCATCATTGAATAAATATATGAAAGCATCCTTCATTTTAGATTCATATGATACGTGAAAGTGGTATGATTTAGAGTGTTCCACTTAATTATATCAATGTTCATTCAATCGAAGAGTAGATCTATAGAATTTTATAAGCATCAATTCTCTTAAAATTAATTAAGTTATTTTTTTATTAAAATATTTTTCACCGTATAGTATTCATTTTCATAAATAAATAAAAAATTGGAATTCAAAATATAAAAATGGATGGACAATTGAAAAAATAACTATGAAGTATGCTAATCTTTTTACATTGAAATTGTTAAAATTACAAATATACATACATTGCTGAAATACTTTATCAAACCATCTATGGACGCAACTTTATATCAACCTGGAGGAGTCGGGTGGCCTCTCAGAATTGAAGAGATTAATCATTAGTACTGCAAGTCTATCGAATGGTGGTTTGGTTTAATTTTCACTGAACCAGCATTTCTCCTAGACATGGTTTTTGGTATACTCCAAGTTTTAGGATTAAAATGGGTGAAAATGTTAAAGCTGGGAGAACAACGAAGGAGGATCTCATCAACTCCCCAACAATTTATCATTGGACTAGTATACCAGTGCATAGAAAGATTTAGGTCATGGTGGCGTAGCAACAGAGTTGAGGGCTTCAACCGATTACACTGAAGGGTAATGATTTCTTTTAAAAGAATAATGCCATGCTTACTTAGCCAAAGGGAAACCTCAGAAGTTATTGCCATGCTAATGGATTTGGCACCAGATACAGCTACTTTATTTATGTTTGCCGCCATGGGAATGCTTTATCTGAACGTACAACTGTGGGTTTGAAGCCACCTTAATAGAAGATGATGTTGAGTTTTATCAACATCGTCTTCTATTAAGGTGGCTTCAAAGCCACCATCTTCAATTGCCTTCCTTATTTATTGATTCCTCCTGTAGATGTGTAGGAAATGGTTTTAGCATAATGAAAAGATTACTGCAGACAGTTAAAAACTGACATAAACAACTTCAAAAAACTACCTTTGAATTAACATCCAAGTAGATCATAATGTTTATTAAGCATACTAATGTGTCCATAGAAGGATGCAGAATTAAGGACTTGCACAGATACTGAGCATTTCATAGCCAAATGAAATAAAGACGAGAGAATGATTGCATGCCTTGTCAATGAAAGTTGTGCACATTTCCGAACAAGCACTATCTTTATGATTGTAAGATTGCAAATGGTGGCAAATTAGTGCTAGTTTTTTATGTTTTATGTTTTTATAATGGTTTAAGAGGACTAATAATAAAAAGCTAAATAATTTCACAAGAGATTGAAGGGAAAATGTGGAATCTTCATGTGAGGATGTGAAGATGCAGATATAATGAAGGATTTGTTAGTAATGATTATGGTGTCACTGTGAGAAGAAATCTGGTAATGAAGGATTTGTTAGTAATGATTATGGTGTCACTGTGAGAAGAAATCTGGTTTAGAGTTGAGAATCCTTGGAATTCCATCAATGAAATTCCCACAGCAGCTTAAAGTTGTTATGGAGCACTCAAAGAGAATTAAGATAGCCTAAGAAACTGCTTACAGAGAAGTTGCTTGGAGAAGGAATAGTGTTAATTGATTCATATAACTGTAGAGGACATTTATGGCACCTATAAGTTTATGGGATATGGGCTTAGTAAGAGGACATAGAGCCATGAACTTCACTGAGAGAGCCACAGTAGGAGGACAAACTTTAGAGATATATATCATTTCATAAATTTTAGTGTTTTTAAAGATAAATATTAAATTAATTCATTGACAAAACACTCAATTTGAATAAAAAAGGATCAATTTGAATAAAAAAGGAGAGGCTGAAACTTCAACTAAGTGCAGGAGGGAATTGTTTAAATTTGAAGAAATTTTGAATTTTGGTGTGCAAAAGGATTTTTCTTTTAAATCTAGTATATATGATGTTGCTCTAATGGAATGCCAAAAATCCTATATGCCAAAATAAAAGGTTCATATGGAGTAAAAATTATTTATTAAATTTTTTCTATGAATTGTCTATTTGATTAATTTTGAGAAATAAAATTTTGTTTGAACTTAATAACGGGTATTCTGTTTGAACTCAATAACAGGTATTCCGTAATAAACTGTAATAAAGATGTCTATGTTTGAATTATATCATCTTTACCTCCCAAAAAAACCAAAAAACTTGCATCTTTTCGAGGAAAACCCAAAACACATACGAACACTGTGTTTGCTGTTCATGTTGAAGACAAAGGATTAAAAACAACGCGAGAAACAAAAGCCAAACGATCCTTATAAACCAAATAAAGCCATCAAATGTAATACAGAATAACAATAGTTTTTTTAAATGGATTTCCATTAACGCACCTACAGGTATTAACTCCAAATTAACCAGGCGGGAATTGCGAATGATTCAAAACAAAGCCGGGATTGCTTAAAAAACCCTTAAACCGATATCTCTCACTTAAATTACTGACTTTTATTGAAATTATTGAAGCCGGGATTGCTTAAAAAACCCTTAAACCGATATGTTATTGAACTTATTGAATTTGAAATTTTGAAGTGAATAAAATGAAAAGCTTTGGTCACGCTTACAAATTAAATCCAGAAAAATCTTACATTGAGAATAACATGCAGGCTTTTCTGTGAATAACATCCACGGTGGCTGCATCCAGTGTGACTATTGAAATATAACTTGGTTATATCAAAAAAATAGGATGAAACACCAAGTATATCAATACTATAGTTCCATTTGGAATTTGAAGTAGGGGTTGGGTATTTTTTAGGCTACAACCATACAAATAGATGTTCCTTAAGTAGAAAAAGAAGGATAATAAAGAAACACCCAAATATTATGGTCCTTATAAGGTGTTGCATGAGAGGATTTGGATTTTGGATTACAAGTTGGAGTTGCCTCTAGCTTCATGTGCACATATACTATTATTCTTCCATGTTTCTTTCCTAAAAATAGGTAATTGGTGACAAGATCCCATTCTAGACTATGTTACTGAGAGTGATGGAGAAGGAAAATTGATACAATCATTGACACAAGAATAAAGAAACTACAAAATTGAGCAATTAATCTATACCTCATCAACTAGAAGAATTTTCCAATACAAGAGGTGACATGGGAAGAGGAGTTATTCATGCATAAATATCCATATTTAATCAAGTGTTGAGTACAATACTTGTTTAAATGGGTGGGGCATGTTAAGCCCTATATATTGTGACATTACATTTCTATTATTATATATTAGTATTGTCTTTATTGGTCAGCTATGACCTTGACTCTAATTGTATGATTGACTAGGACCTTAATTCTAATTGTACCATTTTTCTCCTATATATATACACCAAGGCTACCTCTTAGTTTTAGGATCAACTCATCTTGTCTTGTGCATTTGATATGTTGTATTAAGGAGGTTTCCCCCTTAAAGAGGATTCTTATTCATTTATTTATTTTATTTTGAATGCATTTGGTTACTCTGTCTTTCTATTTTTATGTTATTTTGGGAATTTGGTGCATAACATCATTATTCATCTTCCAAACGTGGTGAGGGATCAAGTGCTAATTCACTAAATCAAGAATGATTTGCTTCCCCTTGGCCTAGTTTTTATTTTCTTCAAGCAACACTACAACTTCCATAGGATTTGTAAATTCCTTATCTAAATAATGGAAAATATCAACCTCCTATAGTATCATTTTTAGTCTAGACTTCCATGGTGTGAAGTTGGAATCACCCTCTATAGGGTCACATTCTTTGAGACCAATCCTAATCTAGTCATACCTGCATTAGCTAGAACACACTAAAACCAAACAAATATGTCAAAAAATAAATGAGATGCAACACTCCAATCATTTAAGCACTTAGGGCATCACACCCTACAACCTCTCATAAATTCAAACATCTTCAATAACTAAGGATTCTTATGCATCACACCCACATCTTCAATCTCACAGATAATTATGCTTTCCATCTGGGGTTCCTATAATATCTCAAATCATATCTCAAATATCATGTTAAAATTTCAATACCTGATAAACATACTTGTAAAAATAAAACCCTTCATAGTTTTAAAATAGAACCTATCAAAATTACTAGATTATATGTTAAGTCCACAAACACATAGATAATTAAAAATATGATCAATATAAAGTATAATAAATATGTAAAATTCACTTATTTCTTATTTACTAAAGTTGAAAATAATGAAAAATACACAACAATACCTCAACCTCAAATTAATACTTCATTGCCACCTTTTCTTTTTTTCATAAAAGAAGAAAGGATAGGATACAAAAATAGAGGACACAAGTAGTGTGCCTAGGATAAGAATGAACAAACCCTAAGCTACTTAAGAATTTATTCCTTTCATGTATAGAATAAGAATAAATTACCCTCTGCCTTAGAGATTATACTCTAGTAATTTTTAGAACCGTTCTATGCAAGGCACTTATTATAAAAATGAGTTTCTTCTCAAATATAGCAATTAAAACAACACTAGAAAAGAAAATTCTAACACACACAACCATTTAAAGTATAGGAAAAAATAAATATAACTCACACTATAAGACTAAAGTACCTTTTCAACCAATATGCACGTAAAACCCATAATCATTTATGTGATGCGTACGAACCGAAGAAAAATCTCATCTTCTATGAATACTCTCTCATATTAAGTTTAACACTATGTCACTTCCCTAAACAATTGATCGTATCTTCATATACAATCATTAGTTGAAATTCTAGTGCTAGATCTAAAAAAAAATGAAAGTTTGGTTAATTTTCAATTAATGAAGTTATGGATACTACTAGAATCAATCAACAATATTACTGTTTTTTATATATATCCTTCTAATCTGAGAGTTTGAGGAGTGCTAATCCCATCTAATGCATGGCAATATATGGTTGGAATAGTATCTTTTAGATCTACTTCTTGAGACTTTTTTGGTTTTGGATCTTCTCCCTCTTCACAATCTATGTGGAATAATTTATTGTCACCACACTTATGCCCCTTTCTATACATGCTAGGACAACTAAAACATAGACCCCTTTCTCTTCTTTCCTCCACTTGTTGAGACATCAACCTTGTAGGTTGAGTGAGGTGGGGAAAGGAAACATTTACCTCTCTATATGTGTTAGTAGCAACCCTTCTTGTAGCCATATTTTACTTTCAACTTTTCTTGACAAAATAAAAGGATTCTCCAATGATTTATGTTCAAAGAGATGTACTCGTGTTGAATTCTCTCCTTTGAATGATATACTTTAAAATTCCCATAAAGAGATCCAACAAATTATCCTTTGGAATGCTCTTCACTATAAGACTCAACTTTTGAAAATACTTTATGTTCTTTGTAAATGGACCTTTTGCTTGAGATTTATCAATTGCATAAACAGGTGTTGTCATTAATATCCCCATAATATGTTGTCAATCATCCATAAATATATACCAAGAAACAAGAGAGTCCTTTTTATGGTCATAGAGCCATTGGTACCATACAAATTGATTAGATTCTAAATACAAGGATGCAATAGTTACCTTTTGTAAAATTGGCACTTGGTATAGGTTTTAAAATAATTGCTCCATCTGGAAAATCCATGTTATTGTTTCATTGCCATCTATTTTTGTATGTAAATATTGGGAATGAAGTAGTTCCTTGGTCCTAAATTGTACCCATGATGATGTGATTAATGATCAAATGTTGAGTACTTGATCAACCTATTGTTCTCCAATTATTTTTCAATTTTATCGATCTATGATTGGGAACAGTTCATCTTGTTCTCCTTATCCTCTTCTTAAGGATCTGAATTATGAGGAAATATATGTCTCATCTCATTTAGAACTAGCCCCTTCATAACTTTGAGATCCTCCTTACTTGTCATCTTTTAGAGATCCTCTTTACTTACCATCTCATTTTCAAGGTTCTTTTGGATATCCTCTTTGAATGTTTGGAATCCATCCTTATTTACCATATTCATGATGTCCACATTTCTTGGCATTGCATTTTCCTTGTTATTTTATCTTTCAATGATCTTGGACACCCAAAATTCTACATCATCTTACTCATCTCGTTTCACGAAGGAGCCTTCAAAAGGTTTATTGGGCATAGTATTTTTTTCTCCTCCTCTTTCCATTTGACACTAAAGTTTACAAGATTTATTCTCTATTTACACTTTATCACACCTTTTGAGTCATAAAAAATAGATATTCCAATCAAAATTTATGCAAGTTTCAAGCTAACATACCTTTAAAAACCATTGTTTGTAGGTTGTATTGATGACCGATCTTTCTCTTGAATTACCTTTGAAATTTTTCCTTCCGTAAGCTTGAAATTTTGTCCTATAGTATCCTGCTATGTATTATCTCCAATTCCATAGGTTTGACCCAATTTTGATGTGCCAAGAGAGAGTTAATGGTAACTTTTCCAAAATTTCTTATTTTTTCCCTTTCAAGAGAGTGAACTTGTACGGACTCACACATCTTTGATTTTATTGATATGGTTCTATTTTTTTTACCATAAACAATATGCCCATATTTTTTTTGATGGAATAGGTTGAACTAAATTTGGATCTTGCGAGCTTCAGATATAACACTTTTACATAGAACACATTTTTGGACTAGTTTTTGGATTGGTAAAAAAACCTTAACTTCCACCGACTATAGCTCTGAGATTTTAATGAACTAGGACTTACTTTTTTTACCACAAGTACTTTGTTATGTATTTTGAGATGCCTCAAAATTTCATTATCCGATACATCATTGAAAAACATTTATAGATAAAATGGATATGCTATCAAATGTTATGCTCCAAATTCCCAAAATAACATAAAAATAGAAAGAAATTAGAAGACGAATAAGAAGATGATGACCAAATGAATGGTGTAGGTGGCACGACGCAGGAGACCGCACTAGGAGTAGGATAAAAGAGGAAGAAGGAGCAGGCCGAGACATGCTCCTCAAAACAAAGGAAGAAGATGAAAGCGACAAAAGAACAAGTTGTCCAATCATTGATGGAAGACGACTTGAACAAGATTGGATAACAAGTCAAGGAAGCAAGGGAGGAAGCATTGGATAAAATGGCGCATAAGCAACAGGAAATTCAGATAAGCGTGCAAGAGCAGTTAGTTGCATTGCGTCAAGTTTTGGAAGTGACAAAAATAACACCAAGTAGATTAGAGGAAGAACATATAGAGAATATGAAGATGGTCTCTCAGCCATCCCAGACATCAACTACAACCAGAAGTTTGAAGATAAAACCGGGGTATTTAGAGTTCCCTAGAGTAGAAATGCAAGAGCGAGCACTAGCGATAAGTTCAATTGAGTTAGTCTTATCACAAATACCGACATATGTGTTGCATACATTGTAGATGGGTGTTACATAAGAAATCCAATTACGTGTAGTCGCGACATCAGTAGAGTGCACCAAAGCAACTACAACTAAGGAAGCACTGCAAGAATAAAATAATAAGTTGTGTAAGGAGAAAGAGGAGGCAGTGCAGAAAACTAAAAAATTAAAGAAGGCGGTAGAAGAAGTCTGCAGGAATCTACTGGAAGTACCGATGGAAGTGGACATCCTCGTGGAGGAAAAGGTGACAAAGATTAGTGAAGCCATTCAAGGATTTCATGCAAATATTGTGGATTTGGAAGGAAGAATAGTGCCAAGTATCCCACCATAGGAGAGACAACAAAGGGAGTAAACAACCAGCACAACAGCAACAAACATCAAAACCTTGGAAGAAAAGTGGATGCAGATGTATAAGGAAAGTACCCAAATATGGATGTAGCTTATCGAGGATGTTGAGTTGAAGGATGGAATAGAGATTGTAGTCTCTGCAAGCAAAGGCACATAAATTAAAGGAAATAATGAGTACTCTACCTCCTATGCAATGGATGATAGCAATGATAAAGAATCGCCAGCAGCAATTGGAGATTAATCAGTTAAGAGCACATCAGTAGAGCGTTGTGCATAAGTTAGAGCCACTACAAGAGGAATCATACATAGTGATAGAGGAACTTGTTGCAATGCAAGCAGTCATTAAGAAGACAATACAAGTCACTGAGGAAAATTTACAAGCACCTTTGATAGCACATATGGAAGAAGACATTACAGAACACTAAGCCAAAGAAAAGGAATAGGTTGTGACTACAAAGGAAACACTTCAGAAGCTAATGGAGACCATGAAGACAACACACCAGAAGGACTATAGTTGCTTGGGACGAGAAACAGGTGAGTGTTGAGGGCCTATTGTAGCAGTTTTTTGGACCAGTTTTGGGAGTTGCACATCGGAAGTGCACCACACAACAAAGTCAACCAAAGGACCAATGTGCACAAAATGCGGAAGTTAGTAAAAGTAACTGGGCACTTGTGTCCACATTATAATGGGCCCAACCCATTTTGAAACGAATAAATATGCAAGGGATCTTTAGGTTAAGGTAGTTAGTGAATTGCTTTCATGGTGGATTCCTAAGCAGTTGCTCTTATGGTATGCAATGCTGGTGTATTTTGGGGTTTATGATAGAGATATGATGCACAATGCTTAGTTTTGTAAGACTATTCCAGATGATAATAATATTGAAGTGAACTTGTTTTGGAGAAAATCTCTAATGTGTTTGATGTGATGAATGTTATGTTTATTGCGTCCATGAATGCTCTGTTTTGGTTATTGCTTTGAATGTGTTATGATTTATTATGAATAAGGTATCTATTTTTGCCATAAAGTGAATGTATGGTAGATAAGTAGAATGAATGCCTTTTATCCCTTCAACGTTGCAAAAGTTTGGTTCCTTGCAGGTCGCATAGATGCATCGGATGAGACTTCATCTACTTACAGGTGATGCTGAAAGGGTTGATATCTAGGGTTTTGTTAGTGAATTTACATTGAAACTTGGGTCTGCCTGCTACATGCCAACATTTATCATCAGTTGAGATCGAGTATTGAGGAGTGGTCAACATCACTATTCAAGCATTTTGGGTCATAACTTCCTCATTGACCTCGACATCCAGTTCCATCGTTTGACTGCCATTTGGTGTGACAATCAGAGTACTCTCAATTTTTGCAAAGACCCAATGCACTAACAGCAGACCAAACACATCAAGATCCATATGCATTTCATCAAAGCTGGTACATGAAAGATCATCAAATTTGTAGTACTATCCATCTTTCGAACATACTGCCGACATCTTCACCAAGACATTTACTAAACAAAAGTTCCACTTCCTACACAATCATCTTGGAGTGAAGGACACAGTTGCTTAACAACTTCCGTTCTTTCTTCTTCTTTGATACATTGTACTTTGAGGGGGGATTCCCATGAGGTTTTCTCTCTTTCCTCTATTTTTCAGTTTTCATTCTTTGATGCATTGTAAAATTGATACCTAACATGACCTTGGTTGCCGAAACCTATTCATCATTTACACCCTAGTAGTCTTCACGGGACATTGGAGATATTACAAACTAGTGACCTCCATAAAGCATAGCTCTTATTGCCATAAAGCGTAACTTTTACTACCATAAAGCATATCAATAATGACCTCCATAAAGCGTGGCTTCTCTTTTCTCTCAATGGCAAGCTTTATGTGATTTGATGGAATTAATTCAATTACCATCACTATGATCATAGAAGAAATATATGAAAGCATCCTTCATTTTAGATTCATATGATACGTGAAAGTGGTCAGATTTAGAGCGTTCCACTTAATTATATCAATGTTGATTCAATCGAAGCCTAGATCTATAGAATTTTATAAGCATCAATTCTCTTAAAATTAATTAGGTTATTTATTTTATTAAAATATTTTTTATTCAACTGTATAGTATTCATTTTCATAAATAAATAAAAATTTGAACCTCAAAATATAATAAAAATGGATGGACAATTGAAAAAGTAACTATGAAGTAAGCTAATTTTTTGAAAATGGATGGACAGTTGAAAATGTAACTATGAAGTAAGCTAATTTTTTTTACTGTTGAAATTGTTAAAATTACAAATATACGTACATTGTTGAAATACTTTATCAAACCATCTAGACTGACCCCAAAATATTCATCACTGTGATTAGGAGACATATCATGGACGCTGCAAGGCAACTTTATATCAACCTGGAGGACTCGGATGGCCTCTCAGAATTGAAGAGATTAATCATTAGTATTGCAAGTCTATCGAATGGTGGTTTGGTTTAATTTTCACTGAACCAGTATTTCTCCTAGACATGGCTTTTGGTATACTCCAAGTTTTAGGATTAAAATGGGTGAAAATGTTAAAGCTGGGAGAACAACGAAGGTGGATCTCATCAACTCCCCAACAATTTATCATCGGACCATTATACCAGTGCATAGAAAGATTTAGGTCATGGTGGCGTAGCAACAGAGTTGAGGGCTTCAACCGATTACACTGAAGGGTAATGATTTCTTTTAGAAGAATAATGCCATGCTTACCTAGCCAAAGGGAAACCTCAGAAGTTATTGCCATGCTAATGGATTTGACACCAGATACGGCTACTTTATTGACTGTTGGCGGCGATGGCAACGCTTTATCTGAACGTACAACTGTGGGTTTGAAGCCACCTTAATAGAAGATGATGTTCAGTTTTATCAACATCGTCTTCTATTAAGGTGGCTTCAAAGCCACCATCTTCAATTGCCTTCCTCATTTATTGATTCCTCCTGTAGATGTGTAGGAAATGGTTTTGGCATAATGAAAATATTACTGCAGACAGTTAAAAACTGACATAAACAACTTACAGAAAACTACCTTTGAATTAACATCCAAGTAGATCATAATATTTATGAAGCATACTAATATGTCCATAGAAGGATGCAGAATTAAGGACTTGCACAGATACTGAGCATTTCATTGCGAAATGAAATAAGGACAAGAGAATGATTGCATGCCTTGTCAATGAAAGTTGTGGACATTTCCGAACAAGCACTGTCTTTATGATTGTAAGATTGCAAATGGTGGCAAATTAGTGCTAGTTTTTTTTATGTTTTATTGTTTTATAATGGTTTAAGAGGACTAATAATAAAAATTTAAATAATTTCACAAGAGATTGAAGGGAAAATGTGGAATCTTCATGTGAGGATGTGAAGATCTAGTAACATGCAGATATAATGAAGGATTTGTTGGTAATGATTATGGTGTCACTGTGAGAAGAAATCTGGTCTAGAGTTGAGAATCCTTAGAATTCCATCAATGAATTAATTCCCACAGCAGCTTGGCTGCTATGGAGCACTCAAAAGAATTAAGATAGCCTAAGAGACTGCTTACAGAGAAGTTGCTTGGAGAAGGAATAATGTTAATTGATTAATATAATTGTAGAGGACATTTATGGCACCAATAAGTTTATGGGATATAGAATTAAGATAGCGTAAAGGACTGCTTATAGAGAAGTTGCTTGGAGAAGGAATAATTTCATAAACTGTAGAGGACATTTATGGCACCCATAAGTTTATGGGATATGAGCTGAGTAGGAGGACATAGAGCCATGAACTTCACTGAGAGAGCTACAGAAGGAGGACAAATCTTAGAGATATATATCATTTCATAAAGGACATAGAGCCATGAACTTCACTGAGAGTGCTACAGTAGGAATTGTTTAAATTTGAAGAAATTTTGAATTTTGGTGTGCAAAAGGATTTCTTTTTTTTAAATCTAGTATATATGATGTTGCTCCGATGTTGCTCCAATGGAATGCCCAAAATCCTATATGCCAAAAAAATGAAAGGCTCATATGGAGTAAAAATTATTTATTAAAATTTTTCTATGAATTGTCTGTTTGATTAATTTTGAGAAATAAAATTTTGTTTGAACCTAATAACGGGTTTTCTGTTTGAACTCAATAACAGGTATTCCGTAATAAACTGTGTAATAAAGATGTCTATGTTTGAATTATATCATCTTTACCTTCCCAAAAAAAACCGAAAACACATACGAACACTGTGTTTGCTCTTCATGTTGAAGACAAAGGATTAAAAACAACGCGAGAAACAAAAGCCAAACGAACCTTATAAACCAAATAAAGCCATCAAATGTAATACAGAATAACATTATTTTTTTAAATGGATTTCCATTAACGCACCTACAGGTATTAACCCCAAATTAACCAGGCGGGAATTCACCAGTGCGGGCTTTCCAATAACGGGAATGCATAATAAAATGGCTATGTTTGAGCTTAATTTTCTCTACCTCCCCAAATACTAAATCCAAACTAACACTGCGTGTGCGGCTCATGTTGCAAGCGAATGATTCAAAGCCAGGATTGCTTAAAAAACCCTTAAACCAATATCTCTCACTTAAATTACAGACTTTTATTCATGTTATTGAACTTATTGAATTTGAAGTGAATAAAAAGAAAAGCTTTGGTCACGCTTACAAATTCAATCCAGAAAAATCTTACATGCTGTTGCTGCTCCTGTGACGACGGGTACCTCGCCAGAAATTCCTACTTCCCAACATTCTTCCAGCCGCAGAAACAAAACCGTGCTTATTAAATAGAGTATGGTGCTAAAGAAGTGATAATATTTATTAACTAAATTTTTAATACAGTGATCTTATAACCATTTATATCTTGTGTGGCGTTAAAGATATTTATTAAATGTATGGTGTTAAGAAGTGATGGTGTTTTTTTATTAAATTTTTCAGATTATTTATATTTTGTGTGGCGTTAAAGAAGAGATAATGTTTATTAAATTTATTGGAAAGAGAATTTTAATAAAACTAGTGTAGCTATTTAATTTGTGGTTGGTGTTTACAAATAGGTCATAAGTCAAGTGTTATAAACAAGTTATATGTTATATGGAGTTAAGTGCTATAAACAAGTTATATGTTACTTGTTCTTCATGCTTAGTTGTCATCACGTGTTGTTGTCTATGCAATGGGTTGTCTACCACTACATGTTATCTATGCATGAGCTTTGAATTATCCATGCATTAGCTACCATTATTTTTTATATTTCTTTTCTTATAATTATTTATTTATAATTTTGAACAACCACCATAAAATCAATACACTTGTCACATCCTCTTTCAATTTAGGAAAAACACCCCAAATTCTAAGATATAAACACTCATCGGTGTAAAAATGCTATACATTATTTGACAAGCAAGTAGGATACAATATACACAAAGATTTTTCATATCATATTAACATGGATAAGAAAAATGTAATTATAGCCTAAATTTACGATATTTATGTTCATAATTATTAAATAACTCCATTCAATTATAAATACGTTTGACTTTTATGTTAATACTCAAAAAGATTATAATGTTTTTTTAGGTTTAGTAATATTTATATATTAAACTTAATATTTTGAAATATAAATTATTTAGTAGAATTTTTAAAATTTGTTATTTCTATTTTATGATTGGCTAAAAGCTATGAAGTGACACATTATCCTTGCTAGGATGTGAAATCGTTTAAATAAAATATTAATTTAAATTTTAAAAATTCAAAATTTTGTCTAACTTGACATGTGGTGTTTGTATTAGAGATTTCATTAAAGGTAATGAATATTATCATTTTTGTACATTATGTTATTGATAATAAATTTATAAGTGTCCCTCCTTATTATTACATGTCCTCTAATTTTTTAAATGCAATATACTTTGGCTTCTATATACCAAACATTAATTGTAACATTGGAATCAAGCAAGGTTGCCCCCTCTCTCCTACCCTTTTTGGCATTTACATCGATAAGCTAGAAGGATTTTTAGAGGAAATGAGTTGCACTGGAACGACCTTAGCTGGAATTGTCATCATCCTTCTTCGTTATGCCAATGATATTATTCTTATGGCAAGATGCCCCTTTGACCTTGATAAACAACTGAGAACTCTCAAGTATTTCTGCTCTAACATGGGTATGACTCGTTAACACTAACAAAAAAAAAGTAATGATTATCAAGTCCAAGAAGGTCACTTATGATAATTTTATATATGACAATAACAACTTGGAGGAAGTTTCCTCCTATAAATATCTTGGAATTGATATTCCTCACAAGCTCAACTAGAACTATAGCATTGAGAAAATGCTTAATGGAGGATGGAAAGCTTATTTTGGTCTTGAAAAAATTTGTAAATCAATAAATTTTTTTATGTGGGACAAAAATAAGTTCCTCTTTGAAACTCTCGTCACTCCCGTTATCTTATATGGCTGTGAAGTTTGGGGTTGCAACATCTCTAGAGAATCCTAGAGAAAGATCGAACAAATCCAAAAGAGTTTTATTACTTATAACCTATGAATTAAAATAAATACTCCTTATCCTATTCTTCTTATAGAGGCGGGTCTTCCCCCCATTGAGAGCATTTCTATGACAATGTACTTAACGTACAAGTACAAGATGGATGACATGGGAGACTAGAGATTCCCTAAAATTACTTTAAAATCTAGCCAAGACCACTTGTGGCTCAAGAGAGGTTAGCATAAAGATAGCATAGCTTGGTTAAACCATTGGGGGATAGACGAAACTGCAACTTTGCAAGACATTGATAGTATCAAAAGTACAATTACAACTAAGTTTAAGGAGAAATGTGGAGTGAAAAGGATTTAGAGGTCAAAAGGAAGTTAAGATACTACAAGGAGGTCATTAACTCTAATCTTGAAGACCAAAATTCTCTCTCTATTTTAAATAGCTCGAAGAAGAAAACTAACATAACCAAAATAAGAATGAACTCTCTTGAGCTTCGTAGTGAAATAGGGCATTGAACAATCCCTAAAACACCGTGGGAGGAAAGGATTTGCCATCTCTGTGAGTCGAAGATTGTTGAGGATGAAAGTAACTTTCTCTTAGTGTTCCATGCCTACAACCACATTAGATCGGAGTTTCACAATCTCTATTATAGTACAAACCTCGCTAATCTTTTAACCTCTCAAAACTATGGTGACCTTAGTTCGTTTCTTTATAAGTTGTTTGAGCATAGGAATAATTTGTCACATCAAATCAAGTTTCTTAGGGTCCTATAGACCAAAGTTGGTCTCAACAGATGCTAACCATCATCATCATCATCATCACCTTAAATGCATCTACTAATTACTAATTTTTAAATTTTTAAAACTAAAACTAATTCTTTTTATTAATATCTAAGTATCAATGTATAATTACAACGAGCCATTATTAAAAAATAAAAAACTAATTTTAAAATTTAAAATAACTAAAACTAAAAAAAACTAGCAAGCAATTATTAGTTGTCCATGGTTTTCTAAATTTACTGAGTAAGAGATTTAAAACTAACTTTTTGAAGAACTCATTTTCAAAAAAGCACAATTAGCAAGAATTTTATGAAAAAACCATCATAAAATGTTTTATTAATTATTAATTATTAAAAATACTATAAAAACTAAAATCTAAAACAATATTTTAAAATTTTTTAAAAAACTAAAATCTAAAAAATATTTTTAAAAAAAAAAAGAAAAAAAATTAGTAAGTAATCATTAATTAATTATTTAAAAATATTAATTATTAACTATTAATTAATTATTAAAAAAAATTAATTATTAATTATTAATAAAAAATTAATTGTTAATTATTAAAAATAAAAACTTTAAAAACAATTTTTTTAATATATTATTATTATTAATTGTACAAAATAATTTATAAATATCATACATAGTTATATAAATCAATTTTACATACATTTATATATACAAAACATAACATAATTTTACACCAGCTTTGCAACCATTACTCTTATTTAATTCCATTCTTATTACATTTTAAATTATTTTTATCATAGAAATGTTAATAAATTATTGAAAAATAATTAAAATTGATTTGTTTAAAGATTAATATGATTTAAATTGGAATTTAATTTGATAGGTTTCTTTTTTTACTTTTTATATATACCTTGTTAAATTTATTGTGTAATGATAAACCTTTTCTATTATTCCATCCAGGATACATTGTAACTAGCAACTTAGCAAGCTTAATGCCCCTAACATTTTACAATATAGTCGAGCCAAGGAACATCATGTATGTGGGATTTATAGAGTGTTTTAATGTTTATTTTGATGCCAAGGTCTTCTCTTATAAGAGACTTGAACTGATGGTTGCCACGATCAGTGTCCTTTTACACAATAGTGCACCATTATGTAGAAATTTGGGTAAGAATTACATTGTTGCATTCAGGCACCACAAAGCATTGTGTCACATATTTCTTATCATAGGTCTTTATGGAAGTATAGATCATATATCTCGTATTGTTGTCAACACTCATAAGATGCAGGATTGTCTTATACAGTTCGATCATGAAAACAACCAATTGGTCCTCTTCTCCATAATGCTTGCCTCTTATACCAGCCCACTTGCTCCAACTTCAAATTAAATTCCACCTCCATCTCAACCTTCATTCTTAATGCAATATCATGTCAACATTGTAACCACCTCATCCATAGATGTTCTCAATGATAGGCAATGAAGTCACAAGTGGAACATTGATGAGCGCATGAATAGTGGACACCCTTCTTTGCAAGAACAAATAATACTTTATCAAAATATAAAATTGTTGCATTTTTTAAATAAAATTCATGTCATTGTTAAACGTACAAATCTACTAAAATCATTGTTACTACATATTCATACACTTTCAGTACATGTAGCATAACATAGTTTTTAAAAGAATGAATTATTTGAACTTTTATCAACCAGTATAGAGAAAAAATTATTTATGAATCGAGAATCATCAATCACAAAACATAATAATTGTTGGGTTAAGCTTGACTCGTTCATAGAGCAAGTTAACCGGCTTTGGTCATTATTGTTATGAACTCATGGTATTCGGTGGTTTCCCATGGTATTGGGAGATCGAAGCATGGTATTCATGTGATGTAAGCCTATTAAGAGGCTGGCCGAATTCCATTGTAAGTGTGCATGAGTGAGAGATTGTACTAATGGTCGATGGTGGTCGTGGCTGGTAGAGCCACAGTCGACCATGTCTTGGTTGGTCTAGGCCAAGGGCATAATGAAGATATCTTATGTTGGTTTTTCTTGAAGTGTTTTATAGGATAAAACATGGTGTCCGTGATGTGCATGTTATTATTGTTTTCTTTATTGTTTATGTTTATTCTATATTGATAATGTTGATGCATCCATGGAATATCTACATGGTATCAGAGCTTGGTAGACTCTAACTCTCTAATGAGAGCAATCTGATCAAAATCTAGTTTCCTGGATCTACATGGTAAAGTGTAGATGGTGTTGTTGTTAAGACATCGATTGAAGAAAGTATTTCAGTAACCTTGATTTGCATGGTTGACTATGAATTGGTGTGTTTAGATCCATCGGCATGATGGTTTGGCCTGATAAGCAACAAAAAAGTTAGATCTAAGGTATGCTAAAGAAACATGGAGTTCGGGTATATAGATCTGATCTCTGGTATATCAATGCATGTTGTTTCTGTGTATGCTCAGGATAGTGGTAGATCAATGAATAAACTGTCATATCACACAAAGGGGACTCAGGGGGGTGGTGCACCCCAGGTTTGCGAGGATTCTGGGTCGAGAGCCCCAGAGAAAAAAATTGGTCTATTTTTGGTCGATATTGCATTTTTGGCCATTAAAAAATGGCATGAAGTCGACGATTGGAAGAAGTGGTTTACATGATCCAGTTTGAGGTTATGTGAGATGTTTCAGAGGGTTCAAATCTGAAGCATGAGATTTGTAGTTGAAGAAGTCAATGTCATCAGAACTTGTGGATAGTTAGATCAGTCATGGTCGACAGAGCAATCGAAGATGTGGATCATTGGTTGGGTAAATCAAATAATTAAATTTGACCTGTCAAATTGATGAAGTTGATTTACTAGTCGATGGGAACACGAATCGACCGACGGTCAAGACCTCGACGAATGATCAACATGAATGTTGATCAATCGGTGGTCGATGGCTCAATAGATAGTCGACGGTAAAGTGGTCAACTGGGTCGACTAAGGATATGGTTGAGCTAGTCGATGGGGTTGGGGTCGATTGACTAACTGGGTCGGTTGGGAATATGGTCGACTAAGAATGATAAAGAGGATGCAGATCAATTGGTGGTCAATTGAGGATATCGTCGATGAGGTCAACTGAGAATTGTGATTCGACCAATATTATTCAAGACAATCGTGGTCCATATCGACTGAGGAGTCACAAAAGGTTGAATGAGTGGACAAACTCAAGTCGACTACGTAGTCATGGTTAATATCGACTAGGTAGTTGATCGGCTATGATCAACTACACATCAGAGTTTTTTCATATTTAGAGGGATGCATGTGATTTTGAGGGTTAGACTTTATCACGATTCCTAATGCAAATGAAAACGTGATCGAGGAGGATGTGCAAGCAACAACTGAAGAGATAATTAGAGTAGCATGAAGACGAATTGATTGAAGTAGATGGTGAGATATATTTACGACTATGCTTAGGGATTGACTAGAGAATATGGTGAAGTATGTATTTGAGCAAACAAATTCAAGTACTTGGTTCAAGAGTGCTTGGTTATTATTATGTGAGCATGTAGGTGCTCAGAAAGCAATGTTTGTAAACCAATGTTTATTAATGGAGTTGTAATCAATTTAAATGGGCATACAACTATAAGACCAATAGAGGCATGCATACCCTTGGTAACTCACCGGTAAATTCAAGACTGTAGACCTAGGTGATAGGGGGTGATGTTAGATTCCTAGTGGATAAAACTTGAGGGGGGGGAGGATGACAAATCCCAAGTCAAATTTAAAGGGGGTAATGTTGGGTTAAGATTGACTCGGTCATAGATCAAGTTAATCGACTTTGATCGGTGTTGTTATGGACCCATGGTATTGGGATTTCTTCCTATGGTATTGGGAGATCGACCCATGGTATTCATGTGATGTAAACCTATTAAGAGGATGGTCAAAGTCCATTGTAAGTGTGCATGAGAGAGAGCTTGTACTGATGGTTAATGGTGGTTGTGGTTAGTATAGCCATAGTCTATCACGTCTTGGATAGTCTTGGCCAAGGGCATAATGAAGATATCTTCTGTTGGTTTTTCTCGAAAGAGTTTTCCAGGAAAGAACATGGTGTCCATGATGTGCATGTTGTTATTGTTTGCTTTAATGTTTATGTTTATGATATGTTAATAATGTTGTTGCATCCATGAAATGTCTACAATAATAACATGGCATGGGGATGTAAAGGATAATTATAACTTAGATAATCCATACTCCCACATGACTCATCGAGTTAATAGAGACAATTTATGTGACTAAAACTAGTGAAAATGATTAGATATTACAGAACAATAATTCCTATCATTTTGCATATGTAACGCCAATTCCATTAAATTTGGAAAAATTAGGCAAATTTTGGACTAAGAAAGTGTGAATTTAGACTTTGAAAGTGTCAATATCAACCTTTCTAAAGTGCAAAAACGGGTTTTGAAAGTGGCAATATTGGATTTGAAAAAGTGTGTTTTTTATATTTGAATAGTGTGTTTTTTGACTACTTATTAACCTTAAAATTGCAGTTTTTTGTTATAAAACTATGAATTTCAATTCAAAATGTGTGAATTTCAAATAAAAAAATGCAAATTTTGATTTGAAAAGTGTGAATTTCAAATCAAAAAATGTAAATTTTGATTTGAAAAGTGTGAATTTAAAATAAAAAAAATGCAATTTCTGATTTGAAAAGTGTGAATTTCAAATAAAAAAACTACAATTTTTTATTTGAACATTGCAATTTTCATTTGTAAATGTTCAAATTTTAAGGTGAAAAGTTCAATGTCTAAAATATTCAGTCATTGTTTGAATAACAAGTCAATCATTAGTCCCGACTTCTGTTTTCCGACAAGAAGGATCGTCCACCCCTTATTTGCGTAGTTAATTGTGCAAACATTTATCCAGCAAATCATCTATATACATAATGGAGAACACAAGAAGGATCGACCAAAAATTATTGCAGTGTCAAACTATGATGAAAATAATATTGGGAATAAGAAGGGTTGGTCGACCCTTCAGTTTCGAGGGAATTGTTAAAATAGAACACCTTGTAACTTATAACATATAAAAATAGTTTGTCCCGACTTCCGTTTTCCGACAAGATGGATCGGCTGCCCCTTCTTTTCATAGTTAATTTTGAAAACCTTTATCCAACAATTCATCTATATCCATAATGGAGAACATAAGAAGGATCGAGCGACCCTTCTTGCAGTGTCGAAGTATTATGCAAAGAATATTGGTAATAAGAAGGGTCGACCGACCCTTCTTGCAGTGTCGAACTATTATGAAAATAATATAAGGAATAAGAAAGGTCGACCGACCCTTCAATTACGAGGGAATTATAAAAATAGAACACCTTGGAAGTTATATCATATAAAAATGGTTTGTCTAGACTTCCGTTTTACGACAAGAAGGATCGGCCGCCCCTTCTTTTTGTAGTTAATTGTCAAAACCTTTATCCATCAATAAAGCTATAGCCATAATGGATAATACTAGAAGGATCGACCGACACTTCTTGCAGTGTCAAACTATTATAAAAAGAATATTAGGATTAAGAAGGGTCGGCCGACCTTTCATCTACGAGGGAATTGTAAAAATAGAACACCTTAGAGAAAGAACGACCGCTCTTTCTCTGAGAATATTTCTACTTGCCAACAAAGTATTTGAAGCAAAACTTCTATAAATTTTACGACACATGGAATGCTTATATTGTGACATGTGTCATATTTGATTTTTAAAATTAGTTTAGAGATTGTTTAAATGAATATTAAGGATATTAATGGTAGCATTTAAATTTTGGGGACTGTTTTAAGTTCCTGCGTTTTCTAAACTAGCAACGTGGATATTATATCAGCAGGGGTCCAAATGAGAAGTATAGCTTGCAGTTTGTGGAGAAATGAGAAGTAGTTGGGGATGAAGATGGTGTAAGGAATTTATGGTTGAGTTGCTGAGTAGAAGTTCCTTAACGAAGTTTAAAGCTGATACACTCCAAATCAGGTAAATATAAACTTCGTTATAATTTTCTGTAAAAACCATTTTCAGAAATAGCTAAAAGTTTTAATTGAATTAATTATTTTAAAACATTAAGAATACACAGATCATAAGCAAAGAAAAATCAAAACTGTAGATCAATGTAATTATAGATTGCAAAAGAATAAACAGTATTGATAAACAACCTAAAAGTGAAAATCAATATTGATCAAAGAAATTTGATTAATAGACAAAAGAGTATGCAAGAGAATAACATAACTGTATTACTGAAAGTTTGCAAGAAATTACAAGCCCTGCATTAACTAGAGTATTCCCAGTCTCTTCTGTTTATTTTCTCCTCCAAATTCTATCATCCCTAGCCTACGAGAGATCTACCCTTTAAATAATAATCACAATTTTGTTACAAAGGATAAATTCCCCCCAAAAATAGGTATTTCAAAAATCGAACTAGGCTAATGGCCAAGAAAATCTTACCACTTGGCTGCAATTTCTAACAATTCATCTAAATTTGGATAATTGACTGACTCAAGCCCTAGCTGGGCATCACACGTAAAATTTTCCATCTCGTTTTTAGCCAATTTATGCCAAATACGAATAAAAATGTGGATCTTGCCCTCCATGGCAACAGGTTGCCTAATTAACTGATCCACGTCATCAATCTTGATATGCTTGAGGTGTTGGATCTTCTCTTTAGCTTCCTTGGATCGACGTTCAACCTATTCTAGCATCAACTTTGGTGGACAAGCACTTTCAATGAGGTCCATGGCAGGGAACTACAAATTCTCCATGATGATATCCACAACATACCATCTCTTTCGGCAAGCAGCTTGAGCTTTCTGGATAGTATCTCCAACCATATCATTTAGATCATGCCAAGCGCACAACGCAGTTATGATTTTCTTCAATTGGAAACTAGTGAGAATAGGAATATTCTCAGGTCTCTCCTTAATGTACCTCTGCCATTCCACAATATCTTCATTGGCCTTAAAGGCCTGTTGTCTTTTAGCTACTTGCTGATCAAGAGTAACAGACATCTTCCCAAAAACAATGTGAGTCTCTTGGATATCATTCAAGGTGTGAAACAATTCAGCTAGTAGCTTACAGTGTTCATCATTGACCTGAATGGCCAAATCCTTAAACTCCAGTTGGGAAAACCCAGAGAATGCAAAGGAGGATGCACTTGTAGTTGCATCCTCACATTGTTTTTCTAGCATAGCTATCCTTTGTGTATTGGCAGCATTTACAACTTCTGCATCATGTAATTTAACCTGGAGAGAGGTATTTTTCAACTGCAGATCTTCAAACATATCTTCAAATACCTTCCTGAGATCAGTAACATAAGATTCATGTTCCTCATTGGTTTTGGCCAATTTCTCTTCAAGCTTCTTTAGCTCTTCTTTCTTTAAATCAATCTCCTTATTCAGTGTTGTCACTAAATCATAGTTTGCACCTGCAAATGAACCCATGGCTGCAGCAGCATCCAATGCTTCTCATTGTATGTCATCAGACTGCTTGGTCCAAATTATTTGATTAGGAGTAGGTGCCTCCAATCCACCTTGATCCCTGCTTCTCTTCTTACCTTTTATTACCACTACCTTGGAAGCTATGCTGTAGAAGTAATCCCCAAGAGGGACTACAATGTCTTCTTCAAACTCACCTAACATTTCAGTAAATGATGAAGTCACATTTACTATTGAAACCAATGAAGATGTCTGAGTAGTAGTAGTAGGAGGTATAGACATAGTTATTTGGAAAGTAGTTTAAGTGGAAGGGATATTTTGAATAACTGCTGGTACAGAAGTTGGGGAAGGAATTGAAGTGAAGGCTTCAGAAAGTGGAATTTGGATATCATCAACAGGTAATGAAGAAGGAGGAACTGGAGTCTTCCCATCAGTACTGGTGGTGATAAAATGAATGGAGATGATTGCATAGGGACAGTCGAAGACTGGATCTATGCAATAGTAGATGGAAAAATAGGAAGTGGAACCGAGCTAGTTGGGAATGGAGCAGTGATGGTAGTTAGAGTATGGAAAAGATGGGATATGGGGAATGGAGGTGTTACCCCAGATGACAAAGTTGAAAGAATTTGAATAGATGAAAGTAGAAGTGTTGAGGTTGTGGTTTTAGCAGTAGGGGTAGTTTCAAGAAACTGATGGTCTGGGACAAAATCATCCACTTCAATAGCATTCAATAAATCTGTAATTGGTTGTGAAGTTTCAGTTACTTCCTCAATCACAGGCACAAAAGAATATACGTCATCTTCAACATCACTGCCAATAATAGTTAAGATAGGGATTTGAGATGCAAAAGTCTTAGTTTTATTCCTTTTGGTTGGCTTGGTAACAGCCATCACTTGATTATCACAAGTCCGAGTAACTGCAAGAGTCACTTGAATATCAGCAGTAAGCTTAGAAGCTACAACTACTTGAGTGTCTAGCATCGAAGTCATCTGAGCTAAATTCTACTTTGAGTGTTGTGATGCTTGCATCAATACCTTCATTTGTTCAGCAGTCTTTACCTCTGGAGCATCTTCCATCAGACCTTTTCCTTTATCCCCTTCACTGCAGGTCAGCATTAGTGGAGTAGATGCTTTATGAGCTTGTTTCTCCTCACTATCCTTTCTTGCTTGCTCAATGAGATTTAGTTCCATTGCTCTGTAGCTCAAAACCTTAGTCTTAAGCTCATGTTGATACTGCATGATATGGTTATGTCAATCTTTACTCTTAGCCCTTGTCAAGACTTCATAAAAGGTATTTACTCCCCGATAGATGGAGTCATCGGGAACTTCTTCATGAACATATCCACCCTTCACATGGTTTTGCTTGAAATGTGCATCTAGAAAACCTTTAGGATTATGTCTTCTTTTGGCAGCATAACCCAATTTTAAAGCAACAATTTTGACACCCAACACTATAGACCAAGTTGAAGTTGGGATGGCCAATGGCCCAAGGTTCAAGGGGAACTTAGGCCACGCCTTCCTCTTAGGACCAGATAGCTTTAAATACACACCATCAGTAACAGTTTGATAGGAAACCTCTTCAATGACCAATCTGTCAGGAACTATCCTGGGTAGAAGATGTACAGTACTGCTTCCCCAAACTCTAACATATGAGAAGGATTCATACACATACCAGTCACCAATTGTGGCAATGAAGGTTCTGGCATCAACTGAGAAAGCAGGATCTTGCTCTCTGAATATTTTGAAGTAAATACTTCCAAGGAAGTGATCACAAATGTCATATATCAAAGGCATATAATTGTTCTCCCATAATGCTGAATGATAAATATGGACAGGAGGAGCTGATGGAGTCCAATTCCATCCCATGTTGGGATATTGGAATTCTGCACAAAATATATCAACGACAAAAGTTGAAAAGAAGAAATGTGGCTTCGTCACAGCCGGTGCCTTTTGATATGCTTAAATGATTCTTTTGAGTTCAAAAGACAAGATAGATGCCCAAGGGAATGAATCACCAGTCGTTAGAACATGATGGGCTACAGGAGCCCACTCAGCTTTAAATACAGAGCAGTTTGGGAGACCATACAGTCTCCATAGCATGGTAGCCAATAGGGAATAAGGTTCTCTAAACCAGGAAACCGGGTACAAGTTATCAGCCCTAGGGATGAAACTGTTAGGTTTATTCATCCATGACTTCAACATTTCGTTAAAATTATACATGATCTTAGAGGATTCTATGAACTCAGTGTCAAGGGGTTGCATAGATGGTTTAAGAGCATAAGCTCTGATGAAAACCTTCGGGCAGAAGGTAGCCAATTGTGACCTTGCATTGTCATTAAATGACTGGTCTTTAGGGTTAGCGTGGTCCACAATCCATTTAACCGCATCAGTATAAGGCAAGATAGCGGGTTTAGAAGCAATGGCATGAAGCTGGGAATCCCTAATTTTCTCATATGTCAACTGGTCATTATGAATGTCTGATAGGTCATCATTATCGAAAATTGAGTAGATTTTGGACCAATCTATCTCATAGGTTTCAGAGATTTTATCACTAGTGTCCGAGAAAATACCAAAATTTGGGTCTTTGTTCAGTAAATCCTTCTGAGGAGTTTTACAATGTGTATTGCGCGACATGTTTGAAACTGGAGGTTTTCTAATAAACGAATGAACAAAAATAAAAATAAAAACAATTCAAAATCTCTAAATAGTAAATAACTGAATAAGAGGAATGACTAAAACCAACCTGTTTCAGCTGAAAGTAACAGGCAACAGACACCTGGTAAAAAATTCGCAGTAAAATTCAAGCAGCAAGGTAATCTCCAAAATAAAAAATGATAAGGAAAAATAGGGAAATTCACATATTTATTGCTTTTCGACGGGCCAAATCTAGACCGTAGGATGAAAACAAATCAACGGCTGAGATTAAATCTTGCGGGATGCGGGGTCAAGTTGTGGGAGTTTTATTTTGGAACTATGTACATTGTTCCCGCAATCCGCAATCCGCAATTGTGGGTTGCGGGTTGTGGGATTGCAACTTAGAAAACAAACAATCAAAAGGATCCCACAATCCGCAATCCACAAATGCGGGTTGCAGGTTGTGAGAACAAAAAGTTCAAAATCTATTTACAAGGTCTTCTCGCAATAAGCAATTTGCAGGTTGCGGGTTGTGGGATGACAACACTTCCAAAAAGAAATGACAAGCTTGCAGGATGAAAATGACTTGGTGGAAAAACTTAAAGCTTCCCGCAACTTCATTAAAACAAGAAAAAAAAATAGAAATTTTCAAAGGGAAAATTCTAATCAAATCCAAACAATGCAAAGGCATAAAATCATAATAAGTATAATGATTAAACCCCCATAATGATAAAGTAATTTAAACCATTACCTTTGCATTAAAAATCTTGGGGCTCCCGTGTTCCATTAGAACATGGGATATGTTGTTCCTACAACACAGCCTAATTGCAATTTTAAAAAATGTTAGAGGGGAAAATGGACAAGCTAAACTTCATTTAAATCATCCCATGTAATCTCATCCACAGGATCAAGTCAAATCGACGGTTAAAACTTAAACATGCGGGAAGGAAAAGAAGGGTTGCGGGGTTTTATTTCATAAATATATACATTCTTTCAAGAATCCGAAATCCGTAATTGTGGGTTGCGTGTTGTGGAAACGCAAAGTGAAAAACTATTTTGAGATTCTTCCCGCAATCCACAATTGCAGGTTGCAGGTTACGGAAATGCCTAGTGCAAAACTATTTTAATACCCTTCCCGCAATCCACAATTGCGGGTTGCGGGTTGCAGATGTAAAAGACCACAATTATTGAAGAAGGATCGGCCGCCCCTTCTTTTCGTAGTTAATTGTGAAAAACTTTATCCAACAATTCAGCTATATCCATAATGGGGGACAGAAGAAGGATCGACCGACCCTTCTTGCAGTGTCGAACTATTATGAAAATATTATGGGATATAAGAAGGGTTGGCCGACCCTTCAATTACGATGGAATTGTACAAATAGAACACCGTTTGTCCTGACTTCCGTTTTCCGACAAGAAGGATGGGCCGCCCCTTCTTTTCGTAGTTAATTGTCAAAACCTTTATCCAGCAATACAACTATAGCCATAATGGAGAACACAAGAAGGATTGACCGACCCTTATTGCAGTGTCGAACTATTCTAAAAAGAATATTGGGAATAAGAAGGGTCGGCCGACCCTTCATTTAGGAGGGAATTGTAAAAATAGAACACCTTGGAGAAAGAGCTACCGCTCTTTCTCTGAGAATTTTTCTACTGGCCAACAAAGTCTTTAAAGCAAAACGTCTATAAATTTTTTTATTAAAATGTTAATATCTAGTATCCTAGGGTGACACGTGGAATGATCATATTGTGACACATGGCATATTTGATTTGGCACATTGAGTATAGCGAGGTTACTAATTTTTATTTGATTTGGCACATTGAGTATAGCGAGGTTACTAATGCGGGTTTAACCACAACACAATCAAGAAATGAAAATTCACTAATAGTAGTTTTAAGGATCAGTAGGCAAATGCAAGATTACCCTGTAGTTGGAATGCTAATTGAAAAATTAACATGAATTTATTAATTTATGTTAATCATTTGCAGAAATAGATAAATGTTTTAATTAAATAAATTCACTTAAAACATAAAAGACACACAGATCATGAGTAAAGACAAATCTAAACTACAGTAGATCAATGCATGGATTATTGACTGCAAAAATTAAACAGTGTTCATAAATAATCTGAAGTGAAAATCAACATTCATCAAAGAAATTTGATCAATTAACAAAAGAGGAATGAAGACAAGGACTAACTGTATTACTTCAAAGTTGCAAAAAATTACAATCTCTGCATCAATCAGAGTTTCTACGGTCTTCTTTTGTTGATTTTATCCCCCCTACCCCATGAGACCTCTACCCTTTAAATAATAATTACAAAAATAGTTACAAAAGATAGACTTCCCATAAAACAGGGATTACAAATCGAAACTAAAAGGCATCCTCAGGAGCGACTAATACCGAAAATATTTTCACAAAATTCCCCAAATATTTTCATCACATGGTTTCCACTAGCTATCTGTGACAAAAGTTGAAAGATGCTTCTTAGAAGATTCATGATGATCGACAATGTCCTCAAAAACCGAAAAATCGGCCACTTGTCCTTCCTTCAGGGGAATTGGTGGAGTCATAGGCACTTGATTAATTATAAAATCCCGGATGACTGTATCATCTCGATCAACATGTTTCTCAGTGATCTTCCTTCTATTACTCTGAGGGAGTTGTATATACATGGATTGAATCTTAGAGTCTTCTTTTTCACTACCAGTGCTATCATCCAAAACATCGGCTTTAAAAGGTGGCGACAGAGGTTCATGATATTGAAGAGGCTGAAGTTCTTTCTCACCACAAAATCTGACTGAAGATTTGTGAATTTTCTGCATATTGTTCACAAGAAATCTCTGGAAATTGAATAAGAAGACTTTTTCTATGGAATATGACGACTAACAAATTGCCCATATTGGTCTTTGTGTTTAAGAAAAGCAATAACGATCCCATAATGATTAACTGTAATGAATTGCCATGATTAAAACCTTTCGGTCTGAGAAATGCAATTATCACATCGGTAACGAAATAACATATAGCATGCGCCAACAAAATTTGGATTAAGATGAAGTACAATTTTAATTATATCAAATATAAACAACTTATCATTATGGATTAGTCGAATCAATGACTATGACTTCAAATTTGGCCAAAGGTGAAAATCACAGCTAGGAGCCTAATTGCAATTTTTAAAAATGGTAGAGGGGAAAACGGACAAGCTAAACTTCATTTAAATCATCATTGTAATCTCGTCCGCAGGATCAAGACAAATCGATGGTTAAAACTTAAACATGCGGGAAGGAAAAGATGGGTTGCGGGGTTTTATTTCATAAATATATAAATACCTGGCAATTGAAAAACTAGATTTATGGTTACAGATTTATTGTTTGAATAATATAAACACCTGGAAATTGAAAAACTAGATTTATGGTTTGAATAATATACATACCTGGGAATTGAAATGTTCTATTACAGATTTAGATAAAAATATAAATACGTAACCTGGAAATTGAAATGTTCTGTTACAGATTTATTATTAAGACATAAAAATTAGTAGAAGTTAATATTATTGGCAATTGAATTTACTTCGATCTTTCAAATTTTATAGAGCTTGGGCTCTTAATACATTCACGACTACGAGCTTGAGCCCACAAACACAGACTCTTCTACTATAGGATTTATATTAAAAAATTTCTTACTAAGTCTACATAAAAATCAGTAGAAGTTATTCCAGGTTAAAACAGTGCAACTTTGCCACATTACACATAGATGAAATTTACTTCAATCTTTCACCTTTTACAGAGCTTGGGCTCTTAATACATTTCAATACTACGAGCTTGAGCTCACAAAAACAGACTCTTCTACTACAGAGAAATTACATAGACTTTATTTTTGCTTCAACTAGAAGCTATACATTATCTTTTCTTCCACTAGAAGCTATGAGTCACATTAGAGACAAATCCTAGTCTTGGGGCTTCGACCGACCCTTCATGCAGTGTTAAACTATTATGAAAATAATATTGGAAAAAAGAACGGTTGACCTAAGAATTGGTTGCCTCTAATAGTGGAGGTAGATTCCAATATCCTGATCGCAATGGCTAACCGTAACCAGAGGGGGTCGGTTGTGGCCAAATTTTCGCATAACTGGAGATGGGAATGCAGACTGTCCCAGCTTCAACAACGTTTTCTTACCACCCCAGCCATCCATTTCTTGCATGTGTAGCCTTCAAAGTAGGCATTCTAGAAGGTGCATGCAATCACATGGCTAGAAGATGATGCCTTGAGATCGCAATTGTCGATCTTACCCCTCGGACGGCTCCACTCATCGCGGAGGTCAAGAGGCACATGGCAGAGAGGATGCAAGGACACACGCAAGCCCAAGATCGACGAAATGTACTCACACCAGTATCCCTTCCCATCTGTTTAATTCACTTTAAGTTCAGTACTCAGGGTAAGGAAGGGAGCGTCGAAAGTACTAATATGAGAAGAAGGATAAAGCACAGTTGTGATGCAGGTTATGATCTCAGTAGATGGGATCGTACCGGTTGCAGTCGGACTCGAAGGCTCACAGCTTACCAAGCATGTGAGGCCTCGGGAAGGGATGGAACGGTAATGATTTTCATTAATGGCAAATCAAGGCCTGGTACGATGACCATATCTATTGGCAGGCTTATGGATTATAAAGCTAAAAATGCGGACCGGTGCAGGCAAGTCCGAATTGAGAAAGTAGTTTTCCCTAACCTGAGAAAAGGCATGCTCTATTCGGATTAAGTGGTTTCAGATAGCTGGAGGTTTTTCTTTTTCGTCCAGAACCATCTTCTTAAGCATTATGGCCCCTCGCATGCATCTTTGCAGTTGTCATGGCTCTAAACGGAACTCCAGGGTGAGTGGCATGCAAAGGAAAGAAGGCTCATCCAACCAGGCAAACGTCTCGGTGGATGGCCACCCTCTGGATTTCAACTGGGTGCATCTTTACCTGGAGGAAACTCCTGTGGCTACTGAGGCCCATATCGCTCATTTGGAAATCTCACTACAGCAGGAGGTCGAGGATCAGCAACGCCGTCAAATTGCAGCCAACCCATTCTGGGTGGGCAGAATTCTTTTGGCCCGCGAATTCCAGGTGCGAGAGCAAATTTTCAAAGACATAAAAGATATCATCGAGGAAATGAAAGTGACTCAGCAGAACGAAATGGAGACTAAGGCCTTAGTGGAAGCGCTCATCATCCATGACACGCAGGAGGCCCGCAGCTGAGCGTTGAGGACCACGGGTTGATCAGGCTGGATTTTTCTCTCGTTTCCCTCTGTCTGCGGTTATATTTTGATGGCAGTACTAGTTGTTGGTTTTCTTCTTGTTCAACCCGTTGTTCTGGATTAAGCCGACAACTTGTTCCCTTGCTTTGTTGCTAGGTTGTTTTTTGGCCCTTGGAAGGTGGTTTCTTGTCCGAGAGGTTTTGTGTTCTCAGTTTTCCTCTGTGAAGCATTCATGCTATCTGGTGCAGTTGTTAAGATGATCTGTGTCATGCTATCTGGTTAAGTTGATCTGTGGGCGCCCGGTTTTCCCAACTTGGGAAGGGCCTGTGTGAGATTTTAGCTCATTATGTTTGTAACTTTGTACCATTTTTGTACCTTTTTGTACCATATTAATAGAATTTTCGGCTTTGCTTACTTACAAAAAAAAAGAACGGTCGGTCGACCCTTCAATTTTTAGGGAATTATAAAAATAGAACACCTTGGAAGTTATAACATATAAAAATAGTTTGTCCCAACTTCCGTTTTCCGACAAGAAGGATCGGTCGCCCCTTCTTTTCATAGTTAACTGTGAAAACCTTTATCCAACAATTCAGCTATATCCATAATGGAGAACACAAGAAGGATCGATCGACCCTTCTTGCAATGTTGAAATATTATGAAAAGAATATTGGTAATAAGAAGGGTGAACCAAACCTTCTTACAATGTCGAACTATTATAAAAATAATACGGGGAATAAGAAGCGTCGGTCGACCCTTCAATTATGAGGGAATTGTAAAAATAGAACACCTTGGAAGTTATATCATATAAAATGCTTTGTCCCTGCTTCCATTTTACGACAAGAAGGATTTGCCGCCAATTCTATTCCTAGTTAACTGTCAAAACTTTTATCCATCAATTAAGATATAGCCATAATGGATAATACAAGAAGGACTGTCCGACCCTTTTTGCTATGTCGAACTATTATGAAAATAATATTGGGAATAAGAAGGGTCGAACAACCTTTCATTTAGGAGGGAATTGTAACAATAGAACACCTTGGAGAAAGAGCGGCCGCTCTTTCTCTGATAATATTTCCACTTGCCAGCAAAGTCTTTAAATAAAAACGTCTATAAATTTTGTTGTTAAAATGTTGATATCTAGTATCCTAGAGTGACATTTGGAACGATCATATTGTGGCACGTGGAATATTTGATTTGGCACATTGAGTATAGGGAGGTTACTCTTTTTTATTTGATCAATTAACAAAAGAGGAGGACAATCTCTGCATCAATCAAAGTGTTTCTAGTCTTCTTTTGCACAGCTTGCTCTTGTCGCTTTTCGATGCAAAATAGGACAGATGGAATCCATCTCTCCATGAAGGCGAGTTTTTTATATTATTTATCCTTTGCTATCACCGATGCATCTTCTGCGGCGTGGAAGCTTCCCTGGGCGTTTATTTTCCTGAACCATTCTGGGTCGTGGATCGTCGATGCTTTCTAACTCTATGATCCCTGGTGGCCTCGAATCCCACCATATGTCCCCTTTTCTACCAGTTAAAACCATGGGAAGTCGGCCACCGTTGATCTAGATCTTGCATGAATCCTGGCCGTCACACGGTGCGACTTTTACCAACTTCGCGGATTTGGCTTGCGTTGATGTTTCATGCAAGTTAGATCCGTGAAAAAAAACCTCGACCATAGATCTTTGCCTCGTCAAATCTGCGCCATCCAAACCCGTGGACCTCTACCAAAAGTCGCGGATCCAAAAATTTGTTTCCTCCGCGCATGTCATATTGGAGAAGTAATTCCCGACCATCAATCTTCTCCATTGGCCGTTGATTTGCTCCTTAAGATGCTTGTGGGTCAAATCTCATGCCTCCGTTTAAAACACCTCACCCAGATGATTCTATTTTGCTCAAGTCACCGAGGCTTTCTCCATTCTTTTTAAAAATTGAACCTCCATTCTATTTTTCTCAGACCACAAAGCTAGTGCTAACACCGACAAGCTAAACAGGCAAGCTAAACTTCATTTAAATCACCCAGTGTAATCTCATCCGCAGGATCAAGACAAATTGGCGATTAAAACGTAAACATGCGAGAAGGAAAAGAAGGGTTGTGGATGCAGAAGACCACAATTATTGAAGAATATTTATGCATCCACAATCCCTTTTAAACTACAAAATCAAGTTCTGAAAGTGGCAATATTGGATTTGAAAAGTGTGTTTTTATATTCGAATAATGTGTTTCTTGACTACTTATGAACCTTAAAAGCGTGAATTTGAAATCAAAAAATGCAAATTTTGATTTCAAAAGTGTGAATTTCAAATCAAAAAATGCAAATTGTGATTTGAAAAGTGTGAATTTCAAATGAAAAAATACAAATTTTGATTTGAAAAGTGTGAATTTCAAATCAATAAAAGCAATTTTTTATTTGAAAAGTGCAATTTTCATTTTTAAATGTTCAAAATTTTAAAGTGAAAAGTCCAATGTCTAAAATATTCACTCATTGTGCGAATAGCCAGTCAATCGACTAAGTTATAACATATAAAAATCGTTTGCCCGGATTTCTGATTTACGAAAAGAAAGATCAGCCGCCCCTTGTTTTTGTAGTTAATTGTGAAAACATTTATCCAGCAATTCATCTATATCCATATTGGAGAACGCAAGAAGGATCGACTGACCCTTCTTGCAGTGTCGAACTATTATGAAAAGAATATTTGGAATAAGAAGGGTTGACCGACCCTTCTTGCAGTGTCGAACTATTATGAAAATAATATTGGTAATACAAAGGGTTGGCTGACCTTTCAATTTCGAGGAAATTTTAAAAATAGAACACCTTGGAAGTTGTAACATATAAAAATAGTTTCTCTCGACTTCTGTTTTCCAACAAGAAGGATCGGTCGCCCCTTCTTTTCATAGTTAATTGTGAAAACCCTTATCCAATAATTCCGCTATATCCATAATAGAGAACACAAGAAGGATCGACCAACCTTTCATTTACAAAGGAATCGTAACAATATAACACATTTGGGAAAGAGCGGCCACTGTTTCTCTGAGAAAACGTATATAAATTTGGTTGTTTAAATGTTGATATCTAGTATCCCATGGGGACACGTGGAACTATCATATTGTGACACGTGGCATATTTGATTTGGCACATTGACTATTAGAAATATAGTTTAATTATAATATTGGCTCGTATAGAATATTTTCTCCTATGAGCACCGCTAAATTTGGCACTTTGAGTATAGCGGATCATACTTTAATATTTAGGTAGTAACTTACTCTACGGATAATTACTTGATTTTAAGTGCAGCGGATAAACCACTTCTAATGGCCTTTCCTTTTATAAAACTTTAATGAAAATGAAAAAATACAACTTTTTGTTGACCAAGTGGAAATTTAGAAACACAACAATTTTGTTGCTTAAAACTGCCACATAGAGAAATTTAGAAACCAATTTTGTCTACTATTTAGAAACCATATTTTCTCATTGTGCCTTGATTGCTGCAAGGCCCTTCTCATTTATCCTAATTGTTTCTCCTATCCATCCTTTCCTTGGTGACCATGCCCATATGATACTACTTACATTGATCATCATATTTTTTTCTGCACCAACAACCCATTGTTGCTTTCTATCTAAGCATTTTTAATACAAGACCTTCAGATCCTTCGATGCTCCTATTGGCTTCCACCATTGCACCTCTACTTTGTAAGACCCAACAGTACTAGCATCTGAATCCTGATAAATATCACCAATCTCCTTACCCAACCAGATTGCACAATCTGGCTTTGGTGATTGCACAATGACCATTTGGCCCTTTACAACATCCACTCTTGGAAAGAATTCATCTCTAGGCTTGTTGCATAGTGGTCCAACATAGCAATCTTATAAAGAATGAACATTTTCCTTCAAATAGGCATCCATAATTTCTATTGATGTAATTGTAACTTCAAAATGTATTTCACCTATGTATATTATATTCCTATAGAGATGTTATTATTCCTCTATACAGAAGTGTCGTCATTTATATTGTAAGTGTTGTAACTTATACTTGATGAGTTATTAGACCACCTTGATGGGGTCGGCCCTGTATGAGTCATGTGGGTAAAAGGGTTATTAGACCACCCTATTGGGGGGTCGGCCCTGTCAGCATTATGTTATGTGGTTAAGTTAAGGCCGACCTAGTAAGGTTATTAGGCAAGTCAAGTCAAGTATAAATAGAGTTCCTTTGATCATTCTATTATTCTCTCACACACTCATTGGAGAGTGGCGCACTTTTGGAGGAGGAGAAGCTGCTGTTAGGAGGACTATCTCCTATACTTGGGTTGTATCATTACTCTATCTATCTCTAAGGAAGTTGCGGTGTTTTTCACCTTCTTGGTTTTCCCCGGTGAAACTCTGTGTCTCTTGTGTGCTTTCATTATTGTGTCCATGATTGATATGCTGTAGATATGCTGTACATGTTATTATCTCAATTAAGATCCTAGATCAGATTGAAATTTATGAAAAACTAACAATTTCATGTTCAGATCTTGTAGGTTCACTACTACGAATATCATGGCTTGTCGATGGCCAAAATTTAGTTGATGACTGATCAACACTCTCAAAGGGACTGTCCAAAGCTTTAAGTACATGCTCCCAATAATCTAACTTGGGACACCAAAATTGTTCACTTCCCTTCTCAATCCCTTGATTCCAGAATGAAATATATGTTTCTATTCCCTTTTTATTTCTTCAGTCTCCGAAGGAATTTTTGATTGAAGATTTAATAACCTAGGTTGTCCCACCGGCAAGTCTACGCTACCATCTGGCAATGACTACTAGATTTGAATAGTAGATGACCAAGCTTCATCCCGAAGTCATGCCTTCCATTGCATGACTGGAATGCCATCTATGAGCTGAAATCTAAAAAACTGGCATTTTTTATACCGATGATTTTGGCATTTCCATCCAAAAGGTGGGATTTCACAAAACTCTTAAAATCATAAATTTCATCAATTAGATAAGGAACAAACGAATTTTGATCTTCACATGTCCTATGCGTATCCATAATTTCCAGGAGTGAAAATATATCCTTGTGCATTAGCTTTGTTGATAACCTGCCATAAGCTCCATCTATGTCTTCATGGGTGTGTCCAACCGGGAGGAATCCAAGTTCAACTATCTCGAACACTCTCCTTGTTGTTAAAAGAGATAAAAATGAAAATACAAAGCGTTTTTTGTTATCGCCTGAATAATTATCCATTTGCAACAACAACATGGTTGGTAGTTTTCTATTGGGCATGCATTGATTAGTACCATCAACACACATTACATCTTGTCTGTATATAGAACACTTTTCATATGAGTCTGATTGCAATAGAGCATCATGAAATTGGTGCTTAGATGTTCTTCCTTTGTAGAGAAAATCACCATATTTATCAACCACTGGTTCTTCAAGACACTTCAAGCATTTATCTAGGGATTTCACAGTGAAATTCGATCCCACCTCTAAAAATGAGAGGCTGAAATGACCAAAACCCCCAGTCTTGTGCCCATGAGTCAACATTCCAGTCAATGATATGGGAAGATTCATAACATTACTAAAATATTTTTCCTTCTTACCCATCTTTGGAATGGAAGTCTTTGACTTATCCATTTTTTCATGAACAATACTGAGATAAGGCTTCGGATTATTCTGTGAAGCCGACCTGTGGGAATAATAGAGTTGGCAACAACTTGCGATATATTTATTATGAGCTTCTTGGTTTGCTCGCAAATTTTCCACCACAGCTGGATCAGTGGTCCCCTTAAGCCTATCTTGTATTGTAATGCACTGATTACACCTTGCAAAGGAGTTTGATTTAGAAATTTTAACATTTGGAAAATCTTCTCTCATCACCTTGCTAAAGGAGGATTGTGATACTGGAGGCAAACCGATTCTTTTGATTTCATCATTAGCCATTTTTCGCAGCAAACCATGGGACATATTCGTGGGAAATAATTTCAAGGTTGTCCTTGTTCCATCTCCATTGATTAATCGTGTGAGATGTGGAGATTTGTTTGAATTCTCTACTACAATTTTATTAATAGTAGCTACCAGTGCAGTAGTGTTCGCCCTAGATTTTTCCAAGCCACTGTTACCTTGCACAGCTCTCACATCACCATTCACAAACATTCTTTTATAATTGAAGAAAGTTCTCTTTTTTATCCCATGGCATTTATACCATGCATTTTGATAGATGTCTCTTGTGTCTAATCTCATTGTAAACAAGCTTCTTTTTCTATCATCTCCTTCTTTGGCCATAGGAGCATTTGATCCCATATAATTTATAACATACTGTCTTTTTGAATTTCCATCCATACTATCAATTTTCTTCTGACATTCAACTATCGCTTGAAGTGGAATTGTTTATATACAAATATTTGAGCAACAATGTTCAGTGCCAATTTTTGAAAGGAATGCACCCTGATTTATTGCAGGCCTATAAGGTACCGATCTTGAATTTCTGTCAGAAATTTTAGTTCTAGCTTGTCGCTTTACGAAATTGTATGGCCTTCTTCCATTACCTTTAACATCTATATATTCACAATGGGGAGTACCTGGAAGGACCATTTGTAAAGGACTTTCTTAAACACATTCCAAAAGTTGACCATAACTTTGTTTGCTTTCTTTTTTAGTATAACATCCAAAGGAACATCTTGGACTTCAAGCAAATGGTTTGCAAGCCATCTTATAAGGGAGAGCCTTCAAATACACCGCAATCATCGCAATTGCAGAAGACTTTATGAACTAAATAACCAAACTCACCAGCATCTAGTGCTCTGAATTGTACAATGTCTCCCTCAAAAACAGCTGACACTATTCCCCGAGCAACATACTGTGGCTTTAAAGAACATTGATGTATCAAATTAACTTTCAATCCCAGAAACCTGACATTGTGATTTTCTCTTAATACTTTCAAAGTAGATTCAGATTGATTATTGTTGAAATTGCTTGCAATAGAAAGCAATGTTTATGTACTAAAATCGATGATTATTTTAATCGGCCATACAACAAAACTTCCACTACTCAACCCTGGACAACATTCCATACAAGAAAACACCATTTCATTCACCAGAACACCAAAGGAGAAGTCACCCAAAAATGTCCCCCCAACAAAATCAGTCCCACTCACATTTGTTACCAAACCTATGGAAATGCAATCCTTGCTTTCTGAACATTTATGTAACAACTTAACTTTTCTCATAATAAAAGAAGATCTATTCTCAGTTGTTATGATATGTGCTACACTCGTCAAAGTAGAAGCTGGTATATCATTCACCTCATTCTCAGTTGTTATGATGTGTGCTACACTTATCGAAGTAGAAGCTGGTATATCATTCACCTCATTCTCACGAAGAGCGGACACAATCTGGTTAACGATCTCAGATACAGGCCATTGAATATAACCACCAACAACCTCTGACAATGTATCTGCACCTTCCAATAGATAGGGCACTGGAATACTTGCATTTAAAGTCTTCTTAACATTTACAATGATACATCCGGCAATAATGATGATATTATGCAAAAAAATTCTTTATGTAAAAGAGATTTCCTCATCAACTTTCAATCCATTCAAAAGCAGGTCCACACATTATTGAGTACCAAAATCCATTTCATAAATGATATCTGAAATATAAAATAACAGGACACATTGTTCAGAACAAAAATCAAGTTCATAAGCATTTTATGAAATATAAAATAATAGGTGGACATTAAAAATCATATTTATTTTAAACAAAGATATAACATAAGTTATAATATATAAAAATATGTCTGTCCGGACTTCCAATTTTCCGAATGGAAGGATCGGCCGCCCCTTCTTGAAGAAGAAGAGAACACAAGAAGGATCGAATGACCCTTCTTGCAGTCTAGAAAGATTACCAAAAGAATACTGGGTAGAAGAAGCATCTCCCGCCCGTTCATTTATGGCGGAATATTAAAATCATCTTTATTTTCAAAGGCGTTTTATGAAATATAAAAAACAAGAGGACATTAAAAATCATATTTATTTTAAACAAAGATATAACATAAGTTATAATATATAAAAATATGTATGTCTAGACTTCCAATTTTTTGAATGGAAGGATCGGCTGCCCCTTCTTGAAGAAGAAGAGAACACAAGAAGGATCGAACGACCCTTCTTGTAGTCTAGAAAGATTACCAAAAGAATACTAGTTAGAAGAAGTGTCTCCCGTCCATTCATTTATGACGGAATATTAAAAATGTTCAACCTACGAATGCTAGGCCGTCGATACATGTATATCCAAAATGGTGAACAAGGGAATACTTCTAACTTCTGACTTCCACTGTAAATAGTAGGGACCCAGACAACATCTATGTTCTAACATTTAAAAATGTTTGTCCCGACTTCCATTTTCCGAAGAGAAGGATCGGCCGACCCTTCGTTTAGGAGATAATTGTGAACAACTATATCTAGAATGGCGAAAGAAAGAAGGAACTATCGACCCTTTTTGCATTATAGAACTATTATGAATACAATACTGGGAAGAAGAAGGGTCGGACGCCCCTTCATTTATGAGGGAATTGTAAAATTATTCAACCTACAAAGGCTAGTATGTCAATTCATCTATATCTAAAATGGTGAAAAACGAAAGAAGGGCCAGCCACCCCTTCATTTAGTAGATAATTGTGAAAACCTTTATCTAGAAATTGAACGATATCCAGAATGGTGAAGACGAAGAAGGATCGACCGACCCTTCTTACAGTCTCAAGATATAACGAAAATAATATTGGGAAGAAGAAGGATCATTCGCACCTCCTTTTACGAAAGAGCGACCGATCTTTCTCTGTGCAGAACTTGGAGAAAGAGCGGTTGATCTTTCCCTGTGTAGATTTCCACTTTCCAGCAAAATGTGTCGATATATACTTTCGCCACTCCGAAAAACTCATCCCTGGGGGAAGGAGCGGATGCTGTTTCTCCTCAGCATCTACTTCCAACACCCTGAAATGGAACAACTAGATGAAAGAGAGACCTCGCTTCCTCTGACTAAATTTCGACTTGACAACAAACTCTTTGTAGCAAAACGTCTATAAATTTTGTCATTCAAATGTCGAAATCTAGTCTCCAGGGTGACATGTGGAATGCTTAGATTGTGCCACATGGCTTTGATTATTCTAGAATTGATCTATGCTACACTCGGCGAAGTCTACTAGACCCAAAAGTATATTGTTTCTATTTTTTTTTAAAAGAAAAAAAAAAGAATGTTTCTGTCTGGTTAATCACAGTCAGAATCATTCCAACTAATGGCATCACTATCTGCATTGTCATCATTGTTAAATTCCTTTAATTAGCATTACGGTGTGCCTGGGAAGGCATGCATGTGTTGCTTGGAATGTGTTGAATATAATTGTACCACTGATGACAAAACTATTCATTAATGACAGTCTGTAAATTTACTCCTTTCTCTGTTAATTGTTATTTCCAGTAATGACAGTCTGTAAATTTCCTTCCTTTCTCTGTTAATTGTTATTTCTAGTAAATCTTTTCCATTGTGTTATTCTTCATGCTCAATTGGATGAAAGTAATATTAAATCAGAATTCATATGTTTATTGTGTGGTTTACCGCATCTAAGTATTCACTAATTTTCTGCTAAAATTGATATTGGATTCATTTATGACCAAATATTAATGGAATGTTTTCTTTTCTTCATTATCAACCTGCAAATTAAGACAGACAAGGGTATTCACCAATTTTCTGCTAAAATTCACTTAATTTTAAGAACATTTTTATTAGCCTTACCTCTTCAACTAAGTGCCTTGGTATCGTATGCAAGACTCACATGTGCTCTCATTGCATCCAACAATTTGAGTCATACACCACATCCAACTACCCAATACACAGGACTTTTCTAGCCAAGATAATGTATTGGCAAACAATTATACATTAATAAATTTGTTTAAAGCTATTTGATTGCTTAATTTTATTCAATTAAATTAAAGACTTAAATTATATATATATATATAAAAGAAATGTAATCAATATTATATAAATTAAGACATAAATTATCAATTTCAAATATTTCAAATAAAGTATAACGTTTACATAGATCAGTATACTATAGTGAATATTAACTGCAAAATGATATTAAAAAGAAAAAACATGTTTCAATTTTCCGAGTTCATTTGTCGTTATCTTTTTCCAACAAACCTAGGCAAATGCTAGAGGATTTGCAGAAAACAATAATTTGGAATATATGAAAATAATACGCTACATCACTAGACAGAAAATGTATGCAATCTGGCGGAAATCGACATTAAACCTGTTAATTCCGTTAATTTAGCCCAGTAATGAGTAACATGCGATTTTGCAAATATAACGACGTGAATTCATATTAATGGACTATAAGAAGATAACTACCATTGAAGGAAATAAATTCTGTAAATCTGAAGAAGACAGAGAAGGGTGGAAGGAAATCTGAAGAATCTAAAACGTTCAGCGACTTTAAATTACTGTGAACTTGAAACTGTCATTGCATTGATTTTTGACAACCATGGAAGATATGGTTTTTAGCCCGGAGGCTGAACAAGCATGCTCTGTTATAGATTTAGATTTACGGTTTGAATAATATAAATATCTGCCAATTGAAAAACTAGCAGTTGATTCTTCAAACAAATCTTACTGCTCTACCCGCCCAACACTCTTCTTGGTTCCACCTCAGCAAAAGCAAACCTCGGTCCTGAGAAAAAATAGAGCTCCAAACTGGAAAACACAGAGAGTTTGAACTTTAAGTTCCAATGTAGGAAGTGGGCGACTAGAGCAGTGTGGCGAGATATCATCACAGTATCAATGCAGAAAAGATGGTGACATTAATTATCACAGTGTGGCGGGATATCATTTGTACGTCGTGACAGATACACACAATCCATCATAAACGTGACATTAATTATCACAGTGTGGCGTGATATCATTTGTACGTCGTGACACATAAAACAAAATCCATCATAAACGTGATGATATTATTCACACGAGTGATACAATCCTCAGGATCACCTCCATGCCAACGTACTAACCATTTTAAATGGTGGAAAAGATCAATCGGGCAGGGAAATATCAAGGGTCCCACATCCATTCTGCATCCCCAACATGCGTGATAGGAAGGAGGGATGGGTGGTTGCGGAATCTGAAACTGCTCTCCACGTGGCAGCACCACATGATTTCGCAAGTTGGAAGGGCGGCAAGGAAAACCACCTTCCTCCTTCTGTGAAACCACCTTCGCCCATCCTTCACGGTCTCTGGCACGTGTGGATATGATGTGGCCGCTCCACATCACACCTTCTGCCCACGCAACTCCTCCACGTTGGGGCTCCTACCCACATGTCTCCTCCATGCCAGACTTCCTGCTCATGTGGCTTCTCCACATCAACCTGCACATGCACAGTGGAAAACACCTTTCAATTACACAATCACAGCATAATTACCTAATACATAACAACATCCATACAGTGAGTTAAGAAAAATATGAACCAACAAATCAAATGCCTCAGAAATTGAAAAGATCAAAGCAATTGAAAGACAAATAAAAAAAAAACAGAACACAGATCACAGTAGATAAAAAAAAAAAAACACAGATCGTAGTAGATCTACAGGGTGAAAGCTAAGAACTGAGCTGCAGAGCATTAAATGTGGCAGCTCAGTGCTTAGGGTCCGTTGGATCTAAAAAATCTACAGATTCAATGGACCCTAACCACTAAGCTGCCGCATTTAATGCTCTGCAACTCAATGCTAAGCCGCCGCACTTAAGGCTCTGGTTAGCTCAATGGTTAGCTCTCGGAATTAAAAATCAAAGCAATTGAAAGAATATTATAGCGTGTTATAGGATAGTAAGGGTCAAAGACGTTACCCTTTCATTTAACTGATGGGACATATTGACGACAAGGGTTCATAATTAGTAATTCCTTACTAATTAAAACAAGATTGAAAGACTATGAAGATCAATGATGAGTCGATGCATGATCCAATATTTTTTTTGTGAAGAGGCATGATTTTCCTTAGTAAAGTTTTCAAATAATAAAGTTCTTTGAAAATATATATAACCATACAAGTCAAATGTATGAACAGGACCATAGGTGTCTATGAAGTTTTGGTAATTGCATATCAGAATCAAGATCTGAAAAACGGAAGCAAGATCATAAATTAGAGGTTTGTTGGGTGCTTCTTGGGGCAATTTAAGGCCTTCTAAGGGAATTGTTGCCTCCTTCCAGTCGTGGGTAGAGATTTAGGGTGGTGGGGCATCCTTGTCTGTTTAGTAGGTACAAAACCAGGGGTGTAGGAGCATCCTTTCTGTAGCGGCAGAAGAATTCATGGGATTAAGTTCTCCATCAAGTTGGTGCTTATAGAACAATTTTGTATCGGCGTGTTCAAATTTTTAATTGTCCTATTCACATTGGGAATGATTATTTAACTTGTGCTTAATACTAATTTTATATAAAACTTAGGGTTGAAAAAGGCAATATTGATTCCCCCCCCACCTCTTAGTGTTGTTGGATGAACCAACACTTGTCGCATAGGCTCGCCCTCATCGTCGCCTAGCGTGTTGTGTAGTTGATACTCTAGCTCCTCTGCTTAATATTTTAAGCACTTGGGACTATTGGCATAAGTTTTTAGGCCCCCTAAGGTAAGCTTACTTCCCTTATACTTTTTATTCCTTCTTTGGACTCCAAAGCTCATGAACTATTTAACCGATCTTTTTAGGTACTCAGGACAAAAATAATGCTAAGAATGGGGTCCCTTTGTGCAGAGATTTTGTACCTTGTCCCACTTGATGAACACCTTCCAAATTTATCTTTCACATGATCATGTATTCCATGCAACAAGATATCCATTTCCATTGCATTATTATTTGTTAGATCCTTCATGGATTCAGTTTTTTGTAGTCTTTTTAGAGCGATGTAAGCATTTAGAACAGATTTCCATATATCAAAAGTGTCATGTCCCAAATTTGGTATTGGGTCACAATGGCCTAATCACATTGGCCCTATTCATTAGAGTTTGTCAAATTGATGCTAAAGGTCAAATAATTGCCAAGGAGGAAAATTACTACTTTCCTAGGTTTGGGGTGGAAGCTTTGGGATTTGGAATAATGGGAATAATAAATGATGTTTGAACATTAGAATGGCATAAATATTTAATAAAGGAGCTAAATAAATATATACAAGTTAAAATAAAAGTGGCATTTCATCATGAAGACACATGGAGGAAGTGGGACCCACATATGGCTAGATTTCCCCACTACATTTGGCATCATTCTCTCACCAATTCGAATTCAAGGTGAATGGTAACATACTTGGGGGAGTCCAAAAGGTATTATTCATGGAATGACTCATCCAAGGTCGAAATATAGAGGAAGAGTAACTCCCATGGAAGAGGAAGAGGCAATTTGGAGCTAGTGAGACACTTGGGCTAGATTCCCTAGCTCTATGACAACAATGATGAAGATGCTATGACACCTATGACACAAATCAGACCTGAAGGCTGACATATGACATATATGACATGTCAGGGCTAAAAATAGACTCCAAGAGGGCGCTCAAGGGTGTTAGGGTAGCTAAGATGCTTCCACATGTGATTTGGTGGAAGTGGGAGACTAGGAATTGTTGTACAAGTGGCATTCTTTGGAATCTCTTCCCAACTTGAGTTGGCATGAGTCTCTTGGAAGGAATTCGACCCATGGAGGCCATTAGAATTTTATAAATGTCAATAACAAAGAATTAAACCATCTTTTGATCATTTGTAGAATTTGCAATTGCATTTGTGAAGAGGGAGAGCTAGTGGATGACTAGTTTCTTGCCTTAGCCAATTTCGAGGGTGAAAGATTCCCATCCAAGTTGGCAATTGGAAAGGCCATTCAGACCTTTCATTTGGATCTTTAATGGAGTATTTATTTGTATGTGTAAGCTACAGGTCAGCTCATGGTTTCTTCTATTGCAGCTCGCTCCTTCAACCATTTCCAATTTTGATGGCATATTCTTGATCCTTGAGGGAGGGCGTTTTTGGTGAGCTATTGTACTCTTTGGGGGAGCTTCTAATGCCCCATTTCTTTTGTAATATGAAGTAAATACTCTGTTCTTCATCTCCAAAAAGTTTCAGGTCGAAATTCCACGTATAAATGTATACATCTCATTTTTAATGGAAGAACAATGCCATTTCCCCACTACCTTGTTGTGAGCCAATGTATTGATGATGATTTCGAATGAATGGATTATTCTATGATATATTTATGATAAATATACTGCCATGGATGTCTTATACAAGTTTCATGTACTGTACTTGAGCATTTGAAGCATTTTTACTCAGTTTAATTGCATTGGGAGAAGAAATAGTGCCATTTCCCCAAGGGTCGAATTGGGGATTTTTGCAGTTGAATGGGAGAGGGTGAGAACAGTTTTAATAAACCATTAATGGTGCATATGAGACCTTAATAACATACTTAACACATTTCATACCTCTTTTCATAAATTTGAGTGGATTTGGAGGCATTTGGGAAGCCATTTTCAGTACTTACCTTAGGGGGATTTGAACCCCAAATTACTAGTAAAATTGCATACTTGGTCCATAATCTTAAGAGAGTTTGCAGAGGCCTTTTGGTGGCCATATGTTGTCCTTGAAAATCATATTCAATTCCTAATATCATTCATAAACCTTCCTTGAAGATTTGAAGGCATTTGGAGTCAATTTGAGACCTAGAGACCAATACTAGTCAACGGGAAATCACTAGTAAAGTTACCTACATTGACCAGAATTGAAAGAGTATTTGCAAAAGTGTTTTAAAGGTACAAAGGCATCCCTGAAACACATATTTATGTTCTAATATCATTCATATACCTTCTCAGAATATTTGGGATCATTTGGGGCAAATTTGGGACCTAGAGATCGAAACTAGTCAAAGGTCGAACCAAGGAAAAAAGTGGAAAATTGCCATTTTAATAAAATTCCTAACAAGGGACATTATAGTGGTATCAGAGCATGGTCCTTGCACCTGTGTATTAGGTACATACATTCAAGAATAATTGGTAGCCATGTCTTACTATTATGATGAATCATATGAGTACAATTCTTATGAGGAATATGCAGATGCTTATGAGCAATATGAAGCAGAATGTGAATGGTATGAGGAAGAGGTGCCATCATGCAACACTTATTACAATTTCAAGAGAAATGAAGATTATTCTTATGACTTTAGATCTGATGAATATGAGTGTGTCACACCAACCAAGGATAATTCTATGAGCGAGTTCCAAAGATGGAGAGAAAAATATAAAACCTTGCCCCAACAATATCAAAAATATCAAGAATATCTTGCTTCGAGCAAAAATACAAAAAATTCCATGTCTTTTGAGTACTATGCTGAACATGTTTTTGAAAATAGGCCCAAAAATGAAGATGTAGAGTTAGTGAAGAAAGGTTTATGCCCTTCTTGTAAAAACCCTTGGAGCGAGTATCATATATGTGTGCATGAAATGATGTCCTCCTTGAGGAGAGCTTTTGAGATTTATTCAAGAAGAGATTCCAAATATACTGATCCTAAGGAAGACAAGGGGAAAAATGCATCAGCTTGCTTTAAAGAGCAAAAGGAAGAGACATCACAAAAGCATGAAGAAGATTCTATTGAAAATATGGAAGACAATTTCGAGACACCTTCTAACTTAGACATGAACCAAAGAGCATCTATTGATGGATGCTTAAACTATGAAGGAGTACCTACTGATGGGTGCTCACACCTCTATGTTGGTGACATAGAGATCACTTTTCAAAGTGTTTCTACAAGTACAAGTTTCAGTAATCATGATAATGAATACCTTGTAGCAGTTGAAGAAGAACCAAGATCAACTTCCCCATCACCACTTGAGCTTCATGAAGTTGGTCCAAGAAAAAATGAAGAATATGAGGAGGTTCATTTGAAAGAACCTCATTTTCTTGAAGGGTCCTTAAAGATGAATGAAAAGAAGATCCAAGAGTCCCTCAACATTCTCCATGACACTCAAGCATTGGTGTCAAATTTTTGTTGGAGAGCTACTTCATTGGAGGAAACATCCTTCCTTGAAGACATGGAGAAGATTCAAAGAGCAATGTGCCACATTAAAGGTAATTTCATGTCTTTGTTTTTTGATAGAAACCATTTGTTTGAGCTTAATGAATTGTTACATGATGCATACTTGAAAAATAATGAGGATAATCATAAGCTCACAATTCAAAATGAGCAACTTCTTGAAAAGTTGCAAGATACTTGTTTTTCCTCCTATGTTTCAGATTGTCAAATGGTAGATTGTTTGGAGGATTCTCATGACATGGTGGATCATGAGAAATGTGGAAATTTGAATGTGCTTAATGTGTTTGAAGATGGACTTGAAGAGATCCAAACACTTGATGTGGTGGAAGAGGAACTTGAATTGTCTCTTGATGAAGCTTATGCAATTTTTAAAGAAGAGCATGATTCCTCTACATTGGAACCAATCTATGACAAAGGTTTCCCACTTTTGAAGGAGTTGCATGATACTACTCACATGGATCCTTCCCATGATGAAACTTCTGCACTTTTTGATCATTTGGGTGATTTAGTTCATTCTCCTACATCCTACAATTCCATGTTTAGCAACATTAGTCTCAATGAAGTATGGGTGAAAGGGTTCTTTTTGATGGTGCCACATGAGGAGTATGGAACTCCTAGATTTAACTTTCATGATGACATGGTTGGAACACATTCTTATTCACATTTGCAGCAGCATAATTTGTCACTTTATGATGATTCACATATACATGGATGCACCTATGATATGGATTTGAGTCACTTGAAGACTCATGGTTTTTCTTGCTCAACACTGGGTTCATTCGATGTTAGAGGAACTTCATCCAACACTTGGGTGAATAGATTTATGATGGGAGAACATTTTTATTGGCAGCCACATACTTTGTTACATCTTTATGATTCTCACATTCATGGATGTATGGGTGGCACTTCTTTGAGTCATTTGAAGTCTCCTTGTTTTTTCTGCTCATTATTTGGTTCAGATTTTAGTGGAGATTCTTCATTCACTTCTTGGATGAAAGAATACATGGCTGAATATTTTGATGCATATCACATCCTTTTGGAGCAGCTTTATAGTACATGGGATACTCACCTATGTCATTGGAGCAGATTTGATTTGTCACTTGAAGCTTGTATGCACTTGGAAAACGATGGTCTACTTGCTTGGAGGTATAAGCACTTTCATGATTCTTTGATGAAGCACCTCCTTGATATTCATTTTCATTATGTAGTTATGTACTTTGATGATATATATTTTGTACTCATGATGTTTGGAAGAATGCATACAAGAAAATGGGATCCAGGAATCCTCTTAACTAATGGTGTGGGTTGGAGAGCACTCTTAATTATTGGGGTGCAATACAAGCAATGGGACCCTGGAATAATTTTTATCTCATTGGTTTCAAATTTTTTGGGGAAACAAGCAGTATGGGAGATGGATTTCCCCACTTAATAAAGTGATTTTTATCAGAGTAGTGCAGCAGCAAGCATGGTGGTTCCTCTCTAAAATCTTCATGGAAACTCAAATACTCAAGGTTGGGCAATTCAATGGCAACTTCAAAGAATTATACAGAAAGCAGGTTCTTCAACACCCATGTTTAAAATTGCTTGAGGACAAGCAATATTGGGAAGGGAGTATTTTTCATGTCCCAAATTTGGTATTGGGTCACAATGGCCTAATCACATTGGTCCTATTCATTAGAGTTTGTCAAATTGATGCTAAAGGTCAAATAATTGCCAAGGAGGAAAATTACTAGTTTCCTAGGTTTGGGGTGGAAGCTTTGGGATTTGGAATAATGGGGATAATAAATGATGTTTGAACATTAGAATGGCATAAATATTTAATAAAGGAGCTAAATAAATATATACAAGTTAAAATAAAAGTGGCATTTCATCATGAAGACACATGGAGGAAGTGGGACCCACATATGGCTAGATTTCCCCACTACATTTGGCATCATTCTCTCACCAATTCGAATTCAAGGTGAATGGTAACATACTTTGGGGAGTCCAAAAGGTATTATTCATGGAATGACTCATCCAAGGTCGAAATATAGAGGAAGAGTAACTCCCATGGAAGAGGAAGAGGCAATTTGGAGCTAGTGAGACACTTGGGCTAGATTCCCTAGCTCTATGACAACAATGATGAAGATGCTATGACACCTATGACACAAATCAGACCTAAAGGCTGACATATGACATATATGACATGTTAGGGATAAAAATAGACTCCAAGAGGGCACTCAAGGGTTTTAGGGCAGCTAAGATGCTTCCACATGTGATTTGGTGGAAGTGGGAGACTAGGAATTGTTGTACAAGTGGCGTTCTTTGGAATCTCTTCCCAACTTGAGTTGGCATGAGTCTCTTGGAAGGAATTCGACCCATGGAGGCCATTAGAAATTTATAAATTTCAATAACAAAGAATGAAACCAGATTTTGATCATTTGTAGAATTTGCAATTGCATTTGTGAAGAGGGAGAGCTAGTGGATGACTAGTTTCTTGCCTTAGCCAATTTCGAGGGTGAAAGATTCCCATCCAAGTTGGCAATTGGAAAGGCCATTCAGACCTTTCATTTGGAGATTTAATGGAGTCTTTATTTGCAGGTGTAAGCTACAGGGCAGCTCATGGTTTCTTCTATTGCAGCTCGCTCCTTCAACCATTTCCAATTTTGATGGCATATTCTTGATCCTTGAGGGAGGGCATTTTTGGTGAGCTATTGTACTCTTTGGGGGAGCTTCTAATGCCCCATTTATTTTTTAATATGAATTAAATACTCTGTTATTCATCTCCAAAAAGTTTCAGGTCGAAATTCCAAGTAGAAATGTATAAATCTCATTTTTAATGGAAGAACAATGTCATTTCCCCACTACCTTGTTGTGAGCCAATGTATTGATGATGATTTCGAATGAATGGATGATTATATGATATATTTATGATAAATATACTGCCATGGATGTCTTATACAAGTTTCATGTACTGTACTTGAGCATTTGAAGCATTTTTACTCAGTTTAATTGCATTGGGAGAAGAAATAGTGCCATTTCCCCAAGGGTCGAATTGGGGATTTTTGCAGTTGAATGGGAGAGGGTGAGAACAGTTGTAATAAACCATTAATGGTACATATGAGACCTTAATAACATACTTAACACATTTCATACCTCTTTTCATAAATTTGAGTGGGTTTGGAGGCATTTGGGAAGCCATTTTCAGTACTTACCTTAGGGGGATTTGAACCCCAAATTACTAGTAAAATTGCATACTTGGTCCATAATCTTAAGAGAGTTTGCAGAGGTCTTTTGGTGGCCATATTTTGTCCTTGAACATCATATTCAATACCTAATATCATTCATAAACCTTCCTTGAATATTTGAAGGCATTTGGAGTCAATTTGAGACCTAGAGACCAATACTAGTCAAAGGGAAATCACTAGTAAAGTTACCTACATTGACCAAAATTGAAAGAGTATTTGCAGAAGTGTTTTAAAGGTACAAAGGAATCCCTGAAACACATATTTATGTTCTAATATCATTCATATACCTTCTCAGAATATTTGGGATCATTTGGGGCAAATTTGGGACCTAGAGATCGAAACTAGTCAAAGGTCGAACCAAGGAAAAAAGTGGAAAATTGCAATTTTTAATAAAATTCCTAACAAGGGACATTACAAAAACCTTGTGCATTTAAATGGAGTCTCATTCTTATAATCCAATCAAATCAGAATTTGATCCATTATAGAACAGTCGAACCCCATCTGCGGAGTGTAGAGACTTTCATGTTCGTCCATGTGATCTAGAGATCTTTGGTCCAGCTATAAGACTCTCTCGAATTAATTGACTCCATGATTTAACTGCACCAACTAGAAGGAAGCTCGAAACCTAAGGAAGCTCCAACTCCTCGGTTTACTAGCTCTATCTAAAACAAGGCTACAACCCCTTGGTTTTCATAATTTACAACCTATAGATAAGACTCCAGACCTAAGTAAAGTCCAACTCAATAGTTTTACTAGTACCAACTGGATGGAATCCCCAACTCCCTCAGATCACGAGCACCAACCCAAAGGAGACTTCGATCTCCTATCCCTGCTCGATCCTTCCACCCTAATATGAATAAGAAGAACAATATGCCACCAAAGAGTGTAATCAAGCCCCAGAAATAATCACCCATAGACTTCATCTATTTTCACCTTCAAACCCTTACATCATAGACCTCATAGTACATTCCAAAACCTAGTTAGAGGGATCTCATGCCAATAGCAGTACCATGGAATATTCCAATACAACCACCAATAATATCTATGCCATTGGAGAGTGGTTTTTTATCATTTCTCATTTTTCATATTGGAGAGCATAACTTGTCCATGCTTATGGAGTGTTTACTCTACTTGCCGTAGTACCAATTTCGAGGGTGAAAGATTCCCATCCTAATTGGTAATTGGAGAGGCCATTGTGCATTGGACCATGAGGACACATATTAAGAGGTTGTGGGACCCATTTGTGGCAATATTCCCCACTACATTTGGCATGATTCTCTCACCAATTCGAGTTCAAGATGAAGGGTAACATACTTGGGGTAGTTTAAGAGGTATTATTCATGGCATGAGTCATGTAAGGTCGAATTGGAGTGGAAGAATAAGTCCCATGGAAGAGGAAGAGGCATCTTAGAAGAATTGTGACACTTGGGCTAGATTCCCTAGCCTCTAGTATGATAACAATGATGAATATGCTATGACACCTATGACACAAATCAGACCTAAATGCCGACATCTGAAATATATGACATGCTAGGGATAAAAATAGCCTCCAAGAAGGTGCACAAGGCAGTTAGGGCAGCCAAAGAGACACCCATTCGAAATGAGGGAATAAGGAGAGTCACTAGGAATTGTTGGACAAGTAGCACACATTGGAATATCTTCCCAAATTGAGTTGGAATGAATCCTTTGGAAGGAATTCGACCCATGGAGGACTTGAGAAGTTTAGAAAACTCACAAGAACAAAGAAGGAGAGTAGCTTTTGATCATTTTTATTGCATCTTTGCAATTTGGAGAGCTTGTACCTTGTCCATGCTAGTGGAGTGTTTACTCTACTTGCCTTAGTACCAATTTGTGGAGTTTTCAAAATATGAGCACACTAGCTTGCTTGCCTCAGTCAATTGCATCTCCATGTCCAATCAGAAGTTTGGATTTTTACGGTTTCTCTGTCAAACCCTAGCCAACTCCAAATCTAGTGGTAGGATCTAAATCTTTTATTTCCATTTGAGTTTCTCATTAAGATGTTTCACCACACCAAGCCTAAGGATAAGCTTGAAGGGGATGATAACTTTCGCACATGGAAGTATAGGACTGGGTTAATCCTAGAAGAGAATGAATTGGATACATACATAAGTGAAGAGGTTCCAGTCCCAGAGGGAGATGAGGCTAAGGCCTTACATAAGAAGAACTTGGTCAAGGCCACGAGGATCATTGCAGATTCTATCAAGGACCATCTCATACCACATGTGTCATCCCTAAAGACACCCAAAGAGATGTTTGACTCCTTGACCAAGCTGTTTGAAGGAAAGAACATAAATCGGAAGATGACTTTGAGGAATCAATTAAAGAATGTCAAGATACAAAATGTAGAGACGATGCAGTCACACTTTACAAGGGTCTCTCAGATAAAAGAACAACTTGAAGCCATTGAAGAATATATAGAGAATGGAGAAATAGTGATGACCACCTTGAATGGTCCTCCTAGGTCATGGGATCCCTTCATCCAAGGAATTTGTTCTAGGAAGAATCTCATCACATTCAGTAGGCTATGGGAGTAATGCTCACAGGAAGAAGTTGGAATTGTAGCTCGAAAAGAAAACATGGGTAGTGAAGACCAGACTCTCACAACACACACTAAGAAGAACTACAACAAGAGGGAGAATCCTCATCACAAGAAGGAGATTGTGCCAGGAACAAAAGCAGCTCCCACAAGAAGAAGAAAACTCTGTTAGAGACTCCAGTAGTTCCTACAAGGAAGCAAAGATTGAGAGGGAGTCCACCCAACAACCAAACAAAGATAAGTATTTGAATTATTATTTAGACTTGTATAATATATGATTACATAAATAATGTTGTTCACTCATATACATACTTAATATGTTCCTAGATTTAGGATGTATATTATGCATGTTAGAAAAAAATTGCATTAAATTATGAACAATATACTACTTATATGCAAGTAATGGGTACTAAGTGGTCTATGGTACTGTACAACATTCCATTTATGCTTATCTAGATGAAACCTCTTTGCTGACATGTTGGAGTAGTGCACACTCTTAACAATGTTCTAGTAGAGATGGAAGGCATCTAAAAAACTGTTATGGGATATGTGGACAGCATTCTTGAATTATGGTGTAGTGGAAGAGGGAGTGTATGTGGAGCAACCGCTCGGGTTTGAGACACATGACAGTGAGACTCATGTGTGTAAACTAAAGAAAGCCTTGTACAATTCGAAACAGGCACCCAGGACATGGTACAACAGAATTGACAGTTTCCTGACTAGTTTTGGCTTTACTAAGAGTAAAGCAGATTCCGATGATAATTTCCTAAAGAAAGCCTTGTACGATTCTATAGAAGGTTGAGGAAGGAAATCCAATTATACTCCTACTGTATGTGGATGACTTGGTTGTGACAGTTGAGGATGGGTTGATTGTTGACACGAAGAGGAATCTTGTTGTCGAGTTCGAGATAAGGGACTTGGGTACGAGGCACTAATTAATTTTCTAGGCATGGAGGTGTGGCAGAGTGCGGATAGAATCTTCCTTCAACAAAGAAGTATGCAGTAGAGATCCTGAAGCGGTTCGAGATGATGGACTGCAAGGCCATGGCCACACCTATGGCATCGAACCTGAAGCTATTGATTGATGCTTCATCAGATTTGATTGATGCCATGACAGGTTTTTCAGAGACAGTGTAATCAGTCCTGAGATGTACCCATGGAGGACTTGAGAAGTTTATAAAAGTCGCAAGAACAAAGAAGGAGAGTATATTTTGTGATGGTCCAAGAATATCCATTTATTTTTATTTCGATAGATATACTCTGTATTTAATGCTCGGAAGAATCTCGGGTCGAAATACCAAGTGAAACTATGTAAAAATACCAAACAATGCATAAATGGTGCCATTTTCCCTATATCTTGTTGCCAGAGATTGAAGAGACATTATTTCGAATTGTATAAGTCAATATTTGTAATTTTTTTATGTATGGAGTGTCATTAATGTTAATATGAAGAAGTTTCATTAACATTGCACAAGTCCTTGGAACCTAAATCTTGAATTTCATAACCAATGGTGAAGTTTACTAGCATAACCAATGGTGAAGTATGTGAAGACATGTATACAAACATCTGATTTATGGTAGTTGACGAAGTGTATAGAAACTAATTGATGATGCATTGGGGATATCATTGAAGTCCTTTATCAGTACCATGTCTCTGTTCTGAAAATTGGGAAGGTCTTACAACATTTGGGAAGCCATCTTTGTCTCCTACCCTTGGGGGTTTTGAACCTCGATTTGACTAGTGAAATTCCGCAACTTCTCCTGAAGTTAAATGGATGTCAATCACTGATGAGGTTCCTTTTTATGTCTTAATACCCTTCATATACCTTTAGACCCAATTCGAAATCCTTTAAAAGAGTCTTTTGGAGCCATCTACCCTTGGGGGCTTCAACATAGATTTTCCTAGTAATTTTGCCTTTCATTCTTTAATTGTAAATGCAAGTGGAAGAAGTCTTTTGGAAGTATCCAAACCTATAATAGCTGCATAAATGTGTCATATTACACCTCAACAGTTATGAATATTTTTCAAATGTTTTTTTCAAATTGTTAGGTATTTTTTATGTTTCTACAATTTCCTCTAATATATGGGTTCTTGGTTTATCTCGGTTAGACATTGCTTATTATAAGTTGTAGAGAGGAACGATACAAATTTTGTCTCTTTTTATGTCCGAATACCTTTCAAACACGTTCAGACCCAAATCAAAAGTATTTGGATCCATTTGGAAGCATTCGAGTCATTAATAGTCTAAGGGTCGAATTGGCCAAAAATTGCAATTTTCCAATGTTAACAAATTTATTAAAAAGGGACACTACATGAACAATAGAATTATGCACCTAATATGAAATGGTTTGTGTAAAAAAACAACACCAACCAGTTAGATGTTATTCCTATGACATGTGATCTCTCCTTCGTTTCCTAATTTAATGTTTCATCTCAACACCATCCTGGAAGATTGATCTTGTTGTTTAGACTTCTCTTATCTCTTATGGTCATCTCTCCCTCTTCTGCATTGACTTCTTCTCATGTTACACTAGATCTTCTACAAACCCATCTACAAACAATGTCTAGAATTGGTATAATTGATCAAACAAGTGATTTATTCATATTGTTAACATTTTTGTCTTTATGTTTTTTAAATTTATTCTATATGGATTCTTGGGTTATTTAACATTAATATAACATTGCTTATTAATGTTTATAGAGAGGAAAAATGCAAATATTGTCACTACATAAGGTCTCTGACTCCAAGGGCGGAGGTGGAAAAGGCACTAAAAAATTGGGCGACTCACACCAAAACAAACAAACATGTAGCAAGGTGGCGGAATTATGATGCAAAACCACTCAAAAGCAAATCGACGGTGGAAATCAGTTTCCGCGCTAGAAAGTGCACGGTGGTTAAACTTTGAGAAGTTCCGAAACCACCTAAGCATATGTTCTATAAAAGGTTTGTTCGAAATTTCAAAAACTGTTTTTGTCGCTTATTTCTTGGAGGAAAAGAACCTGCGGGAAACACGTAGTTGTCTTCGTCAACTGGAACAACACACAAGAAGCTCACTTCACAGGTAGCTTGAAACCCTCACTGTTTAGATTTTGTGTCCCAAATGGAGAAAACCCAAGACCTTCTTCCCTTCAATGAAAGTTCAGATGAAAACAAAAAGCTTGTATTTGACAGGGAAAGGGATATTTTCGACCCTCTTTTGTCTGTGTGTAGTATTTCGCAGTTTAAGTCGTAGGGAAAGGATGTATTTAATGTTTTTGGTTCTTTTCTGTACTATTTTTTTGTCGAACAAACCCTACACTTCCTTGAATTTGCTTGTTGGTGTGCAGCGAATTATTCGCAGGGCGAAAGGGTAATCTTTAATGTAAAAACGACCAAAATTCTATGCTGAGTAAATGCGCAAAACTGTCCATGAGGTTATACGTTTACCTGAAACATTTCCCAAAATCCTTAAGTCGTTTAAACGAAGAAAATTTGGCAAAGTTGTATAGAAACTATAGTCCTACAGAAAAAGACAAGTTTTTATTACAAGTCTTGAAAGATGGTCAATCGCATGAAAACCTATCGTTCCCTTTGAGTATTGATGTCTTTCAGCGAGATACCCAGTTAGTTCTATCCTTGTTGAGTCAAATTTTAGGTCTAGATAGTGATAAGTCAATCATGGAAGTTATGTTAGGTTTCCTTCTCCAAGTAATTTCACCAGAGTCACAGTCGAGTCCGGTGTGTTGTTTTAATTTTGATGAATTCCTAGCTGAAGCGATTCATGTCCAGTTGGTGAAATTCAACCAGTTGAAGCATTTCAGATATTAGTCATATCTCCTAAAGATGTTTTTGTGTTCAAAAATTTTGTAATCCAAGTTTATTGGTACCATCTTTTCTCATGACCTTCCTAAACAAGTCAATATGTTTGAGTTCACCCATAAAATCATGGCAGAAGTTTACAGAATTATTTTTAATGTTGAAATGCCCCGAGTGTTAGAAGAAATGAAAGAAACTTTGCAGCCTACACCATAATGCCAAACAGGTGATTGGTTCTTGTATAGAGAACATACTATAATTAGGGTGTATGGTTTTACTGGAGCACCATATATGTTGTTAGCCTTTTTAATAGCGAGGGCTTTTGCCTTGGAATTTATTAGACAAAGATTGCATTCTGAAGAAGAACATTTTTGTGCTTTCAAAAAATCATCGGATGTGAAATTCCCTCTAAAAGTTGGTCCATTCATCATTAAGAATAAGGCAACCCTCTCTGTAGTAGAAAAATTACTGAAGATTATGGATTTCCAAGAGGCTGAAAGGATAAATTATTATCCTATGTCATGGTCAAAGGATTAACTGGAAAGACAATAATTGATAAATTGATCGATGATTTTGAAATACTTGAACAATTTGTAATGATTAAGAAGGGTCTTCCATATGCATGTTATACAGAATGCATAGAATTGGAGGTGCATGGTGAAAGAAATGATGGATTATGAAATCCAAACTCAAGAGCAATGGAAAACTGTTGAAAGATTTGGGAAACCCAAAACACAGGTTATGTCAGGAATAAATATTTGAGAATAGATTTGGATGTCCCCATCGTTAGATTTCTTTGAAATTTCTGTTTTTAGCGAAGAATTCAAAGAACATTTTGTATAATTTTGATTTTACAAAGTAATAGGGGTTGGATTCAAGAGCAAAAAATACAGTGACATAATATTTTTTGAAGACTTTAATGAATAACAGAAGTACAAGTATATCTGAAATAGAGATTCATATGTTGTTACTTTCTTCAATCTTTTAATTTCTCTTTTGTGAATGTATTTCGCGTTACACCATCTTATTGCTTTGCGTCATAGTTGACTGTAATATCTGAGTTAGAATTCATTTTATATGCTCTAAACCACACATTTAAATATTGTTAATGTTCTTTCTTCCAAATTAATGCAGAATTCATCCTAGAACGGAGATTGGCGTAAGTTATAACATATAAAACAATATTTATCCCAGCTTCTAACATCCGACAAGAAGGATCGGCTTCCCCCTTGTTTATTATAAAATTGTCAACAACTATATCCAACCCATTCACCTGTATCCATAATGGTGAACACAAGAAGGATCGACTGACCCTTCTGGAAGTCTAGAACTATTTTGAACAAAATACTGGGCAGAAGAAAGGTCGGTCGTCCCCTTCATTTATGAGTGAATTGTAAAAATATTCAACTTGCCTAGGCTGGGACAACAATTCCAGGCTTCCGACTTCCTCAATGAATAGTTGGGATTGGTGTATTTGCTAAGTTATAACATATCAACAATATTTATCCCGACTTGCGACAAGAAGAATCGGCCATCCCTTCATTTAGTAGAGAACTGTAGACACCTATATGTTCCAATTCACCTGTATCCAGAATGGTGAACACAAGAAGGATCAACCGATCCTTCTTGCACCCTAGAACTACTTTGAATAGAATACTGGGCACAAGAAAGATCGGCCGACCCTTCTTGCACCCCGCATGAGGATTTCATCGCCTTTTTCAAAGATGCAAATATATTGCGGATTGCGGATACCTAGATTTCTTAAAACGTTCCATCAATTCCGTTATCCCGCAACCCGCAATGAATATTGCAGGATGGGACAATAATTCCCAACTCCCGACTTCCGCAGTAAATAGTGGGGAACGGAGATTGGCTAATTTATAACATATAAACAATATTTATCCCAACTTTCAACCTCTGACAAGAAGGATCGACCGCCCCTTTGTTTAGTATAAAATTGTGAACACCTATATCCAGGAGTTCACCTGTATCCAGGATGTTGAACACAAGAAGGATTGGTCAACCCTTCTTGCAGTCTAGAACTATTATGAAAAGAATACTTGGTAGGAGAAGGGTTGGCCTCCCCTTCATTGCATGGGAATTTTTAACAAAGTGAAGGTAGCCATTTAGTTACAGTCAAAATGCTTTGGTCTGGTGGAAAAGAAGAGGTAAGAAACAATCCAATCAATACTCTTTAATAAGTTTTTTTTGTTATCTCTGTATGATTTGTAGAGCTTGTTGTCAACTAATTGTCCAAGCTTAATTCAGGTTGTTATCTATTCAATACATGTAAATTCCATTTTTAATACCATAAATCTTTTCAAATTTTCGGGTGGCCTACATATACTTTTGTCCAAATATTCAACCTCCGAAGGCGAGGGTGTCAATTCATGTATATGAAGAATGGTGAACACTAAAACAAGATTGAGGACAATAAGGGTCAGCTGACCCTTCATTCACGAGATAAATCTATACACAAGAAAACCTCTACTGTATTCACCAGTTACCCACGAATTCGTCAAACTATGTGTTTCTTCTCCACAATCACGCACTTGTATTCCAATTAATCAATGTGCAATTACCATTCACATACATATAAATTAAGTACAAAAAATCCCATAAACTCGAATATAAAACATGTGATTAACTCATACACATAAACAAGAAGGATCGATGTTAGGAACCTATGTCAACCCTTCTCTTTACTATGTTAGTATATTGTTGTTGGACGCATATGCTTTGTAAGTCGTCCCGTAGTATTTGTTGATCCGTAGTTTATATTAGCCCATAGTATTGACCCATAGTATTGGACGCATATGCTTTGTAAGTCGTCCCGTAGTATTATATGTCCCATGGTTTTGACTCATAGTATTGGGCATAGACTTGGTATATAAGTGTGTGTTGATGTCATTGAAGGCACCGTGAAGTTAATTGTATTGAGCTTGCTCAAAGGAGGTTGCCCCCTCGAAGTGGCTCGTGATCAATATAAAAGTGATTCTGAGTTCTATTATTTATGATATCTTGTGTATTTGTATTAATTAATTATTGCAGGTTCATCACATCTGGTATCAGAGCACTTTCTTGGGCTCGTTGGGTGGAATTTTTGCCAAAAAAAAAAAATTTCGCATTTGTTGCAGCTTCGGATTTGGGAATAATCCCTATCCGCTTAACTGTGGGAAGTACTCGGGCATAAGCCCTAAAACTCATTGTGAGGAGTACCACAAGAACCCCAAAGTAGTTGGCCCATTGAGAGGACCAAGAGCTGTCGTTTGTGGCAAAGCGCTTATCAATTTTACCTGAGCCGTGGAGTGAGGGATACTGCCCCAATACGCAAGCCATCAGACAGCATTGGTGGCCGAGTGAAACACCTGAACTGTTAGGAAGCCGTACATACCTGGGGTCCATATCTATTTTCAGTTGAACTGTTTCCGATCACTTCCACTCCAGATCCAGCCATTTCAGATCTATTCTGAAAGTCGTTCCAGATCTAGTCGCCGTTTCAGATCCAGCCGTTTTCGATCCCTTCCGCGCCACTGTTACCGATCCATTTCTGAAAATATATATATATATATATATATATATATATATATAATTTAGTTTTTTCTCCATATCTCCCTTGTTTTCACTATGTTTCCCTTGAAATTTTCGGGGAACCCCTGTCATCCCATTCTGCATCTTTCATTCCTGAGGACCCTATCCCCAATTCCCCTTCCCAAAGCCCGAAATCCCACATTTGTCTATTTTTAGGGTTTGCCATAACTTCCTCAGATTTCACCCAATCACCTTCAAATTTTACCACATAGTTCTTTTCTGAATTCTGCTTCTTTGTCCCTCTCTGCCAAATTTTCTCATTCTATCACCCCGCTTCTGAAATCCCCCTTTTTGCTTTCTTGTCCTTTCGACAGTGTCTAAAATATAGTCAAACCCCAATTACCCATCAGATTGTTTCCCCAATCCAAATTTCCCTTTACTAAATCAGCTTCTGTTTGTGTTTTTCTACCCATTCCACCAAAAAAAAAACCTAGTTATGGTTGTCACCCGTGCAGGAGCACACACCATGGAGGAAGCACTTGCAGCCATCCAAACCAAACTTCAAGATCTGGATGAAAAATTTCTCATCCTCCATCTTCAGCATTCAGCCATGAACAATACCAGACATCCAGAATCTTTTGCAGCCACCGGGTTCTCTTCTTCCAGCAATTTCCGTGGGCCGAAGCTTGATTTTCCTCGCTTCAATGGTACTGATTCGACTGGATGGATATATTGAGCAGAACAATATTTCAGTCTGCATAATACTTCTGATGCCCAGAAAGTTCCACTTGCATCCTTTCATTTGGAACAAGAAGCCCTTCAATGGTACCGTTGGTACATCAAAGCTCATCCTGAGCCAAACTGGACAAATTTTTGCCAACTCATTTTGCCACGATTTGGTCCTAGTGCTTTTGATGATTTCACAGGAGCACTCACTAAACTTCACCAAATTGGCACAGTGAGAGAGTATTAGACAGAATTTGAGAAATTGGCCAATCACACAGAAGGATTGTCTAATGAATTCTACAGGAGTTGTTTTATCAGTGGTCTAAAGGATGAAATCCGCTCAGAGGTCAAAATGTTTTATCCCAACACAATGATGGAAGTCCTAGGGTTGGCTAAGCTAGCCGAGGACAAGATCGCAGCTCAACAACGCTCCAAACCCACCTTTGTTCCCTTCAGAAATATGGGTTCCCAACGACCTCCCATCACACCTGCTCCTCAACCAACTCCTATCAAGCATTTGTCTGAAATAGAAATGCAAGCACGCCGATAAAAAGGGCTTTGCTATAATTGTGATGAGAAATTCACTTAGGGACATAGATGTGTTCAACAAAAGCTCTATCTCTTGGATGTGTATTCTTCGCCTACCTTATAACTTGGTGAAGAAGCTACAGATAGAGTAGATGATCAGGTCAACATTCAACACCCACCTGTTGACACCCCATCTTAGGACGACCCACCCAAGATCTCTCTCCATGCTATATCCGGCGTCACCACCCCACAAACAATGCGGGTCAGGGGATACTTCAAGAAGCTCCCTCTTACCATACTCATTGATTCTGGTAGCACTCATAACTTCATTAACCCTCGGATTTCCAAACAGGCTGATTGTTTTGTCCATCCTTGCTCCAACTTTGAAGTCATGGTTGCCAATGGGGGCACCTTACCTTGCAAGGGGAAGTGTCACAATGTGTGTATCTCTATAGAAGATTATAATCTATGCTCTGACATGTTTGCCTTGTCCTTAAGCGGATGTGATGTGGTTTTGGGCGTTCAATGGTTACGCACACTTGGCCCCATCTTATGGGATTTTGCTGAACTTTGGATGCAGTTTAAAGTCAATGGGGCACAACACAAATTTATGGGCTTACAACCAGGGTCTCTCTGCATCATCAATTCACATCGCCTGGAAAAAATCCTTAAGAAGAATTCACATGGTGTCATCGCTCAGCTCAATTCCATTCAAATGTACCCATCAACAGTCTCCACTACTTCCTTGGATAGATATGCAGGTATCTTTGCTGAACCAATGCGCTTGCTGCCTTCAAGAGACCTTTCTGGTAAGAATTTATCCACATCTACCTCTCAGCAGGAAATGATGGCTATTTTGCATGCAGTACAGAAGTGGCAGCCATACCTATTAGGGAATTCTTTCTGCATCAAGACTGATCTCCAGAGTATGGAAAATTTTCTGGAACAATGGGTCTCCTCCCCAACACACCTGAAATGGGTTATCCAACTCATGGGTTATCCCTATGTGATCACTTACAAGAAGGGTAAGGACAATATGGTGGAAGATGCTCCTTCTCGCACAATTGATGACCCAGTTTCTCTTACAGCTCTTTCTCTGCTTGTTCCAAATTGGTTGCAATATGTTCAACAGGGCTATCTCTTCTATGAACTCCATGCTTCTTCATCAACAGGGCACTCTGGGTTCTGCAAAATGTATGACTAGGAACAATGTAACTTCTTTTGGTAGGGACTAAAAATGACAATTCAACAAATGGTGACTGACGATGATACTTTCCAAGTCAACAAGGGTGAAACGACACTCCTTTTGGGATTGCTCAAACCCTTGCCCATCCCTACACAGCTTTGGCCAACTATTTCTATGGATTTCCTAGCAGCGCTCTGGTGGTACAATACCACATCTCAAAGGACACCATATGAAGCAGTCTATGGAAAAACACCGCCAGTTCTTCTTCCATACACCCTTAGCAGCTCCCCAGTTCAGGAAATTGACTCGGTTCTTCGAAACCACGATCAGATTCTTCTCATTCTGCAGGACAATATTCACATGGCCAGAATTCGCCTGAAACAACAAGCCGACCAGCACCATTCTGAACGCATTTTCCACGCAGCTGACAGGGTTCTTCTTCATCTACAGCCTTCTAAGCAATCCTCTTTGACACTCCAAAGGCGTCAGTGGCCCGAAATGCAACCCGAGGATGCTACCGGGGAACCACTCCTTCAGATTCTGCAGCAATTTCTCCAACCAAAGCTTTTAGGACAAAGCTTTTTCTAAGGGAGAGGGGATGTTAGGAACCTATGTCAACCCTTCTCTTTACTATGTTAGTATATTGTTGTTGGAAGCATATGCTTTGTAAGTCGTCCCGTAGTATTTGTTGATCCGTAGTTTATATTAGCCCATAGTATTGACCCATAGTATTCGACGCATATGCTTTGTAAGTCGTCCCGTAGTATTATATGTCCCATGGTTTTGACTCATAGTATTGGGCATAGACTTAGTATATAAGTGTGTGTTGAGGTCATTGAAGGCACCGTGAAGTTAGTTGTATTGAGCTTGCTCAAAGGAGGTTTCCCCCTCGAAGTGGCCCGTGATCAATATAAAAGTGATTCTGAGTTCTATTATTTATGATATCTTGTGTATTTGTATTAATTAATTATTGCAGGTTCATCACAATCGACCGCCCCTTCTCTAATGATCGCTCATTCTATGATCGATCCTTATCTCAAACGACTCTGTAAAATGTGCATTCGATCTCTCATGGATAATGCTAGTAGATTTGTTCTTAATCAATCAATTGATTTTGAAAATGAGGGGTTGTTCCTTAACCATCGATCATTAGCATGAACATTTGCAAGTATACATCTAATATTAAAACACTAATTTATAATTATAGACATTGTATGCATTCTTATATTGACTACTTAATATTGATTGTTTTGCAGATAAAGCATGGCTACGTTGTTGAGCCTCAGTAACTGCTAGGAAATCCCTCCCTTTGAATTGATAACAGATCACTACTACCTTCATCCATTCAGAAATGGATGGTATGTTGAGATGGACGAACCAAATAATTTGTACCCGGATTTATATCTTTTCTGCTTGAGTGACAATGAAACTCATAGTAGAGATGGAATATTGACATATGCGGATCCCGTTGAATCTGATGAACAATTGCGAGTTCATGTTGAAGCGGTCGATGGTGAAAACTATTTCCTTGCACGGCTTGATCTTATGGTTTGCAATTATCGACCAGATCTAATGAAAAGTGGGCCCGATCTAGATCTGATTTCCTGTGCAAAGCAAGGATTGGTTTTGCCCTTGTATGAGGTTTCTAATCATTTTGGAATTGAAACCGCGTCATCCTTGAAGAAAGGAATTTTTTCGGTATGGAGGAAAAGAATGCAGGCTGAGAAAACTTCCTCTGTATTGCATTACATGAATATTAGTAAGAAGTCGATAAAGGTGTGCCATGAAAGGATTCTTACGTACAACAGAAGAGTATTTTTCCAATTTATTGTAAAAGATGTGGACAAAAATTCCTTCAAACAACTGAAAGGAAGTCCTTCTAGAGCAATGATGCGGAAAGCGACTAAGAGCTTCGAAAGTTCAAAAGAAGTTCAACAAAAGCAGATCAAATTCTTTTTGTTCAATGAGCAAGTTTTTTCCATTGACGTAACAAGATGTGTTGTTGTGCCTCCGCACTTACAATATCGAAAGGTTGATGAGGAGGTCCTGCAAAAGATGGTTGTATCTCTTGTCCATACATTTACAACAACGTTGAGAGATGCCATTCTATTGCCTTTCAATAAGGAGACCATATTGCCCTTTCTTCCTAGAAATTTAGAAGAAATTAATTTGCCAACACTAAATTTTTATATATTGGATGGGCAGCATACTATTGCTGCGCAGGAAATAATCATTACAGATGATCGATATAAATAGCTCGTCTTCTACATAGAGATGTTCCTGAGCACATCATCAGCAAATTATGCAAACAACAAAATTTATCCAATAAGGAATTTTTAGAGACTCCATTAATTTCACAAATTGAAAAAGCAAGGGAGAAATGGATATCCCGTGGTAGCCCATCCCGCCCTGGAAAGGGAAACGTTTCAAGTGATGCTTGGCAGGTATACAAATTTTCTTCTTATCAATCAAAGCCTTTAGATTGCTTCTTGTGTTATGAAATTAGCAAATTAACTGGAATATTCAATTTAATATGTTTGCAATATTTCCAATCAGAATGTATGGATATCTTTCAAGTTCAAAACAAGGAGAGCCTTAAAGAGAAGCTAACTCTTGTTTTGACATTGGATTGACTGTGGAGCAAATGGCAGTCTGTATTCGAGCTTTACAAAAGTGGTTGCTTGACATGCTCTCCCAAGAGCATCTATCATGTAGATTTTGCTCCAAATAAAATAAAGAGTCATAGCTCTAATTTTTTTAGACCATTGTGTGATCTTGGTGAAGATGAATTGACCGCTATGGTGGACAATATAATCAACGGATCGGTTTGGATGACCACATCAGTGGATAAAAACGTTTGCACATAAAATTTAAATCAATATTGCAAATGAATCAAGGATGAGAGGTCAACTAGGCATTCGATCGTTGAATATATTAAAGTTAATGATGTTCAAAGTGATCGATCACAGATTGTCACTGACGATAACGTCATTGAAATATATAAAATTGCACCAAACCATCTCCAGCAACTGTGCAGTTTTTTATGCTCTGGAAAGCAAGTAAAATCTCCGAGTAAAAAGAGAAAGAACAAATCTGAAGTGGGTAATGGTACCAAAATACCAATTGATGCTCATAACATATTGAATTTGTATATCGATAAAGAGAGGATGGGTATGTCCATTGGCGACGTCGAAAATAGTTCACAGTTTTCTTGCTAATGTTGTTACCCTGAATCTTTGGTCAACACACTCAAATTAATTCCATTTTTTGGTGCGGCAGTCAGCTGTGAATTTGTTGTTGTGGATATGTGTAATTGTGATAGTCCATGGACAGAACAAGACATGCTTTCGTTTTTGTACTACTTAGAAACAAATCAAGAGGCATGTACTTGTATTTTTTTAGCTGATATGGAAAACTCTTATATGATTTCTAAAGCTTTCACAATTTTCAGCAAGAAATCAAAAAAACATGTTACACCGAATCCTACAAAGGGATTTTAGAGAGAATTCTCCAGGGACTCGTTTATAGGATTCTCTATTATACAGTGTTGGAGCATTGGAACGAATATTAAGGATTATTTATATACTTCTGAAATTGATATGGATTGGAAGCACGAGGGCCTACCGATGATTGATTTACCTCGGCCCAAGGTTAACAATGATAGTGCTAGAAGCCATGTGTTTGCAAAAGAAAGGACAAAGGAATTCTGGAATCACTAGTTTCTAGATAGGCCTCTTCTCAAGGCACAGTTCTTTCGTTGTACGCAGGAGGTAGGCTTCTTCATTCGTTGATGAGGGCTCCAGAAAGAATAGTTATTTCTATTGTGGAGACACTACAACAAGAGCTGTTCATGAACAGTTTCTATCAAGAATTGGGTGTAAAACAAGGTATTTCTATTAACTTTTTCAGATGTCTTTGATTTTATTTTACTTTTCTACAACAAGGTATTTCTATTAACATTTTCAAATGTCTTTGATTTTATTTTATTTTTCTCGGTCTGTGATGTTCAATAACTTCTTCAAATTCCTATTCTACTATAGCTTCAAATAAAGAAAACACACAGGTATCGTCCAATCAAATCATACTATCCGATGACGAAAGTGATTGTGATATAGAATCTACAAAGAACTACCAAACAGGAGCACAAATAGGACAAGAAGGTAAAAATTTATTTTTCAAAGATTGTGGTTAAATTAACTCAATTATGAAATGGGATAGTGACCTTGAATACTTGCAAAAAATTATATAAATGTATACCTGCAAATTTCTAGGTCAACATGTGGATCATCCACAACCAGACCTCACATCGACGATTTCCGTAGATATTGACCAGCAAATCATATTGGAGAATAATGGACTAGGCGGGAGCTTGGATAATAATGAACCAGGCGAGAGATTGGACAATAATGGACCAGGCGAGAGCTTGGACAATAAAGAACCAGAAGAGTGCTTGGACAATATTGAAACTGGAGAGGGCTCGGTGTCAAAATGCAGTGTCTCTAGCGATTTTGCTCACCAGTCAAATGTTGGCCTGCCATTGACAGGTAAAAGACAAAGAATATTTTTTACTTAAATTGACAAAACAAATTTATTCTGAAGTATATAATGACAAGCAATATTTATGTGCAGCTCCTCATACAAAAATTTTGTTGATATTAGAAATGGAAGGTTTTCTATTTTGCAAGAAAGCCACAGAAAATGACTCCAAAAGAGAAAAAAAAATAGGAAATCAAAAAAATATTGGTGGAGGGGAAAGAGGAAAAAAGGGGGAAGAGATTACTAATGGTGAATTTGAATTTAAACGTAAAAAATATGCATATGAGTCGCGAACAATTGCCATTGAATTTTTGGATTTACTTCTTTCCAAATTCAATGTTGGCATTTGGTCATCTAAATGTAGTGTCAATGAGGGGAAGCCACTGCTTACAAATTTTTTGGTGGCAAGCAGTAAAGATAATCATATGAGCAAATTTTGTATTTATTTGGTTTCGAGAGAGATGTACCGACGATCAAGAAGGAAATGCACAAAAAAATATGGAGAGTGTGTGGACGGTGTTCCCAATGAAAACTTCAAAAATTAATACATCAATGATTGTTTTGGAGGGTGATGGTGAGAAAGCACTTCCATTTAAAAACTATATTTTGAGTAAGCCCTTTATTGAATCGTCCCCTAGGATAGATACTGAATTTGTAAATCGACTTTGGTATCATTTTAGTAAAATGCATGAATCAACTGATATCAGAACCTTCAATTCCTTCGCCCAGTTGAATCCTGGTTGAGTGACAGCCATCAAATCTAACCTATCATTGCCTAATATTTCTAGATGTAATCTATCATTTCCTATTTTAAATCATTCAATGTGTTTTCTGTTTTTTCCGGAGACGTTGCTATTTTCGTCTGATTCAATGTAACATATTATTAGTTCAGTGTGATGCTTTTATTAAATCAATTGAAACTGTGAAATTTTGGGTGATTTTTGTATTATTCTTTGGAAATCAACATCTTTATGTACAGTTGCATGGTTGTGATCATTAACTTCATGAACAAAGTGTTCTTGTTGTTGTTATATATATAGTCATTGTTCTTGTATGCAGTCAGGATATTGCCGCAAAAGAAACTATTGGTCCTGGGAGTAGAGGGATTGATCTTTGGAGTTCGGATGTTATCCAACATTGGAGACTCTTTAGAACAACCTCATTTTGTCCATAATTGCTATCGTTATTATACACGCATGTTCAGCCCCGAAATTATTAGTGTTGCCAGAGAGCATTTTGACATTGCTCTGTGGTTTTCCTCGCTCGATAACATGGAAATTAAAAAATTTCCTTGGCGTATTTGAATGGTTGAAAAATGAAGATTTTGTATTTATCTGGGGTCGAGAGCAATGTAAACTTAGTACTATTTATAATCACTCAATGTTTGCATACTATAATGTTGGTGAAGTACAGAACATGTACAAAAAGTCGTTCAAGGATGTACTTATCCAATATGGAGATATATATAAACAAACAGACATGTTGTTTATAGATGAAGGGAAATATCAATCAGAAGACAATTGCAAGGAAAACTACTTGAAAATGCCAAGTAGTTGGAAATTTGACGGTTCACAAGAGAGAGATATAACTATAAAAACAATGTTGTGTTGTATGTTGAATTATCTCGGGCCTCGTTCAAAAATGGGGCGTTGGTTAAACACATTGAGTTTGAAATGACCATCATATTATACAAAAAAAAAATCATTTAGTGATTTGTATATTTTTTACGACTCCTGTATTTAATTGATGTAAGTTTTATTGCACAGTTCTCATATTATTTATGGACATCGTACCATGTATCTGGTAATGTGTTTCAAAAATTGTTGAACATGAAAGCAATATACTTAGAAACATCGAACCATAATATTTTATTGACTGAGTTGTGTGTGTTTTTTGTTTGCAGATAGTACTACAAGATTTGTTTCTAGTAAACCATTAACAATTTTTTATTTCAATGGCGTTTTGTTACACGCATTGCATAGAAAACAGAAACCTAGATTGCAATGACCACCGGACTTCGAAACATCAACAAAGTATTATTTTATACGGCCAGGCTTAAGGGAATTTTTTGAATAATGCTTTAGTATTTTTGAGGTTGGCATATGGGCATCTGCTCAACGAAAAAACGTTGACGATTTTTTTCCTAGATTATTAGAAAGAACAGGATTGAAAAGGGAACTATTTAGATTAATTTTAACATAGGAACATTGTTCTTCCGTAGCCAGAGAGGGTTTTTAGGGTGATGGAAATCCTAATGTATTTTGCAAGCCTTTGAGTATAGTCTGGTACACTTTGATCCATGGTTGGAATCGGACAAATACTGTGATTGTCGATGACTTCGAAGAAAAACATGCTTTTAACAAGGAAGAAAACTATATTATAATAGAAACTTATACTTACGACAATGTCAAGGACACATTTTTGTTAGATCAATTATGGCCTTGCTTGCTGCAATTGGATGGTGTGAGCCATGTGAGGCCAATTGTGAATATAATGAAAATGGAAGTATTTTGTTAAATAATACACTTGAATGTTTGTTTTTACTAGTATGTTCAATTTCACTGTGATTATAATTCTTGTAAAGTGTTGAGTTTGGTTTCCAAAAATGCAAAATCAGAGTTTGAAATTGCTAAAATCTGTTTTAAAATTTCAATATTAAGTATTGGATGTGTAAAAAGTAGCCTTCCAAAAGGGCAAGTGGCAATCTGCCCTTGGCAAATCAGATGAATGGGGGAGCCATCGAAGGAGAGAACTGGAGAAACTCTGTACTTGGAGAATTGTAATGTTTTACAATCATAAAAGAATTTTAGTTAGTTTATCTTTTCCTTTCTTTTGTTGTGTATAAAGTTTCCTTGATTCATTTTGGTTTTTCATACATACATCTAGTACCTCTGTTTAAATTGTATTGTTAAATCATAAAATATATAAATCTGTGTGCTTGATTTATCATTCATATAAATTTCTTTACTTGATTCATATTGTTTCACATTCTGCAATTGCATAATAGTCAGTATCATCATATTAAGTTAATTTGCTAAGTTAAGTTATTAAGCATCTAATTAACAGCTCTTTAACTAGGCTTATGCCTATCATTCTAAGAACATACAGGAGGCATCCATCCATCAATGAGGTTGTGACATGGTGTTCTTGTTTATCAGTGTGTGAAATGGTGTTCTGTTGAATTGCTGCTAGTCCTCTACTTTGTAGGTTAATCATTCTTTGTTGTACTCTAGCAACAATATCATTAGAACTTTTCAGTATTTGTTCAAGTGAATGGGATCATCTAGTAGGTGATATGATAAGGATATCCCTTCTATTTTCCTGTTGAGGTGCAAGTGTACCAGGAATTACAGTCGGTTGTGGGACTATTTGATGTTCAAAGGTAGATGCCTGTGACTGGCTACGAGTGACAACCATGATGTTCTTGCTGGAGGAGGTTTATGGGTATTCTGTTTAGGCATATTTTACTTCATGCCCTCTTTCTAGTGCCATTTTTTGAGGCCTCGAGTGTGTATGTGCTAGAATGGGTTCCAAAGCTCTCAACAGAGGGAGAAAACCCAGCCATAGGCTTCAGATAATCCTGCGCAAGTATTACCCTATCCTCGAGCTGTTTGGGATGGTGATCTCCCACGGATACAAAGGCCTCTGCTGGCACTTGTGGTTTTGATCCTAAAAGGATCTGCCTTCCAATGAAGGAAAACAAAGTGTGTTCAGTCTGAAACAAATCTACCTAGGAAGGAAAATGTAAGATAAGTTAGACCTACTCTAAAAGGTGTCTTGTTTAAATGAAGATTAACTTGATGTGAAAATAAATAAGTACATTCATCCACTTAACAGAAATGTGAAGGAGATCAATTCCTTATTTTCCTAAGTTACAATCAATCAATTAAAATTAACTGAATGCAATATTAAGTGTTTAAGCTCATTCAAGATTAACCTGTAACCAATATGTCAATTGAAAAATTAACATAGATTATAATTTACTGTAAATCATTTGCAGAAATTGATAAATATTTTAGTTGAATAAATTCAATTAAAACATAAGGCATACATAGATCTAACGTAAGGAAAAATCAAGATTAACAATCTTTGCATGGAATAATATTTGCAAAGGATAAAATAGCATAGATAATAATGTGAAGTAGAAATCAATATTTACCAAAAAAATTTGATCAATGAACAAAAGATAATGCAAGAGAATAACTTTACTGTATTAATGAAAGTTTGTAAGAAATTACAAGCTCAGCATAAAACAGAGCATCTCCAATCTTCTTTTGTCGATTTTTACCCCAAAAATGATCATCTCTTGCCTAAGAGAGATCTACCCCTTAAATAATAAATTAAAAAAATAATACAAAGGATAAATTCCCCTTAAACAGGATTTACAAAATCAGAATATTCTATTTTAGTGAGGAAATCTTCCCACTTGTCCCAAACTTCTATCAATTCATCTATATCTGGATAACGAGGAGATTCGAGCCCCAGCTGGGCATCACACATGAATCCTTCAATCTCATTTTTGGCTATTTTATGCCACGTGTGGATAAACATATAGATGTTGGCCTCCAAGGAAACAGGTTGCTTAATCAACCAATCCACGTCTTCAATTTGGATATGCTCAATCTGAAGGATTTTCTCCTTGACTTGATCACAATGGGCTTCGACCTGTTCTATCATCAATTTTGGCAGATCTGCCCCCTCAATGAGCCCCATTGTAGGGAATGCCAGTATCTCCATGAGATTGTCTGAGGCATACCATCTTCTTCTGCAAAGGGATTGAGCCTGGTTGATGGAATCCTGTACCGTGTCAATAACATTCTCCCGAGCTCGCACAAAATTCAGGTTCTTCTGAATTTGAGGCTGTCCAACTCAGGGATATCAGCTGGCTTATCTTCAATATACTTTTGCCAATCCATGATGTCTTCTACAGCTTTAGAAGCCTGTTTTGTTTCCTCTATTTGTTGGCCCAAGGTGCAAGCCATTTTGTCAAAGACAATGTAAGTCTCATGGATTTCACCCAAGGTAGTAAATAGCTTAGCTAGAAGTTGATGATGCTCCAGGTTGATTGGCTAGGTCCTTGAACTCTTGCTGTGAAAACCTAGAAAAAGCAGAGGAGGCTGCACTTGCAATTTCATCCTTTAGCTGTTGTTCAAGCACAACTATCTTTTCAACATTGGCAGTGTCCAAAGCTTCAGCATCTTGCAATTGGACTTGAAGAGAAGCATTTTGTTCTTGAAGGTCTTCCATCTTATTTTCAAATGCTTTTCTCTTGACATCAATTTCTTTATTCAGTGTGATTACTGAATCAAAATTGGCACCTGCAAAAGCACCCATGGCAGCAGCAGTATCCAGTGCTTCTTGTTGTATGTCATCTGATTGCTTAGACCAAATTATTTGATTAGGAAAGGGGCCCTGCAACACATCCTGATCTCTGCCTCTTTTGTTACCCTTCTTCACCACTTCCTTATCCTTTTTGCTATAGAAATAATCTCCAAGGTAGGTTAAAATATCTTCCTCATAAGTAGCTACCAATTAAGTGGAAGATGTAGCCACATCTCCTGTTGCAATTATTGGGGCTGTCTAAGTAACAGTGGTATTAGGTATTGTCATAGTAACCTGAGAGGTGGTTAGTGGAGAAGGGATAACTTCAGGTCTTGAGGGTAAAGAGGTTGGAGTAGGGATTGAAGTAAAAACTTCAGGAAGTGAAAAAGATGCACCGGCAACTAATGGTGAAGACGGAACAACCGGGATTTGGACATCATTGGCTGGTGGTGATGAAATAGATGGTGGTGGTTGTAGAGAGAAAGTTGAAGACTGGATCTCTGCAACTATTGATGGTGGAATGGAAAGTGGAACTGACAGGGTTGGAGATGGAACAGTAATGGAAGTTATTGCATGAAATAACTGGGATATGGTGGATGGTGGTTTTACCCCAGAAGATAAAGTGGAAAGAGCTTGAATGGATGAAAGTAAGAGTGTTGAAGTTGTGGTATCAACAGCAGCAGTGGTTTCAAGAGACTGTTGATCTGGGACAAGATCATCCATGAATATGGCATCCAACACATCTACGATTTCCTGAGAAATTTCAGTTTCTTCCTGCACCACAGTCACAGAAGGAAGTGTTTCATCTTCCACATCACTGTCTTCAATAGTAAGAGTAGGAATTTCAGAGGCAGAAGTTTGAATTTTCTGTCTTTTAGCTATTTTACTCACAACAATCACTTGAACATCACTAATCAGGTTGGTTGTAGAAGCCACTTGAATATCAGTAGTGGGTTTGGGTACTGCAACCACTTGGGTATCCAGCACTCACGGGGGCTTCACTAGAAGGCAATATAATATCACGTTCATTCATATTGCGGTATTAAATATTCATGAAAACCTAAAAATTATATTGCTTATATATTAAGGGGCAAAGGATTTTTTTTATTTAATGTAACAATACAAAATACTTTGAGGTCTTTTTTATATGGGAGGGATGAAAAATATCCGCCAAATGGAGATGGTGGGATCACAGCTAGATGAGAAATCGGGTTAAGGAAAGGCTCGAGCTTACCACTACGCAGGGAAATCGCGTCTTGAGGCATGCTTGAGGCTCGGGGTTTCGTGGTGAAGTGTGTTTCCGTTCGATCATAGTCGAGAGATAGTGGTCATTGACATCCAATTGTTACCAATAGCACTCATCCAGTTGTTACCAATAGCCTTGGGAGGCTCTAAGCCTCCAGGGCCTGTTATAGGCCCTCGATAGGCCTTGGGGGATTGAATACCCAACCACTTGTGCCTATTACAGGCCTTGGGAGGTTTAGTCATCCTCCTAGAGCTTGTTACAGGCCCTGGGGGCTTGGATACCTATCCCACAATAGGCTTAGTCAGCGATTGAGGAACTGCACCATCCAATCTAAATGTTGTACTATGTGCATTGGCTCTAGTGACATACAAGAAGTGATCTCCTATCTCTTCATTAGACCATTAGATGTTGCAAATCATAATGATATGTGGTTGAGTACAATTGCATTGTGGGTGAAGTAATGTGCATCCACAATATACATCGAAAGAAGCAAGGTGCATTGTAGAATGCATGTGGGGTCATAAGAGGGGTATCATATCAATATACTAGGTAGAAATATAAAGGGGTATAAAAAATGTTAATGAAAAAATTGATACATACAATATCTAGTGAAAATAGGGGTTTTTTAAAATTGGGAAGGCATATTGGGAGGGGGTTAAAAAATCGATTTTGGAAGGTATTTTCCAATATTTAGTGAAATTAGGGGTATTGTTTCATATGCCACGAACGAACGTGCTATGATAGCAGTTTATTGAGTGAAGACCCCGTCCCAACACTGAACTCATCTGTGCTAATTTCTGCTTCGATTGTTGAGATGTATGCATCCACATCTTTAATTCTGCAGCAGTTTTCAACTTCGGATTATCCTCCATAAAGACTTTTCCTTTGTCTCCATCCAGGTAGGTCAGCATCAATGGAGCACTAGCTTTGTGAGCTTCCTTTTCTTCCATATCTTTTCTTGTTTGCTCATCAAGCTTGAGTTTCATGCTTCTATAGCTCAAAACCTTGGTTTTAAGCCCCCGCTGATACTGAAAGATATGGCTCTGTTCTTCTTTGCTCTTTTCCCTCAATAGGACTTCAGAGAAAATATTAACTCCCTGATAAATAGAGTCATTAGGGATGTGTTGATGTGTATAACCAATCTTCATATGCGCATGTTTGAAATGAGCCTCCAGAAATCCTTTCGGGTCATGAGTTCTTTTGCGAGCAAATCCCAATTTCAAAGAAATAATCCTGTCTCCCAGTGTTGCAGCCCAAGTTGAAGTTGGGATAACAAAAGGCCCGAGGTTTAAAGGGAACTTAGGCCATCCCTTCCTTTTGGGACCAGTGAGCTTAAGGTAGACACCATCTGTAACATTCTGATAAGATATCTCCTCAAGTAACAGTCTGTTAGGGACAACTCTTGGTAGAAAATGTACAGTACTGCTTCCCCATAATTTAATGTAAGAAAAGGCTTCTCCCACATACCAGTCACCCAATGTAGGGATGATAGTTCTGGCATCAGGATAAAAGGCAGGGGCATCTCCCCTGAAAATCTGCTGGTAAATTGCACCAAAGAAATGGTCGCAGATGTCATAGAGCAAGGGAACAAAAGTGCTTTCCCATAAGGCATAACAATAAATATGAATAGGGGGTGAGGACTTAGTCCAACTCCACCCCATGGTGGGATACTGAAACTCTATACAGAAAACATCAATGACAAATGCAGAGAAAAAGAAGTATGGCTTCCTTGTAGTTGTTGTTTTCTGATATTTCTCAATGGTTGTCTTTAACTCTGCTGATAAAATTGAAGCCCAAGGGAATGACTGCCCCGTTGTTAGGACATGATGGGCGATAGGAGCCCATTCAGATTTGAATACTGAACAATTAGGGACACCATAAAGTCTACAGAGCATGGCTTCCAGAAGAGAATAAGGCTCTTTGAACCAAGAAATTGGATATAAATTATCAGCCCTTGGTATGAAATTTGTCATTCTGTGCATCCAATACTTCAGCATTTCATTGAAATTGTACCTAGTCTTTGACGACTCAAGGAATGCAACATTGAGGAGTTGAACAGTTGGTTTTAGGGCATAAGCTCTGGTAAAAACCTCAGCATGAAAAGTAGCCAATTGACACACTGCGCTATCATTGAAAGAGTGGTCTTTAGGGTTAGCATGGTCTATAATCCACTTAACTGCATCAGTGTAGGGAAGGATAGCAGGTCTGGAAGCTATAGCATGGAGTTGTGAATCCCTAATATTTTCATAGGCGAGGTGGTCACTCTGAATATCAATTAGGTCGTCAGTGTCAAAGATGGGGTAAATTTTGGACCAATCCATTTGGTATGTCTCAGAAACATTATCGCTGGTGTCGACAAGGATGTCGAAGTTTGGGTCTTTGTTCAAAAGATCTTTCTGAGGAGTTTTACAGCGAGTGTTGCGAGACATGTTTGAAAAACTGGAGAAATCTGATGAATAAATAAACACCAATAAAAAAAAAAAACTCAAAATAGCAAAAAACCTTGAACAATTGAATAAGAAAGTGACACGAAGCCAACCTGTGCAAGCTGGAAAAAATGGCGAAAACGACCCCTGGTAAAAAGTCACGAAAACGACCCCTAGTAAAAAGTCGCAAAAATGAACCCTAGTAAAAACTCGCGAAAACAAACCCTGGTAAAAACTTGCAGTAAAATCTGCACAAATGGCGAAAACGACCCCTAGTAAAAACTGGCAGTAAAATCCACACAACAGGCAATTTTTGAAAATGAAAAATGATAAAAGAAAACAGAAACAAAATCAACATATTTACTAATTCCATCGGGTTACATCTGGGCCGTAAGATTAAGACAAATCGACGGCTGAGATATAATCTTGGGAATGCGGAAGACAAGTTGTGGGGGTTTAATTTTTCAGAAATATATACAACATTCCCACAATTCGCAATTGCGCGTTTCGGGACCACAACTCCAAATAAAAACAAAACAAATTGTCATCACTTCCTATGATGTCAGTTCTCTCTTTGAGGGTCACACGTGTGAGATTTTGGCGTTGCAAAATAGAGATCAATTCATGTATAACCAGAATGGTCATGACCGGAAAAATATAAACAACAAGAAGGGTCGGCCGATCCTTCGTTTAGTAGATAATTGTGAACAACAATATCCAGCAATTCACCTGTATCTAGACTGGTGAACACAAGAAGGATCGGACGACCCTTCTAGCAGTCTAAAACTAGTATAAAAATAATAATGTGCAGAAGAAGGGTCGGTCGCCCCTTCATTCATGATGGAATTGTGCAAATATTCAACCTACGAAGTATAGGCTGTCAATTCATGTATATCCTGAATGGTGAAGACTGCAAAAATACTAATCACAAGAAAGGCCAGTCGAGCCTTCATTTAATCTGGAAAAAATGGCGAAAACGACCCCTGGTAAAAACTCCTAGTAAAATCCACACAGCAAGTAAATTAAGGTTGCCATCTATTCAATGCATGTAAATTCTATTTTTAATACCATAAATCTTTTCAAATTATCAGGTGGCCTGCATATACTTTCGTCCAATTTTAAGTCTTAGCTCATTTGATCTCATTGAGGAAGAATATACCTTTGGAAGTGGGAATTGTTCTTGCATGCATTGGAGCAAGCTTAAACCCCTAGATTTTCTTATATATCAAAGATTCAAAATGATTATAACTTTGTTCCATATGTGTCATGTGACTTTGCATTGTAGCTCTCTTACCTGATTCTTTGAAGTTTTCTTTGAGCTAGTTGTTAAGTTATTGCATCAGTTTTGTTGGACTTGGTCCCAGATAGAATGTGCAGTCAACAAGGTGCTAGAGTCTATTTGAGTTTATCTAAATTAACCTGCCCCCCTTGACCTCGACCAAGGGGGAAAGGGGGCAATTAAATCATACAGTACTCAGATCCCTGTGCATTCCATTTTTTCTATTATCTATCCTTTCCTATCATCCTTACACCTCTAGCGATAAAGGAATCTCTCTGAGTTGTCCATCTTGCATGATCCATCTAGTACTGTTTATCTTCTTCCATGCTTAGCCCCACGGCCTTCTGTAGTCTTCAATCTCTCAAACACCGCCTTCCTCGCACCTTAGATCTACATAGTTATTATCAACTGACAATCTGGCCACTGTCTGCATCCTTACCATCCAAAGGTGTGGCCTTTACCGAGGTTCACAAATTTGGAATGTGTCGATACTCCGTGCATGTTCAATCTGAGAACTAAACCTCTACCGCTGATGCCTTTCCCCCCCAGATCTGCACCGTCGAAACATGCGGTCCCTACCAAAACTTTGCAAATCTGAAAAGTCCATTTCCCCGTGCATCTCAAATTACTGAACTACCTGTCGTCCTTAGCTCTGTCCTTCCACCCGTCGATCTAATTTCCAACTTGCTCGTGGGCTAGCAACACTCCGCCCACACTTAAACCGTCCTATCTTACTTTAGCGAACAACGATTGTGGCCGTCGATCTCTGTCAATCTTCTGTAACCGTCGATCTCCGTCAAGCTTCTAGTAGTCGAGTAAAATCTGGGCCGTAAGATTAAGACAAATCGACGGTTGAGATCTAATCTATGGAATGCGGAAGACGAGTCCGGGGGTTGATTTTTTTGGAAATGTATACAACGTTCCCGCAATCCGCAATTGCGGGTTACGGGACAACAACTCGAAATAAAAACAAACCTAAATTTCTGCAATCCGCATTGCGGGTTGCGGGTTGCGGGTTGCGGAAACGCATGTCACAAATCCATTAGTCAAACAATTCCCGCATCCACAATCATTTATAACTAGATAGCCACTTCAACAAGCTATAGCATGATATGATGGGGCGTGCATTTTTCTCAAACCATGAATTATGGCGGGCATTGTCTCAGAGCAGTTTTGACTACTTTTTCCATACTTTGTCAATTTCCAAAGTTTCACAAACGTGTCATACTTTTCCAAAATGATGTCAGATTGCAACACTCACACATTCTATGTCATCACTTCCTAGGGTGTCAGTTATCTCTTTGAGGCTCACACGTGTGAGATTTTGGCCTTCCAAAACAGAGATCAATTCATGTATAACCAGAATGGTCAAGAATGGAAAAATATAAATCACAAGAAGGGTCGGTCAATCCTTCCTTTAGTAGATAATTGTGAACACCAATATCCAGCAATTCATCTGTATCCAGACTAGTGAACACAAGAAGGATCAGATGACCCTTCTGGTAGCCTAGAACTAGTATGAAAATAATATTGGGCAGAAGAAGGGTCGTTCGCCCCTTTATTTATGTGGGAATTGTGCAGATATTCAACATACAAAGGATAGGATGTCAATTCATATATATCTAGAATGGTGAAGACTGGAAAAATATGAAGGACAAGAAGGGTCGGCCGACCCTTCATTTAAGCTGTAAAAAATGACGAAAATGATGCCTGGTAAAAACTCGCGGTAAAATCCACACAGCAGGTAATTTTCGAAGATGAAAAAAAATAAAAAATCAACATATTAATTAATTCCGTAGGGTCAAATTTGGGCCATAAGATTAAGACAAATCGACGACTGAGATCTAATCTGTGGAATGCGGAAGACGTGTTGCGGGTTTTTTTTTTGGAAATATATACAATGTTCCCACAATCCGCAATCCGCATTTCTGCAATCCGCAATCTGCTTTGCAGGTTGCAGGTTGCGGTAACACATGTCGCAAATCCATTATTCAAACACTTCCCGCAATCCGCAATCATGTATAACTCGATAGCCACTTCAACAAGCTATAGCATCATATTATGGTGCGTGCTTTTTTTCTCAAACCATGAATTATGGCGGGCATTCTCGTAGAGCAGTTTTGACTACTTTTTCCATACTTTGTTACTTTTGAAAGTTTCACAAACTTGTCATACTCTTCCAGAACGATGTCAGATAGCACCAGAACACCATTTATGAGGGATTTGTGCAAATATTCAACCTACGAAGTATACGCTGTCAATTCATGTATATCCTGGATGGTGAAGACTGCAAAAATACTAAGCATGAGAAGGGTCGGCCGACCCTTCATTTAAGCTAGAAAAAATGGCAAAAATGACCCCTGATAAAAACTCGCAGTAAAATCCACACAACAGGTAATTTTCGAAGATGAAAAATAATAAAAGGAAACAGAAACAAAATCAACATATTTATTAATTCCTTCGGCTTAAATCTGAGCCGTAAGTTTCCGCAATCCGCAATTCACAATCCGCATTGCGGGTTGTTGGTTGCGGAAACACATGTCGCAAATCAATTATTCAAATAGTTCCTGCAATCCGCAATCATGTATAACTAGATAGCCACTTCAACAAGCTATAGCATGATATGATGGTGCGTGCATTTTTCGGAAACCATGAATTATGGCGGGCATTCTATCAGAGCAGTTTTGACTACTTTTTCCATACTTTGTCAATTTCAAAGTTTCACAAACTTGCCATAATTTTTTAGAATGATGTCAGATTGCAACACTGACTAAATGATACACCAGAGCACCATCATGTGTCTTTCCAGCCTCATCACACATTCCATGTCATCACTTCCTATGGCATCACTTCTCTCCTTGAGGCTCACACGTGTGAGATTTTGGCCTTCCAAAATAGAGATCAATTCATGTATAACCAAAATGGTCAAGACTGGAAAAATATAAATCACAAGAAGGGTCAGCCGACCTTTCTGGAAGTCTAGAACTAGTATGAAAATAATATTTGGCAGAAGAAGGGTCGGCCACCCCTTTATTTATGAGGGAATTGTGCAAGTATTCAACCTATGAAGTATCGGCTGTCAATTCATGTATATCCCGAATGGTGAACACTGCAAAAATACTAAGCACAAAAAGGGTCGGTCGACCCTTCATTTAAACGAGAAATGAAAAACAATTAATCTACGAAGTTTGGGACAACATTTCCCCACTACCGACTTTCGTAGTATATGGTAGGGATCGGGACATTGCCTATGTTATAACATGTAAATAATATTCATCCCGACTTCAGACTGCTGACAAGAAGGATCGGCCACCCCTTCTTTGAGTAGATAATTGTGAACACCAATATCCGACATTTCACCTGTATCCATAATGGTGAACACAAGAAGGATCGAACCACCCTTCTTGCAATCTAGAACTATTATGAAAATAATAGTGGGCAGAAGAAGGGTCGGTCGCCCCTTCATTCATTTATCTTGAGCCTCATTCAAAAATGGGGTGTTGGTTAATGACATTCAACTTCAAATGACCGTCATATTATACAGACACCAATATCAAAAGAAAAAGTATGGCTTTGGAACCTAGATTTTGGCAGTTTTGGAAACGGATTTGGCAGTTTCGGAACCGGTTTGATCACTTTCGGAACCGGATTTGGCACTTTTGGAACCGGTTTTGGCTTGTTAGGAACCGGTTTTGTCACTTTTGGAACCTTGATTTGGCACTTTCGGAATCGGATTTGGCAATTTTGAAATCGGTTTTGGCACTTTCGGAACCAGTTTTGGCACTTTTGGAACCGGTTTTGTCGCTTTTGGAACCTTGATTTGGCACTTTTAGAATCAGATTTAGCAATTTTGGAATCGATTTTGGCACTTTCGAAACTGGTTTTGGCACTTTTGGAACCGGTTTTGGCACTTTTGGAACCTGGATTTGGCAAGTTTGGAAGTGGATTTTGCTTGATTTTGGAGTTTAGAAAGGCGGTTTTTGACCCGTCTTCAAAGTGACTTGGACTAGAATAAATCCAAGTTTAATGAAATTGGCGTTATGTAATGAAAATGATTAGAAATTGAAAAACAATAATTCCTATGATCTCGAATTTTTAGTCATACTACTTATGCTACACAAATTGCATATTATTTTATGAAGAAATGAAAATCTTCCCATTCACATCCTATTGTTTTCTCCCAATCATAGAAGCATCTATGAAAATAATGTTGTTGCTACAAAATTTTGAGGCAATTGACAACCATCATGTGATGGATGTTTGTAGGGTAGATAAGAATAAATGATGTCACCTCTTCCAAACATAATTTCACATTTTCAACTCATTACACATTCTTTTACTAATTTTTCATTTTTCTAAGACATGATTATAATTGCACGTGAAGGTATTTTGGGCAATTTTTCGCACCTATTTTAAGGTATGGTTGTGAAATTATTTTTTAATTTCTTTTAAAATAGATATCTTTCGGGAAGGGATGTACATTGGTAAGGTTTGAAATTATAATTTTTTTAAAGTAAATGAAGAGCTATAAATTTTTACTTATGTTTGGTTATATCTGAAATGAATGTTTTTTTGGGACAATTTCTTCCAAGGTAAAGGTATTTTGGGAAATTTCTTTCAAAGCAAAGGCCTTTTGCATAATTTCTTGGAACTTTTTTTATGTGAATTTATGAAGTTATTTTTTAAATTTTTTTTAAAGTTTATTTCATGATAGATATATTTTGAGCTATAGAGTTTTGGTTTGAAATTATATTTTTTTAAATGTGAAGGGCTATAAAAATTTAGTTAAGCTTGAGCTTATTGCAATTTTTTGTTATAAGATTTTGATTTTTTTATTATATCAAAATTTACCCTTCAATAGATTTTAATTTATAATTGAATTTTAATGTTTTGGTGTAGTTATATACAACTACATTTAATTTGAATATTTTTATGTAGATACAATTTTGTAAATGTTATTTATGTTTGTTATGTTTCTAATTTAAAAAAGGTGATGTGTTTAAATTAAATTGAAATCCATAAGTGATATCATATTGATGATAAAATGTTATAAAACATTGATATCCACAAATTCATAATAAAAAAACCCGACCATGTTATAAAATATTGTGTTTAATAAATTTAAGAATTAAAAAAAAAAGATAAGTAGGAACACAAGCTTAAGCTTTGAGTGGTCTGATAATGTCCAAGAAGTTAAAAGAAGCTACTTCATTAGTGGGTATTAAATGATATAACAAAGATACAAAAGTGAAGCATAATGTATTTGAAAATGTAGCTAGTGCAATAAAGTCTTTTGGAGGTCAATTCCCACTAGCTCATTCAATTAAGTTGTGGGTCTTGTCAGCAAGGCGACCTGGGTTCAATTCTCCTTAGGGGTGAACTAATTGGAAGGAGACACCCCAAAATATAGCCAAGTTGATGGCTGGTGTGGTCTAGGACGGGTGCGATCCCTAGGTGATTTTGATGAAATAGATGCCCTTGGGTCATGGTTTCTTAAACCAAATGTCAATCCCACCAAGTGAAGGAGTTTCGAGCAAACAAAAAAAAAATACTTTTGGAAGATCGCGTTCAAAGGATGTCAATGTTGCACGTAGATTAATACACATAGCTATTATTTCAGCCACTACTACAAAAAAACCATTGGACAAAACAAATGGGAAAACTATTAAGAACCTTGGCAAAAACATTATAGAAGTAAAACAAATTTCAATTGCAATTATATGCAAATGATGAACTTGCTTGTTGGGCAATTATTTGTAGACAACCTTACAAAGATAGACTTGTAGAAGGTGTATGAGCTATGGTGAAAGACTACTACATGAAAAATTCTCATGTTTCACCAAAGTAAAGGAATGTGATATAAAGAAGAATATAAAGAGGTCGACATGGAAGACATTAAAAACATATATTAGAAATGACATAAATATTGTTGTTCAATAAATTCAGATAGGATCACAGTGAAGTTAATATCTCACTCGGCACATTTGTGCATTAAAAACCATGGTATGTTAGTCCAATCACTGTCCATGACACATGTTTTTAGTGTCACCATGCATAATTTGAATTTTATTATGACACGTTCCTTGATTTTGGAAAAACATTTTGGCCAATCCTTCCACAGTTCTCACTTTCATATGCCAAATTCTCTGTGAAAGAGAAAGTGATGACTAATTTTATCAGAAAATTGGGTGGGAGGAAAGAAATGCAATCATTCGAGAAATTTGACTTTATTCCATTCCAAGTATCCAATTGATACGAATGATTAATCATGGTCAAATATAATAGTGAATTGGAAGCAATGTGAATATATTCAAGCTGTCAATGTTATAGGTTCTTCAAATGTTATTTCTAAAAGGATTAATTTACGGAAAGATAAAATACATGTGACAAATTTCTTGAACAAGTTTGAAAATTATATTTCTAATTTATAAATACACCAAGCATTCACATAGATCTTGATGGAAAGACCTATAGTTCAAACAATATTATGAAAATTTTCCACCAAGGACAATTTTGTCAATGGTCGATTTTGCAAAAAATTACACATTCATTACACAAAAAGAGATATAGACTGAAAGTTATCATTCCGACCAATTTTCTATACTTGTATGTGTTCTATATAGACAAACTCAACACAATTTTGATGAAATATAAAGTACCAATGATGATCATTGTGTAATCAAAGAATATCATTTTTATATTACACTAGTACAAAATGAGAGATAAGTGACTAGGCGACTAAAAAAGTTAGTCACCATAGATTTTTCAAGGGATAAATGACCAAAATTAAACAATTTTAAGTGAACCAACTAAAAACGACTAAGATAAATGACTAATTTAGTCACGAGATAAAATATATGACTAGATAACAAGTGACTACAATAAAAATGACTAACACAAGCGACTCATTTAGTTACAGGAATACAAATATGACTAGATAACAATCACTAAGAATATGAATTAGTCATTTATGTTAGTCATTTTTAGTTGTGTCACCCTGACAATGGAAAATTACAATTTTGACAATGAATTTGTACAGTTTACTAAATTTTGACAGTGCATAAGGGTTGAGAGGAACCCATATACAATGATGACATAGGTGAGACGAGGTGGGAATATTTCCATGGGACCACTCGCTGGTAGGGGTAACTAAAGTAATGAATAAGGTTAGAATGAGGAGAACTGCGTACGAAGAGGCATTGACAAAGGACACACCCTTTCGACACACTCCATCAAGTATAAGTATACCAAGCAGGAGGACTTGGAAAGGCATCCAAGCGGATTAGGAATCTATCCAAGCAAGCAAGTGAAGTGAGCTAGGAAGCACCTAACCTGATTCGGTAAGGCATAATCGAAATCAAGAAAGAGGAAAGGCAAGGTTACAGAGCATGTCGGTTTGAGGTCTTAACCAAGAATAAGCGCAGGTGCCGCAAGAGGAGGACCTGTAGTCGTGACAGGAAAAGAGGGGCGAACTGCGGTTGGGGTGAATCTTGTAATAATAGTAGTTGTCAGTTTGTGCACACTTCAAGAGTGCCCGCGGATGTGCAACCTCCACTTGTTGTAATGTACTATCATTCTATGTTATACATGCTATTCTTGAGCGTACCCCATTGAGGTGTTGTCGAAAATAATTGTGTGCTCATATGGTTGTGTTGTCTTTGTTTTATGGTGCATTATGATATGGTGTGGTTAACAGCTAATTAAAGACCCACACATATAAAGATAAAGTTGAGAGGTGTAATATGGTAGGATTCCTCTAGGTTGGTCACACCCCTAGCAGTGAAGTCTAGGAAGTGTCGCACGACCTAGAAAAGGAAACAAGGCTCTTGTCTTGGGTTAGACTTCTAAACCCGTGGCAAATAGGTTCTAAATCGAGTAACATGATATGGGTGTATACCCTTTTAGATTCATTTGAACCTAAAGATACAATATTTGTACATTTTTATCTTTCATTTATGTTTCCTTCTTTAAATTTTTTTTATAAAGTAGTTATTTTCTCATAAACAAATGAATCTTATCTAAAATGCGAGTTTAAATTAAATTACTATTTAAAAATATAAATCCATTTAACCACCTTCTAATCCTATTCTTTTAAACTTAAAACCTAACTTAAAAAACACTTAAGCTCTAAAAATTAATTACTAACACAAAATGCATAACCCAAAAAGCTAACTAATAAAAAATTAACCTTAATTAATTTATTACCAACACAGAAGGTATCAAGGCCCGTGAACAATAGAGTAGAATAGAATTGGGCTCCGTTGTAGCAGCGCTGGAGAGGAAACTAGAGATGGGTAGAGAAGGCGAGGTTCCAGTCTCCTTCGGCAGTCTCCATGACAAGAACTTGTTGGAACTCAAGAAGCTCAACGTTGCAATATTCCCAGTCAGATACAATGAAAAATACTATTCCGATGCCCTTTCTTCCACAGAATTCACCAAGCTCGGTAAAACTAAATCTCTTCATCATTTTAGTCCTGTATTTTTTAGTTTCTCTATGCGGAATTTGGTTGTAGATCACACATCCACATGGCAGATCCAACAACCACTAAAACATACACTTGACCCCTAACTTTAATAAGCTCTTTAAATTCTATTTAATGGAACCCATGTCTTCAAATGTGCACTCAGTTTAACAATAATGCCCGACCAATTACTTTTTAGTAATCGGGCATGCCCGTATCTCGACTTTGTTGTTTTGGGTGGTATGGAAGTCATACATTGTTTTTGAATTATGAATATCCATGAACTGAATCTCATAATTTTTTGTAATATTTGGGAATTCCCTTATGCATAATCGACCCTCTGAAACATTATAGTCGACTTTTCTGAGGACTAAAAGCAGAAGATCTGAACTGAATCACTAGGGTTTAAGTGAGGCTATTTATTTTTTCCTTGTCTTGTATTTTTTAAAGCCACAGTAAAGAATGAGAAATTGTATTAAGAGGAAGGAATAGAGTATTAATGTGCAATAGAAGCCCCTCATAGAAAATATTAAGATAGCTTGCAAGTACAACCATCACATATATAATGGACACAATCCATAGAGGACCCACAAGGCATAACTATGAAACTGCAGTTGGTGATTGTACTAGAGAGATATAGGGACTTGCAAACTAAAGTTTGTTTGCACAGTTGCAAATATTTTCGTGTGTGCATTGTGTCATAAATCACCTCTGTTTCCTTATTGTTATATGTGTAAAATTATTGACAACACACACAATTGGGAGAGTATTAATTCAAATTAAATCCCATCATAGGAAGATAAGTCACTATTACAGTTCCTAAGACTTTAAAATTTTATTTACATAAAAGAAATTTTGCAAAATTAGCACAATTTGGATTGCTTAACAACTATAGAAGTAACAAAAATTCCCAACATTGAAAAGTTGTTAACAGTTGCACAGGCTGGTTCAGACCTACCAAACCATGGTGAGAACAAAGGTGCCTAGTAAAACAGAGTTATGTGTGAGCCCTGAGATCTGCTAGGTCATAATCTAAATTGTAACTAAATATGAATATTAAATATAAACATACAGATAAATTTTATATGCCTGTCCCCTGAGAATATGAATGACCAAGCTCAAAATTATTCTTTTCCACCATAGCCTCTGTGCCCAACACTTTGGCCTCTATCTTGAACTCTTGCAGTTATAGGGTAGAGAGTTGTTGAGAGTGTCATCTTAAGTTCATGTTCAAGTCCAGCATGTGATGTCATCTTTGAGATACCTTTCGAAGTTCAATTGGAATCCTACTCGTCCACTTTGTGATTGTCCATGAATGATTAGTAAAGATATCTAAACCACCTACATGTCGTGTCGAGGAAGCATCCCTTGTTGATGCACTTGTAATTTCATTTGTGTGTCTTTCTGAAGAGTCGGAATAGATTTAAGCTTTCCTCTAGCATAGTTTCCAAAGAATCAACAACCATGGCCTCCAACCCCTTTGGATTCAAAGAAAGATGTGTCCTTTCCATTTCCAGGGAACAATGCAATAAATTATTGTTGTTACTTATTAAATAATAAAGTCCCAAGAGTACTAGGGTTACTTATCATATCTAAAGACCCAAGAGAAGTATCAGTTGATTTCTTTTTCGTAGGCATGCCCATATCCTATGCATAGCTCTCTTAGTGACACATCACACCACTCAATATAGTCCAATAAGTTAGATTAACTAGTTTCTTCAGTATTCTATCAAAATAGTTCCTGAAAATTTACTTGAAGTATGTCCTGGGCTAATTTAAAACTGAATAGAATTTAATTCAACAATCAAACTTATGAGTTGAACAGGCCGCATCGCAAAAATGCAGAGTTATCAATAACTAGTAATTAAACTTTGCCTTTTTACTGTTAGTGGGGAGTAACCTTTGGGTTGAAGTTGGGAAATTTTCTTATGGCCCTCTGCTTAATGTTTATTTTGCTTATGGTATCCTATTAGGTGTGTTAGCTCCATATCAAGGTCTTGGAATAGGTATTAATGTGTTTGTCTTTTTGCATTATCTTTGTTAATGAATGACTAATGGTTGTGTTTGTATATTGTATTTAAAGTTTGTCATCTTCTAATCCTTTTACAGGATCGAAATTGCTAAAGCACTCTTTGGATCTCTGCTCTCAAGATCTGAGCGTCGTGGAGATTTACTTACATGCACAGATAGACAATGAGGAAGCTATATCTTTTGACAAGAAATTTGGATTTGAAATAATGGAAACCATTCAGAACTATTACACTAATATCAACCCTCTTGATTGTTTTGTCTTAACTAAGATCTTGAATCAATCTCCCAAGGAAAAGGGTACCCTTTGAATTAAGATTGGAGGTGTCTTTACTTTGGGTTTTCTATAAAGCAAACAGCAAAGCAATTAATTTTGGCATTAAATATTCATTTGAGTATATGTAATGCCAACCTCAAAATTACTGTGAAATGAGGCAAAGTTACGTAGAATTTGAATTTTTGGGGTAATCAAAATAGTTTATTATTTGGAACCTCTTAGCATTCTTTTGAGTTTTGCATTTTACAGTCTATTGATGAATGAATTTATATGTTTCAATGGTACTGTGTATAGAATAGCTCATATGGTTTTACCTCAGTTTTCAAACAATTTCCAATGTTAATTTTAAATTTGTCTTGCAGAATCCTCATTCATTTGAAAAAACAAATGAAAACCATGTAGAAGTTGTTACACATACACGCAAATATGGAAGCAGCTGATGGGAATCAATCCCCAATCCACAATAAACTCTTGCTAAAAAATTAAAACATTATTTATGGTCCTTAGCTCAAAGAAAAATGTTGGAGACCTCCTTTGATTTCAAACATCTTCACTCTGTTTTGAAAATGAGATAAAAAAATGTTCAAATTTCTAGTTATAAAGCAGACTATCCACAACGTTAGTGATATTTTCCATAGAACTTTTTTGAATTTATTATGACATTATTGGAAGGGGAAAAATCACAAATGTTGTAGGCAGTGTTATCACCAGCTACGATACATCGCAATGATTGCAACACTGCTTCTTAGCACTCGAAATGCATCATATTGAAGAATTTTCTTTTCAAGATCGGGGGATTTTTGCTAGAGGAGATTTATCTCAGTTATATCATGGGCTATCACCTAGGATATATATATATATATATATTTCCAGAGTCACAGGATTTGGTAGTTTAGTTATGGCGTTTAAGCAATTATTTGTTGCAAGAGAATCCAACAAAAGCATCCCTATCATGTCTGTGATCCTTGTTTTCTTCAATTAAGAAAAAATGTTGAATCTAGATTCACATTAAATGGCCCCATACCTAGAAGAGTCTCCTTAATGTAGCAGAAAATGGCCTCTAAAGAAAAACCAGAAAGGACAAAAAAGATTATTTTGAAGTCTCAATTATTTTCACCTGAATTGAGAGGTGTTGAACAAATGGAGGAATTTGAGGGAGAGATTTCTTCAAAACAAAGAAAGAAACTACAGTCACTGAATCTTGCTTTAAGGTTATGCTGGAAGAGTATAGCCAGTGATTGTAGGCCCCTGTTTCAATCATTTTCATTGTGCCTCAAAGGTGTTGGTATGGATCAGTTCTGTTGTACATTGTCCCTTGCATCAAAAGGAGATGTTTTCCAGTCATCATTGGATTTTCATGAAAAATTATTTTTAAATCTTTTTAAACTTTGGGTTTTTTTAAATAAAATTCAACAATTTTTTTGAGAAGATCCCAAAGTGACATCCTTCAATGACGGGGATATGGGAAGAATACCAACTCCCATCCTTGGGATTAACAACATTTTGGAATTGCCAATCATGCACCTAAATAGGCAATCAATTCAAACCAATGGTGTAGATCCTTCTATGCGTCATGATAGAGTAGACTCAAAATAAATAGAAGATAGTAGTAGAAAGTATGAAAGGTTTCTTGCAAACCTCAATAAACCATGTTTGCATTTGCAGTGTGCAGCTGTGGAAGAGGTGAGGATCTTGTCTAAATATGACAATGAGGCTCGCTCATGTATGGGTTCCAATCATTTCATTCATGCTTTTGTGATTTTCTTGCGGTATACAATAGATGCAATATCAAACACTAAGGCACAGGAAACTGGATCTTTAGCACTATTTAACATTGATATAACTTCTGTAACATTGATGTAAGTTTCTTTTCCAGTTTTTTCAAATTATAATTGTCAAGCATTAAAATTGCAAAATTTGTTATTTCTTTTAATTTTTTGGATGTAATTTTGTGTTGTTTATTGATTTTTGAGCTTTGGAGGAGTGAGTGATAGGGAGGAGTTTCTATATAGATATTTGCATAAGGTAGTACTTGACATCGTATTGGTCTTGCACATCAATTTTATTTTCATAGTTACATGGTAATGAATTCATTCGATGTTGTTGTCACTTTTGTTTAGAAAAATGGAAAAATGGATATTTTTGTATGTTTTTAAAGTTTATTGATACTTTCCAATATTTTCCTCGATACTTTTTATAAGTTTATTTTTAGACCTATAGCAATATATTCATTGACACATTATTTGCAACATTGCTTAGTAGTTCTTTCTCCAAAGAACGATGGTTCATGGTGCATTTGTATTCACTACAGGTTTCTTGAAGAAAATCATTGTTAAGAAACTATACCTTCTTCCATGGATCGTCCAACACTTGGACTAGTGTTGAAACTTGAGGGGTCAAAGTATTTCCCTTAAAATGATCTCTGCTTTGGATATCATTAAGTTCAGAAGAATCCTGAGAATGTGTTGAAGGCCACTTTCTAGACTAAGGATGGAGTTTATGAATGGTTGGTTATGGCCTTTGGCTTGAACAGTGCATTGATGATACATTCACGTGTCTAGTGATTAACATTCCTTGACTCTACATTAACAAGTTTGTCATAGTCTACTTAGGTGGAATTTTGATTTTTCAATTGAGCTAGGTTGGAGCATTTACCATCATTTTTTACAACTGTTTCAAACTCTCCAAGAACATAAATAGTGAGGAAACTTGGTGAATAGTGCTTTTTACCATGAAGCAGATTTAGTATCTTTTATCATCAAAGACACTGGTGTGCATGCTGATCCTAAAAAGAAGCCAAGTCATTAGATACTCAGTGACACCTCATGATTTAACTCATATTTATAGTTTTCTTTGGTTAGCTAAATTCTATAGAAGGTCTATCCTCAGATTCTCACACATTTCTTAGCCATTAAATTAGATACTTTGTGGGAACCGAGTGAATCTCACCTTTTTTTGGACCAACAAGCAACAACAAATGTTTAATGAATTGAAAAAAGGATGTTTCTATGGTTTTTAAATAGATGCACTCAATTATGCTCTCAAGTTTCAACACTATACTCACATTAATTGGATATTAAATCATCTATCATTTATAGACCTTATGGGACATTATGTAGTACTTAATAGATGACTAGCATTATATTCTATTGTGCATGTTGTCTAGCAATGGTGACACCACCTACTTGGCAAGGAGATCATTATTCATTAAGATCATTAGGATTTGTGGTTCTTGCAAACTCAGGAGTAGGTTGAAGAAAGGAAGACATACAAAGTGGATGAACTACTTATAGCAATTCCACTTAGACTTAAGAAATGTGGAGACAAGAAGGCCCTAAGTTGAACTTTTGCAACACTTGCAATAAACAATGCTCAATGCTCTAGCTTGAGGATGCCACTTTTAACAAATCGGTCAATCTCTATTCAACATATCCAAACTTTCAATTCACTACATCAACATCCAACATGCTTGACAGGTCAAGTTGCTCTATCAAATTCTACATTTTTCCTTCATCAAGGATACCTTGATAACATTGACTTCATTGAAAACTACTATGGCATTAGTAAGACACTTGTATCATTCTAGGCCCATTTCTACTGGTCGTTGATGCAATGGGATGTTGAAGTACAAATCCTATCTTGCATCCCTTACAACAATTGCCAAACTCCCAAATAGGAAAATTTCTATGTATACACTTATTGTCCCTTGATGTAAATGGGAGTCCAATGTGGTTTTATTTTCTGGTGTACCTCTTACAGGGCACAACCCAAAGTGTGTCTTTATGCTTATTGATCATTTCTCTAAGATGGAATCATGTTCCCATGCAACAATTCTATTATTTCACCAGAGGTTTCCATGCTTTTATTTCTACATGTCGGATCACACTTTGTAGCTCCAACATCCATTGTGTCTATTTGGTATTATAATTGATAAGAAATCCTTGTTTCCCAGTGAAGTGTCACTTTGACATATCTAGAACATTACATCCTCAATCCCCTCAATCTGATGGTCAAAAACCAAAGTATTTGACAAATATCTTGTCCAACTCTTCTACATGTACAAACAATTGCATTCCCACACTTGGGATGAAATCCTCCCCTTATCAACATGCCTGCAACAGAGGTCGTGATCACATCTCTATAAATATTAAGCCATTTCATACTTGGTTTCATAGCATTTTGTGTCACTCATCATTGCCTTTCAGGATCCATAAACTTAAGTGGCTATACAATAGGCCAGGGAAAAATAGGAGGCAGATTTGTTCATTCAATAGATACATCAGATCCATGGACAAGTCCAAGATCTACTCAGTTGATGATGGTGGAAATACAAGGACTGACATGGCATCTAATTAACCTAGCATTAGTCGAAAGTTAGTGATAGAGTCTATTCCAAGTTAGTTCCAAGTTAGTTGAAAGTTAGTGATAGATTCTATTGAAAGTTAGTGAAAGCTACATGAGATTTCTATTCCAAGTCAGTACTAGAATGTTGTTTGTTGGATGTATTTTGAAGGCAACAATGATGAAAGCATGAATCTGATCTATAGGAATGCTCTAATGACAGATTTAGAAACATGTCATTGCAGCCTTGTAGCATACTTTGGCATGAATGAGACATGTATAAGGTCAACACTGGAGGTAACTTCCTTGACTAAAATGTATAATCAAGCATGTTAACAGGTCTAGACAACAAATGCTTTTTCTGTATTTCATGGCCAAAAGTCAAGATTTAAAGGGATATTTAGTAGAGGTTACGACATGGCACAGATTTATAAATCTATGGCACAAATCCAATGTTGAAGGATCAACTGAAATAAGTAAAAAGGTGGCCAGTAGATGAGGCATAATTACAGTGGCCAGAGAGCATATCTGAGCCTTACCATTATATACGTTGGGCCTTCCAATTGAATACTAATAATAACCAATAAAACTAATGTTTGTTGTGCAACTTGTAAAACCCTTATTTGCATGAGGTGTTCACTAAATTTTTCAGAGGAGGCATTCATGGTCAGTTATGTGGGTTGAAAAGTGAATATCGACACAGTTTAGGGTGATCTATGTAGTCTAGATCAATTCTGAGTAACGTTGGGAGCATGTACAATAGTTCTGGGCACTTTTCATTTTAAAAGAAGACTATGGAGCAGATCTAGGTACTGTTCTAGAGATTTCTAGATGCATTGCAACAGCAAGGGAGCCTAAAATCCAAGTCTAGGCCTGTTTTAGGCAAGTTCTGGGTGTGTTTGTAGCCTTGTTTAACCGAACACAACGATGAATATGAATTATGGGTAGTTATGAGGACAATTCTGGGCATCCTATACCTTCATGGGCACAAGAAACAACAGTCCGGGAATGTGTGGGCACATAAACATCCCTTAATATCAGACCTGGGGTGAAAAACAAATTCTAGGAAGTCATGACAATAGTAAACAACCTTAAAAGGGAAATTTTGGGAGGTCCTCTAAGTCACAGCAAGACTAATCAGAACTTAATCCTCAATCCTAGGAACTCTTGTGTATTTTCCAGCTTGGTGTTGATCTCCTATGCATAAAAATAACATTAAACTGCAATAAAATTGCATTCTGGGCATGAAATCACAAACATCCTTAGAACTTCATTCCTTGAACCTATACCAATTATGAAATTCACCTAATCAAAATTGTTTTATGATTAGTTAGAGAACCAGTTGGGTGATTGTCCATGAAGAATTTGACAACTGTCCCTTGGAAACGCTCACAGTACAGAGCCTTGTCTTAGCTTACGTTGATTAAGGATATAATTATCAAGCTTATATTCAGTAGTTTCTATTAAAAACATGGTTGTTCGATGGTCATTCCTGCGAGTTGCCAAAGCAAGCTGCTGATCGAGGCCTTCGATGCACAAAAATGGCCACGTGGACAAGAGTCGACCAGGTGGTAGAGGTTTATCAAAAGATGACATGCAATGCCACTTGTGAATTTAAAGAAGGGGACATCCACCCTTTTGTAGACTCGGTTGTCCTTGTGAACATTGATCGGTGAGGTTGTTGGAAATTCCCTTTTGAAGGAGCCTTTGTATATGAAAAAGTTGGAAACCAAGTTCGATTATGCTCTCAAGTTTCAACACTATACTCACATTAACTGGATATTCAATCATCTATCATTTATAGACCTTATGGGACATTATGTAGTACTCAATAGATGACTAGCATTGTATTCTATTGTGGATGTTGTCTAGCAATGGTGACACCACCTACTTGGCAAGGAGATCATTATTCATTAAGATCATTAGGATTTGTGGTTCTTGAAAACTCAGGAGTAGGTTGAAGAAAGGAATACATACGGAGTGTATGAACTACTTATAGCAATTCCACTTAGACTGAAGAAATGTGGAGACAAGAAGGCCCTAAGTTGACCTTTCGCAACACTTGCAATAAACAATGCTTAATGCTCTAGCTTGAGGATTCCACTTTTAACAAATCGGTCAATCTCTATTCAACATATCCAAACTTTCAATTCACTACATCAACATCCAACATGCTTGACAAGTCAAGTCACTCTATCAAATTCTACATTTTTCCTTCATCAAGGATACCTTGATAACATTGACTTCGTTGAAAACTACTATGGCATTAGTAAGACACTTGTAGCATTCTAGGCCCATTTCTACTGGTCGTTGATGCAATGGGATGTTGAAGTACAAATCCTATCTTGCATCCCTTACAACAATTGCCAAACTCCCAAATAGGAAAATTTCTATGTATACACTTATTGTCCCTTGATGTCAATGTGAGTCCATTGTGGTTTTATTTTCTGGTGTACCTATTACAGGGCACAACCCAAAGTGTGTCTTTATTCTTATTGATCATTTCTCTAAGATGGAATCATGTTCCCATGCAACAAATCTATTATTGCACTAGAGGTTTCCATGCTTTTATTTCTACATGTCTGATCACACTTTGTAACTCCAACATCCATTGTGTCTATTTGGTATTATAATTGATAAGAAATCCTTGTTTCCCAATGAGGTGTCACTTTGACATATCTAGAACATTGCATCCTCAATCCCCTCAATCTGATGGTCAAAAACCAAAGTATTTGACAAATATCTTGTCCAACTCTTCCACGTGTACAACCATTTGCATTCCCACACTTGGGATGAAATCCTGCCCTTACCAACATGCCTGCAACAGAGGTCGTGATCACATCTCTATAAATATTAACCCATTTCATACTTGGTTTCATAGCATTTTGTGCCACTGTAATGTCCCCTCCCGCCTTCAACAATGCAGGGGAGAGAACATGACCAATCATACGGGGCTTTTGGCAGACTTAGCCCCAACATCCTTGCTTTCTCAAAAATTCGTAACAATTAAACATTTCTGTGTGTAGCTTCAACTCAATAAAACACAGCGGAATAAACATACTAGCAAGCACAAAAACAGTAATGCCTAACATATATATATATATATGACAGCAGAGGATGATTTAGCACATAAAGACTCAATCTCGTTCCAATGCCATGCATAGATTCCAAATTAAGATAACTAATTCATTTCGTTAAACCTGGACAATTTAACATATTGCAGAACACAAAATGCAAATAATTTATAATACATAGAACACTTATCTTGAAGATGAAGCTGTCCAACAACTGGCTATGTGAGAGCAACGTTCCACCCAACCATAGATCTCTGTCCAGCCTATATTCTTTCAGCTGAGAGATCACCCCCGAGCTGGGTTGTGTATCCACTAAGGAGGAACTAGCTGGCTCACTCACGGTCAGGGTTTCACTCAGACAACCATGGTTTCGGTCATCAGCTATGCTAAGCCAACACACCGTTGGGTTTATCAAGCATACAAATGACAAATGAGGAGGATGCTAAGCCAGTGAGCTCAACCACAAAGCTACAGGCATCTCAAATGAACTCAGCAGTCATGGCACCCACAATACCTACCGCACCCAACACAAGGAAGGTCCCCTTCTCTGCTGCACAGTCCCTCAGGCGTCCCTTCCCTCCAGTGCTCTTCAGGGTGGGCATAGAAAGGTCCAGCTGCTGATTCCTTGAGATTCTAGCCTTCACTGGGTTTATCAAGCAAACCAAACCTCTGCTCAGTCATTCACACATGGATTTCTCACAGTTCTGTTATCCAATAACTCAATCCCGTCACTTCATTTAATGGGCTGTAAAAATTGGGCCTTCCAATGGATTTCGGGATAGCTAATGCTCCCAAATTCACCCCAAGGTTCATATCTATGGATCCCCCATTGGATTTCACTGTCCAATGCCAAATCTGGGCGTTTATGGCTCTTCAAAACGTGGGTTCTCTCACAGTCGCGATTTCTGGCTTTTCCTCCCTGCTGGGAACTCGTAATGGATGAAAAATGATGTTGGGCTGTTCCACAATGGAATGGGAATGAGGAAGAACCAATTCCCATGAGGTAGAGTGACTTGTGGTACAAGAAAAAAAGAGTCCATACCTGCCATACGAATTTCTGGGTTGCCCATGCTCCATTGAAGCCATGGACTGAATTCTTCACCCACTTTCTTACAGCAAAATTAAATGTCAGCAAGGAAAGTCAAATGGGTTCCCACAATGACATTTGGCAGCATATGGTTCATCCCCACAACCCCCTCACCACTCCCTAGTGGATACACATGGCCCCTTCTCATTCGTTGCCTCCATAGCCAGTCTTGGAATTTTATTTCAATATTAAATATTTACATCAATTTACAATATCCCATGGATTAATAGCACATGGGTAATAACATATCAAATACTTGTCCATTTTAAATAAAATCTGAACATATAATAGCGGGGCCTTGGCCTTGAGCTCCACGCTAGGAAAACATACATTACATGTATACAATATTTACATGGAAACCAATATTTCCTAAGGGTCAAAATTGGGGTATTACAGCCACTCATCATTGCTTTTCAGGTACCATAAACTTAAGTGGCTATACAATAGGCTAGGGAAAAATGGGAGGCAGATTTGTTCATTCAATAGATACAGCATATCCATGGACAGGTCCAGGATCTACTCAGTTGATGATGGTGGAAATACAAGGAATGGCATGGCATCTAATGCACCTAGCATTAATTGAAAGTTAGTGATAGATTCTATTCCAAGTCAGTTCCAAGTTAGTTGAAAGTTAGTGATAGATTCTATTGAAATTTAGTGAAATCTACATGACAGTTCTATTCCAAGTCAGTCCCAGAATGTTGTTTGTTGGATGTATTTTGAAGGCAACAATGATGAAAGCATGAATCTGATCTATAGGAATGCTCTGATGACAGATTTAGAAACATGTCATTTCATCCTTGTAGCATACTTTGGCACGAATGAGACATGTATAAGGTCAACACTGGAGGTAACTTCCTTGACTAAAATGTATAATCAAGCCCGCTAACACGTCCAGACAACAAATGCTTTTTTTGTATTTCATGGCCAAAAATCAAGATTTTAAAGGGATATTTAGTAGAGGTTACGACATGGCACAGATTTATAAATCTATGGCACACATCCAATGTTGAAGGATTAACTGAAATAAGTAAAAAGGTGGCCAATAGATGAGGCATAATTATAGTGGCGAGAGAGCATATCTGAGCCTTACCATTATATATGTTGGGCCTTCCAATTGAATACTGGTAATAACCAATAAAACTAATGTTTGTTGTGCAACTTGTTACACCCTTATTTGCATAAGGTGTTCACTAAATTTTTCAGAGGAGGCATTGGTGGTTAGTTCTATGGGTTGAAAAGTGAATATTGACAGAGTTTAGGGTGATCTATGTAGTCTAGATCAATTCTGAGTAACGTTGGAAGCCTGTACAACAGTTCTAGGCACTTTTCATTTTAAAAGAAGACTATGGAGCAGATCTGGGTACTGTTCTAGAGATTTCTGGATGCATTGCAACAACAAGGGAGCCTAAAATCCAAGTCTAGACCTGTTTTAGGCAAGTTCTGGTGTGTTTGTAGCCTTGTTTAACCTAACACAACGATGAATATGAATTATGGGTAGTTCTGAGGACAATTCTGGGCATCCTATACCTTCCTAGGCACAAGAAACAACAGTCCAGGAATGTGTGGGCACATAAACAACCCTTAGTATCAAACCTGGCGTGAAAAATAAATTCTAGGCAGTCATGACAATAGTAAACAACCTTAAAAGGGAAATTCTGGGTGGTCCTCTAAGTCACAGCAAGTCTAATCAGAACTTAATCCTCAATCCTTGGAACTCTTGTGTATTTTCCAGCGTGGTTTTGATCTCCTATGCATAAAAATAACATTAAACTGTAATAAAATTGCATTATGGGCATGAAATCACAAACATCCTTAGAACTTCATTGCTTGAACCTATACCGATTATGAAATTCACCTAGTCAAATTTTTTTTATGATTAGTTAGAGGCTCTCCCATCGGATAAAGAGTCTCGGGACATCTCGGCCCCTGCTGAGTCACAAGTTTCTAGCATATCTGGCTTGCGGGCTGTTGGATATACCCTTGGGAGGTTGTTGTTCCCATGATTAAAAAAAAAAAAGAGAACCAGTTGGGTGATTGTCCATGAATAATTTGACAATTGTCCCTTGGAAACCCTCACAGTACAGAACCTTGTCTCAGCTTGTGTTGATGAAGGATATAATTATCAGGCTTATATTCAGTAGTTTCTATAAAAAAACATGGTTGTTTGATGGTCATTCCTGCGAGTTGCCAAAGCAAGTTGTTGATCAAGGCCTTCGATGCACAGAAATGGCCATGTGGACAAGAGTCACCAGGTGGCAGAGGTTTGGTCAAAAGATGACATGTGATGCTACTTGTGAATTTAAAGAAGGGGACATCCACCCTTTTGTGGACTTGGTTGTCCTTGTGAATATTGATCGATAAGGTTGTTGGAAATGCCCTTTTGAAGGAGCCTTTTGTATATGAAAAATTTGGAAACCAAGTTCGATTATGCTCTCAAGTTTCAACACTATACTCACATTAACTGGATATTCAATCATCTATTAGGCTTATACATTTAACTGAAGATTTATACATTTTTGAATTATTATTAAAATGGTTTGTGTCTTAATATCGCTTCATGCCAGCCTTCTTCTTTGTATATGGTAATTGTTATGGCACCATTGTACTTCTATAGTTCAAATTAGAAGTTTCTTTCTTATGAAAAATCTCATTCCCTGCTATCATATCTTGTTATTTCTAGATGGAAATAACAATCCCTTATCACTTCTACGTTTTTCAATGTTGTGACCCTCTAGTCTTGGAAAATTTACATTCTCTTTATGTCTTTAGGATTATTGTTTTGATGCTTTTTTTTGCAGGTTGGAGGATGGACTCAAATATACAAAGGGTTGACACGTGTGACAATCAGAGGGGTAGGTCATATCCACCTTTCAACCTTGGGGTATCCATTCCTTACAAGAGGAGGTGTGTAACGTTGTATCAACATAACTGGCGCTATAAAAAGGGCCTGGTACTCTGTTTTAAGCCTTACTTCCTATGGTTGTTTTAATATTCTTTGTAAGTCTGGAACCCAAAAGAGTCCTCACCAGATCTCAGGCTATAGAGAGTGACTTAGAGTTTGAAAGGCATTCCCATCCTCCCAAAAGTAAGAACCCCATAGTTGTATCACCTCAAGCTTCCTCACCCTCAGCAAGTTATTCCCATTATTATTAAAGGATACAAATGGCTGTTGTGAATGCACCCTAGCTTACAGGAAGCAATCCCTTTTACATCTAGGGACCAACACACAAGATGCCAAAGAATGCTGATAAATACTTTCCAAAATACAAGCAAATGGCATAAGGACCACAGAATAAAACATCCAGGCATACAAGGATGCCTTAATAAGACTGCAAGTGGAGCATGAAGATGTGTCATGTAGAATGTTTTCCATGACACTTGATGATCAGTCTTATGACTGGTATATCAGCTTGCCCATTGGTTCAATCCCTTCTTGGGCTGAGCTATAATCTGCCTTCATAAATCTCAATTTCTGCTTCCCATTGATCTTGCAGTGCTATATCATCAGTTTTCTTCAGCACACCGAGAGCCAAATGAGCCCATGAGGTTTTACAAAACTCTATTTACAAGCTGTATACCAGGTTGGTAGCTCCTTACACTCTCAATGAGCAAGCAGCTGTTCAAATATATTTGATAGATTTAGATCTATCCCTTGACCTCAATGTTTGTTAGGAGGTCACCCACTGTAACTACCCTTACATTAGCCTATGTTGAAGCCATGACAATGGAACAACAGTTGATGCCCCAAGGCTATGGAGTTAGCCAGTGACCATCAGTCGGTTCCTGTTGGGTACCAAGTTCCATGTTGGTAGCATTTACAGGTTATTTCGAGCAGGTTAAAGACATGGAACTTGAAGCTTGGGGGTCCCTCATGGATTGATACCTGGAGTGTTAGGAACGGATTGACTTTAGAATTGTTAAAGCCAGTTTTATTTCTAGTTTAAGTTGGGCTAACTTTTGAAGTTTGAAGATATTTAACCAGTTTGATAGAGTTAGTTTTGTTCTCTATGCTTTCTTCCTGGGCAACATGCAGTTATAACTGACATATAACTTTAATAGATCTTGAATTTTATCCTTATTTGTTCTCTGTATTCTTTGTCTGGTAATATTTGGTTTTCTTATATTTAGGGCCACTTCTCGTAGTTGTTTCATTCTCTGCTTGTTTATGCATGGGTGTGTTTTAGCTCCCATCTTCATATCCTGAGATAAATATTTGTTGATATTTATCATGCAAAACTCATTCATTGGTTATGATGTTCTCAATAAACTTGTGATTCCCCAGCCTAAACAATACTTACAAGTAAGAATTATTTATAGTTTTTTTCAACTATCAGTGTAATCTTTGGCTATTTTGAATATATCGGCGAGGAAGCTAGAATATTATCTGATTTAGAGTAATCTAAATAGCGTTCTTTTTTTTTGTCCAAATATACAAAAGGTATATCTCTGGAGACAGTCTTTGTGCACCCTTCAATGGTTGGCATGTTGGATGCTTCTGCAGAGGATGCTCTTAAACATGGTGGATGGTAAGGGCCAAAACACATAATCCTTCATGACAGTTTTTAACATGAGGAACTATTTAAATGTGACTGAGCCTTTAATATCTATTTTCTACTTTCTTGTTGAAACTTGAAAGTGCTTCCTTGATTCATTTAATATTTGTTGTTCTTTATTGATGGAACAGTTTTTCACATACAATATACTTTAATATTGTTTCGTTGTTACACAATTATATGCATATGTCCTGCTACAACAATGCCAATGGTCATTTTACCCCAATCCTTACTTAAGTGAAATTTTACCAATAGAACATGCATGGGGCCTAAGCATTGGAGATGGTTGAAACTATCTGAAGGTTGTGTAATATGTTCACTAATTTGGGTTGTTTACTCCAATGCCAAAGTCTTCTCACATTAATGCTTGAATGATTTGGAAACTTCAATAGGGACTTACTACCCTACAAGATGTAACTTTCTACTTAGACAATGTCAGTATTGACATTGACATGTGTAGCTGCAAATATCAAACTATGGGTTGGATCTTTCCACCTAGACAGTACCGGCTTTGACATGTGTAGATGAAAATCTCAACTGAATGTATAGATGCAAATCTCAATGAAATGCAAATCGTACTGCAGGGACTTGTTGCATTGCAACTTTCCATGTTATTTCTTTGATACAGAGCAAAACCAAAGTTGACACCTATGATGCCAAAGCATTTATCCAAACACCGAGAGCACTCCACATGTGTACCCACGGGGATGTATTGTGCACGGTGCATTTAAGAGGCTTGTAAACACTTGTGTAGTTCATGTCTTTGCACCTATTCAAAGTGACATTTTCAAGGGAATGCTGGAATCCATGCTTCTCAGCCTATCCATCCACTGACCTCTAGTGTGGAAAATCTTGGCGATGAAGAATTTGAAAGTATTATCTGAATCCAGAGGTGCTCTGAATTTGCAGGCAGAGAACACATATCTCTTATTGCTAGCTCTGGACATGGAGCATAATCTAATTTTCTTTGCTTCCTTAACGAATATTATTTATGGGATCAATCCCTTTGCTTCTCAGGAAACGAAATGGAGGGGGCATATCTCTATTAAGCTATCTGGCAGTGCTTTATTAGGCCGAAATAAATTATAATAAGTCATTCCAACATTGCTTTGACTGTAATAAAACTGTGCTTCTGGTGATTGATATGCAGAAAAACTTCATTCTCCCAAGAAGACCCATACACATAATTGAAGGTGTATCAATCGTCCCTGTTGTCAATATATCTGCTGCATTGGACATGGAGAAAAGGGGCACACGTCGTGTAGGTAGTTCATAGATATGATGAGCTGGGAAAGTATGAGGATGTTCTCACTATCAAATGCCCCTATCATAAGCAATGAAGGGAAATAATCACAGTTGTTATCTATTTATCATCCAAATGGCTATTCATTCCAATTAAAATGTGCACACCGTGAAAATAAACTGACTGAAGATAGGGAGCTAGTTTATTAGGTTGTCTCTTTAGGGGCATTGCACAAGGTAGCTCCAGGTTGGATGAAAGAAGAAATTGTCTTCAGCAATAGCATCATTCGATTTAGGATGGGGTGCACAGAGAGGTGGATCAGATTTATTTGAGCACACCAATGTTTCTTGCATTGATAAATCTTGAGAAGAAGAGAACTATTTGCAATAGGTTTTGTGAGTTGTTGGGTGAGATTAAATTTACCAGCAGCAGCTAGTTTGGAGCCTTGATATGGCATTCAGTAGGGTATAACAAGATCCTTGAGAGGGTCATTATGGTGTCATCCACACTTGGCCATCTTACACCATTTGCTCATCCTTTGCTTCTATATAAACTGAAATTCTCCTTTCCATGGCATCATCCACCATTATCTTCAAGTTACTTATGAATTTTCAGTCAAATTTAGATATATTGGCATGACTCTAGATGACTCGGTAGATAGTTTAACAATGGATGCATGCTTGTCATTCCTATAAATTTCTGGGGTTTTTTCATTTTGCATCATTTAAGCATACAAAATAATGATTACCAAGTTACTATAGATCCATAATGGCTTACCTTGTACCAGTCCTTCGAGTTCTTCAACTGCTTTTATTAAGTGCAAAAATATATTTGCACTTAATCAATGCAGTTGAAAGACTTGAAGGACTAGTACAAGGTAAGCCATTATGGATATATAGTAACTTAGTAATAATTATTTTGTATGCTTGAATGATGCAAAATTTGTTTGAATATCATCATTGTCAAGCAATAACTACTTCTTAAAGAGTGCTAGCTCAATGGTAGAGCACCTACCTAATTATAGGCAGGAGATTGGTGGTTCGATTCCTTCATACCCTATCATAAATTAGTGACTAAGAAATGTTAGTTTTTCATAATTTCAATCTGATCTAGGATCTTAACTGAGAGAATAACATGTACAGCATATCTACATCATATTAATCATGGACACAATAATGCAAGCACACAAGAGACACTGAGTTTCACCGAGGAAAACCAAGAAGGTGAAAAACCCCGCAACTTCCTCAGAGATAGATAGAGCAATGATACAACCCAAGTACAAGAGGTAGTCCTCCTAGCAGCAGCTTCTCCTCCTCCACTAGTGTGCCACTCTCCAATGAGTGTATGTGTAAGAAGTGAATGATCAAATAAAGTGCCTTCCGCACTCTATTTATACTTGACTTGACTTGCCTAATAACCTTACTAGTTCGGCCTCAACTTAACCACATAACATAATGCTGACAGGGCCGACCCCCAATAGGGTAGTCTAATAACCCTTTAACCCACATGACTTATACAGGGCCGACCTGTGAAATTTCCCACATAAGATCCAAAGAGATGATGTAGACCTCACAATGAAAGAATTTAGGAATAATAGAAGAAGAGACAAGCAATAGAACTTAGATCCAAAGAAAATCTGATTGAGGCAGAATAATTACACATGTTACTATTAACAGAATAATGAACTGGTAAATATACAATGCTGAGTATGAGGATTCGAATTCACTAGGAGGAATTCGAATTGGCCTTCATGCACAGATCCATAATTAGTGGAGAGTCATCAATGCCTAACTAGGAGTCCACCTTCTCATCAGTGAAGTCATCAATGCACAAGTAATGATCAACCGGGAGTCAAACTGAGTCTAACTGAATGTGGTTGGTGTAATTGGCACATGGAAGCACTAATATAGTGAAGGAGGCTCAGTGGAGGGCACCATAGGAGTTAACTGGAGTCAGAATGGTCAATCTAGTCTCACTGGAGGTCCAACAGAGTGATAAACTCAGTAAAGAGTCAGTTAATCCTTAAATCAAGGAAATAACTGAAGATAACTCAATATAACTGAATATAACTGGATTGGTAGGTGAAGAATGCGCCCTTGTCATGCAGTGGAGCAAAGGAGGGCGCATTAGTCATTGGGAGGCCTAGAAATGATCTGAAAGAAGCTTCGGGGGCTAGTTTGTTGAGGACTAGGTGCTGGGACTGATGACCTAGAATGCATGCAAACCCTAATTTTGCATGCATGACTGAAAATGAAAATGACTGGAAAGCTAGTAGGACTAGGATGGAGTATAGGAATATCCTAACACCCCCCCTTAATCCATCCTGGTCCCTGGTAACTAGGACCACAGGTCACCCATACAATAAATGAAATGATAATAAAATACATAACTGTCCATAAACTGAGGAAATGGGAAAAACCTCATGGGAAAAAACCCCCCCCCTCAAAAAGAACAGTAAATAACTCAAATAACCATCATGCAGAAAAGAAAGAAGCTTTCATCAGTGAAAACTTTTGCAAAAGAATTGGCAAGTTGATCCCATGTAGGAAGGTCTCCCACTGTGTGGAGGATGAAGCAAGTCTTTCAGGAACTTTTTCTGTATCTGGAGCGAATGGAACACGAGTAGTCTTCCCAAAAGATGGAAGAGAGAATCCCATCATCATGCTACATCTCTTATGGAGAGATGGATGGCATAATTCAAGGTTAGCATGTTGCTAAATTCTAGTAGCTTGTAAGCAAATAAATGATCAACTGTGTTCTCAGTAGTAGCAAGGACTGTGTGAGAACATATTTCTCTTGAATCTGGACTGAGAATAGGTGTTGGTTCTGAATCTTCTTGAACCATGATCTCAACATCAAAATATTGATATTCTTCTTCACTAGAATAGGAGTCACTGGAAGAGAAGTCACTGTGATCTTCATCAGAATCTGAAGGAATAGTTGGAGAGAAGGGCATGAAGTGTGAGAACCCATATGCCTTTGAGGCATGATTAGCAATCCCATTCGCTATAACCTTTCCAATGGAGATTTCTGTAATATCTACTGTGTCTGGACCAAAAATTACTTGTTTTGGAGATCATGTATGAGTCATTTGATATACTGACAACAAATTAGCTGTAAGAGAAGGAACAAATAAGACATTTTTGAACTTACCATGCTCCATATGAACTGTACCCAAACCTTTGGCAGAAATATGAGAGTTGTCTCCCATGTGAATGGTAGGCCTATCTTGGAGATCCAAAGAGGAGAAGGATTCTTCTTGTGCCGTCATGTGGTTGGAAGCTCCAGAATCTATGAGGAGAGCTTTTGTCTTTGAAAAACCAGCCATCAATGCATGACAATCATCAGATCCACTTCCAGAATCAGACATCTTTGCTTCTTTTGGAACAACAATTTGGTTTTGTTCAAGAAGCTTGGTTAGAAGATCAATCTTCTTATGCATGCAGGCATGCCCAGGATGATTTCCTCTCTTGCAGTAGGTACAATTTGGTCTCTTTTGTTTGTCATTCTTGGATCTTGAAGGTTTCTTGCCTTTTCCTTTTTGTCCCCTTTTTGCATTTGCTCCACTTGATTCACTAGCTAAAAGAGCTAGATCTCTGGAGGTTTTGATGGCACACAGTTTGTTCTCTTCTTGAGTGAGAGATTCAATAAAGTCACTTAAGGTGGGAAACTTCCATCCAGGGATGGACATTCGAATAGAATGAAAGGTAGATACAAAGACAGAAAATTGAGATCCAAGTTTGCTTAATATAGAGAGTATCAATTGCTCATCACTTTTAGTGATGCCACATTGCTTGCAATGCAAAACCAAATTCTGAAATTTGGAGAAGAAATCTTGGATGCTCTCGAAATTGCTAGGTTGAAGGGAAACCAATTCATTCTCAAGAATGTAGCCTCTTAGTTCGTCTTGTTTGCCAAAAAGACTCCTCAATTTTATCCATAAATCATTTTGAGACTTCAATCCATCAGTATGAAACAATAGATCATTAGATATATGAAGGCATATGCATCCAAAGGCTTCATCCATTTTGTTTAGGTGCTTGATTCTCTTTTCAGCTTGATGTGGTATGGCATCCTTTTCCTCAACTATTCTAGTAAACCCTTTTGACCTCAAGAGATTTATCATCTTCATCTTCCATTCGAAATAATTGAAAGGAGTGAGAAGTATAGAAGAAGGAGCATTCAAATTGCTCATCTTGACTGCTTGAACAAGTGCAAAATAGAAAGCTATTGAATCTGTTATTGCAACTGCTAGAACTTCAAAATACCTGCAAAAAAAAAAACTCTCAAGAATGGAGGTAGAATATACTCTCAAATGGCTCTGATACCATGTGAAATTTCCCACATAAGATCCAAAGAGATGATGTAAACCTCACAATGAAAAAATTTAGGAATAATAGAAGAAGAGACAAGCAATAGAACTTAGATCCAAAGAAACTCTGATTGAGGCAGAATAATTACACATGTTACTATTAACAGAATAATGAACTGGTAAATATACAATGCTGAGTATGAGGATTCGAATTCACTAGGAGGAATTCGAATTGGCCTTCATGCATAGATCCATAATCAGTTGAGAGTCATCAATGCCTAACTAGGAATCCACCTTCTCATCAGTGAAGTCATCAATGCACAAGTAATGATCAACCGGGAGTCAAACTGAGTCTAACTGAATTTGGTTGGTGTAACTGGAACATGGAAGCACTAATATAGTGAAGGAGGCTCAGTGGAGGGTGCCCTAGGAGTTAACTGGAGTCAGAATGGTCAATCTAGTCTCACTGGAGGTCCAACGGAGTGATAAACTCAGTAAAGAGTCAGTTAATCCTTAAATCAAGGAAATAACTGAAGATAACTCAATATAACTGAATATAACTGGACTGGTAGGTGAAGAAGGCTCCCTTGTCATGCAGTGGAGAAAAGGAGGGCACATTAGTCACTGGGAGGCCTAGAAATGATCTGAAAGAAGCTTCGGGGGCTAGTTTGTTGAGGACTAGGTGTTGGGACTGATGACCTAGAATGCATGCAAAATGCATGCAAACCCTAATTTTGCATGCATGACTGAAAATGAAAATGACTGGAAAGCTAGTAAGACTAGGATGGAGTATAGGAATATCCTAACACGACCCCATCAAGGTGGTCTAATAACCCATCAAGTATAAGTTACGACACTTACAATATAAATGACGACACTTCCGTATAGAGGAATAATAACATCTCTATAGGAATAGAAAATACATATATGAAATACATTCCGAAGTTACAAATACATCAATACTCCCTTTTAACTAGGAAGGTATTTCTCGACACAGATCTGCAAGCACAAGTCTTCTTCTCTGGATCATCGTCACTAGATCATCGTCATCAAATCATCGTCATTGTCACTGCTGCTGCTATCTCAATCAATCTCTAATCTGCTCATCATAGGAAGTTCTACAGAGACAACCCTTTTTCATGCTGGATGTAGGCCCACCACCTATAGGTATTCATCATCACTGGCCATACTATGAAATCCTCAGGACTTATTACATGCGTCAACAAAACCTCGCAAGATCATCCTAGGACTGATTACGAGCACACAGCTCAACCTATCGGATCTCCCAGGACCTTTTACATGCCACTGCACAACCTGTCCATGGCCACAGAGTATCATCATGATACTCATGATCATACTGATCATAACATCATTCACTAAGCACAACCCAGATTCACATCACACAGCACTTACATTCACTGGCATGGGAAGACACACTTCAACCATCCATGAAAGGCTCAACACTTATATCTACGCCATGGGAATACACACTTCAACCATGCGAGAATGGCATCGCACTTATATCCATAGCCATGGGAAGACACACTTCAACCATGCTAGGAGTGGCACAACACTTATATCACAGCCATGGGAAGACACACTTCAACCATGCTCGAATGGCACATGTACATCTGTGTCTTCGGAACTCATCACACATAATCCAACTAATTATGTAATGTATCCACCTGATACATATCATTACATATGATCATCCTAATCATCATCATAGCATCATCCTGATGCATATCATCAGGAGCAACATCCTCAAGCTCATCATCCATGATCATCCTGATCATACATTGCATCCACCTGATGCATACATAGTATCTACCTAATACATATCATCATACATGATCTACCTAATCATACAGTGTATCCACCTGATACATAAACAAATACATGACCCACATGATCATATAATGTATCCACCTGATACATATCAACATACATGATCCACCTGATCATACAATGTATCCACCTGATACATATACAAATACATGATCCAACTGATCATAATAAGAATCCAACATGATGCATGTACATATGATCCAACTGATCATAACAAGCATCCAACATGATGCATATATAGAGCAGTAATTGGAGCATCGACCTGATGCTTATCATACAGCGCTTACATCCATAGCCATGGGAAGGATCCTCCTCTCACCATGCTTGGAATGGCTCCTGCAAATGTTTCCATCACTTCTTCCTCGAAGTGTCGTTAATCTGAAGAACACCAATCCTCTCTCTGAAGTATTAAAACTTCACTCTGGTTAGTGGTTTCATCAACACATCTACAACCTACTCATCCGTCGCAACATACAGGAGCTTCACTGCTCCTCTCTGCACCATATCCCTGATATAGTGATACTTGATCTCAATGTGCTTCGACCTGTCATGGAACACCGGGTTCTCAGACAGCTTCACATAACTCTAGTTGTCACAAAAGATACCAGTAACATCCAACGGGAGATCAAATAGCTCAGACAGTAGCTTCCTCATCCATACTGCCTCACAACTATCCAAAAAAGCTGCAACATACTCTGCTTCGGCTGTACTCAGTGCTACGTAGGACTGCTTCCTGCTAAACCAAGAGATCATACCCTATCCCATACTAAAGCAACACCCAGAAGTGCTCTCCCTATCTGCAGCACTGACTGCCCAGTCCGAATCAACATAAACCTACAGGTTAAACTTTTGATTCACATCATACTTGAGCCCATAATCAATTGTACCCTTCAGGTACCTTAGAATATGCTTTACAGCAACCAGGTGAACACCTCTTGGATCCGTCAAGAACTAGATCAATGTCTTCACCGCAAAGCAAATATCTCGTCTCGTATTCGTCAGGTACATCAAGGACCCAATCATCTGACGATACATAGTGACATCAACCGGATCAGATGAAGCATCACACAGAAGCTTCAGGTTCGATGCCATAGGTATGGCCATGGCCTTGCAATCCACCATCCCGAACCTCTTCAGGATCTCTATTGCATACTTCCCTTGTCCAAGAAAGATTCCATCTGCACTCTGCCACACCTCCATGCCTAGAAAATAGTGCATCATCCCAAAGTCCTTCATCTCGAACTTGGCAGCAATATTCCTCTTGGTATTGGCAATCAAACTATCCTCACCTGTAACAAACAGGTCATCCACATACAAGAGTAGTATCACTAGATTGCCTTCCTCAACCTTGTAGTAAAGGTTGAAATCTGCATTACTTTTGGTAAAGCCCAAGCTGGATAGGAAACTGTCCATCCTACCATACCAAGTCCTAGGAGATTGCTTCAAGCCATGCAAGGCTCTCTTCAACCTGCACACATATGACTTGTCACGTGTCTCAAAACCAAGTGGTTGCGCCACATACACTTCCTCCTCGACTACACCATTCAAGAAGGTTGCCTTGACATCCATCTGTTATATCTTCCATTTCATCACTTTCTTTATATTTCTCTATGCTGCCATCTGCAGCATGCTTGATCTTATAAATCCACTTGGAAGTCACAACAGACTTCCCTTTAGGTCTTGGGACTGCATCCCAAATATCATTCTTCATGATCGACTGGTACTCCTCGATCATGGCATTCTTCCTGAATCCTAGGAAATTCAATATCTTCAATAGATAACTTTGTTGTTGAACAAATGTTGTAGTCCTTCTTTTGTAGGTGACGGTATACGATCTTTCCTACAAAACAACTTAAATTGCATGATTAGAAACATCTCATAGTTTTCAGAACAAATTCTTACACATAAATAAATATGTCATACAGTCATGCACTTATCTTAGCCAATGCTTCAATACAACATTTATCTATATCCTGTAACTTTCTAGATGCCTTCCAATCTCTACCAGAACATTGTTAAGAGTGTGCACAACTCCCAACATGTCAGCAAAGAGGTTTCATTCTAGATAAGTAGCAATGGAATGTTGTACAGTTCCATAGGCCACCTACCCATCACATGCATATTAGTAGTATACTGTTCATTAATGCAATTATTCTAATATGCATAATACACACCCTAAGTCTAGGAACATAAGCATATACATCATTGAACAATATTATTTAAACAAACAAATATGCAAGAAATGACGATTCAATTACTTATCTTTGTTTGGTTTGTATGGTGGACTCCCTCTTAATATTTGCTTCCTTGCAGGAACTACTGGAGTGTGCTCCCTCTTGATCTTTGCTTCCTGGATTACCTGTCCTTGAACTTATATCCATCTTCGATCACTTATGCATACTTACTAGTATCATCATTGTGTTATCCTCGAGGTCTCATGCATACATTCATTAGTATAATCTCAATACTATAAAAACACAATAATCTTAAACATGTATAGTCATGATCATTTCAAACACAGATAATAAACATTAGTATTCAAGGTTTCAGGGAATACTTCTTTTACTCATGCATATTCTTTATTTGACCAAAGTACTTTTCTGGTTAGTCATATCATCAATCAAGGTAAGAGACATAATATGCATAAACCCTTGATTACTTACATTTCTAACTTCATGAATAATCATTATCAACCATACAACAGTATAAGATCCTAACACAAGGTAGGATTCTAACTTGATATAGGAAAAACATACCTGGTTATCATATTTGCTAGTTATGTCTAGCAATGTCTTCTTGTTCTCTTCAATGACTTGTGCTAGTAACCTGCATATCTCATAGGTTAAGCATTGTAGAACCAAATTATACACGGAAGTAGAGCTTCTATGTGATCCATGACAATGGATGAATCTTTGTCTTCATGTCACCATGTTCATATGTTCTTGAACTAGAACATGATTTGTCTTTCTTGATGTACCTTTCATGTTAGCGGACAACATCAACCTCATACAACACCACAATGCATTAGTACAATCATAAGTGTCAAAACCCTAATCAATGAATATCTTCTATCATGCATTCATATTTTTATTAAGGTGATACAACAAGTCTAAAATTAATCAAGATTGTACTAATCTTAATGAAGACAAACATATTATAAACTTAATCATGAATAGATTTCGAAACATACCCGTAAGTCATATGTGTTGAGTTTGCTTGTAATCGTCTTATGTAAGGCCTTAGCCTCATCTCCCTCTGAAACTGGAACTTCTTTACTTATGAAGGTGACCAATCGATTCTCTTCTAGGATTAACCCAATCCACTTGATTTGCAAAAACTGGATCTGGAGCTGGATTAGGGTTTGTCAAGGAAACCCTAAAAAATTCAAACTTTGAGTTTCAAAATTCTGAAAGGATAGAAAGATGCGCCTTGATGAGATGATCAACCTGGTATACTCAGAATTTGAAAACTGCAAAGTTTCACCCTCAAATTTGCTTTTCAATCTTCTGGCTTCACTAGGGAGGACCTTGAATTAGGGTTTGAGTTTCCCAGAGCTTCAACCAACCAAATAGTTTAATCCAAATCTCTAAACTTTGATTTTTCCAAGGAACGTCCAGCTATGGTCACAGATTTCAAAAATTCCCATTTTTGCAGAAGCCCTAATTTTTCACTTTTCCGATCAAAGTCCTGAACTAGGGTTTGATCAAGCCCGACGTTCTGCCCAACCAAAAAATTCGATCTTGGTCTCTAAATTTCGATTTTGATGAGGAGCATCCAGCCGTGGTATCCGATACAAAAATTCCAACATTCTCTGAAACCCTAAATTCCCGGAGCCATGAATGAAGGTGCTCAAAATCCAATTTTGTTTTGACAGAAATATGCACCTGATTGTTTCTGGTGTAACTCTGAAATTTCAGATCTACAGGGTCTGAAAATTCTTCCTATGGTATCCTGACCTGTTATCTTTCCAACTCCACAGGTCTGACCTCAAATGGATTCTCTAAGAGAGATTTATGCCAAGTGTTTCAACATGACCTATTTATGAGATAAAACATGAGAGCGAACTTGTACAGAGTGCCACGTGTCACTGGTTCAATTTCGGCCTATGAAAATCACACATGTGAAAGTACAGTCCATTCCCTACCTGCCACGTTTTACGAAATTTCATTTGGAGCTTCCTATCCCAAGTTGTGACCTTTTTTCCTAGGTGACCTGTTTATGACTGAGATCTGGAAGAGGCAGAAACCCTATATTGTACAGATCATAGATCTGAAAGTACAACGAATTAGAGGCTCTCCTTCAGACACAAGGTACATGGGGATATTATCTTCAACCTGTAATATTTTCAGATCCTAAAACCTCACAAAAATTGATGATTGGTTTTTGCTATATCAAGGCCTAGCTTCGCAAGTGCAACAAGTGTCATAAATGCCATACCATGCCTTCTTTCAGGCTAGCTCTGATACCATGTTAATTTCTCAAAATTTCAATCTGATCTAGGATCTTAACTGATAGAATAACATGTACAGCATATCTACATCATATTAATCATGGACACAATAATGCAAGCACACAAGAGACACAGAGTTTCACCGGGGAAAACCAAGAAGGTGAAAAACCCCGCAAATTCCTCAGAGATAGATAGAGCAATGATACAACCCAAGTACAAGAGATAGTCCTCCTAGCAGCAGCTTCTCCTCCACTAGTGTGCCACTCTCCAATGAGTGTATGTGTAAGAAGTGAATGATCAAATAGAGTGCCTCCCGCACTCTATATATACTTGACTTGACTTGCCTAATAACCTTACTAGGTCGGCCTCAACTTAACCACATAACATAATGTTGATAGCACTGACCCCCAATAGGGTGGTCTAATAACCCTTTAACCCACATGACTTATACAAGGTCTACCCCATCAAGGTGGTCTAATAACCCATCAAGTATAAGTTACGACACTTACAATATAAATGACGACACTTCCGTATAGAGGAATAATAACATCTCTATAGGAATACAAAATACATATATGAAATACATTCCGAAGTTACAAATACATCAATAAGAAAACGACTAAATTCGCATATATACGACTATTAGTAGCTAATTTCCAATATCTTATAGCGTGACTAACGTTTAGTCGTTTTTAGCTTAGTCATTAATATGTTATCATCTAGTAGTTTATTTAGTCGTATATTTGGTAATTAATTGTGGCAATCAATGACTAAATCAGTGACTATCAATGACTAATACGTCAACCAATTAATGACTAGTGAAATACGACTAGCTATAAGATAGTGGAAATTCACTACTATTAGTCATCGACTCAAAAATAGTCGTTTATAGTCGAATTTTAGTCATTTTTTTAGTCATTAATTTCTCATTTTGTACTAGTGTTAGTCATGATACACATTTTGTTCAACATTTTTTTGATATAATGTATGATTGAATGAAACAACATGGAATTGAATTCCATGAGCATTGAACATGGTGAGATGGATGTGCATGTCAATTTAAATCAACGCGGTTATTCTTTTGTTTATGTTTTCTTCATAAGAAATCAAACATTAAACATTGTTGGAATTTCTTTGAGACTGGTCAAGGGAAAGGAGAACATGATGGTGTAGGGGTATGTGTAAAACGAGCACTTTGAAGGTGGTAGATGAACCACTCTTCCAATTGATTTGTATTGGCTGATTAAGTTGTTCGATAGTGTAAATTAAATCTAAGTCATGAATATAATCAACAATCAAGCGATATACATAAGTGTGTATATATTTTGTACATGCAAATTTTGTTAAATGTATCAAAAAAAATTGAATGATGATTGAAATGTCAACTTATATTTAACAAATATTGACCTTTCAAACTTACACAGTTTTCAAACCATGGGTTTTTTGGCTGATTGGAATCCAAGATGTAGATAAGTCAATTCCATATGATGCTAGCACCATATGTGGAACTTGAGAATTTCACTCAATTAAGAAAAAATATTTCCAAAATGCCTTTGTGTTTAATACAATAAAGGTATCATTCTTTTGTCCAATTTTCCTAGACGACACAAAATCCATAGAGATCTATGAAAACATAATTGAAAAATATGTTATACCTTGGAAACACACAAATATTAATAAAAAAGAAAATTTCCATTTGCAATCTTGGAGGAATTAGAATCAAATGACACTATAGTATACGTTGATGGTGATATAATTTATGAACTTGTTAGAGAAGGTAACATTACACATGTCCATTTTTTTATTTCTTTTATTTTATGTAAACATTGTAGATTGTATGTATTGTACATATATAATATAATATTGCACATTGATAATGATCTTACTGCTAATGAAGATAAGTTTGACACATGACCTTGTGTGTAAGGGATGTATTTGTTATGGTTTTCCCATCAATAATAAATAGAATGTAAAATATTATTTGATGTGATGCAAAGAAACAAACATGAATTTATTGGAGGACTATGACGGTGGAGGTTTTATTGGAAGACTATGATAGTGGAGGTTTTATATATGAAAGAGGATCCATCATACTAAAATGTTTCTTTTTCAAAAAACCCATGAAACGCAAAGCCATGTTCATTGTCAAGACTTTCAACCCAATGCCATAACCTACCAATATAATCATCTACCATGAGTTGCTCACATACAACCAGCATAGATCCAAATCCTAGGCTCTATCAAGTGCCGAGAGGGATCAAATCTCCCAAGGTGCAAAACGCTCAGGTATTGCACTCAAGGAGCTATTCAAAGAGAGGTATTGCACAAAGTAAAAAATAATCAAATCAATATGCATCTTATCTTTAAATCTTACTTCTTTATTTTATTCCATTGATTATTTTACTTTTTTTTTTACTCGATAAATTTACACTATCTCCCTCATACTTACTTTTTACTTTGTATTATTCTTTTTTGTTTATGGCCGACATAATATTTATTACTTTTTACTTTGTATTATTATTTTTTGTTTACTTTGTATTCTTTTGTCACTTGACAAATCTTACAAGATCTCCCTCATATTTACTTTTTACTTTTTATTATTCTTTTTTGTTTATGGCCGACATAATATTTATTACTTTTTACTTTGTATTATTCTTTTTTGTTTACTTTGTATTATTTTGCTACTCAACAAACTCGACAAACACACACATGTTACAAGATCTCCCTCATACTGGGATGTAGAGCGCCTCTCGGCGCAATCAATAGAAGTTAAAACAAAGAAAATTTTGAAAAAAAAATGGAAAATGACCAAACTTGATCATGAATGAATAATTGATGATGGCCTTCAATTATGATGTTCCTAAACAACATTCCAATCAAATTCCAATATGATACATTTATATTATCTATTCATATATTACCTAATGTTAAAGGTTGATGGGTAGATTAAAGATCTACGATTCATTTATTACCTAGACCTTGAACCACATATACAATGAAACGAGAACTCGACACACTTCTCGTTTTTCTCTCTCCTAATTTTAGTAGCTATTTTTACCTCCGCTTCAAAAAGGGTTGATACCAATATCACAGATTTTCATTTAGAGGCATTTTTTCGGGCCTTTGAATTATCTTTGTCGTAAAATATTTTTAATTACTATTTTCAAGTGTGTTTTTAGAAATTTAACAAAATAACATACATTTATAAGCAATTTATAATGAAAAACATATACATTTTGCAATTTTTTCTATAAATAAGACATTTTATGGACAAAATAAGACATTTTTATTGACAAAATTGTAAAAAAATCCAGAAAATAAAGACATTTAAAACCATTTTCAAATAATTTTCAGAGATTTTTTGTATAAAAATGATACTATTTCATATTATTTTCGGAAAAGTGACGATTCACATAAATTCAAGAAAAATATACCATATATTTGTAAAAAACATATTAAAAACATTATATATAGAAATTTTATTTCTAAAATAAAGTCTGAAAGTCAAAAAATTACTAATATCTCTTATCAAAAAATTGTCAAATTTAACATTTTCTTCAAGACATGAAACTAATCAGCAATATCATGCATGCCAAATTCTTCATCAAAATTGGAATTGTCTGGAGCTTGGATTTCATCAGGGACATCTATGTCCTCTTCCATTGGGTCTTCTATGTCTACAAGATGCCCAAAGTTCTCTTTTCCAAACACCCCTCCTAATGGGGGTTGAGGCTGTTTTGACATATTTGCCACAAATGTTTCACTAAACTCTCCTTTCTTCAAACCAACTTCTTTCAATTCATCTGGAAGAACTTGAATAGCATTAACTCTTTGCTTGATGTAATTGCATTGCAATGGATCATTATCAATGGATATGCAATTTCTACCTTTCTGTAAGGAGCATGCTATTGTTGTACCTAATCACCAAAAACAAAAATAAATTTAAGTCAAATAGCATAAAGAAGCATTCTTTAAAACAATAAAATAATGAAGAATAAAAAAACAATAAAACTTGAAATATGCTTTCATATATAATATCAGAAAGTTTACCTGAACCCGAGAACAAATCTAAGACCCAATCTCCTTCTCTTGAAAATGTATCTATGATATAATTAATCAACGCTTGAGGCTTTTGATAGATGTTTACAGTCACTCCTTTCAAATCCCTTTCTTCATATGTTAATTTTTTAACCACAGCATTATAACTCAACACCTGACTATATTTTCCTTCACTCTTTTCATTGATTAAAAGAGATTCATAAGTCTCATCTTTTGTCCAAGTTGCAAGATGTATGTTTTCAATATCACTCAGAAATGGATCTATGCTCTTGGAGCTACGAATATTAGGATTTTTCCTATAACAAAAATAAAATAAAAAATTAATTAACTTATCAATAAATATAATTTATTTATAAATTCAAAAACTTGATAATATAGTGCAAATATCTTACCAATAAAGTTGCTTCCTTGTTTTTCCTTTACCCTACACCACCATCGCCCAACCCCCCTAAACTATATAAAAAAATATATTGTAAATAATTTTTAAAAAAAATGAAAACCTACCCCCTAACCCCCCCTAAACTATATAATAAAAATTTTAAAAATAAAAAATAAAACCTAACCCTCCCTCCCTTCCCCCTCCTCCAGTCTCTCCCTTCCCCTTCCTCTCGCTTCCCCCTTACCCCATTCCCCCTCCTCCTACCGCCGCCCCCCTCCCCCCTCCTTCCGCCCCCTCCCTTCCCCCTCCTCTTCGCGACCCATCCATTTCCCCTCCTCCCCACTCCCTCCCTTTCTTCTCCTCCCGCCGCCCCCTTCCCCCTCCTCCCCCTCCTCCTAGTTCCTTCTCCCTCCACGGCCGCTCACCTTGGGCGCCAAAGGGTCGCCCCTCATGAGCAACGCGATGCTGAGCATTGCACCACCCATGAGGGGTGGCCCTTTGGTTCCCAAGCAAATGGAGTGCCCCTCCTCCTCGCGGGCCCTCCCTTCCCCCTCCTCCCTCCGCCTATGGTTGTAACCTCCCCCCTCCTCCCGCCCAATCCCTTCCCCCTCCTCCTCGTGCCCCCCCATTCCCCCTCTCCCTTCCCCCTCCTCCCCACACCCTCCCTTCCTCCTCCATCCACCCCCTTCCCCCTCCTCCCCCTCCTCCTCCTCCTCCTGCCTTCTCCCTCTATGGCCTCTCACTTGGGAGCCAAATGGCTGCCCTCATGTGCGGCGGCCCTTTGGCGCTCTGCTCGCTTGGGCACCAAAGGGTCGCCCATGAGGGGAGGCCCTTTGTCACCCAAGCGAGTGGAGCGCCCCTCCTCCTCGTGCCCCATCCCTCCCCCCTCCTCCCTCCTCCTCCCATCACCCCCTTCCCCCTCATCCACCTCCTATTCCTCCCTTCTCCCTCTATAGCCCTTGGGCGCCAAAGGGCCATGGAGAGAGAAGGGAGGAGGAGGAGGGGGAAGGGAGCGGCGAGAGGAGGAGGAATGGAGGGCGGAGGGAGGAGGGGGAAGAGGCTGGTGAGAGGGGGAGGTAGGAGGGGGAAGGAGGAGGGGGGAAGGGAGGGGGCACTAGGAGGAGGGGGAAGAGGGCGGTGAGAGGAGGAGGAAGGAAGAGGGCAGCGAGAAGAGGAGGAAGGGAGGGTGGGGGGAGGGGGGAAGGAGGAGGGGGAAGGTAGGGGGCACGAGGAGGAAGGGAAGGGGGCAGGAGTAGGAGGTGGAAGGAGGGGCTAAGGGAGGAAGGGGAAGGGAGCAGTGGGGAGGAGGAGGAAGGGAGGGGCATGAAGAGGAGGGGGAAGGGAGCGACGGAAGGAGAAGGAAAGGAGGGGATGTGGGAGGAAGGGAAAGGGAGCGGTGGGAGGATGGGGGAAGGGAGGGAGTGGGAGGGCAGGGAGGAGGGGGAAGGGAGGGAGTGGGAGGGCAGGGAGGAGGGGGAAGGGAGGGGGCAGGAGGAGAGTGAAGAGTTAAGGGCTAGGTTTTAATTTTTTGTAAATGTAGGTTAATTTTTTTTTTTAAATTAGGGAAAGTTGTTATACTTGTTTATGATTTCAAGTTGACAAAGAAAGACACTCTTCACTCCAATCCTATAGAGATTATCAAGAGGTTGCTGCCAAAACAAGAAGTTTCAAGATGGGATTTTGTTAAACCAAGTCGTAGATCCCGAAGGAATATGACATCTGATATGATGGGCATATATGTAGACTCAGATGGTACACCCATTGATAATAGAGAAGAATATGGGTCATCTACATCTTCATCCATTGCTTCATCTGCAGAAAATGCAAATTCTGATGGGGTGTCAGAATCCGTGGATGAATTTGAATAATTTCACATGAAGCATTTTAGATGTTTTTTACTAGTATGATGTTTATAATTGAAACTCTAAAGGCGTTTTTGAATATTTATATGAAGCATTTGTTCTTGTATGGTATAATATATTATTTCATTATGAATCGCATCATAATTTCATTTTTTTTATATGGTTAGAGTGGTGAAATTATTTATGAATTTTTATTTTTTGTTTAATATGCAAGTTTCAAAAAAGTTGTAATTTATCTCTTGAAGAAAAAGAACTTTTTCCAATTTAGGGGTTGATTTTAAAGTTTTTGTAAACAACAGTATGGGATGTTTAGGCCATGGCTCTATTTTTTACTCTGAAAAAAAGTGTATACTGGTATCAACACTTTTCTCTTTGGGGGGTGTTTTTGGTGTTTTTTTTTTTAAATCATCGTTTTTATGGCTAGAGTTCCCGTTAATAGTATAAAGTTTTCGTTTCATAGTATAAGTGGTTCTTGTTCGTTAAATGTAAAAGGTTTTTATATATGGATTAAATATATAATATTTAATAACTAAACTCTGATTCTTTAAATGTATTGGCTTTGATAGATGGATTAAATCTATGGTTTTTATTGTATTCTCTAAAGTCTAACAACTTAGGATTTTGTATGCAACCGTATTGATTTTGATAGATGGATTAGATCTATGGACTTTAATGTATGCTCTAAGTTCTAAACTCTATTTTTTTTTCAAGAATGTATGCTTTGGACACCAATTGTCTCAATTCATATTAGTTTATTTTATTGAATTATATTTAGAGTTCAAGAACTTGGAATTTTGTATGCAACCATATTGACTTTGATAGTTGGATTAAATCTATGGTTTTTAATATATGCTCTAAATTCTAAGAACTTAGAATGTTGTATGCAACTGCATTTGATCATGTATGCTCTATATTATAAACTATGATTCCTTTCAAGAATGACCAACAATGATTTTATGATTTTATGTTTATGTTATTGAAGTTTTACAATTTTTATTAAATGCTATGTTAATGATACTATTACATAATGTGAAAAGTAACAGCATGTACTAAGCTTGTTACACAATTTCATATAATCTTGTATATTTTAAACCTCCCATCTTAATTAAAATTCAATTGACAAAATCCAAGTTGCTCGATTCCTAAAATCATTTGTAATATAATCTCGTAGATGTTAGACCTTCCATTCCTAAAATGAGGATGAATTGAAGTGGGCATGGAATGTGAACAGAGATAAGGAGTAAGGAATGCAGGTGGGAGGGCGTTGGTGAGAAGGGAGTGTAGGGTTGGATGAGTGCTATATTGGGGGAAGAGAGCGTTGAGAGTGCGAGTAGTGGGGTGTGAGAGTTCGTGGGTGTAGATTTGGAGGCGAGGTAACTAGGAAGGTGGTGCACGTGGAGAGTAGGATAATGTGGGAGTAGCTTAAGAAGCAAAGTGTGGGATGTGGATCGTGAGGATTGTGAAGGACTGGTGTGCATACTGGATCTTCTTGGATGGAGAATAAGAGTGGATGGATGAGCATGTGTAGGAGGTTTGAAAGGCGGATGAGTGGAGGATAGGTTTAAAAGGTGGTTGCAAAGAGGAGGACGCAATTGGGAGCAACATGTGAGGAGTGGGTAGTAAGAAGCACTAGTAGGGTGTAGGAGAGTAAGTTGGGAGAGGGCTTAAGTGAGTGGAGAGAGATGAAGAGGGATGAAGAGAGAGGAATGGGTGGAGAGGTGAGCTATGTGAAATGTGTGGGCCGAGAGGGAATGAAGAGAGGTGTGAGAAGGAATAAACATAATGGAGAACCGGGAGCTTTGATACCACTTGAAAGAGAAATCTTTCAAATATATATATGTATATATATATATATATATGTATATATATATATGTATATATATATATATATATATATGTATGTATGTATATATATGTGCATGTATATGTATACATATATGTGTATGTATATATACATACACATACATATATATATACATACATATATGTGTATGTACATACATATATATCTATATATATATATACATACATATATGTATGTATATACATACATACATATATATATATATATATAGATATATATGTATGTATGTATATACATACATATATGTATGTATGTATATGTATGTACATATATATATATATACATATATATATATATATATATACATATATATATATATATATATATACATATATGTATATATACATACATACACATATATGTATGTATATACATGTATGTACATACATACATGTATATACATACATATATGTATATATATATATATATATGTATATACATACACATATATATATGTGTGTGTGTGTGTGTGTATATACATATATATACACATATATACATATATGTGTATGTATATATACATACACACATATATATACATACATACACACATATATATATACATGTATGTATATATGTGTGTGTGTACATACATATATATACATACATACACACATATATATATACATACATGTATATATATATATATATAGATATAGATATAGATATACATACATACATGCATGCATGTATGTATGTATATCTATCTATCTATCTATCTATCTATCTATCTATCTATCTATATATATAATAATGTTTTTAATAATTGATGATATAAATTTACATAGTTGATTGGCATATATAGAGTATAATAGTGAAGAGTTATGTCTCTTCACTATTGTTATTAGCAACATATACGATATTTAATCATTACTTAGACTAATTTATTATTTATTTACATATATTCTATTTGTTACGTTACACTTTCCATCTAGAGGCTCCTCCCTCTTCTTCTCAAGGTTCCTTTCTTCCTTTCAGAAGTTTCATGTTGTGTGTCAATACCTAGCTCATTCACTCTTGTCATTTCACATATGAGTATGAGTACCATCCTTGTTGGATCATCATATGAGTGCCTCAACCCAAACTTACCTCAAACATATGGCTATCATCCTTGTTGGATCTTCATCAAATATCTATACAGTCTTTCATAACTCCTACTATTAAAATATGTTCCTTCCATGTCCTTCTCTCATCACGCCTTCTAGGTCTTTGTGCAGTGAACTCATATCCACTGATATTAGCTTCTTACTCTTAGGATTCCATCCATGCCCTCTCTATGGGTACTTATGATACCCACAGTTTGATACATTATTGAACATCACTCCTTGGCTCTCGAGTCATACCTCCATGAACATTTATGGCACTTTCTCTTATGGTAGCTCCAATTCCATTTCCTAATGCAATTTTGAGTTCTCCAATTCTACTTTCCTCTTCATTTGTCGATGATACCTCACCTTTTATGAGGCCTTCTACTCTATTGCTTCCTAACTTGATAAAAAATTTCAATGCCTATCCCGATACATCGTCTCCATTAATCCATTGGGTCTCTCTCTATCAGTTTCCTTTGATACATTCTCTAGGACAATTCTCTTGACGATTCACTTCCGATATGTTGGGTCCCAATACATTGAAACTCTCCATTCCATCGTACTTTTTATTATGTTCCTATTGGTACTCTACTCTAATGGCTAACCTCTGAGGAGGTATCATCGATACATCGGCTTCTGATGCCTCTTGATCTTATAGCTAGAACCATGCTTGAAAACCCATCGAACGGTTGTGATCGCTCGTATATTAACAACCTTGGTACTTCATTGGATTCCCCTATCCATTGATCATATTGCTCCACCTCCCTCTGACATCGTAAAGAATGATTGATATTTCTCCACGAAATATTTTTTCAATACTAACATGCATCCGAACTTCTGCAAGTGACTATATCCGAAGAGATAACTACGATATTACTTCAAGAAGAGATAAGCCGATTCTAGAAATAATTAAAGTGACACATTTCAACTTACTTATTTGATACCCATACCCCAATCATCAGTTAACCAAATAAGTATCATTTATTAATTGATTGTGTCGATCAGTATGGTATGTATGGTCTTCTTAACTTAATAAATCATGTCATAACCTTGTGTTCCTTAATTTTTTCAATTTAGGCCTCATTTTTTTAATTTTCATGTCTTGGTGGAAAATTTTGGATTTTGCCAAAATTTGTTCCTAAAAATATCCAGAAAATTAGCACGACATTTTAGAGGCTAACAAGTGAGATGTTCCATGACTTAGATAATTAAATACATGTTTTTCCTCTTCCTCTTATGTAGATCTAAGAGAATGAGCCGAATATTTATTTGCTCACACAATTAAGTTACCAAAAGACCTTGTAAACTAAATAAGCCATGAATAATGGATATGATATTGAATATTGAATAGATAAAAATATGATAGATTACAATGATGTCTTGGCATTAAATATGGCTTGGACACTTGATGTGGACACTTGATGTAGAGGAGATGCCTCCTTTAATAATAACATTAATTAACCTAACTATTAATTCTTTAATTATTATCTTATTTATGTTCATTACATTGCCACTCTCTTAGAAAGGCTTTGTCCTCAAAGCCTTATAATGTTTTCAAATCGTTCTTTGCGATGTCGTGGCTGACAAAACATGTCAATACGAACTGCTAAGTGTAGAGCATAACTTTCGATATGTGGATGGGCCAATCCATCCCAAATTGATTTGTTGTTGATTGTTGGGATTCCCTATTGATCTGTCGTCGGGAGCTTTGATCACATTAGTACCAATATCTTTTGACATTTCCCACTTTTTAGAATATCGATTTTTATGGTTGGGGTGTCGATAGGGAATTTTCACAATGTCATTTTATTTTACGAGTGTCGTCTTTTGAGCATTGATCTGAGCTGGAAGTTGTATTTTTCGTCCCTTGAGCTTTTAAGGTTTCATTACGTATCTTTTCCAACTTGTTTCTAACTGTATGTTATCATTTTGAAACTTCTTAATCAATTCTACTTAGGATTTTATGTCATCTTCATACTTCTCAAGTTGTTCCTTAATATCTTAGTTATGACTTCTGATGCAACTATTTTCTTCTTGTTTTTCTAGAAGTTTTCCTTCAATGTCTTCCATAAATTGTTCTGTCTTTCGACTATTTTTCAACTTCTTAATTTTTGTGACTAGTGTCTTGTTATGATTTCTTAATCTACAAATTTATTCGGCATTGTTGGATAGTGCTTTATTAATCTTTGCGATCTCCAACTTGTGTGTCTTTTTAGAGTCATCATTTTGTTGTTGAAGAACTTTTATCTGTTGTCAATACTGGTCGACCATTGATTCTTGATCTTCTAATTTCTGTCGTATCTGCGTCAGTTCTTCATCCTTGTCGCTAACGATTTTGTTCAAGCGTATTATTTCCACTTCGTAATCGTTTATTTCTTTCTTTATATCTTGATTTTTCAATCTATGATTGAAATCATTTTCGTCTTTTAATTCATCAATTTGTGCACATAATTTTTCTATATGATTTTTCTGGTCAAAAATGTTTCGTTCCTTGAATTTTTCTTGTATCTTATGTATTTCAATTATTACTTCCATTTTGTATTCATGTCGCTTAAATATTCGTTGTCTCTTTGATAACGCTTTAACTTGGCTTCTAATTTCTCTATTTGTAATTTCAAACCGGATTCCATGGTTTCGGACTTCTTCGAAGATTCTTCCCTTGATTTTGACTTTTTCGGCAATAACTTGTCTTCTTCTTATTAGATTATATAAATTTTTTTCTTTTTTTTCCAAAAATAATTATTATTTCTTTTTGCTGGTTTTTTTTCTTTTTTTATAAAAATAATTATTAATAAAATAATTAATAATATTATTATTATTAATGTTTTTATAAACTATATATATATACTTTTTTTCCCAAAAATTAAAATATTTAAACAATATAATAATACTATTATAATGTTTAATATTTATTTTCAAAAATAAAATTTAGGGTTTCAATGATAGGGAGAGATGGATGGCGGGTAGAGGAGGAGGAGTTGGCATGAAGCAGCAGGGAGGAAGGAGGGTTGGGACTGGATGGGAGGTGGGGGTGGCGGCTATAGGAAGCTGTGGGGGGGATAGTTGATGGAGGACGGCATGAGAGGAGGCATGAGGGAGAAGGGGAGGAGGTAGGGAACGCATAGAAGGAGAAGGTCGGTGGCGTGAGCAGCCGGCGGGAGCAATTGGTGGAGGACGACATGATTGAAGGCGTGATAGAGAAGGGAAGGAGGTGGTGGTGATGGAAGGGTGCATGGGCATGGGCGCAAGGGATGTCAAGATGCGGTGGGAGAGAGCGGATGCGCGAGGGAGAAGGGGATGAGGTGATGGAGGTGGGAGGAAGAGGGAGCAGGGATGAGCTGGAATGAGGGGGTGTGAGTAGGTGAGTGGAGGGAGATGTGCACAGGAGATGCGATCGATGGGATGGAGGTTTATGGAGATGGATCAACATGGAAGGAGCGGAGAAATGGGGAGGTAGACAAGCCGCGGGCCTGTCGGAGAATTGGGGGAATGAAATAAAGTGTAATGAGGACGCACTGGGGAAGTGGGTGGAGTGACGTGAAGGGAGGAAAGAAGGGGCCATGCACAGAAGTAGAGGGGGCGCGGACGTGTAATTGAATGGAGCTGGCATGGGAAATGACAAAGCATAGCTCGCATGGAGTAGTGATGTGGAGGGAAGGCGGGGGGCGGATAGGAGAAAGGCGTGCAGGGAAATGGAAGTGTGTGATGAAAATTGTGATTATTCTATGGTCAAAAACCAAATTTCAGTAAACCTGTAATAATGGCTAAAAGCCAAAAAAAAGTAGCCAAAGGTCGGAATCACGCCTAAGAAGGGGCTTCGATACCAAATGAGCCGAATACTTATTCGCTCACACAATTAAGTTACCAAAAGACCTGGTAAACTAAATAAGCCATGAATAATGGATATGATATTTAATATTGAATAGATAAAAAGATGATAGATTACAAAGATGTCTTGGCATTAAATATGGCTTGGACACTTGATGTGGAGGAGACGCCTCCTTTCATAATAACATTAATTAACCTAACTATTAATTATTTAATTATTATCTTATTTATGTTCATTACATTGCCACTCTCTTAGAAAGGATTTGTCCTCAAATCCTTATAATGTTTTCACATCGTTCTTTGCAATGTCGTGGCTGACGAAACATGTTGATACGAACTGCTAAGTGTAGAGCATAACTTTTGATATGTGGATGGGTCAATCCATCCCAAATTGATTTGTTGCTGACTGTTGGGATTCCCTACTGATCTGTCGTCAAGAGCTTTGATCACATTAGTACCATTATCTTTTGACATTTCCCACTTTTTAGAATATCGATTTTTATGGTTGGGGTGTCGATAGGGAATTTTCACAATGTCATTTTATTTTACGAGTGTCGTCTTTTGAGCATTGATCTGAGATGGAGGTTGTTTTTTCGTCCCTTGAGGTTTTAAGGTTTCCTTATGTATCTTTTCCAACTTGTTTCTAACTGTATGTTATCATTTTGAAACTTCTTAATCAATTCTACTTGCGATTTTATGTCATCTTCAGACTTCTTAAGTTGTTCCTTAAGATCTTAGTTATGACTTCTGATGCAACTATTTTCTTCTTGTTTGTCTAGAAGTTTTCCTTGAATGTCTTCCATAGATTGTTCTGTCTTTCGACTATTTTTCAACTTCTTAATTTTTGTGACTAGTGTCTTGTTATGATTTCTTAATCTAAAAATTTCTTCGGCATTGTTAGATAGTGCTTTATTACTCGTTACGATCTCCAACTTGTCTATCTTTTTAGAGTCATCATTTTGCTGTTAAAGAACTTTTATCTGTTGTCGATACTGGTCGACCATTGATTCTTGATCTTCTAATTTATGTCATATATGCGTCAGTTCTTCATCCTTGTCGCTAATGATTTTGTTCAAGCGTATTATTTCCACTTTGTAATCATTTATTTCTTTCTTTATATCTTGATGTTTCAATCTATGATTGAAATCATTTTCGTCTTTTAATTCCTCAATTTGAGCACATAATTTTTCTATATGATTTTTCTGGTCGAAAATGTTTCGTTCCTTGAATTTTTCTTGTATCTTATGTATTTCAATTATTACTTCCATTTTTTATTCATGTCGCGTAAATATTCATTGTCTCTTTGATAACTCTTTAACTTGGCTTCTAATTTCTCTATTTGTAATTGCAAACCGGATTCCATGGTTTCAGACTTCTTCGAAGATTCTTCCCTTGATTTTGACTTTTTCAGCAATAACTTGTCTTCTTCTTATTATATTATCTTCTTTTTTTTTTTCCAAAAATAATTATTATTTTAATAAAATAATAATTATTATTTCTTTTTGCTGGTTTTTTTTCTTTTTTTATAATAATAATAATTAATAAATTAATTAATAATAATAATATTATTAATGTTTTTATAAACTATATATATATAGTTAATATATAGTTTGTTTTCCCAAAAATTAAAATATTTAAACAATATAATAATACTATTATAACGTTTAATATTTATTTTCAAAAATAAAATTTAGGGTTTCAATGGTAGGGAGAGATGGATGGCGGGTAGAGGAGGAGGAGCTGGCATGGAGAAGAAGGGAGGAAGGAGGGTCGGGGCTCGATGGGAGGTGGGGTGGCAACTGCAAGAAGCTGTCGGGGGGGCAGTTGGTGGAGGACGGCATGAGCGGAGGCATGAGGGAGAAGGGGAGGAGGTAGGGAATACAAAGAAGGAGAATCTCGGTGGCATGAGCAGCCGGTGGGAGTAGCTAGTGGAGGAAGACATGATTGAAGGCATGATGGATAAGGGAAGGAGGTGGTGGTGGTGGAAGGGTTCATGGGCGTGGGCGCAAGGGCTGTCGAGATGCGGTGGGAGAGAGTGGATGCGCGAGGGAGAAGGGGATGAGGTGATGGAGGCGGGAGGAAGCGGGATAAGGGATGAGCCGAAATGAGGGGGTGTGAGCAGGTGAGTGGAGGAATATGTGCATAGGGGATGCGATCGACGGGATGGAGGTTTATGGAGATGGATCAACATGGAAGGAGCGGAGAAATGGGGAGGTAGGAAGGCCGCGGGCCTGTGCGATAATTGGGGGAATGAAACAGGGTGTAATGAGGACGCGCTGGGGAAGCGGGTGGAGTGACATGAAGGGAGGAGAGAAGGGGCCATGCACAGAAGCAGAGGGGGTGCAGACGTGTAATTGAATGGAGCTGGGGTGGGAAATGACAGAGCAGAGCTCGCATGGAGTAGTGATGTGGAGGGAAGGCGGGGGTGGATAGGAGAAAGGCATGCAGGGAGATGGAAGTGTGTGAAGAAAATTGCGATTATTCTATGGTCAAAAACCAAATTTCAGTAAACCTGTAATAATGGCTAAAAGCCAAAAAAAATAGCCAAAGGCCGGAATCACGCCTAAGAAGGGGCTCTGATACCAAATGAGCCGAATATATATTCGCTCACACAATTAAGTTACCAAAAGACCCGATAAACTAAATAATCCATGAATAATGGATATGATATTGAATATTGAATAGATAAAAAGATGATAGATTACAATGATGTCTTGGCCTTAAATATGGCTTGGACACTTGATGTAGAGGAGACGCCTCCTTTCATAATAACATTAATTAACCTAACTCTTAATTATTTATTTATTATCTTATTTATGTTCATTACAGACAACACTTATGTTATGATGTCGAGGAAGTGGATAGTTATAGAATATCCCAATAGCATAAGCCTAGCTATCATATAATATTGTATAGGATAGTTTCCCTATTTAGACAATTTCAAGCCCTACTGAAATCCTATTACACACTAACACACACATTCTTCCTCTTTTGAACTTGCATAGCATTCTCATATAAATTATAACAATATACAATATAGATATTACAAGTTTAAAAGAGGTAGAATTTCTATAGTAGCCTAATATTTGAGCCTAGCACTATTTGTGTGTGTGTGTGTGTGTGTGTGTGTGAGAGAGAGAGAGAGAGAGAGAGAAGAATAATATGTATACTAAAATCCTAAGCATTGAGCGTAGGGGAAAATTAAGTGTGTCTGAAGAACACGCGAAAAATGTCAACATAAACTCTCAACTAATAGTTTAATAAAGTTTTCAACTGGAAGTTTAAACTCTCGGATGAGAGTTTATCAAAATATCTACGTAGATTTTTATCCAATGAAATCATTGTATTTAAAAAAAAAACTCATATGATATTTTATCAAACTCTTAGCCTAGATTTCTAGTCAATAAAACCTATAAAATCCCATGTAGTTTTCTAAAACCTATAGATTTGTCAGGGACAAACCCATGCAAATTTTAAATCTTATATGTTGAACTTGGTACCAATGGATTCATCATTGAATCTAATTTATAACTATATAATAATTGATTATTTTCATTAAGAATTTCTATTTATTAATAATTTTATTCTAAACTTTATCACCTAAGAATTTTATCATTATGAAAATCACCTAAACTAAAAATTTAATATTGTCAAAATGACAACACAAAAAATAGGAAAAGTCACAATGCACATCCTCTCCTTTTCCTCTTCTAAAGGGTAATTTTAGTTTTCGTATTGATGATGGCATCAAAAATAAATTTGGTGGATCATAAAATGTATTGAAACATTACCTTTTTTGTCTTACTCTATTTCAAAAATAGTGATTAGATATGGAAATTGCCCCAAAGTAGTCCATGCACTAGTGCAATCTATGTATATTGTGACCATATAAATTGTTTCCCAAAAATAAATATCCATCCTTAAAAACATGGTGGTTCATTAAGTCACTCATTATCCTTACCTAAAATTTTAAATTATATAAAGTTAGTAAACACCAAAGTTATCCCACTATATGTCTATAAAAAGATTAAAACAAATCATGAGTACAGAGATAAGACAATTCTCTACAATTTTTTATTTTGACTTCAAAAGTGAAATTCTCTATATTTTCCTTTATCCTTACAATACATAATATTTATATATACAACACACAATAGCTTTCGATACCCAAGTTAGTTATAGCTAACTGCTCCTTTAATGGAAATCCATAATTTACAAACTAAATACAGTTTTTTCTATTACAACTGAAATGACTAATTCAAACTTAGTTGACTACCTGTTATCATCCAAGTGTTCATCAAATTCATGCCCACTTTATGCTCATTGAATTCCCCATCGACCAATCGTGGTCATCGATTAGTCGATTAGTCGACCAAATTTCCACCATCTGTCAACTTCAATTCCTGTTGAATTGCTAACCAATCAACTATCGACTTTGACCGTTGATTTCCATGTAAAGAATATAACGCACCCAACATTATCCCACTTTCTTTTTTATATGCATTAATAGGATATTCATAACTTTGGTTCAATTAAGAAGGGTTAACAAGCCTATTGATTCCCTACATTAATCAAACTTCTCGGTGCTCATAGACTTGGTCAATGAGTCTGCAATGTTCTTCGAAGTGTCTACATTTTCTAGCAACACTTTCTAGTTCTCCACCATGTCTCTCACGAAGTGGTAATACAAATAAATGTGCTTTTTATTTGAATGATATTTCAGGTTCTTTGTCAATAATATTGCACTCTGACTATGACAATCCAACCTAACATCATCTTGTTTGAAACCAATCTCTAAGCACAATCTCTACAACCAAACCGCCTCTTTTCTCACATGAGTAGATTCAATGTAGTTAGCGTTAGTATTCAACAATGGAACAATCAACTACCTCCTATTAACCCAACTAGATTTCCCACCAAATAAATTGGAAACATATCCACCAGTTGACCATCTGCAGTCGAGATCTCCAGCCGATTCGGAGTTGACAAAACCATGTAAAGTTATTTGCTTGTTGATTCCAGGTTACCCTTGATATCATATTTCCTATTTGGTGTGTTGTACATATACTTGAATACTCTCTTCAGTGTGGCCCAGTGCTCCTTTCCAAGTGTTGACATGTATCTACCAATTAATCCCACTACATGGGAAATATCAGGTCTAGTATAGATCATTGCATACATCAGACTACCTACAACACTAGCATAGGGAAAATGTGCCATTTACTCTATTTATTCATGTGTCTTAGGACACTATTTAGTAGATAATTTAACTCCTATAGGAATATGGATCTTAACTAGTATGCACTCCTACATGTTGAAGCGTTTCCGAATTTTCTCAACATATTTACTCTAACTTAACTGTTAGATTTTGAGCATTAATTCAATATACTCTAGGATCTTTACTGAGAGAATAGCATGTACAACATATCAAGTATAACAATGCATATCAATCACAACAAGCAATCACATGAGACAATAGACACACAGAGTTTCACTGGGGAAAACCATAAAGGTGAAAAACCCCACAACTTCCTCAGAGATAGAAAGAGCAATGATACAACCCAAGTACAAGAGATAGTCTTCTCCTAGAAGCTACTCCTCCTTCCTCACTAGCGCGCCACTTTCCGAGTAGTGTAGAAGTGAATAATGAGATGATAAAATAGAGTGCTCCCGCACTCTATTTATACTTATCCTGACTTGCCTAATAAACTAGTAGGGCCGACTTCTCTAGAAGATTCTAATAACCCGTGGTTACATTAATCAAGGCCGACTTCTCTAGAATAGTGTAATAACCCGTGGTTACATTAATCAGGGCCGACCCCACACTTGGTGGTCTAATAACCCATCACAGCAAGTTACAACACTTGTCAATACAAATGACGACACTTCCATATATAGGAATAATACCATCTCTATAGGAGTACAATATACATAGGTGAAATACATTCTGAAGTTACATATACATCAGCACTCCCTCTTAACTACGAAGGTATTTCTCGACACAGATCTTCTAGCACAAGTCTTCTTCTCTGGATCATCATCATTAGATCATCGTCATCAAATCATCATCATTGAATCATTGTCATCGTCACTGTTGCTACTATATCAATCAATCTCCAATCTACTCGTCATATGAAGTTCTACAGAGCTAGTCTTTTTTCATACTGGATGTAGGCCCACCAACTGCAGGTCTTCATCATCTACAGAGCCAGCCCTTTTTCATGTTGGATGTAGGCCTAGCCTCCATGTAGGTATTCAACATCTCTACGAACAAGCCACCAAGTAGGTACACCTTAGGACTGATTACACTGCCTCTGCAAAACCTACAAGATCTCCCAGGACTGATTACACTGCCTCTGCAAAACCTACAAGAGCATCTCATGACTGATCATATGCCTCTGCAAAACTTGTGTACCATACTGTCACATCATCGTCCACGGAGCACAACCCAGATGCACACGCACATAGCACTTACACTCACCGGTATGGAAGGACTTTCCTTTAACCATTCAGGAAGGGATAAGCACTTACACTCACCAGCATGGAAGGAATTTCCTCTGACCATCTGGGAAAGGCTCACAGCACTTACATCAACGACCATGGAAGGACTTTCCTCTGACCATGTCGGAACTGCTACAGCAATTGCATCATGACCATGGAAGGACTTTCTTTTGACCATGTCAGAAAATCTCGGCAATTACATCATGACCATGGAAGGACTTTCCTCTGACCATGTTGGAAAAGCCATGCCTAACACTTACATCTTACCATGGGAGGACTTTCCTTCCACCATGTATGAATGGCCCCATCCCTTACATCTTACCATGGGAGGACTTTCCTACCACCATGTAAGAATGGCCCCAACCCTTACATCTACACCATAGGAGGACTTTCCTACCACTATGTGAGAATGGCTCCAGCCCTTACATCTACACCATAGGAGGACTTTCCTACCACTCTGTGAGAATGGCTCGTGTGCATCTGTGTCTTCCAACTCATCACTTCCCCTTGGAAGGTATCTCAATCTGAAGTACACCAAGTCTCCCTCTGAAGTATTCGAACTTCACTCTGGCCAGCGGCTTGGTCAACACATTGGCTATCTGCTCGTCCGTCGCAACATACAGGAGCTTCACTGCTCCTCTCTACACCATATCCCTAATATAGTGATACTTGATATCAATGTGCTTCGACTTGTCATGGAACACTGGGTTCTCTGACAACTTCACACAACTCTGGTTGTCGCAATATATACAAGTAGCACTCAGCTGGAGATCAAACAAATCAAACAATAGCTTCCTAAGCCATACTGCCTCACAACTAGCTGAACAAGCTCTGACATACTCTGCTTCGACTGTACTCAGTGCCACATAGGACTGCTTCCTGCTAAACCAAGAGATCATACCGGATCCCATACTGAGCAGCACCCCGAAGTTCTCTTCCGATCAATGGCACTGCCTTCCCAATCCAAATCAACATAACCCTCCAAGTTAAACTTTTGATTCACCTCATACTTGAGCCCATAGTCAACTGTACCCTTCAGGTACCTCAAAATATGCTTTGCAACTATCAGGTGAACATGTCTCGGGTCTGTCAAGTACTAGCTTAAGGTGTTCACCACAAAGCAGATATCCGGTCTTGTATTCGTCAAGTACATCAAGGACCCAATCATCTAATGATACATCGTAGCATCAACCGGCTCAGATGAAGCATCAAACAGAAGCTTCAAGTTCGATGCCATAGGTGTGGCCATGGCCTTGCAGTCCATCATCCTGAACCTCTTCAGGATCTCTAATGCATACTTCCCTTGTCCAAGGAAGATTCCATCTACACTCTGCCACGCCTCCATACCAAGAAAGTAGTGCATCATACCCAAGTCCTTCATCTAGAACTCGGCAGCAAGCTTCCTCTTCGTGTCGGCAATCAATATATCCTCACCTGTTACAAACAAGTCATCCACATAAAATAGTAGTATCACTAGATTGCCTTCCTCAACCTTGTAGTAAAGGTTGGAATCCGCTTTACACTTGGTAAATCCCAAACTGGATAGGAATCCATATATCCTTCCATACCAGGTCCTGGGTTCCTATTTCAAACCATATAGGGCTTTCTTCAGTTTGCACACATGTGACTCTCGGTCATGTGTCTCAAACCCGAGTGGCTGCTCCACATACACTTCCTCTTTGACTACACCATTTAAGAAGGTTGTCTTGACATCCATCTTGTGTACCTTCCATTTCATCACTGCAGCCAGAGCAAGTAATGATCTAATGTAACTGTATCTAGCCATAGGAGAAAAGGTCTCTTCATAATCAATCCCTTCTTTCTGGGAGAAGCCACGAGCCACAAACCTTGCCTTTTATTTTTCTATGCTGCCATCTGCAGCATGCTTGATCTTATAGATCCACTTGGAAGTCACCACAGACTTCCCATATGGTTTTGGGACCACATCCCAAACATCATTCTTCATGATCGACTGGTATTCCTCGACCATGGCATCCTTCCATTCTTTCTTTTATGTTGCTTCTTCATAACTGGAAGGTTCATTGTTCATTATGTCACAGAGTAAAGCAACATAGCTGGTATGTGATCTTGTCCTTTTTCTTTCTCTGTGTTCCTCTTCTGGAATGCCAAACCTTTCTGCACCTTGAATGAGCTCTCTAGCCCATGTTGGTTTCCTCTTGTGAGAGTTCTTCTCATGGGGTGGATCTACAGGTTGTTGTGGATCTTCCATTTCACGATTTTCTTCAGGAACTGCTTCATTCATGGTGGTGTCTTGAGTTCTGGATATTCTAGGTTCTTCATTATCTTCAACTGGTGTTTTCCTTGATTTGATGTATGTTGAGCTTTCATCAAATGTTACATCCCTACTGATATCAATATTCTTGAATCTTGGGAAGTAGATTATGTAAGCCTTCGAGCTTTCACTGTAACCCATGAATATGCCCTTCTTTCCTGCAGGATTTAACTTTGTCCTCTTTTCTTTTGGGATGTGAGTGTATACTGCACAACCAAATATTCTGAGATGGATAACTTCTGGTTTCTTACCAGTGAACACTTCTTCTGGTGTTTTGTTGTCAAATATCTTATGAGGTGTTCTGTTCTGCACATATACAGCTATCCTGGCTGCTTCAGCCCATAAGTGCATAGGTAGATCTTGGTCATGAAGCATTTCCCTAGCTGCTTCCATGATTGTTATATTCTTCCTTTCGGAAACCCCATTCTGTTGTGGATTGTAAGGAATAGTCAACTCCCTCATAATCCCTGAATCACTGCATAGCTTCTTGACGTCTCCTGAAGTGAATTCTCCTCCATTATCGGATCTGAAGATCTTGATCTTCATGTCAGTTTGGTTTTCTATCAAGGCTTTGAATTCCTTGAACTTTTCAAACACTTCATCTTTGTTCTTCAAGAATTAAACCTAAGTATTCCTAGATAAATCATCAATGAAGGAAACATAGTATACATACCCACTCAGAGAACTGGATGACATCAGACCGCATACATCAAAGTGGATGATTTCCAAGATTCTTTTTGCCTTGCTTTCACTGCTTGGACATGTCTTCTTTGTGTTCTTTCCCTTTGCACAACCTTTGCAAATGCCTTCATGATTTGTCTGGATTTCAGGAAGACCTTCTACTGCTTTGCTTGCAATTGGTAATTCCCTATAGTGCATGTGTACAAGCCTTCTATGCCAAAGTTCAGTTGGCTCTACTGAATCTTGGACCATGGCTTGTTCTGGTTGGCCCTTCAATTTGCATAATCCTCCCTCTTGCTCTCCAAACACCACTGCATCACCTATAGTCTTACCCTTTGGCCACATTAGGACTTGTCCATCTACGAATGCAACCCTCATGCCTTTTGCATCCAATGCAGATATGGAGAGTAGATTCTTCTTAAGACCTGGAACATATAGTACATCTTTCATCTTCATAGACTTTCCAAATTCTAGATTATAGGAGGCTTCACCACTTCCTTTTATTGGATATTGGTAGTCATCCCCAAGTTTCACCTTGTGGAGTGATTCATGTTCAAATAGGTTCATAAAGGATTCCTTGAATCCTGTCATGTGTTTAGAAGCTCCACTATCTATAAGCCAATCATTACTTCCATGAGTAATGGTTCCAGTGAGAGAATAAATCAAAACATATTCTTCATCACTTGAAGAATCTTCACTATCTTCTCTATCCCTCTTCCTGGGAGGTTCATCATCCTCTGCAGCATGAGCATGATGTCTTCTTTTGATGTTCTTCTTCTTATGAGAACCGTCTTTCTTATTTCTGGGACAGTCTCTGGAATAGTGTCCCTTTTCATCACATGTATAGCAACGGACACAGGACATGTTTCTTCGAGGTCTGGGACTACCCCTCTAATTTTGATGGTGATGTCTTTCTTTCCTGCCATGATGGTGAGTCTTTTTATCACCATGACTTTTGGAGTGTGATGTGAGAGCTTGGTCTTCATTCCCCATCTTCTCTTCTCGAGCTACAATTCAAGTTTCTTCCTGTGAGCATTCTTCCCATAGCCTACTGAATGTGATAAGTTTCTTCCTAGCAAAAATTCCTTGGATGAAGGAATCCCATGACCTAGGAAGGCCATTAAGAGTGGTCATTACCACTTCTCCATTTTCTATGTCTTCTCCCATAGCTTCAAGTTGTTCTTTTATCTGGGAGACCCTTGAGAAATAAGACTGCATAGTCTCTGCATTCTGGATCTTGATATTCTTCAATTGATTCCTCAAGGTCATCTTCTGATTTATGTTCTTCCCTTCAAATAGCTTGGTCATGGAATCAAACATCTCCTTTGGTGTCTTTAGAGATGACACATGTGGTATGAGATGGTCTTTGATAGAATCAGTAATGATCCTCTTAGCCTTGACCAAATTCCTTTTGTGTAAGGCCTTAGCCTCTTCTTCCTCTGGGATAGGGACCTCTTCACTTATGTAAGTGTCCAACTCATTTTCTTCTAGGATTAACCCAATCCTATACTTCCATGCTCGAAAGTTATCAGCCCCTTCAAGCTTATCCTCAAGCTTGGTGTGGTGAGACATCTTTAAAGAGTACTTCAAATGGAAATAGAGAAGATTTAGGTCTTACCACTTGATTTGCTGAAAACTGGATCTGGTCTTGGATTAGGGTTTGTTAGAGAAACCCTAAAAATTCAAACTTCTGAAAGGATAGAAAGATGTGGCTTGATGAGCTGATCAACCTAGTATACTCGGAATTTGAAAACTGCAAAGTTTCACCCTTCAAAAATGTCTTTTAGTCTTCCCGGATTCACTAGGGAGGACCCTGAATTAGAGTTTGAGTTTCCCAGAGCTTCACCCAACCAAAAAGTTCAATCCAAAGCTCTAAAATTTGGCTTTTTCAAGGAGCTTCCAGCTATGGTCTCATATTTCAGAAATTCCTATTTTTGTGGAAACCCTAATGTTTAGGGCCAAAAATAAAAGTGCCCAGAATTGAGATCTGATTGGACAAAAAGATTCAGCTTGATGAGGAGAGTCAACCTATCATATTTCTTTTCCAAAATCTGTGGAGAGAAACCCAATAAACAAGAAAACCTAGTTTTCGCAACTACACAGTGTCTTCTTCTCAGGTTAGCTCTGATACCATGTTAGATTTTGAGCATTAATTAAATATACTCTAGGATCGTTACTGAGAGAATAACATGTACAGCATATCAAGTATAACAATGCATATCAATCACACCAAGCAATCACATGAGACAATAAACACAAAGAGTTTCACTGGGGAAAACCATAAAGGTGAAAAACCCCACAACTTCCTCAGAGATAGAAAGAGAAATGATACAACCCGAGTACAAGAGATAGTCTTCTCCTAGCAGCTACTCCTCCTTCCTCACTAGGGCGCCACTTTCCAAGTAGTGTATAAGTGAATAATGAGATGATCAAATAGAGTGCTCCCGCACTCTATTTATACTTATCCTGACTTGCCTAATAAACTAGCAGGGCCAACTTCTCTAGAAGAGTCTAATAACCCGTGGTTACATTAATTAGGGCCAACCCCACACTTGATGATCTAATAACCCATCACATCAAGTTATGACACTTGCGACACTTGTCAACATAAATGACGACACTTCCGTATAGAGGAATAATACCATCTCTATAGGAGTACAATATACATAGGTGAAATACATTCTGAAATTACATATACATCAACATTAACATGAGCCTTCTACCTACTCGATTTCTCTTTATTTCAATTCCAAGAATGAAATAAGATACACCGATATCCTTCATGTCAAACTTGGAGGAAAAATGCAGTTTAAACTCCTTTATTAGATCCGTGTTCTTTTCGACTAACAACCTTTCCTTGGAATACAAAATTACATATATAAAGTGATCATCGACTTTCTTTCCATACACAAAATGATCATCCTAACTTTTCATAGACCCTAGTTGTTGGATATACATATAAAACTCCTATTACTACATTTTTGGTGATTACTTTAAACCATAGAAATACTTCTTGAGCTTGTAAACCAACTCCTCCTCTCCTTTCATGGTGAAACCGTCAAGTTGCTTCATATAAACTTATTCTTTAAGATCACCATGAAGAAATGTTTTCTTCAAGCCCATCTATTCTATTTCAAGATCAAATGTTGAAGCTAAATACATTATTACCCCAATGGAAGTTGACTTTGCAACAGAAGAGAAGATATCACCAAAGTCGACTCCCTCCACTTGGGAATATCCCTTTTCTACTAGTCTAGATTTGTACTTATCGACCTAAACTACTGCATTCAAATTTTTCTCAAATACCAAATTACTACTGACGAGTTTCCTTCCATTTGGAAACATGACCATATCCCATGTTTCATTCTTCTACAAGGACTCCATTTCTTCTTCCATGGCCCTTTTCTAGAGTTTACCCTCCATCAAGTCGATTGCTTCCTTTACCAACCTAGGATCATCTTCTATCAAAGATAACACAAAAGCATAGTGAAATTTTGGTGGAATATACCTTTTGAGTTGTTTCTTTTCTCAACCAGTGCTTCTAATGACTAGAGTCTGTTGTCCCACCTCTTCATTGGATTCAACCAACTCATCCAAATCCAGGTTTTCGTCGTTCATTTCAAAATCCTCCTTTTTTTGTTCCTTTTCTCTTTTGACCTCTTCAACCCTGCAAGTATCTCTGACTTCTTTGAATTTCACATCTCTACTATAAATTTCCTTACTTGTAACTAAATTCCACAACTTATACCCTTTCACTCCATCCTTGTACCTGATGAAGATAAATTTCTCATAATTGCTATCAAGTTTGTCTATTTTCTCCTTAGCTATATGCACAAATGCATCACACCCAAATAGTTTTAGATCTGAAAGAGAGGGCCTCTTACCATCCCATGCCTCATATGGAGTTTTATCGACCATATCCATCAACGACAACCTAATCTCTAGGTAACATCCCATGTTGACTACTTTTTCCCATAATTCTTGTGCACATACCTGCACCACTGACCATCATTGCTCCTTTCTTTCTTCATCATCATTCTATTCATTCTTTCAACAAATCCATTATGTCGAGGCATGTATGGAGTTTTTTTTTGTCGATATATATCATATTGTTTGCAAAACTTGTCAAATTTCTTACTACATAATTTCCCTCTATTATCAATTCTCAACACCTTGATATTTCTACCAGTTTTGCTTTTTTACAAGGGTTTTGAACACTTGGAACCTTTCAAAAACCTCATATTTCTTCCTCATAAAATACAACCATGTCATTCTAGAGAAATCATCTATGAAAGAAACATAATATTAGGATCCTTCTAGTGAAGGGACTGGTATTTTTCCAAACACAACACTATGTATTAAATTCAGTATTTCCTTGGTACTTGTGGCCTTAGATGAGAAGTTTACATGACTCTATTTAACATAAATGTAATGTTCACAGAGGGTCACTTGTTCAGAATAGTCAAGGAGACCTTCGACAATACCTTTAATGTGCATAGCACAAAGACCTTTCTCACCAATGTGTCCCATCCATTGATGCCATAACATGGTCGAGTCAACTAGACATGAGGATATATCCTCGGGTTTAGGAAAGACTATATTTACGCATACATTGGTGTTTTTTCTTCCCAATAGCTTGTGTTTTATTCCATTCCAAACTCCTCTCATCAATACCATTGCTCCTCACACAAACTTATGTGTATATTTCTCAAATATAGCTTGTACACCTTCATTCCCCATATTACTGATAGATATTAGGTTTTGAGTCAAACCTAGGATATGAAACACTCCTGAAAGAGTTCCTCTCCTTCCATATTTTAATAATAGTCAAACTTTACCTCATGTGCCAATCATTGTTTTTTTTTTTTACAAAAGCATTGGGAAGATTAATTAAAAGCCGGTGAATCAGCCACCGTGTGCTTGATTACATCAATATCATTATCTGAACCAACAAAATTCTTAGGCATAGGCTGCCCAGAGGTTTCAGAATTGAGAAACAAAATTACAATGGTCTGATTTTTGATACTAGAAATAGCAAAGAGAGCATAGAAGAGAACAGAGCAAGGTCTAAGCGCCATTAATCTTTTCCAGGATCTTCTGGACCGCTGCTTCCAGTGCAGCAATTCTGTTCCCAAAATTCCCTTCAGTATTTGCCTGGTCTTTGAAGTGGGTGTACACCACTTCTTCAAAATAGGAGACTTCTCCTTTGGAATCCTTGATTTCTTCCTTGATACCTTGTAGATCCTTATTGAACTTTCGCCATTTCTGGTAGTCCTCTGCGTTGTGGGATTTCTGTCTGCCTTCGTTCTCCTCAGACTTGGATTTGAGCATGTCGATTGAGTTTTGCAGGTCGTCCAGTCTGTCCGCCAGTGATTTGCCACCAGAAGTTGAGCCCACCGACGCCATTCTGAAGTTCGCAGTCGGAACCTGGTCTGCTTGGTTTTTCTACACAAGCTCTTGCTTCTATTCCTGGAACTGGCGCACTGGAGAGGTTTGTTCCCAGATGGCCTGATTAAATAGGAGAAATGGCGTTCAGGGTGGTCACGGGTCTCAGAGTCACCGTCCTGGAGGAGCAGTCTGAAGTGGAGGATATACTCGAAAGCGATCTTGACAATCTCGCTAAACGGATCCTCGAGAATCTTAGCAATCCAGCAGCGGATCGATGTCAGGGTCTTATTGGTCTTAAGGAATAGTGCAATGAGATTCGCTGTCATTAAGCGACAATTTACTTCTGCCCAGGAGCACGGCTCTGTTGGCTTCTGCATCGGCCAGACCGTTGAGATCACGAGGAACATGATAAAAGCTAAGTTTGGTGAATTTGGACATGAGTAGGAATATTCTGCGCAGGACCCGAGAGAGGTTAAGCTGATGGGTTGGCTTATTCGAATTCAGGGCTTGGATGATAATCCTTGAATCACCGAAAACGATGAGCTCGAGAATATCCTTCTCAATGGCTTGCTTAAGCCCTTGCCATAGAGCCAGTGCTTCCGCATTATTATTAGAGTCCGTTCCTATTCCCCAGGCATAGGAGGTGAGGATTTCATTGTGAGGATTGAGGATGATTCCCCCCGCTCCAGCTTTTCCAGGGTTGCCCTTAGAGGCCCCATCAAAGAACAGGCAGTGCTCCTTAATTGTCGATCTCAAATTATTGAACTCAGTTGCGCTCATTTTGATTTCCCAGTTTTCATGAGAGGTGGGTGAGGTTGCATTGGAGTCATCTTTGAGATTGAATTTAGCCATCCAGCTTGTCTCAACCGGACTGAGTCTTCTAGTGTTGGTGATAGTTCTGGAGTCCAAGACTTCCCCCAACAGGGCCACACAAGTGGTAGCTACCCTGGAGCTTGAGGTAGTTTTATCTCTAAATATGCGGCTATTTCGTTCCAGCCATATCTTCCAACATATTGCTTTAGGGGTCCACATCCAGAGGGATTTGAGGCGATTTTTCTTATGAAGATCAAAAGGGGAGTTTTTGCTCCAGTTGCTGAAAAGATCCGGGAGGTTTTCAAATCTGTCGAGATTTCCATGACCCAAGAGAACCTGATGCCAGACCTCTTTGGAGAAAGGACACATGAGCAGAAGATGAGATATTGTTTCTTCATCAGAAAGGCAAAGGGGACATCTTGAAGGGCCATTCAGACCTCTTTTCTTGAGCGTGTCTCCCGTTAAAATGCTGTTATGAGCCACCGTCCAGCAGAAAAGATCAATTTTTGGAATGAATGGTGAATTCCAGATGAAGTTCCACTTGGCGGGATTATTGGGCGCTTGATGCAGCGTTTGGAGAGACCTGTACCCTTCGGCAGCTGAATAGCTACCAGATTCGTAGCCCCATCCTCTTTTGTCTTTGGCAGACTCAGAGATGGGGGCTTTCCCATGAAGCATTTGCAGCAGCATCTCAGCTTCCCCAAGAAGGTTATCCGGGACCTCTCCTAGGTTCCAGTCAATCCAATTTTTTTCCCCTTCTTCCTCCCAATTGGATATGTCCCAAAGAGTATCAATGTTTCTGTGCTGCATCCAATATTTCAGATTTCCAATATCATTTTCATCACCAATGGGTTGGTCTCCCATAATAGAGTCCTTCCAAATGTTTATCTTTTTCCCATTGCCAGGGATCCAGTAGAGGAGGCTGGCAAAATGATCCCGAACCTTGTTGCAGAGTGTGAAAATAGGAGATCCTTTCTGTCTTTGAGAAGGCTTATCAAGACAGTTTAGTCTAGAGCCAGGGAAATATTTTTTCCTTAAGACTTTTTTCCTCCAAGTCTCACGGCCAGACACAAGTTTCCAGAGGATTTTTGCTCCCATGGCCATATTTTGTCTAGCTATACTTCTGAAATTAAGTCCTCCTTCCCTGTAGGGATTTTGGATTTTATCCCATCCTACCAGATGAAGTCTGTTTTGGTTTCCTTTTCCTCCTTCCCATAGGAATTTCCTGATTAGTTTCTCCATTTTTCCAATGATCAGGGAAGGGGCGAGGAGAATGGAAGATTGATAAATCGGAATGCTCATCAGGACCGATTTTAAAAGGACCGTCTTTACGGCTTGATTTAGCCAGTTAGAGCCCCAGCTATGAATTCGATTCTTTATTTTGTCCAGAATAGGGTTCCATTGGCTTGCTTTGGGGATGCCTTTAGCAATTGGAACCCCTAGGTAGGTGATGGAGTCCCAATCATGAACTGCTTCCATTTCTAAGATTCGTGCTATATCCCCCAGTTCCCTAGTGGTGCAATTCCAGCCATATATCTTGCTTTTTTGGAAATTGATCTTACTGCCAGAGATCTGTCTGTAAGTATCCAGCTCATGTTTAAATCTTCTTGCTACATGGGTACTAGCTGCACCCAGCAAAAGAGTGTCATCTGCAAAATGAGCGTGGTTGATTTTGTTCACATTAGTTGCCAAAAGGAGACCTGGGAGAACATTCCATTGCTGGGCTTTAATCAGTTGGAAACTTAGGACCGAGGCTTGGATTGCATAGAGCAAAGGGGATAGGGGGAAGCCTTGTCTAAGGCCCCGGGAGGCTTGAAAGAAATCAGTGGGACGGCCATTGACCAGAGGAGCTATCCAAGGGGAACTTATACAGCCATGGATCCAATTAGCAAAGGAGTCTGAGAATCCAAGTTTCTTCATGACCAGGAGCAGGAAATTATGGTTGACTCTGTCGAAGGCGTTTGCTAAATCAAGCTTGATCACCATGCCTCCTTCTTTTGAGTGATGGCTGGAGTGTATTGCTTCTTGGACCAGCAAAATATTGTCTTGAATCTGTCTGCCTTTAATGAATCCTCCTTGGTTTTCAGGTATAATACGAGGGAGGACTTTTTTAAGCCTGTTAGCAATAATTTTGGTTACAATTTTGTAGCTCAAATTGCAGAGGGAAATAGGCCTGAATCTGGCAAAATGAGTGGCCCCTTTGTCTTTAGGAATCAGCGTTAGGAAGGCAGAGTTCGTGCTTCCCCCAAGTTTGTTGGTTTTTTGCGAGTATCTCACCATTCTAAGGAGATCCAATTTAATCAGGTCCCAGCAGTTGATGTAGAAACTGGCAGTGAAGCCATCCGGGCCTGGAGCACTGTCAGGTTTCATTCTGAAGAGGGCTAATTTAAGTTCTTTCATGGAGATTGGCGCAGTGAGGAAAATATTGTCAGAGTTTTGGACCAGGGTTGGGATGGTGTCAAAAGGATAATCAAGGGGATTCGGGGGTTGTTCAATAGGAGCTGAGAAGAGGTCTTTGAAGGTATTGAAGGCGGCTTTTTTGATATCTTGGAAGTTATTGTAGGTGGTTCCTTGATAGTTAATCTCTTTGACTGCTTTATAGTTCTTTTTGGCCTCCGCTTGTTTGTGGAAGAAAGAGGTGTTTTTGTCCCCACATTCCAGCCAAAGGCTCCTAGATTTTTGACGCCAATATTCTTCTTCTACCCTGCAAGCTTGGAAGAAATGTTTTTGAAGTTCCATTTCAGCAACATGGGTCTGGGGGTTGGGGTTGAATGGTTCCAGGGAGAGTTGAAAATCTTCCAGCACTTTTTGGGACTCAATTCTGCGAGTGGTAGGAGAGGTGATACTCTTTGCCCAGGCTTTAAGGTCTGATTTCAGTCTTTTGATTTTCTGTTCCCAAGAGTAGGAAGGAGATCCAGGAATAGGGATTGACCAAGAGTTGCGGACGACATGATGGAAATTCTCATGGTGGAGCCAAAGAGGGCTAAATCGGAAAGGTATCGGGCCCAGATTAGTTTCAGAAGATAACTCCAGCAGGATTGGTTTGTGATCCGAGATGCAGTTAGGTAGGATTTTGGAGGTTGCTAACAGTCCGAGCAATAGGAAGTCAGAGTGGACTAGGAATCTGTCAAGCCTTGCCGCTATGTGACCTGGGCCTATTCTTTTGTTGGTCCAGGTGAAATTTCCTGTCAGAGGTTTGATATCTAAGAGGTCCCAACCCATAATAAGGTCCTCAACCCATTCTCTGGATTGGTCTCTTATTGGGGAGCCTCCTTTCTTTTCGTCAGCAGACAAGGTTACATTAAGATCTCCTGCTAGGATAATATTATTAGGTTAATTCATGGATAAAAAGGAATCCAGTGACTCCCAGCATTGAGCTTTGTCAGGGGCCAGATTGGGAACATAGAGATTGAAAAGACTTACTTGTATTCCAGAGTCAATGTGTTGAAGTTTGGTGTAGATCCAGTGCGAGCTGCAGTGATCAGTGATAAGAGTGAACTTGGTCTCGTCCCATAGTGTGGAAATTCCTCCCGAAGCTCCTCTTGAGCTGATAGCTTTTCCAGGACCCTTCTTCCAGAAATTAAGAGCGGCTTGATGGAGGCTTGAGTCCTCCAATTTCGTCTCCTGGATTAGGAGGATGTCAGGCTTGTTGATTTTGATGATATCCTTCATAGCATCTTGCTTAGCTTTGGTGCCTAGACCTCTGCAGTTCCAGGAGGCAAGTCGCATTTATACTTTCTTGGGAGTGGGGGCCCTTTTGCGGCCCTTGCCTTGCTTTGATCTGGTAATCATAGAATCGATGGTTTGCTGTGCTCCTTTGTTTATATCTTGCATGGCTTTCTCTTCCCTGTGTTTTTTTTTTGATTTGCGTCCTAGAGCTTTGGCAGGCTGATTGGGGGTTGCATGAGAGCTGCTAGTATCTGAGTCCTCTTCATCTGAGCACCCCCCTGATTCAGAATCCAGTATGGCGGGTTCATGATCCAGATCTTTTGGTGTCTTTGGATCAGATAGGAGTTTCGGGGAGTTCGGGGGTTGATTGACTGATTGATTATGAAATGGTTTTCCCACGTTATAATCTTGGGGGATTTCTCCAGCTTCAAGGCTATCTTCCTGATTGGCATTTGGATTGACCAGGCCGATTATTTCTATATCTGAGTCCTGAGAGTGGTTTACCTTGCTTGATGTGGGAGCAGTGGTCTGATCAGTAGCTTTTTTCCCCTTATCTGATTCTTTGGATTTGAGCGGGTCTTTAGTCGGTGGGTTCTGTCCGGTATTCATGGGTCTTTTTTCAGAAATCTTGGTTGATGTTTTAGATTTCTTGACCTGTTGCCAACCCTCATTCTCCTCCTGAGACTGGGCTTTTGGACAAGATCTTTGAAAGTGGCCATGCTCATGGCAGAGTCTGCACTTGAACGGCAGTTGCTCATAATCCAGTTTTTGATAATGACTCCAGGGACCGATCGATAATTTGATTGCTTCTGGTAGACCTGCTTCTAGATCAACCTCCACACAGATTCGGGCACACGAGTATTGCCCCTTTGGGTCAGCCTTATCTATGTACCTTCCCAGGCGATTTCCAATCTTTTCCAGCGAGTCAGGGTTCCAGCAGTGTGCAGGCAGGTTTGGGAGCCTTACCCAGACCGGTACCTCCTTTGGAACGTCAATGCTTGGATCAAAATCCGGGGTCCATCTGTTAAGGTAGAGTCCTTGAGCCCCCATGAAATAAGGACCATTTCTGAAGATTAGGTCTCTGTCTTCTTTTGAAATGAATTCAAAGATGTAGAATCCTCTTCCTACTGGATAGCACGTGACGCTATGTTTCAGATGAGGTCTCCAGTTCCTTTGTATCCAATCATCTGTAGTTCTTGCCGTTGGCCACAGACCCATGAATTGGCCTACCAGTCCACGAGATGAGAGGGCGAGAGCGGTTTTAATGGAGTTTTCAGGAGGGAGTTCGATTTCAGGTATCTCGTCCAGTTTCTTGATGAATTTGGGGATCTCAGATGTCAACAGTTTCTTACCATGCGGGTTAGTTAGTTGCTTGAAAGCTTCTTCCGCGGAGGTGGAAGGGGAGGGAGGGGGGACCCTCCCCCAGGCACAGCCATGGCGGCTGCAGTCGCGAACCAGAGAGCGGAGACCAAGAGCGGCAGAACCCTAGCGGCAGCGCTCTCCTCTTTCCCTCAATATTTTGAAATGTTAAGGAAACCTTGCATTAAGATTATTCGATGTGCCAATCATTGTTAATGCATAAATATTGCACACATATTTTTGCAATTCACACAGTAAGGCGTCATCAAAATATAGCATGCAGCTCACCGAAGACATCCTTATTAGATCCAAGAAGAAAAATGAGTCCATAAATGCCAAAGGATAGTCAAAATATAGGACCGTGTGGCCTAATCTCTGTTTAGGTGCACGACTATGCATGTTACCAGTTATGTGCATGCACGACCCTTGCGTGGATTTTCCTTCGGTACCCGTGCGACTATCAAAACGGTGGGACCAAAACCACTCACGACCCATTGAAGGCTCATCAAAGCCCCATCACCTCCAAAAATTCGAATTTGGTCTCCCTATGTACTTGGGTTCAATGAATAGCCCCCCTTTGTGTACTTTGGAGCCAAACCATGGAGTTAATGAGTTCACACTCAGATCTAGTTATTTCTTGGACACCTCTAGGCCTATAAAAGGAAGCCATGGGAATGCATCTTAGAGGAGAAACCAAGAACAAGGTTATGCTGCAAAAATTGTATTGGAGCTTCCTCATATCCCCTCTCTTTCATAGTTTGGCATTCCCCATTACTCCATTTCCTCCTTCTTCCGAGGGGCAAGTGCTTCTCTCCATTGATTCTTCTAGCTATCTTGCATTTAGTGTGAACAAAATAGGCCTCCCTAAGGGAGATTGTTGGATTCCCTTTGAATCCTTCACCTCCTAATTGACACTACATGTATTTGCTTGACCATTGGGAAATCTAAAGTGGTCCATGCATTGGTTCTTTGTTGTGTTTTGCATCCTATTGTCCCCTTTTATCATTTTTAGTCATTTTTTTATTTTCTTCTATTTTCACTAAAAGATACTTGCATGATCTACTTTGGGTTTATCAGATTTGCTTTATGTTTCTAAATATTGGGCCAAGTCAACAATCTCAAAGGATTTCACCCAAAGTGGGATAATTTTCCACAACAGTATCCATGACGACTCCACTTCTTTTTTGTTCATTTTATCGGAACTAGGTTGTTATTCGTTAGGTAGCTAATCTATGGTATATTGTCCTTTGCAGGTGAAGAGGTCCATACCCTTCATTCTAGAAATTATTCCTCCTCTTAGCCATGATTTCTATTTAAACAGTAGCATGGATCCCAACATCTAAGTTGTGCAGTTTATGCGCATATTCTCTTGATAACACTCTACCTATCCATATTAACATACAATTGTACACACAGTTTCATCTCTCATTGGTCGTGCGACCTTTTCGCATTGTAACTGCTCTACTGTGCTCTAGTGAGTGTTTTCTTTGTGCTACTAAGAAACTATTTTTTCATTTTCTGAGCATTTGATCATTTTATTTGCTTTTTAGCATTGTTTCACAATCTTGCAGCCCCAATAGCTGCTCACTAATTAATTAGAATTAATTAACTTGCAATAGTTACATGCTTCTATAGTAATTAGCTCACTTAGACTAAGATTAGGTGGTAAAGAGTCCTTATCTCTTGAAATCTACTTAGGTAACCAACCTTAGGGCTTTCAACTGGATTCATTGTTGTCACTGGTATTCAAAACATGTTATGTTCTTTGTTTACTTGGCATGTTTTTAGGATAAAGTAGTGTAGAATCCTCTTTTTGCACACAAGCAAGGACCTAGATACTCTTATCTACCTAAGTATGCTCTTCACCTTGCTCTTCTTGTGAGATTGGTGAATCGGAAAGGGTTAAGAAGTGTGAAATACCTCCATTACACACTTTTAATTCATTGGCACTTTATTCCGCAAAGCACCATTAGAACCTTTTAGATTAAAAATTTAAATATCCATTTGCATTTACTTTACACCCTTCTAGTTAATTTGCAACAATCAAGTTTCTTACCTCACATGTGTTTTCATCACTAGCACACACTAAGGACCTAAAGGCTCTTTCATTCCAATTATGCTCTTCACATCTCACTTCTTGTGAGCTTGGTGAATCAAGACCCTTAAAATAAACTTTGTAAATTTCCAACCAACTAAAATCCTCAACAAGAGGTCACATAACAATATTTTAGTTAGGTAGGATTAATTGGGTTAGGAATCCATTAATTCCCACCAATCTAGTTTCATTAGGTGTTTGAAACATAGCATTGTTGACTTATAGGGTACTATAAAAATCCTATTATCATCAAGTGTTAAAAGAAAACCCAAATAAGAAGTGTGTCATGCCCAAGGAGGTCAAAGCCAAGGTATAATTTCCCTTCCCTCTCCAAAGGGCCACTCAAAGTTTTGTGGAGGCGACACTATAATGCTCAGGTAGAACCACTTATCCACACTTGGCACAAGGTATCTTAGTGGCCAAACTTAGGACATTGCCAAGGATCAATTGTGAGTGGAATTGACTCTTGAAGTCAACTATTTCCATTGGGAAATGTTTCCAAGTATTCTTGATTGCAACATTGGCCCCATCACCGGTATAACTGGCTCTTTGTTACCTTCACTAGTCAATTGGTGTGTGGATCTCATTGTCACCATCAATTGTGTTTTTGGAAGGCCCAGTTACATTTGAGAGGAAGGACGCTAAGTCTTTTAGGGAATTTACACTTATTTTGTTTTTAATACAAGTTCACTAACTTGTAATTAAAAAGAACCTACTTGTGGGTACTCTTACACTAAACCAACTTTGCACATATCATTCATTTGTTGCACGATATTGAATCTATTGTGGTTGGCATATTTTTGCATTTGTTCAATTTTGTTTAATTACACCATCACTCTCATTTGGCACTAACCTTTCACCATTGAGGAACAAAACAACCCCTTAAGGTATTCCTGAATACTGCAAGGCGTATCCCCTCTCTCAAGGGGTATTTTTCCACCTTCTCCACATGGTTCACATGGGAGATATTCTAGATAGGGCCACTTTCGGACCACATTGATAGGATCATTAGGGTGAGAATTCTCCTTGCTTGGTTCATTTTATCCTATTGGAGAAGGTGTATATCATTTAACCCCATCCATCATAGGAAGAGGTTCTCCTTCATTTTCTCCCCTTGGAGAGAATATAGATCCCTTTGTATCCCCTCCTCTTGGAAGAGGCCCTCCTTTGTCTTTTTTCCTTGGAGACCCTTTGGACCATTTTGAACCCTCCTCTCTCATAGGAGGTCGTTCATTATTTTTGACACCACCCCCATCTTCCCCTCATGGAAACCATATGCAACATACAATGGAAAGACCAACTCCTACCTTACCTTTCATGGTTATCCTTAATCTCCCAAATTTGGAAAAATTGATTAATGACACTATCACACATATTAAACATGACCAACTATATAGAATCCCCTCATATATTCCTAAATTTGAAGGGAAATAAGGAGATGACCCCTCCAACCATGCCATGTCCTCTTACTTATGGTGTTCCTCCAACAGTAATGGAAGACTCAATGAGGATTTGCCTCTTTCAGTGCACCCTCACCGGGATGACAACTAAATGGCATGTGAATCTACCATGATCGACCCATGACACCTTCGTGACATTTTCCACCGCCTTTCTCACATACTTCCAACTTCCAATTCGCCATGACCTCAACCTTGAAATTGTCACCGGATTTTGAAAAAACACATCTACACACATCACTAACGATATTCATGAGTGGCATCGACGTTGAATGTTGTGTAAGATTGCAATAAAACCTCCATTCTTATTGGATTGGTTCATTAAATCACTCCAACCAACTGTTGTGAAATATGTCACCACATTAATTCCGCAAAATGAGTAAGAATCCATCCTCAAGGCCCAACATTTCAATCTTATCTATGCCCAATCCAGGTATTTATACACCATCCTTCTATATTCCCCTTGACATTGGTCGTTGGATCTTACACCTATAGGTTCATCACACTTGGAAGATGGGCTTATTGGGTCCATTTACCACCAAGGAAGGGTTCCTCCCCCTACTCCTACACCTTTCAATTTGGTCCCGCAGTACCCACCCATTCCTACAGTGTTAGAACCCCATGCACATGTACCAACTCCTCCACTTGGTCAATCACATTATGGACCCTATAGTCCTTCTTATCCAAATTTTATCCAAGCCACAATGGTAACTCCACTACAAATGGAACAAGCCACTCCCACATCTACATTGTATGGATTTCAACCCATATTTATCCTACCACTGAGGTATAACCCCAACTACCTGTTTCCATGTCCTATTGGTTTATCCCCCACACCTCATATGGGGGTAAACCTAGTTCAACCCTCTTTCACCCAATAAGCCAAACAATTTGAAAAGTGGAATGAAACCAATCCCCAGAACCCTCAAAATTAGGGGAAGAATAATGGAAAGAACAAGTAGAACCAACAGTAGGGGCAAGAGGGAAAACCCCCTCCCCGACAGAACCAGAACTGGGGAAACCCAAATGCAAGGGCTAGTAATGCCCCCAAGAAAGGGAAGAATGCAAACCTGAAAATAAATTACTCTTTCTATATTTGAAGAGAATATGGTTACTATACTCACCATTTCCCTCTTATCCCTAATGCCAATAGTTGGTGGATGCCAAAAATAAGACAGTGGTAAATACCTCTCAGGTCCCTAACCCTACACAACCCCAAATAGTTGTATTACAACAACCCTTTGTTAATTAAGGGGTTGTTACATAGAAATAGGAACCCCATCCCTCCAGCGACAAATAATTCCATAATATATATACATTGGATGTCAAAATTCATACTAGAGCCAAAGGTTATGATAGGCATGAATCCCCCCAAGTGGAAGACGTAACCATCCCCTCTAGGGTCCGTTTACAGATTATGCACCCAAGAAATGAAAAGATCCCTTGGATCCCCAAAGTACCCCTTCATTTCACCCCTACTAACCCTCATATTAAATCCTCCCACAATTTGTAATGTACCAATCATATTTGATTGTACATCAACTGACTCTCCTACAAGACTTAAGACAAAACAGTGAAACCAGTGACTTGACTGGCTGCATGAAGGAAATTTCAAAAAAATATGAGAGAATTAGGATCATGCTAGCTAAGAGATAATTTACACAATATAATAGGACCATTAATTTTTTTAACATCATCCAGGCTGAATTCTACTCCAAGGCTCCTAGGCACCCCAACATATGCAAACTAGATCTTCAACTTGGCACTACCTGAGAACCAATGGTGAAGTATTTTGACTTAGGAAAGCTTAAAAAAATTAATTGCTTGTCAAGTATCAGTTTTGGTTCACTCCAGAAAGTTTTGGGAATTTTTGATGAGGTTTAAAAATCAAACAAGCATAATTGTTTCTTGGGACTGCATAACTAGTTCAACTTCAAGATTTCCCAAACAGGGAAATAAGGATGCAAATTCTTGGTTTCAGACATGGAATAGGTTTATTGACATGTTAAATGATATTAGCAACTGAAACAAATAAAATTGGAGTTGTATAGGTTCATTTATTGATCAAACACAGAAAACTAGTTATTTTCCATGGCAATCTAGACTAGGTGCAAGAAATTGATATAAAACTCAAACTTCTGTTTATTCAATATGCAGAATGAAATTCATAGGTTCAAAATTACATTAATGACAACCATCAAAATCTGAAATACATCTCATATAAGTCTCAGGAAATAAATAAATAAGAGAAAGAACTCTCCATCATAGAAAGATTGGAAATCATCAGGATTTCGAATGGGAGGATTCCCAATCTCTACAAACAAGCTATAAATTCATTGGATCATACTTTGGGACCTGAAATGAACTCAATTATGAATATTGTATGTCATCATCCTCTCAGAAGAAGCAGGGCACATCTCACAGCTTGGACTAGGGGCACATCTCCCAAGTCAAAGAGGAAAAATAGCTCTCAATTCAATTCTCAAACTATCAAAAGATGGGCAAGTAGTGTGAACTCATTCTTTTATAGACTTGAGGTGACTTGTTGAGCAAGTAAAATATGATAATTCTCCCTCGTGGAGAGGATATGGATAGCTTGCTTTCAAGATTTTCTTTTTGCTTTGCTTTCCGCCTTTGCTTTTTTCTGTCACTGCTTTTCTATCCTACTTTCTGCTTTTGTCTGCTTTTCTGCTTTATTCTGCTTCTCCTAAGCTTTACTGCTTTTCTTCCTTGTTCCAGCTTTTCCTTTCTTTTTCTTGCTTTCCTAGCTTTAACTAGTTTCAAATTTTCTTCTTTTGCAATCTATCTCTTGGTCAATGCTTATCCTCTAATATGCCCTTGTGGATCATTATCCACTTTATTTCATTAAGATAAATATTTATTAATGAAAAAAAAATTTATCAAGTGCATCTCAAACTTAAGGAAGTAAAATTAATCAACTCCTAATTAATTAATGCCTTATCTTTCAAAATTAACCCCAAGTGTATGAAACTTTCTCCTCAACCCAAGGGGTTGATTGGGTTAGGAACTCAATCCAGTGAACACCAATGAGGGGAAATGGCAGTCCTCCCCCTCCCAATATTTCTTATCCCCAATAAATTTCAAACTTCGATGTTGTAAGATGCGTTCACCTTCCCAAGTAGCATACTCCCTAGGAAGCCCTTCCAATTGCACCAAATATTCTTTAATGATTTTGCTTCTTAAATTCCTTTCTCAGACCTCCAAAATATTCTTTGGAACTAACATCAAATTTCCCTCATCATCAAGGGGAGGAAACTCTTTTGAGACTTTAACTTGCTGCCCTATTTCCTTCTTCAAACATTGCACATGGAAAACATTGTGAATTTTTCTTTCTGCAAGCAATTCTAGTTCATATGCCACTTCACCAATCTTCTTCAGGACTTTGTATAGACCATAGAACCTTGGATACAGATTCTCAGTTCCATTAGACTTTAATGAGGATTGTCTATATGGATTCAATATAAAATAAATCATATCTCCTTCTTGGAAGTTTCACTCCCCTCTTTTCCTATATGCATTCACCTTTTGTCTATTATGTGTTACTAACAAGTTGTCGTTGAGAGTTTTCAGTATGTATTGACTCTCTTAAAGCCAATACTTTTCCTTCGGTGTATTTCAATAATCAAATATCATATCATAAAAAGTGGGTGCATCATATCCATATAGGGCCTTGAATGGTGAAATTCCAATGGATAGATGGAAAGTGAATTTATAGCAAAATTCCCCTAGGTGTAGCTAAGTACTCCATGTCTTCTACTAACCAGTCACAAGTTTCTCAGGTACCCTTGGAGCCACTGGTTCACTCTCCCTATTTTACCATCATTCTTTGGATGGTATCTTGTACTCATGTTCAAACTTGTCCCCACCAACTTGAACAATTCTTGCCAGAAATGGCCAGGGAACTTGCTATCTCTATCACTGATGATAGACTTGGGCATGCCATGAAGTTTGAAGTCTTCTTTGATGAAAATTTCATCCACTTGTCTGGCTGAAATAGTGGTTGTGACATCAAATAAATGTGCATAGTTGGTTATTCTATCGACCACAACAAAAAAATTGTCTTTACCTTGGCTTTTGGGGAGTCCGGTGATGAAATCCATCGATACACTTTCCCATTTCTGCCCAGGGATAGGAAGGGGTTGTAGGAGTCTAGTTGGATGTGTATGCTCTAATTTTTTTTGCTAACATGCCACACATTCTCTAACATACTCCATCACTTCCATCTTTAGGCCCTTCCAATATAACCTTTGCCTCACTTTCATGTATGTCTTCACAAACCTCGGATGTCCTACTAGGGGTGCATCATGGGTAGCCTCGATAGTATATTCTTCTTCAATGAGGATTTTGGAACCAATAAAATCCTATCCTTATGATAGATGATAACATTAAGGATCTTGTAAGAATCATCATGAATTAGTCCATCAAATAAATCACAAGCAAACTGATTCTTTGTATACTCTACTCCTAGTTGTGCTTTCCAGTCATCATGAAACTTCATCAATGCAAGTATTGGATTTCTAGAGAGTGCATCAACTACAATATTCATCTTACCCTTCTTGTATTCAATGCAAAAGTGGAAATATTGGACCTTACTTACCCACTTCTGTTTCCTATCATTCAACTCCCTTTGTGACAGGAAGTGTCTCAATCTATTATGATCCGTTTTGATGATGAACTTACCCCCAACAAGATATTCTCTGAACTTGACTACCGCATGCATGATGGCTAGAATCTCCTTGTCATAAACTGATTATATTCTCTCATGGGGCTTCAAATTTAGTATACTTTCAAAGTCTATGGGATGCTTGTTTTGCATCAAAACAACTCCAATCCCATTTCTTGAGGAATCACATTTAAGAACAAAAGGTTGAGAAAAATATGGAAGTGCAAGAACAGGACAACTACTCATTACCTCTTTCATTCTATTGAATGCTTTTTCAGCTTCCTCTGAACAACTAAAGGCTCCTTTATTAGTGAGATATGTCAATGGAGATGAAAACTTTGAAAATCCTTTAACAAAATTTCAGTAATATGTACACAAACCAATGAACCCCCTCAATTCAGTAATATTTCTTGGGCTTAGCCAATCCAGAATTGCTTGGATCTTACCCATGTGAACATTAACCCCTTCTTTCCCAATCACATGACCAAGATATAAAATCTAGGTCATTCTAAATTCACATTTGGACAATTTAGCATAAAAATGTTGATTTTCCAATATTGTTAGTACAATGTCCAAATGATGCAAATGCTCCTCCCAATTCCTACTATAAATCATAATATCATCAAAGAAAACAAGAACAAACTTACGGAGCTTCTTGTTAAACATTATATTCATGAAATATTGAAAGGTTACTAGTGCATTAGTTAGGCCAAAAGGAATAACTAAAAACTCAAAGTGTCCATAATGACATCGGAAGGATGTCTTCTGAATGTCCTCCTCCAACATTCTGATTTGATGGTAAACGAAATGAAGGTCAATCTTTGAAAAGTATTTGGCTCCAATTAGTTCATCCATCAGTTCATCAATCCTTGGAATAGGATATATGTTCTTGATGGCATTTTTTTTGAGGTAGTGTATACACATGCGCAGGGTCCCATATTTCTTCTTGACAAGGACTAAAAAATATGCAAAAGGGCTTGAGCTTGGTCTGATGAATCCCAAGTCAATCAGTTCTTTGATGGTTCTCTCTTTCTCATCCTTGAATATTTTTTTATGCTTGTAAGGATGGAATTTGACAGGTGATGTTCCTATCTCCAATTTTTTTCTATGCTCCACTCCTTTATTAGGTGTCCTACCATGAGGAAGGTCCCCAAACACCTTCTCATGATTTTGGAACAACTTCTAAATGTCTTCTAGATATTGTGCTAACTCCAAAGAGGTGCCATTATTAGTGATTAGGAACTCTGCATCCCATTCAATGTCGGTCCATGCCTCAATATGGATCTCATACTATGCGCAAACACTACTTGCTTTGGGTAGGTGTTGACCCCCATCAACACTACCTCCTTTCCACCTTCAAATTGGAATCTCATCTCAGGGAATTTGTAGTCTATGATGTGCTTCCCAATAGAATACAACCATTGTAATCCCAAAACCATATTATTATCAACCACATTCACAACATAAAATCTATATGTCACAATGTAATCTCCTATTGTGACTTGCAATTTAGGAATCCATCTAGAAAATTCCATAGAATGATTACATAGGATTATGACAATGAAGCCTTTGAACTTCTCAGTAGGAAGTTTTCTTCTTTCCACCAAATATGAATCAATGAATTTATGTTTTTCTCCTCCATCCACCAACACAGTGATTGATTTCCCTTGCACCACTCCTTTGAATCTGAGAGTGTGTAAGTGAGGCACTCCTGACAATACTGCAATTTTTCTAACCTCTGAAAGAGGCTCTTCTTCAGCAGTCTCACAGTACACTTATGCATATACTGGCATCTCTTCTTTTTCCTCATCAGATTCACTCTCTGAATAGACTTCAATATAGTGCACTTTCCCCTTAGCACACTTGTGCCCCAGAACCCATGGTTCCTAACAGGTGAAACACAACTTTGTTCTTCTCAATTCATCCCAATATTTGGAGAAATTGTCACTCTTGGAATTTCCAAAAGGACTCTTCATGGGTGGCCTTTGATTCCTTAATTGAGAAGGAACGATAGTTACAGGAGGAAATATTGTCCTTGGATAGCATCTTGAAAATATCTTGTTCTATTCAATGCATCTTGCAAGGTAGAGGGTCTAGTGTAGGCCTTCACGAATCCTTTCAAAGGATTTGCTATGCCTTCAATGAACAAGAGTATCAAATGATATTCAAAGATATCAATGACTATAATAGCCAACTTTTGGAACTCATAGATGTAGGCTTCAGGAGTTCCAGTCTACTTCACATGTGCCAACTCTCTAAAAGTGGTTTCAAGTTTTCTTCTTTCAAATATTTCAGCCAATCTTCTTGTGAATTCTTTATAAGTGGTCACTTGATCCTGTCCAAGTGTCTTCATTCCATGAAACCACCAATCATTGGATTCACCATCCAAGTGTAGAGTATTCATATTGATGGCATCTCTCTCATCCCTTGGATTCAACAGAAAATAGGTGTCTAGCTTATGGATCCAAGAACTAGTAGTGCACTTTGATGAGCCATCAAACTATGGTTGATAAATATTACCAATAGCCTTATTAAACTCATAATTTTGATTAAGCATACAAAATATTTCTCTTGGATTGGTCTTGTACGTAGCATCACACAAATATTTGAATGGAAGAGGTCTTCTACATTCTTCACTCAATGTAAGGTATTCAACATACTTATCCTCCCATGGAGCGAGGCCTTCATTTTGAACTTCAAGTTCCTCCCTGTGCTCTTCACTGAATTTTGGAATTGTATTCCATGGTTTGTACTGAGACTCCATATTTAATTCATCATGGTGATTGTGAGGCCCGGTATTTTAGAAAATAGAATCACCAGGCATCCTCCTTTCTCCATGTTGTGAACCATGGCTACTCCCTTTACCATCCTTGTTTCCCAGTTGCTTAGCAAGGAATTCTCTTGTCTCTTGCCCAGACTGGATGATTTTGTGTGAGATGTCTTGGAGACATTTCATCATGCTTTGAACAAAGAGCTGGAACTCATCCTTTTCATCATTTTGATACATCTTTGATTCTCCTTGAATCTTCCCTTCAATGGAATTAACTTCTTCCTATCCTTCTTCCTTTGTCAGAGGATATTTCTTCTTTGGATATAAATTTATTTTAGTAATCATATAATAATACCAATATTAGGTTCAGAGGAACATGATTTGATACCACTGTAATGAACCAATAAGCTTTGATTGTACATAATTTGACTCTCCTACAAGACTTAAGGCAAAACAATGAAACTAGTGACTTAACTGGCTGCAGGAAGGCAATTTCAAACAACAATGGAGGGAATTAGGATCATGATATCTAATCAAACATTTACAAAATGTACTGGGAGCATTAATTTTTCGAACATCATCCAGGATGAAGTCTACTCCAAGGCTCTTGGGAACGCCAACATATGCAAACTAGATCTTCAACTTGGCACTACCTGAGAACCAATGGTGAAGGATTTTGACTTAGGAAGGATTTAAAAAATTAATTTAGTGTCAAATATAAATTTTGGTTCACTCCAGAAATTTTGAGGAATTTTTTATGAGGTTTCAAAATCAAACAAGCATAATTGTCTCCTAGGACTACACAACTAGTTCAACTTCAGGATTTCCCAAATAGGTCAAGAAGGCTATGAATTATTGGTTTCAGACATGGAATGATTTTATTCAAATGTTAAATGATAGAATCAATTTAAATAAATCAAATTGGATTTGTATAGGTTCATTTATTGATCAAACACTGAAAACTAGTTATTTTCCATGGCAATCTAGACAAGGTGCAAGAAATTGATCTAAAACTCAGACTTCTCTTTATTAAATATCCAGAATGCAATTCATAGTTTAAAAATTATATTAATTACAACCATCATAAGCTTAATTACATCTCATATAAGTCTTAGTAAAGAAATAAGAGAAAGAACTCTCCATCATAGAAACACTAGAGATCATCAGGATTTCGAATGGGAGGCTTCCCAATCTCTATAAACAAGATCAAAATTCACTGGATAAGACTTCAGGACCTTCAATAAACTCAATGATGAATATTGTATGTCATAATCATCTTAGAAGAAGTAGGGGCACATCTCCTAGCTTGGACTAGGGGCACATATCCCAAGTCAAAGAGGAAAAATAACTCTCAATTCAATTCTCAAACTATCAAAAGATGGGAAAGTGGTGCGCACTCATTATTTTATAGACTTCAGGTGACTTTTTGATGAATTCAAATAGGCTAATGTGCCCTCATGGAGTGGATAATAATTGCTTTCTTTCAAGCTTTTTTGTTTGCTTTGCTTTCTACCTTTGCTTTATCCCGCTTTTTCTTTTCTATTGCTTTTTGCTTTGACTTCTTTTTCGTGCTTTTCTGCCTTATCCTGCTTTTCTGCCTTATCCTGCTTTCTTCTTTTGTCTTATTTTATGTTGTATTTTGCTTTTCCTGAGATTTATTACTTTTCTGCCTTGTGCCAACTTTTCCTTTATTTTTCTTGCTTTCTTAGCTTTAACTGCTTTCAGCATTTCTTTGTATGCAAGCTATCTCTTGGTCAAATCTTATCCTCTAATGCTCCCTTTTGGATCATTATCCACTTGATTTATTTAAGATAAATATTTATTAATGAAAAAAAAAATTATCGAGTGCATCTCAAACTTAAGGAAGTAAAATTAATCAACTCCTAATTAATTAATGCCTTATCTTTCAAAATTAACCCCAAGTGTATGAAACTTTATCCTAAACCCAAGGGGTTGATTGGGTTAGGAACTCAATCCAATGAACATAAATGAGGGGACATGAAAGTCCTCCCCTCCCAATATTTCTTGTCCCCAAGCAATCTCAAACTTGGATGTTGTAAGATGCGTTCTCCTTCCCAAGTAGCATCCTCACTAGGAATCCCTTCCCATTGCACCAAATATTATTTAATGATTATGCTTCTTAAATTCCTTTCTCGGACCTCCAAAATATTCTTTGGAACTAAAACCAAATTCCCTCATCATCAAGGGGAGGAAACTCTTTTGAGACTTTAACTTGCTTCCCTATTTCCTTTTTCAAACAAGACACATGGAAACATTGTGAATTTTTCTTTCTGGAGTCAATTCTAGTTCATATGCCACTTCACCAATATTCTTTAGGAATCTGTATGGACCATAGAACCTTGGTTGCAGCTTCTCAACTCTCTTATACTTCAATTATGATTGTCTATAAGGTTGCAACCTCAAATAGACCAAATATCCTTCTTGGAAGGTTCACTCCACTCTTTTCCTATCTGCATTCACCTTTTGTCTATTATGTGCTACTAGCAAGTTTTCCTTGAGAGTTCTGAGTATGTCTTGAATCTCTTGGAGCCAATACTTTTCCTTCTATGTATTGAAATCACCAAATATAAGATCAGAAAAGTGGGTGCATCATATCCATATAGGGCCTTGAACAGTGGCATTCCAATGGATAGATGGAAAGTGGAGTTATAGCAAAATTCCCATAGGTGTAGCCAAGTATTCCATGTCTTCTACTGACCATTCACATAGTTTCTCAGGTACCCTTCAAGCCACTGGTTCACTCTCTCTGTTTAACCATCATTCTATGGATAGTATCTTGTACTCATGTTCAAACTTGTCCCCACCAACTTGATCAATTCTTGCCAGAAATTGCTAGTGAACTTGCTATCTCTATCACTGATGATAGACTTGGGCATGCCATGAATTTTGAAGACTTCGTTGATGAAAATTTTAGCCACTTGTATGGATGCAATAGTGGTTGTGACAGAAAATAAATGTGCATAATTGGTTATTCTATAAACCACAACAAAAATATTGTCTTTACCTTGGCTTTTGGGGAGTCCAGTGATGAAATCCATCGACACACTTTCCCATTTCTGCCCAGGGATAGGAAGGGGTTGTAGGAGTCCAGCTGGATGTGTATGTTCTAATTTGTTTTGCTGACATGCCACACATTCTCTAACATACTTCATCACTTCCTTCTTTAGGTCCTTCCAAGAGAACCTTTCCCTCACTTTCCTATATGTCTTCACAAACCCCGGATGTCCTGCTAGGGGCACATCATGGGAAACCTTTATAGGATCTTCTTCTTTAATGAGGATTCTGGAACCAAGAAAAACCTATCCTTCTGATAGATGATATCATTAATGATATTGTAAGAATCAACATGAATTAGTCCATCAAATATATCACAAGCAAATTGATTCTTTGCAGACTCTACTCCTAGTTGTGTCTTTCATTCATCAATGCAAGTATTGGTTTCCTAGAGAGTGCATCAACTACAATATTCATCTTACCCTTCTTGTATTCAATTTCAAAGCCGAAATATTGGACCTTACTTACCCACTTCTTTTGCCTATCATTCAACTCCCTTTGTGACAGGAAGTGTCTCAAGCTATTATGATCAGTTTTGATGATGAACTTACCCCCCACAAGATATTGTATGAACTTGACTATCGCATGCATGATGGATAGCATCTCCTTGTCATAAACTGAGTATAGCCTCTCATGGGGATGCAACTGTCTACTTTCAAAGGCTATGGGATGTTTTTTTTGCATCAAGACAACTCCAATCCCATTTACTGAGCCATCACATTCAAGAACAAAAGGTTGAGAAAAATATGGAATTGCAAGAACAAGACAACTACTCATTACCTCTTTCTTTCTATTGAATGCTTGTTCATCTTCCTCTGACCAACTAAAGGATCCTTTCTTAGTGATATCTATCAATGGAGATGACAACTTTGAAAATCCTTTGACAAAATTTCGGTAATATGTACACAAACCAATGAACCCCCTCAATTCAGCAATATTTCTTGGGCTTGGCCAATCCAGAATTGCTCGGATATTCTCCATGTGAACCTTAACCCCGTCTTTCCTAATCACATGACCAAGATATAAAATATGAGTCATTCCAAATTCACATTTATACAATTTAGAATAAAAATATTGATCTTCCAAGATAGTCAGTACAATGTCCAAATGATGCAAATGCTCCTCCCAAGTCCTGCTATAAATCATAATATCATCAAATAAAACAAGAACAAACTTACAGAGATGCTTGTTAAACATTCTATTCATGCAATATTGAAAGGTTGTTGGTGCATTAGTTAGGCCAAAAGGCATAACTAAAAACTCAAAGTGTCCATAATGACATCGGAAGTTTGTCTTCTGAATGTCCTCCTCCAACATTCCGATTTGATGGTAACTGGAGCGAAGGTCGATCTTTGAAAAGTATTTGGCTCCATGTAGTTCATCCATTAGTTCATAGATCCTTGGAATAGGAGATATGTTCTTGATGGTATTTTTTTTAGGGCTCTTTAGTGTATACACTTGCACATGGTCCCATATTTCTTCTTGACAAGGACTACAGAAGATGCAAAAAGGCTTGAGCTTGGTCTGATGAATCCCACGTCAAGCAATTCTTTGATGGTTTGCTCTATCTCATCCTTGAATATTTTTGGATGCTTGTAAGGATGGAATTTGATAGGTGATGTTCCTATCTCCAATTTTTTTCTATCCTCCACTCCTTTATTAGGTGGCCTACCATGAGGAAGGTCCCCAAACACCTTCTCATGCTTTTGGAGAAACTTCTAAATGTCTTTTGGCTACTGTGCTACCTCCAAAGGGTTGTCTTTCATAGTGATAAGGCACTATGCATCCCATTCATTGTCTCCCTGCCTCAATATGGATCTCATACTATGCACAGACACTACTTGCTTTGGGTAGGTGTTGAACCCCCTCAATAGTACCTCCTTCCCACCTTCATCTTGGAATCTCATCTCACTGACTTTGTAGTCTATGGTGTGATTCTCAATAGAATACAACCATTGTAATCCCAAAACCATATTAGTATCAACCACATTCACAACATAAAATCTATATGTCACACTGTAATATCCTATAGTGACTTGCAATTTAGGAATTCATCTAGAACATTCCATAGAATGATTACCTGGGATTATGACAGTGAATCCTTCCAACCTCTCAACAGGAAGCTTTCTTCTTTCCACCAAAGATGAATCGATGAATTTATGTGTTTCTCCTCCATCCACCAAAACAATGACTTATTTCCCTTCCACCACTCCTTTGAATCTGAGAGTCTGGAAGCGAGGCAATCTTGACAATACTGCAATTTTGCTAACCTCTGAAGGAGGCTCTTCTTCAGCAGTCTCATAGGCCATTTCTGCATCTTGTGGGACCTGTTCTTATTCCTCCTCAACTTCACTCTCTGAATAGACTTCAATATAGTGTGCTTTCCCCTTAGCACACTTGTGTCCTAGAACCCATGGTTCCTGTCAAGTGAAACATAAATTTCTTCTTCTCAATTCATCCCAAACTTTGGATACATTGTCCCTATTTAAATTTCTAAAAGGAATCTTTATGGGTGGCCTTTGATTCTTGAATTGAGAAGGAACGATAGTTCTAGGAGGAAATATTGTCCTTGGATAACATCTTGAAAATCTCTTGTTCTACTCAGTGCATATTGCAAGTTGGAGGGTCTGTAGGCCTTCACGAAGCCTTTCAAAGGATTTTATAATCCTTCAATGAACAAGAGGGTCAAGAGAAGTTCATAGATATCAATGACCATCATAGCCAACTTCTAGAACTCAGAGATGTAGGCTTCAGGAGTTCCAATCTGCTTCACATGCGCCAGCTCTCTAAAAGTGATTTCAGGTTCTCTTCTTTCAAATATTTCAGCCAATCTTCTTGTGAATTATTCATAAGTGGTCACTTGATCGTGTCTAAGTGTCTTCATGCCATGAAACCAGAAATAATTGGCTTCACCATCCAATTGTAGAGTAGTCATCTTGATGGCATCTCTCTCAACCATTGGATTCAACTAGAAATAGGTGTCTAGCTTCTAGATCCAAGAACTAGAAGTGCACTTTGATGAGCCATCAAAGTATGGCAGAGAAATATTACCAATAGCATTATTCAACTCATAATTTTGAATAGGCATCCAAAATATTCCTCTTGGAATGGTCTTGTACTGAAAATCACATAAATATTTGAATGGCAAAGATCTTCTACATTCTTCACTCAGTGTAAGGTAGTCAACATACTTATCCTCCCATGAAGTAAGGCCTTCATTTCGAACTTCAGGTTCCTCCCTTTGCTCTTCAATGAATTTGGACATAGTATTAATTGGTTTGTACTGAGACTCCATATTGACTTCATCAAGGTTGTTGTGAGGCACAATATTTGGGAAATAGAAACACCAGGCATCCTCCTTTCTCCATGTTGTGAACCATGGCTATTCCCTTCACCATCCTTGTTTCCCAGCTGCTTAGCAAGGAATTATCTTGTCCCTTTCCTGGTCTGGATGATGTTTTGTGAGATGTATTGTATACATTTAATCATGCTTTGAACAAAAATCCAGAACTTATAATTTTCATCATTGTGAGACATCTATGATTCGGGCCTCAAATCTTCCCTTTAGTGGAATTAACTTCTTCCTCTCCTTCTTCCTCTGTCAGAGGATCTTTCTTCTTTGGATATGAATTTATTTTAGGAATCATAGAAGAATACCAAGAGTAAGTTAAGAGGACCATGATATGATACCATTGTAATGTACCAATCAGCTTTGATTGTACATAAACTGACTCTCCTACAAGACTTAAGGCAAAACAGTGAAACTAGTGACTTGATTGGTTGTAGGAAGGAAATTTCAAAAGACTCTTGAGGGAATTAGGATAATGATATATAATAGATCCTTTAAACAATGTAATAGGACCATTAATGTTTCAAGCATCATCCAGGCTGAAGTCTACTCCAAGGCTCTTGGGCACCCCAACATATGCAAACTAGATCTTCAACTTGGCACTACTTGAGAACCAATGGTGAATTATTTTGACTTAGGAAGGATTAAAAACATTAATTGAATGTAAAATATCATTTGGGTTTGCTCCATCAATTTTTAGAAATTTTTTATAGGATTTGAAAAGCAAATAAGCATAATTATCTCCCAGGACTACACAACTAGTTCAACTTCAGGATTTACCAAACATAGAGAGAAGTATAAACATTATTGGTTTCAGACATGGAATGAGTTTATTGACATGTTAAATGATAGAAACAACTGAAATAAATCAAATTGGAGTTGTATAGTTTCATTTATTGATCAGACACTGAAAACTAGTTATTTTCCATGGCAATCTAGACTAGGTTCAAGAAATTGATATAAAACTCAGACTTCTCTTTATTCAATTTATAGAATGGAATTCAAAGGTTAAAAATTACATTAATTATAGCCATAAGAATCTGAAAGAAATCTCATAGACGTCTCAGGAAACAAATACATAAGAGAAAGAACTCTCCATCATAGAAAGACTGGAAATCATCGGGATTTCGAATGGGAGGCTTCCCAATATCTACAAACAAGCTTGAACTTCTCTGTATCAGAATTCGGGACTTGAAATAAACTCAATGATGAATATTGGATGTCGTCATCCTCTCAGAAGAAGCAAGGGCACATCTCCCAGCTTGGACTAGGGGCACATCTCCCAAGTTAAAGAGGAAAAATAGCTCTCAATTCAATTATCAAAATGTCAAAAGATGGGAAAGTGGTGCGCTCTCATTCTTTTATATACTTGAGGTGATTTTTTTAGCAATTCAACTAGGCTAATATGCCCTCATGGAGTGGATAAGGATAGCTTGCTTTCAAGCTTTTATTTTTGGTTTGCTTTCTGCCTTTGCGTTATCCTGCTTTTTTGCTTTGACTAATTTTTCCTACTTTTCTGCCTTATCCTGCTTTTTCCTGCTTTTCTTCCTTATCATGTTTTCTACTTTTGTCTTCTTTTCTGCTTTATTCCACTTTTCCTGAGCTTTACTACTTTTATGCCTTCTGCCAGCTTTTCCTTTTGTTTTCCCACTTTCCTAGCTTTAACTGCTTTCAGCTTTTCTTCTTATGCAAGCTATCTCTTCCTCAAATCTTATCCTCTAATGTGCCCTTGTGGATCATTATGCACTTTATTTCATTAATATAAATATTTATTAATGAAAAATAACTTTTATCAAGTGCATCTCAAACTTAAGGAAGTAAAATTAATCAACTCCTACTTAATTAATGACTTATCTTTCAAAATTAATCCCAAGTGTATGAAACTTTCTCCTCAACCCAAGGGATTGATTGGGTTAGGAACTCAATCCAATGAAAATCAATGAGGGGACATGACACAATTACATTATTGTTGATGACTTGGCTCAATCTCTCACTGCGATGTCTACATTAGAAGTGCTACAGCCTTTCCCAACTCAGCATAAGGCATTACTTATTGCACATGGAACCATTGACCATTCTAAATCCTGCATCATGACTTTTGATCTCGAAAAAGGTGAACCGTGACTACCCTCATCAATCACATTCCAATTCCCTGTTACTGTCAAAAAAATTATGATTCATTGATGAATTCGCATCCACATGTGTCATGTCCTCTAATGTTTGGAAACAATTGGGATCACCTGAGCTAGTCCCCTTGTTATCGCTCTTCATTCATATGATGGGAGGCCATCTCAATCGATAGGATTGTACCAAAATTTCCCTATCGATATGGGGGGGGATGGTTATGATCGATATTGAGGTAGTTGATTCCCAACTCGACTATAACATACTCTTGCGGTGTAGTTACATGTATGTCATGAAGGCGATTGCCTCCTCAGTCTTTTGTATCATTATGTTCCCCTTTAATGGGAAAATCATCATCCTCTACCAAATCAACTATTACGACCCCAATACCAACAAAAATATAGATAATATACTACCCATTGTCGTCAGGACAGATCAACCCCCTTATGTTGATATTGCCCCAGGAATGTACAAGGGCTCTAACTTGCTAGGGGTTTACTCAGGCCTTCCATCCAAGATCCCTGCATCCACCGATGGCCTTATGTTTATAATTTTTTCCAAAGAAAAATGTGCCCACCTCTCCCTTGCTGGCATGATCATCACCATTGATGAGCCATGTCTTCGAACAAGTATTGAGTCCATCAATACCTCCTATTTTTCAAATCCCATTCTTGTACCCCTCCACGGGAGTGAAAGGGACACCTGTGATGGCTCAGTTGACTTTACCTGGGTTAACCTTGGGTATACCTGTGTGGTACCTTACACCACAATACCCATAAATGGATTCAAAACCTATATCCCATTATGCATTTGTCCCTATTTTGGTTGTCTCGCTTTCTAAACCGGTCACACCATTTGCACCTCCAGTGGAACCTATGAAATCCATAACTAAACCACCACTGATAGTCACTAAAACCACCAATGGGGGCATGCAACAACCTAAGTTGAAAGGCCCTCTCCTACCTAATCCTTCTACCAAACCATTATTGGGGGTTTTTAATCCTAAAGCAGGGGGCATCAACCAACAATGGTTAAAAGACACATTAACGACCAATACTCCCACACAGAGGGTCACTCCATGTGCTCTATGTGGGAAACAAGACCACGCAACCAACTTGTGCCCCACCTTGTAAGATCTCAAGCACTTGCTAAACACCCTTGTTAGTGTGACCCATGCTCCACCAACAGTAGCAGGGACACCTCATCTTCACCCACATATAAGGCCAAATCATTGCATACCAATCATGCATTTTCTATTTGCTCACAGTTGGGCATTACACACATCATTGTCTCAGCCTCCCTCGATTTCGAGATGATTTGGAAACCATTCTCCTCACTCAAATTTTGGTTGAGAATTTTTATCTGCAAACCCAAGAAACAACTTCCATCAATGTGGTCAGTCCATCGGCGACAACAATAGTTGCACCTATCTCTGAACTAGCCATGACAACAGTCCCCATTGAGCCTCGAACACCGCAAGATCCCCAACCAATGGAGAGTAGGACGATGGAACAACATGATGGATGAAAATCCTATAGGCATCAAACTCACATGATCCCCTCCAGGGCCATCACAACCATTCTGGATCAAGCCACCCCTCATCCAGCATAGATATCTCTATGTGCCCAAGTACCACGCCCATGTCAATCCTTGACACTTCCCACTTTTTGTTCCAGTGTCCCATTCTATGCACCAAAAAAGAATCGCGATACAAACTAATGAGGCTCCGGGATTAGCTCTCCTACCTTAGCACAGTCCCTCATGGATTACCCACTGATGAAGTTGTTCCCCCTTTACTAGATACCATTGATACTGCATCTTCTTTGGTCGGTTTACTCACTAGATAGGATTCCTCGTCTTCTGATGAAGACTTGGACCATCCACAACCATATCCGGGTGTCTAAAACAACACTAGGGGATATCCTTTCAAATTTTGGATCCTCACCAATTCCTGACGAAGTTGATGCCACTTCGGCATCACCCTAAAATCGAACATTTTAAAGGTCCCCTCACCTAGAAGGGAGAACCCACCTTTTCCCCCTTGCCTCATTTATTCATTTTCTATTTTATGTATTGTCAATCCCTTTAATTGAGAATAATACCATCTTTTATTTATGCAAATTTCCTCGCAAGAAAACATCTACATTGGCTTCATAGACGACACAAGTCGATGGTCCAATTGTTAAATTTTGAGCATTAATTCACAATACTCTAGGATCTTCACTGAGAGAATAACATATACGGTATATCAATGCATAACAACCACAATAAGCATGACAAGCATCACAAGAATCAAAAGCATGAGAGACAAGAGACACAGAGTTTCCATGGGGAAAACCCTAAGGTGAAAAACCCCACAACTTCCTCAGAGATAGAGAGAGCAATGGCTCAACCAAAATACAATGAGATAGTTTCCTAGTAGCAGATGATCCTCCTCCTCACTAGTGCGCCACTTTCTGAGTGAGAGAAGTGTGAGTTTCCGAAATGATCAAAATAGAGATCTCCCGATCTCTATTTATACTAACCTGTTTTCCCAATGACCTTATGGGGCCAACTTGTCTAGCTAGGTACATCCACAATATAATATATATTTCAGGGCCGACCCCACACATGGTGGTCTAATAACCCGTCGCCAAGTACACACACTTGCGACACTTGTCAATACACATGACGACACTTCCTTATAGAGGAATAACACATCTCTTATAAGGGTACAATAAATATATATGAAATATATAGATGAAATACATTCTGAAGTTACATATACATCAACACCTCTTAACTAGGAAGGTATTTCTTGACACAAATCTGCTAGACAAGTCTTCTTCTCGGGATCATCATCATCGATGCATCATCATCATCATCATCACTGCTGTTGCTATCTCAACCAATCTCTAAATCTACTCGTCATAGGAAGTTCTACAGAGCCAGTCCTTTTTCATACTGGATGTAGGCCCACCACCTGCAAGTCTTCATCATCACTGGCCATACTGCGGAAATCTCAGGACTTATTACGTGTGTCACAAAACCTTAAAAGAGTCTCTTGACTAGCAAGAACTCTAAAGAGCATCTGAGGCCTTTTTCATCCTATCCAGATCTCCGGGACTTATTACATGTGACCCCACCACAAAACCTCGAAAGAGAATCCCAGGACTAATTACGAGCACAAGGTTCAACCTATCAAATCTCCCAGGGCACAAATTACATGTGGTCATGGAAAAACCTCGAAATAGCATCCCAGGACTGATTACGAGCGCACAGCTCAACCTATCGGATCTCCCAGGGCACAAATTACATACCACAGGACAAAACCTCGAAAGAGCATCTTCCAGAAATCCCAGGGCACAAATTACATGCCATAGGCAAAACCTTGAAAGACTATATGTAGATCTCCCACGGCACAAATTATATGTCCTCCCAAGCAAAACCTCGAAAGAGCATTTTCCAGATATCCCAAGGTACAAATTACATGCCATAGGAAAAACCTCGAAAGACTATCTGCAAATCTCCCAGGGCACAAATTACATGCTTATCTGCACAACATGTTCCATGGCCATAGAGTATCAACCTAATACTCACCATACATCATCCTGATGTACACATGATCATCCTGATCATCATCACTACAACATACTGCTGCATGTCATCTGGAGCAACATCCTGAAGCTCATCATCCATGATCATCCTGATCATACAATGCATCTACCTGATGCATACCAAGTATCTACCTGATACATATCATCATACATGATCCACCTGATCATACAATGCATCCACCTAATACAAATACAAATACATGATCCACCTGATCATACATGATACATATCAACATACATGATCTACCTGATCATACAATGTATCCACCTGATACATATACAGATACATGGTACAAGCATCCAACATGATGCATACACAAAATACATACAAATGATCCAATCGATCATATCCAGCATCCAACATGATGCGTACATACATATAAATGATCCAACTAATCATATCCAGCATCCAACATGATGCATACATACATATAAATATAAATGATCCAACTGATCATATCCAGCATCCAACATGATGCGTACATACATATACATATAAATGATCCAACTGATCATATCCAGCATCCAACATGATGCATATACAGATCAGTAACTAGAGCATCGTCTTGATGCTCATCATCCAGCGCTTACATCCACATCCATGTGAAGGATCCTCCTTCCAACATGCTTGGAATGGCTTCTGCAAATGTGTCCATCACTTCTTCCTCAAAGTGTCATCAATCTGAAGAACACCAAGCCTCTCCCTGAAGTACTCGAACTTCACCCTGGCTAGTGGCTTCGTTAGCACATCTGCAATCTGCTCGTCTGTCGCAATATACAGGAGCCTCATAGCTCCTCTCTGCACCATATCCCTGATATAGTGATATTTGATCTCTATGTGTTTCGACCTATCATGAAACACTGGGTTCTCGGACAGCTTCACGCAACTCTGGTTATCACAAAAGATACCAGTAGCATCCAACGGGAGATCAAATAACTCAGACAGTAGCTTCCGTAGCCACACTGCCTCACAACTAGCTGCCATTTGCAGCATGCTTGATTTTGTAGATCCATTTGGAAGTCACAACAGACTTCTCTTTAGGTCTTGGGACAACATCCCAAACATCATTCTTCATTATTGATTGGTATTCCTAACCATGGAATCCTTCCATTCTTTATTTTCCGCTACTTCTTCATAACTGGAAGGCTCTTTGTTCATAATGTCACAGAGTAAAGCAACATAGCTGGTATGTGATCTGGTTCTCTTCTTTGCTCTGTGTTCTTCTTCTGGAATGCCAAATCTTTCTGCATCTTGAATGAGCTCTCTAGCCCATGCAGGTTTCCTCTTGTGAGAGTTATCCTCACGGGGTGGATCTACAGGTTCTTGCAGATCTTCAAACTCACGAACAACTTCTAGAATTGCTTCAGACATGGTAGTGTCTTGAAATCTAGTTTCCTTAGGTTCTTCATAAACTTCAATAGGTGCCTTCCTTGATTTGATGAATGCTGAGTTTTCATCAAATATTACATCCCTGCTGACATCAATCTTCTTGAACCCTGGAAAGTATATTCTGTAAGCCTTCTAACTTTCACTGTAACCCACAAAGATACCCTTATTTCCTGAATGATCTAGTTTAGTCCTCTTTTCCTTTGGGACATGAGTGTATACTGGGAAACCAAATATTCTGATATGGCTGACTTTAGGTTTCTTACCAGAAAAGACCTCTTCTGGTGTCTTGTTGTCCAATATCTTGTGGGGTGTTGTGTTCTGCACATATACAGTTGTTCTAGCTGCTTCTGCCCATAGATGCATAGGTAGATCCTGGTCATGCAGCATTGCCCTTGCTGCTTCCATGATTGTTCTGTTCTTCCTTTCTGCAACTCCATTCTATTGAGGATTATAAGGAGCAGTCAACTCCCTCTTAATCCCTGAATCACTGCAAAGCTTTTTGAAGTCACCTGAGGTGAATTCTCCACCATTGTCGGATCCGAATGTTTTGATCTTCTTGTCAGTTTGATTCTCCATCAAGGTTTTGAATTCCTTGAACTTATCAAACACCTCATCTTTGTTCTTCAAAAAGTATACCCAGGTTTTCCTGGAGAAGTCATCAATAAATGAGACATAGTAAACATACCCACTTAGAGAACCGGATGACATAGGACCACATACATCTAAGTGGATGATTTCCAGGATATCCTTTGCCTTGCTTTCACTGCTTGGGAAAGCCTTCTTAATGTTCTTACCTTTTGCACATCCTTTGCAAACACCTTCATGTTTGGTCTTGATTTCAGGAAGAGCCTCTACAACCTTGCTTGTAAGTGGAAGTGCCCTATAGTGCATGTGAGCAAGTCTTCTATGCCAAAGTTCACTTGGCTCCATGGATTCATGCACCATGGCATGTTCAGGTATCCCTTCAATTTATACAAACCTCCCTCTTGCTCTCCAATCACTACTGCATCATCTATGGTATTTCCCTTTGGCCACATTAGGACTTGGTCATCCACAAATGCAACCCTCATACCTTTTGCATCCAATGCAAAGATGGAGAGTAAGTTCTTCTTAAGCCCAGGTACATAAAGGACTTCTTTCATCTTCAAATATTTTCCAGAATCTAGGTTGTAGAAGGCTTCACCACTTCCTTTGATTGGGTATTGGTAATCATCCCCAAGTTTCACCTTATAGGGTGATTCATGTTTAGATAGATTCACAAAAGATTCCTTAAACCCATTCATGTGTTTGGAAGCCCCACTGTCAATCAACCAATCATTACAACCATGGGAGATAGTACCAGTGAGAGCAGATATTAGAACATACTCTTCTTCACTTAATGAGTCATCAACACTATCATCACTTTCTGCCCTAACCTTCTTCTTTGGGGATTCATCATCCTCGGCAGCATGAGCATGATATTTTCTTTTGTTATTCTTCTTCTTCTTGTTGAATTTGTTGTTTTTGTCTTTCTTCTTCTTGGGACAATCTGAAGAAAAGTGTCCCTTCTCATTGCAATTGAAGCATCTGAGATCTTTCTTATCTTTATGATAATGGTGGTGTGAGAATTTCCTGTTATGAGATGATTCCTTCTTGGACTTGCCTTTCCTGGCATGTGCTATGAGAGCTTGATCTTCATTTCCCATCTTTTCTTCACGGGCCACAAGCCTAGCTTCTTCTTGAGAGCATTCCTCCCACAGTCTACTGAAGGAGATCAATTTCTTTCTTACACAGATTCCTTGAATAAAGGAGTCCCATGACCTAGGTAGGCCATTCAAAGTGGCCATAACAATTTCACCATTGTCCACTACTTCATCCACAACTTCAAGTTGTTCCTTGATCTGATATACCTTGGAGAAGTAAGATTGAATGGTTTCTCCATTCGACATCTTGACCCCTTTCAATTGATTCCGCAGGGTCATCTTCCGATTTATGTTCTTCCCTTCAAATAACTTGGTCAAAGAGTCAAACATCTCTTTGGGTGTCTTTAGAGAAGACACATGGGGTATGAGATGGTCTTTGATAGAATCAGCAATGATTCTCTTTGCATTGACCAAGTTCTTCCTTATGCAATACCTTAGCCTCTTCATCCTTGGGATAGGGATGTCTTCTTTTATATATGAGTCCAACTCATTCTCTTCCAGGATTAACCCAATCCTATACTTCCAAGCTCGGAATTTATCAGCCCCTTCAAGCTTATCCTCAAGCTTGGTGTGGTGAGACATATTAAAGAGTACTTCAAATGGAAATAGAAAAGATTTAGGTCTTACCACTTGAATTGCTGAAAAACTGGATCTGGTCCCGGATTAGGGTTTGTCGAAAAAACCCTAAAAATTCAAAATGTGAATTTCAACTTTCTGAAGGGATAGAAAGATGCACCTCGATGAGATGCTTAGCCTAGTGTATTCAAAATTTGAGATCATAAAATCTTTACCCTTCAGATTTTCCTTTTTGTCCTCCCGGGTTCACTAGGGAGAGCCCTAAATTAGGGTTTGAGTTTCCCGGAGATCTACCAAACCAAAAATCTCGATCCAAAGCTCTAAACTTCGATTTTTGCAAGGAGCTTCCAGCTATGTCTTCAGATTTCAGAAATTCCTATTTTTATGGAAACCCTAATTTTTAGGGCCAAATCTGAAAATGCTCAAAACTGAATTATGATTGGATAGATAGATTCTCCTTGATGAGTAGATTCAATCTACTATATTGCTTTTCCAAAATCTGTGGAGAGAAACCCAATAAACAAGAAACTCAAGTTTTCGTCATTGCAAAATGTCTTCTTCTCAGGTTAGCTCTGATACCATGTTAAATTTTGAGCATTAATTCACAATACTCTAGGATCTTCACTGAGAGAATAACATATACAGTATATTAATGCATAACAATCACAATAAGCATCATAAGCATCACAAGAATCAAAATCATGAGAGACAAGAGACACAGAGTTTCCGTGGGGAAAACCCTAAGGTGAAAAACCCCACAACTTCCTCGGAGATAGAGAGAGCAATGGCTCAACCAAAGTACAACCAAAATACACTGAGATAGTTTCCTAGTAGCAAATGATCCTCCTCCTCACTAATTTGCCACTTTCTGAGCGAGAGAAGTGTGGGTTTCCGAAATGATCAAAATAGAGATCTCCCGATATCTATTTATACTAACCTGTTTGCCCAGTGACCTTATGGGGTTGACTTGTCTAGCTAGGTACATTCACAATATAATATATATTTCAGGGCCAACCCCACACATGGTGGTCTAATAACCCGTCGCCAAGTACACACACTTGTGACACTTGTCAATACACATGACGACACTTCCTTATAGAGGAATAACACATCTCTTATAAGGGTACAATAAATATAGATGAAATACATTCCGAAGTTACATATACATCAACACCAATAATATCTCATCAACCAATTGGGATATTTATACCCCCTCCTGAAATCTCTACTACACTGGTGGAGTTTTTATAGGGGAAATTACCAACAACCAAGTAGAGTAAAATGTCAGCATTGGTATCTTAAGTGATTCTACCCACCTCAACATCCACCATATGCATGTAAACCTAGATTCCCAACTCGTTGTTTCTCAACTCAACCAGGTCTTTCAAGTCCTCAATTGACTCCTCTTTTGTAAATTTTTACGGGTGTGCCTCCTATTGTGACAGTTTGAAACCATATCCTTCACGCATGTCCCTAGGAACATCAATTTGTTCCCTAACCACGTCAGAACCAAATGTTGGATTGGCATCTAATACACCAACCATCTCTTTGACCCCTGCATACACAAACCAAGCATGTCCATATGTGTGTCGCTCATCATATAAATCATGTGCAAGTACCTCTAACTACAGATCAAACATACCAAAAGCATACATATAAACATCATCACATCAAATATATCACATGCATCCATGATACAATACATGTGCCACCAAAATACATACATACATACATACATACATGCATACATATATCATCAAAAATCATGTGAGTCGTGTACAAAATGTGGCCTCGTCAGCCATATACTAAAAGAATCATCTTCCTTATGGGGGATACATACAAAATTGGCCTCCCAAAAGCTACATCTATATAAAAATACAACGTCGAGCTCTCATCCCTATACAAAAGAGTTCTTGGCACTCAAGATGCTCCGCTAGTCGATGGATCATGAGGACCCATAATAGCTAATGGATGTATAGCCTCACCCCTAGATCCTCCTATTCCCCCTATATTTGGTCCCCGATTTAGTCGTGTCCCTGGTAGTGGCCTCCTCCCCACTGGAGAACCTTTCTCTCCCAATACTCCTCGTTTTATATGGAACGCCATAGCTAAACGCTGCATCAATGGCCTCCAACTTGCACCACATGCTTCCGGAAGTTGGATAGTCTAAGCCAAAACCTCATCATCCAAATCATCCATCCCCTGATCATCAATACCCACAATCAGCACGCTGAGCCACCTCTTTATCTCGGCCAAGGCAGCTATAGTATCATCTCCTCCAGCTACTCCCCCAGCACGAGTAGCCACACCAATAGTAGCACCAACACCTCTAATCACTCCACCTATTGGTCCTTCCCCCTCATCACAATGCCAACAGTGGTGGCCCCTGAAGGGCGGTGGTATCGGACCAACATCTGCATCACAGATAAGCATACATAATCAGTACCCAACATATACATATAAAGTATGTGCATAGTCACAACATGTATAGAAACATATGTAAACACTAAAAAAATATAGCATACCTATGGAATACCATCCGTGGACAGGTGGGGTAAACTCCATATCCCCAGTATAATCCATACCCCTCCATGGATACCACTCCCTCGACCCTATCCACTTCCTCCATACCTGGAGATAGTGTAGCATGAACACATGTCCCACCTCAACACCACTAGCTCGAGGCATCACCTAGCTCAAACCATCTAGGGCTCCTGCGCCCCCCTCACCGGTACCACAACTAGAGGTCTCAACGATGGAAACCTCTCAAAGAAATAGGAGCACATTATGCTCCCAAAATGGATGGTCCTATGACCTCCCTCATCCAAAAAATCCCTCATATTCTTTGTCATGCAATGGAGCAACATCGGTCCCCAAGCCACTTAGTGACCCGCGATCACTTGCTCCACTAGTAGACACTTCCCATTGGTGATCCTATGGGGAGAGGATACCCCCAACACTCACAACACCATTGTCACTACTGCTCACACTAGTAAACTCACAAGGGATCCTATCAAAATATTCCTCGAGTTCATCGCACACTCATCATCTCCAGAGTATTGGTCCATAAGCCACTCAATCATACAACCTCCCATCATCACGGGTCTGGTCGACTCCCATACTCCATTTATAGGAAACCCAGTCAAAAAATATATATCATGAGCAGTAATGCTCAGGTCCTCCCCACCAACCTGAAATACTGACCTATTTGGATCCCACATCCAGATGATCTCAGCCAATAGAAAATTTGTCTATCAGAGGAAGTGACACCTGAAAAAATTCAAGAACTTGGAATCACACAATGTCTGCGTATCCATGAGATTTCCCACTACCTCCCTCACTAGGTCATCATAGTGGCATTCCCACCACTCAATGTACGCCATCTCGTGCAACCGATATCACCTGCAACCACCAAAAGGTCAAACATTAGGATGCATTTTGACACCTAAAAATGACCAAACCACATAGACCCATCCCACGTGCCCTTGTTACCACACAACTGTTTTTGCGCGACCTTACCAACCATATGGTCACGCTAAGTGTGATTGTATTAAAAAACCCAGGACAACCCTTTTCGTGTGGGATATGCGCACAGTGGTCGCGCCACCTGCACGACTATACCTTCAACAATTTACCTATCTTAGAGTGTGGCCAAAGCACGCATCTCACGCAATCCATGTGGAAATAGCCATTATCATGTGCAAGGTCAATGCATGATAATGTATTTTACCGCATATGTGCACGCTAAAACCCCAAATACCCACGTAGTTTATTTTATACATAAAAACCGACCATACAGGTAAAAGGTGCCACAACCCTAAAATCTATCCGAACAAAACTTACAAGGCTAGGGATTAGGATTACATGACTCTCACCACTCGGAGAATGGATACATGGATCTCTCAGAAGCACAAAAAATGCTCTTTGGAGCTCGAAAGTCAAACGATGCAAATGATTTCGAAATGCAGGCCCCACCCCTATTTATAGAATTTGGCCCAAATTTCAAACAGTCACCACAACCAAACTGTAAATCCATTTGATAAACCATCTGCACCACAACGATCAGAAAACCAATATTTACATAGTGACACTTCTCTCTCTCCAAACTAGGCAGTTGAACCTGGCACTTATCTTTATAGTCCACACCACAGGTATGCTATGTTTTGGTTTTTAATTTTGCATTGTCAATACCTTTGTCATGCCCGTTAATACACTTGGCTATTTGCACCATATGTGCAAGATTACGACCAAGACTCGTCTACCTCTTGTTTTTCCATTATAAGAACAAGGCTCCACCCTTCATCAATGGCACCAAACTTATATCACAGGTATCATCTCAAAACTGGCATATAGGCAACACCTTCCCTCTATTTGCATTTCCCTAACCAGATATTCCCGCTAATAACCATAGGTTCCCCCTCCCCAGTAATGATATGGTATCAATATCACTACCAAAAACAGCATATTTCCCCCATGGGTGTGCTCACCATTGCATCCCAATCCTTATTTGACACCCATGATGTCGACCCCCCACGGGCCCGACGAATTTGATAAATCTTGAAACAATACACCCATAGTACATCAATTTATAGCTTCACATTTAATCCCACACCTTCAGCATTCAATGCCATCAATTCCTCAGCACATGTTACGATCAAGAAACACAATTGACCACTCATACCTACATGATCACTATCCCATCTGCAATCTTCTTCATACTACTTCCCTCTCCAAGACAACAATGGGGCCCCCACCTTCAAACGTAACCAATCCTATTCAGTTATTCCAACATGAACAATCTACATAACATTGATTCATGGGGCACCCATCTTCACGTTTTCAAAACAACCCTCACATCTTTCTGGAAAATTTTCTCTGACTCGCTCATAACTGAAGGAACTTCACCCATCATCAAATGTTTCTCTGACTTGCTCAAAACTGAAGGAACTTCACCCATCATCAAATTTATTCCCCGATTCACCCAAAAATATGGGAATCCCACCCATCATCAAATTCATCTCCTAACACCCCAAAAACTGTGGGGACCCCACTAATTATTCTTTATGTACAAAATTTTCTCTAGTCCTATCAAAATAGTGGAAATCATTATTCTTTTAGAAACAACCTCTGGTCACCTTTGATCAATGTTGTTAAGTCTTCCCATCCCCATCATTATGCATTTTGTCAGTCACTTTCACCCATAGTGTCATGTACCCTGCAAGGCCCTTCATGAGCATTTTATCTCCCTCCATTCCACTATGTACCTTTATTTGAAGAATGCTACCATCCATTACTCCCCAAGTTAACATTGATCAAAGGTACAAAATGACCTTTTTTCTCATGATAAGACCCTCATCTTATCATGTACTCCATCTCTCATCGACATCAAATCCCTACATTGTGAGAGTTGCAGTAGTTATAGTTGTACCTTAGGTTCACTTTCAATCACTATAATGGATCACCTCGAACTAAGTATGGAGAGCCCTCAGTGCCTCCTAACTTAGTAGTCTCTCCTATACTTAACATCAACACATCTATCGCACCAAGGAGAGTCATACATTCCAAAGGTAGCAGTGTTCACAATTATAAATCATGGTCATAGCAGTTTAGTACAGTGCCACATTCAGCACCCTTACTTGTATTCTGGTCCCCCACCCCCGTGGGATTATTATGATTATCAGTAGTACCGCTTCTTCAACACCTGTAACAACATTTCTAGGTTCAGTTACTCTTGCATGGATTGAAGCCACTTTCATCCATGTGCCAGTAGTATATTGAGTAGGACCCTCGGTCTCCTCTTTTTTTAGCCACTTTGACAGATTTTCACGAGCATGGGTATGCCCACCTCATTTGTATAAAACACTGTTCTTTGTTATGGCTTCACCAACAATATTCCCCCATGGAAGGACCCTATTCGTTCACACATGCTTCATTGCTTCTAAGAACACTAGAGAGCATGACATAAATGATGATGCATTATATTCCCTACAGTGGCCTCCTAACCTCATACATCATGGGGCATATGTTAATGCATAAATCTTGCACACATCCAACCTTTTTGCAATTCACATAGTAAGGCGTCATCAACATATAGCATGCAGATCATTGAAGACATCCTCATCAAATCCAAGAAGCAATATGAGTGCAAAAATGCCAAAGGATATTCAAAATACAAGATCGCACGGCCTAATCTATGTTTAGGTGTGCGACTACACATGTTACTAGTTATGTGCACGCGTAACCCCTATGCGCGTTTTCCTTCGATATCCGCTCAACTGTCAAAATAGCGAGACAACAACCACCTATGATGCATTTAAGGCTCATCAAAGCTACATCACCTCTAAAAATTCGAATTTGGTCTCCCTATGTACTTGGGTTCATTGAATACCCCCCCTTTCTGTACTTTGGAGCCAAATCATGGAGTTAATGGGTTCACACTTGGATCTAGTTGTTTCTTGGCCACCTCTTGGCCTATAAAAGGAAGGCATGGGCATGCAACTTAGAGGAGAAACCAAGATCAAGGTTATGCCGCAGAAATTGTATTGGAGCTTCTTCATAGCCCATCTCTTTCATAGTTTGGCATTACCCATTGCTCCGTTGCCTTCTTCCTCCAAGGGGCAAGTGCTTCTCTCCATTGGTTCTTCTAGCTATCTAGCATCTAGTGTGAACAAAATAGGACTCCCTAAGGGAGATTGTTGGCTTCCCTTTGAATCGTTCACCTCCTAGGTGACACTACATGTATTTGCTTGACCATTAGGCAATATAAAGTGGTTCATGCGTTGGTTATTTGTTGTGGTTTGCATCCTCTTGTCCCCTTTTATCATTTTTAGTCATTTTTTTTATTTGGTTCTATTTGCACTAAAACATACTTGCATGATATATTTTGGGGTTATCACATTTCTTTCTCTTACTAAATACTGGTCCTAGTCAACAACCTCAAAGGATTTCACCCAAAGTGGGATAATTTCTCACAACAATCATGGTTAGTGAATAATCTCCTAGAAGAACATAACTCATATTCAAATAACGACTCCCTATGTGGCGTCGTATGATATGATGCACCGAAGTCGATCATAAAAGATTCATGATTTGAATCGTACTTGTCGAATCCAAATACCCACCCCCTTTTCTTCTAGCGAAAGATTTCTATCAATCGACTATCCTTCCTCGGCTCCTTGCTCTTCTCAAATATCACCGACTTACAATCCTGCTTATAGTTCCATAATTTACTATTTTCCAACATTTTTTCATTGTTGGACCAGGGAATTTAGATTTAGTCTTAAATCTACCCCTTGATTTTGATCTTCTATGAGAGGATTCACCTTTTCCTCTATTGATCGATCAACCTCTCACCATCAAGGCATCATGGGTTTAACCTTCCATTTTATTTCATATCATCTCCTATAATAGAAAATATTCAACCACATCATTGATCTTCGTTGCCGTATCATTGCTTCTAATAGCCACGACCAGGCTATGCCATGAATCTAGAAAAGAACACAATATACTAATACATTTCTCGTCCTCAATGATTTTAATATCCACTGACAGCAACTGACTAATCACAATGTTGAATGCAGATAGGTTCTCTATAACTAAGTCTTCCTCATTCATTCTCAAAAGGTATAGTATATTCTAAAGAAAAAACTTGTTAACCAAACATTTCAACTGGTACAAGTTCCCAACTTTTCCCATAGTTTCTTTGAAGTGTCTTCTTTTGAGACATTCAACAACACATAGTAATATTCTAAACAAATTTGAATTGTACTCCTTGCTTTCCTATCAATTTTTATCCCTTCCACATACCTATTGGAGTGGTTCTGGGGTCGAAAACAACCCATTGCCATCAATCGACAAGCAGATCCTCCATTTTAAGCTTCCAAAGCTCAAAATTTTGTGCATAAAACTTTTCAATTTCCATCGACGAATTGTCGTCCATTCTCAATTGTGAATTAATTCTTCTAGAACTGAGCCTGAAACTAGGTATTCTCCAGATCTGGGACCAAACCAAATGATTAGCAACAAAGGTGTCCCCTTGAATCCAAATATAGCTCTAATACCAACTATTGGGTTCTAATAACTATTACAGTGAGTATGCATAATGATTGTTATAGTTAAAAAAAATTTAACAATGGAAAAAAAACACAGTCATATAATACACAAAAAAATGTCCTAAAAAACCCTTTACAAGGAAAAATCAACAAAGCGGTGAGTTCTACTGGTCATCTATTAACAACAGGATTAACCAGCTTTTACAACAGCGATTTGCAAGATCACAATAACTCAAGCATGAATTCACTTACACTCTACTTCTATTTTCAAGTGTTATATTATGTATATTCATTTAACCTTACATTACATCATATTTATAGATTCAACACACACTAGCCCGTGACACCCGAGTTAGTTACAACTAACTTCTCCATTAATGATGATCCTTAACTTCCTAACTAAATAGAGTGTTTTATGTTGCAATCAAATTGACTTAGTCAATTTCCCATTATCATCTAAGTGTTTGTAAAATCCATGCCTCTTTATGCTCGTCGACTTCTGCATCGACCAGTCATGGTTGTCGAATAGTCGACTAATTCTAGTTGATCAGTCGACCAAACTTTCATCATCTGTCAAATTCAATTCCAGTTGACTTGTTAACCAAATGACTATTGAATTTGACCGTTGATTTCCATGCAAAGAATATAACACACCCAAAAAGGTGAAAAGGACTTGTTGGGACCTCTCCATATCATACATTAAACAACTACCCAAACATAGGTGGCACTTGGTCATGAGTGCGCATAGGTGGTGTGGGACCCACACAAGGCAATATTCTCCATGCCACGTGGCATTCTATCCTCACCCATTCGAATCCAATGTGGAGTCTTACATTATTGGGGGAGTTGGAGAGTCATTATACTTGGAATGACTAAATGAGGGTCAAATTTGAGTGGAAGAATAACTCCCATGGAAGAGGAAGAGGCATCTTAGAGGTATTGTGACACTTGGGCTAGATTCCCTAGCTTCTATGACAACCATGATGAATATTCTATGACACGTATGACAAGGATCAGACCTGATTGCTAACATCTGACCTACATGACATGTCAGGGCTAAAAATAGCCTCCAAGAGGGCGCACAAGGGAGTTATGGCAGCCAAGACTCCCCCCATTCGAATGGATGGAAGAGGAAGACTAGGAATTGTTGTACAAGTGGAACTCATGGGAATATCTCCCTAATTAGAGTTGGGACGAAGCTCTTGGAGGGAATTCGAGCCATGGAGGTATTGGGAGGCCAATAAAAGACAAGAATAAAGAAGGAGACCATATTTTGATCATTTCTCATTTGGAAAAATTGGAGAGCATAGCTTGTCCATGTAAGCCTGGATGTTTATCCTTCTTGCCTTAGTACCAATTTAGAGGGTGCAAGATTCCCATCCCAATTGGAAATTGGAGAGGCCATTCAGACCTTTCATTGGAGCTGTATGAAGACATTTGTTTACAGTTTGAAGCTACAAGGATGCTCGTGACCATTTCTCCTTCAACTTGTTCCCACATCTCTCTATATTCTTGCTCGCCCACATGGTGAAATGCTGATATATTTAGGTAAGTACAAGGGGCCCCATTTATTTATAATATGATTTATACACTTTGTATTTGATGCTCATATTAACCTCAGGTTGAATATCCAAGTGAAACTATGTGTAAATGCCAAACTATGTATGAATGGTGCCATTTTCCCTCATATCTTGTTGTAAGAATTGAAGTTGTTTGGTATCGAATTGTTTCAGTCAATATCTGTGGTTTTAATTGATGTTTGGAGAGACATTAATGTATTGAATAAGTCTCACATACCTTATGCGGGTCCTTGGAAAATTTATCTCAAATTTCATAGCAAGTTATAGTGTTTTTCTCACAGTTCCCCCTATGTAATGACATGTTTACAAATATATGTTTTATGGAAGTTGCAGCAGCCTTTACGAACTGATTAATGATGAATTTGGGTGCCCATTGAAGTCATATAACTAATACATGCATCTGTTCTGAAATTTTGGAGGTTTGTACTGCATTTGGGAAGCCATTAGTGACCCCTACCCTTGGGGGTTTGAACATCGAAACTACTAGTAAATTTCCCATTTTTATCCTGAATTCAAATGAAGGTTGTAGAAGTATTTTGATAGAGTCTAAGATCCTATTAGATTCATTTTTATGTCCTAATACCCTTCAAACACTCTCATACCCAATTTGAAATCCTTAGGAGTCATTTGGAAGCACTTGAGTCATCACTAGTCCAAGGTTCGAATTTGACCAAAAATTGCAATTTTTCCAAATTATTAAAAAGGGACATTACAAGTGGTATTAGAGCATGGTACTTGAACCTTAATTGGGTGACCATTTATGAGGTATATAAGGCATCCCCCACCCTTAGAAACTGAAACTGAAAGTACCTTTGGTGAAGAGGAAGAAGCAGGAGAAGAGGTGCACTCTGTTGAAACTATGACTAAGGATGAGAAAGGAACCTCAAAGATGTAAGAGAAACATGAGTTTAGGAAATTCATGAAACCATTTTTTGAAGACATGACAAGGCATATAATGCAAGGGTTTTAATTGATGGCTAGTCAATTTGGAAGCAAATTGGAATTAGGAGGCAGCAGTAGTTCTCCTTTCGAGGAAAAGAAGGCATTTGGTAAAAACATATTCTCAAATACAGGGCCTCACAATCGACCCAATGAATTTAAGATCTCAGCAAGAGATACCACACCTAAGTTTATTGATCCCAAAGAGGATTCTAACATCCAATATGGAATGCATGAAGTTCTAGCAGAATGGTAGCAATTTAGTGAAGATTGTAGAAGGACCTTACCATTTGATCAATTCTTTATTGTCTCAAACAAGATCAAAATGAGAGGAGGTAACATAACTCCTTTTCAAAATAAAGAATGGAATTATGCCATAGGTAAAATTACCCTTCCCACCTTTGATGGCTCATCCCAAAGTTCTGCAAATACTTGGGTACAAAAGTTAGCTGTATATTTTCAGCTGAATCCAATGGTTGAAGAGGATGCTCTAAAAATGGCTATTCTGCATCTTGAGGGAGAAGCAAATGATTGGTGGCTCCATGGACTTAAAACCTTGGGACATGATTAGGTCACATCATATGAAGACTTTGTTAACAGGTTACTAGAAATATTTGAACAAAAAGACCTCAAAATGCCTTTCAAGGAACTATCACAGTTGAAGCAAACTGGAACCCCTGAGGAGTACATGTTGGAATTCCAAAAATTATCAGTTAAGGTGGCTGATATATATATGGTTCGATTGTTATTTCTCTTTACTGAAGGTTTGGCTGAACCTTTGAAAGGTTTATTTAAAGCTCACAAACCAACTTCATTGAAAGATGCCATGAACTTGGCAAGAGATCTGCAAAATGTGCTACCCAAGACAAAGTATCCTCCCAAGCCCAACTTTCCTTCCAAGTTCATATTTGACAAGAAACCATGCCAAAAAGATTCATTTGGGAAGGCCAAGAAAGAGGTACCAAGCAAGGAAGAACTCAGAAGAAAGAAACTATGTTACACATGCTTTCAACCATGGGTACCAGGGCATAAATGTGCTAAGGGGAAAGCACAATTCATTGAAGTATTTTATGATGATGAAGGGGACATGGAGGAAGAATACCATCTTTCATCCCAAGAAGAGGGATATGACACAGTAGAATAAGATCATCCATCACCCGAAAAATGGATAATGGCAATGCTTTCATGAGTGCCTCGTTTTCACACCATTCGATGCAAGGGAGTGGTACAAGGGAAAAGAGTTTTGGTATTGGTAGATGGAGGAGAAACTCATAACTTCATTGATGCATCCTTGGTGGAGAGGAGAAATATACCTACTGAATCATTTGAAGGGTTCACAGTCATTATTCCAAGTAGCAATTCTATGGAATGTAATACATGGATTCCAAAGCTACAACTCACCATAGGAAATTACACATTTTATGATAGCTTCTATGTGGTGAATGTTGTTGATACAAATGTGGTTTTGGGAGTGCAATGGTTGTACTCTATAGGGGAAAACACAGTGAACTACCAAATACCTGAAATGAAATTAAAGATTCGGAAGGAAAACAAATGGTAGTGAGAGGAATGCACACCTATCCTAACCAAGTGGTGTCTTCCCACAGTATGAGGTCCATGATATTGAGACATGGGGACATTGAATGGGATGTTGAATGTTTCATCACTTCCACCAAGCCAAACATAAATATTGCAGAACATCCAAAGGCAATAAGGAAACTACTAATGAAAAATGAAAGGGTTTTTAGAGACCTTCCTCCTGGAATGCCACCTAACAGAGGAGTTGAGCACACCATTGTTTTGGAGGTGGGTACTTCACCTATACAAATACCCCCATATAGACACCCAAAAAGGTTCTAAGATGAGATTGAGAAGGCTATTTAAGATATCTTGGGATTGGGACTCATTAGACCAAGCTCAAGTCCCTATGCTTGTTCAATTGTTTGAAGAAAAAGGATGGAACCCTAAGGATGTGCATTGATTTTATATCTCTAAACAAGAAGACAATAAAGAATAGGTATCCCATCCCTAGGATAGATGAACTCATGGATGAGCTATTTGGAGAAAATTTATTTTCCAAGATTGATCTTAGATCTGGCTACCATCAAATTCAAATGAAGGAGGAGGATGTGCAGAAAACTGCTTTCTGATATCGCTATGGTCATTTCGAATTTCTTGTCATGCCTTTTGGTTTGACCAATGCTCCAGCCACCTTCCAATCATGCATGAACAAAATATTTTGCAAGCAACTCCGTAAGTTTGTTTTCATTTTCTTTGATGATATTTTGATTTACAGTAAGACATGGGAGGAACATTTGCACCATTTAAAAGGTGTATTGAAAATATTGCATAAACAATATTTGTTTGCTAAGTTGTCCAAGTGTGATTTTGTGTTGAAATAAATTTTGTATCTTGGGCGCATCATTGGGAAAGATGGATTAAAGGTTCACTTGGAGAAAATAAAGGCTATTCTTGAATGGCCATCACCCAAGAACATCACTAAATTGAGAGGCTTCATTGGGATATGCACTTACTATAGGAAGCTTGTGAAGGGGTTTTCCAAACTAACTGCTCCCATTATTGATTTGACCAAGAAAGATGCTTTAAAATGGGATGAAGAGGCTGAAAAGGATTTCCAAATAATGAAAGAGATAATGAGTAGTTTTATAGTATTTGCATTACCATATTTTTCTAAACCTTTTGTTTTTTAATGCGATGCATCAGGGGAAGGAATAGGGGCGATCATAAAGAAAAATCAACACCCCATAGCTTTTGAGAGCATAAAATTGTAGCCACATGAGAAGCTCTACTCCATATATGACAATGAAATGTTAGCCATCATGCATGCCTTGGACAAGTTTAAACAATATATGGTGGAGAACAAGTTTGTGGTCAAAACTGATCATAGCAATTTAAAGCACTTCCCCACACAAAATGATCTCAATGAAAGGCAACAAAAATGGGTAAGTAAGGTCCAAGATTTTGATTTTGAAATTGAATATGTAAAAGCGAAGAATAATATTGTAGCAGATGCATTGTCTAGGGGACCTTCATTTTCCCTTATGGACATTTCAAAAGATTGGAAAGATATGCTAATAGTAGAGTATGCCAAAGATAGATTTGATTGTGATGTGTTAGATGGGGTCGAAGGAGATGATAGATACAAAATATTGAATGGCCTAATCTACTATAAGGACCGAATATACTTAGTTCATGGTTCAAACCTAAAGCACAAGATCTTGAAGGAAGCTCATGACTCTCCTTTACCAGGCCATCCTAGTTTCTTTAAAACATATAGGCAATTAAGACAAAGGTTCTCTTGGAAATGGATGAAGGAAGATGTTTTAAAGTATGTGAATGAATGCAAGATATGTCAAAAAAACAAAGTTGAATACACCCATCTTGCTAGTCTCTTACAACCATTGCCCATTCCAGAACAAAAATTGGAAAGCATCTCAATGGATTTCATCACAGGTTTTCCCAAGGCTTTTGCTAAGGATTGTATTTATGTTGTGGTGGATAGACTCACCAAATTTGTTCATTTCTTTACTATTACATCATCTTTTACTGTTGCACAATTAGTTGAGCTATTCTTTAAAGATATTTTCATATTGCATGGACTTCCAAAAAACATTGTGAGTGACACGGATAGCAGATTTATGAGTGCTTTTTGGCAAGAACTATGCAAGTTGGTGGGAATTCAATTGACTCCTAGCACAAGATATCATCCCCAAACTAATGGCCAAACAGAAAGGGTGAACCAATGGCTGGAGGGGTACTTGAGAAACTATGTTGGTGAGCAGCAAAAAGCATGGGTTAAATGGCTACATTTGGGTGATTTTTGTTATAATACTACTTTCCATATGTCCATTGGCATGTTTGCTTTCAAATCACTTTATGGTTATGAAGCACTCACCTTTTTTATCACATTTTTGGTGATAGTAGAGCTCTAAAATCTAAATATTGGGTTGAGGAAAGTCAAGATATTTTGAAACTTTTAAAAGACAATTTGCAGGTTGCCCAAAATCAACAAAAACAGTGTGTGGATCAACACAGGAAGGAAAGAACTTTTCAAGTGACTGATTTGGTTTATTTGAGGCTGTAACCATATAAGAAAACCACCTTAAAAGGGAAAGGATCAGAAAATATTAAACCAAGGTTCTATGGTCCATACAAGATAGTTTGAAAGGTTGGGGAGGTGGCTTATGAGATAGAACTTCTGGAAGGTAGCAAAATCCACAATGTATTTCATGTTCCATGTCTTAAGAAGGCTATTGGTAAACAAATTTCTATTTCAAAAACACTCCCTCCATTAGATGATGAAGGACAACTCGTACTCATTCCAAAAAAAATAAAAAATAAAAAATAAAATTTGAAGACAAGAGAAAGAAAATTGAGAAGCATGACCATAAGAGAATATTTGGTACAATGGAAAGATTTCCAAGTGAGGATGCCACATGGGAAGAGGAACAAATTTTGCAGCATCCTAATTTGGAATTTCTTGATGGAAAGCAATCTTGGGTGGGGAGGATTGTAATGTCCCCATCCAAATAAGTTACATGAAAGGAAAATTCCACCAATCTACTAGTTCCCTAGGTTGGGGTGGAAACATTTCTATTTGGAATAAGTGAGCTATAAGACCCCATATGGAAATTATATTGAAAAATATATTAAAAGGGGCTAAATAAATATTAATAATAAGAAAATTAAGTGGCACTTGGTCATGAGGGCGCATAGGTGGTGTCAAACCCACACAAGGCAAGATTCTTCATGCTACATGGAATCCTATCCTCACCCATTCGAATCCAAGGTGGAGTATAACGTTCTTGGGGGAGTTGGAGAGTCATTATACTTGGAATGACTCAATGAGGGTCGAATTTGAGTGAAATAATAACTCCCATGGAAGCGGAAGAGGCATCTTAGAGGTATTGTGACGCTTGGGCTAGATTCCCTAGCTTCTATGACAACCATGATGAATATTCTATGACACTTATGACAAGGATCAAACCTGATTGCTGACATCTAACCTATATGACATGTCAGGGATTAAAATAGCCTCCAATAGGGCGCACAAGGGAGTTATCGCAGCCAATATTCCCCCCATTCGAATGGATGGAAGAGCAAGACTAGGAATTGTTGGACAAGTGGCACTCATGGGAATCTCTCCCTAATTTGATTTGGAACGAAGCTATTGGAGGGAATTTAAGACATGGAGATCTTGGGAGGCTAATAAAATACAAGAAGAAAGAATAAGACCATCTTTTGATCATTTCTCATTTGGAAAAATTGGAGAGCATAGCTTGTTCATGGAAGGTGGATGTTTATCCTTCTTGCCTTAGTACCAATTTCAAGGGTGCAAGATTCCCATCCTAATTGGAAAATGGAGAGTCCATTCGGACCTTTAATTGGAGCTGTATGAAGACATTTTTTTATAGTTTGAATCTATAGGGCTGCTCATGACCATTTCTCCTTCAACTTGTTCCCACATCTCTCTCACGTTTCTCTCTATATTCTTTCTCTTTGAGGAAGGGATCACATGGTGAGATGCTGATATATTTGGGGAAGTCCAAGGGGCCCCATTTATTTTTAATATGATGTCTACCCTCTATATTTGATTCTCATATGAACCTCAGGTCGAATATCCAAGTGAAGCTATGTGTAAATGCCAAACTATGTATGAATGGTGCCATTTTCCCTCATATCTTGTTGTAAGAGTTGAAGTTGTTTCGTATCGAATTGTTTCAGTCAATATATGTGGTTGTAAGTGATTTTTGGAGAGACATTAATGTATTGAAGAAGTCTCATATACCTTATGCAGGTCCTTGGGACAATTATCTCAAATTTCATAGCAAGTTATAGCATTTTTCTCACATTTCCCCCTATGTAATGACATGTTTACAAATATCTGTTTTATGGAAGTTGAAGCAGCCTTTAGGAACTGATTAATGATTCATTTGAGTTCCCATTGAAGTCATATAACTAATCCATGTCTCTGTTCTGAAATTTGGGAGGTTCGTACTGCATTTGGGAAGCCATTAGTGACCCTTACCCTTGAGGGTTTGAACATCGAAACTGCTAGTAAATTTCCCATTTTTATCCTGAATTCAAATGAATGTTGCAGAAGTCTTTTGATAATGTCTAAGAACCCATTAGATTCATTTTTACGTCCTAATACCCTTCAAACACTCTCAGACACAATTATGAATCCTTAGGATGTTAGAAAAACAGGATCGCAAAGCATTAACAATAAACAGAAATGCAAATATAATCACACATACACATTACAAGAGAGACACAGATATATCGTGGTTCATCCAACTTGGGCTACGTCCACACTGAATTTGCCAGTCCTTATTATTATTACCGTCCAGCAAGTCGAAGGGATATAACCTGCAGCATAACCGCTGCACTTCCTCTTCTCTGTTTCACAGTCTCCCTCCTGATCTCAAAGATCTTTACAATGCATAAAACCTAATACATCAACAACCCTAGCCGTATTACAATGTATTTCTTTTTATAAGGGAAATACAATGGGAAAATACCACAGGATACCCAAAACCATGGGCCCGCAAAACAGCTGGCGAAAACAGCCCCAAAAATTTTCTTCGGGGGCACTGCCCCCGGACCCCCTGGAACCCTGTGGGGGGGCGATGCCCCCCCACACCCCCCCCGCTGGGGTGAGTGTACAGTCCACCTACATATCATATAGAACTGGGGTACAAACACGGCTGATATAATATCATCTATGAGACTAGAAGATCTGGCTCCACAACCAACAATCTCCCACTTGGAGACTGATCACAACAACTCCACCGCTGCTGCACTTGCTGGACTTGGACTTGGAAAATTTCTCCTCTTCACCTTCATGCTAGAAGGCCAACTGAAACTGAGCACGAACTCAGTTTCTCTCTGGTCACTACCTTTGTGAACATGTCTGCAGGATTCTGGCTAGTATGTATCTTTTCCAACTTTAACAATTCATCTTCTAGAACAAAGCGTATGAAATGGTACTTGAGCTGTATATGTTTAGTCCTAGAATGGAATGTTGAGTTCTTTTCAAGGTGAATGGCACTCTGGCTATCACTATACAATCTGCTATCCTTCTGCTTCTTACCCACTTCCTCCATAAACCTCTGCAACCAAATCATCTCTTTACTAGCCTCTGTAATGGCAACATACTCTGCTTCTGTTGTTGAAAGTGCAACAACCTTCTGTAGTTTCGAAATCCAGCTTACTACTGTTCCACCTACAGTAAACACATACCCTGTGGTGCTCCTCCTGCTATCCTTGTCACTTGCCATATCTGCATCAACATATCCCTGTAGAACAGTGTCTGAACCTCCAAAACATAATGCCTCAGTGGTAGTACCTCTCAAATACCTGAGAATCCACTGTACTGCCTTCCAATGTTCTTTACCTGGATTGTTCATATATCTTCTCACAACTCCCACTGCATGTGCAATATCTGGTCTTGTGCACACCATGGCATACATCAAGCTGCCAACTGCTGATTGATAGGGAACCTTGGACATGTAATCTGTCTCTTCTTGTGTCTTGGGACACATTTCCTTACTTAGACTGAAATGGCTAACCAAAGGTGTACTTACAGGTTTTGCATTCTGCATTCTGAACCTCTCCAACACCTTTTGTATGTACTCACTTTGAGACAATGTCAATTTGCGATTTTTCCTATCTCTCATTATTCTCATACCAAGGATTTGCTTTGCAGCACCCAAATCCTTCATCGCAAATGAATTAGCTAGCTTCCTTTTGAGTACATTTATATCCTGCATGTTAGACCCTGCAACAAGCATGTCATCCACATACAATAACAAGATAATATATCTTCCATTGTCTAGCTTCTTGAAATAAACACAGTGGTCAGAATGACATCTACTATAACCTTGTTCTGTCATAAACCTGTCAAACTTTAGATACCACTGCCTTGGAGCTTGCTTCAAACCATACAAGCTCTTTTTCAACTTGCATACCAGATCCTCCTTACCTTTGACCTCATATCCTTGTGGCTGCTGCATATATATTTCTTCCTCCAAATCCCCATGGAGGAAGGCTGTTTTTACATCTAACTGTTCAAGATGCAAATCTTCTACCGCCACTAGACTTAAGATAGTCCTAATTGAAGTCATCTTAACAACAGGAGAAAATATTTCATCAAAATCTATACCTTTCTTCTGTGCAAACCCCTTTACAACAAGTCTGGCCTTGTACCTCTTCTTACCTCCTTCTTCTTCCTTCAACCTATAAATCCATTTGTTTTGCAATGCTCTTTTACCAGCAGGCAACTTAACCAAATCCCAAGTCTGGTTTCCTACCAATGAGTCCATCTCCTCATTCATGCCTTGCTCCCACTTCTTTCTAGTTTCCACCTGCATTGCTTCTTCATAACATTCTGGTTCACCAAAATCAGTCATCAATAAATAATACATTGAAGGAGAGTATCGTTAAGGAAGTCTACTTAACCTGGTAGATCTTCTTACAGTTGCAAGAGTTTCAGGTACTTGCTACTGCTCTTGATTTTCTGGCACCTTCAGAACTTCATTTTCTTTAACTTCATCAAGCACTATGTACTCTGTGCTTTCCTTTTCCTGTTTCTTTCCCTGCAACTGATCTTTATACATGACCTTTTCATTGAATATCACATCTCTACTCCTGATGATTTTGTTATTTTCATAATCCCATAAACGATAACCAAATTCATCAACCCCATATCCAATAAAGGTACATTTCTTGGATTTAGCTTCAAGCTTTGTTCTATTTTCTTTATCAATATGGACAAATGCTTCACAACCAAACGTTCTCAGAAATGAGTAGTTTACCTTTTTATCTGTCCATGCTTCCTCTGGAATACCACCATCCAAAGAACTTGAAGGTCCTCTATTTATTAAATAAACAGCAGTATTTACAGCATCCGCCCAAAACTGTAAGGGCAACCCTGCATGCAGTCGCATACACCTTGCACGCTCCATGATCGTTCTGTTCATCCTTTCTGACACACCATTTTCTTGTGGTGTTCCTGGGACTGTCTTCTCTCTACGAATCCCATGGTATGAACAGTAACTATCAAACTCCTTGCCGCAGTACTCACCTCCATTATCAGATCTGAGACACTTCAACCTTTTTCCTGTCTCATTCTCAACCAAAGCTTTCCACTTCTTAAAAGTAGCAAACACATCAGATTTCTGTCTAATGCAATAAACCCAAGTTTTTCTAGTTGCATCATCAATAAATGTAACATAATAATGAGAGCCACCAAGAGATTTTACCTGAGCCGGTCCCCATACATCTGTATGCACAAGCTCTAATTTTTCATTCTTCTTCTGTTTCCCAACCCTGAGAAATCTGACTCTCTTCTGTTTTCCATAAACACAGTTTTCACAGAATTCCAAACTTACCTGCTTCAAATCCGGCAGCAACTTCCTTGAGTGGAGAATCTGCATCCCCTTCTCACTCATGTGGCCAAGCCTATGATGCCACAATGTTGTATCTGTTCCTGTGGAAGCTAAAGAGATAGAATGGTCAGTATTATGAGGACATAAATACAACGTACCTACTCTGTCTCCTTTTGCTATCACCATTGATCCTTTAGTGATCTTCCACCACTTTTCTCCGAACGTAGATAGACAGCCGCCATCTCCCAACTGCCCTGTTGAGATCAGATTTCTTTTCATAGTAGGAATATTCCTAACATCTTTCAACAACCAATCAGTTCCATTCTTAACTTTTATCCATACCTTACCCATTCCAACAATTTTACATGGCTCATCATCACCCAATAAAACATGTCCAAAATCGCCAGAAACATACTCATGAAAGTATTTCCTATGGGGTCTAGCATGACATGAAGCTCCTGAATCTACTACCCAATAATCACTAGTATTATCTAATGCAAGAATCAAAGCATCTTGTAACACATCACCTGCTACATTTGCTTCCTGGGTAGTTTCCTTCTATGCATCTCCTTTCTTCTTTAGAGAGTTGCAGTCTTTCTTCAGATGTCCTTTCTTTCCACAGTTCCAGCACTCTATCTTTCCCAGTCTGGACTTGGATCTTCCCGTTTTAGACTTTCCACGATTACCTTGGCTCTTTCCTCTCTCCTTTTGTCTTCCTCTGCTCTCCATGGTCAACGCATTACCTGATGTCTCACTTGTGCTTTTTCTTCGCATTTCCTCGCTAAGAATAACACCAATAACATCATCAAATTTCAAGGTGTTTGAACCAGAGACAGAGTTACTTATAGCCATGACCAAGCTATTCCAGCTTTCTGGCAATGAACACAAGATTAGAAGAGCCCTAACCTCATCATCAAAGTTCACACTTACAGAACTTAGCTGATTTGTAACCGTATTAAACTCATTTAAATGATCAATAACAGATCCACCTTCAGACATCTTCATATTAAATAAACGCTTCATTAGAAATACCTTGTTGGAAGCCGAGGGTTTTTCATATAGCTTACCCAATGCTTTCATCAAACCCTCTGTTTTCGTTTCTTTTGAGATATTGAAAGCCACCAACGAAGCCAGGCTCAACCGTATTGTTCCCAGAGCCTTTCTGTCAAGAACCACCCATTCTTCGTCCTTCATAGTTGTTGGATGCTTTGCTTTTCCTCTCAACGGTAGGAATAGATCCTTTTGGTACAGATAGTCCTCCATTTGCATCTTCCATAACCTGAAGTTTTGGCTGTTAAACTTCTCGACCTTAAACTTTCCTTCTTCTGCCATTGCTCCCACTCGAACCAGAAACCCTAGCTTCCTGCGGGTTTAACTGCCAAATAGACCTTTGGCTTTGATACCAATTGTTAGAAAAACAGGATCACAGAGCAATAACAATAAACAGAAATGCAAATATAATCACACATACACATTACAAGAGAGACACAGATATATCATGGTTCACCCAACTTGGGCTACGTCCACACTGAATTTGCCAGTCCTTATTATTAATACCGTCCAGCAAGTCGAAGAGATACAACCTGCAGCCCAACCACTGCACTTCCTCTTCTCTGTTTCACAGTCTCCCTCCTGATCTCAAAGATATTTACAATGCATAAAACCTAATACATCAACAACCCTAGCCGTATTACAATGTCTTTCTTTTTATAATGGAAATACAATGGGAAAATACCACGGGATACCCAAAACCATGGGCCCGCAAAACAGCTGGCGAAAACAGCCCCAAAAATTTTCTTCGGGGGCGCTGGCCCCTAGAACCCCATGGGGGGGAAATGCCCCCCCGCTGGGGTGAGTGTACAGTCCACCTACATATCATATAGAACTGGGGTACAAACACGGCTGATACAATATCATCTATGAGACTAGAAGATCTGGCTCCACAACCAACATAGGATTCATTTGGAAGCACTTGAGTCATCACTACTCCAAGGTTCGAATTTGACCAAAAATTGCAATTTTTCCAAATTATTAAAAAGGGACATTACATATGCATTTCCTCTTTTACTGTTCAATGACTTGATTGGTTTATGCTTGTGCATTGCCTCTTTTACTGTTCAGTGACTTGATTGGTCGATGCTTGTTCATCGTGCATTGCCTCCTTTACTTCTCATTGAATTGTTAATATTGAAATGCTTCTTGTGGTATGATTTATTTATTAGTACAGTATGATTATTAATTGATAAGTAAATAATTGTCATTATAATAGTATGTAGTATGTACCATTATCAGTATTAATTTAATGCTAAGTTATTAAGATGATATAGTTTTATTATTATTAAATATTAATATAATTTATTAAGTGGCATTTATACCCTATATGGATTTTGGATTTTCTATTGATGGAATGCTTTTATAGGATTATTTATGCCACTTGGATGGTGGTGGTTACATTCATGAGTAACTCCTTGTCTATTTTGGGGAAATATGCCACTTGTCTTAATAGTGGTTCTATTTTCCTTTTTTATATTTTTATTTTCAATGTATGTGAGTAACTCCTCTATTTTTGGAGGAAATGAGCGACTTGTCTTTAATGGTTCATATTCTCTTCTATTTTATTTATTTTATTTATTTTATTTTATTTATGGAGATGTAACTCCTTGTCTATTTTTTGAGGAAATGAACCACTTGTCTTTAATGGTTCATATTCTATTTTATTTTATTTATGGAGATGTAACTCCTTGTCTATCTTTGGAGGAAATGAACCAGTTGCCTTTAATTGTTCATATTCTCTTTTATTTTATTTATTTTATTTATTTTATTTATGGAGATGTAACTCCTTATTGCGCCGAGAGGCGCTCTACGGCCCAGTATGAGGGAGATCTTGTAACGTTTTTCCATGTTTGTCCATGTTTGTCCTTATAGTCGGCCATAAAGTAAAAAGTGAATATGAGGGAGATCTTGTAACGTTTGTCCATGTTTGTCCATGTTTGTCCTTATAGTCGGCCATAAAGTAAAAAGTGAATATGAGGGAGATCTTGTAACGTTTGTCCATGTTTGTCCTTATAGTCGGCCATAAAGTAAAAATTGAATATGAGGGAGATCTTGTAACGTTTGTCCATGTTTGTCCTTATAGTCGGTCATAAAGTAAAAAGTGAATATGAGGGAGATCTTGTAACTTTTGTCCATGCTTGTCCTTATAGTCAGCCATAAAGTAAAAAGTGAATATGAGGGAGATCTTGTAACGTTTGTCCATGTTTATACATGTTTGTCCTTATAATCGGCCATAAAGTAAAAAAAAAGAATAATACAAAGTAAAAGTAAAAGAATAATAAAAACGCGATCCTTCATTTGAATGAAATCCTAGGCTATATAATCCACTGACAACAAAGAAAAAAGGCAAAGAAAAAATTACGCTCAAGAAATTGCGGCAAACATGTAATTTTTTAATTTAAGTTTTCATTTTAATTAATAGCATGTACCCCCGTCCTCGTGCGTGAGCTTCCATCCCAAGGAAGCTCCTCCACCTAGCTCCTCCCCTCCGCGAGCTGTCCTCCGAGATGACTTCCCTCGTGCTCCTTCTCCCCTCCACGTCGCCTTCTCCCCTGTGCGAGCTGCCATCCCAGCGTTCCCTCCTGTGCGAGCTACCATCCCAGCATTCCCTGCTGCTCCTTCTCCCTCCACATCGCCTTCTCCCCAGCGCCTCGTCTTCTCCCCTGAGCGACCTACCATCCCAACCTTCCCTCATGCGCGAGATGCCATCCCAGCCTTCCCTCTTGCTCCCTATACCCTCCCCTCCTGCGTCCTCCCTTCCACTCCCCTCCTGCGTCGCCTCCCTCCCATCCTCCCCTCAGTCCCCAGCCTTCCCTCCTGCTCCCTCTCCTCTCCCCTCTTGTGTCACCTCCCTCCCGTACTCCCCCCAGTCCCTAGCCTTCCCTCCTGCTCCATCTCCCCTCTCCTCCTGCGTCCTCCCTCCCTCTCCCCTCCTGCATCCTCCCTCCCTCTCCCCTCAGTCCCTCCCCTCCCTCCCCTCCCTCACGTCCTCCCCTCAGTCCGCATATACCTGCACAATGAGTAAATTTTAAAAAAATAAAAACATTGTTTAAATTTATAAAAATAAAAAACAATGTTTTAAATTCTATTTTGAAATATTAACAAATTAAATTTATAATATATTTTAATTTTAATATGTTAAAATTAAAAGATAAATTTAATTTTTTAATTTAATTAAAAATATAATTAATTTTTTTTATTTTGCACATATTTAAATAAAAAAATAATTTAAAATAAGTATGAGAATTATAGTTAAATATTATTATTATAAGTACATAAATAAGAACTACCTGTGGTATAGGGGTAGGGGTGTTGGGAAAATGGCAATGAGATCCAAGGTTCGATCCTCATAGATCACCTAAATTTTTTGAAATAAAAAATAATTTAAACAATTTATGGGGTTATAGTTATATGTTATTAATATAAGTATATAAATAAGAACTACATGTGGTATAGTGGTAAGCGTGTTGGGATAATGGGCGTGAGGTCCAAAGTTCAATCCTCCTAGATCACCTACTTTTTTTTAAATATACAATTTTGTAAATAAATTGAATTTCATTATCATGTAAAGTGAGTTTTATACTTGTATAGATTTCAGTGTATTGGGTCTTTTTATTGCATATTTTTCAGTGTAGATGTTATTCTGTGGACGCATAGATTTCAGTGTATGGATGCATAGATTTCAGTGTATGGGGTTTTTTATTGCATATTTTTCAATGTAGATGTTATTCTGTGGACGCATTGATTTCAGTGTATGGACGCATAGATTTCAGTGTATGGAAGCATTGATTTCAGTGAATGGACGCATAGATTTCAGTGTATGGGGTTTTTTATTGCATATTTTTCAGTGTAGATGTTATTCTGTGGACGTATTGATTTCAGTGTATGGACACATAGATTTCAGTGTATGAACACATTGATTTCAATGTATGGACGCATTGATTTCAGTGACAACAAAAGAACGAGAAGAAGACTTGAAACGAAAAGAAGAAGAACAAAAAGAATTTCGAAAAAGGAAGTTGGACGAAATGATAGCCGAAGAACTAGAAGAACAAAGAAAATGAAATGCAGATCAACAAAAATAATATTGAAAAAGAAAGTTAGACGATTTGACAACAGAAGAACGAGAGGAACAAAGAAAACGAAACGTTGATCGACAAAGAGTGTATCGAGAGAGAAATTTGAAGCAGTTGGAATAACAAAGAAATCAAGTTGTAGAACAACAAATAAATAAAAATGTACAAAATGGCAAAATGACGGCAGAAGAAGGAGAAGACCGAACAAAACAAAATGCAGATCATCAAAAAGAAAATCGAAAAAAAAGTTAGGCGAATTGACAGCAGAAGAATGAGAAGAACAAAGAAAACGAAACGTTGATCGACAAAGAGCGTATCGAGAGAGAAAGTTGAAGCAATTGGAAGAACAAAAAAATCAGTTTGCAAAACAACAAATAAATCAAAATGTATGAAATGACGAAATGACGGCAGAAGAAGGAGAAGAACAAACAAAACAAAACGCAGATCAACAAAAAGGGAATCGAAAAAAAAAAAGTTAGGTGAATTGTCTCTATTTTCCAGTTTAACAATTTACTCAATCCTTAATACTTATTACTTACATTATGATAATCCTCATAAATGTATCTGTGTTTTCAACTTAACCTGTTCCTCACAATGCTAATCTAACTCCAGTTTTGTGTCACCGCCCACGATTGAAACCAGCCTAGATCCAAATCCTAGGCTCTATCAAGCACCGAGAGGGATCAAATCTCCCAAGGTGCAAACCTCTTCTCAAGTATTGTACTCAAGGAGCTTTTCGAGGAGAGGTTTGCACCTCGGGAGATTTGATCCCTCTCGGTGCTTGATAGAGCCTAGGATTTGGATCTAGGCTGGTTTATTTTTGGAGGAAATGAACCACTTATATTTAATGGTTCATATTTTATTTTATTTTATTTATGGGGATGTAACTCCTTATCTATTGAAATTAGTCACTTGTTTTGTATGGTTCATATTCTCTTTATTTTATTCATTTTATTTTATGTGTGTAAGTAGGTAGTATAGTAGTGAATGATATATATATATATATATATATATATATAGATATAGATATATATATATATATATATATATATATATATATATATATAACATAATATGCGATGTAAGATAGATGAGGGGTATATGATATCGAATATAGCATAATATAAATGTTTATATATATATATATATATATATATATATATATATATATATATATATATATATATATATATAATATGTGTGGTATATATATATATAGTTGTTAAAAGTATATGTGTGTGTGTGTGTGTGTGTTTTAAAATATGCAATAATTATTAGTATTACGTGTACATGATATTTATACTCTATGTTTAGATGTGAAGATATGTAATGAAGTGTAAAATATTTGAAGTATTTGGAAGTGTTTGGAAGTGTTTGGGAGTATTTGGGAAGTTTTTGGAAGTATTAGGAAGTATAGTGTGACCAGAAGCATTATGTTAGTATATATGCTATAGTGTGTATCTAATATGATATTATTGGATTATGTAATTATACTGTTGTAATTGTATGGATATTATGGTATAACATAATAATTATATGGGTGTATAAAATATAGGATATATAGGTTATATGACTAATATGTTGTGTATATGATTAATAATAATATGATATATAATTGAAGAATTATAATATGTATGTAGACAAAATGGGCGTATGTATAGAAATAATACATAGTAATAGTAAGTATGGTTTATGGTATGAGTGTATGATGGTGTGTTGTATAGCTAGTAATTATTTTATTGCATAATATTAGAAGATTTTGGTGGAAAGATGTTTGGTTGCTTGAGGTGACTATGTATTTACTTTTGTTGATAGTATAAGTAGTGTGCTACGTGTAAATAATTAGTAACGTAATATATGGTTAGTATGTGGGGATTAGATGGGATTGCCATCAAATTATGTATAACATTGCTATTGATGGAGTATGTATGCAAGCAAGATGTATGATTGTGCATGTGTTGAGTGTTTACATAAGTGCAGTATTAGTAGTATTTGTGTGATGTTGTTGGTTGTATACATGTGTTATTAATATATCGATATTATATATATCATCATGTGCTAATAATTATATATAATGTTATGATAAATAATAACAATTCGAAATTATTGCTATGGTCGATGTAGGATGTTTGAGTGGTTGTTGTATGTTGTTTGATACTATTGGTTGTTAATGATTGATGTTGGCTCATTAATGGTTGATACATGTATAATATTGGCATTACTATATGTATGGCTATTATTGGTTGTTCTTGGTTGTTATGGTTGTTGTGTGTATGGATGATATTGTTATTCATATGGTTGCTATTGGTTGTTATTTTTCGTCATGGGTTGTTATTGGTATGATTGATGTATCCTGATTTGATTGATGTATTTTGATTGATGTATTTTGATTGATGTATTCTGGTTGATGTGTTCTGATTGATGTACTATAATTGATGTTTGTATGGGTAGTTGATGTGTGTATGGTTGTCATTGGTTGATATTGGTGTATGATTGATATATGATCGGCATATGATTAATAGATGGTTGAGGTATTATGAATTGATGTATTATGGACCGGCATCTGTATGACTGATATATGATTGATATCGGTTGATGTTACTGGTTGATTTATTTCGTATGTCAGGTCCATTGATTCGGAGTTTGAGAATAAGTCTATCTTCTCTTTATGCAGATGACCTCTCGACCAGACATCTATATCGGCTATGCAGATGATGCAAGTCGATGGTCCAAGAACCTCGCATCAGCTGGATAGGTTATTTATTCCCCCTCCCACGTCCTCCACCACATTGGCTGAGTGTGTTTGGGAGAACTCACCAACAACCAAGGATAATATGATGCTCTCATTGTCTCTTAAGTGATTCTACCCACCTTGGCATACACCATATGCGAGTACACCTAGACTCACATCTAGTTGTCTCACAACTAAATAATGTATTTCATGTCCTCAATCCCCTCTTTTTCCGCAATTTCCTGCGAGTGCGTCGTCTCATCCGATAGTTTGAAGCCATTACTTTCATGCATATACCGATAAACCTCAATGAATTCATTGAATCCGTCACTAACGAGGTCTTGAATTGGCACTTGATACATCACACGACTCCCTAGTCCTGCCTACACACACACACACACACACACACACATATATATTATGTACACACCTAACTATACGTATACATCATCATCATGCATCATACATTGATAACCATCCACATCATATGAGTTAGTATCTACTAATACATATGCATCACATCAACGTATAGCAAACATGGACCACACATCACAATCAACAACATACATAGGCACATCATAAATATGGGAAGTATATCACATATGCCACCAAAAATACATGGTATATATATATATACACACATCGTCAAAAATAGATGTTATGTACAAGATGACCCTCCAAGGGCATATAAAAAATATACGTATGGGGGATACATCAAACAACACGCCTCCCATAGGCTCCATCAATTCCATATACAAAATCGGGCCCATATCCCTATACATCACACTCAAGCTGCCCCTCCAGCTACTATATCACATGGCCCCATAATATCCAACAGTTGTATGGCCTCACCTCTTGCTACCTTGGGGTCCGGTCCCCGATTCAGTCCTAATTCAAGTTGTGGTCTCTATCTAGGTGGAGGACATTGTCCCCCCTACACCTCCCTCATCACATGGCAAACCACCGCCAATCTACGCATAACCTGAAACCACGCAAGTCTACACTCTATCAGTAGTTGGAGCATTAGGGCCAACTCCTCATCATCAAGATCGGAGGCACCTCTATTGTCGATCCCCTCCATCATAGTACCAATTTGCCTCTCCAAGCCAGCTAAGACGGCAGCCATCTGCTCTCATGCGACTGCTCCCCCAGCAGGATCTCCCCCCACTACTTCACCTACAGCCACAATCGCGCCCCCAATAGATAGACCCATTCCTGTTGTTGGTATGGCCCCCTTATCTCGTCGCCAACACTCCCTCGCCCGCTGTGTTGGTCATATCGTCCTAATATCTACATCACAAATGGAAACCACCATCAATACATGATAAACATATAAAATACATGCAACATCAAAACATGTACAAAAATATATGTAACTATTAACACAAACACAAAACGTACCTGATGCACCGAATCCCCCTACATCAGGTGGTAACTCTAGACCCCCCCCCCCGGGGGTAATCCATGTCACTCCAAGGGTATCTCTCCATCTACCTAATGTGGTTCCCCAACATATACAAAATGTGTGGGGAATAACAGGCCCCCACATCCCCACCACTAACACGGGGCATCACTTGCCCCTAGTACATCATCTGGGGCTCCTAATGTCCCCTCGGAGGCACCACTATCGGTGGCATCAGCGTCGAATAACTCTCGAAGAAGTAGCAACATACATCGCTCCCATAACAGAAGGTCCTCCTTGGACCTCCCCACCGAAACTCATGCATCTTCTCTGTCAACATGCGAAGCAGCAATAGTTCCCACGCCACTGACATCCCAGCAAATACACACTCTACAAGTGCTAACTGCCTTCCGGTGATCCTGTTGGGGGACGCCACCCCCAACACCCACATTACTACCATCATCACTGCTCGCACCCGTAGGGCCCTCAAGTGTCTCATCAAAATTTGACTAGATTTCAGAGCACTCTGGTCCCCATCACAATAGCGATCCACCAATCTGTGGATCATCTGCCCCTCCATCTGCAGAGCCACGGGATTGTGCACCCTGTGGTGAGGAAACCCGGTCAAAAAGTAGAAAATCCTGAGCCATGATGCTCAGGTCCTCCCCACCAACTTTGAAGGCCCCCCTAATAGGATCCCACATGTCCAGCAGCCTCCATAATAGGTACTTGGACGATTGCAGGAAGGGGCACTTGAATAACTTCAAGAGCCATGCATCCCGTATCGTTTGGGTTGCTACCATGTCCCTTAGCACCAATGAATAAATTCGTCGTAGTTTTTCTCCTTCCACTCCATATCACCCATAGCTGTTTGGTAAAGTGTTATCGCAGCATCTCCGATGCTACGACAAGGCAGAAGATGGCGCGAAAGGCGACGAGCAGAAGATTATGTTATGCATTTGTGGGTCAATTGTACCACGGATTACGAGTTTTGGGTCATTTGGACCACATATTATGTACTATTGAGTCAATTATACTGCAGAATGTGGGTTTTTGGTCGTTTTTTACTAGGTTAGTTAGACATTGAGTCATTTGTCCATAGTGTCGGTTATCAAGTTGTTAGAAAGTGGACAAGAGTTCAAGGCGGAAACCTATATATAGACAAGAATTGTAAGTGTTGTAGAGGATCATCGAATGATGGAGATATTATGTGAAGCTCTGATGTTGGTTGTATATTTTCTGGGTATGTTTTGATGTTAAGAGCCATTGCGGAGATCTAGTTTTTGCAGAGACATTGTATCTTGGTCAACAATGATAATATGATGAAGCTATTTTGGTACAATCTATGTGTTCAATCTATTCAGTTATGGTAATGCGATGTTGCACTATACAAATAATGTCATGTTTCTTTGATGCAATACTTGCTTTACAATTACTTTTGTTGCAATGATGAATGTCTTGGTTGAATATTGCTTTAATACTATGTTCAATGCTTAAAGATCTCTGTCCTAGTGTTGCAATAAGTTTGAGTATCATAGCCGCAACCATCCTCCTTCATTCAGTGGAAACATGGTTCCGTCTACTCTTCCTGGACGCCTCGGGTGAGACCTCATCTGCTTTGCAGGTGTTGCTGGGTGGGATAAACCCTGTCCGGGCCAGTGCTCAGGAAGACTGCGGTATGTGTCAACAGTAAGTGGAACCCCTGACGACTGGCATCGCGCTAACAAATGGTTCCGTTGTCGGGACCATGTGAAGAGTGAAAGGAGGATATGTTGTGGCACCCGACGAAACCGGAGATCCAAGAATGGTTTGATCATAAGTTGCAGGAATTCGCTGAAAAAGAAAGCCAGAACACTCGACTGACAGTAGGTCAATGGGTAGATAGACATATTCACGACGGACCACATGAATGGTTCTTCTGTGAATTCCCAATCATTTTGTATGAGTGGTTGGAAAAGTTGACCTTCCAGAAGAGGAACTTCCAGGGTGGTGAACCGATGACCTGGACCCCTGAGTTGATTCATGAGCTACAGGAGGTTGATAATAAAGCATCGTAGGCTGTCAAAGTGTGGTTCAATAGCATCCTAGCGGGCTATATCACAGAGTTTGCGGTTGATACTCAGAAATCCTACAGTGAAGCCGAAAGATATTTTTTTCATGAACCTCAGGGCAGGTTTCTATTGTCACTTCAACTGTCGATCAAGATGCTTATTTGCGAAAAGGGTATATTGAAGATGCATCTTGATCAGTAGACAGCCTGGTGGGAGGATGCCATGGGTACCATGAAATTTGGGGTCGGTATGGGGTATATGGGTGCAGGTCATGATGAGACTGTGAGTGAATCCAAGGAAGAAAGTGGTCTTATGAGGGGAGGAGCGAGGTTCCAACAGGAAAAGAGGCAGAGGACAGGAGAAGGTCCTGCTGCGGTCAAACAGCAATACCGTGAAGGAAGACCACATGGGATGAAGCGACCTCACATTCCTGACATGGACAACCAGGCTATGCCCAGGATAGAGGCAAGACCAAACCCCAGCACCAACGTACCCACACCTCCGCTCACTATCTCTCAGATAGCAAGGAATACCACTTCGACACTGCCAACTTCTTCAACACCACAAAATTTGATTGGTAGTAGTACAGCGAAAGGAGGCAGGAAGCCCAAAATGGAGGGCGATGATGCTAAGTTAATGTTGTTCCACGGGAGTGGGACAGACAACCCAAAACAGTATTGGTTTTTGTGTGAAGCGGTCTGGACCATAAAATAGATCGCCAATGATGCTGTTAAGAAAGGACAGTTAGCGACAACTCTGCGAGGTCATGCATTAGATTGGTTTATGAAGTTTGTTCTAATCCCTACAGGAGCTCCAGAGAAGTCACTAGACGAGATCCGGGATGGACTGATTACAGAATTTAGGAAGCCCAAGTCGGAGGCTCAGTATATTACAGAATTGAAGGAAATTAAGCAGTACCCCAATGAAACCGTGTGGGATTTAGACCAGTGATTCAAGACGCTGATGGCAAAGGTTAGTTTCGATATGAGCGTCGTCCAACATAAAGAGTGGTTCATCACGGCACTGTTACCACACATTCGGCTACCGTTGATGCAACAAAACATCTCAATGCCTAGTGAAGCTCTAGAGATTGCAATGCGATTGGAGGCGTCGCCGATTGGGGAAAATGTAGCGGTGATGTCGCAGATACAGACACAGCTCGCTAACTTGACTATACATTTGCAAAATTTTAAGAAAGGCAAGGAACAGCGCGATGAAGTATGGTGTACGCGATGCCGAGGAGAAGGGCATATGAAGGACAATTGCCCAGATTTTTGCAACTATTTGGTGTTAGGGGCGCCAAACCCGTTGAATGGCGGCAGCATGCCGTGGTGTCGCGTCTACCATGTATATGGACATAGCCATGACAATTTCCCATATATGCAGAAAATGGTCACAACCCTGAGAAATCTTTATTGTACATTTTGCAAGTCAGTGGGTCACAATGACAAAGATTGCCGTGCATATGGGTTGCTACAAGAAAGAATGTATGATGCATTATATGTCAAGGACAACCAGCGTGCTGTACAACAATTGCAACCACAGCCACAAGTAGCCCAGCCACCACCTCAACCGCAGATGCAGTTTGTACCGTAGCAGCAACAACCGCCGCGGCTCATACCGCAATATGCTCCAATGCAGATGGCTCCACAGCAGCCAAAATATGTACAGCAACCACAGTATGCACAACAAGGGCAAGGGATGCAACCATCTCCAATGCAGCAATAGTTCAACCAACCACAGTACCAGCAGCAGGGAGGATTCCGGGTAGGATACCGAGGAGGACATGGCGGAGGATTTGGTTGCGGAGGAGGATGAGGTGGTCACGGGCCTATTCAATGCCATCACTGTGCGGTATGGGTACACTACCAGCGGGACTGCCCACTACTGCAGAACCAATGTATGTTCTGCTTTGTTAACGATCATATGGTTGAGAATTGTCCGCAGCTGATTGCGTGATGGAAAGCAAGGAATACTCCACAATTGCAGAATCAGCCCCAAATACCACAGCCCACCCAGAACCAAGTACAACAACTAGTGCAGATCCAGAATCCACGATCGAATCAAAACGTAAATCAAAATGTAAATCAACTGGGGAACGTGCCACCGAATCAGCCGCAAGGTGCAAATATTGCAACAATTTCTGCAGAACCGAGACCGCAAGATGCTTCTATTGTTGTTGTAACTAATGGAGGTAAGACAACTGGGGAATATAGATCACGGTCGTTTATTAGGTTGGCAGGACAGAAGACAGTATCGTTTGACATCGATGTTGAGCAGGAGGTATTCCTTCAGGTGAGTCACACCTTGGAAAAAGATCGCGGTAAGGTTGTTGTTTGCAATATGCCTCCTGTATTTGATGCCACAACCGAGGCAGGTCTGTCAAAACCATCCGGAACTCTACAAAAGTTTCTTGAAAGCTGTCTGTTGTTGGCCCGAGACCCGACTGCCCTGGCTGAGATTGAGGGATGGTTGTAGCGATCCATGAAGGGACGGAGGGATTCTGCAGTAAACTCTTTACAACGGCGGAAGACAGGTAAGGAGATGAGAATGAACATTCAAATTGGCGACTATGATGTCGAATCTGTTATTCTTGATCTTGGTTCGGATATTAACATCTTAACCAAGCAGGCTTGGCAGAAAATGGGGAGCCCCCCATTGAGTTGGTCTCCTATACAACTTCGGTTGGATAACCATGCAAAAGTAACACCCATTGGGGGAGTTCCGCGGCGTGGTAGATATCGAGGGTATGAAAAACTATGCTGACTTTGATGTCATAGAAGTTGTCAAGGGAGGAAGATCTTATCCAGCACTACTTGGGATTGGATGGGATAATGATAGTGGAGCTGTAATAAACTTCAAGCGACGGATGATGACTTTTGAAAATCGCGATCTCAAAGTTATTGCCCCGTTGGATCCGGCTGAAGGATGCCGCTACATAGAGCCAGTGAAGGACGACGATCCCAACGGATGGGACCATGCATTCAATATTTCTGAAGATTATATACATACAACTGCCAATAGTGAGCTGGGATGGCGTAGTGACAGCTCTGCGTCTTCCGACTCTGACGATGCGCTGGAATATTGGCAGAACCGCTTGCACGAAGTGTCGCTCCGTAAGTGCGGGTTGGTCACACAGTCATTATGCCATGTCACGACTGAAACGGTTACACTACCAATATATGAAGGACTACCTGGCTTAACTGAATTTCTGATGGAGTTCGAAGAAATAGTTTCCGAACCACAGCAATTGCTGGCGTTGAACGAAGCATTGAAGGCTACTCCAGCACACTGGTGGGCGACACACAAGGCATCAATTGATGGATGGGAGAAATGCTGAAGACTAATGATGGTACGTTTTGGTGATACTGAGGTTTACCACACTGGAAAGTATGATGGTCGGACCAATCCTGGTGGTCACTTGATGGAATGTCAGCGGCTATGGGTATCGCGACCAAAAGATGAGTGGGTCCATGCTTTTATCCATACTTTAGATGAGATGCCCCACTGATGGTATACTGCAGCTGAGTTGCAAGGGGAAATTTCTACTTGGCTGGAGCTCACAGTGTGTTTTACCCATACATTCAGTTTTGCGGATGCCGATCCAGAGGTTAATAATGCATTACAACTCATCCGTGATGTAGTTCTGCAGGTTTTCCTGGTAGCATATCCTACGGATCCGCGCATGCACTGCTAGATGCAGTCTCTCATGGAGTGCTTCAATACCAGTGGTGGGACAGAATATGGTGATGATCCGCAGAATGTGGATTCCCAGATTCAGAAGGAAGTCATGCTGTGGTACCCCCTAATGTGCGAAGCGACCCGATCAATCAACCGCTAAAGATCCGCAAGATTAACATTGGGACAGAGGACACTCCGAAGTTCACAAATTTCGGGGATTACGAGTATGATGAGCTGATAAGCAAGGTCACTGATTTGCTCCATGAATTTCAAGACATATTTCCTACCAATTTTTTCGACATGAAGGGGATTCTGGGCGACTTAGGAGAAATAAAGATTCCATTAAAACCAGATGCTAAGTCGATCCGACAGCGACCCTATCGATTGAATCTGTGACATAAGGAGCGGGTCAAGGCTGAACTGGATCGCATGTTGGACGCTAGTATTATTGAACAAGTTGAGGAGTCGGAATGGATTAGTCCTATGGTGGTGTAGGATAAGAAGACTGGTGAAGTGCACATTTGTGTTGAACTCAGGAAGATAAATGATGCATGTTTTCATGATCCGTTCCCCACTCCATTTACTGATGAAGTGCTTGAAAGTGTGGGTGGCAAGGAGATGTACTCCTTCACAGACGGGTTCTCTGGCTATCATCAGATCCGCATTGCCAAAGAAGATCGCCATAAGACAACTTTCATTACTAAATAGGGCTACTTTCAATACACTATAATGTCATTTGGTTTGAAGAACGCACCTGCGATTTTCGTGGGTTTTCGTTGCTGCATTCAAAGACTTCTTTCAGAAATTTTTATACGTATACATGGACGATTGGACAGTCTATGGTTTGGTCCATGATCATCTGGTGAATTTGCGGTTGATGCTCGAGCGATGCCGACAGCACCAGACATCGCTGAATTTGAAGAAATGCATCTTTTGTGCACCGTTTGGGATATTGCTAGGCCATATTGTGTGTAAGAAAGGGTTGTTGGTCGATCCGACCAAGATTGTGCTCATTTTGAGCTTGCAACTGCCGACCACTGTTAAGCAGTTGTGGGCGACTCTGGGGCATACTGGGTATTATCATAAATTCATTAGGGGCTATGCAACGATTACTGCCCCTATGGAGAAATTGCTGAAGAAGGATGCGCTATTTCAGTGGACCTCAGAATGTCACGACATCTTTGAAACACTGAAGGCGAAGATGGCGTCGGCACCGATATTGGTAGTAAGGAATTCCATGTCCATGTTGATGCCTCATCGATTGCGTTGGGCATCGTATTGGCTCAACCAGGAGAAGGCAACCTTGATCATCCTATTTCTTTTGCAAGTCGGAAGCTGTCCTCCACCGAAAGGAATTACACTACTACTGAGAGGGAAGGTTTGGCAATGGTCTATGCGCTACAAAAATTCAAACACTATTTATTGCGTGGGCACTTTAAAATGTTCACCGACCATTCCGCGTTGAAATACCTAGTCAATAAGCCTGTGTTGGGGGGAAGATATGCTGCTGGCTACTTCTTTTTCAGGAGTTCGATTTTGAAGTCATTGTGAAGCCAGGCCGGTTGAATGTCGGTCCTGATCATCTCTCGCGGAAACAGGAGAGGAGCTGACCAACATTGAAGATGGTTTACCGGATGCTCAACTGTTTTGGGTTGAGGTTGCAGATGGCTACTTTGCGAAAATCATTCAGTTTCTAACAATAGGTACTACACCACACAAGTTCACCACCAGTAAGAAGAAGCAGTTGGTAGTCAAGGCTACAGACTTCCAACTAATTGCAGGAGAGTTATACAAAATGGGTGCTGATGAAGTATTGCGCAGATGTGTCTTGCCACATGAGCAATCGCAGGTATTAGCAGAAGCGCATGGAGGAGTAGTCGGAGGACACTATGGGGGTAGGGCGATTGGTAGGACAGTGCTGCATGCCGAGCTGTGCTGGACCACACTGCATAATGATGCAATAGACTCTGCACGGTCCTGTGATGTCTTTCAGCGAACTGGAAAACCATCTTGACGCGATGAGATGCCACTCATGCCCCAGTTGACATTGCATCCGTTCGATAAATGGGCAGAGGATGTTATAGGATCGATCAATCCACCAGGGAAGCGCACAGGTGCGTGCTACATTATCACAACGATGGAGTATTTGAATCGATGGGAAGAGTTGGCACCAGTATTTGATTGTTCCGCCGCAACGGTGGCGTGATTCTTGTTTGATAACATCATCACTCGCTTCGGCTAACCCAAGATACTGTTGAGTGACCAGGGTAGCCACTTTCTCAATTGCACCATCAGTGCATTAACGGAGGAACTGCAGATACAGCACAAAAAGAGTACACCATATCATCGGCAAGAAAATGGCACGGTGGAAGCCTTCAACAAGGTATTGGAGCATGCGCTGACAAAGGTGTGCAATACGAACTGCGACGACTGGGATCTGAAAATCCCAGCGGTATTGTGGGCCTATCGCACCACGTGTAAAAGATTGACAGGTTAAACACCATTCAGGTTAGTATATGGACAAGAAGCAATTATGCCCATGGAGTATATTGTCCCGAGCCTGTGCATCGCGGCCGCAACAGGCCTAGATGATGCAGCGGCACTAGCTGAACGTCTAAAGCAGTTGGTGAAGTTGGAGGAAGATCGTTTCATCGCTGGGTTCCACCTGGGGGTAGAGAAGGATCCCCAGAAGGCATGGCATGATCGACACATCAAAAACAAACAGTTTCAGCAGGGCGACTTGGTGATGCTATACGACAGCAAGTTTATGAAACATCCAGGGAAGTTGCAGATGCATTGGCTTGGTCTGTATCACATCAGTAGTATTACTTCAGGCGACGCGGTTCAGCTGCAGCAGCTGGACGTGGCGATGCTCCCAAAGCTGGTGAATGGTCATAGGTTGAAGCCCTATCAGTCAAGCTTAGAACACCACGATGCCTAAGTCGCATCGGGAAAAAAAAAAAAGAAGTAGATTGATTGGTGGTAGGATGGCACACCAACAAGGATGGAATGCAGAAGCAAGGAGGCTTCTACCGCAAGTTTGGAGCGATCGGCGACAAGTGGCAGTATTGTGACCGGGTCAAATCAGCAATAAATAACAAAAGTTAAAATAGTTAATTAATGGCGCTTATTCGAATGATGGGCATTAATGGAGGATCCGGTCGATCGGCTGACAGGATCAACAGTGGTTTTTCGTCATTAATACAAGATTTTGGTTGAATTAATACATGATTTCGTGATGATTACGGAGGATTCGGTTGGAAGCTATAAAACCAAATAGAAGTTGTTCGAAAGACACCGAGATATTAGTTGTGCATTGTCGTTGCAGAGTGCAGTCGTGAGTTGAGCAAGGTGTTGGTAAGCATATAACGAAGTGCTGCGAGGTATGCCAAGAGAACTAGAGACGGTCGAGATTAGTAGCGAAGTGGAGTCTCCCTTCATCCCAGTGGTTGTTGAGCAAGAATTTGTGTCATCCGGAGCAGTTGATCTTGGAGCAAAAGTTGCAAATATGTTGGTGGGAGCATCAGTCATCGCTAAGAAGCGACGGTTAGGTCAGCACTCTGAGTCCCCGCAGAGTAAGAGTATACTTCGGTCATCCATCGCGACGGTAAGCGAAGCTCAGGAACAGGTGGGGCAGTCCAGTCGCCCCGTTAGTGAGTCTGCCCCATGGGCAAGACTGTCATTCGATGACATCCTTGGGTATATCCCTCCCATTCAGCTGGATTCCACCCCATGCAAGATAAACCAAAACAGAAGTATGGTGTGAAGATGTCGACGCTCCCGGCTGGAATGGAGTGCTCTGTGGATATTGGGCCGGCGTTGATGCACCTGCATTACGACGACCATGATATGGTGGCCTACCCTGACATTGCATCCGCCCCATATGTGCCTGAGACACACCTTTCCCCAACACCGACTGTACAAGACTGGGCACGAGGATTGAAGCAGGTCAGCTTGTTAGGGCTTATTAACATGCCACATTTTGGGCGTCTAGCGGAAGTAAATGCGTGCATGAAGCAGCTCCTTGCATTCTTTCATGGTGGTTCGTTGTGGCTGGACAAAGAAATCCTGGTCACCATCGATTTAATTTCGCATATAACCGACTTTCCTAAAAATCGAGTCGATCCGTCGCAGTTCATCCAAGGAAAGGAAAACGACAAAAAGCGAGCATTGCAGTTGGCACAGAAATATGGCTTAGAAACGGATGGGCGTGGGTATCGCACCAGCAGCTGCAATGATCAAGTGGTACTCATGGGCATTAAGATCCTCTCCTACAAGGTGGCTAGGGTTGGTCGACCCAACCAGTGCAACTCGTGGATTATTGCATGCGCCGAGCAATGCGCGGAATCAGTCCAAATGAACTGGTCTCTGTTTCTCTTGAACCAATTAATGGAGGATGTTGTGGCAGTCCAATAGGGAAAGGGTGCTTTCACATATAGTTGGTTGTTGTTGTTGATCACCTTCGTCGCATGGAAAGAGCCCGGCACATACCAAGGCATGGACATTCCGGCTATAGCAGAATGGCGGGGTGCACGATATCAGAATCTGTGGTATGTATGGGAGCCAGAGAGACTCTGTGATTCCCAATTGTTGTTTTGGTTGTTTTGGGAGATGCTTGGTGTTGAGCAACACAGGTCCCGCGAATATCTGAAGAAACTGCAGTGCGGTTCAAACCAATCATGGCGTTTGCAATTCGGCCACATACCATACATATACAAGCCCGTCGTGATCCTAATCGGCAATGGTTGTAGACCTCGTATAAGGTGAAGTCCAAAGATTTAGAGGCTACTGTGAATGAGTGGCCAGAAGCGTGGTGACAACCCATGAGTTTAGCAGAGATAAAAGTCGGTGGCCCGACGTTGGTCCTAGATGATCGGGCATCGACCCAGGACCAGCAAAGTCACGATGACTCAGGGAAAGAATCGACCAAAACAATATCAGATGACAGTGACCGGTCCCTTGAAGAAACCTGATTGAAAAGGTATCAAGATCATGCAACGATCAGTGGGTTGTCCTTGCCAGTCGAGGCACAGTTGGGCCGCCTGCTCACAGCGCTCAATACTGCATCCTCTGCGGCAGCGGACAAGATTTCAAGGAAAGCGGATGAAGGGTTACATGCGATCACCACTCGGTTGGAGTCTCTGTATGATATGGTTTCTAGAAAGGCACCAGAGGAAGCAGCGGTACCAAAATTTGGCACAATCAGCACTAAGCCGCGAGTCCAGAATGTGGAAATTCCCCCGACTATGATTATGACCGAAGATGCGGTAGTAAACAATTTGTTGTAGCAGTTAATGAAGGTGACTCTCAATATTAACGCATTACCATCAGAAGGGTTGACCAGTATGAAGACGGTGACCAACTAGGAACTGACAGACAGACTCAAGGAGGTTAGTGATATGTGCTCACAACTGCAGGAAAGTGAGGCCGATGAAAAATGCGATGTCACGGACTTGACAGGCAGGGAAGCTTCGGCTCGGTAGGCTGTCAATGAGCTGGAAGCTGACATTAGGAAGGAATGGGCTGAGAAGGCTCGTGAGATTAAAGGACTCAAGAAGGAACAACACGTCCTTACGACAGAGAAGGCCCGTATGTGGGACCAAAGTGTGCGAGTCAAGACGGCTATTGTTGAGGCCTATCAGTGTGTGCAGGATTTCCCCGCTGAGTTCGATGTGCTCCAAAGGGTGCAGCACCTAGGGGATGTAATTGTCCAGTTGCAGCATGAGAACCAGGCATTGAAGGCCCAGATGAATCTGGGTACGCCTCAAGCTGAAGTTGATGAACGAAGATGGGCAATTGAGGAAGTTGTTGCTCAGATGGAGGAGTTGGAGACAGATGCAACCAAGCTCACAGCTGACACTGTACAATTCTGGGGCCGCATTGTTCATGATGAGCAGGTTGAACAACTGACTAAGTACCTACATGAAGCTGAGGGACAGTTGGCCACATTGAAGGTGGCAATGCGCACAATGCCACCATTGGAGCAAGTTGCTAAGTCTCGGGAGCTAAAATATTTGCAACACTGTGTTGCTAAGGCAGACGAGCGACAAAAGATGTGTGTGGCCCAGTTAGAGGAGTTCCAGGACAGTGACGACAAATTCATGATGCAAGCTAGTGAAGCTCTGCAGGAAGTGCAAAAGTGTCGACAGCAAGTAGTGGCAATGCTTGCAGATCACCCATCTGCCAAAGACGTGGTCGACAGTTAAACAGCGGCTACGGAAGCCAAGGAGGTGGTGCGGACAGTTGAACAGCCGTATGAGGACTTCAAATTCAAAACGACGGAGTACACCGTTTCCAGTTGACGTGGCTCGAGGGTGAGCCACAAGATTGTGTTGGGGTCCTGTTGGCAGGCGGTTTGGTAAAGTGCTATCGTAGCATCTCCGATGCTGTGACAAGGCAGAAGATGGTGCGAAAGGCGATAAGAGAAATATTATGTTATGCATTTGTGGGTCAATTGTACCGCGGATTGCGGGTTTTGGGTCATTTGGACCACATATTATGTACTGTTGTGTCAATTATACCGCAGAATGCGGGTTTTTGGTCGTTTTTTACTAGGTTAGTTAGATATTGAGTCATTTGCCCATAGTGTCGGTTAACAAGTTGTTAGAAAGTGGACAAGAGTTGTAAGGCGGAAGCCTATATATAGATAAGAATTGTAAGTGTTGTAGAGGATCATCGAATACTGGAGATATTATGCGAAGCTCTGATGTTGGTTGTATATTTTTCGGGTATGTTTTGATGTTAAGAGCCATTGCGGAGATCTAGTTTTTGCAGAGACATTGTATCTTGGTCGACAATGATAATATGATGAAGCTATTTTGGTACAATCTCTGTGTTCAATCTATTCAGTTATGGTAATGCGATGTTGCACTATACAAATAATGTCATGTTTCTTTGATGAGATACTTGCTTTACAATTACTATTGTTGCAATGATGAATGTCTTGGTTGAATATTGCTTTAATACTATGTTCAATGCTTAAATATCTCTGTCCTAGTGTTGCAATAATTTTGAGTATCATAGCCGCAACCATCCTCCTTCATTCGGTGGAAACATGGTTTTGTCCGCTCTTCCTAGACGCCTTGGGTGAGACCTCATCTGCTCTGCAGGTGTTGTTGAGCGGGATAAACCCTGTCCGGGTTGGTGCTCAAGAATACTACGGTATGTGTCGAAAGTAAGTGGACCCCTGTCGACTAGCATCGCGCTAACAAGCAGCCATGATGTACTCACAATCAACTGTAAAGGGAAAATTTTCCTCCATAAAAAATCTATCAGCAAAACCACACATACGCGCGCCCTTCCCTAAGGAAACCCGCGCGTAGTGTTATTTCTCCTAAGAAAAGTTGTGCCCCGTGTGACTATATCGAGCTTACCCATGAGACACCAACACAGGATATTTAACCACTACGGTCGCGCTATGTAGTGCGACTATCTGATAAACAGTCATGCTACATCAACATGCGGCCGAAGCGCTTATATACCACTCTACGCATGGAACAATTTATTTTTTTCACGTAATGTGCCCACGCTACCACCACGCACAATTTTCCCATTATCTCATGTGATCACACGAGATTCCTTTTAAATCCCATGCGATATCCATTTATGAGCCAAAAAATTCCCCTGAAACCCCAGGGAACCACTTTTCCTACAACTAACCCGACCCAAATCAAAATCATAGGGTAAAGGAATACTTGCAACTCGCAGGTCGTCCAAAGGATACACGGACCTCTGAGAATCACCACAAATACGCTCTAGGAGGTCGTCAAGGAATAGTACAAATGATTTTGAAAAGTGAGCCCCACCCACTATTTATATTCATGTACCCCAAATTTCCAACTAACCTTACAGACAAATCGTAGCTTCATTTCACAAACCATTCACACCACCGTGATCACCACCTCAATAAATTCAACATGGAGCTGACCATTCCCTCTTTTGAAAAATTTCATATGGGCCCTCTTTTTCACAGGCACCCCACAGCTACGATAGGTTTTGGTTTTATATTTTTGCATTGTCAATACTTTTGCCACGTTCGTTATTACACTTGGGTATGTGCATTGTATGTGTAGGATCACAACTGAGACATACAAGAGACTCTTCTTTTTGCATTATAAGAACAAGACTCCATCCCTCAGTAATGGTGTCGAGATTCTATCACAGGTATCATAATGAAACTGGCATATAGGCAATGCTTTTCCCCTACTCGCATTGTGTTTACCAATATTCCCACTAATAACCATAGGGACCTCATTTCCAGTTTTGATGTGTCATCAACATCATCACTATGAATAGCATGTTCCCCCATGGGTGTGCAGACCATTTCCATCCTTGTCGTAAATTGACACCCGTGATGATGAACCCCCACAAGTCTGAGGAATCTAATACAACTTGAAAATATCACCCCTTGTTCATCATTTTATAGCTGTGCATTTACTCTCCCGCCTCTAGTAGTTGATGCCATACGATTCCTTGGCATATGTTATAATCAATATTCATCACTGACCACCCATACCTCCATGAGAAGACCACAATCAAGCAATCTTCCTTGTATCATCAACCCCACGATTACACCACTGGGGCCCCCGCCATCTGAAGTAACCAATTATCATCAGTTATTCCTGCAAGAACACTCTGCATGGCATTGATTCATGGGACATATGTCTTCATGTTTGCAAAACAAACCCCACCTCATCTTGGAAAGCATCCCCAAACTCACTCAAACCCATGGGTACTCCATCCATCATCAAATTGGTCCCCCGATACACACAAAACTGTGGGTAACCCACCAATTATTCTTTATGTACAAACAAGTTCCCTGATCAATACAAAATAGTGGGAACACCTTATGTTGGCATTATGATTCAGTTGTGCACAGACGAGTAGACATATAGTTGTCATTGATGGTTGGCAAGCAAGGCGAGCATCTTTAATGAAGGCTCTGGGAATCCTTGTGAGCCCATGCGGGCATCACAGATAGCCCACTGCGGGCATTTCTAAGACCCCATGCAGGCATTACTTGAGACCTTGTGAGCATCAGTTGAAGGCCCATTGCGGCCATATAGAGAGGCCAATGCGGGCATAAATCAAGACAGACTGCGAGCATAAATGAGGCCTTGTGGGCATATGAGGGCTAAGTATAAGGCTCCTACGAGCATCATTAAGAGCCACTTGCAGGCATTTTAAGAAGCCCTATGCGGGCACTTTAAGAAGCCTCATAAGGTCGGCATATGGAATCAAGCAAGGTGGGAAACTGAAGAGCCAAGATTTATTTGATGCAGTCGAGTTTCCAAGCTGTGATGTGTCGAGCTTCTATTAGATATCACTCTAAGTGGCAGAAAACGCATATAATACTATGTATATCTAATAAAAAGACAGTTATAGTAATCAAAAGAAAAGGTATTAAGAAATGATTCGAACATGATTATCAAGGCTATGCAGTTACAACAGAAGTTGATGGAGTTCTTGATAGTTCTAATAACAAGAATTCAGTTAGTTGGAGGATGAGAAGAGACTCTTCCTCATATATATAAGAGAATGAACAAGAACGATGGGGGGTGTATAGGTTGTGAGAAAAAGCGAGATATCTTTGTGAGTTGTGGGGAGACAAAATGAAAGAAGTAATAAATATTTGAAGAGAACAGTAGCCGGTATGAATGCAAAGAAGAATGCATAGAACTGAGAGCTTGATTAAAGAAGAACATAGAGCATGAAAAGAGCAGAAGAACAGAGACAATGAGAGGAGTGGAGTATGAATGAGAAGAAGTAGAAGCAAAAGTAGAGAAGAGCAGTTGAACAGAGACAAAGAATGGATTTGTAATAGAGAGCAAGCAGAATAGAGAATAGAGTGGCTAAGCATTGCTATATTTGAATCAATGTAATGTAATTAACAGTAGAAATTTTTTATAAAGGGGTGGCAGGGTGGTGCTAGGGAAGACTTGTAATCTTTTTTTGTGCAAGTTGAAGCTTGTACAAGAGGAAGTGGGTGCTTCCATCCTGTTGCGGCTGGAGAATTCAGGGTGTTGATGCTTCCTTCTAGTGGGAGCTAGAAAATAGGAGAGTCGGTGCTCTCTACAAGTAGGTGCTTGTAAACAGAGGTTGTAGCCTCATTTGAGTAGGTGCTCAAAGAAAGATGATGTAAAGAAGTTGGAGCTTGCTTGACATCTTAAGAAGAAGAGGTTTTTTCCCTTTATGGGTTTCCTCGTGAATATATGTTTCTGTCTCTATCATGTGTGTGATCGATGATTATCATTTCTATTTTATATTTGCTACATTATCATGACTATAGATCTATTAATAGTAATAAAGTATTTAAAAGGTCTCGGATTGTTTAAGCTTAAGAATCACAGATTCACCCCCCCCTCTCAGTTATTCGAATAATTTCAACAATTGGTATTAGAGCAAGTTCCTTTTATTTAAAGGTATATTTGTAAGCTTAAACATGACTAGTCATGAAGGAACTTCAACCAATAAGGCTCCTCCGTTTGATGGAACAAATTTTGCTTTCTAGAAGGCTAGAATGAGAACATATCTAATGTCCTTAGGTCTTGATGTATGGGATGTAGTTGAAACTAGGTATGTAAATCCTATTGTACTAACCACCAAAGATGATAAACTGGAGTTTACTTTTATTGCAAAAGCAATGATTGCTATCCTCAGTGGTCTTGCAGAAGCTGAATTTGTAAAAGTCATGCATTTTGAATCTTCCAAAGAGATGTGGGACAAACTTATAAGAAGTTATGAAGGGAATGAGAAAGTAAACGATGCCAAACTTCAGACATACAAGTTGAAATTTGAACAACTAAAGATGAATGAGGATGAGTCTGTTAGTAAATATTTCCTAAGGGTTGAAGAGCTTGTGAATGCTATGAAAGGCCTTGGTGAAACGATTGAAGAAGCATCTTTAGTTCAGAAATTTTTAAGATCTCTGCCTGATAGATTTAATCCAAAAGTTTCAGCAATGGAAGAGTTAAATGATCTTAAAACTCTGCCTATTGACCAACTCCTAGGAACTCTAACTGCTTATGAAATGAGGATTAGTAAAGATAAACCCACCACTAGAGAAGCGTCTTTTAAAGAAGATAAGAGCATTGATTCTAAAATGGATGAGATTGAGGCAAAATTTGTAAGAAGGTTGAAGAAAGGATCAGGTAAATATATAGACAAGCTACCCTTTAAATGTTTCAATTGTGGTAAGATAGGCCATTTTGCATCTAAGTGTCCCCACAAGAAAAAGGGCCGGACTTTTGATGATGAAGAGAAGCACACATTCAAGAAGTATAATAAAGAGAATAAATATAAAAAGAAAAGCTTGTGTGTAAATGATGTTTATTCTTCAGAATAGATAGATAGTGATTCATCCTCTGAAGATAAAGTGAATGATTTTATGCTTATGGCCTTAGAAGACTTTGATGTTGAATATACAGGAAGTGACATGATTGATGAAGAAGCAGTAGTTTATATGGAAGGTGAACTAATCAGCGCCTTGAAAGAGATTGACAGACTCAGACTGAAGAAGAGGAAACAAAAAACAATGTTGATGCAGTATGAAAAGAATGGTAAAGAACCAAGTGAATATTTTGCTTTCTTAAAAGTAGAATTAGAAGAAGCAAAGGAAATAGAGGATATTCTAAAACAACAACTAGCAGAGAAGAAAATGAGATGTGAAGCATTGGAAGAAGAAGTAGTAAAAGCTAGAAAAGAATTGGAAATTTTTCAAGCTTTGTATCACCAAAATTTGTCGAGTATAAAAGATTCAAGAGAACTTAATAGAATTCTGAGTAGGAAAAGATCCCCACTGATAAAAACAGGTCTAGGATATGAAGAAGGTTCAAGTAGCATCCAGTCAGAAAACAAAGAACCAACCAATTTGATCAAAGTTCAAATCAACACACAGTTAGAATATGATCGTGCTATTCAAACAAAAGGTAATGAATTAAGCACTAGGTTCAAGAATTCCAATCAGAAATACCAATCAAGACCTTCCCAGGAACAAAGCCAACAAAATATGAAGCAATCAAATTCAAGAATACTGCCAACATTAAGGTACCAAAATTTCTTCTATGGATATTGTTATTGTTGTTCTAATTTTGGTCATAGAGTTGCAAATTGTGCAATTAATTTTAGAAGTATGCAACTGAGATTGTCAAGTAATCAACTGCTGCAAAATAAAACTGGACAGTCAGTGAGGAAACAAGAATATCATACAACTCAGTTCACAACTAAAAGAAGAACTCATGGTAAACATATCAATCCTTTTGATCTATTAAACAATGAGCCAGAATGTTATGTTTGGCATAATTTTGGACACAACGCTTCAGACTGTCATCTGAAGAATTACAAAACAAATCCGAGAATGAATTATACAGTTGAAAATGCCAAGGTTTGGAAGAAGAAAGAAAGTAACAAGTGTGGATTAGTACTTTCTACTCAAAGGAAAAAGGACCCCTCGTATATTGATAGTGGTTGTTAGAAACATATGACTGGTGATAAAAATAAATTTATGTCTCTAAATAAAAGTAAATCAAGAAATGTGACTTTTGGAAATGATGCTCCAGGTAAAATCAAAGGAAAAGGGATGGTAAGTTTGAGTAATGGAAAAGGAAAAGCCCAAGACATGTTGTTTGTAGATGGTTTGAAACATAATCTTCTTAGTGTCATTCAGGTCTGCGACAGAGGATGTGAAGTTGTCTTTACTTCTAAAGGTTGCAAGATAAAATCTGTATCCTCGGGACAATTGATTGAAAAAGGCATGATGACAGAAAATAATGTCTATGTTTTGAATGAAGAAAAGGAAGAATGTCATCTAAGCAAGTATGATGAGAGTTGGTTGTGGCATAAGAGACTTGGACATTTGAATTTTGATCACATAATCAAACTTAGCAACAATAGGACGGTAAAAGATCTTCCAATTATATCAAAGCCATATGATTATGTTTGTAAATCATGTCAAATGGGAAAGCTGACCCGCACTCGGTTTAAATCAAAAGGTTTTACATCAATAGATCAAACTCTTTAGTTAGTGCATATAGATTTGTGTGGACTATCAAGAAAGGAAGGCACAGGAAGAGAAAGATATTTTATGCTAGTCATTGATGATTACTCTAGACTCACATGGGTGGATTTTTTGGGAAGAAAAAAAAAAAACTAGAGCATTTGAAAAGTTCAAAGTTTTCAAGGCTTTGACTGAGAATCAAACAGGAAAAAGACTTCTTAAGGAAACAAGGTATGATAGAGGAGGAGAGTTTAGTTCGGGAGATTTTAAATAATTTTGTGAACATCATGGAATAAAAAGAGAATATACCATTCCAGGTACTACACAGCAAAATGGAGTAGTGGAAAGACAGAATAGACCAGTGCAGCAAATGGCAAGATCAATGATGAATGAAAGAAATATTTCTCAAACATATTGGGTAGAAGCAATTCACACAAGTGTCCATATTCTTAACAAAGCTCACTTAAGACCAAACAGTGATAAGACTCCTTATGAACTGTGATTTGGAAGACCTGCTTCTATTAAGCATTTCAAAATATTTGGAAGTAAATGCTATATTAAAAACAATGATGAACATCTTGGCAAATATGATGGACGAGCTGATGAAGGTACCTTTTTGGGATATGCAACAAATAGAAAAGGATATAGATGCTATAACAAGAGACTGCATAAATTAGTTGATTGTATTGATATTAAAATTGATGAATGAATCTCTATTAAAAATTATCAGATAAGCAGTGTTGAACCAGATACAAAGAATACAGTTGAAATTGAAGAAGAACGGGTCCAAGAATAAATAAATAAAGATTCAGATAATGAGCATGCAAACATTCGGGAAGATTCAAAACAAAACAAAAAAAAGATTCAGATAATGAGCATGCAAACATTCGGGAAGATTCAAAACAACAAACAGAAACAAAACCATCTTCTAGAATTATTCAAAAGAACCATCTTGAAGATCAAATAATTGGTGACAAGAATAAGGGAGTTCAGACAAGAAGGAATTTGATGAAAGCTTCAGAGCAATATCAGATTACTTTTCTATCTATGATTGAACCCAAGAACTTTGATGAAGCCAGTAAAGATGAAGATTGGATTAGAGCCATGAATGAAGAGCTTGATCAAATTTAGAAGAATAATAATTGGGAACTTGTTCCTAGACTTGCAGATAAGAATGTAATAGGTTCTAAATGGGTGTTTAAAAATAAGATGAATGAACAAGGACAGGTTGTGAGGAATAAATCCAGATTGGTCTATAAAGGGTATGCACAAGTTGAGGGTCAGGATTTTGATGAAACCTTTGCACCAATGGCAAGATTAGAATCCATCAAAATGTTTCTTGCCTATGCCAGCCACAATAACTTCAAATTTTATCAGATGGATATTAAGTCAACATTTCTTAATGGATATCTAGAAGAAGAAGTCTATATAGAGCAACCTGAAGGATTCCAACTGACAGACAATCCTGACTATGTTTGCAAGCTAACTAAAGCATTGTGCGAACTGAAACAAGCACCATGAGCCTGGTATTATAGATTGGATAAGTATCTACAAGACAAAGGGTTCAAGAAAGGTACTGTTGACAATAACTTGTACATCAAATCTGAAGGTGATGATTTATTAGTTGTTTTGGTTTATGTGGATGACATTATTTTTGGAAGTATTAATGATTCCTCTGTTCAATGGTTTGCTAATGCCATGAAATCTGAATTTGAGATGTCAATGATAGGAGAACTGTCATTCTTCCTTGGTCTTCAAATTACTCAGAGTTCTGTAGGTCTATTTCTCTCTCAAGAGAAGTATTTGAAGGAAAGGTTGAAGAGATTTCATATGGAAGATTCTTCACCTATCAGTACACCCATGGTTGTTGGATGCAAGCTCAGGAAGGATGATGTCTCACCATATGTTGATCAAAGAACATATCGGTCAATGATAGGCAGCCTGTTGTACATCACAACATCTCGTCCTGATATAATGCAAGCTATTGGTATGGTAGGTGGATTTCAGTCTACTCCTAAGCAAATTCATTTGGTAGTTGTTAAGAGGATATTCAAATATTTGAAGGGCATAATGACTTATGGTATCTGGTATCCTAGAAATAAGAATTTTCAGTTAACTGCATATTCAAATGCTGACTGGGAAAATTGTTTGGATGAGAGAAAGAGCACAAGTGGAGGTGCATTCTTCTTAGGTGATTCACTAGTAGCATGGCTAAGTAAGAAGCAAGGCTCTATATCTTTGTCGACCACAGAAGTTGAGTACATTGTTGATGCTACATGTTGTACACAGGTACTATGGATGATTCAAACTCTTGCAGATCTAAAGGTAACATATGCTGAATCTATTCCTCTTCATTGTGATAACACAAGTGCCATTAGTGTCTCCAAGAACCCTATCCTTCATTCCAAGACTAAACACATTCCAATCAAGTATCATTTCTTAAGGGATCAGGTTACAAACAGAGTTGTCCAATTGCATTTAATTCCTTCTAAAGAACATATTGTTGATATTTTTACTAAACCCTTATCCAAAATCCAATTTGAGTACCTACGCCAGAAGTTGGGTGTCATATCTTCTTCCAACTAACTTGTTCACTTTGATAGGGGAAGCTATATTGTCGTGTTTTTTTTTACATTGATGTCAAAGGGGGAGAATTTTAGGTTGTTGCAGATGAAAAGCAGTTGGTGATTACACTTGCAGCATCAGAAATATGAGGGTTTCCATCAATGCCAAAGGGGGAGATTATTGGCATTATGATTCAATTGTGTGCAAACAAGTAGACATATAGTTGTCATTGATGGTTGGAAAGCAAGGCCGGCATCTTTAATGAAGGTTGCGGGCATCCTTGTGATCCCCTGCGGGCATCACAAATATCCCACTGCAGGCATTTCTAAGACCCCATGCGGGCATTACTTGAGACCTTGCGAGCATCAGTTGAAGGCCCATTGCGGGCATATAGAGAGGCCACTATGGGTAGAAATCAATACAGCCTGTGGGCATAAATGAGGCCTTGTGGGCATATGAGGGCTAAGTATAAGGCTTCTACGGGCATCATTAAGAGCCACTTGCGGGCATTTTAAGAAGCCCCATGCAGGAACTTTAAGAAGCCTCATATGGTCAGCGTATGGAGTCAAGCAATGCGGGAAACTGAAGAGCCAAGATTTATTTGATGCAGTCGATTTTCCAAGTTGTGATTGGTCGGGCTTCTATTAGATATCACTCTAAGTGGCAGAAAACACATATAATCCTGTGTATATCTAATCAAAAGACAGTTACAGTAATCAAAAGAAAAGGTATTAAGAAAGGATTCGAACATGATTATAAAGGCTATGCAATTACAACAGAAGTTAATGGAGTTCTCGACAGTTCTAATAACAAGAATTCAGTCAGTTGGAGGAATGCGAAGAGACTCTTCCTCATATATATAAGAGAATGAACAAGAACGATGGGGGGTGTAGAGGTTGTGAGAAAAATTGAGATATCTCTGTGAGTCGTGGGGAGACAGAATGAAAGAAGCAACAAATATCTGAAGAGAATAGTAGCCGGTATGAATGTAAAGAAGAATGCATAGAACTGAGAGCACGATTGAAGAAGAACATAGAGCATGAGAAAAGAAGAGAAGAGCATAAGAACAGAGACAGCGAGATGAGTGGAGTATGAATGAGCAGAAGCAAAAGCAAAAGCAGAGTAGCACAGTTGAAAAGAGACAGAGAATGGAGTTGTAATAGAGAGAAAGCAGAACAGAGAATAGAGTGGGTAAGCATTGTTATATCTGAATCAGTGTAATGTAATTAACAGTAGAAATTTTTTATAAAGGAGTGGCAGGGTGGTGCTAGGAAGACTTGTAATCTCTTTTTGTGCAAGTTGAAGCTTGTACAAGAGGAAGTGGTTGCTTCCATCCTATTGTAGCTAGAGAATTCAGGGTGTTGATGCTTCCTTCTAGTGGGAGCTAGAAAATAGGAGAGTTGGTGCTCTCTGCAAGTAGGTGCTTGTAAACAAAGGTTATAGCCTCATTTGAGTAGGTGCTCAAAGAAAGATGATGTAAAGAAGTTGGAGCTTGCTTGACATCTTAAGAAGAAGAGGTTTTTTCCCTTTATGGTTTTCCTCGTGAATATCTGTCTCTATCTCTATCATGTGTGTGACTGATGATTATCAGTTATGTTTTAGATTTTTTACATTATCATGACTATAGATCTATGAACAGTAATAAAATATTTAAAAGGTCTCAGATTGTTTAAGCTTAAGAATAACTGATTCACCCCCCCTCTCAGTTATTCGAATAATTTCAACACCTTATTCTTTTTCGGTAGCAACCCATGGTCGCCTTTGATCGATGTATATGAGTCTTTGTATCCCCGACATTATCTGTTTTTTCAGTCACCCTTACTCTCAGTATTGTGTCCCCATCAAAACCCCTTCACTTGTAGTTTGTCTCCCTCTGTTTCACTATGTAGCTTTCCTAAAGGAATGTTGTTGGTATCCCTCCCCATTAGATGAATTATAGGGAGCAATTTTATTTACCAAGTTGGATCTTTATTTTAGATATAATCAAATCATAATGAGGAAAGAAGACATTCCAAAAATAGCCTTTAGAACACATCAATGTCATTATGAATTTTTGGTGATGCCATTTGGCCTTATCAATGTACCTTCCACATTTAAAAGCTTAATGAATTCTATTTTTTAACCTTTCCTTAGAAAATACCCCTAATCTTTGGCAATAAACCCTGAATGAGCTAAGAACATTTTCCAAATCCCACAACTAGGCTCTAAGCTCCAACATAGTTTGTCTAAGTTCCACAAAATATTCCAGTAGCCTTCGACATCCTAAATCATGCAAAAGGCCTTTAGTCCATGAATCATACCTATGTTGTGAGTTGTCATTTTCATCTTCGTCACTAGAAACCATTATGTGTGTGTGTGTGTGTGAGAGAGAGAGAGAGAGAGAGAATTATAGATCCAACTTAACTCGAGATCCCCTTTAGGTACTTAATAGATCTAAGTGAAATCATGCATTGTCATCAATATTGATATCATTCTGTGTATGCCATTTATGGTATCATGTATTACAAGCTGCTACTACAATAACACATCCTCATACTTGGTGTATGAGGACCCACATTGAAAGTTGGGTGGTCAAATACTTCACTTCATTTCAATAATATTGATATCATATTTCCTTTAAGTCCTCTTTAGGTATCATGTATTATTATCCTAGATCCATCTTAACCCTAGATATGTTAAACGTGGAAAAAGATGAAAATAAATCAAGGAAAAAATTCCTAATACTTAAAACATAGGGTTTTTTAATTTATTAGCATTGTTTTAATTTACACGTCTCATATTTAGTGCACTTACTATAAACTCAGTTTATGAGGACTTTATCATTTTGATAGCATCATCCATCACTTGAAAGTTGATATAACATCCTAAACAATATTGATATCATGCCTTATAAGCCCTCTTTAGGTATAATGTATTACAAGCTATTACTACAAATTTGATGTAACTGAATTTTGGAAGATTGACTTAGGGTAAATATGTTTATTAATGTAATAGCATTTAATGCCATAGCATCATTTTTTTTTTTATAAGAAACTAGAAAATTTATATTAAAAGAGCTGCAAAATTGCATCAGAAGTCACCATAATTATATTGTTTAGGACCGACCCATCTTCTGCTCTGCCATAGAGTATCTGATCTATTTTCTCAAGGATATCTATTATGTTCATACTATTTTCCCATACATTACAAATTTTTCCGAAGTATACTCTGCAAAATTTGCCTAGAATCGAAACACAAAAGCATCTAACCATAGAAATTTCTGAGAGTGGTCTTTCCAGATATTGTTGGTGTTCTAATTTTCATCCTTCCCTTTCCCTCCTTCAACTGTTGCATCCTCGCTTTCTCCTTTGGTTGAAGCGTCCTCGGTTCTGCTACTTTCCTCCACCATTTGTAAGGGGAGGTTCAAATTCGGTGTCACAAAAGGTCTTGGGAACAATTCCTCCATCGATATTTCTGGATTTGTCTTGCCTCTCACTTCTTCATTCCTTGCTCTAAGGGCATCACACTCATCCTCAAGCCTCTGTTGTTTGACTTTCTGCTCTTCCAGAATTTCCAAGGTGGTTAATTGTTGCGTTGATATGCCATGGATTTGTATTTGGAGTGACTGTAGAGTCGGTTCCTTTTCCTCCTCCACGCTTCATTCAAATGTTTCTAGTGTAGGTTTCGAAATCACCAACCCCTTCCTCTTCCTATCCATTGTCATGTCTACAATACAGAGTTTTCTTTTGATGTCGAGTCTGAGCCCGATGCACAGTGTCTTCCACCTCCCTTCTTTATTCTCATGCATCTCAATTCGCTTAACTATGAATTCCAACCTATTTATTATATTTCCCATCCAATTCACGTGGTTCGTGCTTCCCATATTTTCTCTTGAATGTAGGTTATCAGCCATTATCTTGCTCGAGTGTGTTTGCAATCCCTCGATATCAATTCCCTATACTTTCTTTACCTGATTCTATGAATTCTTCTCTATAATCCTCCAACTGTCTAGGCAATCACACCTTTTCACAAAGGATTAATGGTGAGCAGTACGATCCATTTTATGCAATATAAATTCTCCTGACCTGGAAATCATGACGTTGCTCCTACCAGCATGTGTCAATCCTGTCAGATGGCTAAGGCCTAGTTGCCACATGACAAGAAGATGAGAGACACACGTCTCATTTCTTGTGTTCGAGCCTTGTTCGAAGGCCATCCTTGAATTGACTTATCTTCATTATCAACTAAGGAATGGGATTGTTACTTGAGTGCTTGTTTATTCTAATAGTTTCCACCCCTTCTCTTGTGGGCTGATTTGCTTGCATATCGACCCCTTTATTATTTTGTCTCGGAATATGGAGCACCTTAATTTCCTTGAATGCTTGCACTTCTATGAATATTTCCCTAAATATTGAGGTGAGTTTCATATCTGAAGGCAAATATCGAGTCCCCCAAGATAATTAAAGAGCCCCATCCTTTCTCTTTGGTTATACTGAGACCAAGCAAGAGAGCTAGCACCTCTTCTTGGTTCTTCGTTGCAATTCCAATGCTCCATGCATATTGAATTCTCCATCCCCACCCGCACTTGTCACCCCAGGCCATAGCATCATTCTTCACTTATTAATATTTTATGTTATAAACTTTTTTAAGCATTATGTATTACAAGTTTTCACTGAAATAACATATATATAACAAAAATGACTGGTAGTTATGCATGGATAACTGGTAGTTGATGCATATGCATGGATAACTAATAGTTGAAGTATGAATAACTAATAGTTGATGCATGGATAACAGGCAATTCGTGCAACCATTCACTTGTGACGTATCGGTGTTCATCGATGACAAGTTAAGTAACTGTGCTAGTTTATAAAAACTCTTTTTAAAAGAATCAAAAATACAAAAATTATAAAAACTCTTTTTAAAAGAATCAAAAATACAAAAATTATAAAAACTCTTTTTAAAAGAATCAAAAATACAAAAATTAATATTAATACAAATATCTTTACACCGACAAGTGTTTTTATTTTAGAATTTGGGGTGGACTGGAGCCTATGCTTTTCTTAGATTGCACGAGGATGAGACAAGTGTACTGTTCAGATTGATTTTATGGCAGTCGTCCCAATTCAAAATAAACAATATAATTTTTTATCAAAAACACTGATAGTTATGATGGATAACTTGTAATTAGTGCATGGATAATGGGCAGTTCTTTAACAGATGGACAGTTTGTTAATAGGCAGTTTGTGTAACTAGCATGAAGAACAAGTAACTTATTTGTGGCACTTAGCTTGTTACCTATCAGTGTTCACCATCCACAAATTAAGTGGTTGTGTTAGTAATTAATATAATAACATTTTTCTCATTTTAATATTCTCATTGGAATAATTCTAGCACATATCCATTTTAAATCTTGATACTAGCATAGCCACTTAACTTGTGGTTGGCGAACACCGATAGGTCACAAGTTAAGTGCTACGAACAAGTTACTAGTTCTTTATGCATAGTTCCACAAACTGTCTATTATCCATGCATCAACTACGAGTTATTCATGAATCTCATAGTTGCATGAACTACCCTTACCGTTATCCAAGCATAGCTACTAGTTATTTTTTATATTCTTTTTTATTTATTTATTTCGAATTTGGAAGACTCCCATAAAATTAATCTGGACAATACACTTGTCTTATCTTCATGCAATCTAGGAAAAGCATAGGCTCTTGTCCACCCCAAATTCTAAAATATAAACACCTATAGGTGTAATTAAAGTGGATTTATGTTCGTTTTAATTTTTTATAACTTTTATAAAAATAAATTTTAAAATATTTTTATTTTATATCTTAGAATTTGGGGTGGACTACCATCTATGTTTTTCCTAGACTGAAGGAGGATGTGACAAGTATACTACCCATATTGATTTTATGGGTGTCATTCAAAATTCAAAATAAACAATTATTAAAAAATAAATGGTAGTTGATGCATGGATAACTAGTAGCTCATGTGCATGGATGATAGGTAGTGAGAGACAACCCATTTACAACTAAGCATGAAGAACAAATAAAAGATAACTTGTTCATGGCACTTAACTTGTGACCATTGGCCACAAGTTATGTGGTTGTGCTACTTATAACTTATAACTTATTTCCAAGCTCTAGGTGCAATAAAAAAAACAATGCTAATAATAATATCATGTGTATCTCAATGTGGTGTATAATTTCTCGTTGCAATAAAAAAAAACAATTCTAATAATAATATCATTTGTATCTTAACATGGTGTATATTTTTTCTCTTTTAAAGATAATTAATTAAGTATTCATTTATGTGGTACATATGACATCATTACACCCATGGGTGTTTATATCTTAGAATTTGGGTGGACTAGCATCTATGTTTTTCCTAGATTACATGAGGATGAGACAAGTGTATTATCCAAAATTTTATTGTAGTAGTTCAAAATTCAAAATAAACAATTATAAAAATTTTTAAAAAATCAAAATGCAAAGATAAGTACTCGATGCATGGATAAGTCTTAGGTGATGGATGGGTAACCCGCTAGTTGATGATGCTAGATAACTAGCTTCATGGTGGCAGACAACCATTTTTAATCCATTTAACTAGAAGAAAATGTTATAACATTTAGTTGATTTGTGTTCTATCAGCCTCAAAGTTAAGCAAGTTGTCTAAAACTGTTACGATTTCGCCATGAGAATATGGTTTTTTAAGACACGAAATTTGTCAGAATCCGTGATAGAATTTTGAGAATCTCAAATAACAATATAAATCCTGCATAATTTGGATTTCTTGGGGTTTTCCAAAGTGCTGAATTTATCTAGATGTTCAGAAAAACTATTTAATAGCCAGATTTTTAGATTTCATATCGCCAAATTCCAACCAAGTTTTGGCAAAATCGTCCCACTTTTTGACGGCTTCCCAAATTAAGTGGCTATGTTAGTTGTTATGCCCAACGTAATTACAGATACATCTACATCTAGGAAGCCCATAATGCCGCGCCGAGCTCGAAGTAACATTGGAACTAACATCTGAATCAGAAAGTGAGAATTGCAACTTACGCTGAGTTGGTGATCGGTCTACCTGTACCACTAGTTTTCCGGTATGAAAAAAATAAGATGGGAGCCAGTGCACACGCAAGCTCTATGTACACGCTAATGGCCTTATAGTTAAGATTCCCACAAATATTTAAATTCAAAATCCTATAGATTTTCATATTTTATTTCAAAGCGCGGTGTTAAAGCCGCAAGATTTATTTAGACGTATGTAGCAGGTAATCTGGAGGCTTGAATTCGATATTCTGTTGCAGGGAGAGAGAAAGGATGGGAAGCAGGTTCTTTGCTTTGTCATGCCTGGGGAAGGTGAAACGCAGCGAAAATGGAGGGAAGCAGGAATCTCTGGTCGTTCTCGTTCCGCCTCCGCGGTACCCGTCGATGCCGAGGTACCCATCCGATTCCCCGGTGTGGTCGTCACCGCAGCTGGAGCTTCAGCAGCTGGAGATCCGAAAGGCCTTCTTCAAGGTCGGTGGCATGAAGTGCTCTGCATGCGCTGCCTCCATCGAGAAGGCCATCAAGCGAATCGAGGGTATCGAAGATGCCACCGTCGATGTTATTTACAGCAAGGCACAGGTTGTCTACCATCCTTCCTTCGTCCATGTAAGCTTTCTCGTCCTATTCTTCTTTCTCCTGATTCAATTTGTAGGTACGCATTAAAGCTTTGAATTTCTGAATTGAATATGTAAGCGATATTTAATTGGTGGCCTAGAGACGTTAGCAATCCCTGCTTTGTTTTTAATCCTGGGCCAACGGACTCAATTCTATTTTCTTGAAAGTGGCATCCAGTCAATAAAACTGTTTGTTCCCAGCTTTCAACGTTTCAACCCAGCACTACTATTTCTATTCAATTATTTCAGCCTTCCCATTAGAGCATTCACAAAAAAAAGCATCGCTTTCCTCTATCAATTCCCAATTGAATGACCGGCTGAAGTTTATAATCTGTTTGCAAAGGTAATTGTATGAAGTAATTAACAACAATCAAACAAACTAGAACGCTGTTGCCGTGAGTATGCCCATACAACTCGTTAAAGTCACTACGCAGAATACCGACCAAGTAACATGATATCCAGGGTGGACGCTTCATCAATACCGAGGATGTAACATGATATCCAGGGTGGACGCTTCATCATACTAGGTTTAATAAATAAGAGTTCGCTTAGCAACAATCTATAAGTTATATATACCAATAATTTATATGTCAGGTTCGAGTCTTCACATCAAAGAGATGTTTATCCTTTCAGTCTTACAATGAGGAAACAATTTATATATCAATTTGGTTCCAGATTTCATACTAAAGGGATGTTTATCTTTTTAGCTTTACATTGACGAAACAATGTATATAACCTTATTTCACCAGAATTGAACATTTATTATGGCGAATCAATATGCCTATCTCACTAGAATTGAAGCTGTGACCTCCCCAAAGATAACACAAATTTAAAACCATAACTTGAATCTATATCTGACTAACCCTATCCACCAGAATTCTGATGACCTCCCCAGAGATAATACAAATTTGGGGTTGGGGCCATAGCATAGTCAATGGGTTTGTGGCCAGCTACTCAACTAAGGAATTGGCTTTGTAATTGTCAATCCCATAATCCAGGCAAGGTGAATTTCGTGCTCCAGGGAGTGAGAAGGCGTGAGGGAGTAGAATTAGCATCTCAGGAACTATGTGTAACAACTCTAACTACTCCACCATTGATCTCTCTTCTGGGTTCTTGCTGAACCTTTTGGAGCAGCCGGCCGTTGTGGCCAAGGCACGGGTTTGAGAGGGCAAAACCAAACAGCATGTGACACTTAATGAAATTTATTCAACAATACGCAGTGGATAAAAAACAATGCAATATACAACACAATGAATACAGAGAACAGAGTGGACTATGAAGAGTTGGCTCTGCTCAGATCCGCTGGAAGGCGTTTGTGTTTCCGACTTTTTAAGCTTTCCCAACTCCAGTAGTGGGCTGTAGAACAGTACTCCAATGAACACGGATCCGTTAGAACTTGGAAGGCATTTCTAACTTTTTATCTTTTCCAACTCCTATAGAAGAGTGGGCTCTGCTGGAATCACAACTTTTCAACTTTCTCAACTTCAGTATTTTCTCCAAATTCAGCTTTCCCAACTCCTACTCCCAATTTTTCAGCTTTTTCAACTCCTTGCTCCCATCTTTTTCAGCTTTTTCAACTCCTACTCCCATCTTTTCAACTCCAAATTTAGCTTTCCCAACTCCTGCTCCCATCTTTTCAGCTTTTCCAACTCCAGCATTTCTCCAACTTTCCAGGTTCTTCAAATTCAACTTTCCCACCTACTATTCAGGTTTTTAACTTTTCAAGTCCAGCACTTCTCTTACTTTTCAGTTCTCCAACTTTCTAGCTTCTTCAAATTCAACTTTTTCAACTACTATTAAGTCTTTTTAACTTTTCAAGCACAGCACTTTTCCTACTTTCCAGTTCCCCATCTTCTTCAAATTCAACTTTTCCAACTACTATTTTGTCTTCTTAACTTTTCAAGTCCAACCCTTCTCCTACTTTCCAGCTTTCTTCAAATTCAGCTTTCCACTCCTGCGGCTGCACTTCTCCAAACTTTCCAGTGTCCCAGATCCAACCAGATTTCGGATCACGCAATTTAAATATATTTGATAACTAACACAATTTTCATGTGAGAATTCTTGCGAGAGTTTTTAGCCCGTGTGGATTATACGACAAGTGTATCTTAACGGTTAAGTGAAAGTTGTATAATTTGCATCTCTCTTTTAAATCAGTAGTTCCGTTTTGAAAGGCAAACCATGGCAAAGTCAAACCATAGATCACTAATATATTGTTACGTGGACGTATTCTCTAACTAAATTATTTTAAAATGGTATCAACTTTCATTATTTATTCATGTTTTAAGGTAAATTAAACCTTGTTGAATAGCTTAATAACCCGTTCCTTTCATTGTTGAGTCACGATCTAATTGACCGAGGTATTGGTTTTTAATTTTGTTAGTAATGTTCTAAAAAATTTAAATATGATTATAGGTTTTTAATGTGAATGTTCCAAGGTTTTAAATAGTGTTTAAATTCATAACAAGTGTTTTAAGGTTTTAAAGAGTGTTTATTTTGAGAATAAATATATGGACACTCATTATGTTCGCTAAAAATAGTGTTATTTTTTATTAAGTTTAATGGTATTTGGTTTATCAAGAACTTCTCATTGTTTATTAAGTTTAATGGTATTTGGTTTATCAAGAACTTCTCATTGTTTATTAAGTTTAATGGTATTTGGTTTATCAAGAACTTCTCATTGTTTATTAAGTTTAATGGTATTTGGATTATCAAGAACTTCTCATTGTTTATTAAGTTTGGTCATCTTACTCGGTTTATAAAAACTTATATAAATAACTTTGTAAATAAAAAAGTTGACTTTTATTTAAATTTATGAATTAATATAATGGCATCATCATCATAGTTTTATGTATTTTAATTCTAAATTTTCTTAGTTATTATGTGTTACGCGTTAATCTTTATATTTGGTTTATGAAGACCTAAGTTGTGTCTGATATTCTAAGTCACACCAGATCATAGAGTTGAGAATACCTCATAGTACTGAAAGAATGAGGAAAGAAGGTGAATTATAGTGAAACTTGCACTAAAATTAATCATGAATTGGAACTCAGATGGAAGCAAAAATGTGTAACATTATCCATTAATCAGTATAGTCCAAAAATATGTTACAATAGAGAGAATTCAAATATCCAAGTAGAATTCGAGTCTAAGTCTCTCTAACATAGGAATTGTCACCACTGGAGTGCTCCGGAAAACCCAAACTCAACTCAACTGAACCAAAACTTAGTTAAGTAAAGACATAGTCAGTTAACTAACCAAGGAGGGCGCAATAGTGAGTTTGTCATGCAAATCACTCAGAAAAGGGTGCATTAGATCACAAACAGTGGCAAACGAAGCACAAACCCCCCATAAGAGTTAGCTAACTCAGGTGAACTGAACCAGATCACTGAGTTAGCTCCTAAAATGTAGGGAACTATCTCTAGTGGTCCTAAAATGATGCATGCAGAGCGCATTAGGTGGCTAATGGGTCCTAGATGAAATTTGCACACCACTAGGAGGCAAATGACATCATCAACTACTAGGAAAAAAATTGCTAAGTAGGACAAGGATGGAGTATTAATTATCCTAATGTTAGAGTTTGCACTTTAATTCAATTTAATTAGATCTTTAACTGAAAGACATATAAGCACAGCAAAACACAAGAGACACAATAATTTTCCTCGGGAAAACCATAAAGGAGAAAACCCTGCAACTTCCTCATAAATAGATTTGTCACTAGTACAATATCAAGCAAGATAGAAAACCAAAATATAAGATGTCTTCTGCAGCTCTCTCTCTTTCTCCTCCAACGAACTTGTCTTCTCTCTCTCCTTATGTGAACTTTCTTGAGTGAGTGGTGTGTCCAAATGAGATGGAAAGCCTCTCTATTTATACTTTATGTTTGACTTCCCTAATTCCTAATGGGGCCTACCTCTCTTACCTAACTGGGTCGACTCCTAGGGAGACTCAAAAATACAATTTACATTTAACCTTTGGAGATCTAATGCCCTGACTCGCAATGGAGGTTTTACCTCAATAATCTTGCATGACCAAACATAATAATGACATCCCCGAACGGAGAAATAAAAACATCTCTATCGAAGGTACAAATAAAATTCAATAATAATATAATTATAAAATACAAATGAATATCTTCTGAAGTTACATTTACAACAACACTCCCTCTTAAATAGGAAGGTATTCTCTTGACACAGTGATCATCACTCTGGACACAAACTTTTAACAACATCATCATCGTTGGATCACCATCAATGTTGGAACATCATCATCAACAATGGATCATCATTGTCGCTGCTGCAGCAATCCTCATCTCGTTGATCATTGACTAGTGACATATCTCGAATCTATTTATCATGAGAAGTTCTACAGAGCCATCCTTTTTTCATACTGGATGTAGGCCTAGCTCTCATATAGGTCTTCATCATCTCTACGAGTAATCCATCAAGTAGGTACAAGCGAGGACCACACATTACATTAACACAGCAATCACCTGCGCCTCCTACTATCATCTCATTATATCTGTATCATCTCATCATCATGCACGAAGAGCAGCCAAGGTGCACGCCTCATGTCCAAAAGACCACCAGCATCTCCCACCCATTGGGTACAGCAGAAGAGCACCCAGGTGCATTACGTCTCTCACGATCAGCCTGTGTCTCCAAACATGTGGATGCATCCAGGAACACCCCAAGTGCATTACGTCCCAAGGACCACCCGCGTCTTCCACCATGTGAGATCCAGCCTAGGCGCACCCCATGCGTCTTTGTGATCGGTGGACCTACCAATGACTCCAACATGTGGATACAGCCCAGGAGCAGCCCAGGTTCAATACATCCCATGGACCACCTGCGTCTTCCACCCTGTGAGATCTATCCCTGGTGCACCTGCGTCTTCCGGTCTCATCACTCCCTCTTTCGAGGAGCATCGATCTAGATAACACCAAGCTTCTCTCTGAAGTACTCGAACTTCACTCTCACTAAAGGCTTGGTCAACACATCGGCTATATGCTATTCTGTCGCCACATGCTGGAGCTTCACTGCTCCTCTCTGCACCATATCCCGGATATAGTGATACTTGATCTCAATATGCTTTGACTTGTCATGGAACACTGGGTTCTTAGAAAACTTCATGCAACTCTGGTTGTCATAGAAGATACAAGTTGTCTCGAGCTCAAGATCAAACAAATATGACAGTACCTTTTGAATCCATACTGCCTCACAACTAACCGAACAAGATGCAACATACTCTTCTTCGGCTGTACTCAATGCCACGCATGACTTCTTCTTGCTAAACCAGGAGATCATACCGGATCCCAAACTGAAGCAACATCCCGAAGTGCTCTTCTTGTCTGTGGCACTGCCTTCCCAATCCGAATCGAAATAACCATGCAGGTTAATCCTCTGATTCGCCTCATACTTGAGCCCATACTCAATTGTACCCTTCATGTACCTCAATATATGTTTTGCAGTTGTCAGGTGAACATGCCTCAGATCTGTCAAGAACTGGCTCAAAGTGTTCACAACAAAACATATGTTTGGTCTCGTGTTCGTCAAGTACATCAACGAACCAATCATATGTCGGTACATCGTGGCATCAACTGTCTCTGGTGAAGCATCACACAGTAGCTTCAATTTTGATGCCATTGGTGTGGCCATTGCCTTGCAATCCATCATTCTGAACCTCTTCAGAATATCCACTGCATACTTTTCTTGACCAAGGAAAATTCCATCCACACTCTGCCACACCTCCATGCCTAATAAGTAATGCATCATTCCCAGGTCCTTCATCTCAAACTATGCAGCAAGCCTTCTCATAGTATATTCAATGAGCTCATCCTTAGCTGTCACAAACAAGTCATCTACATATAGTAGTAGTATCACTGGTCTCCCGCCCTCAACCTTAAAGTAAAGGTTGGAATCTGCTTTACTCTTGGTAAAGCCTAAGATCATCAGAAAGTTGTCCATCCTGTCGTAGCATGTCCCAGGTGCCTGCTTCAATCCGTACAAGGAGTTCTTCAACTTGCACACATGAGTCTACCTGTCATGTGTCTCGAATCCCAGTTGTTGCTCCACATTCACTTCCTCTTCGACTACACCATTCAAGAATGTTGTCTTGACGTCCATATAGTGTACCTTCCATTTCATTACTGCATCCAATGCGAGTATAGATCTAATGGAAGTGTATCTTGCTATAGGTGCAAATGTCTCCTTGTAGCCTATGCCTTCCTTCTGGGAGAAGCCATGTGCCACAAATCTTGCCTTGTGTTTTTCTATGCTACCATATGCAACATGCTTGATCTTATAGATCCATTTCGAAGTTACAACAGACTTCCCTTCTGGTCTTGGAACTATCTCCCAGACATCATTCTTCATAATCGATTGGTACTCCTCGATCATGGCATCCTTCCATTCCTTCTTCTCTGTTGCTTCTTCGTAGTTGGAAGGTTCTTTATCAATGATGTCACATAGAAGGGCCACATAGCTGGAGTGTGATCTTGGTCTCTTTCTTTCTCTATGCATCCCATCTGGAGCGCCATACTTCTCTACATCTTGGATTGCTTCACGTGCCCATGCTGGTCTTCTTTTGTGGGAGTTCTTCTCACGAGGTTGATCTACAAGTTCTTGTTGCTCTTCCATGTCATGGTCTTTATGATCTTCTTGAATTGTCTCCTCCATAATCGTGTCTCTGGTTCTGGGAAATTCAGGTTCTTCAAATTCTTCAGTGGGTATTTTTCTTGATTTGTTGTAGTTGAATCATCGTCACTTGTTCTTTGGAACAAGTCTCAATATTATTCTCTTGTAGGTTATGGTACACGATCTTTCCTACAAGTCAAATTCAGTTGCGTGGTTAGAAACATTTCATAATTTTCAAAACAAATTCTTATCCATAAACACAAAGGTCACGTAGTCATGAAACTATCTTAGCCAATGCTTCAACACAACATTCATCCATATCCCGTATTCATATGGTAACTTTCCAGATACCATCCATCTCTACCAGAACATTTATTAAGAGCGTGCACTACTCCCAACATGTTAGCAAAGAGGTTTCATTTTAGATAAGTAGCAATGGAATGTTGTACAGTACCATATGCCACTTACCCATTACTTGCATATTAGTAGTATTTTGTTCATCAATGCAACATGCATAACACACATCTAAATCTAGGAACATAAGCATGTACACAACTGAACAATATCATTTAAGTAATTAGATATACAAGAAATGAAAATTCAAATACTTATCTTTGTTTGGTTGTTGGGTGGACTCCCTCTTGATCTTTGCTTCCTTGTAGGAACTACTGGAGTCTCAGACAGTGTGCTCTACTTCATCGTCTGATTTTGAGGACCTTTGTATTTCTTGCTTATGATCGGAAATGTTGAGCAAGTATTCTACATTGTAGATCATGTGTTCTTTGTACTGGAGTAGACTATGTATGTCCCTTATTCTGCATCTTAACCAATGCTGAAATGGATGAGAGGTTCTTCCATAGAGCATTGATCTTTATTTGTTTTCCTAGAGTCCAAATTTGAAGGAGCTTCTCCTACTCCTTCCATGTAATATTGAAAGTCATCTCTAGCTTCACATTATGAGGTGGAACTTTCTGAATGAACCCTTGTAACTAGTTACCTTCATTTATTACAATACATATTCTTCATCACTTAAAGAATCATCCCTTTTTTCTCGGTTTCTTTTCCTTGTTGGTTCGTCATCTTCAGCGGTGTGAGCATGATGCCTTTTCTTGTTGTTCTTGTTGGATGATCCTTGGTTTATGGGACAATTTCTTGAATAATGTCCTTTCTCATCACATGTGAAGCATCTGGAGAGGTCCCTTCTAGGTCCATGATTCCTATGGAATCTTTTTGAATTCTTGTGATGATGGTCCTCCCTCTTGTTTTGATTCTTCTTAGTATGAGCAGTTAGGGCTTGGTCATCATCATCTCCCATTTTTTTCTCTTACTACTAGTCAAGCTTCTTCTTGGTTGCATTCTTCCCAAAGTCTGTTGAAGGTGATCAACTTCTTCCTGGCACATATTCCTTGAATGAATGAGTCGCGTGATCTTGGGAGACCATTCAAGGTGCTCATAACAATCTCTCCTTCTTCTACTTTGTCTTCAATTGCTTCAAGTTGCTCCTTGATTTGAGAGACCCTTGTGAAGTAAGATTGCATGCTCTCTGAGTGTTGGATCCTTACATTCTTTAGTTGGTTCCTTAGTGTCATCTTTCGATTGATGTTCTTCCCTTTGAATATCTTCGTCAAGGCATAGAACATATCCTTGGGAGTATTCAGGGATGACACATGAGGGATGAGATGATATTTGATGGACTCTGCAATAATATTCTTGGCCTTGACCAAGTTCTTATTGTGGATTGCCTTTGCCTCTCCCCCCTCTGGTTCTGGAACCTCCGCATTGATATAGTTTCCAAATCATTTTCTTCTAGGACAAGAGAGATTCTATACTTTCATGCTCAGAAGTTGTCAGCTCCTTCAAGCTTATCCTCAAGCTTGGTGTGATTAGTCATTTTAAAATGATAACCTCAAATGGAAATAGCAAATATTTAGATCTTACCAATTTGAGATGCCCAACCTAGTTCTGGAGCTGGTTGGCCTAGGGTTTGTTAGAGAAACCCTAATTTTCCAAACTTGGAATTTTAAACTTATGATTGGAAAGGAAGATGCGCCTACTCAAGGCGAGTTGTCCAGTGTATTCTTTGTCCAAATTGATGGAGGAAAACCCCAAAAAATTTATGCCCTAGTTTTCTCCCAGCAGTAGTGACAGGGCCAGAAATGAAAATTCTCGGTTTTGAATTCTACTTTCATAGGAAGATGCACCCTCATAGGGCGAGTTGAATTGACCTCCTTTTCAAGCTGATATGTGGAGGAAAGTGCCTAGAACATGAAGCTCTAGTTTCTCTTGGTGCCAGTGATTGGGTAAAAAATGAAACTTCTCCAAACTGGATTATGCTTCCTCCAAAAGATGCGCCCTCCTAGGGAGTTTTAGCGTAGCCCTCTTTTTTCTGATGATCTGTTGGAGAGAAGACCTTGAACTAGGAATCCCTAGTTTCCCGCTGCTGTACAATGCCTTCTTTTCAGATTGGATCTGATACCATGTTAGAGTTTTCACTTTAATTCAATTTAATTAGATCTTTAATTGAAAGACAGACAAGTACAACAAAACACAAGGGACACAATCATTTTCCTCAAGGAAACCATAAAGGAGAAAACCCCACAAATTCCTTAGAAATAGATTTGTCACTAGTACAATATCAAGCAAGATAGAAAACCAAAATATAAGATGTCTTCTACAGCTCTCTCTCTTTCTCCTCCGGCAAACTTGTCTTCTCTCTCTCCTTATGCGAACTTGCTTGAGTGAGTGGTGTGTCCAAATGAGAGAGAAAGCCTCTCTATTTATACTTTATGTTTGACTTCCCTAATCTCTAATGGGGCCAACCTCTCTTACCTAACTGTGCCAACCTCTCCTAGGGAGACTCAAAAATACAATTTACATTTTACCTTTGGGGATCTAATGCCCTAACTTACAATGACCTCAATAATCGTGCATGACCAAACATAATAATGACATCCCCAAATAGAGAAAAAAAATAACTTCGTCGGAGGTACAAATAAAATACAATAATAATATAATTATAAAAGACAAATGAATATCTTCCGAAGTTACATTTACAACAACACCTAACACCCCCCCTTAATCCAAACTTGGACATCCTGGGCCCTGGTTGCTGAGACCAAAGGTCACCCATACAATCAAATAAATAATAAAAAGAATTGTTCATGAAACTAAGTAAATGGGGAAAAACCTCATGGGAAAAATACCCCCCCCCTCAAAAATGAATTGCAAGGAACTCAAGTAGCTTTCACACTAAGCAGAGAAGGAAAAAAAATTTATGAGTGAAAGACTTTGTAAAAATCTGGGCAATCTGCTCCTATGTAGGATAGTAATGCAGGTGCTTGATATGGATATGGATCTAGATCTGCTCCTCTGATGTACCTCCCACTGTGTCGAAGCTGTATTTTCCAAAACAAGTCTTTCAAAAATCATCTTTGCTACTGGAGCGAATGGCTCATTGTAGTCCAAATCATGAACCCTTAAGTAACCTTTGTCAACCAACCGAGCTTTGTACTTGGTTGTAGATCCATCGTGACAAGTCTCTTTGAAATATTGTGGATCAGAACCCACCATCATGTAGCACCTCTCTGAGAGAAGTGGATCTGTATGACATAGTGAAAGGTTTGCATCTCAATATTGAGATTTGGTTATTCTATGGTCAGATGGATGCCCAGCTATGTTCCCACAGCTTCAAGGAATTTGTGAGCCCATATTGGCCTTGGCCATGGATTGGGAGCAGGTGTTGGATCTTCTTAAACTTCATACTCAACATCAAGATCTTGGTCGTCATCTTCAGAATCTGAAACTAGATCATCATAAGAGACATCATTCTGATCTTCATCAGATGCTAATGGAGTAAGCAGAGAGTATGGAAAAAGTGATAGAATTCATATGCCTTTGAGGCATGGTTTGCAAACCCTTTCACTATAAGCTTCCCAGAAGAGATCTCTACAATCTCAACTGTGTCAGGTCCAAAAATAACTTTCTTTGGTGAACCTGTGTGTGTCATCTGATAAACATATAACAAATTTGTTGTCAAAGAAGGCACAAATAGAACATTTTTGAACTTTCCATGCTCTAGTTGTATTGTGCCCTTCCCTTCAACATAGATTTGAGAATTATCTCCCATGTGAATACTCGAACCATCATTGAGATCTAGAGAAGAAAATGATTCTTTGGAGGCAACCATGTGGTTGGAGGCTCTAGAATCAATGAGGAAAGTTTGTGATTGTGAGAATCCAGCCTTCAGTCATGGTATCTCTCATGATCATATGTCTCACTTCCAGAATCAATTTCCCTTGTGCCTTCTGGGAGGGCAATGTTGTGTTGTTCAAGGAGTTTGGTCATTTGATCTATCTTCTTCTTCATGCAAGATCTATCTGGGTGTTTTCCTTTCTTGCAATAGGAACACTTGGTCTTCTCAAACCCCTTTTGCTTATCCTTCTTGGAGTTGGATGCTCCTTCTGATGGATTAGAATTTGCATCTTTCTTGGTTTCAAATTGCTTCTTCTCTTTACCTTTAGCTTAGGTGAGTTGTATTTGAGCTTAGGTGACCTCTCATTACATGCATATATGGATGATTGTTATACCTTCTATGCAATACCATGATTATAAAATAAAACGATGCTTTTAAGCACAATGAAAGAGGGTTATGAAATAAAGTGTAAAGCACCCTGGATAAAAGCTGCGATTAGTTGTGCTTCTAAGCACTTGCAAAATCCAAAGCGTCATAAGGCCTAAAAAGCAGTGGTTAAATGTGTGCTAAATCTAAAGAATTGTTGGCCATGATAAAATGTAATGATTAATTCCTGACGGAACCTACGGGTTGGGATGTGAGATGGAGTAAGGGACAACTAATTCTAAGTGTCCCCTAGAACCTCAAGTTACGGTTAGTTGTGCACCCAGTCATAGTGGTTCTAGAAAATATCCTCATAGAGATGGTTCAAGCTTGGATGTGAGTTGTAGACATTTGCTAAAGTGAATAGGCACTCCTCAAATCAACTTATTCCATTTGTGAGACACTGCCATTCCTTGTGTGTTTTCTGTCTAACATATGCTTAGGTGATTTCCCTTTCTCCCTTTATCCAAAGTGTCACGGTGTTGAAGTTTGTAAATTCATTCCCTTGTCCTAGCCTTGTCTTTTCCACTTTCACCCATTTCTAGCAAAATGGTCAAGTCCATGAATTGAGTATACACTTGAGGATCTTTCTCTTAATAATTGATTGTTTTAATCCATACTTATATTGGATGTATTACTGCTTACTTGCCAGTGAAATGCTACTTTGTACTTTAGTCTTGATATTGAAATAATTAAAGGAGCATATCTTATCCATTTTCACTTGCAGCAACAGTCAGTTTAAGCCTGGGTCATTATTTTGATTAGTTTTGAACTGGTCAACCCAATTTGACCAAGTCAACTGTGGGATCCGGGATGATACGGACCAATGATGTTTGAGATTGATTATTTGTGGTCCTATGGTGCCCAATTGATGGTTCCATACATTAGACACGGGTTTTATGTGATGGTTTGATGGTTTTTTATTATTATTATTGTTTACAGATCATTATTTTTTATTGTTCGGGCATGGTTGAGCTTACATATGATTGTCTAGGTGGTCACATGGTATATGAGTACTCATCTCTACTACATTTGGGCCTTATGAGTCTTTTGGCACACTCATATATCAGTTTCAGGCACTTTAAGATGAGTTTATGGTCAAATTATCACTTTATTGCATATTTGCCATATAAAATGGCCTGTCAGCATAGTTTGAGATTATTTTGGTTCACCTAGGGCACTATAGAGGGAGTATGGGGTCCATCCACTTGTTATTACCATATTACCATACTCCCAGACATTTTGGTGCAGTCAAATTTGTGCTCAGAGCACCAGGAAGAGAGATACAAATTTTTTATTATTTTACAAGTGATTTTCTTAGGATAAAAAATGGAAGAAATGGCTACTAAGGAAATCGATTTGGGAAATCGAGGCAAAGAATTGGAATGAGGTTTGTTTAGAGGATTTTTGTGATGCATCCCACACCTTCCCGCACAACTTGCAGCATTCAGTGGGGTCCACACACACTCCAGGCTATTATTTGGGCATTTTTATTATGTCATTGAGGGGCCACGATTTGGTCATTTGGTCATAGTATGATATTATATTGAGTTATTATATGTTATTGTGCCATGGGGTCATGCTAGATAAGGACATGTTACACCTCCTAGCCCCACCGTGTGCTTATGTCATGTGTCTTACTCACTTGTCATGTGGTGTGTCCCCCTTGGACGTCTTAGTGAGTGCGCCCCCTCTATTTTTGAGTTGATCCATGTGTATTGTATTTGGGATCATCTTAGCCATTGATTATCATTGATGTATCTTTTAATCTCAACCACTCATTCAAAAGGTGGTTAGGGTTTTGGTCTCTCTCATTCCTATTTAAGAAAGAGACCCCCCTCATTGTAAAGGGACTTTCGGCTCTGGATCTTTGGCAATAAGGAATTATTTTGGGAAAAATCTTGTGCCTTTGTTATAGATTGTGCTTGATTGTAGCTCTAATAGCCTGTCACATCCTTGTTGTTTGATGAGATATCCATGCTAGACGTTTTGGCTTAGTGTGTGCTCTGCAGGAGGGCGACTTCATTGGAGGATTTTGTGGGGTTTCTCCAGATCTCTTCACTGGATGAGTAAAATAATCAGGGAGTAGTCTTTATTGTATATTTGATCAATATTTATGTTATTTGATTCTTCTTGCGCCATTTACTTTCTCTTTCTGTAAATCAATTCTCATTGAGATTGTCATCTGCAGGAAGGGGGGTGCACTAACTGTTGGAGGCAAATCTATTTCATCTTGGGGACTGCTAAATAAACTTGGAATTGCTTCGAGGGGGTTGGAACATCATTGCACTTGGCATCTACAAGTCACGAGAGGTAATTACCATTGTTTTTCTTGATTTATTTATCTATTCCATTAGTCTGTTGCTACTTCTTCTACAAACCCTAAGCTGCTAAAATTTATAAAAATTCTCTAGCTCAAACAAATTCAAATCGTGGCGAACAATTTCTGGGTTTTTACTTTTAGGCCTCTCCCGAAGTGGTTTACTAGGGCGTCACCCTCAATGGACTCCATCTTTCCCAAATCCCTAGGCACTGATCTCTCTCGCTTGCACCCTCTCTAAGTTTGCCCTTTTTTCATTTGTTTGATGCCCGATCTTTGCTTGTGAATCTCGATACTGTCAGGTCTATCACCAAGTAGTGCTAGAAATCCCTGATCTATTGATATTTCCTCCCTTGGACCATTTCCCAATAATATAAGTTCACGTTTCCCAATGCAATTAGATTTGATCATTTGTCCTAGCACTTACATCCTGGATTCATTACTAAATAATGAGTTGTTGTAATTGAATCAATCTAATTCAATATCTCATCTTCCATAAGCCTCTGCAGTGACTCTATCCCTTAGAGCCAGGATTTCACATCCTTCACCTTACGTATTCTTGTTCATAGTCTGATATGGTGATTGGGTTAGATCTCTCTTGTCGGGAGTAGATCAGGGTCTCCCCCTTTGCTATCTGGGGCTCACATATCACAAAGCGAAGAGTGCCTTGATTGGCATGACAACCAATCCATCTGGAGATCGAGACCCTCTTGGGTCACCTCTTTAGTTTCCTAGCTCCTCTACCATCCTGAATAGGAATTAGGGAAACTACAAGTTGTGTGATAACAGGTGAAACAAGCAAAAAAGGAATAATTTTTTTTAGGATTTGGTACTTGGAAAAAATAAAATAAAAATTCTAAGTATAAGTACCAATTTAGCTAGTCTAGATCTGATATAAGATGAAACTTCAAACCACTTTAAGATATAGCTAATCAAAATTCAAAAATAAGATAGATTTGAAGAATAAATCTTTTGCAAATTAAATCTACTTATTTAGCGTAACATAAAACAAAGTAACAAAGGGAGAGAGTTTGAATTTTGAAGGGATGGATGGAAGACTTCAAGCTCAAGCTTGATCGTCTTATAAAGACTTGGAAATGCCTGCAATAACCAATAATATTAGCTCAAAGGTATAGAAGAGGGGAGAGGAAGTAGCCAAGCTCAACTCCTCCTTTAGATCCGTGATGCGCCCTCTCTAACATAGAGCTAACTCGCCCTCTATAGATATGATTGACAAGAACCTTAGTGAACTCATTAGGATGCCCAATTAACTAGGTTTGATGTTTAGTTAACTCAGTTTGTCTCCAGACATGCCTGGGACAAACTTCCATTTATTTAGGAACTTGTCTTTTTGTCTTTTTTGGCCATTTATTTAATATTTTTGGCCTTTTTTAGAGAAAAAATAATTTAAGTGATAAATAATCACTCAAATTAATTTTAAAGTGGGTTTAGGGATAATGTGGGTGCTCCAGGTTATAAAACGAGCACCCCCATGGTGAATTTCACCTCCTAACCACTTTTTTTTATGAGATTTTTTACTTTTACATTAAAAACATTAAAAAATAGTCTCGTTTGTAGGAACGTTTTTGTCCGAAAACAAAAATAAAACCTAGGGGGACTTAGTACATGTTCATGTGACTCATTATTAATGGCTAGCATGGTAATATACATAGACACTTAGACTTTAATAACCTCCCAAGGTTTAGCCACCAAGGCAGATACTCCAGCTTTGGAGGTGTGAGTGAAAAACTTAGAAATTATGCTTCGCTGAAAAGCAATGCATAATAGCCAAGGAAAAAACACTATAGAGTACCGCATTGATGAATAAATCTCAAGAAAGCCATGTCTGTTACAAAAGACATCATGCTAGACCAACTTATTACAATTCCCCGTGGGGCATGAACATGCAAAAATTTGAAAAACGGGCCAAAACTGGAGTAGAATGGGTCTACATCCCTCTTTGGTAATTTTATACTCTTCCTTAATGGTGTCTAAATTATGCAAGTTTAATCAGATTTCGAGCTAAATTTCTCTAGTTATGGCCAAAACAATTTTCAAGCTCTAGACTTTTTTTTCTAATTTTTATTGATGTGGCATTTGTATTGTTGGTGTGGCTTGATTGCCTATGTGGCAATGAATGTCTTACGTGTCCATCCATGGACCCCACCATGTCGTCAAAACTCTTCTTTGTGCCCGACAAGCCATATTCAACCTAAATGCAACTTTTTCCTGCAAACAATAGGGATTAAATCCTTTATCTCTCTCTATAGATCTTTGTCATTCACGACATTTACCTTGTCTAGAGATTAATCATATGTTTATCCCAGTGAATGGTGTGGATTAATCCTCACAAATTCCATTGTGAAATCTCATCCATCCACGAAATTCAACATGCCCGTCATCTAACCAATGGTCCACCCTCTCGAATGGTGTAGATTCATTCATGCAACTCCTAACTTTTAATTGTAGCCATTCGCAACAATGTTAAATGCTCTCTAGATAATAAGGGAAGTTCCTCGTGAATGATATAGATGTCTCTGTGCATCTTTAAACTTTTAATTATGGCCATTCATGACATGTACACCCGCTTGAACTGTAAAATGGTGGGTTTCCTCATGAATTATGTGGATTGCTCCATGCAACTTCTAGCATCAAATCCTATCCATTTGCACATTTGAACTAGATCGAGCGGTAACATGATGGGTTTCCCTACGAATGATCAAGATCTTATCGTCCATCTTTGATCTTTCAATCATGACCATTCACAATGTTTTAAACTATGCAACACTGACACAAGCGCACCCCTGATCGTCTCTCAATGTTTGCACTGATCAATCTCAACCATTCATGCATGATGTCTAGGCCATTGTTAGATGCATGTGCGATAATTTGAATCTTCCATATGGACCATTTTGACACAATGCCAACAAAGCCACTTGACCTTGCTTTGGTTTAGCCATCCGTGCACTCATACGACGTTGTTGGTCCATGCCACACCCATGTCCACATGGCACTGGTGGAGCCCGCCTCAAAATCTTCAAATATTCAAATTTTCATAGATATATAAAATTTTAATTCAACAACAAGAGGCTTATTATGAAACTACACATGGCCTTTTCCCCAACTAGAAATTTTTGTCACTTAATATAACCGATTTTTTTCACTGATAGCTCTACAATTTCAAAAAAATTCCCAAATTTTCTCAAGATAATATTCCATTTCTACTAGTAGACCACAAGTTCCAACTCATGGCTTTTAAAAATACCATCTGACAACTAAAACTGTGGATTTTCATAGAAGCATTTTTTCAAACACTTCATGTACAACTCTGATTTTTTCCTATAGGTGTGGATTTTGACCCATACAACCTGTTGTTGCAACCAAGAGCTCTGATACCACTTTGTAACATCCCCATCCATCATTCCGACCATAGGAGGGGGTAGTTTTGAATTTCAAGTTTCCAAATTTCTCCCCATGGGCCCTAATACAATATCATAGATAAGAAATGTATGTGCAATTACATAAATGTTAAACACAATGGAAATAAAATCTATCCACGCATATATCATGCATAAACAAACATATTTATCATGGGAATAAAATGTAAATCATTCCACATTCATAGATAAATATAATACTTATCTTTTAACAAAGAAGATCCAAGCAACTAGTTGTATAAGAGTAGTTTTCGACCCAACTGTAGGTATCAACTACAGATAGCACCCCCAAGTCAGGTTATGAGGCCACTAGGGTGAATGAAACACTTATGGGATTCTCTCTCTCAACCCAAGCAATTACAAGGATCTCACTTCGCCATCCCAACCATGGCACTCTCTTCTACTACCCCACACAACACAAGGAAGGCATTTCCCTTCACTTCTCCATAGTTCCCTCAGGAAATCCAACCCTTATAATGCTTACCAGTGTGTACATAAAGAGTCTAACTTGTTGTATGTTGTCAGAGAACCTCCTATAACATTAATTCATGTATTCTCAAACATTTAGGAGTAAAAAAAACACATTGGGTGAAGGTTCCTATATTGCCCAATCTCTATGCTCACCTACAACCATCCTCTTTCCTCTAGTGCCTGCAATTTTTCTTTCAAAATTCAAATTTCTAGTTAGTTGCACAATTTGGTAATTGGTAATGAAGAGAACAACATCAGAAAAATCTACATAGTGTAAAAATATGCACGGAGAATGAGTGGTAGACTCCAAAGGAAATGAGAGGATGGTGAAAAGACAATTGACATAACTTCTGACCATAGAAGAAAGGACTCTTACAACTCATAAAAGGATATTCATCCCATGCTTCCATAACTACATGAGGAGACTTTTCCCACCAACCTCACACATGAATTCAATGATTGGATTTATTAAGTAAAAATGAAGTAATTGGCTCATTTAAGGCACATGGAAACAAATGGATGGGTTCTGAGGTTGACACTTGGCAATAGAGGATTTGATGATCTTTACACAACCATCTTTGACCATTTTATTTTTTTCAAACATAACATTTACATAGCTTTTGGGTCATCATGAAAAGGCCAACCACATGGCCCATATATAAATATTAACATTATACATGCTTAGCCATTTACTAGTCGAGCCTTGGCCTTGAGCTCCGCACTAGGAATCCATACTGGCATATTTACATCATTTAATTAATTTGATTTAATACATCCCATGGGTCAAAACCATGGGTATTACATGCATTGATTATTCTATGTTTCTTGAGCTCGCTGAGAGGCCTCCAACCAAGTCGTGGGTTTTTGCATCATGACTTGTGCTCTAATATACTCCCTATTGCCATAAATGAAGCATTCTTTATAAAAGGAATTGGTTAAGCCCTTTGTATGGATTGTTAATTACTCAAAGGTTGTGATAAAGTCTACTAAATAGCTAGTTTGGTGCAACTTGATCAACCACCCCAAATAGTGACTATCTCACTCAAAATGCGCATAGATGGCTTTAAAAAATGGTATTTATTCTATGTAACCACTGCATGATTTTTTATGCAATTCCCACCATTGCCATCATTCTGGGTCCAAGTACAACACCTGCTGTAATACCCCTGGATGAGACCCTTGAACTGATCATATGTATGATGTAAATATTGATATGCAAATGCCTGCATGGCAGGACAAATGTATATTTTGTAATTATTAATAATAAAAATTATAACTGGTTGTGGCTAAGGCAGAACGTTGAAAAGATCAGGGACTTGGGTATTCGGTTGTTCATTACTCCACAGTTTTGTAACTAGTAAATGAATGGAAATCTGCGGAAGATTTTTTAAAATCAACAGTTTCGAACCTCTTAAGCAGGTTCATCCTCAGGAGAAGCAAAAATCTCACTCTTTTTTTTGCACGGGAAGGTGAAGAATAAATATTGTTATGTTTGTTTATTTAGTTTTTTAGGGTAAGGTTTGGGTATTCACTGGAGTCAGCAAAGGGGTTAAAAGGCCTTAGGTGGGGGGGAACCTTTGCTATGACCCTTTTATAATCTTAAATTCCTTAAAATACCCAAATTTTTGGCTAAGACATAAATTCCATGACTTAGGACTTAGGTTTAAATCTTAATTGTGAATATGTGGGATTAAGGGAAGTGTTTATGTGTTTTAATTAAAAGAGAGAAATGTGGGTCTCTTGGAGAGCCCACGTGGTCTAAATTTGTCAGGCATTTAACTTATGCATGCAAAAAGAAAAATTAAGGGAAGAGTTCGAAAGGGGAAAAAGGGCAGAAGCACATGAAGAAAGGGAGTCACAAGCAGAGGGGACTCTAGCGATTGAACCTATCTAAATTATCCGTGAACCTTTGATTGTTTAAGGTTGTTTTTTACTGTTGTTTTGTGGTCAAGGAAATGGTGAATTGTACACAAACTATTCTGGTGGATTTCCTATGCACTGGTTAAGCAATGATGGTTTTCACTATGGTGTGATTGGAATGAAACCAGGATGGGAAGTGTATGGTTTTGCATGGAATTGGCTTAAGCATGTATTTCATGGATGCCTGAAATTTTTTGTGAACCTCTAAAAACTATGAGAATTACCCATGATAATCTCGTGATGGAATGATAGTGGGTGGAAGGAATGATTTTTTGGTGAATTCACAAGTCCCAGCTCTGGGGTGGTGTTCTGCTGAGAGATTAATGAGTAAAAATACCTACGGTTGGGTGGAGCATGGCTGCCATGAAGCCAATTGCATGTGTTAACCCATTTTACAGATAAGTTTATTTCCTAGAAATTCTGTTTAAATTTCTGAAAGGACGATTAATTGTTTATCGCTTAAATATTTGCATGAATTCCTTGTTAAATTTTGTGAGTTTGTATACAAGGTAGGAATTCATATTTATTTGGATTAATTCATTGGCATGAAATAATTACAAGTCTAATTATGTGATATTGATTTTATGCAAGCCTATCTATTTTTATTAAGTCAGAGTCAAAAATTATTTCTTGTACAAAACGCTAATTTTCCAGTTTGAAATTGTAATGTTTAATTAAATTATGTAGAAGAGGACAAGGTTTGGAAAATTTAGAAGAATGGATAATAAGCTTGAATTTTATTCATTTCTATTATTTTACATTATTTTAAAGCATTATGGCAAAAAGATCAATTTTATTGCGTGATAATGTCAGTTTTACTGTTTTACGGTGCACCTCATATAAGTTGAAGTTAATTGGTAAAAGAAATATAAATTGTTTGATACAATTATTTGTCTAAAGAATTGGGTTCGACCAATACTGATTTGGTTCATTGAAACCAAAGTTGTTTTGGGTTAATAAAAACCATGGGCTGATTTGTTTAGTTGGAGAGATTAGATGTTTAAGTCTTAAATGTATTTATTAATTAATTGACAAATGATACCTTGAGTTAAGGCATGTTTTATGCTTTAGTCCAAGTTAGACATATATGAATATGTTTGAGTTGAAGTTATATAATTCGACCATTTTTTGTGAAAGAATTAGTCACTTAATGGACTAAGTTATTACTGTCGGTTAAATTATTTAATTTAGTTAAAAGAGGTAATGTATTAAATTATTACGGTTGACAATTTTATTTTAGTTTTATAAGAGAATTGTTTAAGTTGAATTAATATCTCACTAACTTAGTGAAATGGAAATATGCATTTATTTGGAAAATAACAATTTTTCCTTGTATTAAGGAAATATTTGGAATAACCGACAACTATTTGTTTACAACTATATGTTTTAATCGAAGTAGACTATATATTTTATTTAAAAGCTCTCTATTTTCATAATTGTAGGGTTAGTTAGCAACCGACAAGTATTTGTTTAGGTCGAAGTTAGACAAGTATTTGTTTAGTCGGTTAACTCACCAACCACATTAACTCTACTATAGTCAGATCTCTACGGTAGGTGGAGGATATTAGTCGGTGAGTCGACTAAGCTCCTTTAGCATAGTTTATGAAAAATGGTCGGAATTCCTAAGAATAAATTTTATAAGAAAAGAATTGGAAATATTGTTTATGGGCCAAATTTAGTTATGGTCGAGTAAACTTATTTAATAAAAACACCATAATTTACTATTATTTTGGGTGTATTAATATATGTTTTAATCTCTTATTTAACGTAAAACTTACTGTACAATAAGTTTTGAAAGGAAATGATAAGTTGGAGTTACCTAATTAATGGGTAGACAAATAATGTTAATTTAAGATTTTAAAATATGTCTATAATCTAAAATTGAGTAGTTTTACGTGTTGTTCATAACCAAAAGTTTTACTGTACAGTTCTTATTGTGCAGGGAGTTACTATTAACTTTGCATTTGTGCATTAAACTATTTTGTATGAATTTTATTAAACAAATGTCTCATAGATTAGTCTATGTTTTCGATATTATAAGTTTTATGCATTTGTTGTCATGTCCCCAATTAAATGATTTTCAGATAAATAATTAAGTTGGTCTACCCAATTTCCAAGGGTTGACATTTAACCCCAATGTCTATAGTTTCTCATGAAAATTCAATATTCTAAATTGATGGTGGAAAAATAGGCCAATAAATTATGGAATAAATGTTAAATGCTCCAAAATGAAGTGGCATTAGGTCCTAGTTGGACTTGGGGGTGCATAAGTGGACATGTGGGGTCCACATGAGAGAATATTCCTCCTTTAAACATGGAGTTATCCCAAAATTCGAGTTGGAAGGGAAGAGGTAACATTCATGAAGGAGGAGGAAGTGTCATAGGGCTAAAAATAGGCAATGATAGATTCTATGACAACTATGACAAGCATTATGACACTTATGACATATTCTATAACACATATGACACTTATGACAGACTCTATGACATCTATGACAATGTAAGAGCTAAAAATAGACCAAGAGGGCGCATGAGAGGAGTTACACATATCCAAATCATCCAAAATATTCCCCAATTTGAATTCATGGAGGAGTTGGAGACAAAAGATGAGCCAAGTGTCATGTGGGGCCAATGAAGGGTCATAACTCCCACTAATTTGAATTTCACGATTAATTAGGAGATAATTTGAGTTCTAAGGAGGTAAATGAGTAAGCTAAAGTTATTAACAAGAGGCCAAGTCGAAATAGAGGAGCTTTTGGTCATTTGTTATTTGCATCTTTTCAATTTGGGAGAGCTTCAAGCTTGTCCTTGCACGGTGGATGTTCATCCTCCCTGCCTTAGAACCAATTTAGAGGGTGCAAGATTCCCATCCAAGTTGGTTGATGGAGAGGCCATTCAGACCTTTCAACAGATATTCATGGAGATGTTTTGGTGCAGGTTCAACCCCCATCTGAGTTCGAATTCATATTCATTCTTTCTTCTCTTCTCTCATTCTACTATCTTTCTCTCAATGTGCATGTAAAGTGAGATAACGCACTCTTCGTTGCACATAGATAATGGAAGTTTGTTGTTTAGACCTTATGAACTTGTTAATGGATGCATAAATCTGCAATAGATAGATCATGAGAGCCACAGCTTGAAATACTAAGCACTTCATGTACTATTTCTCCAAGTAACATTGATATTCGAGCTAGTTTCCTCACTATATTCTCATGGTGATTGTAGCATGTTTTGTATCAATTTGATATCATAATTTTATGGAGGTGTTGCCTATTATTTAAGATGTATATGGAATATTGTTGGATGTCCAAAATATTGTATTCATACCCCTCAAGTCATACTATAGTTTGCAACATTAATTCATACTCCCTTTTTCACCATTTTCACATAAATTGTATGTCTTAGAAGTTGTTGTCCTTTGGGAGACTTATCCGAACCTAAAACTTGATATAGTGCTGCACACATGTTGTCCTTTATGTCCTCTAACAGAGCCAATTCTCATATTGAATATTAGTGAAGGTCATACAATGTTTGGAAGGGAAAATAGTGGCAGACCTAGGGGGGATTTTCACCAATCCAATTGACTAGTTTTGTCCCAAGTCTTCTCTCCTTAAAAATTGTAGACCATGAATGTTTATAACAAAGTTTTGGGTGTCTAAAGGGTGTATTAGAGTTTCCTACATCCTCCTAAGTCCCTCCATACATAATTCAAAACCATTTGGGATCATTTGGGACAGTTTGGGGTTTCACTAGTCCAAGGTTCGAAAATTGGCCAAATTGTGTAAACTTTCAAATTAGGGATATTACATTTGTTAAAATATTAATGGGTCTTTTGAAATTTTTTTTATGCTTCTGCTATCTTACTTTATAGTTAATATGCACTATAAAATGCATTTGTCGAAGGGGCGTGGTACACCTGCACTCTAAGTTTCATCATGTCATCAGTAATGCCATGGAGGGAAAAGTAGTGTTCCATTTGGATGACCCAACCAGAGGGGTCAGAATCATTAAACTTGTCCACTTCCATTTTAGGAAAGTGTTTCCAATTGTTATCAATAAATGACAATTTATGGATGTGAGGCCCCAAAAGGGTCCGTATATGGTGAAAATCTCCCACCTTTGAAGATTCCTTACTAGGTATTTCAATGTATGGTTCATTCCATTGGTTATTAGTTAGGAGGAAGTGAGTTGTTAGCCAACTGATTTATTCTTTCACACTCCTCATAGGGGCCATCAGATTTTGCAGGGTTTTGATTGATTCCTGGAGTGTGGCAATCTTTTTATCCTATCGAGCAACAATGTTTCTGAGTTTTTCTTGAAGCACAAACCACTGATAATCTAGGTTGTTAAGTTTTTTATCGAACTACATGGTGTTAGATAAAGTCATTATGGTGTCCTTAGGTGACCCCAATAAAGATTACTAGGGACTGAGACCATGATGATCAACATCTTGTAAGGAGTATGATGAGGTTGGTTTTCCACAATATTGTGGTCGAATCCATAGAAAAAAGGTTATTAAAGAGCAGTACTATAATGACCAACATGGAATAAGGAGTCTTTTAATATAGGCCTCCTGTAAGTTACAAATGAGATCCATATTTGTTAATATTATATGCTACTAAAGACTAAATTCTAACTTCATGAGCATTTAATACATTTTCACAATAACAACATAAATAGGATCTCTGAAAGACATACAATCACAAGGTACAAAACAATTTATCCTGGGAAACCATCGAGGGGAAGAAAACCCAGCAAAAATTCCTCAATATAGATTACCAAAGTACAATTCCCAAGGAAATAAGTATCATAAGAAAGAGAGACAAAACCCAAACATAAGAGCGAACAATAATCCTCCTCCTCCTTCGCTAGCCTTCCTCTTCTTCTCTTGCGCAAAGCTTGAGTGAGTGAATGGTGCAAATGAGAGAGTGACACTCTCTATTTATACTTTACTTTTCATTTGACCTTTAACCTAACTGGGCCGACCTCACTAGATTGACTGGGTTGACCTCTCTAGGAAGACTCAAAATAATATTTATATTACATTCTTTTGGGTACTATTGACCCGACTTATAGTGGAGGATTTACCTCATGACTTTTACATGACCTTTTTACATTAATGACATCTCCCGAAGGAGAAATAATAATAATGTAAATTACAAGTAGAATATTCTTCGAAGTTACATTATTTCAACAATATTTTCTCTTTTGTTTTTTGAGCACTACTCATGCAGGAGTATCGTTTAATCAATACTGTGATGATGAAATTCCCAATCTTGATATTCCAAACTATATAGGAATTTTGAGCCTTTGTAGTAGAGACTAGGGTTTGTATGATCCTAACGACAAGGGAGTATCTGGTGCTATAGCTCTTTGATATATTGGTGGGGTCCAATAGTAGTACTTGACCGAATATCTTAAGGTGCTAACTAAGGAGGATTGATTGTGCCCTTAGTCATACTACCCAACTATTTGGGTACTAGAGAGTAATCTTCTTGATTACTATACCCAATGCCACTATAATAGTAAGACGGGCAATCATATGATCTAAAGTTGGTTTCTTGTATCCTAGGGACTTTCAATATACTCGAGGGTCTGTGATAGTGAAATTCGGTATACAAGTGTTGTCTAATGCATACTACTAAAAGGGGTACCAACATGGGTTATAAGGGTTTCCAACCAGGTGATTCCACTTGTATTCCCTACATGTATTGTTCCCTAACCACAATTTTACCCATTGAACGACAAATCTCTATGGTATTTAAAAACGATCAAACACATCTCTAACCTAAAAAACATAAAAAAATAAATAAATAAATAAAAAAAAAAAAAAAATTGGGTGTATGCTTGGCCCAATAAAGTGCTCTGACACCACTTTGTAATGTACTTAAGTCAAGAATTATAGAGCAACATAATGATGCAATAAAATGCCAATGTTGAATAGAAAATACAAGACATAAATAGATAGAACTTGAGTAAGAACCCTTGTACTAGCGATGACCAAAAGAGAGAGTGATCTTCACTTGCTTCTTCGAGAGGGAAAGCTCCTATGAGCACAACTCAAAATACATTAACAATCATTTCTCACATTATACAACTTTCTACTCTATTAACAGTACATCAATAACCAAAAGTCTAACTACTTATGGTCCCACTATTAAGAGGGTTGACCACCTAGTGGATCTTATTAATAAAGAGGAGCGTTTTGCATTGATTAACTATCGGCTAACTATCTAATAGGCCTTATTCAAAGAAGATAACCTCATACATCGATAAAATACTCCTGAATATCCTCAAAATAAAGGTGTTAGAGTAGGACCCTAACATTTTATGCAATAGAACTTGCTTTAAATTAGAGATTCGTTGTAACATGTAGCATGTAGGTAAATATTTCGGCTCACTACTAAAAAATCACAAATCAAACTAAGAGCTTTGCTCAAGGCCAAAGTTACCTAAAATTCACACATTGAAAGAAATTACAATTTATAAGATTTTAAAGATTAAAACTTCCAAATTTAAATTTCTATATAAGAAAAGTTTGAAAAAAAGAGAGAAAATAAAAAGTTTGAAAAAAAGAGAGAAAATAAGTCATTAGCTACTTTTAATGTGTATAATAAAATAAATTAAATTTGCATAATAAAAAGAATAAAAAATATCAATAAAACCTTTAAATAAAACTAAAACAATTAGAAATAAATAAAAACAAAAAATTAGAAATAAACATAAATGATAAAAAATAAAAATAGTTAAATATAAAAATACTATTTTTTTTAGCGAAAAAAACCATACTATTGGTATTCATATTAGTGGATCAAATAGTACAAAAATGAGTAAGCCTGAAACAGACTTATGATCAGTTATATGCCTATACCTATTTCATCAAAAACATATATTCCCATCCCCATACATAAAGAACCAGTAACAGTTCATCACAAATACAAAATGCTATTACATCATTAATTTAGAGATCAAAGATCTAGACCGAACCAAAATCAGTCCTGTTTGTGGCTTGAAATTATTCCCAAATGATTACCCCTTCCTCTCCTTTGTATGCAACTTTGGACAGCGTATCAGTCATGGAGTTATGTTGTCGATAGATATGGTCAAAGGAAATATCGCCAAAGAGTTGTACTTTTTCTTGAATTCTGCTGCACCACTGATAAAGAGTGATGACATTCATGTTGAACTCTCCTCTAGCCCATTTTATGGTCAACCTTGAGTCTCCAAAGACTGCCAATTCAGGTAGGCCAAAATTACTTGCGACAGTAAGAACACACCAGAGAGCAAGTAATTCATATTTCATGTTAGTGCCTCTTTCGTAATTCAACTTCAGTGTATAATAATGATCCTCATTTAGGTATATAACTCCACCCACCACACATAGGCCATCACATGCAGCCCCATCAAAGTAAAAAACAAGTCTGTGTTGAGAAGGGAAGAAGGTACTAGTTCTATTGCAGCATGACTTATTGAACTTAGTGCACTGTTCAGAAATCACCATAATGATCCTATTGAAAGTACTCTTCATGTTGGGAGCCTGATTGTCGAAGATAATTGCATTCCTGGTGTGCCAGATTTCCCAAGAGATCACCGCAGGAAAGTAGGGGATCCCAGCACAAAGCCTGTGCCATTCTAGAACACCTCGGTCGAATAAACCAATGCCCCACTGAAGATTTAAATTGTAATGGTTTATAATCTTTATCCAAGTATTTCTGGCAAATCCGCATTCAACAAAAATGTGAGTGGCTGATTCAGAGCTATTTGAACAGAGATAACACATACTTGGTCCCATCCACCCTCTTTTCGTAATATTATCCCAAGTTTTCAGTTCTCCATGCAAGGAAAGCCACATGAAGCACTTTATTTTTAGCGGTATCTTCCATTTCCACAACACTTTGTACCACCAATTTGCTGGAAAATTGCATTTATAATTAATGATTGCCTTATAAGCTAAATTTATAGTCACCATACCTGTAGCTTTGTTGCTACACCAAATTAATTTATCATTATCAGAAGATAATCAACAACCTGTAGAATTTAATTTCTTGATATAGTTCTCCCATTCTGTAGCAACATTGTCTGTGAAACCCAACTCCATCGCACTAAGCCAATAGGATTGATTAGATCCAGTTTTGTTTCTCTTAATTTTGCTGAGTTTTGTGCGGTCAAACCGATGGAGAGTATTTAAGATCTCGCTATACAAAGTGTATTCATCATCCATACCTGAAATCGGATCGATGCCAACCAGAATGTCTTTACCATTTCCAACCCTCCAGGTTAGATCTTTCGCCATCCAATTGTAAATTTTTATAAAGCCAGCCCAAATTGGGGATACACCATTGGTTTTCTTTCATGGATTCCTAATCCAGTTTATAACACTACCTTTGACATATTTCACTGATAGCACCCTTGTCCAAAGTGTAGGGCCGAAGAGACCCCTCCACAAAATTTTCAATCTAAGAGCACACTAAAAGCAGACAGATTCTGGATCCCCCATCCCCCACAATTGACAGGTAAGGCAATGGTCTCCCATCTGGTCATCACCAATTTGTTATTATCCGGTCCCCCTGTCCATAAGAAATTAAAGAAAAGTTTCCTTAAGCAATTGATAATATAACAAGGATCTTGATGAAGGGAAAACCAATACACAGGTATACCAGTTAAGACCAATTTTACCAATGTTAGACGACCACCTATAGAGAGTAACGTGTAGGTCCAGTTATTTACTCCGCGTTCTACTTTTTTTAATAGCCACAACCAATCATTCTTCCTGTACCCATTTGGCTTCGAGTAATAGCCAAGATACTTGAACCCCTCCTCCAATATTTGAAAATTATATGGCAGAAAAATATTCAGAGTGTCAATCCTATTGTTCTCCAACCTGTGATGATAAATACAAGATTTTATGTTGCTCACCAACATGCCAAAGGCATTGCAGAATGTCACGATAATATTCTTATACATATGCCATTCATTATCAGAGTCTAAGCTTGCTAAGAGGACATCATCTACGAACAACAAATGTGTGAGAGACAACTCAAGAGTCAACTTTATACCTATCAGCGCTAATTAATATGCTCATGCCCTCGATGATAAGCATAAATAATAACAGAGACAATGGGAAGCCTTGGCGGACCCCCCTGGAGATTTTGAAAAATTATGAAGGTGCCTTGTTGATCAATACTGCAATATTTGCAGTAGACACACAAGCCATGATCCAGCGAAGAACCAATGGAGGAATACCAATTTGTATTAGATTTAATTGCATAAATGCCCAATCAACTCTGTCATATGTTTCTCAAGATCCATCTTGAGCAACATGGCATTCATATTCTTCTTCTTGACTGTGTGGATAATCTCCTGTGTAATGCCCATGGCATCAAGAATCTGCCGATCTTTTAAGAATCCAAACTGTTCAACAGAGATGTTCCTAAACAAGATAGGCTTCAGTCTGTTTGATATGATCTTGGATATTAGTTTGTAAGCCAAATTGCAGAGGGCAATTAGTCGAAAATCCCCAAATGTGGAAGGCTTACTTTTATTTGGAATTAACGTGAGAAAAGTTGAGTTGTGACCTCCAGAGATGTAACCTTCAGTACGAGAAAACTCCACCATTTTTCTGAATATCATCCCCCTTTACATCAAAGAAATGTAAAAAGAGTTCTACTGTCCAGCCATCCGGCCCTGGACTTTTGTCCTTGGAAAATCTTTTTAAGGCCGCTTGAATCTCCATCAATGTTACTTCTTTCCCTAATTCCGCTGCTTCATGTTCATTGATAAAACCAGGAAAGAGCCTCGCAACATTTATTTGAGTGACAAGATCACAGTGACCAGGATCAGTATATAGATTACCAAAAAATAATTTAGTAGCATCCTGAAGTTCTCCAAGACTAGATACAGTGTTTCCATCGTCATCAAATAGGTCCCAGATAGCATTGGTGCTCTTCCGGTGTGAAGCATAATAATGGAAGAACTTTGTATTTCCATCCCCTAGTCTAATCCAAGTGGCCCGACTTTTAAGCCTCCACTCCATCTCCTCCTGTAGTAATAACTCCTCCTTTTTCTGCTCAAATAATTTAACCTTGTCAAAGACTTCTTTTTCCACCCTACCTTCATAGTTCATGCGATGTAAATCCTGGATTTGTTCTTCAAGCATCTTGAGTTCCATAAGATCGGAATTATGTTTGTTTTTTATCCATTTAGTAGCAATCTCCTTGAGTTTTCGAAGTTTCAACACAAATGCATCCATTGGATTGTGATCATTATCAGAACCATAATCAATCCAAAATATTTTGATTAAATTGCAGAACTCTTCATGACTCAACCAAGAGCAATGAAACTTAAAAGGGTAGTTCGGCTTGCCATAAGATGTGTAGATATGAAAAAAAATAGGCCAGTGATCGGAGAATTTGACTCCTCCAATCCAAGATTTTTACCGCTCCCATACATTCAAAAGACTAGAAGAAACCAGAAATTTGTCCAATCGTTTGTGAATGCCATCGGTTCCAGCTCTTCCATTTGTCCAAGTAGGTGAGGGATTTCCTGGGACAACATCCACTAAATCATGAGCTTCAAGTAACCTTATAAAGAATACTGCCAATTCATCCAACCTTGCATGTGTATCCCAGATTTCATCTGCATTCCTTGTGAAATTAAGATCTCCAACAAGTATTAGATTTTTGTTATTTAATAAACTCGAAGAGCTCATAGTAGACCAGAAAGGGCCACGGTCCTTATAGGGCCCATAAATATTAAACACAGAGAGCGGAAAATTTAAGCATAAACAACATCCTTCAAGCAATATGCCCCAAGTAGTTTTATATGCATGGAAATTAAAAAACTTAGGGTTCCATCCCGCCAGTAGTCCACCAGACATCCCCAATGCATCCATAGCCACAAATTCCCATCTAGGTAATATAACAACAAGTCTATTTACAACACTAAACCCATCACACATCGTTTCCTGCAAAAGAATTAAACTCTAACTAGTAGCTTTGAAAAGTTGGGATAAGGCCCTAGTCCTAGAGACCTTCCCCAAACCTCGAACATTTAGAGTGAGTAGAATCATTAAGAACCCCTCGACAAAGGCACTAATGCTCCAGGGGCCTCAACAGTAACATTTGGACTACCACTGTCAGTTCCACAATCAGGGTCAACAATTCTAGCAGAGAGTGGAATGTAGTTGTATGCTTCCCCGACCCATGCAATAGTCCTTGGTTTCCTTCGGTTCTTTTTAATGGCGACATTTAGAAATTTGTCAGGTACTAAGGGTTTAACACAGGGATTAGATGAAGGGATTTTAGAGTAGATGGTTAATGGCGAAAGGGAATAAAAAATAGGGCTATTCTCATAACCATAGTCAGAAAGTACCACTCTTTCCTCATGAGTAAAAAACCCATCATGGTCATCAGTAGGGGGGTTTCCAACAATGTTCTTAGGCTCAGTAATGACAATGGAAGGTAGAATCTGTGTGGTAGTGATCTCAACCTCCTGACTAGTGATTGGGGCAATAGGTGAGGAATCCTCTCCCTCGGACCCCATAATCCGAGCAGGTGTGATATCTTCAAAAAAACCCTTATGATTAAGCTTAATCTTCCCTTCAGAAATACATTTATCCAATGATTTTTCAACATCAAGGTAGAAGTCGAGTTCAACCTTCGAAACATCTTTGTATGGAGTTATAGAGGCAGGTGAAAGCTTACCCGGATTAGGTTGTTCTAGTGACTGAAACCCATCTGCAACGACCTTACCTCTGAACCAGTGAGCTCCACGCCATCGAATTCAAGGCGAGACCGTCTCAAATTAGGGCAACGAGCCAAAACATGTCCAGTTTCTCTGCAATTATAGCAGTGAAAGGCCAATTTGTAATAGTATATTCTTTTTCTATAAGAGAATTTGCCCCAAATAATCTCCACCTCTGCTGGGAGACCCAAATTTAGGTCGAATTCAACCATAACCCGAGCCACCTTTTGTTCCACACCAAATAGGGAATTTTTATTCGATATGACATAGGAACCAACCTTGTTCTCTATCCCAATTAGGATATTTTCCGTCCATAATGAGATAGGAAATCCAGGTAATAACATCCAGATGTGCCTTCGGGTCTGCTTCTCTCTTAGGGGATCAAAAGCAATATGCCATCTTTTCAAAATAATAGAGCCCTCCTTGAAAGACCATTTCTTTGCCAAAATGGTTTCGACATTTTCTGCCAGTGGTAGGATGAACATAATCCATTCGTTTACTAACAGGTTCACCCTCGGAGCCAGGCCCAATATTGGAGTCCAATACTTGTTGACCCATTCCAATATTGCTCCTCTGGAAGCCGAAGAGAATTCTATGCGACCCACAATGGCCCTATTGGCCAACATTTCAACACGGTCTAAATTTTTGTTTTCCTCAATGATGAATTGTTCCAATCCTTCCCTAGCTTTGATAGACTTCAGACACCTCCTGCGTATGGCCTTCTCCCTACTCAGTCCCTTCCTCCGGTTACATGTTGGAGTAAAAAAAGCCAGGTCTCCATCCTTACTCGATTCCCCACCCTTCCTTCTGGCTGCTTCATCGAAACTTTGGTCGCATAACAAGTCAGGTTGATAGTTCATGTTAACCCTTTAAAACCCTAGTAATCGGGTGATCGATTCCCCCAAAAAACTCACCGGCATCCGCCAACAACCTCCAAACGTTAAAATTTGTGGGGCAGCTAATACCCACAACTGTCATCGAATTAGGGTAATGAAATCAAAACATATGGGGTATTCTCACCATACCCAAAGTCGAAATCCTAACCAGAAAAAAGACAAATAGGGCCAGACACCGAGAAGAAACCAAAAATAAAATAGACAAACCAAACCGATCCGGGTTAATGAGGCCACTAGAAGAGATTGAATAAACCTAGAAACAAAATAGACCATAAATGCCTACAGTAAACTTCCCACTTTTTTTTATGCTTGGTTGGTACTAGGTTGGTTCAAAAAACCAACTTGACTCCAAGAATTACTGCCGTCATTCTAGGCATCTTGCAGTAAGATCCAATTTCTGCAGGAAACTCCTCCAAAACCCTAACCCCCGTCTCCATTTAGCCATCCTCATAGCTTCTTACACTTTTATTATTTACAATAATATTTTATATATCAAATATAAAAATACTATGTGACATATATATATATATATATATTTTTAAATTATAATGGAAAATTTTATAATTAGATTTACATAATAAAAAAACATCTTAAACATTTCTCATTCTTCATCTTCAAATATATATATATATATAACAATGGACAAAATCAAACATAATCACAATGTAAGATTCTATATGAATTTATCAACTCTCTCTCTCTATATAAAATCCACTATTTGAATTTATCAACTAGTATATATAAATATAAATATATAATCCACTAATATAAGATTCTATTTGAATTTATCAACTATATATATATAAAATCCACTATTTGAATTTATCATCTATTATATATATATATATAATCCACTATTATATAATAATGAATTATATATATATATATGAGACAAATTCAAATAGAATCACAATTCCAATATTAAATGTATAATTTTTTTTTTTTTTAATTTTTCTTGTTTTTATTTTTTAAAATTTCTAACTCCACACAAAAATCTCTACTAAATAATTACACAATAAATAATCACACAAAGTCATGTTTGGTGTTTCCAAGTTCCATGTTTTATGGTGCAATTTACATTTTTTAAAAGAAGTTATCTAATTTATTATTATTATTATTATTTTGGTAAAAACATTTTGGTTAAATTGTCATTTTGTATTATTCAAATTTCATTTTTCATTGTAAAAAATGATCCAGCCCTTCAAATATTTGTAGGTATTCAGATTATGCAATTCCAACAATGTATATATGCAATTCCATCAATTCAACAAGATTTTAGACAAATATGACTGGAAGAATATCAATATCATAGAACATTTAGACTACTCTATTCTCATCTTGGATGGGGTGGGGACTAGGCTACATCCTGCCCCTACCACAGGGCATTTGGAAGGGGCATATGGCACCTATATGCACTCCTTCCTGTATGACTCACCTGGCCATGGGCATGCGAAATATTAAGGCAAGGGCTCTGATGGGAGATGGATTGCAGATGGTGCATGCGAAATTCAATGGCCAAGAGATTGCAATCGGGGGCATTCATGGTAGACGGGATCTGGTACTTGCGCGCATGGGAAGCATGTAAAATAAATCCCCTCATTTGGTGTTCTGTCATTCTGGATAGCTGGTGTGTAGTATGGGGAGTGAAGATTGTTGGACGACTACGAGGGCTGCTAATTTTCGAAGTAGAATTCGAATGTGGTTATTGGTTATTGGTTGAGATGATGAGGAGGAGGCTGTCAAGAGAGAGGGGCTTGGATTTAGTTTCACTTGGTTGTTTTTAGTGACTGCTTGCAACTTTGTATGGACACTGGACGGTTGAGAAACCATGCTAAGACATCGAGAAAGATGTCGAAGAGGTGGGGGATCACACCATCACTGGCTGGAGAGGAAATTCCAACAGGACACTCCTTGGCACATAAGGAAAGAGATTGACCAGGAGAAGGCCAACCTACTAACTGGCCAGTTTCAGAGCCAAATAACAAGTAACCAGGTAGAGGGAGGCAGTGAGGGACTGGAACCATACTAGGTAATCACGCTCTCCTCAACCGGGCCATGTAAGAAAAAAAGCACAACCAAGTAGGCTTCAGGTTGGTGGTGGTGCCAATCAAGGATAATATCAACAATATACAATCCAAGCTTGATTTCCTGGTAGAAGTTGTCAACACACCTCTTCAGATATCGCACTAGACGCTGAAGGAAGCAAAAGATAGGTCTCAAGTTCATAATTAGCTAATTAATCAATTTTATTCTCAATTTAAAATCTAAACACTCTTAGCGATGACACTTTGGTTATAATTTTGTTGTTTTATTTTTTAGCTTAAGGGGCTTTCTTGGTTTCCCTAAATAAAACAAAACCCAATACTATTATTTTCATGATGCATATCACTGCTTCTCTTCAACCTCTTCATAAATGGCTTGGTTTCCATTTTGACTAAGAGCTCTAGTTTTGTACCTTATGTATTTTATGTTTTCTAAAAATAACTATCTCTTCTCAAACTGTTTTATGTCTTGATACAATGCATCTTGCAATCATAGATGGGTATGACAACATATAATGCTGGCGTTGACTTCAGGTACCAATGAGGTGCTCGGAATAAACTAAGATGGGGGGAGAATCTTTTTCCACGCAAGGAGCAAATAAAATAATATTATAAAAGTAAACCAAAAAAAATTATAATAAAAGGTAGAATCCAGATTCGTATTCGATAGGTTTAACGCTTCTTTTAATCATAAACCAACACCTGACATTAAATATTTGAATTGCAATTGGCAAAGCTTTTGACATTTTGCCCCTTAAGATTTTGAAGACAAAGGCGCCAGATTTCAAGATTTCAGATTTGGGTTTATATGTTTTGTGAGCTAGAGCTAATTCAGTTATTTTGAAGGCCATCCATGGTGCCCAATCGTTTATCCCGTCCAAATTGTCCAAATTGGTAGGATTTTCAAAATCTGTCAGTTAAAATTGGTCTTGGGTTTCCCTATAATTGAAGGCTTGAATTCAATATTTTCTTGCAGAAACAGCGAGAATGGGGAGCAGGTTCTTTGCTTTGTCATGCCTGGGGAAGTTCAAACACAGGGAGAATGGTGGGGAGCAGGAATCCCTTGTGGTTCTCGTTCCGCCCCCTCATTATCCGTCAATGCCGAGGTATCCAATCGAATCCCCGGGAGGTTTGTCACCGCAGCTGGAGATCCGCAAAGCCCTCTTCAAGGTGGTTGGCATGCAGTGCTCTGCATGCGCCGCATCCATCGAGAAGGCCGTCAAGCGTCTCGAGGGTATTGAGGATGCCACCGTCGATGTTATTCACAGCAAGGCCCAAGTGGTTTATCATCCTTCTTTCGTCGATGTAAGCTTTTCTCGTTTTTCCTCTTCTAAAACTGAATTCGCAGGTGGGTATAAAAAATTTGAATTTCTGGAACAAATCCGTGGGCGGTATTTAATTGGAGGTCTAGAAACCTTAACGATACGTCAATTTGTTTTTGAATTTTTGAATATGGGTAGTAAAAGTCAGAGTTTTGATCTGATCGAAAAATATCGTTTCAAGAATTTTCGGCGTCCCCTGCTATGTTTTGGATCAATCGCCTTCACTGACAGCTATTCTTTTGTTTTTCTTTCTTGTCAGGGTTGCCTTTGCCACCTCTTTCACAGTTTGACAGTTTCTCGTTCAATTTCTCCCTATGCCTTTTCTGTCTAATGTTTTCATAGCAAAGTTCATGAGAAGCTAATACTAACTGAGCTATTATTTGCTTTTTCTGTGGCATAGATAGACTTTATGTATTATCTTTTTGCTGACGCTCTTTGTTGAAATTTATCTGTTTCATATATCTAACATGCTCATAAGAGCTCTAAGGACATCGATTTTTTTCCAAAAACTGATATCAAACCATGCTTAACAGACTCTGATTTTCAAACTCCCATATGTATCCTTTGGATACTTCTAACCTTACCAACATTCCATACATCCATAATATATATTGCCAGTGTATTTGTAGTACCCTAGTTTTGACCCCTGGATTGTATCCAATCAGATCATGTAAATGATGTAAATATGCTAAGTATGGAATCCTAGTGAGGTGCTCAAGGACAAAGCCCCACTAGTGAATGGCTAGGCATGTTAAATGTAGATGTATCTATTGGGCCATGTGGCTGGCTTGTCAGGATGACTCAAACTATGTAAATATTATGTTGAGAAATAATATAAAAGGTCCAAGATAGCTGCGTAAGGAAGCACCAAGAGGGGCTATTATTCTGCCAGAGGGGAAGAGCAAAGGGCATTCCTATGGGAGAGTAACCCTATGATGCCATGTGTTAGCCCTAAATCTTACATGATTTTGCCTTGTGCCTTGAAGGAGCCAATTGCCTTCCCTTGACTTATTTTATTCAATCCTTGAATGCATGCATGAGGTTGGTGAGAAAGTCCTCTCATGTAGTTATGGAAGAGTAGGGTGGATCTACCTTTTTGACTTTGTAAGAGTCCTTCCTTCTAGGATTACAAGCAATGTCAGTTGTCTTGTTGTCCATCCTTTCATCTCCATGGGATTCTATCATTCAAGACCAGCAAAGACCTATTGTGAGTTATGACTATACCAGGGCTCTAATACCCACTGACGGGCCTGGATAACTCCAATGCTTGGGATGGTTTGTAAAATTTTTTGGTTTGGCCAAGAGGACTGTCATCTTGAGTGATGCATAGGACCCATATGCACTTGAGACAAATGCCATGGGGGAGAATGTGCATGCTTGTCACATCCCCTCCCATCATTCCAAACCACAGAGAGAACATGACTGTAACATGGGGGTGTCTAATTCTTCCCCAAAGCCATAAGACTAAATTTTTGCCATTTAAATAAAATGCATACTTACATTATACAACGGAATTAAACTTATTATCACACAGATAGAATAATGCATCAGCATATTTAACCCAGGCAGATGATGAATCAATCATGCATAGAATTAATCCCATTCTCTGTTATTCACAAATTTCATATCAATTTCATTAAGACAATAAATTCGGTTCATTACCATGAACAATTAACATTCAGAACAGAACACACAGAGATTACTTATCTTTGAGAAGAAGCTGTCCAACAACTGGCTATGTTAGGGCAACGTTCCACCCAACCATAGATCTCTATCCAACCTGTATTCTTTCAGCTGAGAGATCACCCCCGAGCTGGGTTGTGTATCCACTAAGGAGGAACTAGATGGTCTCACTCACAGCCATGGTTGCACTCAACAACTATGCTAAGCCAACACACAGTTGGGTTTATCAAGCATACAAGAAGATAGAGGAGGGCAATGCTAAGCCAGTGAGCTCAACCACAGAGCTACAAGCATCTCAAGTTAATTCAAATAGTCAAGGCACCCACAATACCTATCGCACCCAACATAAGGAAGGTCCCCTTCTCTGCTGCACAGTTCCTTAGGCGTCCCTTCCCTCCAGTGCTCTTCAGGGTGGGCATAGAAAGGTCCAGCTGCCAATTCTTTGAGATTCTAGCCTTCACTGGGTTTATCAAGCAAACTCAAGCTCTGCTCAGTCATTCACAATTGGATTTCTCACAATTCTGTCATCACATAGCTCAATCCCGTCACTGGTTTTCTGGGCCATAAAAATTGGGTTTTCCAATGGCTTTCGGGGTATCTAATACTCCCAATTTCGCCCCAAGGTTCATATCTATGGATCCTCCATTGGATTTCACTGTCAAATACCAAATCTGGGCGTTTTTGGCTCTTCAAAACGTGGGTTCTTGCAAAGTTGTGATTTCTGTTTTTTCTCACTGCTGGGAATTCGTAATGGATGGAAATTGAAGCTGGGATCTTCCACAATGAAATGGGGATGAGGAATGACCAATCCCCATGAGGTAGAGTGACTTGTGGTACAAGAAAATAGAGCCCATACTTTGCCATACGAATTTCTGGGCTGCCCATGCTCCATTGAAGCCATGGACTGAATTCTTCAACGACTTCCTTATAACAGAATTAAATGTCAGCAAGGAAGGTCAAATGGGTTCACAAGATGACATTTGGCAGCATAGGATCCATCCCCACAACCCCCTCACCACTCCCTAGTGGATACACATGGCCCTTTCTCATTTGTTGCCTCCATAGCCAGTTTTGGCATTTTATTGCAATATCGAATATTTATATCAATTTACAATATTCCATGGCTTAATAGCACATGGGTATCAAAATGTCAAATACTTGCTCGTTTTAAATAAAATCCGAACATATACTAGCGGGGCCTTGGCCTTGAGCTCCACGCTAGAGAAACATACATCGCATGTATACAATATTTACATTAAAAGCCAATATTTCACAAGGGTCAAAATTGGGGTATTACAATGCTGAGAATGAAGAGATTGAGTCTAATGGCCGTATAAACCAATTGACCCCTCTTGACATAACAAAGACTATGAGAAGCTTGAGGGTGGAGTTGTAGAGTTGCAAAGCAAATAATGAGAAATTGATTAGAGACGAGGAGGAGCAAAATCAGTTGAATGCAACCATGTTGTAGAGCCTAACAGAGTTCTAGAGAAAAAGTACTATGGGTAGAATTCAGGCACTAATGACAAGAGTGGAAGTAGCCCGACGAGACACTATCACAAGAGATCTCACAACTCAAAGAGGAAATCTAGAAGCAAGATTTGTACCCTAGAATTTTTTGTTAGTCAGTCATCTACTTTACAGAATGTATCAATAATCCAAGTTCTCCATCTTCTAAGAACAAGAGGAAGAGGTCTGCCAGAGAAAGCTCACAGGGAGAATGTAAGAAGGTTAAATCTCCTAACTTTGATGGTGAGATAAAACTAGGACAATTAGTAGAGGCTTGGCTTCTTGGGATGAAGAAATACCTTTAGGATTCATGATTACTATGAGAATATTATAATAATTCTTCTAATAGGTGGATAGACATATTGAATGGATAAGATTACACTCTTACAGATTGTATTTCATAAGCATTCGTGAAGAAACAAGAAACTAAGAATGATTGATGGTTCTTTGGCTAGAATGTACACAATGCATTTACTATATTGAGAATGTGTAGTATGAATTCCATAGAAGGGTTGTGGAAGCCCTTGTTCAGAGTAACTAGTTATCACATATAGTTACTAAGGAAACAATGACAACTGATAAAGTATGGCACATACTAGCAAGTAAAATGTATGCAACTCAGAAAGGTGATGGGTGAATCATCCTTGTGGGCAAGTGCATGCATTCTCATAAAAGTTGCAGGATATGAACTAGCAACTTATATGTAGGGAATTGGGATAAGCGATGAAATTCCTTTCACATAAAAGCTATCACTAGTGGAATAAGACATTTCAATATGTGGATCTGTTATTGCACAAATTAGCACCTTTTTGAAAGGTCATGAAGGCCGGTGCTAAGATTGGCAACTAATCGGGAGATGCACCCATTGTCACCACAATGCACTCTCCTTACGCTTTAGGCCAACTCCTAGAGGCCAAGGGGGAGTCCCTAATATAGGTGTAATAGACCTACAAAACAAGAATATCTCACAAGCAACCTCTTGACAAAGATCAATGCCTTATGGAGTCAAAGCAATGAATACAAGCATGCTTACCAAGTACTTCAAGAGGATATGAGTTAGAATGTTAAATGTTCACAGTTAGGGCAAATTTCTAAAAAACCCTTGCTGCTGTTATAAAAGGGCATCGACCAAAAATATGCTCAAAGATAGATGGAAATCACTTAGAACAATGCCAACTTACCAAGGAATGTACCCCTAATGGAGAGGGATAGGAATCACACCTTTGGGGGAGCCAATGAAAGAGTAAGACAAATCTGGAAATGACTTACTATATATGGTGTATGCCCTAATCAGCCCCTAAAAATCGCAAGAAGATCAACTTGAACCATTAGCTGGATGCCCAAGTGAATAGGGCTTGCTAATATACCTTGTATTTCGCTTGTAAGACTCTTCAAAGATGAATTTATATTGTTGTACCTATCAACTCAGATCTAAAAAAACATACATAGCACTTGCATATAACTGTTAATCCCCCAAACCAACCACAAGAAAAAGATGCCCTCGAGGAGCTACCATAAAATCAAGTAGGGCACATCACTTTGACAGCTTAGATTCTTCAATGAATCAATACTGCAATATTTTTTTTGGTTTTTTATATTTTTTGATTTTTTGGGGTTTTTGTATATATTTGATTTTTTTGTATTTTTAAATATATAAAATATAGAATTTGGAAATTTGAAAAAGAGAAGATGAGAGAAATAGACCTAGGTCTTATTCCTCAGGGCAATGAGAAAAATTGTGGCTAGCGTTCTCCCAAGAATTGGCAATTCAATGCTTGATGAATTAGGGAAAGGCTAAGAAACCCTAGGTTATGTTAGCACTTGAGCTAATTGGCTCTTTGCTATACCAGGGCTCTAATACCCACTGACAGGCCTGGATAACTCCAATGCTTGGGATGGTTTGCATTAATAAGAATCACATAAATACAATGAAAAATGACTGTTGGTTTTCATCTTCCAAGAGGTCCTTTGGACTTCATGGTGACATGGTATTCTCCAATACGTCAGAAATATTAAACATGTTAGTATTTAATTTTTGAACATGAATATTTTATATATCAGCAACATACCAATTAATCATAGTTGTTAATGTATTTTTCTAGTTAACTGCACTATTCTTTTCTTTCTGCTAAAACCATATCCTACATGTCCACAGGAGGAATCAATTAGGGAGGCAATTGAAGATGCTGGCTTTGAAGCCACCTTAATAGAAGATGATGTTGATGAGAGGTCTGCAATAACTGTATGTCGGCTTCGCATAAAGGGAATGACATGCACTTCTTGCTCTAGCACTGTGGAATCTGCCTTGGAAAAGGTTCAAGGAGTGAAGAAAGCTGTAGTTGCTTTAGCAACTGAAGAAGCAGAAATCAGATATGATCCTAAACAAGTTAACTACAAGCAATTGATTGATGCAGTTGATGACACTGGTTTTGAAGCTATGTTGATTAGTACCGGGGAAGATAGGAATAAGGTTCATCTTAAACTGGAGAGAATCCTTTCTGACAAGGAAATTAAAGTAATCCAGGAGTCACTCCAAGCATTGCCAGGAGTAGAAGATACAGAAGTGGATGCACAACTAGATAAAATCACTGTGTCATACAATCCAGATTTGACTGGACCCAGAACATTCATCGATGTGATTGAGGAGACATATCCTGGACGCTGCAAGGCAACTTTATTTCAGCCTGGAGGACTAGGAGGTCCTGACAGAAGTGAAGAGATCAAGTGGTACTATAAATCTTTCCTATGGAGTTTGGCTTTCACTGTACCAGTTTTTCTCCTAGCCATGGTTTTTATGTATACTCCAGGAATTAAAAGAGGTTTAGACAAAAAATTGGTGAATATGCTAACACTTGGGGAACTTCTAAGGTGGATCTTATCAACTCCTGTACAATTTATCATTGGATGGCGCTTTTATACAGGTGCATATAAAGCATTACGTCGTGGTTCAGCCAACATGGATGTTTTGATTGCCTTGGGAACAAATGTAGCTTATTTCTATTCCGTCTACACAGTGTTGAGGGCTGCATCTGATAACAGTTTCAATGGTACTGATTTTTTTGAGACTAGTGCTATGCTTATCTCCTTTATTCTTCTAGGAAAATATTTGGAAGTTCTAGCCAAAGGGAAAACTTCAGAAGCTATTGCCAAGCTGATGGATTTGGCACCAGATACTGCTACTTTATTGATTCTTGACAGCCATGGGAATGTGGTATCTGAGCGTACAATCAGCAGTCAGCTGATCCAACGCAATGATGTCATCAAGATTTTACCAGGTGAGAAAGTATCTGCAGATGGCTTGGTTGTCTGGGGACAAAGTCATGTCAATGAAAGTATGATAACAGGTGAAGCCAGGCCTGTTGTAAAGCGAATAGGTGAAGAAGTCATTGGTGGAACAGTAAATGAAAATGGAGTACTGCATATAAGAGCTACACATGTTGGCTCAGAGAGCGCCCTTTCACAAATAGTTCGGCTTGTTGAATCAGCGCAGATGGCTAAAGCACCGGTGCAGAAGTTTGCAGACAAAATTTCAAAATTTTTTGTCCCATTGGTAATTTTAAATTCCATTTATAGTAGTTTACTGATTATTCATTTGTCAATAGATTTCAAAGTTCTTTCTTCCACAGATAAGTCATCTGATAGATTTCAAAGTTCTCATTCCTCCACAGTTAAGTAAAAAAATGAGCCTTTGGTAATTTTTTTATTGCACAACAGAAATAAGTATCTGCAGGCTGAATCTAGCTCGTGAAATTGTGCTTTTGAAACTAAGCATGGTTCCATTTGTTCCCTGTTTTGTAGGTTATTGCAATCTCCTTTACTACCTGGCTAGCATGGTTTGTAGCAGGCAAGATTGGTTCATACCCCAAGTCTTGGATCCCTTCTTCCATGGATGAATTTGAGCTTGCTCTTCAGTTTGGAATATCTGTCATGGTTATAGCTTGTCCCTGTGCTTTGGGCCTTGCAACACCCACTGCAGTCATGGTGGGTACTGGAGTAGGTGCCACACAAGGTGTTCTCATCAAAGGGGGAAAGGCACTTGAGAGTGCACATAAAGTAAGTGATATATTGGCATAATATCTTTCTGCTGTTTGAACTTTGAACGTAAACTAGGTGTCTAGAATTAGAGTTCTTCTCTGAGTCTAGCTTTGTTGGTCTTTTAAAAGAGAAGGTTCATTGATGAATGGAGGTTTTGCTGTCCACAGGTGAACTGCATTATATTTGATAAGACAGGGACACTCACTATTGGAAAACCTATTGTTGTTAGCACTAAGCTTATGAAAAACATGGTTCTGCAGGACTTCTACGAAATTGTTGCTGCAGCAGAGGTAGGTCCTGCATCTTAATTCTTTGATTACCTGATTGATTTAGTACATTTAATTTGGGATCTGTTGATTCTTGGGTGGCCTTTGTGATTGACGTCCTTGTTGTTGTTGGTTTTGTAATGGTAGTATAGGGATTGGTAGGATGCACATTGATGCATTCCTGTATAGCCAACTATTACAAACATAATACTGATTGATCTTTACCTAAATTTATCTTCACAAACATTCTGCAGTTTTGTTTATGTTCAGAGACTAATCAGAGTTAAGGGATTATATGTCTCATTAGCTAACTTGAATATTGGGTTGTGCTCCAGGCAAACAGTGAGCATCCTTTGGCCAAGGCTGTGGTTGAGTATGCCAAAAGTTTGAGAGAAGGAAGTTCAGAGGCAAGCAGGCTGCCTGAGGCACAGGATTTTGTGTCTATAACTGGCCACGGTGTTAGGGCTAGAGTGCACAACAAGAATATTCTTGTAGGCAATGTCAAGCTGATGTTAGATTCTGGAATCACTATTTCTGAAGATGCTTATGACATTTTGAAGGAGGTTGAAGGGATGGCTCGAACAGGGATTTTGGTGTCTATCAATGGAGAATTAGTTGGAATAATTGCAATATCAGATCCAGTTAAGCCAGAGGCACAAGATGTGGTGTCTATTTTGAAATTGATGAAAGTTAAATGTATTATGGTCACAGGAGACAACTGGGGTACTGCAAATGCCATTGCCAAGGAGGTTGGGATTGAGACTGTTATGGCAGAAACGTTGCCCGAGGGAAAAGCAGCAAAAGTGAAAGAGTTACAGGTACTTGGTTTTCTCAAGCAACATTTCAGTTTCTTTTTTCCCTGTAGGCCTTGGCCAACCATTTATTCCTCCCTATAATTCTCATACCTTGGTTGTGTGCATTTTTAGTATGACTATCCAATGAGGTTAGAAACTTTTGTTGATCTCTCAACGTTTCTGACTGTAAAAGAGTATTCAACTTTGTACTAAAAGAACGTGTTTCGTTGTGTCTTTGGTTCTGCAGGAGTCTGGGATGACTGTTGCAATGGTGGGTGATGGCATCAATGATTCCCCAGCACTTGTGGCCGCTGATGTGGGTATGGCAATTGGTGCTGGTACAGATATAGCCATTGAAGCTGCTGACATAGTACTGATGAGAAGTAATTTGGAAGATGTCATTACTGCCATTGACCTTTCAAGGACCACATTCAAGCGAATCAGACTTAACTACGTATGGGCTTTAGGTTATAACGTATTGGGTATCCCCATAGCAGCTGGATTATTGTTTCCATTTACTGGATTCCGTCTTCCTCCATGGATTGCTGGGGCGGCCATGGCAGCTTCTTCTGTGAGTGTTGTATGTTGCTCACTGTTATTGAGATATTACAAGAGGCCAAGGAAGTTGGACTTGCTTCAAATGCAAGCAGTCAGGATTCAGTAAGATTTGAAAGTAGAGACACTTTACAAAGTTAAGATAAAGCAAAAAAAGTGACTGCTCTGCTATTCATCCATGGTACCTTACTAATGCAGATTAGCAGACAATGTTTGCACTGTCGCTTAAGGATTTCTTAGAATTATTTTTAGTGCATCATTGCTTTGGCAGTCAATGTAATATATACACAAGCCCTGTTTGATGTAATTACATGGGAAGCCTGGAAACTCATCACTCTCACATATCAGATTTGGATTTTAAATGTTCTAAACAGCAGTTATTCTGGATGGCTGTCATCTCAAAATATTTTTGCTGTGTTTGTATAGGTTTGAAAAGCACAGGTGTTTTTGTCTCTGGTTATTATAAATACTAAGGTGTAGATTATCCACATGTGGTATAACGGTATTACCCACATGTGGTATAACGGTTATCTCTGCTTAACATATATGTAAACACATTTCAGGAGGTTTTCATGTAATTTCTTCCATGACAGGATTGATAATAAGTGGATTGAGTGAAATTGTATTATTTCTTTCAATAATTAAATATGTGAGTGAAAGGGATTTGACACCACGGTTGTCTTGCTGTAGTTGACTGGACTATTGCATGTAAATTATTGTTTTTTATTTTCCAAGGCAAACCTTGTGGGGAAACCCCTGGGCACTTCATTGCATTTCACCAATGGTATCTAGTGTAAATATGTCTCTGTAATCACCCAGTAGGGACATTGAGTGAGGCACACCAAAGGCAGTCAGCTCGTGGGGTCAACCCTGAGACCTCTTGCATGAAGTTCAAAGCACTCAACCACATGAGCTAACTCACTGGGCTACATGCAAATTATTGTTATGGAGTATGGACAAAATTGATCCCTTATGTTGCAAGAAGCATTTGATCCCATATGTAGTCTACCAATTCCAATTTATAGCTATAAGTGAAATATTAGGTGTAAAAAGTATCTCTTCTAGTTACATGGAAGTAGCTTGATTGCAAAAAATCACTTGCTTTGACCCATCTTTTTCACCGAACTCCCTGTTGTTTAGCTGAATTAGGGTCGATCTCCAGCGAGATGTTGCTACAAGGATTCTATGTTCAGAATGCGTTGAGAATCATACTTGGACTAGTTGTGATAAACATCCACTAGTCTACCACTAGTGTGGAACCCAATTGACACCTGCATGAAAGGAGGGCGCAACACCAGACTTTCGTGGACTTTACCGTGGACTCCAAATTCTAACGTGTAGTTTTCCTGCTCATTGTCAAGGGTCTTCAATCTCTCTTGAGCTTAAAAGTTAAATATCAACTTTTCATTGGATATCTATCTCTTTCGATTTAGTGATCTCTATCACCTTCGACACTCTTGGGCTTGCTTGGATCTGTGATCTCAAGAAAACTTCCACACGTTGGAGGCTGCTATAGTTGGGGTCTCCTCTTCATTGGGTTGGAGCCACCTTTGTTTGGATGAGATAGTTGTATGTTGTGGTGTTTTTGTATTGTTGTATGAGATCATCCCCACCTCAAAGGAAGCTTCAACATAGACCTGAGTGAGGAGGAACTTTCTTCATTGAAGAAAATTGGGCCACTCGTACTTGCATTTCATTTTTATATCTTCAATTGTGTCTTTCTTTTTTCTTGCTTGGGAAATAGTAGATCTTTGCTTCTTCCTATAGCAGAGAAGATTACTTAGGATTCGAACCCTTCTTTGCTCCTTGTTGTTTGTTTCTCTTCTCCAAGTCCAAGTATCTTTTGTAGATAAGGTTTGATTAGGTTAGTCAATTAGTTTTACACCTAAGGGTTTTCACCCACCAAGGAAAAAAATTACCCCAGGATCCCTTCTTGTGTGTTTGAACACCACAGTAAATTGGGTAATGAACTTAACCACTACAAAGTGTTGACTTCATTGCGTTAAATGGAGGGTTGGGTTGCATTCAAATTCATTTTCGATTCTGTATCTTCTTCTCATATATAAATTAGTTCACATAAAGGGAAACAGGTGAGGTTACCAGCTTTACTTCTACTCTTCTTTTCATTTCTTTTCCTTAGCTAGTTGATCTATATTTGCTATTGATCAACCCATAGTTTTATAAATCGTTTTTCCTTAGCTAGTTGATCTATATTTGCTATTGATCAACCCATAGTTTTATAAATCGTTCAACTCAAAATCGGAACTGGTCAAGTTGACCTGTTTAAATGTCATTGACTTCGAATCAGGACAAAATTTGTCTTGGAGGCCGGTTCGGTACTTGTCGAGTCCACATTAACTTGGCCGATTTAATCCAAATCCGCTCTAGGTGCATGCATGGAGGCTAGACATGGATTTTTATAAAAAAAAATGATCAATTTTATACGAACTCAATTGGTTTTCTACAAGTGATATTGAAATAAAAGTGATATTCTCCTTATCTTTCATTTTACTTCATATGAAGGAAAATATCACTTTACTTAAATTTTTAACATTACCATTAATTGTTTTAGGATGTTTGAGAGTGGTTCCAACCTCATCGGACTTCATATGCAAAAAGTGGAATTTTAGATCCCATTTAGAATTCAACGAACTTAGTGGTTTTTAGGATATCAGGATTTTTGGATTGCAATGTTTCCACCGGATTCTATCATGTATGAGGGTAAAGGATTGGGATTTAATCAAGCACATCAACCTTTGTATGTACCTTGATGTTGGTGGTGCTGATACCTGATTGTTGAAGTTGATTGAATTCTTCTGTCATGACCTTAATAAAAATGTACCCTTCAATCAAGCAAAATCACTTATTAAGCATGGGAAGCTTTTTCTACCTTATTTTAACACTTGGATTAGGAAGTTTCATCAAAATTATAGGGTTGTTGACTAATGTCCTTGGAGGATCAACTTCGAGATTCGAGGTAAATGCAAGGCCTAAAGGATCAACTTTGCATATTTTTTCCCTTAAAAATTTGAATATTTTATGTATTTTTTAAAAACCGAGTCATTGAAATCAAATCAGTCCGAGTCATTGCCAAGTCCGAGTTCAAGCCGAGTTGACCCTCTGTTCCAAGTCCGAGTCAGAGTTTTAAAACATTGGTCATCAACCTAATTAAATTCACATATCAACGTTGATTACCACTGGTAGGTCACTAAATAATTAATCTCCTAATCGACTAAGTGACTTACCCTTCTCCTTCTCCTCCTACCCCAGTTGCTAGTTTTCTCGGTTTTCTCCTCAAAACAAGGTGGTACTCTTCCAAGCATCCCTCGTTGTGACCATCTTTATTTAGGTGGTGTAGTATTTCACTATATCATGCTACAGTCAATGCGTTATGCAGTTTGACAACCCCTCGCAGTTTAATAGTTGCTTGTTTGCGTGTTTCCTTGGATAACTTATTTGCTCGCCTTTCCGCCACATTCTTACAATTGTTGACATGCCTAAATAACTGACATGTTTGGTATTCCACAACCTCATTGCAATTGTTGTGTTGCCTACATAACTAACATGTTTGTCATCTCACAACTACTTGCGACCCTTGCAATTCCAAAGCCTCTTTGGTTCTGAACAATTTTCAATTCCATATCCTCCTTGCAATTGAATAGTTGTGCTACATGGAAGACGAGCTGCATAGCACATATGCTTGAGGGTAGGTGGAAAAGAGATGTAAGCAATATAGTGCCCCTTGATGATTTGTTCAATGAATGGCGGTGGTTGGTGAAATTTAGTGTGTTTCAATCGTAGACAGAGCAATTGTGTGCCCTTTAAATAGACATTGGACATCTCATCCAATAAAGTAGCAAAAACAAGTGTCACGTGAGTCATGGCCCATAAATATGGTTTGTTGGCTTGCATGGGTTTGTAGACTCTTACATTTTTAATTAACAATGTTAAAAATTTAATCCAAAACTTTTTTGTTGTCCCCACTCAGATGTTTACCAAGCAGATTCACAAAAGACGCATTGCTCATGCCACTGATGAAGAAGCCACAATAGAGCCATTTAATCCAAAACTCTTTTGTTGTCCCCACTCAGATGTTTACCAAGCAGATACCAAGCAGATACCAAGCAGATTCACAAAAGACACATTGCTCATGCCACTGATGAAGAAGCCACAATAGAGCCATTTGATGCATACCTGTGGGGCACTACAAATGTGCATAGTTTCTTATTGGACTATTGAGTCATCTGTGTCCATCTAAGTTACATGTAATGTGGAAGCAGGTATGAGTATCCAAAATGGGTATGTTGTGGAAAAATGAAAGTTGAAATGAGATATTTAAAAAATACAAAAAATATAAATATTCCAATAATTTTTTTAATAGTATATTATTTTGCAAGTTCAATAAATGCTCAAGAACTTTAGTGTGTTTTATTAATTGCTTTAGACTTAAATTCATCATTGTTTTGCTATCATTAAGCAATTGATCTTTAAAGAGCTTTTGTGTGCTAGAAACAAAACTTGTTTGGATTGAAACACAAATTGTTAGGTTCAAAATGCATTCGTAACATGGATTCACTTTAGAGGACATATTTCAAAATCCCAAAACTCCCCTAAAACATTTCAAGACATTTCTAGTTGTTCCAGAACACATTTATGGCTAGGAAACGCAAGGGAGTGGAGTTTCCCACATTTAGATTTCTATTCTCCGAGTACACAATTGACTTAAGTGCTATTGACATGATAGATTCCATTTACACCATTAGCCTTTTGACTATCACACATTGAAACACGGTTTTGGCCATTTTCAAGTATTGTAGGTATTGATAGTTGATAGCAATCAATCTTCAATATGTTCATTTGTATATTTTAACTATCATATATGCAAATATGTATATTTTGGGCATATTACAAAAATAAATGAGTCCCATAACAATTACTACAAGTTGATAAAGAGTTGGCTTTAAAATTCTTAAAACTTAAAAAGTAATTAAAGTTGCCCTAGATCATAAGTCCTATTGAAATTGCCACTTGGGCATAATAGTTTGTCTAAAAAGCTACTTGGCAAGAAAACAAAGTAAATCTAGTCCTACTATCAAGTCACTGAGAGAAGTGATAACACACTGAAAAATCATTTACACCATTGTTAAGATTAGAATTACATTGGGAGGAAGGTCGTCTTTGTCATTTGAGGTGGCCCCATACTTGTCTTTAGTTAGTTTTGTGACAAGAACAATAACATTTCATTAATCATTCTAAGGAAACGTCTCATTTTTCGACATTATCAGGGCAAGAGTGGGGAACTTATCATTTAATGGTTGTAGTGGAGGGTCGTGAGGCCAAATATGTCACACATTATAACAATTTTGAGGTAAAAAATGGGCCTCAAAACAAAAATGTACTATCAAAATCAACTTTATAAGAACTAACAAGATTCAAGATGATGATGCCAATCATAAGTGTTAATAGTTTTGGAATTCTATCGTGTTTTGAACTTATATCCTTGCAAGTTTATTCAAAACTTGAGTGTGAGCACTCATTTGATGCGGAACTAAATTCTGCATCCAATTAGTACCCACTCAACATACTTTTGATAGATCCCTAGCAAGAAAAAAACTCAAAATACATTAAAAAATGTATTTCTTTCAACAAAATACTTTTTTTTCTTCTTATCGGCGGTTTGTCAAAAGTATGCCGAGTGGGTACTCTTTGGATTCATAATTAAATTATGCATCCAACGAATGCTTACATTCGAAATTTGAGTAAACATACAATAATATAAGTTGAAAATACGATAGAATATATATATATATATATATATATATATATATATATATATTTAATCATTTAAAAAACAATATCTCTTATTTTATTATTTTGCTTAGGAGGCTCATTTTATACCTCAAAATTGCTCTAATATGACTCATGCCTTTCCAACGTTGTGTAGCTAGCTTTATGTCTTGGCCTCCAATCATTATGTTGCAATTTCTTGGAGTAGGTAGATGGAGTTAGAATCATTTGGAGGTCCCCTACTCATGGCATAAGGAGCTTGTTGATGGGTTTAAATGACCCTGGCTAATAATAGGGGTTACCCTGGTGAAGAATCCCAATTAGACTAAGCACCCATTAGAATAGGGCACCCATCTAGATTTTGGCCCGACAACCATTAATGATTATGGGTTCTACTAGTTATGGTTAGGTCCACCGTCTATGATTTTCTAAACTAAAGAATGAAATGCAACTACTTTAAAATGAAAAAATGCAGGTGTTTGGACATGATAAAAATTACAAGAAGTAAGCAGAGAACCATACACGCTCTTGTCAATAACCCATGAATTAGTTCGTTGAGGATAAAGACAAGAACATGGGAAAATGGTTGTAAAATCATTAACAATTATGTACTCACAAATTTAGACAGACATTTTCAGAAAATAGAAATAACAATGCAACAACTGCACGTAAGAGTAGTCTGCAGTGCGATATACATTCTTATACAATCCTGATGCTCAACAAATGTATCAGAATAGTTCACAACATATACACACATGAATTGGAGCTTCACATAAAATGACTTGGCCAAATGATGGCTTCTCTTCATTAACATTTAAGTAGTACTAAATAAAAGAATAGAGAGCCAAAAACCCCTTCTCATTTGATATCCTCCTATTTAACTTTTCTCCCTTAGAAGCTGAACAATTCCTTTGAGTAGCTGTCAAATTGTTTCCTCTTCCAAAAACTTTTCATCTTCCCCCACTTTTCTAAAATGTATTTCTTTTTATTGCATCGAGAGGAGTGAGGTGCTCTACAACCCAGTATGAGGGAGATGCGTTACTAACGTTCCTAACATAACATTAAAAAAAAATCATGTCTTTTTTGATATATTTATATTATATATTTTTCTCACAATAAAAAATATATTCAATCAACAAAATAAAAATAAAAAAGTAATGTAACATAATGTTATGTTATAAAAAAAAGTAATTAAAATAATTTCTCGAGATATAATTTTTTTCTTGGCGTGAAAAAAATTTAATATAAAAAAATTATACATCAAAATATTGGATCCCTCTCGGTACTTGATATATTCGAGTTTAAGATGGATCTATGCTGGTCTTTAATCCATATAACGCATCTTCTCTTCTTAGGGGAAACTGTCATCACATTTAAAAATTCACTTTATCTAAATAATTACCCCTCAACCTTGAATGCAATCTGCCCTTTTGTGATTTTCTTTTAAAATATCTCACTAGTTGTCTCTTTAAAATCATCCTTCACTTTTTTAATGAAGAGTCACCATGTGACTTCATATAATAGGGGCTCTAGTGGTGTCTCTCCTAGGTTCGTCCTCCAATGGTACATGCCTCCTTCTTTTTCTTTACATAGCATTAAAAGGGAGTCATTTCAAGTAATACATTACAGGCGTGTAATGATAGCCAATGGCTTCTTTGAAAGACAACAATTGTCTTGAATCTTCATCTAAATTGGTGATGAACCAATGTCCTTGAGATGACTTAACAATAGTGGTTTCTGATTTTCACGGGAGTTTCACCCGTGTCTGTTCTTTTGAGACGAAATGTAAGGATTTTGTCGGGTCGACCAATTCTTCATGTTCCCCATCTCTAAATGATATGCTTTGTGTAAATGTTGGCTAATTCATTCATCAAAATCTTAATTCTAGCTCTTTTCTTTTGATGTTTTTTTTCTTCTTTATCACAACTTACATAGAGACGCAAATCCATACCATTAACCTAGTTTTAATAATCATGAAATTACTTTAACATTTTCAAAAGTAAGATTAAAGCTAGTAATACATCCCTATAGTTGTGAGTTGGAAGCAAGGTGCCCATAGTTTACCGGGAACACCATGTTGCCATTCTCTTGATATTTAAATGCATCTTTCTTGGTTTCATTATCGTAATCCTACGTCTCGTTAGATCGCTCAGAATTACATGACTCTTGTATTCATAAATCCACATTCACCTAATACATTTGGTTGCATTCCTAAGTTATGCCTTCAAACTTTTTGAAAAACACCCATTTCATAATAAACCTCCATTTTATGTGAACGATATAACATTATAATATAAGTTACCCTTTTGGACTTTCCTTTTTCAAATCTTTCAAACACGTTTTAGTAAAAAAAATAACATGAACTTTTATAAAAAAGGTGAATGTACTCTTAATATGTCCCCCCACATATTCATGATATAATATGCCCCTCACCTAAACTTTATTCATGCGCTCTCCACTAAAGCACCCTTTTAAATAATACCATACACTTTATGGTAAATATTGAGTGTGCTCCTTAACCTAGTATATCGTGTCCTTTAAACTTTTTTAATTCAAGCAAAAATAGAGTATGCTTATTAAAAACTTGGCGTAACACTCACTTAAAGCTTGACGTGCGCTCTCTTATACATTAGTCAAGCGCTACTTTCAAATCTAATCATGCGCCATGTTAACTTTTAAATCAGCGCAAGTATGCACTATTTTTCGAGAGAAAAAAATATGTTACCTTGAGATTATGAGAAATAAAATAAAATTACATCAGGATTTTACCGGTCATTCGTAAAATGCTATGACAAAAGTTCATAAATAAAAACCATGCTATGACATAAGTTGCTGGTCATTCGTAAAAAGCTGGTTGCTAAAACAAGTTCAGAATTAACAAACTGTCGAGATGAAAAACGATATGATGCTCGCACTGAGCTCATACTATAGTTAAGAAGCTCGCACTGAGCTCATACTATAACCAAAAGGCACTAAAACGTTGATGGTTCCAGCTATGGATTAAAGGCACCGGATTCTGCCATGGTCGACAGTGATCCCCTCCTTAAAATCGCTGTAGTGTAAGAAACTGTCCATAGAGCCGATTCCAACCTTCGAAATCTGATCTGCCACTGTGTTGGCCTCGCGGTAGATGTGCTGACAGCTGATCCGGTCAAAAGAAGATCGTAGATGCCTCACCTCCTCCAACCAGGTTTCCAGAATAATAGTTCTGATCGTATAATTTTCATTGAACCAGTTTACCACCAACTGTGAATCACCAAACAAAGACATAGACTTGTAGCCCTTCCTCCTTGCAAACCATAACAGGCATCTGAGAGCCAAAAGTTCCGCTTTTAACTCATCACCACCATAACAGGCATATGAGAGCCAAAGGTGGTGGTGGAGATGCACGCCATAATCCACTGAACCATGTTGAGCGGGATGCCAATCTGAATAAGAATGAGGCGAATGTAAGACCAATCCAGACGGTCGTAGGCTTTCACCAAGTCCAACTTGAGGATGAAGGCGCTGAGATTCTTGGTCTTAACAGAGTGCATACATTCCTGCGTAACGCCCACAACGTCCAGAATCTTCCTGTTGAAAAAAAGCCAAACTGTTCCAGCGTGATGAACTTGGACAGAAATGGTTTAATACATTGCCGATAATCTTAGCCACCAATTTGTATAGAGTATTGCATAACAAAATGGGTCGATATTCCGAGAAACCCTCCGGCTTGTCGGTCTTAGGGATCAAGGCAATATAGGTCTCATTGAGTCTTTTGGGCAAAGTTGCTTTGCTACGTGATTCTTCCACTGCCCTCAATATATCTGAACCCATGACTTCGAAGAATTGCTGAAAGAATTCCGCTGTCCAGCCATCGGGGCCTGGAATTTTCTCGATGGCCAGAGATCTAAGAGCAAGCTTTAGCTCATCCATCGATATAGGCCCGTCAACCCCCAACCCTTCCTCGCTGCTCATAAACCGAGGGAAGAGCTTAATGACTTTTAGCTACTCCAAGAGGTTGTTAACTAGAGGTTGTTGGTAGGCTTCCGAAAATAAAGCTTGGTAGACTCATGAATGTACGCTGGATCGGATCTATAGACCCCGTCTGCCCCTTTAACTTCCCAAATGGACCTCCTGTTTCTGCGCTGATTTGCAAAGTTGTGAAAGAATCGAGTATTACTGCCCCCCTTGGTCAGCCATAAAGCCTGACTTTTAAGACGCTAGGTGTTTTCTTTCTGGATTAAGATGTGCTGCTTCCGACTAAACAGGACTTGCATTCCCCCCCGATGCTCCTCATCAAAGGAAACCCCCTCGATGTCCCTACTATGTATCTTAGCTTCAATGTCTTGAAGGTCCAAATCGTCCGCCATTTTCTTTTGTCGATCCCACCAGATAGCCTCAATGCGAACGACATCCAACTTGTTGTTTAGGTTGAAAAGGTGAGAAAGACCATCCTCGTCCGACATAGACTGCCATCTGCTGGAAATTAATTCACAGAATTCAAATTCGTCAAGCCAAGAGCTGTTAAACTTGAGGGGATAGGCTGACCTCTTGATCTGAAGTTGAAATTCGAGGAAAATGGCTTTATGGTCAGACGCCCCGGTTGCCACCCCCCATGACCGAATACGATCAATGCCATTGTATAAGGAATTCTTGATGAGGAATTGGTCTAGTCTCTTCACCAAACCCCGAGAACCAGAACGACCATTGTTCAAAGTAGGAACAAGATGCGAAGGCACCACATCCAGCATGTCAACTGCCTCCAAGTGATCCATAAGGAACCCTGCCAAGGGGTCCTCCTTATGCCCTGTGCCCCAAAATTCACAAGAGGACAAGGTAAAGTTCAAGTCATCGCATAAAATTAGATTACGGTTTTCCATAAAATTGTTCGCAAAAACCTGCTCCCAGTAAGCCTGCCGATCGCGGTATGGTCCATATAAATTGACAATACAGAGCTCCAAACAAAGCCCTTTGAGTTTCCCTATCAATGCAATACCTGCACAGGCAGTAAAAGGCGACAAGTCAGCCACAGGGGATCCCAAGCCACCAAAAGCCCCCCCGAAAGGCCGCTAGCATCAATGGCGGAGTATTTCCCCCCGCAAGTATGCACTATGTTAACTTTTAGGTCAGTGCTAGGTATCGCTATCTCATATCTTAAATCAACCCAAAGTATGAACTTTGAAATGGGTGCCATTATAAGTTTCAAGTGAGCGATGGCTTTTAGAGTAAGTGTTCATGTAACTTTTAAGTGAGCACTAGTTTAACACTCGTATATGTTAAATTTTTTTTTTTTTTTCACGTGGAAAAACTACCTTTTTGTTATTACGAAGGAATCAAGGAAAGCTCACATGCATGGGAAATATCAACAAACTTAACTGTAAGCTGATCATCCAACCCAAAAGATGTCTCAATGGAATTGTACCCGGGTGGATGGAATGAAATCCATCTATCCCCACCAATGGACCACTGTATCCTTGACAAATGTGAGTGATGATCTTTTTTTTCATGACTATGAATTTTTTTAACCGAGAATTTTTGCCTGAGCTAGGGCCAACCTAAATATTGGATGGAACACCTTGCAATAGTGGTAACTCCCATCCTCAACTTTAATTGAGCGATGACCTTATCTTTGGAGTGAGCGCTGGTATAACTTTTAAATTAGAGATAGCTTGGCTTTTGGAACAAGCGTTGGTATAGCATTTAATTGAGTGGTGATTTTTTTTTCATGACTAAAATATTCTTCAACCGATAATTTTTCGCCTGGACCGGAGCTAACCTAAATGTTGGAATGAACACCCCACATAATAATGGTAACTCCCATCCTCAACCCTAATTGAGCGATGACCTTATCTTTGGAATGAGCGCTGGTATAACTTCTAACTTAGAGATAGCTTTACTTTGGGGTAAGCATTCCATTGACTTTTAAATGAGCACCACCATAACGTTCAAACATGCGCTGTCATAATTTTGAGGTCTGTGTTATGATAAATTTTAAGTCATCGCTCCTTTATAATTTTAGTTCGCGCTTCATAAAAATTAAGTGAGCCCTCCATTAACTTTGAGTCATCACTCTACCAACATTTGACTTTGAGATTTGGGTTTATGTGCCACCTCATCCCTCATTTAGAATGTTGTCGCTATATTAAAATTTAATATGCATTCCTCTAAATTTTATCTTGGCGTTGTGGTTCTTTCCTCTTCAATTAATGACTTAAAATTTTACTTCACGACGGGGAGCTATATTTTTAAGTGACAAAGATCGACGACTTGGTTTGATGGGAAATCATTAGTGCGTGAGAGATCGGAATTGAATTCCATTAATTGTATTGGGTTCATAACGAGTCAAATGTTATTGTTGGTGAAAAATTCACTTTGTTTGGTCCCCAAATTATATATGAAAGCATTTTTTAATGGAAGTTGAGGCCCCGTTCTTGTTGATGGATCAGGTCATGTCACTGAGAGGGGGGGCGAATCAGTGACACAATTTTAAACAAAATTTCTTTCACTTAGTTAGTTATGATTTGCAAATGTAACAACAGATTTGAACTCAATGATTTATCGTGGAACCCAATTGGGAAAACCACCAAAACATTTCTATTAACTGCAAAATTGTTTTACAATCTATTTGCAAGCTACAACTTGCTGGATGCACCAACACCCAAATTATCAGCTACAATTGAAGGATGCACCAACACCCTGTTTTGTCAGCTACAACTCATAGGATGCACCAACACCCTGTTTTGTCAGCTACAATTGACAGGATGCACTGACACCCTTTTAGCAGGTTGCAACCTGCCCTAGCTCCACCCTTCCACCCTTGTATGATTCTTTAATTCAATTCTGGTACTTCATTTGCCTCGGCCTTTTCTTGCTGCTACTGCAACTTGGACACCCAAGATTCACATCTCTTCTAATTCGAATCTTCATTTAAATACCTTATTCATGCCTCTTCAAATTATCATGCCCTTTTAGAATCGTACCTCTTCAAATCTCTAACATTTTTAAACTTTGCAATTGTAATTCTGTTTATTTCAGTTTTAATTAATTAATTAATCAATCAATTAATTCATAGACCATCTTCAAGCTTGCGGGCTTCATCCCCTTCAAGATTGCGGGCTTGGGCTCTCTCTGGTTTGTGGGCATATCTCTTATGCAAGCATCACTTCCTTTTTAATTCGGGTATGATCTTCCTCTAAGCCCCTGCGGGCATCCTTTACACCCCTGTGGGCATTTCTAAGCCCCTGCGGGCTTTACCTTAGCCCCAACGGGCATCCTCCGTAAGCCCCTATGGGCTTAACATCACCCCCTACGGGCATTTCCAAACCCCTGCGAACATCATCTATGCGGGTACGCTTTTTATTTATGCTTGTAGGCATCTCTATGGGCATATACAAGTGTCATGCGGGCATTTTCCCTTAGCCAATTTTCTTTTGTTCTCTCTATGCAAAATGATACTTTTTCCTACTTTTGGCAATTTGATATTTTGCATATATGACCATCATAAAGCAGACTGAAGGTATGGATGGATAGCCACCTCAACAAGGATCAAGACCATGCTATATGATGAATTTTATCATCAAAAGAACCCCTCCTTGCGGGCATTTCCAAATGCCTCTTCAACCTTGTGAATTTGACACTTAGTCAAATTTCTGTCTTTAATATCTAAAATACATTTTCTTCACTTTGGCAGATCCATATCTACTTCCTCAGAGACTCTTTGGACAAACTGAGATCAAGGTTGGGTAGACAAAACACCAACCTACAAGATGCCCATATGGTGCGGGCATTTTCTTCAACTCACAATTTGTGGCGGGCATTTTCATGAGGCTACTTAGTCCTTTTTATTTCCTCTGGTGCAAAACCCTATTTTGGCAGACCTATAATTTTCTCCTTAGAAATGATCAAGGAAAACTGAGACCATGACTAGATAGCCACTTCAACAAGCTATATCCTGGTATGATGGTGCAGGCATTTCCCTCAAACCGTGAATTATGGCGGGCATTCTCTTAGATCAATTTTGACTACTTTTTACATACTTAGTCTTTTTACATACCTAGTCAATTTCCAACATTTCACAAACTTGCCATTCTCATCACACATGTCATATCATCTGCTTTGTCATCATAGGCAATGTATCTCATATATTTGCCATCAATGGCAACCTATATTTCCATATTGCCAACAATCTCCCCCTTTGGCATTGATGGCAATATTATTTTCATTTCTCCCCCTTTGACATCAAGGGAAAAGGGTTGAATGACTCCCCCTGACTTTGATCACTGTTTCCCACTGAAGTGATGCCAACTGATGCATTATTTTGAGAGATTAGATTGGTAGAGGGACTACTCCTAATCTTTGCCTGAGATATTCAAATACATCTTTGCTTAAGGGTTTAGTGAAAATGTCTGCAATCTGTTCTTGTGTTGGGACATATTCCAATTTAATGCTCTTATTTTTAGCTTGATCTCTTAGATAGTGGTATTTTATTGGAATGTGTTTTGCTTTGGAGTGCTGGATAGGGTTCTTGGAGAGACTTATAGCACTTGTATGATTACAATAGATAATAGTGGGTTCTTCAAACACTACTTTGATGTCTTGTAAGGTTTGTTTCATCCATTCAACTTGTGTGCAACATTCTGCTGCTGCAATATACTCAGCCTCAGTGGTAGACAGGGAAATTGAGGTCTGTTTCTTGCTTGTCCAAGCTACCAATGATTCTCCCAAGAAGAATGCTCCTCTGCTTGTACTTTTTCTGTCATTTACACAACCTGCCCAATCTGCATCTGAATAGGCTTTTAAAGAAAATGAATTCTCGCTAGGGTACCACAATCCAAGATCTATGGTTCCTTTTAAGTACCTAAAGATTCTTTTCACAGCTTGAACATGGCTCTCTTTTGGTGCATCTTGGAATCTAGCCACCATTCCAACAGCTTGCTTGACATCAGGTCAGGAAGCTGTTACATAAAGTAAACTCCCAATCACTAATCTGTAGTGTTTTGGATCTACAACTTTGGAATCATCTTCCTTGCTTAGTTTGCATCCTACTGTCATAGGTGTATAAACAGGTTTGCAATCCTCTAATTGGAATTTTTTAAGCATATCTTTAACATAGTTGGACTGATGGATAAAGATTCCCCTTTTGGACTGTACTATTTGAAATCCTAAAAAGAAATTTAGTTCACCAAGCAAAGACATTTCAAATTCTTGTTGCATCCTCTTAGCAAAGTCCTTACTCATTTTTTCATCATCACTTCCAAATATAATATCATCAACATATACTTCCACAATAACCATGCTATCACCAATAATTTTACAATAAAGATTACTGTTTGCTGATCCTCTTTTGAAGCCTTGTACTTGTAAATATGAATCTAGCCTTGCATACCATGCTCTGGGTGCTTTTTTTAGCCCATAGAGTGCTTTCTTTAGTTTACAGACATAATCTCCTTTATCAGTTAATTGAAATCCTCCTGGTTGCTCAATATAGACTTCCTCTTCTAAGTTTCCATTTAGAAATGCTGACTTGATATCCATCTGGTATACTCTCAATTTTTTGTAGCTGGCAAAGGCTAAGAACATCCTAATTGCCTCTAATCTGGCCACAGGTGCAACAGTTTATTCAAAATCTACTCCTTCAACCTGAGCACACCCTTTACATACCAATCTGGCTTTGTTCCTGATTACTTGTCCATTTTCATTTACTTTGTTTTTAAACACCCATTTAGTTCCAATGACATTCTTATTTTTTGGTCTTGGAACTAGTTCCCAAGTTTTATTCTTTTCAATTTGGTCCAATTCTTCATTCATAGCATTGACCCAAATCTCATCTTTGCATGTTTCTTTGATTGAGTTGGGATCAATATATGACAAAAGTGCTATTTCTGTTTGATACAACAATTGTCTTCTTGTCTGTACTCCTGTACTTTTATCTCCAATAATTAGGTCTTCAGGATGATTCCTTTGAGTTATTCTTGAGGGTGTCTTTGTGTCTCTTCTTGGGGATTCTTTTTCTTCTTTTCGAATATCTTCCTCTTCTTATCTGGTATCCATTTTATCCTCTTGTGTATCTCCCTTTTCTTCTGCATCTGCTTGTGTACCAACTAAATCATCATCATCTTCATCTTCATTGTCAAGTATGGTCTCTTGATGTTGAATTTCTTTGTTTTTAAATCATCCACCTTAACATCTGCACTCTCAACAATCTTATGTAATCTAATATTGTAGCATCTGTATGCCTTTTTGGTAGAAGCATATCCAAGAAAGATGCCTTCATCAGATCTAGCATTAAATTTTCCGAGATTCTCATCAAGCCTTTTGATGTAACACTTACTTCCAAAGACCTTGAAGTATTTTACCGAAGGAGTTCTCCCAAACCATAGCTCATAAGAAGTCTTATTACTATTAATCCTGAGTTGACCTCTATTTAATATGTGTACTGTTGTGTTTATAGCTTCCCTCCAATATCCATCAAACAATTTTGCTTCATTGAGCATAGTCTTTGTAGCCTCCTGGACTGTCCTGTTCCTCCTTTCAGCAATCCCATTTTGCTGAGGTGTTCTGGTAGCAGAGAATTGTCTCTTAATTCCATGAGTTTCACAAAAGAGATCAAACTCTTTTGAGGTGAATTCACCACCATTGTCTGATCTAAGACATTTTATTTTTACCTCTGTTTCATTTTCAACAAGGGTTTTGAAAGCTTTGAACTTGTTATATGCTTCTAATTTTTCCTTGAGAAAAAATACCCAAGCCATTCTAGTAAAATCATCAATGAACAACATAATGTAGGATTCTCCTTGCAGACTTTTGGTCCTTGTAGGTCCACAGAGATCAGTGTGAACCAGCTCTATGGGTTCCACTCCTCATTTGTCACGCTACTCGAGTTTTTTGCAATCCCTTTCAAGGCTAGGGCTTGGTCATTTTGATCCAATAAATCCTCCACCTTCATCTTTCATAGGGAGAAATTCTTGCCATCAAACTTTTCAATCTCGAATTTGGTTAAACCTCTTGTCGTTGTTGAATTCCCGCTCATAGAAAAAAAACCTTTGCCTGCGAGTTTTTCGGGCTTTGATACCAAATTTTAGAAAAATATAATAAACAGAAGCAAACGACAATAACGATAGAATATGAGATTAATTTGGAAAATTTGTTGTGTGTAGGTAAAACTAAATGTAATAACATATTCGATCTTTTTATTATTACTCGCCAGAAAACTTACAATGCCTTCTTCTCTTGTGATACACTGCTAGGGGTCACTTATTTTTTTCTAAAATACATATGAGGGTTCTAGAAGGAACCAAAATACATTAAAAGGGTCTAGAAATGTTTTCCGCACGGTGTCTTCCCTCGCACCTCATGTAGGGGGGGATAGAAGGGATATGACTTTGAAATCATATATTAAAAAGAGAAACAAAATATCGTGGCAGATGCACTCTCCAGAAAAGATGAGGATGTTGGGGCAGTACTTTGTGTGATTTCCATTATACAACCTGATTGGGTGGTAGCAGCAAGGGAAGAATGGAAAAATGACACATTTGTGTGGACACTTAAACAAAAGCTACATAAGGATCCCAATGTATCAGATACTTTTGCATAGAAAAATGATTCACTGTGGTATAAGAACCGCTTATATATATGCAAGAAATCCCAACTCTAACAAAAGGTCCTTTTGGAATTACACACCTATCCTATAGGTGGGCACTCATAATTCTTGAAAACCTATCACAGGGTCAAGAAGGATTTTTTTTGGGAAGTTCTTAAATTTGATGTTCAAAATTTCATGGAAAAATGTTTGGTTTGCCAACAAAATAAGGTTGAAACAATTTAAATCCTGTGTCTTTTACAACCTTTGAACATAACTTTCCAATGTTGGGAGAAGTCTCGATGGATTTTATCATATGACTACCCAAGTCAGAAGGGAAGACTGTTATTATGATGGTTGTTGATCAACTCACGAAGTATGCACACATTTGGGAACTTTATCACCCTTTTAATGCAAGTACAGTAGCTTCCACCTTCATGAATACAGTTCATAAGTTACATGGAAACCCGAAGATTATTGTAAGTGACAGATATCCAATTTTCACTAGTAAATTTTGGACTGAATTATTTTCTTGTTTGGGTACCTAGTTGGCTCACATTTCATCTTATCATCCTCAAATTGATGGGAAAAATAAAATATTGAACAAATGTTTGGAAGGCTATCTTCGTTGCTTTGCATCTGATAAGCAAACACAATGAGTGAAATGGTTGTCCTTGGCAGAATGGTGGTACAATACTTCATTCCATATATTATAAAAAATGTCTCTATTTATGGCACTTTATGGGTACCATCCTCCATCTATCACATCTCCCTTAAAAGGGAATTCTAAAGTTCAAGCTATGGAAGATCACATAGATCACTAGCAAGAAGTTCTCAAAATACTAAAAGCCAACCTGGCTATGCCAAAAAACAAGATGAAACAACAAGCATATCAACATCGTAGTGAAATAATTTTTGAAGAAGGGGCTTGGGTATTTTTGAGGTTACAACCTTACAAACATATGTCCCTCAAGAAACTAAATAAGGACAATAAATTAGCACCCAAGTACTATGGTCCTTATAAAGTGTTGTAGAAGATTGGTAGTATGGAATACAGATTGGAACTCCCTTCATCTTCAACGGTACATCCAGTTTTCCACGTTTCTTGCTTAAAGAAGGTAATCAGAGACAAGATTCCCATTGAAACAATCCTACTAAAGCTTGATGAAGAAGGAAAATTCATATTGGAACCTGAACAAATCACTGACACAAGGACCGAGAAACTACAGAATCGGGCTATTACGAAGTACCTCATCAAGTGGAAGAACTTACCAATTGAAGATTCGTTCGACATGGGAATATGAGTCCTTTATACAAAAGAAGCATCCGAAACTAACCAAGTGTTGAGGACAACACCCATTTGAAAGAGAGGGGCATGTTGTAATTATCATTAGTATGGTTATATTAGTTATGTCAACTTGGGTCAGTTAGTTGGATTTGTACCTCTGAGTCTCCTATATATAGGAAGGATACCTTTTCATTTGGAGCATCTTGTGTTGTCTTGTGTACTCGGTACATTGTATAAGGAGGTTTCCCCCTTGAATAGTCTTTGAATTCATCTATTTTATTCATTAAAGGCGCAAAGTACTCTTTCTGATCTATTTTTGCTCTTTTTGGAATTTTGTTGCATAAAAAATGCTTTATTCTCTTGTGATACACTGCTAGGGGTCATTTGTTTTTTCTAAAACACATATGAGGATTCTAGAAGGAACCAAAGTACATTAAAAGGGTCAATAATTTTTTTCCTCAAGGTGTCTTCCCTTGGACCTCATGTAGGGGGGCCTGTAAGGCCCTCCTACGACTTCCCCCAAGAGTGTTTGGTGCATACAAATCACATGAGTGAATAGTCATGTACCACTATACATAAAATGTCAGAGATATGTATATTGACTTCATATCCTAATGCATATGAAAGAAAGATAAATATCCATCATCCTTTGCTTCTTTAACCATTGTAGAATCAATAATATAATCACTTAGATGGAGACTTGGGCACAGAGGAACTAGAAAAAACCCCTCTTGGATTAGCTGTGAAGGTCCTCGACCCTTCACAACTGGTACCAATGTGCTATTATACTCTCCTATTCTTTGTGTAATAAAGTCAGACCATTCTTTGCATGTGTTGCATTTACTATTTTTGGATAATTTTCTTATGTGTTATGAGTGCATCTTAAAGGATTTTTTTATTTAGTTTAGTTTCCCTTTCACTCTTCCAATCTGGTACTTGAGATTGTACAACCCTTAAGTAGGTGCTTTGGCATATGTGAGTGATAAATAACACACAACACATACATATTCTACTAAATTGAATATAATTGAAGGTTTTCAAGCAAAGGGATGCCCCGATGCGAAAATGACTTTTCCAAGCCAAGTACCCTAGCCTAAGTGGTTAGCATAAGCCATGATGAATATGAGTAGAAATATTGTTACTAACACCAAGCACAAAAGTCTTAACATACCATAGACCTACTTCTATCCATAGACCTGCCCAGAATGTGCCTAGGCTCGAGACAATTACCATCACTACTATTTTAATGCACAAGCTACAAAATTGATTTGGAATTTTATTGTTGTTTATTTCTCTAGGCATGCATGTCTATTGGGTGGCTTAGGTCAAGGAGATATTTCCACACTTTTCAAGATGGCACTACCTCCCTCGGATCAACTCCATAATTGTTGGAAATGCAATAAGATCTAGAAATAATCCTCTTATTTCTATCCAAGGTCTAACAATCTGCATACTTTCCCTTTTTGTTCTTCACAACCTATTGGGGCTGATTTATAGGGGCTAGTGATTCAAAACCATGAAGGGACATACCCATTGGATATTAACTATGACCAGATTGAATGTTATTATTTCTTTGAGATCTTATTGAAAAGAATGCCTTGTTGCAATCCGACCTATAGGTAAAATAATATTATACCATAACTTGGTACGATCTTCCAAGTTCATTGAAAACAACTTCATCAACACATCACCATGCTCAATATAAAAATTGTAAGCAACACATTAAAAGCTATAGGATGTTGCTTAATTGAAATATCATAACCTTTAAATTTAATAAGGTAATCACAATGTAAGCTTACACTAGGGAGTCAATCAGAGTACCTAGGTATGGTAGTAAAGTCTAGTGGGGATTACAACATAGCCATCCTAGTTGATTATGCCGTTGGTCCAAGTGATTGGATCCCTCAGGTTGGAATCACCAAGTTAGAAATATAATCATGAAACTAGTTATTGCTCAATGTTAATTCAACAAGCCAATCTATTGATCAATACATAATCGCTCTTCATTTCCTTGAAACAATGCCAACAAAATTTCACTATGAATTGTCCCTTGATAAATCCACCTCAAGGAGTTTCAAATGATTTGTTTAGGAAAAGTTCTTAACTAGTGCTTTCTAATCCAAAGGGATCTCTAAGAGATACTATTATTGGATGAAATATTGTAATTTTCAAATTATGGCTTAAATCAATGGTAACAACATAGGCCTATAATCATTTACAAATCAATAAGAAAATTCTTCAAATTTGTGAATTGATCTTCAAAATCAATGTGTAAACTTTGCAAAGAATATCCCTAAAGTTTGTGAATGATAAGAGCCAAATCCAAATGGTTTATGGAGATGTTGGAATATAAGAAAACCAACAAGGCAATACAATATTGAATCTTCTAGAATAATTAAAGATGAGAAAAAACCACACACGAAATGGATTCCCTCAGTGAAATATCTTCATGAACTAGATAAGTAGACTTTTTCTAGTCAAAGATGACAAAAGTACATAGTTCTGATAAATTTTAGATACAAATTTGTCCCAAGATACCGAAAGGGACATAGATTCATTGTCACCACTTAAGACCTTTTTGATCTATGAATACATCCAATGATAACTTATATACTTAGAAGTATGGCATGATAACTAGATTGTTGAAGAAGAGTGAAGGACTCTAGGCATTGATAATCTTCTCATGTTTCTGTTGTATTTACAATTGAATTTATTTTTCTAATTCTGAATATCTAGTCCAAATTCAATGTGTAACATATGAGAATTGAAGAATAGAGATACTGATACTCCATTGATACTTACTCTGGCCTTGATTCCCTCCCACCTCAACTCACTCTTCCCTCGTTACACTTTCCCATGCTCACCATCACTCTCTTCTATGCCACGCATCCTTGCATAGTTGTTGGGGAATTTTTAACCCTTCGTTCAGTCCCGTTTTCCCCAGTAGTCAACGAAAAATTATAAATATACCATCAAGTATAAAAAGGATGAGTTTTTCAAAAAATTACGTTTCAATATTTCATCTTTTTCATACTCAACAATGGCTTTATGTAAAATATGGATCTTGTTAGGTGCTAAGTTTCCAAAGGACGAGTGTGGAACCTACAATAAAACTTTGAGTTTTAGTACCACAACCTATCAGAAACAAACCCAACCATGCTATTTACAAAGTGCAACCAACAAAATCCAAACATTGACCACTAGAATATTTTAACAAGAAAGTAAACACGGAGAACCAACTAGAACATTGGTGATTTTGAGTTTGAAGAAATCAAATATTTTGATAGCTCAAAACTATAAAAGGTCTAGTTAAATACATGTTTAAATACATCCCATAAAAACAATCATTATTGAAAATTAGTGGAAACAATCACCATGGGATAAAAGGATAAGTTTTTTTGATAAGGATGATACCAAATACAGTAATGACCGCAAAATAGGATATTGGTAAGCTAGTGTATGGAAATTTCATTAACTACAATAAGGTAGTTATGACAAGTAATGGAACATGACCTTAATAGGGATCACTAAATGTTTTTATTTGTATCCCATATTTAATGAAAATAACACTAAAGAGATTTAGGAGTATTTGATGCAAGCATGCAAGGAATATCTATGCTTGCACCATAAATGAACAAATTGGTCCCTATTCCAATACAAAAGATACTTATCCCCCTTTGAAGAAACCAAAGGCAAAGCATGGCTCACATCAATGCAATCAAATCAGACAAATAATACCTATGATCCATTGCAACAATGAAAAAAGTTAAATATCCCCTAGCCCCTACTGTCAAGGTTCCATGACACTCTACACAAGTCCATAACTTTGAAACAAATTCTCCTTGAGATATCATATATGTATGGTGAGTACACGATACTTATACAAAACTATACATGAATAAATTAACTTTAGTAGCCTAATAGAATACATAATTTTTTCAAATGAAATAGCAGATTACCTTATAACATTTTCTTATGCCGGGGATCATTAAGACTGAGCATGGGCACTAAAGGATGTAGCACATGTACCCAATATCTATGCAAATTTTGAGGATCATAGGATTTATCACTAGTCATTACTTGCATTTCCATTGCGAAGACAAGGAAAAATCATAATAGAATAATAAGTTTATATTATAGAATGATAATTAGGTAAATATATAGACATATCAACACAAAATAGATTATAAGAAGACTAAAGGGGAATACATAAATGAGCTTCTCTTGGTTTTGAGAATAATTTATTCTCTACTAAACAGGGCCAACCACGTGAAGGTGGAAGCTCATATGGCCCCTCCCCCACTCCGAAATCACTCTCAATTACCCATACCCAATCTATCTACTGAGAAATAATTGAAACTAACATAATATCATAAAACATTAATATTCATGCATGACAAAGTAACATAACAAAATTCATAATTTGAAATAGTTTATATTAATAAAATTGATTGTTAAAATATGTTGTCATTGTATAATGTCTCCTATATACAATCACTTCTTTCTCGGTTTCTTATGTTTTAAATATTTGATAATCAGAATTTACAATCCTTCTTCCTCTTCATTTGGTGGACACTCTTCTCTTATTGATTTGGGCTTCATCCTTCACATAATACACGTCTAGTTAGGTATATGCGTACATGATGAGTCCAACCAACATAATAAAAAGACAAAATAGGTTAAAGTGATATGGTTAATGATTATTGACATATAAATTTTAAATCATTAACTTGAAACTTCCACTTAATAGTCCTTTGACAAAAATATAATTACAATGTTCTTTACTTGGTGGATTAGTCGACATCATGGTTTGGGTAACAATATTTTTCTCTTTCCTCCCAATGTCCTCATTTATAGGATTTTCCATTGAAACAAGACAAATTATATGTATATAAAATACAACTAAATAATGATAACCTTCGATCCATACATATGATTTTATAGTCATATTCCGTAATGAGGCTGCACTCCACTACAAAAACAAAATGTGTTAAAGTGATATGATTAGTTATTATTCACATATAGATTCTAAATCATTAATGTGAAAATTCCACCTAACAATTATTTAATACAAATATAATTACAATGTTTGTTACTTGGTGGACTAGTCGACACCATGGTTTGGGTGAAAATTTCTTCCTTGGTGGACTAGTCGACACCATGGTTTGGGTGAAAATTTCTTCTTATTGCCTCCCAACGTCCTAATTTATAGGTTCTTCCACTTAAATAAGAAAATTTATAGGTATACCAAATACAACTAAAGAATGATAACCATAAACCCATACATCTGATTTTATATTCATAATACCATCATGGAGCTTCTCTCCACTACCGAACTCATTGCTATTGGTTCTCTCCTGATTAAAACAGATCGAGACATTAAATTATAGGAAACAATCAACTGTGAATGGGTTTTAGAAACAATCCACATCCAGATTCAATAAATTTTATTTACCATGTTCTTCAACGAGGGAGCTTGTGATTTCCCCATTGTTACAGGTAAATCTCATCATCATGAGACCCATGTCAACTCAGTGCCTTGATCCCTAAAGTCTCCCTGATCAGAAAGTCAATTGGAGAAAGTTGTTGAACTTTTTCCACAAGTTCTAGTTGGGCCAATGCAGATTTCCTTTCAGCAAGGAGCACCCAACTAGGTCAGGCGCATATTTCCATCTAGCAGACTGCGCCGGTGTTGGTTAAAATTGATAAAGGTGACCTTCGAGCGAATTATCGAAGGTGGATGAGGTGGATCTCTATCCCTAACTTGTATGTGAGTTGTCCTACGGTTCCCTAACCTCAAGGAAGGATCCCTTAGTCCTCTCCCCATAATCCTCAACCTACTCTATCCACTTGGTCCTATAAATACAAAGTTCCTCTCCATTCCAAGGGGAGGAAAATTCTATAGCACTTACATGCTGGTGGAATTAACCTAGGTGATCCCTATCCATCTCTTGGGAGGCATACATTTCCTTTGGAGGCATTGGATGGGCTTGTTGGAGGAAGATTGCAACGTTAAGGCTTGGGTTGTAATCGTCACTCTTCTATGTATTTCCCACTTATTTACAGTAATATAATCTCTTTCCATAAATATCTTTGTGTTCATGATATTTAGAGCTCACTTCCTTAATTGTTTGCTTAGATCAGTTAGTGTTTAGATGTGCTTTTACTGCTCATTTGTCTCTATGTGCTTTGACAGGTTTTGCAGCTACGGATCTGACGACCACGAAGCTTGGAGCAATAGAGAGGAGAATGATTCACAAATATGAAGGTAATACATCTATTTACATTGATCTCTAATTGATCTAGGAAAGTAGTTTTATATTCTGTCTCTATTTGTTCTAGATCCACCTGGACTAGGAGATCATGCTCGCGTCCGCTCGAGTAGATTGTCTGAAAAAAAATATGGTGACCATACCGGGGAGTACTTTGTTTTGATTTCAATTTGAATGTGTTGTTCATTGATTTCTTAGTGATCCTTTTCTTTGCCTCCTGAGCCTCTTTTTACCATCATATTTTCTTCTTGAAGAGTCTGTTGACTCTCCCAGATCCTATTTGGGTCAATATCAGACCATTTTCTTTCATTGTTTGGAGATTTTTCATTTCTTGCATTGGGTTACTCGCCCAACGCACTTGGGTAGTGTATCCAGTGCGCCCTTCCATTTCAAGCGCTTTCTTCCTTTGAGCATCCTGCGCCTTTGACGCTTTTTCCGGTTTTACAGTTTTCGCCGCTAACGCTTTACCCCTGTATACAGTCTGCACCTGGCATTTTGAGCCTAACCACAGACTGTGCCGACCCTTTAAGCTTGGTGCTTGGTCTACCCCCTCTCCAAATTTTGATTTTGGTCTGACCAACAAACTTCTCAGTGCTGTACCTTCCAGTTAGAGACTTGTTTATTCATCATTGATTGTGTTTGGTTTGCTTGTGTTGATATTTGGGTTCCATTTGGTCAAGTGAGAGATCCGGTGGTGGCGAGCAATTTCAATCCCCCACGGTCATTCGATCGATCTTGCATTCCCTTGTCACCTTATCAGGTCTATTCAACATGCTAGATCTGACTTCCAAACCCTTCTTGCGCTTAGCCATTTAGTGTTGCTTGCATTTGATTGATTTTGAGTGACTTGAGTGTCTTTGGTTCATTTGAGTGCTTGTTATTTTTCTTTGAGAATTTTTGAGTTACTAGGGTGCTGCGATTAGTCTCTTGTTTTCTGCTATTTACATTTGAAAAGCATACTTATTATCATATCTTGTTTTGATATACACATTGGAAAAATCGAAAGTGTCTCATTCTCCTGTTTTCAAAGTCATTTGGAAATTGAGTGTAGCATTGTTTCATGCATTATAATTCATTATTTACCAATCTTTGAGAAGTTTGAAAAGGAAATCAGATGATTGTATTTTTCTTAAATGACGAGTTATCCATATTTTTGAAAAATCAAGTGAATTCAAGCTTTTACAAAGTAGTTCCAAGTTTGAAGCATTCTATGCATGTTTGATCTTTTTATGCTTTTTAGTTCATTATTGCGAAAATTAAGAGTTAATGCATGCTAGATAGAAGTTCTCCTTTTTCATCAGTACTTAGTTTATTCTAGTTGGAAAAGACAAAAAAGAAAAAGTTTTGATTTGGTGTGCTATTATTTTTTGTGTTTTGCTCGAAAAACGAAAAAGAGTGCTTTAATAATCTTTGGTAGATTTTGAACTTTTGGCGTTTTTTGTATTATTGAGATCATTGGAAAAATAATTTCTCCTTCCCTTACATAGGTTTCATCGAAAGGAAAAGTGCACTTTCATGTCGTTAGGGTTGCATTATGTTTAAATTCTTGTCTTAACCTCATGCATCCACCTAACTGTCTAGATAAAATTTACTGGTAGAACTAGGTTCAAATTTACTAGTAACTTGTATGCTAAGTTAGTGATGTGTTCCAGCGTCGTAAAACGTGGCAGCTGTCGTTATTTGAATGCACTGCATTTCGGGGGCACCGTAGTTCTTCCACGTACCAACCGGTATATCGAAGGCTCTTTCACGTACCTTAGGGTATATTGAAAGGCACTTCACGTACTTAGTAGTATATCAGAAGGCTCTTGTCGTACGGTTGTGCATTAGACAACACCACTACGGATTTGAGATCCCACGTACCTTGTGTATATCGGGAGACACTCTTAGGATTCCTGAAACCAACCGATCTAACCATTTGTCCATCTTGGAAGAGAAATACACCGAGAACAACACTTGCGGAGCTACTACACACGTACTATCAAGTAGTCAGGTTATATGGTCAGGGGTATGGTCCTAATCATCCCTGGTAATTAGTGCTCTTAAAAATTGGGCTAAGTATAACTGTTGGACCCTGGAGTATATCGTGAGTTGCGAAGCCTTGACAATCCTGTGAGGTTCCAGACATTTGAATCCACATCTATCACATAAGTTCGCTTCCGGCTTTAGTTTGTGTAGATTTTTCTGGATTGCTTTTACTTTTGTATAGAATACACTTAGGAGAAATTCTCGTTCGGTCATTTTGGCTGAAAAACCTTTGAGAAGGTCCCGTAGAATTTTAAACTTGCCACCCGAGTATTCCATTAACCCAGAGGTACTTTCGAGGGAAAGCATGGATCCACCAACTGCTGTCATATCACCTGAAGCATAAAACTCCACCATGGATTCAGGAGTGAACTTTTTGCTTCCTTTGAGTCCAATCGTCACTGACCCTCCAAGGTCTATGACCATGGAACCGTTTTCTTCACGAGACACCTCTTTCCACCATTCAATGGAAGGATATCCTAGGGATACAAAATGGTTTAATCAACCCCAGGATGAACCTGTATCCACAGCTTTTGGTCCATCTGCATCTTTTTGGGAAACCACTCTAGGGAAACAATGGGATCATTTTTCTATTTCACCTCCCAGTTGGGATTCCCATGAGGAGCTTCTAGCACCCTTTCGTGACCACCTGAACCGGCTACGTACAACCGGCGATGAACTTAGAAGACAAATCCTCTCACGAAGGGATTAGGACCTGGAGGTACCCATATTTAGACATACCCCATTTCGTTCTTTATCTTATGATTCACCGGAAACACCCGCACCCAATATGACCACTTATGAACCTGGTCAACACTCATTTCCTGCAAGTACACCTCTTAATCAGAAGACCAGTTCCATACCTCAGATGACTCAAAACATTGAAGGACAATTGTCCAACACCCCACTTACTACTGCTGGAACACTACCTCCTTCCCCAACCCAAAATTTGAGGGGAGGATACTCGTTACCTCCTAATTTCATCATAAGTAATGTTCCTCCACTAGTAAGTCAGCATCAACCTATTGTGAGTCAACCATAAAAAAGTGGTCAAAACGTTGTTACTGGGGGAAAACCCCTTTTCTCTAGCCATAATATGAGTGGAGGAATTCCAATCGGTCATTTCGTTGACAGCTCCTTACCCGTTGTGGGATCCACCATGGGATTACATCATGGTGGGGGACCATCCAACCCAACCCAACCACCATGGAGTCACACATATCCAGGTCATTTTAACCCCGTGTCGGGACAATTCAATCCCAGAAACATACTCCACGGGATACCTTATCCCGGAAACCAATACACTCCATGGGGACATTATAATGTTGCACCAATTGGACCCCACCAACGTTTCCTCATGTCCCACCACGCCATCGTCGTTTGGTCCACCTCCACCTCCTTCTGTAGGCAGCGGACCCGCACCTCATTCCGGAGGGGGTGGACCTCCACCTTCTAGCAGAAGTGGAGGCCCACCCCATTCCGGCGGTGGAGGCCCACCATAATCCGGTGGCGGAGGCAGAGGACCACCACCTTTTGGCAGCGACGGACCCCCAAATTTTGGAGGAGGCCCACCTTATTCTGGAGGTGGTGGACCCCCTTATTCGGGTGGTGAAGGTGGTGGCCCACCCTATTACGGTGGTGGAGACAGAAGACCCCCTTATTTCGGCGGTAGAGGAGGACCCCCACCTTCGGGCGGGGGCCCACATTATTCCGATGGTGGTGGACCCCCACCTTTCAACGACGGACCACCCTATTATGGCGATGGACCACCATCAAGATCACCACCCAAGCAAGGCGACCCACGCCCTTATGGCCAATTCCTTATGGGAGGACCTTATAATCAATCGATTCAAGGTCCTACTGGTATGCAAATTCCATATCAATACTACCAGTATCTGCAACCAAACCAACAACTACCTTTTCTAGCCACTCTGGATCTGCCATATTTGTATCGATTAACAAACGATCCCAGCTTACATGGTTATAACTGGCCACCCATTCCGGTCAAATCACCATATGATATTCCAAAGTTTGACGGCAAGCCCGGTGAGGACCCGAAGAACCATGTGATGACTTACCATCTATGGTGCTCATCTAATTCCTTGGCGGACGATTCAATCCGTCTAAGGTTATTTCAAGGAACCCTCACCGGTACAGCTTCCAAGTGGTATATTGAATTACCACTGCACTCATTTCCTGATTTCCGCTCTCTTGATATGTCCTTCCTGACTCATTTCCAGCTACCCATATGCTACGAGACTGGTATGGACCTATGACTTCGCTTCGCCAAACCACTGCAACTCATATATCTGACCATATCCATGAGTGGCGGAGGAGATGACGTCTCATTAATGCTCCCATTCCAGACCAATTATTAGCAGACTGGTTCACAAAGTCTCTCTTACCCACCGTAGCTCGAGACGTGTCCATGGGTGGGGGCGTCACAGAGAAACAAGCTATTGCTCGTGCCGAGTACTTAGACCTTGTCTATGCTCAATCTGGCACATTGTATGGCATTGTTCCGAACACCCCCCACCCTACATACGATCTTGCAAAACCACCCAAGGGACCTCAGGCCGATGACATTATCGGTTCCCTTAAATCCCAGCCTTCTACTCAAACCGGTGGATCGTCGAACCACCATTGTTCTTCCCCACCCTCACCACAGGCTGGCAGCAACACCACCAAGTCACCCACTCCTACTCCCACCGAGGAGGTGAATTTTGTTCAGTTAGCTTTGCCTCATAAATACGGTGGCAAGAAGAAGACCAAAGGTAAACCCAAGAAGTCTTCCAACCATTAGGAACATAAGAACCCTCCCGAAGACACGAAACAAAAATGGAAGGTCAAGTATCCTTGTTTACTGTGTGGTGGTGACCATTTCTCCAAAGAGTGCCCACACAGAGACGAAGTGCAGAATTTTCTTAAGGGAAAATCCACACCCGCAGTTCTCAATGATCCCTTCCCCACCCAAAATCGACAAATGATAACCCAACCCTCTCCTTCTCAAGGAGAAACATCCTCCACCGTGCATGTTCTCATGATGCGTAGTGAAATAGTTAACTTGAATACACGATCACGATCATATGACTTGGTCCCTCCTAAGGAACCTGCCGGAAGTAATACTGAAAAAGCTTCCGCTTCTACTCCAAATATTTTCGTGCCGTAAGGTCCTCTCACCATGGAGAAAGCTTCATTAGAGTCAGTGTTGCATCCGCCTAAGAGCACGATTTAAAAATTAGTTTTCAATCCTAATGCTTAGGAAACTCAGAATTATAACATTGTAGAGGACTTGGCACAAGCTCCTTGTGCCATGTCGATGCTAGAAGTCTTGCAGAATTGTCCCAATAAATGAAAGACCCTTCTTGCTTCCATCGGCGCGGTAGACCCGGATTCCTCAAACACAATCATGTTCAAACTCGAGTACTTTAAACCAAGGTTTTCCCATCAGCTGGCCTTCCAAGTTTCCACCAAGGTTTCCGGGAAGACAATCCATCGTACTGTGTTAGACGAAGGTGCTTCCACCTCGGTCATGACGTTATCCTGTTGGTGAGCCATCGCCTCTCCCAAGTTAAACCATTCTCCCACCACCTTGAAAGCATTCGATGGTCGTGGATTACAACCTCATGGACTCTTACAAGCCTTAGCAGTAGAGTTGGGGGGAAATACTGTAACCATTAACATGGAAGTGGTCGTTGCCCCTTTGGATTATAATATCTTACTTGGTCGTAATTGGTTTTATGCCATGACTGCAGTCGCGTCCTCCATATTCCGCATTGTGCAATTCCCCCATCAAGTCCGAATTGTCACAGTCGACCAATTGGACTTCTGTATACTAGACACCACTACTCATCCCGACGATAATGTCCCTTTGCTAGGGAAAACTTCGCTGCTATATGAGAGCGTGGGGGTTAGCCTCATAAAAGACTCATCTCTTATGGGTGTCTTTCTAACCCCGGATCCCCCTAACCATGTTGCCACGGTGAACATGATCTCCTCCATGATTCCATCATCTTCCAACTCTCCAGATCCATGGCTCGTACCCGATGAGGCCACCATGCATTTGATTGGAGACACCATGCCTCTCTCACCAGCTAAAGCTACTTATGAGGCTATCCAGTCACCCCTTGAGGACCACTTGGCTGTGGCCTCTACATCTTGTTCTCTACAGTGGACGTCATCCTTAATAGATCCCGTGCTTTGGAATTTTCATTATGACAAGTCCATTATGGAAATTATGAGTGCAGATGACCCCCCATGGGAAGACCTTCACCATCGATCATCTTTCCTACCCCCATTAGATTCTGTGGAGAACAACATCACAACCATTTTCACACCAGATGTATATCCTTTCCCACAGTCACCGATCCTCACTTGTGATATGGTCACTGAGGGAAACTTGGCGAACATCGAGCCCACCATTCCGATTGACATCTCGGTTACCCCTAGTGTCATGTAACATATTCATTTAGGCCAGAATTGTTCTCCCGAAGAGATCACCACTTACACAGCCTTATTCAAACAATTCCTCGACGTGTTCGCTTGGACCTACGAGGAAATTCCCAGGATAGATCCTACCATTGTTATGCATGATATCCAAACCTATCCCGATGCTAAACCAGTTCGCCAAAAGTTACGACCAGTGCACCCTCGAAAAAATGTGGCAATTAAAGCTGAGATTGAAAAGCTCTTGAAGGCGAGATTTATCTACCCCGTTCCTTTAAAAAAATGGGTCTCCAATGTTATCCCTGTGGCCAAGAAGCAGGGAACCATCAGTGTCTATGTCAATTATAGGGATTTGAACAAGGCTTGTCCTAAGAACAACTAGCTTACTCCCTTCGTTGATCAGATCATTGAAAACTACGCTAGGAGCGTCATCTTCTCATTTATGGATGGATTTTTTGGTTATAACCAGATTTAAATCCACCCAACCGACCAACATAAGACCGCTTTCATCTTCCCCTGGGGTACGTTTTCTTAACTTAAACTCCCTTTTGGCCTAAAAAATGCTGGTGCTACATTCCAGTGGGCCATGTCGTATGATTTTCATGATGTGAAGGACTTTTTGGAGCCCTATCTTGACGATCTCCCTGCTCATTCACAGCATCGCTAGTTCCACATCGACCATCTAACGACAGTATTCCTTAGATGCAGGTGGTATAACATCTATCTGAATCCTCACAAGTGCATATTTTGCGTCAAATCGGGATGCCTCCTAGGATTCCTCATTTCAAAAGATGGGATCCGCATTGATCCCTTGAAGGTGGAAGCAATTGTTGCTCTCCCACCTCCCACTAATATCCCGTAACCCCAAAGTTTTCAAGGGAAGGAAAACTACTTACGGCGTTTTGTTTGTAATTTCGCTGAAAAGACACAGGGATATATGTGATTACTGAAGAAGGATGTCGCTTTAATTTGGGACGACCAAGCGCAACAATCCTTCGACAGTTTGAAACATGCCATTACCCATGCCCCTAGGATCCAAACGCCCAATTACTAAGAGGATTATATCCTTTACCTTGACGATTCCACCACCACGATTGCCATGGTCTTGGTCCAAGAAGATGATAACGCCTAGGAACATGTGATCTATTACCTAAGTAAGGGTCTCATTTACTCTTAAATCTGTTATTTGCATGTCGAGAAACTCACTCTTGCAGCAGTCATTGTAGTCCAAAAGTTTCGGCACTACATACTACTCCGCACCACTACCATCATTGCCGACTCGAATCCCATGCACCACGTCCTTACACATTAGGTGATCGGGGGAAAGTACTCACGCTGGATCGTGATACTTTAGGAATTTGATCTCCTCTTTGAGAAGGCCAAGTCAAAGAAATCTTTAGTCTTTGCGGAGCTCATTTGCGATCTTCCCCGTGTTGGTTTGGGAACTGATCCCAACGATTCTCTTCTAGATGATTCATTGTTTCTCATCATCACGTTAGACCCATGGTATGGAGATATCACCTTATATATTCAAACCCAACATTTCAACCCCCAACTGTCTCGTGACGACCGTCGTCGTGTACGCCACCACAACAAATACTACTTAATTGTTGGCGATACCCTCTATCGTCGTGGTGTTGATTCCATTCTTCAACGTTGTCTGACACACAAGGACGCTGAACACGTATTGAATGACTGTCACTTTGGGGATTGTGGTGGTCATCTTTCTAAAAAGTGCTCCCATCCATCCCCTTTACAGCCGGTTATTTCCATCGGCCCCTTTGCTAAATGGGGCATACATTTCATGCACTGTAAGCCTACCTCGGTCGGGGGGCAGGATTATGTCATTGTAGCCGTCGATTATTTCACTAAATTAGCCGAGGCTATGACTACGTACTACAATTAGGAGGACAAAACCGCTACACTCTTCATGTTTAATCATGTCATTGCGTGTTTCGGAGTTCCACAAGCCATAGTCACCGATCATGGATCTCACTTTCAAAACTTGATGGTAGATGAATTGAGAGCCAGACTGGGTTTTATCCATGAAAACTCAACCCCTTACTACCCACAGTCCAATGGACAAGTAGATGCCATCAATAAGGTATTGAAAACCATGATTCAACGCATGGTGGGTACACACAAATCAAACTGGCATAACATGCTCTTTTCTGCCCTATGGGCATACCGGACCTCCATCAAGATTGCCATCGGATTCACACTGTTCCAATTAGTATACGGATTGGAGGCAGTCCTACAAATAGAGTGCGAGATTCCATCACTGAAACTTGCAGTCGAACTTCTCCTGAGCACCACTGCCGAGGAAGAACGTTTCCTTCACCTAGCAAAACTCGACGAGACCTGCCGCAACGATGCTCTTGCCAACGAGGCACATAAGAAACACATCAAATCTCAATATTACAAGTCAATCAAACCTCATGTCTTCAACGAGGGTGATTTGGTCCTCACATATGACCAAAATCATGATAAGCTAGGGGCAGGTAAGTTTGAGTCAATGTGGCATGGGCCATACATCGTAAAACATATCCTGGAGAAGGGAGCATACGAGCTAGAAAATTATGATGGAATATCTCTAGGGGAGCCTAGCAATGGGATCTACCTATATATATACTATGCTTGAGTCTTTCACGCATTAGTACTGTTATCACATATATAGTAGCCGGGCTACCATACATTATTTTTCTCATTCCAGTACACTATTCAGCCAGTTCCCTTGCATTTGAGATGCCGAGATGAGCATCTATATTGGATCACTATCAGATTGTGGACAGCAGTTGTATTCCCCATGCCATGACTGAGTTTCAGGACACTCAGAGAGATGACCGATGTAGCCATTATATCATTGGTACAGAGCAGACAGTAGTGCCCAGAGTTACAGCAGCAGTCTCAGAGGACAGAGGATGGTACAGGTTGATGTGCATTCAGGTATATGACTCAGCAGGTATATCATAGTGTTATGGTTAGATTGCTTTTATACTTATTCTCATAGCATGTCTTAGCACTTAGTGTCATGATCTGGCGATCATATAGATATATGGACCTGGTTGATCTATTATATATATTATATTGTCCCTACTCAGACTTAGAAGTTCACTATTCATACTCATTGGTACATACCCTCCTTAGGGAGAATAGAGGTGATCATTACACCATACTTTGGCTTGCTAGTGTTGGCTCCATCATTTCATTGTCTTCATCCATCCATGGCCTACCTTTTAGATTATCACCCTGACTTACTACTTGACTAGTGGCATGGAGGACTTTTCCCCACTGTAGCCTCTGTATTGGATGAGCTTCCTTGTTTATTGTGTCTCAGCTCTGAGTTGGTGACAAAACTTACCTATGGTGAGTTGGAGTTCCTTGTGAATTCCCCCTAGTCACTAAAGTTGTGTTGGCTAAACCTGAAACTTTTATTTCTGCCATCAATACAAAACCTGGAAAATGAAATGCTATATCTTGTATGAAAAGCCCATTCATGCAATGTGTTTTTGAACACACATGAATGAAAGGCGTGCCAAATGAAAATGGCCATAAAAATAAAATGTTATATCTTGTACCTAGGTAAACAAGCTGTCCATGACACACCTAGAAGTGCTCAGGTAAACAAGTGCCTTAAAAACACACCTGCAGCAAAAAGGCTAAAAGAAAAAATGTAAATCTATGCAATGTGTTTGTAAACACACATAGATCAAGGCTATGGAAACTTCAGGCCCAAAAAGCAATGGAACTTAAATGCTATATCTAAACAATTGTTGGCCTTATTTGTATTATGGATTGTGCGCATCTGTGAAGGTGAATAAACCCTCTTTAAACAACTCATCCATTTGTGAGACACCGCCATTCCCTGTGTTATTGCTCATTAAGTATATACTATGGTGTGTATTCCCTTTCCCTTGCCAAAATGTCACAAAGTCAAGTCATTCAAGTCATCCCTTAGCCTAGCCAGTTAATTCAGCCTTCACCCTTCACTAGCAAATTGATCACAACTATGAAGTGAGTATGGTCCTGAAAGTCTAGTCTGAGTAATAATAATAATAATTAACGACACTATATATTTGGATGTAGATCGCCAGTTATGATCATTATGTGTTATAATTGCTATTTGAATAAGTTGTAGAGCATGTATTAACCTTGATACTTTGCAGTAGCCTTGGATGATGGTCTGAGTTATATTTGGTCTTGGTTAGACCTAGTTTGACCATGGAGGACCATGGGACATGAGATGTTGGACCTTATGATGATATGGATAGATGATATATGGTCTATGTATACATACATGATGACTCTATGCAGCAGCTACAGGGTTATGATGATGATTCTGGGGTTACAGCAGTGTTTGTATATGTACAGCGCATTATTATTGGCCTTGATCCGGTATATTGGATATTTATTTTGATCATGCAGAGATTCATATGGTGTATGAGTACACATCTTGGATGGATTTGGACCTTCTGAGTCCAATGGGACAGTTTGTTTTCAGTTCCGGGCACTTACAGTGATGATTTAGCCTCAATAGGCTGTCCTAGTGCAGTTTTGGTCTTTCGGAGGCCCTGTCGGAGCAGATGTGATTTTTATCCGGTTGACCTAGGGCACTGATGATGGAGGGGGTGGTCCAGCCACTTGTTTTTACCATATTACCCCCCTTCCGGACACACTGGTGCCCTCACCTTGACAGCGCCAGCACTCCAGGAGGCTGTTTGGGGCAGTTTCACGCTTCCCGAGGCATTTCAGGATTGGTAGAAATGGCTATTGAGGAAATCGATTTGGGATACTGAGGCAAAGTTATGGCATGGGATGATCAGTGATGATAGATCGGGACCTTCCACACCTTCTCCAGCAGTTTCAGCTTCATCGGGGCCCGCATCCATCACTTATGGCACTTTCTGAGGATTTTTGAGGTCTTTTGAGGACCACGACTTCACTATGGAGGCACGATTTGGTACATTCATGATTATTTTTTGGTTATTGTGCTATGGGGATTGACCAAGGAGGGATAAAATTACCCCTTGGACCCACCATAAGCCTCTTATGATATTTTGTCATCATGATTTGGTGGGATTCCCCTCTTATAGGGCGATTTTGTCCACTTACATTATATTTTATTAGTGATCCATGTATTTTATTGTTGAGCTCATCTCAACCATTGATTAGACATTTGTATCTTTTAATCTTAGCCACTCATTCAAAAAGTGGTTAGGGTTTTGGTGCCTCTCCTTCCTATTTAAAGGAGAGAGCCTCTCATTGTAAAGGGACTTTTGGCTCTGGATTATTGGAATAGAAAATTATTATTGCCTCTATCTCCAGTGTTGTGGTGAATGTTTTTGGTGTTCGTTCGTTGGTTCTTCCTTTGCACTGAGTTATTGAAGATCTTGCTTGCCATATCTTTGTACCACGATTTTTGCATCTACAGGTGGAGGCCGATTTGCTTGGAGGAGGAGGTATTGGTAGGGGAAGACTCTCCCTACTTCTTCTTTGGAGCTCTTCGTTGGTAACAGGGAGTATTACTATCCTAGGACCTTCTATTTCATGTTACTATTTGCATTTCTCTTGTATTTCTTCCATACTTGATCTTACTGATTGAATCTTCATTCCTTGGTTTGACAGGTAGAGGAAGGCGCACTTGTGGGCTAGGGCATCAAATTGGCAAGCAAATCAACAATCTCTCATTTGATCTCTGCGGGAATCTTCCTCAAAATCAAGGCATCTCATCCACATCACTCAGGTATGATCTCAAGGTAAGTTCTATCTCCATGATCTATCCAATTGTCAAAAAACACTTAAAACCCTAATTAATCAAAACCCCTTTTTTACATTTTCTCAGATCTACTTAGATCTAGTGGGTTATTGGGCATAATATTGAAAACCCACCTCTATAGCATCCACGACATCCCGGATCTATAGTTTGGTGAGGATTGGTTTCCGTTTGACCCCTCTCCCATGCCAACTTAGCTTCTCCCAAGCAAGGCGCACTTCACTAGTTGAGCAAGTTGACATAGATCTAGGTGATGGGTGTTTGAGATTCCACTTGATTCGTCATCTACACATCCAATAACATACACCCAGGTTGTTACTTTTCTGAAATTTACCTTGTGGGCCCCATTCCACATTTTAAGGGATTTAATCCCCATTTTGGACCACTTGGAACCCTTAAACTCAGATCTACTAAGATCTAACCGTTGGATTACCACGAAAATACAGATCCATACTCCTACCCAACCGATCTACCCGGATCTAAAGTTTGGATGCCATCCGATTTGTTTTGACCCACCTAACCCCACTTTTAGGCTTCCTTGGGCAAAGTCGCACCACCTTGGAGAAGTGAGTTGACTCACTTCCAGGAACTGGGTACTTGAGATTTTTGGAGATTTAGAACCGGAATAATTCAAAACCTAGGTCTAGACTATCACTTTGTCAAATCTTGCCTTGGGGATTGCATTCCTTGTTTTAAGGGATTGTGGTCCACTTGGGTCAAACCTAGATCTAGATACATTCATCCATCAAGACCTCTATTGCCCACCTGTCCCAAGTACTAGGAGTCCTAAACCACAAGTCAACCCTACTTTGACTCCACTTCCCAATTCCCAAGGCACTGGTTTCTCTCCAAGTTAATTCAACTTTCCTAGATTGTTGGATTGACTTGTGTTTTGACCTATGCATGGTGAACTAAACCTTTGAAGCTGCCATGTATCATGGTCAAGCTTGTCATTTGTACTAGTTAGCCCCAATACAACCCTTAAACTACCCTGCACTGGACACGGTTCCCAAGGCAGTGAGTCTTCTGACATTGTACTAGTACACTAGCCCTAGATCTCACTTCAAACATTATAAGTCACTCTCACATCAACCATGAACCAAAGCTATACCCATTGAACCCCTCACTTGGCTTGTGACTTCAACCTATTAGGTCTAGGATAAACCATACACCTAACTTCACTTAGAAATACCCTGATTTGGTGTTTTGGTTTTGATCTCTCCTGTCGGGAGTAGATCGGGTCTCCCCCTTTGTTGTCTGGGCTAGATAACATAAAGCGAAGGTTGCCTCGACTGGCGTGACAACCATATACTGGAGGTCGAGGTGATCGTGGTTGCACCTTTTGAGTTGCCCTTCCCTATTGCCATCCATGACTGGATACATCCATAGGGGTAACTACAGCTTAGGTGATAACATTTTGGCGTCGTTGCCGGGGACGCAATAGGCTTACCCTGGTTCGATATATTATTTTTAAAGCTGTCCTCCCGTTCTCTTTGCCAACATTAACATTTTGGCGCCGTTGCCGGGGACGCAATAGGCTTACCCTGGTTCGATATATTATTTTTAAAGCTGTCCTCCCGTTCGCTTTGCCAACATTAACATTTTGGCGCCGCTGCCGGGGAGGCAATAGTTTGCCCTAGTTCGACATACTTTTCTTCAAGCATTCTCGTTCTCTTTGCCATAATATTTTGGCGCCAGGGACGCAATAGGCTTACCTTAGAAAAGCTACTAGTCCTTCCCGCATATACAACGACACATATCTTGGTAGAAGAGTTAAATCTACCTGGCGACTCCCAATCGTGACTCCGCTGAGGAGCGAGCTCATTTACATCCTTAAAACACTTAGAACTATGCCTTGTGTCACTAATTCAGAGAACGATATGATTTTGAAAATGATGACCGAAATGAGTGGTTTTATCCGAAACCTGAATGGGGTAGTTCTCAGAAAACAAAGAGAAAACTATAAACCTTTTTCTAGAACCTTTGAGGGTGTGTATACCAATGAATATCTTCAAACTAAGATCACTTCTGATGGCAGAGTAGTAACTAGGTCTCAGGCAAAGAATAACGCAAAAGATACAGATAAGAACAAAACTAGTATGAAAGAAAATTCCCTTGACCAAAGAAGTATCACTCGTAGAGTCCCCACTCAAACTCCAAACACTCCTCCTAAAGGAATTGTTATCACCTAAGCTGTAGTTACCCCTATGGATGTATCCAGTCATGGATGGAAATAGGGAAGGGAAACTCAAAGGTGCAACCACGATCACCTCGACCTCCAGTATATGGTTGTCACGCCAGTCGAGGCAACCTTCGCTTTATGTTATCTAGCCCAGACAACAAAGGGGGAGACCCGATCTACTCCCGACAGGAGAGATCAAAACCAAAACACCAAATCAGGGTATTTCTAAGTGAAGTTAGGTGTATGGTTTATCCTAGACCTAAAGATGAAGTCACAAGCCAAGGGAGGGGTTCAATAGGTATAGCTTTGGTTCATGGTTGATGTAAGAGTGACTTATAATGTTTGAAGTGAGATCTAGGGCTAGTGTACTAGTTCAATGTTGGAAAGTCCACTGCCTTGGGAACCGTGTCCAATGCAGGGTAGTTTATGGGTTGTATTGGGGCTAACTAGTACAAATGACAAGCTTGACCATGATACATGACAACTTCAAGGGTTTAGTTCACCATGCATAGGTCAAACCACAAGTCAATCCGACAATCTAGGAAAGTTGAATTTACTTGGAGAGAAACCAGTGCCTTGGGAATTGGGAAGTGGAGTCAAAGTAGGGTTGACTTGTGGTTTAGGACTCCTAGTACTTGGGACAGGTGGGCAATAGAGGTCTTGATGGATGAATGTATCTAGATCTAGGTTTGACCCAAGTGGACCACAATCCCTTAAAACAAGGAATGCAATCCCCAAGGCAAGATTTGACAAAGTGATAGTCTAGACCTAGGTTTTGAATTATTCCGGTTCTAAATCTCCAAAAATCTCAAGTACCCAGTTCCTGGAAGTGAGTCAACTCACTTCTCCAAGGTGGTGCGACTTTGCCCAAGGAGGCTTAAAATGAGGGTTAGGTGGGTCAAAACAAGTCGGATGGCATCCAAACTTTAGATCCGGGTAGATCGGTCAGGTAGGAGTATGGATCTGTATTTTCGTGGTAATCCAATGGTTAGATCTTAGTAGATCTGAGTTTAAGGGTTCCAAGTGGTCCAAAATGGGGATTAAATCCCTTAAAATGTGGAATGGGGCCCACAAGGTGAATTTCAGGAAAGTAACAACTTGGGTGTATGTTATTGGATGTGTAGATGACGAATCAAGTGGAATCTCAAATACCCATCACCTAGATCTAGGTCAACTTGCTCAACTAGTGAAGTGCGCCTTGCTTGGGAGAAGCTAAGTTGGCATGGGAGAGGGGTCAAACGGAAGCCAATCCTCACCAAACTATAGATCCGGGATGCTGTGGATGCTATAGAGGTGAGTTTTCAATATTATGCCCAATAACCCACTAGATCTAAGTAGATCTGAGAAAATGTAAAAATGGGGTTTTGATTAATTAGGGTTTTAAGTGTTTTTGACAATTGGATAGATCATGGAGATAGAACTTACCTTGAGATCATACCTGAGTGATGTGGATGAGATGCCTTGATGTTGAGGAAGATTCCCGCAGAGATCAAATGAGAGATTGTTGATTTGCTTGCCGATTTGATGCCCTAGCCCACAAGTGCGCCTTCCTCTACCTGTCAAACCAAGGAATGAAGATTCAATCAGTAAGATCAAGTATGGAAGAAATACAAGAGAAATGCAAATAGTAACATGAAATAGAAGGTCCTGGGACAGTGATACTCCCTGTTACCAACGAAGAGCTCCAAAGAAGAAGTAGGGAGAGTCTTCCCCTACCAATACTTCCTCCTCCAAGCAAATCGGCCTCCACCTGTAGATGCAAAAATCGTGGTACAAAGATATGGCAAACAAGATCTCCAATAACTCAGTGCAAAGGAAGAACCAACGAACGAACACCAAAAACATTCACCACAACACTGGAGATAGATGCAATAATAATTTTTTATTCCAATAATCCAGAGCCAAAAGTCCCTTTACAATGAGAGGCTCTCTCCTTTAAATAGGAAGGAGAGGCACCAAAACCCTAACCACTTTTTGAATGAGTGGCTAAGATTAAAAGATACAAATGTTTAATCAATGGTTGAGATGAGCTCAACAATAAAATACATGGATCACTAATAAAATATAATGTAAGTGGACAAAATCGCCCTATAAGAGGGGAATCCCACCAAATCATGATGACAAAATATCATAAGAGGCTTATGGTGGGTCCAAGGGGTAATTTTATCCCTCCTTGGTCAATCCCCATAGCACAATAACCAAAAAAAATCATGAATGTACCAAATCGTGCCTCCATAGTGAAGTCGTGGTCCTTAAAAGACCTCAAAAATCCTCAGAAAGTGCCATAAGTGATGGATGCGGGCCCCGATGAAGCTGAAACTGCTGGAGAAGGTGTGGAAGGTCCCGATCTATCATCACTGATCATCCCATGCCATAACTTTTCCTCCGTAGCCCAAATCGATTTCCTCAATAGCCATTTCTACCAATCCTGAAATGCCTCGAGAAGCGTGAAACTGCCCCAAACAACCTCCTGGAGTGCTGGCGCTGTCAAGGTGAGGGCACCAGTGTGTCCGGAAGGGGGGTAATATGGTAAAAACAAGTGGCTGGACCACCCCCTCCATCATCAGCTCCCTAGGTCAACAGGATAAAAATCACATCTGCTCCGACAGGGCCTCCGACAGACCAAAATTGCACTAGGACAGCCTACCGAGGCTAAATCATCACTGTAAGTGCCCGGAACTGAAAACAAACTGTCCCATTGGACTCAGAAGGTCCAAATCCATCCAAGATGTGTACTCATACACCATATGAATCTCTGCATGATCAAAATAAATATCCAATATACCGGATCAAGGCCAATAATAATGCGCTGTACATATACAAACACTGCTGTAACCCCAGAATCATCATCATAACCCTGTATCTACTGCATAGAGTCATCATGTATGTATACATAGACCATATATCATCTATCCATATCATCATAAGGTCCAACATCTCATGTCCCATGGTCCTCCATGGTCAAACTAGGTCTAACCAAGACCAAATATAACTCAGACCATCATCCAAGGCTACTGCAAAGTATTAAGGTTAATACATGCTCTACAACTTATTCAAATAGCAATTATAACACATAATGATCATAACTGGCGATCTACATCCAAATATATAGTGTCGTTAATTATTATTATTATTACTCAGACTAGACTTTCAGGACCATACTCACTTCATAGTTGTGATCAATTTGCTAGTGAAGGGTGAAGGCTGAATTAACTGGCTAGGCTAAGGGATGACTTGACTGACTTGAATTTGTGACACTTTGGAAAGGGAAAGGGAATACACACCATAGTATATACTGAATGAGAAATAACACAGGGAATGGCGGTGTCTCACAAATGGATGAGTTGTTTAAAGAGGGTTTATTCACCTTCACAGATGCGCACAATCCATAATACAAATAAGGCCATCAATTGTTTAGATATAGCATTTAAGTTCCATTGCTTTTTGGGCCTGAAGTTTCCATAGCCTTGATCTATGTGTGTTTACAAACACATTGCATAGATTTACATTTTTTCTTTTAGTCTTTCTGCTGCAGGTGTGTTTTTAAGGCACTTGTTTACCTGAGTACTTCTAGGTGTGTCATGGACAGCTTGTTTACCTAGGTATTTATTTTCCACAAGATATAACATTTTATTTTTATGGCCATTTTCATTTGGCACGCCTTTCATTCATGTGTGTTTAAAAACACATTGCATGAATGGGCTTTTCATACAAGATATAGCATTTCATTTTTCTAGATTTTGTATTCATGGCAGCACTAAAAGTTTCAGGTTTAGCCAACACAACTTAAGTGACTAGGGGGAATTCCCAAGGAACTCCAACTCACCATAGGTAAGTTTTGTCACCAAATCAGAGCCGAGACACAATAAATAAGGAAGCTCATCCAATATAGAGGCTACAGTGGGGAAAAGTCCTCCATGCCACTAGTCAAGTAGTAAGTCAGGGTGATAATCTAAAAGGTAGGCCATGGATGGATGAAGACAATGAAATGATGGAGCCAACACTAGCAAGCCAAAGTATGGTGTAATGATCACCTCTATTCTCCCTAAGGAGGGTATATACCAATGAGTATGAATAGTGAACTTCTAAGTCTGAGTAGGGACAATGTAATATATATAATAGATCGACCAGGTCCAAATATCTATATGATCGCCAAATCATGACACTAAGTGCTAAGACATGCTATAAGAATAAGTATAAAAGCAATCTAACCATAACACCATGATATACCTGCTGAGTCGTATACCTGAAAGCTCATCCACCTGTACCATCATATGTCCTCTGAAACTGCTGCTGCAACTCTGGGCACTACTGACTTCTCTGTACCAATGGTATAATGGCTATATAGGTCATCTCTCTGAGTGTCCTGAGACTCAGTAATGGCATGGGGAATACAACTGTTGTCCACAATCTGATAGTGATCCAATCTAGATGCTCATCTCAGCATCTCAAATGTAAGGGAACTGGCTGAATAGTGTACTGGAATGAGAAAAATAATGTATGGTAGCTCGACTACTATATATGTGATAACAGGAATCTTAAAGAAAAATGATCAACCTAGAAGATTGTCTTCTCAAGTCACCAAGAAGGTAACAAACCCAAGCCCTGCTAAAACCCAGGCTAGGGATCCAGTGCAAAGAAAACAAGTGAGTACTCCAAATAAAGAAATATCTCCCATAACCCAAGAAAAGCTAAATTCAAACATATTGGGAAAACTCTCAGGATCTTCTGTCATGGTGTCTTTGAAAGATTTGGTAGTCATCCCTTCTGTTAAATCACAGGTAATGCATTTATTGGGTCTAGAAATGAATACCAAGGAGAAAGAAAGGGCTTGCAATTTGAAGATTGACTTGAGTAATTTCTTATCCAAACCCAATATCCCTGTGTCCTTGGAGGAACTTTTGAAAATCCCGTCATATTTTAATCAAGCAACTAAATTCTTGGGAATTGAGCCTAAAGTCAAGAATCCTGTGAAACTAATAGCTGAGGATGACCCCCCCATTATGATTCAAAGTGTAATTGATAAAGGTAGAGGTCATCCCCCTTTTTATATTGCTTTAGAGATTAATCAGTTGATATTGCATAACTGTATGTTAGATTCAGGAGCAGAAGTAAATATTATGCCTCTTAAGGTCATGGAACAATTGGAGCTGAGACCGTCCAGAGAATATAGAAATGTGTGTGGGATGGATTCTAGGCCTGTTAAGTCAGAGGGTATGATTGAGAATCTTAAGATGAAACTGGCCGCTTATCCTGCAATTGAAATTAGTATGGATGTCCTGGTTTTAGATATTCCTGACGCATGGGGGATGTTGCTATCAAGGGAATGGGCTGCCAAACTAGGAGGGAGCATCCAAATGGATTTGTCTTATGCAACTATTCCTATCGGAGGAAAGGCTTCTTATAAATTGATGAATGAAAAACCCATGACTGAGCATGTAGAAACCCCCGACTATTTGTTTGAAGAGGCTATGCGTCCCACTGAGGAGGTTGGAAATTATATGGTGATGGCTAACTTTTGGGAGGAGCCCCGACAACATCCTTTTCCTCCTAGTCAAGTTTGGAAAATGCATTTTGATGGGGCAAAGTCTAGGCATGGTGCTGGAGCTGGAATTGTCCTTACATCTCCTTCTGGTGAAGAAAAATTGTTTGCATATCGTCTTGAATTCGAGTGCACAAACAATGTAGCCGAGTATGAGGCGTTGCTTCTAGGGTTAGAAATTTGCCGTGAACAAAAGATTAAATGCCTAAATGTAACAGGAGACTCTGATTTGATTGTGTCACAAGTGAAGAATCAGTTTGCAGCCAAAAATAATAGGCTTAGGGATTATCGAAATGCTGTCTGGGATACCATAGAAATGTTTGATGCCTTTGCAATAAAAGCAGTCCTAAGAGAAGAAAATACCCTGGCCGATGCATTATCAGTAATAGCATGCACCTTTGAAACTCCTGATCATCTTAAAAATAAAGAGTGTAAGGTTGAAGTAATATTTAGACCTTCCGTTCCTGATAATCAAGATCATTGGCAAGTATTTGATAATGATGCACAAATCATTGCTTTCTTACAAAACAATGAAAATTTTCAGAATTGCAATGTGAACCTAGAAGATAAATCAAGCGGTTCTTCCATTCAAGATCTTGATATTATGAAACTAGCAATACCTCTGGAGAAAAATTTCAATAGGCATGATGAATACAAAGGTAAAAGAGCTGAACCGGTAGATGAGGTTATAGAGATAAATATTGGAACCTCAGTGTCCCCTAGAATGATTAGGATAGGAAAGAATGCTTCCCTAGAAGAAAGAAAGGCAATTGTGAATCTGATAAGGAAGTATAGAGATATTTTTGCCTGGGCATATGATGAACTCAAAACTTTTGATCCTGAATCATTGAGCACACTATCCCGTTGCATGAAGGGGCTAAACCTTATAGGCAAAAGTTGAGAAATGTCAATCCCAAACTGGCACCATTGATCAAAAAGGAACTGGAAAAAATGTTGGCTGCCGGAATTATCCAACCTGTTCGACACACTACTTGGGTTTCTAACCCGGTGATTGTTAGAAAGAAAAGCGGTGAAATCAGGGTATGTATTGATTTCAGAAACCTAAATCAAGCATCCCTTAAGGACAATTATCCGTTGCCGAACATGGAAAATTTGTTGCAAAGTGTCACTGGGGCAGGTATGTTGTCAATATTGGATGGTTTCTCGGGGTATAATCAGGTGCGTATTAGAAAGGAAGACAGAGATAAAACAACCTTTACTACTCCATGGGGAACTTTCCAATATATAAGAATGCCTTTCGGATTATTAAATGCCGGTTCTACTTTCCAAAGAGCTATGGATCAGGCATTTAGTGACTTGATTGGGAAAATTATTGCCATTTATCAGGATGACTTGACAGTGTTTTCAAAGAAAAGGGGAGACCATGTAGAGCATTTGAGAAGAGTTTTTGAGCGTTGCAGAAAGTTTGGTATATCTTTGAACCCCAAAAAATCGACTTTTGGAGTGGATGAAGGCAAGTTACTAGGACACATTGTGTCAAAAGAAGGCATAAGAATTGACCCAGAACGTGTCCAAGCCATCAATGCTATTGCAGCACCCCATAATGTAACCACCTTGCAATCTTTCTTTGGTAAAATAAATTTTGTCCGAAGATTCATTCCAAACTTAGCAGAATTGGCCAAACCATTAAATGCCCTTCTTAAAAGGGATGTGAAGTTTGTATGGGATAAAGAATGTGAAGTGTCTTTCACCAAGCTAAAAAAGGCTATTTCAACTTCCCCTGTGTTAGCTTGCCCTGATTACAATAAAGAATTCATGATTTACTCATATGCTTCGGAAGATACTATTGCTGGTGTGTTATTACAAAAGAACAACGAAAACCATGAACAACCTATAGCCTTTATGAGTAAAAATTTGAGAGATGCCGAATTGAAATATACCACCATTGAAAAGCAGGCTTATGCCTTAGTTAAAGCCTTGAAACATTTCAGAACCTATGTGGGGTATTCCAAAATTAAGGCATATGTGCCTTATCAAGCAGTAAAGGATGTTCTATCACAAGCAGATGGCATAGGTGTAAGAGGAAATTGGATTTCACGTATACAAGAATATGATCTAGAGATTAAACCAATCAAGATTGTGAAAGGTCAAGGGTTAGCTCAACTTCTAACTGAAAAGGGAGGCAACATGGTAAACATGATAAGTGAAAGGGATCCTGCTATTTTAAACATTGATGAAGAGCATGAGTGGTACAAAGACATTGTATATTTCTTGAGAAACTTGTCATGTCCTGAATACCTGGTGGATCATCAAAGAAGGGCACTAAGGCTAAAAGATGAAAAGTATGTTTTAACCCAGGATGGATTAGGATGGAGGAACCCTGATGGGATAATCCTGAAATGTGTTAACCTGGAGGAGTCCAAAATCATTATAAAGGAGATGCACTCAGGGTTATGTGGTGGTCATTATGCTCCGAGAACAACTGCTGCAAAAATCATGAGAGCAGGGTATTACTGGCCAACACTCTTTAAGGATGTACATGCTTATATTAGGATATGCCAAGAATGTCAATTTTTCTCGGGAAAACCAAGATTGCCTGCTTTACCTTTAAATCCTGTAGTGGTTGAAGCTCCTTTTCAACAATGGGGTATGGATTTTGTAGGTCCTTTTAATGAAAACTCGAGCAATGGATATAAGTACATGTTGACCTGCACGGATTATTTCACTCGTTGGGTAGAAGCTATTCCAACCAAGAAGGCCACAGCTGAAGTGGTTGTGAAGTTTTTGGAAGAAAATATTGTGTCAAGATACGGTTGCCCTATGAAACTAACAACAGATAATTCCCCAGCCTTCAGTAAAATAGAAATGTCCACCTTTTGCATGAATCATGGAATCACCCTCTCTCATTCTTCGAACTATTACCCCCAGGGAAATGGTCTCGCCGAATCAAGTAACAAAAATCTAATTAGGTTGTTGAAAAGAATGGTGGGTGAAAATAAGAAAAGTTGGGATGTAAAATTAAAATATGCTTTGTGGGCAGATCGAACAACAGTAAAAAGGATTACAGGAAAATCTCCTTATGAGTTGGTATATGGACAAGACTGTAGACTACCAATAAATTTGCAAATACCCGTTTATGAACTATTGCAGCAATGCACTTCAGATACAAAAGCAATGCAAGGAAGAATTGATAAATTAGTTGAATTGGATGAAAAGAGAAGAAGTGCTCTCGATAAGATGCTTATATAACAAGAAAGAGTAAAAGGCACATTTGATCAAAATACTAGAGGTACTACCTTTGGTATAGGAGATATAGTTTTATTGTGGGATAAGCATAAAGAGAAACCAGGAAATCACACGAAGTTGGAAAGTTTATGGAAAGGTCCGTATAAGATAAGTAGTCTGGCTGGAAAGGGATCTTTTGTCCTTGAAACCTTGGATGGAGATGAAGTTGAGTTACCTGTAAATGGGAGGATGTTGAAACATTATTTTCCTCCTATCAACCTTGAATGGCCTAGTCTTGCATTGCCTGGTAGATTAGGGTAGGTAGGAAACCAAATAAGCCTACTTGGGCAGTAGTTAGTCTTTTTATCCATTGAGTCTGGCACCCTCTTAGTAAGCCTCTAGTTTAACTGAGTACCTGTCACTTTTCTTTTCCTGCACAATAAATTTCAAATTTTGCAAATTATGTTAGTAGTTTGATTTATTTTCTGCACTTATATATTTCATGCATTTATATTTCTGACATAGAATATATTTTATTTCAGTTTGTTTTATATTTTTCCCACACATGCGGCATGAGGTATGGTTGATGTTTGTGAATGCAGAAAATAGGTTGCAAAAATAAAAGCTGGAAGCAAAATGGTAGAGTGCTGGATCGTGGATTCGAGTAGCAGAGATTCGAGGACCAGAGATTCTGAGGTTCTCAAGCACTCATTTCAGCAGAGCACTTGTCCCAGCCGGAGCCAGATATTATCACATATATAGTAGCCGGGCTACCATACATTATTTTTCTCATTCCAGTACACTATTCAGCCAGTTCCCTTGCATTTGAGATGCCGAGATGAGCATCTATATTGGATCACTATCAGATTGTGGACAGCAGTTGTATTCCCCATGCCATGACTGAGTTTCAGGACACTCAGAGAGATGACCGATGTAGCCATTATATCATTGGTACAGAGCAGACAGTAGTGCCCAGATTTACAGCAGCAGTCTCAGAGGACAGAGGATGGTACAGGTTGATGTGCATTCAGGTATATGACTCAGCAGGTATATCATAGTGTTATGGTTAGATTGCTTTTATACTTATTCTCATAGCATGTCTTAGCACTTAGTGTCATGATCTGGCGATCATATAGATATATGGACCTGGTTGATCTATTATATATATTATATTGTCCCTACTCAGACTTAGAAGTTCACTATTCATACTCATTGGTACATACCCTCCTTAGGGAGAATAGAGGTGATCATTACACCATACTTTGGCTTGCTAGTGTTGGCTCCATCATTTCATTGTCTTCATCCATCCATGGCCTACCTTTTAGATTATCACCCTGACTTACTACTTGACTAGTGGCATGGAGGACTTTTCCCCACTGTAGCCTCTGTATTGGATGAGCTTCCTTGTTTATTGTGTCTCGGCTCTGAGTTGGTGACAAAACTTACCTATGGTGAGTTGGAGTTCCTTGTGAATTCCCCCTAGTCACTAAAGTTGTGTTGGCTAAACCTGAAACTTTTAGTGCTGCCATCAATACAAAACCTGGAAAATGAAATGCTATATCTTGTATGAAAAGCCCATTCATGCAATGTGTTTTTGAACACACATGAATGAAAGGCGTGCCAAATGAAAATGGCCATAAAAATAAAATGTTATATCTTGTACCTAGGTAAACAAGCTGTCCATGACACACCTAGAAGTGCTCAGGTAAACAAGTGCCTTAAAAACACACCTGCAACAAAAAGCCTAAAAGAAAAAATGTAAATCTATGCAATGTGTTTATAAACACACATAGATCAAGGATATGGAAACTTCAGGCCCAAAAAGCAATGGAACTTAAATGCTATATCTAAACAATTGCTGGCCTTATTTGTATTATGGATTGTGCGCATCTGTGAAGGTGAATAAACCCTCTTTAAACAACTCATCCATTTGTGAGACACCGCCATTCCCTGTGTTATTGATCATTAAGTATATACTATGGTGTGTATTCCCTTTCCCTTGCCAAAGTGTCACAAAGTCAAGTCAGTCAAGTAATCCCTTAGCCTAGCCAGTTAATTCAGCCTTCACCCTTCACTAGCAAATTGATCACAACTATGAAGTGAGTATGGTCCTGAAAGTCTAGTCTGAGTAATAATAGCAATAATTAACGACACTATATATTTGGATGTAGATCGCCAGTTATGATCATTATGTGTTATAATTGCTATTTGAATAAGTTGTAGAGCATGTATTAACCTTGATACTTTGCAGTAGCCTTGGATGATGGTCTGAGTTATATTTGGTCTTGGTTAGACCTAGTTTGACCATGGAGGACCATGGGACATGAGATGTTGGACCTTATGATGATATGGATAGATGATATATGGTCTATGTATACATACATGATGACTCTATGCAGCATCTACAGGGTTATGATGATGATTCTGGGGTTACAGCAGTGTTTGTATATGTACAGCGCATTATTATTGGCCTTGATCCGGTATATTGGATATTTATTTTGATCATGCAGAGATTCATATGGTGTATGAGTACACATATTGGATGGATTTGGACCTTCTGAGTCCAATGGGACAGTTTGTTTTCAGTTCCGGGCACTTACAGTGATGATTTAGCCTCAGTAGGTTGTCCTAGTGCAGTTTTGGTCTGTCGGAGGCCCTGTCGGAGCAGATGTGATTTTTATCCGGTTGACTTAGGGCGCTGATGATGGAGGGGGTGGTCCAGCCACTTGGTTTTACCATATTACCCCCCTTCCGGACACACTGGTGCCCTCACCTTGACAGCGCCAGCACTCCAGGAGGCTGTTTGGGGCACTTTCACGCTTCCTGAGGCATTTCAGGATTGGTAGAAATGGCTATTGAGGAAATCGATTTGGGATACTGAGGCAAAGTTATGGCATGGGATGATCAATGATGATAGATCGGGACCTTCCACACCTTCTCCAGCAGTTTCAGCTTCATCGGGGCCCGCATCCATCACTTATGGCACTTTCTGAGGATTTTTGAGGTCTTTTGAGGACCACGACTTCACTATGGAGGCACGACTTGGTACATTCATGATTATTTTTTGGTTATTGTGCTATGGGGATTGACCAAGGAGGGATAAAATTACCCCTTGGACCCACCATAAGCCTCTTATGATATTTTGTCATCATGATTTGGTGGGATTCCCCTCTTATAGGGCGATTTTGTCCACTTACATTATATTTTATTAGTGATCCATGTATTTTATTGTTGAGCTCATCTCAACCATTGATTAGACATTTGTATCTTTTAATCTTAGCCACTCATTCAAAAAGTGGTTAGGGTTTTGGTGCCTCTCCTTCCTATTTAAAGGAGAGAGCCTCTCATTGTAAAGGGACTTTTGGCTCTGGATTATTGGAATAGAAAATTATTATTGCATCTATCTCCAGTTTTGTGGTGAATGTTTTTGGTGTTCGTTCGTTGGTTCTTCCTTTGCACTGAGTTATTGAAGATCTTGCTTGCCATATCTTTGTACCACGATTTTTGCATCTACAGGTGGAGGCCGATTTGCTTGGAGGAGGAGGTATTGGTAGGGGAAGACTCTCCCTACTTCTTCTTTGGAGCTCTTCGTTGGTAACAGGGAGTATTACTGTCCCAGGACCTTCTATTTCATGTTACTATTTGCATTTCTCTTGTATTTCTTCCATACTTGATCTTACTGATTGAATCTTCATTCCTTGGTTTGACAGGTAGAGGAAGGCGCACTTGTGGGCTAGGGCATCAAATCGGCAAGCAAATCAACAATCTCTCATTTGATCTCTGCGGGAATCTTCCTCAACATCAAGGCATCTCATCCACATCACTCAGGTATGATCTCAAGGTAAGTTCTATCTCCATGATCTATCCAATTGTCAAAAAACACTTAAAACCCTAATTAATCAAAACCCCTTTTTTACATTTTCTCAGATCTACTTAGATCTAGTGGGTTATTGGGCATAATATTGAAAACCCACGTCTATAGCATCCACGGCATCCTGGATCTATAGTTTGGTGAGGATTGGTTTCCGTTTGACCCCTCTCCCATGCCAACTTAGCTTCTCCCAAGCAAGGCGCACTTCACTAGTTGAGCAAGTTGACCTAGATCTAGGTGATGGGTGTTTGAGATTCCACTTGATTCGTCATCTACACATCCAATAACATACACCCAGGTTGTTACTTTTCTGAAATTTACCTTGTGGGCCCCATTACACATTTTAAGGGATTTAATCCCCATTTTGGACCACTTGGAACCCTTAAACTCAGATCTACTAAGATCTAACCGTTGGATTACCACGAAAATACAGATCCATACTCCTACCCGACCGATCTACCCGGATCTAAAGTTTGGATGCCATCCGACTTGTTTTGACCCACCTAACCCCACTTTTAGGCTTCCTTGGGCAAAGTCGCACCACCTTGGAGAAGTGAGTTGACTCACTTCCAGGAACTGGGTACTTGAGATTTTTGGAGATTTAGAACCGGAATAATTCAAAACCTAGGTCTAGACTATCACTTTGTCAAATCTTGCCTTGGGGATTGCATTCCTTGTTTTAAGGGATTGTGGTCCACTTGGGTCAAACCTAGATCTAGATACATTCATCCATCAAGACCTCTATTGCCCACCTGTCCCAAGTACTAGGAGTCCTAAACCACAAGTCAACCCTACTTTGACTCCACTTCCCAATTCCCAAGGCACTGGTTTCTCTCCAAGTTAATTCAACTTTCCTAGATTGTTGGATTGACTTGTGTTTTGACCTATGCATGGTGAACTAAACCTTTGAAGCTGCCATGTATCATGGTCAAGCTTGTCATTTGTACTAGTTAGCCCCAATACAACCCTTAAACTACCCTGCACTGGACACGGTTCCCAAGGCAGTGAGTCTTCTGACATTGTACTAGTACACTAGCCCTAGATCTCACTTCAAACATTATAAGTCACTCTCACATCAACCATGAACCAAAGCTATACCCATTGAACCCCTCACTTGGCTTGTGACTTCAACCTATTAGGTCTAGGATAAACCATACACCTAACTTCACTTAGAAATACCCTGATTTGGTGTTTTGGTTTTGATCTGTCCTGTCGGGAGTAGATCGGGTCTCCCCCTTTGTTGTCTGGGCTAGATAACATAAAGCGAAGGTTGCCTCGACTGGCATGACAACCATATACTAGAGGTCGAGGTGATCGTGGTTGCACCTTTTGAGTTGCCCTTCCCTATTTCCATCCATGACTGGATACATCCATAGGGGTAACTATAGCTTAGGTGATAACAAGTACCTTGTATATACTGTACATGATGTGTGTTTTGTGTGGTGTGACGCTTTGCTTTAAGTGTGTTAGGATCTTGGTTTTTTACGCTTACGTCATGTCCTGCCTACATGTGCAGATGACAAGCTGCTTTTGATTTGCAGACGACACTAGCCGACATACCCGCAGCCTCGCGTTGGCAGCTTGGGTACTTTATTCCCCTACCGACGAGCTTATTAGTTTAGGAGGGAGTTGTCTACAGTACACAACTAACAACGCCGCTGAGTATCACTCGGTGACTGGAGTCTTAACCGACGCTCTTTCCCTGGGTATGGACCACATTGTCGTCCATCTTAACTCACAATTAGTGGTCTCCCATCTCAACTGAGTCTATGCCATCCGTGATCCCATGCTACTCCGTCTTTTCAGACGAGTACGTTTCTTGGAGAGGTCCTTCGAATCAGTTGCAGACTCCATGGCCAATTTCATTTTGGATTGGTACATTGGACATACATGAAATTATCATAAATAATTAAAAATGGCACGACATGTATATAATGCATAAAATCACATAGATAGGATCCCATGTTCATCCATAAGAACACAATATGTATAAATCTGTCAATAAAGTCTGTATATATCAAGTCGGTACAAAATACAAAATGTAGTGCTGATACAAAATCTGAAGCATGAAAGAATTTAGTAGATATCATCCGGTACAAAATTTGAAGCTCATGGATTTCAGTACATATACATATAAAGCATGATTCTAGTCCTTGGGATGATCATGATAACAGATAACGATCCTCGCTACTCTCCTGAGCGGCGAGCCAAAACACTCGGTCATGCCAACAGTAAGTGGCTGGTAGAGACGAGGCAAGGAATGGACTATTGGATCCTCATTATCTAATGTCAGCCTCCGAAGGTTCTCCTCTACTTCCTCCATCTCCTCAACGACATCTCGTGCCGCGGGACCTATCTCCGGAACCGCCCCTCTCCGTGCAATCAGAGAGACTCCGACTGGTCGCGACGGGCCCACATCTGCGTAAAACAGTACTAATTCAAAAAAAATCTAATATATATAAAATGAAAAAACATAGTCAAGTTGTTTTTCTTACCGATATCACCCCACTATGCCCCCCTGAGGAAGCACTAGGCCAGTATCGCCTCAGAAGTTAGTCCTGTCGTAGGGGAAATCCTAGACCATGAGGAGCTGGCCCCTCAACCATCTGAAGAAACCTGTACTGAAACCGATAATGGGACCCCCGCCACCATGGCGGGCCATCACCTCTTCCCATCGAATCATGTGAGGGTCCCATGCATCCCGATCATCAACCTCAACCTGTGGATGTAGGTGCGGTATTCGCTCCAGAAAGAATGAGACTACCACAGAACCATAACCAAATTGCTTCAGCGCCCCGCGCCAGCATTTGGTCAGCTGATCTCGTAAACTGGTGAGAAGTCCCTCACACCAGTTGAACACTGTCGGGGCGATACACTCCTTGGCATACATCATCTGGGATTTACTCGCCAAACGAGGGGATATACTACTGTCCACTCTCACAATGTTGAATAGGACAGTCCGAAGAGATTGATCTCTCACCTCGTTGATGGGAATTTTCCCACCTGCCATCTGTGTACCAGCATGGCACCACTGATCTATGAGATCCTCCATAGTACGACCACCTCCTCGTGATCCAGATAGTGATATGGGATTCCCCCGTCGAGACAACCTTGTCAATAAATAGATGTCCTCAACATCTATGGTCAGAGTGTGCACGTCGATTTGAAAATGTTGTTGCATCGGATCCCAACATTGGATCACGTACTCCAACAGTGGAACTTGGGCCCTCATGCCGAGAACCTGGAAGTAATTCAATAGTCCGCAATTCCTCAATGAAGCCATGCATTGATGGTCGTTTGCCGCTTGGGCAGCGTTGAGCTCATGCTCCCTTTTGCACCACTCAATCATTTTGATCACTCCAACCCTGTCCAAAAGCCCATAAAAACACTATTAAGATCCTTCCCAACTATAAAAACTTTCCACTTTTGCTTAGATTTTGGGTTTTCCATGTGGGTTTGCGCCGACGTAGATCATCCTTTTGGATAGGGCACCGCTGGCGAAAAAACGTCCTTTCGGGATTTGCACCGGCGCGACCTCAACGCAGTTCCCGAAAAGGGGGATTGCGCCTGTCCGTGGGCACAATATCCCCCACTTATCAAGTTCAAACCCCAACAAAATGAGAGAAAATAAAAAATTAATCCGCTGGAAAGGAAGAGGGTTGATTCTAGGGTTACCTGAAACTGACGGCGCGGCAAATGGTCAATCGTAGCTCCCATAATCAACACTGAAAAAACAACTCCAAATGGTGCTTCTCACCTCTCCAACTTGGTAAAAACAAATAGTAATTGATTTTTACTATTTATCTCTTTTTATATCAAAAAAGAGCATATTCCTTTTTTAATTTTATTCTATTGTGGGTTATTTTGCTATAGTTGAGATTATTTCTATATTTGAATACCCGATAATCATTTTGACCTAGTTTCGAAGTTTGTAGGTGAAGTTAAGTACCTTATTAATACTTTTTTTTCGCAATTGTGGTCATCTCACGCGTGTTATCAGGTATGAACAACTCATTGAGCGTTTTTATGTCATTATTTCGCTCGTTAAATTCAATTATTAATGACACCAAGCTAACTCTTTGTTCTTTCTTGTGCTCATAAAACGAGGAGAATAAGTCACCGAGTTATAGTTTATCACTTTTTTGGGCTCGTTAAAATTCCACAAAAAATGAACCCCTCCGAGTCTTTCTTTAAGCTCTTTTCAGTCTCTCTAAATATGAAAAATATTTCCAAGCGAACTTGATGTGTTCACGCTTGTAAGAGTATTTGAATGGTCATCTTTCTGGTGATAGTTTACTCCTTTTTCGGACTAGGAGGCACTATTTACGAAGAAGGAATACTCCATCCAATTATGACTGGAAGAGTCCTCTTGTTGGTGTCCATTTTGTCACCATTTTTTATCATAAAATCTACTCTGAGTGGCGTCATTTTCATTATTTTTGCTATGATAAGTTATTCTTTCAGCCATTCAGCCCATCAAACATACCAGGTATGCATATATTCATTTCTCATATGAATTTTGGTCAAATCTTGCTATATTATGATTTATTAATGTTTAAAGTGACATTTTCAGACATACGTGGCATTTAGTTTTGATCTACAGGCTGTGTTTTTTCAAACGATCTTCCATTCAGACTACGTGTTTATGTTGCTAATGTTCAGCCGCATCCAACCCATCATTCAGCCTTGCGTTCAGCCCGTGGAATCAACAGTTGGCATATTTCTGGCCATTAAAGACAAAAACGGACACATGGGTTCTGTAAGCGACGTGGTGGTTATGGTTGATGAGCTTTGGTTCTAGAAGATTCGCCTCCTTGCTTCCTAAGCTCGACAGCACACGACCTCTCCACGTCAACTCCAGCGCTCCAACTTTCCTGTTTATTCAGCCTGATATCACGCACGCCTGCTCACGCCGATGTCTAGAGGAGCCTCGTCCGCCCACACTCAGTTTGCCAACACAATTATTTTCCCACATCGACGCTCCAACAGCCTTCTCCTTCGTCCATTCATCTCGCCAGCATACACTCTGCCCACTATTGAAGGGAACATACACGCAGCTATTCGCGTCAGGCAAGGTCAACACCGTTAAAGCAGGAAGATGCCCTCTGCGTTGTCACACATCACCCAGCAGCCGTTTGATAGTCTTAAAGACCTTTATTTTTAGAGAGGTCGACTATGTCGACCTTCTCTCCCACTGTAAACTTATAAATAACTGCTTTGTATAGAGAAACGAGGATCATCAGATTATCAGATAGCTTGTAGAATATACAGAAGTTAGCAGTAATTTTCACTGTGTAATTTTCACCAATTAATGGAAGTTTCAGTTTGTTGATGCTCTACTTTTAGCAACTAAGTTGATTTAGTTTTTCCATCTTTGATTGCTGGGAAGGGTCCCTCATCAACCGAAGGTTTTGTTTATGTTTTTCTGTATTTTCTTTTTTGCAAATAGCTAATTCATTTTCCAATGTATGTAATTAATTTCATTTTCTGTATATGTCATTTCTATATTTCTGTAATTTGTGTTGTGTTGCTAACTTAGTCTGTGTTTCCAGAATTAGGAATGGTCGACCAAGCATAGAGTTTTAAAGTTTGCTTTCAGTCTTTTGTCATTAGATAGTTTATCTTCAGTTTTCTGCAATTAGATAGAGTTTAGTTAGTTGTTGTTTCTAGCATTACTTTATAGTTAGAATTAGTCCCATTAGTCTCTTTTTTGTAGCTGTAGGTTAATTCTATCTCTCATCTCAGTCTTGCTTTAGCATAGAATAGGAATAGTTCATCTCTCTAAATAATAATTAGAATAGGTTACTTCCTAGTATCGTAGCTTCTCAACAAGTCTTCTCACTGACTTCTTTGCATTGTAGGTTCATCTGCATTCGCCAGCTGATGTTAAAATCATCAAAACTGCCTTTTTCCTTAGTTTAATTCGTTTTTATTCCATCCAGACTGTCATTCGGAAAGTCATCCGGATCATCATTCGAACTTTCATTCTTTCTGCACTGTTTTTATGCTTATTTGAATTCAGTTTCTTAGTTTTCCTTAACTGTAATCTTTCCTGCTCTTAATTAGCATTCTTAACCATAATTAGGTCCCTGTTTTACATTCCATAAAGTTTTAATTAAAGTTTCGTTATCATTCTTAGTTTTGTTTTAACTTTCTTTTAAATTATGTCTTTCATATCCAATTTGTCAATATGTTACTGTTTAAGAATTTATCACTTTTATTCTTAGTATAGTTTATCACATGTTCTTAAGATTTATTTTAGATTAGAGTTAAAATTTTTATTTTCCAAGTATTCTAGTTTTAATAGTTTCTTTTCGGTAGTATAGGATAAGTTTTCCCATTTACACAAATAATGAAGATGTTCATGGAATAGAATTTGGCTTAGAAATAAATATCTTTATCAAGTTTTCTACTTGCTTCTATATAAATATCTTTATCAAGTTTTCTACTTGCTTCCAAATCAAGTTTAGAAGTAAATATCTTTATTAAGTTTTCTACTTGCTTCTAGATCTGATTAGTTTTATATCATTTTGCTTATGAATAGTAGATAGATCATAATGTTTAAAGTTAACTGTAATTGGTCTCTTTGTAGTTTACATCTCTTTGTTGAAATTAGATTAGATTTACTTCCATTTTGTTTTGCCATTACATTTGAAAGTCATTACGATACATTCACTCCAGTTCCTATTACATGAGATTAGATGTTTTAATGTAGTCTTGAATAGTTGTTTAGATAGTTTGTAATTTGATTCAAATTAATATAGTTTGTTGTTTATGTAATTTATCGTTAAATTAAGTCATTTCATAGATAGGTCTCTAATTTATTTACAGTTGCTTCTAATTCCTAGATTAGAATCTGAAATTGATTAGGTAGTTTTCATTTTCATAGTCTGTAGTTTGCTTTTTAATCAGTTTCCATTATTTTATCATAAAGTAGAGTAGTATGATTTGATACTATTCTAGTCTGTTTGTTTAACTAGGTTTAATTAGTTCCTTTATTGTTTTTTCTAAAGTTTGACTTCGTTTTTCATTTTGAAAGATCTTTCGATCTTTTCTTTATTAAATATTTTTAAGGTCTGACAAGCCGAAAATCTTAGGTGCCATTCTACCTTAGCATATACTTTGCCTCAATTCTAAGATTACCAACCCCGGTCGATAATTAAATATTAGGTGTTTTCTTTGATATAGCTCACACACCCAACACCTCTCTCGCGTTGTTTTACCCTTTTTTCGGGCAAAGAGGCTAATTTTATGAAAAAGGACCTTTGGAGTCTTCTTTAGTTCTTTTCAGACTCTCTAAATATGAAATGACATCGAGTTTACCTTCTATGGACTCGTTAAAATTTAACATTGAAGGGCCCGTCATGGGACGAACCCCTCATATCCCAGGTTCGTAAAATGTTTGGGATTGGACTCGTCCATGGGATGAGCTATACCGAGCATCTATTCACCCTCCTCAATCTTGTTAAAAAAAAAGAGAGGCACTCATCAGTCATGATGGGGAAAATGAAAGATTTTGTGTTACACTATAATTCATGGAAGTACGTAGTTTCTCTTGAACATGGCACTCATTTGCATTTGCATTCAATACTTGGGTAATCTATTTGTCTTCAAGTCCTACTCATTTCATGAGTCTTGTCACTCCTTTGGGTCATCCAAAGAATGCTTCCATCATCGGTTTCATTGGGGGTTGGTATTGTTCTCGTCTTGTCAATACTGCCAAGTCATGCCATGCTCATGTTCAAGAGATGTTCGTTACTCATTATATGCAGTCAGTACACCTTCCATCATGTTGGTCTACCCTGAGTCAGTATTGCATATTAATCTACCGTCCGATCTGCTCCAAAAATTTGTTATCGAGTTTCGTGTCGATGATGGGGGATTCATTATGTCCCTCCTTCGACAAATTCATCCTTGTCGACTTCAACACATCATCCAAGGATTGAATCTAGAAACCAATCGAGTACCTTGGGCCTACATGCCTTAAATGGTAGGTTACCTTGCTTTCAACATGAGTTTACATCATTGACTCTTGATTGAAAGATTTCATGCTTTCGACCTCAACTCATTGATTCATGCTCGGTGATGTGGACTATGATACCTTGGGGATCATTGACATCAATGGCTATTTCCCTCGCACTTGTTAACGGTATACATCAATGATCGGTAATCAAGTGGTTTCTACCATGTTTGACTCCAAGACATTGTAATCACATGGATAGATTCGTATCATTGCGGGTTCAGCTTGAATACTCCGGGGAAAATCATATTTTACCCAGGTTGCGATGGAGATTGTTTGAGTCATATTACATGGATCCACTTTGTATTGGTCGTGGTTGTGTTATCATCTCATCATGGATCTACGATTATGTTTAGTAGCCATGATTGTGTTCAGTCAATCCCTACTACCATGGATCTGCATTGTATTTGGTCAGAAACCATGTTGAGAGTCATGTGAGACTTGGATCTCAGATTCAGTTGTATTGTAGCAGCATCTTTTAGCCAAAAAATCCTTTCCATCCATATTTCAAAGCATTTCACCTGCCTTGTTTTACCAACTTCATGCTTTGGGGGGCATTTTGTTACACCTAAATCTTGTCATCATGAGACCCATGTCTGTGAAAATCCTCACATCAGATCTAAGAGATGATGTATACCTCACAAGAAAGAATTTAGGAATAAGATTAAGAGTGGTCAATACAGTGTAAATGAGCAACAGAATAATAATACAGTAGAACTCGGATAGAAGCAAAATAACTTCACACACACTAATTCATTAATAAAAAATGGACAAATAAATAATACAATGCATGAGGCTTCGAATGCCAAGGTGGCAATTCGAATTAGCCTTCATGGAGAGATCAAAAGATCACTGGAGTGTCATCGGAGCGCAACTGCAAGTCTTCATCATCATCAGTGGAGTCATCAATGGTCAAGTAACTGTCAACCAGCAGTCAAATTGAGTCTAACTGAGTGTGGTAGGTGTAACTGAGTGTAACTAGCACTAACTGAATGAAGGAGGCTCAGTGGAGGGCGTATGAGGAGATAACTGGAGTCAGAATGGGCAGTCTAGTCTCACTGGAGGTCTATCAGAGTGATACAGTCAGTTGAGAGTCAGTCTAGCCTTAAATCAAGGAAAGAATTGAAGATAACTGAAGTACAACTGAGTGGTAGGTGAGAGAGGACTAGTGGCTTCCTAAAATCAAGGAAGAAGGGTGCACTAAGCTCTAGGAGGGATAAAAATGATCAGTGAGAAGCTCCGAAGGGCTGGATAATTGAGAGCTAGGTGTGGGACTGATGACTGGGATGAATGCAATTGAATGCATGCTGCATGCAAGACTGAAAATGCAAATAATGAAAATGTTGGTAGGACTAGGATGGAGTATAGGAATATCCTAACAATGTCAACTCAGTGCCTTGATCCGTGAAGTCTCCCTGATCAGAAAGTCAATTGGATCAAGTTGTTGACATTTTTCAACAAGTTCTAGTTGGGCCGACGCAGATTGCCTTCTAGCAAGGAGCGCCCAACTAGGTCAAGCGTATATTTCCATCTAGCAGACTGCGCCAGTGGCTCAGGTTGCCTTTGTACAACCTGTGATTTCCCTCTCAGGAGCAACTTTCCCTCATTCAACATGCACCAATATTGGTTAAAATGGATAAAGGTGACCTTCGAGCGAATTCTCGAAGGTGGATGAGGTGGATCTCTATACCTAACTTGTAGGTGAGCTGTCCTACGGTTCCCTAACCTCAAGGAAGGATCCCTTAGTCCTCTCCCCATAATTCTCAACCTACTCTATCCACTTGGTCTTATAAATACAAAGCTCCTCTCCATTCCAAGGGGAGGAAAATTCTATATCACTTACATGCTGGTGGAATTAACCTAGGTGATCTCTTTCCATCTCTTGGGAGGCATACATTTACTTTGGAGGAATTGGATTGGCTTGTTGGAGGAAGAATACAACGTTAAGGCTTGGGTTGTAATGATCACTCTTCTATGTATTTCCCACTTATTTACAGTAATATAATATCTTTCCATAAATGTCTTTGTGTTCATGATATTTAGAGCTCACTTCCTTAATTGTTTGCTTAGATCAATTACTGTTTAGATGTGCTTTTACTGCTCGTTTCTCTCTATGTGCTTTGACAGGTTTTGCAGCTACGAATTTGACAACCACAAAGCTTGGAACAACAAAGAGGAGAAGGACTCACAAATCTGAAGGTAAGACATATATTTACCTTGATATCTAATTGATCTAGGAAAGTAGTTTTATAGTCTGTTTCTATTTGTTCTAGATCCACTTGGACTAGGGAGATCATGCTCGCATCCGCTCGAGCAGATTTTTCGAAAACACCCATACTTTCTTCGTGTTCAACCATGGATTTGAAACTGAGCTTGAACCCAAGCTCGAGATCTTCTTGGGCGACCTTCGATTTGTACTTACCCCTGCATTGCATAACATTGCAAGTTTACTTACCAGATGCAGTTAAACAAAAATTGAATGATCATAGTAATGAAATGGTACTTAATATTCTAGCTATTAACTTAAGGTAAACACCCTAGCCAAGTTAATGTTTTCCATGTTTCTCTAATATTTCCTAAGTGTCCTTTGAGGTATCTGAAATCACATCAAAATTTTCAACTAGATCAAATATCATACTTTTTATGTAAACTGTATTTTTTAGCGTATTCAATTAAATAATATATTCTATACCTTCCTCCACCTGGTGTCATCTTCCCTTGTTTTTTAATTCTCTTCCTTGCATCCTGCACTAGATTCTTCCACTCCCTCGCGAGAATGATTGAATGACACTTATAAATAGGGTTATTTTGCAAATTAATCCTATATCTGTCCCTCATATATTTCAAATAAGTATCAACCATAGATTGTACTTTACTTTGGTTGAATGTATTCCAAAAGTGGTCGACCATGTACTCCATAAGTTGTTTTTTAAAATTATAATTTTGGCTATTCTAGCATGTACGAATGGAAGGCACAAAAATATATAATTCCTTCTCATTCAAGAGATTGCAGAACAAATTGTTTTTTTCCAAACGATATGATCATTGATATAAAATAATCATAAAAAACTATGTTTCTATCACATAATGGGAAATAATCAAGACATTAATAATTACCATGGAATTTTGGAAAATTGAATGGAAAAATCTCCTCATCCACCAAAAAATCAATTGACAATGTCCCATTTTTATGAGCATGTATTGATCTAAGAAAGTGACTAGAAGAATCCATAGCATGGGGAAATATTTTCCATCATGTGCATGGTTTGGTGTGCTATGGGGAGGGGTGTCATGGCCCCCACCAGAAGAAATGGGAGGAGAGTATGCAGACATAGTAGGAGTGATAGAGGGTTGAGTACTATACAGAGAGGAAAATAACATGGTGGGTATGTGACTAGTGCTAGGATGTAGTGGCATAGGCGCGTGCTACTAGTACTAGCACCGACCTCATGAATACTAAAGTCCTATAGAAAGTCTTGTAGAAAAAAAGACATTTTTTCATTTATAAGAGTACCAAACCCAAATTCATAAATGAAGATATACAATCAATTAATCTGTTCAAAAGTTGTTGCATACTCTATATTATTGTATTTCATCCATCAAACCTTGCACCTTTACACAACCGCCCATGTTTGTTCACATTTGAACAACGGAATCAATTATTGTTTTTCCCGTTTTAAAGCCTTTCTAATATTCTCCTCTGGGTTGATTAAATAAAATAAGGAATCATCATCAAGCAAATCATCATGATAATGGGTGGATGACTACATATATAAACAAACAATAGGGTAATTCAATTATAACATTAATAAAAAATTCATATTCATTTTTTTTTATGGATAGAAAGGTGAGATATAATTTATATGGGATTTATTGTAGTGTCTCTTTTTAAGAATTTGCACAAACTAGGAAAAATTGCCAATTTTGACCAATTCAACCCTTAGACTAGTATTGACACAACTGCTTTCGAATGGCTCCAAAAGATTCCAAATGAAGCCTGAATGCGTTTGTAAGGTATTCAATCATATAAATGAGGATTATGGATGCTTAAAAACCCTTAAAACACTTCTGCAACATTCATTTACAATCTGGACAAAGTAGGGAAAAGTACTAGTCAAATCGAGGTTCGAATCCCCCAAGGGTAGTGGACAAGAATGGCTCTCCAAATGCTGTTAAAAACTTCCAAATTTATGAATAGAGGTATGGTGCTGATAAATTACTTAAATAATATTCCTAATGTACCATCAATCATTTCCTATGGCCTTCTGAAACTCCCTTAAATCAGATGTTTATATGCAAGTCTTCACATAGGGGGAAAAGCTAGTAAAATTCACCGTATGTTCTGAAATTCGAATTTTAGGTGCCAAGGACTTGTGAAATGTTAATGAAACTTATTCATAACATTAATTATACTCCATAAATCAACAAAATCATAGAGAATTACTGATGCAATTCGAAATAATGTCTCTTCAAGCTCCAACAACAAGATATAGAAAAAATGGCATCATTTATGCATTGTTTGGTATTTTGACATAATTTCACTTGGTATTTATACCTGAGAGTATTCTGAGAAGTAAATACAGAGTATATATATCATAATACAAATAAATGGATATTCTTGTACTCACACAAATATATCATCATCTCACCAAAAGCACAATTCCTCCAGGGGCCCAAATATGCAAGAAAATGTGAAAGAGATGCAAGAATAAGTTGTAGATGAATGAACCACGAGGTTGCATGTACCTTCAACCTTTAACTAAATAATCCATTTTATCTCCAAATGAAAGGTCTGAATGGCCTCTCCAATTTACAATTAGGATGGGAATCTTTCACCCTCGAAATTGGTGCTAAGGCAAGTAGACTAGCTCTCTACTAGCTCTTCTCTCCAAATGCAAAATGTAAAATGATCAAAAGATGGTCTTATTCTTTGTTACTGAATTTTATAAACTTCCTAAGGCTTCCCCAATTCTAATTCCATCCATGATATTCATTCCAACTCAATTTGGGAAGAGATTCCCAAGTATGCCACTTGTCCTTCCAATTCTTGCCTCCTCCTCCACCAAATTCGAATTGGTGTCTCTTTGGATGCCCTAACTCACGTGGGTGCCTTCTTGGAGGATATTTTTATCCCTGACATGCCATGTATGTTAGATGTCATCCACCAGGTCTTATTTTTCATAAATGTCATAGGCATCTTCATCATTGGTGTCATAGAAGCTAGGGAATCTAGCCCAAGTGTCCCACTAGCTCCAAAATGCCTCTTCCTCTCCCATGGGAGTTACTCTTCCTCTACATTTAGACATCATTGAGTCATGCCAAGTAATATTCCCTTACAACTACCCCAAGAATAGTGGACTCCACCTTGGATTCGAATGGGTGAGAGTGGAATGCCATGTGGCATGGGGAATCTAGCTTTTTGGGGGTCCCACACCACCAATGTGTCTCCATGACCAAGTGCCATCTTATTTTCTCACCATAAATATTTATTTTTCCCCTCTTAATATATTTATTCCCAAACCAAATTCAATTTGGGTTTATTAGTCTCCTTATTCCAATTTTAATGTCTCCACCCCATCCTAGGAAACTAGTATGTTGATGGAATTTTCCCTACTTGATATTTATTTGAATGGGGACATTACAGTCCTCCCCACCCAAGATTGCTTTCCCTCAAGAAATCTCAATTTAGTATGCTGAAAATTTTTTCCTCCTCTATCAAGTGGCCTTCCATGAGGAATGTCTCCCAAAACCTTTTCATTCTTGTGTTTCATACTGTGGGAGGACACTACCTTATTCAGATAGGTGTGCATTCCTCTCAATACCCTTTGTTTTCCCTCTGAATATTTGAATCTCATTTCAGGGATTTGATTATTCACTGTATGTACCCCTATAGAGTACAACCATTGCACTCCCAAGACCACATTAGGATCAGCAACATCAACCACATAAAAACTATAAAAAAATGTGTAATTACTTATGGTGAGTTGTAGCTTTGGGATCCATGTTTTGCACTCCATAGTATGGTGACCTGGAATGATTACTGTGAAGCCCTTGAATGGTTCAGCATGTAGCTTTCTCCTCTCCACCATTTCTGCATCAATGAATTTATGTGTGGCTCCTCCATCTACCAATACCGAAACCCTTTGTCCCTGTACATCTCCTTGGCATCGAATAGTGTGGAAACGAGGCACTCCTGAAAGCACTGCTAATATTCCTTTGTCAGGTAATGGATGCTATTCTTGTTTTTTCTCTCCTTCTGCTGTAGCATATCCCTCTTCTTGGGATGAAATATGTCCTCCTTCCTCCATGCCCCCTTCATACTCATCATCACAAAATACTTCAATAAATTGTGCCTTTCCCTTAACACATTTAAGTCCTGGTACCCATGGTTGGAAGCATGAGTAACACCGTTTCTTCCTTCTGAGTTCTTCCCTGCTTAGTTCCTCTTTCTTATCCTTTCCACATTCATCTTCTTTCCATGGCTTCTTTTCAGATCTGATTTGGGAAGGGAAGTTGGGATTGGGAGGAAACTTTTTCCTAGGTAGCACATTTTGTAGATCTCTTGTCAAACTCATAGCATCCTTGAATGAATTGGGTTTGTGGGCCTTAACTAAAAATTTTAAGGGTTCATCCAAACCTTCAGTGAACAAAAATACTAATCTTACCATAGATATATCAACCACCTTGATTGATAATTTTTGGAATTCCATCATATACTCAGCAGGGGTTCCAATTTGCTTCAATTGGGCTAGTTCTTTGAAAGGCAATTCTGGATATTTTTGCTCAAATATTTCTAATATCCTGTCAAAAAATTATCCATAGGGTGTAACCTGATCATGTCCCAAGGTTTTCATACCATGTAACCACCAATCATTGGAATCTCCTTCTAGATGCAAAATAGCCATTTTTAAAGCATCATTTTCCACCATTGGATTCAATTGAAAATAAACATATAGTTTTTGTACCCAAGTATTTGCAGAACTTTGGGGTGAGCCATCAAAAGTGGGAAGGGAATTTTACCAATGGAAAAATTCAATTCTTTATTTTGAAATGGAGTTATATTACCTTCCATCATTTTGAGTTTGCTTGATACATTAAAGAATTGGTCAAATGGTAGAGTTCTTCTACAATCTTCACTCAACTTTTCCCATTCGGTCACCACTTACTGCATATCAAATTGGGTGTTAGGTTCTTCTTTGACATAAGGAAATTTAGGTTTAGTAGGCCTTGGTGTGATCTGAAATTCATTAGGTCTATTATGGGGTCCTGTGCTTGAGAAAATATGCTCACCCATTGCCTTATTTCCTCAAAATGAGAGCTACTGTTGCCTCCTATTACTCCTTTGCTCCCAAGTTGTTTGGACAATAATTCGAATCCTTTCATGATATGTTTGGTCATATATTCAAAGAATGGTTTCATGAATTTAGTAAATTCTTCCTTATCCTCTGAGGTATCCTTCTCATCCTTAGCCATAGTTTCAGCAAAATGCACTTCTTTTCCTATTTCTTCCTCTTCAACAACACCTTCAATTTCAGGTTCTAAGGGTGGGGGGCTTATTTTTTTGACTTATTGTCTTCATAAATGGTCATTCACATAAGTTTCAAGGACCATTCTCTGATACCACTTGTAGTGTCCGTTTTTAAGAATTTGCACAAACTAGGAAAAATTGCCAATTTTGACCAATTCGACCCTTAGACTAGTATTGATACAACTGCTTCCGAATGGATCCAAAATCTTCCAAATGAATTCTGAATGAGTTTGGAAGGTATTCAGACATATAAATGAGGCTTATGGATTCTCAACAACCCTTAAAACACTTCTGCAACATTCATTTACAATCTAGACAAAGTAGGGAAAAGTACTAGTCAAATCCCCCAAGGGCAGTGGACAAGAATGGCTCTCCAAATGCTGTTAAACCCTTCAAAATTTATGAAAATAGGTATGGTAATGATAAATTAATTAAATAATATTCCCAATGTACCATAAATAATTTCCTATGGCCTTCCGAAACTCCCTTAAATCATATGTTTATATGCAAGTCTTCACATAGGGGGAAAAGCTGGTAAAATTCACCATATGTTCTGAAATTCGAATTTTAGGTGCCAAGGACTTGTGCAATGTTAATGAAAATTCTTCAGAACATTAATGATACACCAGACATAAAAAAAATCACAGAGAATGACCGATACAATTCGAAATAATGTCTCTTCAAGCTCCAACAACAAGATATAGAGAAAATGGCATCATTTATGCATTGTTTGGTATTTTAACATAGTTTCACTTGGTATTTTGACCTGAGAGTATTCTGAGAAGTAAATACAGAGTATATATATAAGAATACAAAGAAATGGAGATTCTTGGACTCTCACAAAGAGATCAATATCTCACCAAAAGCACAATTCCTCTAGGGGCCCAAATATGCAAGAAAATGTGAAAGAGATGCAAGAAAAAGTTGTAGATGAATGAACCACGAGCTTCCCTGTAGATTCAAACTGTAACTAAAGACTCCATTGTAGCTCCAGATGAAATTTCTGAATGGCCTCTCCAATTTTCAATTAGGATGGGAATCTTTCACCCTCGAAATTGGTGCTAAGGCAAGTAGACTAGCTATCTACTAGCTCTTCTCTCCAAATGAAAAATGCAAAATGTAAAATGATCAAAAGTTGGTCTTATTCTTTGTTCTTGAATTTTATAAACTTCCTAAGGCTTCCCCAATTCTAATTCCATCCATGAGCTTCATTCCAACTCAATTTGGGAAGAGATTCCCAAGTATGCCACTTGTCCTTCCAATTCTAGCCTCCTCCTTCACCAAATTCGAATTGGCGTCTCTTTCGATGCCCTAACTCACTTGTGCGCCTACTTGGAGGCTATTTTTATCCCTGACATTTAATGTATGTCATATTTCAGCCATCAGGTCTGATTTTTCATAAATTTCATAGGCATCTTCATCATTGGTGTCATAGAAGCTAGGGAATCTAGCCCAAGTGTCCCACAAGCTCCAAAATGCCTTTTCCTCTCCCATGGGAGTTACTCTTCCTCTACATTTCGACCTCATTGAGTCATTCCAAGTAATATTCCCTTAAAAATACCCCAAGAATAGTGGACTCCACCTTGGATTCAAATGGGTGAGAGTGGAATGCCATGCGGCATGGGGAATCTAGATTTTTGGGGGTCCCACACCACCAATGTGTCTCCATGACCAAGTGCCATATTATTTTCTCACCATAAATATTTATTTTTCCCCTCTTAATATATTTATTCCCAAACCAAATTCAATTTGGGTTTATTAGTCTCCTTATTCCAATTTTAATGTCTCCACCCCAACCTAGGAAACTAGTAGGTTGGTGGAATTTTCCCTACATTTATTGATTGCAAGGTTGGTTCCTTTCTGCAATAACCCTGCTATAATATTCATAGGAATGTTAATTACATTATACAAAGCATGAGATATTAAAATTAATGTTAAAAATAATAAAACTATCATTAATTAATTAGAGGTGATGTACACTAGCAAACCAGGATTATCCCTATGATAGCAGTGCATATATCTATTCTATTCAAATTTTAATCTGTCAACAACTCCTCCCTCGAAGATATTGTTTTTATTACACATACAACTACCCAATTTCCATCATGCCCCTCAAACATTAAACTAGGTGGCTTTTTTGTTGTCTCTGTTCATGTATTATTTATAAACTCTGCAATATTTCCTGATTTTTTTGGCCTTCCATCAATATATATATAGTCATTCCTTTATTTTATTAGTGTATTTTAGTTGTATGTTTAAACTGCATATATCCACATACTTCACATATATTGGACAAACCTCTTCCAATATTAATAATTGTAACATGGTTCGACATACTCCATCAATTCAACTACACTACCACATTTGACCTTTATGCCATCCATGGAAAATAGTCCCAGGTCATGTATAAATGATGGTGCAATATGATATATTCTCTCATTGACACAAAATTCATAATCCAACTGAGGAAGTTCCTTGGGTACCCATCATTTCACTATAAATTTGTACCTCGAGTGCACCTCGATGTCATCTTTTGTCTCATCATCATAATAACATGTCCCTCCTTCAACATGAAAAAATTCCATGCGTTTATGAAATTTTTTTTCTGGCCTTTTCACCTCTAGTTGAACTCACCCTATTATCTATTCAATTTATCACTTTCCCCTATTCCTTTAGAACTATCCTTGCTCTCTTAAGTTAGATTTGGCAAATACCTATCTAGTTGTTCTTTCTAGGAATAGACGCATGTTAAAGAAATCATTTTATATTAATAAAAGGAAACATTTTAATAACAATAATAACAATAATAAATGAATAAGTTGATAATGATATTGTTATGCACCAAATTCCTCAAAAGAGCATAAAATAAGAAAGAGAGAGTAATTTCACACCTTGAGAATAAATAAAAGAGATGAATAATAAGCCTCTTCGAGTGGGAAACATCCTTAGACAATGTATAAAATACACAAGACAAGATGAGGTGATTATATAAATGAATCTCCTTTATTATAAATAGGAGATGTAGTGCTCATTATTCAACTTAATACTAAGCTGAACTAACCATAACTAATATAGTAATAATGAATGAAGGTTAGGGCCTTAACATAGCCCCCCTCTTTCAAAAAGATTTTCTCTCAAACCTTGTAATTAGGGGTGTTTCTTCATGAATTTCTCATATTCCCATGTATTTTCTTCTGGCGGCATATTCTTCCACTTGATTAGGTACTCCATAATGGTTCTATTCCAAAGAGATAGAGAGCACTATGAATAACTTTTTCTGGTTTCAAAATCCAACCTCCCTTCTTCATCCAATTCTGGTAGTTCTATTTGCGCTGGCATAGTTTTTCCCAAAACCCTTTTCAATAAATATACATGAAAAACCTTTTGAATGTGGGAGGAAGGAAAATATAACTCATAGGCCCACTTATCCAATCTTACGAATAATCTTGCAGCGTCTATAAAATTTTGGAGCTATTTTTTTATTCTTCTTATGTTTGAGAGTAGATTGCTTATAAGGTTGTAGTCTCAAATATACCTAGTCACCCTCTTCAAATTGTCTTTCACTTATGTCGGTTGATTTGTTTGATGCTTCATCTTGTTTTGTGCCATTTGAAGGTTCTCTTTAAGGATTTGCAAAGTTTATTTAAATTCTTTTCTATATTTTCATCCACTGCTTGTACTTTGGAATGACCTTGTAAAAATGTTGTGATGCTAAGAGTTGGATAACCATAAAGAGATTCAAATGGAGTCATATTTGTCAATGTGTGATAGGTGGTATTATACCACCATTCTGATAAAGGAAGCCACTTGACCCATTAAGATTGCTTGTTTGAATAAAATCAATGGAGATATCCTTCTAAACATTTGTTATAAATTTCTGTTTGTCCATTTGTTTGTGGGTGATATGCTGAACTTATAGGCAATGTTGTTCCCATTATCTTCCATAACTCCTTCCAAAAATTTCCTATGAATTTTGGATTTTGTCACTAGTGATTAATTTAGGGAATCCATGAAGTCTATTAGTATCCTTCATGAACGCTTTGGCCACTTGTCTTGTAGTATATGCAAATTGAAGTCCACAAAAATGGGCATATTTTGTGAGTCTATCTACAACCATAAAAAGGCAACCTTACCTTGTGATTTTGATAAAACTATAATGAAGTCCATTGATATCTCTTTCCATATTTGATTAGGCAGTGTAAAGGTTGAATTAACCCTAGAGGTTTGATTGTATCAACTTTATTTCTTTGTCACACCTAGAATTCTCTTATAATTCTTTGAATATCTTTATTCATTTTTTTGCAATTGTTTTTTATACTTTGATAAGTTTTAAGGAAATTTGAATATCCTGCCATTGGAGAGTTATGATACTCCCTTAATATTTGTTCTTTCAACTTTTATTGAGGGCACAGAAATAATCTACTCTTGCATCAAAGAATATCTCTCTTCCATTCCCAATGTTCAATAGAGGTATTCCCTTCTTTTAGACATTGTATTTTCTGTATAGTATTATCATTTACTTTCCATTCATGGTGAACTTCTTCCATCCACACAATAATGGAAGATGTCATGGAATACAAGTTGGAGGATTCTTCTATTCTAGAAAAGGAATCTACTGTCATATTTTCCTTCCTTTTTTTGTAGATTATTTCAAAATCAAATCATTGCATTTTCGATACTCAATTTTGTTGCTCTTCTGATGAAACTCTTTGTTCCAAAAAATAGTTTAGGATGTCATGGTATTTCTTCACTTTAAAGTGTCTCCCAATGAGATATTATTTCCATTTTTTTACCACATGCAAAATTGATGCCATTTCTTTTTCATATTTGGATTTCACCATGTCATTTCCTTTGAATTGTTTACTTTCAAAATCCAAATGCCTCCCTTCTTGCATCAATACTGTTCCAATTCCTTGTCCTTATGTATCACGTTCAACTATGAATATTTTACTAAAGTTAGGTGTTGCTAATATTGGTGTAGAATACATAACATCCTTTAGTAGTGAGAATGCCGAGGTAGCTTATTCATTCCATACAAATGATTTTTTCTTCAAGAGAGATGTGAGTGCACTTGTAATGCATGCATAATCATTAACAAATTTAATTTAATACACTCTAAGACCCAAAAATTCTATAAGACTCTTGATGTTTTTAGGAATAGGCCATTTTGTGATGGCTTTAATTTTTTGAGGATCCACCTTGTACCCTTGTCTTGAAACAACATTACCCAAACATGCTACTTCTTGTTTTCCAAAAGCACATTTGGATAATTTTACATACAATTGATTATTCTGAAGAATTTGTAGGACTTGATCCACATGTTTAATGTGTTCTTCCCATGATTATATATATATATATATATATATATATATATATATATATATATATAAGTATTTCATCAAAGAAAACCAACACAAATCTTTGAAGATAAGTTTGTAATTTTTTGTTCATAAGGCTTTGAAAACTAGAGGGAGAATTAGTTAATTCAAAATGCATCACCAAGAAATCATAGCGCCCTTCATGTGTTCTAAAATATGTTTTGGGAATTTATTATTCTCTTAATATGATTTGATTGTATCCTAATTTTAGATCCAACTTTGTGAATTAAGGCACTCCATGGAGCTCATTAAGTAGCTCATCAATATTTGGAATGGGGAATTTATCCTAGATGTTGATTTTGTTTAGATCTCTGTAATCAAGGCACATTATCCGATCATTTTATTTTCTCCTAACCATCACTATTGGTGCTAAAAATGAAATCCTACTTGGTTGAATAATACCTGTTTCTAACATGCCTTGTACCATTTTCTCAATCTCTCCTTTTTGTTGATGTGTATATTTATAAGGACTTTTACTAGGACCACTTTCGAGAATGAGCTCAATTTGATGTTCATGATCTCTAGATGGATGTATTCCTTTATGAATATCTTAGTAGGCTTGATGATGATTTTCCAAGGTACATTTTAAGTCATTTGAAAATTTTTCATCTTCATGCTTCACTTCCATAAATTAAATTCTAGTAATAACTTCAGTGTAACCATTGTTTAGGATATTTTCCATTCGAGAGATAATGATATGAGAGGGAAGATATTTTAACCCTTTAAGTTCATATTGAATTCATTCAAGTTCAAATATCATGAATAATTCAGTGTAGTTTGTAGAAGTTGTACCCAAGGTTCTCAACCATTGAATCCATAGAACAACATCTACTCCAATATGAATGCATACACGGGGTTTGATAGATTATAGTCTCCCATACTAATTTTAATGTTATGGAATTTCCATCCACATTCAATAATTCCCTTATTAGAATCCTATTGTTTGGAATTATATACTATGACTAGGGTGAGGTTACCAACGTACTGTATAAAGTGAAACTAAACTATATGGCTTTGTTTACAACCTGAAAAGACTCTCATTCACACATAAGACCAAATAGAAATGATAATAAGAAAATATAATTTGGATAAGAGATTATGAAGAAGAGAGGTATGCACCTTTTTCGAATGTTGATCCTAGCTGCTCCTTTGCCTGTTTTCTAGATCTGCTTCTTATCGCCCAACTTCAACCTGTATGATCAACAAAACCACCCCCATCAATATAATTTGACCACATTAAAGAATGTCAACAACTTGAAATATGAAAAGAACATTAAATATATAATAAATTTCAACACAAATAATGAAACATTCTTCACGTCAAGGATCAATCATAAAAGATATGTGTTTGGGGGAGGGAAAGATGCCAAATCTCAATTATGACAATGAAACAAGTACAAGTTATACCTTCTCACTGCTTGATACCTTATATGAACTGAAGATCATATCTCTTTTCTCTTGCACTCTAACAATCCCACTCCGATATTCCACTGGATGTATACAAGGGATTAAGTTACTTAAGGGAAGCATCTTCAATACTCGGGGATATAAGGTTAGCAACAGGGGTTACTAATGGATGGGGATGAAGGATGTGAAGTTGAGTGATTCCTTCAACATGATTACTTTGGTATATTGGGTGCCCCCCTCTTGGACCATATTATATCCTTTTAAGTTGATGGATATAGTTGGAGATAGTTTCCAAGTGGTTCAAGGAGTTGGAACTAAGCCAATTAGTTTGAAAAACGTAAATAACTACCTATTTTTGAATTTTTATATTTCTTTTCATGTAATTATGGGGAATTCTTGCCTGACCAAAGGAAACATGTGAATGAGTTTTTCCTTGATAGTGTGCAAGTTGTGAATGAGAACTTTTTATTCCATTCTCACCTTGGCCAAGGGAGACACGTGAATGATTCACACCTTGCTAGTGTGCAAGGTGCAAATTTTCTCCTTTGAGGTTGAAAATTTTCATAATGAAGGGAATGATGCTAGGATATCACTTTCAATGCTTAGATCCATCATTAGGGATCAAATCATGGGATCTTCCATCCATACGTGTCTTTTTTTGTGAACGAACAATGACACTTTGAGTGCCATCTTTTGAACTGTCGTCGCGGATGGAGAAGTGCCGATTTGAGTTATAAAAGATGCCCCTTAATGTGTGAGGTATGAAGGGAACATGATGCCTAAAATACATTATAATAATTAGTGGAGTGGGATGAAGAGTAGACAAGGCCAATATTCCAATACCCTTAACTCCGAAAAAGTACCTGAAATGGAGAAAAAGGTGTCAGGCATTATTTTCCCTGAGATGGACATATCCATGCTCAAGTTGTGATAGAACATGGACACCAAATTATATACATTGCATATCCTTGACATATTAATGTTGTAGCGATCATGGCCATGAATGAATACACGGTGGATCCATGTGAAATATATAGAAGTGGATCATGGCCACGAAGATGATACACAGTGGATCCATGCCAATCAACAGATGATTTCCATGAATAGATACACAGTGGAACTATGTCTCAACATGCATCGGGAGAACAAACTATAACTGAGTTGATTACTAGTTCTCCCAATGGTACCATTGTCATATGATGCATGATGCAATCTTGCAGAACTTAGGAAATAACAAAAAGTGGGATGCTACTATTGGCCTTATATATTCCATCCAAATCATCGAGAGGTATGAGTGTTACCCATGTGAATAGATTATCCATGTTATATACCTAGGGAAGGATAATATGGGATACCTAGGGATATATCCAAGGGGAATAAATGATGTAATGGGTACCCAATTGGAAATAATATATGTAATGTGTATCCAATGGGAATAATTTATATAATGTGGACATACATAATGGAATATGTTCCACTAAGTGATTGGGGTTAGTTAGATAAAATAATATAATAATATGGCATAATTCCCTAAGGAATACTCATGAGAAAGTATATATACACATGAGTATCATTGTATTAGTCATGTTGAAGATTATTATTGTATTGTGGAGTGATTCCTTTCTTAAGGTAGGGTGACACCATCAAATACTCCTTAAGGTAGGAGTCACTCCACAAGCAATGCTTGTACAATACAATAATAATATTCAACACAACTAATACAATGATGCTTATGTGTATATATACTTCCTCATGAGTATTCCTTAGGGACTTAATCCATATTATTATATTATTTTCTCATGTGTATATATACTTTCTCATGAGTATTCCATAGGGGATCAAGCCATATTATTATATTATTTTCACTAAATAACCCCAACCACTTAGTGGACCATATTCCATTATGTGTGATCAAATTATATTAATTATTCTCATTGGGTACACATTACATATATTATTCCCATTTGGGTACCCATTACATCATTTATTCCCCTTGGATACTATTAAGCAACAAATTCCCAAAAAGAGTACGAAAAGAGCATAAATAGACCAGAAAGAGTACTCCATGCCTTTAATGAAGAGAATAGATGAATAGCAAGCCTCTTCGAGGGGAAAACTTCCTTATACAATGTACTAAGTACACAAGACAAGACAAGACAAGACAAGACAAGACAAGACAAGACAAGACAAGATGATTCAAATGAAAAGTTATCCTTCTTATATATAGGAAACAGAGGTACAATTACAACTAATGGACCCAAGCCAACATAATTAATATAATAATACTAAGAACAATTACCACTAATACACCCAAGCTGACATCAATAATATGTAATGAGCCACAATATAGGGGGTAATGTGCCCACATTCAGGGCTTAACATGTCCCCCCCTTTAGACAAGTGTTGTCATCAATGCTTGGATTAATTGTGGATGTTATGTATGAAGGACTCCTCTTCCCATGTCGAATCTTCAACTGGTAAGTTATTCCACTTGATGAGGTACTCAATAATAGCCTGATTGCATAGTTGTTTGATCCTTGTCAATGATTTGTTTCGGTTCCAATATGAATTTTCCTTCTTCATCAAGAACTGGAAAGATAGTTTGAATTGGGATCTTGTCTCTTATTACCTTCTTTAAGCAAGAAACATGGAAAACTGGGTGTACACTTAAAGATGAAGGGAGATCCAATTTGTAAGCCATACTGCCAATCTTTTGCAACACTTTATAAGGACCATAGTACTTGGGTGCTAATTTATTGTCTTTATTTAGTTGCTTGAGGGACATATTTTTGTAAGGTTTCATCCTTCGAAATACCCAATCCCCTTCTCCAAAAATCCTTTCACTACGATGTTGATATACTTTTGTTTCATCCTATTTTTTGACATAGCCAAATTCCCTTCAGTAACTGGAGAACTTCTTGCTGGTGCTCTAGGTGATCTTCCACAGCTTGAACTTTAGATCTTCCTTTTAATGGAGATGTGATAGATGGATGATGGTACCCATAAAGTGCCATAAATGGAGACATTTTTGATGATGTATGTAAGGAAGTATTGTACCACCATTCTGCCAAAGATAACCATTTCACCCATTGTGTTTGTTTATCAGATGCAAAGTAGTGAAGATAGCCTTCCAAACATTTGTTCACTATCTCATTTTTCCCATAGGGTTGAGGATGATAAGAAGAACTGTGAGCCAATTGGGTACTCAAACAAGAAAATAATTCGGTCCAAAATTTTCCAGTGAAAATTGGATCTCTATCACTTACAATAATCTTCGGGTTTCCATGTAAATTTTGAACTGATTCCATGAAGGATACAACAATTTTACTTGCATTAAAAGGGTGAGAGAGTGCAAAAAAGTGTGCATATTTTGTGAGTCTATCAATAACCACCATAATAAAACTCTTACCTTCTGACTTGGGGAGACCTGTAATAAAATCCATTGAGAATTCTTCCCAGCACTGACAAGGTGTTTCTAATGGTTGTAAAAGACTCGGGGACTTAACTGTTTCAAACTTATTTTGATGGAAAACCAAACATTCTGTCATGAACCTTTGAACATCATATTTAAGACCTTCCCAAAAGAATTCATTCTTAACCCTGTGGTATGTTTTTAGGAATCTTGAGTACCCACCTATAGGAGAGGTGTGTAATTCCAAAAGGATCTTTTGTTTGAGTTCGGAGTTCTTAAATATATATAAGTGATCCTTATACCATAATGAATAAATTTTCCACACAAAAGTGTCTGATACATTGGGATCCTTTTATATCTTTTGAATGAGTGGCCATACAGATAGGTCATTCTTCCCTTTCTATTGCTACCCAATTGGGTTGTATAATCGAAATCGCATAAAATAATGCCTAGACATCCTCTTTTTTTTTGGAGAGTGTATCTGCCACCACATTTTGGTTCCCTTTTTTATAGATGATTTCAAAATCATATCCCAACATATTGGTTACCCATTTTTGTTGCTCTTATGAATATAGTCTCTGTTCCAAGAAATATTGAAGACTATCATGATCTGTTTTGACCTTGAAGTGCCTACCTATTAGGCAAGGACGCCATTGCTTAAGTGCATGTAGTATTGCCATAATTTCCTTCTCATAAATGGGTTTCTATAAGTTCTTTCCCTTGATTGATCGACTTTTGAAAGGGGTCGTCCTTCTTGCATTAGAACATCACCGATTCAATTTCCTGAGGCATCACATTCCACAATGAAGGTTTTTGTGAAGTTCGGTGAGGTCAAAACAAGAGCTTTGTACATTTCCTCTTTAAGTTGTTCAAAATATTGAGTTTTCCCTGGAGTCCAAGAAAATACTTCCTTCTTCGATAATGCTATTAGAGGTGCTGCTATTCTTCCATAGTTCTGAACAAACTTGCGGTATTACCCTGTCAAACCTAAGAATCCTCTAAGATTCTTCAGGTTTTTGGGAATCGACCAATCCATCATGGCTTTAATTTTGTTAGGGTCTACCTTGAAAACCTTCATGAGATACAATATAACCCAAATACTCTACCTCCTTTACCCCAGAATAAACATTTGGAAGGTTTTGCACATAGTTGTTGCTTGTTTAGTATTTGTAGCACCCCATCTACATGTTGGACATGTTCTTCCCAAGACTTGGTATAGATTAGTATATCATCAAAAAATACTCACACGAATTTGCTAAGGAAGAACTTGAAAATGTAATTCATTAAACCTTGAAATGTGGATGGTGCATTTGTAAGGCCAAAAGGCATGACCAGAAATTTATAATGACATTCATGAGTTCTGAATGATGTTTTTGGGATGTCTTCTTCCTTCATTATGATATGATGATACCCTGAACGGAGATCCAACTTTGTGAAGTAAACTGCTCTATGTAGTTGATCCAGATGGATATCGGTGGCCACCCACCTATTCCACTGGCTCAAAACAATTTCCTATTTTTCCAATTTTCTAGTAATTTTTCTACGGTTTTTCGGGTCCTAAACTTCTAGGGCTGTTTTGAGGCCCTAAACGACCCTTTTTGGAGATTTGGGGGGCCAAATGGTTTCCAATGACATACATTGGGACCCAATTGAAAGTTGTAAATCTCAGATAGACCTTTCCAATGGGCTACCGAGCGCCCCAAACGGAGATCGTATGCAAAAGTTATGATCCCGGGAAGTTGATTGTTCAACTAACCACCTTAGGGCTGAAAACTTTATGACGGTTCATCTTCTAGGGTTAGGTTTTTGGATGTTTAGGATTCTTTCCCTCATGCTTATGATAAATAGGCCCTTTCGGCCTCTCTTTGTATTCATCTTGGCACAAATGAGCATAGTGGCCACATCTCTTCTCAGAGATAGCTACCGCCATTCCAACTATTGTATTTTACAGTCTGTTCTATTTCCGCTATTTAATAGAATATGTGTTTACTGTATCACTGTGTTCTTTGCAATATATCTCTGTATATGATTCTGTATATGCTATCTTATTTCATTCCTGCATAAATCTGGATCAGTAGTTCATCTAACAATTCATCAATGATAGGAATGGGGAACTTATCTTTAATGATGATCTTGTTGAGCTCTCTATAATATGGACACATACGCTATGATCCCTCCTTCTCGTGTACTAGTACCACTGGTGTAGAGTAAGAAATTTGGCTAGGCCTGATTATGCCATCCTCTAACATTTCTTCAACCATACGCTCAATTTCACTCTTCTAGCCATAGGGGTATTTGTAAGGTGTAATGTAAGGATGAACACTTCCTAGCATTAAGTGAATACCATGATCAAAATCTTGAGTAGGTGGAAGACCTTTTGGAATATCTTCAAATAACTTGAAGTGCTTATCAATTACCCTTTGGAGATTCAAGGGAATAAGAGACTTAGATGTTTGAACATCTAATGAGCATAATTGTGCAATTACACCTTGATGTCCCCTTTTCAACAATTTTGTCATACAATTAGAGGTTATCACCTTGCTTGGATTCCGTATGATACCCCTTAATTCAAATTCTTTTCCTTCCCAAGAAAATTTCATGAAAACTTCTTGAAAATTAAAAGCCACTATTCCAAACGATTGTAACCATTGAACCCCTAAGACAACATCAACACCACCCATTGGGATAAAAATCATTGGACTATTCAATACATATTCCCCCATAGTAAGATTGATATTATGGCATTCCTCTGAGCAATTGATAGTTCCTCCATTTGCAATCATTACTTGAAACTTTGGTGTTGGATATACAAACCAATTGAGAGCTTTTACTAATTTAGAGTGAATGAAATTATGAGTACTACCAGAATCAATCAACACTGTTACCTTTTTCTTTTTGATATATCGTTCGATCTTGAGAGTTTGATGAGTGCTAATTCCAACCAATGCATGATAGAATATGGCCGGAGTAATATATTTGGAAGTAATCTCTTCTATTTATTCAGCTTGAGATGGTTCTTGTTCTTTTGCTTCTTCCTCTTCACAATGCATGTAGAATAATTTCTTCTCACCACACTTATGTCCCTTACTATACTTGTTGTCACAATTAAATCATAGACCTTTTGCTCTTCGTTCATCAATTTTTTAAGGTGTCAACCTTTGAGGTGGGTTAGAAGAAGGAACATTATTTTCTCTATATGTGTTGGAGGTGGTCCTTCTATTGGTCATTGCCATATTTTTACTTTCAATTTTCCTTGCCAAACTAAAATCATTCTCCAATGATTTAGGTTCAAGGATACTTATATCATGTTGAATATTATCCTTTAAAGTTCCCATAAAGAGATACAACAAGTTATCTTCTGAAATATTCTTCCCTCTAAGACTTAACTTCTGAAACTACTTGATGTGCTCTGTAACTGGATCCTTTTGTTTGAGATTTACCAACTAGTTAAAGAAAGTGTCGCTATTAATATCACTGTAATGTGCAATCAATTATTCCGTTAATATAAACCAAGAGATAATAGAGTCCTTTTTACGATCACAAAGGCATTAGTACCATACAAATATAGACTAAGAGATAATAGAGTCCTTTTTATGAGGAAAACTTCCGTCTCTACTTCATGCATATGTTTTGATTATAGAATTTTGTGTAGCCTTATTTTTGGATTGAATATGGTGAGGACATTACATATATTTCATAACATTTTTAGGTTGTTTTAAGAAAATATCATGTTTAATGTCTTATTTTAATCCACCCATGTAAGCTTCTAACAAATGTTGGTTGCTTATGTTGTTTACCCTTGTGGACAATACTTGAAATTCTGAATTATAATCTTCCACATCACATGAGTGCTTGATTCAACTGAATAAACTAATATTGTTCCAAAACTTTACCATATTCAAATTGACATAGGTCTCTTCTAAATAGACTCCAGGTATAATTTTTCGAAGGAAGATTCCTTTTAACTACCCATTGATACCATTGATAGGGGTTTATCTCAAAAATATAATGTATCCAAGGAAATACTTTGCCTATCATCCATAACATTATGCAATTCAAATAATTTCTCTCTTTGGTTCACCCATGTAAAAACATCCGTTCCATCAAACTTTCTGAATTCAACCTTGGGAATGAAGTAGTTTCTTAGTCCTGAATTGAATCCATGATGATGTGTATTACGTTAGAGCAGAATAACCCTCTCCGTATAATATTCATTCTCATACCTAGGGACTTATGCTATGATCTCATGAGTCTTCTGGGACAAATCCCATTCAATTTGGCCCTCTAAGCCAACTTGGAGCATCCTACTAAGCTATAGGGTCCTAAAACATCCTTATATACCTTTTTTTTAATTGAACTCCTGAAGTATAGCTTATTTTGGAATATGAGGGTGAATTATTCAATTAGGGCATATTTTCCTTGATTTTAGGGTCCCATATTGTAAGTTAGAGTGGTGGAGTGAATATGGGGAGTTTACTCCCTTGTTTAGGGACTCCATGCACCTCTTTTTTAGCTATTATGAGACAATAGCACCATCCTTGAGTGTTTTTAGGGATGTGCACCTCATGCATGTGCCTTCAATCAGTTGCATGTGACTTTATTCAATTGCATGTGCCTTCATTCAGTTGCATGTTCCTTCAGTTAGTTGCAATGAATTGCTCCTAGTATGCAGGGATATAAGTCCACTTGGGGTAGTCATGGGTTAGTTAAGTCATATTAGAGAGTGTGCATGGATATCATAGCTCTAGTTAATCCTAAATAACATCTCATGCATTGCATGAGCAATTCGAATCGCCTCCATGACCTATTCAAACTGCCTTGTCTATTTATACTTTCTACTTCATTCATTGAAGCATAATGTAATACAACGTTCTCTCTTATTATTAAATTTTATCTTTTGTGTAATGATTACTATTTAGCACAATTATTGATCTCTTTCATGCTATTGCTATGTTTCTTAGTATCTAGATATACAATCCTACCACAATGGGAGGTGCACCAGTTTTGATCCACCACTCAGGCAAGGAAGACCCTTTTATAGGCCTAGAAGAAGAGGTGATCAACATTTTTTTAATATCCATTGGAGAACTTGTCCCAAATCAGGTTCTAATTGAAGAAGACCTCCATAATGTTTCTTCATACTCAATATCTATGAGAGCGCATGTCCCAAATCAAGTTCTTATTGAAGAAGACCTCCATAATGTCTCTTCATACTATGGATATATAACTTTTTCTCCCACAATTCACTAAGTTTCGCACAAAATATTCAAGGGGTTTCCTCCATTCGAAGCAATGAGTGTTCAAGAACCATCATTCAAGCATTTCAAAGTGTTTGGATCTTGTGAATGGGATCACATGAACCTAAAGTTAAGGACAAGTTCACAAAAGTTTGTTGGGATCTTCACAAATCCTTTCATTGAGAAGAAGTTCGATAAGTTACAAGTTTCCTTGAAATTGAAGGCTCCTTCTGAGTAGGATCTTTAGCCTTCTCATTTACATTCTATTTTATGGGAGGGGGTTTCCCATTTGTTATTCAATTTTATAGAATCTTTTGTACATGGATACTTAACATGGATGCAAATTGTTGAAACCCATTTTTTGCATTTATCACTTAGTTCATCTTATGGGGGGGTTTAGAGTAGAATAACCCTCTCCATAGATTTATTTTTCTACCTAGGGACTTAGGCTATGATCTCATTAGTCTACTGGGACAAATTCCATTCAATTTGGCCCTTTGAGTCAATGTGGAGATTCCTACTAAGCTATAGGGTTCTAAAACATCCTTATCTGTCTTTTTTTTGAACCCCTGAAGTCTATTTTGGAATATGGGGGAGATTTCCTTCAATTAGGGCCTATTTTCCTTGAATTTAGGGTCCCATGTTGCAAGTTAGAGTTGTGGAGTGAATCTAGGGAGTTTACTCCACTGTTCAGGCACACCATGCACCTCCTTTTTAGCTATTATAAGACAGTAGCACCCTCCTTGATTGTTTTTAGGGTTGTGCACCTCATGCACGTGTCTTTAGTTAGTTGCATGTGCCTTCTATTACTTGCAGTCACTTGATCCTAGCATGTAGGGAGATAAGTCCACTTAGGGTATCATGGGTTAGTTAACTCATCTTAGAGAGTGTGCATGGCTATTCTGTCTCTGGTTAATCCTTACTAGAATCTCATGCATGCAAGAGAAATTTGAATTTCCTCCATGACCTATTTGAATTGCCTTTCGTATTTATACTTTCTACTTCATTAATTGAAGCTTAATGTGATACATCATTCTCTTTTGTTATTGACTTCTCTCCTTTGTGTAATGATTAATGTTTATCACATTTATTACATGAATTTTTTATATTGTTTCTCTCTTTAAAAATATTGCTATGTTGATTAGTATCTAGATCTACATGCTCAAATTTTACATATTATCAATTGTTAAGGACTCAAACCTCTTGTTCTCTAACTGTTTTTCAATTTTTGACTGGGAAATGTCCCTCTTGTTCTCCTTCTCCTCTTCTTTAGGAGATGAATTATGAGGAAAGAAATGAACCATCTCATTCAATATTTCCTTTTCCTTAACATCGAGATCTTGTTTACTGGCCGATCCCTATCCATCTTTTCAAGATCCTATTTATTGGCTATCTCCCTATCCACCTTTTCGAGATCCTCTTTACTGGCCATTTTTTCAACTCCTTTTCTATAATTTTTTTTGTCTTACAGATTGTGTATGTGTCACTATAATTCCATTCAATTCCTTAAATATCACCTCCAATTTGGATAGTTGGTGATGCATTTCTTCATTTTCTTCATGAGTCAGGGTTGAGATTTTTGGAAGTTTAGTGGGAGACGTAAATTTTAATCCACCTCTTGCAATTAGATATCAAAGATAATTTTCCAAGTTTCTTCTATATTTCCTATTTATTACACCTTTTGAATCACCCAAAACAAATATTCCATTCAAAATTTATGCAAGTTACAAGTTAACACACCTTTAGAAACTCTAGTTCGTAGGTTGTCTTGTTGGCTGACTTTTCTATTGAAACATTCATGAAACTTCAAACCCTCCAAGTCTGATATTTTTTATGGAGTAGCCTGGTATGTATTCTCTACATATCCATAGGTTTGACCTAGTTTTGATGTGCCAAGAGAGAGCTATGGTAAATTTCCCCAAACATGTTATTTTTGTCCCTTTCAAGAGAGTGAACTTGTACATATGACACGTATCCAATTTTCCAGATGTGATTTTAAAATTAGTATAAAAAATGATATGGTCCATATTATTTTTGAATCAATAGGTCTCACTCTATTTGGATCTCTACAACTCCATATATAACAATTTTACCTATAACACGTGTTTGAGACTAGTTTTTGGACTAGTAAAAAACCCTAACTTCCACATGGTGTAAATCCGAACCTGTAAAGAATTAAGATATTAAATTTATACCAAATATATTTAACTATGTATTATAAGTCCCCTCCAAGTTTAATGGTTTGAAACATACCCTAAAACTATTATAGTGAAAATTACAAGATGACTCATTTTGGAAGCATCAAAGCTCTAATACCAAATGTTATGCACCAAATTCTCCCAAAGAGAATGGAATAAGAAAGAGAAAGTAACCCAACACCTTGTGAATGCATAAAATATATGAATGCAAATCCTCTTCAAGTGAGAAACATTCTTATACAATGTAGCAAATACACAATACAAGATGTTATGATTATACAAATGAATTTCCTTTATTATAAACAGGAGATGAAGTGATCATTATGCAACATAATATTGAGACAACCTAACCATAACTAATATAATAATAATGAATGATGGTTAGGGACTTAACATATATGGTAAATATGGGTCGTTTCATTAGGGCTTCACACTTTCAGATTCCAAGCAAGAGGAACTAGAGTGTGTTATAGGTCAAATCTGCACTTCTCCATCCGTGATCACCTTTAGCTGTTGATCACACAAAAGGACAACTTGATTGAAGACCAATATTGCCCTAGATGATGTATGGATTAGACTTACCCCTCCGCAGCTGACAAAACACTATTTTTACATACATTTTGACATGAACGCTACCCTACAGGCATGAGAGCAGTGTTCACCTGCTAAAATATGCAACTCTGCTTCAGTAGACTAGCATTTACCTATTGAAATATGCTACTCTACTTCAATAGACTAGCGCACACCTCAAAAATAGTTGCAAACGCTGGTTGTAAAGCATTGAAGTTGCATATTGTGCGCTACTCTACTGTGAAAAACTTGTGTACATCTTAAAATGTAATAAAAAATATATTAATTTGACGAATTGGGATTAGTTGAAGTTGGTTTTGCAACTTCCCCAATCTCCCAATCCAACTACCTCTCGATCCAAACTGCCTACCTTGTCCCATAAATACAAGGAGGATCCATGAGAGGGATTACTCACTTACTCAATATACTCACAAGAGGAGAAACTATGCATTAAGGGTTGTTATGCTAGATGAATTCCAAAGTTTGTGTGAAGAGCAGGAGCCCAGAATTCGGTTGCACAAGCACTTTGAATGATCAGGTATCATTGTACTGCTTATTTGCTTTTGACAATAAAGGTTGAAATACTCTTCTCGTCCCAATCAAATGTCTAATGAATTGCATATTTGTTTGAATTAAATGATTGACTGTGTTTGATGTCTAAATTACATTCCAATTTCATCATTGTTATATCAGTCAAGATACGTTGAGGAAGGTATCTTTTGCATTGCAGGTTCATCAAGCGGAAGATCAAGTAGAGGATTGATCGAAGGAACAAGCGAAAGCTAGGATTGAACGTCGTTAATAAGGTATGCCTTCAAGAAACTTGATCTCTTTCCTTTTGTAGAATCCTATGTGATATGATTAATGTATTTACCTGTCACCCCAGAAGTTGGTAGTGTCCCTCTCCACGCTATAGGGTGGAATTCCCGAACAATAGACTGGCGACTCCACTAGGGACCGGTTGTTTTCTGTTCTAGGAGACCTAGTTAGTTTTCCTTCTAGTACTTTTTGATCTTTTTGATCCTCTGAGAGGCTCTGTAGGTTACTGTAGCCTGTTTCCATTGCTTCACTCATCTCAATTTTGAAGTTTTAGAGCTTATTTCAAACCTTCTCTGGCATGAATGTTGGTCTACCATACACACAGTAGTGTACAACAGATGAAAAATAGTGGTTTGCCTACTGCACAGTAGGGTACATCTGCCAGTATACGCAGGTTTATACACTGCATAGTAGAGTATTTTCCTATAAGTCTCTGTTTGCTTTTGGGATTTGACTTCCACTTGTTTGGTTTGATTTCCAGTCTCTTGCCTTGCTTTCTTAACTGATCCTTGAGGTCTTTATGCCCTTGTTGAGTCTTGTTTTGCCTCTCCTAGGTCATATTTTGCTTGCTTGAGTACTTTTGAGGTGTCTTGTTTGTTTGTGACTCTTTTTGAAGACCGTTTACTGGTCCTTGTTGGACATAGCTGCACTTTTGTACCCTAGATGCTTGTTGCAGGTATACAAACCTTTGTTTTGTAAAATTTGTTGTGTGTGGTAACACTAAGCACACTTTGACGGTGTCTTTGCCTTTGATTTAGGGTTTGACCCCAAGTTGGAGTCCTTAGGGTGTTTTCAAAAGCTTTTTGAGTCTAGACACTTCCTGATTGCTTTATCGGTTTCAGTCCAAGTAAGTTGAAGTCTTTCAGTTTGCTTTCATTCGAGTCTTTGTGATTGTAAGACCATCTTTGGTTCCCTTGCCTACTGTTTGCTTGGCTTAGTGCTTTCTTAGGGTTCTTGGTGCTTTGGAGCAACCTTTGAGGTTTGCCTTTCCATTTTAAGCGTCTCTTGCCCCTCTTTTCTTTTCACTTTGTTTTCCAAGCCCAAAGTTTTTTCCATTTAAAAAAATTTGTAGGACAAGTCTCTGTCAAGTCCCCGATTTGATTGTTGTGAACTTTAGAGTTGATTTTCCTTACTAACATATTTTTTTTAGGTCTTACTTGCTTCCATTTTTGAGTTCTTTTTCTTTTACATATATTAGAAAAAGCAAAAAATGAGTTTGGTAGTTTAAAGTAGTAAGGCTTATGATCATTTCAGAGTAGCGTAGTTTGCTTTGTTTTGAATTTGAAAAGAAAATAAAAAGGAAATTTGTTTTAGGTTTGCTTAGTCTTCATTTTGGAAAGAGCATAAACGGAAAAAGAAAAAGAGTCTTTTGTTGTTTTGAAAGTTGTTTCATTTACGCACGTTACTTTCTATCATAACCACGCCACACATTGCACTACCCCGTTGAGTAAAAAATATCCTTAAAAACAAATTTTAATAAAATCAATTAGAAACATCTTTCTTTTTAGGTATACACGACATCAACTAGCTTAGGCTAGAGTTTCGAGCTTAAATCACCTTAAATTACTCGGAACTGGCTTCATTATGCAACAATCGTAGTACGGATTTCATTTAGGTAAATCCATCTATGTCAAATAGTCCTGGGAAACTCTACTTAAGCCAGAGCTAAGCACGAGGCCGTGGAATATTGGAATTGTTGAGGATATCCCCTCACTTTCCCTTCGACCATAAACCAAAGTTGACTCGCGTACGGGGATCCTTACATATTTTGGGATTTGCCAACCTGCCCATGCGTTTCGACTAGGCTGACGACTATCCCCACATGTTATTTCGCATTGATGGTAGCCTTAGTATCAGACCTCTAGGATTCTATACAGGTAGAGTGGGTGGTTATTCCCACTTCACCTTGGACAGGCGTGGAAGGTAACCCTCTGGCAGTAATCCTGGGAAAGCAGTTTGGTGATTCAAGCGCTTGCACCCAGTGGACCTTTGGAGGACGCCACGAAATTGACCATCGATACTCTGTTAGTTTGTTCTGGGCCCTAATCATCCCAGACTTGCTTCCGAGAGTATTTGCCATTGTTTGCCTGGTTTGATTACTTAGGATTTTTAGTGGTATGTTGTTTTCTCCCTAGTCTTAGTGGCCACTAGGTTTTTACTTAGTTTATTTTTTATATAATTGTGGAATACCAACAACTTCATAGGTCTCGGAGGTTGAAAGACCTTCCCCCACTCATTGTGGAGCCACTACCGCCACCGCGATGACGGAGGACAGACTCCAGTGGTCTTTTTGAACTTACTGGTGAAATAGAGGTTCCTGATTAACCACAGCCCAGAATCTCGGATCAACAAGTTCTTGATACTATAGAGGTTGAGGATATCACTTCTAGTGAGTTCAACACTCCTTTCAACCCTCCTCTTACCAGACCTAGCGATCCGCTTTTGGTACTTGTAGGTTTTCAACAACCTGAGTATAGTGCATATCTTTTCACACCTGGTTATATTATGGCTAACCCAGGAGATGAGTAGGGAGTTCCACAGACTCCCACAACAGCTATGAACACAAGGGTTGTTAACCCTTCACTCATAAACACTGCTACACCCAGTTCGTTGCAGACTGCTTCTGCTTCAACTCCATCTTTTAGTTTCAACGCTGGTACTCTAGGCATGCCGAGCTCATTGGTTTCGACATCTGTCTCAGTTTCCACCCTCACGTTTGGACCTAATAATGCAGTAAAATTTACTCAACCTCCTGTGAACCAACAGTCCTATAATATACCTAGTACTTGGATTTCCACACCAACTATGCCAGTCACGAGTACCATGATTGCGCCATCCACTTCGATTACCCCTGGTTTTAACACCTTTACAGGCTACAATGTGAATCAAACTAATGTGCCTGCAATTAATATCCCTTTTTCTTTGTTTTCTGGAGGAGGGGGTAATATGTTTAATCAACAGTATGGAGGGGCTAACACCTAGCCACAACGGACAAACACACAGGGTACCAACCCAGTTTCGTTTGGGTGGGGGAATTTCAACAACACTTTCACACAACAAATGGCTCGGGGCAACCCCTACCAGCAAATGGATGGGGGAAATCCCTACCAGCAAATGGCTGGGGCAACCCCTACCAGCAAATGGCTGGGGGAAACCCCTACTAGAAAATGGCTGGGGGAAACCCCAACCAACAGTTTATGGGCCAAGCTATGGGAGGTTCCCCCTTCATGGCTCATGCTTATCAAATGCCGTATGCTCGACCACGTTTACCATTTCTGGAAACTTTGAATTTTCCAGATATTTCCAAGCTGACCAATAATCCAGTGTGCCATAATCTCGCATGGCCACTTGTTCCCACTAAGGTACCCTTGGACATTCCAAAATTCGAGGGTAAAACTGGTGAAGATCCAAGTGATCATGTCACTACTTTCCATCTTTGGTGTTCTTCGAACTCGTTGAACGAAGATTCCGTTAGGTTGAGACTTTTTCAAAGAACCTTAACCAGTGCTGTAGCCAAATGGTATAGTGAGTTACCTAAAACCACATTTTTTAATTTTTGGGATCTCGCGACGGGTTTTTTGAACCACTTCCATCTTCCTGTTCGGTACGATGCGGGGACATATCTTTTGTCTATGTTTAGACAGAACAAGGCCACCCATTTATCTGATCATATTCAGGAGTGGCAAAGACGGAAGAGGCTCATTAAGGCCAATATCCCCCTAGAATTCTTATTAGAGTGGTATCTGAAATCACTCCTTCCTTATGTTTCTAAGGAAGTAGCTACTTCTGGGGTGTCATCGGAAGAGGAAGCCATTTTAAGGACCCAACAACTAGACTTGGTTTATGCTTAGTCTGGGCTCCTTTACGAGATTATACCTGACGCACCGCGATCAAACATTGATCTAGGTAGACCAAAACCTGGACCACATGCTTACGGCATTGTAGGTTCAGTTGATTATGTATCTTTCGAAGCATTGACTAAACAGGTTCATGCCTTATCGGTCAAACAATCGATTGCAGAAGTGACTACCATCACAACCTCTCTTTCTACTACTGAATTTGTATAGTAGGTTCAGACTAATCAAAAGGGTCCTCAGCAACCCAACAACGAAAAGAAGGGAAAGAAAGGAGAGGGGAACCAACAAAATCCCAAAAACAAAGAAAATGCTGAGGAGGGTAACAGAGAAAAGAAGAAGGTTAAGTTCCCTTGCAAGCTTTGCAAGCAGGACCACCTCGCTCACCAATTCCCTCTAATCGAAGAATCCCAAAAGCTACTTCAAGAAAAGAAACCTGCCGTCCTTAAAGATCCATTTCCCAAAGGGCAGGGCTCAACTTCTGGCACCTCCAATGCTGGGGGCACCACCCATGCTTCAGTTGATCAAACTTTTATTAATATGGTTAACTCAGACGCTCTTTTACAAACGCGGGCAAGAAATTATACCCCGGATTTGCAGAATAAGGATAAAGAGGTTCCTGAATCTTCCACTCCTCTCCACATACCTATGGATTCATTGCCCAAGATCCCAAAAGGTGTCTTGAAACGGGCTTCGCACAATCCCAACGCACGGGCTGCTGCTAACTACAATGTGGTTGAAGATCTAGCCCAGACCCCTTATGCTATGTCACCTTAGAAGTTTTGCAAAGTTGTCCATTAGAACGAAATGCACTTTTGGAAACGATTGGAATTATGGAATCATCCAACATGATTGTGCGTTTTGATATGTCTGATATCAAATATCGGTTGCCGTACCACATTGCTTTTCGGATAGAGGTAGTTCATGGTCCTATGACCATTGGACGAGATGTCGTAGATGAGGGCGTGTCTACGTGCGTAATGTCGATTTCTTGTTGGAAAGCCTTGGGTTCTCTCGAGTTAGCCCCTTCTAACACATTGCTTACTGCATTTGAGGGCAGAACCTTCCGTCCACACAGAGTCTTGCCATCATTTGAAATCACACTGGCTAGTAAGATAGTTGCTGTAGAGATTGAAGTTCTGGACACTCCGCTTGATTACAATATGTTGTTAGGCAGGAGCTGGACATATGCCATGCGAGCTATTTCATCGACAGTTTTACGAGTTGTAATGTTCCCTCACGAAGGTAAGATCGTCACGGTCGATCAACTTTCGTTCTCTTGGTGAAACAACCATACTTCATCGGAATCCACAGTTCCTTTAGTTGATCAATCTTCCCCAGCAAGCAAGAGTTTAGGAGCAGGGCTTTACGGGTCATTAATGGGAACTTTTGACCTACCCGCTCCTGTTCTTTTCATGCGTTCTGATGAAGGTACATCTACTAAAACTTTCACGGTCAGTTTAAGGACTGATCCGTGGATCCTTCCTACTGTATCAGAACCATCAGTGCCCTTATCTGTTGCAAAAGTAGCATACATGGAAGCACAACATGCTGCAACGGAACATACCATGACTCCGCTAGTATTTTCCGAGTCGGATATGGACCCTGCTCCTGCACGATCAACGGATTCTACCCTCTCTCTTGATAGTTTAGACACGGTTTTGCCTTCCGACGAAACATTTTTTGAAGCTATGATAGGCCTGAGACGCCGTGGGGAACATTTACACCCCAAGACCTATTTACTTCCTGTTCTAAACCTGATAGAGAGAGGTGAGTTCCCTTCGAGACCCAGTGAGAATGATGATTGGTCCTTTGTCCTTTCCACTTCACAAGCTATTTTTTCCGAAGGGAATAGGACGAGTACAATGACAAACATCCCTATCAACATTCCCACTGAACCTAGGGTCACAGAACATATCTTTATTGGAGCGGACTATTATCTTGATGAGATCATTCCATACACCAATCTGTTTAATGATTTCCATGACATCTTTGCCGATCTCATGAGGAGATTCTAGGTATCGACCCTACTTGAAGGAGTCTCCAAGCAATCTTCCACCTTTCCTTCGAGCTCGTTAAAAAAAGTAAGGAAGTTCCGAGCAATTTTCCACCTTTCCTTTGAGCTCGTTAAAAACAGTAAGGAAGTTCTAAGCAATCTTCCACCTTTCCTTCGAGCTCGTTAAAAACAGTAAGGAAGTTACGAGCATTATTCCACCTTTTCTTCGAGCTCGTTAAAAAAAGTAATGAGCTTATGATCATTCTTCCACCTTTTATTCGAGCTCGTTAAAAGCAGTAAGGAGGCTACGAGCATTCTTCCATCTCTCCTTTGAGCTCGTTAAAAACAGTAAGGAGGTCACGAGTTTACTTTTTCGGGCTCGTTAAAATTTTACGAATTTTTTTTTTATGGAGTTCTCTCTAAGCTCTTGTTAGACTCTTTAAACATGACAAGATTGCCGAGCAAACTTGTCCTCTTCAAGCTCGTTAAAGGAATTGAAGGCCCATCTTCTTAAGTATAAGTTTAACCCTTTTTCGGACTTTTGTGGATTACTTACGAAAAAGGAATACTCTAGTCATCCGTGGCTAGAAGAGTTCTCCTCTCATTGTTTTATACTTTTTCGGGGGAGGGGACTAACTGTACGAAAAAGGACCTTTGGATCCTTTCTTTAGGGTTTTCAAGCTCTCTAAACATGAAAACACCAAGCAAGCATTCACCTACTCAGGCTCGATGTGAAATCCATGAGAGGGTAAATAGAGGATTGTTTAAGTTTTTCAGACTCTATAAACAGGAAAACACCGGCGAGCATTAACCTACTTGGGATCGATATTAAAATCCATGAGTAGGTGTATGGAGTTATTGTTTAAGTTTTTTAGACTCCTTAAAATTGAAAACACCGGCGAGCAAGAAAAGATCTCGGCTCGATATTAAAATCCAGAGATTAGTACTATAGAGTATTCTTCTATCTCTTCTTCGAACTCTATAAACAATGAAGAAAGTCCTGAGTCTTCCTCCCATGGGATCGTTAAACTTTTCACATGGTTGGACTTATTGAGTTTTCATTCTTTCTTGGACTCATTAAAACAACAAGAAAGGTATTCTTTCATCTAAAAATAATGAGGGATAAGAAGGGTATATCACATCTTTCAGTTTCAAAGGCAGTTCATTTAGTCCTATCCTTGAACACAACACCTATTTGAGTCTATCATTTTAGTTGGGTTTAGTTTTTGACCTTAGGGTGAACCTGATCTCCGAGTTGTTTACTCTCCTGGTTGGTTATTCTTCCAACCATATGGAGGGTCTGCTAATGACTCCTACATTGCAGGATTATATCATTTTCCCATCATGTTGAAAACTACCTAAGTCACTTTGTGTCGTGCTTACTGTTCAAGGATACAGCCTGTGTCGACCATTCTGCAGTTTATCTTGACCTCATGTGTCGGCCGTCCGAGTGTCAGTCTTGTTACTTGTACTACTCCACTTCAGCTCATACCTTTGAGTGTTCTTCATGTTGGATGATGGAGGATTCCTTAAGGCCTCCCTTCCAACGAACCTCTTCCCATCGACATCAACTCATTATGCTTTGGGAATGAAGTTTAGAGTTTCGGTTAGTACCTTGGCGATTGCAGTCATCAGTGGCAGTTTTCCTCGTCGTCGAATAATGAGAATACATCAATGTCTTTTATTCGACGGTTTCCTCAGGTGTTCGACTTCAAGTCCTCTTATTCACACTTGTTGGATCGTACTAGGTACCTTGGGTCCCATTATCATTATCGATGGAAGCCCTCATGTTTGTTAACGGTATACATCAATGATCGGTAATCAAACGATTCCCCCCATGTTCGACTTTCATCTCATTTATTCACATGGTTAGGGTTTGTACCTTGGGTTGTTTGGATGAAGACCTTGGTATTTTGATAACATTACCTCATTATGTTATCACCCAAGCTGCACAAGACTGAGCCTCACTCATTTTGGCTCTCCATGAGACATAGATCCAGTTTGTTGTTATGGCTATGATCTCTCATTCTGACATGGATCCACGCTTGTATTTCAGTGGCCATGCTATATATACATGCTATATATACATATCCTCGTTATGTATCGGAGATCATGTTATATCATATTACACATCTATATGATGTCAAGATTGTAATTGCTCGCTGACCTTGATCTTTATTTCAAGTACTTTTGTGACTTGGTTCTATGGTTTCTTGCTCCTCCTCTGATTTGGAATTATAATGTATTTCGGCCATCGCTTCCCTCTAACCTCACACATTAGGGGGCATCTGTTATAGGTCAAATATGCACTTATCCATCCGTGATCACCTTTAGCTGTCGATCACACAAAAGGACAACTTGGATTGAAGAGCAAGATTGCCCTAGATGATGTATGGACTAGACTTACCCCTCTGCAGCTGACAAAACACTGTTTTTACATACATTTTGACATGAACGCTACCCTACAGGAATGAGAGCAGCGTTCACCTGCTAAAATATGCAACTCTGCATCAGTAGACTAGCGTTTACCTACTGAAATATGCTACTCTACTTCAATAGACTAGCGCACACCTCAAAAATAGTTGCAAACACTGGTTGTAAAGCACCGAAGTTGCATATTGTGTGCTACTCTACTGTGAAAAACTCGCGTACATATTAAAATGTAATAAAAAATATATTAATTTGACGAATTGGGATTAGTTGAAGTTGGTTTTTCAACTTCCCCAACCACCCAATCCAACTACCTCTCGATCCAAACTGCCTACCTTGTCCCATAAATACAAGGAGGATCCATGAGAGGGGTTACTCACTTACTCAATATACTCACAAGAGGAGAAACTATGCATTAAGGGTTGTTATGCTGGAGGAATTCCAAAGTTAGTGTGAAGAGCAGGATCCTAGAATCCGGTTGCACAAGCACTTTGAATGATCAGGTATAATTGTACTGCTTATTTGCTTTTGGCAATAAAGGTTGAAATACTCTTCTCGTCCCAATCAAATGTCTAATGAATTGCATATTTGTTTGGATTAAATGCTTGACTGTGTTTGATGTCTAAATTACATTCCAATTTCATCATTGTTATATCAGTCAAGATACGCTGAGGAAGGTATCTTTTGCATTGCAGGTTCATCAAGCGGAAGATCAAGTGGAGGATCGATCGAAGGAACAAGCGAAAGCTATGGTCGAACGTCGTTAATAAGGTATGCCTTGAAGAACCTTGATCTCTTTCCTTTTGTAGAATCCTATGTGATATGATTAATGTATTTACCTGTCACCCCAGAAGTTGGTAGTGTCCCTCTCCTCTCTATAGGGTAGAATTCTCGAACAACAGAGTGTTTGGTTGAGCTCCCCACTGCAACATAACGAGCTTTGAAGTAAAATTCTACATGGGATGAAACAATCTACCAACAATAGTAGAAATTTCATATGCTAGTTCAACCAGCTAGGATCCAGAAGAATCATGTGACTCCTTTACAAAATGGAACAATCAATAAATGACAGAAGGAAAGAGGAAGAATGCAACTCTACTCTAAGACACAAGAAACTAGAATTCAAATCCATAGCCCCAAGCCACTTCCAAAGGAAAAGTCAAAGGAATTGAATGCTATCTCACTATGATTTTAAGACAATTGTTAGTATATGTTGGTTGCAATCATACATCAATGAAAAACTAAAGCATAAATACCAATTAGATTGAAGTACTATGTGTGCATACCTTGCAGATAATTGGTGTTTCCTTCGTTTTCACCCACTAGAAATTCTATGTGCATTGTTTACTGGTTTTGAAATATATAAAATGTTTTTTAATTGCCAATAATTGTTTTTTTTTTAAATTTTTAAATGGTAAAGATCAAGCACAACTATAAAAAAATGTTAAATAATTTCACCCCCAAAAATAATGATACATTTTCTCTCTGAAATCATCAATAGTTTTGAAGTTTTGACAATGTCCGCATGAACCATAGAACCCCAAACCCCCTCTTCCTATCCATTATATTTTCAAAATAATGTGAGTTGAATGACTAAGGTTTTAATACCAAGTACAAAAATGGTGGGGAGAAGGTACAAATCCTCTAGGATTTCCTCACTTGATTATCTAGGAATGCTGAATCCGGTGAACTAATTTTCCTCCAGACTTATTGTATTGACGTTTTAGTGAGATGTCGAAATTGTCTTTCTAATGTTCAAATATAAAATTAATAAGCATTAGCTCATTCTATTTCACTAAAAGGCTCTTATTAGCTAAGCATGATGAAAGGCTCTTATTAGCTAAGCATGATGGATCAAAGTATTGTGCCTATTTTATTTAAAGTTTAGTTTTATCTTGCACATGAATACCCAAATCTAATAAATGACCTAAATGCTCCACTTTTGGGTTTCCTAAAAAGGTTTGTAAATGAAAAAATGATTGTATCTAATAGTCTTTACAATTTTTTTTGTACATGCCAATGTCCATGTCTAACTCTGATTAATGACTTAAATATTCCACTTTGGGTAGAATAAGGAGGTTGACTCAATGTCCTTATTTTAGATGTACAATTGTCATAGTTGGCTTTGAATGTTATTCCAAACTATTTTTTCCTTTATCATTTTTATGACAAAATATGCACATTTTTGAAAAATGATTTGTTATTGGAATTAGAAATGTGTCCCTGATTTCTCCCATATTTATAACATCCAATCAGGGTAGGAATCTGGAAAACAATTCACCCGTCATTTTTGCTGGTTTTGACAATATAGATGGCCCATGACGGGCATTTTGCCCGTAAAATTCCTACCTTGCATCCAACAATCTAGGAACATGGAAACTATAATATTGGTGTCCACATAGGACAAGGTAAATGAGTTTCCTATTATGTGTAGCAAAGGTTTCCCACTTTTGGGAATTGAGGGATCCAATCCATGTAGAAATCTAATTGAATTTTTGAAAATTTATGTCAATTGAAATTGGACAAAACACTTTCTGAAATGCCCGGGCTTCCTTCACTCACCAAGTGAGCTACTTACTCTTGCCCAAATTTCATCTTCAACACCATCTACTCATACACTTGGACATGTAATATCCATGGCTAGTGCGTTGTAGAACAATGGTAGCTCATCTAATACATTGATAATGTCTCGATTTGAGGAATCTAGGCACTTGCTTCACCATAAAATTCTCTAGTTGATATAGATCGCTTGTTGAAAATGTGATTGTGAGTATTTGACCATTGACAAGAGAAGAAGAGAAACAAAGCACCCAACTTACACAGCATATCTCGTCCGTTACAATGGCTCTGACAGATAAAAATTTTATGTTCGATGCGAACATAGTCCACCCACCAAGAGATTTTTTATTTGGTGGGTGTTCCACTCATATAGAATTTCTTATTAGGATTTTACAATTTTATATTTGCATATGGCCAGATTGGAAGTGGTAAAACAAATACCACGCGGGGACCAACAAATAATTCAAGTGAAGAGAAAATATCAGCTTGCTTGGAACCTACAGAAAGAAATATTTAGATTAGATAAGACTAAAAAATTAGGGTGTATGTAGAAAATATTACAACGGAATATGATGCTAGCATGGATGACATAACTCAACTCTCTCTCTTCAAGGCCTTGCAAATAGGAGAGGTAGTGCTGTGTTTCTGGTGCGACCAACATGGTCTCTTGCAAATGATAATATGATTGAGCTGGCTGTAAGGATTGTTTCTTGCTATAAAGCCTTTGGGAAACAATATTACAATTTGATTTCATACTTTGCGTATGCAGTTAGAGCGATTCGGTCGTATTGTTCCACCATATACAAAACTTGATTAACCATTACGACTCCATACTTTGGATATGCTAAAGCAATTTTCCACCTTGCACAAAACTTGGAAACATTACATAAAACTTTGTTGCAAACATAATGAGCTGATTGCGTATCTACTGCTCCAGTTCTGTCAGTCATTTTGTGTAAGAGTCTGCAATGTAAGTCGTAAGTTCGTAGCCAATCCGGCGCACGTCAAGTTATATTTATGTAACCGTGTTAATAGTTCGCATGTCAAGATTTCTTAGGTAGAAATTAATTATTGTGTTTAATGCAATCCTGTAGCTTCCAAGTGAAGCGATCTCAAGTGGGTTGTTAGGAAATGCTATAAGTAGAAGCAAACGGTTGAAAATCAGAGAGAGATATGAAGAGGAGAAGAATAGAAGTGAATATCCGTGAAGTTTTTATGAAGAGCCCAAGTTCTGTGAATGTAAAAGATCAAGGTGAAAACTCATTTCCATGTATTGAGGAGCTGCGCTTACTGTGGTAATATATATAAGTCTTTATTTTATGCTTCATTCTCAAGAATGTTCAATATTGCTTTGCGCACATCTTCTCCATATTTACTTGTGTGAATGTTTCTTACATTTACGGTAAAAGAAATCAAGATTACCAAATAGTTCATCGCAGTGAGAGTTCTAATTTAACAAGGAGTAACTTCGCGTAAGATGTTTTAGTTGTTATGCCTTAGAAAATATATTTCATGATAAAGTTTGTATAAGTGATCCGCGAAGAAATGTATTGTGAAGTTAACTGCGCATCACTGTGAAGTTCAATTGCGCAGTAGAAATTCGAAATCGCGCAGTTAATCTCCGCGAAGTAAAAAGTAAAAATCGCGTAGTTAGTCTCTCCGCAGTTAATCTACGAAGTTAATTCTTAAGTGAAGCAAGTGTTCCGCGAAGTAAAATTTGGGGTTCTCTATTGTTGATTGGCGAAGTCCGAAGCAAAGAAAAAGAAGATATTCATCTACTGCGTAGTTAAATCTTATTTACTGCGCGGTATGCTTTTCCCTTGATATGGTATCAGAGCCTGGTTTACGGAAAGTAAGAATTCTATCTATAAGGGAAAAGTGATGGCTTCCACTTCGGGTAATTTGCAAACTCCAATATTTTTAGGAAAAAATTATGAAAATTGGTCTCTAACCATGAAAGATTTGTTTAGAGGTCAATATGTATGGGAAATATTCCAACTTGGATATGCAGAACCAGCAGATCTAGCAGCATACAACAATCTCACACAAGTTGAGAAGGATGTCTTGAAGGAACAATGGAAGAAAGATAGAAAGGCGTTGTTCTACATACATCAAGAAACACATGAATCCATTCTCCCAAGAGTAGCAGTAGTGCAGTCAGCTAAGGAAGCGTGAGACACACTAGAAACTTCCTATCAAGGTTTGAACAAGGTAAAGACTGCCAAACTTCAAATTCTTAGAAGAGATTTTGAATCTTTGTCAATGAAAGAACATAGTCAGTAGACTCATTCTATACTCTTGTTATTCTAATACTCATGTTATAAAGTCTCATGGAGAAAATCTAGGTGACCAAAGAGTTGTTGAAAAAGTTCTTAGAGTTCTTCCAAAGAAATTTGAATCTTTAGTTGTGACCCTAGAGGAAAACAAATATCTGTCCCAATTTACTATTGATGAGTTGCAAGTCTCATTACTCAATCATGAACATTGAATCAACGGTTCAGATACATCGCTGGATGGTGCATTCGCAACACAGTCATCCATAAGTTGTGGAAGAGGTAGAGGAAGATCAAACTCTAGAGGCAGAGGAAGAAGTTCTTTCAGAGGAGGTCGTAGCAGCAGCCCTGCACATGTCGCTGGAAGAGGCCAGAATCAAATGGCCAGTTAGCCAAGTGGGAAAAGGTATGACAAATAAAAAATTCAATGTCATTACTGTAAGAAGTATGGACACTTCGCAAATGAATGCAGGAAGAAGCAGTATGACCAAGGAAAGCAAGGCCAAACACAGTCAAGAAACAACAACAATTTGAACAGCTCACTATTCTTAGCATGTGCATCTTCACTTGAATGCAATGCTGTCCAAGAAAGTCCAAAGTACATATGGTATTTAGACTCATGTTGTAGCAATCATATGACTGGTAATTTAAATCTGTTTTCTAGTCTAGATAAATCAGTTCAAACTGATGTAACACTTGGAAACATTATTCAAGTTACTGTTTTGGGTAAGGGTACTGTTGATATTCTAACCAAACAGGGGGAGCATAAATTTATGCCTGATGTTTATTATGTTCAAGGTTTGAAGCATAATCTGATGAGCATTGGACAACTGATGGAAAATGGTTACATGGTTCACATGATATGAAAGCATTGTGTGATTAAAGACATATATCCAAGCAATCAGTTGATAGCCGAAGTGCAGATGACAATCAATTGCTTGTTTCCTTTGAGGATAAGACCAAACATAAAAGGAAAGACAATTGAAGTTGTTCATTAAAGACAAAATGAAAATTCTGGAGTTGCATTCAAAGCAGAAAGCAAAGAAGCAGACATTCACCATGACAAGGAAGGAAAAGACAGCGAAATGCAAGCTGCGTTTCAAACAGAAATAAAGGATGGATCCTAGTTATGGCACTTCAGATTTGGACATCTGATTTTGGTGGGATGAAGCTACTGCACATGAAGGACATGGTGAAAAGATTGCTATTGATTGAAAATCCAGAGAGAATTTGTGAAGGTTGTATTTTTGTAAAACAACACAGACAGACTTTTCCAGTCAGAAAGTCATACAAAGCTCACACACCACTTGAAATTGTGCACTCTGATATCTGTGGACCAATGCAACATCATCCATGGGAGGATGCACTTATCTTCTCAATTTTATTGATGATTTCACAAGAAAAACATGGTTCTATTTTCTAAGACATAAATCTGATGCATATAGTTGTTTTCAGCAGTTCAAGGCACTTGTGGAGAAGCAGAGTGGTTACAGCATCAAGATATTAAGAATAGACAGAGGTGGTGAGTATGTTTCAAATGATTTCTTAAATTTTTGCGAAAATCATGGCATACAGAAGTAATTCACTGCACGGTATACACCGCAGCAGAATGGTATCGCGGAGAGGAAGAACAAAACCATTATGAAGATGGCGTGCAGTATGTTGGAAGCCATGCAACTGTCAAATGAATACTGGGCTGAAGCAGTGGCAACTGCTGTATACATCATGAATCGATGTCCGACGAAGAGCGTGAAGAGAAAAGTTCTGCAGGAAGCTTGGACAGGTATAAAACATAGTGTTTCGCATTTAAAAGTTTTTGGTTGTGTAGCATACGCTCATGTTCCAGATGAGATGAGAAGGAAATTAGACAATAAATGACAGAAATGCATTTTTATTGGGTATTCTGAAGACACAAAAGCCTACAAGTTGTATGATCCTGTTGCTAAAAAATTTATTATCAGTTGCGATGTTCAGTTTGTCGAAAATGAAGCATGGGATGGAACTGTAGAGAAGAATGTGAAAATCGTGTCACATGTTGAACATGATGACATTGTAGAAGATGTGGTTGAGACTCCGCATGTGAATCCGAACTTCGCAGCACCGTCTATTCCTAGGAATGCGCAGCATGTTTTAGCACAAGCAACTCTGACTCAAGTCACAGTTCAAGCTACTCCAACAAGCACACCAAGTGCGCAGCAAACTCCATCAAGCAGTTCATGCAATTCGACACCAGTAACTCCGCCAAAGACAAGAAGTATGCGTGAGATATATGACACTGGTACACCCAATTCATTCTCTGTTTTTGCATTATTTTCTCAAGTTAATGATCCTCTAACATTTGAAGAAGTTGTTGAAGATAAATTTTGGGCACAAGCCATTGTTGAAGAAATAGAATTCATTGAGAAGAATCAAACATGGGAACTTGTTGATGTTCCTAAGGACAAGGATGTGATATGCATGAAATGGATTTATAAGACCAAGCAAGATGCTGATGCAAATGTGCAGAAGCACAAGGAAATATTAGTAGCAAGAGGATTCACATAGCAACCTGGCATAGACTTCAATGAAACCTTTGCACCTGTAGCTCGAATGGACACTATCATGACAGTTTTGGCCATTGCGGAACATAAGACATGGCCTGTTTACCAAATGGATGTTAAGTCTGCATTTTTAAATGGTTATTTGGAAGAGGAAGTATATGTGGAGCAGCCACAAGGCTATGAAGTTCCAGGGCAAGGACACAAAGTATACAAGTTTAAGAAGGCACTCTATGGTTTGAAGCAAGATCCTAGAGCCTGGTACAATCGCATTAACTCTTACCTCATTCAGAATGGATTTCACAGAAGTGAATGTGAGGCAACACTGTACACAAAAATCAACTAGCAAGGTAATAAACTAATTGTCTGCCTGTATGTGGATGATTTAATATTTACTGGTGATTTTGGCATAGAATAATTTAAATCAGTCATGGAAAGTGAATTCGAAATGACTAATTTGGGGATTCTGAAGTATTTTCTGGGTATTGATGTTAAGATTCAATATGCTAAGACAAAAAATATCAGCATTACAATTCATTTCACAATAATAGCATATACAGGATCACTGAAGAAACAACAAGCACAGAATAAACACAAGAGACACAGATTTATCCTGGGAAACCCTCATGGGGTAGAAAACCCAGCAAAGCTTCCTCAATATAGATGACCAACAAATACAAACATGCAAACCCTAGACATGAGATCCTCCTCCTCCATAGAAGACCTCTCTCACACAAGTACGCCACTCACAAGTGAATGAATGAGTGAGATAAGTGAGGAACATCCTCCTCTACTTATACTTGTTCCCCGACTGACTTTTACACAAGCTAGGTCGGCCCCAACTTAATTACTGGGCTAAACACCCCATTACAAATGACTGGGCCGACCCCTCTAGGGTGGTCTAATAACCCTTTGACCCACATAACACATACAGGGCTGACCCCCACTAGGGAAGTCTAATAACCCAAGTTACCACAATCCGACGGAGGAATAAACATTTCCGGATATATAATAAGATCTTCACGGAGGAATGAAACATCTCCGGAATAATATAGTACAAATATGATATTCTTAGAAGTTACAATATCTCAACACTCCCCCTTAACGAGAAGGAGATTATAACAACATCTGCAGGAGCAAGGAGTCATCAACATCATACATGATACATCTATAAATCATTGGGAGCGTTCTCAACATCATCAGTAACTCAACCAGCTACTGGAATATCTTCAAGATCTTCAATATTGGAACATCAACATCTTCAGTACCGAATCTTCTGCAACACTTGAACAACCACAACAATATCATCATCTGGATCCTCACGATCAATAACATCGTCATCACACGGTAATCAGCATCGTCATCATATGATCATCAACATCGTCGTCATACGATCATCAGCATTGTCATCATACGATCATCAGCATCGTCATCATACGATCATCAACATCATCATCATACGATCATCAGCATCGTTGTCATACGATCATCAACATCGTCATCACATGATCATCAACATCGTCATCACACGATCATCAGCATCATCATCATCATCGTCATCACACGATCATATTATAGGATGATCAATCCTGCTCTCTTTAGGACATAGATCCATGGATGATAAAATCCAGATCGAGTTCCAGGATGATCAATCCTAATCACGTACCTTTTGGACCGAGGTCCAGGGATGATCCAGTCCTATCATGTACCTTTTGAACTGAGGTCCAGGGATGATCCAATCCTATCAACCAATTCTTGGAGACCTCTGTCTACGGCTCAATTCAAGGGACCATAAATCCAGGGATGATCCAATCCCATCAATCAATTCTCGGAGACCTCTGTCTACTGCTCAATTCAAGGGACCATAAATACAGGGACGATCCAATCCCATCAATCAATTCTCGGAGACCTCTATCTACGGCTCAATTCAAGGGACCATAAATACAGGAATGATCCAATCCCATCCTGTCCACTAGGGACTTCATTCTCGGAGACATCATGTCTATGGCTTAATTCAAGGGACCATAAATCCAGGGATGATCCAATCCCATCCTGTCCACTAGGGACTTCATTCTTTGAGACATCATGTCTACGGCTCAATTCAAGGGACCATAAATCCAGGGATGATCCAATCCCATCCTGTCCACTAGGGACTTCATTCTCGGAGACATCATGTCTACGGCTCAATTCAAGGGACCATAAATCCAGGGATGATCCAATCTGATCCTGTACACTAGGGACTTCATTCTTGGAGACATCATGTCTACGGCTCAATTCAAGGGACCATAAATCCAGGGACGATCCAATCCCATCCTGTCCACTAGGGACTTCATTCTCGGAGACATCATGTCTACGACTCTCTTTAGGACTGAAGTCCAGGGATGATCCAATCCCCACTTGTCCACTAAGGACTTCATTTTCGAAGACATGTGTCTACGACTCACTTTAGGACTGAAGTCCAGGGATGATCCAATCCCCACTTGTCCACTAAGGCCTTCATTTTCGAAGACATGTGTCTACGACTCACTTTAGGACTGAAGTCTAGGGATGATCCAATCCCCATTTGTCCACTAAGGACTTCATTTTCGAAGACATGTGTCTACGACTCACTTTAGGACTGAAGTCCAGGGATGATCCAATCCCCACTTGTCCACTAAGGACTTCATTTTCAAAGACATGTGTCTACGACTCACTTTAGGACTGAAGTACAGGGATGATCCAATACCCACTTATCAACTTAGACCCTGTCTAAGGACCATCCACCAACCTCTCTGTCGGCATCACCAATATAGGTATCCTCATCAATACATGTATACATATCATCAATACAAGTAATACAGGTATCCTACATATCATCATCAATACAAGTAATCATATCATCGATACAGTTATCCTCATCATCGACTTCACTGTTGATGCGGGAAATCTCATCATTAGTGTCTACATCACTCCCCCTTTCGAGGAGGGTCCTACCAAGCTTGTCTCGGAAATACTCAAACTTTACTTGAAGTAGAGTTTGGTTAGTACATCGACAACTTGTTACAAATTCAAACTTTATAGTTCCTTTCTGCACCATATCTTGGATATAGAAATGTCAGATCTCTATGTGCTTTGACTTATCATGGAACACTGGATTCTCTGCCATCTTGATACAACTCTGTTTGTCACATAAGATCACAGTTGGGTCTATCTCTAAGTCAAACAATCCTGAAGCCATACCACTTCACAACTAGCAGAGCAAGCAGCCACATATTTCGCTTGTGCTGAGAGCCACACTACACTGCTTCCTGCTAAACCATGAGATCATGGCTGATCCTAGAAAATAACATCCTCTCAATGTGCTCTTCCTGTCTGATACACTTTCTGCCCAATCAACATCTGTGTAGCCATCTGAAGTCATGATTTCCAAGATAACATAGATCAAAGTCTATCGTATCCTTTAGGTACCTCATCACATGCTTTGCAACTATCAGGTGAACACATTTAGTTTCCACTAGATACTGACTCAAGGTGTTCACATCAAGGAATATATCTAGCTTGGTATTCGTCCGATACATCAATGACCCAACAATGTGTCCGTACAGAGTCACATCAACTAACTCTGAGGAGTCATCAGCTAACAACTTCAAGTCGGAACCCATGAGAGTGCCCATGGCTTCACATTCCAACATATCAATTCTTCTCAAGATTTCCATAGCATACTTTCTCGAGATGAGAAAGATTCCTTCTGAGCCTTGCCATACTTTCAGACCTAGGAAGTAATGCATCAATCTGAGATCTTTCATTTTCATTTTTGCAGCCATCTTCTTCTTTCTTTTCATGATCTGTCTAAAAAAATAGATCATCCACATACAGTAATAGTATGACATGTTCATCATTCGTAACGGATCATCTTTACTTTTGATAAAGGCCAAGCTTATCAAGAAACTATCAATTCTCCCTTTGTGACTGAACATCATTCACACTCTGTATTTGAGTGATCTTTTGCATATCTATTTGTGCCATCTCTCGTCAGATGGGTCTACTGATATGAGCCTCAGTATCATTCGAACTCTGTGGTGAGTTCTTTCTTGCATCCATGTCATCTGTGTATAGAAACCATATTCAACCTTGTAGCAAAGGTTGATATCCATATCACCCATGGTGATCATTAAGCTCATCAATTTGACTATTGATCCTAGGTACCCGAACATAGCTTTCTTCAATTGAATCCTTGATTTGCACTTCTTCTTCAATTGCATCATTAAGATAATGGTCTTATCTAGCCACTTGGAGCAAACATCTCATCATGATTCTCTTCTTCTTTCTAAGAGAATCTTCTAGCCACGAGCCTTCTATATTATGTTTTGATTTGTAAATATTTTTGTTGACCATCCATCACTTGTTCGGTGTTCATCATTCTTCCTGATCTTTCCTACAAATCAAGATTAAGTACATGATTAGTAATGCTTCATAATAATCAAATCATGTTGACATGATAACCCATTATGCATACAGATATGATTCACATAGTTATGCAACTATCTTAACCAATACTTTGGCACAACACTTTTCCATATCTTGTATGCATACAGTGGCTATCTAGATGCCTTCCATCTCTACCAGAACATACTATCGAGAGTGTGCACAGCTCTCAGCATGTCAGCAAAGAGGTTTCATTCTAGACAAGCAACAACGGAATGTTTGTCCAACTTACCAATCATATGCATATTAGTAGTATACTGTTCAATGCTATCAGCATAATATATTTTAGGAATACTAATATGCATACAACTATTACAAGAAATATCATTTATTTTTTCAAATAGCAATTCAAATACTTATCTTTTATGTTTGTGTGGTTGCCTCCCGCTTGATCTTCTATATGTCTTTTGAACATCTATTCATTCTGTACCACTATGCATGCTCAAGTGTGCACTAGTGTCATCCTCATGATCTCATACACAAACATACATTCATTAGTATAATCTCAATATTATCAAACCATTATAATTCTAAATAATCTTGAATATGTATAGTCATGATCATTCAAAACATGGATATACTAAGATCCTAGCACAAAGTAGGATTCTAACTTGACATAGGAAAACATACCTGGATTAGTATACCTGCTTAGTTATGTATAACATACCTAAACAATATCTTCTTTGTTCTCTTCAATGATTTAGAGACCTTGTGCTAGAACCTGCATATCTCATAAGTTAAGCATAGTAGAACAAAGTCATACATACCTTGTAAGTAGAGATTCTATATGGTCAAACATTATGGATGAGTCTTTGTCTTCATGTTGTCATGGTCATGGAACTTGATTTTGTCTTTCGTGATGTACCTGTATCTTGTTAGCAGACAACATCAACCTCATACAACACCACAGTGCATTAGTACAATCATATAGCCCTAATCAATGAATGTCTTCTATCATGCATTCATACTTTTACTAGGGTGATAAGACAATTCTATCATTAATCAAGATTGTACTAACCTAAATAATATGAAGACAAACATATTATGAACTTAATCAAGAATTAGATTTCAAGACATACCTATATTTCCTCAAGGCATACCTGTCAGGAAATTCTTGTAGTCTTCTTATGTAAGGCCTTAGCCTCAACTCCCCCTGAAACTGGATCTGGGGATCGATTAGGGTTTGTCAGAGAAACCCTAAAAATTCAAGTTTTGACTTTCACACTTCTGAATGGATGGAAGGATGTGTCTTGCTGAGCTGATCAAACTTGCATACTTCAATTCCAAAATTTGACCCCTCAAAAATTGCCTTTGAAACTTCTGGATCTTCTGCACAGGATCCCGAACTAGGGTTTGATGGAGCCCACCTTTTTGCCTAATCAAAAGGTTCGATCCAAGGCTCTAAACTCTTATTTTTCTGAGGAGCTTCCAGCCGTGGTCACAGACTTCAAAAATTCCAACTTTTGCTGAAGCCCTAATTTTCCATCTTTTCAATCAAAATCCCGAACTGGGGTTTGATCAAGCCCGGTCTTCTACCCAACCAAAAAATTCGATCTTGGTCTCTAAATTTCAATTTTTCTGAGTAGCATTCAGCCGTGGACTCCGATTCCAAAAATTCTAACTTTCTCCGAAACCCTAAATTCCGGAAGCCATGAATGAAGGTGCTCCAAAAATAATTCTGTTTTGACAAAAATATGTACCTGATTGTTTCTGCGGTAACTCTGGACATTTCGATCCACAGGGTCTGAAATTTTTTTTCTGTCATATCCTGACTTGTCATCTTTCCATCTCGACAGGTGTTACCTCAATTGAATTTTTTGAGAGAGAGTTATGTCAAGTGTCGCAATGTGACCTATTTATGGGATAAAACAGGAGAGTGAACTTGTACGGAATGACACGTGTCACTGGTTCAACTTCAGCCTCTGAAAACGTTTTCTAAGATAGACCAGTCTATGTACTACCTATCAATTTTTACGAAATTTCATTTGGAGCTTTCTAGACCAAGTTATGACCTTTTTTCCTAGGTCACCTGATTATGACTGAGATCTGGAAGAGGCAGAAACCCTAACTTGTACTGATCATAACTCACAAAGTACAACTAATATGAGGGTGTCCTTTGGATACAAGTTACATGGGAATGTTATCTACGACCTGTAAAGGTTTTAGATCCTGAACCTTCTCCAAAATGTATTTATAGCGAAAGTTCCACAATGACTGGTTTTTTCTATACAAAACCCTAACCTTCAAATTGTCGCAAGTGAAGCAAGTGTCGTAAGTGCCATACATTTCCTTCCTTCAGGTTAGCTCTGATACCATGTTAAGATTCAATATGCTAACACAGAAAATATCAGCATTACATTTCATTTCACAACAATAGCATATATAGGATCACTGAAGAAACAACAAGCACAGCATAAACATAAGAGACACAAATTTATCCTGGGAAACCCTCATGGGGTAGAAAACCCAGCAAAGCTTCCTCAATATAGATGACCAACAAATACAAAGATGCAAACCCTAGACATGAGCTCCTCCTCCTCCATAGCATACCTCTTGCACACAAGTGCACCACTCACAAGTGAATGAATGAGTGAGATAAGTGAGGAGCATCCTCCTCTACTTATACTTGTTCCTCGACTAACTTTTACACAAGCTAGGTCGGCCCCAACTTAATTACTGGGCTAAACACCCCATTACAACTGACTGGGCCGACCCCTCTAGGGTGGTCTAATAAACCTTTGACCCACATAACACATACATGTCCGACCCCCACTAGGGAAGTCTAATAACCCAAGTTACCACAATCCGACGGAGGAATAAACATCTCCGGATATACAATAAGATCTTCACGGAGGAATGAAATATCTCCGGAATAATAAAGTACAAATATAATATTCTTAGAAGCTACAATATCTCAACAATTGAAGTCCAACAATCTGAAAAAAGGCATATTTATATCTCAGTCAAAGTATGCAAGTGATGTCTTAAACAGATTTAAGATGTTAAACTGTAAGACAGCTCCAACACCAGTGATAACAGGTTTGAAATTGAGCAAGGATGATGATGGATCCAATGTAGATACTACGCTGTTTAAAAGGCTTGTTGGTAGCCTTATGTATATTACAGCAACAAGGCCGGACATCATGTATGGAGTCAGTTTAATCTCAAGATTCATGGAGTCACCAAAAGAATCTCATTGGCAAGTAGGTAAAAGAATTATGAGGTATGTAAGTGGAACAAGAGACTTTGGTATTCTGTATTCAACCTCAGAAAATTTCAAACTCATTGGATACAGTGACAATGATAATGGAGGTAGCATAGATGATAGAAAAAACACGCTTGGGAATACATTTCATGTAGGAACAGGTGTTGTATCATGGGCTTCAAAGAAATATCCCATAGTAACTCTTTCTTCAGCAGAAGCAGAGTATGTCGCAGCTACAAGCGCTGCATGTCAAGCAGTTTGGATGCGGAGGATGTTAAGTGATCTGTCACAGAACCAACAAGAACCCATAGTCATTTACTGCGACAACAATTCAGTTATCGCACTGTCAAAGAATCATGTGTACCACAAGAGAACCAAGCACATAGACACAAGATATCATTTTATTAGAGAATTGATAAACAACAAAGAAATCTGTTTAGAATTTTGCAGGTCTGAAGATCAGGTAGCAGACATATTTACAAAACCATTAGCAAAGGACCCATTCCAATTTCTGTGAATTTTTTTGGGAGTGACAAGTTCAACGCAGTGAACTTCGTCATGCACAGAGCATGTTTCAGCTCTGAAACATTTTGTATAATTTTAATTTTGTTTTATGATCCCCATCCGCTCATAATTAAGGGGGAGTGTTGGAAAATATGTAATTAATGAGCTGATCACGTATCTACTGCACTGGCTCTTTCAGTCACCCTGTCAGTCATTTTGTGTCAGTGCGCAGAGTCTGCAATGTCAATCTGTCAGTAAGTTCGCAGCCAATCTGGCACACACCAAGTTATATATATGTAACCACATTAATAGATCGCATGTCAAGATTTCTTAGGTAGAAATTAATTACTGTGTTTAATGCAATCCTGTAGCTTCCAAGTGAAGTGATCTTAAGTCGGTTGTTAGGAAATGCTAGAAGTAGAAGCAAATGGTTGAAACTCAGAGAGAGATGTGAAGATGAGAAGAATAGAAGTGAAGATTCATGAAGTTTGTATGAAGAGCCCAAGCTCTGTGAATGTAAAAGATCAAGGTGAAAACTCATTTCCATGTATTGAGGAGCTGCACAGTTTACTGTGGTAATATATATATATAAGTCTTTAGTTTATGCTTCATTCTCAAGAATGTTCAATATTGCTTTGCGCACATCTTCTCCATATTTACTTATGTGAATGTTGCTTACATTTATGCGCAGTAAAAGAAATCAAGATTACCAAATAGTTCACCGCAGTGAAAGTTCTAATTTAATAAGGAGTAACTTCGCGTAAGATGTTTTAATTGTTATGCCTTAGAAAATATATTTCATGATAAAGTTTGTATAAGTGATCCGTGAAGTAATGTATTGTGAAGTTAACTGCGCATCACTGCGAAGTTCAACTGCGCAGTAGAAAGTCGAAATTGCGCAGTTAATCTCTGCGAAGTAAAAAGTAAAAATCACGCAGTTAGTCTCTGCGCAATTAATCTGCGAAGTTATTTCTCAAGTGAAGCAAGTGTTCTGCAAAGTGAAATTTGGGGTCCTCTATTGTTGATCGACGAAGTCCGAAGCAAAGAAAAAGAAGATATTCATCTACTGCGCAGTTAAATCTTATTTACTGCGCGGTGTGCTTTTCCCTTGATGAACGAAGCTAGTGCAAACCTAGTTCTTGTGCATGTGATCTTCACTTTGGACCGTACATGGGGTATTTTGATATTCCAATGGATCATGTCTATGGTTAGCATGCAATTATAGGTTACTTGGCCAACAAGGTGATTACCTCGAATGATTTGGTGGTTGTATCACCTAATTTCGGTGGTGTTGCTTGTGCTTTCGCAAAAAGACTATCTGATGTTCCTCTGGCTATTATAGATACAAGACATTCTGGCCACAATGTTTTGGCTGTTATGAATTTGATTGGTGATGTGAAAGGAAAAGCTGTTGTCATGGTTGATGGCATGATTGATACTGCTCGAACAATTACAAATGGAGCCACTTTGTTAGATGAAGAGGGTGCCAAAGAAGTTTATGCATCCTGCACACTTACTCCTTTTAGTCCTCCTGGAATGGCTGTTTGGAGGTCTCTTCCAGGATGTTATGATTACAAACATGGTACCTCTTGAAGAGGGCAATCACTTTCTTTTAGGTTCCAAATATGTTTATGCATGCTACACACATGCTTCTTTTAGTCCTCCTTTTGGATGTCTCTTCCAGGATGTTATGATTACAAACATGGTACCTCTTAAAGAGGACAATTACTTTCTTTTAGGTTCCAGAGATTTCTAGCCATTGCACTATTTATTCTTCACCTTGTGTCCAACATGTCTAATGCAGATTTAGACAACAAATGTTTGTCACCCTCGCAATATTAGGTGTGGATTCCCTTTACCTTTACACTGGTCTTCTTATTACACACCATTCAACTGTGATGGACTGCAAGGCATGCGCCCATGTCTTCCAAGGTCATCACATTATTATGCTGCGCTGCTTTTTCACGGTGGTCAATAAGTCTTACATCTAGGGGAAGTAGGGATGCTTTCCATCTAATCTGGGAGGAAGGGATATGTAACATGGGTGTGTCTATCTACAACATGTTAGGTGATGGTTCATTATTAAATATAAATAAGATAATATTTAAGTAAAGGAGAAGACAATCAACTTTAAATGTCACCATTTTGGTTTGCTTATAAAAGAAGGCATTTAATATGTAATAGAAAGTTTTTTGAATATGAAAATCATTATCTATTTTACAATTTCTCTTCTTTAATTACATATAACTAGTTCTTCCATTAAGCTAGCAGGGATCGCAAGCGCAATTTCATTAAGAGGAACTTTAGAACAAGCTCCTATATTAGTTCTAAGATCAATATATCAAGGTTGACAAATTTGCATTGCTCCTTCAATTTATGCAAAGGAATCTAGTCTTTGGTAGGACAATCAAATATATCTTGGATTGTATTCATTACTCTTTAGAAAGATTTGAGGGTAGAGAACCAAGTAGATTTGCCTAAGTTTTACGTCAATGAAAGGGAATATGACACCATCATATAGATAGCGTTAATTTAAAGATAGAGTCAAATTTCAACCCTAGACCTTTCCAATTCAAGAATGATTGGATAGGTTCCTAGGCCTTCCATGTAGGTTGAGCAATAAAGGTTCCTTTAACAATGGTCGAGTGACAATCAAGGTTGATAAGTTAAATCCTAACTAAAGCTTCTTGCCTAAAAGATTTCCTTGATAGAGAGTGTTGAAGAAACAATTTCTATATGCCTCATTTCATTCTAATGCTTTGGTAACCCATTTAACACACATATGCTAATCTTTGATAATCCCCGTCCCTTTGCAATCCCCAAGAGTGAAATTAACTCTATAAAAACCCTTTCCACCTTCAATATTAGCCATAAAGAAGCTTCAAAGCAATATTTCTAAACACTGATAATCATCGGTTGAAGGAACCCAACGAAACAGTGATAAGCATCAGTTGCACCCAAAACCTTTATACAAATCTATAATTTGGTAGCCATGGCCAGCAACATGGTTAGTTGGTTTTCATTTTTTTCAACTCTTTGAATCAATATCTCTTTGGATTTTAACCAATTAGATTCTACTAAGACACAATATGGAGAATCTGCATAGTGTTATCTGCTAATTAGTGATCTTCTAAACTATTGAAAAAAGAGACACTAGTAAAGTGTTTGGTAAAGCTATGTTTTTTCAGTTATTTAAAGTTTTGGGAGGTTTTAGGTTCAAGTCCAAGTATGATTAGTTTAAGTTCAGATATGTTAGCTCGGATTTTAAGCTGCTTGTTCGAAATCAAATATACTAATTGAGATTTTGAGATTTTAAAGACCATGGATACACTAAATAGTACAAGTTTCCACGGCCATACTTAAAGGCCACTTCATATATGACAGTTAAGAGAGTGATTGGTCTCCAACTGGTTTGCTGGCTTGGGATGAAAATACCAATGCTTTTGTTTTTTCTGGCCCCCAATTTTAAGTTCCCCACTGCATCTTTGTATCCTTGAAATTGCTTTGGATTAAAAAGAAGATTCACATCCAATCTTTTAATCTAGACGACTTATCCAGCAAGCAGTTGCAAATTTATCCAATGTTGGCGGCTGTTGTTTTAGAGAGCTTACAAAGGATTGAATCCAGACAAGTTTGTATAGCCATCCTACGTATATTAGACAGGCCTTGTGATTGAAATACCATTTTACAGTGGGAAACTTCTTCCTCAATATCCTTAGCTTTCTATGAGGTGTTCTTATTGCAAAAATTTCTGCAGCTTCTTTAGAAGCCAACACTTTAAAGAAAGTTTTCATTGTTTGGTCGGGTGCTTCCAATTTCATCGACTTTTGGATGTTGTTGGAGCTTGGCTGCCCTCCCCTGAAAGTTCCTTGTTGAATGGCCTGAAATTGTATCCTTTGGTTGGTCTATTGAAGCTCATCTTGATTGCTTTATGGTGCTTATCTCAAATTGAGATGATCCGCTGTCCATATGCCCTCCAGAAAGAGGCAATACGATTATGGTGTCATCTCACTATTCAACCCAACCATCTCTCCTTTGGATCTTGGAATTCAGGGTATTGAAGTCTATCCTTATTTGCCCTTTCGAATGCACCTTTCCCGGGGATATCTATTCATGAAAAAGGGATAAGGCCCCTAATCAAGTTATGATCCTACTAAAGAGGAAGTCGTAACAACACTCGATTTACCCAGAATCGGTATTGATTCAAACTAAATGGGAGACATTCATGATATAGGGATTGCTATTCGACAGGTGTGGCCTCTCCAAGATCTTGCAGAGGCGGAGCTCCTCCACAGATGAAAAGTAAGGGTTTTTTTTGTTGAGAAAGGCATGGCCTTGTCAAGCCATTTGAGAACTCTTTCTTTGCCCTCACGAAAGTTGGATCATGTCAACCATAGCTCAGACAACTCCATTCTTTTGAATTTGTTGGGTTCACACAACCCTAACCTGGTTATGAGAGCATTCTAGGCTATTTCTCTCCTTGAGGGAGTCCGATCAGAAGCATGCCTTCTTTGTCGTCCTAGGCATCATAGTGTCCACAAAACAAACAAGCCCTTGAGATTTTGGGAGCTCAGACTTCATTATTTTTCTCTCTGATGCTAATATCTACACCTAAGAGCAAGTCTCTAGTTTTTTGAATCATATCGTTTGGTTATTAAAGTGATCTTAAATATTCCGTAGGTGAACCGAATATGGCTTCTCCCGATTCGAATAACCAAATCCTCCTTCCAACAACACTTCCCTCACTCGAAAACATTCAGTCAACTACAGCTTGAAGCCCATTAGAAAGAGGAACACCATCTCCAATCTATTCATTGTTTTGCTGCTCAGATTTCTCTCTCTCACATAACAAAAATTCTTGTAATTCCTGCTCAAAGTTAACACAGAAACTGTGTAGGGGAGACTCCAAGGCTAATAGTTGAATTGGCCACAATTTATTAGAACATAAAATGAAGTTTACATGTCTTCCAAGAACTTGGAGGCAACCATGATGTTGGTGACGAGCAGCCTTGGACGTTGAAAGATAATGCAGAATTAGATGAGGCGGTATATGTAAAGGACAGGCTACCATGAACACCAAGGGAGTACCCTTCATGCCTGTAGCTTCCATTTGTGTTCAGCATGATGCATGGTAATGCTTTGACATGTAGATAATGCTTGATCTCGGAAATGAACCATGTGCATCAGTGCCACTTCATGTCACATTTTTATATGATCTCGAGTGTTTATGTGTCTTGGGTATAATGGATAGATAATTTTAATGAAACATTTTGTATTTGGTGACACTGTAATGAAACATTTTGTATTTGGTGACACTGTAATGAATGTGGTATAGGTTTATTTAGTTCTGAATTAAGTGATAAATATTATACTAGCACAACCACTTAATTTGTGGTTGGTGAACACTGACAGGTCACAAGTTAAGTGCCATGAAGAAGTATCTCTTACTTGTTCTCCATGCTTAGTTGTAATTACCTATTCTTCTCCATGCCAAAGCTACCTGCTATACCTGCTACCTGTTACATTTTTTAGTTAAATGGGTTGTCTATCTATTATCCATGCATGAGCTACTAGTTATCCATTATATTTCTTTATTTATAATTGTTTATTTTGAATTTTGAACTACGACCATAAAATCAATATGGACATTACACTTATCTCATCCTCCTTCAATCTACGAAAAGCATAGATGGTATCCCACCTCAAATTCTAAGATATAAACACCTATAGCTATAATAAATTGGAATATACATCATTAAAAATAGATACTAAGTATATATAAAGAAAAAAAATGCATGAGTGAGGTGGTCCGTGAAAGATTTGGTCAAGATTTGGCTAGAAGCTTGCTGTACAACATATTGAATGCTTAGACGGTTTGCTTGCCATTGAATCTCAAACAGCTTCAGATCCAACAGCAAGTAACCGAAACATTCAATCAATACTGCTAGGGAGACTCAGCAAACTACTTATTGCTAACCTGTTTAATGATACATCAAGATATGATATTGTCTTTAATAACCTTGGTTTCAAGGATTTGGCGTCTCAAATATTTTCCCGTTACTCATAACTACAATTAAATCCCATTGATCTCTCACTTGACTGCCATTAAATCCCATTGGTCTCTCACTTAGATTACATTTCTGACATTTACTTATGTTATTGAACTTGATTAAAAAAGAAACTTTGCTCACGCTTCTATACCTCCAATTGAATACCGCTTACATATTCAATCCAGAGATAGAAGCAGAAGAGGAAGCTACATGGAAGCTTGCACTGACAAAAGAAGGTTGGTAGACAACTTGGACATTGCTATGAATAACATCAGAACCTGAATTAAGAAAAATAACTTTGCTCATTGCTATGAATAACATCAGAACCTTAATTAAGAAAAATAACTTTGCTCACGCTTCTATAACTCCAATTAAATACCGCTTATATATTCAATCCAGAGATTCAGAAAAGGAAGCTTACACTGACAAAGGATGGATGGTAGACAAGTTGGGCCTTGCTGTGAATAACATCGCCGGTGGTATCCTGTGACGACCAGGCAGGGGAATCCGACGGGCGACGGGTGCGGCGAAATGAGAACAGCTACAACGAGAATCTTACTTCCTACTTCCCTACATTCTCCATGCTACAACGAGGACCATTCTCCCTGCCACAGGAACGAAACCATCTTATCACCACTTACATTATTCATTCTCCTGCCACATGAACGAAACCATCTTATCACCACTTGCTTTATGTGTTGGACCTCCGCGAAAGCGTGAAGACAGAAGAGAATCTCATGAGGGAGCGTGAAGACGGAAGAGAGCCTGTGATCTGTTAGAAGATAACGGATGATCGGTTCGAAACGGATATAGAGAATGAGCCAAAGTTACATGTTTAATTTGTATATCTGTTTCATCACAATTTATTTAACCTCGCTCAACATAATTATATTGAATTATGTAGAAGGCTTGTATTGAGGGCAATTGGGCGTCGGATAACTGGCACTCAAATAGCTCCGCTTTTTGGGTCATTTGTTCCCTGGATTCGGTTATAAAAATTGACGGAATCGTAGTTCCACCCATTTACTGTGGAATTATGCCATGGATTGTGCCCCTAGAGATTTTGGCCCATTTTAAGATGACCCAGATGGTCGAAATTCCAAAAAAATAACCAGAAAAGGTGGAACTGTGCCTTGCCGGAAAAATTTCCATCGTCGGTCGCTGGAATACCAAGGCGATTTGAGTGCCAGCTATCACATGCCCTGCAATTGTATCCCTGCAAAAGTGTCATCCTAACTTATTTATATAAATCTCTTCCCACAAATGGTTTTTGACATCATGAATTTACGATGGTTTTACGTGTTAGTTGCAATGGTGTAACGTAATGCTATCCAATTATGATGAGTTAGTTGCAATGGAATTCTGGAAAGACACAAACAAACCTGATCAATAAAGTGAATTATTAGAGGTATTTGCACAACTTTTTAGAATACGGTGAAAAAATGATAAAATGTAAACAATCAAATTAGCTTTATAAGTTTTATTTATGGAATATTTATAGTGACTAAAAAAGTGGTGTTCTTCTAAGATTAGTATGTTATGTTTTCTCTAAAACACAATGTTTATGTTCGCTTGAGGCCTCAAGTTTGGTATGTAAATGATGGAATTTCTTGAAACAAATTTTTTACATTTGTAGATAACATGTAGTTCTTGTGGGACGTTATTTTTCCATAATCTTTAATGTTAATTTTATATTATTTTAAATTAATAAATTTAGTGAAGTCCTCAAAGTCCTCAAATGACTAGGTCAGGCATTAGGTCCCACTATGACGGTATTATCATAATCAGTCAAGTCTTTGCATGTACTTGTGCAAGTTCTCTTATGTTTTCAAAATAATTAACCCAATCAAAATTTATAGCTAAAATAAAAGATTTATGTATTTTAAAAAATTGAGATATGTGCAAATAAAAATAAATAAAAAATATAAAAGAATATTTTATTTATCTAAAAATATATATATTTAGAATTTACACACAGAGCTCTATAAGTGTGTGCAGTTTCATTCCAATTGAACCCCTTGAGCATATGTATAATTGTCGTTGAAAAACAAGGAGGCGAAGAAATGGATGTGTTTTTGTTTATGCAGCCTAAACCAAGAGGTTTGTGAATTTGAACCTAAAACCAAAGCAACCAATTCATCCACCCCGTAGATGAAGAGAGGCTATCTTGCCATTTTTTTTTAATTTGTAGGGACGCATGCGTGTTTTAAAAATGTGCACGTGTTAATAACTCACAAGCATTATTAAAATGTGCATGCATAAATAATGCACACATTTTAAACGTGCACGCTTTTTTATTATACATAAACATGCCTTTATTGTTTCTACCATAACTTCTGGTCCATAACTTGGATTTTGATTCTCCTTATACTGTTGGAAAAGTATTTCCAAGCTCTACAAAATTCACGTTTTATGTTTTTTGTGATTCTCCACCATTTTTATGGTATTTTTAAAATAATTCAATGAATCTTTTGACAAGTATAATAAAATGCATGTGCATTTTTTGTTACATACAAACATACCTTCACTATTTTTTCCATACTTTATTATTGAGAACTTGGATATTGATTCTCCTTATATTGTTGGAAAGTTATTTCTTAGATCGACAACTTTTATGTTTTATGCTTTTTATGATTCATCATGCCATTTATTTGATATTTTTAAAATAGGTATATTATGAATCTTTTGACAAATAGAATACATGGGAGAAGAATGTAAAATGTTATGATGTCATGTTTCAAAATAATTTTTTTAGCACTAAAACCTTATTTTAATGACATAGAACTTATTTTCCTCTCGTAGGCATAACCAAGTCCCATATACCTATCCCCTTTGTGATAAAGCACCTAATTGCTCCTAAAATACCACCTTGAGGTGAAACAATACATAGAGAGGACATGTGTTAGAATATGATTTCTTGTTCATAGCACTCAAGGATTAAATTTTCATTTCCTTTGTACCATGGTCCCTCCCTGCCTCCCTCCCTCCCTCACTCTCTCACCTCCCCCCCCCTCTCTCTATATATATCTCCAACAATCCCTTCCTCCTTCTCTCACTCACTCTTTCCCTTTTCTCCCCCTCAATCCCTCTGTCTCTCTTTCTCTTCTTGCTCTCTCTCCCACCCTCCCTCCCTCCCTCCCTCACATTCTCTATCTCTCACCCTAAATTCCTCTCTCTCTCTCTCTCTCTCTCTCTCTCTATATATATATATATATATATATATATATATATATATATATATATATATATATATCCCTCCCCCTCTCTCCCTCCCTCCCTCCCTCCCTCCCTCACATTCTCTATCGCTCACCCTAAATTCCTCTCTCTCTCTCTCTCTCTCTCTCTCTATATATATATATATATATATATATACCTCCATCTCTCCTTCCCTCCCTCACCTTCTCTATCTCTCACCCTGCATTCCTCTCTCTCTTACTCCCTGCCTCACTCTCTCTATATCTCACATCCCCCCTCCTCTCTCTCCCCTCCTTCCCTATCTCTCTAACACTCCCACCATTCCTCTCTATATCTCAATCCCTCTCCCTCCCTCTCTCTCTCTCTCTCTCTCTCTCTACATCCCTTCCCCCCTCCTCACTCAAAACCACTTCCTAAGTCAACCATGAGTCAAAACCCTAATTAGGGGTGCCTTCCTTGATTTGGGGGCACATTCCCTAATTTGGGGGAGTTACTCCCTGATTTAAGGAAGAGTCTCAGTTATGACTAAGCTTGCTCCACGAATTTAGTCCTAACTAGTCACTAACTAACCCAAACACTCATTAGCGCCCCATTTAGGTCAGTAGCACCCTATTTTGAGTATTTTTAGGGATTTACATGATATCATTGAGTTATACTAAGTGATCAATAAGTCCCTTAGTCAGTTAACTTAGTCTAGGTGTGCATGCATGTCTAATTGAGGTTATCTTCTCAAGGTTATGCTTGACTAGCCTTCTTTACATGGCATGGACAATTTGAATTTCCTTCCAACCTAATTTGAATTGTCTCTTTATATATTGTAGCCTTCTCCATTCATTCATCGCTATGAATTATATTATTGTTCTCTCTTCTCTCCAAAAGTTTATTGTGTAATGTTATTCAATTATTGCATAATTGTTAATGCTTGATTTAATATTCACTCTAGCCTTCTCCAATCATTCATCACTGTGAATTATATTATTGTCCTCTCTTCTCTCCTAAAAGTTTATTGTGTAATGTTATTCAATTATTGCATAATTGTTAATGCTTGATTTAATATTCATTCTATATCTTGTTAACTTATGCACCTAGATCCATGAATGCTCAAATATTATATTTACTTCAAAATTTTCCCTTGAAGGAACAAGTGTTTGCACAAATAACATCAATGAGACAATAATATAATGCATCACATGATAAAGACTACATTAAAAACTTTACTCTCCACTCAAAAAAAATAACTATAAGAATTTGGACTTAACCCACTTATAGTATTGATAAAAATTTGTTGATAAAGTATTTCACTTCACTCCTATCAATGCTTTGATTTCAAAATTTACAAATTTATTCCAAATTTCGTCAGACATACAAAATTTGATACAATGATCACAATAATTTTCATTAATATATTAAATGTTTCTCATTAAAAATGAACAATATGTTCAATATTTCAATTACAAAATGGAATGAAAAAACAAGCTCCTTTTTAGTGAACACAATAATTTTCATTAATACATTAAATGTTTCACATTAGAAATTAACAATATGTTCAATATTTCAATTACAAAATGGAATGAAAAAACAAGCCCCTTTTTAGTGAACAAAATTGTTCAATGCCTCAATTACCATTTTGAAATATAAAAAGATCCCTCTTTCAACTAGTGAAAGTTACAAAAAGTAATATACATATCCTTATCCCTCCCCACTTTTATTTAATGAAATAAAGTTTGTAAAAAATAATAATTTGAAAAAAATACTTTTGTAAGTGTCTTCTCCCCTTCAAAAAGATATAATAAGCTCTTTTATTTGTTTATTTATGTGACATTTCAAAAAGGTGAAATTAATGTTTGATGCACTTTTTTTAATATCATGAAGAAATGGATGAATTGTGACCTTATTCAAGTATTCAAATATGTATCTGATCACAATATTTCGAAATTGAAAAACCAATTTCCCGATTTGAAAAGAAATACCTCCTAGAGAATTTTCATTTGGTTGACGAAGATATCCATACTTGAGCTTAATCATCACCATAACCTTTTCATCAACATGTCTCTCTCATCTATATGGCTTTCTCCTCATCATGGTTCTGATACCATGTTAAATGATATGAACAATATTCGTTTCTCAAATATGAATATAGTTCATTTGTTGAATATCCAATTTAAGTAGGATAGCTAGTTATAACTCATATAACACTGTAATAAATAACGAGTAATGAATAACATGATAAATACAATAAATGAGAGGATCCATATATACTATCCTAAAAGGCACCTTTGATGACTTTGCACAAGGGTTATGTCCCTTGGATAACTATTATTATTATTATTATAGTTTAGGTTTGTTACATTGCCTTCCCCTTAAGAATGTTTTGTCCTCAAAGCATAATTACTGAAAGAATCTTCTTTAACTTTTATTTTGGTTCGCAATGTATTCTCAAGATCTTTTGTGCTTGCTATTACGACACTTGATGAAAGAATACGATATAACCTTTGAATTCCTGAGCTAATGTGTTGCATCTTCTGGGAAGTGATCCATCCCAAATCTATCTTCATTGGAACTATTTGATGATTGCATATTCATCTAAAACTTCTCATTTTAGGCTTCCATACAAGTTGTCAATTTTATCTTCGTTCCTTTTCAATGTTGTAGTTGGTTTGTTTGTAAGAAGAATATTGTTTATTTTCCTCTTGACTTTGTAGTTGGTCATAACGAATCTTGTGATTTGGATGACGATAAGGTACTGAAGTTGTTTGTGGAGAGTTTGAAGAAACTTCAACTTTTGGTGCTTCTGGCGATTTATTGGTTGATACCTTTTCATTATAAGCATTTTCTTGAATTTGAACATCGATTGGATATGTACTGGTTCCTTTTTCCGAGGTTTGGATTTGTCCTTTTGATGATGTCGTTATTTCAATGGTTTCAATCATTGTTTCTTTGTCAACCTCAGATTTTTTGTTGGTAATTTGCTCTACCCTTTCTTGTAACTACTTCTTATCATTATTTAGCTTCTTAATTTTCATAAGTAAGCTTTGATTATGTTGTCCTAGATGTAAAAGTTCTTCATTGTTCTCTGGCTTTTCAACTTTGTTCTTAAGGTCGAGGTTCTCTGACTGCACCTCTTTGAACATTTTGATTTTCTCAACCAACCTTTGATTACGGTCCCTTAAACTAGAAGCTTCTTGATCTTTTTATCATAACTTCTCATTGAATTACTTTGCGAGATATTGATTCTCTTGTTCCAACTTCCGAACGCATTGTTTTCTATCTTTTGACTTCATGATCTATGCAAGTGGTTTTTTTACTGTGGTCTTTTCCGCGAGAAATTTATTCATTTAATTTATCTGTGATAACTTCGTCAAAATATTTCTACATCTTCTATATTGACTTTTGATTTTCTCGTGAAATCACCTTTGAGATATCTTTGAAGTTTTCTGATGATGGGGTTTTTGACTTCATTGTAACTGTCATGCAATGTGATTTTCTTCTTTCTTATAGGAAAACGCCAGAAACTTATTTTCTGCATTTAAGATGAAAGTCCTTAATGTTTCTATCCAAGGTAATCCCAAAATTATGTCACTGTCATCGTTCCACAAATATTTAACAATGATTTGCGAGATGCCAGTATAACATCCAATGTTCAGTTGTAAATTTCTTATGGTATATTGTTTTTTGTTCCATGAATATAGTTTTGAAATTATATTTGACTCGGGAATCGCTAATTGGTTAGCGAATTCAGTACTAATATAATTATTACGTTCAATGAGAGTGATGAAGATATTGATATCTTTCCCTCCAAATGTCCCTTTGATTCTAAATAACATTGAAGGAGGACCTCTCGAAGTTTTAGAGAACCTTCCTTTCTCTTCGTTTTTAGAATCCATTTTCTTTGATTGATAATTTATTATTTACGTCAATTGATACCTTGATATAAATCTCACTTTATAAATGCCTTCTTTTTTTAAAACCCTTATTAATAAGTTATGTTTTTTTTTATAATACCCTTTTACTTCTTTATAACTTGGTATATCCTTTTTTAAGATATACGTTGAATTTGGAATATAATAAAACCTTTTTTACTTTTTATAACTTGGTATCTCCTTTTTTAAGATATACGTTGAATTTGGAATATAATAAAACCTTTTTTTCAATATTAATATTCTGCAGTGTTTATCTTTAACACCGAAGCAATGTGACTTGAAATGGAGGCTATAATAATATTACTTGTTGAGTGTATAAACGCATAGTAATTGGCTGACGAACTTTAGAATTAATGAAACTTTTGCGTTTTTCAACCATGATCGATACCTTTACCCTTGCGACTGATGTTGGTGACTGGTGGATTCAGATGGATCTGATAAGTTCTTCTAACACAAGCTGACATGAAAGGATAACGTATCAATAGAATCGATTCACTTTTTATTTTTTATTTTTTTAAACGTTAATATGCTTTAAATTTTCACAAAAATATTTTTAAATAATAAATGGTAAAGGGCCAATCTCTAGTGAGAGAACAATATGAGACGTATTTATGCAGTTTGGTATGGAACAATCAATTTCAACAATTCTAACACGATTTCTGATTTTTGTTAATTATATGAATATATATATTTTTGGAATTGTACTTCAAATTGCAACGGATAATTCTTCTCTAAATGGAAATATGGAAATTGCCAAGGCCTCTTGGTGGTCAGACCAAGAGTTAAGAAAAACTCTATAAAAATAGGGTTGGCCAAAAGCTGAGTTGGAGAAACTCCGAAAAGAGTGGCCAAGGGTCGGATTAGGAATGCAGCGCTGATATCAAATGAGACGAATAATATTCGTTTCTCAAATATGAATATAGTTCACTTACTAAATATCCAATTGAAGTAGGATATCTAGTTATAATCCATATAGGACTATAATAAATAACTGAGTAATAAATAAAATGATGAATACAATAAAATGAGAAGGCCCGTATATATAGCTAGTTAAAATCCATATAGAACTATAATAAATAATTGAGTAATGAATACAATAAAATGAGAGGGCTCGTGTGTATATATATATATATATAATTTGAAAGGTCACCTTTGATGATTGTTCACAAGAGTTATGTTCCTTGGATAACTATTGTTTATTATTATTAGTAATATTATTTAATATTTATATATTTTAGGTTTGTTACATTAAACAATAGAATGAGCAAGCACAAGATGAGAACTAGTGGAAAAGACTTATTCCATTCTCATCATAGATCTTCATATCAATGATGATATTATATAGTACATGGATCATAGTCACCTCAAGATCTAGATGTTTTTTTTTTAACAGAAATCCGAAATAGATTTATATTAAACAGAGAATAAGATACAAAATTCCCTTCCTGGAAGGGTAAACCATAGCATGGATAATGATTGGTCCAAAACTGAAAAATTCAGCTTTTCAGCCCTGACAATTGTTCTTCCTAATTGTTCATATCTACTGTCTTTTGTCGGATAGATCCTGACATATTGATTGTGTATATAAGCACAAAAAAACATTTAACAAGGAAAAATAGAGAAACGCATCAACATTCCTGAGATTAAGCTGGAGGAATTCCTGCATGAGTCTACGAGTCTTCTTCCATCAAAAAACTATCTTCACGCTGGTTTCCAGGGTCCGCAGGTTCATAGTGTTTCTTGAAATCATCCCTCAGGTCGCTCAAGGACACTTCCAGCTGAGCTAGACGAGCCTCAATCATGCCATTACCATTTTGCAGGGTATCAAACAACTGCCCCTTCAGAGAAAACATAAATTGTTTGAGGCCTTCGAAGTTGGCCAGTTGATAGTCTTTCAAGCCTTTGACATCCCTCTACAACTCCTCAAGCTCACCCACATGAACCCGGGCGTTGGTTTCCACATCCTCAATGCGTGACTCCATCCAGATAATGTCTTGACTGATGAGTCTGCTCTCATCCAAAGCGGCCTTAGAAGCTTCGAAAGCATTGCGTGCAGTCTTCTTAATGTCCTGATGGATCCCCTTGATTTCCCTAAGCTCCTTCACCGTATTTTCCAGATTCATCCTTCTAAGAGCAGTGATAGACTAGGAAATAACGCAGAGACCAGCCGTGAACCCCCCCCCCCCCCCTCCGTCACAAGTGAGAGCTTCAACACCCGACACCACCAAATGAAGAGCGGTACCATCTCCTTGTGAAGAGTCGTGCGAACGAGGACCTCGAAACTTCGACACTATTTTGCATGCTTCCATATTTCCACCACACCAACCTTCTTTAATGCGAAGAGAGGTCCGAGAGCGGTATTTAATGCTCAAACTGAAGTGGAAACCACTTGTCCAAGAAAGGAGAGGGGAGCTATGCATGTGCCCCCCCATTAGAAAGTTAAGGGTTAAAAACATGGGGACCATTTGGTGTGGGGAGGACCCTGATTTAGAACAATAATCCCTTCTTTTAACTTAGATCCTTGGTTATCCATGGTGTCAGCCTCCATGTTGTTGTGCCTTAGGATGTGAAAGAACTGAATCCGAGAGATGTCACTAATGGTTGAGACAATTCATTTTTGGATTCTGTTCATATTCGTTTCATGGCCTCTTTGAATATTTATCATTTTTTGTATTACAATTTTGGAGTCTCCGAGGATGGAGAAGTGTTCTATGTGAAGGGAGATCATTGTTTCAACCCCTTGGAGGAGAGCCGCCCATTCAACTTGATTGTTTTCCCTCCTTCCTAATCCCCACGTGAATTGAAATGACTTGTTTCCTCCACGATCGTAAACGACCCCTCCCCCACCTGCCACCATTGGATTAGCTTTAGACGCACCATCAAAGAAGAGAAGATACTGCAAATGGTTTTTATTCCAATCATAAAAGTCTTTTTGGGGTAAATTGAGAGCCCAAAGAGGACTTGTAGATATTTTGGACTGAAGAGAGCTCAAAGCTAATAGGTTTGAGACCCACAAATATTAAGAAGGAGAGTAATAATCCTGATGTGGAATCCAGCCCAGGCTAGCCGTGAACTCTTTTAGCTATGACAGGGCCACTCCTTGCCATTTTTCTCACCTCTGAGTGCTTTCCTTCGAATATATCTTCGTTTCTACTAATCCAAATCTACTAGTTGATGTACTTTGGAAGAGCGTTCCAGAGCTTGGCAAGAAGTTTTTGATTAGAAATGATCCTAGGGTACTGGTGTCCCCACCCCTTGAAGAAACCGCTTATATTGTTAAGGAGAGAGAGATCAATTCTATGGTCATTTACCAATTCTGCCCAGACTTGTAGAGTGAAACTGTAGTTAAAGAACAGATGTTGCATTGATTCTTCTTGTCTTTTATAGAGGACGCATATGCTAGGGCTAGCTATTCCCCTTTTTCTTAAGTTCTCAGCAGTTAATATTTTCTGTAGTGAAAGAAGCCAGGAAAAGGTGCAGAGTTTGGGAGGACAATCTCGATGCCAAACTCTCTTCGATTTATGATCCTTAGGAGGCCCTGGGAAATTGGATAGAAGAAGCTTATATCCATCCTTTACTCTATAGAAACCTCTTTCCCCCCAAACTCTTAAGTCTTTCTCTCTGTTATTTAGGGGAGATTTCCCATTAAGAGATGAAAGCAACTCTCTCAACTTTTCAAGAAGGTCTATGGGTGGATCAAGGATTTTCCAGCCTGTCCAGTTCCCCTTTTCATCACAGGAAGAGAGATCGTGAAGTTTGACTATGTTTTTCTCCTGTAGCCACTGCCTTAGGCCATTTAGAGACTCATTGTACTTCAAAGGTGGATCGCCCAAAATCCTTTCTTCCCATATGTCAATTCTTTTCCCACTTCCAGGGATCCAATAAATGTTCTCTATAATTAAAGAGATCGAAGATGTGCATAGATTCCATATCTTTGTTCCAGCCCCAATGAAGTTCTTGTCAATACATCTAAGCCTGCTCTTTCTTATATATTTTTTGACTAAGATCTCCTTCCACCATTCGTTCTTACCAGTAACTAGCCTCCACATAATTTTGGCACCCATGGCAATGTTGTTTAGTCTAGGTTCTCTTATGGCCAGACCCCCTTTATTTTTCTCCAATCGAACAGACTCCCACTTTACCAGGTGGAATTTCCTTTCTCCATTAAGGCCTCCTTGCCATAAGAACTTCCCAATTTCTTTGCTTATCTCACTCATTATTCCCACTAGGGTGAGGACAATGGAGCATAGATAAATAGGAATGGATTTGAGCACTGACTTGATGAGAGTTACCCTTCCTTCCAGGTTCAACCATTTGACCCCCTAGGATTGAACCTTGTTCTTGATTTTGGTGACTATCTCTCCCCATCCTTCAGTCCTACCCTGCAGAGAGATAGGAATTCCCAAGTACTTAAAGGAATCCCATTTCCCAACCACTTTAAAGTCCAGAATTCTGGATATGATTAAGTTCATATTGCTGGAGCAATTCCAAGTGTAGGTGCAACTTTTCCTTTGTTGATTCCTCCCCCTGATACTTCTAAGAAATTAGAAAGGGTATTGGAAAAAATGTTTGTGAATTCAATGGTGGCCTTACCCAACATGATGGTGTCATTCGCAAACTGGGCGTGATTGACAGGCCTTGCTCCTCTGACTATGTTGATCCCAGGAAACTCACCCAAACTTACAAAGCTGTTTAATTTCCTGCTAAATGCTTCGGTAGTGATAATGTAAAGGAAGGGGGATAAAGGACACCCCTGTCGAAGGCCTCTAAACGCCTAAAAAAACCTTGTTGGTTTCCCATTGTAAAGAGGAGAGATCCAAGGTCCTCCAATGCAGGCCTTAATCCAATTTATAAATGAAGAAGAGAAACCGTTACACCCAAAATCTACTCATCATTAGATTCAGTGTATACATCCCTGAAGTCATCTGGACTAAGTACTTTCATTTGGGAGGATTTGCACTCAATCCTGCAAACTGTTGAGAGGTCGTCGCAGGTTGCACACTAACAACATGCGACATCACAGCTTGCTCCACTGTAGGGTGCGGCGAGGTCTGTTAATGGGAAAAAATAGCTTATTCGAGATCCTTCTCGAAACTTACCCATTTAGGGGCTTATCCCTGACCTCTAGGAGAGCTGGTACTCGACCCCTAACTCTTTGGGAAGATCCCCTATCTCTCTCCTACCATCTCTCAACCTATCCTATCCATACCCTATCCACTTAGTCCTATATAAGTGAGGCTCACTCCCATCCCAAAGGGAGGAAGTCTATAGTAGTTGCATGCTGGTGAAATCTCTCTCTTGAGAGGAAGACTATGGTATCTACATGTTGGTGAAATCTCTCTTAAGGCACCTTTATTCACCTATTGGAGAACTCATACTTCCTTGGAAGGACATGGCAATTTGCTTGGTCGGAGAAGGGCTACTACGTTAAGTCTTTGGTTGTAGTTCTATATCTCTATCATGTACTCCTCTATTTACAGTAATACAAATTCTTTCCACCAATATTTTTCTCATGTGTAATGATATTGTGTAGTTTACCTGCTTAACTATTTACTTAGATCGCTTATTGTATAGATGCTCTTTACTCGTATCTCTTGTTTTTGTGTCTTAACAGGTCTTGTAGCTTGGATCTGACGATCGTGGGACATGGATCAACATTCGAGAGAAAGGATTGCGTAGTAAAAAGGTAAGACATCTAGTACTTGGTCCTTAAGTAGATCTAGGAAACGTGTTTGTAGTCTGTTCTATTTGTTCTAGACTCACATTGAGCTAGGGAGATCCCGTTCATGTCCGCTCGAGTGGATTGTCCGGTAACAAATCTAGCGACCATACTGGGGAGTAGTGATGTTTGTCTTGTTTAGTGGTCATTAATCTAAGAGTCATTTTCAGTTGATTACTTGACGTAGGCCTCTTTTATCATTTTTTCCATTTACTTCTTATGATTGATTTCACTATCAGATATTCACGTTGAAGACTCTGATTTGCTTCCTCTGAGTTTATACAACTCATTTTCAAGCTTGTTTTTGGTTCATTATTGAGAGATCTAGTTCATTTTTGAATCTAGACCTCGCCTGTCGCACCTGGGCAGTGGAAACAGAGCGACACTGTTTCATTCTGAGCTTCTGTTCTTCACCTGTTAGTCACCCATCGCATCCTTTGCATTGGTATACTGCGACATCGTCGCACCTCCCGTGAAGGTAAACTGTGACATCACACTGTATATGAAGGCAGAGTGCGTCGATCGGTCAAAAGTTGGCATACTGGCATCCCTTCCCTCATCTGACAGTTTGAACCTTGGTCTGATGTATGAACTCCCTCTGTGCTGCAAGATCCAGCCAGAGACCCTATTTTTGATTTGTGTGTTGAGAGTTTGGTTTCATTTGGATTGACTTTGGGTTCCGTCTCGGACAAGTTTGAAATCGGTAGTGGTGGATAATCTTGTCTCCTCCACCTTCATCCATTCACTCTTGCATTCCCTTCCTTCCATCCATGATCTGATAATTGCATTGGATCAACTTCCAGACCTCATTTACATTTGTTTTGAGCTTTGCTTGCCGCTGCTTGATTTTGAGTTAAGTGTGTTTTTCAGCTTGGTTGAGTGCTTGTCTTTTCTTGAGTCTTCTGAATGTATGAGTGCTGCAAGTAGTGTTTTCTTTTCAGTCATTTAGATCTGAGAACAAAGTTGTTATCAAGTTTATTCTTTGATGCATCCATTGAAAGATTAAAAATGCTTCTTTCCCATTGTTTCTCAAAAAATTATTGAAGAAAGATTGTTGTGCATTGGAAAATTCCCATTTATGTTCTCTTGTGTTTTTCTCGAATTATGAATCATTCATCTTCTTGAAAGGCTCAAAGCACGCTTCGATTTTTTGCAAAACTAGTTCGATGTGAAGGAAAGATAGATGCATTTTTAATTCTTGTTTCTCTTAGATCATTGAAATCGAAATTGAAAATCTTGCATATTTCATTTCAGAATCCTCTCTTTTCATCGTTTAGTGTCATTTTACTTTCAAAAGAAGAAGAAAAGAAAAAAGTTGTTTTGATTTGGTTTAGTAGTGTTGTGTACTTTTGTGTTTCGTTGAAAAGGAAAAGAATACTTTTCATTGTCAAATTTGCATTGGGAATTGTGTTGCATTGAGTTTGTTTTGGCAATACCATTGGAAAAAAAGCTTTCTCCTTTCCATAACTAGAATTCATCAAAAGAAAAGAACATTTCGTGCATGTAGTTAGGGTTTGCATTATGCTTCCGATTATGTACTCACCTCATGCATTCACCTAACCGTCCAAGATAAAATTAACGGTAGGACTAGGTAAAATTTTTAGCAACTTGTGTGTAAGTTAGAGATGTGTTCCGACGTCGTTAAGCGTGGCAGTTGTCGTTACTTGCCCGCACTGTAGTCCAGGGGTATTGTAGTCTTCCACGTACATCGGTATATCAAGCTCCTTCACGTACCCACCAAGTACCATAATCCATACTTGGCGTATATGAAAAGGTGTATCACGTACTCGACACGTATATTGGAAGGTCTCGTGCCAACGGCTGTGCATTAGACAGCACCTCTACGGATTTGAGCTCCCACGTACCTTGTGTATATTGGGAGACACCATTAGGATTCCTGAAACCAACCGAGTTAACCATTTGGCCGTCTTGGAAAAGCAATACAACGAGAACAACACTCAGGGAGATTAGCACGCACGTACTATCCAGGTAATCGGGTATGTAGGCAAGGGTATGGTCCCAATCCTCCTTGTCGCGTCATATTGTTGGACCCTGCAGTATATCGCGGTTTACGATGCCTTGATAATCCCGTGAGGTTCCAGACTTTTGAATCTACTCTGTCACATAAGTTTGCTTGTTGCCTTAGTTTGAGTAGGTTTTTCTGGACTGCTTTTCTTTTAGCATACCCTTAGGAGAAACGTTGTTTCGGCCTTTTTTAACTGATTTTCCTGATACTTTGGTGATTTTCCCTGGAGAAGGTCCCGTAGGATCTTGAACTTGCCGCATGAATATCCCCTTAATCCGGAGGTTATTTCGAGGGAAAGAATGGATCAACGTAATGCGGTCGTAGTTACTGAAGTAGGGAACCCCACTTTGAATGTTGGCGGACTTTTGTTTCCACTAGATTCACCTGCTTCTCATCCCCCGCAGGATGAAGAAGCACACACCCCCATTTCTCAAAACCTTTTTCCCATCATCCAGGGAGAGCCTGGATCATTGGAATGGATAAACCAACCCTAAGACGACCCTGCAGTAGATATTGGTCCTTCAGCAGCTTACTGGACATTTTCTACAGACCACCTAGTGGCTCATTTTGCCATCTCATCCTCATCAAGTGAGACTACTCCGGAAGACACTTTAGCCTACTTTCGTGGCAATTGGCTCACTTTCGTTCCATGGCTGAAGAGTGTCGGCAGTCGAGTCTCCAACTACGGGTTGAAGACCCATCGTTACCCCCTTACCAACACATCCCAGTTCATTCGATATCTTTCGGATCACCTGAAGCGCCCCACCACGTGACCACTAATGAGACTGGTCAACCCTCGCAAGAGTCCAGTCCTGCAACTAAAGTGAACCAACCGGTGGAAGGACGACAGTCCAACACACCTGTCACTACCACGGTTACTTTATCAGTTCCTCCCCCACCTTAGAATTCGAGGGGAGGGTATTCCATTCCTATGGATTATCTTATTGGTAATGTTATTACCACAATAGCTAGTCAACAACCTACATTGGTTCAACCATTGAATAGTGGTCAACCTATTGTGGCTGGGGGGAAACCCCCGTTTCCTAACTAGAACGTAGGCGGTGGGATCCCCAACAGACGTTCCGTTGGACCTTCCCAACCCGCTAGACCATCCACCACGGGATTATCTCATGTTGGAGGCCTGTCAAATGTAACTCAACCCTCATTGAGTCAAGCGTATCTAGGTTCTGTTAACCCTATGCCGGGCCAACCTAATCCCGAAAATGTGCCATACGGGATACCTTATCCCGGGAATCCATACACTTTATGGGGGAAACAACCTATGTTGCAATATGGACCCCAACCAACTATCCCTCAAGTACCACCACCCCCGATCGGTCCTCCCCCACCTCCTGCTGGAGGCGGCAGACCCCCACCTAACATTGGTAGAGGCCCACCTCATTTTACCTACAACACCCCTCACCCCTTTGGCGGTGGCGAGAATGTTCCACCACCTCCTCTGGGCGGCGGACCACCCTATCATGGTGGAGGAGGACATTTCCCTTCGGGTGGCGGAGGTGGTCCACCACCCCCTCCAGGCGGAGGCGGTGGAGGAATTAATTACTATGGTGGTGGCGGTGGTGGTGGAAACCCTCATCCTTCTGGTAGCGGAGGTGGTGGGGGCCCCCATCCATCTGGCAGAGGAAGTGGTCCACAACCCCCTCCAGGTGGAGGCGGTGGTGGGCCACCTTATTACGGTTATGGACCCCCACCTCCTCCCGGTGGTGGCGGTGGACCTCCACCCCCTCCCGGAGGTGGAGGTGGACCCCCACCTTATTGGAATGGACCACCTTATGGTGGCGGAACTCCTTACGGTCCGGGCAGCACACCCCCCTACGGTCAGTTTAGTCCTTACACGCCTTATCCAGATTATCAATACGCGCAGCCTAATCCACAGCTGCCTTTCTGGCTACTTTGGACTTACCTGACCTATCCCGGTTAACCAACAATCCTATTTATCACGGATCTAACTGGCCGCCAATTCCGGTGAAACTTCAGTCTGATATCCCCAAGTTTGACGGCAAGCCGGATGAAGACCCCAAGAACCACATGATGACATACCACTTATGGTGTTCATCTAATTCCTTAATGGATGATTCAATTCGTCTTAGATTGTTCCAAAGGACTCTCACCGGTTCAGCTGCCAAGTGGTACATTGAATTGCCACCACACTCTTTTCCTGATTTTGGATCTCTTGCTATGAACGTTTTGACCCATTTCCAGCTGCCTATATGGTATGAGACTGGTACTGAGATTTTAACCTCGCTCCGTCAGAATACCGCCACTCACATTTCGGATCATATCCACGAGTGGCGAAGGAGATGACGTCTCATTAAAGCTCCAATTCCAGATCAGCTCCTAGCAGACTAATTTACTAAATCGCTCATTCCCACCATAGCAAAAGACGTCGCCATGAGAGGTGCTGTCACCGAAGAACAAGCCATCGCGAGTGCCCATTTGCGAGACCTGGTCTACACTCAATCCGACACTTTGTTCAATATTCTACCTGATGCACCCCATGATGTTAATGACCCCACGAAACCACATAAGGGACCCCAAACTAATGGGATCATTGGTCCCTTAACACCCATCCTGCTGTTAGCACTGTTGGATCATCCAACCCGGTTCAGGCTGGACATAGCACCACCACGTCAACCACTCCTGCTGTAACTGAAGAGGTGAATTCTGTTCAATCAGCTTCATCTCAAAACTTTAATGGCAAAAAGAAGAACAAGGGGAAACCCAAAAAGTCTTCTGCCCAGCAGGAACCGAAGAGCACTCCTGACGATACTAAGCAGAAAAGGAAACTGAAGTATCCTTGTCTACTATGTGGAGAAGACCATTTCTCCAAAGAGTGTCCCCATAGAGACGAAGTGCAAAATTTTCTTAGGGGAAAACTGACTCCCACAGTCCTCAACGATCCATTTCCTGCTCAAAACTAGCAGATAATTGCTCAAACTCCCCCAGCCCAAGGGGAACCATCCAATACCGCGCATGTTGTCATGTTGCGTAACGAGGCGATCAATTTGACTACTCGCTCGCGATCTTACGAACCGGTCCCTTCGAAGGAATCCACTGGAAGTAATGCTGAAAAAGCTTCCGACTCCTTAACTGATGTCACTGTACCATCGACTTCTCTCACCATTGAGAAGCCCTCCATAGATTCGATCTTGCGTCCGCCCTAGAGTACGATTCGAAAAGCTGTTTTCAATCCTAATGCTCGAGCAGAATAGAATTACAGTATCATAGAGGACTTGGCACAAGCTCCTTGCGCCATGTCTACCCTGGAAGTTTTCTAGAATTGTCCCAATCAACACAAAACTCTCCTTGCAGCTATTGGTGCAATTGACCCGGATTCCTCGAACACCATCATGTTCTGACTTGACAACTTTAAGTCGAGGCTCTCACACCAGCTCACATTCCAAGTTTCTGCGAACATTGTTAGGAAGATTGTCCATCGTACCCTTTTGGATGAAGGAGCCTCCACTTCTATCATGTCCATCGCTTGTTGGAGAGCCATTGGCTCCCCCGAATTGAATCGTTCTCCTACCACGTTGAAAGCATTCGATGGGCGTGGATTTCAACCTCATGGGATCTTACAAGCTCTTGCAGTTGAGTTGGGCGGAAAGACCGGAACCATTAACGTCGAAGTGGTCTCGGCCCCGTTAGATTATAATCTCCTACTTGGTCGCAATTGGTTTTATACCATGCAGGCGGTATCCTCTTCAGTCTTCTACATAGTACAATTCCCCCACCAAGGACGAATTGTTACTATCGACCAGTTAGATTTTTGTACACCGGACGCCACCACTCATCCTGGTGACCATGTTGCTTCCATTGGACAGATGTCAAAATAGTAGGGGTTGGCCTTTTGAAAGATTCATCTCTCATGGGAATTTTTCCAGCTACAAACCCCCCTAATCATGTTGCTACAGTGAACATGATCTCCACTGAGATTTTATCTCACTCAAACGATGCTTGGCTTGTACCGGATGAAGCCACAACACACCTGCTTGGAGACATGATGCCTCTTTCACCCGCTGAATGTATTTATGAGGCTATCCAATCAGCGTCGGAGGACCATTTAACCATGGCCTCCCCATCCTGTTCTCTATGACGGACGTCCTCTCTGCCTGATCTCTTACTTTGGACTTTTCATTCAGACGAGTCCATCATGGAAGTAATGAATATTGACGACAGTCCGTGGGATGATCTCCATCATAGGTCATCTTTTCTTCCTCCTTTGGAATACATAGAGAACAACATCCATACCCTCTTTTCACCAGATATCTACACATCCCCTTAGTCCCCCATCCTTTCATGTCTTACGGACACGGAGGGAAACTTGGCCAACATTGAGCTAACCACCCCGGTAGACATCTCGGTGAAACCTAGTATAGTGGAACACATTCGCATAGGCCAGAAGTGTTCCCTTGAAGAAATCGTTGTTAGCACGGCCTTGTTCAAGCAATTTCGAGACGTATTTGCTTGGTCCTATGAGGAGATGCCTGGGATAGACCCCGCAATTGTTTCTCACGAAATAAAAACCCATCTCGACATCAAACCTGTCCGCCAAAAGTTGCGACCGGTACAGCCCTGGAAGACTGCGGCAATAAAGGCATAAATTGAAAAGCTCTTAAAGGCTGGCTTTATTTATCCTGTCCCATTGACGGATTGGGTCTCAAACGTCATTCCTGTGAACAAAAAGCAAGGCACCATTCGCGTCTATGTCGATTATCGGGACCTTAATCGGGCTTGTCCGAAAGACAACTACCCGACCCCCTTCATCGACCAGATCATCGACAACTGTGCCGGAAGTGTCATCTTCTCATTCATGGATGGATTTTCTGGTTACAACCAAATTGAGATCAACCCAGCCGACCAACATAAGACGACTTTCATCTACCCGTGGGGAACGTTTGCATACCGCAAACTCCCGTTTGGCCTTAAAAATGCTGGCGCCACGTTTCAACGGGCTATGTCGTATGCCTTCCACGATATTAAGTACTTTGTGGAACCTTACTTGGACGATCTCCCTGCTCATTCAAAGCAGCGTGAGTTCCACATTGATCATCTGACGACCATTTTCCTTAGATGCAGATGGTACAATATCCGTCTGAATCCTCATAAGTGTATATTTTGTGTTGAGTCCGGACGCCTCTTAGGATTTATTGTTTCAAAGGATGGGATCCGCATTGATCCCTTAAAGGTGGAGGCCATCATCAACCTACCACCCTCGACTAATGTGACATAACTTCAAAGTCTCCAAGGGAAGGCGACTTACTTATGACGTTTTGTTTGTAATTTCGCGGAGAAGACTCAGGGCTATATGAGACTGCTCAAGAAGGACGTCCCGTTCATTTGGGACGATCAAGATCAAAAATCCTTCGACAGTATCAAACATGCCATCACGCATGCCCCCGTGCTCCAACCGCCTAATTATTATCGAGATTACATCTTATATCTCACCGCTTTTGCTACCACTATCGCCACGGTTTTGGTACAGGAGGATCAAAACACTCAGGAACATGTGATCTACTATGTAAGTAAGGGTCTAGCTGACGCTGAAACCAGATATTCACATGTCGAAAAACTGGCTTTCACGGCGGTCATTGCCGTCCAGACGTTTCGACACTACATCTTGCTCCGCACCACCACTATCATTGCCGACTCGAACCCCATGTACCACGTACTGACACGTCAGGTGCTTGGGGGCAAGTATTCATGCTGGATTATGATACTGCAAGAATTTGATCTTCTTTTCGAGAAAGCTAAGTCTAAGAAGTCTTTGGTGTTTGCCGAGCTCATTTGCGACCTTCCCCATCCTGATGCAGAAGTTGAGCACAATGACTCATTTCCGTATGAATCATTATTTCTCCTCAGTACGACTGATATGTGGTATGGAGATATCTTGTTGTATCTTCAAACCCAACGCTTCAACCCTCAACTCTCTCGCGACGACCGTCGTAAGATTCGTCACCATGCAAAGTATTATTTAATCATCAATGATACTTTGTATCGTCGTGGCGTTGATTTAATTCTTCGACGTTGTCTCACTCATGATGAGGCTGAACGCGTTCTGAATGACTGTCACGCTGGGGCATGTGGTGGTCACCTCTCTGGGATGGATATAGCCCAGAAGATTTTGTGCGCAGGATATTTCTGGCCTACTATCTTCAAAGATTGTATTGAGGTCGTAAAAAAATGTCCTCCTTGCGAACACTTCCATACGAAGAAGTGCACTCATCCTGCCCCATTACATCCGGTTATTGCCGTTGGCCCATTCGCAAAATGGGGCATTGATTTTATGCATTGTAAGCCTACCTCGTCTGGGGGGCATAGTTACATCATCGTAGTTGTCGATTACTTCACAAAGTGGGCCGAAGCTATGCCTACATACCAAAATGACGGCAAAACTACCACATTCTTCATGTTTAATCATGTAAAAGCGTGGTTCGGAGTTCCTCAGGAAATTGTGACCGATCATGGTTCTCATTTTCAGAACCATATGGTTGATGAATTGAGCGACAGGTTGGGTTTTCGCCATGAAAACTCAACACCCTACTACCCGCAATCCAATGGATAGGTCGAGGCCATTAACAAGGTCTTGAAAACTATGGTCCAAAGGATGGTAGGGACACATAAGTCCAATTGGCACAACATGCTCTTTTCAGCGTTATGGGCCTACTGAAATTCCGTCAAAACTGCCACAGGCTTCACTCCCTTCCAATTGGTATATGGATTGGAGGCTGTTCTGTCGATAGAGTGCGAAATTCCGTCGCTACAACTCGTTGTCGAACTTCTTCCTAACACTACTGTTGAGGAAGAACGTCTCTTGCACCTAGCAAAACTTGACGAGTCTCACCGAGATGCCACTCTTGCTAATGAAGCGCACCAAGGCCCAATACGATAAGTCAGTTGAACCTCGTATCTTTAACGAGGGTGACCTGGTCCTCACTTATGACCAGAAACATGACAAACTAGGATCAGGGAAGTTCGAGTCCATGTGGCATGGACCTTACATTGTAAAAAGTGTTTTGGAAAAAGGTGTTTATGAGCTTGAAGATTATGATGGAATCTCTTTGGGTGAACCCCGCAATGGGCTCTACCTGAAGATATACTATGCTTGATCCCTCATGCATAGACTTGCTTGTATATATTGTACATGGTGTGTTTTTGTGTGGTGTGACGCATTTCTTTTTTAGTGTATTTTGATCTTGTTTCTGCTTCTTATACCATGTTCTGTTTGCGTGTGCAGATGGCAACGTGCTATGGATTCGCAGACGGTGCCAGCTGGCATACCCTTAACCTTGCTTCGGCAGCCTGGGTACTGTATTCCCCAATAGGTGAGCTCATTAGTTCAGGAGGAGGTTGCCTAGGGTTTGCGACCAACAATGTCGTAGAATATCAGGCAGTAATCGGAACCCTAGCTAACGCCATTTCCTTGGGTATGAACCACATTGTCATCCACATGGATTCTCAATTAGTGGTTTCCCATTTGAACCAGGTGTATGCCATCAGTGATCCCATCTTACTCCGTCTCTTCAGACGAGTACGTCTCTTGGAAAGGTCATTTGAATCTGTTCAATACCTGCAAATTCCACGGGAGTTAAACACAGTTGTTGACTCGATGGCCAATTTCATTTTGGATTGGTACATCACACACACATAATACTCATAATATGTAAAAGCATTCACAACATGTAAATACAATGTATAAAAGCAAAACATGTAAACAAGATCACATCGCTAATCATTTCAAAAACACATAATGTATAAATCGCCGATAATGTCTGTATATATATAAATCGCTCAAAAGGTAGTGCCAGTACAAAATCTGAAGCACGATGGGTTTCAGTGAGTCTCTACAAAAATCTGAAGCATCGTAGCTTTCAGTAGTGCAAAATCTAAGGCCTCTAAGCTCTCAGTACAAGTATGAAGTGTCATCAGGCCTGGCACCTGACCCGTACACCCCTAGCTCGAACGACAGGTTGCCGTTGGGTGAGAAAGCAGTCCACGGTCCGAGCCACCTTGCGGAGTAAGGTATTGAAGCGCACAGATGCCCCAACCCCAAATCAGGGCATCGGCCTTGGTAAGTCATCGATAGCTGGCTCTGGTACCTCCACAGTCAGCTCAAATAGGTTCCTGTATACCTCCTCCATCTCCTCGATGGCGGCATGAGCACCTGCAGGAACGACTGTCTCCCCGCCTCTGTCTCTCCTCGCCAGAAGGGAGAGACCTACTGGTCGCACGGGCCACATCTGCACACACATATCACATACTTGTAAGCACTACATCAAAAAATGATATAATATACAAAACTAAAAAAAAAATACAAGGGTTTTGTTCTCACCTATATCACCCCATGTTGCACCCTCTGGTAGCGCCAAGTCGGGATCCTCTCGAAAGTCTGTGCTGCCGTATGGAAAGTCCTCAACCATAAGTAACTAGCCTTCTAGCCAGTTGAAAAAATCGGGACCGAAGCTAATGATGGGCCCGCCACCATGACGGGTCATGACCTCAGCCCATCTGAGCATATGGGGATCCCTAGGCTCCCTGTTATCAAGTACTAGCTGTGGACGTAGGAGAGGAACCCACTCCAAGAGGAATGATACTATGATCGATCTGTATCCAAACTGCTTGAGCTCCCCGCGCCGACACTTGGTCAGCTGAGCTCGGATGTTGGCGAGGAGACCCTTGCACCAGTTGAAAACTCTGGGAGACATACAGTCTTCTGCATACAACATCTGGGTCCGAGTAGCCGTTTGTGGGGCTTGGCTACCCGCCACTCTAGTAATAGTGAGCAGTATGGTCCGCAGTGGACGACTCACCACATCTATGATGAGTATCTTCCCGCTGGAAGGGTGAGAAGTAGCAATGCAGTGCTGCGACACCATGTCCTCAACTGTACGGTCACTGGCCCGTGTCCCAGTGAGTTGTACAACGTCCCCTCTTCAGGACAAACCGGTTAGAAAGTAGATATCCTCAATGTCAATCGTGAGGATATGCTCACCTATCACAAAGTATTGTTGGGCCGCATCCCAACTCTGGAGCATGTGTGTCGGGAACGGGATCTGGGCTCTCATCCCCTGTATCTCAAAGAATTTAAGCAAACTGCAGTTTCTCAAAGCTTCCACGCATTGTGGATTGTTTGCAGCTTGTTCATATTCTACTTCATGTTCTCTCTCTCGCCACTCCAATACCATTTTTGCTTGCTAGTAACCTGCCAAAAGGGACATTTAAGCCCTATTAGGTCCTTCCTCAACTTTCACAAACTCCTTTTTTGAATTATTTTTGATGTTTGGGTTTTGGGTTTCCACCGTCGCACCGTACCTTTAGGTACAGCGCGACGTCATCGCAGGTCTTGTTTTCGAGGCTTGCGACGACTCAGTCTCGTCGCAAGTCCCAATCGAGCCACTTGCGACAAGCCGAGGACGCAATGGCCCTTCCCCAAATCACCAAAAAACCCAAAAAATGGACAAGAAATAAAAAATGAAACCATTGCAAAGTTGCTGGATAAGATTTAGGCCTACCTGGTACGGACAGCTGGTGAAATGGTGGATCATAGCTCCCGAAATCGGCAAAGGAAGTTTTGGCTCCAAATTGGTACTTCTCCACCCAAATTGGCAATTTGAATAATGTTTCTATTTTAGGCCCATATTTCTATTTATAAATAGAATGGAATATTCTTTTTCAAATATTTTGATGCTTTTGGGCCATTTAATATAGTTTTGACCATTTGTCATTATATTTGGTACTATTTGACACTTTCTCTAGTGTACAGGAGTCGTGAAGTGGTCTTTTGTACTGTTTCTCGCGTTACAAATGGTAACTACAGGTATGAACACTCCTTTGAACGTTTTGTCATTATTATTTTTGGTTAGTCGTAATTATTGCATGAGGATGAGTTTACTCTTCGTTTGTTCTCGTACTCACATAACTATGAGAACAAGTACCGAGTTATGATTTATCATTTTTTCGGGCTCGTTAAACTTCTATAGAAAAGGACACCCCCCGAAGTCCATAATTAAGCTCTTTTCAGACTCCCTAAATATGAAAAGATTGCCAAGCGAACTTGTCGCGTTCACGCTTGTTAAAGTATTTGAATGGTCGTCTTCTTGGTGATAGTTTACCCCTTTTTCGGACTAGGGGGCACTAATTACGAAAAATGAATACTCCAGCCAATCATGACTGGAAGAGTCCTCTCCCGCGTTGTTTTACCCTTTTTGGGGCGATGAGGCTAACTTTACAAAAAAGGACCATTGGAGTCTTCTTTAGTTCTTTTCAGACTCTCTAAACATGAAATGACGACCGAGTCTACCTTCTATGGGCTCGTTAAATTTTCACATTGAAGGTCCCGTCATGGGATGAACCCCTCCTATCCCAGGTTCGGAAAATATTTGGGATTGGACTCATCTATGAGATGAGCTATACCAAGCATCTGGTTACCCTCATCAAGCTTGTAAAAAACACATGAGGCACTCATCATTCATGATGGGGAAATGGGAAAGTGTTTGTGTTACATACCTTAGTGGCAGTATATAGTCGTTCTTGAACATGGCACTCATCTGCATTTGCATACAATACTTGGGCCATCTGTTTGTCTATGAGTCCCCGCTTACCTTCTGGGTCCTGTTACTCCTCTGAGTCACTCAGGGAAAGCTTCCACCATTAGTTGCATTAGAATTTTGCGTAATTCTCATTATGTCAATACTACCAAGTCATGCCATGCCCATGTTCAAGAACACGTCCACTATCTATCATTTACAGTCAGTGCACACGTCGTCATGTCGTTGTTACTTTGAGTTAGTCTCACATGTTACTGTACCATCCGATCCACTCTACACATCTTTTGTCGTGTTTCGTGTCGACTGATGGGGGATTCATCATGGCCCTCCTTCGACGGATTCATCCTTTTCGACTTCAACTCATCATCCAAGGATTGAATCTAGAAACCAACCAAGTACCTTGGCCCTGCATGCCTCAATGGCAGGTTACCTTGCTTTTGTCATGAGTTTACATCATTGACTCTTGATTGAAATATTTCATCTTGCGTTCGACTACAAATCATTTATTCATGCTTGATGATATGTACTGTGATACCTTGGGAATCATTGACATCAATGGTGATCTCCCTCGCACTTGTTAACGGTTTACATCAATGACCGGTAATCAAGTGGTTTCTACCATGTTCGACGTCAAGGCATTTGTAATCACATGGATGGATTCGTTTCATTATGGGTTCAGCTTGAAGACCCTGGGGATTCATGTTTACCCAGGTTGCGATGGAGTTTGTATTGAGTCATATTACACGGATCCACTTTTGTATTGGTCGTGGCTGTGTTATCACCTCATCATGGATCTACGCTTGTGTCTAGTAGCCATGATTGTGTTCAGTCGGTCATTACTACCATGGATCTGCAATGTATTGGTCAGCATCCATGTTGTACTTCATATGAGATTGTCCGTTCAGAGTCAGTTGTACTGCATCAACGTCCTTCGTCCACCAAGCCTATTGCCATTATTTCTTTCAAAGCACTTCACCTGTACATCATTAACAACTTCATGCTTTGGGGGGCATTCTGTTACACCCAAAATCTACTCATCATTAGATTCAGTGTATACATCCCTGAAGTCATCTGGACTAAGTACTTTCATTTGGGAGGATTCGCACTATATCCTACAAATTGTTGAGAGGTCGTCGCAGGTTGCACACTAACAACATGCGACGTCGCAGCTTGCTCCACTGCAGGGTGCGACAAGGTCTATTAATGGGAAAAAATAGCCTATTCGAGATCCTTCTCGAAACTTACCCATTTAGGGCCTTATCCCTGACCTCTAGGAGAGCTGGTACTCGACCCCTAACTCTTTGGGAAGATCCTGTTAAATTTTGAGCATTAATTCACAATACTCTAGGATCTTTATTGAGAGAATAACATGTACAGTATATCAATGCATATCAATCATAACAAGCATGACATGCATCATAAGAAACAAAAGTATGAGAGACAAGAGACACAGAGTTTCCATGGGGAAAACCCTAAGGTGAAAAACCCCACAACTTCCTCAGAGTTAGAGAGAGCAATGGCTCAACCAAAATACAACCAAAATACACTGAGATAGTCTCCTAGTAGTAGATGATCCTCCTCCTCACTAGTGCGCCACTTTCTGAGTGAGAGAAGTATGAGTTTTCGAGTGATAAAAAATAGAGATCTCCCGATCTCTATTTATACTTAACCTGTTTGCCCAGTTACACTATGGGGCTGACTTGTCTAGCTAGGTGCATCCACAATATAATATATATTTCAGGGCCGACCCCACACATGGTGGTCTAATAACCCATCGGCAAGTACACACAATTGCGACACTTGTCAATACACATGAAGACACTTCCTTATAGAGGAATAACACATCTCTTATAAGGGTACAATAAATATATATGAAATACATAGATGAAATACATTCCGAAGTTACATATACATCAACACTCCCTCTTAACTAGGAAGGTATTTCTCGACACAAATCTGCTAGAAAAGTCTTCTTCTCGGGATCATCGTCATCGATGCATCATCATCATCATCGTCACTGTTGCTGATATCTCAACCAATCTCTGACTCTACTCGTCATAGGAAGTTCTACAAAGCTAGTCCTTTTTCATACTGGATGTAGGCCCACCACCTGCAGGTCTTCATCATATGTGCGAACGGTCTGATAGAGGAGGCCTCTCAGGACTAATTTTATGTGTGGATGCAATACCAGAAAGAGTATCCCAGGAACATTTATGTGCCTAAGCACGACCGACAAGATCTCCCAGGACTGATTACATGCATCTCCTCCACAATACCTTTGAAGAGCATCCCAGGAACATTTATGTGTTGCAACACGACTGGCAAGATCTCTAAAGAGCATCCCAAGACTTATTACGAGCACACAGCTCAACCTCTCGGATCTCCAGGACTGATTACATGTGGATAGACAAAACCTTTAAAGAGAATCCCAGGAACATTTATGTGCCACAGCACGACCGACAAGATCTCTAAAGAGCATCCCAGGACTAATTACGACCACACAACTCAAGCTCTCGGATCTCCAGGACTGATTACATGTCTCCTTAGTAATACCTCATCCCAGGACTGATTACGAGCACACAGCTCAACCTATTGGATATCTGAGGACTGATTACATACTACATAGCAATACCGGAAAGAGTACCCCAGGAACATTTATGTGCCGCAGCACGACTGGCAAGATCTCCTAGGACTGATTACATGCTATTTGCACAACCTGCCACATATCATCTCTAACCTCCAAGTATCAACCTGATACTCATGATCCAATGGATCATCATCGCACAAGTCATCATCCTGATGCCCATGATCATACTGATCATCATCACCGTACCATCCTGGTACATATCATCTGGAGCAACATCCTGAAGCTCATCATCATGATCATCCTGATCATACAATGCATCCACCTGATGCATACCAAGTATCTACCTGATACATATCATCATACATGATCCACCTGATCATACAGTGTATCCACCTGATACAAATACAAATACATGATACATATGAACATACATGATCTACCTGATCATACAATGTATCCACCTGATACATATACAGATACATGGTCCAAGCATCCAACATGATGCATATACAAAATACATACAAATGATCCAACTGATCATATCTAGCATCCAACATGATGCGTACATACATATACATATAAATGATCCAACTGATCATATCCAGCATCCAACATGATGCGTACATACATATACATATAAATGATCCAACTGATCATATCCAGCATCCAACATGATGCGTACATACATATACATATAAATGATCCAACTGATCATATCCAGCAAAAACTAGAACATCATCCTGATGCTCATCATCCAGCACTTACATCCACAACCATGTGAAGGATCCTCCTTCCAACATGCTTGGAATGGCTTCAGCAAATGTCTCCATCAATTCTTCCTCGAAGTGTCATCGATCTGAAGAACACCAAGCCTCTCCCTGAAGTATTCGAACTTCACCCTGGCTAGTGGCTTCGTCATTACATCTGCAATCTACTAGTCCGTCGCAACATACAAGAGCTTCACAGCTCCTCTCTGCACCATATCCTTGATATAGTGATATTTGATCTCTATGTGTTTTGACCTGTCATGAAACACTAGGTTCTCGGACAGCTTCACACAACTCTGGTTATCACAAAAGATACCGGAAGCATCCAACGAGAGATCAAATAACTCAGACAGTAGCTTTCGTAGCCATACTGCCTCACAACTAGCTGAACAGGCTGCAACATACTCTGCCTCAATTGTACTCAGTGCTACGCAGGACTGCTTCCTACTAAACCAAGAGATCACACCTGATCCCATACTGAAGCAGCATCCAGATGTGCTCTTCCTATCTGCAGCACTTCCAGCCCAATCTGAATCAACATAACCCTGCAGGTTAAACTTTTGATTCGCTTCATACTTGAGCCCATAATCCACTGTACCCTTCAGGTACCTCAGAACATGCTTTACAACAATCAGATGAACACTCCTCGGATCTGTCAGGAACTGACTCAATGTGTTCACAGCAAAGCAAATATCTGGTCTCTTGTTCGTCAGGTACATCAAGGACCCAATCATCTGACGATACATAGAGATATCAACTGGCTCAGATGAAGCATCACATAGAAGCTTCAGGTTCAATGCCATAGGTGTAGCCATGGCCTTGCAATCCATCATCCTGAATCTCTTCAGGATATCTACTATGTACTTCCCTTGACCAAGGAATATCCCACCTGCACTCTGCCACACCTCCATACCTAGGAAATAGTGCATCATCCCTAAGTCCTTCATATCAAACTCAGCAGCAAGCTTCCTCTTTGTATCTGCAATCAATCTGTCATCTCCTGTTACAAATAAGTCATCCACATACAGGAGTAGAATCACATGATTCCCTTCCTCAACCTTGTAGTAAAGGATGGAATCTGCTTTACTCTTGGTAAAACCCAAACTAGATAGGAAACTGTCCATCCTACCATACCAAGTTCTGGGAGCTTGCTTCAAGCCAGACAAGGCTTTCTTCAATCTGCACACATATGAATCCCTGTCATGTGTTTCGAAACCAAGTGGCTGCTCCACATATACTTCCTCTTCAACTACACCATTCAAGAAAGCAGTCTTGACATCCATCTAGTGTATTTTCCATTTCATTGTTGCAGCCAGGGCAAGTACTGTTCTGATGGAAGTATACTTGGCTACAGGTGCAAAAGTTTCCTTATAATCTATTCCCTCTTTCTGAGAAAAGCCACGAGCTACGAATCTTGCCTTGTATTTCTCTACGATGCCATCTGCAGCATGCTTGATTTTGATAGATCCATATGGAAGTCATAACAAACTTCCCTTCAGGTCTTGGGACTACATCCCAAACATCATTCTTCATGATCGACGGATCATGGCATTCTTCCCATATCCTAGGAACTTCAATATCTTCAATAGATATCTTTGTTGCTGGAACAAATGTTGTAGTCCTTCTTTCGTAGGTGAAGGTATACGGTCTTTCCTACAAAACAAGTTAAATTGCATGATTAGAAACATCTCATAATTTTCAGAACAAATTCTTACACATAAAGAAATATGTCACACAGTCATGCAATTATTTTAGCCAATGCTTCAATACAACATTTGTCCATATCCCGTAACTTTTCTAGATGCTTGCCAATCTCTACTAGAACATTGTTAAGAGTGTGCACAACTCTCAACATGTCAACAAAGAGGTTTCATTCTAGATAAGTAGCAATGGAATGTTGTACAGTTCCATAAGCCACTTACCCACCACATGCATATCAATAGTATATTGTTCATTAATGCAATCATTCTAATATGCACAATTACTTAAACAAACAAATATGCAAGAAATGATAATTGAAATACTTATCTTTGTTTGTTTGTTGGGTGGACTCCCTCTGAGTGTTTGCTTCCTTGCAGGAGCTGCTGAAGTAGCTTCTTTTACACCTTTCTGTTGTGAAATGTAGAGGGATGGTCAACTCCCTCTGGATATCTGCATCCTTGCAGAAACTTCTAGAGTGTGCTCCCTCTTGATCTTTGCTTCCTGGATTACCTGTCCTTGAACTTATATACATCCTTGGTCCCTATGCATGCTTATTAGTATCATCATTGTGTTAACCTTGAGGTCTCATACATAATCATTAGTATAATCTTAATATTATAAAAACACAATAATCTCAAGCATGTATAGTCAGGATCATTTCAAATAGAAATAATAAGCATTCTTATGGTTAGTCACAAACATAATATACCTAAACTCATGATTACTCAAACCTATGACTCTTCTGGTTAGTCATATCATTAATTAAGGCAAGATTCATAATATGCATAAGTCCTAGATTACTCAAAGTTGTAACTTCAAGAGTAATCATTATCAATCATACAAAAATATACGATATATATAACAAAACATACCCGGTCATCATATTTGCTAGTTATGTCTAGCAATGTGTTCTTGTTCTCTTCAATGACCTGCATAACTCATTAGTTAACTTTTGCAAAAACAAATTATACATACCTCTATGTGATCCATGACTATGGATGAATCTTTGTCTTCATAGCATGTTCAGGTTGTCCCTTTAAATTGTACAATCCTCCCTCTTGCTCTCCAATCACTATTGCATCATCTATGGTCTTTCCCTTTGGCCACATTAGAACTTGGCCATCCACAAATGAAACCCTCATACCTTTTGCATCCAATGCAGTGATGGAGAGTAAGTTCTTCTTGAGCCCAGGTACATAAAGAACTTCTTTCATCTTCAAAGATTTTCCAGAATCTAGGTTGTAGGAGGCTTCACCACTTCCTTTGATTGGGTATTGATAATCATCCCCAAGTTTCACCTTATGGGGTGATTCATGTTCAGATAAGTTTACAAACGATTCCTTAAACCCAATCATGTGCTTGGAATCCCCACTGTCAATTAACCAATCATGACAACAATGGGAGATAGTACCTATGAGGGCAGAGATTAGAACATACTCTTCTTCACTTGATGAGTCATCATCACTATCATCACTTTTTGCCCTAGCCTTCTTGTTTGGAGGTTCATCATCTTCGACAGCATGAGCATGGAACTTTCTTTTGTTACCCTTCTTCTTCTTGCTAGAGTTGTTGTTGTTGTGGTTGTCCCTTTTGTTCTTGGGACATTCTGAAGCAAAGTGACCCTTCTCATTACAACTAAAACACCTTAGATCTTTCTTGTCTTTGTGATAATGATGAGAATATTTCTTCTTGTGATGGGATGGCTCCCTCTTGAACTTGCCCTTCTTAGTGTGAGCTGTGAGAGATTGATCTTCATTCCCCATCTCTTCTTCTCTTGCCACAAGCCTTGCTTCTTCTTGAGAACATTCCTCCCATAATTTGCTGAAGGAGATTAATTTCTTCCAAGCACAGATCCCCTGGATAAAAGAGTCCCATGACCTAGGTAGGCCATTCAAAGTGGTCATGACAATTTCACCATTCTCCACCATTTCATCTATAGCTTCAAGTTGTTACTTGATCTGAGAGACGTTGGAGAAATAGGATTGAATGGTTTCTCCATTCGACATCTTGACCCCTTTCAATTGATTCCGCAGCATCATCTTCCGATTTATGTTCTTCCCTTCAAATAGCTTGGTCAAAGAGTCAAACATAGCCTTGGATGTCTTTAGAGAAGACACATGGGGTATGAGATGGTCTTTGATAGAATTAGCAATGATTCTTTTTCCCTTGTCCAAGTTCTTCTTATGCAATACCTTAGCCTCTTCATCCTCTGGGATAGGGATGTCTTCTTTTATATATGAGTCCAACTCATTCTCTTCCAGGATTAACCCAATCCTATACTTCCAAGCTCGGAAGTTATCAGCCCCTTCAAGCTTATCCTCAAGCTTGGTGTGGTGAGACATATTAAAGAGTACTTCAAATGGAAATAGAAAAGATTTAGGTCTTACCACTTGAAATGCTGAAAACTGGATCTGGTCCCGAATTAGGGTTTGTCGAAAAAACCCTAAAAATTCAAAATGTGAATTTCAACTTTATGAAAGGATAGAAAGATGCGCCTTGATGAACTGATCAGCCTGGTGTATTCAGAATTTGAGATCAACAAACCTTTACCCTTCAGATTTGCCTTTTTGTCCTCCCGGGTTCACTAGGGAGAGCCCTGAATTAGGGTTTGAGTTTCCCGAAGATATACTCAGCCAAAAATCTCTATCCAAAGCTCTAAACTTCAATTTTTGCAAGGAGCTTCCAGCTATGTCTTCAGATTTCAGAAATTCTTATTTTTGTGGAAACCCTACTTTTTAGGGCCAAATCTGAAAATGCTCAGAATTGAATTCTGATTGGACAGATAGATTCTCCTTGATGAGTAGAGTCAATCTACTATACTGCTTTTCCAAAATCGGTGGAGAGAAACCCAATAAACAAGAAACCCTAGTTTTCGTCACTACACAATGTCTTCTTCTCAGGTTAGCTCTGATACCATGTTAAATTTTGAGCATTAATTCACAATACTCTCGGATCTTTACTGAGAGAATAACATCTACAGTATATGATCCAGGAGGATCCAAGAAGGCAAAATTTTTGAAGTCCTCCAATCTTAGCAAAACCAACACCAGATCGAAGGGCTCGTCGAGATGATTCCAACGGCGTTCGTTTCACCTCAAACGGACTCCGTATGAGAAAGTTATCGCGTTCTGTCCTATAAGGTCAACAGGGAAAATTGGCAAAAAGAGGTGCCACGTGGCACCACTGACAGGGTGACACGTGGCATTCGTACAGTACGGACAATGTGACATGGTAGGTGTACGGACCAATCACAAGGTGACACGTGGCAGTACGGATCCAAGCTGGCATATGGTGACTGGACGTATGGATGGTGACGTGGCAATACAAATAGTGACTTGGCGGTTGACTGGATGCTGACTGGGAATGAGGTGGATCAATCCTAGGCCGCCACGTGGCAGCATGTATTGGCCAATATGTCTAAGGCAAAAGTTATGGCGTCCGTGGGGTTTGACCCCGTGACCTCTCTTGTATAAGCGCTCCGCCTTCACCACTTGGGCTACTTATGATTATTGGTATGTGGGTTAACATTATGTTATTTAAGCTTGAAGAATGTTTCACATGGGTGCGAAAAGGGACCGGGGCTAGCCCCGACCCCTGGTCCTACCACACGGCCACACAACCGGGAGCTCAACACGGAGGTGCCAGCGCGGGGGAGCGGTGATTGTAACCACCCTCCAACGTCATTTAAAGAGCACGTGGGATGCGCCACTCCTTAAACACATGTGTTATAACAAACTTTTAAATGTTACATGCCACCTAATATATGTTGAAGCGCCACCACACATTGCATAACAAACTTTCAACGGATTACATTATATGGGTTGGAGCGCCACCACATAAACGAATTACATGCCATAGTTGGTAAAGTTTTAAAAGTGGGTTGGTATGTTTATTATTATAATATGGTTTTAACCATATTAAAAGCCAACAAAAGGGTATGCCATTATGGGTAGGTTATAACAATATAATATGCCATAGTTGGTAAATTTCCAACTAAAAACTTTTAATAAAAAGGCCCAACCACATGAGAACCAACTTAGGAGTTGTAACTCCATGCCCATTGAGGAAAATTTGTTGTAACTAAGAATTCATGAGAAACATGTGAAGGGGGTCTTCTCAAGCTATATAAACCCTCTTATTCTCCATTTGCCACTCATGCTTTGGAAAAGAGACTTTGTAGCTAAAGGAGAGAAGGGAGATTGCGTAGCTCTGCAGGAGGAAGGTACGAGTGTTTATACTCGTTTTACACCGTCTTCAGGCTTCGGAGTTGCTGGAAGCAGTCTTGTTGTGTTTTGGGCAGCGGTTCTCTTCCTGGCCATTGTCGCCAAGGTATCATTGTATCATTGCCATGTATTTTGCCTTTATGCTGAGATTATAGATCGGCCCTCCTATTGAGAAGCAGGCCCGGAGACGTAGTCCATCCTGGACGAACTCCGTTATCAACTTGTTGTCTTTATGTGTGTATTGTCTATGCTGTTTGGTTCTCTTCTTATGGATTTGTGAGCTTCATTCATGCTCTTTATGCAATTCATGTTAACGTCATAGAGTAGCAAAGATCTTGTTTCCGGATCATGTGGTATCAGAGCAGGTCTATTTGACGTTGGATTGTGAGTGTGGATGCTCACGAGGGCTAAACTGCAAGCTGGTGAGGGTACATTAGAGCCTTACAATTCCGAGATCGGACGTGCACACCGAAGGAGGAAGATGGATGCTAATGATGCCCGCATCGAGATGGAGGCAAACTTTCACAAGGTCTTCTATATGATGGCCGACAAGGTAGACAAGTTGTTTGTAGACTATGAAGAACGCATGGCAAAAGAAAGAAAAGGCAGTGAAGTAAAGAAGGAAGACAAAGAAGTGAAGGACGAAGGCAACGCTTCAGTTAACCAAGGGGAAGGTGGCGAAGAGCCTCCTGAGCCTCCCTCTTCACCTTCAGCTTCAAGCACAAGTTCAAGTGCTTCTTCCTCATCTCATTCTCAACATTCCAAGGTTCCTCACAAAGAGCCTCAAAAGAAGCCCTTATTGAAGCTCGATGTGAAGTTTGATTTGCCCATGTTCAATGGGGAAGCGAATGCAGAGAAGTTAAACAATTGGATAAGGCAAATTGAGGTCTATTGCCGAGTCCAGCAGATCGAAGAATAAGATGTGAAGATTCAGTTGGCTTCACTTCGGCTGACAGGCACCGCACTTGTATGGTGGGAAAGCAAGCTTCAGCAAGGTAGCAAACAAATGGGTAATCTTCTCTCATCGTGGTCTGCTTTTATTTCTGCTTTACGTAAGCAATTTTATCCGTTGGGTTATGTTCAGAAGGAAATGATGGATTGGCAAAGTTTTAGACAAGGCAAGGGTCAGAGTGTTCAGAGTTTTACTGAAGAATTTAGAAAGAAAGCTTTAGAATTGAATATTGCTTTAGATTCTCCTGACACTCTTTTGAAGTACATTGGTGCTCTTCATCATTATCTACGCTATACTTTGCTGTTGTTGAATCCTACTAGTGTGGATGAAGCAAGTGTTCAGGCTACTCATCTTGAGAACAGGGGGAAGCATTTGCAAGAAGACCATCAGAAGAAGCCTTTCAAGCCCAACAACCACCACAAGTTCAAGAAAGACAAGAGCAAGAAGACAGCTACTGCCAAGAAGGAAGGAGGAAAGCCCCATTGCAACCATTGCGATACTGATGGGCATGATGAAGAAAGTTGTTGGAAGTTGCTTCCTGAACAAAGGCCAAAGCATTATGGAGGCAAAAAGAAGAAAAAGACCGTTGCAACAGCGCAATGAGATTTGGGTTCTGAATCAGGTGACGAAACCATGATTACAGCCGTGGGAATGCAAGGTAACAAAACTCCTCATACTGGTTCAAGTTCTACTCATGTTTCTAAAGAAAATGATAAAATAAGAAGTGAGTTGTTTCACATCAGAGTTGTGTCTAAGCATACAAAGATTGAAAATTTTTTTTGATCCGGGTTCTCAAGTAAATTTGATCTCAGAATCAGTTGTTAAGAAGTTGGGCATACAGACTAAACCTCACCCCAAGCCTTATCCTCTTGGATGGGTATGTGATAATGCTAAGTTGCAGGTGACTAAGCAATGCAGGTTAAGGTTTGCTATTGCTTCAAAGTTGATTGATGAGGTGGACTTAGATGTTGTTCCTCTTGACATCTGCGGTATCGTATTGGGAAGCCCATACTTGTATGATCGAAAAGCAGTGTTCTTCCGTCATGAGAACAAGTACCATCTCACCAAAAAAGGGGTGGAGTACATTGTGAGAGCTCACAGTATGAAGGCTAACACCACTCTGGTTAGTGCAGGATAGATGAAGCGGCTCATCAACACTAATAAGAGATACATGCTCATGGTTGTGAGAGCAAAAGATGCTGAAGCATCCGATCCTTTCAAAGGTTGTGATCCTTCTCATAAAAAGGCTATGATTGATATTGTGGCTAACTATGATGAAATATTTCAGGAACCTACAGGTTTGCCTCCCAAAAGGGAGATTCAACATGATATTCATCTCCAACAGGATGCCCCTCTTCCTAATGTGGGCATGTACAGGTTGTCTGCAGTTGAAATGGCAGAGATTAAGAAGCAGGTTCAAGACTTGTTGGACCAAGGAGCGATCAGACCCAGCTCCTCTCCATGTGGTTCGCCGATTGTTTTGGTGATGAAGAAATATGGCACATGGAGGATGTGCGTTGACTATCGGGCTCTCAACAAGATCACGATCAAGAATCGATACCCGCTTCCTCGCATCGATGACTTGCTCGACCAGTTGAAAGATGCTGTGTTCTTTACCAAGTTGGATTTACGCAGTGGCTACCACCAGATCAGAATTGCAGAAAGTGATGTGTGGAAGACGGCCTTCAAGACCAAGCAAGGTCTATTTGAGTGGTTGGTGATGCCCTTTGGGCTTTGCAACGCACCTGCAACCTTTATGCGGGTAATGAATGATGTTTTCCGGCCATTCTTAGATGATTTTGTCATTGTATACTTAGATGATATCTTGGTTTTTAGCAAAACTTGGGAAGCACATGTGGGACATGTAAAGCAAGTATTAGATACTTTGAAAAAGGAGAAATTGTATGTAAAATTGTCAAAGTGTGAATTTGGCAAAACTTCATTAGTTTACTTGGGTCATATTGTAGGAGGTGGAAATTTAAAAATTGATCCTTCAAAAGTTGATGTAATTGTCAATTGGCCTAAGCCTACTAACGCTACTGAAGTGAGAAGCTTTTTAGGAGCTGTTCAATATTGGAGGAGGTTCATTCAGAACTTCTCATACATAGCATCTCCTTTGCATGCCTTAACAAGTGTGAAGAAAGCCTTCCAGTGGGGAGGAAAGCAGCAGAAAGCCTTCGACACATTGAAGGGAAAGATCAGCTCCGCCCCAGTCCTAGCCTTTCCTGATTTGCAGCAGCCATTTGAGATAGAGACAGATGCCAGTGGATATGCCATGGGGGCAGTATTGATGCAGCACCGCAAGCCTATTTGCTACCATTCAGAGACTTTTACTCAAGCAGTGATCAACTACCCCACCTATGACAAAGAGTTGTATGCTTTGGTTCAGAGTGTCAAGAAGTGGAAGCACTACTTGATGGGTAAGGAGACGATCATCCAGACCAATCATCAGCCCTTGCAGTATCTCCAGTCCCAGACTAAGCTCCAGCAAGCTCGTCATTTCAGGTGGATGGGATTTCTTCAACAATTCCATCTAGTGATCAAGTACAAAAAGGGTACTAGTAACAAAGTGGCAGATATGCTTTCTAGACCTCCTATTGTTGCATCTATTATTTTGAAAAATGCTTCTTTATCCCATGAAAGTTATATTGAGCAGTATGCTACTGATGATGATTTCAAGGAGGTTTATGAGAAGCTAACCAATGGCACACAGGTGGAAGACTACTATTTGCAGGGAAAGTTGCTCTATCATTTGGGCAAGTTATGTGTTCCTATCAGTGAAAGAGTCCATGTAATACGAGAAGCTCATACTTCTCTTGTATCAGGGCATTTTGGGGTAGGTAAGACTTTGGCTCATTTGCAAAGACTCGTGTATTGGCCTCGCATGAAAGACATTGTAACAAAATATGTAAAGGGGTGTGTGATGTGCTCTACTTGTAAGCCCACTAATAGAAAATTGGGGCTGTACTCACCACTTCCTGTTCCTTCCCATCCTTGGGAAAGCATTTCCATGGATTTTGTGGGGGGTTTGCCTATGTCTAGGAGGGGTCATGACTACTTGTATGTGGTTGTGGATAGGTTTAGCAAGATGTGTATTCTTATGCCATGTAAAAAGCAGGTCACTGCAGAGCAGGCTGCTTCTCTTTTCTTTCAGCATGTATGGGTTCACTTTGGACTCCCTACGTCCATTATCTCGGATCGGGACTCCCGATTCCTTGGAGAGTTTTGGACAAAATTATGGTGTATGATGGACACCAAGCTAAAGAGGAGCACCGCTTTCCATCCACAGACCGACGGAAAGACAGAGGTAGTCAACAGGACAGTTGTCCATTTGCTTCGAGGCTATTGCAACAAGCATCCTAAGCTATGGGATGAACAGATCCAGTATGTGCAGCATGCCTACAACAGGGCTATGCATTCTTCCACTCAGAGCTCGCCATTTGAGACATGCTTTGGGTACTTGCCAAAGACTCCATTGGACTTGACTTATGGGAGAGAGGTTGATTCAAGCACTTCCAAGGATGAAGACAAAGCCCGCAGGTTCATTCAGAGAGTTCAACAGGTACATCAAGTAGTGCAAGAGCAGTTGGAGAAGAGTCAAGCCCAATATAAGGCTCACCATGACAAGCATAGAGTTGATCATCAGTTTCGGGTAGGAGATCAAGTGTGGCTTCACATCAGCAAGGAGAGGGTGAAAGGAGAAGGCAAGAAGCTTAAGCCCATTAGATATGGTCCCTTCACCATCTTGGAAAAGATTGGGACGAATGCCTTTCGCTTAGAGCTGCCGCCATACATGCAGATCTACTCAGTGGTGAATGTGGAGAACCTGAAACTCTATGAGCCTCCCATGATCATGGATGAAAGGGAGAATGTCTCATTTCCATCAGTTGATGAATTTGCTCCTGAGTACATGGATGAGCTAAAAGAAGATGTCATCTTGGACAGAAGGACAAGGACTTCTCGCAGAGGTGATGTTGAGTATCTTCGAGTGGGCATCAAAGGCACTCATCCAAGCAAAGCCAAGTGGATCGAGAAGGAGAAAGTGAGGGAGCAATTCCCTCACCTGTTTGTTGATTAGTAAAGGCTTTTGGAGGCCAAAAGCTTCTCAGTGGGGAGGAATGATCCAGGAGGATCCAAGAAGGAAAAATTTTTGAAGTCCTCCAATCTCAGCAAAACCAACACCAGATCGAAGGGCTCGTCGAGATGATTCCAACGGCGTTCGTTTCACCTCAAACGGACTCCGTATGAGAAAGTTATCGCGTTCTGTCCTATAAGGTCAACAGGGAAAATTGGCAAAAGAGGTGCCACGTGGCACCACTGACAGGGTGACACGTGGCATTCGTACAGTACGGACAATGTGACATGGTAGGTGTACGGACCAATCACAAGGTGACACGTGGCAGTACGGATCCAAGCTGGCATATGGTGACTGGACGTATGGATGGTGACGTGGCAATACAAATAGTGACTTGGCGGTTGACTGGATGCTGACTGGGAATGAGGTGGATCAATCCTAGGCCGCCACGTGGCAGCATGTATTGGCCAATATGTCTAAGGCAAAAGTTATGGCGTCCGTGGGGTTTGACCCCGTGACCTCTCTTGTATAAGCGCTCCGCCTTCACCACTTGGGCTACTTATGATTATTGGTATGTGGGTTAACATTATTTTATTTAAGCTTGAAGAATGTTTCACATGGGCGCGAAAAGGGACCGGGGCTAGCCCCGACCCCTGGTCCTACCACACGGCCACACAACCGGGAGCTCAACACGGAGGTGCCAGCGCGGGGGAGCGGTGATTGTAACCACCCTCCAACGTCATTTAAAGAGCACGTGGGATGCGCCACTCCTTAAACACATGTGTTATAACAAACTTTTAAATGTTACATGCCACCTAATATATGTTGAAGCGCCACCACACATTGCATAACAAACTTTCAACGGATTACATTATATGGGTTGGAGCGCCACCACATAAACGAATTACATGCCATAGTTGGTAAAGTTTTAAAAGTGGGTTGGTATGTTTATTATTATAATATGGTTTTAACCATATTAAAAGCCAACAAAAGGGTATGCCATTATGGGTAGGTTATAACAATATAATATGCCATAGTTGGTAAATTTCCAACTAAAAACTTTTAATAAAAAGGCCCAACCACATGAGAACCAACTTAGGAGTTGTAACTCCATGCCCATTGAGGAAAATTTGTTGTAACTAAGAATTCATGAGAAACATGTGAAGGGGGTCTTCTCAAGCTATATAAACCCTCTTATTCTCCATTTGCCACTCATGCTTTGGAAAAGAGACTTTGTAGCTAAAGGAGAGAAGGGAGATTGCGTAGCTCTGCAGGAGGAAGGTACGAGTGTTTATACTCGTTTTACACCGTCTTCAGGCTTCGGAGTTGCTGGAAGCAGTCTTGTTGTGTTTTGGGTAGCGGTTCTCTTCCTGGCCATTTTCGCCAAGGTATCATTGTATCATTGCCATGTATTTTGCCTTTATGCTGAGATTATAGATCGGCCCTCCTATTGAGAAGCAGGCCCGGAGACGTAGTCCATCCTGGATGAACTCCGTTATCAACTTGTTGTCTTTATGTGTGTATTGTCTATGCTGTTTGGTTCTCTTCTTATGGATTTGTGAGCTTCATTCATGCTCTTTATGCAATTCATGTTAACGTCATAGAGTAGCAAAGATCTTGTTTCCGGATCAGTATATCAATGCATATCAATCATAACAAGCATGACAAGCATCATAAGAATCAAAAGCATGAGAGACAAGAGACACAGAGTTTCCGTGGGGAAAACCCTAAGGTGAAAAACCCCACAACTTCCTCAGAGATAGAGAGAGCAATGGCTCAACCAAAGTACAACCAAAATACACTGAGATAGTCTCCTAGTAGTAGATGATCCTCCTCCTCACTAGTGCGCCACTTTCTGAGTGAGAGAAGTATGAGTTTCTGAGTGATCAAAAATAGAGATCTCTCGATCTCTATTTATACTTAACCTGTTTGCCCAGTTACACTATGGGGCCAAGTTGTCTAGCTAGGTACATCCACAATATAATATATATTTTAGGGACGACCCCACACATGGTGGTCTAATAACCCATCGGCAAGTACACACACTTGCGACACTTGTCAATACACATGACGACACTTCCTTATAGAGGAATAACACATCTCTTATAAGGGTACAATAAATATATATGAAATACATAGATGAAATACATTCCGAAGTTACATATACATCAACAGACCCCCTATCTCTCTCCTACCATCTCTCAACCTATCCTATCCATACCCTATCCACTTAGTCCTATATAAGTGAGGCTCACTCCCATCCCAAAGGGAGGAAGTCTATAGTAGTTGCATGCTGGTGAAATCTCTCTCTTGAGAGGAAGACTATGGTATCTACATGTTGGTGAAATCTCTCTTAAGGAACCTTTATTCACCTATTGGAGAACTCATACTTCCTTGGAAGGACATGGCAATTGGCTTGGTCGGAGAAGGGCTACTACGTTCAGTCTTTGGTTGTAGTTCTATATCTCTATCATGTACTCCTCTATTAATAGTAATACAAATGCTTTCCACCAATATTGTTCTCATGTGTAATGATATTGTGTAGTTTACCTGCTTAACTGTTTGGTTAGATCGCTTATTGTATAGATGCTCTTTACTCATATCTCTTGTTTCTGTGTCTTGTCAGGTCTTGCAGCTTGGATCTGACGATCGTGGGACGTGGATCAACATTTGGGAGAAATGATTGCGTAGTAAAAAGGTAAGACATCTAGTACTTGGTCATTAAGTAGATCTAGGAAACGTGTTTGTAGTCTGTTCTATTTGTTCTAGACTCACATTGAGCTAGGGAGATCCTGCTCGCGTCCGCTCGAGTGGATTGTCCGGTAAAAGAAACCAAATGCTTGTAAAACTTGAAAAAGGAAGTTGTGTCTTACTCTATCAAAAGCATTAGCCAAATCTAGTTTGATAGCCATCCCTTTTTATTTCCTATTCAAACTTGAGTGAATAGCCTCTTGCATGACAATGATGTTGTTCGTTATCTGTCTTCCCGACACAAATCCTCCTTTATTTCCCAAAATAAGCTTCGGGATAATCCATTTTAACCTTAAAATAATTTTAGTTAGGATTTTATAAGAAGAGTTATAGAGGGAGATAGGTCAATACCTGTCCAAATAGGTTGGCCTCCTGTCTTTGGGGATTAGCGCAATGAAGGACGAATTTGTTGCTCCTCCAAGCTTGTTACCTCCCATGGAACAATTCAACATTCTACAAAGGTCTCTTTTAATTATGTGCCAGAAGCACAGATAGAAGCTGATAGGGAACCCATCCAGTCCAGGAACTTTATCAGGATGCAAAGACCAAATAGATTTTTTAACTTCTTCTTCCATGATGCTTTGAATCAGTATCTCATTAGTTTTATTGTTAACAAGCTTTGGAATTCCCAAGCAAAAAAATTCAGAGAGCGACTCCACCAAATCTTTATCCTCTTTATACAAAGATTGGAAATAGGTGAAAATTGCATTTTTGATCTAAGGCCCCGAGGTGATGACCCCTTCCTCTTCACATTCTAACTCTAGAATGGTATTTCACCTAATTCTTTCCTTATGATGGTTGTGAAAGAATTTGGTGTTCTTATCTCCAACCTTGAGCCAAAGACTTTTGGATCTTATCCTCCATTCCTCCTCATCTTTCCTTTCATACTGATGAAATTTATCCTCCAACTCCTGCTCTCTTTTGATATGAAAGCCGGTTATTTCACTTGTCTCCATGTCATCTTGTAACTCCTTGAGATCCTTCTGAGCCTTAGCCTTCAAACGCCCTGTCGAGGGTTTTTTCTTGGCTCATTCCTTAAGAGTTGTTTTAATTTCCTTTAATTTGGATTCCCAAATGAACCCAGGGGACCCATGAATAATTTTTTTCCAAGTATTCAATACCAAAGCAAACACTTCTTCCTCTTTGGTCCAAGAGGAGAGTAATTTAAAAGGAAGGGGACCAATAGTTAGGGGGAGAAGGAATTCCAACAGAATAGGCCTATGGTCAGATACTGCATAGGAAAGGATTCTAGAGGAGGGGATAGGGAGGTTGAGTAGAAGGAGACTGTTGACCAAGACTATCGAGACGAGCCACAATATGACCAGGCTTGACTCTTCGATTATTTCATGTGTAGGTGCCTCTTTTAGGTTTGACGTCTATAAGATCCCAAGAGGCCATTAGGTCTTCAATATGTTCCCCAAAGGGATCTCTTACCTTGGTGCCTCCTCGTCTTTCCTCCCATGAGACCGTGGTATGGAAATCTCCAGCAACTAATGTGTTTATATGGATATTTTTCCTTATGAGATCCTCAAACGAGATCCATAAATCAAGCTTCTTATTATAAGTAGTGGGACCATAAACGTTTATAATTCTAATATGCCTATCTTCTTCCTTATCTTCTGAATCAATCATAATCTAGTTAGAGTGCCTCCTTTCAACTATAGATCTGTATTTTTTCTTATTCCACCAACTGGAAATTCCTCTTGAGTTCCTCGTAGCTCCCATGGAGACTCCGTCACTATTTTTCCAAATTTTCTTCATACAAGTCAGATTATCTTCTTCTGACATCTTAGTCTCATGGAGTAAAAGGATGGAGAGATTTTTATTCTTAATTAAAAACTTAATAGATTACGTTTTTTACTTACCTTGAAGCCTCTGCAATTCCAAGAGACTACCCGCATTATTTTCTGATTAAGGGGTTGGATTTAACCTTCAAGTTCTCTTGTGCTACCTCTAATTGCTTAACTAGAGGTCGAAGATGTTGATCAATGCAGGTTTTCTTCCCTTTCGCCTTTTCCTTTTCAGCTTGCTCTTCTCTATGTGTTTTGTTTGGGTTTCTTCCCTTCTTTCTAGCTGGTTCCGTTTCTTCTTCTTGATAGTCTGAGGACTCTTCTTGATAGATTTTAGATCTAGATCTGGTCACTGAACTGCATGCGTCTGATCTGGTGCATTTCTATCTTACCTAAATGAAGGGTTTTTCAGGCAAGCTAGGGGCATAATTATCCTTCTAGGTTATATCTTCTAGCATTGGCTGCTCCTTTTCCTCTTGTTCCACATGCGCTTCTCTTATTTCTCCTTCTTCTTCAAGCTCATTTTATTGCGTTTCTAGAACCTGAAATCTATTGTTGGTGCCTTTTGCAGGAGGGGCACTAGGGTTTGAGTTTTGTTTCTCCTGATTCGATGGAGCCTCCATTGGAGCTGATCTTTTCCTTCCCTTTTTGGATACCTTATTCCATTCCCCCTCCTCTTCTTGGTCCCCTTCCTGCTCCTTCCTTTTTGGGCATCCTTTAGCGAAATGGCCATACTCGTGACATGCTTTGCATTTGAAGGGTATTTGTTTGTAATCTACTTTTTGGAGATGATTCCACCCATCCATTGAGAGATTGATCTCCTCAGGAATTCATTTTTACAGGTCTACTTCCATGCATATTCTGGCACAAGAAAAAAGAGGGGGCTTGGGCTCCGCTCTGTCTATGAATTTCCCTAGGGTATTTCCAATCGAACTCAAGTCCTCATCTCTCCAGAAATGAAGATGAAGGTGAGGGAGTTTCACCCATACTGGGACAATGGATGGAATGTCCTTCTCAGGGTCAAAGGAGGCGTTCTACTGGTTTGGATACCTTCCTCTTGGTCCAAGGAAATAAGGGCCGCTACAGAAGATCAGATCCTTGTCTTCTTTGTGCTAAAAAAGGAAAACAGAGAAACCCTTTCCACAGAAGTTTTGTATGACTTCCCCTTTTATAAGCGTTCAACAGTTTTCGTTTAACCTAACCTCTATAGATTTTGGAGATGTCCACATGCCAGTGAAATGCCCAATCAACCCTTTTTTGAGAGAGCGCCATGATCTTGTGTTTGGAGGTGAAGGAAGTAAGTTTAACTTTCGGTGCCAAGGCCCGTTTCACAAAGTGCGAGTCCTGGGGGGGACCGAATTTTGGAAATGCAGCAGCTGTCGCGATGGCTCTTTGGTAGCACTCATATAGAGAGGGAGAGGAACCTAACTTAGACACCGGAGGCATTGCCATGATCCGTCGAGAACTTGCAAGCAACCTTCAAAAACCCTAATCCTACTTGGCAAACCTATCTCACTCAATCAAATTCTCCACCTCAAGATCTAGATATTACTAACAATTCATCAGGAGATAAGTAGGACAACTCATAACGTGATAATAATAAAAACTCACGTGAGATACGATATAAGACTTTCTGATTACATAGGGACTTACAATCTAACATCAAGCATTGCAAGCATTTTCCTCTTGAAGCCACCTCCGTGAAACTTAACAAAAGCTACAAGGGTTACCATTTCACAAACCAACAATCGGGGGGAACAATTGTGGGTCAGGTGTCTATGTATGGGAAATGAATGTCTAATGTATGTCCTAGACATGAAAATCTAAGAGAATTGGTGTCACCCCAAGGGCTTTCCAATTCTATCAAATTTCCTATATACGCATAGCTCACTAAACAAGCAAGAGGAGATAATCTCTCCACTTGCCTAGATTAACCTAGTGATTGGCATGCATATGAAGCTTTCTTTCCTGAAAATTGTTGTTTTCTACTAATGTATTTTAACTCTTTAGTATATTCTAGTTAGGTTTCCATAGCCTTAGAGAATTTAGTCTCCACCCTGCACCAAATCTCTGCAACCTAGACTATATATGTTCTTTGTAATGAAAACAAGTATGGTTTCTTTATCTTATGTTTCTTTTAATGGTTATTTTTACTCAGAGGGATGAAGAAGTGATAAAAATATAATACTCTCAAATGAAAAAAATATAAATCTTGTTAATGGAAACACTCATTTGAACTTTGAAAAAGATGCTAGAAAAACTTTTGCAAATTAAAAAACAACTCAATTCTTCTTCAAGCCTATAGATGGAATGCCACTTTTATAGTGAAAACCAAACCAAAAGAGTCTTTATTTTCATGAGAATATGCTACTGAAAATAACATAATATTTTCTTTTAAATGAAATCACTTCAAAATGAACCAACTTGCTTAAGATATTTCCAAATGAATTACAATAATTTGTTTTGAATGTTTCTCTTTCCCTTTATTCCTTTAAAATATTGAAGTTTGATTTTCCAAAATACTAATAAATTAATTATGAAAAATATTTTGAAAAACTAACTTCTAATAAAAGAACAAGGTTGTCCCTAGGTCCGAAGGGAAAAAACCTAGAAACATTTTTGCAAAATTTGAGTGTATTTTGCACCCTAAAGGTCCAGTCACGATTTTCATTCAAAAAGTGTGGTTGTAAGGGTGTGGTTGTGGTTTCTTTCCTATTCAAAAGTGTGTTTGGCCACATTTCTCCTTCATTTTTCCTTCACAAGAGAACAAGGTTGTGCCTAGGTCCGAAGGGAAAAAACCTAGAAACATTTTTGCAAAATTTGAGTGTATTTTACACCCTAAAGGTCCAGCCACGATTTTCATTCAAAAAGTATGGTTGTAAGGGTGTGGTTGTGGTTTCTTTCTTATTCAAAAGTGTGTTTTGCCACATTTATCCTTCATTTTTCCTTCACAAGAAGTGTGGGCATCCCAAAAAGTCAAACCACTACCCCAAAATGAAATAAAAAAGCAAAATTTTCAATTTTTCCAACTAGCTTTCTGCCATAATGGACGAAGGACATAAAGATCTTAGACACATTCATTTCAATTTTTGAATTAAACTACCATGCAAGAATTCAAAAAAAAAAAACTCTTAAACTACACAATAACAAGCTATGCACAAAATTGTTTAATTCCAAGAGGAAGCAGGTGGAGGTTTTAGCACAAGGTCATCGCATGAATTAGTTTTTAGTTGGGAAATACAGAAAATGGATTTTTTTAAGAATCACTAATTCTGTATGGAATAACTACAAGTGGCCATATATGTTATTTGAAAGAATCACTACCAATCGTGTCTATTAAGTTTAATAAACGTGAGCGGGGACAAAATTAACTTTTAACAACACATATTCATGAATTTACTAACATTCCTGGTTAATGTTTTCCATGTTATTAGATTAAATGCAAGATTTACTACAACTTTCAAAATATTAAACAATGATAAATTAAACCCAATACAAAGACGATTATGGAAAAATTGTCCCTATTATGGTCACCAATCATGTTGTGTTGAGAATTCCCCAAAGGTTGATTTTCCGAAGAGTGGGTCAATCCCTCCGACAATCAAATAGGAAGATTTTTAAGCTCTTTTCAAAGAGGAAGACTTTTATGCTCTTTCCTTGATTTAATTGCTAAATAATGTGCTGGATAAATATGAAATAGAAGTTGGAAGAAGAGAACCTATTTTCTTGTTTATTTGACATTTCTTTCAACATCCTACTCCTTCACTTAGGCGCTGCAACTAGATATTTGTACCTACACACATCAAACAATACTATTTTACAAAAATATCTACACATTAAAGATACATATTTTATAAAATGAAAAATGTTTGATGTAACAATGAACTATATTCCCAAATAGACTCATAAAACATGTAAAAAGACACATATTTTGTGGGGAGAGAATGACGATCTAATTAATTTCCAAAAGAATCAATTACATCGGTATTGATTGCCTGATATTTATCTATCATGTCTCTTTTTCCAGAGTCCTAATTGGTCCACTATCCTTAGTGGCCATGTACAACTACCCTTTTCTTAATGACAATCACTGAAATGCCATATCACACAAAGGAATCGATCTTCTGTTCCTTTAATCTCCACTAAGGATCCTTATTTATCTCAACAAAAGAGGTAATACTAACTTAGAACTGCTATAGATTGCATTGAATGTCTTCAACGTTTGACTTCTTGGTCTCACTTTTCTTTGTGTCCATCTCTTTCCCATGGATACTTCTTTTATAGGTTAAGGGGTGATAGGTTTGAGGCTAATGAGTACATGCATGATATACAACCACGCTCCATGCATGATGTTCACTCACGACTCTCCAATTTCTTGAGCTTTCTCGAGTTTTCCCAAACTTTCATCCCTATTTTAGGTTTCTTGTTAGGAAAACAGGATCGCAGAGCAATAACAATAAACAAAAATGCAAATATAATCACACAAACACATTACAAGAGAGACACCAATATATCGTGGTTCACCCAAGACGGGCTACGTCCACACTGAAATTGCCAGTCCTTATTATTATACCATCCAACAAATGAAGGGATACAACTTGCAGCACATCCGCTGCACTTCCTCTTCACTGTCTCACAGTCTCTCTTCATGATCTTTACAATGCATAATACCTAATACATCAACCCTAGCCGTATTACAATGTCTTTCTTATAATGGGGAAATACAATGGGAAAATACCACGGGTTACCCAAAACCATGGGCCCGTAAACTGTTGGCGAAAACAACCCAAAAAATTTCCTTCGGGGGCTTTGCCCCCGAACCCCCCGAGGCACGTGCAAAGATCATAACCAAACCTAGAGTAAAACACGGCTGAAACAACATCATCTATGAGACTAGAAGATTAGGCTCTGCAACCAACATTTCTAAGATGTGGTCATGGTTATGTCATGGGACAAATGTGGTCGACCATGGTTCCTTCTAGGGAAGACCATGACTAACGATGCTTTTATTAAATGAAAAGCATGGCCAAATGTTATATATAATATTGAACACTAATGATGAGTCAAAACTCTTCTTTTATCCTATTGATCTTACTATCAGTACCTTGTCTTCTTGTCCTTAAGATTAAGGGTGTAAAATATATGTATAACACTTCTAGGTACAAACATGGGGCTATTGAATTTGCAAATACCTGGTAGAAGCTAGTTCGAACCTATTTAGTGCTCAAACTATATTTGGGGAGATTTGAATGCATCGTGGTATGTATGAGTCTGCTCGTATGCACAACTATGTTGGTTTCAAAGGATTTTCTATGCAATATCTCACGGGTTTCCTTTTTATGAATCCATGTGGGTTGACAAAAGTTTGACTTTGTAAAATAAATTCATTCCATATGTTGATTTTTGATGAAAATGAAGCTTTGTGAGTTGCATGTTGTATCTTTATGATGTCTTTCCGTTAAAAAAGGCCTAAATGTCACATGTGTGTGAAATTTAGGTGATAACAAATTCCCCCTAATGTGTGAGGTTAGGAGGGACACACATAGCTAAAATACATCATCGTTTATTTCCCTCATGTTGATATTCTGTAGCTATGAAAGTGGGAGAGAAATTGTTGAGGGCTCGGTGTGATGATCTTTGAAGCAACAAATTGATCAGCGATACATAAAGAATGATTTTATACAAATGAGACATGTATCCCTATGCTCGTGAAATTTTTTCTAAGTAAATTGCAATAAGAAGAGACTAAGGGGTTAGCTTGATCAATTGTTATGGTAAATTTGAAGTTGGCTTTGATCCCAACTTGAGTAGACGTGTGTTATGAACCTCCCTGGTGGGTGATGGGGGGCTTGGAGGGCCCATTAGAGTAGAAGTGGAGGCCATTCAATGTAAAGTGGACTAGGACCACTATATTGTTATTATTAAATAATGCCCACTATGTTAGTAAATAAATGTAATTGGACCTTGTTAAAGAAGGCCCGCTAGGTGGTTAGGAGGTTATGAGATTATATGTAACAACTCGTTTTTGACCCCATAATGTAATTATGTAATTATGATGGAAATGTATAAAATCCAAACATGAATGGTCCATTGTGACCAAAATAATGTAATTATGTACATTTTATATTTAATAGAACACATGACTATTGTAGACCAAGAAGGACAAAGAAGAGATGGGGGGTTATTATTCCACAAGAGGGGGAGTGAGTCAGAGAGAGTTAAAAGAGAAATGACCCTAGTGACTTATCATTTAAGTCACTACCTTTATTAACACCTATTTATTAAAGCTCATTAACTATAATCTTGGGTTAATTATTCTAAATATGGGATTAAAGGGGTAAAAGGTGGCCAACCCCAGGTATGCCACTTGGCTAGTTCCTATCACCCTTCATGCCACTTGGCCAATTCTTCACATGCATATAATAATGGAGAACTAGTCCATTTGTCCATTCATTCTCCCATGCTTGAACCATCATTTGCTTCCAGACCTAAACCACCATTGATGGTACCACCATCACCGAAACTGTGGGACTGGCACCATACCAAGAATAGATGATTGGGTAGCTGTAGCAGGAAATTCAGTACCTTCCTGTGGATTGGTAGCCCCAGCTTGGGGGTGGACTATCAAAGAAAGATATGGCTTGACAGAGCCCACGGCTAGAGAAACGTCCTTGGTATGTAGTCGGTTAGTTATATTTCTAGATAAGTCTCCATTTGTGTATAAATGATGGCTTAATATTTACATTTGTATCAATTACTGATACCATATGACTTAAGTAAATTGAATTAATTGCAATGATGAATGCATTCTTATGGAAATAACTGGAAGAAATTTTATATGTGTTTTATGAGTGATACACATATCGGAAGCGAATTTAGAAGTGATTATACACATATCAACATGAAATTGCATATTAGAAGCGAATTTAGTTAGAAAAATGAGTACCCTGTGGCCCCAAAGGCACCGTGAGGTCACCTGGTACGTGACATATTGGTATTAGAGCGAGGTTGTAGCAATGGGACTGTATGGGCCGAGTTTGAATTTTACAAGTTGCACATGAAGTGTATGACAAAAATTTCATGGGAAAAATATTGGGAAAACAAGGTATAATTCCTCCATCACTGAAATTCAGAGTGGTAACTAAATTACTGAATGGTTGCTCGAATTCAGAGAGTAGTAGTGGAAAATTTGTGAATTTTAGTAAAATTTGGGTGAAGTTACAAGTTACAGGAAAATGTTTGACATAATTCCTTGTATAAATTATTGGTTTTAGATGCATAGATTTGGTTTCAGAATTAGAGTAGAAGCTGATAATAAGTAAAATCACTAATGCAAGACTCCAGTCCTAAAAATATGGGTGAAATTATGGATCAATGTAAAAAATTTGTGAGTTTTGTTATTTGATACAAAATCCAGTACAATGGAAAGGACAAGAGTGGCCAATTCTGTTGGTTAACAGAACAATTACTGGTACTAGAAGGGGCCAGCTATAAATTTAGGTTGGCACACCTGTTAATAAATAAATTTCTGGTGTAAAATTTATAAGAGCCATATGTCAAAAATATGAAATTTGGGAATTTTTGAAAATTTTACGTGGACCCCCCAAATGCCACATGGATGGTATGATGTGGAGGTGCCATGTGGATTTCAAATGAGGCAGAGCTGCCACATGAGTAGGAGGTTGTGATATGTACCAACCACATCAACAAGTTGCCAAAACCCATTCCAAAGGATTGTAGTAGTATAACACCTAAGAGCTAGCCAAATGAGTCATGTGACCCGAGGCTGAGCACCAAGGGCTAGGAAAAAAGGGCTAATCATTGTTGTTGGTCAAGATCAATCGGAGGCGCCGCGATCGACGACTGAGGGTCATATTGCATCATCGAATTGCAAACTCATTAAAAATGGATGGATGAGTCATTGGGAGGAAAGATCCCGTCCACGTGTTAGTTTTCATTGATAACGGTTCCAAAAATATTTTTTAGAAACCACTTTCCTCGCAAGCCTTTACCACCTTCGGTAAGGGAATATTGCTTGCACACTTCCACCCAAAGGAAAGTGGTATAAGGACTAGGTGGACAATGAGGATGACCTGGCCACACCACAATATGACAAATAGGACCATCTGACACATCAATAGACATGTGTCATAACATGTCATCACTCTTCCACGTCAGCAAGAAAAATTAGAAAAGCTTAAAAAAATATGGAACCAAAATTTTGTTTTGGCCATAAATGGAGCATATTAACTTAGAAATTAATGAGACTTGTGGCACTTTGACGCCATTTTCGGAGGCTACAGGATTTCGAGTGAGGTAAACGAACCCATACTACTTAATTTTTGTAGAAATTTGGATTTAGTGGGTTTTGAAGGTGCGTAGCCCGAGAATGGACATAGGCTCGGTTAAGGATCAAATTGTTATGGTACGGTCGTGATCTAGGCACACAGATAAAACTGGATCCTTGAGGCCAAATTCAAAAAATGTGAATTTGGTAAATAAAAGAAGGCCAAAATCCACTATGTGTGTGCATCAAAGGTCGATTTTTGAAAACTTGGAGGAGGCAAAAGTGGCCCAAGAACTCATAAGCAATTTTTTTTATGATTTCAACATTTTGTCTATTCATCGAGCCGAACAGATTTTCTTAGAAGCAATTTTTCTAGAAATGCTTAGTTGGAGAGATAGTAGTTTTCAGTGAAAATTTTGTCTGGAAAAAGTGTTAGGGGGGTCTTGCACATTTGACCTATCCAACCACCTCTTGCTTCCAAGACTCTTGCGTGCTTCTGAGAATTGTATATTTCTTCCATTTGGTGGGCCTTGCACACTTGGGATCATCGTATTTGAATAGTGAAAGTGTTTGGGAACTCACCATCATATGGCCTATCAACACCCAATATAAAAAAAATTCTAGTTTTGTGCTGATTTTCTTCTACAGGTCTCAGAAATTGGTCCTTTAGAATAAGTGCAGTTACATGAACAATGTAAAATTGGGAAAAATTGCTGATTTTGGATAGTTGTAACTTTCAGATCTAAATTCATAAATGGAAATGGAAGCAGACATTGGAAAGAGTATCAGTAGGATATAAATCATGGTGAATCCGATTATAAATCAATGCCTTTTATCTTTCCAGGAAATTTAACAGAAAAGGTGCTTGCAACCCAATTTGATAGAAAATTCATCAAATGGGTATTTTCCATAATTTCTCATTGTACATGAAATTCTTTATGAAATTTTGGAAAATTATTTACCTAACATATTGGCTGCAGGATTAGGTTGCAAATGTTAGGTACAGGTCTCAAGAGTGGGTATTCTGAGATTCAGAATTAGCTACAAGAATGAAGTAGTACTGGGCAAAAAATGCTAACTTGGGAAAATATGTTATGATGATAAGGGAGTATGGCAGAGGTAAAAGGGATTTAATATGATTGTATGAAAATCATGAGTGCACTTTTATAGTGGTGTAGAGGCACAATGGAATGAGTCAAGTACGGTTTAACTTCATGATGAATAGTAATGTGGATGATTATCATAGCCTTTTAAACCCAAGAAAAGAGTTCTATGGTGGTATATAAGCATGTTAGATGTAAGATTGACTTGGATGTTTGAAGAAGCATAAAAAATTATGCTTGCATAGTTATGTGAAGGTGCAATTGAAGAAGCAATGCATGGTAAAAGTGCTAGCGAACAAGCAAGTGAAAGGACTAGTCCAAGGAGGGATGAGTATTGGGTACTGTGATGGTACTATTGATTTGCAGGGATACTCAATGATGCAAGTGGGATATCACTTATTGATAACCATGAGGAATTAATAAGGGATTGATGGTAATTCAGTTAAAGTGCATGCTATGCATTTATCATATTCAAAATTTGCAAAAAGGCAGTGCAATAAGAGACATAAGAGCTCTTGGTTGTTGAAGCAGAAGTGATATGAATCACATGATTGTAGTGTGATGGAAATGCTACAAATGAGACATCAATAAGAGGGAAACAGATTGTATACAATGTGTAAAGGATGACTTATTAAGTGATTAAGGATGCTATTGCATTGCCAAAGAATGCATATAATGCATTGATTATAACCTTATGCAATCTAAATAGCATGGAATAAATTGAAGAGAAGAGATGTGGACTCTCTTGGTTGTTGTAGTTGTTATTTGATACAATAACATAGATACCAACAGAGGTATGAGAAATACTAGTTTGCAGAAAATGGCATTTCAATGCATAAAAGAAGGGTGTAAATCATAACCCTGGGGATAGAGAAAGAAAACCATGTAATAAAGGCTGCAGAGCATGGGAGGCACAATGTCTTCACAAGAAAAGGACCATTAAAAAGGATTGGATGGGAGAGGGAATCTACCAATATGAAGAGTGAATGTACCCCATGAATAAGATGGGTGAGCCACCATAATGAATAAGCTTTATGCATGATAGATAGAGTTGCAGGATATGAACCAACAACTTATGTGTAAAGAATGTGAAGTGAATGATGAACTACAATTCACTTGGAAATAACTATCAAGGGAGTAAGGCATTCCATTGTGTAGAATTGGCTTGTGAGACAGCTTTTGAGGCACAATAGAGTGGGACAAGAAAATCTCCAAGGAATGCAGATAAAAAAGAAATTCTAGAATTGGATAAGGTTTGAAGTAGTTATGAATAAGAAGATGTCAAGTTGGGATTGGCTAGGATTGATTAAGAGAATTAGAGTAGTAAACCTTGGAAACGGGTACAATGCAAAGGTGACTCAAAGCATTAAATAAGTTGCAAGGATTCCAAGAATTGGGTGCAGTAGTAAAAGGCACATGTGGGAAACAAGGTAGAAATATGAATGAGGGAGATATCCTCACCATAAATCTCTATTTTGTTTCTAAAATAGAATTGTATATTTTTGAAGTAGCAAGTATAACTTAAGTATGAATTAATTATTGCTACTTGGGTGAGAATATTGTAGCTAATGAAATGTTATGTAATTGGAAAAGAGGCCATGCAAGAGACCAGTTAAGCTGTGGAATCCTATCCTATGAAGAGGAATGGAGAGGGAGAAATTCCTTGACTCTCCTTTTGCATTGTTTATGTTTCTCTATGTTAAGAAAGTAGCTGGTGTAGATGGATTTATGGCATAATAAAGAAAGAGTGTAACATAACTGGAATGCATATGCACTAGTAGGCATATTGAGAAATAATATGTGATAGAGTACATGAGAATATGCTAGAATGCATATATGTGATATTGCATATGGGATAAGAGTGATACCATATTATACGCAATGAGTATGTCATGATAACTAAGTATGGTTTCTGATGTGTTGTATAACCAGGAAGGGTTGAGAACCTGGTTGAAGATGTGGATGATGCAAGTGCTTCTGGAGATCAATCTCACATTGAAAGAGAACAAGGAAATAGCTTGTCATGATGTTGATGGAGGGAATCATGTGAGTTCCCATGAAACACCAGCTGATCAGGTAACATCTGAGGTGTGGATGGAAACCATACGGGTATGGAATTGATCATGCCTATGTTGCATGAATGTTGAATGGAATTGGGTAAGAATTCTTTCAATCATGCTTGATATGTTCATGATGACATTTGAATGCATGTATGTCATCGATACATAATTGAGATAAAGACATAAATCCTCGGGTTAAAAAGATCTTACAATCTTTTGATGTATTTATGAGTTAACGTGTCATGATGGAAATGGTTAAGAGTTATTAACCATTGAAAATGAGTATTACACTCATGCTTGGGAAATAGATGTCATGTGAGATAAGGCATGTGTAAGGCCATGTGTTGTTGAATTTGGGAAGACTATAGTGCCACACAAGTCTCCAATAATCTCCTTGCTTGTGACTGATGTCTTGGAATGCAACCTCTTTGCCAACACTGAAAAGCACTAAAAAAGTATACTCTTAGTGTGGTTTTTGGGCTGAAGAGGAAGGTATCTAGATGATCACACAAGCAATTGTAAGGTGGATGGATGATGATGTGTCAAGATGATGTTTGAATCCTTCAACATATCATGGAAGATCAAAAGAGTTAGCATTATGCTATTTTAAATCAATGCAAGGATGCATTGAATGAATATGCGTAAGTAGATTGTGTGAATGTGCATGTTGGCACATGTATTGATTGCATTGCAAAATGATTGATGTGCTGATGATACATATATGGATAATGGTATTTTTTTGCATTTAATATGTTAAAAATTGAGAATGTTCGTGTAACATCCCGAAAATACCAATTTTTTTTTATTTTTTATAATAGCAATAATTATCAAGGTCATTTAATGCGGAACATATATATTAATTCGAATTCTTAACTAAGATAATTAATGACGATGACACGTCATATATCTCGAATAATAAGATATCATTGTATTTGTTGTTTCAGATTTAAGCGGATGTTAATATTCTTAACGACAGATCTTTGATGATTTATGCATACCGGTACAAATTGCAGATTTGCTTAAGTTCTTGAAAGTGATTACATGTTGTACTAGTGTGATCTTTTTGACGAAGTGCTGACAGTTTGTTTGTATGATGATGAAGGGGTCCTACGAGGTACCCTGGAGTTTACTTAGCTACGTTTAGCTAAGGCATTTGAATCTCGTTTCCATGTGTAGACCGCAGGTAAGAAATCCTATAAGACAACATGTATTAAGAGTACTTGTGTCTTTCAATTCATCGTCAATGTAAATTTAGAATGTTAAGTACTTCCTTGCAACACCAGTTACTAGAGGTATGGATACATGGTTATAATCCTAGTTTATGTACTGTCTTACGAAGCTCTTCAATGTTATCATTCCATGTCGTCCAAAAGTTCTGTTATGATGCTACATTTATTGTCATAAGACTACTGTCATTAATATTAAAACATTGATACTACTATCTATTAAGTATGTTATTATGAAGCTTGTAGAAATAATGATTACACTTTCGAACTATCATCATACTTAGCGTCTACAGGTCTTAGACTACTCTATGTCATGCATTTATCATTTCAATACACAGTTAATATATATATAAAGTATGGTGACTAGTGCTTGTATAAGACTTGGCTGTAGAGTGTATCTCGTCAAAGCTTAAATGATTCTTAGGATGATACCATAGTCTTTCCCTACATGGCCATCATAGAAAATTTAACGTAATTATGATATATATATATGCTATGAACTAGCATTATAAAATTTCATTCTTATGCTTACACAGAACTCTAGAGATGAAATAGATATATCTTAAAGTTGTTATGTATTTACATATTGTATGGACATGTAATTCCAATACTACGATGCCTAAGTTTTAAACTTGGAACTATATTAAATATGCACTATATATTACAATGATATGGTTTTCATTAGGCCATGATATGATTACAATATGCAATGATATGATACAATATGCAAGATATGATTATCAATATACAAACATATGATGATTAATGTGCAATCCTAGCTATACTTAGCACTATAGTATATTATCCTATGCAAACCATGAATACGATGTAAATAATCTTTTTAAAGGCTACGACTTAAACATTAGATTGAATTATACTATGACTTATGCTCTTGTCCTAAGTATTGTTAACGTATGTTTTGAATTCACCATAGTCTCGATATTGAAGTGATGAGTTGACGTGCATTAAATTTCCAACTGCAGGTTGACAGGGTTACGATTATGTATTAAAAGTTCTGCCCAAACCTCTTTAGTGGAAAGTGTGGTTGTCATACCATGTAATCCCTCCACGTGAACTTTGATTGTTAATGTAACCAGGAGTTCTAGCTGACATGGTTTCTATATCGCCTCTCCTCCATGTTGTACACGGTAATGTTCCTTAGCATGCAAGGTTGGCAACTTCGTAGTTGTTTGTAATTAATGTGATATCAATGCAATGTTGCTCGGCTTTCAACGTAGCATTGTTGGCTCTTTCTTGTGCGTTGATCTCACCAAATCTTGATCGTTGATTGTGGAACCCTAACCTCGTTGTATGTAGTTCCCGGTCTTTCATTTTTACGTTGAGTTGAGGCCGACAGGCTGCCAAAATGTAGGGTCGAAGGAAGTTCCCTTCCAGGGTTTTGATCCTGTGACCTGTGAGAGGTAGTTTTTTTTTAACAGTTGCAGGCTTAGCTTCGTGCCATAGAGCCACGATGCAGTCATACGAAGTGTGGTTTTCTGTCAGCTGTTGAGAGTGGTTTTGTAATTTGTCTTTCGGCTCTTTCAATAGATGGTATCGTCTTCTGGATTTTCTGCATGTATAAATGCTACAGTTAACCTCTAGTTTCGTCGATACTGCTTGGAATGAAAATTCTAAAGGGTAAGTAAGTTAATAATGAAATGTAATACGGTAAACTTGTATTTTATTTGTGTTTGCAGGTTTTTAACCAGTTGAACTTGTAAATTGGCAGGTGCCCTCTCCGTTGGAAGGTTTCTCGGCAAAGGGTTTGATAAAGGAAAGCTGCTACTGCTTCCTGGTAAGCTCCGGTGGTTCTCACAAAGCCTCGTAGGTGCCTTTGATGTGTTTTTCTGTGTGTTGAGAGTTGGAAACCTTCGACTTGTATCAGTGATGTCTGAAAAAAGAAGTTTAAGCTTGTTTTGTTTTGATATCAAACTGTAAGAGGTTGATCCTCAGTCTTGTATTTGATGCTCGGCTCAGTATTGTTTTTGTTGTAGCGTTGGAACCGACTTTGAGTTGGTCTTTACACCGTTGGTTGTTTTTAAGGGCAAAGACCCAATGTATTTTTAAATGGAAACAATAAAATCTTTGTCATGTTTTATCTATGCTGTTGGGAATTTCTTAATGGAGTCGTGGTTCACTTGCTTCTGTACTATTGGTTCTCCTTAAATGAAATGTTACGGTCTTGTTTAAATAGATGTTTAACGAATTCCTGTTTGGAAAACTGTTGATTCGAGTTCGAATACGAAACTATCTCAGGTCGAATGCATCTGGTTGTTTCTTATACTTCGTTATTGATGTCGATGTTTAAGTGTTGGAAAGGCTATGAGATAAATTTGAATGTCAAATGTTTTTGCTAAAGATAGTTCTCAAAGTCTGTTTTAATTTGTAAATGAATTCTACCTGTAGATTTTCATTTCTATCTATCTTGCAATAAGCTGTTGTACCAGAATCTTAACCTGTTATAAAAGATCTCGGTAGTGTGAATGTTTTCGATGTTGAGATGTGTTCTTACTAGGGTTTGAGCTATCCTTAATAGTAGTGTAAAAATGTGCTTATGCTATGTGGTGAATTCTATCTTGAAGAAGTTCGAAATGCTAGTTAGGTTTTGGAAAAGAAATGTTTAAAGTTTGCCATTAAAGACTTATGAAGAAAAATATGCATTCTGAAAACAAAACTAGGGTTTGATATAATAGGGCTTTTATGCTGTCGAGAATACTTTTGTGTTTAAAATACTGAAATAAATAGATGATGAAAATAAATAAGTTCACATATAATAACTCTATGCAGAGAATAGATTTTTACATATAACATACATGATATTTCTGTCTGAAAAGAATGTAATTGAACCACCAGGAGGAAGAAACTTAGAAGCTTAGGACCTCAACTTGCAGTAGAAATAGTTATTCAGTCTTAAATACTTAGCAGTCAAAGGGACCTGCACCAGCACCTCTGGTTCTCCTTCTCAGAATAATTTGCAGACTTACAGTTGCACTCTCACATAGCCTCCCTATTCGAATTTCTCAGTGATCACCTGATGCACTTGAGGAATATTTCTACAGAAAATATTGTAAGAGCTGCTTGCTCAATTCGAATTTGCCTTATGTAGGCTTCCTAGGCCTTTTAGTGGTTAACTGGTCATTTAATGAGCTGCCTGCTCACTCCCACCACCTGGGGGATAATGCCACAATTTTAGGGGTAGTTGTCCCATAACCAATAGCTAGTGGTGAAGCGCAATTGCTGCCATCTGTCCCATGCCTTCTAACAGCTTCCATTCCTCCTAGTGGATCAGTGAACACTCATTTAACAGTTCCCTAGGGTGTTTGTCTCCTACTTTAATTTATTAAATAATAATAATCAGTAATTACATTCATCCTTGACCAAACTTGGTCATAATTACAAAAAATTGTAATTAAAATTTAACATAAAGTATTTTGCCAATAAAATAATATTTTCAGAATTTGGGTAAGTGACATACAAACCCCCTTAAGCCTCAACATCATCCTCGATGTTGGTTAATCACTCTTTGAGTGTTCCTGAAACAGAGTTGGGTATGCTACCTGCATACTACTCTCCAACTCCCAGGTTGCCTCTTCTGGGTTAAGGTGCTTCCATTGCACCTTCACTTGCCCAATGGTGCGATTCCGGAGCAGAGTTTCCCTCCTTTCGAGGATACAGTCCGGTTCCACCGAAAAATCGCCGTCTTGTCCCACTTGTACATCATTCCAGTTTACAACATGAGTAGCATTGTGTACATACTTCTTTAAAAATGATATATGAAAAACATTATGTATTTTTAAATTTGGTGGCAAAGCCAGTTGGTATGCCACTGGTCCAACCTTTGACAATATTTCGAAAGGACCACAATACCTGGGTGCCAACTTGGCACAGCTTCCCAATTTCAATGAACTCTTTTTCGGTCTTACCTCGAGGAAAACATGTTCACCAACCTGGAACTCTTTATGAGTCCTTTTAAGATCTGCTTGACTCTTTTTCCTATCTTGGGCAGCTTTTAGATTTCCTTGTACCTGTTTCACAATTAATTCTAACTCCTACAACAATTCAGGTCCTAAAACAACTCTATTTACTGGGTCATTCCAAGAAACAGGTGTATCACATTTCCTACCATAAAGAATTTCAAATGGGCTAAATCTGGCTGATGCATGATAATGGTTATTATATGCAAATTATGCTAAATGCAAGTAGTATTCCCACTTACCAGGCTGATCCTTAACATACATTCTCAATAAGTCTTCCAAAACTTGATTCACCCTTTCTGTTTGTCCATCCGTTTGTGGATGAAATGTTGTGCTGAAATTTAAGGTTGTATTCAACCCTTTAAACAAAGACCTCCAAAATTTTCCAGTAAACTTAGAGTCACGATCTGAAATTATCACTTTCGGTATACCATGTAGTCGAAAAATCTGCTTCATGAAGATTTCTGCATTGTCTAGAGCTTTATGAGTAGTCTTCACGGGTATAAAGTGTGCTGCCTTGCTGATTTTATCCACTACCACCATAATAGAGTCATTTTGTTTCTGATTCTTGGGTAGTCCAGTAATAAAGTCTATGCTTATCACTTCCCATTTCCAGCTAGGTATAGGCAATGGCTGCAATAGTCCAGCTGGATGTTGATGTTCAACTTTCACTTTTTGACAGTCCAAACACTTAGCTATGTACTCTGCTACTTCATCTTTCATTCCGGGCCAATAGTATTCTTTCCGTAGCATAGTAACGGTCTTCTGATAACCTGGATGGCTAGAGTAATGGCTTTAGTGCATCTCATTTAAAATCAGAATTTTTACTTCTGGTATGTTGGGTACATACAATCTGTTTTTGTGTAATAACAGTCTGTTTTCCTTCAAACTGTAATCTGCCATAGAATTTCCAGAATTGTTGTTTGCTGTCTTTTCTTGAAAATTTCTACATTCTTCATCCGTTTCACTCCTTTCAAGGATTTGATTTTCTAAGTCTATCGAATAAGTACTGATGGCTGAAATAAAATTCAGTTTTGCTTTACGACTCAATGCATATGCAACCTTGTTCTCTTTCCCTTTAATATGTTGAATTTAGAAATCATACTCACTTAGGAAAGTTAACCATCTAGCTTGTCTAGCGTTCAGATTTGTTTGATCTAATAAATATTTCAGACCCATGTTATCTGTCAACAAGGTAAATTTTCTGCCAATAAGGTGATGACCACGGGGGGTTCACTCAGTGAACTTCTTACATAGCACGATCGTTCATGTGACATTAAAGAATATCCATAATTTCACTAAATATTGGAAAATGCCTCATAAAATTGTATTGTTGAACCCCCCTCCCAGTATGCCTTTCTAATTAAGAAAATCCCTAGTTTCACCATATATTGTAGGTATCCATTTTATCAACCCATTTTTAATACCCCCTTTATATCATATTACCAAGTTGTAGCAAACAGGATCCCTAACACATCTTATTATAAGCAAACAATATCCTAATAAAATAATAGTATAATACTATTAATGATCCCACTAGGATTGTAAGGGCGACTGATCAATTTGTAGCGTTGGATAGTGTAATAACCAACGGAATAGTACCCGGGAAGGCAAAATGTGTAAAAGGAAACCTAGTCAAGAGATCATCAATTCATATTCATATATTTTACTCATTATTTAGTATGTGTTATTCGATATTCTAAATATTTTGGTAATATTTGTGTTAGTGAACTTTTGTTTGGCTCAAAACCAAGCCTAAATAAGCTATTAAATGAGGATTAATCAAGGTCAGTAATCCAAAGAGACTTCCATTGATATTATCATTGGTACACTATTATCATCTTTATGTAAAACTTAGGATTATAAGCAATATCAAATAAAAATGGAGAGTCCTTAAGTTTTAGGTGGGTATGAATTGAGCCCATGATTTGGAGGTATGAATCCATCCCACTATTTGGAGGTTATTCCTCATCCCACCCAAATAAAAAACACCCAATATTTATATTACTATGTCAAATTAGAGATCCCCCTTGACCCCTTAATATGAGGCAATATATTTTTGAGGTTTTTAAGAGTATTTAAACCCCAATATGAATGGACATGATATGGTATTGCCTCACTAGTGAATCCCCCGTGGTGATGACGCCACATTTTTAAAGCATGAATTACTGCTAATAACTCTAAATCATAAGTAGAGTAGTTCTTCTCATGTATTTTCAGCTTTCTTGATTCGCATGCCACATCATGCCCTTCTTCTGTTAGGACTCCACCGAGTCCGTCATTACATGCATCTGTGCAAATTATAAAATCCTTATTAGGATTTGCTATCCTCAAAATAGGCACTATAGTTAGTAACTCCTTTAACTTCTTAAAACCGTCTGAACATTTCTGATCCCACACAAATTTCTTCCCTTTCTTCTGCAAGGAGGTTATGGGGTTTGCAATCTTTGAAAAACCCTCTATAAACTTTCTGTAATATCCAGTAATACCCATAAATGATCTTACATCCGACACATCCTTAGGAACTGGCCAATAATTAATGGCCTTTATCTTGTCAGTGTCAACCGAGATTCCTTCTTTAGAAATTATGTGTCCTAAATACTGAATTTTGTCCTTGTGAAAATCACACTTACTAAACTTAGCGCATAGTTGATGATCTCTCAGAAATTGTAAGATAATTCGTAGATGTTCGTCATGCTCTTCTTTGCTTTTAGAATACACTAAAATGTCATCTATAAACACAACAACAAGCTTATCTAAGTATTTGTGTAGAATATTGTTCATCAAACACATAAATACAGCCGGGGCATTAGTCAAGCCAAATGGCATGACTACGAACTCATAATGTCCATATCGAGTTCTGAAAGCTGTTTTGAAAATATCCTCATCCTTAACCCGCATTTGATGATATCCTGATCTTAGATTAATCTTTGGAAATATCGTTTCTCCACGCAGCTGATCAAATAGATCGTCTATGTGGGGCAACGGATATCGATTCTTGATTGTCATCTTATTCAGCTGGTGATAATCTATGCACAGTCTAAGGGTTCCATCTTTCTTCTTAACAAATATAACAGGTGCTCCCCAAGGAGACACGTTGGGTCTTATATAATTCTTATCAATCAGTTCCTTCAATTGTGATTTCAACTCGTTTAATTCCAGTATATTCATCCTATATGGAGCTTTAGAATTCGGTATTGCTCCTGGTATTAACTCGATGGTAAAATCTAAATCTCTTTTAGGAGGTAATCCTGGAATCTCCTCAGGAAAAACATCTTTGAAATCCTTTAGGACAGGTATGTCTTCTAGTTTCAGTTTGTCCTCTTTACAAATAAGCTCATCATTTACTACATTTACTGCAAACAACTTACATCCTTTCCTAATTGCCCTCTTTACTTGCATGGCTGAAATCTGTCTAAGGGTTGTCTTTCTTGGAATACCTTTTACTTCTATAGTTCCTCTTCATCATTTAAACATGCAAAAATTTTCTCATAACAATTCAGAATGACATGATGGGCTTCTAACCAGTCCATTCCGATTATAATATCATAGGATCCTAAAGGTAAAATATTCAACTTGATTTGTATCTTTAACTGATTCATGGATAAAGCACAACTTTCAATAAAATCTGATACTTTCCTCTTTGTTCCCGTTGCTAGTCTAATTAACCAAGATTTACTGAACTTTTCTTTTTTTAAATTAAAACTTTCTACAATATCTGGTGATATATAACTTAAGCTAGCACCTGAATATATCAAAATAGTAACCGGGTGATTTTGTAGCATACCTTCAATCTCTACCATAGAAATTTGATGATCTGCTTGTCTGTTGTCGAGTGATGCATTGATTCTGGCCATCTCCCTTGCCAAGTCTCCAACAGTAGGTTCAGTCTGAATAGAGTGAATGTTGTTAGCTGGTCGCTTCCTCTTGGGGCATTCTGATGCATAATGAGGACCTTAAGACTCAAAACATTTGATAGGTTCCTTTTGATCATTAGTCCTGGTAGTATTGGGAGTGTTTCCAGGGGCTGTAAAATATTGTTGCTGACTGTTTCTGGAATTGTTTCCTTGAAAATTCCGATTCTGAAATTTTTTCTTTTGGAAACCAAAATTCCCACTAAATCTGAAATTTTTCTTTTTCAGCTCAAAATTGCTGGGTTTATGACTTTTCCAGTTTGACATTCCTTCTCTTTTCCGATTAGTGTAATAACAGAAAGTTGCTTTCCTCATGGCCTCTTTTAAGGTTTTTGGACTGTCATACTCGATTTTGTCCTTGATATTGAAAGGTAGACAACTGAAGTATCTTTGGATATTCGGTTTTTCTTCCACGAGGTATGGTACATATATCAGTAAGTTTAGAAATTTACTGCTCATTTCCTTCATGTTCATACTTCCCAGCTTTAAGTCATTGAACTCCTTTGATTTTTCTTCATAGTATTGTTCTGATAAGAACTTCTTTTTAAAATATCGTTTGAAAGTACTCCAGTTGACATCCTTGTCTTTGATGCCCTTCACTCTCTTGATGTCCTACCACCAAATATCCACCTTGCCAATCAAGTTGTAGATTGCCATCTTTGCCTTCAATGATTCAGAATAATCATATATTTGGAAATACTTTTTCATGTCGGACAACCAAGCTTCTGCTGTCTCTCCTTTTTCAGTTTCACCATTGAAGGTTGGGGGTTTGATTTTATTGAACTCCCCAAAAATTTGCTCATATTGTTTGTGACTTTTCCTTTTGGGTTTGTAGTCCCCTTCGTTGCTGTCACTTGAATAATTTCTTTTCTTTTTTCCGTTTTTCATGGGCAGATTCTAATGATGTCGAAATGTTGTTTGCATCATCAACTTTCATCTTTTTACTTCTGTCTGGATGAGGTAAATCTTCAACCTTGGAAGTATTCTCAATTTCTCTATTATGTTCATTAGTTGGGCATTGTTCGAACAATACTTGATTTAATTCTTCTTGTGCCTTCAGAATTTTCTCATTGTCTTGTTTTACAGATCTGATTTCTGCCTTTAATTCTTGAAATGCTCGTAATAATTCTGACGAATTATCGTTTACTTCGCCATGGAATTCTTCTCCTTCGAAATGCCTTCCCGTGCTATGACTGTTGGGTTGAAATCTGTCTTCTAAATGTTCAGCTGAGCCTTCCATACCTGTAACTCAAAATAATTTCTGTATAACACAATAGTTAAAATTTTTGAATTAGTAAAATTTCTGCTGTAAATAAATTTTCTGTTGCGTGTTCTTGGACCTTTTTCAGGCCTAGAGTTCGAACATGAGCTCTGATACCACATGTAACATATTTTGAAAATACCAAAATAATTTTTTTTTATAATAGAAATAATTATCAAGGTCATTTAATGCGGAACATATATATTAATTCGAATTCTTAACTAAGATAATTAATGGCGATGACACGTCATATATATCGAATAATAAGATATAATTGTATTTGCTGTTTCAAATTTAAGCGGATGTTAATCTTCTTAACGACAGATCTTTGATGATTTATGCAAACCAGTACAAATTACAGATTTGCTTAAGTTATTGAAAGTGATTACATGCTGTACTATTGTGATGTTTTTGACGAAGTGTTGACAGTTTGTTTGTATGATGATGAAGGGATCCTACGAGGTACCCTGGAGTTTACTTAGATATGTTTAGCTAAGGCATTTGAATCTTGTTTCCATGTGCAGATCGTAGGTAACAAATCCTATAAGACAACATGTATTAAGAGTACTTGTGTGTTTCAATTCATCGTCAATGTAAATTTAGAATGCTAAGTACTTCCTTGCGACACCAGTTACTGGAGGTATGGATACATGGTTCTAATCCTAGTTTATGTACTATCTTATGAAGCTCTTCAATGTTATCATTCCATGTCGTCCAAATGTTCTGTTATGATGCTACATTTATTGTCATAAGACTACTGTCATTAATATTAAAACAACGATACTACTATCTATTAAGTATGCTATTATGAAGCTTGTATAAATAACGATTACACCTTCGAACTATCATCATACTTAGCGTCTACAGGTCTTAGACTACTCTATGTCATGCATTTATCATTTCAATACACAGTTAATATATATATAAAGTATGGTGACTAGTACTTGTATAAGACTTGGCTGTAGAGTGTATCTCGTCAAAGCTTAAATGATTCTTAGGATGATACCATAGTCTTGCCCTACATGGCCATCATAGAAAATTTAACGTAATTATGGTATATGTATATGCTATGAACTAGCATTATAAAATTTCATTCTTATGCTTACACAGAACTCTAGAGATGAAATAGATATATCTTAAAGTTGTTATGTATTTACATATTGTATGGACATGTAATTCCAATATTACGATGCCTAAGTTTTAAACTTGGAACTATATTAAATATGCACTATATATTACAATGATATGGTTTTCATTAGGCCATGATATGATCACAATATGCAATGATATGATACAATATGCAAGATATGATTATCAATATACAAACATATGATGATTAATGTGCAATCCTAGCTATACTTAGCACTATAGGATATTATCCTATGCAAACCATGAATACGATGTAAATAAACCTTTTAAAGGCTATGAATTAAACATTAGATTGAATTATACTATGACCTATGCTCTTGTCCTAAGTATTGTTAACGTATGTTTTGAATTCACCATAGTCTTGATATTGAAGTGATGAGTTGACGTGCATTAAATTTCCAACTGCAGGTTGATAGGGTTACGATTATGTATTAAAAGTTCTGCCCGAACTTCCTAAGTGGAAAGTGTGGCTGTCATACCACGTAATCCCTCCACGTGAACTTTGATTGTTAATGTAACCAGGAGTTCTAGCTGGCATGGTTTCTATATCGCCTCTCCTCCACGTTGTACATGGTAATGTTCCTTGGCATGCAAGGTTGGCAACTTCGTAGTTGTTTGTAATTAATGTGATATCAATGCAATGTTGCTCGGCTTTCAACGTAGCATTGTTGGCTCTTTCTTGTGCGTTGATCTCACCAAATATTGATCATTGATTGTGGAACCCTAACCTCGTTGTATGTAGTGGTAGAAAGTTTCCCGGTCTTTCATTGTTACATTGAGTTGAGGCTGACAGGTTGCCAAAATGTAGGGTCGAAGGAAGTTCCCTTCCAGGGTTTCGATCCTGTGACCTGTGAGAGGTAGTTTTTTTTTAACAGTTGCAGGCTTAGCTTCGTGCCATAGAGCCACGATGCAGTCATACGAAGTGTGGTTTTCTGTCAGCTGTTGAGAGTGGTTTTGTAATTTGTCTTTCGGCTCTTTCAAAAGATGGTATCATCTTTTGGATTTTCTGCATGTATAAATGCTATAGTCAACCTCTAGTTTCGTCGATACTGCTTGGAATGAAACTTCTAAAGGGTAAGTAAGTTAATAATGAAATGTAATACGGTGAGCTTGTATTTTATTTGTGTTTGCAGGTTTTTAACCAGTCGAACTTGTAAATTGGCAGGTGCCCTCTCCGTTGGAAGGTTTCTCATCAAAGGGTTTGATAAAGGAAAGCTGCTACTGCTTCCTGGTAAGCTCCTGTGGTTCTCGCAAAGCCTCGTAGGTGCCTTTGATGTGTTTTTCTGTTTGCCGAGAGTTGGAAACCTTTGACTTGTATCAGTGATGGCTGAAAAAGAAGTTTAAGCTTGTTTTTTTATATCAAACTGTAAGAGGTTGATCCTTAGTCTTGTATTTGATGCTCGGCTCAGTATTGTTTTTGCTGTAGCGTTGGAACCGACTTTGAGTTGGTCTTTACACCGTTGGTTGTTTTTAAGGGAAAAGACCTAATGTATTTTTAAATGGAAACAATAAAATCTCTATCATGTTTTATCTATGTTGTTGGGCATTTCTTAATGGATTCGTGGTTCACTTGCTTCTGTACTATTGGTTCTCCTTAAATGAAATGTTACGGTCTTGTTTAAATAGATGTTTAACGAATGCCTGTTTGGAAAACTGTTGATTCAAGTTCGAATACGAAACTATCTCAGGTCAAATGCATCTGGTTGTTTCTTATACTTCGTTATTGATGTCAGTATTTAAGTGTTGGAAAGGTTATGAGATAAGTTCGAATGTCAAATGTTTTTGCTAAAGATAGTTCACAAAGTCTGTTTTAATTCGTAAATGAATTCTACCTGTAGCTTTTGATTTCTATCTATCTTGCAATAAGTTGTTGTGCCAGAAGCTTAACCTGTTATAAAAGATCTCAGTAGTTTGAATGTTTTCGATGTTGAGATGTGTTCTTACTAGGGTTTGAGCTATCATTAACAGCAGTGTAAAAATGTGCTTCTGCTATGTGGTGAATTCTATCTTGAAGAAGTTTGAAATGCTAGTTAGGGTTTGGAAAAGAAATGTTTAAAGTTTGCCATTAAAGACTTATGAAGAAAAATATGCATTCTGAAAACAAAACTAGGGTTTGATATAATAGGGCTTTTATGCTGTCGAGAATAGTTTTGTGTTTAAAATACTGAAATAAATAGATGATGAAAATAAATAAGTTTACATATAATAACTCTATGCAGAGAATAGATTTTTACATATAACATACATGATATTTCTGTCTAAAAAGAATGTAATTGAAATGAAATCATATAAGCCTTGTGCATAATTTAATTCTTGTAACTGCTATTATTTCCTGAATTACACTTGCTTGAAAAACATGAAATGTATAATATTGATGCATTTGATTTCCAGCTGCAATGAATAGAGTTAGGAGAAATATATATAACTATACAGAAAATAGACTATGTTTTTCTTTCATGCATTAATAAAGAATTCTAAACTGCAATTGATGCTATACTGTAATGTTTTACTATATTTAAACATAGGATAGAATTTTAACCAGAGCACTTACTGAAATCATTTATCCAATCAATGGCAATCTGCCTATCTCTCATCTATCATTAATTTGCTTCTCTATACTAGAGTACTATGCAGAGAACAGGATGGGGAAAAATATAGAGATGGTTATCTAATCAATTATTTCACAAAGCTTTATCATTCAGAATCAAACATAGATCAGAAAATAAAATAACTTCTTTGACATGACAGTTTAATAATTCTACTAAGCAGAAACATTGAACTGCAAACAAAAGTAGGAATAGTAAAACCTGGTTGACTGTAGGGAAACAAACAGCCCAAGGAACCTGTTCCACCCAACCAATTCTTGAAGACAACCAAGTTACTTGCCTTAGGACCCCCGAGCATATTCACTGAACCACCAGGAGGAAGAAACTTAGAAGCTTAGGACCTTAACTTGCAGTAGCAATAGTTATCCAGTCTTAAAGACTTAGCAGTCAAAGGGACCTGCACTAGCACCTTTGGTTCTCCTTCTCAGAATAATTTGCAGACTTATAGTTGCACTCTCACATAGCCTCCCTATTCGAATCTCTCAGTGATCACCTGATGCACTTGAGGAATATTTCTGCAGAAAATATTGTAAGAGCTGCCTGCTCAATTCAAATTTGCCTTATGTAGGCTGCCTAGGCCTTTTAGTGGTTAAATGGTCATTTAATGAGATGCCTGCTCACTCCCACCACCTGGGGGATAATGCCACAATTTTAGAGGTAGTTGTCCCATAACCAACAGCTAGTGGTGAAGTGCAATTGTTGCCATCTATCCCATGCCTTCTAACAGCTTCCATTCCTCCTAGTGGGTCAGTGAACACTCATTTAACAGTTCCCTTGGGTGTTTGTCTCCTACTTTAATTTATTAAATAATAATAATCAGTAATTACATTCATCCTTGACCAAACTTGGTCATAATTACAAAACTTTGTAATTAAAATTTAACATAAAGTATTTTGCCAATAAAATAATATTTTCATAATTTGGGTAGGTGACAGTTCGAATTGTTGGTATTATAATTATGAGGTTATTTAATTTGTTATTATGAATGTTGCAATGAAATGAATACTCATTGTTGTTGGGATGATTTGAAATTTCTATTAAGAGAATAGATTGCCGGTAGATTTGTCTTGGACATGCTAGCGAGTATAAGAACATAATTAAGAATGATTACTACCATATGCAAAGGAAAAAACACTATGAAAATGACCTCATAGTTAATTAAAAGTCTGATTTCCAAGGACAAATTGTAGGAAGACTATGAGATATGGCCTACAAGAGCTAAACACCAATGTTGTGAATTGGAGCTATTAGGAATGTAGTGAAAGAAATGCATGAAAAAAGTAAAAAAAAGTAGTCACATTGGACATACTACAAGAATTCTCTGTCGAAAGAACAGAGCTGTGTATAAACACAAAAAATAATGTATTGGATATGGAAGTAAAAGTGAGCCGTAACAAAGAGATGGATTATTACTCTTGCCATTGAAAGCTAAGTATTATGTGTGGAAATCAAGTTCTTATTAGGAATTTAATTCTGAAGATAATGATTTCCAATATTGCTTGATATATAAAAGTATTATTCTTAATACACACATGTTTATGGCACTGGTGGATGGTGAATCTACTTATTATGAGCCCATGGTGGCAATTGTAAGTTGGAAAGCTCAGGAAGAAGGCTATTGCAAAGACATGAGAACCCTAAATTTGTGCTACTCTTATGCAAGAAATCCTTGTTGAATTATGGATCGCCCAAGGGACTGTTAACTCAGAGAAGGGGATGCATGGGACTGGAGGGTGAGTGAGTACAAACAAAGAGAAAAATATAATGAATTTGCTATGAGCGATTCATGACATTTAGAGTCATAGAATGGAGATTCCATGTCCGGCCTGTCCTAGAGCACTGGAAGGGAATCAAGTTAACAAACCCAAGGGACTGATAACTTAGAGAAGGGAGCCTGAGGGACTATTAACTCAGAGAAGGGAGCCCCATTCCTTGGTGTGGGTTTATGGGGGAGGAGTACTATGGACTGGGACAACTATAAAGAGTGTGTTAAGAGGAGAAATGAGTTGAATTATTTCCCGTGACAACCTTGTGAAAGAAAATAAATTCGTATGCAGATAATTATTGAATAGATATTTTCATACTTATTTAATGAAATGAATATATGTTCTTACATTTCGTTATTGGAAAATTACTATGGAATTTATGACTATATTATAAGAAGGGTTATAATATGTATGCATCATCTTAATGATTGACTCATAGGTATAGATGGATGAGATAGCCAACAACTATACTAGAGAACAAGGACCAAGAGAACTATGACAAATGTTCTTGAGGAAGCAACTTGAGAACTAAAGGATGCCATGCAGCGGGATATTGTATATCTCTAAATACATGTTAAACTCTGTCATTATATATATATATATATATATATATATATATATATATATATATATATATATATATATGTATGTATAATGCTGATGATGCACCAAGGATAGTGCATATACATATATATATATATATATATATATATATATATAATGCTGATGATGCCACAAGGATAGTGCATACAATAAGGGGGAGGAGAATGTAACGCCCTGTTTTTTACCACAGAATGTAATTATGATGGAAATGGCTAGAAACCGAACATGAATGGTCCACTAGGACCAAAATAATGTAATTATTTACATTTTATATTTAATATAAAAACACATGACTATTGCATACCAAGAAGGATGAAGAAGAGATGGGGGGTTATTATTCCACAAGAGGGGGAGTGAGTGAGAGAGAGTTAGAAGAGAAATGATCCTAGTGACTTATCATTTAAGTCACTACCTTTATTTACTCATTTTTATCCTATGTTTTATCAACACCTCTTTGTTAAAGTTCATTAACAATAATATTGGGTTAATTATCCCAAGCCTGGGATTAAAAGGGGAAAAGGTGGCCAACCCTAGGTGTTCCACTTGGTTAGTTCCTATAACCCTTTATTCCACTTGGCCAACTCTCCACATGTATATAATTATGGAGAACTAATCCATTTTTCCGTTCATTCTCCCATGCTTGAGCCATCATTGTTTGGAAGACCCAAAGCAACATTGGCAGTACCACCATCAACGAAACTGTGGGATTGGAGCCATACCCAAAATAGAGGATTGGGTAGGTGTAGCAGGAAATTTGATACCTTCTTATGGATTGGTAGCCCTAGCTCGGGGTTGTCCTGCCAAAGAAATATATGGCTTGATGTGGGCTTGATAGAGCCCACGGCTTGGAGGATCATTCTTGGTCTGCAGTTAGTTGGTTATATTTTCATATAAGTCTCCATTTGTGTATAAATGATGGGTGAATATTTACATTTCTATTAATTATTGCCACAGTGTGATTTAAGTAAATCAAATTAATGACAATTATGAATGCACTCTTATAGAAATTACCAGAAAAAATTCTATATATGTTTTATGAGTGATTATACACATAATTATTTTCTACTGTAAATGTTTAATTGGAAATCAATGTCAACACAAAATCGCATATCAGAAGTGAATTCAATCAACAAAATGAGTACCCTGTGGCTCCAAAGGCACCGTGAGGTCACCGGGTACGTGGCATTATAGTTGTATTTATATTCTATAAATATTATTGAATTCATCCTTATGAGACGTGGAGAAGAATATTGTATGTTGAGCTTAGCTCATTAGGAGGTAGCCTCCTCGAAGAGGCAAGTGAACTGGGTTGATTCATCTCACGAAAAGAAAGTTACATCTATCTTAATAAAAGAGTGGATTATTTCTGATATCAATTGTGTTGTGTGATTCTCTTGGATAGATTTTTTTTCTAATATTTTTAGATCTGAGTTACATAACAATTGGTATCAGAGCCACCTAGGGCCACGACATTGGAATTTTTTTCTCTATTTTGCGGATTTTTAAAGGAGAAAACAAAGAGGGATGTGACACTTAGATGCAATTATGATTATTTTCCAATAGAATATCCAAAAAATAATTGTATATATGAATCAATCTAAGAAAAGTAGGTGATTTCAAACCAAAAATCGCTCAAATCCAATTACGAGAGTGGGAGATATCACAATTTGAAATTTGCATTTTTTTTGTGGTTTCAAGACTTGTAGAGGTCATATCTTTTAGCAGACTAATCAAATTGCAGTAAGATCAGTGCCATTGGAAATTTATTTTTTAGATATTTCCTATGATATATTATGTGCCCTAGTTCTTGCTACTCTTTTCTCTGCTGGAGCTTTTTAAACACTTTCGCTCTCCATTGAAGCATGGCAATGTGGGGACCCATGTCGTGGGAGACACAAATGCGGTTCACCAATTTCTTTTAAAAAACTTCAAGATCATCGGAAAGCCATTGAGGAGATTAATGTTGAAATCAAGGAAGCTCATGTTCAACTCATGGTGGATTTGGATAAATTGATGGAAGCTTAGGTTATTTAGGACATATGGGATGAATATCGCAAAGAAAGATTTGTGTAGTATGCTTTGGAGGATGATTGTGAAGATTGGTATACGGATAGTTGTAATCTTTGGGATGAAAACTATTTTCATATTCTTTTTGAGAAATATTCTCCTTCATGTGAAGAAAAACAACAATACGATTCATTTATAGTAGAATACTTCCTCATAGCTCCATCATTTTCCTACTCCTTAGAGGATTCACTTGATTTGAATGGAGGGCTGGATCCATCTGAATCTCCTGGGTGTATGAGGCACAACACTCGATAGTTCATGGAGCTTCAGTTTTAGAGATGGAATGACGACTACTACACATGGACATTAGCCCCAGGTTTTTTGTTGAGTCCCTTCCACTAATTCATGGTGGTTGTTCGTACTTGTACATGGTACCCAATCTTAAGTGGCAGATGGTTGGATGAATTCAACATGGTGGGTCACATTGATTGATGGGACCTTGGTTCCTACTTCAACATGGTAGTCAACATTCACTCATGGGACGCTAGATTATGGTTGTATAGCTTCACACTAAGCTTCGAGGATGATGCTTTCCTAAGGGGGGTGGAGTGTTATGACCCTCCTTAGGGGGTTAATAGGGGTCGAATGGCCCATTAGAGTAGAAGTGTATACCATTCAATGTAAAGTGGACTAGGTCCACTATAGTGTTATTATTAAATAAGACCCACTATGTTAGTAAATAAATGTAATGGCACCTCATTAAAGAAGGTCCACTAGGTGGTTAGGAGGTTAGAGTTGTATTGAGATTCTATAAATAAGGATGAATTACTCCTTATAATATGTAGAGAAGAATAATGTATGCTGAGATTAGATCATTAGGAGGTAGACCCCTCAAAGAGGCAAGTGAATAGGTTTGATTCATCCCACCAAAAGAATCATCTATCTTAATAAAAGAGTGGATTGTTTGTGTCATCAATTGTGTTGTGTGATTCTCTTGGATATATTCTTTGTGCTAATATTTTCATATCTAAGTTACATAATGTGTCTGATATCCTATATGATGACAATGAGACTTGAGGGGTTAAATTGCTAATGATTTTGAATAATTACTCATGGGAGTGGGGGGGGGGGGATAATGATGAAGGTGTTAAGAGGGAAATTTGCAATGCCATATCTGGAAGTTTTCAATCATAACTAGGAATGCTATAGCTATTGAAACATATGACTCCCCCAGTGTGATAAAGGAGTTGGTGTTGAACATAGCGGAGACTACTAAGACAAAGAGTGTTGATGAATCTCTCTGCTCAATATGGGGTCAACCCTTTATTGAGGATAAGTGTTAGGGTCCTACCCTAGAACCCTCCTTACTTTAGTAGTTAGTCATGCATTATATAGGGCCATTTAATGGGAATGAGTCCAATCAAATAGTATTAAACAATCGGTGTAAAAGAGTGTCTCTCTATTAATTAAGAACCACTAGGAAATCAATACTTATTAATTATTTGATCATGTCAAGTAGTTAGGGTTTTGGATTTGGGGAATCTGATTTAAAAAGCTTCAAGTCTATGGATGTTTTTGTTGATAATTATTGTAATGGAGCTTTGCTCAAGCAAATGGTTTCCCTATCACAAGAGGTGTGTGAACAATATTTCCGAAAATATAAAGGGTCATTTCTTGCCTTACTATCTTTATATTGTCTCGTGTTTCTAGTTCTATTCTACATATTATGGTCTATTGGATCCTAATATTTTTGTGTTCTATGTGATTTTTAAGTTTTAAGGGTAAATAACACCATAAGAAGGGTATCGAAGGTACAACCACTGTTGTTGTAACTCTCAGAATGTACTGTGCAGAAGTTGATAAGATTTAAGGAAATTATGAGATGAGGATCTCATTGATGAAGACCAAGAACATATTTTAACTGACTGGGATGGTGACAGAACATGATGATACAAGATAGTAAGCATGAGGGTCATGAATTCCCTTGATTGGAGTGAGAGAAGTGGCTAACATTGGGAAACATTTGTCAATAAGTTGTGTAAAGTGTAACCAGGGGCTGAGGGGTCCAATGGAGTGAACAAAATCTATATTAGGTATCATATGGTGATTTCAAATTTGGGTGATACATAGGCTCAGATGGAAGGATGACAATGATAACAAAGAAGGTGTCGGTAGGTGTAGAGTGACATGTTGCAAATACGACGACCAAGGGTGCTACTACCAAAAACGAATAATGGCACTGGGATATTTCTTACTTTTTGGTGTGTTGGGGAATCACTTTTTACATATGAATACAAGAATAAGGGAAACCTTGTCAAACAAGAAGGCGAGTGCCCGATGAGCAAAATATATGTAGAGCGTCCCTGTGGGGATGATGAGGCAATGATCATATTTTAATAAGAGGGTAGGGGCTCATCATGTTTCTTCTCATGGGTTTATTAGATGATGTAGGATATAAATGGTCTATTGATCGTGGCAGGTATGAAAAGCCATTTGTGAACCATAATAAAAAAAGTACCTAGGAATCCATAGGGGGTAGGAAACAATATGCATCAAGAAAGAGTATGTGGCTTTCTCGAAGATATGGTGGGTTTTCAAAATCCTGGGTCTAAGGATGAAACAACATGGGTGCCATGATACAAGGGGTTGTAATTATGCACACACCCATGATGATAGAATGCTATTACGTGGAAAAGGCACGGTGTTGTGTAGGGTATGATGCACATTGCCGAGAGAGGAGAACCTTAAGGATACCAATGGGAGAACATGATATCTACAATGTATACAAAAGGAATACAAAGCCTATATGTAGGGTTAAGTAGATATACTTGTTGAGGCGTCCATGAGCCTATGGGTGAGAAAGAAAGTGTCCATCCAAAATCCTGCACACATGAAACAAATACCATGGCATAATAGTGCTCATGACAAGAAATCCAACTGTGCAAATGGTATCAACAATGGGTGATTGTACCTATGGGAATGGTCCCAAAATAGGGTCTAAATAAAGTTTTTTTTAGGGGGGGGACATAAAAAATGGCACTATGTTCAAGAGCTTGTGATCATGATTGTGATGATGTTGATGGTGAGTAGAATGGAGCTATGGAGATCCTAAATGCGCCAATGGCATATTGGACTTTTTGGCTATAAATAGGGGTGGGTTCCATATGTTGAAATTCATTGTTACAATTCATCCTGCTGATGACCTAGATATTTTGGCACTGAGTTTGGGAGATTGGACCGACAGTTTTTAGTTATGTGAGTTTTGGGTTAGTCCTTAGGAGCTCCTTGTCATTTTTCAGTGGAGTATAATTTAGATTAGGGGTCCCTATGATCCATACAAAATATTGCAAGGGTTTCCACTGGGTCATGTAGGTTTTAAGGATATTGTCACATGAAATATGCATATATTTCCTCAATAATCACACATGGCGTAGGATGTTGGTTCCACATGTCGCATGATTAAACCATGAGACTGCTTGTATGAACAACCACATGGCATTGCGATCGAGGTGCACATCTCTTGCATCGAATATCAGTGCAACTAATCATTTTGATAGTTGCATGCAACGTGGGATGTGGGTTACCCACACCAAGTGGTTAAATCGTGTGGTTATTGTTATGAATAGTTGCACTACCTTGTAGCCTAAGAGTTGTGGTGGGCGGGCGAAGTAGCTATGTGATCATTTACCAATTACACTTGCATCGTGGTGCAAATTGATGCATTTGGTTCTCGTTCAGGATGTCCAGGCGGGTACTAAGTTTGGTGGTTTGCATCATTGCACGATTGTTTGAGAAAAAGTCACATGGTTGTGTCTTTGCTTAGTTTTTTAATTGCATGAGTTATGTTGATGAACTAACTTATGCTTTGCTTGGTTTGCTTTGCAGATTACACAATTGTGCTGGTGATTGAGTGGAGTGAAAGTCATTTCAATTCCCTAGAGTATAAGGAGGTGTTGGGCCACACAAAGGTCTAGATAATGGAGGTACATTGTACAAGAGTATGGATCAGATGCATAATATAATGCAATATTAATGAATTAAAACAAAAAATGTTTCAACTATGTAATGTAAAAATGAAAATTAGAAGTCACACACAATATAATAATAAAATAAATCAACATAAATCCATCTTATTGTGTAATTTTTTAAGCACCCATAAATTTGTAGTAGATTTTTTTTTAATCCTTGTTAATACTTAATAAATGTGCACTTAAAATGGATCTATGCTCATTAATTATAGAGGAGCCTTTATAAATACCTAGTTATAACCTAATGGTAATAGTTTTTCTTATTATCATTTTTAAAAATATAACTAATTCGTATCCATGTTAATTCCAATTGATAAAATGCTCAAAAAAATCAAATGTTAAAAAATACCTTCTTTTACCAAAACAAACATTTATAAAAATATTTCATCTCTCAATACTTAACAAATTCAATATCCAATTAAATAAATTTAATTAATTATTATTCAAATATAATTTTTTTTATATAAAAATATTACATCATTCACCATTGCAACTCACTCTTGGTACACCTTACCAAGCTCTAGGATGGGTCTATATTTGACTTTGGGCATTCTGTTAATGAAAGATTTTCTCTATGTTCAATCTTTTTAATGTAGATATAATATGATAGCAGAGATTTTATTAAAAGAGATTCTATCAAAGATCATATTATATTTTATTAAAAAAGATACTTATTAACTTTTTCATGATGAATATAGAAAGAGTTACACATCCAACTTTTTCATGATGAATATAGAAAGAGTTACACATCCCTAGGTGAACTGTAGAATGAGCCTCTTTAAAGAATAAGTAGTATTTAAGTAGTATTTATCGTGTTGGTTACTCCTCTTATCATAATTCTATGTGTTACATGTGTTACAGATTAGACATGTGAGTTTGTGCATCTCGTTGATAGGATTTTACAAATTAATTAAGTTGATTCTTCCCAGGAGAAATTTGGGATTGACTTTCATTGAACGGAGGGAGTGGATAGTTATTTAACGGTGGGAAGTTCATACATGTGAATGTACTCTGAAATCCAGAACAACATGAATATTAAAATAATTGTCAGAAAGTGAGTGACAGAGAGATATGGGATAACGTGAGAGATCTGAATAAGTAGAAAGATAAACATAAATTATTCGACTGCGAAAATATTATATAATATAATAAGTTCATAAAATTCTATATAAACCACAAGCTGGAAACCTGGATATGGATCTTAGCCAAACAGTTTGTCATATAGAATTTGTGAAGGGTAGGGTTTGTTCAGTTGGGATTATGTGAAACGATTGAGGAAGAGGAAATGCTGAAAATGCAACAGTCTTCTCTAGCCATTCTCCTGCTGCTGTTGTTGTTTATGCACTCAGGATCCTCTGGTATGTATTTGTGTATTCATGCTAAAGTAGTTTTGAAATCAAAATGAAAGTATTCAGCATAAAAATTAATAGAAAGCTATATATATCTGTGTATAGTCAAGCTAGCAGTTGAGGCAGCTTCTACTCTGGGCAGTACTGCAGCACACAGTAATAATATGAATATGAGGAGGAGGAAATTATTAGATTATGGGTGTCCTGATCAATCTGGTTGTGTTCAACATTGCCTGCAATATCGTGGGTTCCGGAGCGGTGCCTGCCGGAAGAAATTTATGGATCCTCAATATTATTGTCAATGCTTCTAAGCTGCTTAAGCTAGATTTCAAAAAAAGAAGAATGTGTGTATTGTTTCAACTTCTAAGCTATTTTTTCTCACTATAAGTTGCTGTTTGCTTGAGACGTTTTTCTGCAGTTGATTCGCTATGTGTATTGCTTCTACAGAAACACCTTCATGATTGTGGATGCTTGCTTGACTTCTGTGTATATTGTAATGGCATTGAACGAATAGAGGCAGAAGGCGGAGCAATGAACAATGGAGTACTTAGCCGCAATATTGTTGTCTCATCTCAACGCATATATCTCGTATACCCAATAAACAGATCATATCTTGCATCCATTTGTTGGAATATTCAAAGAGGTGCCAGTTTTGCAGGAGGAGCCTGAAAGAGAGGCACCTGTGCAAAATGAAGTGAGGTGCCTTGAATGCAATGAGAACGGAGGTTGAATGGATTTGGCTAATGCAGTTGCAGATTTTGTAGGTAGTGCAACATTTTCTCAAATGTACAAATGACTGTAATACGAGAGGTAGATTTTAACTTCTCCCCCTCTATTTTTTTAAAATCAATGATACGTTACATTGGAACATTTTCCTTTTCATACCTCTCATTTGCTTTCAGATCTGAAAGTTTCTGGTTTTCTGTGCTGCTTTATCATGCTTGCCATGAAAGTTCATGTGATTTCATAAAGTTTTATACGCTCAATAAGATATGCTTGGAATAAAATTCAATGTCAATGACAACTTTTAGGATGTTGGGGTAAGATTTTCATTTTTCTTAAATTATTAAGTTCTGTTTTTTTAAAACTTTGATATCTTCAATATTTTTCATTTCATTTTATTTACCTTTCACAATTCACATGTCATACATACTAAGCTGTAAAGTGTATTTGGGTTTTCTTGTACAATAAAATCTCATATATCTAATAAAGAAATAATATTCACTCAGCATTTAATGACAAGCACAACTATGAAACTTTACAATGAAAAAAACTAAACAAATACAACGTTGCTTTGGGGAATGAAACTTGAAAATGCTATGCAAACTTTAAAATGAAAAAAAGCTAAGCAAATACAATGTTCCCTAGGGCAAGGAAACATGAAAATAGTGATACAAAGGCTTTAGGTTTGAAATTAAATTTAAAAAAACTTGAAAATCTCTATTGATTGTCATTACACTATCAGTAATAAGGACAAAGTACTCACTTCATGTGATCACTTGAAAGCTATTTTTATGGTCTAAGATTTAAGAAGAGAAAGGGCCCTACAAATCTTCATAGAAATATGTTATTTAAGGACAGAGGGGAGCTTCTTAGCAATTGTTGTTGTTATTATTGAAACTTAACTAAAAGAATTTGAAAATCTCTATTACACGATCAGTAATAAGGACAAAGTACTCACTTCATGTGATCACTTGAAAGTTATCTTTATGGTCTAAGATTTAAGAAGAGGAAGGGCTCCTACCAACCTTCATAACCTTCATAAAAATATGTCATTTAAAGACACAAGGGAGCCTCTTAGCCAATTGTTGTTGTTATTATTGAAACTTAACTAAAAGAATTTGAAAATCTCCACTACACGATCAGTAATAAGGACAAAGTACTCACTTCATGTGATCACTTGAAAGTTATTTTTATGGTCTAAGATTTAAGAAGAGGAAGGGCTCCTACCAATCTTTATAGAAATATGTCATTTAAGGACACATGGGAGCTTCCTAGCAATTGTTGTTGTTATTACATGTTGTTGTTATTATTCAAACTGAACTAAAAGAATTTGAAAATCTCCATTACACGATCAGTATTAAGGACAAAGTACTCACTTCATGTGATCACTTGAAAGTTATCTTTATGGTCTAAGATTTAAAAAGAGGAAGGGCTCCTACCAACCTTCATAGAAATATGTCATTTAAAGACACAAGGGAACTTCTTAGCCAATTGTTGCTGTTATTACATGTTGTTGTTATTATAAGAAGCACATGGTTATATTTCTAAGCTTAAAAAAATCCCAAAAGTAATGATTTTAAGTAGGACACTCATTACATATCCAATCACATTTTGATTTGTTTATTTAAAGGGATCAAAGCATGGAGTAAAAAAACATAAATGGGAGAGTAGTGTAGAAGAGTCTAGATAAACCAACAACTATGGGTAGCTTGAGGAAGATCAATATGCCCTGTGATAGTAATATAAAGGAAAGAAGTTGATGTATGAGCATCCCTACTTTAACTAGCTATCTTGCATGTTTATGAAATTTAGTTATGATGATAGTGTGCAGTGAAAAAGTTATTTTCATTTTGACAATATTGTTTACATATATCTTTGTCAACCATGAAATTTAGATTACAATAGTCAATTTTAAGCAAAGCATGAACACGCAATGAAAATTGAAGTACTAACATGAACACACAATGAAAATTGAAGGTCATCGCGAGGGGTTCCTGATATGCTTAAGGAATGATTTTTCAAACTATGAAAATGAACGATGTTGTTGTGACTCTTCAAGGCCAAACCACAATCAGAATTTAACTATGCAAATCAACAACACTTCGGTAATAAAAGAAGCAATAAAATCTTACCTATAGCAAGATAGTTCCATGTTAAAATATTATGATCCAACCACTTCTTTTGTGGGAAAGTGAATAGTTTTATCCATTTACATAAGTCATCCCACCTCATTGGTTTTGAAAAGAAATCCATTGGTTTTATAGTAACAACAATATGCCATAGTCTAGGTTTCCACAATGGTTTTGTACCAACAACAATATTCTAGTCCTAATTTTCATAATGGTTATGTAGCAACAACAATACTCTAGTCTAGATTTGGAAATCATTCTTCCTATTGTGCCTCCAACAAAGTGAGATGCTTCTAAAGAACTTCTTGAATTTAGCAATACTTGTTCATATATTGTAAGTTATGATTCTAGGTACCCACTACCTATTGTCCATGTAATAATGGATCAGATGAAATAATAAAACTCCTACTAAAATGCTTTGATGAACCCTTCAACAATATATGAATACAAACCCTTCAACAACACCTAAAATTGAATGATAAAGTGCCAAGATGATGCTTGACATTACCACATCCAATAGAAGACAAATCACTTTGGATACCAATCAATATGGGACCCACTTAATTCATTCCAATAGCTTGGAACACTTCATGTCTTCTATTAATTTTATAAATTGAAGAATAAGCTTTTGCCTATCAAAAGTTGGGATTTGTAATGATGGAGTGGAGATATACTTAAATAGAATATGAGGGAGTCTTGAAAGTTATTACCATGAGTATTATTAAAAGAATTGTGTGGTATCTCATTTCTTTATTCTTATTTTAATAGTGGTGTATATCATAATTGTACTTTTTTAATGACTTTGAGTTGATTTGTTGTGTATAACTCTAAAGTGTCCTTTGTGCTACATCAAAGTGTTTTCGTAGCAGGTTGAGCATGCGATGTAAAGGACCAAAGAGAGACCTTAGTTTCATATTGAATAATCTATGAATGTTGGTGAGATGGGGAGCTCATAGGAGGAGATCCTAGACTATAATTAGAGTGATGGCATAGAAAGGAAGAGGTTACAGAAGACCTAGGAGATCAAAGGATGCAGAACATGTGGATTCCCTTGCAATGATGGTGAGGAAAACTATGGCAAGGATGTATTTCATAGAGGAAAACAAAGGAGATATATCATTGATGTGGTGATGGATGACAGTGATGATAAAGTGGAATTAGAGATTGTGACAGAAGAACCAAAAGATCGAGTTACAATTGAACAAAGAATGATCAGAAAAATTAGAGGTATTGAAGGTAGACCTAAACTTAATACTTGTGTTTATTATAGAAGTTTAGATCCTAAGTAATTGATAACTTAGATAGGAGAAATGGATTTTTTTTTGAACTTAAGTATATTAGATATCCATTGAGGATTTGGTGCCTATACAAAATTGAGGAGTCATGCTTCTTTGTTGTGGGATAAGTTGTAGCTGAACGTAGAGAGTAGTGGTAAAGGGAAGATTAAAACTTGGGTTAGGATGGTGACATAATTGAAAAGTATTTTTTTTCTTGTGGATCATACTTTAAATGTGTTTATAAGTTTTCCAAACTTGAAGCAGTTGATGATGTCAGTGAAAGAGTACAAGGAGGAATTTTAATAGAGTTTATATATGGTCTAGGTAGAATGAAGAGAGTCTAGAATCTATTGCTAGGTATGTGAATGTTCTAAGTTATACCATTTAAGATGAGTTTAATGATGAATTTTTGTTTAGTTGTAAACATTTATCAAGGAACTTTGAGAATTGAAGAGGAATTGTATAACAACTAGCAAATGTAATATATTTGAATATTACCCTTGTGATTAATGATCAATTTAAACTAGTAGTTAAATCTTTATTATTCAAACATTTACATAATATTTGAAACACTATACCATGAGACATAAACTATGACGACATAGATTGTAAATAATTTCAATTAACTTTTTTTATATAAATATCCAAAAATTAACTAGACAAAGTTGATGTAGAGCAATGTAGTATAACCTAACATATCCAAGTATTAAAGAATACCTATTCATTCTCCTTAAAACCGATTAAATTGAAACTTATTTACAATAAAATAAAATACACACTAATAAAATTATGATCCAAAAATATATCCATTACACAAGAATGCAACTATCACCGTAAAAGTTAGCTATGAGGTGTCACTACAATATCAAAGAACAAGAAAAAAGTTTAGAAAGAGAGAAGGGGTTTGCTTTTTTTCTTTTTCTAGAAAAAAAAGGCAAAACAGGGGAGAGTTGGAACTAAGGGGATTATCTTGAACAATAGGGAGTGACTTAATGGAGGAAAAATAAAGAAAATAATATTAAGTGGTGGGATACATTAAGGAGGGGATTATGTTATTCTAAGTTTAATAGGAGTGAAAGATAGATAGGACTCTCTATTGTTATATTGAAGAACATTATGGATTATTGTATGATGCATGAAATGTGAGTCTCTAACACCGTCTCATAAATTGGTAAAATGAATTATTTTGAACATATACAAAATACTAATACAAAAATAATATATCTACTATTAAGAAAACTATATGTGTTAGGTGTGACGGATATTGAGAGTGTACTTTGTTTATTAGTAACTGAGAGGATTGCGTGAGAGAAATTACTAATTCAGAGAAAATTGAAGAAACTTAAACCCTACTTCCTTCTGGTGGTATCATGGTTTCACCTAGAGGTGACTTCTAAAGAATAGAAAGAGTCTTCAAGAATCTAAGGTTGGATGGTCCATGAACAAAGCCAAGTGAGTTTTTTATGCATAATTAATTTAGTTTGAAATAGATAAATTATTCGCCTCACCTATTGTATTTTTGTTATGAGTTCTTGTCACATCTCTGCCCATCAATCCAACCATTGGAGGGGAAAATGGACGATTTGCGGGGTTCTAAATTTCGACCACATGGCCATACTACAAAATTCATAAGGATTTAAATGCATGTGCATATGCATAACAAAATGCACAATGGAAAATAAATTCACTCCACACACACACACAACATGCATATACCAGTTTATTCATGCACATTCGACACAACAATAAATTAAGAAGTAAACACTTATATTTTTAAATGAAGTTTCCCGAGCAACTGGCTATGGAAGATCAATGTTCCACCCAATCGTAGGATCTATGTCCAACACTTTATCTTTCTGCTAAGAGGCCACCGCCAGGCTGGGCTATATATATCCACTAAGGAGGAACTACACAGGTTCACTCACAGCCATATGAATACACTCTCATTCTAAGCCAGCACACAACTGGGTTTATCAAGCATACCGACAGACAATGAAGGTGAATGCTAAGCCAGTGAGCTCAACCACATAGCTATAGACATCTCAATTGGTTTCAACCAACATTGGCACCCATAATACCTACCACACCCAACACAAGGAAGGTCCCCTTCTTTGCTACACAGTCCCTCAGGCACCCCTTCCCTCCAGTGTTATTCATGGTGGGTATAGAAAGGTACAAGCTACTAAACCCTTGGAGATCTCTTTCCCTCACTGGGTTTAGATCTGGAAACACTAATTTGTAGCCACGAAATTCAAATTTTAGGCTCCCAAATATAGGTTCTCCCATGGATTTTTGGGCTTTTGACACTCTCGAATTCACCCCAGGGTTAACATATATGGATCCCCCACTAGATTTCACAATCCACACGAATTTTTGGGCATTTTTGACACTCTAAAACATGGTTTTTCTCAAGTTACAATTTATGTTATTTTTCTTGTTGGGAATGCATCCAGCTTGTTGAAATTGTCCTATGGTTTCCCAACAATGGAATGAGGATGAAAGGAAACAAATCCCCATGACGGAAATTGACAGCTAAGTACCAAAAAAATGAGCCCATACTCAGCCATACAAATTTATGGGTTCATCCCATGCTCCATTAAATTCATGAGTTGATTTCTCAAGTGCCTTCTCACAACATAAATAAATATCAGCAAGGAAGTCCACTTGAGTAGTTGCTTAGCATTTATGGCACTTGGGTTCTCAAGATGACACTTGCAAACAAAGGATTAATCCCACACACCCCTCACCTCTCCCTAGTGGATAAACACAACACCCTCATTTTAGTTGCCTTCATAGCCAACTCTTGGACTCGTATTTGCATTATAAATATTTACATGATTTTTATATTTTTTCATGGCTGACTAGCACATGTCCACAAAATATAAAATACTTTCCTTTATAATATGTGCATTCACTAGCAGGGCCTTGGCCCTAAGCTCCACGCTATGAATCATACACTACATATTTACAATATTTACTTATCAAACCAATAATTCCAAGGGTCAAAATGAGGGTATTACAGTTCTATTATCAAAAGTATGTTTATGGCACCGTTCTTTTATACATTTTATCTTGCGTGATAAGTACAAAGAAATATAACGATAATTAGTTACTCAAATTCTAGAAAAGAAAATAAGTATATGTGTAGAATAGCCATAAATAAACATACAAGATATTTTTTAAAGTATTCAGTGAGACCTAAAATGAAATGAAATTTTACATTGTTATATATTTTGTGTACTCTTTTTAATAAAATAATGATATACACTAAATCTTGAATTAAATGTATTCATGAATATGTTCTTTTTCTTTTATAAAAAAAATAAAATTATGAAAATATGAAAATATTTATATGATTTTACCTTATTTAAATAAATAAAATAAAACACATTCAGTATATTTATTTTATTAGTTATATAATACATTCTGACGTTAAAGTGGCCCATAATGTTATTCCATACTGATAAAAGATAAATTACCTTTATTTTTTGTTTTTATTTATTGACTTTAAAAACTTACAACATCAACAGTCTTTATCCCTATACATACACAGAATGCTTGAGCAAGGATGATAATGTATCTTTAGTTAAAAATCGAAGTGATTTCCCTTTATACAATTAAAAAGAATAATATTCGAAACTCTAGTTCGTGAACTAGCTTGGCACAATGAGTGAACTGAAAATCTTCAACTCAGAAACCTAAGTTGATATATATATAGAATACAGTATATGTATCAAATGAATTGCACCCTAGTGGTATAACTTCCAATACCTTTCATTAAAAAAAATTACAGAGAGTAAAGAGGTTGTATGCATAAATTTATACAGGACTGATCCGAATGTATGCTAGGTTCATCTAGTATTGAACTCACAGCTTGCAAAGACACAATAAATAACCAAAATGTGTTTATATCACCTCATGAATTTGAGAATATCCATACCTGAAACCAGTATAAGTTCTGTGGTCAACATCTAATAAAAATTATCTAGCAGAACTATGGTTCAAAAACCTTAGATAAGATCCAATCATCTCTGAAATTATAAAATAGATGAATCCGTAGAACTATTGTAACACAAGATTGTTATGGGTTATATATATGAAATTATAATTTATTAATTGTAATATGTTTAAACCCAGAAATTTGTAGTAAAGATACAAAAATACAAGGTAGAATAGATAAAATAGATAGATATGTTTACTTATCTCTTCTAGGGGAAAACCTCCTAGAGAGAAGATCCAAATACAATGAAAATTCTTGAATAAAAATTACATATCTTACTATTATATATATAGTTTTTCCAATAGCCAAAGTCCTAACTACTTGTGGTCCCGTTATTAATGAAGGTCCACCACCTAGAGCCCTTTATTCAATAAAGAGGGCAATTTTTCATTAAGTAACTACCCACTAATTATCTAATGTGCCTTATAGAGTTATACATTGGTAATGTAAGGGGGTTAGAGTAGGACCCTAACACGCCCTCCTCCTTCAAAAGCAACATTGTCCTCAAGGATGGAGATGGGGAAGCTATTGCAAAATGTTTGATGGTTTCCAAGTAGCATCTTTTGGTGAGGTATCCTTCCACTGAACCAAAACTTCATGGATAGTGCATTGACATAGATAACACTCCCAAGTGTCCAAAACTACTTATGGTTCAATCCAAATGGAGCCTTCTTCATCTAGTTTTGGTAATGTAAATTGAACTCAACAATTCTGACCCACTAACATCTTCAAACATGACACATAAAATACTGGGTGGATCTTGGAGTGTGTTGGGAGCACTAATTTGTAGGCCACCTAACCAATGTGTTAAACAATTTGATATGGCCCATAAAACTTTGGTGTGAGATTTTGATGGCCTTTAACTTCGGTAGAAGTCTACTTATAAGGTTGGAGCCAAAGGAACACTTGGTCACCTTGTACACATGAACGCTTTGAGTGGTGTTGTTCTACTTGTTGTTTCATGCGGTTTTGAGCCATTGCTAAATCTTCCTTATGTGTGCAAAGAGTGACAGCATGATTATGATGCAAACTATCAGCTGCGTGTAATTTGGAAGCACCTAGTAGATAAGAGACCATGACCATGGTTATTGGCTATAGACTGCTTCATATGGTGTCATATGTGTAGCTTCATGATAAGTGGTATATACCACCATTATGCCAAAGGTAACCATTGTGCCCATTGATGTTTCTCTTCGAATGCAAAACATATCAAATATGTTTCAAGACACTTGTTGATTTCTTCTATCTGGCCATCTGTTTGAGGATGATAAGAGGTTCTCATTTGCAATTGGGTGCCTTATAGTTTAAATAGTTCTTGCCAAAATTTTCCAATGAATGTGGGATCACGATCTAACACAATGGAGGTAAGCATGCCATGGAGTTTGAAAATATGGTCTAAAAAAATTGGAAATCATTGTAGAGGTAAATGGGTGTTGGAGAGCACGAAAATGAGCATATTTGGAAAGCCAATCAACTACCAAAATGATGATTGATTTGTTACCCGATTTCAGAATATCAACAATAAAATCCATGGAAATGTTAGTCCAAATAGTGGTTGGGATTGGTAATGGTTTCAATGCCCTATGAGTCTTTATTGTCTCACCTTGGTTCTTTTGGAAAGTGTCACATTCTGTTGCAAAAGTAACGGTATCTTTTTTCATGCTTTCCCCCAAAAAAGGATCGCTTAGCACATGCATAAGTTTTTTGAAATTCCAAGTGACTTTTGAGAGGAGATGAATGAAACTCTTTTAATATTGTTTGTTTTAAGGAAGTGTTAGGTATCAGAAAAAGGCAACCTTTATGTCGCAATGCATCTTGCTACCAAGTGTAACCCTTGGGAGAGTTGGGGTCCTACTTGAGGTGCTTGATGATTAGCCATTCATGTCATGGTTCCTCTAACCATTCAGGTACTAGAGGGGATAAAGAAAAGAGTGACCCCCCTTCCTCATGTTTCCTTGACAAGGTACCTTCTAGAACATTGTCTTTTTCCATTTTTGTAGATGATCTCGTAATCATAGCCAAGCATTTTGGTGACCCATTTCTATTGTTTTGGGGATGACAACCTTTAATCCAAAAACACATTAGGCTATGATGATACATCTTTATATGGAAGCACCACCCTATGAGATACAGTCGCCATGTGTCAACTACATGTGTGATGGCTATCATTTCTTTCTCCTAGGTATACTGAATCCCCAAGTTCTTGTCACACAATTGCTTACTTGTGAATGCTAAGGGTTTCCCTTCTTGCATTAAAAATGAACCCAATACTTTTCCGTAGGCATCACATTCCAATACAAAATCCTTGGTAAAATCAGGCACAACTGAGACTAATGTGGTGCACGTGGCTTGCTTTAGAAATAATAATGTTTGTTTTGCCACTTCGTTCCATGCAAAGGCATTTTTCTTGATCATGCTTGTCGACGGGGATACCATTTTACCACAATTCTTCACAAACTTCATGTAGTATCCCTTAAGGCCTAAAAACCAGTGTAAACTCTTTAAGGTTTTAGGGTAGAGCCATTCTTGCATTGCCACAATTATATTCTTGGGTTCCACTCTCACCCATCTTGTCCAACAATGTGGCCCAAGTATTCGACCTCTGAGACTCCAAAAGCACATTTGGAGTGCTTGATGAAGAACTGATGGTCTTGAAGGAGTTGCAAGGCTTTATCAACATGTTGTACATGGGAACCCCAAGTTTTATTGTAAATAAAATGCCATCAAAGAAAACCAACACAAAATCACGAATATATGGCCTCAAAATTTGAGTCATGAGGATTTGAAAAGTAGAGGGGGCATTACAAGTCCAAAGGGCATTACCAAGAACTCATAATGGTCTTAATTTATTTGGAAAGTTTTATTTGTAATGCCGACCTCTTTCATCCTGATTTGGTGGTATATTGAATGAAGGTTGAGTTTAGTGAAAAATTTAGCCCCGTGGAGCTTATCCAAAACATCATCAATGACTGGGGTGGGAAATTTATCTTTGGTGGTCAACTTATTAAGGGCACAAAAATTAGGACACATGTGCCAAGCGCCTTATTTCTTTAAAACCATGACCATTGAGGATGAATATGGGCTAGTGTTGGGACATATGACTCCTTCCTCTAGTAGATCCTAAATTATCTTTTCAATCTCATTCTTTTTTACAAATGGATGCCTATATAGCCATATATTAGGTGGTTGGCTACTTGGAATCAAGGGAATACCATGATCATGCTCTCTTCTAGATGGGGGTAAACCCTTTGATGTCTCAAAGACCTGTTGATGTTTGTCCAAAACCCTGTGCAAGTCAGGATGGATTTTAGTTGTGGTGTTATCCATAGCCTAGATGGCATGGAAGCAAGCAATAATTCAAAAGGATATTTCTTCAATATGTTTTCCATCCGATGAGAACTTATGATTTTAGGGGAGCTTTCCTAGATCCCTTTCAAGGTGTGAGTATGAGAGTCCTAAATAAAGCTCAAGTATAAATCCTTGAAGTCCATGGTAACTAGCCCCAATGTGCATATCCATTCTGCTACCAAAACTATATCACAACCACCCATATCTATGGAAAACATATGAGTTTTGAGATGATAATCACCCAATTGGAGTTTTATATTTTCACAATGCCCCCCACATTCCATCATCCTTTCATTAGCTATCTTAATTTGAAAGTTGTGCAACAGATGGACATAACAATGGAGTTCTTCATCTAATCGTCGGTGAATAAAGGTGTGGGTGCTTCCACTATCAACCAAGATTAGGTACCACTTTATGATGCTTGATGTAACCCTGGCATTTCAAGGTTTGTAGGGATAAATACCGGATAAGCGTGAAAAGAGATGAGTGTATTGATGGACTTTGGTTTCCACTTCTTCTTGAATGGGAGGAGTTTGGTCAATACCCTCAAACTTAGGGGTATATTCCATAATGATGTCTTCAAAATGTATAGGAGTTATCACATCGATATGGAATAAAAAAATTTCTTTACATTTAATGACGTGGAGCATACTTTTCATCATGATTATAGCAAAGTCCTCGTATTTGTCTGTTTGTCATTTTTTATGGAGACAAATTCTATACTTTCAAGGGAGGAGAAGGAATTATGCTTGGGGAACTTACTTGTGTGGGGAATTAGCGGGGAATAAAACAAGGTTTGTTGGTTAGTGCATTAATCATCGTCTCTGGTTCTAGATCCCTCTATGATGCCTCCAACCATGTAGCAGGATGTTTCATTTTGACTTGTGCTTTAATTTCCTCCTTGAGGCCACTAATGAAACATCATTTATAGAAAGAGTATGCTAAGTTCTCGGTATGGATTGATAATTTCTCAAATGCTAAGATGAATTATGTGATTGAGCCTGTTTGGCATAACTTGCTAAGCTACCCCAAATAGTGAGGATCTCACTCATAACACCCATGGAGAGATTTAACAAATAGACTCCAAGCAATGTAGCACTCATAGGCCTTTTAATGCCACTCCCACCATTTCCATTGTTTCGGGTCCAAATAGAAGACCCCCACCTTAAGTTTTATCGTGTCTTCGGTAATACCATGAAGGGAAAAATAATGTTCCATTTCAGTAACCCATCATGATGGGTTAAAACAATCAAACTTTTTTTAAGTCTACTTTAGGAAAACAATTCCAAGTGTTATTATCCATAGAGTGTGGTTTATCTCTATGAGGACCAAAAGGAGGTTGTTGTTGGCTAAATAGTCCTAAGGGAGAATTTTCTTCATGGTGTGGCTCACTATGTTGTGCATTCCCATGTTCTTCTGCATGTATAGCACAAACCGTTAACTGTGTCAACTTCTCATCCAACTTATTCTCTCAGAAGTCTATTTTTTTATCCAACTTATTCTCTCAGAAGTCTATTTTTTTATCCAACTTATTTTCCCATGTTTGATCTCAATAGTTGATGATTTGTTGAATGTGTTGAATCTGGTCATCAAGATCTATGCATTGAGCTTCTAGGTTGACCAACCTGTCGACGGTAAAGCGGGTGGTCATATTGTTTGGGGTGTTGGTGTGAGGTGGTTTATAGGGTTCCACCATGTGTGGGATCTATCATGTCCTAAGGATAAGGGAGTGTTAGCTTCTATAGCTCTCTGATATACATGTAGGGTACAACAATAGTACTCAACCCAATATCTCATGGAATTAACTAAGGAGGATCAACAGTGCCCTTAGTCGTACTACTCGACTACCTAGGCACTAGCAAGTGATCTCCCCAAGTATTGTTTTTGGTGTACTATAGAAACAAGACATTCAATTAGTTTTATCTACAGTTGGTTCTAGGTACAACTAGGGGGATTATGATATACCGAAGGGTACATGGAAGTGAAATTCTATATACAGTGATGTCTGATGTGGTACTACTCAAAGGGGTGCCAACACAGGTTACAAGGGTGCACAACAAGATAGCTTAGGTGGCCTTGTATTTTCTATGTGTATACTTTCCCAACCATAGGTTTACCCATTGAATGATAGATTTCTATGTTATTTAAAGACGTCAAAACACATCTATACAAAATAAATTCAAAACTGAGCTCGCTAACCCCAAAAAGAGCTTTGCAATTATAGTTGAGATTTTTGGAAAAACAACTATGTTGGAATTTAAGGAGCCCGATGTTTCGAGTGACACTCCACCCATCCTCACGGGAAAAACAAAGAAAATCTTTGTATGTTGGAAATGAAATGACCTACCATGAATATAAAGGATTGAGAGGGAGAAAATTAGTTGTTATAGGAAATTAATATATTATTGAAAGTAGAAATAGGATATAATAAAATTCTAAATGTAATATGAATATAAAATTAAAACTAATAATAATGTTGAAAATAAAGGTGGGGGTCAAAGAATGTTATTTTTTTGTTTTGTTAAATGGGTAAAACATATAAGAAGAGGGAAACAAGTCAACAAAGAGTTTATAGTGTAGAACTATTGGGAAATTAATTAGTTAATTAATTAATAAAATGATTAAAACTAAAATTAAAATTAATAGAGTAAAGAATCAAGCGACAGAGTATTAATTAAGAAAGGTAATTAAATTAAATATAAATCAATATAAATTATTAATTATTAATTAAAAATTAGGAAACAAGGAAATAAATTTTTTGTTGAGCAATTTGAAGAATGTAAAAGGGAGATAAAACATTAATTAAGGTAAGTAATCATAATTAAATTAAAATTAATATAAATATAAATAATTAATTATTAATTAAAAAATAGGGAGGAAATAAAGAAATTGAGGGTTTGTTGAGCTTAATGTTCATAAGATGAATTTGTAAAAATAGTTAAAGGTATATAGAAAATATTAAGGGAAATTACTAAGGTTAGTTAATAATAATAATAAAAAATGTGTATCTAGGCTTTATTAAGAGGGTACAGGGTACAAGTAGAATTGAAAATTGATTTGAACATGGGAAAAAATCGGAATGGTGAGATTAGAGGGTTAGAAAATGTTTAATAAGGGTAATGAGGGAGGGGATGAGAAACCTTAAATAAGAAATATAAAAAGATAGAAATAACAAGACAGAATTTAGAGCATTAAAATGAGGGGAGGATTTTTTTTTTTTTTTTTCACGCATAGTATAACTGGCGCTCAATGGTGGGCGAGAGCACCAATCGGACCGAGTCTCGGGGTCGAACCTGGGTGGGGACGGCCACAGCCGACCGCCCCAGCCACCCGGCCATAACGGCGGCCCCTAATGAGGGGAGGATCTAGGAAACGGGTCGCAGAAATTCTAACCAAGCTGCTAGATAATAGGTTTCTAACCAAGCGAGTACTGGATGCCTGGTTGTATTCCATTCACGTTAACATTCTCATCCAAATACTGCATAATGGACAATGATAACTTGGTTGGATTAGGCAGTGACTAGCCTTCTATATCCAACTGCTGGCAAATCAGTTTATAGCTGTGAGTCTTCCTAATTAGTCTGTGTGTCTGCCTAATTAGTCTCAGACGTCTCTGCATTCACTGATTCATGGAGAGGCTACCCTCATGCTTGAAGAAGGAAAGCATGAAATTCTTCTATCACCGCGTGAAGACTCATTCTCCACATATCAACCCTTTGAGTGTGATCAAATCCGTGCTGGTGTGCCTCCTCAATGTGGAGAATAACTAATTTAAGACCCCTCTCTCTCAGTGTGAGAAAAGCCATATTTCTCTGTGTGTGCGCGTGGTATATATCCTACAGCACAACATTCCATGGAAACCCTAAATTGCTATTAAGAAAGACATGAAGCAATGGATGCCAATTTCCGGTATAAGGTGCTGTAATTGGATTTTGTATGCCAATTTCCGGTATAAGGTGCTGCAATTGGATTTTGTATGTTGCATTATACATTATGGCATTATGAGCGACTTGTCTTAAATGTCATTCACACCTCCATTTATATTCTATTTTGAAATCCGTGATCGAATTGTTGCAATGAGACTGACACTCTCCTCACGGGCCACCCTATGCCAGAATTGATTGTAATCCTGGAGCTCCTCTCCTTTCACGTGAGTTGTTGAAGACATTTATTCCTGTAGTCGACCTGCATACTCTATCTTCCAAGTGCGTTAACCATAATTAATCTTACACTCCCTCTCTTTCGTGTGACCAATCCTTCACTTTCTTTTGCAGGATGTGAAGTGGATACAACAACGCATACAAGAGTGAACTATTGAACAATTTGGAATCGTGGAGTTGTTGGATACAAGAGTGAACTATTGAACAATTTGGAATCATGGAAATGTTGTAGTGCTGTCTACATTTAACACGATAGTATTCTATCATGAATGTTGAAGGTTGGAAGGTTGGAGACATAAATAAACACAAAGATTATGCAAAATGCGCTACGACTCCACGGGGGGTTCACTAGTGAGGCAATATCATATCACGTCTATTCATATTGGGGGGTTGAATACTCTTAAAAACCTCAAAAATATATTGCCCCGTATTAAGGGGTCAAGGGGGTTTTTTTATTTGACATAGTAATATAAATATTGGGGGTTATTTTATTTGGGTGGGATGAGGAATAACCATTGGATCTAAGCATTGATTGACTCTGGGATGAATATTTGTTAACCCTAGAACAAATCTATAAGACATCATAAAGATGGTATCGAATATAGAACCTATGTTCTTTATGGCCATAACTATGAAATTTGGGAAGTTGATATGGAAACATTGCTAAAGAGAAAGGGACTCTGCCAATATACAAAGACTGCTATCCTAGATCCAACAGATGCACAGGCTAAATTTGTCGTCAATAGAAAGAAAGATGAAACTATCGGGGTCATCCTGAAGTACATATATACGGATACTTTTCAGGATTGTCTTCATAACTGGTTCTCTCTGAATCCTCGTTTTGGTGAAATAACTTGTTTCATCATATGGGAAACTTGGAGAGCTCGAAATTCTTGTATCTTTGAAAATAAATTTGTGAATCCTGAGTGGTGTGCTAGGAAATTGATTGTTGCTTACTTAGAAGTCTAAGGCTCCTCTTCGAGGGCCACTAACTACTCGGTAGTGATCAGTTTTCCCCCTCCCCCTCTTATGATTGGAAGCAAGGCTTTTTTTGACGATGCATCTCAAGAGAAAGCTAGAATTTGCGATGTTGGTGCTCTCATTGTATTGGATCAAGATTGTCATATAGATTTATGGTTGAACTGTGGGATGGGGACCAACACGAGAGGAGAGCTACTGGCTCTCTTGATGGTCCTCTATTATGCCAAATTAGTTCATCTAGTGCTTCGACATATTGTAGGATATTCTAAGCTCATTATAAATTGGGCAAAGGTATTATGCTCTTTAAAGGTTTTGGAGCTCGCTCCATGGATGGCACAAGTTAAATTTATGCTCGAGGATTTTCCCCATGTTTCAATATTGCATATCTTCAAGGAGTACAATTCCCAAGCTAACACCTTATCAAGGCGTGGTCTTTTGGCTACGTAGGGGACTATCTATTTCAAAGATTGGAGTGGGGGTATTCTACTTTCATATGGAAGCTTGTCTATTTTTTCTCCCTAGTTGCTCTATTTTTTGTGGTTTTTTTGTATTTTCGTCCTACTATGGAGTATCTTCTCCTAGTACCACTTTTTGTACTTAGCGGCATTATTTTTTCTTTTCTTTTTTTCGACATGTATTCAATGTTTTGTTGACAAGACTTGGGATATTGAGGTCTTCTTTCTTGGTTGAGGGTTGTCCCTTTAAGCCCGAGTGTTGTTTTGGTTTCATGGTTTTGCTGGAGAGTTTGACTTTCTATTATCTTTTGGGTATTTGGCTAAAATAAGCTGAGATGTATTGGACTTTCTTCATATACTTTTTAATTTTTTAAAGTATAGTTATTTTTCTGTTTGCAAAAATGATCACCATAGGTTAAGACATTAAGACGTCAATTACCACACTAGGCACATCAACCATAATATTACAATTATTGTTGTTGTTGTTTTAAACCATGGAATCATGGAATTGTTGTTTTAAACTATATCATATTGAAATGGTTTTCATTCCATGTTTAATACATATGTTATACGGAATCATATCCAACCATACCATAATGTAATGAAAGGAATGGTGCATAAACCGAGAACACCAATGCACTTAAATTTTTGGTTGAGTTGTCAAGCATTCTACTCTCTTGGAATACTCACTCTATGATGGACGACTTGGATTGAACCAAAACATAACTTAACAGTACGTTTGGGTAACAGAGCTTACAGTTCATTAATGATAGGAGATGAAGGATGCACGCCATTTCTTTTCATTGTTCATTAAACCCTCACACAATTTTCACACATAGCTTCATTGAGATCTGGACAGTGAAGGGACGCTAATTGAATTCAAACTCTGCAATTAAATTTGACTCTGTCATTACCTTGGATGGCTACAGTGCACAACCAAACTCAATCTCTTCGTTGTTTACAGGTAATAATCAGCTGAAGAATTATTTTATAAACAGGGCGAGTTATTTCTCTTATTGAACACACATCTTTATTAATTACTGTGTATTTAAGGTATTTATTTTTGTTAATAAGTATTGCTTGCTTCTTCTGCATTGTTATATCGTGCCTCTTGAAGGAGTAATGTCTTGGTATCCAATTCTTGGTTTTTATTTAGCTTACACCATAGATTTCATCCTCTATTCATCTTTAAACAACTCGGTCAATTATTGGTTTCCTCCTTTGTGAGGTCTATCATACATTTGAACTCAGGGTTTCGATTTTTAATACTCATTGATTCATTGTTTGGTTGCAGGGTATTTCTGAGTTTAAAATTGGCTCAGTCGTGCCCATTACTTCTGTCATTGGGCTACTTGAAAACGAATACCACAAATTCGACTCGATTGCTAAGCCAACTCATGGCCGCTAGGGTGGAAACTCTTGGTAAGTGAAAGGATATATCAGAGTTCATTACGTATTTGCATAAACAAAGTTTTTTTTTAAATAGTTTATAATAACCCTTTGATTCTCTTGTTGTAAACCCAACACCTACTTAGGTGCATTCGAATCCATGTGTATATCCATTGGACGATTTACAGGTATGCAAACACATCCTCCTTCTCGACCCTAAGACTTGATAATGCATTTTTTTGGTTTATATTTTAATGTGGGTCTTCATGCGAACTTTGGGTGTAAACTCGAAAAGAGAGTTGTATAATCTCTTTGATTAATAATAATCCCTTTGCGGCTTTATATTTTTTCCATACAATATCGATGGGACTCTATACAATGTCTTCTTGATCTTTTCTATAAATATTAATGATTGAGCATGAAGGGAAAACCCCTCCTCTGGGTATTCCACTCTCGTTTTTGCATATGTATAATATTGTAGAGGTTGGACTATGTATTTAATTTAAAGAATTATCCCCTCTTCTAAGTTCTTCGAACCTAGCGTTTACAATGGCGGTTCAGTTAATAGTCATAATTGAATACAATGGTAGTTTAGTTAATAGTCATAATCGAATAACTTGTATTTATTGCAATGGTGGTTTAGTTCATAGTCATAACCAAAGAACTTGTATTTATTGCATTTTAAATTTAAGATTATCAATCCATTTATTATTATACACGGTAAACTCATTTGCCGCAATACAGTTCATAGCAATTGAAATATTAACAATATACTTACATTTGGGTTCATTCATTCATCTAAATTCTAGCATCTCAAGCCTGTATAAACTTTCTGCCATTTGATGGATTTGAACCCCAACCCTATTAGTGTTTACTTTTCTGTAAATTGATTTATTAATAATGAAGTTTTATTTACTAGCACAAGTTTAGTTCAAAATGAATATGAAATTATTATCATACTTGCATTAGGGTCTTGCTTGCATTATAAAAATGAAACAATACCCATTTATATTTTTATATGAAGTATAGAAATGTTTTGTCATGTACAATGAATTTATTTTTACTTAATAACTTAATAGAAACAATATATAAACAAGAGTATATTTAGAGTTAATTTATAATTTATATCTTTACAAACAAGATATAGTTTAATAGAAACAATATATAAATAAAATTATGTTTATAGTTAAGATATGATTTATATGTTTGTAATTTTTTTAGTATATATGATAATATTTTTGTTATTGATTTATTATTAAAAATACTATCACTAAAACTAATCCATATCTTTATTTTTAAAAAGAGTTAGCCACTTTTTCTGCACTTTAAGTAGTGTTAAAATTCTCTCTCTCTATATATAACTAATAATGTGTGTGTCTACATTTATCATTCTAAAGTATATATTATGTCAAAAATATATATATTTTGTAGAACCATTAAACTAAATACATATTATTATAAATTTCAATATATATATATATATATATATTGTAAAAATAAAAATAAGAATAAATAATAATGTGAAATTATATCTTACATGTTGATAAAAATAAGTCAAATATATAGTATTAATTAAAAAATATATATATCAATAAATTAAAAACAACACATACTTAACCATAAAAATTTAAATATATTATTTTTTAAAACAACATATACATTGTGTAATCACAAAAGTTTGAATGTATTAGTCTTAAGTTAAAAGAAAATAGAAAAGGAAAGAAAAGAAAAAATATATATATATTTACATACATATCTCAATAAAAAGAAAACATACAATATAAATCAAATATAAAAATAAGTCAAATATATTTTATTAAGTCAAATATATTTTATTGATTAAAAATACACATATTGTTAAAAATAAAAAAAAAGACAACATATAAATACATATATAGTATTTGAATGGTATATATTTTTGTTAAATCAAAAGAAAAAAAATGTATATATATGCTAATAAAAAGACAAACATATGTTATATATACTATAAAAAAAACTGTATATATTAATGTTAGGTTAAAATGAAAAAAATGTTTACAATTACTACATAAAAAGTGTTTTAAACATCTATATGTTATTGTTTTCAATAATGCATTCTAGTTTTGAATTACAAGATAGTAAAATGAAATGGCATTTAGGGTTATTGATGAACATTTTGAATCAAAATGAAACTATAATGTTAGGGTATAATCCTAATAGAAGATGAAACGAGATCTTTCACATGTTTAATTTATTTTTAACATTTATTGTAAAAAACACTCACAAGATAATTGAATGGGAAAGCTTGAAACACAATCATTACAATAGGGCTCAAGAATGGGGACAAATCTACCAATACTATTCCTATATGAAATTTTTTTATGCATTGTATGGTCTCCTGGTAAAACAATTACATCTTTTCTAAACTTGGCATGAGCTTATTACTCTTTTGCATCCTTCAATTTGATACACATTTTTACTTTCACTTAAACTTGTCATACTTTTAAGGTAGAAATAGTGAGTTTTTTAATTAATTTTAATTTTATGAAATTAATTTTTATAATAAATTTAATTAATTGTATTAAAAATTAGAAATAACATTTTTTTTATTATCATTACTATAAATTTTAAAAAATGCTTAGACCAACAACGTTAACCCAAATAAAACATTAAAAGATAGAAATAACTTATGGAGAAAGTACAAGAGAATAAAAAATTTCTAATTATTTTTTTTCCACTTCATATTATAATGCTATTTTTTTGGATATCTTGTCCCAAAAGTATTTTTTTAATTTATTTTTATAAAAATTAGAGTAAATTGAGTTTTTAGAATTAGAAACTAGTTTTAATGTGTGTGATATCATTAATGAAATTGTACACTTATCATTTGGTGATAGTGTACAAAAATGATAGTATTCATCATCATTCATGAAATTTTTAGTACAAAGACTACATATCAAGCTTTTGTTTTTTAATTTTTAATTTTTAAATTATTATTTTGTTTAAATAATTTTACATCCAATGGTTATTTGTCATTTCAAAGCCGTTAACCAATCATAAAATAGAACTAACAAATTTTAAATATTTAACAAAATAATTTTATTTGCAAAATATTAAATTTAATACATAAATATTATCGAATATTAGAAAATATTATGAATTTGTTTTAGGATTAATATAAAGTCACAGTTTATATTTTATGTATGACAAAATGATAAATTCACATAAACACGCATAAAAGAAATACGATATTCATATTATTACATTAATTATATTATAATATAATATTATTGATTAAATTTATAATTCCAATTGAAATCTAACTTCATAAAAACACATTATGAATTTGTTTTAGGATTAATATAAAATCACAATTAAATAATAAATTCACACAAACATGTAAAGAAGAAATAAAATATTCATATTATTACATTAATTATATTATAATAAAATATTATTGATTGAATTTTAATTCCAATTGAAATAGAATTTCATAAATCCATCTTTAAAAAATACCAAAAAATTCCATTGTATCATTGGATAGTATAAATAATTTGATATATCATTTTATCATATAAATAAAAAAATTGACTATTTTTGTAAGTTTCATACATAAACTTCTTTCAATTAAATCAAATTACAAATCTTCCCAAATAAAGAAAACTTAATTGAAATGTCATTTAATTTCTTTTAAGAATTTTGATAGGCTCTAATTTTGGGCTAACTTTGATTTTGCATAAATAAAGAAATGAAATTCATTTGTTGTGAAAGAATACATATGTATTAAAAAATGAATCAAATATTAAGATGTTCCCAATAAAACATAATAATAAAGCATGAGCAAAAGTGTCTGAAGGGTTATAAATAGTAAATTAAATATTAATATTTTATTATTAATTAAATATTAATATTTTATTATTAGGAAGTTTCTTTGTTGTATGATTTTTTATTATTATATGATTTATTTAAAAATAGTTTGATTTTTTTAAATATTAGCTTGTTATGTGTGTGTCTATGTGAGTGTGTGTCTGTGTTAAATATAATGTTTTTTATATTTGTTTTCTGATATTGTTTTTAAAATTTGTAATATTTATGTTGAATAGAGGTCTATGTAATGTTGAGGAAAGTTAAATATAGAAAGTCAATTATAATGTTTATAAAAGGAATTTTCACTCTAAGATTTTAAGTTCCATCAATGTCTTTAGTTTTCAAGGGTCCTCTTTTATGATAATTTGACATGCATAATTTGACATGCATAAATAGTAATTGAGTAGCAATATAATTTTACGTATACTTTATGAAGTCCTTAATTAATTTATAAAAAGAATTCTTAGTCCCCATGAATGTGTTTAGCTTCCAAGGGTCCTTGTATATGATCATTTGACATGCATAGATAGTTCCTTTTACTTTCTTATGGTATTACATTCTTATGTTATTAATAATTGCAAATTATTATAGGAAAAAAATAGAAACATGACCTATAGCAATAGCAGAAAATTTCGGTGTTCATATTTTTATGTAAAAGCAAGAAGGTCCCCCTCCCCCACTTCGAAGGTCTGCCCCCCCTCATTTATGAGTCACCTCACCATTGCTCCTTTTTTTAATCAACATCATATGTGATTTCTATATTGTGTTTTTTATATAAATATTTTTTAGTCATGCTATGTCTTTTTGTATTTTAAATTGTTTCATCTCTCCAATATAATTCTACACATTTTCCGTTGTTCGAGCTACACCTATTTGGCTTGCACTAGTTTGATGTGGTTTTTTGTACTTAACTAATGACATTTTTTTTAAAATTGTGAGTTAATTTTTTTCCATCCTTTCTTCTTCCAGCAAAGACTTGAATTTTTTTGTAAAGATCTCGGACCAACTTCTGCAATTGTAATTGGATTTTTGAAAATTTGATAATATTGCAACTATTACTGTTAACTCCATTGTTTTTTATTTTTGTGGGGTTACTCTTTTTGTTGCTTAGTGAAGTTGTTTAGATACATGATATGATTCTTTGAATAGAAGGCACTACAATATTAAAATTTTGTGGCATTGAGATAACTTGGGTGATAGTATTTTGTTCTTTTATGCCGAATGTTATTGATGTGATGTCCAAAATTTAGTGTCACCACTTGTTATGAATATGTATGCAAGATTTTACACTTATAATTGAGGTTGAGTTTTCTAGTGTTAAAACTAGGGCAATCTTGTAACATTATACTCGATGTTCTATACGAGGCCAATTTCCAAAGTGTGTTTATTTTCTAAATAGAAGTCACATTGCAGCCTATGACACTGTTTAGTATGCTTGTATATGCATTTGGTTCCTTTCCAACTCCAAAGTTAAGAGATGTAGCTAATCGAGAGTGTTGGAGTTGAACCATTGTATTGTATTTTTTGTAGGCATTCTAGTAAAATATCTCTCTTCATTTTTGAGGTTGGATTTTAGGTGGGTATTGAGATTAAATCAAACCTTGCTCCACGACAACCAAAAAAAGTGACATCAATCTTTCTTGGCTCACTGGAACCAAGAAAAGTTAGATCAATCTTTCTTGACCAATTATTTCTTTCGACTTTTTGTGTTCTTCTTTAATATTTTCAGATTGCCAGTTAGGAATAGTTGTTAGATTGAGTTATATTTGGCACATTCATAATTATAATTTCAATTTTTATATGCAAGGAATCCATCTTAATATTATATTGGAACTGACATGAACATAAGTGAAAATCTAACTCTTTATTTACATAACCTATGTGTTATCGCTGCCATGAAATGGTATCATATAATTTTCACCATCTGTGTATCTTTATAACTATTTCCAGCTTGAAACTTAACAATAGAGAATAGATATCACCCAATAAAAGGTAACTAAATGTTGTTAATTCCCTTAATTGAAAGAATAAATGGAGGAAGTAGAGGAAATTCATTGCATGTTGTGAATGACCCAAATCCAAGCTATGCACATGATCATCTGGCGTTATTATAAAGTAAGAGGAATTTTTATAATCATATGTTTCCCATAGCTCGGTCAAAACAACAATGATGTTTGTTTTGATAGGAAGGTGGGAAGTCCATCCATGAAAGGGTTTCAATTTTTCATTTTTATGGAGTTTAATTTATTAAGCTTATAGAAAACATGAGATCTCTATGGCTATACTTGTATTTACATGACATAAAATTGATATATTAGCAGGCTATGGTGTGAAACATATGCAATTATCATCTTTTCTAAGCATTGCAGTGACTATTGGACTCTCAGTCTTTTACATCCTTTGTTACATGGATCTCTTGATTGGGTTTCCTTTTACGCATTTTTCCTTCCCCATTACTATTTTGTAGGGTCTTCCACTATCCAATGCTACAAATTGTTCAGTCTCCCAAGCAATCTTGGTGGGATCATTATTGACATTATACTATTATTTTATTTAGGATCTCGTTTACTTATACTAAGATGTGTTAGGGATCCTGTTTGTTACAACTTGATAATATGATATAAAGGGGGTATTAAAAATGTGTTTATAAAAATGGATATATACAATATTTGATGAAAATAGGGGTTTTCTTAATTGGAAAGGTATATTGGGTGGGGGGTTCAACAATACAATTTTAGAAGGAATTTTCCTATATTTACTGAAATTAGAGATATTCTTTAATATCCTATGAACGATCGTGCTATGTAACAAGTTCACTGAGTGACCCCCTCGTGTACGACTCTTCAATCTTTATTGATAAAAGAGAAGATCAACTAATGCTATTACAAGCAAAAACTGAAATAGTATTTAAACACTTATTGAAAACCAAAAAATCTAACTTAACTTTTGCATGAGCTTTATGTCTAAACTAAAATGAACTTCTAGATATAACTAAAGCTAAATCTAAAAGTTAAAGGAGTAATTACAATTTCTAACACTCCCCCTTAATTACAAGTGCTGACTACTGCAGCTTTTACAATGCCTAAATTATCTCTATGAGTTTCAAAAGTTTCTTTTGTCAATGGCTTTGTGAATATGTCAGCCAATTGAGCAATCAAATTACAATGATCAACATGAACTTCACCATTGTTCACAAGTTCTCTTATGAAGTGATACCTGGTATCAATGTGCTTGCTCTTCTGGTGAAATACATGGTTCTTGGATAGGGAGATCCTTGAATTGTTGTCACAATAGATTGTTGTTGGTCCTTCTTGTTTCTGTTGAAGACCTTCCAAAAATCTGCGTAACCAAACTGCTTGACATGCTGCTGATGTTGTTGCTACATACTCTACTTCTACTGATGAAACAGTCACAATGGACTACTTCTTGGATGCCCATGAAATCACTCTTGATCCAAGATGAAAAACATGACCGAAAGTGCTCTTCCTGTCGTCCAAACTTCCTACAAAATCACTGTCAATGAAACCTGTCAAAACATCATACTTAGTGCTTGAGTATAAAATTCCATAGCTTGAATTCCCTGCAACATATCGTAAGATCCTTTTGCCAATTTTACATGAACCTGGAAATCAAGCTGACATCATACATAATATCTGGTCTCGTAGCTGTGAGATACATGAGACTTCCTACAAGTCTCTTAAACAGTGTTGGATCTACTTTGGGATTGTCATCTTCTTTGCTCAACTTAGTACTTGTTGCCACTGGTGTAGGTGTTGGTTTGCGATTAAGCATTCCGAATCGCTTAAGCACTTCATTAGCATATTTACTTTGAGAGATAAATATACATTTTTTTTATTGTTCTACCTCTAAGCCAAGAAAGAAATTCATTAATCCAAGGTCTGCCATCTCAAACTCTTTCTTCATAGCTTCCTTGAACTCATCAACTGATAAGTCACTTGTAAAAATCATATCATCAACATATAAACAAACTATCAAAATCTGTCCATGTTGATTTACCTTTGTGTAAAGTGTTGGTTCATTTTTTCTTCTGCTAAAACCATTTATGATCAGATAAGAATCAATTCTAATGTACCAAGCTCTTGGAGATTGCTTGAGCCCATATAGAGCTTTCTTCAACTTGCAAACCTTCTCTTGATGTTCTTTGATTTCATACCCTTATGGTTGCTCCACATAAATTTATTCTTCAAGAATGCCAACTTGACATCCATATGATACACTTCCATTTGTTATGGGTTGTTATTGCTAGGACTTCTCTGATTGTGTCCAATCTGGCCACTGGTGCAAAAGTTTCTTCAAAATCAATTCCTAGTTGCTGCGAGAAACCTTTTGCTACTAACCTTGCCTTGTACCTATCAACCTCACCTTTTTCATTTATAGACCCACTTCACACCAATAGGTTTCTTATCCTTTGGCAGGTCAACTAGATCCCATGTACCATTTTTCTCAATGGAATCTATCTCTTCGTTCATAGCTTTTACCCAATGCTATTCTTTTACTACCTCTTCATAAAACACAAGTTGACTAGCAATACAAGAAAAATTGATATTTTCATCCAATTCATCATAAATATATTCTAATCTTCTAGTCTTTCTATTACTGTGATCAAATTCATTAATTGATTGCGGACTATAAGTATATCGATCTGTTGATCTTGAAGCTTCACCTCGAACTGAGTTTCTAGGTGCCCTTGTTGGAGTATTTTCTACTGGTGAATATGATACTAGACCCTGTTGTCCAATCAACTCTTATTCTTCTTCATCTTCTGGTTGAGGTATTGTAGCTCCCACAACCTTGTCTATGGTTCCATCCCATGGCTCTTCCTCCTTGATCAACACATCTCTGCTAATGATAACCTTTTTGGTAAAGGGTTATACAGTTTGTAGGCTTTAGATTCTTCACCGTATCCAAGAAAGATATATTTCTCACTCCTTCATCTAGCTTTTTTCTTAGTTGTTTAGGAACATGAGCATAAGCAATGCAACTAAATATTATGAAATGAGAAACATTACAACTCATACATGTCCATGCTTCCTTTGGTACTCTGTTCTTCACAATTTTGGTTGGAGATCTGTTCAACACATGAACAAAACAACCCACTACATCTCCCCAAACTTCATGGGATAAGTTCCTTCCCTTCAACATGCTCATTTCCATATTCATGACGGTTCTATTTTTTTGTTCCGCAACATCGTTTTGCTGAGGTGTATATATTGTAGTGAATTGCCTCTTGATTCCATGATATTTGCAGTAATCATGAAATTCCTTTGAGTCATACTCTCCCCCTCCATCTGATCTCAATACTTTGAGTTGATGACCACTCTATTTTTCAACCACAACCTTAAATTCCTTTAACTTACCAAAAGTTTCAGACTTCTGACGAAGGAAATACACCCATGTTTTTCTACTAAAATCGTCAATGAATGTAAGAAAATAATAGCTTCCACCAATTGACTAAGTCTGCATTGGACCACACATATTAGTATGAATAAGTTCTAGAGGTGCATGTGTCCTTCGAGACATACCTTTAGGAAAGCTATCCTTGTGTTGCTTTGCAATGATGCAACACTCACAACTGTTTGTTGGCTCCTTCATAGGGGGTAATCCTTTTACCATCTCTTTCCACTGCAACAAATTTAGACCACCAAAGTGAAGATGTCCATATCTGAAATTCCATAACCAATAATCATCCATGCATGTGGATTTTTGTGCAAAAGAGCTTACCTTGCTGCCGCAATTCATGACTAGTGGATACATCATGTTCCTAGTTACTTGTATTTTGATTATCAACTGTCTATTTGGGGGTTTGTCATATATTTCACACTATGATCCATCAAAGACAAGTTTGTATTTCTTTTCAGTAAGTTTCCCAATTCTAAGTAGATTATGCTTCAATCGTGGAGCATAATATACATTTGTGATTGTCTTGTGTTGGCCTTGTTTGGTCAGAATGTTGACCACTCCTTTTCCAAGAAATGGAACTACCTCATTCGTGCCGACTTTGACCTCTGTCTTCACTAATTCATCTAGGTCTGCAAGTAGACCTCTATCACCTGTCATATGGTTACTGCAGCCACTATCTAAAAGCCAAATACCCTTTGGGATTTCGTGTGCAACATGACATGTAAGAAATAACATATATTCTTTGTTCTTAGAGGTATTATTCACATTAGCATTTTGTTTTTCCTTATCAACCTTTTTATTTTTACATTCATTAGCATAATGGCCAAATTTATTGCAATAATAACACTTAACATTAGATTTATCTGACCTCTTTTTGTCGCAGTTCTCGCCTTTATGGTTATGATCGTGATCTTGATCTTCCTTTCCATTGCTTTGGCCACCTCTACCTCTTCCTCTTCATCCTCCTCTGCATCTTCCTCTGCATTTTGATAATGAGACTTGTGCTTTGAAATCATTCTCTATATAGGAATCTTCATTCCTGTTGATTATGGATTCATATGATAGAAGCGATCCGATCAACTCGTCTATATAGAGAGTGCTAAGATCCTTTTCTTCTTCAATTGCTACAACTTTCAGATCAAATTTCTTGGGTAGGGATCTCAGAACCCTTTCAACCACCCTTTAGTCTTCAATATTTTCACCATAGGTATTCAACTAATTAAAAATCCCCATGACTTGGGTCATGAAAGAATCCAGTGTGTCTGATTCTTTCATCTTCAAAATCTCTTCTTAGGTTTTGGAGTTTAGCAGTTTGTACTTTACCAACACCCTGATAATTGGTCACCAAGGTTTCCCATGCTACTTCGGCATGCAATGAAGCTAAAATATTTGGAAATTCGATGTTATCCAAAGCGTTTATTATCTGATGCAGTGCCTTCGCATCCTTCTTCTTGTGGAATAGCCATGCACGACATATTCGGAATATTCCTTTAACTTGCCAACAGTAACTTGCGTCATCTGCTAGTTTGGAATAGCCATGTACGACATATTCCCGCACATATTCCGATATGAGATAAACCGCCATCCTCGTGGCCCAGACATCATAGTCTTTTTTCCCCATAAGAGGAGAAATCTAGACTAATTGTTGCTGCTAGAAGCCATAGACGATGTAGAGTCTTTCAATGGCTTTGTTAAAAAAAAAATCTCCTTCCTTTTTTTTAATAATATCTCCACTTCATCTCCTTAAAAATTTTATAAAGCAAACTTTAAAAAATCTCTTCTTCCCTTTTTTTTAAATTTCACCCCCTTTTTTTACAACCTTTTATAAAATCCTTTAACTTAATCCTCACGTAAAAAATATATGGCATGAATTAAAAAAAGGTCGTGCAAAAAAACTAACTCGTGAAAAAAAAAACTCTCGTGGAATTGTTTTTGTGCCTCTCGAATGTGATTCCATGCAAAACTACCAAAAATTAGCGAGGCTAGCCTCAAGGTGGAAGCATGAAAATATTGAGAAATTTTTGTTCTGTGTGCTATATTAAAGGCGCGGAAATTTTCAAGAAATTTTTATTTTGCAAGTTTGCTCGAAATTATCGCTACTTCGTGTAGGAGAGGGGCACAAAAAATTTCTACAAATTTTTTTCGCAAATTTCTTCGAAGCTACGGCTTCTCTTGCACTCTCACGATCTTCTTCCAACACTCTGATACCAATCTGAAGGTTAGAGGCAGAAATAAATACATAGATTATGCAAAATGAGCTACAGCTCTTCAATCTTTATTGATAAAACAGAAGATCAATTGATGCTATTACAAGCAAAAACTGAAAGAGTATTTAAACACTTATTGAAAACCAAAAAATCTAACCTAGCTTTTGCATGAGCTTTATGCCTAAATCGAGCTAAACTTATAAATAGAACTAAAGCTAAAGCTAAAAACTAAAGGATTAATTACTATTTCTAATTACTTTGTGGAGTGGTTGCATAGCATTCTTGCTACAGTTCATTCTTTTGAAGCTGTTGTAGATCATTCTTTTGGACTTGTTACAAAACATTCTTTTGGACTGGTTGCATATCATTTGTTTGGAGTGGTTGAATATCATCTTTTCAAAGTGAAGCTGTTGCAAATTGATTCAGTGTGTGTTTTGGATTGACTCCTTCAATAAAAAAAAAATTCCTCTTTCAAAAATTCAGAGAATAGGCTATAAGAGTGTGTAGAGTGTAGCTTGTTCCATAATTGCATTGTGTTGCAAAGGTTTCCATATAAGTCGGAGCTGGTTACTGTTGCTACTTGTATTGCAGTGTTATACAAAATTGCTTTGCAATAGAATTTGTTACTATAGAAATATTGTCGGTAGAGGAAATTTGTGGATAGAGGATTGTGTGTTTCAGTGGCCTAGGCATCACAACGGATGATCATCACTCAATAACTCTTTTGTAAACCATTCAACTTCAAATTATAATTTGCAAACAAAAATTTTTATATAAAGTTTTATTGTATTTTTTATACTTGCAATAGTTCTCTTGTAAGTTTCAAAATTGAAAGAAAGTTGAATTGCATTGTACTTGGGTGCATTCTCGGTTGATACCAACACTTTTATTGTTTGAGTTTGAATTTTTTAAGTGTTGATAAAAGGGTGGAGTTGCAAGAAACCATTTGTTGGGTGTGTGAGCTATCTCAAAGAAAACACCTAATATTTAATTATCGACCGGGGTTAGTAATCTTAGAGTTGAGGCAAAGTATATGCTAAGGTAGAATGGCACCTAAGATTTCGACTTGTCAGACCTAAAAAATATTTAATAAAGAAAAGATCGAAAGATCTTTCAAAATGAAAAATCGAGTCAAACTTCAGAAAAACAATAAAAAGAACTAAATCAAACTTAGTTAAACATGCGAACTAGAATATTATCAAACCATACTACTCTATCTTGTAATTGAATAATAGAAACTACCTAATTTCATATTCTAATCTAAGAATTAGAAAAACAACTGTAAACAAATTAGAGACCTATCTATGAAATGGATTAATTTAATGATAAATTACATAAGCAGAAAACTATGCTAATCAAAGCAAATTACAAACAATTAAATAATTTCAACAACTAATTCAAGAAAAGCATCTATTCCCATATAACAGGAACTGGAGTGAATGTATCGTAATGGATTTCAAATGTAATAGCAAAACAAAACAGAAGTAAATCTAATTTAACTTCAACAGAGAAGAAGCTAACTAATTTAACTATTAACAGATCTTGAAACAATAACTAACTAAATTCTATTTAATTGTAAAAGACTAGGAGACAAACTAGCTAATTATAAAAGACTGAAATTAAATTATCAAAACTATGCTGTTGGTCGACCATTTTCTAATTCTGTAAACACAAACTATGTTAGCAGCACAATATAAATTACATAGAAGAAAAAAATATCATGTACAACAAAAACAAAATTAAATACATGTATAGGAAAATAAACTAACTATTCGCAGAAAAGAAAATACAAAAAGCAAAGACAAAACCTCCGGTTGATGAGGGGCCCTTCCCAACAATTAGAGATGAAAAACTGAACTGATTAGCTACTCAGAACATCAACATACTGGAACTTCAATTCACTTGAGAAGATTACAAAATGTCTACTATCTGCTTGCAAATCCTACGAACTATCTGCTAATCTGATGATCTTCTCCAACTACAAGCTAGCTCTGTTTCTCTACACAAGCGTCTATTTATACATTTACAATGGATGAGAGGGTCGACAGAGTCGACCTCTCTAATAACAGAGGCGTTTATGACTGTAATTGGTTGCTTTAAGTGATGCGTGACAGCATAGGGAGCATACACCAGGATTCACGGGGTCGATTCCTTCATGTGTCAGCTGCAGCGTCGATATTCCTTTGACGTGGGAAGAGAGGTAGTGTGTTGGCGAACTGAACGAATGGAGGAGAGGCTGCTGGAGAATTGACGTGGGTGAAGCATTGTGTTGGAAAGCTGAGTGTGGATGGGCGAAGTCTTCCAGAACACCGGCGTGAATGGGCGTGCATGATTCCAGGCTGAACGGGCGAGAGAACTGGCATGTAGTGTGTTGACGTGGAAGCATGGTGTACTGTCGAGCTTGGAAGGTAGGAAGGCAAATCTTCCAGAACGAAAGCTCATTAACCATGACCCTTGCGTGGCAAACAGAACCCACGTGCCCGATCTTGTCTTTAATGGCCCGAAACATACCAACCGTGGATTCCGCGGGCTGAATGCGAGATTGAATGACGAGATGAACGTGGTTGATCTTAAGCAATATTAACACGCAGTTTGAATGAAAGGTCGTTTGATAAATCACGGCCTGTAGATCAAAACTAAATGCCATGCATGACTGGAATTGTTAATTTAATCATTAATAAATCGTAATATAACAAGATTTGACCAAAATTCATATGATAAACGAATACATGCATACCTGGTTTGTTTGATGGGATGAATGGCTAAAAGAATAACTTAATAGATCAAAAATAGTGAAATTAACGCCATTCAGAGTAGATTTGATGATAAAAAATAGTGACAAAATGGACACCAACACCATTCACTGTTTGAGTGACTCACAATTTTTTCATGGCTAGAATCAATGGTTTAGTAGAGTTACTAAACACTCTAATTCTCTCTTCTATCAACAAAAATTCCATGGTTGACATTAAAACTCTCACTCATATCCAAAATTGTATACAAGATTCAAAAGACAGACTTGAGTTGCAGATCCAACAAGAATAAATACATTATGAACTTGTTCCTATTCAGAACAATCTTCTTTGTGATTCCTTTCAGCATCTTGTACATAATGACACCACTTCGGAAGCAAAGAAAAAGAAGATGATGTTTCCCATACACATGTTCAACTTGTTCTTTCCAAGCTCATCATCTTGGGAAGAAATTGTACACAACAAACACATAACAAGCCTTGGATACAACAAGGAAGTGACCTTTCACATTCTTGATTACTCCAAGACAATCCAGTTTTAGAGTGTTGGGTTCTTAAAATAAAGTTTGTCTTCATCTACTCCAATTAAGAGTTCGAAATGCCAACATTGTGATCGATTTGGTCACATGAAAGATAAAAAAAAATTATCTTCACCTTCGTAAGCATTGTGAAAAGCATACTCATTCTTTAGACATATGATTCATGTTGAAGAAACTTACAAGAGAGAAGATTCACTATAGGTGGATTGCTTCTTGGCAATGGTTGTCAACAACCAAGAAGATATATATATGTCATACCAAAGAATTCATTTACGAGTAATGACACATCTTGCAATTGAGAGATATTCTTCTCCTCACCTTGTTCCTGTAAAGGGGGAATGACTGACAGTCATAAACAAGTGAGCGAGAACAAGCAAGTTGAAACAAGCGAGCCTATACTAAAGCTAGAACCACAACTAGAACCTTTTTCCATTTGCTAGAGCCTCGAGCCAAATCCACCTAACAAGAGTTAGAGTTGTATCTAGATCCAGAGTTAGCTCCATGTTCCACTGAGCATGATTTGGTTTGGGGTCAGCCTAAAACCACCCATTTAGTAGAAGACATCAGCCTCGTATTGCTTCTACTAGATATCAGTTTGTGGTGGTCCTTAAACCATCCCTTTCCATAAGGAACTGTTGAACCCTAGAGGTAAGTTCCAAAGAGAATTGCAGAGCGAGAACTAGGGTTATCACCAAGTTCTAGAGCTCGTGGTCAACCTAAAACCACCCACTTAGTAGAAGACATCAACTTTTGTTGCTTCTACTAACCTTTTTAGTTTGTGGTCATCCAAAACCACCAATTCAAAGAGCACTTCTTTTTAGTAGAAGATGTCAGCTTTTGCTATCTTACTTGGAAGATTTGATTTGTCAAGTTGGATATGTTTAACCTTTCGCAGCTGTCCTCTTCCAGTTTTTCAGCTCTCTTTTCTTGGACTCACACATACCCCTTCGAAGTGAGGGGGGGATTGTTGGAAATATTAATCGTTTGGGGGTTAATTATTGTAATATTTTTTTGAGTCACATGTGAATGTGAAAATGCACAAGGAGTCGAAAAGACACCTTGGAATTTGGAAACCAAGGGTCAACTCATTGTATTCATATGTACATACATTAATGAGATAAGGGTGCTTTGAATCCAATTCTCTTTGTCTTTGTAATTCATTTACTTGTATGCCCTATTCGACATCCTAACAACTTTACTGGAAATATGGTTAACAATTATGTAAATTTTTTAGTTAGATGTTATGTATGTATAATGTTGGTAAATTCTCTATCACACAATTTTGGAATATTCTCTATACTCACAAGTAACAAGTTGAGAGTCCCGAAAATATTTGGTATCTTCCCATATTCATCCTATCATATGAAAAATTAAGGAACTTGTTTACATGCTTCCTAGTCACTTTATCTATGATATTTCTAGACCACCCACAAGTGTCTTATTCAGTAAATACATGGAAAGTACTCTCCTAATAATGAACACAAAATACAACTTCAATGGTTCAAATTTCGAGGGCACGATTTCCTCCAATCAGTAGGGAATATATTTATATTTTAAGTCTATTCACCAATTCCTCAAAGTAGTTTATATAATTTTGAAGGCTTAAATTTCTCTTGCAATTCTTTTCTATTACTTTTATTATGGATGTTTTGATATTTCTCTAGATATAGATGGCAATGAGAAATCTTGAAGTGAGATCCGATGAAGGTTTAAATGGAAGTATTTGTACTAAGCATTCATTTAAGAGCTCATTGAATATCCTCTTCTACTTGAACCAAACTAAAACAACAAATGGGCCTCATAAAAATTCCAGTAGAATAAAAATGAATCTGGTCCAAAATTCTCCCTTCACTTTATTATTGTGGATCTTTCTCTTTAGAGGGTGTAAATACTCATGGCTTACTGATATATTACTAGTTTATTATGTCTCCGAAGGGGATCATATATGTACCATCAAACTCTTATTATTTTGCTTTAAAACCTAAAATCCCCCCCAGACTATATAAAAACTATAGTTTAATTTATCTAATATTTTTCAATTTTTTAAAATTCATATTTTTCAAAAACATGATTGGTTGTAGGAGGTGACATCATCCTCGACTCTCCCTTCCTGGGAGGTGGTTGTGGGTTGACGTCACATCTACAGGTGTTGGGCCTGGCCCAAGTGGGGCATTTTTGTGCAAGTCAAGTTTTGGAACCGCGGAGTGAAGCGTAGTTCAGTTGAATACTTTTTGAACAAGTCAGTTTTGGGAAGCTGTGAAGTTGAGCGCAACGCAGCGTCGGAAGAGCTGCGAAGTACAACGTTGCAAGGAGACAGCGCTGCGATGAGCCCGATATATGGAGATCCAGAAAGGCAGAGTGTTGGACGGAAGAGAACACATATTCCAGTTAGACCAGTGGTGGTCTATTTTTGGTAAAGATGCTCCATGATTACCAAGCGGTGGGTAAGGAGTAAAGCGGAGGAAAGAAACCGGTCGCACAAGCAAGGAACCACTACACGAACCAACCGCATGAAGCCGTTAGAGAAGGAACGGATCGGTGAAAGAGACCCATTGGCATGAGCGTGACAGGGGGGATGATAGCGACGTGACCAGGCGCAAAGGACGACCACAACGGAAGATTCACTACCAAAAACCAACAAGTCTGGTTAGCTGAAAACTGCGACAATTTTGGAAAACATTAGGGTTTCTCCCAGCTATTGTAAAGACATGACCTATGGGCATGATCTATAAAAAGGGCATATTTTGTAAGGGAAAGGGTTGGTTGATCAGTATTGAGAAATATTCTAAGTGTAAAGACTGAATAGATCTCTGTTGAGAGACATTTTATAAAGGCTCTGCAACCTGTGTGAGTAGAGGCCTATTGAGAGAGAAGAGAGTATGCAGCTGAGTGCGCAGACTGGAACTGTTGTACCCTTCCCAAAGACTAATACAACAACAGTTTCTGTGGACGTAGCTTCCATCCTGGGGGTGAACCAAGTTAAATCTTGTGCAGTGTGATTGTTTATGTGTTTGCACTTGTCTGTTTGCTTACAATGAATGCTTGAAATCTCATTTATGAGTTGATATGTTCATGCTTTTATATGTATTCTCCATAAGAATGAGATGGGAATAATATGTTAAGTATCACATGTATGGATTAATGTTGAATGCACAGTATTTCTGAGTTAACGAATGCATAAGTCATTTAGATAAACGCCTGAGTAGGAGAGATCGGGCCACACGACTCCCTTGAAGCGCAGCACCGGAAGTGCGCAGAGCAGTGTATTTCATCTTGTTACATAAGTCATAAGGTTAAATAATCTAAGCAGATGATGAATGAATAAAAGCACTTAGTAAAGTCATCAAGGTTGGTTAAGTCCGAGAAGGAAGCGCGTTAGTTAGTTGTGTTGTCCTATCGTAGAAACCTACCCGTACCGCGCAGTCCTTGGATGCATTGGTTGTACAAGCATCTTGGCTTGTAAGAAACATTAGCTGCGAAGTAGGAGACTTCACGTAGTCGTCAGTCCGCAACGTGAGCCCTGCAAAGCGCTGCTCACTAATTTGCCGACACTCGCATCACCAGGTTGTGGAAACTTGATTCCGCAGCCACCCCCTAAGCTTCACCTCGGGTGAGAACTTGGGTCTACATTGGAAACCTCTATGTCATGTTCCCATCTAGACCATATCACTTTAACATTTTAAATGATGTAATATTGTTATGAAATCGTGGTGAGGATCTCAAGGCCAAGGCCCTGCCATCTATTTATTGATGCATATGGTTTGCGTGCTAGCCAGGCACATTGGAACTTCAACATCGTGTAAAATGCATTTTAATAAAAATACCCACAACTAGCTATGCAATGCAACAAAGAGATGGGGGCATGATTTCACAAGGAATTGGGAGGGAAAACATTCAAACCCTTGAGCCAATTAGTTTAATTCAAGTGTCAATGAGAGAACCCATCGAACCCTCAACTACCCATGTTGACTTTTGTACCCAACCATTGATTTCTCCCAAGAGTTGGTTGAGGTAGTTAATGCCTTGGGAATGGAGAGGTATGGCTGTCCAAATTTGGGTATGGGAAAGCCACCCTTCATGGAAAATCGTGTTTGTCTCCTTGGGCAAGAAAAGAGCCACGAAATTGCTCTCTAAGCCATTATGCAACCATCAGTCTTGCTCCCTCACGCAGCTCTAGCTGCCTAGGCGTTTTCCTCCATGGTTTTTCTGGGCTCCCCTTCATCTTTTACTTGGGAAGGGGCGTTTTTGTGTTAATTACCAATGGGGAAGAGAACAACATGTTTTGGGTCTTCCTAGAGGTCGTTTAGGCCACTGGAAAGGATCATAACCAGTGGGGAGAAATCGATTTTACTCCCTGGGGTTGAAATCAAATTACTCTTTCCACAGTCTATTTTAGTGAGCCACGATTTGGGAAAAACCCATGGACCCTATTTTGTAAAATACCCTTGTTTTAAATGGTATCTATGCCCAATGTTTGTGCTTGCGGTGTGAGAAATGAGAATGTTGGGGTATGGGATTTGGGTATCCATTGCTTTGGCTTGAGCTTGAGAATAAGCATCCATGGTTCAAATGTAGCCTGATAAACCCAGCCGTGGACTGGCTTGGCTGAGATGAAATGAGTAATTGGCAGTGAACGAGCTGGAATGTTCCCTTTCCTTGTGAGAATCATGCCCAGCTCGGGGGTGGCCTTCGGATGGACTCAGTATAAGCTGTCGAAAAGCCTATGGTTGGGTGGAACGTTGCAGCAACATAGCTAGTTGCTTGGGGCAGTTGCAAAAATGAAGATAAGTGTTTTTATGTCTATGTATTTACTTCTGCAATGTTTAATTAATGATTATTTTGATATGCTGGATGAGCATGAATTGTGTGTGGATGTTATTTTAATTCCGCTGTGCGTAATTGATTTGTTTTACATCTGCACATTCATATTTTATTTATATGAATCTAACAAATGGGCTGAGATCATGTGAAAGCCCTGAATTTGGCATGATGTTCCCTGCCTTGCATTGGATGAATGGGTGGGTACGTGACACTCTATATCAATATAGTAAGCCAACATCAAGCTAGTTAATGCATGGGTTTTATTTCTCTATTTCAGTCTTGCCTATGCAGGTAGCCTGTGGGCTGATAGCTCCCTGCACTGCATTCCATGGAATTATAGGATGTTGTAGTCGATATGTCATGGAAATCTGCATGCAAAAACCAGGGATCTGCACATGTACCTACACTTGCAGTCCATGGCATTCTAAGGCACTGCATTCCATGGCTGATGTCGTGGCAATCTACATGTAACAACCAGGGACATGTAATTCACATTCTTGAATGGATTCCATCTCTCTCCGCAAATCTTTGTGTGCCTCTCTATACTTTCGTATGTGTTATCTGTCGATTCCTTTCCTATGCCAGAGCGGTCATGCCTTTTAGTGGATACTTGATAAATCAACAGTTATAGGCTGAAGTTGATGGTTTTCTGGAGAATAACGGTTGTAGAGGTTCGTTAAATTTAAGCTACCCTCGGAAGTCCCTCGTTGAGAATTTATTTTTCTCAGTTAAGAAATATTGAGAGATAGTTTCCAAAAAATGATTTCCTTATCAAGAAAGTTTCCGAGTAGGGCTAAGCATAGTGCAGCGTACTCTAACCCCGGAGGTGGCGAGTGTCTTAAATCATGCCATAGAAAAAGCTTGTCGCTGCAGGAACAACTAAATGAATCCTCTACATGTCGTTGCGATGATTTTGGCAGCCCCTGCTATCCATCTGCGCCAGACATGCTAGGCTGCGTCTTCAAAGTTTAGGGGTTGGTGCTGAAGCCACCGGAAATATAAATGATGAGATTAGAAGACTCATATAAATCCTTCTAAATCTTAATAAGAATCTGATTCTCATAGGGGAGAAAGAGCCTGAAGTTGTAATAAAAGAACTTGTGCAGAGAATAGAAAAAGGTGAAAACCCAACGCAACTTCAAGGTGTGCAGATTCTTCTTATTGAAACAGAGATATCTTCTTTCTGTTCTGGAAACAAGATGAAGACCACATTGCTATGAAGTTCGGGGAATTGGACCAAACGGTGGAAGGGCGTTTGAATAAGGGTACAAGTCTTAATGTGGGTGATTTAAACTGACTTGTAGATCATCCCAAGGCAGGAGGAACATCAATAGGGTTTTCAGTCTCATCTTCTGTGCCCCAAGTTGTTATGAAATTGAGCCAAATATTAGTTCGATATGGAGGATCTAGTCGACCATGGATGATTGGGATTGCGACGTGTGAAACGTATCTGCATTTTAAAGTATATCATCCTTTTATGGAGAATGATTGGGACCTATAGCCTCTAGCTATTGTTGTTTCCAAACCAACTCCAGGATTTTTTCCTAGGTTCTCCCTTGTTTCTTCCTTCTTCTTTCCAAGTTCTATAGTTATTTTAATTATTTTAGTGTTTAGAAGATCCGTCTTGAAATGCATCAAATATGCCATTATTTTATGTTTTGGGAGCATAATCAGCATTTTGAATTTTAGTTTCTATAAGTTTTAATGATCTACATATTGCTGCAGGCGCTTGCCTCTTCTGCTGCCACAGAGTCATTGTTTGCTTGATGGGATATTGTGGAGTTTCAAGGAAACCCCAATGTAAATGACCTCTATGCATTAATATCCTGCACATTTCCAAGAAGGGAAGGTTCTGGTGCACTGTTGAAGGCAAAAATTGGATAGGGGTTTCCCTTTATGTTGGCATAACACTGTTTTTAATTTATGAAGCTGACATCTTGTTATACTGTCAATCCATGGACAATTTTGACTCCTTGGGATTTCTTTTGTTGTTTTGAAATAATAATATTCTTCCCCATTTGGTTATTTTTCCTCTGAATTCCAAGCCAGATAGCTACTTTCAACCTTTCCTGCTTTACCCTTGAGTACATTAGTTGCCCAAACTTTACAATCTCAAGCACTATGGCCTAATTTTCTACAATAAATTATGCTTTTTCCAGATTGTTACATCACTACATGGCTTTTCGACATTTGGAAGAGCTGCATGATGATGACCTTGTAATCTTCACATTAGTGAATTTCTAAAGGTGTTGAGATAGGATGCTCCACTATATTATTTATCATAAGATTATTGAGAGTGCTTAGGAAAATACTTCTCAAGAAAAGGTTTATTGGTTGAGAATTGAATTTTATTTATTCAAATTCATTTTAGGCAAAAAGACTAATTTGGGTGGTAGCTACTTGAACGTGTTCCCTTCATGTGAAAAATACAATTGAATGGGAGAAAAAAACTCTTTATTGCATTTCAGGTTATTGCACGAACTTGTACACAACTTACCTTCAATTTTAATGGACAAACAAATAAGGTATCATTCATATGTTTGCATTGATGTTTACAAATATTTTATTTTATTTCTTAATTATTAGATCTTTTTTGTTGAAGATGATTTTTATGTTTTTTTGGAACACTTTTGAAATATAGAATTTTTTTCTTTTTATAAAGATATAAATATATTTAGTTGACAATTCTTTAAAATTCAAATTATTGAAAAAGACAAGTATATCTTTTCAAAGAATTTGAATTTAAAAATGAAAAGATAATAGACATATTTACCTTTGTGGATGACATATTAGTGATTGACATATTAGTGATTTGTTTCAATATCCATATTGTTATGAGTGCCTTGAAAGAGGTAATTGTTTCATGGATTTTGTTTCAATTTCATATTATTATGAGTGGTATGGTGTTCATTATAAACTTTTTTTCCTGTAATTTTTATTTATTTATTTCTAAAAAAGCATTTCCATTCCTTTGAAAGCAGCTTGGTGCATATGAATATAAACAAGGTCACAATATTTTATTTTTTTTATTTTTGGTAAACATGATGATGGTGCATATGAATGTAAACAAGGTCACAATATATTATTTTTCTTTTTGGTAAACATGATGATAATGTTGAATTCTTTTATTCGAGTTGAGAGGGAACTTTTTTGGAAAATGTTGAAAGGATTTATAAGGACAGGACATTAGAAAAAAGTTGTGAAAAATCCAAATAGTCCATAGAAGTATAAGATAAAAGACAATATAAAATTATAAAATTGTAGAAAGTTTTATTTTATTATTGTAAATAATTTTATTTTATTAAGTTTTTAAACAAAATTTAAGTTTCTTGATTGACAGTCTCCAATATTTTTGTTGTCATTTCTAATAGTGCACACTATTATAAATAATTATGTCCAACATTCTTTTTATTTGTTAGGTTTTTAAACAAAAGTTAAGTTTCTTTGTTGATTATCTCCAAGATTCTTGTTGTCATTTCTAATAGTGCACACTATTATAAATAATTATGTCCAAGATTCTTGTTAATATCATTCCTAAGAGTCTACACTATTATATCTTAAGGGAAAAAACAAATGATTATCTCTAGGGTTTTTTTTATCATTTCTGAGAGTGTACTATTAGATATTGATCAAGTAAAAAAACACAAGTATGAACCATTATGAACAAACATCATTACTCAAATTGTTTGTGTTGATGTAGACTAAGAATGCTACTCTTAAACTTTCTGACTTCAAGCAAATAAAGAAGGTGGCAATGTTGGGGACATTGCCACCTCGTGGATCTTGTTGAGATATCATGTCACCTTAGTATTTAGATGAAAAAAAAACAGTTTAGCAATGAATAGGTCGGGCTCACATGTAGTAATTATAGTTTTCCTATTATTTGAATAGGTCAAGGTCACGATATGATCCATGCCTACATCATGTTGCAATTTTAACTATTAAGTAACAATCATGTGCATGTGTATCACTTCAAACTGTTAAAGAGTTAAAATAGTTTTAAACTTGTGAAATATGTTTACACTTTGTATTTCAACACAAAACCCATTCGCAAGGATTCATCAATTGAAACTGATTAAGGTTAATTTAATATGCTTAGACATCATAGGTCATTACACATAAAAAGTTTATCTATTACATTTGGGTCAATTATAAATACATTTATATGACTTTGGAAAATTAGATATCCCTAAGCCATAAGTTATCTATTACAAATGAAATTTATATTACTTCAGCAAAATAGACATCCAAAGTCATATGGTATTATTTATGTGTATTCCCTTTTTTAAGTAGTATATAGTAATATCATTTTGGGTTTCGGATTTTTTTATTTACTACTTTCTTTAGCTTAATTTTCTTTAATACCTAGTAAGAAACATATTGTATTTTTTATAAACATTTTTTTTGCTAGGTAAGTAGGATATAAATCTAGCTAGAATTATTATCATATGCTGAAGAATTTAGACATGGTACAAGGTAGTGTATTTGAAGTATTCCAGTGCATTATGCTAGATCAAGATATATTACATGCTCAATGTCTTATATTACCATTGTGCTTCTAGAAGATTAAGGAACCATTCATTTCATATATCAACATGTAAAAAAATAATAGAATAACAAGAATAGAGAACAGTGATAGAAGAAAGAAGTTTTGCCTCTACAATGTCTACGATAAAATATTGCAAATTCACTTTTGCTGCTTTGCTATTAATTGTTAGACACTCATGCACAACTAGTAACCCTAGAGGACTTGTTGGGAATTGAGCTCGTGAACTTTGGCTGCTCATGCACAGCTAGTAACCTTAGAGGACTTGATGGGAATTGATCCCATGACCTCTTGTTGGAAATGTATCTTTGGAAATATCACCGAACGAACTGAACTATTCATTGGTAATAATTATTTTTTATAATATACGTGAATAAGGAAATTCCGAGTTGCATTTATGCCCATATATCATATCCTTATATCCCATAAAAATATTGAGTTAATGATGGATTTCCACACGTAATCTATGAAAAGTCGGATTTAAATGCATATACAGGGTTGAAGGTTCTTTAGGTGTAAAGTGGACAATTTGCAAATCAAGGCACAATTCCAATGGCAAGATGGATTTTAGAGGGAGAATGGGAATGGAGAATTTTTGTTAAATGCCCAATAATTATTTCTTCGAGTTCAAATTCATTTTTTTTTTAAATATGTCTATATTAATCATCCAAGCATATTATAGAAAATGAGTGGTCATCCAAGCATATTATAGAAAATGAGTGGTAGATAAGCTATTATAACAACATGAAATTCATGGTAGAGCATAAAACACCCCTCTAAAACATATCCTGAAACTGGCTTCAAACCTGAAACTTACTATGCTTCCTTATGCAATAGAGAGGATGATACACTAGAGTGGCATGGTGTCATTAGCACATTAATAATATTCTTTTTATGAAACATAGGTTGTTGTGCAAGGTAATATAATGACCCTGACCAAGAACATATGTCAATTAAGGGAATTTTGAGATCTAAATTGAGCTTTAAAACAAAAGAAAATGTATTATCAAAATCATATTTAAAAGAACTAAACACATTCTAAAGAATGACATCATCCCTTACAATTGAGGTGACATTGTTTGGACTAAAGATATCTACTTGTCAAATTTTATATGGTGAATGAAAACTCCTAGTTAACCTTGTTCATAATAGAAAAAATACTTATAAATTACTTTTGAATATATATATATATATATATATATATATATATATAATACTCTTAAAGTACTTATAAAGTGACATACTTTCCTAAAAAACAAATGTTTGAATATAAAATAGATTATTAAAACCAAAAATCAAATTTAAATTTAAAATTTGAAACATACCTACTTAATTTTCGTACTTTGTACTTTTATATATGACTTGGTAATTGGTTCTTTATAATGGATCTTGGTAAATGTTTAACGCATAGTCTAAAAATTCAACTATTTGAGCCGGACTAGATGAATTTTTTAGGCACTATCTTGAAAAAATTTGGCCCTCATTATTCAAAATGCAAGTTACAGCTATCAAATTCTAGATTTTTGGGTGCCCCATGGGTTTTTGAGGGTGTTGAATCCATTTCTACCGTCAAAATATCAATAAAACATATCTAAATTCCAATTTTGCAAAATAACAACTCCAAATTCCGGCAAAAAATGACCGTCCGATCTAAATCGTCGAATTTTTAGACATCTCGAAAGTTTAATGCTTTCATAATATGTGAATTTACTTTATTATGTAATGCTTATATAATATCATTTTATTTATATATGGTATACCTTTATTACATTTTATAACATAAAGATATACCATGGTAAATACTAACAATTGCCCCGTGAGGTGCAAAGGAACGCCGAAAGGAAAGAAAAATGGGAATTAAAGTAGATGTGATGAAGTGAAAAACATAATAGTGTTTTTTTTATGAATAATCACTATACAGGTTTGAATCCAACCTCATAATGATCTTCCACCCAATGTCGTGCAACTCAATGACTATTTGTTTATGATTCTAGAGCCACCATGTTTGTTGTATCATGGACACTCAATTATGTATGTGTAGTGTTTTTTGGGATGGTTTAAACATATGGGTGCTTTGGTAGATGGACCATCTAATTTTGAACTTTGTTTGTACTTGTGGACACTCAAATGCTCTCCCTTCATCCCTTGTTTTCCCTCAAGGAATTTATGTACTCTACAACATTCAAGTTTCATCGAGCCCTAGAGTTGTTGGGATTTTATGACTATGTTTCCATTTTAGCAAGTATGTCCATTGCCCTTTAAATGAAAGTAGTAGAAAAATATGGATAGTATGTAGCTTATTCTACCTCCCCTTTTTCTGAAAGGTGGTTCTTTGTCTCTAGGAGAGCTTCCATTATTTATGGAGTTTTATGTCTCTAGGAGATCATCATTGCATCTTGAGAATAAATTAGGTAGACTCCTTGCTAACAAAAAAAGTGTGAAAATAATAAAATTGTAGTAGAGGAAATATTGAATAGAAAAAATTAACCATTTTGGAATGAACTCATAGTATGAGTTTAAAAGGCAGTGATATTAGAAGGTAAGCATAATGCTTGGACAAACATGCTTTGATTAGATGGGAAACTATCATCTTGTTATATATTGTATCGACCATTACATTGAGTGTGATCAACTATCTTGAACATTGAAGTCATTGTATTTCAAAACCCTATCCGGTCATTTAGAAATATTCCAATCTTCCATGGTGATTTTACTTTCTAGTGGTCTCTAATACTACCATTATCAACAAATCCATGATCCAAGGCCTGCTACTACAACAAAGCACAAAGGTAGTGGATAAACTATAAATGAGGATTGAAGAAAGGTCCACATGGTTATGATGGACAATATCATGCAACAATTGATAAAACTATAGAGGAAAATATTTGTGTGCCCTTGTAGTGAAGGATCATTGCTTTTCTTCCTTTTACCATTTCTGGATTCGATGAGACCATACAAGCTCGTGGAAATACATTGAATATATAAGATGTAATTATTTAAAATTCATATATGGATTCACTTGAAACTCCATTGGTTTGTGTGTGATTAAGAAGTAATGTGTTATGCTGTTCAAATAGTTGTAAATCACAACAAAAGGAGTTTGTTGGATAGGTATGGGAGGAATAAAATAAAAGACATATGACTTGGGATGGTGCATTTGAGTTAGGGTCTATTGCAAGTCTTTGCAATCTTTAATCCTTTTATTTGTTTGTATTTACTTATACTTTTGTTAAATTGAATTGAATATTATACAATAATAAGTTGGCTTACCACAAAATGCTTTTCTATTCTTTAAGAGTTATTGATGACCCTATACTCTATGAATACCCACCAAGCAATTCAAAATAAATAAATGTTGTGTATTTCCTTTTCAATTTATAAAATCATATGTAAAAACAAATTATAGTTACAAAAATAATGCAGAAATTAATATTATTTTTTTTTAATTTTTTCTTTCTAAAATTATTAATATCTTTTATAATTTAGTAAAGACAAAATACATCGCATCAATTTTTTTCATCCAATTAAAAAATAATAGTTATATAAAATTCTTAATTTTTGAAAATACCTTGATAGTAATGTTTTGAAAATATAATAAATTCGAAGAAATCTATTTATAAAAAAACGAAAAACAATATTTTTCTTCACAAAAATAGGTTAATAGCTCTTGAAAGAAATTCACACATAATTGCACGACCTTGTCCAACCTCGCCCAACCCCACCCATTCCTCCCTACAAAAACCCTAACTCTCACCTTAGTGAGACCATAGCCTTCATCATCCTCCTATTATTTTTGAACCATTATGTAATTATGAGGGGAAGAAATGTAAAATATGTATGTGAACAAGAAAGATTTGATTCTAATGAGGAAACATCAAGGGATCATCTTTCCAATTTCGGTTATGACCAAATGCTCGTCATGGGTACACTTTGAACTCATAATTCTTATTCAACATAATTCCCTTAGAATTCACTCACTATTAGGTCATGGTTCTCTCCTTAGAATTCTCTCACTATTAGGTCATGGTTCTTTTAAAAGTCTTATTCAACATAATTCCCTTAAATTCTCTTAGAACAATATTTTTTTTTAAATTGATGCTTGTGTTCTCTCTTCATGCCTTCTTATTTGTAAAAGATCTAGTTTGAATCACACATTAACATACATATCTAATGAACTGTATTTTCAATAAACCATAACAAAGACAAACTCATTGAATCAAGATCCTCAAGACTTTTACAAATAAATAAGAGTTATTACTTGAGGATCTCTACCTATATTATTGCTCAGCAAAAATATCTTAGCTAACCCAAATCTATTGTTGAATGGTTTCCTTTTCAAACTTGTATATTACGCATCACACTACAGCAAAAAAGGTCATTGGTGAGGGTCGAAAAAGGTCACCATAAGCTCAATGGTGAGGGTCAAAAGAGTGTTCGTCACCAAAAATTGAATGTCACCAAAGGCCTCGTCACCAAAAGTATAGGTGATGTGGTGAAATTCAAGGTCCATCACGAATAATGATTATAATGACGGATAGGGACCGTCACCATTTCATATGAACAACAATGATTTATGGTAATGGACCTTTTAGGACCCTCACTATTGTTATGGTAACATTCATTGACCGTCACCATTGCATATTTTGGTGAGGGTTGAAAAATGTCACCATAAGCTCATTGGTGATGATCAAAAGAGCCTCTGTCACCAAAACCTGAACGTTGCCAAAGGCCGCGTCAACAAAAGTATAGGTGATGTGGTGACATTCAAGGTCCATCATGAATAATGATTATAATGACAGATAGTGACCTTCACCATTTATGAACAATAGTATTTTATGGGGATGGACCTTGCATGGCCCTCACTATTGATGCATATATATGGCAACGTTCGTTGACCGTCACCATTTCATATATAAAAAATGTCTTTTGATGATGTATTTTTAACAACCTCACTATTGATACATATTTAGGAATGGATAGTTATCATCACCATTCCCTATGAATATTAGGGCACGATGGAATCGAACCACCAACCTCCTGCTTATAAAGCATGTGCTCTTCCATTGAGCTAGCACCCTTCAAAGAATCAGAGCTTGAAACTTTGTAAATTCTAAATTCTAAAACTTTCATTAAATTATAAAACTTTTTTAAAGTCTTGGTGAATCGTTTACTAAACAAGTGGGATAAGTAGCATAGTTGCTTGGTACCTACCTCTTATGTCTATAAACAATGTAAAAAAAATCAACTATTTTTACAGTCATAGTAGAAAGGGGCTAAGGCACATGGACATCTTCATATATAATTCTTCCAAGTTAAAATCCCTTTCCGATAAAGTGACATCCTTCTTTGTCTAGTTGATAACTGCTCCCTAAGAGTATACTTAAAAGCCTATATAAGCTTATATAAGAGAATGCCAAGTGAGATTTATTAATCCTATCAAATCCAAATATTTCCTTGCAAATTTAGAAAAAGTTCCAAACAAAAAATGTACTTGCTTCAAATAAGGGATATACAAAGTCTAGTAATCTGATTCAACACCTAATTCATTGTCATAGCAAAACATAGTGCAAAATCAACATGTTCTGAACAGATAACCCTAATATGATTGAAAATGGAGTAATTGAAAATATGCTTTAAATCTTTGTCAAACTGGTTAGTCTTGTTTGAAAGTCAATATAGTGTTAGGAGCTAGTGGTAAAGCCAAGAGTAGAGCCTTGAGGCACAATTGTTTTATGTACATGTATTTTATATCTAGAGTATTGTGTTTTTTGTTCTTTTTATATCTAGAGTAATATTACACTATCGAGGGTGATGGAATTTTATCCTAGATATTTGGGTATCATCTTTGACTTGATCAAATAAATTGTGTGTAAGTCATAACAGTTCCAACAGAGGATTCCAGGTTAACAACGCCTGCTCGATTCCCAAGATGATGGTGTATCAGCTTTGACTTGATCAACAAAATTGTGTGTAAGTCATAACAGTTCCAACAGAGGATTCCAGGTTAAAAACACCACCAACTTTTGTTTTTACCTTTAGTCCACTACTCTACAAAAGATAGTTTTATAACTAGACTCTTCATCAAGCTTTTGACGAGTTTCAAACTGGGCTAGCTAACTCAAACTAGTTCCTCTAAGCTAAGCTTGATTGTCAAAATACACACATGGATCAACTATATCATATCCTGTGAAGTAACAAGCTATGTTCAAACATTGCAAAAAATTGAAGTAACAATTCCTCACAAATTGTTGAAAATTGTTCAAAGTCAATAGGTAGTCTAAACAAAGTCATGTAAGATTTCAGACACATACTGTGCAATATAAAAATAAGCAGTATCAGTTGCTTATTCACAGTAGAATAAGCAACTGATACTAGAGTAATATAAAAATATAAGTTATAGTTTCTTAGAGACAAAGTAAAAATTGTTCATGTTTGCACACAAACATGTTAAACCTCAAATCACAATGGATTTAATAGGATTTTCATTCCAATAGTTTTATCTAGAGAAGAAAATCACTCCACTTACTTTGGCCCCCCATCTTGGAAAGCCCAATTGATACAACATGAAAATTCTATGTTTGTGGTGACTAATCATATTGCTTATACTTTCCTCAAAATGCCCCTTCCCTTAAATTTACAAGATGGAATTTACCTAACTCTGTTAACTTTCCACTCCCTAATACTAGCACTAAATATGACATTACTTCTAATCCACAATTAATGTGAATTATGGATGATTAGTAATTGTGTATGGGGATGGATTGAAATTTGTTAATATATGATTGCTTAATTCTTGATATTGTATTTTATGTCTACTCTAGGGATATGGGCCTTCTTTAGCTAAAGCTAGATTTAATAAAAATTAAAATCATTATAAGGTGAATGAGGCTATAATTATTTGTACATGCCCTCATTCATGGGTTCATCTTCTCTTATGTTTATGTGTTTATGGGTTTGCTGCTTGGTTCCATTCAATCCTTGTTTATCTCTTGTGATCTCAAACAATGAATACCCAAGCTCTGGAGATGAAGCAAAGCAACAAATAAAACATGTATTTTTTAAATCTCATTTCTTTTGCACTGGATATCAAAGTTTTCTAGAAAAATATAATTAAACTACTGCTGCTATAACTCGCAATCAACTTCCATACATCAGGGTTTACTGCATTCTCTTATAATAGAAGGTAAGTATCACAATTTGTTCAAGAAAATTATATCATGTTGTATCAACAAGAACTAGATACTTAAAAATGCAAGAAATATTAAAAGATGCCTAGACATACTATTGAGAAGATGCTGGTGAAATAAAAGGAGTCAGGAGCCTCACGCCATCTGCTTTTACAAAGAGTGATCTAACCAAAGGTTCCCTTAACAAGGTTTCCAAGGAACTCACAGTTGTTGGTATCCCACGACTTGGATGTGATGGTCTCTTCAGCTGGCCACATATAATCGAAACATATTATAAGAAAAAAAGAATTATTTTATCATTCAAAGATTCTAGGATAATCATTTCCTAAAACACAACATTTCAATTGCATCTTTTGAACCAAATGAAGTTTGTATTGTCACAAAAAACATCTCCTTTTTTTTAGAAAAATTGTATTTGCAAATTAGTACATATGGGATTAAATATTCTATTTAGACAGACGAATTTCATGGTGTACGGTCTTAGAATGTGCAATAGACTATGTCTAAGTGAACAAGGCACATTCAGGGCCACCAAAAAAGACAACAAAAGTTTGGGATAAAGCTACTAGAAACAGATAAGGCTAAGGCTAAAGCTACATTTGTGTGGTTCTCCCTACCTCTCCTATACTAAAAGCTCCTATACTAGTTTAATCATCTGATGACAATGTTATGGTACCTCCCTTCATTGCCAAGCTCATATAAAAGTAGTTATGGTTGATCATTTGATGATAATGTTATAAGTTATAACTACTAGATGATTGATATTATATGGTTTAATCCATGTTTTCTATAGCTAATTCAACATCCTACATGTTTTCTAGATATAAATCCATCAAAATATATACTATATAAAAAACGCTTCCGGAACGTTCCCAAAACAGGAGCTTTTGAAAATTTCGCTTTATGCTCCACTCTCTCTACCTGCTCCCCACTCCCGCTTCTTGCTCCCAACAACATAGTCACAGATAATAGGAGTCTATGATTCTGGCATAACTTTTGTGAGACCAGTTTGTGTTACGGAGAAAAAATTCCGATGGCTCGAGGTAGACCACAACAGACACATGGACTCAAGAAATCAACTCACTTCCCAACATATTCTATACAAATATAAATGAGGATAAACAAAGTAAAGGACCTACTTCAATCCGGACCTTCGATGAAGAATTCCATTGAGCTTTTGAATCACAACACTTGAACCTATAGCTTAGTCTCAACAATAAACGCAAACAAGTGCATGTGATATATGGAAGAGTTCATCATATACAATAGCATAATCCAAGAGATATATAAGCAAATGTACCCAATGATAATAAATGATCATTCACAATATAAATGGACGAGAAAATGAGTATTTCTATTAATATGAACAAGAAGTACAAGATACAACCTCCTGTCGGCAACTCATCTAAACCAAGAACTAGGTCCCTCCACTTGTGCCTCCATCACTTCAATCCCCCATACAATGGAAAACTCACGAGCTAAAGAATGAATCCTTCACAAGATATGAAAGAGTTGGGAGGTGAACACAATGGATGTAGACTCAAGCAAGGCAAAATTTCGATAGAGTTTCAATGCTCTTCTCTTTCTCCTCCTTCCATGTACCACAATAGCTCAATATAACCCTCCAAAGGCAAGTGAAAGGTCGGATCGAGTCGTTTCAAGATACATGGAGGGCCAAAGGACATAATGGATGCTTTTTTGGAGTAAAAATAGAGATTTTACTTTCATTTACCAAAAAGTCGATGTACGATGGTTGTAGTGATGCACCCAGCGTATACGCAAGTTGTATTGAAGTAACTCGCGTACAGGAGGAAAAATAAAGAAAAAGGGGTTCAAGGAGAACCACAAGTATGGTTTTGAGTCTATAAATAGGTAAGGGAGTCCAAGGAGTATAAATGCTTACAAGGTGGAAAAATACGGTGTAACAATGTCAAAGTTCTCTTGATGTCTAAGGATTGTGTGATGGATCATGGTTAGCTTCCACGATGGAGGATGAATTTGGCAGTGGATTGTGGTCTTCCTCTGATGACGATGATGATGTGTCATCACTTGTTAAAATGGATAATGATGACATATTGATAATGTCAACATGATCGGTGGTATTTGGTAGGGAAACTACTTCACCTATGGGAAATGTTGGTGGGTATGCCAGAAGGGGAGGAAGGTGGTCCTCGAGCCGCTTTTGTTCGAGGTGGATAACTTGTTTTGCACAAAGGATGGGACACTAAAATGAGTAATGTGTTACTTTCCCCCGTGATATACATGGATGAGTGGCCTGGGCGCGATTAAGCTCATGCGTCAGGGTTTAGAGGTATAGTGCCGCGGTCAGGTATTATTATGTTGAAAGTACAAGGGATCATATGGGTATGATGCCCACATGATGAACACCCATGGGGTTATGTTTCCAGTGTGGGAACCCCTAGTGGTGGTACCTCACAAATGGTAACCTTTTGGGTTGGTACTATTGTAGTGACAATGTTGACGGAAATCATTTCATGATGAACAAGGGAGGGTCTTTTGATCATGGGGTCTATAAGGCTAATGGTTTCCAATGCATCTTGAAACCAAGGAAGTTCAGAAAAATGATTTGTATAATTCTCAAACTGAGAACATATTGTGCATGCATGATTGGTGTGCAATGTATTGGTCTTGTTCTTAGTTTTGGGTGTAGTGGTTGGCATGCCCCCTATTAAAGTGTTGGCAATGTGAGTCGTGCTAACATGGGTGTTAATAAAATTCTTGAGCTTTGGAAAGGTGGGGCACAAGTTGGTGGCATCTCCTTGATTCCCACACATAGTGCATGCTTGGTTGAATCTAGTGTATGTGTAGCACTTGGTATTACAAGGGATTTCAATTTAGGTTGGTGGTGTCAAGTACCAAATAGGTATTCCCAAAGTAATCCCAAGTACTATGATTTGGGCCATTACTATTGCTTGCACTCTCGTGGGGGGGGTACAAGAAAGGGATTTAAAATATGGGTGGCACCGATGGAGTTATGGTGTGCTCAGTGTTGTTGTTGTAGGATATGTCGATGTTGGTGTGGTGGGGGCTTGTGAATTGTCTTCCGATGTGAATATGATACACACAAGACCACCAGTGGATGTGTGGAGTTTGGGTGAAGGACTTGAATATGTCCCCAACAATTCAGAATATTTGTAAATTCTTGGACCAATATCGACATATTGGGGGGAATTAGTTGATCCTATGGTAGTTAGGATGTTAAATGGGTTTGTGTTGGTATGCGAGTCATAATAGTCATGTTGGTCAAAGGTGACAATCTTCCCATTGTGGGGGGAAATCATGATGCAAAAAACCAAAGAGGATACCACCTTCATGGCATACATGTAACTACATCCCAACAAAATGTTGTAGTCGAGTTGCACATCAACTACCTCAATATCCAAAAGTACCATTTGGCCCCTAGCTCAATGGAGACATTTTGGTACAAACCCAAAGGTTTCGATGGCCTCCCATCATAAGCACAAAGAGCGTGAACCTAAATGTTTCTAGACATGGGTGGACATCACACAAGTAGATGCTCTGTCATCGATGGATGATGATGTTCTTAGTTGTGATGGGAATTTGGAAAATGACTGATGAGGGTAGTTGCAATTCACCCTTGTTGAGGTTGAAGGTCACGAGGTTAAAATTAGAAGGGTCAATTGCACCTAATACATTGAGTAAGGCTTTATTTTGAGAAGGGAAATAGTGGAGAATTGCTAATGTCGACATGGCAGCAGGAGATTGTGCTAACTCGTCTACAATGTTGTAGTTTTGGGAAGATTTCATGTGAAGGTTATGGGTGCCTTGTCTAAGTGGTTCCTTTGGTATTTGAGAGATATTATCATAGTTTGAATGTGTGAAAATCCTCACAGCAGATCTAAGAGATGATGTATCTCACAAGAGAATAATTATGATTAAGCAAGAAAATAGAAGAAGAGTGATACATGCAGTATAATGAGCAACAGAATAATATGGTACAGTAGAACTCAGATAGAAGCAATAATACTTCGGTCATACTAGATTATTAATCACAAATGGACATATAAATAATACAATGCATGAGGAATTCGAATGCCTAAGGTGGCAATTCGAATTAGCCTTCATGGAGTGATCAAAGGATCACTAGAGTGTCATCGGAGCACAACTAGGTGTCCTCATGATCATCGGAGTGCAACTAGAAGTCTTCATCATCATCATTGGAGTCATCAATGCTCAAGTAACTCTCAACCATCAGTCAAACTAACTCTGGTAGGTGTAACTCAGTGTAACTAAGTGTAACTCAGTGTAACTAAGTGTAACTGAGTGTAACTCAATGTAACTAAGTGTAACTCAATGTAACTAAGAGTAACTGAATGTAACTGAGTGTAACTGAGTGTAACTCAATGTAACTGAGTGTAACTGAGTGTAACTGACTGTAACTGAATGTAACTGAGTGTAACTGAGTGTAACTCAATGTAACTGAGTGTAACTGACTGTAACTGACTGTAACTGAGTGTAACTGAACTGGTAGGTGAAGAAGGGCGAGTTGCTCCCTAAAATCAAGGAAGAAGGGCGCACTAAGCAACTGGAGGGCTAAAACTGAATAGTGAGAAGCTCCTGGGGGCTGGCTAACTGAGGGCTAGGTGCTGGACTGATGACTGGGATGCATGCAAAATGCATGCAAACCCTAGAATGCATGCAAACCCTAAAAGGTGCATGCATGACTGAAAATGTAAATGATCAAAATACTGGTGGGACTAGGATGGAGTATAGGAATATCCTAACACCCCCCCTTAATCCATCCTGGGCCCTGGTAACTAAGACCAAAGGTCACCCAATACAATGAATAATAACAATCAATAAACCAAGGAAGTGGGAAAATTTCATGGGAAACATACCCCCTCCTCAAAAATAGACTGTAAGGCACACATAAAAAAAAATAAAAGCTCCAAACTCAAGCATGTGTGATGCTTGGTCATATGTCTGGAGGTATCTTCTTCTTGGGAAGAAGTGGATCATGCTCAAAAAGCATGTGCTTGTACTTGCTCTTCAGATCGAATGTGATGAGAACAAATCCAACAGTATTAGAATGATCCTTGAACCTGTGATTCGAATCAGCTGAGGTAGGATCAAATTTTTGAATGTGCATATAGTCCTTTGTCTTCTCCTTCGAACCACCATGGGTGAGATTATGCCAAAAAGAACTATTACATGTTTGCTTGAAATCAAAATCAGATTTAAGACTTTCAAAACAGTTTCTTGAGATCTCCTTTGAACCAGCAGGGGTGAGATCAAAACTATCATATGCATGAGAAATTTTCCCAAGCGAATGGCAATGGCCATATTCTTCAATAACCTTCTGAAAGCATGTGCTAATGATCATATAGTAGTAAATAAGAGATGTTTGCTGAAGAGGAGCGAATGCATTACCTCCAATAGCTGATGTTACCTCCGAAATAATCATGTGATCATGATGCAAACCAACAAACTCTGGTGCAAGGCAGGATTTAGGACCTTCTGCAATATCTAGAGTGTGAGCTGGCACAGAAAGAGAAGAAAGTTTGAGCATGAGCGGAGAATCTGCAAGTTCTTTGTCAACAACTTCAATATGAGATGATACTGGTTCATGATCTGAGAGATCATCAAGGGGAGCGAATGCAACATGATCTGAGAGACCATCAGGAGGAGCGAATGCATCATGATCTGAGAGACCATCAAGTGGAGCGAATGCAACAACTTGCTTGCTTTTGAAGGGATTTGGACCAAAACCATCATTCTTTTTGCCGAATCTTTCATCCAGATGAGCCCATAACTCTTTTGGAGTTTCAATTTCAAAGATGGTCGGGTACAATATGTAATCAGTCATAGTAAGCTTCATTCTTCCAATGTGCATGTCACCTTTATTCAACCATTTAATCTTCTTTGTAGAGGATTCAAACTCTCTTTCAAAATAGCAATCAAAGAGATCATGGCTCTTTAAATATGCTATTATTTTTGGTTTCCATTCATCATAGTTGAATAGAGAAAGAGGAGTGATTTCTTCTAATTCAGGATACATTGAAGATGTAGAAGACCTGCAAAAACAATATAGAATAACTGCAACTGCTACTGCTGCAAAAATGCAGATTCTGCTGCAACTGCTGAACTCGAAATCTTGGTAATAACCTGCAAAAAACTCTCAAGAATGGAGATAAACAATACTCTCAACATGCTCTGATACCATGTGAAAATCCTCACAGCAGATCTAAGAGATGATGTATCTCACAAGAGAATAATTATGATTAAGCAAGAAAATAGAAGAAGAGTGATACATGCAGTATAATGAGCAACAGAATAATATGGTACAGTAGAACTCAGATAGAAGCAATAATACTTCGGTCATACTAGATTATTAATCACAAATGGACATATAAATAATACAATGCATGAGGAATTCGAATGCCTAAGGTGGCAATTCGAATTAGCCTTCATGGAGTGATCAAAGGATCACTAGAGTGTCATCGGAGCACAACTAGGTGTCCTCATGATCATCGGAGTGCAACTAGAAGTCTTCATCATCATCATTGGAGTCATCAATGCTCAAGTAACTCTCAACCATCAGTCAAACTAACTCTGGTAGGTGTAACTCAGTGTAACTAAGTGTAACTCAGTGTAACTAAGTGTAACTGAGTGTAACTCAATGTAACTAAGTGTAACTCAATGTAACTAAGAGTAACTGAATGTAACTGAGTGTAACTGAGTGTAACTCAATGTAACTGAGTGTAACTGAGTGTAACTGACTGTAACTGAATGTAACTGAGTGTAACTGAGTGTAACTCAATGTAACTGAGTGTAACTGACTGTAACTGACTGTAACTGAGTGTAACTGAACTGGTAGGTGAAGAAGGGCGAGTTGCTCCCTAAAATCAAGGAAGAAGGGCGCACTAAGCAACTGGAGGGCTAAAACTGAATAGTGAGAAGCTCCTGGGGGCTGGCTAACTGAGGGCTAGGTGCTGGACTGATGACTGGGATGCATGCAAAATGCATGCAAACCCTAGAATGCATGCAAACCCTAAAAGGTGCATGCATGATTGAAAATGTAAATGATCAAAATACTGGTGGGACTAGGATGGAGTATAGGAATATCCTAACAGAATGTGGTATCTGCAAAGGACCACTAGAGGTAGTGAGTACATATTCCCCTTGCAAGGGTGCAAGCTTGCCATACCCATTAGAGAGAGTATGGAGGTTGACTTCTGCCATATTCATGTAGATGTTTTGAAAGGTTCCATCACCTAGGAGGTGGGATACAGCTGTTGTGTAACCACCCTTTCATTGGAAAAGGGTTGTTGCAACAAAAAATGTTTGGGTTGTGGTGCATTAGGTTCTTAAGAAGGATTAGTTGTGACCTCCTTCTTTGCTTCAATCATTTGTTGACACTAAGATATTAGGGGGAAATGGTGTGCGTAGTGTCCATACTCTTTTCACATGGAGAAAGGATAGTTATTCCGTGGTTATTCCTAAGGTTGGCATATTTTCCTTGTTTAGGGGGATTGCTTTTCCCTTCACTCTAGTTATCCATGTTCTGGTTTTGCTGGGGAGGGGGTTTTCCCCCATGTCCCTGTTTTTGGGTTTTCCTATTCTCTCCTTTCTCATTCCCCTGATTCTAAGGATTTGAGGGATTAGTTGTGTTTAACTGCTCATATCGCTGAGTTTGTTGCATGGGAGAAGGTTGTATAAGATTTACCGCCATTTGAGGCATGGGGAAGGACTGGGAGGACCAAAAAATTGGAAATGTGGATTGTATCGAGGTGTGGGAAGATATGTGTTAGGTGCTTTGTATTATGCAAATGTAGAAGCAGGTGGTGCCATTTGAGGTGGTGGTACTGAATTAACTTGGATAGAATTCAGGTATATAGGACTATAGGGACCATATGATAACTTACCAAATAGAGGAGTTGATGCAGTTGTAGGCATCACTAATACAGGTGGTGTTGATGGGTACTACTTTGTCATAGTGTATGGCATAAGAGGTTGTGTTTGGGGATCATTTCCTTGTTGATAAATAGTCCCAATAATCCTGTCAGATGAGTGACACGTACTTGAGGATATTAAGTTCATAGAAGGATACCGACGAGCATCAAGGAGGATGGTATAGAGATACCAAGATTATGCATAAATCAAATCGAAATGTTGGGCCTTCGAGATGGCCTCTTCTTTTTTTGGGGAAATGAGGTAATTGCCACATCCTTTGCAATCATGGGTTGGAGTGAGTTTAGAAACCAAACCAACATAAATTGGGGTCGGATATTTTGAACATATTTTGAAATCTATGCCATTCGTGGATGTGATTTGTGATATGGGTGGAGGTGTTTTTCCAAAATTCCGTGAGGATTTCAAACCTTAGGTCGAGATGTATGGGTAACTGAAATTACGTAAATAAGATAGTGGCAATTGAATCAAAGGTGGTATAATTCACATATGGTAAGTTGACATACCATTTGGTCGATGTTCATGTAAGTGTTATTTGGAACAGTAAATACAAACTAGTTCGTTGATGCTACTATTAGATGAGCACCATAGGTGAAATGACATAACATGGCTAGATGGGTCATATCCCTGTTTCCCTTAAAATTTTGGAATATCTAATGGAATCTTAGGGGGAATTTATGGACAAGTTGGGTCGTGGAAAATGGGGTCATTGATCAATTTTTCCAAATAAGGGAGATTTAAGCTCACCATGAAAGGAAGGATTTTGGTTTTTGCTTCCATGGTGTTATGTGTTTCTCCCTCTTGGACATGAGAGTGGAGTGAATGGAGGTGTACCTCCTCCTTGATATGGAGAATATGGGGGTGTCCTTTCTCCTATAGAAGGAGATGATGGGGGGTATTCCCTCCAGGAGGTGGAGATGGAGTGTTGTCTCTTCCATGAAATGGAGAAGAAAAGGGAATTATATGATATCCAAGTGGAGAAAAGGGAGAGTTAAGCAAGGCAAGTCCTTCCCAAGATGACCCTAACAACATTACCTGGGAATGTTCCCGGCTAGAGTATGGCCCTTGCGAACCATGGGGAGAACACCTATCTAGAGAGGGGGGAGTCCTTGCAATATGAGAGTCTACCTTAGATTTCTTTATTCTGATGTGGTTTTGATTTATGTGATCAAGTGAGAGTGATGATAAAGGGGTTTAAACACAAATGAAAAAATGCAAAAATATGCCAAATACAAGAGATGCAATATGGTGCAAAGTGAGTGATACGTGCTAAGTATTTGTGCAAGTAGTCCAAAAGTTGGTTCTTTTTAATTACAATTTAGATGATATTGTAAATAAAAAGAAAGAAAATGTAAATTCTCTAAAAGATGTAACATCCTTCCTCTCAAAAGTAACTGGGACTTCCAATAACTCACCTATCAGCAGTGATGAAATCCCCCATTGATGGCTAGTGAAGGTATGATAGAGTCATCTATCAAGGAATGATGTTGGTGCTATGTTTCGAAAGGGATGGAAACAGTTCCAACAAATAATAAGATCCGAATCAATATTTAATTGCACCCACAATTGCATCCTGGTGATATCATAGGTTTTGGCCACTAAGATACCAGCATCAAGTGTGGATAAGTGGTTTAGCCTCAAGCGGTGAAGTGTCATCCCCACAAAAAGTTGACTGACTCTTTGTGGTGAGCATATATAGATATACCTCGGATTTTCATGTCCTTGGGCACTGGGCCTTCTTATCTGGACTGTCTTTTGACAATTAATGATAGCAGGATTTAAAAGTACCTTAAAATTCAACAACCACTATGTTTGAAGAATGTAGAATATTGGTGGATATTATTTGGATGCTTATCCCAATGAAATATCCTAAAATAACTAAAATTTTATTTTATGGACTCCATTGGATGGTTTTCGTTGGTTTGAGAATTACAAGTGCAATTTTGATTTTAAAATTGTCCAATTTTGATTAAGGAGTGCAAGAGAGATATTTCAAACTTTCAAATCATTTTGATCCATCCAAATCACTAAGAGTGCAAGATGGAGAGAATACTAGATGAGAAAGAGTTTTTAGGTATCTTAGTGTGTGTTTATGTGGAAACCACACATGTGTTTGGAAAGAAACTGATATTGAAACCCGGAACTAACTAAAGAGCATAAAGTTAGAAATCATGGGCATTCACTTTAATCCAACTCTAAGTATAAAAGGATTTGTTACAAATAACAACTAATAATGCTTAATGAAATAAATGTGTGCAAAGGAGGTATTTCAAACTTTTCACCCTTTTTTTATTTGCCAAGCTCACTAAGAGTGCAAGGAAAAGAGCATACTTGGGGTAAGAGGAGTTTTAGGTCCTTTGTCTGTGTGAGAATGTGAGCTAAACTATCTTGCATAAATCAAAGAAATAAGTAAGAAACAATAAGATATCTAACTAGAGGTAGTTAAATCAAATTGGCTAGACTAACAATTTATATGAGATGGAAAGAATAATCATTCATCCACTAGTGAGTACTGAGAGGCCCATTGAAATTAGCCTCAAATTATTTCAGCCTAAGTACTATTCAAGAACTCATTTCTTTAACTCCTATCTTGGGATAAGTTATGTAATTACTACAGAAAATGTAACTACATGTCAGTTATTTTTTCTGGTTCATTAAGTAGTCATTTAAATTGCAAGTCACTATGAAAATAGAGGTAAAATGAAAAAAATGAAACAGTATCATAGGTTTTGGACCCTCATATGTGATATGTATCATGTGTATAGTGTTATAGAGGTCATGTTAATTTATCGTGTGGCTATAGTGAAGAAAAATAGTGCAAATAAGCACAACTGTCAAAGAGATATTTGCACTATATTGCATGGACATGATGTCGAGAACTGTGGTTTTGATAAAATATTAAATCCAAGTAGAGGGATTCTAAATTTTGGCTATTGAGAGGCTGGATAGTAAGCTCCTACACCTGACAACACCCAAAATAATTTATCTACCAAAAGACAACATATCTAACATGCAATGAACAAAAATAAGAGTATAGTCGCCATAAATACTATAAAGGGAAAATGACACAAGGGTGAGCAATCCTCCTTACTATCCTTGTAGCTTGAAGCCAAGGAAACATTGTTAGCTATGGGTTAGGTATACCAAGCACTCACAAGCTAAAGTAACTTGAACAAAACTAAAGTAAACTAAAAGAGTGAAGAGAACATATTGCTCCTTAGGGTAGGAGGAAACGATGGAGAAACACTTGCTTCTTAGAGGAAGAAAGAAATGGAGATTTTGCATGCCAATTTGAGATAGGAAGAGGATGGAAAGATAAGATCTCAATGCAATTCCAACAGCATAACTTTGCTCTGATTTTTATCCTATAGAATGCATTTCCATGGCTTCCTATTATATGCCAAATGGAGACCAAGAAACATCTAGATCCAAATGTGAACACTCTTTTCTTTTAACTGGTTCTCCAAGTACATAAGAGGTGCTATTGAATGCTCCCAAGCATGTGAGGAGTCTCATTCGAATTTTGGATCCAAGATAGTCATTTTGATCTTTGAATGCGCTACGGGATGAAGTGGTCTCATCATTTTTTTAATTGTGTAGGTACGCAATGGTAACTGAACAAGAAGGTCACACCAATTAGTGAGGTGTCTAGTACTTTTAGCCACACGATTTTTCGTATCGACTTCCTCTGAAATTTTAGGGCTCAATTTGTCTTTTGGATCTGATGAGGATGTCTCTAGTGAGCTGCATGTTTTCTGTTGATGATGTATTTCTCATGAAAGATTAGCTGAAATGTTGCATGTATGTAAAATTTAAGCGTTAACACCAACCCTCTACAATTCCAAGAGACTAGATTCATTCTTTAACAAAGGGGGGTTTCGAACTACTACCACTCGAGGTGTCTAGAGGTTTTAGAGGTCAAATTTTTTAAGCAAGTGAAATTTCATTTTAGTTCTAAGCATATTTTCTATAGTGGTTTGAATACCCAAACGTTATTTATTTATTTGCAACCTCCTCTCTTTTTTCTTTGGATGGATTTCTCCCCACGTTTTTTTATGGATGCTCCTCTTCTATCTCCTTAGACCTATTCATGTTTCTATGTTTTTTTCCTTATTACTACCCCACTAGAATGAACTTGGCATTTCTTATCACAATAATTGATTTCCCTGTGTCTTTTGAGAGAGATTCCAATTGTGACTCTATAAACAATAACTACTGAAATTTCTGTGGATTTAAAATTGTAGTATTTTGCATCAAAGACTCATTGGGATGTTCTCATGATCTATCATCCAAATGGGTTAGGGAATCATATCAATTAGGTGAGAGAATCGATTTAGAGGGCCAATATAGCACCAAGTCCATGCTTGGATTCCATCAGAGTAGTTGGTTGAGAGAAAAAATTTGTCCTAGAAGGATCTTTGGGCACAACAAGACAACACAACTTCAATAATCATTTTTTATCCATTTAGCAAGCATGATTTTTCCTTCTGTTCCTTTAATTTTCGCAACCTTAGTGAACAAATATGAGTGAAAACTACAAGGACTTACTTTTCAATAATTGAAAAAATATCAATTGCAACCCAACATCTAAAACAAAATTGTAGTGCCTCCCTTTTTTGAATGTATCCACCTCCAATTTCATTTAGTATTACCTTCCTAGTTTCAAGGTTATGCTTGTTACATCAAATAATATTTTAAGGGGACAACATGTCCCAAAACTTTTTATTTCCAAACCTTGTTGTCCAAAACCACTTGTTTTGGAAAACCCATTGGCATCCTATCCTCCACAACTTATCTTTTAGCTTTAGGATTCTCTCTTGCAATGTTCTCTACAACTTTAAAGCTCAATAATGATCCTTAGATGTGCCTCATTGGAATTATATTTATGTGAATTCTCATTAAATGTGTTTCTATAACCTTAGTCATGCTCAATCCTCACTATTACATGTTCTCTTCCCTGAATGAAACCAATTGATAATGTTTGGATCTATGCAATGCTAACATAAATTTTGGAGTATTGCAAGTCACTCGTGATGTAGGAAACTCTAGAGTCGAATTCTCTCTCTTGAATTAAAGTGGTAGAGTTTCATTTGAACTAGGTTTTTCCCAATGATGGAAGAAGTGCTTGGGAGAAACCAATGTGGTGTCCTTTAATAGTTCTTCATTTCTTTTGAATGTATTACCCAAGAAATGGATCTGGTTATAAATTCTTGGAATTCATTAATGAGTAGGGAGAATAATATGTTGGAGAAAGGTTATGGGTTGTATATATCACTATTCATATCTACAATGAATGGTGATTTATGTTAAATTTTGAGCATTAATTCACAATACTCTAGGATCTTCACTGAGAGAATAACATATACAATATATCAATGCATGACAATCACAATAAGCATGACAAGCATCATAAGAATCAAAAGCATGAGAGACAAAAGACACAGAGTTTCCATGGGGAAAACCCTAAGGTGAAAAACCCCACAACTTCCTCAGAGATAGAGAGAGCAATGGCTCAACCAAAGTACAACCAAAAATACATTGAGATAGTCTCCTAGTAGCAGATGATCCTCCTCCTCACTAGTGCGCCACTTTCTGAGTGAGAGAGATATAACTTTCTGAATGATCCAAATAGAGATCACCTTATCTCTATTTATACTAACCTGTTTGCCCAGTGACCTTATGGGGCCGACTTGTCTAGCTAGGTAAATCCACATTATAATATATATATTTTAGGGCCGACCCCACACATGGTGGTCTAATAACCCATCGGCAAGTACACACACTTGCGACACTTGTCAATCCACATGACGACACTTCCTTATAGAGGAATAACACATCTCTAATAAGGGTACAATAAATATATATATGAAATATATAGATGAAATACATTCTGAAGTTACATATACATCAACACTCCCTCTTAACTAGGAAGGTATTTCTCGACACAGATCTGCTAGACAAGTCTTCTTCTCGGGATCATTGTCATCGATGCATCGTCGTCGTCATCGTCATTGCTGCTGCTATCTCAACCAATCTCTGACTCTACTCGTCATAGGAAGTTCTACAGAGCCAGTCCTTTTTCATACTGGATGTAGGCCCACCACCTGCAGGTCTTCACCATCACTGGCCATACTGTGGAATCCTCGGGACTTATTACGTGCGTCACAAAACCTCGAAAGAGCATCCCAGGCTGTTACGAGCACACGGATCTACCTATAGGATCTCCTAGGGCCATATTATATGTGACCTCACCACAAAACCTCGCAAGAGCATCCCAGGCTGTTACGAGCACACAACTCTACCTATAGGATCTCCCAAGGACAGATTATATGTGGTCACCACAAAACCTCGCAAGAGCATCCCAGGTTGTTACGAGCACACAACTCTACCTATAGGATCTCCCAGGGACAGATTATATGTGGTCATGGAAAAACCTCACAAGAGCATCCCAAGACTTATTATGGGCACACAGCCCAACCTATCGGATCTCCCAGGGACATATTATATGCCATAGGACAAAACCTCGAAAGAGCATCTGCCAGATATCCCAGGGCCAGATTATATGCCATAGGCAAAACCTCGAAATACTATCTGCAAATCTCCCAGGGCCAAATTATATGTCCTCCCAGAGAAAAACCTTGAAAGAGCATTTGCCAGATATCCCAGGGCCAAATTACATGCCATAGGAAAAACCTCGAAAGACTATCTGCAAATCTTCCAGGGCCAAATTATATGCTCATCTTCACAACCTGATCCACGGCCATAGAGTATCAACCTGATACTCACCATACATCATCCTGATCATCATCACTGCAACATCCTGCTGCATGCCATCTGGAGCAACATCCTGAAGCTCGTCATCCATGATCATCTTGATCATACAATGCATCTACCTGATGCATACCAAGTATCTACCTGATACATATCATCATACATGATCCACCTGATCATACAGTGTATCCACCTGATACATATCACCATACATGATCCACCTGATCATACAATGTATCCACCTGATACATATATAGATACATGGTCCAAGCATCCAACATGATGCATATACAAAAATACATACACATGATCCAACCGATCATATCCAGCATCCAACATGATGCGTACATACATATAAATGATCCAACTGAACATATCCAACATCCAACATGATGCATACATACATACATAAAAATGATCCAACTGATCATACAAAGCAAAAACCAGAACATCATCCTAATGCTCATCATCCAGCGCTTACATCCACAACCATGTGAAGGATCCTGCTTCCAACATGATTGGAATGGATTCAGCAAATGTGTTCATCACTTCTTCCTCGAAGTGTCATCAATCTGAAGAACACCAAGCCTCTCACGAACTTCACCCTGGCTAGTGGCTTCGTCAGCACATCTGCAATCTGCTCGTCCGTCGCAACATACAGGAGCTTCACAGCTCCTCTCTGCACCATATCCCTGATATAGTGATATTTGATCTCTATGTGTTTCGACTTGTCATGAAACACTGGGTTCTCAGACAGCTTCACACAACTCTAGTTATCACAGAAGATACCAATAGCATCCAACGGGAGATCAAATAACTCATACAGTAGCTTCCGTAGCCATACTACCTCACAACTAGCTGAACATGATGCAACATACTCTGCCTCAGCTGTACTCAGTGCTACGTAGGACTGCTTCCTGCTAAACCAAGAGATCACACCCGATCCCATATTGAAGCAACACCCAGATGTGCTCTTCCTATCTGCAGCACTGCCAGCCCAATCTGAATCAACATAACCCTGCAGGTTAAACTTTTGATTCACTTCATACTTGAGCCCATAATCCACTGTACCCTTTAGGTACCTCAAAACATGTTTTACAGCAACCAGGTGAACACTCCTCGGATTCGTTAGGAACTGGCTCAATGTGTTCACAGCAAAGCAAATATCTGGTCTCGTGTTCGTCAAGTACATCAAGGACCCAATCATCTGACAATACATAGAGACATCAACCGGCTCAGATGAAGCATCACATAGAAGCTTTAGATTCGATGCCATAGGTGTGGCCATGGCCTTGCAATCCATCATCCCGAATCTCTTCAGGATATCTACTGTGTACTTTCCTTGACCAAGGAAGATCCCACCTGCACTCTGCCACACCTCCATACCTAGGAAATAATGCATCATTCCCAAATCTTTCATATCGAACTCGGCAGCAAGCTTCCTCTTAGTATCTGCAATCAATCTGTCATCTCCTGTTACAAATAAGTCATCCACATACAGAAGTAGAATCACAAGATTCCCTTCTTCAACCTTGTAGTAAAGGTTGGAATCCGCTTTACTCTTGGTAAAGCCCAAACTATATAGGAAATTGTCCATCCTACCATACCAAGTTCTGGGAGCTTGTTTCAAGCCATACAAGGCTTTCTTCAATCTGCACACATGTGATTCCCTGTCAGGTCTTGGGACTGCATCCCAAACATCATCTTCATGATCGACGGATCATGGCATTCTATTTCTTCATCCCAAATCCTGGGAACTTCAATATCTTCAATAGATATCTTTGTTGCTGGAACAAATGTTGTAGTCCTTCTTTTGTAGGTGAAGATATACGGTATTTCCTACAAAACAAGTTAAATTGCATGATTAGAAACATCTCATAATTTTCAGAACAAATTCTTTACACATAAAGAAATATGTCATGCAATCATGCAATTATCTTAGCCAATGCTTCAATACAACATTTATCCATGTTCCACAACTTTCTAGATGCCTTCCAGTCTCTACCAGAACATTGTTAAGAGTTTGCACTACTCCCAACATGTCAACAAAGAGGTTTCATTCTAGATAAATAGCATTGGAATGTTGTACAGTGTCATAGGCCACTTACCCATCACATGCATATTAGTAGTATACTGTTCATTAATGAAATCATTCTAATATGCACAATACATCTCCTAAGTCTAGGAACATAAGCATAATATTATTTAAACAAAATAGGCAAGAAATGATAATTGAAATACTTATCTTTGTTTGTTTGTTGGGTGGACTCCCTCTGAGTCTTTGCTTCCTGGAAGGAGCTGCTAAAGTAGCTTCTTCTACACCTTTCTGTTGTGGAATGTAGGAAGATGATCAACTCCCTCTGAAAATCTGCATCCTTGCAGGAGCTACTGGAGTGTGCTCCCTCTTGATCTTTGCTTCCTGGATTACCTGTCCTTGAACTTATATTCATCCTTGCTGACATCAATCTTCTTGAACCCTGGAAAGTATAATCTATAAGCCTTCGAACTTTCACTGTAACCCACAAAGATACCCTTCTTTCCTGAAGGATCTAGTTTAGTCCTCTTTTCCTTTGGGACATGAGTGTATACTGGACAACCAAATATTCTGAGATGGCTGACTTCAGGTTTCTTACCAGAAAGGACCTCTTCTGGTATATTGATGTCCAATATCTTGTGTGGTGTTCTGTTCTGCACATATACAGCTGTTCTAGCTGCTTCGCATAGGTAGATCCTAGTCATGCAATATTGCCCTTGCTGCTTCCATGATTGTTCTATTCTTCCTTTTTGCAACTCCATTCTGTTGAGGATTATAAGGAGCAGTCAACTCCCTCTTAATCCCTGAATCACTGCAAAAATTCTTGAAGTCACCTGAGGTGAATTCTCCACCATTGTCAGATCTGAATGTTTTGATCTTCTTGTCAGTTTGATTCTCCATCAAGGTTTTGAATTCCTTGAACTTATCAAGTACCTCATCTTTGTTCTTCAAGAAGTAGACCTAAGTCTTCTTGGAGAAGTCATCAATAAATGAGACATAGTAAACATACCCACTTAGAGAACTGGATGACATAGGACCACATACGTCTGAGTGGATGATTTTCAGTATATCTTTTTCCTTGCTTTCACTACTTGGGGAAGCCTTCTTAATGTTCTTACCTTTTGCACATCCTTTGCAAACACCTTCATGTTTGGTCTTGATTTCAGGAAGACCTTCTACAGCCTTGCTTGCAATTGGAAGTGCCGTATAGTGCATATGAGCAAGTCTTCTATGCCAAAGTTCACTTGGCTCCATGGATTCATGTATCATGGCATGTTCAGGTTGTCCCTTCAATTTATACAATCCTCCCTCTTGCTCTCCAATGTCACGTCCCCATTTTGACCCCCTTTGTAAATGATGTAAATATTGTAACTTAATCATGGTGAGGAGCTCAAGGCCAAGGCCCCACCATTGATTTAGCGTTTATGTATCGGCAATTAAAATAGATGCCTATGGTTCTTGTGCGAGATGGGCACAATGTATATAAGACATCATGTAATTACGAATTTTTAATGAAAAACCCACAACCGGCTATGCAATGCAACAAAAGAGATGGGGCATGACTCTACAAGGAAAAGGGAGGGAAATTATTCAAACCCTTGAGCCAATAGTATTAATCCATGTGTCAATGGGGAAACCCATAAACCACCAACTACCCATTTTGTCTCATGTACCCAATAATTTAATTTTTCCAAGAAATTGGTTAAGGCAGTTAATGCCTTGGGAATGAAAGAGTATGGGCAAGCCATTTTCGTGCATGGGCAAGCCATCAACCTGGAAATTCGTGTTTTGCCTCCTTTTGCAAGAAATCACCCACGAAATGGTGCCCAAAGCCATGGGGAATGGGGAGTCTTCATTCATTCACGCAGTGGGAGCTATCTGGGTCATTTCCTTCACGTTTTTCAGCAAAAGCTTGCATTTTTCCATGCCTGGGAGTTCGTTTTTGCATATGCAGTAGCCTGGGAGGGAAGGGCCACGTTTTGGGGACTGTAGGGAGGTCGTTTTTGCCCCTGAATGTCCAGGGACGTTTTTCTAAAAACGGATTTGGCTTCCTGGGTCATTTCCCAACTTCCCATTTTCATTTTTGTGGGTTCCCACGTTTTTCTAAGTCAGCTGAAACCCCCTCTCATGCATCCCACTGTGGAAAACGTTTTCTTCATGCCCAGCAATTGTGGTTGTTGTTAAGTGCATCATGTTTTGGATTTGAATCTGTAAGCAAGAAACTGGAATGGTAGTGGACAGAATTAGCTTGATAAACCTAGTGTAGGGGATATCCTCTCAAGAAGATCAAGAGGGCTGGCTACTTTTCTATGCACACCCTGAGAGCACTAGAAAGGAAGGTATGGCTTGAGGGACTGTGTGGCAGTGAAGAGAATACTTCCTGGTGTTGGGTGTGTAGGCATTGTGAGTGCCAAGCTGAACAGATCTGGGAAGGGTACCCATAGCTCTGTGGTTGAGCTCACTAGCTTAGCAATTCTTCCTCCCCATCTCCTAGCAGCCTGATAAACCCAATTGTAGATTGGCTTGGCTCATTTTGGTGTATGCTTGGCTATGTGTGAGTCTGTTGTTCCCTGGTCCCTTGTAGAGATCATGCCCAGCTCGGGGGGTGGCAGTGGTGCTGAGAGATTGAGGAGCACACTGGCCTACGGTTGGGTGGAACGTTGCAGTTGTATAGCCAGTTGCGTGGGACTGCCTTATTGAGATAAGTATTCTCTTGTGTAAATTGGCAATTATCATTTGATGAATGTTATGAATGTATGATGGATGTGAAATTCTTAATATTCCGCTGTGATCTTCTTAAAAACCATACATTTCCATCTATCTCTGTTATATTATGTTCATGCTTATGATTAAACGTTTCATAGGGCTAGATGCCCAGTTTAATATCGCATCTGTTATGCATTTGTATATCTATATATATTCTTGTTTATTTGAATGCTTGCTGAATGAGAATGGGGCTGGATGCCCGGTTTAACCGTCACGATCCTCTCCATCTAGCTGGTTGGATGGGAGGGGACGTGACATCCAATCACTACTGCATCATCTATGGTCTTTCCCTTTGGCCACATTAGGACTTGGCCATCCACAAATGCAACCCTCATACCTTTTGCATCCAATGCAGAGATGGAGAGTAAGTTCTTCTTGAGCCCAGGTACACAAAGGACTTCTTTCATCTTCAAAGATTTTCCAGAATCTAGGTTGTAGGAGGCTTCACCACTTCCTTTGATTTGGTATTGATAATCATCCCCAAGTTTCACCTTATGGGGTGATTCATGTTCAGATAGATTCACAAAAGATTCCTTAAACCCAGTCATGTGTTTGGAAGCCCCACTATCAATCAACCAATCATTACAACCATGGGAGATAGTACCTGTGAGAGCAGATATTAGAACATACTCTTCTTCACTTGATGAGTCATCATCACTTTCTGCCCTAGCCTTCTTCTTTGGAGCTTCATCATCCTTGGCAGCATGAGCATGGAACTTTCTTTTGCTGCCCTTCTTCTTCTTGCTGAAGTTGTTGTTATTATCCCCTTTTTTCTTGGGACAATCTGAAGCAAAGTGACCCTTCTCATTATATGTGTTAACACCCAAAAAGTGTTCACTTCCTCATATACCCCATTACATGACTCATTTGTCCATTTTCCTACCATATTTCCCTTAAAAACCCTGAAAATCCCACTAAAAAGCCTCCAAAAGGCCCAAAATGCCTCCAAAAAGCCACAAAACCATCAAAAAAGCCTCAAAAAGGCTAAAAAAACCCCTTTTCCTCCAAAAATATCCGAAATTCCTCTAAAATAGCAAAAACCCTCTAAAGAGAGAATAAAAAATATAAAATAATGAGGAAAAAGGAGGAAAAAACCCTATACAGCTGACCTAAACCATATGGTTCCCAAAACCATGGGCCAGCACTCCACCACCAAAAAACTATAAATAGGTGATGGAGACCCCTTATTCCATATCCACAGTCAAGTATACCCTTACTCTACCAAAATCTCTCTTGAAACCCTAGCTCACCATTGAGCCACTTTCACCTTGAGAGCCCCTTTTGGCCCATTCCCACCATTGGAGAAAGAGAAGGAGCAAGTTGGAGCTTGGAGCAACCCTCTTGGACATTGCAAGAGCTTCACCAACCTTCACATTGGAGGTAAAATTAATACAAAAACCATTATTTACATTTTGTTGTTTATGTTTCATGCACATGTTTTAGAATAGTTTACATTTCTGTTTTAGCATTTTAATTTCCATTTACTGAACTGCTACTAAGGAGTCCATTCTCCTTAGTAGGTGCTCATTTGCACAAGCTAGGGGTAAAACCCTAGCTACAGTTTTGGCGACTCCCCTAGATTTGAATTTCTGGTTACAATTTTTAAATCTTTTTTCTGTTCGGCTGTCCCTTTCGGCCGCCGTATACCGCATTTTTTCCCCCCACATTCGCGTTCCGACCGCGTCTTTCAGGCACTTACCTGCGACCTAACCACGGTTCTCAGACTGTTTCCAGCGACCTGCCGGCCGCTTTCAGTCTGTTACCTGCGATTCGGCCGTGGCTATTAGCCTGTTCGGGATGATTTGACTGCGGCTATTACCCTCTTTCTACGTCCTGCCTGCGGCTTTCGGCCAGTTTTCCGCAACCCGCCGGCGCCTTACGGTGTCTTTCCTACGTCCCGCCTGCGGCTTTCGGCCAGTTTTCCACAACCCGCCGGCGCCTTCGACGTCTTTCCTACGTCCCGCCTGCGGCTTTCGGCCAGTTTTCCGCAACCCGCCGGCGCCTTTCGGCGTCTTCCCTGCATCCTGCCTGCGGCTTTCGGCCAGTTTTCCGCAACCCGCCGGCGCCTTTTGGCGTCTTTCCTGCGTCTCGCCTGCGGCTTTCGGCCAGTTTTCCGCAACCTGTCGGCGCCTTTCGTCGTTTTTCCTGCGTCCCGACTGCGTTTTTCAGCCCAGAACCCGCAACCCGCCTGCGACTGTTCATCTGTTTTCCGCTGTCCGACCGCCCAGATTTGCCAAAAACCCGCTGTCTGATTTCTGCAAAATTTTCCCTGTTTTGAACCCAGCCCCTTTGCTGCACTATTTTCTGCCCTAGTACAGCCATCTGTCCTACTTGCAGCCACCCTTCCTTACAGCCTTTTCTACATTTTAATTTCTGTTTCTTTTACAGAATCATTTTTACATTTTCAGCACTTTACATTGGAAAAAGAAAATTGTGCATTTTAAAAGTTCATTTCTGTATTGTTATTGCTAGATAGAAAGTTGCCCTCCCTAGTGGCACTTTCTACTTGGGTTCATCATCACCTCACGAGCACACACTCTGTCACATAATTCATGTGAGCCTTAAAAACTACTTAACTCAACCAATATTCTAACCCCACTTGGGGAACACAAAAGAATCTTTGTAGTTAGGTAGGATCGGGGGGATAGGCTTCCAATAACACCCCTCGGTTACTTACACTTGAGACATAGCTGTTGTCCAATTAGGGAACCAAAATCCCCTAGTACTTTTTGGCATGGTCACAACCAGTTTACTAGAGGGACTCTCCCTTAGGAGGGTTGACGTCGCGAGACTGGTTCCGGAGGCCTGAGTGGAATACCGCACTCCATTCAGTAACGGAAGGGCTACCTTTCGTAGTTCTCGGGATATCCCTATATAGGGGTATTGCGGTAAAAGGACCAAACGGTATATTCACCTTTCTGGACGTGTCATGAACGGGGTATCTTAGTTGCCATTCTTCTAGGATTGACTACCCGGTGTCCCTCCCGGTAGGGGGACATCTCAGCCACTTGGCTTTCCTATTCATATTGTCTGACTTGGATTTCATCACCTTGTAGAGGATATGTCTAGTTGAGTCAAAATACTTTTTAGTTAGGTGTTTGCATGCTCCCTTACCTCCTTTTGGTCTAGTGAGTCCACCATTTTTTATTTTTAGGAAACCTGCTGCTTGTTTGTATTTTGACCATTTCTGTTGACACTCCACATATTGTAGCACAGCTATTACAGTGGGTGTTTTGAGTTGGTTGTTGACCTGAGTGCCTTGTTTTTTGAGCTCTCCTTCTGCACACTCGGTTGCATTAGGGTTTTTGAGCTGTTTTTTTTTACTCACCTCAACCCACAAAGATTCGACACCATCTGTCACCATTGAGTCCCCGAGACATTCTCGGTGCCTCAAGGGCGAGCCCCCACAGCACGGTTTACTTGACACCACCTGTCATCGCCACAGATCATCATCACTTGATACCACTTATCACAGATCTAAAGCCTTGTCACTTGACTCCACTCGTCAACGACATAGTACTCCGTCACCAGATATTGACGCCCCTTACTTTACCTCCGATTCTGAATAAGAGTCTGAGAACCCAATTTACACTGCCCCTACTAGCCCCATGGCTAGCGTGACTTCCACTCCTTTCTTGGTAGGGACCATTGGTGGTCCATCCACCACTACACCAGTTACTACTCCCGCTGTGGGTATGCCCTCAATGGGGCCCACATCTACCGTTCCCCTCACTGCACCTATTCCCACAACTGGAATACCTATCCCCACTCCATCAGTGGCTCACACTACCCATGGTGGTGCAGGACCATCCTATACCACCTTAGTTCCCCCACTTGGGGGCAACATCCCACACCTTGTCCCTCCACTAGGGGGCATTGGCCCCAACTTGGTCCAACCCACTACTGTGTCACATCCTTCTTCCAGTTTGCCATTCATGGCTAGCCTCAACCTGCCCGACCTAGCCAGATTGACCAACGACCCTATCCGACACGACCCTGTGTGGCCTCACATGCCCACCAAGCTACCCTCTGACATCCCTAAGTTCGAGGGCAAGGCCGGTGAGGACCCACAAAACCATATCATGTCCTTCCATCTATGGTGTTCCTCCAACTCCATAGTGGATGACTCTATTCGCCTCCGTCTATTACATCGCACCTTCACTCGCTCTGCTGCCACGTGGTATATTGAGCAACCCCATGGGACCCATGCCACCTTTGCTTCCCTTGCCTCGACCTTCCTGCAGTTCTTCCAGTTACCTGTCCGCTATGATGTGGGCGTTGAGATCCTCCTATCTTGCAGACAAAACACGGCCACCCACATCACGGACCATATTCATGAATGGCGTCAATGCCGTAGCTTATGCAAGATCAAATTGGATGACCGTATCTTCCTAGATTAGTTCCTCAAGTCCCTTCTCCCTGTCATTGCTAAGGATGTGGCATCCGAAAGACCCCAGTCTGAAGAAGAGGCCATTCTTAAGGCACAGCAGTTCGACCTCATTTACGCCCAGTCGGGTTATCTCTATACCATTATACCTGACGCCCCTCGCGGCGAGTCCTCCCAGCACGATGCACCGGGGGCATCCCATGCTGCAGACGGCATCATCGGTCGTGTTTCTTCGCATCCCCAACCCTTTTCCATAGCACGTCCTACCCCGGTCCCCGACCTTTCGCGGGCTACCTCACAGTCTGGGGCTACCAACTCATATGCTCCTATGACACATCACCATCATTCCCATGGACCCACCTATCCACCTCCGTGCTTCGGTCATGCGGCCCCCTCTTACTCCCCCCCGGTCGCACCTCAGCCCTATTACCACCAACAGGCTGCACCAGCTCCTGTGCCTTCTCAGGCCCAACCCGCTTATTACCACCAACAGGCTGCACCAACTCCTGCGCCTTCCCAGGCTCCACTAGCTTATTACCCGCCACAGGAAGCCCCTGCGGCAAACCCACAACCTGCTCTGCAGACATATCAGCAACCTCCTCAAGGTGTCGCACCTGCGCAGCCTGCTCCAACACCTGCGCAACCCCAAAACCCACCTGCTGCTCAAGGGCAAGTTTACACCCAAAACAACCCGCAGCAAAACCAAAACAACCAACGCAACCAGGGCCAACAAAATTGCGGTAAGGGCCGTAATAGTGGAAACAACTAGCCTCCGGACCAAGGTGGACAACCGCCTAATCTCCCCGACAACAATAATGCAGCCCCCGCTAACCAAAACCCTGATCGCCCGCCCAAGCAAGCTAAAAACCCTAATTTGCGAATGAACCATCCTTGTTCTATCTGCGGGGTCTATGGCCACTACACACATGCTTTCCCACATTTGGAGTGAGCTCGGCAACTTTGGGTTGATGATGCCCATCGCCAAGGACCTGCAGCTCCTCAAGCGCAGCCCAACCCCCCGCAACCTCAGCAGCAACCTTTGGTGCTGCAAAACCCCTTACCAACCCAAGGCGTGGTGAATGCTCAGCCGTTGGCATCCCCTCAGGTCAACGTGCCACCCCAACAACAACAGATCACATATGCCGCCCCTGATCAACACATGTTTGACTCAAGTACCCACCACTTGTTGATGATGTCTTCCGCTGATGTCAACCTTCAGACTCGCCGGAACCAATATGGCTCCACCTCTGAAGCCTCTCCCACTGATAAAACCACCAGCGCTCATCCCACTGATCAGGCGTTGCGTATACCTCCGCCCCCAATAGATGGCACTTCCAAAGCACCTCATTTCCCACTTCGCTGTATCAACAATAACCCCAATGCGCGCGCTACGTTCAACTACAGCATCGTAGACGACTTAGCCCAATCCATCGCAGCTATGTCTGTGTTAGAAGTCTTGAAGAACTACCCCTCCCAGCGCAAGACTTTACTCTCAACCATTGGGGATATTGACCCAAATGATTCGAATTTGATGGCATTTTATTTGGACCAGTCCGAACCACACCTACCTTCCACCTTAGCATTTCAAGTTTCTATTTTCGTTCAGAATCTTGTCATCCATCGATGCATCATCGATGAAGGTGCCTCCACATGCGTTATAGCTACATTCGTATGGCAGAAGTTGGGATCCGCTACCCTCCAGTAGTCCACCACTGCGTTACGCGCCTACGACGGTCGTTCGGCTCAGCCCCAAGGTCTCCTAGCCAATGTCCCCGTCCAGTTAGGTGGTAAAACCGTCCTCATCGATATCGAGGTCATCAACGCCTAGCTTGATTACAACCTCTTAGTTGGTCGCAGCTACATGTATGCTATGCAGGCGGTATCTTCCTTTATCTTTCATACCATGATGTTCCCCCACGACGGACGTGTGGTCAAGATTGACCAACTTACTTACTATGATCCAAATGCCCCTGCTGCACCCGAAAATGTTCTCCCCTTGGTTGAACAACCTATGAATGGTGCCGCTACCTTGTTTGTTTCCTCCTTGGGACCTGGAGTTTACTCAGACCCGCCGATGACATCCACCTTCCAATCCATTCCTCCCCCGTCATCTACGCCCGAAGTGTCTGACTTAAGTACCCTGTCCCACGATAACCAACCACCCTTGTTGCCTAAACCACCACTGGTACCTAGCCACATTGGTGTTACACCTATCCATACAATCCCCTTTCTAGTCCCTCCCTCGGGAGTAGTAAGCGCCCCGGTTATGGCTACCCTTAGCCTCCCTGGGCTAACCTTGGGATTACCCATCTGGTATCTTTCGCCTCCCGTTCCCCCGCCGACACCAAGCGTCGTCCTCCAACCGGTGCAACCCATGGCTACTACCACTCAGCCACCCCCCGGTGTCTCTACCCCTTCGTCCTCCACGAATCCTCCTCCTCCTCCCAAACCCACTGGGGGCAGAGGACCCCAACCTTACACTGCTGTACCACCTCCCAAGACAGTCAAAAACCCCGCCATGTTTCGTCCTCCTCCCAAATGCTCGTTGTGCGACGAGTTAGGCCATGCGACTCACCAATGTCCACAATTACCTGCATTACAGGAACACATGCATATGCTCGACGATGACCCCAGTTTCCCATTTGTCAAACTAGATCCCACCCCTAAGCCTCGCGACAAATCACTGCACACTAACCACCCCTGTGCCATATGCGGTATTTACGGGCATTATTCACATCACTGTCCCGATCTCCCCAATTATAGAGCAGCTCTCTATGAGATGAACAATCTGGATCTAGAGACGGCACCACCCACCATTGAAGAGATTCACGCCCCGATCTCACCCCCATCCAGGGAGGTCAACACCATTTACATGATCTCTTCCACTACCATTCCCGCGTCAACCGATTTGATGGCCCAAACTTTTCGTACTGATGAGGAGATTTTTGAGGCACTCACTGCCCCGGAGTATCCCTGGGATGACATGCACCATCGTTCGGATTTCCTCCCAGAAGCATCTTCCTCTATCACCGCTACCCAATTTGCAGTTGAATCCAAAGACTTCCTTCCCACCAAGGTCGACTGGTTCAAGGACCCTATTCCTGCTCCTGACGCCTTCGAGGAGGGTAACATGGCAACCATCTCACCCGTCATCCAAATTGATATCGCTACCCCCGGGAGTGCCCTTGAACTCATCAGTTTAGGAGCCTTCTGCAGTAAGCAAGAGATTGAGGAATACAAAAACCTCTTCAGAGAGTTCCGTGATGTCTTTGCCTGGTCCTATACTGAGATACCCGGTCTTGACCCCGCCCTTATAGAGCACCACATTGACACATGGCCTGATGTACCCCCTGTTCGTCAGAAACAGTGTCCCATTCATCCCTCAAAGCTCCCAGCTGTCAAAGCAGAGATTGAGAAACTTCGCAAGGCGGGATTCATTTATCCTATTGCCTATACCACTTGGGTTTCAAACCCCGTTCCCATTAACAAAAAACAAGGCACCATCAGAGTATGCACTGACTTCCAAGATTTAAACCGCGCTTGTCCCAAGGACAACTTCCCCACGCCATTTATTGACCAGCTCATTGATGCGTGTGCGGGGCATGAAGTCCTCTCTTTCATGGACAGTTTTTTCGGATACAATCAGATTCAGATCCGAAAGGAGGATCAGTACAAAACTGCCTTTACCACCCCATGGGGCACCTTTGCCTATCGCGTCATGCCTTTCGGCCTCAAAAATGCTGGTGCCACATTCCAGCGGGCCATGACCTATTGCTTTCACGATTTGGTCCATATCCTGCTAGTCTACCTTGACGACCTTACAGCTCATTCCCAGAAACGATCAGACCACCTTAACGACCTTCGGCAAGTTTTTCTGCGTTGTCGCAAATATCAAATCCGCTTGAACCCACACAAGTGTGTCTTTTGCGTTCCGGCAAGCCGACTGTTGGGTTTTATTGTTTCCTAGAAAGGAATTACTGTTGATCCCCTGAAAGTCCAAGCCATCTTAGACCTTCCCTCTCCTCGCATGCTCCGGCAGCTCCAAAGTCTGCAGGGGCGATCCAATTTCCTTCGACGTTTCGTTCCCGATTACGCCACTACCGTTCATGGTTTCTTGGGCCTGCTCCGTACCCACATACCCTTTGTTTGGGATGAGCAAGCAGAAGCTGCATTCGGATCCCTCAAAAAAGATCTCACACAAGCCCCCTTGATCTGCCCTCCGGATTTCTCTCAGGAATTCATCCTCTACGTCTCGGCATCCGAGCATGCTGTCTCCGGAGTCTTGGTTCAAGAAGACGCTTCTCACCAGGAGCATGTCATTTACTACGTCAGCCAGACCTTGTCTGGTCCACCCCTACGTTACCCATATGAGGAAAGACTAGCCCTCGCAGTGGTCTTTTCCGTCCAAAAGCTGCGACACTACATCTTACTTAGTCATACCACAGTCATCGCCGACTCCAACCCCATGGTCTATCTCCTAAAACGGCGACTATTGCAAGGTCGTGTTGCTAAATGGGTCATTATCCTCCAGGAATATGACCTTACCTTCAAAACCCCTAAGAGCACCAAAGCCCTCGCACTTGCTCAGCTCATCAGCGATCTCCCTTCCCTTCTCCTGTCCCCGCAAATCTTCGATGAGTTACCCGACAACCATTTGTTCACTATCTCATCTGATGACCCATGGTACGGTGATATTTTGTTATATCTGCGCACACAGAAGTTCAGACCCAAAGTCACTCGTAATGGACGTCGTCGTATCCGTCACCAGGCCTCTCGCTATCTCCTCCTCGGAGATGTCCTTTATCGGCGGGGGGTTGACACAATTGTTCGTCGTTTCCTTACACACGAGGAAGCTGAGCACGTCCTTAATGACTGTCATAGCGGTGCCTGCAGCGGCCATTTCTCCGGGATGGCCACTGCCCAAAAGTTCATCCGCGCCGGATACTTCTGGCCCACACTTTTTACCGATTACATCACTGCGGTCAAGCATTGCCATAACTGCCAACTTTTTGTCCCCAAGGCTCGGACACCACTTGCTCCGTTACACCCAGTCGTCACCGTTGGTCCCTTTTGTAAGTGGGCCATCGACTTCATGGAATGTAGACCCTCGTCTGCCAACGGCCACAAATACATCATTTTCGCCGTCGATTACTTCACCAAATGGGCCGAAGCCATGCCTACCTTCAATTGTACCGCTGACACAGCTGCCCGTTTCTTTTTTAACCATGTTATCACTCGATTTGAGGTTCCTAAAAAGTTGGTCTCAGACCATGGTTCACACTTCGAAGATTCCGTTTGGCGCGAGTTATCCACCCTCCTAAAATTCGAAAATCAATTCTCCTCTGCTTACTACCCTCAAGGGAACGGCCAAGTAGAGGCCATTAACAAAATTCTAAAAACCATCCTCCAACGCACTGTTTACCGGCATAAGTCCAATTGGCACCACATGCTCTTCCCCGCCTTATGGGCTTACCGTACATCCACCAAGACCGCCACTGGTTTTACCCCGTTTCACTTAGTTCAAGGCATAGAGTCTGTCCTCCCCATTGAGTGTCAGATACCTGCCTTACAAATCGCCGTCGAGCTTCTCCCTGATACCTCCCCACTCGAGAAACGTCTGCTATCCCTCGAACAACCCGATGAAGACTGTTGTGCTGCTCTCCAGACCATTGAAGCTGCCAAGAACCGCTCCAAAGCTAGTTATGACAAACATGTACATCCTCGAACTTTCCATGAAGGGGACCTCGTCCTCGCCTATGACCAAGCACATGACAAAACCGGTAAAGGGAAGTTTGAATCCATGTGGCAAGGCCCTTACATCGTGCAGACTTGTCTCGGCAAGGGGGCATACATCTTAGCCGACTCCGAAGGTCACCCTTTGCGCAACCCTCGTAATGGGTTGTATCTTAAATGCTTTTATCCCTAAATAACTCGCGGCCCCATTGGTCCGCATTGTACAGTTTGCTCTCTTTTTTGTTTTTCGCCTTTTTTACTGCGATCTTACATTCCTCATTTTTGCATGACCACAGATGGACAATCTTCCACCTCACTATACTAGCTTCGCCGATGGAGCAAGCCGTTGGTCTCCCAACCTGGCTTCTGCAGCATGGGTCTTGTATTCCCCTTCACATGAAATGATTCACCTTGACGGAATTTGTATAGGCGCTGCTACCAATAACCAGGCGGAGTATGATGCTGTGACCGGTCTCCTGACTGCTGCCCTCCAGATGGGCATACGTCACCTCCATGTGTTCCTTGACTCCTAGCTGCTTGTCTCCCAGATCAACAACTACTACCAGGTGCGTGATCCTTGCCTCTTTAGAAAATTCCTGCGCACAAAACAACTCAGCCGACAGTTTGAATCCATAACATTCACCCATGTCCCAAGAACTCAAAACAGTGTCGAAGATCAAATGGCCAACAACATCCTAGATTGGCACATCAATCACACCATGTAAAAACCTCCATCATGCATTCTTATCTCATAGCATCTCATAAAAATATATAAAAACCCAAAAATATTGCAAGGGGCATCCACGTGCCTATCATCACATAAACATTTGCATCCATGTGCAACAAAAAATACAAACACATTCACATATCGGGGCATCCATGTGCCTCATCCTACATGCCTAGTGTTGCATCCATGTGCAATACATCACATAACGTACACAGGGGGCATCCATGTGCCTCGTCCTACATGCCTAGTGTTGCATCCATGTGCAATACATCACATAACGTACACAAGGGGCATCCATGTGCCCAACATCCTATACTACTTGCATCCACGTGCAATGTAAAACATATCACAAACCATAAGCGCATCCACATGCGTACAACTAAAACATCATCACAAAAAGGTGCATCCACGTGCATATATATATATATATATATAAAAATACATGTTCATCAGCTATACATGTCCTGAGTACCCCTGTACTCATCTATACACAAAATATATCTATACATCTCATAAAATACATGCCGTAGCTACAAAACTCGGGGGGAGTCCCCTGTACTCCCTAATGAGAGTCATAACCCGCATCACTACCTGCATTTGCTGCCTCTGAGTCCTCCCCTCGCTCCTCCTCCGGAGACCTTGGGGTTGAGCCGAACGATCATCTTAGATCCTTCTTATTCTTTTGATAGGATCTTTTGTAGCGAGAGTGCTCCTTCTTGGGCTTGCTTCTTTTGGTGTGAGTTGCGAGAGCTTGATCTTCACCTCCCATCTTTTCCTCACGAGCTAAAAGTCTAGCTTATTCTTGAGAGCATTCTTCCCGCAATCTGTTGAAGGATACCAACTTCTTTCTTGCACAGATTCCTTGAATAAAGGAGTCCCATGACCTAGGTAGGCCATTTAGAGTGGTCATGACAACTTCACCATTGTCCACTACTTCATCCACAGCTTCAAGTTGCGCCTTGATTTAAGAGACCTTGGAGAAGTAAGATTGAATGGTTTCTCCATTCAACATCTTGACCCCTTTCAATTGATTCTGTAGAGTCATCTTCCGATTTATGTTCTTCCCTTCATATAGCTTGGTCAAAGAGTCAAACATCTCCTTGGGTGTCTTTAGAGAAGACAAATGGGGTATGAGATGATCTTTGATAGAATCAGGAATGATTCTCTTTGCCTTGACCAAGTTCTTCTTATGCAATACCTTGGCCTCTTCATCCTCTGGGATAGGGATGTCTTCTTTTATATATGAGTCCAACTCATTCTCTTCCAGGATTAACCCAATCCTATACTTCCAAGCTCGGAAGTTATCAGCCCCTTCAATCTTATCCTCAAGCTTGGTGTGGTGAGACATCTTAAAGAGTACTTCAAATGGAAATAGAAAAGATTTAGGTCTTACCACTTGAAATGCTGAAAACTGGATCTGGTCCCGGATTAGGGTTTGTCGAAAAAACCCTAAAAATTCAAAATGTGAATTTCAAATTTCTGAAAGGATAAAAAGATGCGCCTTGATGAGATGATCAGCCTGGTGCATTCAAAATTTGAGATCAGCAAAGCTTTACCCTTTAGATTTGTCTTTTTGTCGTCTCGGGTTCACTGGGGAGAGCTCTGAATTAGGGTTTGAGTTTCCCAGAAATATACCCAGCCAAAAATCTCGATACAAAGCTCTAAACTTCGATTTTTGCAAGGAGCTTCCAGCTGTGTCTTCAGATTCCAGAAATTCCTATTTTTGTGGAAACCCTAATTTTTAGGGCCAAATATGAAAATGCTCATAATTGAATTCTGATTGGATAGATAGATTCTCCTTGATGAGTAGAGTCAATATACTATACTGCTTTTCCAAAACCTGTGGAGAGAAACCCAATAAACAAGAAACTCAAGTTTCTGTCACTGTAAAATGTCTTCTTCTCAGGTTAGCTCTGATACCATGTTAAATTTTGAGCATTAATTCACAATACTCTAGGATCTTCACTGAGAGAATAACATATACAGTATATCAATGCATGACAATCACAATAAGCATCACAAGAATCAAAAGCATGAAAGACAAGAGACACAGAGTTTCCGTGGGGAAAACCATAAGGTGAAAAACCCCACAACTTCCTCAGAGATAGAGAGAGCAATGGCTCAACCAAAGTACAACCAAAAATACACTGAGATAGTTTCCTAGTAGCAGATGATCCTCCTCCTCACTAGTGCGCCACTTTCTGAGTGAGAGAGATATAACTTTCCGAATGATCCAAATAGAGATCACCTGATCTCTATTTATACTAACCTGTTTGCCCAGTGACCTTATGGGACCGACTTGTCTAGCTAGGTACATCCACATTATAATATATATATTTCAGGGCCGACTCCACACATGGTGGTCTAATAACCCATCGGCAAGTACACACACTTGCGACACTTGTCAATCCACATGACGACACTTCCTTATAGAGGAATAACACATCTCTAATAAGGGTACAATAAATATATATGAAATACATAGATGAAATACATTCCGAAGTTACATATACATCAACAATTTACATAATAGACTCGTTGCAATGGAGTTGATACTCCAAAGAGAAATACCAAGATCCAAATGATAATCATATTGAAATAGTTGTGAACATGATAAAATCCATGGCAAAGGCTTCCATGAGGACTCACAATATTATTCTTAAGACCCTATCAAACATTGTTGTGTGGGTTTAGAACGATATGAGTTCGAAACGATGAGTGTGTATATCAACAATGGTAATTTAGAAAATCCCTCAAATTATCTTCTTTCTATTGAACTTGGTCTTTCTAATATTCTAGAGGATGGATCCTATGTTTGGTTCTCAACTTTGATGGGTAACCAAACCAAACATAAGTGCATTTAATCTTAGGACATCACAATGTAAAATATGGCGTTCGAGAACCATAGAGGGACTACTGTAGGTTTGGTATCGAGGATGCCTACTTTTATTGTAATAGTAGGATTAGTAATTGAATGGGTTATATGGTAGAAAGGACATTATAACTGCAATTCCATATGTTCCCTAGACTTATGGATTTCAATCAAGGGACCTCATAAATTTAGAGTGAAGGATGTTAAGCATCCTACTCATAATCTTGATCACAAATGCCAATTGGGTCATGAGGGTTTGGGGTTGTGTACAAATGGTTTTTTTCTATTAAAATTCATGTTGGTGTCAAACGTGTTTTGAATGACCCTATACAAGCCAGGAAGGAGTTTGTGGAAGGTCATGATTATTAGTTGGCTTCACAACAAGAATCTTGTGATATTATTAGATTGGTACCACAAAGATGGAGAGTTGATTGATGCCCAATAGTATCCTAGATAAGTTTATTTTTTAAATACATGACAAGTGCAACACTTTGGACTAGCATCATAGATGCAAGATAGTAAGTGGAGTTTCCTTTGTTCTATTTTATCTGCATGAAGAGTGCGAGCAATAGGGGGTCAACATGGATATGAAGATTAGCATTGCCATACTTGACTCTGATTACAATGCTCATCTAGGTGATTTTTTGTTTGCTAAATAAGAATTCCCACAACTGCATCACAAATACCCCTATGTATATTCCATGAAATTGCTTTTAGACCAGGAAGGATGTCACTTAATATGATGTGTTTATTTTTGGCATAGTGTCTCTAGAGGAGACCCAACAAGTTTATTTTCTAATTGGGTCAAGGGTTTGTATCAAGAAGGTAAGTTCCTTGATGTTGCATATCACACCACACTTTCTCTAGGATCTAATAGTTCACCAACAAGGATCTCAGGTTGGCCCTTACTTTATAGCGCTTCATCAACAACTAGTTTTGTTGCTCAATTCATGCCTTCTCTTCCACCATTGTTGTTTCCTTATCTCAAGCTCACAAGTTTGTGTTGGAAATCTACTCCTTAGGGTTAGGGATATTGTTGTATTATTCATATTTATGAGAGAAAATGTGAACAATCATTGGGAGTGCAAGATACACCTTGGAATTTGGAAACCAAGGGTAATCTCATGGATTTATATGTACACACATTAATGAGAAAACCAATGCACACTTATCTATATCTTGTGGCTTTATTTGGCTTTGTGTTAGATAATTTGCCTATATTCCCTATTGGGCATCCTAACAGTGGTACCAGAGCAAGGTGAATTTTGTTATGCTCTTTCCTATTTCATTTTTTGCTCCGAGCTTCCTTTGTTGTAAGACCTAAGTTTAGTAGTTGTCTTTGATGCCTACTCACACGTGCACTAAGGTGTTCATTTCTAAGTTTTCTACAAAACTCTAATTTATGTATTGTTACCTCTCCTCTTGCATTTTAAATTTCATGGTATATTTATCCACAACTTGAGCATTACGTATTGCAAATTCTTGAAAATTACATTAAGTGGCCTTAGATTCCTTCTTATATCTACGTGCTAATATTACCTATGTGTTATGGTATACACATCGAACTCCTTGCTTCTTGTCGGTATCCCACTATCTTCTGTGTATTCATACCAAATTCACCTTTCACAATTTGTGTTTTAATTTTTGAATCACCTTATGCCATTTATTGTGCTCATTCCTCTCTGTGTGTACCCGTTCCTCCATGTAGGATAATCACCTCCATCTCCTAAGCATGCCTCATATAATATTTTCCATCCATTATACCTCTCTACACATTATCACTAGAAGCCTCTTCCTTTTCATACTTACACTTCAACAAATTATCATCATATCCATAAAAGGACTCCCGAGGAACCATGCACGTTAAAGTTGACTGCGGGTTAACCTGGTATTCTTCCTCGGAATGAAGAGATTTCCTTCCCTCGATGCATTGGTGTTACCCAAAGGTCATGATTTTGAATATAAATACATCTCTCGAGCCTCATTAGTCTCTCCAAATTTTATACAATGAGCATCATGGTTTCAATGTTTATTTGTTTTCTAATGGTTTTCCCATTATAATTCATTGTTACTGGATCCCATCAAGCAAAAAAATCCAAGTGTTGTGCAAGCATATATGTTTTTTTTACTGTAGACTAACAATGGTGGATAGATATGGAGTGATGCTAGCAGACCTCCTTGTGTTGATGGGGCGATGAATGATCATTATGGATATGGAGGAATCTATGGGCTAGCATGATGACAAGGTCAAAGAGATCATGATGGGTGTTTTTGTCCCTATTTTCAATGTATAGAATGACTTCTTTAACCTCTGAAATTTTTACTTTGCAAACTATATTTGAAATTGCATGTCATCAATAGTATCTCTTTGGAGTTTTGTAAGAAATTGTGTATGTGAATTGATATGTGATTTGAACGATTCGTCTACTATAATCACATGATTATGCAATTACCTTAGTTTGTTGCTCATGCCTTCACTAAGATTTAGTACTTCCACTGTGGTCGCCAGGTCAATATCTGGGTACTAGAGTGCCAACATAATTCTAATACAAAACAAAAATATAATAAATACTAACACATAGGTTGAACACATATCATTGCTAGTGTTCTCATTGTTGGCTAAACTAGTGCACTAGACAGGTGTGGAATTTATGGGTGAGATAATTTATGATTGCATCCAAAAGAGTTTATTTAGAGAATTTATTTGATTGTGATCTGGTCAGCAACTTGTTCAATTATATTCTAATCCATTTCATTGAATCCAAATAACATTTTTGTGAACACGGGACGAGAGATCAAAAGAAAATTTTCGTATTTCTTGCTTGCACCAAAACATAAGCATTGTAATTGGGCTAAGAAACCAACAATCGGGCATCGAGTTGGGCTTTAGTGGATTAAATTTGTCGTTTTGTATTAAATTGAGTCTATGTTGCGAGGGATCCTAAGAAATAGTTCTTTTTAGTGCACAAGAACATATGATGCAAAATTGTGAGTTGCTTGGATTTAATTAGTTTTGTGGAATTAAAGGTCAGTGAAGCACCAAACAATTGAAGCATTCAAGCATATTTCAACCAACGTCAACATTGAATCAGACACTTGAACAATATAATTGATTTACTCTAGATATATATTTTCCATTGATTGCACAAAGCTCTGTGAGTGTGCAAAACACTATTTGTCAAGTGACCGGGACAACCAAGCCAAAGATCAAAGGATTCAAACCACCGTAAATCACTCAACTTAAAGAATTGTTGTAAGTTCACTTATCTTTTGTAACTTTCAATTAGTCTTTATAATTTTCAGTTGAATTACATTGTACTTGGGTGCATTATCAACTAAGACCAACACCCTTCATTTTTTAGAGTTTGAGTTTGTTGAGTGCTTGTAAAAGGGTGGAGTTGCAAGAAGCCCTTCACTATTTGAGTGAGTTTTCAACTTATTAATGGCACAAATAAATGGTTTGGTAGAGTTATTGAACACTCTACTTTTCTCTTTTGTAGACAACACTGTCATGGTCAACAAGACAACACTCGCTCACATTCGAGATTGTTTACAAGAATCGCAAGACACTATTGATTTTCTTCATCTTGAATCACATCTCTAGCGTGCTGAGCTACAAAAAAGGAAGCAACATTATGAACTTGTTCCTGTTTAGAACAATCCTCTTTTCTGTGAGTCATATCAATAGCCTACACATGTTCAAATCAATGATGTCACTTTCGAAGCACATGACCGCACTTAAGAAGCAAAAGAAAATGAAGATGAAGTTATGCATACATAGGTTCCGCTTGTTCTTTCCAAGCCCATCATCAGACCTTAGGAAGAGGTTGTACACAACAAGCATAGAACTAGTCTTGGACATGACAAGGACATGATTGTTCAGATTCTTGATTTCTCCAAGCCAATCCAGTTTCAAAGTGTTGGGTTCTTAAAAGAAAGTCCATCTTCATCAGTTTAGAGTTTGAAATCCAACACTGTGATTGGGTTGGCCACATGAAAGATCAATGTTTTAATATTCATCCTGGTAATCATTGTGGAAGGCATACCCATTCTTTAGACATATGCTTCATTCTGAAGAAACCTGCAAAAGATAATATTCGCTACGGGTGGATCACTTATTAGCAATGGTAGTCAATAGCCAAGAAGATTTATATGTCATATCCTAGAAATCATCCTTGAGTAATGACACATCTTGAAGTCGATACATTCTCTTCTCCTCACATTGTTCCTGGCAGGGGGGAATGGCCGGTGGTCCTAAACAAGCGAGCAAGAACCAGTGAGCCAGAAAAAGCAAGCATGTATCAGATCTAGAGCCTTGATCCTAAATTACCTAGACAAACTTAGAGCTGAATTCAAATCCAAAGCTAGAGTCAAAGCCATGACTATTCATTTAGTAGAATGCATAATATTCTACTAGCATTTTGGAATGTTCCAAGAACCTTTGAGCCTTTGAGCCAAGTTCTATATTTTGTGGTCATTGTATAACCACCCATTCAGTAGAAGGAATACAACTTCTAGTAGCCTTTGGGAATGTTCTATGAAACTTTGAGCCTTTGATCCAAGTTCTAGGTTTTGTGGTAATCCTTAAACCACCTTCATGGTTCATGGTTGGTGGTCATGTGAAACCATCCTTCATAGCCTTGGTTGATTTGTGGTCATCTAGAACCACAACTTTATAGATGTTGAGATCTATCAGTTTGTGGTTAGATTAAAACCACTCATCTAGTAGAAGACATCAACTTTTGCTAGCCTTTTGATTCAGAGAGCACTTTTAGCCATTTGCAGCTCCAGTTTTCAGCTCTCTACTTACACTCACATACCCCCTTCAGATTAAGGGGGGGATTGTTGGAAACCTAATCCTTAGGGTTAGGAATATTATTGTATTATTCACATTTATGAGAGAGAATGTGAACAATCATTGGGAGTCCAAGAGACACCTTGGAATTTGGAAACCAAGGGTCATCCCATTGATGTGAGCTATATTAGTTCACACGCCAACTATCCAAAGAATACGTCAAATAAGTAAAATCCATAATGGAGTAAATGTAAATGAGTAAAATGTGAATGATGATTTACAAATATACAAGGGCCATATATATAATATTTAAAAGGGAACATAGTGACTCTTCATAAGAGTTGCGACCTAATTTATTATTTATTCCTTATATTATTCTATATATTTTATATTCACAACATCGCCTTCCTCTTCGGAAATGCTTTGTCCTCAAAACATAATTTTTCAAAATACTTTGTCTCATGATCTTCTAAGCGCGTAAGTGTGATGCTCAATGAAATAAGGCGATATAATCTTTGAATACCTAAACTGATGTGTTGCATTTTCTAGGAATTGATCCACCCCAAATCTACTTTCATTGGAACGGTTTGATGATCGAATGTTGGGATAGAACTTCTCATTCTAGGATTCCATACAAGTTTTTGATTTTGTCTTTGCTCTTTTTCAATGTTGTAGTTGGTTGTGTGTAAGAAGAATATTGTTTATTCTCCTGTTGATTTTGTCGTTGGTTGTAATGATTATTATGATTTGGATGACGATAAGGCATTGTAATATTTTGTAATTGTTCTTCAAAACCATATTGTCTTGATGTTTGTAGTGATTTGTCATTGCAAACATTCTTCTGATTTTGAGCGCCATTTGACTCTGTATTGGTTCCCCTTTTTGGTGTTTGAATTTGAGTGTTTGATGACTTGTCTATTGGGTATGTCACCTTTTCCTTGTCAGCTAATGATCTCTTGTGTCCTTAAACATAAGAGTTCTTCCTTATAGTTTGACTTGTCAACTTCATTTTGATTGTCTTGATTTTTGTGCTCTCTTTCTTTTAAGCTTTTTATTTGCTCTAGTAATTTCTGAATAACCTTTTTTAAGGAAGAGATTTCTCTGTTCTTGCCCGATAATTCTTTTTGAATATCTCGATTCTCCTCTTCTAACTTTTGATTGCATTGTGCTTTATCCTTTGCCTTCTTGATTCGAAGAAGTAATTTATGATTATGATCTCTTATATAAGAGATCTCTTCTTTTTTATCTGCGATAACTTTGTCGAACTCTTTATGTATCTTCTATATTGATTTCTGGTCTTCTTGCAAAATCACCTTCGAGATATCTTTGAAGTCTTCAGACGACACAACTTCTGAATCTGACTTCATTGTAACATCCTGAAATGTGATTTTCTTCTTTTTATAAGGAAATGTCAAAAACTTTTTGTTCATATTCAAAATGAAAGATCCTAAGGTTTCCATCCAGGGAGAGCCCAAAATGATGTCAACATCCTTATCAAACATAGTGGTAACATTAAACCAAGATGTGAATTTATAATCAACAATTATTAGTTGTAAGTTTTTAATCTCATATTCATTGCCATAAGTGCTTTTATTTTCAACTATATTTAACTATGAAATAACTAGTTGATTTGAAAAGTTGATGTTGATGTAATGTTCCTTGTTTCCCGGAGAAATACAAATGTTAACCTCCTTGTCTTGAATGCATCCCTTCAATATTAATACTCTTCCGAAACATGATCCTGGAAAACCATTATAAGAAAATCTTTCTTCCTTATTTTTAACAAAGTCCATTTTTAAATCTCTTTTTACTTCTTATATATATATATATATAATCGTTAAAAAAGCACATAGTGACTCTTCATAAAAATTGCAACCTGCTTTATTATTATTTTCATTTATTCTTTATTCTTTATATTATTTTGTATTCGTAACACTCATGTACATGTATTTACATGTACATACATTAATGAGAAAGTACATTAATGAGAAAAGCAATGCACACTTATCTATCTCTTGTGTCTTTATTTAGCTTTGTGTTAGCCAATGTATCTATCTACCCTATTAGGCATCCTAACCGTGTTAAGCAAACACAATATCACATTTAAAAATGAAACACTGGCTTTTTGCAATGTTCCACCCTATTCCCATTCAACGTTCCCTTCCATGGATTGTAGGTTGGTGTTGAGCTTACTTGTAACCAACGATCCCCATTTATCATTCTCTTTGGTGGGTGGTTCCCACACTCGACAAATTGAATGAAACTCATCCAATGGCAAAGAGCGATGTTGTCATGCCAACTAACAACAACAAGGTTTCCATGATGTTTTAAGGCCCCTCGTAACTCACACATCACACGCATGTGGAAATCACTTTCCACCACCGACATATGTTGCCTATTGGAGGAAGGCCTTTGGTGGAACCCACAGGTCCCCCCTCTCGTCGCTTTCAAATCGCCCCCAGCGCAGACTCGCACCAACAGAACTTTACGAGTAACAGTGCTCCCCGGGCCCACCTCATCGGATAAGAGAACAAACGCACTGTCAGTAGGGAAGATACACGTGGCTGCCCTAAGAGTCTCTGAACACGTAGGATATAGATGGAAACAAAAATGTAGTTTGCAGGGGAGGCAGGCAAGAGCAAACAGCGTGGCTCCCACGCTGAGCTGTTACCCAGATACCCTGCATCGGGTCCGCAAATCATCGGCCACGTAGACCATGGTAAAAGCCTTTCTCCTTCACACGTGTCGTGAACAGGTAGACTTTCCCTGCGCCCAGACGTCAGGCATTTTATGAAAGAAATTGCATGGAAAATCAAACATTGTTGAAAATTTACCATTGATATGAGGTGAAATAAAAGGAACAATGAAATTGCATGGAAAATCAAACATTGTTGAACATTTACCATTGATATTGATATGAGGTGAAATAAAAGGAACAAACATGTAATTGATGCAAATAAAGTGTACTTTCTTGAGACTTCATAATAAATATAACAAAAGCAACTTCTTGCATAATTTGACATGTCTATTACCCGAATCACTTCAGAATTCCCATTTATCCATTTTAAGGATATGTAAGCTAAAAAGATGCCATGTCATCATGATGTCGTAATCACCAAATTCTAACATGTGATTGGTCCAAGTTTTAACACGTGGCCTTAGCACACATCACTAAGCCACATTATAAAGTTTTTTTATTGAAAATTACTAAATACTTAGAACCTTGGATTTTAAATGGATTCAACTAGGTTTCTAAATATTCTAAGTTGGGGATTCGTTGTTTTCATATTATCCAACTAATCTTATGAATCCAACACACTTTTTGATCCAAGGAAGGTGGGTGGATTTGAAAGGTTATACCATGAACTAAAAAAATCTTAGGATTTTCCCAAATAAACACCTACCGATCCTACAACGTGGCTCCACACAACACATCCATATCAACCATGATGGCATCATCAATAATCATAAGGAGCAATCTCAGAGTGAATGTTGACCAATAGGATATTTACATGTGCATGATGGCATCAACAAAGCATGACCCACAAGTACATGTGCAGGGCTTTGAGAGTACCATGTGGCATTATTTTTTTATTTTTTTTCTTCAGAATATTTTGTAGTGCTGGGGAATTGAACCCCATCACACCCCGCACTTTCTAAAAAGCTTGAGCTTCCTTCACTCACCAAGTGAGCTACTTACTCTTGCCCTAAAAATAACTATGTACTAAGAGAAAGACTTGAAATGTTATTAAGAGTGCATTATAAGACTTCATGGTCCATGATCCTGGATGAATCATTGATTTGATGTTTTTTAACTTGTATAATTCCACCATGAACCTAACATTTTCTATCACAAGAATTCAATAGTATTTCAAATCCATAAGGAAAACAAATTTCAACTTTTGTGTTTCTTGATAAGCATAGGACTCTAGATGGACGCGACCTCTAAATTAATATTATTCTATAGCCCTTTCAAGTTTTCTACCCCAAGTAAATTCAACCTCTTATGTTTTATAATGTAAGGAGACCCTCATACACGATGAGGAACTTAATGACTTTTAATAAATTTTTAGATTTTTTTTTCTTTCTTGCTCTTTATGTAAAGAAATCCAACATTCAAATCAATTAAGGCTTATTTGATAATCCATTAAGTCTACCACGCAAGGAGGATTATGGGTTTTTTGTTTTACTTTCTCTACACAACACTCTCCCCTAATCCAACATATTATTTAAGTATATTCTAAACATTTTGTGTGTTAAATCTCAAGTTAATTCACAACATTGTGTTTTGGTCCCACCCTTATTTGATGCCACGGTACTACCACATCCTTCTGCAACATATCCATCCCCAAATTCTCTTTGGTGTTCCCTTGCCTTTGTTAAGGGGATCTGCTAGTTTTCTTATCATTCCTTGTATAGCAAGGATACTTTCTACTCCCTACTCTTGAGACTCTATTATTTTAGAAAAGAATATGTGAAGATTGCTTGAGAGGGAAGTTGACATTTGGATACAAAATTTCTATTTTATTATTCCATGATAATCTCTTACTTCAATCACAATTGTCCAATCCTTCATTCCATGATATTGAAGATAACACAAGCTACTTGTTACCTCATCCTATATGCCCATGCTCTTATTCATTCATATTCCAACAACCCAATGTAGATGTATGCTAGTTTATTGGAGGAGCACACACTTTATAAGTTTATAAGTTGTAGTTTCTCTCAACCACAATTTTGATTTTCTATCTTGTACTTACACCCTCTCATTAATATTATTATTACTTGTTTAGTATTAACATCCAAAACAAATAATTTCTAATTTCCAATTTAGATTTAACATCAAATTATAACTAATTATTATTTTTTAATTAAAAATATTGTTACATACACATCCCTTTCACTTCAAAAATAAAATTATATTCACATTTTTTGATAGAACATTTCTTAAACAATGAACAGCCAATCTTTTTTTAATATCATTTTAATAGTATTAAATACATTACTATGTCTTAATGAACATTAACCATGATCATCACCATTAGTATTAAACATATTACTATATCTTACATGACATATATCTTCCATTAACCAATCATTTTTTTAATATCATTTTAATAATATTAACACGTTATTGTGTTATGGTTATATATTCCACATATTTTTCATTTTAATGATAAAATATATTTCATATGTTTCAAAATAAATATTTATAAAAAAAAAATCAATTATAAAATGAAATCTAAGAACTTAGGAACACTTTTTACTCAACTTTTTCTTCATAGGAATCAAATTTACCAAAAATCATCATATTAAGAATAAATCATTTTATTAAACATCAATCACTTTACCAAATTAATATTAAAATTCAAATTAAATTTAAATTTATAATCTCTTAAAATTATAAAATATCATAAATAAATAAAACAAATCCACTTGTAATTCTAAACCCACCAAATCCACCCAATGAAATAACAACTCCCTTACACGATGATCATAATATTTAAATATAAAGAAATAACTAGATATTAACTCTTCTATGTAAGATGCATGATATCCAAATGATATTTAGCTTTGTGGAAGGAAAATGAAAAATGGTAGAGATAATATGCCACCACCAAGGTTTCATATTAAAACATTAATTTTCTTAAAGTAAATGTTTAGCTATAAATAATCATAAATTTTAGTAGTTGTATGAGAGAAGTAAGATGTATTTAAGATTTAATGAATAGTGGCATGTTGTGATAGTGGGTGACATTAATATATTAAAATGAAAATGAATATGGTTAAATCTATCTATAAAATGTTATGAATATGTTATGAAAATGTTTTAAATTTTAGTAGTTGTATGAAGAGAAGTAAGATGTATTTAAGATTTAATGAATAGTGGCATGTTGTGATAGTGGGTGACATTAATATATTAAAATGAAAATGAATATGGTTAAGTCTATCTATAAAATGTTATGAAAATGTCTTAGTTATGGGTAGATAGAGTTGTAAAACAATGTGTGTTTTAGCCTTTAGTGATAGGGTAGTTGGTATTTGTGGAGGTTAAGTCACCACATGTTATTTGTTCAATTCTTCCAGGTCAGGGATTGGGGTTAAGGGTGGGAGTCACTCAAAAATGAATTAAACTAACCCATGGGGCATCACGCTTACTGGACAGATCATTCGAATTCTAGTTGTAAAAAAAAAAAAATTGTAAATTTTAATGTATATCTAGTATCTATCAAAGTAATAAACATAATTAAATAATATATCATTAAAACCACCAAGATATTAAAGTGAGAGAGAATACTATTATATAACATTACAGTCCGTAAAAAATCCTTCCCCTTATTAGTGTTCTTGTATGTGTAGAGGGGTCTATCTATTATCTGCCTTCCTGGTTTTTACTACAGGAATATATCTTGTATTCCCAAGAATCTACAAAGTGGAATTACAAAGGGTATATAACCTTGATCACCCATCCAAGTCACCGATAGATAGAAGCCAGAAGATAGTCAAAACCCCATTGGCATTGCCAAGAGAGAGATGGGAAATTACTTTTAAGGGAGTACTTTTATTTTCCAATTTTTGATAAACCCCTTCCCTTCTTGTCATAGTTCCCATCATAGAACAAATTTATTAGTAATCAACAACAATCTCAACCTAATACTTGTAAAAAACAAGCCAATGACCATTTGTACATATATAAAAACCCACTATTTAAGTCCATTCAAAAATATTTGAACTGGGTAAATTAAATTACCACAAAATCCCTTAAAAAAAAACAACGGAGTTAAAACAATTATATTTGAAATTTTATAATCTTTTGGATAAATTTAAAAAGAATGCCCAAAAACCTTAGAGCAGAGTTCCACCTTGAGAGGAACTCCCATTACACTATAAATTAAACCCAATAGAACCTAAAGATTTTATAAAAGGATGAGGGGATTTGTGTGCCATTTGTGTGGGACCCATTCCATCACACATGATCTATGTCCATGTGCATACATAAAGGAATGTACATCATTGCGTCACGCCACATACATCCACTCGACTTCCGTATTTTTGCCGGCGCCGGTGACAGAGATGGTCGACAGGTAACCCCCCATTTCCCGGCACCGACCAATGTCTTCTTTGCGTAAAGGAAAGACGCTTCGTGGGACCCACAGCTCCCGCCCGTCGCTTTCAGGCCGCCGCCCAAGTTCCAACTCGTACAGAACTTTACGAGTAACAGGGTCCCTGGGCCCACGTCATCGGATAAGACGACGGAGGCACCATCAGTCGGGGAAGAACACGTGGCTCACGTGAATCCGAAGGATAAGATGTAGTTTCCTTGGGAGGCAGGCAACAGCAGACAGCGTTGCACAACGTGCTCCCATGATGCTCTGCTCCCCAGATTCTCTCCATCGGGTCCATTAAATTCTCGTCCACGTGGATAAAGGAAAATCCCTTTTCCCTCGAGGACATATGTCAGTGAATTCTCATCAATGAATTCCAGTGGGTGTCCACGTGGACAACGAAGACTTTTAGATGCGCCCATAGGTGGTCAAATTTAAACGGCATCATAAACATTCAAATCGATATAAAGTTTTTTATAATATCTGTTTTTTAATCTTATTATTATTGAATAATTAAAATATTTTTTTAAAATAAAAGTGACAATTTGAGTGGGACTCATAGTAGAGAATATGGGTTCATTGTTAAAGATTATAAATTCGAATATGAAGAGATTAGGGTGTGTATATTTTTTATAAATTGATATAAAGTTTTTATAATATCTGTTTTTTATTTTTAATTTTATTATTATTGAATAGTTAAAATATTTTTTTAATAAAAGTGATAATTTAAGTGGGACTAATGCTAGAGAATATGGGTTTCCTGGTTAAAGATTATAAATTCGAATATGGAGAGAGTAGGGTATGTATATTTTTTTAGATAAATCTATAAATAAAGAAGTTTTTTATATCAATTTGGTGTTTGTGAGGTTTTCATTTCAAGTACGAACTATTATTATTATTATTATTTAATTAACAGTTTAAATAGAATTTGAAACAATCTACATGTTGACATATATGCTCTAACCTTGTTTCTTTAAGGATGTGGTGAAAAATAATCCTCTACTTCAACTACTTTGAACACTCCTCCATCTTATGTAGATATTGTGGAGAAATTTGAAGAGGTGCCAATGTTGAAGGTCTTAGAGTTTGAGATCACAAACCTAATTTCAATTTATATCTCATCTTCCATAATTTGTAGATTCAATGGTTCTTGGCCTCTTACCTTAATCTTGTAAAGTGTCTCCATTTGACCTAAATAAAGAGCCATGATTTATATCTATGCTGTAAAGTATTTGTGGATCCTTGGATCTAGGGTAGAGTGGGCCTTTTTGTTACCCTATGATTCCCAAATTTTGACCCTACAACTATGTTTTTAACCAAAATGTTAGTTTGGGAATGTGAGGAACCTCCAACAATTAAATGATGAGAATGCACGCTATATCAGAAATAGCAGAACACATAAGATATTTATTGATCGCAGGCCACTTCAAGGGGGAAACCTCCATTGAGCAAGCTCAATACAAATAACTCGTGGATGTCTTCATTGGCCACAACACGTACTTATATACTAAGTCTATGCATCCAATACTATGGATCAATACCATGGAACATATAATACTACTGGACGACTTACAAAGCATATGCGTCCAATACAATGGATCAATACCATGGAACATATAATACTAGGGGATAATACAAACTATGGATCAATACCATGGAACATATAATACTATGGGATGACTTACAAAGCATATGCGTCCAACAACAATATACTAACAAAGTAAAGAGAAGGGTTGACACGGGTTCCTAACAGGGAACCTCCCAAAATTACCTCTAGATATTGGGAATACCTTGGGAAATAACTTAAAAACATGTCTTGAGAGGATTAAATTAGGTTTCTTCACATATATTCGAATATATGTTGAGATCGATATTACCATGGGTTTATTAAAGAAGATGATATTATAGAAGTAAAATTTTAGACGGGCTTAAGGTTTTGATTATGATAGGACATCTTAAATGTTATTGTCCATGAGTGCAATTTCACTAAAAAGGGAACAGAGGGAAAAAACTAGAACCCTACTCAGATGTTGAAGATGATCAGAGAGAAAAATAATTTGTAGGAAATTGGATTAAAGAAGGATAACAATTTCTGCCTAGAAGTGCAAGTTGAGGAATCAAATTTTCCATTGAAGGCTATAGAAGAATACAAGCCTAACTGGCCTTCCCCCACAAGGGATGAATTGGTAAATGAAGCACCACTAGGAGGCATGAAGAGACTTCATGAATTCGACAATTCCAATTTTGATAAGGAATTGACACTCCATCTACAGCATGGTAGTCTGAATTTATATTTCTAGATAGTCATTGTGGAACCTTTTCTAAGAGGGTTGTAAGAGGTTAAAAAGAAGAAAGAGAAAAATGGTAGGATTGAGGATTATTTTCATTTGGGACAAAAATTTAATGTCCATTAAATACGTAACATTTAACTTTGTAAGTGTGGTATGCACATGAAAAATGTAATTTCCATTCAATCTCATAATAGAAATGATGACTATTTCTTTGAACAAAAATGTATACTAGCTTAGATTCATCTTAATCATAACTTTACCAAATATCAAGTGGGATAAAATCCCTTCACCTTAAAACAATTTTTAGGGGATAAACACTTGAAGTTGCACCTTGAGGAATTTAATCACTCTTTGCAATTGTTAATTCCACGATTAAGATAAGTCTAAGCTAGTTTATTAATATTATATTACTTTGATATGCTTTTTACAACCCAATATGAATTCCTTCTGTGCTCAACATAGAGTTGATAGGTAGAATTAAAAAAAATACTAATAACAAAAAAAATTTATTGACCATAAATAAAATATTCAATATCATTTAATTTTTTTATTATCAGAGGTTCAATCTCCACACATTAGCTTTGGCCTAAGTCCTTTGGGCAATGATCAATGACCCATCGGATTCCACTTAAGGGGGGCGTACCTGTTAACACCAAAAGTTTGTCCACTTTGCTTATCCACTAGCCACACCATATCATACATCATGTCCACTTTCCATTTCCACCACTTTGACTTTCACATCTCAAAGATAGCATAAATGGCCCATCATTATTATTTCCTCTTTCCACAAAAGAGGGAAGTTGGCACATTCCTTAAAAAATGGGAAAAATGGAAAATCCCCCAAAAATAGGAAATTCCCACAAACAAGGAAAATTCCATAAAAAAGGGAAACCTAAGTTGGATCTAACCCACTCATTAATGTTTATCCAAATACCATTTTCCAATCCCATGGACCACCAAACACCATTTTCCAATCCCATGGGCCACCAAATACCAATTTCCAATACTACGAGTCACCAAATACCATGGGTCATAATATCTATATATACACGGAAAGGCCCCTCATTTCAATGAATGATAGATGATATTCTCCGCCTTATGCATACCGTTACTCTATCGAAATTCCATTGAGACATATTTACCCATATGTTGAGTTTTGGTATCTCTTGTGACATGTAGCTGGAGACTGTGGAGCTGCTAGAACACACTACTTTGGAAGGCTGCAAGGGCCCCTATTTCCAGGTGTTTCTATGGTCCTAAATTGTGCTCTTTTGAAATCATTTTAAATTGATGTTAGCTTAATGCATGTTTAGCGTAGATCTAGTTTATTTTTTCATTATTTGCACTACCATTCGAACTGTTGCTAAGATTTTCATAAGTCTTAGCAGGTGCTTTTTAGCACCAGCTAGTGTGAAAACACTAACTACGGTTTTGGCAATTCCGTTGGGGAGTCCCACAATTTTAGCGACTCCCATCGGGTTCAATCTATGCAGATCTGTTGTTCCATTTGATTATCTGTACCCACATATTTTTCATTTTATTTTGCTGGGTTTGCTTTCTTTTCAGCCAATTTGTCACCTCCTATCAGATTCAGACTAAGAAACCGGAAAAATTCTTTAATCCATCCTTAGATCCCAACTCCCATAGGATTTTGAGGGTGACTTTTGTAACTGTTGTAGAATCCATGCTATTGACTGGAAGTATGACAAATCATATGTCAAATCAAAACCTCGGAAATTTCCTATCCAATGGCATTGATATGGTCACAATCTGATGAGCCCGTACGAAGATACCTCGTCTGCAAAATTTACGTCCGCGTGGAAAATTGCTGAAAAATTACATATTTTCAAACTTAGATATATTGGCATCCGATACTCAGAATTGAGTGATTTGTTTTTTGAAATCATATATTTTTTCAAGAGGAATTCAAATATATAGTCTTTTTCTATAAATTCTACATAAAAAGTTACATAAATCAGTTTAAGTTTTGTTTCCCTCTACAACCTGCTTTGATTTTTCCAGATCTGTTTGTTTATAGTGCCCTTTTTGTTCTGCTTGCACCTATCTGCTTGTTGTAGTTGTCTGTTGGTATACCTTTGTTGAGCACCATAGTGAAGAACAATTTTTTTTTTAGTCTTTGCTACACGTCTTGGTTCCATTTAGATCTGTTAGACATGCATTAGTTTCTATTTCAGTAAGTTGTATGGTAATAAATCATTTGCTTGTAGCTAGTTGTTATGAGAAGTACTCACATTTAGTTGAAATGATGAATGAAATATTGGTTCTTACATAACATCTCTTATCCTTTCAATATTTCTTTTATCGACTATATCTCTAGGTTATACACACCACTTGTGCACACAGCTCACACCTTAAAGTCAAACGCTTGGTTCTTGACCCCAAGCAGAGCCTTAAAATTAATCTTAACTAAACCAATAGTAACCTCACTTGAGGACCAAAACAATTTCGTAGTTAGGTTAGGACACTGGGGATAGACATCCAAATAATTCCCCTTTTTTACTTACATCTGAGACATATCAGTTGTCCAATTAGGGATCCAAAATCATCTTATATTTATTGGCACAGTTGATACATATTTGTCGAGGGGGCTCTCCTTTAAGAGGGTAAGTGGCAAGACTGGTTCCGGAAGTCTGGTTGGAATGCCGCTCTCCACTCTGTACTGAAGGACACCAAATCAATGTCCTCGTTATACATATTGGCAACCATACTGGTTGTGCAGCAGCCAAAGTACTGAAGTTATGGTTAACCTTTCTGGACGTGCCTTGGATGAGGTAGCCTAGTTTCCATTCTTCTAGGGATATTTTACCTAGGATCCCTCTTGGTAGGGGGATATCCATTGGCCATATTTGGTTTTCCATTTCACTTTGTTTGATAGGACTGGAGATCCCCACAGAAGAAGCGATTTGAGAAGGCCTTCCATCTTTTAGTTAGATGACTACTTGCTCCCATACCTCATAGGGTTTTGGGTAATTTTTCTTTTGATAGGTAGTGTTCCTTGTTGGATTTGTGGCCATTTTGTTGTATATCACCTGTTGTGACACATGGTTGCAATTGATTTTTCGAGCACGGTCGTTGGATTGAGTGCCCCTTTGTTTCTCTCTCCTCTTGCACACTCGGTTGCATTGGGATTTTTTAGCCTTTTCTCTTGATCATCGAGCTTATACCCGTAGCACTTTCTTGTCACCATAGATCCTCCGAGGTACTCTCGTTGACTTAGGGGGAAGGCACCTCGGTCTAGTTTGTTGAACCACACACGTCATAATCCACTCCGACGCACCTCCCCGTCTCTGGAACCTTTTCCCGAGGAACTTGTAACCTACCTAGAACTTGAAATATTTATGTTTGTGGAAAAACGTTACTTTAAAACTTATTGTAAAGTTTTATGACCAAGGAGGGTCAAGGATGACTATAATTGAATATTATTATTATTTAATAAATTAAAATAGGAGACACTCATCCAAAGAGGATTGTTGAAAGAGTGTTCACTGAACCACTAGGAGGAATGAAACTGTTGTAGAAGGCAATTGACAAGTGGCAGCATCTGCACTCACTTACTAGCTATTGCAGGGGGCAACTTCCCTAAAAATGTGGTCATGTTCCCCAAGGATGGTGGAACTGAGCAGGTGGCTCATTAATTGTTAAACTGACCCTTAAGACCTAGGCAATATTATATATAGCCATCGAATTTGAGTAGGCAGCTCACACATTATCAGAGGAGACATAACTTTTTCCTTGTGCTGCTGGAAACTATTTTGTTGAGCACACAAGAGATTCGATGAGGGGATAAGCTAAGTAATGAGTTGCAGTGTAAGACTGTCCTATGTTGCTGAGTGCAGAGAGTGTTTATGCAAGTCTCCATGATTGTTGAGTTTCAGAAAGATTGTCACATGCTTCTACACAAAATCTTCATCCTGGTGGTTCAGTGAACAGGCTCGGGGGTCCTAAAGCAAGTAGAATTGGCTGCTTTCAGGAGACGGTTGGGAGGAACGATCTTCTTTGGGTGTTTGTCCACCTCTACAGTTAACAGGTTTTACCTTGTTTTAGTTATTTAGTTATGGACTGCTAATCTATTTCTTGAAGTTGTATTTTACTTAACCGCTAGATTAGAAATACTGAACTCGTAGTTTATTTCTGTATAAATGGATGAATGATTGAATATGAAAATATAAAAGAATGGATAAATTTCTCTCTGTATTTTTCCACTCTCCTAAAAGACGTACTCTAGTACAGACATATTTTCTTAAGTAGATAGATTTCAATGATCTCATTTGATAGATTGAATGATTCTGATTAGAATGATGATCTTCTATTTTGCAATAAGATATAGACATAAATATAAAATGTATACTAACATAATACTCAGAATTACTTAGAGTTTCAGCTTATTTCTATACAGATTTATAATGATTACAGAACAATAGCTAGTTTAAATGTTAATACATAATGTTAGAAATCACAATGACTCACAATCAATATTAATGCTAAGTAGATCTCCATAGAAATAGTTTATACCAATAATAGTTATCATAAAACAACATATCTATTATAGAAATAGATTATGTACATATAACACATCAATTTCATAAGACTGTAAAGAAAAGCCATTAACATATCAATAATAATAATTATAGAAACTGAATAGCTAAACAATATCAACCAAGTACTTTAGGAACAATTTCATGTATATGAATATTTAACCATCTACTATCTAAATAAAATAGAGAATAGAAATCTATTTTAGAATTAAAAATCATCACACTGATAAGCGATTGAGTACTATTGTAAATACAGAGTTAAACATAATCACATTATTGTTAATCATCTCATATAATTACATTACAGGGAATAGCCCTTATTAAACTATTTATACTTAACCAATACAGTTGATAGCCTCATATCATTACACAACCTTATCACATTATACAGGATCAATGTTTAGTTCATATAAATAAACAAGTCAAATTTATTATGCACATAACCCTTATAAAAATAAATACGATTTCCAAACTTACATAAGTTCATAGGATAAAACATCATTTCAACAACTTCCAGAATGGAATCGACAAAGTAGTTATCCAATATAAATCTTAGTGCTTATAACTTCTAAATCTATTGCCTAAATAATGTTTGAAAGTTTAATACAATATAAAAGACACCAATCTTGGGCATAATGCCTACAAAGGTTAGATAACCCGGGAGTTTTATAAAAGCAAATAAATCAAATTTACAGTCAACAGACTTTACTACATTAACATTTTAACGTTCAGCGGCATAGAGCTCAATGCCATCAAAATATGCATAATAATCAAACAATTAGGTTTAATATCGTAATACAAGCCAAGGGTTCGAGTCTCATTAAGACTCCCCTGTTCTATTACATTTTACATACAGACCCTGTACACACCCACTATACGATAGGGTTTAGGGTTTATCCGTAGCAACCTAAATTAATAAATATGGCATAGAACCAACATTACAAAATGCCAAATACAGTAACGCTTTAATTGCAAGCGCAGTAAGGCTGCCTGAACTACTAAATTGCGTTCCCATTACGACAGAGGAAAACCCTGTACAAATGGTTTCACATTATTAAAATGAGTTTCAAGATGAAACCCTGTTTCCACTTAATCCTTGAAATTGTTTACAACCAACCGAACTAACAGAGTAGGGTTTACACCCACATAAACATTATATATATATATATATATAAATCACGCAATACCATTACGATAAGAAAAGGTTACAAATATCACATAATCCAAATAGTAACATTCACGGCAGAGGAACCCAACACAAATAAACACAGTATCTTTTATATCATTAAGACAAAGATCGAAACCCCAAACTTTGGGTATAGCTACAATAGAACTTTACGAGCTTTTATCATCTCTTCAAATGCCAGAGGCAGTACTATAATACAAACAAGCTTCAAATGCTGCCAAAGTAACTATTAGAAGTTGACAGAGGAACCAGTGAACATGACCCAAGGCTTAGCAAAACCACCGGGGTTTCTTTCTATCCACAGTATCGTATCCATGAGTACAGACAAGACCTAAGAACAAATGGAAAGCCCTCCTGCCATTGACTTACGAACTAGTTACAAAATGACATATGCTAATCGATAGTATAAACAAAAGAAATTAAAAGAAACAATAAATTTTATATCATGGTAAAACCTTACCTCTATAAAAGATAACCAGTCGAGGCAGAGAGTACAAAACCCTCACGACGCAACCAAAGCTAAAGAGCACAGCCCGAGAGCATCTTTCCAAAACCTATAACTCATACTTGTTCAAAGATTAACACAGAGATAGTGCAGGTTGCCATGGTGGCCATGGCGGCCGAAAGAGAGCTCGACTCTCCATCTCTCGAGCAAACAAACTGTTAACAATGCAAATCACAGCGAGGGTTTAGGGCTTGTCTCCCTACGTGTAATCTCCCACCAACTTCACATGATAACATTTATGAGCCTGGTTGGCTCCCACTATCATTTTAATGTTTAACCACTTTCATATAGTTTGGGCCATCGAAGTTCTATTTTGCAAAAGCGCCCATAACCTTGGCCATTGACATATATTTGCATAACACTTTAATGCCAATACTTTGTATAAGAACCCTTAGGGATAGAACGTATAACTCATAGTTGAGTTAGGGTTTTAATATTTCCCTTTGAACTTATTATAAAGTTAGCTTATAATTTAGCTTACAAAAAACCATAATAATATTAACCAAAGCTCGTTGGAGACACCAACCTGTAACCTGAGCAAGTAAGTCAGTTGTGCATTAGCTTCATAGCTAAGTAACCCTCAGACCTGCTCTAGGAACCACTTTCCAAACATAAGAAAAATATCAAAACCATTTATCAAGACAACATATAATGAAATAGGAATGATAATTGTAAATATCGACATCGATGTAATTAATACGTTATTATATTATCTATGGAACAAGGATTTCATAATCATTTTAAGTATGGTTAAGACACATTTAATGAGTTACGACTTTTGTAAACAATAAGTGTCGACAATACAAAAATCATATACAAGAAGTTAACTAATACATCTTAACCTGTCTATGCGATACTTAGAACAAACGTAAGTACTACAGTTTCAAATTAACATAAGTCTCTCCAATTATGGATAAGCATCGTCATATGTATTCCTGGACAACATACTTAAATTAAAATTAATAAGAGCTAAACGCTCACAAATACATTTCCCCATAGTAATTGTAGCATTTATACTAGACAAAAAAAAATTATTTTTTTTGTGAAATTTGGAGTTGTTACAGAACCTGAGTTCACTTCTGACTCTTCCCAATCCAACTCACTGGCACATTCACCTACACATAGCCCTATAGCTGGCACAAGTCCTGACCCATTTTTTGGAGGGATCATTAGTGGTGGGCATAGCAGTAGCCCTATAGTCACTACAACACCCACTCTAGTTGGTCCCACAAGAACTACCATTCCTAGAAGTATTGGACTTGCTTCCACTACAATAAATCACATGGTTATCGGATCTATTCCCCCTAGCAACGAGACCACCCCCATGACCACAATCCATACATTCACTGGATCTATTCTTGGGGGTAGTGGCCCCTCCCACAATCACACCAACCCTTGTTGGTGGTTCTACGGCCCCGCCATGACGACCATTTTCACTGGCCCTATTGTCACTCCACCACCTAATGGAGGAGGGCCCATGATTCCCTCTATGGACAACACCCTTGTTGGCCCCACCATGTCATATCCTATTGCTAGCATGCCATTTATGGCCAGTCTAAACCTCCCATATTTGGCTAGACTAAAAAATGATCCTATTAAACATGATCCTACGTGGCCCCCGATGCCTACCAAAATCCCCTCGGACATCCCTGAGTTCGAAATGAAGGCCAGGGAAGACCACCAGATCCATATCATATCCTTCCACTTATGGTGTTCCTCTAACATCATAGTGGATGATTCCATTAGATTGCGATTGTTTCAACACACCCTTACCCATGCCGCAGATAAGTGGTACATTGAACTACCTCATGGGGCACACTCCAACTTTGTGTCCTCATATTCAACTTTCCTGTAGTTCTTTTAGTTACCCGTTCGATACGATGAGGGAGTTGAGGTCTTCATATATTTCCACCAGAATACCTCTACCTACATCACGAACCACATCAATGAGTGGCGTCGATGTCGAAGCTTGTGTAAAATCAAGATCGACGACCGTATATTCTTAGATTGGTTCATCAAGTCCCTACTCCCTCCCCTCGCCAAGAACCTAGCCTCTGAGCTCCCACAATATGAGGAAGAAGCGATCCTCAAGGCTTAGCATTTCGACTTAATCTATGCACAGTATGGCTACCTCTACACCATTATTCCTGATGCTCTCCATGGAAACTCCTCTTGGAAAAATGCACAGGGGGCATCTCATGCTGCCGATGGTGTTATTGGCATTGACGCATCACAACCTAGGATCTATGGTCCCTTCACATCTGTGGTGAGCGACCTCACATACGAAAACACCCCAGCATCACGCAACCTTCGATGGGTTCATTTCCTACATAGTGTTATGGACCTGTTGGCACATGATAGATCCGCAAGAAGTGTGGAAGCCGACAGGTGCGAAAGGGTCATTCCGCGGAAGAAGGACCTTTCGCCATGTTTTGTGGAAATATAAGAGTTGTTAGATTAGTTGAGTCAGTCATGTGGAACAAATTGTAATAAGAGAAAAACATATAAATAGAGCAAGATTGTAAGCCTAAGGGCATCTAAGTTTTGGAGATTAATGTAATCTTTCGGATTCTGTTGGGTATTCTCTGCGAGGTTTGTTCTGCAGATGTTAATGAATGGAGATGTTCGGTTATGAATTCTATTGTTATGTGATGATGGGTTATTTAAATGCTTTCTGTTGATTTGTGTTGATACATGTTGTTGGTTAACGCGAATATGCTGTTGAATATGCTTTGAAATAAATATGTAAATGATTGGTTAAATAGACTGTGGTAAATATTGTAATCTTTGGTTAACGTGCACATATCTTCTTCGCAACTGCAGAAGCTTGGTTCCTGCAACACCCTTATTCACTTCGGGTGAGACCTCGCCTGCTTCGCAGGCATTGCTGGAAGGGTAACTCCTTTCCGGGCCAGTGTGTAAGGGCTGTTAGTATTTGTTGACGACAGAGTGAACCCCTGTCGAGAAGAGTTGTGTCAACAAATGGTTCCATTGTCGGGACCCTAAGCTAGAAAAGAAGGGGATATGTTTTGGAACCCGAAAAAGCCAGAGATCCAAGAGTGGTTCAATAAGAAAGTGGAAGAATTCGTAGGAAGTGAGAAGAGGGACCCTAAATAGACAACAACCGAGTGGTTACAAAAATACGTCTATTCAGATATTCACGAAATCTTCTTCTGTGAATTCCCAGTGGTACTACATGAGTGGCTAGAACAGTTGACGTATTGCAAAAATCACTGCCAGAAGACTGAACCTGAGTATTGGACTCTGGACTTAGTGCGACAACTGAAACAGGTCAACAACAAAGTATCGTGGGTGTTTCTTTTTGGGTAGATAGTATCCTCGAGGGGTACATAATTGAGTTCGCGGTAGATACCATTAAGTCATACAGCGACGCCGAAAGAAATTTCTTTAGAGGACCAAGGGGAAGGTTCTTGTCATCATTGAAGCTGTGGATTAAAATGTTGGTCTGTGAAAAAGAAATATTGAGGATGTCCGCTGATGAGTAGAAGAATCGGTGTGGGAGGATGAAGGTATCGCGTAAATGCAAGCCTGACGAAAAGGTGTGGTAGATGGACATGAGTGATGACGAATTTGAAAGGGAAGCTAACGGAGAGTGTGGTCTCTTGAGGAGTGGAGCAATATTCTAGCGTCCTAATAAGAAGAGGAGGACTGAGAGAGAGTCTCCTGAGAGGACCAAAACAGAGAATCACGAGGCAGGACCACAAGGGAGGAAGCGACCTTATTGCGAAGAAGATGTTGACCAGGCTACCCCAGATGCAAAACAAGGTCAAATCGTAAGTTACCACATACCTTCAACCCCGCACACTACTCCAAATTTTATAGGAAGAAACCAAAACTACTCGTGAAGTTGCCTTACTTGCAGCGCTAAGAGTAGTGCTTCGGTAAACAACAATACTAGCAGTGTTAGGATGGAAGACAAGGAAAAGATACCCACATTCCAAGGAAACGAGACTGAGGATCCCAAACAGTATTGGTTTGTATTGGAAGCATTCTGGACTATGAAGCAGGTCCAGGATGATGCGATAAAGTTGGGACAACTAGCGACGACCCTGAGGGGCCGTGCGCTAGACTGGTACATGAAATTCATAAAAGTTCCAGTGGGGACAACAGCAAAAACATTAGCTGAGATCAGAGCCGCAATGCTTGACGAGTTTAAAAAACCAAAATCTGAGTCGCAATACATCATGAAGCTTAAAGAGATTAAGCAATTTCTGAATGAATCGATGTGGTAATTTGATCAGCGTTACAAAACGCTGATTGCGAAAGTGAGATTTCCGATAAATGAGTTACAACATAAGGAGTGGTTTATCGCGGGACTGGTACCGCATATACGAGGACCATTGATGCAACAAAAGGTCGCGACACAAGTGGAGGAGTTGGAAATTGCGATGAAACTAGAGGCTTCACCGATTGGTGATGCAGGGATGGGAATGGACAGGGTACAAGCACAATTGGCCAATTTAACGCTCCAATTGGAGGACATCAAGAAGGGAAAGGAGAACACGGAGACATATGGTGTACCAGATGCCGAAACGAAGGAAACCACAAGGAAAATTGCCCAGAATTTTGGGAGTATTTGCAGTCAGGGGCGCCGAACCCCCTTCGGCAAGGAGGCATGCCATGGTATACTGTATGTCAGACCAGAGGACACCAACCAGAGGAGTACGTATACTTGCAAAAGATGGTATCGAAACCAATGAATTTATACTGCAAGTTCTGTCAGTCGGTGGGCCATGATGAGAAGGACTGCAAGGTCTATGACCTGTTGCAGGAGCGAACAACTAACACATACTTTATGAAAGGGGAGGAACCGCCGGTGAGGCAGAAGCAATCACAGTATAGTTAGCCATAGCAATACGAATAGGGGCAGTATGGGCACCCACAGTATCTCCCACCACCGTATGGACAACCGCAGTATGGGCCACAGTAGTATCAACAACCACAGTATGGGCAACCGCAGTATCAACAATATGGGCCACCGCGCGGAGGCTATGGCGGAGGATTCCACAGAGGACGAGGTCGTGGAACAGTTGCCAGAAGGGGACGAGGCTCGATAACCTGTTATAACTGTGGCCAACAAGGGCACTACCAAAGAGATTGTCCGACATCCTGTGCCGCAATGTACATATTGCAGCGCTGCGGATCACAGTATAGAGGATTACCCTCAGCTTATTGCGAAATGGAAAATGAAGCAGAACTAGAACTCAAATGTTCTGAAACCTCCACCTACGGTACAGATGATTTCAATAGAAGCCCGAGGCAATCAGGAAATGGTAGGGATTGTGAGGCAAGGAGGAGGGGTGACTGGAACCAATAAGCCCGACACCCATATCAGGCCAACACAGACATGGCAGAAGCGAGGTAATGATGGTGCGTAAGTAGAGAAGGATGTCTTCTTGGAAGCGCAAAATGCAAGGAGAAATCAACGACGAGTGGCTGTGGAAGAAGAATTCTACGACATGCCACCCGACGTTCGACCCGACAAGGTTGCAAAAGAGGCAACCACCCTCGAGGCCTTCTTAGGGAGTTGCCTGGATTTGGCGAAACACCCAGAAATATTGGACGAAATAGCGAGTCTACTACAGCGACGGGGAGGTGCACGGCTGGAACAGAAAGTCAATCGCATACATAAAAAAAAACAAGCAGAGAGATGTGGATGTCTACACAAATTGTAGAATTCGATGTCGATTCCATCATCCTAGATTTGGGTTCGGATGTGAACATCCTAACTAAACAGACATGGGAAACGATGGGGAAGCCAGGGATGACCTGGTCACCAGTACAAGCTGCGATTGGCGAACCAAAGCAAAGTCACTCCGCTTGGACGAGTATGTCAACTCACGGTTGAAATCGAAGGGCTCAAAACGTACACAGACTTCGATGTCATCGAGATACTGGACAACGTCAGTCCCTATCCGGTGCTACTGGGAATAGATTGGGCTATGGAGAATCAAGCAATCATCAACTTTAAAGAAGAGTAATGTCATTCGAAAACCGGGAACTAAGGGTAATTGCACCACTAGATCCGACAGAAGGGCTCTGCTATATGGAACAAGTCAGAGATGAGTTTACGGAAGGATGGGACAATCTATACAACATTTCGGAAGATAATGTTAACACCACCACAGACGGGGAATTAGAGTGGCGCAGCACCGGTTCCGCATCCTCCGACTCAGATGAGGCCTTGGAGAACTGGCAGAACCGCTTGCACGAAGTATCCTTTCGAAGGTGTGCACGGATAACACAGTCCATACGAATGGTCGCTAAAGAGGAGTATGTGTTACCGACCTATGAGGGACTACCCAATGTGGGCACATTTCTCAACGAATTTGAGAACAAAGTAGCAAAGCCACAACGTCTTCTGGCCCTGGAGAAGGCCCTGAAGGCCACTCCTGCACGATGGTGGGCAGCACATAAATCAAACATAACGTCTTAGCCAATATGTCAACGCCTCATGGAGGTTCGATTCGGTGAAGCTACGGAGAACGACCAGGTACGATATGATGGATGAGGGGACCTGAAAGCACATCTGAATGCCTATCAACATCGATGGGGATTGAGGGCATGACAAGAATGGGTACATGTGTTTATACACACACTAGATGAGGTACCACGGAGCTGGTATGTCATTGCGGAACTGCGACACGGAACGACATCCTGGGAACAGCTTACCATTGGCTTCAACCAAACCTTTTCATTCACCGATATAAATCCTCTGATCCACACTGCACTGCAAGTGATCCGTGGAAAAATATTTGAAGAAGGACCGGTCAGACAATCGATGACAACCACATGGACTGCAGCACCATAAATGTTGATGGAATGCTATAACATCACGGGAGGACCGGAAGATGACGATGACCCCAGGGCAACGTATATACCAGAGTCAGAGGGTAGTCGTGGGGTTGAGGCACCAGACGTACCGTCGGACAAATTTCATCAACCACTAAAGATCATAAAGGTGAACATTGGATCAGAGGAAAACTTGAAATTCACAAACATTGGGGACTACTAGGATGAATCGACCATTGCGAAAGCCATCGACATACTACACGAGTTTCAGGATCTATTTCCAACAAAATTCTCAGAAATGAAGGGAATTTCTGGAGACTTAGGAGAAATGCAGATCCCCCTGAAACCAGATGCGAAACCAGTAAAACAACGACCATATAGATTGAACCCGAGACATAAGGAATGCGTACAAGCTGAGATTGAGCGAATGTTGGAAGCAGGCATAATAGAACCAGTGGCGAAATCCGAATGGATCAGTCCAATGGTAGTCCAAGACAAGAAAAATGGCGAAGTATGCATATGTGTAGAACTAAGGAAATTAAACAACGCCTGCCTACATGATCCATTCCCGACCCCATTCATCGATGAGATACTTGAAGGCGTAGGAGGCCAGGAGATGTATTCTTTCACAGATGGATTTTCGGGTTACCACCAAGTTAGTATTACGAAAGAAGATCGACATAAAAACACATTCATCACTAAGTGGGGATGTTTTCAGTACACGGTGATGTTGTTTGGATTGAAAAATGGTCCTGCCATATTTTTGAGAATAGTGGTAGCCGCCTTCAAGGATTATATTCATAAATTTCTGGCCGTTTATATGGACGATTGGACGATATATGGGCTAGTTAAGGATCATGCCGCGAGCTTACAACTAACGCTCGAATGATGTCAACAGCACCAAATTTCCTTGAACCTCAAGAAATGTATCTTTTGCGCCCCATTCAGCATACTGATGGGCTACATTGTCTGTCGTGACGGGTTGTTGGTGGATTCGGAGAAGATTGCCATCATCGTCGACATCCCACCACCCACGATAGCCAAACAACTACGAGCAACATTGGGACACACAGGGTATTACCAAAAATTCATTCGAGGATATGCGACGATCACAACACCCATGTAAAAGTTACTCAAGAAAGACGCTAAGTTCGAATGGACCGCGGAATGTCAGAAAAGCTTGGACATATTGAAACAAAAGATGGTTGAAGCGCCAATCCTTACGTTACCAAATTGGACAAAATAATTTCACGTCCATGTCGATGCGTCGTCAGTCGCACTGGGCGTTATCCTATCCCAACTAGGAACCGACGACATTGACCATCTGATAGAATTCGCTAGTAGGAAGCTATCTACAGCGGAGAGGAACTACACGAGCACTGAATGGGAAGGGATGGCCATGGTCTACGTGTCGTAGAAATTCAGACACTACCTTTTGGGGGGTCACTTCAAGATGTTCACTGATCACTTGAAATTAAAATACCTGGTGAACAAACCTGTGTTGGGGGGGGAAATCTACCGCTAGCTATTACTATTCCAGGAGTTCGATTTTGAAATCATCGTAAAGCTAGGGCGCTAGAACACAGGACCCAACCATCTCTCGTGAATAGAATTTGGAGAGGAACCAATAAGCATTGACGAAGGATTGCTGGATGCTTAATTTTTTAGGATTGGCATGGTCGATAACCACTACGAGGAAATCATTCAATTTTTAGCGATAGGGGAGGCACCAGTCGAGCTCACTTCCAGCCAACGGAAGCAACTAGTTGTCTGATCTACAAACTTCCAACTAATTGAAGGGGAGTTATATAAAATGGGCCCAGATGAGATTCTGCGACGATGCGTTCTTCTGCATGAACATGAACGGAATCTGTCAGAAGCACATGATGGAATTGCTAGGGGACACTATGGCGGATGAGAAACTGCCCGGAAGATCCTTCGCGCAGGACTTTGGTGGCCAACCTTGCACGGGGATGCGACGGATTAAGCCAGGAACTGCGATGTGTGTCAACAAACTGGGAAACCCTCACGACGTGATGAAATGCCACTGGTACCACAAGTAACATTGCAGGATTTCGACAAATGGGTTGTTGATTATGTGGGACCCATCAATCTGCCGGGAAGAAGGACAAGGTCATGGTACATCATCACAACAACAGACTACCTAACGCGATGGGCGAAAACGACGCCAGTGAAATACTGCTCAGCTGCAACTGTAGCCCGATTCCTATTTGACAATGTGGTTACTCGATTTGGTTTCCTAAAAGTCTGACTCAGCGATCAAGGAACCCACTTCATTAACCAAACGATTGTTGCGATGATGGAGGAATTTCAGATCCAGCACAAGAAGAGTACACCCTACCACCCCCAGGCGAATGGCACCATTGAGGCGTTTAATAAAATCCTGGAGCATGCACTCACCAAAGTGTGCAACGTGAACCGCGATGACGGGGACCTAAAAATTCTAGCGGTCCTCTAGGCATATTGCACAGCCTACAAGCGAATAACTGGCCAAACACCATTTAAACTTGTATACGGCCAAGAAGCAGTGATGCCAATGGAATACATAGTACCAAGTTTACGAATCGCCACAACAACAGAGATGAATGACGATAGCGCACTCAAGGAACGATTGGCACAACTAATACAGTTGGACGAAGATCGATTCATTACAGGGTTTCACCAGAAGGTAGAAAAGGACCGCCAAAAGGCATGGCACGATCGCTATGTCAAGACAAAACACCTACAGAAGGGGGATATAGTTCTGTTGTATGATAGCAAATTCGCCAAACACCCTGGCAAGTTACAAATGCACTGGTTGGGACCATATATTATCACTTTTGTTACGACTGGAGGCGTCGCTCAGTTACAGAGCTTGGATGGGGTACTTTTTCCTAAATTAGTAAATGGCAGTAGGTTGAAGCCCTATCACCATGACCCGACGCAGAGCGGATGATCCGACGCAAAGCGGTTAAAAAAAAAAAATCAAGGAAGCATTGTTTCGCAACTTGGAGTATGGACTGCGATTGCAGCAGGATCGTGACTCTATCAAATAAGTATGGATGGGATAGGTTTGATGAACACGGATAATTATTAGTTAGGCATAAATCGGCGCCGGCATGAGGCACATTTGGCACACAGGATGGCCGGAGGCACCAACGACAACAGTTCGCATGAGAACGACACAAGGACTAGTTGGGGGGGTGGTATGGTCACTCATCTCGCATGTAGGAAACTAGTCACCCCACACAGATGAAATAATGATAGAATCGACATAGCAACAGAACGGATCCACAGCGAATTTCTCGAAATAAACATCCCGAACAAGGGAAATGCATAAATACAGGAACAAGACACCCAACAGAGCACCGATGTATTTTCCAAAAGTAGGAAACCCATGCTGAGAGCGAAGCAGGTCATTGCATAAGTTAGGATTTTCAAGGAGGTTGTGGAAATGCTCCATTTCATTTCATGTGGTAGTGCACTGGGGGCGCTACAGGCCCGAACGACGAGCATGCATCAGCGCCTGGAGCAACTGGAAGCCAGGACACTTGGGTATCACAAAGGTGAGGTTTCATCCGAGATGTCTAAGTACGTGGTAGTAGTTCACAGCTTCCGGGCCCCAACGAACACCAAAAGAATAAGGGCAACAGGCCCCTGACCTTGGCAGGAAGCAATCCAAGGCGCAAAACAGATGTGCCAGAGTAGTCGGCCTGTTTCCCACCTTCGCGTCATCGACAACCCCTTTCTCTGGAAAGGACAAACGAGGAGTGAACCAGCAGACTCCGGAGAGGTAGATGATCAAGGTGGAGGATGAGTCCAGAAAATACATGACAGCGAACCAATGACTGAAAAATGTGGATGCGAAGTACACAACAGCGAATTCCATACAGCAAGAATAGTTTCGAGACAACCAAGCACAATACAGGGTGGATGCACACCAGCAGCGTCCCGATAAAGTGGCTCGGGATGAGCCACAAGTTTGTGTTGGGGGCCTGTTGGCACAGGATAGATCCGCAGGAAGTGCGGAAGTCGACAGACGTAGAAGAGGGACCTTTCGCCATGTTTTGTGGAAATATAAGAGTTGTTAGATTAATTGAGTCGGTCATGTGGACCAAATTGTAATAAGAGAAAAACATATAAATAGAGCAAGATTGTAATCCTAAGGGCATCTAAGTTTTGGAGATTAATTAGATCTTTCGGATTCTGTTGGGTATTCTTTGCGAGGTTTGTTCCGCAGATGTTAATGAATGGAGATGTTCGGTTATGAATTCTGTTGTTATGCGATGATGGGTTATTTAAATTCTTTCTGTTGATTTGTGTTGATACATGTTGTTGGTTAACACGAATATGTTGTTGAATATGCTTTGAAATAAATATGTGAATGATTGGTTAAATAGACTGTGGTAAATATTGTAATCTCTGGTTAACGTGCACATATATTCTTCGCAACTGCGGAAGCTTGGTTCCTGCAGCACCCTTATTCACTTCGGGTGAGACCTCGCCTACTTCACAGTCGTTGCTGGAAGGGTAACTCCTTTACAGGCCAGTGTGTAAGGGTTGTTGGTATTTGTTGACGACAAAGTTAACCCCTGTCAAGAAGAGTTGTGTCAACAGGACCTGATCTATCTAGTGCCTCATCCCATTCAAGAGAGACACCCTCTTATGTGACTCCTAACCCACAAGTTCATGGACCTTCCTGTCCCAAATATACATGTGGCAGTACCTCACAAGGATATGCATCCCCTTAGGAGCCTACTATTTTCTATCCTTACCCTAGCCAACCTACGAAAAACTCCTATGCTAGCTCCTTCCCCTGTTTCACCTTCTCATCAAGGGAAATTTTATGCGCAACAGAACCTGCTCACTCAACCCACCCCCAATAACCAACAATATTAGGGTAAGTGTCAGAGAGGATGGAACCGCAGAAAAAATCAACGTAAGGATGGAGGTGTCCAACCTCCACAACCCCCTGATAATAACGGAGCTAATCCTGCACCTCAAAACCCCAATAAACCACCCATGCAAGGAAAGAACTCACAACTTCAAATCAATCACCTGTGTTCTTTCTGTGGTGTGTATAGCCATTACACGCATCACTACCCCCACTTGGATAGAGCCAAACAACTTTCGAATGAGGCTAACCAACGCAAAGGCATTGCAACCCCTCAAGCACAACCCAACCCCCCACCTCAACCAGGTTAGCCACCTATGGTGTTGTAGAATCCTTTGCTTGCTAAAGGGATCATTGAAGCACAACCCATGATCTCATATCCCACCGCCCCTACTTCATCGAGTCAACCCTCTGATTCAGGTGTTCACCACCCTTTGATGATGTCATCCGAAGTCAACCTTCAGACCAGACACAACCAATACGGTTCGGTTACTGAAACCATCCCCGTAGATAAGGTTGTCACATCCACCACTGTGGACCAGTCTTTGCGGCTACATCCAACTTATGCAGCTCCCAAAGTCCCAAAATTTCCTTTGCGTCGTGTTGCGAACAATCCCAATGATCGAGCTTCCCATAACTATAGCATCGTGGATGATTTGTCCCAATCACCCACCACCATGCCAACCTTGGAGGTTCTTGGGAACTTCCACATTCAACGTAAATCCTTACTATCAGCTTAGGTTCTATAGACCCGTCTGATTCACGTTTGATCACTTTCGATGTAGATCAATCAAAACTTCGCATGCCTTTGTTTGTCACGTTCCAAATAATCATCCATCAATGTATCATCGATGAAGGTGCATCAACTTGTGTTATGTCAACCTTTGTTTGGCATAATCTTGGGTCACCTCCCTTGCAACCCTCTACTACCGCGTTATGTGCTTATGATGGTCGCGCTGCCCAACCTAGGGAATTCTCGCGAATGTTCCTATGGAGCTAGTCAGTAAAATGGTCCTCATTGACATTGAGGTTGTCAATGCCCAACTTGATTACAACCTCCTCCTTGAACATAGCTACATGTATGATATGAAATATGTTGCTTCATCAATATTTCAACTTATGATGTTGCCTCATGAAGGGAGGATCATCAATATCAAACAGTTGACTTACTACGATACCAAGGGACCCACTACTCCTGAAAATTTCCTCCCCACTATTGACACCACTATCGAAATATTTTCCATCCCCTTGAGTTTCTCTACAGGAACGAGTCTTTATTGTGATGCTCCCATGAATGCCACTTTCCAGGCCTTTCCCCCACCTCCCTCAATCGTTGATATATCGGATCTATGCACCATTTATTTGGGTAAACTGGTTCCTCAACCACAACCTGCAATGCAGCCCGCATCCCAACTACAACCCAAGCTACAATCCCAACCTCAGCCAGCATTAGTGCCTAGCCACGTGGGCATTACTCCTATACACACCATCCCATTCTTGTTCCACCATCAGGATTCATTAGCATGCCCGTGATGGCAACACTAAGCCTCCATGGATTAATGTTAGGCCTTCCTGTGTGGTACTTACCTGTTCCAAATCCCGCCCCAACCCCACAGGTTGTTTTGCAACCCATGCAACCAATTGACACTACCAAACATCCACCCCCACTATACCCGCAGTATTACCCATGACCCCTGCACCTCCTATGACCAAACAATTTTAGGGAAATACTACCACAGAAACCACCTCGACCACAGTGACTAAAGTCGTGAACCCTCCTCCCTCAACTGCCTCAGCTTGGGCATCCTTGCCTTGTGCTTTGTGCGATGTTTTGGGTCACGCTACCCAGAATTTTTTGGATTTTCCCATCCTATGCACTCAGATGCAAACATTGGATTATGGCGAAGACATCCTGGTAGTCCAATTACTAGGCCCTCCTCAAGAGCGCAACAAGCATTTACATACAAATAATTCATGCATAGTTTGTGGCCTCTAAGACCACTACTCCCATCAATTCCCAAACTTTTGAGAATACCAATTTGTGTTGGTTGACTTGCGTAATCTCTCCTTGGAGTCTCTAGTCACCATCATCGAAGAAAACCACCCCCCCCCCCCCCCCCCCCCCCCGCATCTTCTTCCCATGAGACAAACACCATTTGTTTCATCTCATCCTCTGATGATCCTTCATCATCAACCCATACCACTACAATTGTGTCAATAAACACATGTCCCTCAAACCTTTATAATCAATCCTTTCAAAACTATGAGGAAATCCCATGTCCACGGCATGGGGGAAGGCCCCCAAACTTGCCTACTCATCATTGTCGTCATTCTCGTCGGCGATACTGGGGGAATCCACCCTGCAAGGGGAATCCCCCATCCTCATATCATCAATTTAGTGTGCCACAATGGCCAATAGACTCATGGTACACCCCCTTCTAGTAGTTGGTCGATGCCCTGTCGATCCCTCTCCAAGAAAACATCTACACTACATCGACACCTCTATGATGGGGGGCATGATTGATTATATTTACCTCGGGACAAGGGGAATGATTAATCTTTTTGATACTACCCTGTCACATCTATCCCGACATTTCAATGAACCTATAGCTCAACTCGACACATATGTGATCCACAATCACAAACTCCATTCCCACCGTATGGGGGCAGGACTTTAACCCTGCTCACTTTTTTCCATGCATGATCTCAACCATTTTCAAGATCACATGTCACTTGTATATTTGGTTTGATTTCCAAACGCACATTTTATGCTTTGGTATCGTTTCCATGTGTATAGGTCCAAGTTGCGTTGAACTCCACTTATTTCAATTGGCAACTGATTCCTGCAGGTATAATATCTTAACTGCAATATAGGTCATTTTCTCCCCCAAAGACTTTGATGCATTGATCTAGTTTACCATTTACGTCTGTAGGAACCCCCCTTGTTCGAGTAAGCGACCCATCCCATCCACCATTGCATTCGCCCTTACTCGGCAGTAGAGCCTACCTTACATGGGTGACCATTTTAGTACCCCCTACATTTGGCGCCCATGCCATTCATATCCCCATATGATAGAGTCCTCATAATTTTACACCCAAAACTGAACCCGTATGCGTTCTATTCACATTGCCATTCATTGGCCATTTCCCGGACTCCCATCATGGAGTTTCTTTTAAGCTCTTTTCTGACTCCTTAAAGAATGAAAAGATCATCAAGCAAAGTTGATTCCTTTCATGCTCGTTAAAGTATATGTTTGTTATGCCTATTACTCCTTTTTCGAACCGAATGGACTAATTACGAAAAATGAATACTCTAGTCCCTCTGGCTAAAAGAGTTCTCCATTGCACACTTTTATGCTTTTTTGGGCTTTGGGGTACTAACTTATGAAAAATACCATTCACAGAGTCTTCTTTATGTTTTCAGACTCTCTAAAATTGAAAACTCCAGGGAGCATTAATTAACCTAGGCTCAATCAAAATCCACGGGTCATTAGATTATTGAGCACCCTTCTATCCCTTCTTTACGCTCATTAAACCACGAAGAAGGCCCAAATGGTGCATTTCGATGCCCCTGCATATCACATATAGTCTCTCATTATGGAAGCATCCCCATTATGGTCACTTTCGTTTAGAGTACTCTATGATGAATCTACCTTGGATTATCCATGATGTCACCCATCAGTCCCCTCTCTGAGTCTTTACCATTGCAGCCATCCCCACCCCAGCTATGTCCCCCCCCTGGAGATCAATTTCATATGCTTCCAGGTCATCCCTGTCGTCATACTATGAATAAAGGAAGTCTCTGTCCCCCCATAGAGTTTCCCTTGTTCCCCCATTAAGTGTCTCAGTCCTGTGTTCAGTTCCATTCCCTCTATGGTTGTATCCCTCACACTCCTATCAAGGAAAACTCACTGCCTTGGTAGTTGCAGGTCTCCCTCTGTTGACATCAGCACATCTATTCCGGAGGATAGACCTAGAGGTCCCTATACCTTGGTTTCATCCACCTCATTGATGAGTTCCTTGGACCACCTGATGGGAGCCCTCAATTCCCCTTAGACTGGTTGTGTCTCACGTGCTCGACTTCAGCCACATCATCGCACCGCTAAGATTTGTACATGGTATTGGTTCCTTCATTATTTGGTCAAATACCCGAGATATCCTTTGACTCTAGCATTTTGGTGAGTCTTATTGGGAAACCTAATAGTTTTACATTCCTTGTGATATCTAAGTTGCATTGGCAACAATGTTTGGAAGCCCCTCAATTCCATGCTTCCTAGTGTATCTGGTTTTAGATGCAGTTAATTGTACCTCCGAAATTATGACTCTCAATTGTTGAGTCCATATAGTTGTTGGACCCCTTCAGATCCAACAGTGCATCATTTATTGTGATCTTGCATTCCTGGTGAATGCCGTTGTTTCCATGTATGAGTTCTTCAGATCAGCCATGGTTGGACCATGATTAAAGTCCATTGTATTTAGTCTCTTATTGGACACCTATGATGTAAACAATAGTTATCTATGTATTGATCACCCCTCTTTTGGGCCTTGATCCATTTTGTATATCTTTGAGACATTGATACGAGCATAGGTATGCTCGCCTCGTTTATATATTTGAGATTATATGTACCTCATCCATTTTGAGTGATAATATATGCAGATACATGCCCTTGTAGTTCTGATGAAGAGTATGTTCTACCCTCCGACATAGTTTCTAGTCTCTATGCTACTGTCACATCTCTCCCTTGTAAAAAAGAAAGATCCTTTGATGTCTATCATCCATATGATGAGCTCCTAACCTCACACATCAGGGGGCAATTTGTTAACACCAAAGTTTGTCCACTTTGCTTATCCACTAGCCACACCATATCGTACATCACGTCCACTTTCCATTTCCACCACATTGACCTTCACATGTCAAAGATATCATAAATGGCCCATCATTATTATTTCCTCTTTCCACAAAAGAGGGAAGTTGGCACATTCCTAAAAAATGGAAAAAGGGAAAATCCCCAAAAATAAGAAATACCCACAAACAAGGAAAATTCCATAAAAAAAGGAAAAGTAAGTTGGATCTAACACACTCATTAATGTTTATCCAAATACCATTTTTCAATCCCATGGGCCACCAAACACCATTTTCCAATCCCATGGGCCACCAAATACCATTTTCCAATACTACGGGTCACCAAATACCATGGGCCACAAACCATGGGTCATAATATCTATATATACATGTGAAGGCCCCTCATTTCAATGAATGATAAACATGTATTCTCCACCTTATGCATATCGTTACTCTGTCGAAATTCCATTGAGTCCTCCTTACCCATATGTTGGTTTTGGTACCTCTTGTGTCATGTAGTTGGAGACTGTGGAGCTGCTAGGAGACCAAGAACACACTACTTTGGAAGGCTGCAAGGGCCCATATTTCCAGGTATTTATATGGTCCTAGATTGTGCTCTTTTGAAACCGTTGTAAATTGATGTTAGCTTAATGCATCTTTAGTGTAGATCTAGTTTATTTTTTTATTATTTGCACTACCATTTGAACTGTTACTAAGATTTTCATAAATCTTAGTAGGTTCTTCTTAGCACCAGCTAGTGTTAAAACACTAACTACAGTACCATTCAACAGATCAAAGGCCCTCATGTTGTGTTTAAGTCCCAACCACCTTGTCGAAAAACCCAACTAGCACATATGAACTAAAATCTGCAACACTTGGACTTGGACCTGAGACTTCCGAGAGCCCCAATGGATCTAAGGAAGGTGGCTTTTCCAATCCACCTATAGGCCTAAGCTCTTTTCAATATCAAATTTATGTATATAAAGTAATTGAAAGTAAAAAACTTCTTGTGTCAAGAGGCAATTTTTACAACCCAATATTAGGGAGATGTATAATTCTTTTTATGCTCAATATGGAGTTGACAAGTGACATATAAAAAACTTTCAACAACAAAAACTATATTTCAATGTAGGCATAAATAAAATATTTCAATTTGCATGTTAAGTAAAATATTTTAATATCAATTTTACATGAAATACCCTCATAAATCAAAGTTGGTCTAGTGGACATTAATAACCATTTACATCTTATATATATATTTTAATTTTGGCAATTAATAAAAGAATTCAAAGTAAAAAGAGTTTGCACATTGAGAGATTTGACTCTTCTCCGTGTATAATAAATTTGGAGTTAAGATGGATTTATATTCATTATTATAACACATTTTACATATTAATCTAAATTATAAAATTTACGGCTTACCTCTTAAAACAATTACAATCATTTTCTTAATCTACATTAAAAATAAAAACGAAATCATATTCCAAAAAACACAATAACTTTAAAAATGCATGCTATCATTTTTACCCAACAATTTCAAAATTCCATAGTGAAAAACATAAAGACCATGATTATTCAAAAATATGTAAAATAAACCTTTCCTAACTCCCACACTCATTAAAATTGTGGTTGCCTAACACACATGGAATTACATATATTACCATAAAGTTGCACCAACCTAACAATCTTTGGCCAATTTAGACACATGTTCAACATATCAAAATTTGTGGATAATTCCATCATCCACCTCAGAGTGCATTCATGCATGTCAAATTAATATTACTATGGGAGACAAAATGAGTGTCTTGGCATAGGAGTTACAAAATGTTATAGGAGAAGCTTTGTGTTGACAAACAAAAGAGATGTATGACCAATTTACATAACTAATGAGATACTTTACACCTACAGAAAACTATAGTTTGAATTCTAATCTTAGAGTTGACTCACCTTTTGAAGGAAGGAACCCATTAAGGGTAAAGGTAAATATCAAAATCTTCTTCTTCAAAGGAGACCTCATGACCAAATATCTAGGCTCATAGTTGTAGCAAATGGAATCATACTTTATTGTAAATCAATTTCCAATGGAGAAAAGAAAAAGCCTTCCTCTTTCAAATTCACCCCAAACACATTTTGTTGGTGAGCAAAGAGAGGAAGACACCAACCCATAACCATGTGGGAATGATTCAAGATAGTTCTAAGAGAGAAATTCTTCCTTTGGTAGGGCACCTTGATGATGAATACTTGTAGGGGCAACAATTTCATCAAAAGTAAAGTCAGTATGTTTGGGACTTCATTGTAGAGTACCATTGAATGTTTATTAATGTGGGTCATAGAATACTGAAATGATTGAGGATTATATAATTCAAGGTAGGTTTTCACACATTAGATGAAGGAAGAAATATAATTTCTAAATATCAGTACATTGGGAGATGCTTATTGATTGCAACAAAATTGGAAGAAAAGTTTAGGAGTCGTAACTATCAAGAAAAATGGAAATATTAGAAGTTGAACATACAACTTGGTAGAATACTACCCAAGTCCAACTTTGTTGTAGAAAAAAGATAGCGATGAAGGAAAGTTCTATTGGAAGTAGAAGTAACAATCATAAAGTTCTCCAACTACGATTGGTTCCAAAAATCCTACAATAGGAGTATGGTGTGGCCATCATAATACATCCACCCATTTGACAAATGACATTACATAAGACAAATTGAACTATGATCTTGGATATGGATAAGAAAATTGAACTAACCTTGAAACTCCAACCTATCTTGTAGTTAAATTTGGAAATCCAACCATATCACTATTGCAACAATCTTTTAATGGTGTACTTGAGTGCATGTCAACTTCAAATATCTACATAGTGACATAGAAAATACAATAATACAAAACCCAACTTGGCATATGCAAGTTGGGGGGTTGTTACTTTAGAATTTCTATTGAAAAAATTCAATAATAATGAAAGGATTAATGCTTAATTAGTTTTTATTGTAATAGTCATTCATTTGTATTAAAAAACAATAAACAATTGTTAAGCATTAAAAATAAACAACACTTTAACTAGATACTTGTCTTTTCCAGTTCTCTATTGAATTCCCCCCAAAATTGAAACCAATGAGACTAAGAATTATCCCAGGGTCCCATTGCTTGTATTGCACTCCAACAATAGAAGTGCTCTCCAATTCATAGTTCTTGGATCTCATTTTCTTGTATGCATTCTTCCAAACATCATGAGTACAAAATATATATCACATAACAACATAATGAAAATGAACATCAAGAAGATGCTTCATCAAAGAATCATGAAAGTGCTTATACCTCCAAGCAAGTAGAACACCATTTTCCAAGTGCATACAAGCATCACGTAACCAATCAAATCTGTTCCAATGACATAGGTGAAGATCCCATGTCTTATCATGCTGCCCCAAAAGGATGTGATATGCATCAAAATATTCAGCCATGTATTCTTTCATCCAAGAAATGAATGAAGAATCTCCACTAAAATTTGGACCGAATGATGAGCAAGAAAAACAAGGAGACTTCAAATGACTCAAAGAAGTCTCACCCATACATCCATGAATGTGAGAATCATAAAGATATAACAAATTATGTGGCTGCCAACAAAAATGTTCTCCAATCATAAATCTATTCGCCCCAGTGTTGGATGAAGTTCCTCCAACATCAAATGAACCAAGTGTTGAGCAAGAAAAACCATGAGTCTTCAAGTGACTCAAATGCATATCATAGGTGCATCCATGTAGATGTGCATCATCATAAAGTAACAAATGATGCTGCTGAAAATGTGGATAAGAATGTTCTCCAACCATGTCATCATAAAAGGTAAATCTAGGAGTTCCATACTCCTCATGTGGCAACATAAAAAAGAACCCTTTCACCCATACTTCATTGAGACTAATGTTGCAAAACATGGAATCGTAGGATCTAGGAGATTGAACTAACTCAACCAAATGATCAAAAAGTGTAGAAGTTTCATCATGGGAAGGATCCATATGGGTAGTATCATGCATCTCCTTCGAAAGTGTGAAACCTTTGTCATAGATTGGTTCCAATGTAGAGGAATCACGCTCTTCTTTATAAATTGCATAACCTTCATCAAGAGATAATTCAAGTTCCTCTTCCACCACATCAAGTGTTTGGATCTCTTCAAGTTCATCTTCAAACATATCAAGCATATTCAAATTTCCACAGTTCTCATGATCTACCATGTCATGAGAATCCTCTAAACAATATACCATTTGACAACCTGAAACATAGGAGGAAAAAAAGGTACCTTGCAACTTTTCAAGAAGTTGCTCATTTTGAATTGTGAGCTTATGATTATCCTAATTATTATTCAAGTATGCATCATGTAACAATTCATTAAGCTCAAACAAAGGGTTTCTATCAAAAATCAAAGACATGAAATTACCTTTGATGTGGCACATTGCTCTTTGAATCTTCTCCATGTCTTAAAGGAAGGATGTTTCCTCCAATGAAGCTCCAACAAGAATTTGACACCAATGCTTGAGTGTCATGGAGAATTCCAAGGGACTCTTGGATCTTCTTTTAATTCATATTTAAGGACCCTTAAAGAAAATTAGGATCTTGCAAATGAACATCCTCATCTTCTTCCTTCTTACTTGGACCAACTTCATGAAACTCAAGTGGTGATGGGGAAGTTGATCTTGTTTCTTCTCCAACTGCTACAATGTCTTTATTTTCATGCTTAATGGAATTTTGTCTTGCAGCAACACTTCCAAAAGTTTTCTCTATGTCACCAACATAGAGGTGTGAGCTCCCATATGTAGGCACTCCTTCATAGTTTAAGCATCCATCAATAGGTGCTCTTTGATTCATGTCCAAGGTAAAATGTGTCTCTTCCTTTTTCTCCTTTAAGCAAGCTGATGCATTTTGTACCCAAGTATGTGCAAAAATTTGAGATGAGCCATCAAAGGTGGGAAGTGGCATTTTACTTATTGCATAATTCAATTCTCTATTTTGAAATGGATGCTTATTACCTTCCTTCATCTTGATCTTGTTTGAGACAATGAGGTATTGATCAAATGGTAAAGTGTTTCTGCAATCTTCACTCAAATTTTTCCATTCGATTAGAGTTTATTTCATATCATTGGGATCAAGAAATTTTGGTGCATTAGGCCTTGGTTTTCTCTGAAATTCATTTGCTCTATTATGGGGTCCTGTGCTTGAGAAAATATGCTCTCCCATTGGCTTCTTTTCCTCACCATGAGAACTGTTGTTGCCTCCTATTACTCCTTTGCTCCCAAGTTGGATAGAAAACAATTCAAATCCTTTCATCATCTGCTTGGACATGTCTTCAAAGAGTGGTTTAATGAGTTTCCTAATCTCCTCAATCTCCTTTGAGGTTCCCTTTTTATCCCTAGTCATACTTTCCTAAAAAACAATTGCTCTTCTTTTCCTACTTTTTCCTTTTCAACAAAAGCACTTTTGGTTTCAATATATAATGGTGGTCCCTGAATTCTTGTCCTCGTGAATATCATACCACATAAGGTTCCAAGATCATCCTCTTATACCACGTTTGTGTCCCACTTTTGAATATTATTTAAAATGGTGAAATTTTCAACTTTTTTCCCTAATTCGACCTGTGACTAGTTTTAATGTCTAGGTCTCCAAATTGCTCCAAATGCTCCCAAATATTCTGAGGAGGTGTATGACTGATATTAATACTTGATTATGATGTTCAGTGATGATTTAAGACCATTAAAACACTTCTGCAAACTCTTTTAAGATTCTGGTCAATGCATGGTATTTTACTAGCAATTTCTCTTTGACTAGTATTGGTCCCTGGGTCTCCAAATGACTCCAAATTCTCCCAAATTGATACAGAAGATACTTGGATGATATTAAGACATATTTATAATGTTTATGGATTCTCTGGAGTTTTCATATTACTTCTTCAACTCCTCTTTCAAATCTGGGCAAGATAGGGATTTTACTAGTAAATTGTGGTTCAAATCCCCTAGGGGTAGATGATGAAAATGACTTTCCAAATGCATTCAATCCAACTCGAATTTATGAATGGAAGTAGGGGAAATATAATGAACATAAACATGGACTCATATGCATCAACATTCAACTTTTAATGTCTGCTATAACTCCCTTAAATCAAATGCAAAAGACTAGTTTCATCCTTGGGGGAAATGATAGGCAATCTTCTCCAAATGCTATGAAACTCAAAAAAATGACTCCAAATGCTTATGTACTGAACATTAAAATCATATAATACATAAATAACATTAAATTAATCAATAAACCATCAGTATTTTACTTATCCATTCGAATCCATCAACATTAGATTGGTTCACAACAAGGTAGTGGCGAAATGGCACTGTTTGTCCATTAATGAGCAATTTAACATAGTTTTTCTTGGAATCTATACTTGTGGATCTTATGATATGGTTATTACAAAGATATATAGCATGTTACATGTACATTAAGTCTAAATTCCATTCCTTCACTAATTATATGCAACCACAAGAGCGCTATGCAAGAGCTATGGGGAAAATGGCACCATTTCTTCATTAAAAATCAGATTTATACATTTCCACTTGGAATTTCGACCTGAAACTTTCTGGAGATGAAGAACAAGGTATTTAATTCATATTATAAAATAAATTGGGCATTATAAGCTCCCCCAAAGAGTACAATATCTCACAAAAAATGCCCTCCCTCAAGGATCAAGAATATGCAATGAAAATTGGAAATGGTTGAAGGAATGAGCTGCACTAGAAGAAAACATGATATGCCCTATAGATTACACCTACAAAAAGTGACTCCATTAAATATCCAAATTAAATTTCTAAATGGCCTTTCTAATTACCAACTTGGATGGGAATATTTCACCGTCGAAATTGGCTAAGGCAAGAAACTAGTCATCCACTAGCTCTTCTCTCACAAATGCAATTGCAAATTCTAAAAATGATCAAAATATCCCTTAATTCTTTGTTCTTGACATTTATAAAGTTTCCAAGCTCTCTATGGGTCGAATGCCTTCCAAGAGATGCATTACAACTCAAGTTGGGAAGAGATTCCAAAGGATGCCACTTGTACAACAATTCCTAGTCTCCCACTTCCACCAAATCATGTGTGGAAGCATCTTTGCTGCCCTAACTCCCTTGAGCGCCCTATTGGAGGCTATTTTTAGCCCTGACATGTCATATATGTCATATTGCATCCTTCAGGTCTGATTTGTGTCATAGGTGTCATAGCATCTTCATCATTGTTGTCATAGAGCTAGGGAATCTAGTCCAAGTGTCTCACTAGCTCCAAAATGCCTCTTCCTCTTCCATGGGAGTTACTCTTCCACTCCAATTCGATCTTAATTGATTAATTCCAAGTATATTGACCTTCCAAATCATCCCAATTCCCTTGGGATTCTTATGGATTCTAAATGACAAGAGGAGGATGCCATGTGGCATAGAAAATCTAGCTTGTTTGGGTCCCACTTCCTCCATGTGTCTTCATGGTCAAATGCCACTTTGTTTTTCCCTTGTATGTATTTATTTAGATCATTTATTAAATATTTATGTTATTCTAATGTCCACACATCATTTATTATCCTTCTTATTTCAAATCCCAATGCTTCCACCCACAACCTAGGAAACTAGTAATTTTCCTCCTTGGCAATTATTTGACCCTTAACATTAATTTGACAAACTCTCATGAATATAGCCAATGGGATTAGGCCATGTTGACCCAATGCAAAATTTGGGACATGACATGATCTTTTGATTCTATTGGGGCCTTTCATACTACTTTTTTTCAAGTGGTCTCTTTGGTTTTTGTATGATTGCTTTCGGTTTGATTGCATAAAAGGACTGTTTGTGATCAGATTTGCTTTTGGAGTGTTTGCATATTCTTGTTGGGATCTTTTGGCTTCATTGAAAAGTAAAATAAATCTCTTCTTTCCCATAGATAGAAATTCACCAAATGTAAAATAAGTGCATATCATTCTTGCATCTTTCCTATATTTTGGGTCTAGAGTCTTTCACATCACCAAGTTTCATTCCATACACCTATTTGAGTAATTAACATCCATAAAAGAAAGCGCCTAATTAAAATATATTAGACATTTTATTTTTGGACTAGCAAACCAACATTAGCTTAAGGTGTATGTCCTTGGAATAGGATTGGATAGGACACTCTCCAAGGCCATATAAATCAACTAGAGTCACTAAAGAGAAAAAAATCCATTAGTAATAAGAGACACTTGCCGAGAAAGATCATCTAACACATGAGTCAAGCACGAGGTCAAGCTAGGTGCATTTGAGATATATCCCCTCTTGGTGTTCTTAGTGGGTTCTTACATGTATTAGGGATTGTTCAGTTGGCAGTCCTTAGGGTGACACCTCCTAGCCAGGATTTGAGTCTTTGACATATGTTGCACGTTCCCTACCCACATGTCTGAACTTGAGTTATGATTGTTTTGCCCAGTTGTCCTCTTGTGAATTTGTAGCCTTAGTTGCTTTTCCTAGGAATATACATAGGTGATTGCAAGTGGGAACTGCTTGTGGTACTTGCGATAGATGATATATCATCTAATTTCTCTATCTTGATGGGTTCCCCACGGGCACTTGGACCTTGGATTCGAGGGAGTATGGGGGGTTATCATAACTGTTTCTCACCTCTTTGCTAGTGGATTGAGACCCACCTTCGGAAGAGTCCTTTGAGCCAATTAGTTTATGTGTTGATAGCCTATATTTTTATAGGGGTATGTTGTGTGTTCTCTTGTATTTGGCCTTATGATATTTTTTTGTACATTTCAATAATTCACTGTGGCCAATCTATCGATTCGTCCATCTTGACGTATTAGGGGCCTATATCATTTTGAGGAGGAACCTCCATCTATTTGAAGGAGAATCACCTCTCCAGAAGGGGTAAGAGATTGTAAATTCTGAAAGTGATTCGATTCATACCACCCATTTTGAGGTTGAATTTGTGGAAGAGGGTGTTGTTCCACACTTTAACCCACCTTTGACCCATCTTTTTAGCCTCGCACTTGAGCAAGTTTGATATTTACCTGGTGAGCTGTAATACCCCCATTTTTACCCTTAAGATATATTTGCTTAATGTAAATATTGTATATATGTGATGTATGATTCCTAGCGTGGACCTTAAGGCCAAGAGCCTGCTAATGAATGCTTAGCCTGGTATTTCAAAATTGTGTTATCCATGTGCTAGTAAGCCATGGAAATTTTAAAAACATGAAAATGATTATAATGCAAATAAAAATACCAAGGGGCTGGCTATGGATGCAACTAAATGAGGGGGATTGTGTATCCAGTAGGGAGAGGTGAGGGGGTTATGGGATTGAACCCTAAGCTGCCATATGTCATCCTGAGAACCCCTTTGACTGTCTTAGAAGTCATTTAATTATGTTGTAAGGAAGTGGGTGATAAAATCAGTCCATAAGAGTGATGGAGTATGGGCAACGCTAAAATTCATGAGGTAGGGTATGGGCTCAGTTGGATTGACCCATAATCTAATTCACCTATTGGGAGGATTTTTTCCCTCATCCCTGGGCCATTGTTGACCATCTAGGCATGAATTGGGAGGAGGCTAGGATTCCCGGCGTGGGAAGAACCGGAAACCGCGATTGAGAATGAGGCTGCATTTGGAAGTGCCAAGATGGCCCAGGAAACTTGTGTAGGGAAGGAAATCCAACGGGGGATTTTGGATTTTTCATGGATGACGCATCTCGATAGTAAAAGAAAACCGAAGATCGTGACTTGGAAGGAAGCCGTGATTTGCAGATCCAAAAACACCCAATAAATCTGTGTGGACAGAGGAATCTGATGGGGGATCCATATACTTGAACCTTGGGGAGAAATTGAGAGGGTTGGATGCCCATAAATTCATAGGCAAACCCAGTTTCAGAAGCTCAAAAGGGAAGCGGGGGGACATAGCCATTCGACCGCAACTATGCCCAGAAATTCAATGGGAAACCCTGATTCAGAAGCTCGAAAATCCAGTTGCGGGACAGATCTTTTCGGCTGCAACACTAAGGAGATCCCAGAGCGGATCGCAATGGGAGAGAGACCGTGGGGGGGTTAGACTTCATAGTAGATCCAATGAGGGCTCATTCATCCTTGGTTTAAAAGTCAGGACCAACCATACCTTCCCAATTCAGCACTGAGGTAAAGGGTGCATGAGGAACTGTGTAGCAGTGAAGGGGACCTTACACAAGATGAGAGTGGAGGTAATGGGGTTACCTGGACTATCTAAAGCCAACTAGATATGCCTATATCTCTGTGGTTGAGCTTATCGGCTTAGAAACATCCTACCATGTCTCCCCACTTGCTTGACAGAACCAGTTGTGTGCTAGATGACCCTGATTGACTGTGCCTAAAAATTTGAGTGGACCTGAGTAGTTCCTCCTTAGTGGATACATAGTCCCAGCTCGAGGGTGGTCTCTGAGTGCTGAAATAATACAGGTTGGGTAGAGACCTATGGTTGGGTTGGAACGTTGCATTCCATAGCCAGTTGCTTGGATATTTCAATTAAAAGGATAAGTGTTCTATGTGATTTATATCTTGTTCATTATGTGTTCAAAATGTTTAATTGTTCATGCTTCATTCAGTTGTGTTTATTGAGTATGCATATGCATCCATGTGTTTTTATGAATTTGTTCATTGATGAATAGGGATAAGTCTTGTTGAGGCCCAGGAGGTTCAAAATGTTCAGTCATGACTTGGGGGGGGGATAGACACCCCCTTTTGTGTTCATGTTCCCTATGAGGGTCTGGATTGATGGAGGAGACATGGCAGAGTGGATCAGAGCTCTTTACAGAGAGGTAAGAAGCGTTGATGAATTTTGGGAAACACTTTGATTGGAAGAATGACAAAGTCAGAGTCCTCAGGTGTGACAGATGATCACACCATTGCATGGGTCCTGCCGAGAGATTTCCAATGGTACCAAGTTTTGCAAAAATGGACTTAGGATGAGGAATTTTGTTGACATAGTTCTATCGAGAGGGGTTCACTTCGCACTATTGTAAAAAAAAATCGACACAGAATCCCTTAGACATTGGCCTAGAAAGTTTTTACCCTTTCCAGCAACACCCACAGAGCGAGTGAAGTCTCACCCGAGATGCTAAAGGGTGCTGCAAGAACCAAGTTTCCATAGTTGTAAGAAGACATGCATTATCTCATACTCATTCTCAACATAAACTAGAGATTCTCATTCACATCAGAACATCATATTATCGACCTATCAACGAGATCTACTTAAAAATTATCTTCATTCTGTGAAGAACCTGCAACAATTCATTAATGAAAATACACGAGATAGAAGGAATAACAGAACTCAGAATCACTTTATTGTTCGCAGGACACTTCGAGGGGGCAACCTCCTTTGAGCAAGCTCAATACAAATAACTTCACAATACCTTCATTGGCCTCAACACACACTTATATACTAAGTCTATGCCCAATACTATGGGTCAATACCATGGGACATATAATACTATGGGACGACTTACAAAGCATATGCGTCCAATACTATGGGTCAATACCATGGGCTAATACAAACTCTGGATCAAAAAATACTACGGGATGACTTACAAAGCATATGCATCCAATAACAATATATTAACAAACTAAAGAGAAGGGTTGACACGGGATCCTAACATTCCCTCTCCCTTAGAAAAAGCTTTGTCCTCAAAGCTTTAGATGTGGAAATTGATGCAGAATCTGAAGGAGTGGTTCCCCTGTAGCATCCTCGGGTTGCATTCCAAGCCACTGACGCCTGTTGAGTTTCAGGGAGGATTGCTTGGAAGGTTGTAGATGAAGAAGAACCATATCAGCTGCGTGAAAAGTGCGCTGAGAATGTGCTACTCGACTTGTTGTTGCAGTCGAATTCTTGCCATGTGAAGATTGTCCTGCAAAATGAGAAGAATCTGATCGTGGTTTCGAAGAATCAAGTCAACTTCCTGAACTGGGAAGCTGCTGAGGGTGTATGGAAGAAGAACTGGTGGTGCCTGTCCATAGACAGCTTCGTGTGGTGTCCTTTTAGATGTGGTATTGTACCATCGGAGCGCTTCTAGGAAATCCATAGAATTAGTTGTCCAAATCTGTGTAGGGATGGGGAAGGGTTCGAGCAGTCCCGAAAGGAGGGTCATTTCACCCTTGTTGACCTGGAAAGTATCACAGTCAACCACCATCTATTGAATTGTCATTTTCGGTCCCTGCCAAAAGAATTTACATTGTTCCCGATCAAATGTTTTGAGGAACCCAGAGTGCCCTGCCAATGAAGAAGCATGGATTTCATAGAAGAGATAGCTCTGTTGAACAGATTGCAACCAATTTGGAACAATAAAAGAAATAGCTGTAAGATAAATTGGGTCATCAAATGTGCGAGAAGGAGCATATGCCACCATATTGTCCTTACCCTTCTTGTAAGTGATCGCATAGGCAAAACCCATGAGTTGGATAACCCATTTCAGGTGTTCTGGGGAGGAGAGTTGTTGTTCCAAGAAATTTTCCAGACTCTGGAGATCATTCTTGATGCAGAAATAATTCCCTCATAGGTAAGGCTGCAACTTCTGTACTGCATGCAAAATAGCCATCATTTCCTATTGAGATGTAGATGTAGCTAAATTCTTACCGGAAAGGTCTCTTGAAGGAGACAAGCCCACTGGTTCAGCAAAGACACCTGCATATCTATCCAAGGAAGTAGTGGAGACCGTTGATGGGTGCATCTGAATGGAATGGAGTTGAGCAATGACACCATGTGAATTCTTCTTAAGGATCGTTTCCAGGCGATGTGAACTGATGATGCAGAGAGACCCTGGTTGTAAGACCGTAAATTTGTGTTGTGTCCCATTGAATGAAAACTGCATCCAAAGTTTAGCAAAATCCTATAAGATGGGGCCAAGTGTGCGTAACCATTAAATGCCCGAAACCACATCACATCCGCCTAAGGACAAGGAAAACATGTCAGAGCGCAGGTTATAATCTTCCAGAGAGATATGCACATTGTGACACTTTCCCTTGGAAAGTAAGGTGCCCCTATTGACAACCATGACTTCAAAATTGGAGCAAGGATGGACAAAACAATCATCCTGTTTGGAGATCCAAGGGTCAATGAAGTTATGAGTGCTACCAGAATCAATGAGTATTATAAGAAGAAGCTTCCTAAAGTAACCCCTGACTCGCATTGTTTGGGGGGTGGTGATTCCGGATAAAGCATGGAGACATATCTATGGGTGGTCTTCTTGAGACAGAGGGTCAATAGGAGGCTCCTGAATGTCGAACTCATCATCCATTGTATTTGGAGCTTCTTCACCAATTTCGAAGGCAAGCGGAGAATCCACATCCAAGAGATAGAGCTTTTACTGAACACATGATTTCCCCAAGTGAATTTCTCATCACAATTATAACAAAGCCCTTTTTCTCTACGTGCCTACATATCTGTTTCAGACAAATGCTTGATAGTAGTTGGGCGAGGAGATGGTGGGATGGGAGGTCGCTGAGAACCCATATTCCGGAAGGGAACAAAAGTGGGTTTGGAGCGCTGTTGAGCTGTAATCTTGTCTTCTTCCAACTTAGCCAACCCCAGGGCTTCCATCATTGTGTTGGGACAGAAAATTTTAACCTCTGAGTGGATTTCATCCTTAACCTCTCACAGTGCCAATTTGGCGAAGTTTAGTGAGGGATCCTGTGAAGTCATCAAAAGCACTAGGACCAAATCGTTGCAAAAGGAGCTGGCAAAAATGTGGCCATTTTGGCTCTTCATGAGCCTTGATGTACCAACGGTGCCATTGAAGAGATTCCTATTCCAAATGAAATGATGCAAGTGGAACTTTGTTGACATCAAAAGTATTATGCAGACTGAAATACTATTATGCACGGTAGACCCATCCAGTCAGATCAATACCATTGAAGCGAGGAAAATCAAGCTTCGGGCCACGGAAATGGTTGGAAGAAGAGAACCCATTGTCTGGTGAAGACTCGGACTATCGTTTGTTGTTCGTTCCTGAATGCTCAAAATGGAGGCCGATAAATTTTTCATCCAGATCCTGGAGTTTGGTTTGGATGTCTGCAAGTGCTTCCTCCATGGTTTTTACTCCTGCGCGGGTGACAACCATAATTATGAGTTTTTTTTTGGGGGGGGGAATGGGTAGAAAAACACAAACATAAGCTTATTTAGTAAAGGGATATTTGGATTTGGAAAAAATTCTTATGGGTAATTGGGGTTGACTAGGTTTTGGACACTTTCGAATGGACAGGGAAGCAGAAAATGAGGATTTCAGAAGCCGGGTGAAAGAATGGGAAAATTTGTCAAAGAGGGACAAAGAAGTAGAAATAGGGAATGAACACAGTGGAAAAATTTGGAGGTGAGTGGGTGAAAATTGAAGAAGTTATGGAAAACCCTGAAAATAGACAAATGTGAGATTTCTGGCTTTGGGAAGTAGAATTTGGGATAGGGTCCTTAGGAATGAAATATGCAGAAGGGATTGCAGGGGTGTCCGGGAAGTTTCAAGGGAAACAAAGTTTTTTCTTCTTCCATAAATGGATCTACAATGGCGTGGAAGGGATCAGAACAATTGGATCTGTAATGACGCGGAAGGGATCAGCAACAGATGGATCTGAAACGACGCCGAATGGATCGAAAATGGCTGGATCTGAAACAACTTTTAGAATAGATCTGAAATGACTGGATCTGGAACGACTTTCAGAATGGATCTGAAACAGCTGGATCTGAAACGGCTCAGAATGGATCTGAAACAATGCGGAAGTGATCGGCAATATTTCAGTTGAAAATAGATATGGACCCCAGGTATGTTCGGCTTCCTAACATTTCAGGGGTTTCACTCGGCCACCAATGCTGTCTAACGACTTGCGTATTGGGGTAGTACCCCTCACTCCACGGCTCAAGTAAAACTGATAACTGCTTTGCCAGAAATGACAGCTCTTGGTTTACCTCACAGGCGGGAACTAATCAATCAGGTAGGGGTCATTTCCCTTTTCGTTGGCAGGTCCTCTCAATGGTCCAGCTACTTTGGGATTCATGTGGTACTCCTCACAATGCATTTTAGGGCTTATGCCCAAGTGCTTCCCACAGTTAAGCAGATAGGGATTATTCCTAGATCCGAACTTGCAACAGATGTGAACAATTTTATTTTCTGGCAGAAATTCCACCCAACGAGCCCAAGAAAGTGCTCTGATACCAGATGTGAAGAACCTGCAACAATTAATTAATGAAAATACATGAGATAGAAGGAATAACAAAACTTAGAATCACTTTATTGATCGCAGGCCACTTCGAGGGGGAAACCTCCTTTGATCAAGTTGAATACAAATAACTTCACAGTACCTTCATTGGCCTCAACACACACTTATATACTAAGTCTATTCCCAATACTATGGGTCAATACCATGGGACATATAATACAACGGAACGACTTACAAAGCATATGCGTCCAATACTATGGGTCAATACCATGGGCTAATACAAACTATGGATCAACAAATACTATGGGATGACTTACAAAGCATATGCGTCCAACAACAATATATTAACAAAGTAAAGAGAAGGGTTGACACGGGTTCTTAACACATTCACATCAAATCATTATCATCTCACAGTTGAAAAATTAAACATATTATCAAAGAATGCTTAAGGAATCTGCGCTACATAACATAACATCTATTTCATTAAAATATCAAACACTGCAATACTTGAATTCAATCATACTACAATAAGACAAAGAGAGACAGAGATATAGCACTATTGGTCATTCTCATTATCCATCAAACTGTTCCATACATCACAGAATTCTCCAGAATACACATCGCAAAACCAGTACAAATTCAGAACAAAATATGTGATTCAAAATCAAATGCAAAACAATACTTTGCAAAAGATAAAGATCAAATATTCCAAAAGATAGCTAACTTCTCGTTTGTTTCCCCCAAAAAGTTTCCATTAGGATTACAATCATACTCCTATTTATAGGCTCTCATGGCTATTACAAAATGATCCAATTGACCCATTACTAACTAAATTAACCAAATATTCCTTATTCATCGGCTCTTTTACACTTCGTGACCGGTACTTTGTTCCTGTCGATGACCCTTTCGTCACTTGGAAATACCGCACTTTTTTTCTCTGGACCCATGCCAACATGCCCCCAACACAAACTTGTGGCTCGCCCTCGAGCCATCTCAGCTAGAAAATGTTGGTGCATTTACCTGCATCTGGAAGTCATCATATGATGCCTTAACCTGGTTGAAAGCTTCCTTTGCCGAAGCCTTAAGTGTTGTGCAATATTCCACTTCCTATTATGTCGGGTGTTCGTTACCCATCTGATGCACTTTCTCCAACTCTTACTTGACCTGCGTCATTCCTTCCATTGCTTTGAGTTCCAAGTGCTCAACTTTTGTCTGCAGCTTCTCCAAGTGCATTGTTCTTCTTTGTTGCCTTGTGTGTGCCTTGTTGACCCGATGTTGCAGTTATTTCAACTCTGTTTCATTTGTCATTTGCGCTAATAGGGGCATCGCCTTAAGCGATCCCTTTAATGCCTCAAGTTTTGTTTCCGCTTCGCCGAGTTGCATGTTCAGCTGGTGAAACTATTTGTCCTGCACTAAACTACCCCAAAATTGTGTTACATCTTCTATGATTTTCTGCGCTATTTTCTCCAGTTCTATGATCTCTATCGTAGCTTCTTCAATTGCGCTCTTCCTCTCTTCAATATATTCTGCTGGTGTGCTTGGAACCGCCCTTGTTTGTAGTTCCTCATTCTATTTTCGCGAGTCTGCAATGACCGTGCCTAGCCTCAATGATTTTGCTTTCACCTGCATATCTTTGTCGAATTCTAGTGCTTCTTCGCATGCCATGGAGATGGCATGTTCCAACCTTTTTCTGTCCTCAATTGCCTTTGTTGTTTCATTCATAATCGTCTCTTTCTCTTCCTAGAGTCCCTGTACCTCCACCTCGGTGCTCCACACTTGTCGTTTGTAGTTTACCATTTGATCATGCGCTGTAGCTTCCCTAATGCTGATTTCATCACTTGCTACGGTATGAGTGCGATGCAGCATAAACATCGACAATAGGTTGAAATCTATGTTGATCAGGTCATGCCCTCGCAATGCGGCATCCATGTCTTCGTCGTTGGTAGTGATGGCATTAGGTATTATTTGTACTATCCTTTGCTTCGTGTCGATATCCACCTCGAACCTACTTGTTGATGCACTTGGCACCACTTCTCCTTGCGGTATCCTTGCTTCCGTGACTGCATTGGTCAACGTTTGTAGCAGCTGCGATACTTGGTGGAAAAAATCAGTCACATGCTATGTGACTTTCGCGCATTTTTCTTATGCCACCATCGTTATATTCTCCATTAGCTTGTTCATTTTCTCATCAGGGAGGCCATCAGTTGCACTCCCCTAATTTCCTCCGCAATGTCCTCCTGCGATCCCATCATAAGCTTCCACCAATAGTCTTTCTTGTTCACGCAGAAGGACGCATCGACGAAGGACTTCATCTGGTCCCATGTTGTAGAGTTTTCCTGTGATTAGTTGAAAATCAACATCCCTAATGACTAGCTGCTTCTTCTGATTGGTAGTGAGCTCCTCTGGTGCTCTTCCCGTAGCCAAGAACTAAATAATCTGTTCGTAATGGTCATCGACCATTCGAATCCTGAATAGTTTTACATCGGGCAAGCCTTCATCAATGGTCCTTGGTTCTTCTCCCGAAGCAAACATTGACATGTGATCAGCTCCTACATTCAATCTCCCTGGTTTCACAATGATTTCAATATCAAACTCCTGGAATAGCAGCAACCATCAACAGATCTCCGCCCCCAACACAGGCTTATTGACTAAGTATTTCAATGCGGAGTGGTTAGTGAAAATTTTGAAGTGTCCTCCAAGAAGATAATGTCGAAATTTCTGCAGCACATAGACCATCTCCAGGCCTTCTCTCTTTGTCGTCGTATATTTATTCTCCATTGTGGACAACTTCCTGCTTGCAAATGCGATCGGATGGTCAATCGATCCTTCTCCTGGATGGGCCAATATCACTCCCAGCTCTACTGATGATGCATCCACATGGACATGGAATTATTTCTTCCAATCGGGGTAGACTAATATCGGTGTTGCGACCGTACTTGCCTTTAGTATGTCGAGAATCTTCTAGCACTTGTCGTTCCATTCAAACTTCGTATCCTTCTTTAACATATTCTCTATCGGTGCAGTAATCATTGCATATCCCCTGATAAACTTCCTATAATATCCAGGATGTCCCAACGTCACCCTCAATTGCTTCACCATCATTGGTGGTGATAAGTCAACAATGATCTCTATCTTCGTTGGGTCGACCAACATGCTTTCCTTGCATACGATATGGCCCAATAGGATCCCAAATGGTGCACAGAAAATACACTTCTTCAAATTCAGCGAAATTTGATGTTGTCTACACCTTTCCAGCATCATTCTTAGGTTCGCAATGTGGTCCTTAATGAGCCCATATACAGTCCAGTCATCCATATACACTGCCAAAAACTTATGAATGAAATCCTTAAATGCAACAACAACTAGCCTTGAAAAAATTGTGAGAGCATTTTTTAGACCAAACGGCATCACTGTGTATTGAAAGAAACCTCATTCTATCATGAAGGTAGTTTTATGTCGGTCTTCCTTCGTAATCCTAATTTGGTGGTATACTGAAAATCCATCTGTAAATGAATAGACCTCCTGGATTCCAACACCTTCTAGTAATTCATCAGTGAATGGTGTAGGGAATGGATCGTGAAGGAATGCATCATTTAGATTCCTTAGATCTCCACAAATCCGAATTTCGTCAGTCTTCTTATCTTGGACGACCATTGGGTTGATCCAGTCCGACTCTTCGACAGGTTCAATAATTCCCGCGTCCAACATTCATTCTATCTCAGCCTTCACCTACTCCTTATACATAGGATTTAGTCTATATAGTCGTTACTTTACTGGCTTCGCATCAGGTCTCACAAGGATTTTCATCTCACCCAGGTCCCCGGAAATGCTGTTACGGAGAAAAAATTCCTATGGCTCGGGGTAGACCACAACAGACAGATGACTACCAAAAAATGACTCAATTCCCAATGCAATGCTATTATAATGAAAATGCTAAGATATGGAGAATAAAACCAACCTTCAACCGGATGTTCGAAGAAGATCTTCATTGATATTTCAATTTCTACACTTGACCATGCATATTAGTCTCAACAACGAATACAAGCAAGTGCATATAATATGTGAAAGATATTAGCATAATCAATAACATGATCCATGATATTATAAGCAAATGTAACCCAATGTAATTTAAACAACATTCCCGACATCAATTGGATGAGAAAATGAGTATTTCCATTAATAAATAACAAGAAGTACAATATACGACCTCTTGTTGGAAACCAATCTGAACCAAGAACTGGGTCTCTCCACTTGTGCCTCCACCACTTCAATCCCCCATGCAATGGAAAACTCAAACTATGAAAGGAGTTTGGTAGGTGAACATAAGGAGTTCACAACAACAAGGATCAATGAGTGTAGACTCAAGTCACGACAAAAATCCACTAAAGTTATGTTGCTCTCTCTTTCTCCTCCCTTCCATACACCATAAGAGCTCAATATATAGACTTCCAAAGGTAAGTGAAAGGTTGCATCGAGTCATTTCGGGGTATATGGAGGGCCAAAGGTCACCCTAAGACCATTTTTTGGGAGTAAAAAGTAAATTTTCTATTGTTTTTACCATGTAACTCGATGTACGCGGGCTAATTAGGTGTAGCCTACGTGTACGCTGGCTATAATGGAACAACAAGTGTACAGGAAGAAAAATAGGGAAACTTGGTTTCTAAAGGTAAAATCATGGATCTTAGTCAGTAAAATGAGTACTGAAGGCCAATCAATGCTGATGCTCACAAGGTGGAAAATTATGCTTTAACAAATGCCCTTCATTTCTGAAAATTTTGTCGGGAACAAGTCTTGAAACTCATGCAGTAGATCAGTAACCTTTCCAATTGTTGAATTGTCCCAGTAATCTCCAATGCTAGCGAACTTGGGATTTTCCTCCGACCCAATATTAACTTCTTAATTTTCCGTGGCTGTTGGAATTTTTTGAAAGGCATCTCTGGTGCTTGGACAACACGGCTTCCTTCTGACTCCGGGACATGTTTGACTCTAGCATATTCCTCATCATCAGTTCCTCCCAGCACATTATAGCATTCTATCATCATTTTTTATATTGCATTCCATTGTAGTCCCATTGGTCTCTGTCGGAACTGTCTCGAGTACCTTTTCGCGGATCTCCTACAATGCAGTACTGTGGATGAAAGGATTCTCATTAGCGAAGCTGAAAGTCTGACTAAAACTAATGGTCAAATATTCCCATGTAGTTGTTCCTTGTCGCAGTTCTACTGCGATGTACCAACTCTACGTTACTTCATCTGACTTCATCTAGCGTATGGATGAAAGAATGAACCCATTCTTGCTTCGGTCTCGTTCCCCATGCACTTTGACTTTCTCCCAAATGATCCCTTGGATCACCCCTTCCATTGTATTTATTTCTGTAGTATCATTCCCTCTCCCCGAATCTGAATTCCATCAATTTTCAACATAGTTTCCAGCTTGTGATTGATGATTTGTGCGCTTCCCACCACCTTAATGGCGTAGCCTTCATTGCCTCTTCTAACACCAGCAGTCGCTGTGTATCTGATACCTTTTCTTCGAATTCGGCGATGAATATAGAAAGATTAGGTAATCCTTCATATGTTGGCAGATTGCATACCTCCATCGCTACCCATCTCAATGACTGAGTGATTCATGCACACTTTCTGAATGACACCTCATGCAATCGATTCTGCTAGTTTTCTAGCGCCTCGTCGGAGTCTGACAATTCCGAACTAGCACTTCGCCACCCTAATTCCCCATCGGCGGTGGGATTGACGTAATCCTCTGAAATGTTGTAGACATTGCCCCATCCTTCTGTGAATTCATCCCTCATTGGTTCGACATATATTTTCCCTTCTAGTGGATCAAGCGGGATGATGACCCTCATATCGTGATTTTCAAAAGACATGACATCCTGATTCTCCATTTCCCACTCTATTCCCAACAACACCGGATATGGGCTTGTGTTGTTGACTATCTCTATGACGTCGAAGTCTGCATAAGTATTCAGTCCTCTACTTCGACTGGTAGATGCGATAATCGACCAATTGGTGTGACCTTACTCTAATTTTCCAGTCGAATCTGTATAGGGGACCATACGAACTACAGATTCCCCATCATTTCCCACGTTTTCTTAGTCAAGATGTTTATGTCCAATCCTAGGTCCAAAATGATAGAATCTACATCGTATGCACCAATATGGGCGTTCATCCTCATTTCTCTTCCCGTCCTCTTCCTGTGTAATCGGTTCACTGTCCAATCCTGTCATTCTCCCTCCCTTCGATACAACAGACTGGCTATTTCTGTCAGTGCATACTAATCCTTTGCTAGTGTCAAGCAACTTTCCAAAAAATTTCTCAGAGTATTGCTCTTCTCTGGTGACCTCTGCGAATTTGTCGTATCAAATATCGGCGACATATCATAGACAGGTTCTTTCTAGCCTATAGGTTGTAACTTAATATTATTCTTTCTCATTGCATCTCGCGCTTCAAAAACGATTTCCTTCTTTGCTTCTACATCAAATCAAACCTGTTTTCGGGTTGCAAGTCGGACATTTGGCATGTCTTCTCCTGTCGCAACTCCTCCCCTGGTTAGCACTGCGACATTCACGGGTTGACTTCTTATCTCAACTGAGATCTTATGCACATTTGGATTTGTATTTTGGTTCTAATTTACATTCGGATTCGATTTTGGTTGTGGTGCATTCTTAGTTTGCCACTTCACAATTAACTAAGGCCAATCTTCGACAGTGTGATCTGCTGAGCTGCAATAGGTACATTGTGGAGTTGGATTCAGACAATCCCTTTAATAATGTCCAATCTAGACACAATTATAGCACGTAACCGATCCTCGACCTCGTCCAAAATTTCCTCCACGATCGAATCCTTCACCGCAACCTCCACAGAATACTCCTCTGAATCCACCTTGCGGATAATTGTATTGCTGATGATTATATTGCAATGGCTTATACAGTGGTTGGTTATACTGCTACGGTGTTTTTTTTATACTGCAGATGTAGTTGATTATAATGCGGTTGTGGTTGATTATATTGTGGCTACGGGGGATTGCACTTTTGTTGCAGTTGTACAGGAGGTTGCTCCTCTCCCTTCATGAAATAAGTATCTGCAGTTCTTTCTTGGAGTAAATCATATGCTCTAGAATCCTTCTCCTCATGATCAACCGATCGACAGAAGTTAAAAAAAGGTTAGTCGAATTCAACACAATATTTTGTAAGTACACACATTCTTCTGAGCGATGTCCCCTTGTTTGAAAAATTCTACACCAGAGAATTCCTCCTTGACTGAGTGGGTTTCGTGCGCCAAACTGTAAATATTCATGGAATTCAGGACACTGATCCTTATGGTGTCCTTCATATTTGCATCGACTACACCATATTTATTCGTGAACTTCCTTCCCATTCTTGATATCCTGTAGTTGGATAGTCAAGTTCGCTAGCTGTGCTTGGATATGGTTCATGCTAATCCCTATTTCGCCAACCGATGAAACCTCAAGCTTCATCGCAATTTCCAATTCCTTCGCCTGGGATACAATCTTCTACTGCATCAATGGCATCCGAATGTGCGGTATTAATCTTGCAATAAACCATTCTTTATGTTGCATGTCGCTCATCCCAAAACTTACTTTGGCCATCAGGGTCTTGTATCTCTGATCAAATTCCCATACCGATTCATTAGAAAATTGCTTTATTTCCTTCAACTCTATGATATACTGTGATTCCGATTTCGATTTCCTAAATCCGTCTATCAACCCTACTCTGATTTGTGCCAAGGTTTTCTGAGGACTCCCTATAGGTACTTGTACAAACTTCATAAACCAATCGAGCGCACAGCCCCTAAAGGTCATCGCTAATTGTCCCTTCTTAATATCATCATCCTGGACTTGTTTCACTATCCACATCGCTTTGCATAAGAACCAGTATTGTTTGGGATCCTCGGTCCCATTACCTTGAAAAAGAGACATCCTTACGTAGTCTCCTTGGTTTTATAATGGTGTTTGTAGATCCGCCACTCTTACTACTATTCTGACATGCAGGACAACCCTACAAAGAGCTTATATTTCTTCTTCTAAAGTTTGGTGCAGTGCACAGGGTTATGGGCACGTTGTAGCTTTGGGTCTATCCTTCCTTGGGTTCAATGGTAGCCTGATCGTCCTCTTCGTCACAGTAGGGTCGATAGTCCCTTGTTGTCCCATTTCGCAGTTCTCTATTCCGGTCACACTAGGAGACTCTCTCTCTATTTCAGTCCTCCTCTTCTTCTCTAGTCGGAACCTTACCCGACTTCTCAGGAGACCACAATATTCCACAGCTTTCCTCAGAATTTCGTCGTAGCTCATATCCATCTACCCCACATCATTCTATCAGACCCGCATCCGCGTGGTACACACAACCTCCGCACACTCGAGCTTTACTCGTCGGAGTTCATCTTTAATATGCCCTTTTCACAAATGAACATCTCGATCAATAGTTTTAGCGACAATAGATACCTTCCTCTGGGTCCCTTGAAAAATTTTCTTTCTGCGTCATTGTATGACTTATCTGTGTCAACAACAAATTCAGTTATGTATCCTTCCAAAATAATGTCTACCCAAACCTCGAAAGCCCTTGAAGCTTTGTTGTTCACCTGTTGTAACGTCCCCTTCCGTCAAGCTGATGCAAGGAAGGAAATGTGACCAACATACCGTGCTTATTGAAAATATCAACCCCATTCATTACTAAGAAATTCATGATAAATTAAAAACTTTTGTGTGCAATTCATACTCAATATAAACACAGCGGAATTAAACATAATAACACACACATAGACTGTAATGCATCAGCATATCTATCCCAAGCAGATGATGAATCAAGAGACAGCGAATCAATCCCATTCTTGTGCTATGCACAAGCTTCATATCGACCATATTAAGATATTCATTCCATCTCATTAACACAAACAGTTAACATTCATAATTAACACATTGCAAAGAACAAAATGCATATAAATTAGTTCACAGAGAATACTTATCTTGAAATGCAAACATCCAAACAACTAGCTACGTGAGAGCAACGTTCCACCCAACCATAGATCTCTGTCCAACCTATATTCTTTCAGCTGAAAGATCACCCTCAAGCTGGGATGTGTATCCACTAAGGAGGAACTAGACAGGCTCACTCACAGCCATGGATTCACTCAAACGGTCATGCTAAGCCAGCACACAGCTGGGTTTATCAAGCATGTAATACGAAAATGAGGAGGATGCTAAACCAGTGAGCTCAACCACAAAGCTACAGATATCTCAAGCTAAATTCAAGCATTCCAAGCCTCTGTTCAGTCATTCACACTTGGATTTCTCACAACTCTGTCACCAAAATGTTCAATCCCGTCACTGAACTTCTGGGCTGTAAAAACTGGGTTTTCCCATGGAGTTCGGGGTAGTTAATGCTCTCAAATTCGCCCCAAGGTTCATATCTATGGATCCCCATTGGATTTCACTGTCCAATACCAATTTTGGGTGTTTATGGCTATTCAAAACGTGGGTTCTTGCCAAGTTGCGATTTTTTGTTTTTCTCACTGCTGGGAATTCGTTTTTGGATGGAAAATGATGCTGCGTTCCTCCCCCCTAGAATGGGAATGAGGAAGAAGCAACTTCCATGAGGTAGAGTGACTTGTGGTACAAGAAAACAGAGCTCATACTCTGCCATACAAATTTCTAGGCTGCCCATGCTCCATTGAAGCCATGGACTGTTTTCTTCAACCACTTTCTTACACAGAATTAAATGCCAGCAAAGAAAGTCAAAAGGGTTCTCAAGATGACATTTGGAAACCTATGGTTCAATCCCACAACCCCCTCACCACTCCCTAGTGGATACACATGGCCCCTTCTCATTCGTTGCCTCCATAGCCAGTTTTGGTATTTTATTGCATGATGTTTATTTACATCATTTTTACAATATTCCATCGCTAAATAGCACATGGGTAACATAATGTCTAATACTTGCACATGGTAGATTCCATCACTAAATATTCCATCGCTAAATAGCACATGGTAGATTCCATCCTTCATCATGGACTTACCCACATTGCCATGCCCAGAACAATCTACTTGAAATCTGAAACCGGAGCACAATAAAATTACAAGACACCATCCATGCAATCAACTTAAAGCTTTTAAATGCTCATTAATTCATAGCCATATCATTTATACAACTCTGTCCTTCCAACAGAGCACTTTGGAAGCCTGTCAATCATGACTACCTTCATGCAATTCTTCCCCTGCATTCATAGCAACTCATGAAATGATCTCAGAATTATCATTAATTCATCATTTCATCTATTGCTCAATTGTGATGAAACATATACATATATCACAATCATGCATGCACACAATACATCTCCTCAGGCGTAACTACCCACATGCATGCATATTCACAACATTTACTCAAGTTTTTCATATGCATTCACTCAATGCTTAACTACAATATTTATAAAATATCTTAATGCACACCCACTCAATGCCACCTTGCATTGTTTCACGAGTACTATGCATTCAAGCATATTATGATTTAATCGTGACTATCTCATATAACATGCATTACCATAATCAAGACCACCAGTTCTCACTTGCTTTGGTTATTAAGCTTATAACCAACATACACATGGCATGATATATTTTATATGAGTGCAATCTAAATTTCTAAACAGCTACATGGTATGATGCCTCTCGCCTTCACTACTCCATGATTACTAAATATGGTTCAAGGGATTCTTACCCAATCCCCTTTCAACACTTATGCAATCATCATAAGTAAACCATTACCTACATGGATCCCATTTATACCTTTGATGTTACCTGATCAGTTGGTCTCTTACAAAGGATTATAGAATCCTTCCACCAATCTCTTGATCATGGATTTGCTGCCCTAGCCTTTTATTCATAAGGTTGTTGGCCATATGCAACAACATCATTAACACATTTAGCCATGCTTCTGTTGTCTTTGGTCCTACAACCAATACCAACACCAATAGTGATTATCAACCACAATATTTTCCATTAGTGGTTCATTGCATATGTAGAACCTTACTACTTTTACCAATATCTAATATCCTATGTGTGCAGAAGCATCTGCTCATGCATTGTGCAATGTTTATTAATATGCCAGCCAATGCATATTCATGCCATCTCTCCAATCTCTGGAATTTTCAGCATTATCATGCCATACTTTTCTACACATCAAGCTCACAAAATATAAATACAGTAGCAAAACAGGGTTAAGGGATTCTCCCTTTTCAATCCCTCATCTTTGCATGGAATTCCTCTTCCACATCACAGCTGGTATGATTTCATGGCCTCTAGCAAACAAACAAGGAATCATGAGATATGATTTAATCACCAAGCATCAATTCAATACATATACTCATGCATAATATTCTAACTTGCTACTTTCCAGGCATGCAATTCAAGAAATTGCCCATATTGACAACAATTGTCAAAACAGCCACTGACACTTTTCTACTCCAATTGTCTATGGTGTATGATAACCCCATTCAAATTCTGGTCATACACCATTATTCCCTGCTGGGCAAGCTTTCCAATTCCTGTACTCATGCTCCATTCCGACTTCGGGTGTGGAAATTACGTTACTTCAAAAATGACTACTTTCACCACAATTCTGCACATTCTTACATAGTTGTATTTTGGTCCGGAATGCCAACTTCAACCACTTGTGGAAGAAAATATATGAAGAATCACGAAAACGTTTCTACCAGGCGAAGTTATTCCATATAGCAAGGAACACTTAGCAACTCGTGGATCTCTGTTCCGATGCTCCATTCATCTTCTATAAAATTTTGGGTTTGGCTACTTTCCACTTTTCAAATTCTTCCAAAATTTCAATTTTTGGGCCAAAAATGGCTATTTCCCAAACGGTGCGTTTTTGGAAAATATTTGTCTAACGGAATATCTCTGGTTTAATGAGAATATGAAATGCTGAGTTCAATAAATTTCTTGATTCTGAATTATAGGGTCACTTTCAACCACTGTAAGCTTTTCAAAATCCCAAAAACATGGCCCGGAATAGTCCTTTTTGGCCTTCTTGCACACCTCGACTCCAAATCCTTTGGAGTTTGGCTCCAAAACTCCAAACTTAACACCGTGCCTGCTCCATGACCACCCCATATCAGTTTCAGCTCAATCCGACCTTCTGTCAAGCGTCGGAACACTGATTTGTAAAATCCATTCATTCCGATTTTATGCCAAATCGGAGCATAATGGGCTCGGGATCTTCACTGGTTCATTCATGGCCTCCGTTAATGGCCTCAGAATGCCACTAACCTCATCCAATTTCGATTCCGCAAGCTCCTGTTATCCAAAAACCAAGTTTTGGGCTCTATACTTTCTTTCTTTTTTTTCACCCACATCCGAAATCTGAAAGCCGAAACCCGACACCCGAAACTACGGGTTCAGGGGGGGGTCAAGTTGCGGTCACGGGGATGTAGCCATCCCGAAACCCGCAACCCGAAATTGCAGGTTCGGGAAGTCAATTTGTGGTCACGGGGATGTAACCATCCCGCAATCCACAACCCGAAACCCAAAATTGCGGGTTCGGGATTGCGAAAACCGGAACGTGCAATTTCAAGACTTTGCGTTCCCACAACCCGAAACCCAACATCCCGAAAGCCGAAATTGCGGGTTCGGGATTTCAAAAATCCAAACGCAAGTTTTGAAAATCCACATTCCCGAAACCCGAAACCCGAAATTGCGGATTCGGGATTGCGGAAACCGGAATGCGCAATTTCAAGACTTTGCGTTCCCGCAACCCGAAACCCGATATCCTCAACTCTGAAACGCTTCCAGCTTGCAACGTCCGGGGTCCATATCTCCTTCGTCCCTTAGCCAAATGGGACGCATCTAGTACCATTGGAAAGCTCTTGGAGAGATCTATGCACCTGTGTGATCCTCTTCCACACCTGAGAAATCTGACGCTGCCATTTTTCCAATCAAAAATGCCACCCCAACTTCACCAATATTGCGTTAAAACATTCTGTCACTTGCCTGTAACTCAGAGTTTGGCCCAAGCAACCCCAGTGCTACAAGATGGGCTCTGATACCACTCTGTAATGTCCCCTTCCATCAAGCTGATGCAAGGAATGAAACATGACCAACATATCGGGCTTATTGACAATCTCAACCCCATTCATTACTAAGAAATTCATGATAAATTAAAAATGTATGTGTGCAATTCACACTCAATATAAACACAGTGGAATTAAACATAATAACACACATACAGACTGGAATGCATCAGCATATCTATCCCAAGCAGATGATGAATCAAGAGACAGCGAATCAATCCCATTCTTATGCTATGCACAAGCTTCATATCGACCATATCAAGATATTCATTCCATCTCATTAACACGAACAATTAACATTCAGAATTAACACATTGCAGAGAACAAAATGCATATAAATTAGTTCACAGAGAATACTTATCTTGAAATGCAAATGTCCAAACAACTGGCTACGTGAGAGCAACGTTCCACCCAACCAAAGATCTCTGTCCATCCTATATTCTTTCAGCTGAGAGATCACCTTCGAGCTGGGATGTGTATCCACTAAGGAGGAACTAGACAGACTCACTCACAGCCATGGATTCACTCAAACGGTCATGCTAAGCCAGCACACAACTGGGTTTATCAAGCATGTAATAATTAAATGAGGAGGATGCTAAACCAGTGAGCTCAACCACAGAGCTACAGACATCTCAATCTAAATTCAAGCATTCCAAGCCTCTGTTCAGTCATTCACACTTGGATTTCTCACAACTCTGTCACCAAAATGCTCAATCCCGTCACTGAACTTCTAGGCTGTAAAAACTGGGTTTTCCCATGGAGTTCGGGGTAGTTAATGATCTCAAATTCACCCCAAGGTTCATATCTATGGATCTCCCATTGGATTTCACTGTCCAATACCAATTTTGGGTGTTTATGGCTCTTCAAAACGTGGGTTCTTGCCAAGTTGCGATTTCTGGTTTTTCTCACTACTGGGAATTCATTTTTGGATGGAAAATGATGTTGGGTTCCTCCCCTCTGGAATATGAATGAGGAAGAAGCAACTTCTATGAGGTAGAGTGAATTGTGGTACAAGAAAACAGATCCCATACTCTGCCATACGAATTTCTGGGCTGCCCATGCTCCATTGAAGCCATGGACTGTTTTCTTCAACCACTTTCTTACACAGAATTAAATGCCAGCAAAGAAAGTCAAAAGGGTTCTCAAGATGACATTTGGAAACCTATGGTTCAATCCCACAACCCCCTCACCACTCCCTAGTGGATACACATGGCCCCTTCTCATTCGTTGCCTCCATAGCCAATTTTGGTATTTTATTGCATGATTTTTATTTACATCATTTTTTCAATGTTCCATGGCTAAATAGCACATGGGTAACATAATGTCTAATACTTGCCTTTTAAATAAAATTCGAGCTTCCACTAGCGGGGCCTTGGCCTTGAGCTCCACGCTAGGAAAACATACATCACATGTATGGAATATTTACATTAAAAGCTAATATATCCTAAGGGTCAAAATGGGGTATTACACCTGTCCCAACTGTTGGATCAGTTATGGGGTCCAGTGTTCAGGCTCACCTCCTTGGAAATTATTTTTCTGAAAAGTTAACTATGTCAACCATTCATATAGTAGTATAGGAAACTCGTAGAATAATACTTCATGGATATCATAGTAGATGTACTTATGCAACCAATCGTTTTTCGACCATCCAGGGTTCTAATTTTGTTCCTTAGCAAATTCTCGCGTCTTTTTGTGGAACCATTCTGTGATCTCTGGCTTTGTCGGATGCCACAACATGTCCTCTCTCCTTTCACACTAAGGTCGCGGAAATGAAACCATTTGTTGAAAAAATTCTATCGACATGGGTTCACTTTGCACTGTTGTCAACAAACATCTACACAGACTCTCTTAGACATCAACCCAGAAAGGTTTTACCCTTTCTAGAAACACCCGCAGAGTGAGTGAAGTCTCACCTGAGATGTCTAAAGGGGATGCAGGAACCAAGTTTCCGCAGTTGTAAGAAGACATGCATTATATCATACTCATTCGAAACATAAACTAGAGATTCACATTCGCATCAAAACATAATATTATTGACCTATCAACCAGATCTAATTAAACATTATCTTTATTCGCATCAACTCATTATCATCTCACAGTTGAGAAATTAAACAAATTATCAAAGCATGATTAAGGAATTTGCGCTAGATAACATAACTGCAATTTCGTTAAAATATCAAACACTATGATACTTGAATTCAATCATACTACAACAAGAAAAAGAGAGACAGAGATATAGCACTATCGATCATTCTCATTATCCATCAAATTGTTCCATACATCGTAGAATTATCCAGAATACACATCACAAAACCAGAACAAACTTAGAACCAAAGATGTGATTCAGAACCAAATGCAAAACAATACTTCGCAAAAGATAAAGATCAAATATGTCAAAAGATAACTAACTTCATGTTTGTTTCCCCCAAAAATATGCCCTTAGGCTTACAATCATACTCCTATTTATAGGCTCTCATGGCCATTACAAAATGGTCCAATTGACCCATTACTAACTAACTTAACCAAATATTCCTTATTCGTCATCTTTTTACTCTTCACGACTGGTCCTTTCTTCCTGTCGATGACCCTTTCGTCACTTAGCGGTACCGCACTTTTGCGCTCTGGACCCATGCCAACAAAGTTATCAGCCTGAGAAGTTGGAAGTAATAGGGGTATATGGCCTTCCAACTTTCTGAACCCATAGTACGGATTGCGGATTTCGGAAGTCAGAGGCGTGATTTCTTGGCATGGTGCATTGGAGTTCCGACTTTCCGACTCCCGCAAGGCGAATCATTGTTTGGTAGAATTTTTCCCTACGGATAAGTCAAAATTCTCTTAACTTTAAAGTAGATTCTCAACTAACTCTAAAGCAAGAAACAAGTCAAAACAAATGCTACCTTGAAATTCCTGAACTAACTTTCACCACAAGATTAAATGTATTCAGAAACAATGAGAGATATAACACACCTTTCAATCTGACGTTTGTCCCGCTTCTAGCTCTTGATCCAAAGCTCCAATGTAGAACCTGTTAAGATCAACCAAAGAACAAACATACAAGCTTCCAAATACCTTGAATGTAAAGATTAGATTCAAATCTAGATTAGATACATTCCATGCTAAGAACTTATGCTATACACATGAAATGGGAAAGACAAGACAAGTTATCTTTATTACAACTTGAAGAATGCTTACAAAGGTTGCTTGATGTCCAAGCCAATCTTCTAGCTCCAAGTGCTTCCTCCTCTAGCTATCTCCACAATGATGCAAGATCATAAGTTTGGTACTTCAAGAGTCCTCCCCTTCCCCCATGGAATGCCTCTCTTTTATAGTGTATGGTAGGGTTAACCAACAAGAGATATGGGTGGATCTAGGGAGAGATAAGTGGATCAAGGTTTCTAATCACAGAAAATGAGTTGGGATCGAATCAGGGACCTCAATCTTCCACTATCTTCGAAAATCCAAAATCCCACAAGCCATGGAAAAAAGGCTATAAAAAGAGTACCGCGCCTTGCAATCTGAGCATAACGTGGTAGTACCGCGCGGTAGGCATAGAGCATAACGCGGTAGTGTGGACTACCGCGCACCTATAACTGAGCAAGGCACGGTAGTGTGGGTAAATAAAGTCTCAGCTGGGTTAAATCTTGACAAGGTGGATTTACCTTCAAGGATTACTCATCTTCTGGGTGGTTCAAACAGTAGGGAAAGTGTCGTCAACTCTGTTTGTGTGGAGGTGCGACACTGTGGAATATAGAGGTATAACAGATGCCCCCTAAAGTGTGAGGTCAGAAGGGACTGATGGCCGAAAGACTTTACGAATATAGTGTGCAGAGATAGCATCGAGGAGAGCGACAAGGAGCTGAAACGTAAACAAAGTGTTAGATATACCACCGAGGCGGGCATCCCCATGCTCGGAAACAAATGAATCAAAGCATGGCTGCCGACCAATACATTGCAGATCCATGAGTACTGAAATGATATAGACTGTGGACAAACCATGGCTACTGTGAATACGCGTAGATCCATGAGACAATAATGACACAGCCACGACCAATACAATAAGTGGATCTGTGTGACAATACAAAGGACATCTCCATCGCAACTTGGATGCAATCAAGATACTGAGGGATTCCCAAGGTATTCTACCTTATCGTAATAATGATATGAATCTAGCCATGTGATTACAAGGTGTTGAAGTCGAACATGGCAGAAACCATTTGATTATCGGTCAATGATGTGAACCGTTAACAAATGCGAGGGAAATCACCAATGATGAGGATGATCCCCAAGGTATCTGAAGTACATCTCAACGAAATGCGAATAGATGAGTTGATGTCGAGCATTCGAGAGATCGTTCGATCAGAGGTCAATGATGTAAACCTACTGTCGAACACGAGGAAACCTGCCATTGGGGCATGCAGGTACCAAGGTACTAATGGTTGATTCCTAAGTCCAATTCCAGGATAGTGATTTGGTGTCAACGGGAATAGACTCGTCGAAGGTGGGCCGTAACGATTCCCACATCATCAACACGAAATCGGCACGAACGATAAGATGATGAAACAATGGAGTATGTACTGACACAGCGGAGGCCTGACACAATGAACGACTCTGAACAATGCAACCCTTTGAACATATAAGGGCATGTAACAGGACTTGGCAGCAGGGATTATTGATAACAGAAGATAGACACTGGATGAGTAGGATCGTGGCCAGGGAGACGACTCAGGATGATGACCATAACTCAGTGAAAAATGGATACCCAATATAGACAAGAGACAGACACATGTTCAAAGGTAACGACTGACAAGATGCCATAAATAAACTTGACTTGTTCTCCCATATTCCCCCGACATGATAGACGAGTACCTCTTTGTTATTTTTCGAGCTTGAAGAGGATAAAAGATGCTCGGTGTAGCTCATCTCATGGATGAGTCCAATCTCACATGTTTCACGAACCTGAGAAAGGAGGGGTTCGTCCCAAAGTGGGTCCTTCGATGTTAAAATTTTAACGAGTCCAAGGAAGGAAAACTTGGTAGTTTTTCATATTTAGAGAGCCTGAAAAACTTAAAGGAGGCTCCATAATGTACTCTTTCGTAAATTTAGTCCCTCGATCCCGAAAAAGTGTAAAACAATTCCCGAGAGAACTCTCACAGCCGAGATTGACTGAGGTATACCTTTCTCGTAAATAGTCTAGACGGGCCGAAAAAGGGGTAACCTATCACCGAATAGACAACCTTTCAAATACTTTTACAAGTGTGAAAGAGTCAAGATCACTTGGCAATCTTTTCAATTTTAAGGAGTCTGAAAAGAGCTTAACTATGGACTCCTATGGTCTTTTTCGTAATTGTTAATTATTCTGGTCCGAAAAAAGAATAAAATACAACCAGGATAATACTTTCCTCATCGTTTAACGAGTATGAATAAAGCTGACCGTACTTGACAACATTTACTTGGGTTTGACAAGCACGACATGGGTGTGAAAAGCGCTTGGAATCTTTTTCAAGTTTTAAATCCAGAGCACGAAAAAGATAAAGTAGGCTCAAAATGAAGGTCAAACAATGAATAAACGCCAGTATGAATAAATCGCTTTTTACTAGGGATCCTGTCAATAAAGTGCTCATAAAACTGGATATTAGCAATGTGAAATGGTTTTTTATTTTGACCATATAAAATAATAATTAAAAAATATGTGAAAAAACTATAAAAGAATGGTTAAAAATAGAAATTTACAATTTCATTTGTGTTTTTACCCAAAGAGGAGATTTTATCCATTTGACGAGCAAGAACTTCAAGGATCCATATCGGGAGCTTCAGGACACCGTTTCAACAACCGTCTGAGCCAGGTAAGAGCTCTCAAGCTCCTCTTTCATTTCATGTAAGAATCATTTGCTTTCAGTAAGAAAAGATGATTTTTTGGGCGAGCCCTATTGGGAAAAAATTGCCCCTCACAGTACCGCGTGGGGCCCATATCGGGAAACGCGGTACTGTCGAACAGTACCGCGCTGTGTATTTAAACCAGAATGTGGTACTGTGCAGTACTGCGCGGCAATGTTTTCCCTAGGCGCGATGAAGGCAATTTTTGAAATGAAAAAAACAATTTTTCCCTAAATTTTTGCTGAAACTAAGTTGTTAAATAATTACTAAATGTTTTCCTTGACCTTTTGCAGGAGTTTGCAATTTGTTTGGATCAAAATGGTCAGTTGGAAAGAAAGAGAGCATGAAGTAGATGATTTGGCGGCTGAAAATGACCTACCTACCGTGACTGCATTACGGGAGTGTGGTTTGTTGAAGTTCTTTAAGACCAAAGGCATTCGTCAGCAAGCCAAATTTCTTACCCATCTTATCCAATTGTGGGACCCTGATATTCAAGCTTTCCGAGTGGGAGAGCATGTTCTCGAAATTCAACTTGAGGATATTTATTTCCTCATGGGCGTCTTGAAAAGAGGGGCGCGGGTGAACTTTACTGGATACACTGCCTCAGAGACGAGCACAGATGCTCTAATTGCTCAGTATTGTCGTCAGGGTTCGAGTAAGAAAAGCGGCAAAGTGGTCATAAAAGATGTTATAGAACTCCCTGTAAAAATCATACTGTTCACCATCACACGTGCAGCAGGGAGTGTGGGTCCGCATCAGGCGTCCCGTACACAAATGAATCTCGCAGCGGAGTGTATGGCGGGAACGTTATTTAACTGGTGTGAAGCGGTGTTGGCCAATCTCAAGGAACAAGTGCACAAGTGTAGAGTTGGAGATAACTCCCAATTTGGTTATGGGAGTATCCTAGTCACCTTCTTCCTGGCGAGGGTGCCATTGCTGCATCCACAGATATCTATGCCCCGTCGCCCACCTACCGAGCCATGGATGGCTCGATGGAGTGATTATGCAGGGCGTCTTGGGGGACCTCAGCGCTTGGCGTTTGGTGAGGATTTTTTCTCCTGGCTCGAGGAGCAGATAGTCATGATTGATGACTACCCCTATGCAGGGGTAGACTTCCGCGAGGACATCGACTTGGCACTACCAGAGGATGAAGATTGGGACAACTCAGGTATGACCTTCATGGATATGTATTTTTTCCTTTTTGAATATATAATTTTTATTGCTTTTTTAGAATGTGTAAAATATTTCTAATGTATGTTCGCATGCATGTCGTAGATTGCGAACCACAGAGACCAGCTGGGTATTCACCCTTACGTCGTGGTGGTGTTGATCGCCAAGTTGTTCCTGACGAGGAGGAGGATGAAGATGAAGCAGGAGGCATTCGGGACATAGAGAGGAACTTACAGGGGTTGACTCATGGTATCCCTGCTATGAGGATGGATGACGTCCCTTTTCATCTCCAGTGGCATACTGTAGGTATGCCTAGTCGTATTGGTCGACTTCTTCGTAGGGTGGCTCGAGCTGTAGTATGTTACCACCACCAGCGGGAGTAGTCTGACGAGGGACATGATAGATCTCCCAGATCTCCATAGATGGTATTTTTGTCTTTTGCGGCATGTATACAATATGTAGGCTTTGAGAGCCAAATTTTTGTATGGGATTTGGTCCCAAATTTTGTCTTTGACACAAACTTTATGTATTTTGGAAAAAACACTCTTATATACAGAGATATGGACCTATTTTCATGATCTAAATTATTTACAATGACCTGTGCATTTTATTTTTTATGATGTGTTTATGTATGGGCAAGATGCCAATCCAGAATGTAATTAGCCAATGAATCAGCTATACAATTGAATTCTCTCAGTATGTGTTGATATGTAATAAAATTAAATTATCGTTCCAAGAGGTGTACTCTCCGAAATAAACGAAGTAGTATAGGATCGCGAACTGTGTAAACACGATTTAGATAAGAAACCACAAGTTGGGAGTCTAAAAAGACTGATAAGGAGTCAATTCCAAGTGAAGCAACCTCTGTCAAGAGACCAATGACTGCATGGTACTCCGCGATATTGTTGGTTGCAGGACCTAAACAATTGGCTCCTGAAGAAATCAACTCGCCAGTGGGGGAATAAATTACCCATGCTGCGGAAGCAAGATTCCGGGTATGTCGGCTTGCACCGTCGGTGAATCCGAAGTAGGCAGACATCTGTGCATAAAATCACGAGTCAAAGTAAGAGTGGATACATGAGGTCCATGCGCACACCCAAAAGAAAGCAAAAGAAAACTAAGTACATTATGTACAACAAGTAACCCGTGTAGGGTAACCTTACGCGGCCGTGCCAATGGCGTACCATCACAATCGATTAGTTCATAGGCTCCTTTTTCTAAGACACGTTTTACAACAAAGGGGCCGTACCACATAGATTCAAGTTTTCCTTTTCCAAGCTTATCGTGAATTTGATCATATGTAAGTACGAGATCACCTCATTGAAGATCCGAGGTTGAACGAATTTGTCATATTGAGCTTTGACGCATTTTTTATGGGCTTCATTAGCTAAAGCAGCGTCGCGGCGGATTTCATATAGCTTGGCTAGGTATAGAAACCGTTCCTCTTCGGAAGTAGTGTGTGGAAGTAGCTCTATGGATATCTTGAGTGATGGAATTTCACATTCAATCGGAAAAATGGCTTCTAGGCCATACACCAGTTGGAATGGTGTAAACCCAGTAGCACTTTTCACTGAGGTTCGGTATGCCCACAGCACTGAGAATAGAGCTGAGTGCCAGTTGGATTTCTGGGTACCCACAATACGCTGAATCATTCGTTTCAGGACTTTGTTAATGGCTTCAACTTGGCCATTAGCTTGTGGGTAATACGGGGTTGAGTTTTCATGGCGAAAACCCAGCTTGGCACTTAGTTCTTCGATCATATGGTTCCTGAAATGGGAGCCATGATCGGTCACAATAGACTTTGGGACACCAAATCTAGCTATAATATGATTGAATATGAATTGCGCTGCTGTTTTTCCGTCCTCAGCATACGTAGGCATCGCTTCAGCCCATTTTGTAAAATAGTCGACAGCTACTATGACATAGCTATGCCCCCCGGCTGAAGTGGGCTTACAGTGCATGAAATCTATGCCCCATTCGGAAAAAGGGCCGATGGCAATAACAGGATGGAGTGGAGCAGGATGTGAGTGTGCTTTACTATGAAAGAATTGACATGGCGGACACTTCTTGGCTGTTTCAATGCAGTCTTTGAAAATTGAGGGCCAAAAGTATCCTGCTCGCAGTATTTTCTGGGCCGTAGCCATCCCAGAGAGATGACCACCACATGCTCCAGCGTGGCAGTCATTAAGAACGCGTTCCGCCTCATCTAAGGTCAAACAACGTCGAAGAACGGTGTCGACACCACACCGATAAAGAGTATCGTTGACTATGAGGTAGTATTTTGTGTGATGTCGGATGCGTCGCCGTTCATCGCGAGTGAGATCGGGACGGAAGCGTTGGGTTTGGAGATATAAAAGAATATCCCCATACCAAGGATCAGACGTGCTAATGAGGAACAATGATTCGTCAGGAAGAGAATCAATGGGATCGGGTTGCTCAGTAGCACGGGGCAAGTTACAAATCAATTCCGTGAAGACCAAAGACTTCTTGGACTTAGCCTTGATAAACTCCAAGTCAAACTCTTGAAGGATAACAATCCAACGAGAGTATTTGCCCCCAAGCACCTGACATGTGAGGATATAATACATTGGGTTGAAGTCGGCTATAACAGTGGTCCGACGGAGTAAGATGTAGTGACGGAATCTCTGGAAAGCAAATACTGTTGCCAGAGCTAGTTTTTCAACATGTGAATAGCGAGATTTGGAGTCGAGAAGACTCTTACTGAGATAGTATACCACATGTTCTATGCCGTTGTGGTCTTCCTGGACTAGCTCCATACCGATGGTGGAAGTCAAGGCTGCGAGATAAAGAATGTAGTCCCATGTGTAATCGGGGGGTTAGATCACATGATCTTTGGTTAAGGCTGTCTTTAGATTGTCAAAGGAGCGTTGGGCTTCGTCATCCCAAATAAAGGGAACATTCTTCTTGAGAAGCCGCATGTAGCCTTTTGTTATCTCGGACAGATTGCAGATGAAACGGCGTAGAAAGTTTGCATGCCCTTGCAAACATTGAAGTTCTGGAATATTGGTGGGTGGAGGCAGGGCTAAGATAGCTGCTACCTTTGCAGGATCTAAACGTATCCCACTTTTGGAGACTATGAAGCCCAAAAGTTTTCCGGCTTCTACACAGAAGACGCACTTATGCGGGTTCAAACGTATATTGTAGCGATGGCACCTTTCGAAAATGGCACTTAAGTGGTCTGGATGGTCTTCCCGGGTTCGAGAGTGAGCGGGAAGGTCATCAAGATATGGTTCTACAATATGTTTGATGTCATGAAATGCGTAGGACATCGCCCGTTGGAAAGTTGCCCCAGCATTTTTCAGGCCAAAAGGTAACTTTCGATATGCAAAAATCCCCCAAGGGCAGATAAAGGCCGTTTTGTGCTGGTTGGCTGGGAGGATATCGATCTGATTATAGCCAGAGAAGCCATCCATAAATGAAAAGATGACACTTCTGGCACAGTTATCGATGATCTGGTCGATGAACGGAGTTGGGTAGTTGTCCTTTGGACAAGCCTTGTTCAAATCACGGTAATCAACACAGACCCTAATCGTTACTTGTTTCTTGGCTACGGGAACGATGTTGGATACCCATTCTGTCAATGGGACAGGATAGATAAAACCAGCACGCAAAAGTTTTTCAACTTCTGCTTTAATGGCGGCTGCCTTACGAGGATGGACGGGTCGAAGCTTTTGCCGAACAGGTCGGGCGCCAGGGAAAGTTGGAATTTCGTGGACCACGATCGAGGGGTCTATCCTAGGCATTTCTTCATAACTCCAAGCAAAAACATCGCGGAAAGTTTTGAAGTAGGCACTATAGAACTCTGTTTCAAGGGGAGTACATGTTTTGCCGATGTGTACATTTTCCACAATACCAGGCTTCACTGAAATATCGATGGGAGTGGTTGCCATAAGATTGGCCAAGTTTCCTTCGGAAAATACCTCGTCGAGGGAAGTGGGGAACTTGGTTTGAACCATCCCCAGTGAAGTGCTGGGTTTTGTATCAGGCTCAAGTGGCTGAATGGTGGGGAATGAAGATCGATGATGGAAATCTCCCCATGGTGGCTCATCACCGCACATAACCTCCATAATTGATTCGTCCGTGGGAAAAATCAAATTGAGAGAATCGAAAAGTTGTGGGTATGGATGAGTCTCAACCGAGAGCTGTGGCACGGAATGATGAGTAGAACAATCGACACAATCGGTGGCTGATTGGATCGTGTTATACGCTGCGAGGTTTCTGTTCAGAGGCATAGAGTTGCCGTAGTCTTCAATCTGAGAGGGACTCGGAATCACCCATGAATCATTGGACAGGGTGATATTCGATGAAATCATGTTAACTGGTTGAATATGGGTTCCCAGCTCTGGAAAAACTCCAATAAGGGATGAATCCTTCTTGAGACCAACACCAATGTCTTGGAACCGGTACCGAGGTTGATCCAATAACGGGACGGTGTTGGCGGAGTTTGGATGGGAGTCTGGGATACAGTAATCCAGTTGATCAATAGTGACAATTTTCCCTTCATGAGGAAATTGCACAATCCGGAAGACTGTAGATGCTATGGCGTTCATGGCGTAAAACCAATTCCGTCCAAGGATGAGATTGTAATCCAATGGTGCATATACGACTTCAACGTGTACGGATACTGTTTTGCCCCCCAGTTCGACACCAATTGAGGGAATGAGTCCATAGGGTTGAAAACCGTGTCCATCAAATGCCCTGAGAGTAGTAGGAGAAGTGGTGACTTCGGGTGAGCCTAAGGCTCTCCAGAAGTTCAAAGACATGATCGACATGGAAGCACCTTCATCTAACACAGTGCAATGGATGATATTTCCACGGATTTTTGTATGCACCTGGAAGGCTAACTGGTGAGAAAGCCTAGGTTTGGCGTGCTCCAAGTTAAACATGATAGAGTTTGAAGTATCTGGGTCCATTGCCCCCAGTGCTGAAAGTAGGGTTCTACGCTGCGTGGGGCAGTGTTGGAGAACCTCGAGAGTCGACATGGCGCAAGGTGCTTGAGCCAAATCCTCAACAATGTTGTAGTTTTGGGCAGCTCGTGCATTCGTATTAAATGTCGCCTTTCATATGGTGCCCTTGGGTGGGCGTAGCACTGTGTCCGTCAGCGGTATCTCGATATGGAGATGGCCGATAGGGGGGGGAATAGGAATCGGATCTTCAACAGGAGATTTGCCTTTGGCTATCTCCGATTGTTTGTTTGAACTTGGAGGGTTGTCATACGTCTTTGAACGAGTGGTTATATGAATTTCTTCATTACTCGTCATCAGGATTTCGCGGTTTGTGGACGTCTCTCCGCGGGTGGGATTGGTCGGGTTGCCCCCTTGTGGGGATTCTTGGGAAACCATTTGCTGTTGCTGTTGGGGGAAAGGGTCAGTTAACACTTCCAGGAAAGAGGATCCTTTAACGAACTTGTTGACTTCGTCCTTGTAGGGACAGTCACACCTGTAATGATCATCTTGACAAATTAGGCAGGGAAACTTAGCCGTTTGACGTGGTTTCTGGTCATTCTGGGTGGGTTGTGGCTTAGGGTTCTCCTGCTGGTTTTTCTTGGGTTTACCACAATTGTTTTTCTTCTTTCCCCCGGATGGTTGTGACGTAGATTGAACTGAGTTCACTTCGGAGGAAATAGCAAGAGAAGTAGTTGTTTTTTAAGCAGCCTGAGGTAAAGCGGGGGAAGCAGAAGCTTGTTGCCCCGTCGAGTTGGTAGTAGGTTGGGTCTTGACTGAACCGACGATACCATCAATGGGAGGTTCAGTGGTCGGTTTGGTTGGATCAGTGTTAACGCGGGAGGCATGTGGAAGAAGTTCATGTAAAGTACCGGATTGAGTGTATACCAAATCCATGTACTGGGATGTCGAGATGGCTTGTTCTTCTGTAACCGGCCCGTGCATAGCGATATCTCTGGCTATGGGAGGCAAAAAAGATTTTGTGAACCAATCAGCGAGTAGCTGATCCGGAATGGGTGCCTTAATTAACCTACGGCGTCATCGCCACTCATGGATGTGATCCGAAATATGTGTAGAAGTGGTTTGACGCAGTGAGGTTAACAATTCTGTTCCAGTCTCATACCGGATGGGGAGCTGGAAATGAGTCAGAAACTGCATAGCCAAAGTGTTGAAATCACGAAAAGAGTGTTGTGGCAGCTCGATGTACCTTTTTGTTGCCATGCCAGTAAGCGTATGTTGGAAGAGCCTAAGTCGAATGGAATCATCCATCAAGGAGTTGGATGAACACCAAAGATGGAAGGTCATCACGTGGTTCTTGGGGTCTTCCTCAGGCTTAGCATCAAACTTAGGAATGTCCGATGGCAGTTTGGCTGGGATAGGTGGCCAGTGAGGTTCATGCCATATAGGATCGTTAATAAGCCTCGACAAATCAGGTAAGTCAAGTGTGGCCAAAAAGGGAAGTTGACAGTTAGTCTGCGGGTATGAGTAATAACCATGTGGTGCAGAGAAACCTGGAGGGCCCTGCATAGCATACTACTACGTGTTATACCCATATGTGTTTCCCGGGGGGTACTGCTGGAAGTTCTGTGGATAGTAAGCCATCTGGTTAACCGGTTGGTTGTAAGTAACCGGTTGGTGGGTGTTCTGCTGAGTGGGTATAGTACCCTGGGGTTGCTGAAATCCAGGGATGGTTGCTGCTCCTTGTTGGGGAAAAGTTCCTTGGAATTGTTGTGTTCCAGGAATGTTACCACTGTATTGAGTAAGTGGAGTGTTTCCCATAGCAGGGTTGGGGGGTGGCTGCGGCGGTGGTGTCCATGGAATGCTCGTTCCTGCTTGAGGAGCGAGTGGAAATTGAAGTGATGGGTTCCATGGAGTTGTAGCAGCTGAAGGGTAGGGGAAGCCAGAATTCAAGTTGGGGGGAATCTGAGATTGCCCCCCAGCTTGGTTCCAATTTCCAAAAAGTGAGTACCCCCCACTCTGTGGGATTTGAGGGTCCCAAGAAGGAAGCATACCTGACGGGGGAGGTTGAGAATGAGATCCGGTTGGAACACCGGAATAAGGTTTCCCACTGCCAGGTGTGTTGTACATACCATACTGAGCAGATGTTGCTGGTTGGGAGAGTTGTTGGATGGAACCAATAGGTTGTCCGCCAGCAGATGGGTTGGATGGCCCTGTAGGAGGAGGATGTTGACTAGGAACGGGGTTCCCAAAAAAAGGTTGTCCTCCAACTAGTTGGGTTGATAACCCTATAGGGGGAGGTTGTTGACTGACAATGGGGTTCCCAAAAGAAGGTTGTACCCCAGCTGGTTGGGTTGATGGCCCACCAGGGGGGGTTTGCATGTTGGAGTTAGGGACCACCGCAGTCGGTTGTCCACCTCCTGAGATAGTGTAAATGGTGGCTGAAGGTGATCCTCCGGTCAAAACGGAAGATCCAGCAGTATGACGAGGTGTTCTTCCGCCGCTAGCCAAATATGATAGTGTGGATTGGCCAACGACGCCAAAAGTACCGATTTGCGGAGGGGGTCGTTCGTATCTGACAGGCGAGGATGGAGAAAAAACTGGGTTATCCCTCATAGAATGTGCGGCAAAAATGGGTGATGGCAGCAAATGTGGGGAATTTAGTCCAGGGGTATCGGCGTCGTCCATAACGTGTTCAATGATAGGAGGACCATCGAAAACTGGGTCCGAGTTCATGTCCTGAAAACGGTTTTGGGGATCCGGCGGGAACCTAGGTATAGTAAAGTCCGAAGGTCCTGAGCCGTCTGCAAAGGAATGATGAAACTCTGTGCTAGACGGGATGTTGGGATCCCTATAGTCAGAAGGACGAGTAACAAGGGGATATCTAGATGCTGTCGAGAGCATTTGCTCTGTGTTGTGTCTAAACCGTGCCGATGCTAACGGGGAGTTCGCTAGACTAACCATACTAGACTGGATGGAAGCCATGATTTCATGTCCCGGAGGGAGGTTGGGTAGATCTATAGTACGAGGTACGTTGCTAGAAGAACTTGTTTCCTGTGGATGAACACTGGGTGACGTAGTAATAACAGGCGGAAGTTCCGCCTGGGAAGTGATGAAGCCATAATCAGGTTCAAAAGGTGTGTCAGGAAGTTGAGTATCTTCAACGATTTCAACATACCCGCCTGGGACTGAAATCAAGCCAGGTATGTCCTGGTCGGACCCTTCTGTGGTGCCAATAGATCCGTCTGTGTCATCGTGAAAAGTATTTGATGGACGGGAAGTGCTGACATCAGGTAGAAGGATGACCTCTGGTCTAGTACTTTGGGCTGTACTAGGTTCAGCCGCTGTAATGGTGTCCACTGTGACAGATAAATCTGGAATGACAGTGGGTGAAGTGACAGTGGAAGTCTCAGATATGCTAGTGGTTGCAGAAGCTGCAATAGATTCTGAGATTGTGCTGTGAGTGGCAGTTACGGTCGGAACTGAAGATGTTGTATGTATCGGCGGTGGAATGTTCCCTTGACCAGCACCGCGGCCAGGAGGAGCGGGAATGCGTGATGCAGGCGGACCAGAAGTCCGTGGCAGTGGTGGTGGTGGAGGGCTTTGGCCCTGTATTCTGTGTGATCTTCATGGTTGTTCTGACATGATGACAGGAAAATGAAAATCGGGGGCAGTTTCGTAACAAAGAACTCAAAAACTCTAATGCAGCCGAGCGTGCAGAAGAGGAGCTAGAAAAAGCGAGGCTCGCAGGCCAAAAAAGCAAGCTCTAAAATCTATACTGAGACCGGCGTCTCAATAAGCGAGCTGATACAAAAAATGGCCAAAATGCCAACAAGCAGTCCCTACAAAGAAAAATGACCCTCTACAAAGATGAGATACCAAGCAAACTCCTAACTAAGAGCTGGAGACCTCAACAAGCTGTATCCTTCGCAAGGTGATGAAATCCAAGTCGAACAATACAACATGAGAGACCGATATAAGAAGGATATCCCTCTACCGAAAGGGATCCTGGGTAAAAGAGCCCTAGTAGAATAGATACTAAGCTACCTCGTTCATGACACGTTGGAAAAGGTTTTGGGCACTTCAGCCTTCTGAAGAAGACAGCGATCGATGTTTCCTTAGGGCTAAGAGGAGTGCGGCATTCCACAAAGTCCGTCCGGTTCTCAATCTCGCGGCCGTTTAACCCTTGAAAGTTAAAAACAATCAGGAGGCCCCTCCACAAACTAGCTGTGACCGTGTCAATAAATACTATAGTATTTTAGTTCCCTAAAGACAACGACTATGCCTCAGATGAAAATGACAAGGGGGAATTATTTTGATGCCTATCCCCGGTGTCCTACCTAACTACAAAATGCTTTTGATTTCATCAAGTGAGGTTAAAGTTGGTTTAATTAGGGAGATTAATTTTAGTGGCTGTCTTACTCAATCAGGTAGTGGACGTGAAACTTGATGGTGTTATGACGACTCAAACCATGCAAATGAGAATGAATAAAAAATAAGCCTTTGTCTTCGATGAAATCTAGCTAAGGAAAAGAGAGAGTTTTTCGATCAAACATGCATGAAATTTTTCACAAGCAATCAAAAACCAAAGTAAAAGATTTTTTCTTTTCTTTTTGTAAACAAATCCAAACTGAAATAAACACTCCTTTTAATGCACTGATCCTAGAATCTACAATGCTTCAAATATGAGAATTTATGTGGCAAAATCAATGGTTCATTTCCTAATGCAAAATAACGCTACTAGACTTTTTCAATTCAAACAACCGAATTGCTCTCAAATGATAATTTTTTAATTACTGAAAATGATGATCACAATGTGACTGTAAAAGCTACAGGGTTCAGTAACAGAGAACAGTGCTGTTGAGTTGGTTGTGGTGAAAAAATCAAGCCAATGCAATCAAACTGGAAAAAATCAAGCCAATGTAACAGAGTCCTCCCCTTCCCCCATGGAATGTCTCTCTTTTATAGTGTATGGTAGGGTTAACCAACAAGAGAGATGGGTGGATCTAGGGAGAGATAAGTGGATCAAGGTTTCTAATCACAGAAAATGAGTTGGGATCGAATCAGGGACCTCAATCTTCCACTATCTTCGAAAATCCAAAATCCCACAAGCCATGGAAAAAAGGCTATAAAAAGAGTACCGCGCCCTGCAATCTGAGCATAACGCGGTAGTGTGGACTACCGCGCACCTATAACTGAGCAAGGCACGGTAGTGTGGGTAAATAAAGTCTCAGCTGGGTTAAATCTTGACAGGGTGGATTTACCTTCAAGGATTACTCATCTTCTGGGTGGTTCAAACAGTAGGGGAAGTGTCGTCAACTCTGTTTGTGTGGAGGTGCAACACTGTGGAATATAGAGGTATAACAATCATAGAATGCGGAAGTCGGAGAGGTAATTTTTCCCGAAGCTGTGAATTTGGAGTTCTGACTTCCAACTCCCGCATCACAAATTGCAGATTGCGAATTTCAGAAGTCGGAGGGGTAATTTTCCCGTAGTGGTGAATTTGAAGTTTCAAATTCTGACTCCCACATTGCGGATTGCGGAGTGCAGAAGTCAGAGGGGTAATTTTCCTGGAGTGGTGAATTTGGAGTTCCGAATTCTGACTCCCGCATCGCAGATTGCGGAAGTCGAAGGGGTGATTTTCCTGGAGCGGTGAATTTGGAGTTTCGGCTTCCGACTCCCGCATCACAGATTGCAGATTGTGGAATTCAGATGTGTGATTCAGCGAAGCAAAGAATTTGGGGGTTCCGAATTTTGACTCCCGCATCATGGATTGCGGATTGCGGAAGTCGGAGGCGTGAATCTTCAAGTTGTGAATTGGGTGTTCCTAACTTTCCGACTCTCGCATCGCGAATTACAGAATGTGGAATTCAGAGGCGTATTTCTTCGACGTTGTGTATTTGGTGTTCCGACTTTCTGACTCCCGCACTGTGGATTGCAGAATGCGGAAGTTGGAGGCGTATTTATTTAGCATTGTGTATTTGGCATTCCGAATTTCTGACTCCCGCATTGTGGATTATGGAAGTCAAGGGTGTAATTGTTGAAGTGGTGCGTTGGGGTGTCAACTTCCGACTTCCGAATTGAGGATCTTGGTGTGAGGATCGCAGATTGAAAACCGAAGTTATTGCGTCTGTGCGAAAGTGCATAGTTTGAAAAACAAAATAGCAGGTTGTATTCTAAGGAGCTCCCTCATCACCTCTAAAGGGCACCGTTGGGATCAAGGACATTACAGATGGTATCAGAGCCCAAAGTTGCAGCATTGGGGTTGCTTGTGCCAAAGTATGAGTTTATAGGCAGGTAAACAAAATTTGAATGAGGTGCAAGGGCATACAATGTGCCTTGAAGGACTCCATATGGAGTTGGAATTGAACAGATTGCAGTGCTCATAAGTGCAAGAAAGTCCAAGAAAGGCCAAGTTGGACTTGACCATAGTTTCTTAAAACAATGTGAGCAGCAAAGCATGTGAAAGTAGTGCAAGGAGAGCCATTGAAACGATCAAAGAAGCTACATAGGGTTGACAAGATGGTTGCATTTTAAAATTGGAGAATAAACTCCAAAGGGAAATGTTGATAAAGAGGGAAATTTCTCACCTTAAACTATTTATGTTTATAGCATACGAATGGTATGCTTGGAAAGTAGCAAGTAGGAATGTTAAACATGAGTATGTGTATTGAATTGTTGCTTGGTGAGAAAATCATAGCTAATGATTCCCTGCATGCTTTCTAGAGGCCATGAAATTGGATCAGCTATGACGTGGAAGAGGAAATTCCATGCTATGATAAGGAATTGGAAAGGGGAAAATTCCTCAACTCTTCTCTTGTTGATATATTTGTATTTTTTGAGTTATATATATATGAAATTATGGCATATGAATGTTGAAAATACAGGAGATTAGATAGATGAAATGTATATGCATAATAGGCATATTAAGAGATAATGTATACTGCATCTAAACTTATGTATGCTTGCATATGGTATTGCATATTGATAAAAGTTTTGATGTTTTACATATGCCATGAGCCAGTTATGATAATTATTGTGGTTGATAATACTTATTGTCGTGGTAATGGTTGTAGAACCAAGATAATAGAAGAATGGTTGAAGATATTGATGATGATATTGCATATGACTAGCAGCCTTGTGAAGAAAGGATAGAGCAAAAATCCATGATCAAGAGGTTGGTGGAAGGACTATGTAGCCCTTGGTAAGAGGCCAACTGATCAGGTAACATCAGATATGTTGATGGCAGCTATGCAGGCAATGTTTTATTTATACTAATTGTATAAATGTTGAGAAAGGATGGGTAAGAATCCATTTAACCATGTTTTAATCATCATAAAATGGTATGCATGTAATATTGAATGCATTTATGTGAATATCCCACAGGGTGTGGTGAGGTATGTGGTAATAAAGGAAATGAGCATTATACCATGTGACTGTTTAAAATTTTTGAATGCATCCATAAGAAATAAGAGCATGCCATCTGTGAAACCATGAGGATGTCGGGTTGTGAAGCCTGCAATGCTCAACAAGTATCCCATGAACTCCCTATTGGTGTTAATTTGGGGATGAAATCTCCTAGCCAACAACCAAGGAGTGAGAAAACTCCTGACATGTTGTTCGAGTGGAGAAGGAAGAAACAAAATAGATAACCAAGTGATTGGGGAGATGGTTGGGTATGGTGTTGGAGCATTGGCTAGGATGACCAACTTACCATGGTAATAAACCTGTGTAGACACAAGAATGTTTTATATCAATGTTGTAGTACATTGGGTGCATTAAGTAAATGTACATTAAAATATTTTGTAAATCTTGTGGTTATGCATTTTGTGAATGCAAGGTTATGGTATACATTTCATTACAAGTAGATAATAGATGAAATGAAGAATTATTGGAAATTGTGAGATCATTTCATGAGCTACTGTGGATGCAGGAAAATGATAGCATGAAGAAGGTAGTCATGTTTGATGGGCTACCCGGATGCTCTGTTGGAAGGACAGAGTTGCATGAAATGATATGATTTTGTAATCATGAATATTGAAAGTTTTATTTGACTTCATATATATATAATGTGGTTGTATCTTGTAATTTTATTGTGATAATGATGCACATAAAGTAAATGTATTTCATTGTCATTGAGATGTTAACAACTGATAGTGTTTGAATTAATGAGTATTATAATTCTGAGATCACTTCAGTGGTTGTTGTAAATGTTGCAATGAAAATATCATATGAGTGGGTATTCACAACTTGTTTGGATGATTGAAGAATTCAAATTGCAAGTAGAATTGTCTTGGAAATGGAAATGTATGTAAGTTCATAATAAATGATGGAATCTACCGTGTGCAAAATCCAAACATTGTGAGAAATATCTCAGGTTTGTGAAATCTGATTTATATAGAGAATGAATTTGTAAGTTTCAGATTTGAAATTTTGCTAATAATTGTTAATGGTTGTTTGGATAATTTAGAATTGTGTCAAGAGAATATGTTGTAGGTGGATGTCCAGGTTATGGAAACAAGTGTAAAACCATAATGGACAGAGTGATAATACTTACAAGAGCCAAACAATATGAGGATGGCCTCATGGTTAAATAAACCAAATTTATGTAGTGAACATAATTGTAAATTCAGATTTGAGCTTGAATATCAATGTCGTTGATTGGTTGATTGTTTGTGAATGTGTCATGAGGACACATTGCAAGAAGACAATGTACCATGGCTTGCAGAATCCAAACTCCATGTAAAGGATCCCACGCTTTGGAAATGGGTTTCGTGTGAAACGCCATTGCAAATTTTGATAATGTCTCATCTGAACTCCTTGTTGGTAAACAACACGGGTGAGATGGTAAAATTATGCAAGTAGGGAATATGTTGTTTATGAAACGAGAAAGGTATCGAAGTTATAGGGGTAATAATCTCGAGGGACTATTAACTCATAGAAGGGATCCCCATTCCTCGTGAAAGGAAGAGAAAATACATCTACAAACCGATAAGTATTTTGTAACCCTTGCTGAGAATATGCATGTCTAATTATTAGAATTAATATACAAATCATGTTTTTATTTCAGACTACTTGAGTGTGATTAGGGCCTACATGAATCACATCGGAAAGGGGTGCACACCTTTCGGGTGTTGTGTCATGTTATGGTTGTCAACATTGACTACACCCTAAGGGAATGGACGCATTCCTAGTGTTTCACTATTAGAGAGTGTTTTTTTATGAAATATGTTACAATTTTATATCATGCCATTTGGTGTTGCATACTAAGAAGCAAAGTGAAGAAGGGGTACTATCCCTGTGTGTGTGGATGGTTGTTGTATGCTTGATAAACCCAGTCGGAGAACTGGATTAGAATACTAGTTTTTGTATGCTTGATAAACCCAGTCGGAGAACTGGCTTAGCATACTGGTTAATGGAATGCCTGATAAACCCAGTCGGCGTACTGTCTTAGCATTGGTTATTTGAATGATGTGGTGCAGCCGGTGTGCCAGTGTAATATTTGTTTTATACATATGCACAGGTGATCTGAGGCTTGTAGAAACTTGGTTACCTTTCGATGCACACCCTGAAGAGCACTAGAAGGGTTGGGTACGCTCGAGGGATTGTGTATCAGAGAAGAGGTACCATCCTTGTGTTGGGTGGGGCAGGTCTTGTGGGTGTCATAGTTGTCTAAGGTCAATGCGGGATACCTGTGGAGATAAAGGAACATGCTCATGCAGATAATTATTTTGTATATATTGCATATTCTTGCAAGTATTTAATATGAATATACATGTGTATATGATTTAGCTATGATTTTTTAAACTCTTCTTTAGAGATAAATCCTATGAAAATGAACTTGGCATGTGAATTGACTCAATGTTTGAGTGTAGGTATTGCTGGAAGAAAGAACCTTGAAGGCATCCTAAGGATGCATTTGGACATGTGAATATCCTAGAAATATTAGTATGAGTAGCAATGGAGAATGGTGTTAGTGAATTGTGTGGGTCCTAGTAGCCAAAGGTTTTGTAGGAAAATCATGGGGAAGGGTCCCCTAGTTGAGAAGCTTTGGAAATACCTTAGACACCAAGTGTCATCGCCCAAACCAGGAAAGGGCGAGTCAATCATTCACATTTGGATTGAAAAAGACCAAGGAGCATGGAACCACAGTTGTGGTGGGGCTCTGGATTGGAACGAGATTAAGAGGGGGGAACTCTTACTCTTCTCTTTCCTTTTTAATTGATGCATTTTAGAAACAGAAAATTGTTGAATGCATGTCATGGCTGAAAGTTGATTGTGTTTATTTTGCTTGAAATAAATGGAGAATGTTGAATTAGTTAATTCTCTGTGAAAGGATGAACATTAATGAGTTCATTTGCATGTTGGACAAGCATGAATTGGGTGGAATTTTTGTGGATAAATCATTAAATTCCATGTCAATTGTACAAGTAATTGACTAATATTAATTCTTATGTAATGCTTGGCCTAACAAGATCTACAATGATGAATCTCCCAGGTGAAATTTAAACCAATTGGTTGTAGTTGTTACAAGGCAAGTGTTGTTAGTAATCAAAGTGTGGGAAGATGTACACATTGACCATGGTAGCAGACCAAAACCTATAAGCAGTGGAAAGGACAATGGGTCAAAGAAGAGGCATTCATCCAATCATCCCATTAAGAAACGCTCATGGCTGGAAGACTCAAAGGAAATTGAGCAGGTAAAGAAAAAGAAACCATTGAAATGTTGGGAATGTAGTGGAAATCATTTCCTTCATAACTACCCAACAAAGGACAACAAGAAAGATAGTATCCATAAAGTTTCCAGACTCGTGGATCTGCTGGAAGGTAAAGAAAAGGAAGGGATTGTTGTGGAGCAATGCCACATGTGGAGCTGGAAGGTAAAAGCCAGCAGTATTAGCTTGTAGAAGCCAAGGGACTTGGTCCTGAAAGGTCAAAGTAAAAGATGAAATGCAGGACAGACCTGCCATATGTTGTGAATTTTGATGTGTAAACAATGTGTTTGTATTCCTAAGTATTGGAACACCAACGACAGTGTTATTATAAGGGGGAGGGAAATGTAATACCCCCATTTTGACCCTTAAAATATATTGGATTCAATGTAAATATTATATATATGTGATGTATGATTCCTAGTGTTTAGCTCAAGTCCAAGGCACCACTAGTGAATGCTTAGCCTGGTATTTCAAAAATGTGTTATCCATGTGCTAATAAGCCATGGAAATTGTAAAAACATGAAAATGATTATAATGCAAATAAAAATACCAAGGGGTTGGCTATGGATCCAACTAAATGAGGGGGAATGTGTATCCACTAGGGAGAGGTGAGGGGGTTGTGGGATTGAACCCTAGGCTTCCATATGTCATCTTAAGAACCCCTTTGAGTGTCCTAGATGTCATTTAATTCTGTTGCAAGGAAGTGGGTGAGAAAATCAGTCCATGAGAGTGATGGAGTATGGGCAACCCTGAAATTTGTGATGCAGGGTATGGGATCGGTTGGCTTGACCCATAAGCCACTCCACCTCTTGGGAGGGTGTTTTATCTCATCCTCGGTCCATTGTTGACCATATAGGCATGAATTAGGAGGAGGCTAGGGTTCCCAGCAGGGGAAGAACTAGAAACCACGACTGATATTGAGGTCACGTTTGGAAGTGCCAAGATGGCCCAGGAAATTTTTTTGGGGAAGGAAATCCAACGGGGGAGTTTGGATTTTTCATGGAGGACACAGCCAGACAATAAAAGAAAACCCAAGATCGCGACTTGGAAGGAAGTCAAGATTTGTAGAGCCAAAAACGCCTAGGAAATCTATGTGGACAGAGGAATCTGATGGGGGATACATAGACCCGAACCTTGGGGAGAAATTGAGAGGGTTGGATGCCCAGAAATTCATAGGGAAACTTGGTTTTGGAAGCTTGAAAGGGTAGCAGAAGGACAGATCCATTCGGCCGCAACTATGCCCGAAAATCCATTGGGAAACCCTAATTCAGAAGCCCAAAAATCCAGTTATAGGCCAGAGCCTTTCGACCGCAACGCCGAGGAGATCCCATATCATATCACAGTGGGAGAGAGATCAGGGGGGTTAGACTTCACGGTAGAGCCAGTGAGGACTCATTCATCCTTGGTTTAGAAGTCAGGACTAGCCATACCTGCCCAGGTCAACGCTGAGGGAAGGGGCACCCGAGGGACTATGTAGCAGTGAAGGGGACCTTACTTACACTGAGAGTGGAGGTGATAGAGTTACCTGGACTGTTTGAAGCCAACTATATATGTATTTAGCTCTATGGATGGTATTATTGGTTTAGAAACCTCCTACCCTGTCTTTCCGCTTGCTTGATAGAGAAAGTTGTGTGCAAGATGACCCTAATTGACTGTGCCTAAGGCTGTGAGTGCACCTGAGTAGTTCCTCCTTAGTGGATACATAGTCCCATATCGGGGGTGGTCTTTGAGTGCTGAAATAATACAGGCTGGGAAGATACCTATGGTTGGGTTGTAACATTGTATTTCATAGTCAGTTGCTTGGAGATTTCAATAAAAAGGATATTAAGTGTTCTCTGTGATTTATATCATGTCCATTATGTGCTCTAAATGTTTAATTGTTCATGTTTCATTCAGCTGTGTTTATTGAGTATGCATATGCATCCATGTGTTTTTTATGAATTTGTTCATTGATGAATAGGGCTAAGTCTTGTTGAGGCCCAGGAGGTTTAGAATGTTCAGTCATGACTTGGTGGGGGGGGAATAGACACCCCCTTCTATGTTCATGTTCCCTATGAGGGTCTGGATTGATGGGAGGAGACATGATAGAGTGGATCAAATATCTTTACAGAGAGTTAAGAAGCCTTGATGAAGTTTGGGAAACACTTTGATTGGAACAATGACAAATTCAGAGTCCTCAAGTGTGGAAAGGTATCACACCATTGCATGGGGCCTACCAAGATCTTTCCACCGGTACCAAGTTTTCCAAAAATGGACTTAGGATGAGGATGTTATCAGCCTGATAAGTTGGCACTAACAGAGGTATATGGTCGACTTCTGACTTTCCGAACCTACAATGCGGATTGCTGATTGCGGATTTCGGAAGTCGAAGTCGTGATTTCTTGGCGTGGTGCATTGGAGTTCTGACTTTCCGACTCCCGCAAGGCGGATCACGGATTACGAAAATCAGAGAGGTAATTTTTCCTGGAGCTATGAATATGGAGTTCCAACTTCTTACTCCCGCATCGAGGAGTGCGGAAGTCGGAGGGGTAATTTTCTCGGAGTGGGGAATTTGGAGCTCTGAATTCTGACTAATGCATCACGAATTGCGGAGTGTAGAATTCAGAGGGGTAATTTTACCAAAGTTGTGAATTTGGAGATCCGACTTCCGAATCCCGCATCACGGATTGTAGAAATCAGAGGTGTAATTTTCCCGGACCGGTGAATTTGAAGTTTCGATTTCGTACTCCCGCATCATGGATTGTAGATTGCGGAAGTCGGAAGCGTGATTCAGCAAAGCAGAGAATTTGGGGGTTCCAAATTTCGACTCCCGCATCGTGGATTGCAAATTGTGGAAGTCAGAGGAGTGAATCTTCGAAGTTGTGAATTGGGTGTTCAAACTTTCCAACTCCCGCATCACAGATTTTGGAATGCAAAAGTCAGAGGCGTATTTCTTTGACGCCGTGTATTTGGCATTCCGAATTTCTGACTCCTACACTGCAGATTGTGGAATGTAGAATTCAGAGGCGTATTTCTTCGACACCGTGTATTTGGTGTTCCGACTTTCTGACTCCCACATTGCGGATTGAGAAATTCAGAGTTGTAATTCTTGAAGTGGTGCATTGGGCTGTGGACTTCCGACTTATGACTTGCGGATCTCAGCATGTGGATCGCGGATTGCATACCGAAGTTATTTTGGCTGTGAGAAAGTGCATAGTTTGAAAAACAAAATTTAGCAATTTGTATTCTAAGGAGCTCCCCCGTCACCTCTAAAGGGAACCGAGGGGATCATGGATGTTACATGAACCCTTTTCATTGTTCAATCATATGATGTATAGGACCACATTATCTTCATCTATGGAACAACCCATCCCATATGCCCTTGGTAGTGGAGGTGGAAATTTGGTTAATTCTGCACAACATTTTACTAGTGGGGTAAATGCTCCATCTATTACACCCAACACACCTACTTTTTCCCTTTGGGGAACATCATCCATACCTACTATTTCACCCATTTGTCAATCCAGTACTCCACCGTCCAGTGGACCATCACTATAACTTTCCCCAACTTTTACTTTTGGGGGAAGGATTACTTCTACATTTACTATCGGCAGTAGTTCCCAAGCCACTGTTGGCATGTCTACATGAAGCCCTATCATTCCAAATGCTTGAATTCATTTTGGGTCGAACCCATATATAGGGAAATCAACCCACATCCCTCTCAAGGGGGGAAACCTTTTGGAAGTACCCAACCCATGGGAGGGTCAAATGTTCCTAGTAACACTCCCTTTACTAGAAGCACACCTATGTATGGTAGTTTACCCTTCCAACCAAGTGATAATGTTTCTAGTAGTTTCCCATCCACTAGGGGCACTAATGCTCCTAGTGGATTCGATTTTCCTAGGGGAAATACCTATGTTGGACGAAATCCCTATCCTAGTGGTAGTCATTCACTGTGGGGTATCTATGGGAACAATTCCTTCATTGGGGGAAATCAACCTTATGGGGGTAATCAGTTCACTGGGGGTAGTCCTCCTTTTGGGGAGAACCAATTTCCTGGGGGAATCCATGATTTCCCAAGTTTGTATGATTATAGAAGCCAATATATGGGGGGATCTTACGGTCCAATGGGTCTCAACGCCCAATTACCTTTGACACAAAATCCATTTTACAACACATAACTACCTTGTTTAGCTACTATGGATTTGTCAGATTTATCAAGGTTAACCAATGACCCCATTTTGCACAACCCCTTATGGCCACCTATTCCACATAAGTTCCTTGCAGGCATACTCAAATTTCACAATAAAATGGGAGAAGAACCATCCACTCATGTTAACACTTACCATTTTTGGTGTGTCTGCAACTCCATGTTGGATGACAATGTTCAGTTGTGTATTTTACCTCGGACCCTAAAAGTGAGTGCATCCAAATGGGACATCGAATTGAAAACCACTTCCTATCTATATTTAATGCACTTGCAATGGATTTCTTAACCCACTTCTAATTACCTATCTTCTACAAAACATGAAGGGATCTTTTGACATCTTTGCATCAAAATACAACCACCCATATTTCTGACCATATTCATGAGTGGAGATGAAGGTGGAGGCTTGTAAAAGCCACCATTCCTGATCAATTATTACATATTGGTTTACAAAGTCCCTGTTACCTCCCATTGCTTGTGATGTTTCCATGGATGGGGTCGTAACTGAAGAGCAAGCTATCCGTCATGCCCAACATTTGGTTTTGATATATTCACAATTGGGAACTTATATGACATTATCCCGCATGCTCCTCGACCGTCAATTGATCCATATCAAGCTACACTTGGCCCACATGCCGATGTTGTGGTGGCTGGTTGGTTCAATCTCTGGCATTTCAGTGAACCAATTAAGTGGGAAACTTAACCATCTTTACATTCCCAGTCCACCCACTTCAAATGCATCTACTACCAAACCACCTAATCTTCCAACTCAAACCTCTAAGGTCAACATGTTACAATCGAAACCGCAGAAATATCAACAGTCTGGAGGAAAAAATAAGAAAAATAAGGCCAAAAACCCTTCAAACGAGCCTATAACACAACAAACACTTCCCCTTAATGTATAGGGAAAAAAGAAGGAAAGGAAACCAAAATTCCCATGCAAGATTTGTGGAGGAAATCATATGACCCACTATGTCCATGCTTAAAATAAGGCAATGAGTTCATTGCTCATAAAGACTCCACCCCACATCCTGCCATGTTAACTCATCCTTTCCCTCAACAACACCAATAAATGGTTGTTGCAAATCCTCCACCTCTGCAAGGGGGCAATGGAGTTCATCCTCCCCAATGGGATGGACCATCGAATGTATTTTTATTAGAGGAAACAATCTCCCTTACAATTAAGAACCACACTTATGAGAAACCTCATACCAACTGTCTTGAAAAGGACTCATCTTATCCATCCCAACCAAATGGCCCTCTTCAAATAGATAAGCCCACTCTTAACATAGTTATTCCCCCTCCTAAGGGGGTACTTCATCAAGCAACACATAATCCCAATGCTCGAGTTTCTCAACATTATAATATTGTTGAGGATTTAGCTCAAGCCCCTTGTGCCATGTCTCCTCTCAAAGTGCTTCAAAGTTGTACTTTGCAACGTAAATCATTGTTTCAACCATTGGATGGGTTGACCCCACGGAATCCAATTTAGTTGTTTTTTACATGGAACATAGCAAACTAAGGCTCTCCCACCAGATTGAATTTAAGATACAAGTAGTCGTACGTGGGAAAGATATATTTCGTATTGTTATTGACGAAGGAGCCTCAACTTATGTTATGTCCATTTCATGCCGACATGTGATAGCCTCTCATGAGCTTGTCCAATCCTTCACTTCTTTGAAGGTATTTGATGGTCGCATTTTCACACCTCATTGAATCATAAATTCCTTACCAATCGAGTTAGGGGGAAATAATTCCACAGTAGATGTTGAAGTTGTTGATGCGCCTCTTGACTATAATTTGTTACTGGGGAATAGTTGGTTTTATGCCATGAAGGCGGTCATCTCATCAATATTTCGACTTATTTGCTTCCCCCAACAAGGGAAAATCGTCACTATAGACCAACTTGCTTACTACACGTCTAACTTATGACTTGCTCCTAGTGGTAATGTTCCCTTCGTAGGCGATTCTATGAATACTTATGAAAATGTCGGTGTTGGTTTGTTTAAATATTCCTCATTGATGGGTACTTTCCCTTTTCCAGCACCTAACCCCTCAAAACAAGAAGATCCCATTTGTTTGATCTCTTCCATCTTCAACGTCCATGCTCTTGGTTCATCTAATCCTTGGGTCATACCTAATGTTGTGGGAGTAGACTCTATGGAATATTCTATGCCTTTGTCGATGGTTGAAACTACTTACCAAGTTATTCAGTCCAATTCCGTTGACTGTGATCATCATCATCACCCACTTGTTGATCTCGATCCTTATGTTGTGCCTTCTTGGGACAACTCCCCATCTTCTTCACATGAATTTTTGTCATATGTTTTACCTTATAATGAGGAAATTATGGAAGTCATGGCTTCGTGTCACAAGCCTTGGGAGGATATGCATCAACGTGCCTCTTTTCTTCCAAACTCGGAAAACATGGAGGAAATTCTCCAATATCCTGATCATTACCTAGTTGTTGATCTCAATGTTGATTCAGATCCACACCCAGTTGTTGATCTTGATCCCTAACCCACATGGGATTATTCTTCACCAATTTCGCATGAATTTTCTAATTATATCTTACCGTTGTATGAGACCCTTGTGTTACGGAGAAAACTTCCTATGGCTTGGGGTAGACCACAACAGACAGCTAACTACCAGAAAATAACTCAATTCCCAATACAATGCTATATAAATGACAATGCTAAGATAATGGAGAAAATACCAACCTTCAACTGGATGTTTGAAATAGATCCCTGTTGAGCTTTCAACTTCTACACTTGAACCTGCAGATTAGTCTCAACAACAAGTACAAGCAAGTACATATAACATGTGAAAGAAATTAGCATAATCAATAACACAATCCATGATATCATAAGCAAATATAACCCAATGTAATTTAAATTTATTCACAATATCAATTGGACGAGAAAATGAGTATTTCCATTAATGGATAACAAGAAGTACAATATACAACCTCTTTCCAGCAACCAATCTGAACCAAGAACTGGGTCTCTCCACTTGTGCCTCCACCACTTCAATCCCCCGTGCAATAGAAAACTCAAACTATGAAAGGAGTTTGGTAGGTGAACATAAGGAGTTCACAACAATAAGGATCAATGAGTGTAGACTCAAGTCATGGCAAAAATCCACTAGAGTTATCTTGCTCTCTCTTTCTCCTCCCTTCCATACACCATAAGAGATCAATATATAGCCTTCCAAAGGTAAGTGAAAGGACACATCGAGGCGTTTCGGGGTATATGGAGGGCCAAAGGTCACCCTAAGACCGCTTTTTGGGAGTAAAAAGTAAATTTCTAATGATTTTTACCATTTTACTTGGTACCTGTGGGCTATAGTGGAACAGCCTACATGTACACTGGCTATAGTGGAACAACTAGCGTACAGGAACAAAAAGAAGGATTTGTGTGTTCCTAGAGGGAAAATGATGATTTGAGTCAGTAAAATGGATCCTAAAGGCCAATCAATGTTGATGCTCACAAGGTGGAAAATTACGCTATAACAGATGCCCACTAATGTGTGAGGTCATAGAAAGTACTACGATGGTCGAAATACATTATAAATCTCAGAAGTGGAGTGATGGAGGCAAAAATGGAGAGAGTAGCTCACTCGTCATAATACAATAATATCTCTGAATACATGTCGGTACAATACAACAATCTGATACAATGGCCATGATAGGCAGTATATAGTGAATACATGTCATAAGTGGTCATAGCCATGACCCATACAGTAAGATATGGTCTCATGCTGAAAGGAAACAACTAGTGCAATACTGGAGCTACAAATTGGTGATGTATGAGAATAAACTCTCACAAGTACAGTCACGATCAAGAGCAGCATACTGAATGCTACTAATGTCTGGGGTCTTCTACACAAAGCGTCTACGGTGCAAGTCCCATCAAGTGAATAAAGGTGTTGAGGTCGAACTTGATGTGACATTGTCTGATTACTGATCAATGATGTATACCGTTAACAGACGTGAGATAACCCACCAATAATGAAAATGGGCATCAAGGCACAGAGTACAATCATTAAAGTGTGAATAGATGTGTTGAATTCGAACACTAAGATAAATCCATCGATCAGGGGACATTGATGTATTCCCAAAACTGTCGATGGCGAGAGAACCTACCACTAATGACTGCAAGCCTCAAGGTACTCAACCGACTCTAAGTCTCAATTCCAGAATAAATGGATTGAAGTCGACGGAATGAAACTCACTAGAAGGAGGGAATTAAGGCATCCCCCATCAACCAACACAAGGTATCAGCTACGCTAAAATATTTGGAAGAACTTGAATGAACGGACTGACTCGATAAGGATGGACGACATGCAATAGTCAAGAGATCTGAGGAGTGGTCGACTTTGGTTTCAGGACTTCCTTTGAACAAGAGCATGAGCAGATGGATAGACTCAGGCATCATGGACTCAAGATAACAACAACTGGGCGACACAAAAGGCATCGACAAAGGGATCCATAGTGACTGGAAGCTTATCCAATCGGTGGAGTAAAAGCTGAGAAACGAGTACAGCTCCTAAGGTCCTACTACAGTCCCGACTCATGATGAATGGAGTGGAATGAATGATCTGTTCAAAGGAAACACAACAGCTTCCAACAAAAAGAAGTAAATATTCTCCCGTCCGGCTTTTTGGAATATTTGATTTTTTTTTTTGTCTTTTTCATATTTGGAAAGCTTGAAAAAGAATAAAATTGCTTGTAGTACAACAAGTGAGGGAACGAGTGTCAAATAGCAAGCAAAATAGTCCCGAGTAGTGGAACATACCTATGATCAATGCAAGGAAGCATGTGCAGGGTGTGGACACTCGGGGGGGTGTTCCTCAGGGTCAAAAGGTCATCCAATTGTGAAAGGAAAATGAAAGCTCTGCAGGGCTCGACAAGGGAAGTGCTCAGGCACCAGGCTAATAATTGAGTAAGCAAGATCCAGCACAAGTCTCAAGCAGCAAGCAGGATGATGCAATGCAATCACAACTTGGTGAAAATGGGGGAGTCCTTATGGGAGATGGCCAGCATAAGACAAAGTAGAGTATGAGTCTTTATCGCAAATTCATGGTGTAACTACTAAGGAATCCCGATCCTATGGAGAAACAACGGCATGGACGCCAAAAGGAATAACAAGGCTCTAACTAGGGCACCCATGTTCGAACAGGCTCTACCGCAAAATAATGACACTTCTATAACAATGTGAGGGTTATGTGTCGGTTACAAAGTGGGGTCGTACCTAGGGTTAATGACAATTGGTCAACGGTCAAATGCATAATGCAGGTGAAAATGGCATCTAACCTATATGACGGGTGTCAAATATACCTGCCGTAGGCGTGAACCGGTTAAAAATTTAACCCTCTTTGGAAAAATCTGTTCACAATAGTGCTCCAAGACATTTAATTAGTTCAAAATAGCTTAAAATGGCGAAAACTAAAAGTGCGTTTGTAAAACTATAAATAGTAAAAATAAATTAATATTTACCAATTCATTTTCATTTTCATCCAAATAGTGGTTTTGGTTAGTTTTCACCTCCGAAGTTCAGTTGCTGATTCCAGAAGCTGTGGGCGACCATTTCACGAACCGTCTAGAGCAGGTTAGTCATCTCATCCCCCTCTTTCATTTAGTAGCTTTTATTTCAGTTTTTTGTGTTCCAAAATTTTTATTGGGCAAGGCCTACTTATTCTCGGCGTTGTACGTATCACAATATGGGAATGTATGGAATGGGAAACCCTTAAGTAATTAAAAGGCCCCAGAGGCTTAAGACCAATCTAGCAGGAAACCTTAAAACAACAAAGTGTTGCCCCCTTTTATACCAAAAAACCCTAATTACATGCTCACTTTTGAATTTTCAATTTGTCTGTGTGAGCTTAGAAGAGTCCAATAGCGAGAAGAGAGGAAGTAGGGCATTGTTCACTGTTTTTTGCAAGAATTTTTTTGTCCAGCGGGTCAGCATTCAACATTCTTCATTTCTTTTGGCATTCTTCGAGGCTCAAGCCCAAGTCCCCACAATTCAGTTTCATCAAGTTCCAACTTGTTGATTTTTCTATTTGTCATTTTGACACCATGTCTATGCAAGGAAGGATTCAATCCTCAATATCCATTGTGAAAGTACCATGAAAGGATCAAGAAGTCCAAGGGTGCAATGGGGACAATAGAGATAATTAAGTGCACACTGTCTCCTACTTGTTTGAAAGGAACATAGACAAGGGTTAGAGCCTATTCCCAGAAATTTCAAAAAAACAAAGTAGACCTCCAACTACAGTCCAGAAAATGAGGAGTCCAAGGGTGCAAGGGGGACAACAGAGATTAAGTGCACACTGTCTCCTACTTGTTTGAAAGGAACATAGACAAGGGTTAGAGCCTATTTCATGAAATTTCAAAAAAATAGAGTAGACCAGAGTAACAAATAACACCCAACAATATTGATATTGACCTTGGAAGTTGTATTGAAGGACCAACAACCTTATAAGGATTTTTCAAAGGAAGTTGTATGGAAGTTATATAGTACAGTATATGAACTATATATTGTTGGAGGTAATACAAGAGAACAAGAAATTATAATTCAAAGAGTATAATAAAAATGGTTAGAAAACTATGTATAAGGAGAGTGAAAACAGGTAGTTAACTTGGGTGATGAAGAAAAAGATCACCAAGAATTCAGTTAGCAAAAAAATGTACAACACTCCAGCGATTGCAAAAGAAGTGTTAATTTGGTAACAACACCTTAAAAGATAGAACTAAAGAATAATGACTGGATCTGACAACTCTTGGTAATTAAAGTAATTTATGCTATTGAGGCGAAAAGAAGGGTCTATAAATGTTTTGGTGCTCCCTATGACAAAACAGGAGAAAAAAAATAAGGGGATTTGCAGTGTCTGAAATACAAATGAAATATCAGGGTCTCAAAAAAAAAATTAAATACCCTAAGCAGCTTACCTTTAATCGGGATCATCTTCCCATAGACGAATACAATTGTAGGAAACATGATATAGGAAGTTCTCTGATAACCTATCTTCAGCAAGATGGCGATGAAAATATCGTGTAAGAGGATCATCTGAGTCTACACTTATAGGCGTTTCTAATGTTTTAATGTTGCAATCTAAAGTTTCAGCACAATTTGTATATGGATGCTTCACTTTATTGAAAGAACTCATGACTATCTCTTTGCTTCCATCTAATTCATCAATCCCATCGCATGTAGAAGCCAATTGTGTCATACCATTTTTTAGGCTACTTACACATAAAGAGCTTGAAGCATCTTGAGTCTATTCAAACCCCACATCAAAAACTCCAACTTCATCCAAAAGTACAACCCTTCTTTTATGCTTCCTCATTCCTGTTGTCTTAAATGTGCATGACATACCTTTACTCATAGTCTAAGGAAGCCTCCACCACCTCCATTTGCCAAAATATCGTCTGCACAAGACGACACTGCATTTTCCATTGTTGAATCCTCTATTGCATTTATATCTAGACAACTATGAGCATTTAAGGATGGATGCTCAAACACTACATTAGTTTCACCATTTGCATTATCATTATCTGTATATGCCTCTGCATGGGAAATAATTTTCCCATCTATAGAACTAGAGGAATTAGATAAATATTGGTCATCACTACTAGACTCACTGTCAAATGATGAAGCTATAGAGTATGAGTCCAGAGAAAGCTACATGAATTCTTCCTCCATATTTTGGCGGCGATGTGGTATATCTTCCTAATAGTGGGGAGGAGAATAAAGATAGAATGAAGAGGAATGAGATTCAATTATTTCCTCAATAGTCTTTAGTGAACCAAAGCTTTCACCTGAGCACATTTCCTCATTTGCCACAGTACCAGGTACAAATGAATAAGGCATGCCATATCTAGGTAACTTTCGTGTTGTATTGGATATTAGAACCTTTGATTGCTCCTCAGAGCTATTAATTTCTCTAATTTGTGAATTGAGCCGAGGGTGCAATGAATTGGCATGCTTTATAGAGGAATTGTATACAGTTTTCCCCTTTTGAGAAAAGTTTCCTCAATTCTTGGAACCATGCACTTGAATCCTCTTTCTTGAAAAGTTCTATTCTGTCAAATAAAACCAAGGAATCTGCCCTATCATTTTCACCGATATCTGTTTCATGATCATCCCCTCTCTGGCTCTCACTTTCATGCACAGGTGAAGAAGAACCATCATGTTCAACACCTTCAGAAAGAAAATATCTCTTATGTTATGGATCCTCAATTGTAGCAAGTCGAGCTTTCCTTTTCTACAAGAGAACAAATGTAAAGAGTGAAGTAATCAACAGAATGACAGACACGAGAAAAAAAAAAAACAAGAACCACAAAAAAAAAACAATGTTAACATGTTTAAACTTTAAATTCATTTGAACATGGAAATAAATATTGTTTTTAATAAAATAGCATGCAAATTGAAACGGAAACACTGAAATTTGGTTTTCATAATGATGAACATGAAAGGTGTATTTTGCATGACTTACCTTTGCATTTGACTGGGTATCACCAGAGCTATTGGCTTCATAACGTTCACTAAATTTTCTCAACTCACTTTTGACATTTGATTGAATTTCACCTTTCGCAGGAGCATAGAACCCATATCCAGGTCGTTGCATTAGTCTTATTGCAACAATGACTTTAACGGTCCAGGCCTCCCTCCCACAGATTGCTTTATCATCTAATTTCAACTAGGGCAATGACCAAATAGCAAGTTACACCTCAAAAATAATCTGTGTGTAATCAGTTGATGCATGACACAAACTTGAATATCCCTTCAAATTTATTCCCACAAATTGCAGAAGATTATGAATGCAAAATTGAAATGGTTTTCCAAATTGAGTTATTAGGAAAGAAGACTATTCCAGAGAATTAAACCCTAAAATAAAAGACGATAAGGAAGAATGATGTGGCTATTGGAATATATAAGAGTAAGAGAGCATAAATGTGAGTAAATTTGTATCCCTTCTCTGCCACTAAAGGTTGTCATGAAATGGACAAAGAGAAGATATCTTCCAAAACATGATAATAAAATACATAAAGAGGTGAAATCAAAGAATATGGATTGCTTAACTTACTTTATATGGATTGGAAAAGAAGCTGAAAAGTTGTTCCCGATACAAACGAGCACAACTGATCGGATTGCCTTCCATCCAAACACTTTCAAGAACTAGGAGACTAGACAACAACTCAATCTCAGCAAAATTGGAGATCATGTTAAATGAGAGATCTAGGCCTTCGAGTGTGGTTAAATGTTCAATCCCATGCAGTGTTGTCAAGGCATTATTTCTAAGAATAAGCTTGCTGATCCGAGTTGTGACTTGGTCCAACCAAAATGAAAGATGGTGAAAAAAGAAGACATGAAACATTTACGCATGCTGAGATGAAAAATTTAGTAACAGAAAACACAATTACACCTGTTGGACATCTCAAATAGCTATAGTTCTAAGCATGAGGATGTACTCCAGCAGATAATTCCATCAAACAATATTGGAAACTGTGATTTACATAACCAGCTCTTACAGTCTAATTCTGAAACAAGAACTGAAATGAATCCCACCTCATTTAATGATGATATTGTCTGAATACTGTTGAATCCAAGGTCTAAATACTTCAACTGCATACACTTGTGCAAATTGGCAATTTTCGCAAAACGGTTCCGACTTAAATCCAGGGTCTCAACAACATGAAGCAACTGAAGAGACTCATCCATGAGAACCATCTTGTTGCTAGAAGAGGAGACAAAAGTTAACCGAGTCCATGCAGGGCAATCCTGTATTTCAACGATCCTTCCAGCAAAAATATGCCTGAGAGCATCCTGAAAACAAAAATTAATCAATTTCGACCAAATGGCCAATCTTCCCATTGATCCCTAGGAACAAAATAAAAAACCAAAGTAATGCAGAATTCTAAATCAAGACAGGCACCAATGGAAATTTTTAAAAATGCAATATTTTTATCAAAGCAAGCTCCGCGGGAATAAAAAATTAAACAATGCAGAACTCTAATTCAAGGCAGGCACCAACAGGAATAAAAAAATAAACAATACAAAATTCTAATTCAAGGCAGGTACAACAAGGTCTTGATTCACTGGTGAAGTTAACAGAGTAAGAAACCATCCACCAGGTGCAGGTCTTACCAATTATAGTGGAATGTAGAATAGGTAACCCTTAAACCTAGCATTTAAATTCAATGAAGCAAGGTTTATGCAATGCAGCCCTTGAACACTGGGCATATTTGTCGAGGCAATTCGGAATTCAAGGCCGATTGATTAAATTAGGTCAAAAGTAAAAGTTAAAGTCGACATTGTCTTACAGTAGAATTGCAGCAGATGATTTTCTCCAGAGTGTTCCTCAGCTCCAATAATCCTCGCGCGACGGAAGTAGAGAGATCGCATCCCCAGAGCTCCAAATACCACAATCGGCCAAAGGGAAAAAGCGAGAGCGGCGTGGGATCTTTGCAAGGATGGGGCAAGACTGATACAACCTGTCGGAGAACCCGCCGCAGCTGCTCGAGCGCCCGATGGTCCCCCAAATTGGCAATGTAAGCGCGCAGGTAATCGACCGGAGCTCCCATGCGTAGCTGCTGAAGCTCCTTCAGAGCGTCGAAAGAGTTTTATTTGCGCCACTGTTTTGTTTTGATTTCCTGTGTCTGAATTCCATATATTTTTCTTTTTATTATTGTTACTCCGGAACTCTAGGTAGAGTAAAAGATTTTTATACTACTCTAGACATTAAACCTTACTTTAGTTAAATCTTCTTAAAATTTAACATTAAAATTGATGTTTTTTAAAGAAAATGATCAATTTCGTTTCACTAAGCTTAACTATTCTTATAGCCCTAAGGGTTAGGTCACACACACTCTCCCAATGCTCACGGGTTCAAGCCTTGAGTCCTTTGGGGTTAGGCCTTGTGCTCCGGGAGGTTGAAATTCTAAAATATAAATAAAATTTGAAAAAAAAAAGAAGAAATTCTCACATAAACTTAAAAAGACAACTTTTGTATACATGTAGCTTAAAAGCACTACAATTTCAACCATTCCTTAGGGATTTTTCCAACATGAATTCGATAGAATCCAATAGAAACTTTGAAGGAATTCTTAAAATTCCAAATAACAATGTTGACTATCTAAAAATATGGGTACCTTGGGGTTTTTGAGAGCACTTAATCCATTTATGAATTCGGAATCATTATTTGAACAACACAAAATTTATATTCTTAAAGAAATCATTGTCAGATTCCACCCATCAGGAATTCAAAATCATCGCAGTTTTAGACTTCTTCCTTCTGTATATATGGAATAAGTAGTTTATACAATTTTAAATATCAAAAAGAAATTGAAATGTAAAGCTTTTGTGCTTCAAAGATTTAGTGTTAAAATGTATCTTAGTCTTAATCAATGTATGCACACATACATATATCCTCAAATTTATTAACTAGCAATTACATCTTTGAGGACAAACAATGTCATAAAAAAATCGTGATTATATGTAATATGTTTATTTTTAAGAAATAGCATGCGTGTATAATGATCCATTTAAATTTAGTCATAAATGTTATGATTTATCTTATATAAGTATGATTGTAAATGATACACTCCATTCAATGCAGTGGTATTCTTAGTAAAATTGAAATCTCAATGCCATCCATTCAATGTGATCTTATTAAAGTTGATGTCTCAATGCAATCCATTCAGTGTGATCTTCTTACTAAAGTTGAACTCTTATAAATACAATCCATTTAATGTGATCTTATTACTAAAATTGAACTCTAATGCAACTCTCTCCCACACTATCACACATGTGCATGTATGCATTAACCATGTTAATTAACTTTTGAGAGCAAAGTCTCTACTTTGTTAAAATTTGATATGAAAATTAACCAAGGTTCTTGGATTACTCCATTTCATATGTGAAATTATTAGGGAACAAAAATGGCCGCAAAAAAGGCCATGATATTCTTCTAAATTTATGCTTACTAGAATCTTTAGAAGAAATAAACATTCATATAGAAAAGCCAAGAGAATAACCTAAAAAGTATTAAGATGCCAAAATTAAAGTACAACTACCAAGTTTCATAAATATTAAAGGGAAACAAAATAAATCCATAACTCACACCTCTCATTATAACCAAAATAAATAGTTATGTCTTAGGGTGCCTCCAACAGGAAACCTCATCCCATGCAAGTGAGTGAAAATCAATCAGTTAAAATCAAGGATTAATATATCAGACTGCCGAGATGGTCAAACGACGATGATTTTGTTCAAACAAAATATGAACTCAAAGAAATGGACCCTTAGAAGATTCTCCTATCATCTAACACAATAGATATCGGGATGGCCTCAAAGAAATGATCCCTTAGAAGACATGTATTGAAAAATAATCCAAGTGGTGTACTATAATTAATGTTACAATTTACTAAATATTAACACTGCAAATGGATTCGGAGACCCCCTTAAGGGGGTCTCCGAATCCATCTGCAGTGTTAAAATTTGGGGGTCTCCGAATCCATCTGTAGTGTTAAAATTTAGTAAATTGTACAAATTCATTATCAAAATTATAATTTTCCATTGCCGAAATGACACAACTAAAAATCATCACATAAATGACCAATTGTAATGTGGTCATTTTTAGTTTAGTTCTTATCTCTTGACCAAATTGGTCATTTTTAGTTTAGTTCTTGTCCCATGCCCAAATTGGTCATTTATCTTGGTCATTTTTAGTTAGTTCACTTGAAATTTCTCAATTTTGGTCATTTATCCCTTGAAAAAGATGTGGTGACCAAATTTTTTGGTTGCCTGGTCACTTATCTCTCATTTTGTACTAGTGTGATCAATCGGATCCTCACCATTCTTCCCTTCAAACTTCGGAATGTCCGAAGGGATCTTGGTAGGGACTGGAGGCCAAGAAGGATCGTGACACACCGGATCATTCGTAAGCTCCGAAAGATCGGGTAGGTTCAGACGAGCAAGAAACGGGAGCAATGGTTGCAAAACTGGATTAAAGGATCCCAAAAGAGGTTTTCCTTGCGGACTGTACGGATAATATGAACCAGGACCATGACTATAGGGTTGATAACCGCCCCACCTTGACCCGTGTAAGGGTACGAAGGCATATATGCGTTATGAGTACCATGTTGAGGAGGGTTGTAATAAGGGCCATAACTGGCTGCATTATAAGCAGGATTGCCACCATGTTGATGGGGCATATACGTGCTAGTTGTGGTAGGAGCAGTTGAGTAATGAACATAATTATAAGGTACATTTCCACCCCCAGCGTTAGGAATGTGACCACCCCCAGCATTGGGAATGTGTCCACCTCCAGTGTTGGGAATGTGTCCACCCCCAGTGTTGGGAATGTACCCACCCCCAGTGTAAGGTATGTGTCCTCCTCCCGCGTTGGGAATGTGCCCACCCCCAAAATGAGGAATGTGCCCACCCCCAGCATGAGGAATGTGCCCACTCCCAGCCAGCGTTAGGAGGGACATGTTGGCTAGCAGTCGTAGTCGTAGTCACAGGTATATGTGTATAAACATGTGCGTTAGGTTGTGTAGTGTGAGCCGCGTTATGTGAAGTGTTCCCACTAAAATGAGGGGCAGTCCTAGGACGTGGTCCTCCCCCAACAGCCGTAGAAGCTGAAGGGACATGACCAGATGTAAATTGAAAAGGAGGAGTAAAGTTCGTGCCACCTCCGGATGGAGCGAAAGTAGATGTGTCTCCCCCAGAGGGAGCAGAAGAAGATGTGCCGCCCCCGGAGGGAGCAGAATGGGTGGCACCACCCCCAGAAGGGACAGTGCCCATAGCTCTAAGGCTAGTAGTAGCCTGACTACCTGACAAAGTGGACGTAACAGTCGAATTAAGGCTAGGCATACCAAGTGAAGAAGGATTAATGGTCGAAGGGTTCGTGGTTTCATTAAAATCTGGCATCCCATATCGGAATCCCTGTGGGTAAGTATCATAATATGGATTTGTCTCCGGAGGTGGATATGGCCCAAAATTTGCAAAAGTGACATGTGGGGGTGAACCTTCCCCTCCCATATCTCTAAGAGTGGCAGGAATGGGATTTCCATTGACATCCACCGACGGAGTCACGGGAATTCTTCCCAGTTTACAAGATGCAGAAGTCATAATGTAGTTGTGAAGTTCTTCGTAACTATCAAAAGTATCGAAGGGGATCCTCCAGTGTCTCTTATGAAAAGGACGTGTAACCTCGTCAGTTGGAAAACCAGCTAAACGACGAGACCGACGGAGAGGTGGATCTCACTCCATGATAACTCTAAATAAACAGAACGCCTCCTAATAGCTAACTATCGATCAAAGAGCACACACCTAAGAAAACTACAACCAAATGCACACAAACAGGACTGGCTCAAGGAACCTTTGGACACTACAACCGGTATGTCTCTCCTAGGTGAGGCTTAAGACTCCCAAACTATAACCGGAGGTAAGATAATCAGTTATAAGGGTTCCCAGACTTCATTGCGTGCACAAGGTCAAATCTTTATACAACAGGAAACTGTGCTATCCAACCCCTATCTGACATAGGATACGTACATTATAACCACTGCAAGAACCCTATGCGATACTCAGGTAAAGCAACTAAGGTCACCACAATATAACCAATGCTTAGGGGGACAGTCGCAAGTGGGATCCGTCGTATGGGAAGGGTAGCTAAGCCCGAAACTCAAGAGGTACAGATCCCTCAAGATCCCTTGTACACGAACAAATCCTGGAAATATATCCCATGTTCAATCAGTATTGGAGGGATATCTCCGCAACCAACCTCCCGAGACCTCATGCTTAACTCTAGTTTGAGTAGAGATTCCTGAGAACACTGATGTATATCATGGGTTTCACCACTTCCTGGTTAGACACATAATGTTGGTTCAATAGTCTTGGAGTTAACTCACAATGATCTATTCCAAGACTCTAAACCTAAGCTAGTTGTTGCACCCTATAAAATAAAAATCGTTTCTAATCAATTTTAAGATTAAGCGTTGATTTTAATGGTTGTAATTACTCAAAGGATATGGTCGTGAAACTGATGATGTATAAGACTCAATGGTATGCACAACCAAAAAACACTAGACTCAACTAATCAATAAAAGAGCATGCCACTAATATGACAATCAATCCAATGGTTCGAAATAAAATGCAATCTCTTAAACGTTTCAATGCACAAACAAGTCCTAGATGAAATCAAAAGCACTCAGATGCAAAATGCAGCACATAAATCAAATATTTTTGTATTTTCTCTTATAAATGCAAGGAAAATGCAAAACAATGTTTTTGTATTTTTTCAATATAATGAAAATGAAAAAATGCAAGCAAAATCTAACTATTCAGTAAATAAATGCAGAGCATATCAAATAGACAACCCAGCAAGACCCAAACAGTAAGATTTAGCCAAGCTAATGAGCTATAAAACAAGAAATTGTGAAAAATCTAAAAGCTCAAAAACTAAAAGAAAGAGGAGTTTCTGGTCACAAATAGGGCATGGAACAGTCAGGAAACAGGCCAACTAAGACTCGGGAACACTCAGAATCAACCCAGCAAACACCCAAGGCCAAAAAAAAACAAACCCGGAGTTGTACGCAACTATTCAAAGAACAACTGCGGGTAGACGCGGGCTATAGTTCAGACAGAGGCGGGTAGACATGGTCAAAATAAGGTTGACCCGCGTACAGGGAAAAGAAAATGAGCCCAAAAAAGGTCAAACAACCCAGAAAAAGCTATTTTTATACTGTAGATCTCGACGGCCAACCAATGATACAGAAGCTCGACAAAAAACAACTCAAAATAAGGACAAATGCCTAAAAATCCCCAAAAATTGATGTTCTCCCCAGCGGAGTCGCCATTTCTGTTACAGAGAAAACTTCCTATGGCTTGGGGTAGACCACAACAGACAGCTAACTACCAGAAAATAACTCAATTCCCAATACAATGCTATATAAATGACAATGCTAAGATAATGGAGAAAAGACCAACCTTCAACCGAATGTTCGAAATAGATCCCCGTTGAGCTTTCAACTTCTACACTTGAACCTGCAGATTAGTCTCAACAACAAGTACAAGCAAGTGCATATAACATGTGAAAGACATTAGCATAATCAATAGCACGATCCATGATATCATAAGCAAATATAACCCAATGTAATTTAACAATATTCACAATATCAATTGGACGAGAAAATGAGTATTTCCATTAATGAATAAAAAGAAGTACAATATACGACCTCTTGTCGGCAACCAATCTGAACCAAGAACTGGGTCTCTCCACTTGTGCCTCCACCACTTCAATCCCCCATGCAATGGAAAACTCAAACTATGAAAGGATTTTGGTAGGTGAACATAAGGAGTTCACAACAACAAGGATCAATGAGTGTAGACTCAAGTCACGACAAAAATCCACTAGAGTTATCTTTCTCTCTCTTTCTCCTCCCTTCCATACACCATAAGAGCTCAATATATAGCCTTCCAAAGGTAAGTGAAAGGACACATCGAGATTTTTTGGGGTATATGGAGGGCCAAAGGTCACCCTAAGACCGCTTTTTGGGAGTAAAAGTAATTTTCTAATGATTTTTACCATTTTACTTGGTACTCGCGGGCTATAGTGGAACAACCTGCATGTATGTTGGCTATAGTGGAACAACTAGCGTACAGGAACAAAATTAAGGATTTGTGTGTTCCTAGAGGGAAAATGATGATCTGAGTCATTAAAATGGATCCTGAAGGCCAATCATTGTTGATGCTCACAAGGTGGAAAATCACACTATAACACCTTGGGGAAGTCATGGCTGCTCATGAAAATTAATCCTTGGGAGGAGGAGTACCATATTGCATCTCTTCTTTCCAATAAAAAAAAAGGTGAAAAATATTATGCACAACCTCGTTGCAACTACCCAACCCTTATCATGGCACCATCCCTACAATGTTTAATGTGTGCTACATCAAGGGGCATATGAGTTGTTATTTTATAGAATATTATTTTATCCCTTTTTCAGGCTCATTAAAATTGAGTGAAAAAGTCACCTCATGGAACATATTTCTCTCTCTTCTTTAAGATCCTAAAAAATAAATATAAATCTGATACGAACCGTTACACCAAAACCCCGAGGTGTTAGTGAAGGTCGCTCACTAGGATCTTAACATCCCACCACGCTCTGCAGTCCATACTGTGGGCTGGATGTGCGCCCCTATGGTGGTGTCCCCTTTGAGTTGTACGAGCCCCGGATGAACACTACAATGCCGACGTTGCCACCCGCCCTGTGACTTGAACCTAGGTGGAGGCTCTCATACCAAATGATACGAACCGTTACACCAAAACCCCGAGGTGTTAGGGAAGGCCGCTCACTAGGATCTTAACAGAATCTGAGTTCATTTGTCTAGGATCGTTAAAATTTCATTGACAAGATATCCTTATGAGCATTCTTCCATATCTCCTTTGAGCTCATTAAAAAAAGAAAGGAGGTCTCGAGTTTATTTTTCTAGGCTTGTTAAAATTTTACGGAAAATGTACCCTTATGAGCATTCTTCCATCTCTCCTTCCAGCTCGTTAAAAATAGAAAGGAGGTCTCGAGTTGATTTTTCAATGTTTCATGGCTTGTTAAACTTACAAGTATGAGGTGCATATGGAGTCCTCTTTAAGCTCTTTTATAACTACTTAAAATTGAAAAGACTGCCAAGTAAGCTTGTTCATTTCACACTTGTTAAAGGATTTGAAAGAACACCCATTCAGTGTAAGTTTAACTCTTTTTCAGGCCGAATGGATTAATTATGAAAAATGAATACTCTAGTCAACTTTAGCTAGAAGAGTTCTTCATCGTATCATTTTGTTCTTTTTCGGACGGTGGGGACTAAATCCACGAAAAAACACACCTTAGAGTCTTCCTTAAGTTTTCCCGACTCTCTAAATATGAAAACACCAGTGAGCATTAACTACCCTAGGATTGACAAAATTCCACGGGATAGTATCTTATCGAGCATTATTCTATCTTTTCTTCAAGCTCATTAAAAAATGAAGAAGGATTCGAGTTTACTTCTTTGGGATCGTTAAACCTTTACGAAGAAGATATTATCGAGTGTACCTCTATCTCTTATTCGAGCTCATTAAAAAATGAAAAATGTAATTCAAAAAGAGAAAAGGGAGGGGATAAATTCATTGTCTATTTCATTGAAGAGATAACATGTTGTATGTCACCCTTGAACATAGTCCATGTTTGCATCTTTTTCTTACAGTTGGGTTATATCCTTGCTTCAGAACCATACCATTTCCCTCAGTCATAATACTTCTCTGATTGTTTACTCTTCCAATCACTATGGAGGAACGCCTATTTCATTAAACTTGGACATATTCTAGTCCAAGTCACTTTGAATATGGGTCAAAAACAACCTTTCTAAACCCCAAAATCAAGGTTTCTAAAGTGCAAAATCTGGTTCCAAAAGTGCCAAATCTGGTTCCAAAAGTGCCAAATCCAGGTTCCAAAAGCATACTTTTTCTTTTGATATCGCCACTTTTGAAATTGGTTTTTGCGCTTTTTTTATATGATAAATATGATAATGGCGCTTTTAGAACTTGATTTTTCCCTTTTGGAAGGCTACTTTTGACACTTCCAATACTTAAATTTACAATTTTGAAAACCGATTTTGGCACTTTCAAGCTCTGACTTTTCATTTTCAAAAACCAAACTCAACATTTCACAAGTATTATAATCAAAGTGAAATTGAACATACTAGTACAAACAAACATTCAAGTGTATTATTTAACAAAATACTTTCATTTTCATTTTATTCACAATTGGCCTCACATCACTCACGCCATTCAGGTCCAGCAAGGAAGGCCATAATTTATCTAACAAGAATGTGTCATTGACATCTTGGCAAGTATACATTTTTTTAATAATACAGTTCCCTTCCTAGTTACAAATATGTTTTTCTTTCGAGTCATCTACAATCACTGTATTTGTAGCATCCCAACCATGGATCAAAATGTCCCAAACTTTGTCTAAAGGCTTGAGAAATACATAAGGATTTCCATCACCCTGATAACCCTCTCTGGCTATGGAAGAACAATATTCTTGTGTTAAAATTACTCTAAATTATTCCCTTTGCAATCAAGTCATTTGTAATAATGTTGGAAAAAAATCATCAATGTTTTTTTTTGTGCAGATGTCCATACCCCAACTCCAAATATACTAAAGCATTTTTCAAAAAATTCCCTAAATCCTGGATGTATAAAATAATACTAATTCGAATTTCATTTTTTTATGAACTACGTGTAACAAAACTCCATTGAAATCGAAAATAACCAATCGTTTACTAGTAACAAATCTCTAGTATATGCAAACAAAAAAAACACACATAGTCAATAAAATATCATGTTTCAATGTTTCTAAATATATTGCTTGCATGTTCTGCAATTTTTGAAACACATCACCAGATACATGATACGATGTCCATAAATAATATGAGAACTATCCAAGATAAATATGAGAAATCTCTATAAACTCCCTTGGTAGGATTCTTCGTTACCTTTTTTTTATTTCTTGTTGAAAAGTGTGAAAGCTTTGTAAATCATACAAGAGTTTTCCATATCAACTAAAAAATACAAGTACATGCCCCTTCATTTGATTCTAAGTAGTACAACAATGCAAGCATATCTTCTTCTGTTTAGGGACTATCACAATTAGACATATCAACAACAAAGAAGGCAATGATAGGTTACATCTGATGGATGTCACTCAACTAGAAGACTAGAAGAAGGCAGTGAAGGTTCTGATATCAGTTGATTCATGCATTTTACTAAAACTTTTCCAGAGTCAATGTACCAATTCACTATCTATCCTAGAATATGATGCAATAAAGGGCTTACTCAAAATACAGTTTCCACATGGATTTGCTTTCACATCATCACCATCCAAAACAATCATTGATGTATTAGTTTGCGAAGATTTCATTGAGAAATCCTCCCACACACTCTCCATATTTTTTTTGTATTTCCTTCTTTATTGTTGGTACATCTCTCTCGAAACCATAAAAATAAAATTTGTTCCCCATATGATTTTTCTGCACCACCTACCCTCAAAAAATTTGTAAACAATGAATTCCCCTCATTGACCCCACATTTAGATGACCAAATACCAACATTGAATTTGGAAATACATAATCCCAAAAATTGTATGGCATATGTTCGTGACTCATATAAAGTTTCTTTGTGTTTAAATTCAAATTCACCAACAATACTTTCTTCCCCCTTTTTTACTTTTTTCCCTCCAACAACATTTTTTTATTTCACTTTTTTTCTCTTTTGGAGTCATTTTCTGTGACTTTCTTGCGAAATAGAAAACCTTCCATTTCTAATATCAATAACATTTTTGTATGGGGAGCTGCACAGAAATATTGCTTGTCATCATATATTTCGGAATAAATTTGTTTCAACAATTTAAGTAGAAAATAATATGACTTTTACCTGTCAATGCCAAGCCAACATTTGAGTGGTGAGTAACATTGTTGGAGATACCGCATTTTGACAACAAGCCCTCACCTGGTTCATTATTATCCAATGTGATTTGTTGGCTAATGTCGATGGACATCGTCGATCCCATCTCTGGTTGTGGATGATCCACATGTTGAATAGAAATCCAATCATATTTACCTGGAAACTTGAAGGTATACATTTTATATAACTTTTTGCAAGTATTCAAGGCCGCTATCCCCGTTCATAATTTAGTTAATTTAACCAGGATCTTTGAAAAATAAATTTTTACCTTCTTGTCCATCTTGTTCTCCAGTTTGGTAGTTCTTGGTGGATTCTCCATCACATTCAATGTCGTCATCGGATACTATAATTTTATTAGACGATACCTGAGTGTGCTCTTTATTTGAAGTTGTAGTAGAAAAGGAATTTGAAGAAGTTATTGAACATAACCGACGGAAAAAAAAGTAAAATACAATAAAATAAGACATATGAAAATGTTAATACAAATAACTTGGTTTATACCCAATTCATGATAGAAACTATTCATAAACAACTCTTGTTGTATTGTCTCCGCAATAGAAATAACTATTCTATTTGGAGACCTGATCAATGAACGAAGAACTCTACCTCCTGCGTACAACAAAAGAACTGTACCTCGAGAAGAGACCAGTATGGAAACTATGTGATCCCAGAATTACTGTGTCCTTTCTTTTTCAAAAACATGGCTTCTTGAACTATCATTGTTAGCCTTGGGAAAAGGTAAATCAATTATTGGTAGGCCCTCATCCTTCCAATCCATATCCATTTGAATAGTAGACAAATTATCCTCATCCCTTCCAAATCTCCAACACTGTATAATAAAGAATCCTATAAATAAGTCCTTGGAGAAATCTCTATAAACTCCCTTGGTAGGATTCTTCGTTACCTTTTTTTAATTTCTTGTTGAAAAGTGTGAAAGCTTTGTAAATCATACAAGAGTTTTCCATATCAACTAAAAAATACAAGTACACGCCCCTTCATTTGATTCTAAGTAGTACAACAATGCACGCATATCTTCTTCTGTTTAGGGACTATCACAATTAGACATATCAACAACAACAAATTCACAGTTGATTGTCGCACCAAAAAATGCAATGGATCTTAGTGTGTTGACCAAATATTCAGGATAACAACATTGACAAGAAAAATGTGAACTATATTTGATGGAGTCAATGTACATACCCATCCCCTCTTTATTGATATATATGTTCAATATTTTCTCAACATCATTTGGTAATTTGGTACCATTATCCTCTTCGGATTATTTCTTTCTCTTTTTACCCGAAGATTTTGCTTGCTTTTCAGAGCATAAAACATTGCAAAGTTGTTGGAGATGATTTGGTGCAATTTTATAGATTTCAATGACATTATCGTCAACGATAATCTGTGATCGAAAAGTTTGAACATCATGAACTTTGAAATATTCAATGATCGAATGTCTGGTTGACCTCTTGTCCTTGATTCACTTGCAATATTGATATAAAGTCTCTATGCAAACATTTTTGTCAACTGATGTGCTCAGCTAAACTGATATGTTGATTATATTGTCCGCCACAGTGGTCAATTCATCTTCATCAAGATCACGCAATGGTCTAAAAAAATTAGATCCATGATTCTTTATTTTATTTTGAACAAAATCAACCTGAGTGATGCTCTTGGGTGAGCATGGCAAGGAGCCACTTTTGTAAAGCTCGAATACAGACATCCATTTGCTCCACAGTCGATCCGACTTCAAAACAAGAGTTAGCTTGTCTTTAAGGCTATCATTTGTTTGAACAACAAAGATATCCATACATTCACCTTGGAAAGACTACAAACATATAAAATTAAAGATAATATTTAATTTTCTAATTTCATAACACGGGCAGCAATCTAAAGAATTTTATTGACAAGAAGAAAAATTCTATACCTGCCAATCATCACTGGAAGCATTTCCTTTTCCCAAGCGGGATGGCCTACCGCAGGATATCCATTTCTCCCTTGCTTTTACAACTTGAGAAATGAATAGAGTGTCTGCAAATTCCTTGTTTGATAAATTTTGTTGTTTGCATAATTTGTTGATAATGTGTCGAGGAACATATTTATGTAAAAGACGAGTTGTTCGATGTCGATACCTTCAATGGACCGATTGATATTTATCAGTTTCAATGATTTTTTTCTGTGCAAAAATAGTATGCTGCCCATCCAATATATAAAAATTTACTAAAGGAAAATTAATTTCATCTTCATTTCTAGGAATAAATACCAACGTGGTCTCCTTATCGAAAGGAAATAGAATAACATCTCTCAATGTTGTTGTATAAGTTGAGACAAGAGATAAAACCATCTTTTCCACGACCTCGTCATAAACTTTTTCGATATTGCAAATGCAGAGGCGCAACAACACATCTTGTTACATCAATAGAAAAAAAATTCTCATTGAACAAAAATTATTTGATATGTTCTTTTTGAACTTTCGAAGCTCTTAGTCGCTTTCTGCATCATCGCTATAAAAGGACTTGATTTGAATGCTTTGAAGGAAGATTTGGTCACATATTTTTCAATATACCTGAGAAATGTTCTTCTAAGGTAGAAAAGAATCTTTTCATGGTCTACATTTTTCAACTTCTTTTCAATATTCATGTAATACAATACAGACGAGGTTTTCGCAGCCAGGGTTCTTTTCTTCCATACCGGCAAAATTCATTTCTTCAAAGATGACGTGGTATTAATTCCGGACTGATTACAAACATCATATGAGGGAAAAACCCACCCTTGCTTCGCACAGGAAACCAGATCTAAATTGGGACCACTTTTCATTAGATCTGGTTGAAAATTACAAACCATATGATGCAGGGGCATCCTGATCTCAGTTAAAAACTCTAAAGTTTGGTCATGCCACTAGCCCAATAAGGGGTTGATTGTAAACTTCTTGTAAACGTTTAAGTTTTCTCATAGCTAGAAAACATAGTTTTAGAATGTTCTAACTTGTGATATGTGTCAATTTAATTATGAGTCATGGTAACCAATTCCTAAAATAGTGGAATGACTCGAGGAGGTTATGGAAATATCTAGGAACGAGCTGCGTGAATGTAGCAATTTGTTTTGATTAGTCATTAGCTGAGATGGGCTCAAAAATTCTATATTTAGAATCAAATGCAAATTTGTAGAGTTTAGTTGTTACAATGGCAAAGGTGATACGCCCTGTATAAATGTAAAGTCACAAGAATTAGTTAGCGGGAGTTGATGGTTCGATGCTTTGAGTGAAGAGTATGGCTATGAAATGGGAAGCCAAGCCTGTAGAATGTAGTAGAATAGATTAGAGTTTGAAAGTATGTATAGTTTTATTATTGAATGAGTGAGGAAAATTCATCTAGTTGTTGTGTGCTTTTCTCTTATACAGTCTGTGTGTAATGTATCTGAGTTTTGATTGATGTTAGCTATTGAAGAAGAGTCTAATTTGTGGAAAATCCTGATGAGAAGATGGTTTAATTGGGTGAAGGACTGTATATGAAGTTTGTTTGAATTTATGATTTGGACAAAACAGGGTATTTATTTATGAGCAAAGGGTCTCACGATACTTGAGTATGTTGAGGGGTTGTAGCTACAGGAATACAAGTGTAGCTCCAGGAATACAAGTTTTTGTAGGAGGATTGAGTACAAACTGAACTGTGAGATCGAATTTGTGGAACCTTGCCAATAGTTTGCACTAAGAAGGGCATTAACATCAATTGATTTTCTCTACAGACGAGTTCTTTGAATTTTGGAATAGGGAATCTACGTTGAAGAAGTAGAGAACTAAATCGCCATGGTTGTGGCGTCTTGGTCAAAACCCTTGTTCGTAGAGATCTCTATAGAGGCTATGTATCTTTGATTGGAGACCTAGAAACTGCATCGGAAGCATTGAAAACAGAGGGGTTTAATTCATTTGGAAATGAGATTCATTCCAATTCCTCATGTGCTGAAGAAACAACTCAAGGTAAGACCGCAGTCTTGTTATGGGTCCATCTTGTGTTGGAAACTGTGAATAGCGATTTGGTGAAGTTTAATCCATAAGAGATGAGGAGGTATGCCATTTAAATCATACATTTTATGAACCATAAGAAGATACGTATGAGTGTTTAACTATGAGAGAGAACTAGTGGTATGTGAGATAATGAGTGCTCATATGTTACATTATTTTATTTATGGAGAAGAGATTTGTGTAATGGATGTATGAAAGAAGTCTTGAAGGTAGAATCTGGTAGTATATTACCCAGAGTGTTTGTTACTTATGAATTGTTGTTGGAGGATTGTGATGATTCAGTCCAAACAGGGTATGTGTGTGAAGAAAGAGTTATGTAGCATAGTTAAATTCCTGAGACATATTAACACTTCTGTAGCAGACTTGCGTTTTTGTAGCGCTAATTGATTGTTGTAGCATGTATGTGAATCTAAAAAAATGTCTACAGATTTAAGGACAGATTTTATAAGAGATGGTTAAGCAGGGACCCTGCATTACCATAATATCAACCTATAGAAGTAAACATCGGTCTCTCTCAACCACTTCAACTTGAACACGAAATAAATCGTCAGAAATGGGATCTGCAGATGTCAATATTCCAGCTCGAGTTGGAGCTCCTTCCTCATCCAAGCATAATATATATAAATCTAGGTACAAATTATATGTTTCATACATCTCAACATACCATCCATGCTTGAATAAACCAAGTTTGTGATCTTTTAACAAATCAAGGAATGAGATTTCATGGTATTGACTAAGGCTTAACAACGCGGAAATGTTTTATCTGTGAAATAGTAAATATTGTGTAGTTAATATAAGAATGCATACAATGTTTATAATTATCAATTAGTGTTTTAATATTACATGTATACTTGCAAATGTTCAAGCAAATGATCGATGGATAAGGAATGACCGCTCATTTTCAAAATAAATTGATTAATTAAGAACAAATCTGCTAGCATTATCCATGAGAGATAGAATGCACATTTTATATAGTCATTTGAGATAGAATCGATAATAGAAGGAGTGATCATCATAGAAGAGGTGGACAATCCTTCTTGTCGAAAGTCGGAAGTAGGGATAAATATTGATTATATGTTATAACCTAGCCAATGTCATGATCCCTACTATTTACTCCCAATGTGATGATCCTTACCATTTAAATTTATCTTTATTGTGGTTTGTAGAAAATGGATCGATGCAAGAAGGAGCATCCATTCCTTTCTGAAAGCTACTTATGTCAAAGTTATCTAGGTATAATATCTCCATGATATTCTTGATATTTAAAGAGTATACGAAAGGGCGTTCGGTCCTTCCTTGGATTTCTTTTACTAATGTTTATATAATACAGAAAGGGTCGTTTGATCTTTCTTGGGTTCACCATTCTGGATATACGTGAATTTTTGGACGACCATTCAGAGCTTCAATAGTTTTACAATTCGCTAATAAACGAAAGGGCGACCGATCCTTTCACTCCATGATATTCTTCATATTTGGAGGATATATGAAGGGGCGCCTGATCCTTGTTGTGTTTTACATTTCTCTCATAAATGAAGGGGCGACAAACCCTTCTTGTGCTAAGTATTATTTTCGTAATTTTTCTATAACACAAGAAGGGTCAGTTGTTCCTTCATGTTTTCACCATTCTGGATATAGATGAATTGTTGGACGCCCATTCCTTTTGCTCCATGATATTTTTGAAATTTGGAGGCTATAAGAAGGGGCACCCGATCCTTCTTGTGTTTACTATTTATACTAATCCTACAATACAAGAATGGTCGACCGTTCATTCTTCTGTTCACCATTCGGGATATAGCTGAATTGTTGTCCCAGCCTTTGGAGATTAAATATTTTTAAATTTGTCTCTTAAATGAAGGGTCAGACGAACCTTCTTGTGCTTAGTATTATTCCAGTGTTCACCATTATGGATATACATGAATTGACAACCTATCCTTCATAGGTTGAATATTTTTACAATTATCTTATAAGGAAAGGGAGACTGACCCTTCTTCTACCCAGTATTATTTCATAAAAGTTCTAGACTGCAAGAAGGGTCGATAGATCCTTCTTGTGTTCACAATTTTGGATATAGGTGAATTTCTGAACGACTATTCATAGGTTCGATAGTTTTACAATTCTCTAGTAAACGAAGGGGAGGCCGATCCTTTCTCTTCATGATATTCTTGATATTTTAAGGATATAAGAAGCAATGCCCGAACCTTCTGGTGTTGGTTGTTCATTCTTCTATTCACTATTCATGATATAGATGAATTGTCGTACCAGCCTTCATAGATTAAATATTTTTACATTTCTCTCTTAAATGAAGGGTCGGTCGACCCTTCGTGTGCTCAGTATTTTTTCATTGTTCACCATTCTGGATATACATGAATTGACGGCCTAGCCTTCGTAGGTTGAATATGTCATGGACCCAGCAGACAAGCTCAATTTTTTGATTTCCACTAAGCCGTGCGGAACTACTCGGAGGCTAACCGAGGGCATGGCCATCTCGGAAGCACTCTGACAGACTACGCCTAACCTATGGAATTACCTAATCCTACCTCCTGAGCTTCTACACTTAGTTAATTTTTCATTTACCTGTGCACACAACAAATAAACCAAGTACAAGAGGCAAGAATATATGTGGGTGGCACCCCTAAAACGGAGTAGCCTAATACCCATGAGAATACTTGTTACAACGACGGAGAATGCCACAATCCTTTGGTAACTCATCCAGGAGTGATCCAAACCGACAAGACCCAAAATACAATAAAGCCACAACTTCAATTGTGTTTGTCGCATACGCATGCCTGCATGCTTGCACTTCCCATTCCAATTCTCTCTGCAGCATCGATGTCCGTCGCAATCCTATCGAAGCCTTCACTACCAAACTGTCATCCGCACTCCGCCCAGGTATTTCTCAAACTACCTGCACCATGCACTTCCATTTAGCTTATACTTGTGCCAAGATTCCTTGACAAGCGTCTTCATGATGTCCGTAAGTTTGCCTCCTCACCGCACTCTGACTCTACCACTAAGGAAATATACTAAGATGTCCATCCAATCGCCCATTCGTTGGTCGTCACCCTCCTCGACACACAAACACAGCATCCATCTTGGACACCTAAGTGTCGAACCACACCCACCTGGGCTCTTGTCTATCGGCACACACTTCTGGTTTCCACTCTCTTGTAGTCTCCCAAAATGGGCACAACTCCACTGGCGTTTCTTCTTGAAAACACACTATCAAACGACCCGTTGCTGACACTGTCACTTGGGCGCACTCCCTCTGGAACACACTTTCCTACGGTGCGCCTTCTTGACGCACCTGCTGAGCGCACCTTCCTGGGTGCATGCCTGAGCGCACCTCCCTGGGTGCACTGCTGAGCCCGTTTGTCAAATGCACTTCTAGGCGCACCTGCCAGGCACACACCTAAGCGCACCTAACTGAGCATGCTTCTGGGTGCACCTTCCTGGGCGCACCACTGGGCGCACTTCTGAATGCCCATCAGGATGCATCCCCTGGATGCACTATCGGATGCACTTCTGGGCGTAATTTCTAGGCGCACTTCCTGGGCACACCTCCGAACACACTGCAGAACGTGCATCTTCCTGGAGCCTGTCGGAACGCGATTATTAAACCTCCTCTCAACTGGGGTGTTTTTGTCCAAGCCTGACTGCAGCGCTACTTGGCAGTTCGCCCAACTCCTGAAACTCGCATGTTGACCTCTCGCAAGGCACCTCCCAAAGGGAGTGCGCCTGCAACTGGAGTTGCCCAATGTCTTAACCGAATTTCAGAGCTACATCCTTCTTGCTACCTCCTTGGCTTCCTTTGCTTTCCTCCAACCGCAACCTATTTATACACTTAGTCGTCCGCAAGGTAGGGCTTTGCACCCACTCTTGCAAACCCATCCAAGTGGTTTCATGGACCACAATTCTTGCAGACACCATCAAGCTGACGCCCATCTAACCACACCTCTTGGGAGCAGTTTTTCCGGTGCACCCCCCTTGGGCTTCATTTTTTTTGGAGCACCCACCTTGTAACTATGTCTTCATTCTCTACTAATTAAACTCCCAACTTTCGTTGATCCTTTATCGCGTGGGTGCCCGCACTGCTGTAGCTATCATTCCAAGACGCTCCACTATACCCGACCGTCGAGTGATGCATGCGTTCCATGAGAAGTGCCCAACACTTAGAATTTTAGCTAAGTGTCCACTTCCTTATGGTTCGAAGGGCCATTCTCCAAGTGTCTGAGGAACCCCAAGTCGTGGGCCACGAATGGCTGTGACAGAATATTTTTACAATTCCCTCATAAATGAAGGGGCGGTCGACCCTTCTTCTGCGTAGTATTTTTCATAATAGTTCTAGAGTGCAAGAAGGGTCGGTCGATCCTTCTTGTGTTCATCATTCTGGTTACAGGTGAATTTTTAGATATAGGTGTTCACAATTCTCTACTAAATGAAGGGGCAGATGATCCTTCTTATCGGAAGTCGAAAGTTGGGATAAATATTTTTTATATGTTATAACTTATCCAATGTCTCGATCCCTACTATTTACTGTAGAAGTCAAAAGTTGGGAATTGTCGACTAGCCTTCGTAGATGAAATACTTTTAAATTTCTCTCGTAAATGAAGGGTCGGCCAACCCTTCTTGTGTTAAATTTTCAGAATTTACTTCAATCTGATCTAGGATCTTAACTGAGAGAACAACATGTACAACATATCTACAGCATATCAATCATGGAGACAATAATGCAAGCACACAAGAGACACAAAGATTTACTTGGGGAAAACCATAAAGGTGAAAAACCCCAATAACTTCCTCAGAGATAGATAGAGCAATGATACAACCAACCAAGAGAGATAGCCATAACCTAGCAGCAGATCCTCCTCCTCCATAAGTGCGCCACTCCTCCTTGAGTGCATGTGTGAGAAGTGAGTGCCTCCCGCACTCTATTTATACTTGACTTGACTTGCCTTTTTACCTAACTCATGTAGGCTCAAACTTAACCACATAACATAATGCTGAGTGGGCCGACCTCCAATAGGGTGGTCTAATAACCCTTTGACCCACATGGCCGACCCCCAATAGGGTGGTCTAATAACCCTTTGACCCACATGACTTATACAGGGCCGACCCCAAACAAGGTGGTCTAATAACCCATCAAGTATAAGTTACTTACAATATAAATGACGACACTTCCTTATAGAGGAATAATACCATCTCTATAGGAATACAATATACATATATGTGAAATACATTCCGAAGTTACATATACATCAACATCTTGTGCTCAGTATTCTTCCAGTGTTCACCATTTTAGATATACATGAATTGACGTCCTAGCCTTCGTAGGTTGAATATTTTTATAATTCCCTCATAAATGAAGGGGTTGTCGACCCTTCTTCTACCTAGTATTATTTTCATAATAGTTCTAGACTGCAAGAAGTGTCGGTCGATCCTTCTTGTGTTCACCGTTATGGATACAGGTGAATTGATGGATAAAGGTGTTCACAATTCTCTACTAAACGAAAGGGCGGTCGATCCTTCTTGTCAGAAGTCGGAAGTCGGGATAAATATTTTTTATATTTTATAACTTAGCCAATGTCCCGATCACTACTATTTACTACGGAAGTCAGAAGTAAAGAATTGTCTTCCTAGCCTTCATATATTAAATATTTTTACATTTATCTCTTAAATGAAGGGTCAGCCGCCCCTTCTTGTGCTAAAACTTTTTTTAGTGTTCACCATTCTGGATATACATAAATTGATGGCCTAGCCTTCGTAGGTTGAATATTTTTACAACTCCCTCATAAATGAAGTGGCGGCCGACCCTTCTTATGCCCAATATTATTTTCATAATAGTTCTAGACTGCAAGAATGGTCATTCAATCCTTCTTGTGTTCACCATTCTGGATACAAGTGAATTGCTAGATATAGGTGTTCACAATTCTCTACTAAATGAAGGGGCAACTGATCCTTCTTGTCAGAAGTCGGAAGTCAGGATAAATATTTTTTATATGTTATAACTTAGCCAATGTCTCGATCCCTACTATTTACTATGGAAGTCGGAAGTCGGGAATTGTCGGCCTAGCCTTCGTAGATTAAATATTTTTACATTTCTCTTGTAAATGAAGGGTCGGCAGACCCTTCTTGTGCTCAATATTCTTTCAGTGTTCACCATTCTGGATATACATGAATTGACGGCCTAGCCTTCATATGTTGAATATTTTTACAATTCCATCATAAATGAAGGGGCGGTCGACCCTTCTTGTGCCCAATATTCTTTTCATAATAGTTCTAGACTGCAAGAAGGGTCATTCAATCCTTCTTGTGTTCACCATTCTAGATACAAGTGAATTGATGGATATAGGTGTTCACAATTCTCTACTAAACGAAGGGGCAATCGATCCTTCTTGTCGGAAGTCGAAAGTCGAGATAAATATTTTTTATATGTTATAACTTAGACAATGTCCCGATCCCTACTATTTACTGCGAAAGTTGGAAGTCGTGAATTGTCGGCCTAGCCTTCTTAGATTAAATATTTTTACATTCTCTCGTAAATGAATGGTCGACCGACCCTTCTTGAGCTCACTTTTCACCTTTTTAAAATAATGGCCAGATATTTAGTTACAACATACAGTTTAACAAAGTGTTTGAATAAAAAACAAAATCCATTGGGTATGGAGTCAACACACGCATTTCTCAAAATTATTTAAGAGCTCGGTGATAGGATAAATATTTCACAGAGGAAAAGTAGGTATCATTCGTCCAAACAAATAGAAATTTTAGGAATATAGAAGATTAAAGAAAACAATACATTAATAACACAGAGCATCTAACTGGGACCATCTTAAAATTGATCAGGCAAATTTCCTTTAACTTTCTCTGGAAGGGCTCTCATCACTTCAAAGGATGTCACTTAGTTTCATGGGAAAGAATCTCAACTCCAAAGAATGGGGGTGGTTGGGGTATCCACAATTTACATTGGGTATACTCAGCTCTACACTTAAAAATTCTTTGGAGAAGTCTTGTTGATGAAGGACTATGGGGAAATATCACTCACGACAAATATATTTATCCAAATACGGTGGTTAGTTGGCTTCGATCGGTGAAGAAGGTAAAATATCATAGCTCTGTTATTAGTTGGCTTCAATGGGATTAGTGGAAACCATGCCTTTTCTTTAGCGATGGCTTTCCTGGAAAACTGGAAATGGTTTCCAGATTGTGGTTGGAAGAGATCGGATTCTGGGCGTAAAACATTCAGGTATTCTTACATAACATATCCTCAGTTGTATTCAAATGATGGCCATTTATTCTCTTACCATGTAAAGAAGAATACCCAAAACCAACAGGTGGATCATTATTGGTTATCGGCGTTTGATTTACATCTTGATGGGGAGGCGGCAGCAGATTGGGATCTCTATATTGCAGGATTGAAACATGCAGGTATTTCCTTGAATGAAGAAATGGATGATATTTATTGGGATTATGGTTTTGGGAATGGCATGGTTACCACAAATATGACATATGGGGAAAAAAATTTCTGAACATCATAAATCTTATCCAGATTGGTGGAATCATATTTTATGGAAATGGAATGTCCCAGAAAAATTGAATATTTTCATGTGGTTAGCACTAAATTATTGCATTATGGCTGGTGACAGATTTAGAAAACTTGGGGGATTTGGACCTAATGTATGTAAGCTATGTTTCAGAGTAGAAGAAACATGTGATCATTTGTTCAATCATTGTGTATTCACTTTACAGCTCTGGGATGAGATAGCGATTTGCCACTATCAAGCAGGTACTTGGGCAAGAAGCACTCTTGATGAAAATATTAAATATTGGTATTCAAATTTCATATATTTGATGGCATATCTTGTTCATTTCATTTGGGGTCTTTGGCGACTAAGGAAATCTATCTTGTTTGATGAGAAAATCTACACTTTGTGTGGGTATGTGGAATTCATACTACAATACATGAAAGACATAAACTGGAAGATGCTTGTTACAAGGAAAAAAAATTGACCTCCCAATTATAAATTATCATTTTCCTGTGGGTTATTTCAACAGAGCTAGTCAATTGGAAATATGTGGGGTAGGATGCAATTTGTTCATGGATCAGTGACATCACATGGAGATGTCATTTGGATGCGGAATGGGGAGCAACACAAAGGCAAAAACCCTTGCATTATGGGGGTTGTTGACAATAGCACAGAATATGGGTTCAAACAAGATAAACATTTTTGTTGATTCATTAGCTATTATAAATTGGATCAATGGAAGTTGCATATTACAGGTTTCAAATTTGATAGCTTGGAAAAAAAGGATTGCACATTTACACAAGACTTTTGAATATACATGTTATAAACATTTGAGCAGGATCTATAACATGCAGGCATACAAGCTATCAAAAAGTGGTCTCATTATGGAGGACGAAATGGCTCGTATCTGCCTTTTTCACAAACAATAGGTGTTGGATGAAATTGACATAAATATATACTAAGCAGGGAAGGATTTTTTGGACAATATTTATTTGATACATTACTTAAAATAGTTGTATAATATGGTAGAATATTAGCTAAATTGCATAGATAAATAGTTTTTGGTTTATTGATTGTGATATGGAATTCTAAATGTTGATGTGGATGGAAGATGACAAACAAGGTTATTATGAGATAAAAACCTATGTAACATGAGGAATAGTGTCCATTTGGGAGACAAGTATGTTTCACATGTAACAAATGATTATCATGATCATTGACTTTTATGGACAAGAATATGTGTAGTTTCTTTGATTCATAATATGAATAAAAATAGGTTATTTTTCTTCTAGAAAAAAAAGAGAGCATCTAACTAGGATGAATTCTTCATTATTTTGGAAGAAAGAACATTGACAATATTTAAATGTGTGAATCAAAGCATGTAAAATGAATTCTAACTCACATAGTTTAGTCAAATATGAGGCAAAGTGATAAGATGGTGTAACAGGAAATACATTCACAAAATAGAAATTAACATACTGAAGAAAGTGACAACATATGAATTTCTGTTTCCGATAGACCTGTACTTCTGCTCTTCATTAAAGTCTTCAAAAAATATTTCATCACTATATATTTTGCTCTCGGATCCAACCCCGATTACTTTGTAAATTCAACATTTATACAAAATGTTCTTTGAATAAGCCCTGACTGATTCTTCGCCAAAAATAGAAATTTCAAAGAAATCTCTAAACTTCAGGAACATTTGTTTTGTTGTCGACCAAGCTGGTATTATGGTGTTTTGATTTGGGTTGATGTAACACTCAGGAAGTTAACAAAGGAACTGCAACTTCATTTCAAATTAAGACACCTGAATATTCATTCTTGATATAACCTGTATTTTTTTTTCCAAAATTTTCAACAATTTTCCATTTCTCTTGATTTGGGATTTCATAATCCATCATTTCTTTCACCATCACCTCCAATTCTAAGCATGTTGTGTAACATACAACTGGGAGATCCTTCTTAATCATTAGAAATTGATCAAATATTTCAAAATCATCGGTCAATTTATCAATTATTGTCTTTCCAGTTAATCCTTTGACCAAACCTTCAAATTTCGAGTGATCCATACAGGCATGTACTATCAAACTATGATAATTTTCTTGAGTCATTAATTTTGAATCATCACTCCAAAAAGAAGGTAGACCATTTTCAAAAGTCCCATGAAATAATTTCTTAAAATTTTGAACTCTAAGGAGCATCTGTTTGTTGATGTATATGTAACTTCGGAATGTATTTCACATATATGTATATTGTATTCCTATAGAGATGGTATTATTCCTCTATAAGGAAGTGTCGTCATTTATATTGTAAGTGTCGTAACTTATACTTGATGGGTTATTAGACCACCTTATTTGGGGTCGGCCCTGTATAAGTCATGTGGGTCAAAGGGTTATTAGACCACCCTATTGGGGGTCGGCCATGTGGGTCAAAGGGTTATTAGACCACCCTATTGGGGGTCGGCCCAGTCAGCATTATGTTATGTGGTTAAGTTCGAGCCTACATGAGTTAGGTAAAAAGGCAAGTCAAGTCAAGTATAAATAGAGTGCGGGAGGCACTCTATTTACTCACTCACTTTTCACACATGCACTCAAGGAGGAGTGACGCACTTATGGAGGAGGAGGATCTGCTGCTAGGTTATGGATATCTCTCTTGGTTGGTTGTATCATTGCTCTATCTATCTCTGAGGAAGTTATTGGGGTTTTTCACCTTTATGGTTTTCCCCAAGTAAATCTTTGTGTCTCTTGTGTGCTTGCATTATTGTCTCCATGATTGATATGTTGTAGATATGCTGTACATGTTGTTCTCTCAGTTAAGATCCTAGATCAGATTGAAGTAAATTCTGAAAATTTAACATGGTATCAGAGCTAGCCTGAAAGAAGGCATGATATGGCATGTATGACACTTGTTGCACTTACGATGCTAGGGCTTGATATAGCAAAAACCAGTCATCGTAGCACGTTCGCTATAAATCCGTTTTGGCGAAGTTTTCGGATCTGAAATTGTTACAGGCCGAAGCTAAGATCTCCAGGTACCTTGTGTCCAAAGGACAACCTCTAATTCGTTGTACTTTGTGATTTATGATCTGTGCAATATAGGGTTTCTGCCTCTTCCAGATCTGAGTCAAAATCAGGTGACCTTGGGAAAAAGGTCATAACTTGGGCTAGGAAGCTCCAAATGAAATTTCGTAAAAAGTGACAGGTAGTACACAGTCTGTACTATCTCAAAAAACGTTTTCAGAGGCCGAAGTTGAACCAGTGACACGTGGCACGCCGTACAAGTTCGCTCTACTGTTTTATCCCATAAACAGGTCACGTTGCGACACTTGGCATAACTCTCTCTCAGAAAATCCAATTGAGGTCAGACCTGTCAGGATGGAAAGATAACAGGCCGAGCTATCTCAAAAAACGTTTTCACAGGCCGAAGTTCAAACAGTGACACGTGGCACGCCGTACAAGTTCGCTCTTCTGTTTTATCCCAAAACAGGTCACGTTGCGACATTTGGCATAACTCTCTCTCAGAGAATCCAATTGAGGTCAGACCTGTCAGGATGGAAAGGTAACAGGTCAGGCTATCTCAGGAAACTTTTTTCAGACCCTGTGGATCAAAAATTTCGGAGTTACACCAGAAACAATCAGGTACATATTTCTGTCAAAACAGAATTATTTTTTGGTACCTTCATTCATGGCTTCCGGAATTTAGGGCTTCGAAGAAAGTTGGAATTTTTGTAATCGGAGACCACGGCTGAATGCTACTCATCAAAATAAAATTTAGAGACCAAAATCAGAATTTTTGGTTGGGCAGAAGGCTGAGCTTGATCAGACCCTAGTTCGGGACTTTAATCAGGAAAGTGGAAAATTAGGGCTTCTATAAAAATGGGAATTTTTGAAATCTGAGACCACGGCTGGAAGCTCCTCAGAAAAATAGAAGCTTAGAGCTTTGGATCAAACCTTTTGATTGGGAAAAAGAGTGGGATTCATCAAACCCCAGTTCAGGGTCACGTCCAGTGAATCCGAAAGTTTCAAAGGAAAAATTGAGGAGTGAAACTTTGCAGTTTTCAAATTATGAATATACCAATTTGATCAGCTCATCAAGGCGCATATTTCTATCCTTTCGGAAGTTTGAAATTCAAAGTTTGAATTTTTGGGTTTCTCTGACAAACCCATATCCAGCTCCAGGTCCAGTTCTTGCAAATCAAGTGGATTGGGTTAATCCTAGAAGAAGATGGATTGGTCACCTACATAGGTGAAGAAGTTCCTGTTTCAAAGGGAGATAAGGCTAAGGCCTTACATAAGAAGATTACTAGCGATCTCGACAGGTATGACTCATCAAGGTATGTCTCGATATTTGTTCATGATTAAGTTTATGGTATGCTTGTCTTCATGTTATTACGGTTAGTACACTCTTGATTTTAGACTTGTCATATCACCTTAATAAAACTATGAATGCACGATAGAAAATATTCATTGATTAAGGTGTTGACACTTATGATTGTACTAATGCATTATGGTGTTGTATGAGGTTTATGTTGTCTACTAACATGAAAGGTACACCAAGAAAGACAAATCATGTTTTGGTCCAAGAACATATGATCATGATAACATGAGGACAAAGATTCATCCATTGTCATGGATCTCATAGAAGATCCATTTACGAGGTATGTATAACTTGGTTTTGTAATGGTTAACTTATGAGACATGCAGGTTACTAGCACAAGTCATTGACGAAGAACAAGAAGACATTATGCGGGTATGTTAGACATAAATAGCTAGCATGCTAATCCAGGTATGTTTTTCCTATATCAAGCTAGAATCCTACCTTAGGTTAGGATCTTATACTGTTGTGTTGTTGATAATGATTATTCATGAAGTCATAGGTTTGAATAGTCATGGTTGTATACATATTATGTTTCTTACCATATTTGATGATATGGCTAACCAAAAGAATCATGAAGGCATAAGTTAGAATAATCATGGGTATATGCATATTATGTGTCTTACCTTAATTAATGATATGACTAACCCGAAGAGTCATAGGTTTGAGTAATTATAAGTTTAGACATGTTATGTTTCTTATGATTTGACTAACCATAAGAATCCTACATAAACCTTGAAAGCTAATGCTTATTATTTCTGCTTGAAATGATCATGACTATACATGCTTGAGATTATTGTGTTTTAATAGTATACTAATGAATGTATGATTTTATATGAGTTCACAAGGATAACACAATCATGATACTAATAAGCATGCATAGGGACCAAGGATGAATATGAGTTCAAGAACAGGTAATTTAGGAAGCAAAGATCAAGAGGGAGCACACTCCAGTTGTTCCTGCAAGAAAGCAAAGGAGCACACTTCAGTAGTTTCTGCAAGGATGCAGATATTCAGAGGGAGTTGACCATCTCTCTACATTCCACAATAGAAAGGTGTAGAAGAAGCTACTTCAGATTAGGACTCCAGCAGCTCCTGCAAGGAAGCAAAGACTCAGAGGGAGTCCACCCAACGAACAAACAAAGATAAGTATTTTAAATTATCATTTCTTGCATATTTGTTTGTTTAAATAATACTGTTCAATAATGTATACACTGATGTTCCTAGAATTAGGTCGTGTATTATGCATATTAGAATAGTTGCATTGATGAACAGTATACTACTAATATACATGGGTAAGTGGCCTATGGCACTGTACAACATTCCATTGCTACTTATCTAGAATGAAACCTCTTTGCTGACATGTTGGGAGTTGTGCACACTCTTAACAATGTTCTGGTAGAGATTGGAAGGCATCTAGAAAGTTACGGGATATGGATAAATGTTGTATTGAAGCATTGGCTAAGATAATTGCATGACTGTATGACATATTTCTTTATGTGTAAGAATTTGTTCTGAAAACTATGAGATGTTTTCTAATCATGCAATTTAACTTGTTGTGTAGGAAAGATCGTATGCCATCTCCTACAAAAGAAGAACTACAACATTTTGTTCCAGCAACAAAGATATCTATTGAAGATATTGAAGATATTGAAGTTCCCAGGATCTGGGATGAAGAAATGGAATGCCATGATCCGTCAATCATGAAGAATGATGTTTGGGATGTAGTCCCAAGATGTCAAGGGAAGTTTTTTTATGACTTCGAAATGGAACTATCAGATCAAGCATGTTGCAGATGGCAGCATTGAGAAATATAAAAGTGATAAAATAGAAGATGCACCAGATGGATCTCAAGACAGCATGGTGTAGTCATATATGTGTGCAGAACTTGGTATGATAACCTGTTTGTTACAGGTAAAGATAGATTGATTGCCGACACGCAGCGGAAGCTTTCTTCCAAGTTCGAGATGATGCACTATTTGTTTTTGGCATGGAGGTGTGGCAGAGTGATGGAATCTTCCTTGGACAAGGGAAGTATGCAGTAGAGATCCTGAAGAGGTTCGGGATGATGGACTGCAAGCTATGGCCACACCTATGGCATCGAATCTGAAGCTTCTATGTGATGCTTCATCTGAGCTGGTTGATGTCTCCATGTATCGTCAGATGATTGGGTCCTTGATGTACCTGATGAACACGAGACCAGATATTTGCTTTGTTGTGAACACATTGAGCCAGTTCCTGACGGATCCAAGGAGTGTTCACCTGGTTGCTGTAAAGCATATTCTGAGGTACCTGAAGGGTAAAATGGATTATGGGCTCAGGTATGAGGCGAATCAAAAGTTTAACCTGCAGGGTTATGTTGATTCAGATTGGGCTGGCAGTGCTGCAGATAGGAAGAGCACATCTGGGTGCTGCTTCAGTATGGGATCAGGTGTGATCTCTTGGTTTAGCAGGAAGCAGTCCTGCGTAGCACTGAGTACAGTTGAGGCAGAGTATGTTGCAGCCTGTTCAGCTAGTTGTGAGGCAGTATGGCTACGAAAGCTACTGTCTGAGTTATTTGATCTCCATTGGAAGCTACTGGTATCTTCTGTGATAACCAGAGTTGTGTGAAGCTGTCCGAGAATCCAGTGTTTCATGACAGGTCGAAACACATAGAGATAAAATATCACTATATCAGGTATATGGTATAGAGAGGAGCTGTGAAGCTCCTGTATGTTGCGACGGACGAGCAGATTGCAGATGTGCTGACGAAGCCACTAGCCAGGGTGAAGTTCGAGTACTTCAGAGAGAGGCTTGGCGTTCTTCAGATCGAGGACACTTCGAGGAAGAAGTGATGGACACATTTGCTGAAGCCATTCCAAGCATGTGGGAAGGAGGATCCTTCACATGGCTGTGGATGTAAGCGTTGGATGATGAGCATCAGGATGATGTTCTGGTTTCTGCCTGGATATGATCAGTTGGATCATTTATGTATGTACGCATCATGTTGGATGCTGGATATGATCGGTTGGATCATGTGTATGTATTTTGTATGAACGCATCATGTTGGATGCTGTTGGATACATTGTGTGGATCATGTATCTTTGTATGATCAGGTAGATCATGGATGATGATGGATACATTGTGTGGATCATGTATCTTTGTATGATCAGGTAGATCATGTATGCTGATGGATACATTGTGTGGATCATGTATCTTTGTATGATCAGGTGGATCATGTATGTTGATGGATACATTGTGTGGATCATGTATCTATGTATGTATCAGGTGGATACTTGGATGATCGTGGATGACGAGCTTCTCCAGATGACATGCAGCAGGATGTTGCAGTGATGATGATCAGGATGATCATGTGTACATCAGGATGATGTTTGATGAGTATCAGATGATACTTTGTGGCCGTGGATCAGGTTGTGCAGGAAAGCATGTAATTTGTGCCCTGGGAGATTTGCAGATGGTCTTTCGAGGTTTTTCCTATGGCATGTAATTCGGTGCCCTGGGACATCTGGCAAATGCTCTTGCGAGGTTTTGCTTGGGAGGACATGTAATTTGTGCCCTGGGAGATTTCAGGTCGGAGTTGTGTACCCGTAACATCCTGAGATGCTCTTGCGAGGTTTTGTCCTATGGCATGTAATTTGCTCCTGGGAGATCTGGACAGGATGAAAAAGGCCTCAGATGCTTCAGCCAGGTTTTGCCATGACCACATGTAATTTGCTCCTGGGAGATTTGGACAGGATGAAAAAGGCCTCAGATGCTTCAGCCAGGTTTTGTGGTGGACCACATGTAATTTGCTCCTGGGAGATCTGGACAGGATGAAAAAGGCCTCAGATGCTTCAGCCAGGTTTTGTGGTGAGATCACATGTAATGTGCTCCTGGGAGATCCGACAGGTAGAGCCGCGTGCTCGTAACAGCCTGGGATGCTTCAGCCAGGTTTTGTGATGGGTCACATGTAATGTGCTCCTGGGAGATCCTACAGGTAGAGCTGTGTGCTTGTAATAGCCTGGGATGTTGCAGCCAGGTTTTGTGACGCATGTAATAAGTCCTGAGGATTCCACAGTATGGCCAGTGATGATGAAGACCTGCAGGTGGTGGGCCTACATCCAGTATGAAAAAGGACTGGCTCTGTAGAACTTCCTATGACGAGTAGATTTAGAGATTGATTGAGATAGCAGCAGCAGTGACGATGATGATGACTCGATGATGATTATCCAGTGACGATGATCCAGAGAAGATGACTTGTGCTAGAAGAACTGTGCTGAGAAATACCTTCCTAGTTAAGAGGGAGTGTTGATGTATATGTAACTTCGGAATGTATTTCACATATATGTATATTGTATTCCTATAGAGATGGTATTATTCCTCTATAAGGAAGTGTCGTCATTTATATTGTAAGTGTCGTAACTTATACTTGATGCGTTATTAGACCACCTTATTTGGGGTCGGCCCTGTATAAGTCATGTGGGTCAAAGGGTTATTAGACCACCCTATTGGGGGTCGGCCATGTGGGTCAAAGGGTTATTAGACCACCCTATTGGGGGTCGGCCCAGTCAGCATTATGTTATGTGGTTAAGTTCGAGCCTACATGAGTTAGGTAAAAAGGCAAGTCAAGTCAAGTATAAATAGAGTGCGGGAGGCACTCTATTTACTCACTCACTTTTCACACATGCACTCAAGGAGGAGTGACGCACTTATGGAGGAGGAGGATCTGCTGCTAGGTTATGGATATCTCTCTTGGTTGGTTGTATCATTGCTCTATCTATCTCTGAGGAAGTTATTGGGGTTTTTCACCTTTATGGTTTTCCCCAAGTAAATCTTTGTGTCTCTTGTGTGCTTGCATTATTGTCTCCATGATTGATATGTTGTAGATATGCTGTACATGTTGTTCTCTCAGTTAAGATCCTAGATCAGATTGAAGTAAATTCTGAAAATTTAACACTGTTGTGCTTTGTCTTGTACTTCTTTAACACAATCATACTTTCCCATAATTCTCCTTTCCCAAATGATGATTGCTGGTCTATCTTTGATTCCAAAACTCTGCATATCTGATTGAGTTAGAGTGTTTAAAAAACTAACTATATTTTGAGTTGTTTCTGAAGGAATTTTTCTTAATGTCCCGTTTGCCACTTTACACCTCTAGAGAGCTATGTTTGCTATAGCATCTTTATCTTCCATAAAATTCAAATGTGACCTAAATTTGGTGACTTCCACTAATATCGCATCCCATATAAGGTGTCTATCTCCTTGTAATGGAAGCTTACCTGTCAATCTATCTTTTAATTCATCAAATTTCTTTTGCAACTGTTTCCTAAAACTCAATGTTTTTTTTTTTCCTTTTCGTCGGAATTTTGAATTACTTCTTGTTTCAACTTCTGGTTTTCTGCTTTCATCTCTTCTATCTCTACATATTTTAGACTAATTTGTGACATAGCACTGGTCAGTTCCTCTATGGAGGACTTTTTCCATTTGTCCTTCATCAGTACATAGAGATTGCTCCCTTGGCTTCTCTGGCACTTGCATAGTTTCAATCTGATTGGTATTTAACACTGATGTTTGTGACAACAATTCAATCCTTTCTTTTTCCCAAGCATGCTTTTCATCTTGTAACTTTAAAAATTTACCTTTGTGATCCATCATTTCTTGATATATGACTTCATTTTCTTGTTGTAATGTTGGCAACTCTGGAGATTGCACATGTTGATTAAATTGACACCTTCAGTTTTTCCTTGAGCATTTGAATGGTATTTCCTTTTTTATCAAGGACCCTTTTGGTACACTAAGTGTTCACTGGCTCAACTCCCACAATCACAAGGTCCATTCGTAGTCTTTTAATCTTGACCAATTTTTCTTTGTTTTCTTCCTTCTCTTGCCTCAATTGACTCTCCAACTTTGTTATCACAGACTGCGATTTAGAAATTTTTTAAGTGGAATGTAATAAATCAGAATACATGACATCTCATGTTTGTCTATGCAATTGAATCTTATGAGGAATATTAATCTCATTAACCTTAACTTCCATTTCAGAAACTTTCTCATCATTCACCACTGCAAACCTTATAGCGTTTCTTTCTGGATCCTTAACTGTAAGAAGGGAAATGTTTTGTTTTGTCAAGTTTCTTACTTCAGGGAACAATTTTTTAGTTTCTACCAAAGACTGCTTCTTATTTTATGCATATTATGAAATTAAATTAAATCTGGACTTATACTGAGAGTTACTTCCAGATTCCTTTGTTTCCGAAAAATAATATTGCTACATATTTACAGGTGGTTGTGAAATCAAAGTAGTTTTTTTTGGAACAATTAAATCTCGTTCCTCCATACTAATAATTTCCTTCTATTGTTCCACTTTTGATTTCTTACATGAAACTTCTTCTTCAACTTCCATACTATCAACTTCTGAAATAGTTCTCTTATTGGTGATATCGGATTTAGCTGGTGTCTGAACCAGCATTGCCAAATTGCTTGTTTGTTCTATATTCACTTCTTTCTTATCTTGTTCAAATTTGAATAAATTTTCCACTTCTTTTAATCCTTCAACTGTTTGATGGTCAAAATCCTTGTTTCTATTTTGATGTCTCCTTTGCGATATAATTTGATGAGAATCATAATTAATCCTTTGAGCCTCTTGGAAATCCATGATCTTCAATAATTTTTCTACTATAGATAGGAATGCCTTGGTATTAATGATGAATGGACCAACTTTAAGAGGGAATTTCGCATTTGATGATTTTTTGAAAACACTGAAATGTTCTTCTTCTGAATGCAACCTGTGTCTAATAAATTATAAGGAAAAAACCCTTGGTGTTAAAAAGGCTTGCAACAGATATGGTGCTCCAGTAAAGTCATACACTCTAATTATAGTATGTTCTTTATACAAGAACCAATCACCTGTTTGGCCTTCTAGTGTAGGTTGCAACATTTCTTTCATTTCTTTTAACACTCGGGGCAATTCAGCATTAAAAATAATTCTGTAAACTTCTACCATGATTGTATTGGTGAACTCAAACATATTGATATGTTTAGAAATGTCATGAGAAAGCATGGTACCAAGAAACTTCAATTCAGAAATATTTGTACACAAGAACAGGTTCAGGAGATATGAATGATATCTTAAATGCTTCAACTTGTGGAAATTCACTAACAAGACATGAATCACTTCAGCTAGGAATTCATCAAAATTAAAACCACATACTGGACTCGACTGTGATTTGGGTGAAATGACTTGCAGAAGGAAACATAAGATAACTTCTGTGATTGACTTATCACTATCTAGACCTAAAATTTGACTCAACAAGGACAAAAATAATTGGGTATCTCGATGATGACATCAATACTCAAAAGGAATGATAGGTTTTCATGCGACTGACCATCTTTCAAGACTTGTAATAAAAACTTGCATTTTTCTTCTGGACTGCAATTTCTATAAAACATTACCAAATTTTCTTCATTAAATGACTCAAGGATTTTGGGAAATGTTTCAGGAAAACCTAGAACCTCAAGGACAGTTTGTGCATTGACTCAGCATATAATTTTGGTTGTATTTACATTAAAGATTACCATTTCGTCCTGTGAATAATTCGCCGCACACCAACCAACAAATTCGTGGAAGTGTAGGGTATGTTCGACACAAAAAATAATACAAAAAAGAACCAAAAACATTAAATACATCCTTTCCCTGTGACTTAAACTCCATTAATTTCTCTTGAGACTGCGAAATACTACACATAAATAAAACAGGGTCGAAAATATCCCTTTCCCTGTCAACTACAAGCTGCTCATTTTCATCTAAACTTTCATTGAACAGAATAAGGTCTTCAATTTTCTCCATTTGGGAAACAAACTCTGAAAAGTGAGGGTTTCGAGCTACCTATGAAGTGAGCTTACGAACATGAGAACGTTGGGGTTGACTTCTGTGCTTGTTGATGAAGACAGGTTACGTGTTTTCAGTGGCTTCTTCTCCTCCAGGAAATAATCAACAAATTCCTTTTTTCAAGCTTCGAACATTAACCTTTAATATAGCATATGCTTAGGTGGTTTCAGAACTTGCGATGAGAGGTTTAACTTTTACCGCTTTTCATAGCGGACTCCACCAACGCTTGCCACGTGGTAAGCGCTTTAATTTCCGCTCCACCTTTCCAAGTTTAACCACCGTGTACTTTCTAGCGCTGAAACCCCTTTCCACCATTGATTTGCTTCTGGTTGGGTCCGCGTCATTATTCCGCCACGGGTTTACACGTTTGCAAATTTTGGTGTTATTTGTTCAATTCTTTAATGCTTTTTCCATCTCTTCCCTTGGACATTTGAGGCCCCTGCATGCAATCATGAAGCTCGTGAAGTTGAATTGAAAAGAACATCGTTGATCTCGGAGGAATCAAATCCAACGGATGACATGCATTTCACTGGGTTAACATGCACGAAGTTCAACCCAAGAATGTGACACGAAATCCACTTTTCAACTCCACCATCGATCTTGGATGGGGCGATCCAACGGTACAGGACAATTTCACTGGGTTAAGTTGTTCAGAGTTTAAAGCTCAGGATGTGATGCGAAATATTTATGAAATCTAGATAAGTGCATTTTGAAGTCCACCGTTGATGTGGATTGACGAAGATCCAACGGCTTTGAATCATTTCATTGTTGAAAAATGCTCAAGGGTTAATTAAAAGGATCAGACGTGAAATATTTGTAAATATTAGTTGACCGTTGGTTTGACATCCACTTTGTTGAACGGAGGTTTGACAATAGTATATTTGGAGAACAATTTAGCCAAATTGCCAACTTTGGAGAATGCCAAAATTGGTTAACTCTGCAAAATAGTAATTCCTTATTAATTAAAACAAGAATGAAAGGCTATGAAGATCGACGATGAATCGATGCTTTTAAAATGATACAATATTTTTTATAAAGATGCATGATTTTCCTAAAAAGACACAATGTTTCAAATAATAAAGTTCTTGAAAAGATATATAACCATACAAGTCAAATGTATGAAGAGGACAAGAGGTGTCTCTGAAGTTTTGGTCATTGCATATTAGAATCAAGAAAGAGGCCAGTGAGATAGATGAAGCATTACAAAAGTTCGAGCTGCCATTGAAGATCTGAAAAAATAAAGTTAAAACTATTATAAATTAGAGGGTGGTTGGGTGGTTCTTGGGGCAGGTTGAGGCCTGTTAAGGGGGTTGTTTCCTCCTTCCAATCATGGTTGGAGAATTAGGGTGTTGGGGCATCCTTTTCTGTTGAGCAGGTAGAAAAACACGGGTGTAGGTGCATCCTTTCTGTAGTGGCGGAAGAATATAGGAGATTAAGTTCTCCATCAAGTTGGTGTTTGTAAAACAATTTTGTATATTAAGTTTAGCTTATTAATAAGAAAGATTTGTTGGATTTACCTTTGAGGTTTCCACAATAAATGATGTTGACCCATTAGTTGACCTCGACATAAATGGATATCATGTACGACAAGTCGTACTAGATTTTGGATCCCAAGTGAATATCATGACTTGTGATACCTGGGATCAACTCGGTCTACCACAACTGCAGGAATCAGGCATCTATCTAAAGCTCGCAGATCAAGGACTAATTAAGCCAATCGGAGTATGGAAAGGAGTTGAAACTTCCATCAAAGGCATCACGACAAAAGTAGATTTCGAGATCATTACTCCCAAGGGTGATGCGAGTTTTTTCCCCGCCTTGGTCGGTCGACCTTGGGGATGAAAGATGAAGGCCTCAATTTCCTTAGACAAAAGTCGTATCAAGTTGAAAGGCAACGGGCAAAAGGTTATCATACCAATCTTCCCATCTCAGGGAGAACCATGGTCGAAACCTACAGAAATCGATAATGATATTCGACAGCTTTATTGCATAGACAATAATGAAGATCGCATTGAACCAAATACCCAAGGAGAACTTCACCTTGGAGATCCTATCTCGCTCGGATATAATTCTGATGCAGAACTCTATGATAGGCAAATAGAAAACTATGATTTACATGCAAAAGAATGTTGGACTGTGGAAGCCATCTCAAAGAAGTAAATAAATAAGTGTCTCTCAGTATCATACACGCCGAAGATATTCGAACAGAAAATGAGAGCATATCCAACACTCGTTCCAGACCTAAATGCAAAATCAGCAAATTCGACATTAAGGTATAAAGAACGTGATTCACCTGTTGTACATGTCGAACAGGTGTCAAAACATGTAGGAGAGCAAGGCTGACTACAAAGTTTGGTAGAGACATTTACTGGTCAAGCTACGAGATGGTGGGACACCCATCAGTCGAAACTCCAAAACTGGAATATTGCATCAACATTTTTGATAGAAAGGTTTGGTGGTAGAAAATTAATGACTCAGGCCGATATCCCTTTGTTTACACAAGGACAAAATCCTGAAATCCACATCGACTGTTGCGAAAGAGAATGGAGAAAATTGGGCTATAAAGATGAAAGAGCATGGCCTCACCTCTTCCCCAGAACACTTGATGATCTACATAATAAATGGTACAAGATGGAAGAAGCAAGAGGAGAAACTTTCTTTCGGAAAGACTTAAAAGAAAATTTTATTAAGGATTTCCAGTTTTCTCCGCAGGACAAGAAGTTGGTCGAAGCAAGTAAAAGCATCAAAGAATTTATGTAGCTAACAGACACTTGAACACTTGCAGAAAAGTAGAAGATTATGCACCCACCTACTACCTGCTATAACATAAAGTCGACAGACAGCCAGCATTCGACAAGACTAAACCTAGAAACGGAGATATCAGTCGAAAAAAGTTTTCAATGGAGAAAGGATCACCCTGACGTGGCGAAGCCCGTAAGAACAACTTTTAGCACAGAGATTGTCGAAAAAGACGAACCCGAAAGGTTATCAGAAAAAGACTTTCACCAACATTCACACAAATCAAATAAGTCAAAAGACAAATAAGTGACAGTCGTGCACCAGAATGGATGGACGCGAAGATTAAAACAAAGGAAGTAGACATTTCAAATGACGACCGACCGAAAATGGAAAAGATTGGCGATTACTGGAATGAAGAAAAAATAGCAGAAATCTCCAGTATCCTCAAAGAATTTCAAGAAGTATTTTCTCTAGATTATAGAGAATTGAAAGGACTTGTGTAGGAGATGGGCGAGATGAAAATTGATATCAAACCAGATGCCAGACCTGTAAAGAAAAGACCCTACAAGCTTGCTCACAAATATAAGGATATTGTTAAAAAGGAGATCGATAGCATGCTTGCAGCAGGAATCATATACCCTATCAACCAGTCGGAATGGGCAAGCCCGATGGTTGTTCAGCCAAAGAAACAAGATCTAACACGACTGAGAATCTGTGTCGACTTTCGCGAGCTGAACAAGGTAACACTCACGGATCCCTTTCCAACTCCTTTCGCAAATGAAATTATTAATGAAGTTGTAGGGCATGAGTGTTATTCTTTCATGGATGGATTCTTGGGGTACAATCAAGTACCTATAGCAAAAGAGGATCAGAAAAAGACAACATTTGTATGCGAATTCAGGTCATTTGCGTACAAAGTCATGCCCTTCGGTCTGAAGAACACGCCTGTCGTCTTCTCAAGAATTGTTGTCAAAGCATTTCAAGAATATATCTACAAGACCATGGCTATATACTTTGATGACTGGACAATCTATACAATGCTAAAGGATCATTTCAAATGGCTTCGATTGATGTTGGAACGGTGTCGGCAGATACAATTTGAATTTGAAGTAATCATTCGATCGGGAAAAGCTAATGTCGGACCAGACCACTTGTCGAGAGTCGACATAGGAGAGGAGCCGACATGAATCGAAGATGACTTACCGGATGCACACTTGTTTCGTATTGAAGCAATCCCTTCAGAACTTGCGTAAATTGCACAATTTCTCGAGGAGGGGCAAGCCCCTGAAGGAATGACTAAGAAACAGAGGAAGATCTTGGCAATGAAAGAAGCTCCTTACACTTTGATCAATGGATTCCTTTATAAACTTGGCTTGGATGATATATTACGTCGATGTGCACTTAACTATGAACGATAGGATATACTTGCAGAAGCTCATGATGGACCGGCGGGTGGACATTATCATGCAAACATAACAGCTAGAAAAATTCTACAAGCCGGACTTTGGTGGCCGACAATTCATAAAGACTGTCGAGAATTTGTATCTAAGTGTGATAGATGTCAACGCATAGGTCGACCACTCCCAAGAACAGAAATGCCACTGGTTCCAATTATCCCTAGCCGAACATTTGAAATTTGGGCTATCAATTTTATTGATCCCTTCCCAGTAATAGGGAGGAGGACAGGTGCCTGATACATTATCACTGCTGTCGAATATGTTCCCAAGTGGGCAGAAGCAGAACCGGTCGAAACATGTTCAAGCGAAGTTGCCGCTAAGTTTATTTATGAAAACATCATAACACGTTTTGGATGCCCCATAACATTGATAAGTGACCAAGGTACGCATTTTGTATGCAAAACCATTGAAGCATTGACTAAGGAATTTGCAGTTGATCATAGAACAAGCACAGCATACCATCCTCAGTCGAATGGCACCGTAGAATCATTCAACAAAACACTTACAAAAGGACTGACGAAAATATGCAACACAGAGAAAGACGACTGGGATGACAAAGTACCTGCTGTTCTCTAGGCATATAGAACAACATACAAAAGAACGACAGGTCAGACACCATTCTCACTTGTCTATGGACAAGAAGCAGTCGTCCCATTACATTTTTGATGACAAACACCAACCATTGTAGCAACTTTACATATTGATGTTGAAGATGCTCGACAAGAAAGGCTATTACCACTGTCGAAGCTAGACGAAAGTCGACAGGTGGCGATAGAATATTAGCGAGTCCAAAAACAACAACAGAAAGCGTGGCATGATAGAAATATCAAGCAAAAGAATCTGTCAGTTGGAGATTTGGCACTCCTCTATAACAGTCGAGTAAAAGGGAAACCAAAGAAGTTACATACAGAGTGGATGGGACCCTACATTGTCGAAACGTTTAATCCCAACGGATCAGTCCGAATAAAAATGCTACAAGGATATGTTTTTAAGAAAGCGGTAAACGACGCCTGACTTAAACAGTACAAGTCGTGAATATTAAAAAAAAAACAGTTAAGAAGTAACCGAATGAGAGTACTATAAGAAATCAAGTAAACAGCAAAGCAGAACGAAAGCAGAAATGATGAGAGATTGACAACACACGGATGGAAAGAGCAAAGAGAAAAGCATGACGTATAACCGTCGATATTATAGACATCGACAGGAAAGCCGACGAGTCGAAGAGAATAATCAGGCATGACAGAAAAACTGGAGTACAGACCGACAAAATTTTAGAGAAGGTCGTTGACATAACACATCAAATGAGGTATCACAATATCATGATGACAAAGAAATAAAGGCTAAAAGTACCCACGACGCCAGAAGTAATGCACCTGACAGGGTGCCAATCTCCTGTCAGTCCAATTTAATAATCCAGACAAATCAACCATCAATACAGACCTCTACGTCCCGTTCACCGGTGTTGAGCATTTCCACGATAAATCCGGAGCTCGAGGATTCTTGGGAACTCTTTTTCCAAGAACTTGAACTTCAAGAAACAGAGCTTCCAGACCCAACTGAAGAAAATTCCGCCTTCCTAAGCCCTGAATCCGTCATGGCACCAAGGAAAACCTTAACAGCATCCAGGGCCGCTGCGACGACAATTAGACAACTGGAAAAGGAACAATCACCATTAAAAACAAGACTGCAGATGATTTGGAACGCAAAGGCAATAGAACCCACTTGGAAGAGAGCTTGGAAGGACATTGAAGATTGGGGGAAGGAGCCAGATGGTCACTGGAGGGAGGAAGCACGGCGATTACAAACAGCCATAAATTCTACATTATATGAAGGCACCCTTGTTGGATAACTTTGGAGGACTTAAAGAAGTCATTGCACAATTTATTGTTAGCAGGTATCACAATGGCAAACTTTATTTCGATGTCCTGGTTGACATCAATGGAGAAGTTATCCAGAAGATAACTGGCTTATCAGATAAGGGAGACGTTGTACCAACAAGCTCAGGAGCAGACTTGATAGACGAATTTATCAATACTCCTGCTGGAAAAAACTCACGAGGCATAGTCGTGAGCCAGATTGAATATGGGAATTTCAGAACTGCTTCCAAGATTGTATCCCATGCACTATCATGGATAGGAAAGGGATCAGATTTGAAGACCAACATGTTGGAAACTGTCAAGAATATGGCTATGAACGGAAAAGTATACAAATGGGCAGACTTCTTGGCCGATATTCTCAAATACACATGCCATAAGTGCCAAGAGGAGGGAACTAGCATCCGTTGCCCATTTGTACTCATATGGATTGCTATGACCCATCTTCGACCGAAAGGAAACAAGGATTTCTCGCAAGAACGACTTGTCCTTATGGAGAATTTTCGTTGTTTTGCACCAGGAGCAAGTCGACATGGGCCTACAATAGTTAAACTTTGGCTAGAATCATGGCTTATAGACCTTAAAACAATGGCGACAAGATGGAGAGTACCACAGAACTTTTGTCGAAGTATACCTCCGACAGCACACACCCAACTATCTTTGGATGATACAGCAGTTTGGTACATGGAAGGAGCAGCAGTTCAAGCAAGGCGCCTCGACTATTACCCTTTGGTAAGTGAAATTTTCACGAAGTTAAGTCGATAGTCTAACGAAGTATTAGCTATTCTGGCCAAAGCAAGGAAAATCAACTTCAAGTATGTCGAGCTTCTCAGCAATGCAGAACAAGAAGAAGCATATGAAAGCCAGTTGTATATGAACACCTTCACTTATCAACCAGAGCTGATACCTAACCCTAAGGTGTTAGCACTTACCCAAACTCCGCACATAGAATCAGCAGAAGCCAGGGAACAGTCGAACAGCAGCACAGAATCCAACAACCCGGAGCATCTTTTGACGGACGACAATATACAAAAAGTAGCATCTGAACTACTTACAGCCCGACAGAACAAGGTACTACCAACCCAGGGGAAAGGGAAAAGAAAAGTCACATTTCAAGAACCTATGGAAGAAGACGATATCGAGTTATACGACACTGCCACTCAGATTCTGGAAGATGCAGCCAAGAACAAATTACCTGTTGAAGACCAGTTCAGAAAATTTTTAGAAACAGATAAGTATCTGTCTTATAGAATTCTTGTTAAAAAACCCAAAATTCCAGTTGAACCCCATGTCAACCTCACCATTCTTACTCCCCCTTCTTCCCCGACTACGATAGAGGAAGAAAATACCTCTCTAGCATTACCTGCTCCCCTCAACCCAGCAGACGCCCCATTGATTCACTTTATCGCAAACCGTCCGACGTTATGTCCAAACTGGAGTGAAATGGTCATTCAGCAAACAGTCCTTGCAAGTACAGATACCACTCTGCATAACTTAGCTCCCCCCGACAGTTTAGCTTTACCATCGACAATCCCAAAAATCGTCGGCCACAAAAATACCCATATCATCAGAAATCCCGACCCCTCAGGCCTAATTTATTCCCAAGAAACAACTGTCTATACCCCTATTCCAGTTGTACCATTGCAACAAAAAGTGAGTTCACCCCGACCTGCAGATGATTTTAGTGACAAGTCTCCCCAAGTCGTCACTCCCCATGTCAAATCTGTAGGTCAGGAAATCGAGTCAAGTCTAGTCCGTTTGGGTCCATTCGGCAGTACCACTCCATTGAATCCACATTCAATTTCAGTCGACCCTTCATCTACCCCGACAAGTCAGTCGAGTCTCCCTGTCGACGGATCCAAGTCTAGTCCAATGATACAACAACAAGACAAGGAAGAAAAAATGATAGAAGTAGTCGAAGCCATCATAGATCAAGCTAAGGAACCTCACAACTCAAGAAATTGCAGCTGACACAATAGAACCACTAGAACAACCCAGCATCGAAGACATTAATGTAAGCAAGATGGATACATCTAGTGTACCAGTAAATCTTCCACCAAGTACCAGAATTATTGAGCATGAAAATTCAGCTACCACAGAAGCAGCGCAAAGTCTACAAGTCCAGGCAGAACAAGTTGTTGTTCGCACACAAGTAGCCATCGACATACCTGCGACAACAACCGACAAAGAAAAAGGGCCAGAACAGCAAAGCATTATCAAAGACAAAGAAAAAGAGAAAAGCAGTCGGAAGAAACACAAATAAAAGAAGCGTAAAGAGAGAGAACTACAGCAGCAATTGCATGGGCAACAAATGCCACAAAATCCATCAGAAAATACTCTCTCAGTATACTTAGCTTAGTTGGGAGGCACTACCAGCTATCAGACACAGTTGGCATCATAAGAAGAGCTTGATCTACTTGAAGATGCAGTCTTCAGAGCTCAAACATGTCGCAGACAAGATGTGGAAGACCAATTACTCCAACTACAAGAAGAAAGGACTACATTTATTGTTAAGTGTGAAGACTTAGCTCAGCAAGTCATTCCACTTCCATCAAATTCCGACATGACATCACCTCTCGACAAAGCATATCAGTTATTCAAGTCTATCGTGTCGATGCTACAATCCGAGCTTCTCAAGAAACAACAGGATCAGGCTGTCGAGGCAGCTTCCCTCATGACAAATCAGTTTACAGCCTTCATAAAAGCTCTCAAATTACTCAAGCAGTATGATATTCAAGCAAAAAAACTTACTGAAGTTCTGAACAATTGGTATGTATATTATGGCAATGTCTACAAAGATCTTTAGAAAACAAGAACACTGCTAAGAAAACTTCAACACCAGCGCTTGACTGCAGAGGAAGCCCTTATTGAAAAACTTGATAGTCAGATTATCATGGAAAATAAGAAATTGGACAAACTAGAAAAACAAGAAGTTCAGTGGATGTCTCAAGCACGATGCGGCCTCAACAAACTTGGAGAAATTCAGCACCGATTTGGCCAGTTACTTGCTGCTGCTGAAAGAACAATTATCATATTCAGTCCCAACATGATCCATTTACAGGCTACATCCACCCACGACAAGATGGAAAACTTGTCGAAACTCACAACTTTGACTGTCGACATCCAAAATCTGCTGCGCACCTGGTAAGAATTCCAGCACCATCTCTCTGTTTCTGCCGAAGTTATTCTTGAATCCTTTCTATAGATACCTGATGTTATCAGTTCCATATCACCTTCATCCTAACTGTCTTAATGACTCTTTTTTCTCTCTCCATTTCTTCAGGACAAAGAAATATTTTGAGGTGGGGGAGATGTTGGAGGGGCCTAGGTCGGCCTGTTGACTAGGCCCTCCGCCCAACCACTCTGAAGCATATGTCGACAGGTCGCGTCGACTAGTATAGGTCGAGTCGATTGGATAGATCGACAGACGGTTATGTAGCTGTATTTGCATAGATATATATATAGGTTGTTGAGCCGATGTACTAGTTAAGATTGGTTCTATATTGTATTCTGCTCTTGTTGGTTAATACAAAGGCTTATACTTATCTCTATCCATCTCGTCTCCTGTATCTGTATTATTGTGTATGCTTTCTTATAATATATAATGTATTCACGGTAACCACATGAACCTTCGGGACTACAACAGTATTGATGGATAAACCAACACCCGCCGCATAGCGCCCTGGTCATTGACTAGGGTCTTGTGTAGTTGATGCTCTAATGCCTATGCTTAATATTTTAAGAGCTTAGGCCTATTGGCATAACGTTATAGGATCCCTAAGGTAATCTTATTTCCCTTATACTTTTTAAGACTTCCTTGGACTCCAAACCTTATGAACTATTTACTCGATCTTCTTAGGTACTTGGGACAAAAATAATGCTAACAATGGGGTCCCTTTGTGCAAATATTTTGTACCTTGTCCCAGAGTTCTTTAGTTGATGAACACTTTCCAACTTTATCTTTCACATCATCATATATTCCATGCAAGATGATATCCATTTCCATTGCATTATTATTTCTTATCTCCTTTGTGGTTGCAGTTTTTTGTGGTATTTTTGAAGCGATGTAACCATTTACAACAGATTTCCAGATATCAAAACCTTGTGCATGTAAATGGAGTCTCATTCTTATAATCCAATGATCAAAATTTGATCCATAGAACAGTCGAACCCCATCTACAGAGTAGATACTTTCATGTTCATCCATGTGCTCTAGAGATCTTCATTCCAGCTATCAGACTCTCTTGAAGGAATTGACTCTAATACCAATTGATTGTTGGAAAATTATACTAAGAGGGGGGGTGAATCAGTATTTAGCACATTTTAACACTATTAACCTTAAGTAAAACATGTAACATTAACCATTAACAATGTCATTCACCATCACATAAAACCAACACATAACATTATACACAATGCACAAGAGATTTAACGTGGATCCAAAACCCAAACAAGAGAAAACCACATAATGCTTTTCTTATATAAAAATAACAAGATTACATTAATAGGAAGCACCCCGACACCAACTGGAAGGAGACCAACCCCCTATTTTACAAGATCCAACTTGAAGGAAGATCCAACTCCTTGGTTTACCTGCACCAACTAGAAGGAGGCTCAAACCACCCAATTTATAGGCTCCAACCTTAAGGAAGTTCCAACTCCTCAGTTTACTAGCTCCAACTAGAAGGAGGATACAACCCCTTAGTTTCCATAATTTCCAACCTATAGATAGGAGTCCAGTCCTCAGTAAACTCCAACTCAATAGTTTTACTGGCACCAACTGGAAGGAAGCCCCAACTCCCTGGTATCACAAGCACCAACCTAAAGGAGACTTCAATCTCCTATCCTTTCCCCATCCTGCCACCCTGAAATGAATAAGAAGAACAATATTCCACTGTCATTGTATCACTATCTCCATCAAACTATACCTATATCCATGTCCTTGTACTTGTATCATTGTCCCTATACCTATATCTATCATTGTCGCAATCATTGTATTGTTGTCACTATCACAATCCCCGTTCATCACAATGACACAATCATTGTCTTTGTCACAATGCCACAAAAACTATCTATGTCACAATGTCAACCTGTACATGCCTCAAATTTGTCCTCCAAGAATGCCAGCAACTTCTTCCAAGATATACTTCATATGTATAGAAAGACCAGAAAGATGCCTCCACCTAGTGTAATCAAATCCTAGAAATAATCACCAATAGACTTCATCTATTTGCACCTTCAAACCCTTACATCATAGACCTCATAGTACATTCCAAAAGCTTAGAGGGATCTCATGCCAATAACATTACCATGGAATATTTAAATACAATCACCAATAATATATATGCCAAGATCATCATAGAATGTGCCAATATAATTACCAAGATCATCATTAAGTATGATGATCCAATGTGCCAACAAATTTGTGATTCTGATACCGTATGAGAAAGTTATGCAAGATTTTGTCAACCTTCATCTCTTGAATTTTCATTGTCACAAACCCTAACATTCAACAAGTATAACTCTTAACATGTAATGAATAAAGATATGAAACTTTTACCACATATTCTTCAATATCTCTACGACATCTTCTCTAAGGGTCATTCTCTGGAACGTCATGGATCAAAAGTTATAGGGAAAATGCCAAACTAGCTTGTTTAAAGATTATTTTTGAGTCATTTAAAAGCCCTATCTTCCCAAGTTCATATCTTCGAAAAATATAGAGAACCAAGATCTGAAATTTTAACCATATGTTCTTAAATATCTATTTTGCATCTCCTACAAAGGCCACTATCTGAAACATTTTGGATCAAAACTTATAGGGAAAATTCCAAATTGACATGTTTGAAGGTTATTAAAAAAAACCTAACTTTCTGAGGTCATATCTTCGAAACTATAGCAAATTAACATCTAAAATATTTACCATAGAAACTCACAAGTCTTGACATGTCTCCATCCCATAAACATTTCACGGTCTGGAAATCCCAGAAACAAAGATATACTAAAATTTCCAAGGTGACCTAAAACAAAACAAAAACAAGTAGAAATCATCCAAATATTTCATCTTCCACTAGAATTTCGGCCTTCTTCACTTCATCTTTCCCTTAAATTTGACCCTCTACTCTTACATCTGAGCTCTTCAATTTTGGATGATGAAGATGAAAATTTGTCTCTCCTATTTATATTACTCTAAGAGCATGATTTAGCTTATTTTATGGTTACCCTTTAAGATCCTTTAGCTTTAGCTTGAGTACCTCTTGACCCTTGCTCGTGAACTTGAAAGTGAAGAACAAAGATCAAAGCTACTGATGATCAAGAGTCAGATATAAATGAATTAAAAATTCAAATTTCCAAGATGCAACTAGATGTCCAGGGTGAAGAGTTGTTGAGAAGAACTAGAGAGACCCGTTGGGACAAAATATCAGTTGGAATGATAAATAGATGGAATTATTTTGATCTTATACAAGACGAGATAGAGATGTATGAAACATGTCAAAAGGTGTGATGAACCTGCAATAATTAATTAATGCAAATACATGAGATATCAGAAATAATAGAACAGAATCACTTTTATATTGATCATGGGCCACTTCGAGGGGGCAACCTCCTTTGAGCAAGCTCAATACAATTAACTTCATCATGCCTTCAATGACCTCAACACACACTTATATACTAAGTCTATGCCCAATACTATGAGTCAAAACCATGGGACATATAATACTATGGGACGACTTACAAAGCATATGCGTCCAATACTATGGGTCAATACTATGGGCTAATATAAACTACGGATCAACAAATACTACGGGATGACTTACAAAGCATATGCGTCCAACAACAATATACTAACATAGTAAAGAGAAGGGTTGACATAGGTTCCTAACATCCCCTCTCCCTTAGAAAAAGCTTTGTCCTCAAAGCTTTGGTTGGAGAAATTGCTGCAGAATCTGAAGGAGTGGTTCCCCGGTAGCATCCTCGGGTTGCATTTCGGGCCACTAACGCCTTTGGAGTGTCAAAGAGGATTGCTTGGAAGGTTGTAGATGAAGAAGAACCCTGTCAGCTGCGTGGAAAATGCGCTCAGAACGGTGCTGATCGGCTTGTTGTTTCAGGCGAATTTTGGCCATGTGAAGATTGTCCTGCAGAATGAGAAGAATCTGATCGCGGTTTCGAAGAACCGAGTCAATTGCCTGAACTGGGGAGCTGCTAAGGGTGTATGGAAGAAGAACTGGCGGTGTTTTTCCATAGACTGCTTCATATGGTGTCCTTTGAGATGTGGTATTGTACCACCAGAGCGCTGCTAGGAAATCCATAGAAATAGTTGGCCAAAGTTGTGTAGGGATGGGCAAGGGTTTGAGCAATCCCGAAAGGAGTGTCGTTTCCCCCTTGTTGACTTGGAAAGTATCATCGTCAGCCACCATCTATTGAATTGTAATTTTTAGTCCCTGCCAAAAGAATTTACATTGTTCCCGGTCATACATTTTACAGAACCCAGAGTGCCCTGTTGATGAAGAAGCATGGAGTTCATAGAAGAGATAGCCCTATTGAACATATTGCAACCAATTTGGAACAAGCAGAGAAAGAGTTGTAAGAGAAACTGGGTCATAAATTGTGCGAGAAGGAGCATCTTCCACCATATTGTCCTTACCCTTCTTGTAAGTGATCACATAGGGATAACCCATGAGTTGGATAACCCATTTCAGGTGTGTTGGGGAGGAGACCCATTGTTCCAGAAAATTTTCCAGACTCGGGAGATCAGTCTTGATGCAGAAATAATTCCCTAATAGGTATGGCTGCCACTTCTATACTGCATGCAAAATAGACATCATTTCCTGTTGAGAGGTAGATGTGTCTAAATTCTTACCGGAAAAGTCTCTTGAAGGCAGCAAGCACATTGGTTCAGTAAAGATACCTGCATATCTATCCAAGGAAGTAGTGGAGACTGTTGATGGGTGCATCTGAATGGAATTGAGCTTAGCGATGACACCATGTGAATTCTTCTTAAGGATTTTTTCCAGGCGATGTGAACTGATGATGCAAAGAGACCCTGGTTGTAAGCCCATAAATTTGTGTTGTGCCCCATTGACTTTAAACTGCATCCAAAGTTCAGCAAAATCCCATAAGATGGGGCCAAGTGTGCATAGCCATTAAACGCCCAAAACCACATCACATCCGCCTAAGGACAAGGCAAACATGTCAGAGCGTAGGTTATAATCTTCCATAGAGATACGCACATTGTGACACTTCCCCTTGCAAGGTAAGGTGCCCCCATTGGCAACCATGACTTCAAAGTTGGAGCAAGGATGGACAAAACAATCAGCCTGTTTGGCAATCCGAGGGTCAATGAAGTTATGAGTGCTACCAGAATCAATGAGTATGGTAAGAGGGAGCTTCTTGAAGTATCCCCTGACCCGCATTGTTTGTGGGGTGGTGACACCGGTTACAACATGGAAAGAGATCTCGGGTGGGTCGTCCTGAGATGGGGTGTCAACAGGCGGGTGTTGAATGTCGACCTCATCATCTACTGTATCTGTAGCTTCTTCACCAAGTTCTAAGGCAGGCGGAGAATCCACATCCAAGAGATAGAGATTTTGTTGAACACATCTATGTCCCCGAGTGAATTTCTCATCACAATTATAGCAAAGCCCTTTTTCTCGGCGTGCCTGCATTTCTATTTCAGACAAATGCTTGATAGGAGTTGGTTGAGGAGCAGGCGTGATGGGAGGTCGTTGGGAACCCATATTTCTGAAGGGAACAAAGGTGGGTTTGGAGCGTTGTTGAGCTGCGATCTTGTCCTCGGCCAACTTAGCCAACCCTAGGACTTCCATCATTGTGTTGGGACAAAACATTTTGACCTCTGAGCGGATTTCATCCTTGAGACCACTGATAAAACAACTCCTGTAGAATTCATCAGACAATCCTTCTGTGTGATTGGCCAATTTCTCAAATTCTGTCTGATACTCTCTCACTGTGCCAATTTGGTGAAGTTTAGTGAGTGCTCCTGTGAAATCATCAAAAGCACTAGGACCAAATCGTGGCAAAATGAGTTGGCAAAAATCTGTCCAGTTTGGCTCGGGATGAGCTTTGATGTACCAACGGTACCATTGAAGGGCTTCCTATTCCAAATTAAAGGATGCAAGTGGAACTTTCTGGGCCTCAGAAGTATTATGCAGACTGAAATATTGTTCTGCTCAATATATCCATCCAGTCGAATCAGTACCATTGAAGCGAGGAAAATCAAGCTTCGGTCCACGAAAATTGTTGGAAGAAGAGAACCCAATGGCTACAAAAGATTCTGGTTGTCTGTATTGTTCATGGCTGAATGCTGAAGATGGAGGCTAAGAAATTTTTCATCCAGATCTTGGAGTTTGGTTTGGATGGCTGCAAGTGCTTCCTCCATGATGTGTGCTCCTGCACGGGTGACAACCATAACCAGGTTTTTTTTTTTTTTTTTTTTGGTGGAATGGGTAGAAAAACACAAACAGAAGCTGATTTAGTAAAGGGAAATTTGGATTGGGGAAACAATCTGACGGGTAATTGGGGTTTGACTAGATTTTGGACACTGTCGAAAGGAAAAGAAAGCAAAAGGGGGGATTTCAGAAGCGGGGTGATAGAATGAGAAAATTTGGCAGAAAGGGACAAAGAAGCAGAATTCAGAAAGGAACTCTGTGGTAAAATTTGAAGGTGATTGGATGAAATCTGAGGAAGTTATGGCAAATCCTAAAAATAGACAAATGTGGGATTTTGGGCTTTGGGAAGGGGAATTGGGGATAGGGTCCTCAGGAATGAAAGATGCAGAATGGGATGACAGGGGTTCCCTGAAAATTTCAAGGGAAACAGAGTGAAAACAAGGGATATATGGAGAAAAAACTGAAATTTTTATTATTATTATTATGATTTTTATTTTTTTTCAAAAATGGATCGGCAACAGCGACGCAATGGCGCAGAAGGGATCGAAAACGGCTGGATCTGAAACAGCGACTGGATCTAGAACGACTTTCAGCATAGATCTGAAACAGCTGGATCTGGAGTGGAAGTGATCGGCAACAGTTCAACTGAAAATAGATATGGACCCCAGGTATGTACGGCTTCCTAACAGTTCAGGTGTTTCACTCGGCCATCAATGTTGTCTGACGGCTTGCGTATTGGGGCAGTACCCCTCACTCCATGGCTCAGGTAAAACTGATAACCGCTTTGCCACAAACGACAACTCTTGGTTTACCTCACGGGTGGGAACTAGTCAATCAGGTAGGGGTCGTTGTCCTTTTCGCTGGCAGGTCCTCTTAATGGGCCAGCTACTTTGGGGTTCCTGTGGTACTCCTCACAATGAGTTTTAGGGCTTATGCCCAAGTACTTCCCATAGTTAAGAGGATAAGGATTATTCCCAAATCCGAAGCTGCAACAGATATGGAAAAAAAATTTGACAGAAATTCCACCCAACGAGCCCAAGAAAGTGCTCTGATACCAGATGTGATGAACCTGCAATAATTAATTAATGCAAATACATGAGATATCAGAAATAATAGAACAGAATCACTTTTATATTGATCACGGGCCGCTTCAAGGGGGCAACCTCCTTTGAGAAAGCTCAATACAATTAACTTCACCGTGCCTTCAATGACCTCAACACACACTTATATACTAAGTCTATGCCCAATACTATGAGTTAAAACCATGGGACATATAATACTATGGGACGAATTACAAAGCATATGCGTCCAATACTATGGGCTAATATAAACTACGGATCAACAAATACTACGGGACGACTTACAAAGCATATGCGTCCAACAACAATATACTAACATAATAAAGAGAAGGGTTGACATAGGTTCCTAACAAAAGGAAATCAAATATGTTGAAAAGTAGCTTGGAGAAATGAATGAGTAGGATGCTGAAATAATAAATTTCTTGAATACTAGTATAACTAAGAAGCAATTGGAGGACTTGTAGGTTGAAAAAAGACTCATATGATAAATATAGCCAACCAAATGATTACCAAGGAGGTCTTGATGTCCAGAAATCAAGACAAAGATGAAGCATTGGCTAAAGAGATTATTAGATTCAAATGTCTTTATAAATAAAAGTCTTTCATTAGTCTTGGTTTACCTCATCCATGGGATGGGAATGGTGATATGTATAAGAAGGATGAGTACAAATCCAATCTATTAACTTAAAAGAAAGATGTTGTTGCATAGTTTGTTTATTTAGAAGGAATCATAATTGGTGATGCAATGGTAGACAGCTTGAGATATGGATAAATCTTAAAAGCACACTCAATTTAAAGATTAAATCTCATATCTTCTGAGAAGATTAATAATTTTGAAATAACATTAGAGTACTTAAGGGACCACCAATTCCCAATTGGTAATTTGTGGCAGTCATTTTCCAATACCTTTTCACTTTGTCGTCCACTTTCAAGTTGCCAAAGGGCTTCAAAGGAGTGAAGTTTGTTGTTGAGGTGATTCAAGATAATAGTTTTTGTATTCATGAACATATTTTTTTAGATTCACTCTCTATTTTCTATTTATCGATCTCTATATTCATTGGACATTGTGTAGATTGTATTTCATTTCCATCCAACCTTCATTTTTCTATTAGAAGTTTGATTACTTGTCAATTCAATCTCCATGGTTATAAATATTTTTCAAATGTTTTTTTTTCGTATTGTCAGGTACTTTTTATGTTTCTAAAATAATTTTCCTCTATATAGGTTCTTGGTTTATTTGGGATAGACATTTCTTATTAAAAGCTATAGAGTGGAACGATGCAAATTTTGTCGCTTTTTTGAGAAATTGGATGCATCCATGCCCAATACTCCAACTGCATAGAGGTGAAACTTGAAACAGAGTTTATCTTGGGTAATTTGTCCACATTGTCGTTTCCACCTCATTTTCTTCACTATGCATTTTTTATTCGTCCAATGGGCTCCTTACAAACATCTTCTGCAACATTTTCATTTGTGATTCATCCAGTGGGCTCCTTATATGACTGGACTGTTGTGAATTTATAGGTATGTGCATAATTTTGCACTATGGATTGGATTTTCAAATATGTGTAGTAATTTGTATGTGGAGAAAAGAGTTATATGTAGGGTTTTAACTTTCCACAACCAAATTGTTTAAAATTTGTAATACATTATGCAACTAGTCTATGGAGGAAAGTCTCGAATGACCCACACTAATGAAACAACAAAAAATCACACTTCCCATATTGTACAACCTCACTGCCATTTTTCACAATTTCCAAACCTTGAATGGTAGAATTATGCAGATAATATGAAATGGGTTGTGTAAAAAATGAACACCAACCTTAGATGTTATTCCTACGTCATGTTATCTCTCCTTCCTTTCCTAATTATGTTTCATATCAATGCCATCTTGGAAGATTGATCTTGTTGTTTAGACTTCTCTTATCTCTTATGGTCATCTCTCCCTTTTATTCATCAACTTTTTCCCATGTTACACTAGATCTTCTACAAACCCATCTACAAACAATGTCTAGAATTGGCATAATTGATCAAACAAGTGATTTCTTCATATTGTTAGTTTTTTTGTCTTTATGTTTTTTAAATTTATTCTATGTGGATTCTTGGGTTATTTAACTAGTCCATATTAATATAACATTGCTTATTAAATTTTATAGAGAGGAACAATGCAAATATTGTCACTATATTAAGAAATTTGTAAAAGCGATAATGGAATTTTGATGTACTATTATATTTTCAAATGAAAAGAATGATTTATTTTTACATTTCAACATAGGGTTCAATATCTCATAGCCCTTCAAAGTGAAATGGGACCCTTCCCTTGATTATATTGACAAACCCTAACAGTCAATCTATCCCATCAGTTAATCCAAAGGTCGGCCAGGGTAAGGTCTCGGGTAAGGACTCTGACTCGTAATGTCATATAACCCTCTTTCAACTACTTTCATATTTAATTTCGACGGTTGTGGAGATTTCTTCCTATCAGTGTTCAGGTTTTTTGTTCATTTTCGCACCTTTAAATTGGATTTGCTCATGTTCCTTGGTGTTTTCCAAAAAAAAATTCTAACTTAGCTCTGTCTTTGACGGTTTCTCCCTCCACTGGCCCTCCTCATCGTTTGGTTGTTGAAGTTTCAGAAAATGGCAGGCACCAGATTTCGACCAGTGCTCTACTTTGTGGTGGCAAGCTCCCATACGGGAAGTTTTGTTTCAACAGTTCTTCAGGCCTCTATCCTTTTTATTATATAATGGTAGAAGGTATTAGTTGAGGCCCCGTTGGAAGGACTAGCGGCATTGATGCATACACCCGAAGAGTGGAGTAGTTCAAAAAGTAGATAGCAGAGCTTAGGAAGAAGCTGGAGGGGAAATGCAACAAAGAGGACTTGGAGTCAATGGAGAAGAGAATCGAGGATAGCAACAACCACAAGTTCGAAAATAACAATGATGCACTGATCGAACAGATGCAAAGGCTCCTTGTTGAACACGACGAAGCCACCCGAACTCAACATGATGCCCAGAGGAGCCCAGCGACTTTGGTAGGTTCTGGACAGTCCCCTCGAGCTGAAAGGCCTCCCTCGGGGCCAAAATAGCCGGAGCTTGACTGAGGGAACCACACGGCCCACCCACCATGGTCTCTTGATATTTTCATGATAATTTTTTTTTTCTATTAGGTTTACTTGTCTGTTTTTAGATTTTAGTTTTTTGTTAGTTTAGGGGAGGGATTTTGTCTTATTTTCCAAGGCCCTTCTGTCCAGTTTGTATAGGTAGGTCTTTTGTAAGGGTTGTACTTTTAGAGGTACATTAGAAGAATGGAAGGATAATATCAGATTGACCTATTTTGTAAAAGGTCTTCCATTCATCATTTTGTATAATTGGGATAAACGACAGTTTAACTGATTTATCTACCTGTCTGGTTCGGATGACAACCTTTATGAAATTTATTGGTGTTGTCGAATGAATATATATATAATCTAACTTTGACATGATCAACTTGCACTATTTTGTTGTATGTGTTCTTTTATGAATCCAATATTAACTTATTTTGTTGTATGTGTACTTTTATGAATCCAATATTAACTTGTTTTGTTGTATGTGTTCCTTTATGAATCCAATATTAACTTGTTTTGTTGTATGCGTTCTTTTATGAATCCAATATTAACTTATTTTGTTGTATGTGTTCTTTTATGAATCCAATATTAACTTTGGAAGAAGGTTTTTGTGAATACTTGAATCTTATGAACCAGAGCATATCAATATGAATTGTGATTCAACATAATCTCATTCACAACAGATAAAAGATAACAACGGGAGAATCTTTGATCACATAGACAACACAATGGAAATAGATAATAGCAATAACATCCACATAAGGAAAGGAAATACAGACTACAAAATAACAACAGGAGAATCTATGCTCGGAAAAGTATTTGCTTAACTCTGCAAATTTTTTATTACTCTTGAAATTGCTCAGTAAAACATGTCTCGCTCTCATGGGTTCCAACCCCAATTAGAGAGTTGATATCTAAGTGACTGCTTATCTATTTGCTTGAAAATAGGTATTTTATAACTAATTATTACATCTGTCACAAAACTAAGTCTTCATAATCCTCGAAATGTTGAAAGACAATTTAATGCCACATTGAAGTGGGATTTGGCATAACCTTCACTTGAGTATCCCTGATAGGTGTTCTCATTGATGCAATTTGTACTTCATCCTCCCAAACTTTTCAACTGTATTCCATTGCTCCACAGAGGAGACTTCATAATTAATCATCTCTGTTGACACAAACATTTTTGTCGTTAAAAATATATATATATATATATGGAGAAATAGAATTGTAGTAATGGGAATTATGCATTTTACAATTTATTCCCATATGAAAATGGAGAAAATAATAGGCACTAAGTTCCAAACATAAAATATCTTATCTGATTGTGGCAATAAAAGGAATTGGTTTGAAATTGTAAAAGGAGCGGGTTCTACAAAAGAATTAGAAATCGATGGCTCGGGTCAAAGCAGGAATAAGATCAACAGTGGATGATGGTTCCGCTGGGGAAAGTTGCAAAATATATAACATGTTGATCGTCAGGGAAATGACCATTAGCCTAGGTTAAAGTGCAGAACATATCAGTAGTCATTGATCAACAGGTGAAATATCGACGGATAACGTTGATTTTGCACCACGAAGATGCGTGGACATTGAAAATGTTGAGTGGTTGCGAAATCCAAAACCACCTACCATGTGTCACCGTGGGAGGATTTCGTTGGTTAAAAGGTGGTAGGAGGAAACCACTTTTTTTTGAAAGGTTATAAAAGACAAGCGCGTGTTAAAGACGACAATTGTCACTTTGTACAATTGTCATGTGTTTGTGATTTTTGTAATCTGAAAAATATAACTTACTGAATGGATGCAAGGAAACATATATTTCTCAAGAAAACTTGATTAATAAATCACTGGAAAGAAGAGATAAAAGAAACTGGTCGAATTATATTAAGCACTGTAACAAATTACAAACCCTATATGCAGCAGTATGCTTTCAGTCTTTTCTCTAGCAGTTCCTCTCCTCTTTACATGAGATCAAGTCTCTTTAAATAATCACTAGATTTTGTTACAAAGAGATCTTTTATCCCATGAAATAAGGGATTAAAAAATATTTTCTAAGATTTAGCTAGAGCAGACTGCCACTTGGCGAATACATCTAAAAGATCATCAACATCTGTATACTTGGAATGCTCCAACTGTAGTTGCGCTTTACACTAGAAATCCTCAACCTCTTTCTTTTTTATTCTTTTCCCAATATTGCAAAAACACGTTAACCTTCAATCCAAAAGAAGTCAACAACTCAACTAGTTCTATGACATCTTTGAGAAAGACATGTTCAAGCTGCTCAATATATGCTCTGGACTGCTCATGTTTCTCCTCAACCTTCTGTGATCATGAGTTTGGTTGGAAGTGCATCATCTATATGATACATGACATGGAATTTTATTTGTTTAAGCAGATCATCAGAAGCGAACCATTGTCTTATGCAAGCCTTATGTCCTTCATCAATAGCGGATTCAACCAGATCACAAACATTTTCCCAGGATTGTAGAGAAATACTTATTCTCCTTATCTTAATATTATCAAGAATAGGAACTCCTTCAGGTTTATCTTTAATGAATATTTTCCAATCAAACACATAATTATTTGCTTTAGAATCATCCTTCTTTCTATTTACATGATCAAATAAAAGATCAGATAGATGCTCAAATGAACTGTAATCATCTTGAATTTGATTTAGTCCTTCAAATAAATTAATCAATAAATTTTTATAATCATCTTTAATTCTGAAAGCAAAATCCTTAAATTCAATTTTTGTAAACTTGAAACATGAAGAAGTAGCATAATGTGACTGAGCTAAATTAAGTTGTTGCTCCATAGCTTGCAAATTTTCAGAAAAATTTCCTGGCTCTTCTTTATTCTTTTGAACTTGTTCATTAAGCTTTTTATTCTCGAACTGCAAATCCTGAATTTGAGAATCATATTTATTCTTCAACTCCTGCAACTGATTTTGATATTGGTGTTCAAATTCAGATTTTTGTTTGTTAAGCTCCTGTAGCTTACTTTCCTTTTCCTTAATTTCCTTATTTAAGCATGTAACAGAATCAAAGTTTGCACCAACAAAGGCTCCCATAGCAATAGTTGTTTACACAACTTCTCTTTTGATGTCTACAAAGGCTCTTTTCAAAATGATTTGATTGGGAACAACGCCTTGAAATATTGTCCCTTCCCTAGATCTCTTAGATCCTCTCTTAACAACTTCCTTTTCAGTTTTACTCCAGAAATAATCACCTAGGGAAACTACCGCATCTTCACCAAAATCTGCCACAACCTCAACAGTGGATGAACATGGCTCAGAAATAGTGACTATAGGAATTGGGTGTGAAACAACATGAGTAGGAATAGGTACAACCAGCTGTGTGGATTGTATGATCAAATCAGCAGTAGTCACAATGGTAGAATATGTGATAGACATTACTAGTGGAGTAAGATTAATTATAGCTAGAGATGGGATTTGCAGTTCACCTATGATCAATAAGGTTTCAACTGGAAAGGTTTATTGAAATGTTGGTATGGTCATAGAGGCGATAGGAATAGTGTAATCAGATGTAGGAACATCGATTTGGGTAGGAATAGGAAGAGATAAAGGTACATAGGATGGGATAGTAGAAACAAGAATAAGTGGAAAATATGTTGAAACAGATGGAGTAGGAATTTATAGAGGAGGAAGTTCTGGAGGGGAATATTCCATTTGTGAATTCTGAACTAAATCAAGCATGATTTTATTCACTGAGGTGGTCAGGGTAAAATGAGAAGTAAGGGGAAAAGAATAAGTGGGAAAAGATAAAGGTATGGTAGGATGAGGTAACTCTTCATCTATATCACTATCACCAATATGAGATAAGTTAAACTGCACAACTGACTCTGGACCTTTCTGTATTGTGTATTTATTGACTGGGAGTGTTGTAACAGAAATCCTGGTAGTAGGAGGTGAATTAATCAGAGCCAAAGTCCTGCTCTTCAATTCCTCAGCTATATTTATCAATGTATTTAAATTCACCAATGGTTGTTCCTGAGAGCCTTCCAGTGGTTTCTTCCCTTTCATGCATTCCTGTGAATGATTCAGAAGCAAAGGGGTCTTATTCCTTTCTTTCTGAGCATCTTATGCTTCATTTTCAACAAGTTCTTTTTGGGCCTTTTCTTCATCAGATAGCTTGTTTTTTCTATCCTGTAAAACTTTTAACTTGAGTTCATGTTGATACTAATGAATAAAACCGTTTTCATCTGAAGTTGTTGCTCTATTCAATACATCTTGGAAAGAATTCGTTCCTTGGTAAATAAGATCATTTGGTTATGTTTCATGAACATAGCCACTTTTAAAGTGTGCTTGTGAGAAATGACCTGCTAAAAATGATTTGGGATCATGCATTCTTTTAGGAGCTTCTCCAAGCTTCAAAGTGGTGACCTTTTTCCCAAGCAAACTAGCATGTGTAGAACTCTGAATAACCAAATGTCCAAGAGAAAGAGGAAACTTTGGCCAAGCTTTTCTTTTTGAGGCACTACATTTATGATAAATACCTTCAATCACTGTTCGATATGATATTTCCTCAACTACCATTTTATCATGTACAATTCTAGGTAGAAGATGAGTTGATTTAATACCCCAGATCTTGATATAAGAGAAATACTCTCCCTGATACCAATCTCCCATTGTAGCAATCAAAGACTTGGCCTGTGGTGAAAATCTGGGTGCATCGTCGTTGAAGATCATAAAATGAATAGATCCAAAAAAATGGTCACATATGTCATAGATGAAAGGAATGTAATTTCATTCCCATAATGTAGAGCAATAGATATGAACCGGTGGTGTTTCTTTTGTCCATTTCCATCCCATGGTAGGGAAAGGAAAAGATGAGCAGAAAACGTCCATCACATACCCTAAAAGATAGAATGCTGAATTTTTGGTAACAAAATCTTTCTTATACTTCTCAATAGTTTCCCTCATTACCAAAGATAGTATATATGACCAATTAAAAGATTCACCGGTGTTGAGAATATGATGCGGAAGACATTCCCATTCTGCTTTGAAAAATACACAATTTGGTAATCCATACAGTCAACACAACATGGCTTCCAGCAATGAGAATGGTTCTCTAAACCACAAAATAGGATATTGTCTATCAGCCTTGGGAACAAAAATGGCGGGGTTTTCCATCCAAGACTTCATCATTTCATCAAAATCGAAACGGCTTACAGAAGAAATTGTTAACACCCAAAAATTGTTCACTAGCTCATCTCCCTAGTCACATAACCCATTTGTCCCATTTTCTTACATTTTTTGCCTCCAAAACCCTAAAAAAACCCTCAAATGGTAACCAAAAAGGAAAAAAATGATTATTTGCCTCCTCAATTAATGAAATTCCTTCAACAAAGGTCAAAATCCTCAAAAAAAGGGTCCAAAATCCCTAAAAGAAAAGTAAAAAGGGAAAAAAGTCAAAAATAAATTCAAATAGAGAGAAAAACCCTAATACCATCAGCCAATACTATTGGTTTCCCAAAACCAAGGGTCAATACTCCACCACCCAAAATCACTATAAAAGGTGATGTAGGCCCCCCATTTCACATCAATCATTCACTCTTCATACCCTTATGCTGCTGAATTTCCCACAGCACTCTGGCTCACCATTTTAAGCTTTTGTGCCCATTTTGTTGAAACCTGGCCAACCCATTGAGCATTTGGAGAATAACAAAGAACCTTGGAGACTTGGTGCAGTAGTAAAACAAGTAGGAACCCATAAATGAAAATTTGATTTTGTGTATTAATGTGTAAAAAATGGTTTACAATATAAGGCTACCTCAAAAGGTGAGGTTGTAGGAGTCCTTGCAGCCGTACGTTCAGTAGTGCACCAAGTCTCCAAGGTTCTTTGTTATTCTCCAAATGCTCAATGGGTTGGCCAGGTTTCAACAAAATGGGCACAAAAGCTTAAAATGGTGAGCCAGAGTGCTGTGGGAAATTCAGCAGCATAAGGGTATGAAGAGTGAATGATTGATGTGAAATGGGGGGCCTACATCACCTTTTATAGTGATTTTGGGTGGTGGAGTATTGACCCATGGTTTTGGGAAACCAATAGTATTGGCTGATGGTATTAGGGTTTTTCCCTCTTTTTGAATTTATTTTTGACTTTTTTCCCTTTTTACTTTTCTTTTAAGGATTTTAGACCCTTGTTTTGAGGGTTTTTGACCTTTTTTGAAGGAATTTCATTAATTGAGGGAAACAATGATTTTTTGCCTGTTTTGTTACCATTTGAGGGTTTTTTAGGGTTTTGGAGGCCAAAATATAGGAAAAGTTGACAAATGGGTTATGTGACTAGGGAGATGAGCTAGTGAATAATTTTTGGGTGTTAACATGAAGGACTATCCATGATCGCGTAATTCCAAAAGGAAGGATCACCAAAGTTGATGGACTAGAGTCCCATAATTCTGAAAGGAAGGACTGTCCATGATCCCTTAATTCTGAAAGGAAGGATCACTAGAATTGATGGACTAGAGTCTTGTAATTCCGAAAGGAATGACTGTCCATGATCCCGTAATTATGAAAGGAAAGGTCACCAGAATTGATGGACTAGAGTCCGGTAATTCTGAAAGGAAGGACTGCCCATGATCCCGTAATTTCAAAAGGAAGGATCACCAATGTTGATGGACTAGAATCCCATAATTCTGAAAGGAAGGATTGTCCATGATCCCATAAATCCGAAAGGAAGGATCACCATTGTTGTTGGACCAGAATCTCGTAATTCCGAAAGGAAGAATCACCACTGTTGTTGGACCAGAATCCCGTAAATCCGAAAGGAAGGATTGTCCATGATCCTATAATTCCGAAAGGAAGGATCACCTATGTTGAACTTGATCCTGAAATTCCGAAAGGAAGGATCATATTGGTTGTTGATGCACCTGTTGCCAAAGTTGTTGTTGTTTCAGTATTTACTTATTGATGATTGATGTTGTTGTTTCAATATTTACTTACTGATGATTGATGTTGTTGTTTCAGTATTTACTTATTGATGATTGATATTGTTGTTTCAGTGTTTACTTACTGATGATTGATGTTGTTCCATGTTATGAACATAAAAGTAAATAATAATTAAATAATTAATAATTAGGTTAACTAAAGTTAGGTTATGAAATGAGGCGTCTCCTCAACATCAAATGCCTGAGCCATATTTAAGGCAGGGCCATCATTGTAACATCTCATATCTTTTATCATATCATCAATACAAATATATTATTATGGCTTATCTGGTTTACCAGGTCTTTTGGTGAATTATTTGTGTGAAGGAACTATTGTTCACTTCATTTGGTATCAGAGCCCTACTTGGGCATATTACTGATTCCGGCTACTGGCCACGCTTCGTCGGAGTTTCTCTCGATCAAGGTTTTTAACCGATAAGTGGCATTTGGCCACAACACTCTTCTCCCACTCCATCCACTCCTCGCGTAGTCCCTCCTCGCCTTCCTCACCCTCTCGCCACTTCTCCCATCACCCTCATGCTTCCCTCACTCCCTCGTTGTTCACCTCTTCCATCTAGTGCCACCGTCCTTCTCCTCTCCTACCTGAACCTTCCCACACTTCCTCTCATGCATCTCCCCATCTCCTCTTTCACTCCCGCGCCCACCTACTCCATGCCACCTCCACTCCTCTTCCCACGCTCCCTTGCTTTCCCGCGTGCCACACTACTGCACCTCATCTTGTCCATCACCTTCCTTCCACCACCACCACCTCTCATGCACCTCCCTTCCACGCCTCTTCTTATTCCTGCACCACCACTCTTCCCACCCTCTCCTGCCACCCTTCTACCCCGCGCCTTCATACTCTCCACCTCTCGGCTCTTTCCGCCTACTCCTTCATGCCACTTCCCTCTCCTCTCTCTTTCGCGCTCCTGCAACCTTATCTACGCCCACTCCCACACTGCACGCCCTATCCCACGTCGATCTCTCTGTCGTTGCTCTCTCCTACGCCCACGCCACTCCTCCCACGCCCACGCCAATCCCATGCCCACCCACATCCACCTACGCCACTCCCCTGTCCTCCATTCTACGGCCACCTCTATGTGCCCATTCTACTTATCACAACCGACAACGAGTCCCACACCCCCACTGACCCTTCCCCCTCCACTACATGCTCTTCCTCCACCTCACGGTCAGCTCTCCCTATTGCCTCTTTGTCCACGTGCGCCCCTCCTGCAGCTGTGCTCCACATCCAGTGCACCAAGCACACCTCGCCCACCCCTCATGTGCCACATCTGCACCAGCTCGACCTCTCCCTCCTCGCGGCCACCTCTCCCAGCACACCTCCGCCACCACCAACCACCTTCCTCCACGATTTCCTCTTCAAGCCAGCGCTCATCTACCATTTTTCCTCCACGCATTAGGGTTTAAAGCCCAACTTCAATTTGTTTTTAATATTATTATAAATTTATAATAATATTATTATTATTATTTAAAAATATATATATATCAGTGTTATTATTAAATATAATAATACTTATTATTATATTTAAAATCTTCAATCTCTAAAAACTAATCAAAGGAAGATTTCTTATAAAAGAGCCCACTCGTGGTTATCACACCTTTTTGGGACTACTTAGTGTCCAAGACGAAAAAAAGAAAAGCAAACATAAAAATAAAAGTTAAAAGATCTTTTGTCCAAGAAAAACCACATTGAAGGTTATTACACCTTTGGTGTGTCCACCTTTCTACGAGAAGGAAGAAGACAAACCAAAGAAGAAGGATCGAATTATCGCCAAAAAGTCGAGACTATCTATCATCGAAGAAGTCAAGTCAAAGGAAGACAAATCGAAGAAGACAAAATCGAGAAAAAGACAAACTCAAAGAAGACAAATCGAAGAAAAAGACAAGAAGTGAAGATCTAACAGAGACTATCCATCGTTGGAGAAGTCAAGTCAAGGAAGATTAGTGAAAGAATCAAGTCAAGGAAGACTAGTCAAAAAAGTCAAAGACCCTCTATGATCAAAAAGTCGAAGACTATCTATTGCTGAAGAAATCAAAGAAAGACCATCTATCACCGAAGAAGTCAAAACCATGGAAGACGGTCTGCGATTACAAATAGAGGAATTAGAAGCCACATTAAAACGTTATCGAAAAGACAATGAAGAATTGCACGACATAAATAACAGTTCAAAAATAAGAATTGAATTACAAGAAAGGTGTAATGAAATAAAAATCTCTGACCAGGAAAGGCGTATAGAAAAATTGTATGCGCAAATTGATGAATTAAAAGCTGAAAATGAATTCAATCAAAGGTTAGGAAATCAAGATATAAAGAAGGAAATACATAATTACGAAGCAAAAATAATACGCTTGAACAAAATCGTTAGCGACAAAGATGAAGAACTAATGCAAATACGACATAAATTAGAAAGTCAAGAATCAAAGGTCGTCCAATGTCGACAACAGATAAAAGTTCTTCAGCAACAAAATGACGACTCTAAAAAGACACATAAGTCAGAGATCGCAAAGAGTAATAAAGCATTATCCAACAATGTTGAAGAAATTTTCAGACTAAGAAATCATAACAAAATACTAGTCACAAAAATTAAGAAGTTGAAAAATAATCGGAATATAGAACAATCTATGGACGACATTGAAGGGAAACTTCTAGACAAGCAGGAAGAAAATAGTTGTATCAAAAGTCATAATGAAGATCTTAAGGAACAACTTAAGAAGTCTGAAGATGACAGAAAATCGCAAGTCGAATTGATTAAGAAGTTTCAAAATGATAACAAGCAGTTAGAAAAAAAGTTGGAAAAGATACAGAACAAAACCGTAAAACCTCAAGAGACGAAAATAAAACTTCTAGCTCAGATCAATGCTCAAAAGATGACACTCGTAAAAGAAAATGGCATTGTGAAAATTCCCTATCGACACCCCAACCATACAAACCGATATTCTAAAAAGTGAGAAATGTCGAAAGATAATGGTACTAATGTGATCAAAGCTCCTGATGACAGATCAGTAGGGAATCCCAGCAGTCAACAACAAATCAATTTGGGATGGATTGACCCATCCACATATCGGAAGTTATGCTCTACACTTAGCAGTTCGTATCGACATGTTTCGTCAGCCACGACGTCACAAGGAACAATACGACAACATTATAAGGCTTTGAGGACAAAGCCTTTCTAAGAGAGTGGCAATGCTATGAACATAAAAGTAAATAACAATTAAATAATTAATAATTAGGTTAACTAAAGTTAGGTTATGAAATGAGGCGTCTCCTCAACATCAAATGCCCGAGCCATATTTAAGGCAGGGCCATCATTGTAACATCTCATATCTTTTATCATATCATCAATACAAATATATTATTATGGCTTATCTGGTTTATCAAGTCTTTTGGTGAATTATTTGTGTGAAGGAACTATTGTTCACTTCATCTCAGTATTCATATACTGATGATGATGTTGTTCCAGCAAATTCTTGCTGACAATGATGATGATGCTGATGGTGATATTCCAGCAAATGATGTTGATGTTCCAACAAATTCTTACTGAAGATGATGATGATGATACTTCAGCTCTATACTGAATATGATGATGATGATACTTCAGCTCTGTACTGAAGATGATGGCGATGATACTTCAGCTCTATATTAAAGATGATGATGATGGTACTTCAGCTCTATACTGAAGATGATGATGATGATGATGATACTTCAGCTCTGCACTGCAGATGATGATGATACTTGCAGATGATGATGTTCCAGCATTGTAGATGATGATGTTCCAGTGCTCTATATGATGATGTTCCAGCCTCGTGCTGCAAATGATGATGTTCCAGCACTGCAGATGATGATGTTCCAGTGCTGCAGATGATGATGTTCCAACCTCGTGCTACAGATGATGATGTTCCAGCTTCGTGTTGTGGATGATGATGTTCCAGCTTCGTGTTGTGGATGATGATGTTCCAGCTTCGTGCTGCGGATGATGATGTTCCAGCTCTGTGCTGCAGATGTTGATGATGTTTCAGCAAGTTATTCCAGTTGCTAATATTGATGTTGTTGAAGAACTTCCAATGATTTATAGATGTACCAACCAGTGCTCCATATGATGATGTTGATGAAACCTCCTCCTCCCTCCTTCCGATGATGTTGTGTAGAGCCACATCTGTTTTTGTTGTTGTCAGTAGAATACCCTTCTTGTTAAGGGGGAGTGTTGAATTGATGTAACTTCGAAGAATATTCTACTTGTACTTTATTATTGTAACTCCATTGAAGATGTTTTACCTTCGTTCAGAGATGTCATTATTATATTTGGTCATGTAAAAGTCATGAGGTAAAACCTCCATTATAAGTCGGGTCGATAGTACCCAAAAGAGTTTATTATTATTATTATTATTATTATTATTATTTTGAGTCTCCCTAGAGAGGTCGTCCCAGTCAAGTTAAGTGATGTCGACCTAGTTATGTTAATTGTCAAGTAAAAAGTAAAGTATAAATAGAGAGTATCACTCTCTCATTTCTACCATTCACTCACTCATGTATTGTGCATTAGAGGAGAGAGGAAGTTTGCGAAGGAGGAGGAGGATTAGCTTGGCTCTAGAGTTTGGGTTTTGTCTCTCTTATTTCTGAGACCTATTTTAGGCATTGTACTTTGGTAATCTATATTGAGGAAGTTCTTGTTGGGTTTTCTTCCCCTTGAGGGTTTCCCAGGATATATTGTTGTGTACCTTGTGATTGTGTATCTTTCAGAGATCCTTGTTATGATGCTATTGTGAAAATGTATTAAATGCTCATGAAGTTAGAATTTAGTCTTTAGTAGCATATAATCTTAACAATTTGTTCATTAATAAAAATGAATATTATTGATCCCCTTAATTTTTATGTGCAATGATATGTAATGTGTTATGTTGTTTTCTCAATATATGTTGGGTATCTCTAGTTTTTGTATGATTAAGCATGTTTGATATAACTATGCCCCGATATGATGGATAGAAACCATAACTAGTTTATCCCTATAGTTAACCCTCCTAATTCTACACAGGAGCAAAGGGTTTGTGACCAAGAGACACCGCGCTAAGCCAAAGGACCAAGGGGTCATGACCAAGAGCCATGCTAAAGGGTGTTAATCCCACCAATGAGAAAATATATGCTTAGATCATCAGATCAACTGTGGATTATGATAGCACATGATCAGAGTGTGAAGATTAACACTATCCCATCGAGTTGTTGGGTGGAAACCACCATGCTACATGGCACCTATCCATTGGTAACGACTCCAACCTTTGCGTTTTACGAATTTCCTTCTATCGAGTCGTTATTGCTTTTTCAAGTTATTTGAAAACCAAGTCAGCCCTCACCAAAGTGTCACTTGCTCTGCATCAGGACCCACTAAGATTTCCAAAGGCACGTAGGCTCCATGCACACCAATCTTAGATTAACACATTGCTTGGTTCCTAGATGACATCAGCAAACATCACCCCAAATTTATTATGGAAGACATTAATAGTGTAATTCCCTTAGTTTTGACTTGGAATGTATTTACTCAAAATTATGTAAATGATGTAAATATGCTAATATGAATTCCTAGTGCGGAGTGCAAGGCCAAGGCCCAACTAGTGAATGGTTAGGAATGTATGATGTATATATTTTTATTTGGACTGTATGGTTGGCTTATCATGCCAATTAGAAATATATGTAAATATTGTGTTGGAAAATAATAAAATGGTCCAAGATGGTTGTGTAAATAGCACTAGAGGGGCTATGATTCCACGGAGGGGAAGATGAAAGGGGGAATATGGGAGACTAAATCCCTTGCTGCCAAGTGTCAACCTTATAACTCATCTAATTTTTGCCATGTGCTTTAAATGAGCTAATTAATTCCTTTTGACTATTAAATCCAATCATTGAATGCATGTGTGAGATTGGTGGAAAAAGTCACTTCATGCAGTTACTGAAGCATGGGGGATGTGATAGTTATGTTAGTTGTCAGAAGTCCTTTTCTTCTATAGTCAGAATTCATGTCAGTTGTCTTTTCACCATCATATCATATCCCTTGGAGTAAACAGTCATTCTATCATTCTCTCATGCAAATTTCCACACTACGTAGAGCTTCCTGTTGATGTTTATGACCATTACTGGGCCGTTTTTTACCCAAAAATTCGAATTTAGAGACAGAGCTGCAGATTTGAAGGAAAAATATATGGATGTAGGTGAGCATAGAGGTTGGGCAAGCTAGGAACTCTTAACCATTGAGTTTTTCTACTCACAGATACTTAATAAGCCATAATTTATGCTACAGGAGGTTATCCAACATCATACAACAGATTGGACTCTTAGTGCACACACTAGTAAGCACTGTAAGGGTTGGATTTCCCGAGGGAACTATGTAGGAAATTCCTTCCTTGTGTTGTGTGGGGTAGTTGGAAGGAGTGCCATGGTTGTGATGGCTGAGTGAGATCTTTGTAGAGCTATGGATGAGCGGCTAAGCATAGAGAGTAAGACGGGTTGTGGGCTAAGATAGAGAAGCCTATAAGTATTTCCTTCTCCCTAGTAGCCTCATAGCCCAGCTTGGGGGTGGCCTCTCAACATAAACATTATATGATGGATAGAGTGCCTATGGTTGGGTGGAAAATCGCTCTTACACAGCCAATTGCTTGGATCTTCTTCATTTAAAGATGAGTATTCTCTTGTATTTGATTATGCAATGTCTTTAATTCATGCTTGTAATGATTATGCTGATATAGGCCACATATAGGCATGCTAAATGTGCGTGGATATATTTTATTTTTGCTGTGTATTTTTATTATGCATCTACACACATATTTTATTTGTCATGAATTTGTATTATGACTATGGGATGAAATTTAGAATCCTGTAATTTAGTGAATGTCCCCTCCCGTGGGTCGGGTTGATGGATGGGGACGTTAAAAATATACCCCTGGAGGTGCTAAAGAAAACTAAGGGAGAGCAGTGAAGAAGATAAAGTGCTCAGTCGCTAAAGGCTATGAAGAGGAGGTTCCAAAGGAGAGCACTCGAGTGACATGCACGAAGCTCTGGGAGAAGGTGAACTTAGAACCATCACGAGAAACCCTAGATCATAGGGTTACATCACCGAACACATTAGAGCTTAATAACACAACACAATATTATTATTAAATGGTACGATACACATTACATTGAGGGTCCTCTCTCTTATAAAGACTATGAGTGACCAAAACCCTAACCCTAATACGTAAACCCTAAGATGCCTAAAAACCTAAATTTTGACCTAAGTCACTTAAGTGACTTTATTACATGTGTAGTCTTATATCTTAACACCTTTGGCAGAGAGTGATGATGGAAAACATATAGGGGTAGGATCAATAGAGGAGTAGATACGGATTTAAGAGGAAGTCTTGCAAAGAAGCTTCAATGATCTAGAAAGTTTTAGTAAATGCATTCCCTTTGGTTGGAAAGTGGTTAACCTAAAAGGTAGGCAAAGGAAATAAGGTAAGGAAGGCAAAGAGCCTTGGATTGGATGTTCTGGGAACTATAGATATTTAGGTCCTTTGATAAATTCTCTTCATACTCTATGAATTTTCAATTTACTAGATGCAAAGACTTTAAATTAGACCAAATAATGGAACTAAGGCTAAATAAATTCTTCTTATTTGAATTTGCGGGGAGAATCTGCTAAAGAAAGGAATCAATATAAACTTGATTTAAAACACAATGCTCTAAATTTCAATGATAAAGAAGATTAACTGAAGTGGTTTAAGAACAAAAGTTCAGGGTTTTACACAACAAAACTAGGGTATCCAATGAGAATGGAGGAGGAAGAAGAAGGGGGGGGAAATTATGGTGAAAAAATAAGGAAGCTAAATAGTTGTAATGTCCCCAAATACCACTAATTTTTTCTTTAAAAAAAAGGACAATATAGTGATTAAAGGATCTGTGTCCTTGTTAAAAAAAATGCTTATCATCAACACAACACTAATCATGGAAAATAACTAAAAACTCAAGTGTCCATTTACTTGATGTACATCATAACTTATTTGTAGAGTTCTAATTTATCCATCATTCAACTTGTTTAGTTAAGGGAGGTTTCAAACCTAGCTTAGAGAGCATTGTTTACTTAGCTCTTTGGCTAACATTTTTACTACTTTGCTTACGCAAATTATAGTCTCGAGAGGGTTTGCACCTCACATAATCTTTGTCCTCTTAAATACCAAGGAATTCATTATAGAGGTGAGATTATTATTTATATTTGTTTTACCACTTAATAGTCTATACATCCAAAAACAATAAATTCCTTTATCATTTTTGTTATATGTTTAGAAATATTTATATTTATAAAATCTAACTTTGAGTTTTTACTACAATGTTACTTGCAATAGGTCCTTATCGTACTTTATCACCAAGTCTGAACCAATGGTTTGATATGTAAGTACTAGCCCCAAAAGGACACCATTTTCCTAGGGTATGAGTAAAGGATACTATTCAAATCTTTGGGTTGATATTCTCAAAAACTTGCAAGGCTTGGTACATATCATATTCAAGCATAATAGTTACACAATATTCATATATATTTCAAACTTTCCTTTAAAGCTTAGCACATTGGTTATGTTGGATATCCAAAATTTGTATGGTTATTAGGTGCAAGCATTTAAATTCTCGGCACGAACATAGGGAGAGATGTATATCCACAAGGTGCCACGTTTTACATACCGTCAATGTATTTATTCTTTTGTACTAGCACCAACTAAGTTATGTCATGGAAGATTTATAGGGTTACTTTGTCCATTAGTTGTTCTCCTTTGCATTTTGGAGGGATCTGCCTTGTCTTGATCTTCACCTAAGTAAACCCTAGCGAGGTTCCTGAACTTTTTGTTGAAATATTGTAACTTCTAAGAATATTCTATTTGTACTTTATTATTCCGGAGATGTTTCATTCCTCCGTTGAGACTTTATCATATATCTAGAGATGTTTATTCCTCCGTCGGGATGTTGTAACTAGGGTTATTAGACCTACCTAGTGGGGTCGGTCCTGAGTTTGTTGTTTAGGGGTTATTAGACTCTCCTAGAAGAAGTCGGCCTAGTTAGGGTAAAAATTCAAGTAGGAGTAGAGTATAAATAGAGGAGATGTGTTCCTCATTTATACTCACTCATTCACTCACTTGTGAATTGCGGATAGGAGAGAGAGAGATATGCAAAGGAGGAGAAGGAGCTCTTGTTTGAGGATTACATCTTTGTATTTGTTGGTCATCTATATTGAGGAAGCTTTGCTGGGTTTTCTACCCCATGAGGGTTTCCCAGAATAAATTGTGTCTCTTGTGTTTATGTTGTGCTTGTTGTTCTTTTAGTGATCCTGTATATGCTATTGTTGTGAAATTGAATGGAATACTGATGTTATCTATCTTAGCATATTGAATCTTAATATGGTATTAGAGCTAGCCTAAAGGAAGGCAATGTATGGAACTTACGACACTTATTTCACTTGCGACAATTTGAAATTTAGAGTTTTGTATAGCAAAACCTAGTCATCGTGGAACTTTCGCTATAAATCACTTTCGACGAAGGTTTAGGATCTGAAACTTGGATAGGTTGAAGATGACATGTTCCTATACCTTGTGTCTGAGTTTCAGCCTTAGATTCATTGTACTTTATGAGATATGACCAGTACAAGTTAGGGTTTCTGCCTCTTGCAAAATGAATCCCTAAACAGGTGACCTAGGTAAAAAGGTCATATATCAGGCTAGAAAGCTCCAAATGGAATTCCATAAAAAGTGACAGTTAGGGCACGGACTTTAGTTTCACAGGTCCAATTTTCAGAGGCCGAAGTTGAAACAATGACATGTGGCACTCCGTACAAGTTCGTTATGTTGTTCCATCCCTTAAACAGGTCATGTTGGGAAACTGAGCATATATCTCTGATGGAGAATCCAATGAAGATAAAATCGATGGGATTGGAAAGATGATAGGTTAGGTTACCACAGGCTGAATTTTCAGACCCTGTAGATCCAAAATTTCAGAGATACACCAGAAACAATACGACACATTTGAAATGGCTCAACGGAGGAAATCAAGGAAGAGGAGGAAGAAGCTCTCACTTAGGGTTTTCAGTTTTTAGGTATGGAAAGAACTGATACAATGTTGGAGACACCTTATGAAAAATTGGAAACTATGATAATGGATTTGGAATCCATTCATCATAGATATTAATCCTGCATCAAAATGTTGTGGGAGGAAGGAGATTGAAAATTAGGGTTTCCAAGTAAGAAGAAACCATAGCAAAATTGGGAGACTCGTAGGGCAACAATGAAGGAGGTTTAAATGGCATTGATATTCTATCATCCTAGCACCATGAACCTGTATAAGATGTTTACAAGTGATCTACCTTGGATGGTTAGGTTTTTACCCTTATGGAGAAGACTACAAGCAATCTCGACAGGTATGACTTGAGGAGATACATGTATGTTTTGAAATTTGTTTCATGATTAAGTTCATGATATGTTTGTCTTCATATTATTGAGGTTAGTACAATCATGATTAATTTTAGATTGTCTGATAACCTTAGTAAAAGTATGAATGTATATGAATAATAGAAGACATTCATTGATTAGGTTTATGACACTTATGATTGTACTAATGCACTTGTGGTGTTGTATGAGGATGATGTTGTCTGCTAACATGAAAGGTACATCAAGAAAGACAAATCCATATGACCATGATGACATGAAGACAAAGACTCATCCATAGTCATCGATTACATAGAAGCTCTACTTACAAGGTATGTATAATTTGGTTTTACAATGCTTAACTTATGAGATATGCAGGTTACTAGCACAAGGTCTCTAAGTCATTGAAGAGAACAAAGAAGACATTGATTGGGTATGTTAGACATAACTAGCAAGCATGATAATCCAGTTATGTTTTCCTATATCGAGTTAGAATCCTACTTTGTGTTGGGATCTTAGATAAGTATAATTGTGTATGAAATGATCATCACCATACATGTTTAAGATTATTTAGAATCATAATGTTTTGATAGTATTGAGATTACACTAATGAATGTATGATTATGTATGAGATCTTGAGGATGACACTAGTGCACACTTAAGCATGCATAGTGGTCCAGGATGGATAGAATTTCAAATACATATAATCATGATGCTATCATAAAGGGGAAAATAGATATAAAGAGGGAGGCAACCACACACACATAAAAGATAAGTATTTGAGTTGTTATTTGAATTAATTCTTGAATCTCTGAATAGTTAATAATATTACTCGAATATATCATGCATAGTGTAAGCATTCATATAGCATTGAACAATATACTACTAATATACATATGATGGGTAGGTTGGACAAACATTCCATTGTTGCTTGTCTAGAATGAAACCTCTTTGCTAACATGCTGAGAGTTGTGCACGCTCTTGATAGTATGTTCTGGTAGAGATGGAAGGAATCTAGATAGCCACTGTATGCATACAGGATATGGAAAAGTGTTGTGCCAAAGTATTGGTCAAGATAGTATCATAACTATGTGAATCATATCAGTATGCATAATAGGTTATCATGTCAACATGATTTGATGATTATGAAGTGTCACTAATCATGTAATTAAATTTGATTTGTAGAAAAGATCATGTGCTATGATCTACAAAAGAAGGATGATGAACACTTGTTCCAAAGAACAAGTGATGGATGTTCAACAAGAAGACTTACAAATCAAACGTACTATAGAAGGCTCGTGGCTAGAGAATTCTCTTAGAAAGAGGGAGGGATCATGATGAGATGTTTGCTCCAAGTGTCTAGACACACCCATGGATGACAAGACCGTTCTCTTAATGGTGTAATTGAAGAAGAAGTGTGAATCGAGCAAACTCCCAGGATTCGATAGAGAATCACACGATTGAAGAAATCTCTGTACGGGTTCAACAAGTACCCATGATCGATAGTCATTTGATGAGCTTGATGATCACCACGGGTGATACGGATTTCAACCTTTGCTACAAGGTTGAAGATGGTTTCTATATACATATGGCATTCTTCTCTTAGATGGATGCAAGAAGGAACTCACCATAGAGTTCAAATGATCTTGAGGCTCATATCAGTAGACCCATCTGATAAGAGATGGCACGGATAGATATGCAGAAGATCACTCAATGTAGAGTGTGAATGATGTTTAGTCACAGAGGGAGAATTGATAGCTTCTTGACAAGCTTGGGCTTTACCAAGAGTAAAGCTGATCCTAACCTTTACCTCAAAGTTATGGATGATGAACCTGTCATATTGTTTCTATATGTGGATGATCTATTTCTGACTGGAAATGAGAAACATATTGTCGAGTGCAAGAAGAAGCTCTCTGCAGAATTTGAGATGAAAGATCTCGGATTGATGCATTACTTCTTAGGTCTGGAAGTATGGCAAGGCCCAAAAGGAATCTTTCTCAACCAGGGAAAGTATGCTGTGGAAATCTTGAAAATATTTGATATGTTGGAATGCAAAGCCATGGCCACTCCCATGGATTCCAACTTGAAGTTGCTAGTTGATGACTCATCAGAGTTAGTGGATGTAACTCTATACAGATAAATTATTGGGTCATTGATGTATCTGACGAATACTAGGCCAGATATATTCTTTGTTGTGAACACCTTGAGTCAGTATCTGGTTGAGCCTAGACGTGTTCACCTGGTAGCTGCAAAGCATGTAATGAGGTACCTAAAGGGTACGATAGACTTTGGTCTATATTATCTTGGAGATCATGATTTCATATTGTATGCCTACATAGATGCCGACTGGGCTAGAAGTGTATCAGACAGGAAGAGCACATCAGGTAGATGTTATTGTTTGGGATCTTCCATGATCTCATGGTTTAGCATGAAGCAGTTTAGTGTGGCTCTCAGCACAATTGAAGCGGAATATATAGCTACTTGCTCTGCTATTTGTGAAGTGATATGGCTTCGGAAGTTGTTATCAAGATTGTTTGACTTAGAGATGGACCCCACTGTGATCCTGTGCGATAACCAGAGTTGTATCAAGATGACAGAGAATCCAGTGTTTCATAATAAGTCAAAGCACATAGAGATCCGATATTTTTATATACGAGAGATGGTGCAGAAAGGAGCAATAAGGCTGAATATGTGAGCACTGACGAACAAGTTGTTGATGTATTGACCAAACCTCTGTCTCGAGTAAAGTTTGAGTATTTCCGAGACAAGCTTGGTGTAGTTCAAAAGGACCCTCCTCGAAAGGGGGAGTGATGTGGTCGATGATGATATTTGGATACTGGTATCGATGTGGATACCTGTATCAATGATGAGATTTCCTATACCGACGATAAGGTCGATGATGAGGATACCTATTCCGACGATGAGGTTGATGATACCGACGATGAGGTCAATGAGTGGTCCTTAGACTTGGTCTAAGTTGACGAGTGGATTGTATCATCCCTGGACGCATGTCCTAAAGGAATCCATAGACTCTTGTCTCCGAGAAAGATGTTAAGCCTGGAGTGATGTAATGTGCGCTTCTGGACTGCTCAGTATAGCAGCGGGTGATCATTCGCAGGTCCTGTAATGATGTAATTTACGCTCCTGGATGGCTCAGTGCAGCAACAAGTGATCATTCACAGATTGTAAATCCTATATTTGATCTAGGTCACACCCCAGTTGAAAAAGTACTGGCTCTGTGGTTGTAAATCCTAGATTTGATCTAGGTCACACCCCAGTTGAAAAAGTACTGGCTCTGTGGTTGTAAATCCTAGATTTGATCTAGGTCACACCCCAGTTGAAAAAGTACTGGCTCTGTGGTTGTAAATCCTAGATTTGATCTAGGTCACACCCCAGTTGAAAAAGTATTGGCATTGTGGTTGGGATTGCATCGTCCCTAGAAATGATATGGTGTCTTAAAGTGATAGGGATTGATCATCCCATAAGTGGACCAGGATTGTATCATCCTTGGACTTATGTCCTAAAGTGAGAGGGATTGATCATCCCGTAATTGGATCATGTGTGTTGCAGATTATGATGCTGTTGATCGGGAGATCCAGACGATGAGGCTGTTGATCGAGAGATCCAGATGTTGATGATGTTGATCAAAGAGATCCAGACGATGAGGCTGTTGATTAGAAGATCCAGATGTTGATGTTGTTGATCGGGAGATCCAGACGATAAGGTTGTTGATCGAGAGATCCAGATGATGTTGTTGATTGGGAGATCCAAATGATGATGTTGTTGATTGAGAGATCCAGATGATGATGTTTTTGATCGAGAGATCCAGATGATGATGTTGTTGATCGGAATATACAGATGATGATGTTGTTGATCGAGAGATCTAGATGATGTTGTTGATCGGGAGATCCAGATGATGATGTTGTTGTAGCTGATCAAGTGTTGCAGAAGATGAAGACTCAGTACTGAAGATGTTGATGTTCTAGTATTAAAGATATTGAAGATGTTCCAATAGCTGTTTGAGTTACTGATGATGATTGAAGAAAGCTTCCAATGATTTATAGATGTATCATGTATCATGTTGTTGATGACTCCTTGCTCCTGCAGATGTTGTTATAATATCCTTCTCGTTAAGGGGGAGTGTTGAAATATTGTAACTTCTAAGAATATTATATTTGTACTTTATTATTCTGGAGATGTTTCATTCCTCTGTAGGGACTTTATCATATATCCGGAGATGTTTATTCCTCCGTCGGGATGTTGTAACTAGGGTTATTAGACCTCCCTAGTGGGGTTGGCCCTGAGTTAGTTGTTTAGGGGTTATTAGACTCTCCTAGGAGAAGTCGGCCCAATTAGGGTAAAAAGTCAAGTAGGAGTAGAGTATAAATAGAGGAGGTGTGTTCCTTATTTATACTCACTCATTCACTCACTTGTGAATTGCGCATAGGAGAGAGAGAGAGATCTGCAAAGGAGGAGAAGGAGCTCTTGTTTAGGGATTACATCTTTGTATTTGTTGGTCATCTATATTAAGGAAGATTTGTTGGGTTTTCTACCCCATGAGGGTTTCCCAAGATAAATTGTGTCTCGTGTGTTTATGTTGTGCTTGTTGTTCTTTCAATGATCCTATATATGCTATTGTTGTGAAATTGAATGGAATATTGATGTTATCTATCTTAGCATATTGAACCTTAACACCTTTTTGGTGGATACTTCTTGAATATAGTTCATATATACTGCATTCTCGTTTTGTTTCAACTTTGCTCATTGTAGAGCTCGGTCTTCATTTAGAGTTGGCCTGAAGTTTCATTGATATGAATAACGATAAGAAAACATTAGCAAGGATTCTTCCATTACTGTTTCCCTTCCATAATTTTTATTATTTATGAGTTCATTGTTTATTTACCACGACCACGTTGTATTTCAAGTGTTGTGGTAACATTTGAGCTTTTGGTTCATATTTCATGCTGTGAAATCTCAAGCACAACAGATCTATGGAAAAAGCACAACAGTTACTAGAGATGCATGCAGGAAAATGTATGAAAACACTGTGCAGAAGGTTTGCAACAGTAAAATAATCTCATATAATCAGAAGATAGTTTACAATGTGTAACAATGACTACAATAAGCCAAGCAATTCGAATTCCAAAGGTGGTCATTTGAATTGGTCCATGAGAGTGGCTTACTAGGAAGTTAACACCACTCGTTACATCAGTTAACCACTTAACTAATTAATAATTGACTCTAACTGACTCTGAAACTGACTAATTGAGTCTAACTCAATGCAGAACTCAACTAAATGCCAAAAAATAGGAGAGGGCGCCATATGTCTACAGTTGAACTGAATGGTAGGTGAGAATAACACCAGATTAGGTCAAATAGTGTAGTAAGGCGCCCTAGTATCACCAGTTGGTTGAATAGTGCGCATTAGTCATGCAAATCAACCCCTGAATGGTGGAGGAGGCTCAGATCATGGCCCAGTTGGCTCCTAGAATGTAGGAGGAGGCTAAGATGATGGCCCAGTTGGCTCCTATAATGTAGGAGGAGGCCCAGTTGACTGAAACTGTGATCTGTTGATGATGTAAGCACATGATGGAGTCAAAATACTTAGGATAAGTGGATAATTAAACTGTAAGGCTCAAATAAATGATATGTGCTTGGAAAATGCTCCAACACCCCCCATTAAGCTAATCTCATGGAGGTATAAAAAATAATAAAAGGGCCCTAGCAATAAAGGCCATAGGTCACCCAATACATAAATAATCCAAAAATGCTAGAAAAACTCTAAGTGAGGAAAGAGGGAAAAACCCAGTGGGAAAGAAAATCCCCCCCTCAAACTGAAAACTGAAGGATCTAATCTGTCCTCACCATAGTAGAACTCACCCCCAACAGTGAACAAAGGAAAGAGAACTTCTTCTCAGTGAAGCTCTTGGTGAAGATGTCTGCAATTTGCTCTTCTGTAGGGCAATATTGCAGTACAATGGTTCTGTCATGCACAAGATCTCGGATGTAGTGCATGTGGATCTCGATATGCTTGGTCCTCTGTCTCTGAACCAGATCTGTCGAGATCTTGATAGCACTCTAATTGTCACAAAATATGACAGTAGAAGTGGTGCTACCGATATCAAAATCTGTTAGAATACCCTGCAACCAAACTGCCTGAATGCAAGCATTGACTGCTCCTCGATACTTTGCCTTTGCTGAAGATAAGGCAATGGCGGCCTGCTTTTTGCTTGACCAGAAAATAGGCTCTGTTCCAATCATGAAAACATATCCGGAAGTGGACTTCCGATCAATGTTATCACCCGCCCAATATGAATAAGTGAATCCAACCAAATCTAGATCAGAATCCGCAACATATTGAATGCCAAAATGTCTAGTACCCTGCACATAGTGCAAGATTCTTTTGGTTTCCCTCCAGTGAAGCTCATGGGGTTGCTACATATATCTTGACACATCACTCAGGGCATAAGAAATATCGGGTCTAGAGTGTGTTAGGTATAGAATACTTCCAATCAATTGTCGATAAAATGTAGAATCCACCAATGGTGTGGAATCACCATCCTCGAGACTGATTCCTGAGAGGAATGGGAATGGTGCCACTTTACAATATACCATATTAAACTTGTTTACCAAGTCTGAAGCATATTTTCAACAAGCCTAAATCACTCATGTCGAATGCTAGATGTAGTGAGGTCTTTATATTTCCGATCGAAGCAAGAGTGCTTCCTGTAATCAAAAGGTCATCAACATAAAGGAAAATGATCAACAAATTACCTTCATGTTGCTGTAGGTACACATTTGGATATGATTTTCATCTTGCAAAATTTTGTGACAGAAGCAAGGAATCCATCTTTGCATACCAAGCTCTTGGGGCCTTTTTTAAACCATACAATGATTTCTTCAGTCTGCACACTAATGTCAGATCTTATATGTAGCCTTCAGCCTGCTTCATGGAAATCTCTTCCTGAATATCTCCATGAAGAAATTCACTCTTCACATCCATGTGGTGCACTTCCTAGTGCAAATGTTTCTGTGTAGTCCACACCATGAACTTGTGAGAAGCCTTTTGCCACCAAACTAGCTTTGTATTTGCAGGTTGAGCCATCTACAGCAACCTTAGTTCGGTAGACCCATTTTCATTGAACTAATTTCCTCCCAGGTGGAAGAGAAACTAGCTGCCATGTAGGATTTTTCTAAAGAGAATTGTACTCTTCATCCATGGCAGTTTTCCATCTCGGATCTCGGTGGGCATGATAGTATGATTTAGGATCTGAACCTATCATAAAAAAAATAAAATCAGACAGTAATGGATCAGAATATGAAAGAGCCATACCTTCTCTTTGAAAGTCTGCTCGAGTTCTTCTTGGATCGGTAGGATTTCCAATGTTAGATCCAACATAATTTAGAGTCTTTTTATGCCCAATTTGGAAACTGAGGGGGCTCATTTGGATATGAATATGAACCTGATATTTCATGTTCATTAATGTCTGATAAAATATCAGAAATATCAAAACACAAACTTTCATCATCTTCTTCTGAATCTTCTTCTTGGAGAGGAGGCAATTCAACAGTTTCTTCCTCGACTAGTTTTATATCTTGAAGCGGTTCTTCAAATTTGACACTTCGCTCGATGAATATCTTTTTGGATCTGATATCCATGAGTTTGTATCCTTTGGATTCTTCAGCATATCCAATGAGTATGCACTCAGTACTCTGTGGTTCCAAATATTTTCTCTTCTCAATTGGAATTCTAGCCCATGCAGTGGAGCCAAAAACCCTGAGATTGGACACATCAGGCTTGTGACCAGTGTAGGCTTCGAAGGGATTAGTACCTTTGACGGATGAGTGTGGAACTCTGTTTTGAATGTATTCAGCAACATTCATGGCCTCAAGCCAGTTATTTGGAGCCAAACCTTTCGATTCAAGCATACAAGTGGCCATCTCTTTCAGTGCTCGGTTTTCCCTCTCCGCTACACCATTCTGCTGAGGTGTGTAGGGGACTGTGTGCTGGATTTGGATTCCATTTTCCACAAAAAGTTGCAGCAGATCTGATTTGATATATTCTCCACCATTATCAGATCTAAGAGATTTGATCTTTCTCTCAGTGGTAGTCTTAGCAGAAGCCTTGAAATTTTTGAATTTTTCTAGCACTTCTGATTTGCTCTTGAGAAAGTAGACCCATGTGAACCTGAAGAAATCATCAATAAATGTCAGAACATACCTTGATCCATTCATGGAGGTATTTGGCAGTGGACTGCTGATATCACTGTGAATCAGCCCCAAAATACAAGAAGCTCGGCTAGCTTTTCCTAGATCAAACTTGTGCTCTGGGTGCTTCCCAATGATGCAACCCCTACATATCCCTTTCGAGGATTTGATTTTCGGAAGGCCTTCAACCATAGATTTATTTTGTAGAAGCTGCAAATATTTATAACTTAAGTGTCCAAACCTCTCATGCCATAGTCGGATAACCTCATTTCCATGAGTCAGAAGGGCACTTGGCTTTGAATGTGGCAAAAAGTGGGAAAACTCATATGTTTTTGCAGCATGATTTGCTTTGCCTACTGCAATGAGATTTCGATGGAAATATACAAAATTTCAACATTATTAGGGTTGAATACAACATTCTTTGGAAAACCAGTGTGTTTCATTTGATACATAGAAAGTAGTTTCGAAGCTAGAGAAGGAACATAGAGAACATTTTGAAAACTGCCGTGTTCTAAATGAGTAGTACCTTTTCCTTTCGAATAAATCTGTGAATCATCTCCCATGTGGATGGAGATGCAACTATTGGAGTCCAATGATGAGAAGGATTCTTTGCTTGCAACCATGTGATTCGAAGCTCCTGAATCTATGAGAAGAGCTGTAGAATTTGAAACACTTGCCATGAGTGCATGACCTCTTTCTGCATGATCATTATTGTCCTTCTTCCTTGCACCATCTATAAGTGTAATGTTGTTTTTATCCAAGAGAAGGGCCATCTGATCAATAGTTTTCTCCATGCATGATCTTTCAGGATGAAAGCCCTACCACAACAAGAACACTTTTTCTTCTCTTTTCCCTTTTGCTTGTCTTTTCTTGAACCAGAGGGCTCATTTGACTACTTGGTCTTCTCCTTTTGCTTTGGATGATCAAACTTGGCCTTCTCTTTATTTTGCTTTCCTTTTCCATTCGTAGCTTTGGGTCCTCCAGCAAAAAGGGCTTGATCTTTGGAGGTTTTAATGGACCCCATTTGAACAAGCTTATCATGCTCTTTTGTTAAGGACTCATGAATGCATTTAAGGTAGGCATCTTCCAATTCAGAATAATGAGTTTTCCCGAATGGAAAGTAGAGACAAACACTGAATAATATTTTCCTTGCTTCGTAAGGATAGAAAGAATCAACTGCTTATCTTCCTTCTCAACAACACATTGCTTCAACTGCAGTACCAAATGCTTAAACTTGGTGAAAAAATCATTGATGGTTTCAAAATTCTCAGGATTTAGGGCAATCAGCTCATTCTCCAACTGATAAGCCCTCATCTCATCCTGCTTACCAAAAATCTTGGCAAGTTGTTCCCACACTTCTTTTGGAGTAGTCAATCCACTGAGATGGAAAAGAAGATCCTTCAAAATATTGAGACAAAGAAAACCATAAGCTTCATCAAGCTTATTGAAGTACTTGGACTTCTCTACTGCAGAATTTGGCTTTGGTTCTAGGCCCATGGTGACTCTGTAGAATCCCTTAGAGCGCAACACAATCTCAACATCATCCTTCCACTGATGGTAGTTGAAAGGAGTGAGAATGTTTTGTGAAGAAGAGTCCATTTCTACAATAGCGAATGCAATAGGAGGGAGTGAGAAACCTGCAATCACAAACAAACAAGAACCATTTAGGTCGCCAACCTGCACTTTTCAAGTTGCATCACACCCGGCATAGACTATCAAGCAAGCTTGAAGAGTCGGATGCACAATATCCAGGAATTATGTGGAAAACTTTCGGCTTCTGGTGTAGAATTGGAAAAATTTTGAGCAATAGTTGCAACTGCAGAAAACTACTGCAATATTTTTGAGAAATAACTGCTCAATATTCATATGACATCTCTGCAGAAGAGTTGTCTTGTCCCTGCCATGAGCTCTGATACCATGTGAAATCTCAAGCACAAGAGATCTATGGAACAAGCACAACAATTACTAGAGATGCATGCAACAAAATGTATGAAAACACTGTGCAGAAGGTTTTCAACAATAAAATAATCTCATGTACTCAAAAGATAGTTTACAATGTGTAACAATGGCTATAATAAGCCAAGAAATTCGAATTCCAAAGGTGGTCATTCGAATTGGTGCATGATAGTGGCTTACTAGGCAGTTAACACCACTCGTTACATCAGTTAACCACTTAACTAATCAATAATTGACTCTAACTGACTAACTGAGTCTAACTCAACGCATAACTCAACTGAATGCCAAAAAATAGGGGAGGGCGCCATATGTATGCAGTTGAACTGAATGGTAGGTGAGAATAACATCAGATTAGGTCAAACAGTGTAGTAAGGCACCCTAGTATCACCAGTTGACTGAATAGTGTGCTTTAGTCATGAAAATCAACCCCTGAATGGTGGAGGAGGCTCAGATGATGGCCTAGTTGGTTCCTAGAATGTAGGAGGAGGCTCTGATGATGGCCTAGTTGGATCCTAGAATGTAGGAGGAGGCCCAGTTGACTGAAAATGTGATCTGCTGATGATGTAAGCACATGATGTCATCAAAATACTTAGGATAAGTGGATAATTAAGCTGTAAGGCTCAAATAAATGATGTGTTGTTGGAAAATGCTCCAACACATGCTTCCAAACAGAGCTCCTCTCGGGTAAGCGATGTTCATTTGTCTGGATTGAACTCTCCTGGAGTTTGATAAGTTGACTCTCGGTGTTAGATAAGGAGGTCGTGTGTCTTATTTGATGCTACTCTCCCTTTTTTTATGGTGAGAGATTTTTTTAATAGTCCCTCCTATTAATTTGAGGGTTTAAAAGAGAATATTTTTGCTATTGGATTCAAGCCGTTGTTTTAAGGTGTTTGAAGGTTTAATAGTCCTTAGGGTTTTTGCACCTGGACTATTCAGTCTTTAAATAAACAGTGAATACTATTTGAACAGTTAGCCATGACACCATTTACCAGGTTGTTTCTATACTATGTTTGTGTAAACATCTTTAATCTATTTCACGTTTGAAATTTTTGAATGAGAAATTTTACTTAACTCTCTAAGGTCTTTTGTTCGTAAATATTTTTCATACCGACATTATCAGCATATCTTGTATCTACCCTTGGTTACTCTATGCATTTTGTTTTGTCAGTACTTGTTTTATTTGTTTTTCCATAACAAAATATTTAATCCAATCTCTTAAATATAGGTTGCTCAGTTATTAATGTTAAATAGTTGCTTCTGTGTAATTAGGAATATTTGAAAAAGTTTTTACCCTGTTTTTCAAACGGCTTTGACCTTGGCATAAGCGTAGATATTATATTAAATTACAATAAAAATTCTTACAGGGACTGTTAAGAATGAATTGTATGAGCTATTTGATAATAATTTTTGCATCCAATATTGGGAGACAATCTTCAGGGTTACGATTCGGAAATTATGATTATTCTCCTACAATTTTTTTGTTTGATAAAAACGTTTAGTAACATTGTCAAATAACATAGATTTTCATCTAACTTAGGCTATGCTCTGAATAATTTCTTTGTACAATATTAAAAATCAGTGCTTACCTTTGCATCTTGATTCAACCCCTTTTTGTGTCTCAATCCTTCTGTGTTTCCCTAACATAGCTCGAGTTATTCACCTGAAGATTTCTTTTACTATGGAAGATGTTTTTATTTAGTTTTCTTATTTACTATATAATGTTTTGTGTTTGTTTTGTCCAAAGAACATGTTATGAAACATATCTAAAGATCGACCCCTAGTATAACTCATGTGAATGAATTTATAACCGTTTAACACAATCATTGTTTGTTGTGAATCTTATTCAAAGGTGTCTAATCTTAGCAATACCTTTATTAATATTGAATTTTTATATATTTGTTGAAAAGTATTTATTTAGTTTCTTTTTATTAATTTAATTAGGAAATATTATATTTTAATCCATAATTATATTTATGCTATATTGAATATCTGTATCTTAATATCAATGCTTTTCCATAATTATGGTCTAAGGACTTTATGTCCAAGAAACTTAATTGTTTCTTCCTCCATAGTTATTTTATATGGAAGATTTCTTCCTAAGGTTTTAATATCCCGTTAAATATGAAATAATTTAGTTGATACTAGATAATCAAGCTATTTCAAATTAGATAAAATATATCTCTGCAAGACTATTCAAACTTAAAGAAACAAATATAGATTAATGAAACTTCAAACTGTTATTCATAATCATTCTTTAACAATATCGTGCCATACAAAATGTAAAATGAAAATCTCCTTTATTTCTATTTCTTTTTTTTAAAGAAAAAGACTTAAATAATTAATAACATAATACTTACAAAATTCTTTTTCTTTCTTTTTAGAGATAAAAAGAAAAGAATCTAGTTCTGTAATTTTTTAAAAATCTACATTAACAATTATGTGCAATGAAATTAAACAAAAATGCTTTGAAATAAATATCATAAAAACTCAGAAAACTTTCTAGAAATATTAAGGATGAAATTGATATAATATAGAGCGTAACTTTTTGGACTTAGCAAATCGATTGAATTAGGAACTTCCATGTTCCTCCCAGCCTTAGATTCCTGAGTAATTTTGCCACTTTAACTCATCCAATCATCCCCGAGCCAGACCAAGCACACTAATAGGGAATAATTAGGGAAATTGTTCACTATCTCTTGACTAATCTACTGCAGATTACCCACAAGGTTTTTTACCAACTTTGTGCAAAACCTTATATAAATCCCTTTCATAAACTTCAGTCCTTCCAGGACTACCATGTTCCTTTCATGGTCAATGAGCGTTGTAGGCTTTACAACTAAACCTTCCAATGGTGTACAGATCAATACCCCTTGTATTGTCTATCTCTGTAATTTCTTTTATGGAGATGGCTATATTCGTATTTCAGGTTGCATCCTCTTATTCAAGGGAAAAAAGTATCTCTTTTTAATTTCATTATCTCCTTTTATTTCTTTCTTCATTCAAAAAGTAGTTAATGTTCTTTGTGAAAATCCTCACAGCAGATCTAAGAGCTGATGTATACCTCACAAGAAAGATTATGATTAAGCAGGAAGATAGAAGAAGAGTGGTCAATGCAGTGTAAATGAGCAACAGAATAATAATACAGTAGAACTCGGATAGAAGCAAAATAACTTCACGCACACTAATTAATTAGTCACAATATGGACAAATAAGTAGTACAATGCATGAGGATTCGAATGCCAAGGTGGCAATTCAAATTAGCCTTCATGGAGTGATCAAAAGATCATTGGAGTGTCATCAAAGCACAACTAGAAGTCTATCTCATCATCGGTGGAGTCATCAATACACAAGTAACTGTCAACCGTCAGTCAAACTGAGTCTAACTGAGTGTGGTAGGTGTAACTGGCACATGGAGACACTAACTGAATGAAGGAGGCTCAGTGGAGGACGCATGAGGAGCTAACTGAAGTCAGAATGAGTAGTCTAGTCACACTGGAGGTCCATCGGAGTGGTAAGGTCAGTTAAGAGTGAGTCAATCCTAAAATCAAGGAGAGAACTTAGTTAACTGAAGACAAATGGACTGGTAGGTGAAGAAGGGCACCTTTGTCAAGTGGATGGTGAGATGTGGGCACATCACTGGCTAGGAGGGCTCAATCTGAGTGGAAATAAGCTCCCGAGTGCTGGAAGACTAGGGACTAGGTGCTGGAGGTATCAACCTGATGACTGGGCAGCATGCGGATGCATGCTACATGCAGGAACGCATGCAAGACAGAAAATGCAAAGGATGAAAATGCTGGTAGGACTAGGATGGAGTATAGGAATATCCTAACACCCCCCCTTAATCCATCCTAGGCCCTGGTAACTAAGACCAAAGGTCACCCAATACAATGAATAATAATAGTCAATCAACCGAGGAAATGGGGAAAACCTCATGGGAAAAATACCCCCCCTCAAAATAGACTGTAAGGCATACACAAAAATAAATGCTCCAAACTCAAGCAGGTGTGATGCTTGGTCATATGTCTGGAGGTATCTTCTTCTTGGGAAGAAGTGGATCATGCTCAAAAAGCATGTGCTTGTACTTGCTCTTCAGATCGAATGTGATGAGAACAAATTCAAAAGTATGAGGATGATCCTTGAACCTGTGATTTGAATCAGCTGAGGTAGGATAAAAAACATGAATGTCCAGATAGTCTTTTGTCTTCTCCTTCGAACCATCATGGGTGAGATTATGCTCAAAAGAACCATCAAATAATAGTAAATGTTTTGAATCCAAATCAGATCCAAGACTTAAAGAATGGTTTCTTAAGATCTCCTTTGAACCATTTGAGGTGAGATCTAAACCATTGAATGCATGAAAAATTATCCCAAGCGAATGGAAATGGCCATCAAATATTAATGTTTGCTTGGAATCCAAATTAGATCCAAGACTTGAATCATGGTTTCTTGAGATCTCCTTTGAACCATTAGAGGTGAGATCAAAACCAGTAAATGCATGAGAAATTATCCCAAGCGAATGGCAATGGCCATTATCTTCAATAACCTTCTAAAAGCATGAAATAATGATCATATAGTAGTACATAAGAGGTGAGTGATCAAGGAGAGCGAATGCATTACCTCCAATGGCTGATTTTACCTCTGAAACATTCAATAGATCATGATGCAAACCAACAAACTCTGGTGCAAGAGAGGATTTAGGACCTTTTGCAATTTCTAAAGTGTGAGCTGGCACAAAATTCGAAATAGAAGAAATTTGGAGCATGAGTGTAGAATCTGCAAGTTCTTCTTATTTTTGGACAACTTCAATATGAGATATGTTTGATATTGGTTCATGATCAATGAGATCATAAAGGAGGGCGAATGCATCACTTTGCTTGCTCTCGAAAGGGTTTGGACCAATCCCTTCATTCTACTTGCCAAATCTTTCATCCAGGTGGGCCCATAGCTCTTTTGGAGATTGAACATCATCAAGGGAGTGGAATACCATGCTTCGAGACATAGCATACATCATGGCTGCAATAGCTCTTCCACCTTTATCTAACCAGTCATTCTCTTCTTCAGAGGATTCAAACTCTCTTTCAAAACAATAATCAAAGAGATCATGGCTCTTCAAATATGCTATCATTTTTTGTTTCCATTCAACATAGTTGAATAGATAAAGAGGAATTTCTTCGAAATTCATGGAAGCTGTAGAAGACCTGCAAAAACAATAGAAATATTTGCAATTGCTACTGCTGCAAAAGTGCAGAAACTGCTGCACTCAAAATCTTGATAATAACCTGCAAAAAACTCTCAGGAATGGAGATAAACAATACTCTCAACATGCTCTGATACCATGTGAAAATCCTCACAGCAGATCTAAGAGATGATGTATGCCTCACAAGAAAGATTATGATTAAGCAGGAAGATAGAAGAAGAGTGGTCAATGCAGTGTACATGAGAAACAGAATAATAATACAGTAGAACTTTGATAGAAGCAAAATAGCTTCACACACACTAATTAATTAATCACAATATGGACAAATAAGTAGTACAATGCATGAGGATTCGAATGGCAAGGTGGCAATTCGAATTAGCCTTCATGGAGTGATCAAAAGATCACTGGAGTGTCATCAAAGCACAACTAGAAGCTTATCTCATCATCGATGGAGTCATCAATGCACAAGTAACTGTCAACCGTCAGTCAAACGGAGTCTAACTGAGTGTGGCAGGTGTAACTGGCACATGGAGACACTAACAGAATGAAGGAGGCTTAGTGGAGGGCACATGAGGAGCTAACTAAAGTTAGAATGAGCAGTTTAGTCACATTGGAGGTCCATCAGAGTGGTAAGGTCAATTAAGAGTGAGTCAAGCCTAAAATCAAGGAGAGAACTCAGTTAACTGAAGACAACTAGACTGGTAGGTGAAGAAGGGCACCTTTGTCAAGTGGATGGTGAGATGTGGGCGCATCACTCTCTAGGAGGGCTCAATCTGAGTGGAAATAAGCTCCCGAGTGCTAGAAGACTAGGGACTAGGTGTTGGAGGTATCAACTTGATGACTGGGCAGCATGCGGATGTATGCAGAATGCATGCAAGACTAAAAATGCAAAGGATGAAAATGCTGGTAGGACTAGGATGGAGTATAGGAATATCCTAGCATTCTTTTTCCTTTTCCTTTAATTTATTAATTAATCGTTTCTTCAACTTTTCTTTATTCTATTTATTTATTAATATTTAAATGGAGCATTCCCCACCTAGTGTGCTTGGTCCCTCTTTAAGTGGTTGTTCCCAATTCAATCAGTTTTACTAAGTAGATAAAATAACATAGCATTTGATTTATTAATTCCAGATGCTCCAAAGTCTTTCAACTCAACATTAGTTCAAAGAAATAGTCACTTAGATCTCATACTTGATGCTCCAAAGCCTCCAGGCTCAACATCAAGTAGAAAACATATCAAATGTAATTGATGCTCCATAGCCTCCTAGAGCAACATCAAATCTTATGAAAACATAAAACATTTAAGTCTTTACATACTTTCAAGTGGTGTCAAAACTTGGGATATTACAATAGCCCTCTCAAAACTAGGATTTTTCTATTGCTGACATAGACAAACAAAATCTTAACTTGGGACAATTGTCATTAGAGAAATTGGCATAGACCTAAAAGAAATTTATTTGTGCATTGTTTATAAGCTGGGGAGGCGTGGAGTGAAGCAATAAAGATATAAAATGGAGAAAATGATTATGAAAATCGGTGCAAAGATAAATCAATGGTTGCTCATAAGGCCCTACCATGATTAGTTTTGTGGGGGCTTTGGCTTGTTAAAAAAAATCATATTCCAAGATAAATAAATTCTTGCTATACATGTATGCCATCAAATCATAAATGCCTACAAGGTTTCATGGAACCTTGCAAATGGAGAAATGATTATGAAAATTGGTGCAAAGATAAATCAATGGTTGCTCATAAGGCCCTACCATGATTAGTTTTGTGGGGGCTTTGGCTTGTTAAAAAAAATCATATTCCAAGATAAATAAATTCTTGCTATACATGTATGCCATCAAATCATAAATGCCTACAAGGTTTCATGGAACCTTGGAAAATATTAAATCTCCAAGAATTCTAAAAGCTCCACATTAAGCAACTCTAGATAAATGTGGAGTTGGTGGCTTTTTACACTTATGTGAAACTCATTATATTGTTTCAAGTGTGCAATAAGCCAAGGGAGAAATAACAATGTTGAGTTTTAAGCTTTATGGTTACTTATAAAAAGTCCAATTGAAAAAGGTATTGACAAAGTCCAAGTTACGGGGTATTCAAAACTGATTATGGCTTGGACAAATGGAAGAACCAATATAGAAGATCTAAGCCTAGTTCCTACAATGATGAGGTTTTAGAGGTTAAAAAGAAGTTTTTGTAAATTTATTTTAATCTACCTAAAGCGTATTTAATGAAAGAGAGGACATATTATTTAAAGAAGCGCTATTATTGTAGGAAGAGACTTTCATTGAAGAAGAATTTAAGGATGGAGAAATCTATACAAAGTCTCTTCAATCTTATATTGAATTCCATAAAATAGACCAGTAGATGGTGTTAATATGAATGTTTTTAAATGTTTTGTGAAAAAAACTAATTTAGGCACCCAATGTAATTTTGGCAAATATTATTGTAGAAAGAGACTTTCATTGACACGAATTTAAGGATGAAGAGATCTTTACAAAGTCTCTTCAATCTTTATATTGAATTCCATAAAATAGACTAGTAGATGGTGTTAATATGAATGTTTTTAAATGTTTTGTGAAAAGGTCTAATTTAAACAAATATTCTAATGTAATTTTGGAAAAAAAAGCTAAAGATTATTATAAATACTTAATGTAAACAACCTTTTGAATTTTTTCTATGGAAATCAATATTCTAATTTCTTATATAAATAAAATATCGAATATAATGTTTTTTTCATAAAAAAACAAAGAATAATAAAAACACTGCAATCATAATGAATGTGAGATAATAAAATAAATTCAAATAAAATTGATATAAACGTACATAGGATTATTTTGTTTTCGAAATTCAACCTACACTTATTATCTCAACAACACAAATTCCCAATGGAACAAAATGTATGCCTTTTGAGTAAAGTGATTTCTCTAGTCACACCCCTTAATATTTGAATTTTGTGTCCTTGCCAACCAAGTGTTTTACAAATGCATTGAATGTTTGTTGATATATATAAAAGGAAAAAATGGTAACAGGTGCATACCTAAAAGAAGAAAATTATATGTCGCCTGTTGACTAATCCATAAAATTTATCCACATCATTTCATTGTTTATGGTTTCCTAAACAAAACCACTTGTAAAAATGTTCAAAATGAACATAAAGTTTTCATGTTGCTCTCCACAAATCAATCACAAATGTTCTACACATTAATTTACAAAAATCAAAATATAAATGAGCATCCATTTAATTGGAACACAACCACTATCATTGAATTGAATGCAAAAGTTTATTGTTGCTTTCCACGAATCAATCAAAAGCATTACACATTAATTTTTAAAAAATAAATAAAAACTGGGTAGATATTTAATTGGATTAGGATTAGGATTATTATTATTATTGAAGGGAACATTATATTATGTAGGAGAAGTCTAAAAATCTAAGGATTTAGTCCGTCCAATGAGTTTGTGATAAGAATTCAATGATTTATTTTAATAAATCTGAATTTTGTTTTGTTCAAATCGTGCTTTTGAATGCATAAATGGATTCAACACCCTCAAATATCTTTAGAGCACCTATATTATGCAAGTTTAAACATTGTTCTTTGATATTTTGAAAATTTCTTCAAACTTTTTACTGGATTTTGTCGAAATCGTGTCGAAAAATGCTGTCAAGAAAGGGCGAAATCATTAAACATTTACTCTATGCGTTTTATGTAACTTGTGTACTGATAAGCGTAGAAACTAGTGTAATGATGGAACTTTGACTCTGACATAGGATGTTGACTTTATGCCCAAGATCACCAACCAATTGCAAAACTTTGACCGCATTTACTAGTGATGAGATCACCTTGTGGCATCAACAATACACATGCAATGTGGAGGCACTATAACCCCTATTAACTATCATGTGGCATTTTAATTGGTGATGAAGATGACCAACCAATTGCAAAACTTGATCGCATTTACTCACGAGGAGATCACCTCGTGGAATCTACAATGTACGAAGGCACTATAACCCTTATTGACTATCGAGGTCATTTTAATGGAGTAAGCAAAACGTTCTATGATTTACACTTTTTCGATGATTTTTATTGGACTCTGGCAATGCAATTTTTGTTGAAATCACGATTTTCATTATTTAAATTACAATTTTGATTGCAGAAATAAATTCAACACTCTCAATTATCCTTAAGCACTACATAATACTTGAGCACCCCTATTATATAATTCCAACAACCTAAAACTACAGTGCCACTTAAAAAAAATCACCAAAAGATGAAAAGATGTTGCAAATCTTAAGACGTTGATACCACGACCATTTTAATTGGTAGCGAAGTTATTTAGCTTCACCCTAAGCGCACGTGAAGGAATTATCGCACACGTATCGTTGGAGAAGATAGGGCCCATAAACCCAACTTGCAAGCATGTCGTGCTCATGGAAGGCTATGAACAAGAATGCATGGTGAGCATGGAAGGCCATCACACATCATGCATGTCTAAGCGTTGTCGGTACAAAAGAAATCAAGGCGGTCCCGAGGCGGTCCCAGATGTCATGCGCACGTGGTAGAATCTCACATCTTCGGGGCCCTGCCACGTGGCTTGACAAGGACAGGACGTGGGAAATTGGAGGGAATGGTAACAGCAACTTTTGACTCTTTCCAACACTCGACAATGATAAAAAAATCCAATAAAATCTGCTTTTTACTCTCTCTCCCTGCTTCTGTCTCTGTTGGTGGGTCATCAGTGTACTTACAGGAGTAAAGTGGTGTTTTTCTTTATTGTTTTTCTGTGGACCTTGCAAATTTATTCAGTGGTCTTTGTGTAGTGGGTGGATTGGGTCCCAAGGTGGGTAATGCTCATGACGGGCGAATGTGAAGATGAACTCAAGCTGTAAGACTTCTTCCATGGCGGAAGGAAGAAAAGATGTTGAGTGTGCAGAGAATTTCAGAGTTTTATTCAAGCTCTCCCAAATGCACCCTCTCACTATCTGAGGTAAGCCAAATGGATTTAATTAGCCGAATTCTAATATTTAGCAATCTTGGAATGTTGGGTTTTGTTATAAGATTGGGAGGACGATTCAGGACTTCTGAAGATCAGACCTATGGCTTAGTTTTGTCAGGCAGGATGTCTCTTGTTATCTGTTTTCATTAATAAGTAGAGACCATGAATGTTGCAGACCCACGTTTTGTTCTTGTGTAATTGGCTGTTGCTACTTTCTGTAGCTTGAGATATGTATATGTGGGCTCTTACGGGGTTCCTTATTGTAGTTTCTAGTCTATTTTTAGAATAATTTAAACAAAGATACTTGTCCAGCGGTTAAATCAAAACACTTTTCAGGCTGAGACCTGGGTTCAAGGAGAGAACATGTTGCTGTGTCCATATGGTCAACGGAGTCATACTGCATCTGAGATGTGAAAGTCCTGGAGACCTTGATGGCTCATGGATGTAGCATATCTCAATGGGCGAGGCCAGGTGCAAGTCCTGGTTGAACTTGGTGGAATGGTGGAATAGATATTAGATACTCCTCAGTCATGGCATTTAAGGCAATGGTTAACCCACTTTCGTAACGAAGGGTCATTTACCAACTCAAAAGTTACAGGACGACACATGATATCTACCTATCCACAGACACAATACGAGGAAAAAGAAAACTTATTGCTTTGATGTGCCACTGAAGTGTCAACGGCTATGGTGTTCAACACACTAGGTCATTTTGATTCAGTGCCATGTAAGAATACAAGGCTTTAATAAGCAAGCCTAAAATCGGCTAAAGGGAAAAGTTTGAATCGTATTCTGATGATCAGTTACTAAAGTAGATGGCCTATCACCAGACACAATATGGAGAAAAAGAAAACTTATTGCTTTAATGTGCTACTCAAAGCTTGTCAACTGCAATGGTGTTTCATATACTAGGTAATTGTGATTGAATGTCATGTAAGAATACTGCTTTAATAAGCAAAGGCTAAAAGAGTAAAATCAGCTAAAGGTAAAAGTTCAAATCGTATCCTGATAATCAGTTAATGAAGTAGATGGCCAGTTCAGGTGTTCTGCATTAGGCATAATGGGGCAATATTGTGTAGTTGCAGAGATCTGGCCGATGGCTTCTCACTGGAATGCTATGAGTGAAATTGTAAATGGATAAACCATGGTGATCAGAAATTTTTAAGCAGCTAGTGTAGATGTCCCAAGCCACGGTGAGAATGTGGATGTCTGATAAGCACAAAGTTATCTAAGCTAAAGGTAGACCCACTTTCTTTAATAAATTGACATTTAGCAACTAAAATAAAACTTACAAAAATAAACTTGATATTTACTTCTCACCAGATGCAATATTGGGAAACAACACACTAAATCTCTTTGATACAGTGTCATGTAAGAATACAATGCTTTAATGTGCAGAGGCTAAAATTGGCTAAAGGAAAAAGTTTGAATCAAATTATGATAATTAGTTAATGAAATAGATGATTCGTTCAGGTGCTCTGCATTAGGCATAGTGAGCAAATATCGTATAGTGCTAGAGATCTTGCTGATGGCCTCGAGCTGGACTTCTATGAGAAATCATAGGTTGATAAACCATGATGATCAAAAGAATCGTAAGCGGATAATGCAAGCACCTCAAACCATGGTGAAAATGGGGGTTCCTAATAAGCATACAGTTATAGTTGAGCCTTGATCTTTGCAGCTATCATGTACTAAAGGAAGTGGGAGTTATGATTAAGGCAAGGGCATGGAAATAGTAGAGGAAAGACATGCGTAGGGAAACTTCATTCATCCCTTCCATGTGTGGATTATGTGCTATTCAATCTTAATTGCTCCACTCACCTTCTTCCTGCAAGACAGCAAATGAAGGCTTATGATTTTGAATCATTGATACAATTATTGGTTACAATCTACTGCAAAATTAGGCTCTAATTTCTGTAAGTCTAGAGTGGCTTTGATTATTTCGCACCAGATAATAGTGTCTTGTAAGGCATCACTTTTGTTAAAGGTTTTCAACATGTATCATTAATTAGAAAGAATTGTTTCAGGATCCTTAGTCACTGTCCTTGGTTCAGTTTCTACTTGCAAGTCCAGTCCCACTAGTGCCAAGTCTTGTTATGGCATTTTTGTGATTCATTGTGTTAGCTGCATATAGCAATGAAACTTGCAAAATTTTGTGATGGCTTACTCCTTTCATCATTCCATCTAACCTTTCTCTTCTCAAAGATAATTTAGGATAACATTTTTCTCTATTGCATAAAGTCAGCTAAATTGTATTAATAATACAAAATGTTATAGTTACATGGCTAAAGGGATGACACCATGTTTCATTCCTGTCAACAATGGCAGCCTAGCTTGGAAGGTTTAGAATCCTGAAGTTGTTGTGAGATGATGGCATCAGTGAAGACACACATGCATGCCAGTAAGTTGAGACTGTGGAGGAGCTCTAGCGCAAGAACTTGCTCGTGTGCTACTTCTGTCTTCACAGTCCAATTCCTAAGAAGCAAATCTTTTCTAGGAATGGGGGTCTTCTTTATGTGCTTGCATCCATATGAGTCAAAGCACCCTAACTCTATGGCATCCTTAATAGCACATTAAATGGAGGAAAGTATTTAGCCTGCACTAGTAAGCCTTTTAAACAGATCTATCTTGACATCGATTGCCGCTAGTTCACCTTCTGCGGAAACTTACAAAGTAGAGACAGGATGTTGATCCTCGAAGACCAGAAACTCATTACAACAAAATACTCACATCCAATAAAGCACAGCAAAAGGCATATCGAAGTAATCAGCTGATCAGATTGCCCTAGGTGTTCATTAAAGCCGTTTCATCTCTTTTGCACACATGATTGATGCTAACCGGAAGTTTGTACTGGAGGTGGATATAACTAGTGGGTGCGAAAGGCAGAAAGATCTAAGGGTGCAACTGCTCCTTGTAACTAAAGTGTCCTGAAGAGAAACAGTTCTAAGACACCATTGACAACCTAGTTTGTACTGGAGGTGGATATAACTAGTGGGTGCGAAAGGCAGAAAGATCTAAGGGTGCAACTGCTCCTTGTAACTAAAGTGTCCTGAAGAGAAACAGTTCTAAGACACCATTGACAACCTAGATCCAATGATCAGATTTCTTGTAGAATACCACTAGGCTTCATCTGGTTGAGCAGCCAGCTAATCACCAATCCCATGAGGGACTCGCTAATGTTCAAAAGTGAGCTGATTTAAGCAAGAATAGCTCTCAATGCACTGTTTGCCAGATCTCCTGCTTCGAAATTAGCTCCCACTTGTACTACCAGCTTAGCAACCAAGGAATCTTGATTATGTTGTCCTGCATCATTGATTAAGCTCTTTTAAGTTTGCATTCATTTTTCATCTTCCAAATGGTCCAAAGGACTTCAGATTTAATCATGAACTAGCAAGCAACAAAATCATTATCTAGATAATGTGTGTCCCCCAAAAGACCAATCTGTAAGATAGAGGCTTGAATATGAAACTGCCAGCTATTGATGCATCAAAAGGCCCAATAATGGTCTAACCATATGACAATCCCAAGATAAATAGAAGATACTTTTCTATTATGTAATAAGGTGCATGCACAATGTATATTAAAGTTTTGCAATCTTAATTTAGATTCTAACTATAAGCATATTATTAAGCAATTATATATAAGATAAGATAATTTTATTATTGGACAATTTTATTATTGTGCACTAGTGATCAAAGTAGGTCAATGGGACTACACAATACAACAAGCCACAATAGTGATGTGGGAGACTACTCCTAAGTGAAAAAAGATTACATATAATAGTAGCTAGTAGAAAGGGATAAACCCATACAAGAACTAAGATGAGTACATTGTTATACAAAAGGAAAAGGATAAAAGAGATGGGAAGGGGGTTACTACACTATGGTAGGGGTAAATGTTGAGGTGGAGGAGGAGCTATCTCCATCGTCATGAATCATCATTAAGGTACAAATGCACAACCTGAGGATGTTGGGGAGGACTTGTCTGGGTAATCTTAGGGGGAGAGAAGCTCTCCTAACATCTAAGGCCAAAGAAAAATCTAATAATGGATGCTTGGTTACTTGATTTGTGTTGGGGTTGTTCTCATGTTGAGACCAACTAGAGAGGGTACATCTTTGTGGCTTTTTGTGGGTAGGTTGTTGTGTCTTGACGAAATGGGAGGGTGCAAATTGTCTCATTGACCTATGGTGCCTTCTATCCATGGATGGTGTGTCTACATGATGCATCACACCTCTAATCGACGATATAAGTTGGAAGAAAGAGGTGATCAACCCGATAGAGCTAGTCCTTGATAGGTCATGTAAGGTTTGTATCTATGATTAATTGCATATTGATTGTAGAGACTCAAACATCTATGATCTAGATAACAAAAAAAGTAACAAGGGATTCTTCTAAATCACGGTAGAGACAGTGATATCTCCCTTCAATATCATAATAATATAATATATGGGACATCTGTAGATGAAGTACTCCTTTGGCTCGATCTCTTCTAAATGACACAACTGACAAATCTTATCTAGTGGTAGAATGTGAGGGTTGGACTCCATGCATAGACGATGATAGCATATCCTTAATTGGTCTAGTAGGATCCTGAGTAATGAAACTTATGAAATTTTATGATGTCTCACTCCTTTGCATTATTCCCTCCTACTTTTCTCTTCGCAAAGTTACTTCTAGGAGATTTTTTGTCTATTTCCTAAAGTTAGCTAAATTGTATTGATGATACACCATGTTATAGTTACATGGCTAAAGGAATGACACCATCTCTCCTTCCTATCAATTGTGGCAGCACAACTCAGTAGGTTTAGAATCTCAAAGTTGTTTGTGTGGTGGTGGCATCAGGGAAGACACACATGCATGTCTATAAGTTAAGACCTTGACGTCATCCTAGCTGCAAAAACTCGCTTGAGTGTTATTTCCATGTTCATAGTCCAATTGCTAAGAAGAAAGTCTTTTCTAGGAATGGAGGGCTTCTTCATGCACCTGTAGTCATATGAGTCAAAGCACCCTAACTCTGTGCGATTACAACTTAAATGAAGGAAATGATTCATCTTGCACTAGTAAACCTTTTAAACAAATCAATCTCAACATCAGTTTTCACTAGTTCACCATCTACATAAACTTTACAAAGTTGAGACAGGTTGTTGACCTTCAAAGACCACAAACTCATTATAACAAGATACTGCATCCAATCAAGCACAACAAAAGGCATAACAAAGGAATTAGGTCATCATATTGCTATAGGTGCTCATTAAAGTCATGCCATCTCTATTGCACATGTGATTGATGTTAACCAAAATTTTGTAGTGGTGGTGTATATAACTAGTGAGTGCTAAAGGTAAAAGGATCTAAGGGCGTAGTTGCTCCTTGTAACTAAAGTGTCCGAAAGAGAAACAGTTCTAAAGATACCATTGGCATCTTATATCCAATGACTAGATTTCTTGTAGAATACCATTAGGCTTGATTTGGTTGTAAAAATTCTTTTAATGTCTAACAAAAGTGCCAAACCTGATACTTCTTCCCCCTTTCTCAACCAAACCTTGGCAAGTTGAGAGAACTATAAGCATGGACATTGGCTATCAATTTTAGCTAGAGAAGGTGTTGGGAACATAATCCTTGGTGTTAGGATTATCATTATGTAATTTCCCTATTCACGTGAGGAGAAGACTAAATGTCATAAGTGAATGGGAAGAGTCATTTGGGAGTCCAAGAGACCTTATTGGGAAGTTGAACCCAAGAGGCATTCTCATGTATTAATATGTACATTGTTAATGAGAATTACATGCTTTGACACCTATCTCTTCCTGTCTTTTTGGTTATTCTTCTTGTGTAAATTGGCTTTGTGACTACCAATCATTCTATTATCACACCACAGTAATTGGGCTACTATTCTTGCTGAGCAGATATCTGCACTTTTCAAAGCTTTGCCTTTACAGAGATTAGCTACGATGAGTAGATTCATTTATGATCACTTACACATCAGAGCAGTTTATATCAGACATTGTGTAAACCTTGTGCCAAGGATGAGCCTTGAGAGCTTAGGGTTGATGACCGATATGACCTTTTGTTCCATACAGTTTCAGTTCAGTACCCAGAGTTCCAGTTGTATTATTGCAGCAGTGTTTCAGTGGTTCTAGATGATGGTTATTTATGATATGCAGTGATATGACCATTAGACTTGTGATTGTTAGCATTGGACTATTATCTTGTTGTTTTAGTCATCTTCATAGCATTAACTTGGTATATAACTCATGATGTGGCAGTATTATTTAATAAATGAAATGAACTATCTTGGTTGGATGAAAATAATGAATTGGATGTATTACTTGCACTTTAAGGTTTACTGACTATACTCATTGGTTTCATTATCCTCTTGTGAGCATGGACATGGTCTTTGCTAAATTTTATGTTTGCTAGCTTAGGCTCCACATTCACTTGACTCCATCCATCCATGACCTTCCCTATTTTGGTTTTCACCTTGACTCTTGCCTTTTTGACTTTTGATATGGAGGACTTCTCCATTTCTACCTCTGTGTTGGATAGCATCAACGTTTGTTTTGTGTCTCGGCTCTGAGTTGGTGACAGAACTTGCCTTTGGTGAGTTGGATTTTATGCCTAGATCATTCTAGTTGGTTGCCCCGATGTGTGGCTTAGTGCGGAATTCCCTTTAGTCACATGAGTTGTTGTTGGCTAAAACTGGAGGCACATGTACTACTTATGGAAATTATTGGAAATCTCTTATGAAAGCCTATTGAAATTAAATTCTAGAATGTGTTTCTAAACACACGATGACTTAAAGGCTAAAGCAATGAAATGCTAAAGTACCCCTTGAAGGGTCCAAAAAGGTCTAAAAAGCAATGGGTAAATAAATGCTATATCTAAAGATTGTTGACCTCATAAATATAGATATACCCTTGATGCAAGCTGCGATTAGTTTGTGTTTTTAAGCGCATGCAAAATCCCAGAGGGGTCATATAGGCCAAAAAGGCCATGGAAATTAAATGAATGATCCTAATGAACTTGGATCAACTTGATGTAGACATGATGCCAAGTTTGGATAAGCACTCTCTAAACAACTTATCCATTTGTGAGGCACTGCCATTCCCTTTGTTTATCTTGTCCAACACAGTGTGTAGCTCCCCCTCTCCCCGTCCAAAGTATCACTTAGTTGAGTTGGTCAAGTCATCCTTTCTACCTAGCCTTGTCCTTAGCCTTCACCCTTTGCTAGCAATTAGGCCATGTCCATTGGATGAAGTATGTCTTTAAAGCTTTGGTGCAAGTAAGTTATAAATAACATTAAATACGTATGTATTAACTGCCACTTGATTGATGTTTATACTTTAAGTTAAGCTGTGAATATGGTTAAAGGAACATGTCTTAGTCATTTGTTATAATCTAGTCTTTGGTTGTATTTTGACCTAGTCAAACATAGTTTGACCATGGTCATTCTTGGGATCCGTGATGAGATGGACCACTTGTGCTTTATGATGTTGATCTATGGTCCCACATGCACCTATTGATGATTCCATATGTTGGACATATGCTCCAGATGATGATTGATGCAGTTGGTCATTTTATTATTATTATTTCCAGATCATCATATTTTACACTGTCCGAGTATGGTGGACCCTACAGATGATCCTACAGGTTATCATGAGGTGTATGAGTACTCATCGCTAGTGGATTTGGGTCTTCTGGATCCATTGAGACACTTATCTTCCAGTTCCGAGCACTTCTAGGCATGATATTAGCAGTTTTCCACCTGTTGACCAGTTTGGGCATGTTGATAAGGCCTGTCCAACATGAGCGTTGGAGGCAAGTCGTTACCTAGGGCACTACAGAGGAAGGGGGTGGTCCAGCCACTTGTTTTTACCATTATATCCCCCTTTCAGACATGATGGCACCTTCAATTTGACAACGCAGGCACCCTAGAGGCAATTTTGCGCACTTTCATGGTTTTCAGGAGGATTAAAAAATGGAATAAAAAGGTCATTGAGGAATTCGATTTGGGTAATTAAGGCAAGGTTTTGGCACTTGGTCTGCTCAGAGGTCATCCATGGTGTATCCCCCTTCTTCTAGATCAGTTTGCACTAGTCAGTGGGGTCCACATGGGCTATAGTAGCTCTTTTATTGTATTTCTCTTTCTGATGATGGGGACAGGATTTGATCATTTGTATACTTGGACATGTCATAGACTCATATTTTATATTATTGTGCCATGGGGACATGCTAGTGAAGGGGATTAATACCTCCTAGTCCCACCATGTGCTCCTAGTGACTTGTTTTGGTCCTATTGTTGTGGCACACATGTTATTAGCCACCCCCATGTATGATGTCACCCTCCATAGAGCTTTTTAGGCTATGACGTCATCACTTAGTGAGTGATCCATGTCTTATATTGTATTGGCTCATCGTAGTCGTTGATTAGATTTTTATATCTTTTGATCTCAATCACTAGTTTTCAAAAGTGGTTTAGGGTTTTGGTCTTCCTCATCCTATAAAAGGAGGAGACCCCCTTATTGTAAAAGCACCTTTGGGCTCTGGAAAAATTTGAATAAAATTCTATTTTTGGAGATCTTCTTCTTGGCTTTGATTGGGTTGCTCTTGTACATGGTTATGCATATTTTGCTTTTAGACATTCTTTGCTTTACAGGTGATTTTGACATCAACTAAGGGAGGCCGAATTGATTGAAGCAAGAAGTGCGATTTGCCTTGAAGGGAAGATTGTAGGGGTTGCCCACATCCCCCTTGGGGCAAGACGTCTTCATCTTGAGGGAGTTTTTCAATTGTGCTTTGTCCATTGATCGCTTCTTTGATATGACATGCTTAGATCTCATTGATTTGTGGATCAAATCTAACATTTTATAGTTTGATTTACATGTTGAATGGGGCATCTCTCCTCCTAGGGCTTGGACGATTATGCTTGGAATCACTTGGATCTAGCTTGGAATTGTAACTAAGGGAAAAAATCATCTATGTGCAAAGTAGCCGCAAGCTTTTGAGGTAATATCTATAAGGTATGTATCCATTTCACTTGTTTTCCATCCTATTGGCCACATAAACCCTTAAAATTCAAAACCTTCTTTTTCTATTTTTTTAGATCTACTTGGATCTAGCATGCTTTTGGGGATAAAACTTAAGACCCACCTTTATAGTATCCACGGCAATTCGGATCTATAGTTTGGTGGTGATTGGACTTCATTTTACCCATTTCCCAAGGCACTTAGTCTCTCTAAGGGAAGTCACACTCCTTGGGAGGGTGGCTTTTTGCTATTTCCAAGATGTGGGTAGGTGAGTTTGTTGCTTCATTGAAAAGATCATCCCCTAAAACCTACCTCTAGTGCTTCACCTTGTGGGCCCCATTCCTATTTTGAGGGTTGTGGCCAACTTGGGTCACTAGGTGATGCATTAGATCTATGGAGATCTAGCCATGGCATGTGCTTTACATTAAAAAACCACCTTGATATTCATCTTAACTATCCCGATCTATAATTTGGTGGACATCCGACTCCATTTGCCGCTTCATCCAAGGCACTAGTCCTCCTTGAGGCAATTTGCACTTCTTGGGTAGGTGGCCATTTGCTAGATCCCATACTTGGGTATTGCTATTTCTTTGCCTAATCCATAGATCCATGCCATAGCATACCCCTAGTGCCATTTCATTTCAACTTTGACCTTGTGGGCCTAATTAGGACCATTTTCCACTTTTTAGGGAGTGGGCCCCACTTGGGTACTTTTCTTTGGCATTAGATCTATCTAGATCTACTATTCCTAATCCATAAGTGACCTTATCTAACACTTGGTTGAACCTTTGTCACCTTCCTTAAGCCTCTTCAACCAAGCCTTAACCACTTTGGGTCCACTTATCCCTTCTAGATCTAGATCTTATTCTATCTTGGTCTCCCTTCATTTCATCATCACATTTCCCTAGGAGGCCTTGATTGCATTCGCTAGCCTTCATTGGTAAGCTAGGGTCTCCCCCTTGGTCTCTCTTAGGCTTGATCTAAAGTGAAGGTTGCCTCGGTTATCGTGACATCCACTTACATTGGGAATCGTGGCAAGCCTTGGGTCATCTCTTTAGTTGTCCAATACCTCTACCATCCTGGATGGGATACCTTTAGGGACAACTACGAGTTGTGTGATAACACATTCATAAGCCCAAATGGACACCTAAAAGTGGTATCGGAGCTCTTATGAGCCTTTAGCCTGTGATCAGACCTGCCCATTCAACTACCCTCTGCTCCTCTTCAGAACTATTTCGAGAGCTCGAGGCTTGAACTCTTGCTCCTGCTCCTCTATCAACATCCGAACCTGCGATTTCTGCCCTCCTCAGATTTGAGAGGGTGATTTTTCTCAAGTGAGAGACGTTACCCACCTACATGGGTACCTGCGTTGTTACCATCTCTTTGTGGAACCAGATTCCTCTCCTCTCTATTATCTAATGCATGCGTTCCTTCTCCTCTATACAACTACAACTGGTGTGCTATTATGAAACCCTAATATCCACCTATATCGTGGATTTGGCCATTCACTTGGAGCGTAAGGAAAATCCCCATTGTCTTTCCATTCTCCCTAGACCTACCAATTTTGTTAGAAATCATGCACCCATTTATTAGTTTTGTTTCAATTGTGTGCTGGCATGTTGGCTCCATCTATGGGAATTCTCCGTGGAAACTCTCATTCCCACTTGCGTGAGTTGTGTGTTACCTCTACTCTCCTCCTTTGCTTGAAGACACCATTCCATGAGCAATCCTTTTGTGTTGACATCTCAATATCACATCTCCCATTTTGGGGTTTTCATTTGTGAGGCATATTTCAAAGAACCGCGTGTTGATGCAGTTAGAGATGCGAGAAGGTATTCATGGGCACACATCTGTGTGGTTCGAGAGTTGCGTGTGGGGATGCATTGAGGGACGGTTTGTGAGTTGGAGGCCATGCTTGTTCATATGCTATAGAAGGCCACTTGGCCCCAAGGCCATGGGGGTTCACAACCCAACAAATGCATCATCTTTGCTATAGAGAACACAAAGGAAGAGGTATTGCTAATCTGCTTGGTTCGTTGGGATTCGAAGGCTAGATCGGTTGAGAATGGAGCTACAACCTACTATTATATTTCTTGATGAGGTGGATATGCTGACGATTTCATACACTACGTCTTCGTTGAAGACTCTGTTACCAACTATTTTGTACCATAGTTGGACTTCTTGTGAGATGCCAGTTTCATGAAACATGTCAAGTGTTCATCATCAGTGTTCAGAAGTTCAGAATACTTTTTCAGGGCCAATTTTGGCCCCTTTTGTAATAATTGCATGTCCAGACCCCCATGGGGGAATTGTAATAAGTTGGTCTAAGCATGATTATTTTGTAAAAGACTTGGCTTACCTTAGGTTTGGCTATCAAGGGGATACTCTAGAGTGTTTTTTCCTTAGGAATTGTGTGTTGTGCTTCAGTGGCATATAATTCCTGAGTTTTTCACTCATACCTCCAAAGCTGGAGTATTTACCATGGTGGTCAAACCTAGGGAGGTTATTCAAGTCTATGTGTCTATGTATTTTTTACATGCTAGCCATCGATATTGAGTCGTATGGACATGCACTATGTCCCCTAGGAGTTGGTTTCATTCCGATAAAAATATTTTTTTTTCATGAAATTAGACCATTTTTTAATGGTTTAAATAGAAAAATTCAAAGTGTAATAAAAGCATGGTCTGGAGGCGGAATTTGGCATGGGGATGCCCGTTTTCACGCTTAGAGCATCCTCTTTAACCTATAACCCACTTTTCCCTGGGTTTCGGGCGATATTGTCATTTGTGGCAATTTTTCTTAAAGATGTTACAAAACGACAGTTAAAAGCTAAGTGTGCTACAAAATGCGCAAAAGACAAAAATAAAAAAAATCCAAAAAATGATTTAAAAAATATGTGGAAAGGGTGGCTAATAGTCTCTTATGGAAGGTGACTCATTAAGTGGATTAAAGCACATGTTGGAATAACCAAAGTTAGGATAGCGAATATATCAAATTAACTCATGCGCCTTTCCTCCTCACGTGGGCGGACTTTCCATGCATGGAAGCTCATGGTGGATAGGGAGATGATTCCAAGGTTTGAAAGGGGCGCCTCTCCCATGTGGCAACCACCTCATCTCAAATCAAAACAACCAAGTGCTTGTGAAACTCGACCTCACCGCATTGATCTCTCCTCTAATTAAAGAGATGCGTCGTTTCTTTATGGACTCACGTGGGTGGCTTGCTTAGTGGGTGGTCTCTTATTCGTTGGAGAAGGTTTCGAGGTTGAGAGGGGCGCCCCTCTTGTGAGGTGGCTTCCACCTCTTCCTTTTCACGCCAACCAAGAGGGAGTTAAGTGTTAGTTCACCCATTAATCAAGCCTCAATCAAGGATTCGCCCTCCATGGAGCCATGCGCACCCGCACTCTTGATTTTTTGCTATTTAAGCAGGGTTATGCTCCATTCTTAAAGGGTGGATTAAGCATTGAACCTCTGCCTCTGTATTGTATCAAGTTCCCATTTTTTATTAATAGAATTTGTTGAGACTTTGGAGGTCTATGAGCTTGCAAGATCCGCCATTGTTATGCATGCATTGTTGTAATGAGGTATATCTTACATAGTATCTTTGCTTTTACATAAGTCTTTCTTGTGGATCAATCTTGCTTAGAAGGCCTTTGAGCCCATAGGAATAAACATTCATAGCCTTTGATTTGTTTATTTGTAGTATGTTAGTTAAAGTCGAGAAGTAGCAAGTGTACTCAGATCTACTAATGCTCTTCAAGTTTTTTTTAACATATTTACCAAATTTGATCCCTTTGCTTGTGTAAGTGTGTACTGAGACTGTGTAGGGTAAAGGCTTGAATAATGAAGTGGACCTCAGCTGGATCTCCTTCCTCTTTCAACACTTGGTTTCATCAGTTTATGATTAACAATCTTGTTTTGCAGGCATCAAAAAACCTCCTTTTAAGTTGTGGCTTGGTTCTTTCTTTCTCACCTTTTCAAAATCTTAAATCAAATCTCTTTCTTTTTTCATTTTTAAAGAAAAGTAAATAGCTCTGAGCTTGAAAGTTAATTTAAAAAAAAAGTCTATTTGCTTTGCTTGTAGATCTAGAAAATTTCAAAAGATTATCATAGATCTAGATCTGTTTATCATAAATACTTGAGTAATAATTTTACTGAAATATTTTCCAAGTATTTGATTGTATAAATTTTATGTATTTTGGACTAACAAATACTAATCTTTAACAAATTTTTGTTTGCTGATTTTTTTTTTGCTTCTTATTTCAGGAAAGCGAGGAAAAAGGGCAAATTTTAGCATAAAATATACAAAATCACCCATTCTTCATTCCCCCGCTCTCCCTTAGCCTTCTTGAAAGGCCTGAAGTCTCTTGAATCTCGCAATTTAAGCGGATCAAGAGCACTCTCTATTGGAGAGTTGTTAATAAATTTTTGTAATAAGTCTAATACAAAGCAAGTGGGATTATGACTCCCACACCCTTCTTCTCCCATTTGGGGGAAACCTGTATCTTTTTTCATTTGCTTTTTACCTGCATAAAATCATATCAGTAGCATGCTAGGTTAGTTTCAATTTTTCATAAAATTTTGAAAGTCTTTTTGACATAGTTTCTTTTAAAAGAAGTTTACTGTTTATGCAAAAAGTACAAATTTTAATGAAAGTTTTCTTTTTTTTAAAGTTAATTAGTTTCAAGTTTTGTTTTAAGATCTCTGCATCATTTCCTTTTGTGAAATTGTTAAGTTTATATGCAAAATCTCTTGAATCGCGCCATTTGCGGATCAAGAGTGCTCTCTGTCGGAGAGTCTCTTTTTGTTTATTTTTATTACACTAACCTCCTTGCTTTCCCGAGTATGGTCCTGACCTGAAAGAGACTCTTGGGTAGAAATAGAATTTAGACAATTTCAAAGTTTTCTTTGCTTTATCTTTGCATTTCACATTTTATATTAAGTCATAAGACTTTCTCAAAATCTCTTGAATCTCGCTTCAAGCGGATCAAGAGTGCTCTCTGTCGGAGAGTCAATAAAATTGAAACGGATATTTGAAAACACCGTGTATGCTCTACCCATCACAAGCTAGTCTGAGCTTTGGGATATCAAAAGCGGTTGTTTTCACTTTCTTAAACTCTCACATTTAATTAATTCACTCACTAATAAAATCAAGTCCCCCAAACCAACGCAAATCCGACGTTGCCTCGATAGTGGTCGAAAGTAGGGAAATTTCGATTAAGGAAGCGGGAACAACTGGGAGGCGACCTCAGAGCACAGTTAGACTACACCCTTGTTGGTGTAGTGTTGAACACCGCCCTCGAGGCTCCATTCCAGCCCACACGTCCTTGTACGAAGCCACCTAGATCACATTCCAGACATATTCCCTGTACCGCAAGGTATATCGAGAATCCCCTCATCCCACAATTAATCAACTCATCCAACAAAATACATAATAAAATAAACCAAGAAGCACTCGCACAATGGTTCTCTCAGCATGTTTTAACGGACAATGACTCCATTAGAACTGGTCTTTCATCAAACAACAATATCCTGCAAGTATTTGCTTTTTATCAATATTATACATTGTTGTGGTTTTATTATTTCATGTTGTGGATGTGTATTGATTAAATTGGTGAACAACTTGGTTTAATTTTTCACAATCCAAAAAATCCTAAAATACAACATCCATTTCTACCATTCAAACATTAACTAAAAGCCTTAGAAAACATTTTCTTTTAGTAGGGTCTACCCCCCTTGGCTTCGTTAGCAGTTTGCCTGAATGGAGGAGTCGGGATCAGGTGACAGCACCTAACTCTTTGCTTGCCCCCAAGGCCACACCGAGCAGCTTAGAAATATTTTTGCTGCGCTCCCCCCCCGGTGTGCATCTCGGCGGCAATAGACTCTATACTCAATTATGTGTGGAGCATTGAGCGTTGAGCGTAGAAGACACCGTGGGTCTCATGATGGTTGTGTAGTTGCTTTAGAAGTCATGTCAATGTTTTGGAGACGACAGACCATTCTCTGTTGTTGTCTAGTAGAAACTTGAGCATGTGGCTACGTAGAGAAGTTGCTACTGGAGGAGATTACAATATTGACTTCTATGTCTTGGGAATGGAGAGATAATTGCTCCCTCGTCATTGTGTGTTTCGTTTATGTCAAATTGATGGTGGGGCTTGCATGATATACTGTGTGAATTCTGTGTTGAACCTTGAACAAACCAACTTTGGCTCCAACTTGTGTGATTCCTCCATCATGTTGTTGGTCTCATCCATTGAAGAATTGCTCCTTTGAAGAACCTGCGTGATCTCTTCTCTCTAGCTGCTGCGTTTCACTGACTGCATGGACTGTGACTGGTATCATTTCATTTTTAAATTGTTGCTGCAACCGCTCTTCTGGTGTGAGTGAGAGTGTTTGCATTCTTTTGTGGAGTGTGTCCTAATTTTTGAAGAGTTGCATCGTGGAGTAGTGTGCTTTGTCATCTGGAAGTTGTGCCTGCTGCATTGATACATTGGAATGATACAAATTGATGTAGAAAACTTCTTGTTGTGGTGGACCATGGCTAGAATGAAACCGGAGCTGCGTTTTCAGTTTTTTTGAAGAATGTTGTATTTCAACTATTGTTGCATACTGCATATGTTGAAGACTGCGTTTGAAGATTATGGAGCTGCTATTTGGTAGCATGGAAGCTCTCTTGGTAGCTGTTAATTGAAGATTGTTTGGGGTGCGTGAGACCACTTTGAAGACTGCATCTCTAGCATCATGAGCTTCGGTGAATTTTTTTTATTTTTCTCCGTTAGAGACATTTAAAGTTATTATTTTCACAAAAGCATTTTGTTCTTTGTTTTTGGATTGTATCCAATTTAACTCGTTGTTGGAGATACAGGCCTTGGAGCAATGTTATATGCCATTATAACTATTGTATTTTGCCAATAGTTAGTATTTCTCCAGTAGTTCAAGCAACACTCCATGGATTTGCTGGTTGTGTAAGTCTGCTTGAAATACAACCTTTTTTTGAGGTTTTTGCAGAGATTATAGTATTCATGCATCTCATAGATGTTTGTCTCTTAATTTTTGGGAAATTTAGAGCATTTGTCATTTGAGGATCTCATCCATATTCTCTCAAGTACATTGACATAGATTGTAGAAGAGTGTGTTCATTGTAGTGGTGCTTGGCAGAGACCTATACATTGCATTATAAGGACTATATTAGTTTACAAAGATTTTGTTGAAAGAATACATTGTAATAGGTGACAGAGACATAGACCTACACCTTCAATTTGTCTCGTAAACATTGTAAAATGCAAGCATCGTGAAGATAAGTTGCAAGTCTCAAACTGGTTTGGATTTAGGCAAGTTTGTAGTTGTTGCTACAGCTGCTCCAAAAGAAGTTGCAGAAGCAGATCATCATCATTCAAAAACACAGGTATAGCAGATTCATTAATTCAACATTCATAAGTGACACTTGCAAACTGTTGTTTGTTTGGATTTCTAGTGCGTTCTTTGGTACTTGCATGTGCTTTTTTATACAATATCAAAGCGAAGGAAAAATTGAATTACATTGTATTTGGGTGCATTCTCGGCTGAGATTGACACCCCTCACTTTTTGAATTTGAGTCTATTGAAGTCTTGTTTGTAAAGGGCGGAGTTGCAAGAAGCCCTCAATTTGATTGAGTCATTTGTACTTGGTCCTTCGTGCACAAGGAGGCCTCCAATAGTCCTCACAATGTCTCAAACTAAAGAAACATTAGAGTTGCTGAATACTCTAATACTTACAGGTGTAGACGACTCAATCACAGTAAAAAAAGAAACTCTCCAAACTGTTATCAATCATCTGCAGGATTTGAAAGTCAAAGAGGATGATATACATGACAGGAATAAACATTCTAAACTAGTGTTTGTTCAGAACAACCCTCTCTTTGAAGATGATTACTATCAGCTGCCAGCACATGACCAAAACAATGAAGTCATGTCAAAAGATGTAACCTATTCAAACTTCCAGATGCCAACATTGTGATCGAGTTGGCCATATGAAAGATTAGTGTTTTGATCTTCATCCTTGTCAGCATTGCGGGAAGCGTAACCATTCTTCAAATAGGTGTGTGAAACTGAAGAAACCTGCAAGAGTGAAACTTGGAGCAGAATATTGTATTGCTTCTTATCTTGTACCTAGCAAGGGGGAACATGATGTCAGGCTTCAAGTTTCGAAGCCTTATCGTTCTGACAACAAGCAATCACTTCAAGTAAGCGATATCAAGCAAGCGTGAGCCACAACTAGTTTGGGAGGCTAGATTCGGAGATGTAGCAAGAAGACAGAAGAGAACCTTGCTCTAGAATACTCATGTGTTATGTGCCTAGTTTTGACACCATGAGACTCTCCACTCTCACGATGTTCTTGATAGGGGGAATGAAGACCGTAAAAAACAAGCGAGCAAGTACAAGCGAGCCTAAACTGCCATGTTCGACTGAGCTCCAGAGTTTGTGGTTAGCCTAAAATTGCAAACTCTGGGGTTCAGGCTCGCTTCTTTCTGACGGTCTTTGATTGAGCACCAGAGTTTGTGGTCATCCTAAAACCACACTTTTAGTAAAAGACTTCAGCTTCTGCTGGACATCAAATGGTGGTCCCCAAACCACCATTTTCCATAGAACCGTTCAACCTTCGTGCCAAGTTCCAGATAGAACCTCTGAGCCTTCGTGCCAGGTTCGAGGGTTTGTGGTCATCCAAAACCACCACTTCAGAGAGCACTTGTATTTAGCAGGAGAAGTTAGCTTCTGCTAACTTGCTTGGCAATTCGGATTGTCAAGTTGGAAATGTTCAGCGGTGGTAGTTGTCCACTTCCAGTCATTCAACTCTCTTTTCTTGGACTCATATACACCCCTTCAGATTAAGGGTGGAATTGTTGGGAACATAATCCTTGGTGTTTTGATTATCATTATGTAATTTCCCTATTCACGTGAGGAGAATACTAAATGTCATAAGTGAATGTGAAGAGTCATTCGAGAGTCCAAGAGACCTCATTGGGAAGTTGAACCCAAGAGGCATTCTCATGTATCAATATGTACATTGTTAATGAGAATTACATGCTTTGATGCCTATCTCTTCCTTTCTTTTTGGTTATTCTTCTTGTGTAAATTGGCTTTGTGATTGTCGATCATTCATATACCCAAATGGGCACCTAACAGTAGGGACCAAGGAGATTGAATTGTTTTACCTTTTTAAACTCATCAGGATTTTAATGCTTAAAATAAGTCCTTGGTGCACATAATCCTTTTAACTCTTTATGAGCATCAAGGAATGTTGATGGGAGTATAATACTATAAAGTGCTATAGTATAACATTATTTTTTTGTGAGAATCAATTACATCATATAACAAAGAATTATGACAATCTAATGGTAGGATTACAAGGAAATTCGCTTCCTATAAAAGTCAGAAGTGCCAACATTTGAGCCTTGGCCCCAATAGGTAGGGATTCAACATCTTTATGGAAAAAAATAAAAATTGAATTTGGCTTTTACAAGCAAATCCCATTCTTCCTTAAAAAGTCTTAATTCCCTTAGGCTGAGAGGGGAACGTTCCTCATGAAAAGTACCCATTCAACCCTAGCTGACCCATGTCACAACCTAAAACAATTTTTAATTTGTTTCATTTTAGGGTTCATTTCTACTATAAAATGCGTGGCCTTAGAGCATAGTTTAAACAAAGGTAGGGTATAGATTACTTGATCTAAGAGTCAGCTGTCTCCTACTAGTGTTTTTTATTACACACCTCAAATTAGTGTACTTTCTCTTTTCCATTCCTAAACTTCATCCCCTGAACTCCTGGGTATCCACTTCGAGCAATTGTGACCTCAAGTAAGTAAAAATATCATTTAGCTCGTTTTTAAAGAGTGAATAATGAAGAAGCAGCTCTAACTTCAATATTCGTGGTTTAATCATAGGTATGAGCAAATTATAGGATACCGAGGAGAACTCTGCCAAATGCTCGACATTTGCAATTTGCATTGTCTTGGAAGTTCTTATTGCTCTGCATGATGTTAGAATGGCCATTTGCATCACGCCTCTGAGTTAAAGACTTCAACTTTATATAGTTCCTCACATATCCAGATAACATGCATTTGATATGCTTTGTGCTTCTCCATACATAACTCTTGATGAAATGATTTAAAGTACTGTATATCTAGTCGCAATTGGATAAAGAAAGACAAAGATGGAGTACAGTCCATTAATGGCTTAAAAAGTTAAAAGGTACAAATTTGGTCCTAGAGTGGAAACCTCACAAATATTCTGATGTTCTAATTCATTTCTTGATTCATTTTCAAAGAAACTGCTAGCCCCACTGCTTATGCTACATAGGAGGTACAACCAGCCAGACTATATTATTTCATATTTGTTCTGGCCTTTTAATTTCTTTTTACGGATGACCTCAGAGCTTAATGTTTGAAGAAAATACTGGCATCCTGAAATTGAACTTAATGTGGCAATTCTTTCAGCTTGCAGGAGGATGAATAATGGGTTGTCTGCTCCTGGAACCAAGTAGGTTGTGAAGCCATATACAAGGGACCAAAAATGGGAGATTTTAGAGACTTCAACCAGAATCCTCCCTCTCCAGATGGCTCAGAAGATGACAGCGGGCTTGAACTAAGTTTGGGCCTATCATGTGGTGGATTTACGAGCAAAGTGAAGGGCAAAGAACCTAATTCTAATGAAGGAGGAAAAGAAAGATTGAAAAATGGTAAACCTGGTGTTAAAAATGCATTTCTAAAACATTTCCTTCAAAACAGCAATGGAGAGGAGGAAGATATTGGGAAACAAAAGGCTGGTACTCTGCCTCTACAGCAGGAAAACTTTAGGATAAGTTTAGAAAAAAGTACTTTAGAGGAGCCAGAGAAGTCAATGGGGATGCACATGAGTCAACTACTGTTTCCAGGTTTTGGAGACACATGGTGTGCAGCAGAAACTTCAGAACTACCAAATGGTTCTCCTCAACAAATTCTATCAAACTTTTCCTTGAACAGTCATGCAGAGAATCATGGGACTCCAGTAAGAAAAGATGATATTAATATCATGTCGAAAGAGCTTCAATTTCCACCACATGCAGCATCAGGACAGTTCACACAAAACAATTTACCTGCCCATTTCATAGATGCCTTTGGGAAGGGAAGTGTGATGTCTGGGCAGGCTATTGTACAATCACATGCTATCCCAAATTCTCTAATGCAACACTCAACTCAGATTGTTGGAACTCAATCTCCTTCCCTGGGAATGAAGCCATCCCTTCGATTGGAAATGACACAGGACAAGCAGTTTATAGGCATGGAGAATGTAAATACTGATCAGAAACAAAGGAAGTCATTGGTGCAGCAGCACCAGCGAGATGACATATTGGAGCATCAGAAGAAAGAAGAGATGAGAGAGGCAAGAAAGAAGCGTAAAATGCTAATTGAGGAACAAAAACAGCAGAAGAAAATGAAAAAGGAAGATGAGAGGTCTGGTCCACATGGTAAGCCTACTACCTATATATTATATTTCCAGTTACTAACCATGCAACTTGCAAGATGCTTCTTTGGTTGACAATGATGATACTGTTGAAACAGGTTTCCGCAGGCCTGGAAGCAACACATGGGTTCGTGGGTGGGAATTGCCCACTCCATCACTTGCTGATATGGACAGATCTAAGATTACTCAGGATGACCATTATGAAGCCAATCAAGCAGCTGATATAAGTTTTAACTTGCAGCAAGAAAGGGACAGGAATATGAAGGACAGTGAAACAGACACAGATAAAGAAGAGAGTTCAGAATCTCAGCAAGAGGAATCAAACGACTCTGATAATTCTTTCCTGCAGGGTCTGAAGACCCGGGAAATAGGCAAATCCTTTTCAAATGCCAAGCAGTTAGGATACTCATCAAATGAAAACTATAAATATCCATCAGATGCTCAACAATGCATGTCCAAGGGAACTGATGCCTTGCAGACAACAGAGAATACAGAAGAGCAAGACCGCAAAAAACAAAGTCCAGTGGGTGTAGGAAAACTGGTTCCACAGTGTAATACTGTTGGAAATAACCCTAATACAGTGCTTTCCAGTGTGCCGATTACAAATTCAGCGACAATGACAAGCGCAGCTCTTCACTACCCTCTTCCATCCTTCTCAGTTGTACCTGCACCCTACTCTCTCCCCATTCCAGTACCTAACAATCCAAATGTCCCATTTCCAGTAGGGTTCTCATTTCCTTACCTCATGCATTATATACCACCATCTGTTGATTGTTTGGATCGTACTGCAGCTCGGCCTCCTATTTATCCCAGTGGCTTTCAGCTGCCTCCTGGCTATGCGCCATTTCAATTGCCAACACCTGAAGCATCACCATCTTGGGTGCCAGTTTTGCGTCCTCAGCAATCTCCGACCTTCTATCCACCAAATTTTGGAGGTGCAAGGACTTCTTCAGAATGTGTAGAGGATGAAACAAAAGTTTCTCAAGGTTAATTTCTTTCTTTTCTTCCATGCAGATTGTTTGTGTATGTCAGTAAAGAGATATGCTATGCTTGTATATATTCTTACTTCCTCGATTTGTATGGTCATACTTTTTGAGATTGATGAAGCTGTGAGATTATTCCATTCTCAGTTATTACCTTCCATTTCATTCAGTTGAAATTTATAGTTCAATCATCATGCAGAAAAGTCAGACCTTGTTTTTGAGGCTGTACTGCATGAATAACATCTGAAATTGTATTCATTTTTGGTTTTGTTCAGCAGCACCAAGCGCTGAGTTTTAAATGTTTCGAGCTAGGAAGATTGTCACTGGGGATTGCTGGATTGGCTGTTTTTCTCTGGACCTTTGGTCTAACAGTAGGGGCTGATTTGCTAGATATATTATGTGTGCTTATGGCATCTGCCCTTGGTGATATAAAACTACCTAGATAGCTTGGTTCTAGCTATGTTTTTAGCATTTTCAGCGAGTTAAGGTGTGACAAGTTTCCGTTCTTATGAACTAGAGCATATAGCGGTTGCTAGTAACTTTGGCTTGGTTCCACAAGTTGTGGACAAGGCTGAGGGGTTGGACATGGCAATGGCTAAGATCTGGAGGAGGATTCTGAGTTCTCTGTGAAGGTTTTCCTTGAAAATCGAGTTGTGTTAACAGTTGTTTGAAGCTTAATATGTTCTCTATATTTTTTAAAAACTGGGATATCTATATTTTAGTACTCTTGTTAGAGAAGAAATGGGTGGTACATAGGGATGTAGCATTTCCTACAAGCCACCTGTAAATTTTGCAGCTTCAACTTGAATCAAATCTATATTTTTCATCAATACTTGTAGAGGGCATAGTTGAGTAGTTAACAAGGTTAATGTTTCCTGTTTTAAGCCATTAGCCATTAGCCACACACGTTTCCTGTTCTAATTAGTAATTCCTGTCTACCAGCCATTAGCCACACATATTTTTATGCATCACAAGGCAGTTGTTCAGGTTCTATTCCACAAATAGGTGCCTTTCCTTGCTATCAAGGCCAGGGAATTCATAATTACCTGTATCCTTCAACATGATGAGAAAGCCTCTCCTTGGAATCGATGCCATTACCTTGTCTTCTTGAAATGCTTTCCCAAAAGTGCCATATACTACTGTGTAATGCCATGCCGCTTCTGACAATTCATTAAAACACCAAAATAGATTGACAAATCTATTGTAATTCCCCACAACCATATAATTATATATTGTTAACAGAACTAATCAATTTGTATTTGGCATGAGTGGTGGTTAGTGTAGATGCTAAATTTTAGGGACACCTGGGGTGCTGATCTGAATGTAGATTCTGATGCAACTACCAAAATATCACTCTCAGTATGGTTCATCCAGTTAAACACTCAACTATGTCCTAGTGCTACATCGGAACTCCTTACTGTCCATCTATAATGGGGCAGTATCTCCGCCTTTCATAAATTGGCAAGTAAATGCAGATAATTATGCATTGCCATCTTTCTAGTGCTTTTTACTATTTGTTGATATGTTAACTGTCTTGTATGTTTGGATGCCTGTCTGATAATTACCTAGGTTGTCATTCAATCTCAACATCCCATTCTATGCATATATTTGTAGAAAATTATGCTTAAAGCATCAACTAGGCATGTTATTTATTTTTCCTGATAATACCAGCTGTCTGTTTGGCAGGAGTAAAAAGTCATGACCAACAAAGGAAACAGGTTACCTTAACAACAGAGGATACATTTAAACATACTATCCATTCACTTTATAGATCAGATTTATTGCGTAATAGTCAAGAAGGTACAGCACCTGCACACTTACAACCAGTTTTAGAGCCCCAAGTCCTATCCAGTCTTTCATTTTCGTCAGGCGCTACACTTGCCCCACCACAAACACTCTCTGGTACAGGGGAAACACAGTTCTTCACTGAACATGGTAGAGTTTCTGCAATGAAGGGATCTGGGGATTCAATTTCCACTGGATCACCAACAAATGAATGCAAAAAAACAGTGTCAACAAAATCTCCAAGAAAAGATGAAGCAGATTCAAAAAGAAATGTGGGTCGGAGTGCCATAACTTCTGAGGCTGTCCAGAAGGACGCAGGACATGCCAATGGAGGGCCTAATATGACAAGTTGGCTTTGTCAAGAAGCATTGGCTTTACGGCCTGGTGTAGCATGCGGAATGAAGTTTGGTGGAAATGGCACAACACCAGAGCTGCCATGGGTGTCAACAACTGGGTCAGGTGGAAAGACAATATGTGGTGTACTGTACAGGTATAATGCAAACCAATTTAATGTAGTGTGTGCCTGCCATGGAAGACACATGTCATCTAGCGAGTTTGTACAGCATGCAAATATTGTAGGAGCTTCAAACCCAGAGAAGAACATTGCTGTTAACCCTTACACTATTGACAGCCAAGCGGCATCTGCACAGGGGTAAAATTGAATGGGAGAATAATAGCATAGGAAAAATAGCTGCAGATTTAGACCTTCGAAATTTTTTTCGCTGCATAGTTAATCAGATTGGAAACTTGAGACCGCTCAGGTAAAATATCTAACTAACTAAAAAAACACATGGCATCTGCTTACAGTTATATTTTACTCCAAGAAGGGATGCTCATGGTTGTTTGGAGACTTGTCAGTATCTTCTGTATTAAGAATTTCAAAACATTCTGAACGCTCTTGTAATGATGCCTTGTGCAAGGGTTGGCGTTTTTAGTCGATTGTGGAACTTGATAGCCCATAAAAACTTCGTAGATCAATGTTTCATAATCTATATTCATGGCCTTCACAGATTTCTATTTATAATGGATTTTAACAACACAAAAACAACATTGTTTGAAGGCTGAATATTTTAATAGTTGAGGTGGAAGTTCATTTTCCGTTAAAGGACTTTCTTTTGGAAATCACATCTTATATATAATTGGTGAACAATAAAAAATGCATCAAGAGTCGCATATCATCAATCCAAGATGTGGTTATACAAACTACCCTTCCCTATCTAGACAATGGGAGAGCCAGCATATGTACCTTGGCCCCATTGTGATCCAAAATGGATATATACATGGATTAGATGAATTTATTGATGCTTTAGATGGGGGAAGATTGGAATTTGGGATGAGATTAGAATTTGGGACATCTCATAGATGGTGTTGGTTTTGTAAAGTTTTGGTTATCAACTTTCTGCACATTTTCAGGGCCCTAAACAATGTTTTTTGGGCTGGGTGTTGGATGAGGGTTGCCATAAGCTATCTCATCCAAAGTAGAAACTGTCATTGAGATATTTCCATGAGCCATTGTGCACCTAAAATGGGGTTCATATGCAAAAGTTATGGCCCTAGCAAGGTAATGGTCTAGATATTCACTACTTGTTCAAGTTGCAACCATGTCAACTTGATATAATTTTGATATGGAGGTTAGTAATGTGTGGAAATCCATTAGAGATTTTTAGAAGCATCATGTAGGTTACAAGAGGGTTTTGAAACCTGAAACCTAACCTTAATTCTAGCTTTAAAAAACCTAGCAGCATGGGGAAAGGGTTCAATTTTTACTAGCTGCCCACCATAGTATGGGAAGGAGTGTGTGGAGGAGATACTAGTGGAGTAGAGAGATGGAAGAATGTTGTAAAGGATTGTAGAAGACCATAGTGTCTAATAGCTTCATAGTGAGCTTCAACAACTTTATTAATTTGTATTGTAATATCCATAATATAAGAAGATAGAAGGCATAGTCCTTCATTTAACGTTGGTTTTGTCATAAGAATTTCTAGGGTAATTATTTGTTTCTCATTGTGTGGTTTGTCTATTGTAGTCTATAACAAATGTCACAATAGTTAAACCTATGAATGGTGTGTTTTTATTTTTGTTAGAGAACTACAAATTTAAAGAGCACAACGTGTTGAGAGTCCACATCTTTTACAATGTGTTAAGCTTGGTTGAAAGTTGTGTTGCCAGATGTGATCTAAAAGCCAAGAGTTTGCCCACATGAAAGGGTGTACCATCTCCATGAATTTTAGCAATACATCGCCCTTTCCATCCATAAAAGGGAGTTGCTAGTCAATCTTATGGCATTCCATAAACTTTGCCCACATTGTTTTACCATCTGTCTGGCCCCAAGAATGAATCCATGCTAGTGAAAGGGGATGGCAAATAAAATGAATTCGGTGGCAAGTTGGCAATGGAATCCCAAGGCCTTTGCAATTTCGCAGCTCGAATGCACATCTTTAATCATCTCTCTGTTATGCCAAATCACATATCATCCATTCATTAACCTTGAGCAGTAAAACCAATTATAAATCATTCAGTTATTATGAAACACCAATCATCCAAGCACCTTAGTCTCGAAGGAAACGTGTGATTTCTAGATATTTTGATCCGTTTTAAGCCACTTGATTTAATCATATTTAATTGCCTGCTCCTTGTTAAGGTGATCTTCAAGTGGATAATTTGGTCGAATCTTAGGATGGAGCTCTTTAGTTCTATACTCTATAAAGGGTTTCCCATAGGAACATTTCTAATCCTTCCAAACAAATCCCTAAGCATCCAAACTTGTCTTTAACATGCTAGAATATCAATATTACAAGCTTTGTTTCCATCCAAAGTTGCCTTTAACATGCTAGAATAAGGAGCTTACAAGCTTTGTTAAAGCATGTTTACTAGCAATAGAATAATTGGTAGTTCTCCGAAGTAACCAATTCTCTACTCCTTTGCCTTACAAATCCCCTCAAGTGTAAAAAATATTATTACTGGTAGTTCTCCAAAGTAACCAATTCCCTACTCCTTTGCCTTACAAATCCTCGCAAGTGTAAGAAATATTCTTAGCTAGTTCCTTTCTTGCAAAAAAAGGGAACTAAACTATGTTGTCTCCTTGTTGAGTGGAAGGTCTCAATGGATCTTGTCACTAGATCCCATCCTCTTTTGGGGCCATCAAAGCCACAATGTAGTACATCAAAGCCACAATGTAGTACTTTGGATAATGATTGTTAAGCATGCAAAATCATCTCGAGGATGGGTGAGTCAGAAATTTGGAAAGCCAACTATATTATTTATCCTAGGTCACTAATGTCCTAGAAAAGCAAGTCAAATCTAGGGGCACACCAATTAATGTTTGGTCTAGTCATACTATAGAAGATCTTCGATTATGGATTAATAAGGAGAGGGATAGCACAAACTCAAACGTTGATGACAATACCATGGAGCCTTACTTAGTGATGATGAACAACATCTGATTATGCACTTGTGTATTAGGAAAAGCAAAAGAACTGCATAAATGACTGCAAAATCATGCTAGGGTGAACAAAAAGCACAAATACTTCCCCACCATGGTCAGGGGTGATCTACATTAACGAGAATAGAGGTGAGTGTAATTGGGTATGCATTGGCATGTCCTTGACATGCTTGTAAGGATGGCCCAAAAATTCTTGAATCTATTTGTGGACTCACAATATAAGCTTAAAAAGGACATAACACATCATGTAAAGGAAGTAATTGGCAGAGGAGAGGGACTACAAAGAATAAAGACAAGATGGACTAGTGCACAACCGAGTTGGGAAATAAAATTTAAATACTCATTCAACTCAAGGTTTGTTGATATACCTCCTTGGAATAAAGAAAAGAATTAGAAGTGGCAAGGGGGGTTGTGAGCAAAACTAGAATCAAAGAGGGAAGGAAAAATCCTTGTTAGCAGTATCAAGCAATAAGTGAGGTGAGAACTTCATCTTTGATTTTTGTCTTATGTGATAGTTACATGTCCTTGAATAGGTTTCGTATTATTGACAAATAAAATACATAAAATACATATATATCCTTGTGAATACTATGATGTCAACATAAGCCAATAGAATAACAGAGTATCGAGTTTCAAGTCTAAGAGTAATGGTAGCAAGTATGGGTTTTTTTGTCCCAAACACATGAAGAGGAAGCTTTAAAATGCCATGTTGCATATTTTATAAAAACAGTTTTTCACTAACCAATTGCAAAACACAAAAGAAAAGAAAAGAAAAGAAAAAACACCACACCATAAATTCAAATGGGCTTTTCATGCCTTCCTACATGAGTAGAATTTTGAACTCCATATCAAATAACACTCTAACAAGGAGCCATCCCTCTTTTAACAACCCATTTAGTTGCTAACATTCCCCTTGTTTGTTTTTTAATGAATTGAACAACGTACCTCATAGGAACCATCTAAGAATCATTTCAAACTTATTGCCCTAAAGAAGAAGGAAAGAGGTGTGATCAAAACACACAAGAATTAGGCAAGGAATCAGGTCATCCCAATATGCAACAAATATTGAATGAATGAATGAATACACCAGAGTGATTTACAACTTAGGTGAAAACCTCATATGTATATAGGGCTTAGATCTAGATGAGCTAACATTAACCCTAACTACCAATGTGGTGGAAATAATTACCAACTAAAGGTGTGTAATTATTAGCATGCCTACTAATGGTGCAAAGTAAGTGACCCATTCACGGTGTGCACTGAGTGGCTGACTATTGTTGTACTAAGTCACTATTGTACGAAGTCATGATTAAAATACATATATATCCTTCCCAATTCTATGATGCCAAGATAAGACATAATAGTAATAGATAGAATAATATAGTATCTAATTTTAAGCCTAAAAGTAATGGTTGCAAGTCTGGTTCTTTTGTCCCAAACACAAGAAGATGAAGGTTTAAAATGCCATGTTGCATATTTTTGTAGAAACATTTTCTTCACTAACCAACTAAGAAAAAAAACTATAAGACTTTTTATCATATATCCAAATGGACTCGGTCATAGATCCAAATACTTACATGAAAAGAATTTTGAATTTGATGTCAAATAACACTCTACCAAGTGATCCCTATTTTAACAACCCATTCGGTTGGTAAGACTGCCCTTTTTGTTTTTGTATGAATTAAGCAAAGTCCTTCAACCTCTCTTGGAAAGTGTAGATGTCCCATAAGACTATTGGAAAACCTCTCTTCCCTCATAGGAAAAATATAAGAGTCATTTTAAACTTACTTTACCTTGAAGAAGAAGGAAAGAGATGTGACCAAGACATGAGAATTAGGCATGGAACCTTGTTATCCAAATATGCAATGAATATCAAATGAATAATACACTTTAGTGATTTACAAATTAGGTGAACACCTCCTATATGTAGGTATTTGATCTAGATGAGCCAACTCTAACCCTAATTACCAATGTGGTGGAAAATATCATGCACTATGTAAAAATTGGCGTACCTACTAATGGTGCAAAGTAACTGACCCATTCATGGTGTGTACTGAGTGGCCCACTAACGTTGTGCTAAGTCAAGATGAACCATCGTAACTAACAACCTTGCTTAATCATGACTTGGAGAAAAAAGAAAGAAAAGTGGCAAAATAAATACACTATTAAGACCATATGTCAATCATTAAAGGTGTCAACTCATATATTTGACCAAGTAACTATGACACCCAAACACCCCCTTAATTATATGCACTTGAGAAATATGTGTGCAAAAAACGGCCACATAAAATTCACAATAGCCCCCCTAAAAATGAATTGGTTAGGAAATAGAATAATTATGAGCAATATTGGCAACCTAACCATGACAAGATGTAAACACCTTGTCAACAGATTGTACTTAAGAACTCAAGCCTTAAAAAATCCAAAACATCTTCACCCAACATCTTTGTCATTGACAAAGTAAACAAAGGTTTCCACAAACGAGCTTACCTATAAGCAATGAATGTTATAAAAAATAACAATGTCGAAGACATAGGAGACTATGAAGAACATGTGTGACATTGAGATTTGATTTGACAAAGATATCATTTAAGGAAAGTGTCAAACATCAACAAGAATATTTCATAAAAATATTCCAAACATCACATGTGACAAGATGGGTTATCCATCATAAAAGCATGGAAACAAATGCTTCATAAAATTATTCCAAAAATCACATGTGACAAGATGGGCTATTCATCATAAAAGCATTTTTTTCCATGCACATGCAAAAATGAAGCAATAAAGCAAGGTTGAAATAAAAGCAATGTGAAGAAGACACTACTACTACAACGAACCAATAAAAAAGATCATATGCAATGAAAATTGCATCATTGTTTAGTAGAGGAAATTAATCGATGAGATGTTCTTAAATAGGAGATCAAATGTCACCATGACCAATCATCAACTCAACTGCAATTAGCCTTGATAGTTGGTACCAATCCAAAAATATGTTATATATGCTTCTTAATCTTTGATTTGTAAAAACAATTGCTATCATACCAATAGGTGTAGAAACAAGAATGTCGATCCTTGGACGAAGAGCAAGAATGCCTTTAAAAACTATGGTTAGGATATTGATATGCCAGATGAAATGTGGATGGTGAAGAATTTTGTTTTAGTTTATCAGAAGGTGTTGCGACCAGTGCCAATGTATCCATAGTAGTAGACACACAGGATGTAGGTCATGGTTCTTATGAATCAACAGTAGTAAAACAAATATGGTCACTCACATATGACTTGTAGTCCCAAAATATCCAAGGATTTCTCTCACTAGTCTCATTTGAGGCTCAATAGGAGCGACAATGCATTGTCCATTCCTACATAGTCCACGACCATTTGTGGAAGTAATTTGGTTATGTTGAGGCCTCGGGTGTGTAGGGTGCTGGAATGGGTTCCAAAGCTCTCAACAGAGGAAGAAAACCCAACCAAAGGCTTCAGATAATCCTGCGCAAGTATTACCCTATCCTTGAGCTGTTTGGGATAGTGATCTTCCACGGATACAAAGGCCTCCGCTGACACTTGTGGTTTTGATCCTAAAAGGATATGGTTTCAAATGAAGGAAAACAAAGTGTGTTCAGTTTGAAAACAAATCTACCTAGGAAGGAAATCTAAGCTAAGTTAGACCTATTCTAAAAGGTATCTTGTTTAAGTGCAGATCAACTTGATGTGAAAATAGATAAGTGTGTTCATCCACTTGACAGAAATGTAAAGGAGATCAATTCCTTATCTGCTTAAGTTACAACCAATCAATTAAAATCAATTGAATGCAATATTAAGTGTTTAAGCTCATTCAAGATTAAACTGTAACCAATATGTCAATTGAAAAATTAACATAGATTATAATTTACTGCGAATCATTTGCGGAAATAGATGAACATTTTAGTTGAAGAAATTCAATTAAAACATAATGCATATATAGATCAAACGTAAGGAAAAATCCAGGTTAGAGATCTCTACATGAAATAATAATTACAAAGGATTAAACAACATAGATAACAATCTGAAGTAAAAATCAATATTTATCAAATAAACTTGATCAATGGACAAAAGATGATGCAAGAGAATAACATTACTGTATTAATGGAAGCCTGTAAGAAATTACAAGCTCAACATAAAACATAGTATCTCCAGTCTTCTTCTGCTTATTTCTACCCCAAAATGATCATCCCTTGCCTAAGAGAGATCTACCCTTTAAATAATAATTTACAAAATAATACAAAGGATAAACTTCCCTCAAACAGGGATTACAAAATCAGATTATTCAATTAAGTGTGGAAATCATGCCACTTGGCCCAAATGTCCATCAGTTCATCTATATTTGGATAATTAGGAGATTCGAGCCCCAACTGGGCATCACATGTGGATCCTTTGATTTCATTTTTGGCCAATTTATGCCACATACGGATAAAAACATAGATCTTGCCCTCCATGGAAACAAGTTGCCTGATCAACCAATCCAAGTCTTCAATTTGGATGTGCTCAATCCACATGATCTTCTCTCTGACTTCATCACGATGGGCTTCGAACTGCTCTATCATCAATTTCGGTGGATCTGCCTTCACGATGAGCCCCATTGCAGGGAAAGCCAACATCTCCATGAGTTTGTCTGAGGCATACCATCTTCTCCTACAATTTGCTTGAGCCTGATTTATGGTATCCTCCACCATGTCAATGACATTCTCCCAAGCCCGCATGACAGTCCTGATCCTTCTGAATTTGAGACTGTCCAATTCAGGGATATCAGCTGGCTTTTCTTCAATATACTTCTGCCAATCCATGATGTCTTCTACAGCTTTAAAAGCCTGTTTTGTTTTTTCTACTTGCTTGCTCAAGGTACTAGACATCTTGTCAAAGACGATGTAGGTATCATGAATTTCACCCAAGGTGGTAAATAGATCAACTAGAAGCTTATGATGCTCCTGGTTAACATGATTAGCTAGGTCCTTGAATTCTTGCTGTGAAAACCTGGAAAAAGCAGAGGAGGCTGCACTTGCAGTTCTATCCTCAAGTTGTTTCTTTAGTATAGCCATTCTTTCCTTGTTGACAGTATTTTTTGCTTCTGCATCATGTAGTTTAACTTGGAGAGAGGTATTCTGCAACTACAGATCTTCCCACTTGTCTTCAAATATCTTCCTTAAATCCTGAACATAAACTTCATGCTCTTCCTTGGTTGCTGTCAATTGCTTTGAAGCTTTTTCAGTTCTTCTTTTTTGAAGTCAATATCCCTGTTCAAGGTCTTGACTGAATCAAAATTTTCTCCTGCAAATGCACCCAACACTGCAGTTGCTTCCACTGCTTCTACCTAGATATCATCAGACTGCTTTGTCCAGATTATTTGATCAGGAATGGGTGCCTCCAATTCTCCTGATCTCTACTTATCCTTTTTCCTTTCCTCACGACTGCCTTGGTTTCCTTATTGTAAAAGTAGTCCCCCAGGGGAACAATTACATCATCTTAAAAAGTAGCCACCATATCAGTGGATGATGTGGTCATATCTGTTGTTGTAACCAAAAGGGGTGTTTGGGTAACAGTAGGAGTAGCAATAGACATAGCAACCTGAGATGAGATTTGGGAAGAAGGGAAAGCTTCACTAGTTGATGGTACAGTGGTTGATGAAGGAATGGAAGTAAGAACTTCATGTGGTGAATCTTGAGTGTCAACAACTGAAGGTGAAGAAGGGGAAAAGGGATCTGGGACATCAGTAACTGAGGGTAATGAAGGAGATGGACGTGATTGCAGGGGGACAATTGAAGACTGGACCTCTGCAATGGTTGATGGGGAAATAGGGAGTGGAATTGTAAAAGCTGGAGGTCTAGGAGTGATAAAATTAAATGCATCAAACCACTGAGACAAGGTTGTTGGAGGTGTCACCTCAGAATTTGTAACAAGGGAAACTTCTGCTGAGGGAAGTGATTTTGCTGAAGTTATTGCATCAAGAACAACAGAAACCTGAGACATTCTCACCTGAAGTGGGTTCATTCATAACTATGCTGTCCAGCAAATCTGATACTGCCTGTGAACCTTCAGTGATTTCTTCCAATACAGGTATAGGAGAAATTACTTCATCCTCCCTATCACTGTCTTCAATATCGAAAGTGGGAATCTGAGAGGGAGCAGTTTTGAGATTTTGTCTTTTTGCTGGATTGCCGACCACAATCACCTGTACATTACTTACTGAGCTGGATGGATTGACCTCTTTGGTATGTAGCACTGAGGTCATTTGTTCTAGTTCTTTCTTTGCTTGCTGGGAAGTTTGCATTAATACCTTATATTGTTCAGCAATGCTTAGCTTAGGAGACTCCTCCATAGGTCCTCTGCCTTTATCACCATCAGGATAAGTCAGCATGAGAGGGGTTTTAGCTCGCTGAGCCTCCTTCTATTCTCTTTCCCTTCTTACCTGCTCAATCAAATCAAATTCCAATTTCCTGTAGCTGAAAACCTTATCTCTGAGCTCTTGCTGGTATAGCAAAATCTAGTTCTGTTCATCCCTGCTTTTATCCTTTTCCAAGACTTCATAAAAAGTATTGACTCCCAGGTAGATGGAGTCATCTGGAACATATTCATGTACATAGCTCATCTTCATATGATTATGCTTGAAATGAGCATCTAGGAATCCCTTAGGATCATGTCTTCTTTTTGGAGCATATCCTAGTTTCAAAGAAGCAATCTTGTTACCCAATACTTGAGCCCAGGTGGAAGTAGGGATAGCCAAAGGTCCAAGGTTCAAGGGGAATTTAGGCCATCCTCTCCTCTTGGGACCTGTAAGTTTGAGATAAACCCCTTCTATTACAGTCTGATATGATACTTCTTCAATCAACAACCTATTTGGAACAATTCTAGGCAGCAGGTGAACAACAATGCTTTCCCAAATCCTGACATAGGAGAAAGATTCCCCTACATACCAGTCTCCAATTGTAGCAATGAAAAGCTTGGCATCAACTGAGAAAGTTGGTGCATCTTCCTTAAATATCTTGAGATAAATGGCACTAAGGAAATGATCACAAATGTCATATAATAGAGGCACATAGTTATCTTCCCACAGTGCAGAATGATATATGTGAACAGGAGGAGAAGCGGGGGTCCAATTCCATCCCATATTGGGATATTGAAATTCAACACAAAAAACATCTAACACATAGGCTGAAAGAAAGAAACAGGGTTTCTTTGTAGAAGGAGATTTCTGATACTTTTCAATTGTTGTTTTAAGCTCAAAAGACAAAATAGAAGCCCAAGGAAAAGATTCACTTGTAGTTAAGACATGATGACCCACAGGAGCCCATTCAGCTTTAAAAAATTGAGGAATTAGGAAGGCCATACAGCCGAGAAAGCATAGCTGCCAATAACGAGTAGGGTTCCTTAAACCATGACACTAGGTACAAGTTATCAGGCCTGCGCATAAAGCTGGCTGGTTTGTGCATCTGGGATTTGAGCATTTCATTAAAATTGAACTTGGTGTTAGCGAAATCGAGGAATGCAGTATTAAGGATCTGCACAGGTGGTTTAAGGGAAAATGCCCTGATAAATACCTCAGGACGGAACATGGTTAATTGTGAACCCGCGCTATCATTGAACGAGCGGTCTTTGGGGTTGGCATGTTCTACTATCCATTCAACTGCGTCGGTATAAGGCAAGATGGCAGGTCTGGTAGCAATTGCATGATGCTGAGAGTCCCTAATTTTCTCGTAGGCTTGGTGGTCATTCTCAATGTCAGATAGGTCATCATTGTCAAAGATCGAGTAGATTTTAGACCAGTCCACCTGGTAGGTTTCAGTGATTTTCCAACTGGTGTCTGAGAAGATGCCAAAATTTGGGTCCTTGTTCAATTGGTCTCTCAGGGTAGTCTTAGAACATGTGTTGCGCGACATGTTTGGAGACTGGAGAAATATGACGAATAGATAAACAACAATAAAAAACACTCTCAAAATAATCAAAACTGTAAATAACTGAACAAAGGAACAGAGAAAACCAACCTGCTTCAGCTGAAAATGGCGGGCAAGGAACCCCTGGTAAAAACTCACAGTAAAATTCAAGCAACAAGGTATTTTTCCAAATCTAATAATGATAACGAAAAATAAGAAAAATGACCTATTTAATAATTTGAACGGGTAAAATCTGAGCCGTCAGATCAAAACCAATCAATGACTGAGATCAATTCTTGCGATTTGCGGGATATAAGTTGCGGGAGGTTAATTTCGTAGGTATGCACATCCTTCCCACAATCCGCAATTGCGGGTTGTGGGATCGAAACCGTGTTTATTGAAGCAACAGATATTTCCGCAATCCACAGTCCGCATATTGCGGGTTGCGGGTTGCGGGATTGCAAAGTTCAAAAATTTATTCAACAACTTCCCACAATCTGCAATTGCAGGTTGTGGGTTGCGGGAACGCAAACAACCTTTGATATAAAATAACTTTTTCGCAATCCGCAATCCGTAATTGTGGGTTGCAGGTTGCGGAAACACACAACGCATTTTATTATTCAAACCACTTTCCGCAATCCGCAATTGCGGGTTGCGGGTTGCCAAACGAAAACTTCAACAAATATATTTACACAGTCTTCCCACAATCCACAACTTGCGGGTTACGAGATGGGAAAAACTCAAAAGAGAAAAACAAGCTCCCGCAATTCGCAATTGCAGGATGAAAAATGACCTTTTGAGAGGAATCAAAGCTTCCTGCAACTTTCAGAAAAACAATAAAAACTAGAAATTTTCAAAGGGAAAAGCTATAATTAAATGAAAACAATGTAAAGGCATAAAATCATAATAAACATGATGAAAAACCTCATAAGGACAAAGGAATATAAACCATTACCTTTGTAGTGAAAATTTTTGGGGCTCCCATGGTCCATTAGAACATGGGATCTGTTGTACCTACAAAAAATGGCGACTGGCTGGGACGAACCAGTTATCTCTGTGAATAAAACCTTAGTTAAAGAAAACATGTCAGTCTACTAATATTCCAACCTGAAATTTAGAAGATGTTCATAAAGAAATACAAACAACAAACATAGTTAAGCACATGATTGATATATTCCTATCCCATAATCATTAAAAATGATGCAAATATGATAAGGAGGTGTAAGAAATAACAGGGATTCTTGACCATTATGCAATCATGGGAAGCCAACTTGAGTTGAACTTGGAGGCAAACTTAAAATTACTTTGGATATCCAAATTATAGACCACCTTGATTTATTAATTGCTTTATTTATATACAAATAATTTTTGGCAATATATACATTTTTTTTTTACATTTCTCTTTTCTTTTGAAACAAAATAGAAAACTGTACATAAGACCTTGTTGATATAAGACCATTTCCCTGACTTGGTAATCAGATGTTAGCAATGCCATTCACAGACCTGATCGAGAAACTGATCAAGCTAGCTCGGTAAGGAGACTCCTTGTCTTCCAGTTATGACACTGAAAACAACTATCATGGCTTGGTGACCACATAATGATAATTTCAGTCCAAAATCAAACCCATGATCATGGCAGGGATGGCTTGTGATAAGACCCCCTTGTCCTTATATACAACAAGTGTCTTATAAAAGAAAACAAAGATTTATTAGAGTGTAAATTAGAAGACACTACCATGGCTTGTTAACCATATAACAGTAGTGTTACTCACCAATGCTTTGCAGATCATGAATGGACCGACCTGTAATAGGATCTTCCACCTTTCAGTAAAAACTGAAAGTCATCTCCCAAGTTTGGTGGCTTGAAGTGAAGATGTCATCCCACTAAACACCTATGAACCTAATAGGTTGGCTTATGATAAGACCCCCCATCTTGTAATCCACAATTATTGATAAAATTATTATCAAAGTGACTATAATAGGATCTAGAGCAGATAAAGATGACCAGGTTATTAAGATACGCTGCTTCACCAATGAAACATAAGATAAGAAACACCAGTCATTCCCCATACCTCAATTAAACAAATAAAACATATGTAAAGATGGATCAAGGTGGAAAAGTATCAATCAAGGCTCTGCAATTATTGATTGTAACTCCTGTACTAAACAAGTTCTGTCATAGGCCGAGGAAAACTAAAACTGACCATGCATTCTAAGAACTTTCAGACTGTGTCAATCTTGAGACAAACTGATCGATCAACCATTGCCGAATGTGTGTGGGAGTTATCCAAACACAAAATAATATAAAAGGAAAAAACAATCAAATAAAAAAGAAAAGAAAACAGACAAAATTTATGTACAAAAGGCATCAAATTGTTCAGACAAAATACTTCTTGAGCAGAGAAACATTCACTGGATAAGTGTCAATGGCTCCCTCCAGTGTCTGCAACCGAACAGTACTAGGACCAATCTTTTCTGTAACAATGAAAGGTCCTAGCCAAAGGCGTTGAAATTTGGTGTATTCATTTTTGTCCTTATGTTGTTTATCCCATCTCAATACCAAATATCCTACTGAAAACTCTCTGTTAGAGGAGGATTTCTCATCGAACCATCTTTTAACCATCTACTGATGTTGATACAATTTGTTTTTAGCCTTTTCCCTGTCTTCCTCCAACTTAAGCAAGGTATCAATTCTCTGCTGCAGGGGGGAGGAATCGTCTTCTTGAATGGATTGGGCTAGCTGTAATGAGGGAATGGTAAGGTTAGATGGTAGGATGGCTTCCTTGCCATACACTGGACAGTAAGGAGAGTTTCCAATAACTGCCTTTGGGGTAGCTTGGTCTGCCCAAAGAGCATTGGAAAGCTGTGTGTGCCAATCTTTGTGATGGGAGGATACTATCTTTTTCAAAATGTTTATCAAGCTCTTGTTAGAAGATTCAGCAAGCCCATTACCCTGTGGATAATAATTGGAAGAAAATTTCAGTTTGATCCCTTTTTCAAGGGCATACTATGTGAGATCAATGGAGGAAAAGTAAGATGCATTGTCAAAGACAAGATATTCAGGGGCCCCAAACCTTGTGACTATTTGGTTGTCCAGGAAGGATATCACTTGGTTTGTGTTACATTTCCTAAGAGGGACTACCTCTACCCATCTGGTACAGTAGTCCATTGCTGTCAAGATATACCTATTTTCAAGGGAGATTGGAAACCTGTGTAGAGGTTTTGATCTCGACGCGTTTCGGACTCTATAGCTGAGTCCATCTTCAGGAGAAAAGGTATCTCTATAGTCGAGATACCTTTTCTCCTGAAGATGGACTCAGCTATAGAGTCCGAAACGCGTCGAGATCAAAACCTCTACACAGGTTTCCAATCTCCCTTGAAAATAACTGCACCCTGTGAAAGCCTAAATGAAAAGATATACCTATGTTGCAGGGAGGAAACAGGATTAATGGGTCCAACAAAATCCAGTCCCAATTGTTGAAATGGGAACTAAAATCTTAGCGGCTACAAAGGAAAGGCAGGTTTTTTGAATTTCCCTGCACACTTCTGACATGGTTCACACCTTCTGACATGAGCATAGGAATCTTTGAACAGGGTAGGCCAGTGATATCCTGCTCTGAGAATCTTGTGGACCATGGTTTCACCTGAAAAATGCCCTCCCGCAGGTCTTGCATGAAATTGTAAAAGAATGTCATCAGTTTCATTTTTCTCCAAACATCTAAGGAAAACTCCATCATAATTTTTCCTAAACAAAACTCCATTAATAAATTGATATGGAGCAGCCTTTAATATTAAAGCTTTGCGTTTTTTGAAGTCAAGGGTTTCAGGAGCAAACCCATGGTTTAGAAAAAACTTAATATGATCGTACCATTCAGATGTTGGAGTTTCTATGTCATTAATAGAACCTGTAGGAACATTTTCCTCCTGCTCCCATTCAGTTTGCTGCTGTACAGGATCGTTTAACTGAGTGGTGAGCAGGAACAAACCTTATCCTTTTACAATCTTTGCTGGTATGATTTCTAGGTCATATTCCTGCAAAGTTGTCATCCAATGAGCTCTTTCTCACCTAGTTCTTTCTGAACCAGAACATTTCTAATGGTTGTATAAGGCACGATAACCTTAGTTCGAGATTTCAATAAATACAGTTTGTAATGTTTTACTGATTTGTATACCGGATAAGCCTGCTTGTCAATTTGAGAGTAGTTAAGTTCTGCTCCCTTAAACGTTTAGCTCATGAACGCAATTGGAATCTCAACATCATTATCATGCTTCCGTGTCAAGACAACTGCATAAGAAAAATTAGTAGGAAAGGTATACAGAATAAAATCTCTGTTGAAATATGCAGACATCAAAGCAGGGGCCTCTGCGATGGCTCTCCGTTCAACAAAGGCATCCCTTTGTTCCTCAGACCACCTAAATTGTGCATCTTTTTTAACTAACTGATGTAATGGCTTAACAATTTGTGCAAAATTTGAAACAAACCTACGTACAAAATTAATCTTACCGAGGAATGATTTCATGGATTTGCGTGAACCAGGCAAACCGATCTTTGAAATAGCTTCAGTGCATTCATGATCAATAATCATACCTTCCTTAGAAACAATGAAACCCAGGAGCTTACCTTCTGTTACTGCAAATATGGAATTCTTAGGGTTCAACAAAATTCCGTATTTCCTGCAGCGTTCAAGCACCTGTTTCAGAGCAGACAAATGTTCATGTCATTTTTTTGAATAAATAGTAATATCATCTAAGTATACTACGACATAATTGTGCATCAAACCTATGAAAGCTATATCCATAGCTCTCTTGAATCTGGCTCGTGCATTTATCAGCCCGAAAGGCATTCTCCTGTAGGAAAAGGTACCCCAAGGGGTTCTGAAAGCTGTTTTTAGTTGGTCATCAGGGGAAACCATGACTTGGTTGTATCCTGAGAAACCATCCAGGAGTGAGAACATCTCAGAACCTGCTACCTTTTGCAGAATCTGCTCCATGGGAGGAACATGGTAGTTATCTTTTTCAGAAGCTCTGTTCAAATTTATGAAATCGACACAAAGTCTGATTTCCCCATTCTTCTTCCAAACAGGTACCAGGTTGGAAATCCATTGAGTATGTCTTATAGGGAATATGATTCGAGCTGTCAGTAACTTCTCAAGTTCTTTCTTTATAGAGGGTTATAGACTGGGATGCATCTTCCTTAGCTTTTGCTGGTAAGGTTTCACTTCTGCTTTCATCGGTATGTTATGATGCATGATGCTAGTGTCAAAAGTCTTTAGTTCATCGTAGGTCCATGCAAAAACATCTTTGAACTCTTTACATAGTCTGATAAAAGCTATTCTTTCTTCAACAGAGCAATCAACCCCAAGGTTGATGAATTGAGAATTCTGTTCAGTACCTGGGTTGACTGGCTCATAGTTCAGAGATGAACTCTGGGTCTTACAATTGGTCTTTTGTTTGAACTTATATTGTAAGTCATAAAATTTCTCTAGGTTGATTACTGATCTTGGGATAATGTTGGAAGGATACGAAAGATATTTCTCATGCTCAGCCTCATCTATTTCCATGTCTTGAAAGGTATCCTGGGCTATGAGAAAGTCTAGTATTTGCTGATCATCATCAAACACTTTCCAGTTTGTTACATTATCAGGGATGGAAGGCCTGTACATAAGTTCTATTGAAAAGGTTTCAGGTGACAAGCCTTCTGGTGGAATCAACCTAGATGTTGTATTTTCCAAGGGGTCAGCATCAAAGTTCTATGACTTGGGGACTGACTTGATGTTGAATGTAGAGAAAGAGTTAGTGAGATCTCTTATCATTTTTTGATAATTAGTTAAATGTGGAGACAAACAATGTATCTTGTTTCTTACTTGTTTAACTATGATTTCAGAATCTCCAAAACATTCTATTACTTGTGCACCCATATCAATAGTCTTCTTGAGTCCCTGAACCAGAGCCTCATATTCAGCTACATTATTGGTACATTCAAACTCAACTCTGCAAGCAATCATGGTTTTAGTCCCTTTTGGATAAATAAGGACACAACCTGCACCAGCTCCATCTTTTGATCTGGAGCCATCAAAGAATAAAGTCCATGTAATAGGATCAATCCTAAAATTTGTATTAACATTATAAACATTATGTGCAATAGTTCCAGAGAATGGTAAAGAAGTAACATTGGTAATCTGTGATTCATTTTGTACATTCTCATCTGGTGAAAAATCAGCTGGTAGATCCCCAAAGAAGGTATCAAATGTGAAATTCTCAATATGTGAACTGAAATAACAAGCAGGTTCACTTGAGTCATTAAGGTTAGTGACTATTTGCTTCATAAATGGTTCCCTACTGATCTTAATCTTGTTTGGTTGTCCATTATAGGGCAGCCACAGGTGAGACCAATCAGTAGAAAAGTATCCCTTGAGCTTCTCTGACCAATCTCTGCTCAGCCACATTCCATAGGCTTCTGGGATGTCAGCTACAACTATATCTATGGTCTGGTGGATCCGAGGATCAGTAGATAATGTTAACAAAACATTTCTTAACCTCCCCACTACTCTCACTTTAGATCAGTCAAGCTGTACAATTTGAGTAGGGAAAGGTTCCCAAGTGGCATTTAATTTTCTGTAGACAGACAGGGGCATCACATTAGAGGAGGCACTTGATTCTATCATACAATTGTGTACATTTCTGTTGAAGATTTCAAAGGTAAGCAAGAAAGGAGGTGTCCTCTTGCTTCTAGGTTTCTGATCGTATGGTTTGGTAAAAGAGTCTAAGTTATTGTTTTGTGTTTCCCTTGGTTGTTTGATTTTCATGCTTTTAGGTAGAGAATCCCTCATAGAAGGGATTTTCAGAAGTTCAAAAAAAGAAATATTTGCTTTGACTCTTTTCAAATCTTCAGCCAAACTGTACTCCATTTCAGGAATGATTGTATCCTTTTGAGAAACAATTTTACCTTTGGTGGGAACTGTTGTTGAAGATGAAGGTTCCTAGGAGGGTTGTCCTTTTGACCTGGTGTTATAAGGATGTTGAACATTGAATACTGTCTCAGGTTCTTCTTCTTCATCATTCATTGGGAGTTCAGAAAAATAGCTTACAGTATTAATCTGTGGATCCTCTTCTTCATCTCCTTCTTCCGGTAATTGTGGATCTTGATTCGTTTGATCATCAGAGGGTTCAGGGGAATTTTTTGATTCAGTGGCCAGAGCTTTGAAGATAGAATAAATTTCTTTAGATGTTAGTCCTTCATTAGGATTAGGAGGTGGTGGATTTTGGGGAGGTTGATAAGGTCTCCTGAAAGGTGGCCTTACAAAACCTCTGTTATTAGTTTGATTTTCATTATTATTCTTTTTTAAATCAACCATCTCATTCGACATTTTTTGGAGAAACTTCTTGATATCAGTCATTTCAAAAGCATCTTTGTTTTGGGTAGTGGGTTTGGGAGCATTATCAGCTTTCTTTCTGGATGTGGAAGGTTGTTCTTTCGAAGCATCAGGATTATCCGTTAGACAAAACATATCCTTTTCAACCTGAATTGCTTCAACATATGCCTCAAACAAGTTGTCTTTATGTGCTCCTTTGACCCACATCGCAATAGGAACAGGTAATCCTTTTTCATAATAAGCAACCAACAGTTCTCCTGCAGGAAGAAGAGTGGCAGGGATCCTATTTTTCAGATAAGAAAATATTTGATTATAGTCTTTGACCCTCTCTTTACCTCTAATCTTCATGGAAGAGAATTCTAAGACTAGATCTTGTGGAGTTTTATCATCCCCAAACTTCTGGATAAACAGTTTTTCAAACTCATCCCAAGAAGTTATGGATCTGGCCTCTAAGGCGAAGTACCATGTGGATGCCTTTCCGTCAAATGTATAAGGGAATAGTATGCAAACCACATCTTCATGGAAAACACTCCTAAAGCTAATGGCTTGCATAAAGGTTTTGATGTGATCTAATCCAAGTGATTTATTATCTGGATTGAACTTAGGAAGCCACTTCTCAGGGTTTTTAGGAAATCTATGTTGATCCCCAAGTATAAATACAACATCTTGGTCAAGCCAAGGTCTGTTCCATCCTTCTTCAGCCATTGGTTGTTCTTCCTCTTCTTCAGATGAAGAGCTAGAGGAGTGTTCACTTTCAGACGAGGAGGGTGATGATGAAGGAGGAGTGGGTGGTGGTCCACCAATTGCAAAGTTAGGTTGATCTTATGATACTCCTTGAAAGAGAAAATCAAGGTTGTACTCAGGGGATCTTGGACAATTAGTTGTATCTTGATTCTTAGTGCTTTGGTCACCTATCTGTTGACCTTCTTGGTTATCAGTCTGCGGAATGGTGTTCTGTTGAATTGCTGCTAGTCCTCTATTTCATTGTTAAGTATTTCTTTGGTGTATTTTATCAACACTATCATTAGAACTTTTCAGTATTTGTTCAAGTGAAAGGGGTCCTCTAGTAGGTGATATGATAAGGATATCCCTTCTATTTTCCTGCTCAACTGCAGGTGTATCGGGAATTATAGTTGGTTGTTCAGATGTGGATGCATGTGATTGGCTACGAGTGACAACCGATGATGTTCTTGCTAGAGGAGGTTTATGAGTATTCTGTTTAGGCATATTTTACTACTGGCCCTCCTTCTCGCACGATTTGTTGAGGCCTCAAGTGTGTAGGGTGTTGGAATGGGTTCCAAAGCTCTCAACAAAGGAAGAAAACCCAGCCAAAGGCTTCAGATAATACTGTGAAAGTATTACCCTATCCTCAAGCTGTTTGGGATAGTGATCTCCCACGGATACAAAGGCCTCCGCTGGCACTTTTCGTTTTGATCCTAAAAGGATCTTCCTTCCAATGAAGGAAAACAAAGTGTGCTCAGTTTGAAAACAAATCTACCTAGGAAGGAAATCTAAGCTAAGTTAGACCTATTCTAAAAGGTGTCTTGTTTAAGTGCAGATCAACTTGATGTGAAAATAGATAAGTGTGTTCATCCAATTGACAGAAATGTAAAGGAGATCAAATCCTTATCTGCTTAAGTTACAACCAATCAATTAAAATTAACTGAATGCAATATTAAGTGTTTAAGCTCATTCAAAATTAACCTGTAACCAATATGTCAATTGAAAAATTAACATAGATTATAATTTACTGTGAATCATTTGTGGAAATAGATGAACATTTTAGTTGAAGAAATTCAATTAAAACATAATGCATATATAGATCAAACGTAAGGAAAAATCCAGGTTAGAGATCTCTACATGAAATAATAATTACAAAGGATTAAACAACATAGATAACAATCTGAAGTAAAAATCAATATTTATCAAATAAACTTGATCAATGGACAAAAGATGATGCAAGAGAATAACATTACTGTATTAATGGAAGCCTGTAAGAAATTACAAGCTCAACATAAAACATAGTATCTCCAGTCTTCTTCTGTTGATTTCTACCCCAAAATGATCATCCCTTGCCTAAGAGAGATCTACCCTTTAAATAATAATTTACAAAATAATACAAAGGATAAACTCCCCTAAAACAGGGATTACAAAATCAGATTATTCAATTAAGTGTGGAAATCATGCCACTTGGCCCAAATTTCCATCAGTTCATCTATATTTGGATAATTAGGAGATTCGAGCCCCAACTGGGCATCACATGTGGATCCTTCGATCTCATTTTTGGCCAATTTATGCCACATATGGATAAAAACATAGATCTTGCCCTCCATGGAAACAGGTTGCCTAATCAACCAATCCACGTCTTCAATTTGGATGTGCTCAATCTGCATGATCTTCTCTCTGAATTCATCACGACGGGCTTCGACCTGCTCTATCATCAATTTCGGTGGATCTGCCTTCTCAATGAGCCCTATTGCAGTGAAAGCCAACATCTCCATGAGATTGTTTGAGGCATACCATCTTCTCCTAAAATTTGCTTGAGCCTAATTTATGGTATCCTCCACCATCTCAATGACATTCTCCTAAGCCTGCATGTCAGTCCTGATCCTTCTTAATTTGAGACTGTCCAATTCAGGGATATCAGCTGGCTTTTCTTCAATATACTTCTGCCAATCCATGATGTCTTCTACAACTTTAGAAGCCTGTTTTGTTTTCTCTACTTGCTTGCTCAAGGTACTAGACATCTTGTCAAAGGCAATGTAGGTCTCATGAATTTCACCCGTGAAAACCTAGAAAAAGCAGAGGAGGCTGCACTTGCAGTTGCATCCTCAAGTTGTTTCTTTAGTATAGCTATTCTTTCCTCGTTGACAATATTTTATGCTTCTGCATCATGTAGTTTAACTTGGCGAGAAGTATTATGCAACTGCAGATATTCCCACTTGTATTCAAATATCTTCCTTAAATCCTAAACATAAACTTCATGCTCTTCCTTGGTTGCTGTCAATTGCTCTTGAAGCTTTTTCAGTTCTTCTTTTTTAAATTCAATCTCCCTGTTCAAGGTCTTGACTGAATCAAAATTTGCTCCTCCAAATGCACCCAAGGTTGCAGCTGCATCCACTGCTTCTTCCTGGATATCATCAGACTGCTTTGTCCATATTTTTTGATCAGGAATGGGTGCCTCCAATTCTCCTTGATCTCTGCTTCTCCTTGTCCTTTCCTCATGACTGCCTTGGTTGCCTTACTATAAAGTAGTCCCCGAGGGGAACAATTACATCATCTTCAAAAGTAGCCACCATATCAGTGGATGATGTGGTCATATCTATTGTTGTAACCAAAAGGGGTGTCTAGGTAACAGTAGGACTAGGAATAGACATAGAAACCGGAGATGAGATTTGGGAAGAAGGGAAAGCTTCACTAGTTGATGGTACAGTGGTTGATGAAGGAATGGAAGTAAGAACTTCATGTGGTGAATCTTGAGTGTCAACAACTAAAGGTGAAGAAGGGGAAAAGGGATTTGGAACATTAGTAACTGAGGGTAATGAAGGAGATGGAGGTAATTGCAGGGGGACAATCGAAGACTGGACCTCTGAAATGGTTGATGGGGAAATAGTGAGTGGAATTTTCAAAGCTAGAGGTGTAGGAGTGATAAAATTAAATGCATCAAACAACTGAGACAAGGTTGTTGGAGGTGTCACCTCAGAATTTGTAACAAGAGAACTTCTGTTGAGGGAAGTGATGTCGCTAAAGTTATTGAATCAGGAACAACAAAAACTTGAGACATATTCTCACTTGAAGTGGGTTCATTCATAACTATGGTGTCTAGCAAATCTGAGACTGCCTGTGAACCTTCAGTGATTTCTTCCAATACAGGTACAGGAGAAATTACTTCATCTTCCCTATCGCTGTCTTCAATATCGAAATTGGGAATTTGAGAGGGTGCAGTTATGAGCATTTGTCTTTTTGCTGGATTGTTGACCACAATCACCTGTACATTACTTACTGAGCTGGATGGATTGACCTCTTTGGTATGCAACACTGAGGTCATTTGTTCTAGTTCTTTCTTCGCTTTCCGGGAAGTTTGCATTAATACGTTATATTGTTCAGCAGTGCTTAGCTTAGGAGACTCCTCCATAGGTCCTTTTCCTTTATCACCATCAGGACCAGTCAGCATGAGAGGGGTTTTAGTTCACCGATCCTCCTTCTATTTTCTTTCCCTTCTTATCTGATCAATCAAATCAAATTCCAATTTCCTTTAGCTGAAAACCTTATCTCTGAGCTCTTACTGGTATAGAAAAATTTGGTTCTGTTCATCCCTGCTTTTAGCCTTTGCCAGGACTTCAGAAAAAGTCTTGAATCCCAGGTAGATGGAGTCATTTGGAACATATTCATGTACATATCTCATCTTCATATGATTGTGCTTGAAATGAGTATCTAGGAATCCCTTAGGACCATGTCTTATTTTTGGAGCATATACTAGTTTCAAAGAAGCAATCTTGTTACCCAATACTTGAGCCCAGGTGGAAGTAGGGATAGCCAAAGGTCCAAGTTTCAAGGGGAATTTAGGCCATCCTCTCCTCTTGGGACCTGTAATTTTGAGATAAACGCCTTCTATTACAGTCTAATATGATACTTCTTCAATCAACAACCTATCTAGGCAGCAGGTGAACAACACTGCTTCCCCAAATCTTGACATAGGAGAAAGATTCCCCTACATACCAGTCTCCAATTGTAGCAATGAAAAGCTTGGCATCAGCTGAGAAAGATGGTGAATATTCCTTAAATATCTTGAGATAAATGGCACCAAGGAAATGATCACAAATGTCATATAATAGAGGCACATAGTTATCTTCCCACAGTGCAGAATGATATATGTGAACATGAGGAGCAGCGGGGGTCCAATTCCATCCCATATTGGGATATTGAAATTCAACACAGAAAACATCTAACACATAGGCTGAAAGAAAGAAATAGGGTTTCTTTGTAGAAGGAGATTTCTGATACTTTTCAATTGTTGTTTTAAGCTCAAAAGACAAAATAGAAGCCCAAGGAAAAGATTCACCTGTAGTTAAGACATGATGAGCCACAAGATCCCATTTAGCTTTAAAAAATTGAGGAATTAGGAAGGCCATACAGTCGGGAAAGCATAGCTGCCAATAACGAGTAGGGTTCCTTAAACCATGACACTGGGTACAAGTTATCATGCCTGTGCATAAAGCTGGCTGGTTTGTGCATCCAGGATTTGATCATTTGATTGAAATTGAACCTGGTGTTAGCGGAATTGAGGAAATCAATATTAAGGATCTGCACAGGTGGTCTAAGGGAAGATTCCCTGATAAATACCTCAAGACAGAATGTGGTTAATTGTGAACCCGTGCTATCATTGAACAGGCAGTCTTTGGGGTTGGCATGTTTTATTGTCCATTTAACTGCATTGGTATAAGGCAAGATGGTAGGTCTGGAAGCAATTGCATGAAGCTGAGAGTCCCTAATTTTATCGTAGGCTTGGTGGTCATTCTCAATGTCAGATAGGTCATCATGGTCAAATATCGAGTAGATTTTAGACCAGTCGACCTGGTAGGTTTCAGTGATTTTCCCACTGGTGTCTGAGAATATGCCAAAATTTGGGTCCTTGTTCAATTGGTCGCTTAGGGTAGTCTTAGAACGTGTGTTGTGCGACATGTTTGCAGACTGGAGAAATCTGACGAATGGATAAACAACAATAAAAAACACTCTCAAATAATCAAAACTGTAAATAACTAAACAAAGGAACAGAGAAAACCAACCTGCTTCAGCTGAAAATGGCGGGCAAGGAACCCTTGGTAAAAACTCACAGTAAAATTCAAGCAGCAAAGTAATTTTCCAAATTCGAAAATGATATCAAAAAATAAGAAAAATGACCTATTTAATAATTTGAACGGGTAAAATCTGAGCCGTCAGATCAAAACCAATCAACGACTGAGATCAATTCTTGCGATTTGCGGGAGATAAGTTGCGGGAGGTTAATTTCACAGGTATGTACATCCTTCTCGCAATCCGCAATCTACAATTGCAGGTTGCGGGTTGCGGGATCGAAACCGTGTTTATTGAAGCAACATATATTTCCGCAATCCGCAATCCGCAAATTGCGGGTTACGGGATTGCAAAGTTCAAAAATTTATTCAACAACTTCCCGCAATCCACAGTTGCAGGTTGCGGGTTGCGGGAACGCAAATACCTTTGATATAAAATAACTTTTCCGCAATCCGCAATCCGCAATTGCGGATTGTGGAAACACACAACGCATTTCATTATTCAAACCACTTTCCGCAATCTGCAATCCGCAATTGCGGGTTGTGGGTTGTGGAACAAAAAGTTCAACAAACATATTTACACGGTCTTCCCGCAATCCGCAACTTATGGGTTGCGGGTTGCGAGATGGGAAAAATTCAAAAGAAAAAAACAAGCTCCCGCAATCCGCAGTTGTGGGATTGCAGGATGAAAAATGACCTTTTGAGAGGAATCAAAGCTTCCCGCAACTTTCAGAGAAACAATAAAAAACTGAAAATTTTCAAAGGGAAAAGTTCTAATTAAATGAAAACAATGCAAAGGCATAAAATCATAATAAACATGATGAAAAACCTCATAAGGACAAAGGAATATAAACCATTACCTTTGTAATGAAAATTTTTGGGGCTCCCGTGTTCCATTAGAACATGGGATCTGTTGTATATACAACAGGTTCCAACGCCTTTAGTATGCTTCTCAAATTCAGGGAAAGACAACATATTAGTACCCATTGTGCATGGGAAGAAGTTACATTAGAAATGAGGAACTATGTCAAGGCTTGCTCTCACTAGTCTCATTTGAGGCTCAATATGAGCGACAATTCCTTGTCCATTCTTACATAGTCCACCACCATTTGTGGAAGTAATTTGTTTCCAATGCCTTTAGTATGATTCTCAAATTCAGGGAAAGACAACATATTAGTACCCATTGTGCATGAGAAGAAGTTACATTAGAAATGAGGAACTATGTATCGAAGAAGTACAATCCTTCTCCAATTTGTGAAGAGATTCTTTCATCTTCATTGTTACATACAAGTACTTTTGAAGGACAATATTGAGAGTTTTAGTACAAAGTGTCAAACTATTAACTTGTTCATTATACTTTGTACAAAGAAAAACATCAACACTAGGATCTCTGAAAATACGTTTTTATGTTGCTAAAAAAATTCTCAAATCTACATTTAGCAATTCTAAATTCACATACTTATTGTGGAAGGCTTTGATTGAGGTGCCATAGAGTTTGAATAGATTTATCTTTCTTGGACAATTGGTGAAGCAAGCAATCATGGCCATTTTTTTAAAGATTATATGCTACCATAGACTAGATTGCAAATGCATTAGCATTCAATACAGTATCCACAATAGTAGCATAATAAGGATCTCTGAAGGATACACAATCACAAAGCACAAAACAATTTATCATGGGAAACCCTCAAGGGGAAGAAAACCCAGTAAGAACTTCCTCAATATAGATGATCAAGTATAATGCCCCAAAAATATGTCTCACAAATAAGAAAGACAAAAAGACCAAACTATGGACTCAAGCCACTCCTCCTTCTTGTACGCATATATCTCTCTCTCTCCTCTAATGCGAATTGCACAAGTGAGTGAATGAATAAATGAGAGGAACTCACTCTCTATTTATACATTACTTTTCACTTAACCTTTAACTCAGCTAGGTCGGCCTCAATAATACTAACTGGGCCGACCTCTCTAGGAAGACTCAATATAATATTTATATTATATTCTTTTGGGTGCTAATGACCCGACTTACAATGGAGGTTTAACCTCATGACCTTTACATGACCAAATGTAATAATGACATCCTCGAATGGAGGTAAAACATCCCCGACGGAGTTACAATAATAAAATACAAGTAGAATATTCTTTGAAGTTACATTAATTTAACACCCACTTAATAAGAAGGGTATTCTACTGACAACAACATCTGCATGTGTAACTCTACACAACATCATCAGAGAGAGGAGGGCATCAACAACAACATCATTTGATACATCTATAAATCATTGGAAGTTCTTCAACATCATCATCAGCAACTGGAACAATTGTTGTAACATCATCAACATCATCTTCAGTACAGAGTTGAAGTATCATCATCTGCAGCACTGGAGCATCCTCATCTTCAATACTGGAACATCATCATCTATAGCACTGGAGAATCCTCATCATCAACACTGGATTATCATCATCTGTAGCACTGGAGCATCCTCATATTCAACACTGGAACATCATCATCTATAGCACTAGAGCATCCTCATCTTCAGTACTGGAACATCATCATCTGCAACACTGGAGCATCCTCATGTTCAGCACTGGAACATCATCATCTGCAACACTGGAGCATCTTGGAACCTCATCATCTGTAGCACTGGAGCATCCTCATCTACAATACTGGAACATCATCAGGAGCATCGACACCTGCAACACACATATGATCCTTCCTTTCAGAATTCGAGATCATGGACAATCCTTCCTTTCGGAACTCGAGATTCAGTCCAACAAATCTGGTGATCCTTCCTTTCGGAATAGGGATCATGGAAAATCCTTCCTTTCGGAACTCAGGATTCAGTACAAAAAGCTCTGTGATCCTTCCTTACGGAACTGGGATCATGGACAATCCTTCCTTTCAGAACTCGGGATTCAGTCCGAACAACTCTGGTGATCCTTCCTTTCAAAACAGGGATCATGGAAAATCCTTCCTTTTAGAACCAGGGATTAAGTCCAGCACTATATCAACATTTAATACTATCTCTGTCTAGGGATGATCAATCCCACCACAATCATTTAAGGCTACCTTTTTCTAGGGATGATCGATCCCAACACAATCATTTAAGACTATCTTAGTCTAGGGATGATTGATGCCAACACAATCATTTAAGACTATCTCTGTCTAGGGACGATCGATCCCAACACAATCATTTAAGACTATCTCAATCTAGGGACGATCGATCCCACTGCAGCACAATATCATCATCACTACTCCCCCTTTTGAGGGAAGTCCTTACAGAATACACTAATATTGTCACGAAAGTGCTCAAAATTCACTCGAGACAGAGGCTTAGTCAACACATCTGCACCCTACTCATCTATGCTCACGTATTGGAGCTTTATAGCTCCCCTCTACACCATATAACGAATGTAGAAATACCGTATTTCTATGTGTTTTGACCTCTCATGGAACACAGGGTTCTCTGTCATTTTTATACAAATCTGGTTATCACATAGAATCACTATGGTATCCAACTCCATATCAAACAGACCTAATAACAACTTCCGAAGCCATATAGTTTCAAAAATCGCAGAACAGGATGCAATATACTCTACCTCTGCAGTGCTGAGAGACACACTGGACTGCTTCCTTCTTATCCATGAGATCATGGCTGACCCAGACTGTAAAAACTGCCTGAAGTGCTCTTCCTGTCTGAGACACTTCCTTCCCAATTTGAATCTGTATATCCAAACACTCTGAACTCATGATCTCGAGTATAATTGAGACCATAGTATATTGTACCTTTTAGGTACCTCATCACATGCTTTGCAGCTACAATGTGCACCCGTCTGGGATTCAACCAGATATCGACTCAAGGTGTTCACAACAAAGCATATATTTGGCCTTGTGTTCGTCAGATACATCAACGACCCAATAATTTTCCTGTATAGAGTCACATCCACTAATTCTGATGAAGTATCAGATAATAACTTCAAGTTGGTATCCATGGGTGTGGCCATGGATTTGCACTCCAACATATCAAATATTTTCAATATTTATACTGCATACTTCCCTTGATTAAGGAAGATTCCTTCTGGGCTCTGCCATACCTCGAGACCTAGAAAATAATGCATTAAGCCAAGGTCTTTCATCTCGAATTATGCAGCGAGCTTCTCTTTGCACTTTGAGATTCTCTTCTCATGACCTGTCAAGAACAAGTCATCCACATATAGAAATAATATGACTGGTTCATCATCCATAACATTTAAGTAAAGGTTGTTACACCTAAATCTTACCATCATAAGACTCAGTGTAATCATCCCTAAAGTTTCCTTGACTAAGTTATTGACCTGGAAGAGATACAAACCCATTCATACTAGGTTTTGAGAGGTCTTCGCTGGTTGTCCTCATGCAACCTGCGACGTCGCAGGTTGTCCTATTGCAGACTGCGACGATGTCAGTTAATGGACAAAAATAGCTCCTTCAAGCCCATTCTCAAAGCTAGCTGACATGGATCCCTATCCCTGACCTTTTGGGAGAGCTGGCACTTGGTTCCTAACCTCTTGGAAGGATCCCCTATCTCTCTCCTACCATATCTCAACCTACCCTATCCATACCCTATCCACTTAGTCCTATATAAGGGAAGCTCACTCCCATTCCAAAGGGAGGAAGTCTATAGTGTCTACATGCTGGTGAAATCATCTTAGGAGAGATATCTACTCATCTATTGGGAGACTCACACTTCCTTGGGAGGTTTTGGCTTTGGTTTGATCGGATGAGGATTGCTACATCAAGTCTATGGTTGTAATCTTTCTATCCTATGTACTTCTCTTTTCAATATAGTAATATAATTGCTTTCCACCAAAATCTCATTGTGTTAATGACATCTTGCGTAGTTTGCCTGCTTCACTGCTCACTTAGATCTATTATTGTATAGATACATTTTAATTGGTTTGATGTCTTGTTATCTTGACAGGTTTTGCAGATCAGATCTGAAGATTGTCAAGCTTGGAGCAGCATTCAAGGAGAAAAGGATTAGCGATCTATAAGGTAAACGTATCTAGTTCCTTAATCCTTAATTAGATCTAGGGAAGTTAATTATATTCTGTCCTATTTGTTCTAGACTCGTGTTGAGCTAGGGAGATCATGCCTCGAGTCCTCTCTTGGTAGATTGTCCGTCAAACAAATCTGGCGACCATACTGGGGATGAAATTGTTTGTAGTTGTCAATTTGAATACCATTTTCAGTCGATTGCTTGTGCAAACCATTCATAGTCTTATATGCCTTCTAAGCCTTGTTTCATCATCAGATCTTCGTTTTGAAGAGTCTATATTCCTCCTATGAGTTTGTATTCATCATTTTCAAACCATTTCATTGCTCATTGTTTAGAGATTTGTTCATTTTTGAATTTGGATCTTGCTTGTCGCACTTGGTCAGTGGACTCAGAGCGACACTGTGTCATTTTTGATCTCTGTTCTCTGTCTGTTGGCCTATCGTCGCAACCCTTTCATTGGTCTACTGCAACATCGTTGCACTTCCCGCATTGGTAAACTGCGATGTCACACTGTGTACAAACATAGACTACGCCGATTTGTCAAATTTGGCATTCAGGCATCCCTTCTCCATTTCTGATTTGAGTTGTGGTTTGATGTACAAACCCCCTCTACATTGCAAGATCCAGTCAGAGACCCCATTCTTGATTTATGTGTTGAAGTGTTTGGTTTCATTTGGAGTTTGTTTTGCGTTCCATCTTGGACAAGTCTAAGATTTGGTAGTGGAGGACACTTTCGTCTCCCCCACCTGCATCTACTCACCCTTGCATTCCCTCCTCTCCTTGTTGGATCTAGTCATTGTATTGGATCGGTTTCCATACCTCCTTTACATACATTTGTTGAGCTTTGCTTTCCTTAGTGTTGCTTGCCACTGATTGATTTTGAGTGTTTGTGTGTATTTTCAGTACATGTGAGTGCTTGTCTTTTCTTGATATTTTCTGAGTTATTGGAGTGCTGCGAGTGATCTTTTCATTTCGGTATTTGTGTTTAAAAGCATCATTGTTATCAAGTTGGTATTTTGATACATCCATTGAAAAATAAAAGGTGCTTTATTTCCATCATTTTTTAATCTCATTTGAAGAATTATACATGCATTGGAATGTCTCATTTGTAGATCTTTTGGAAAAGTTGAAAGAAAATTAAATTATTTGTGTTTTTCACGAATTATGAGTTGCTCATTTTCTTGAAAAATTCGAATAGATATCAAGTTTTTCAAAAGTACTTCCATGCTTGGAAAGTTAAATGCATCTTTCGGTTCTTAAGCTTTTAGGCCATTGTAGTGAAAGTGAAAAGCTTCCATACTCTACTTAGAATCTCTCTCTTTTCATCACTTAGCATCATTTTTGTTTTGAAAAGATCAAAGAAAAAGAAAAAATGCTTTGATTTGGCTTAGTAGTGTTGTGTTATTTTTTTTTTGTGTTTCACTTGAAAAGGAAAAGAATACTTCATTATCATTTTTTGGTAGATTTGGGAATTGTATTGCATTGTGTTGCTTTGGTAAAATCATTGGAAAGAAATTTCTCCCTCCCATACATAGAGTTCATCAAAAGAAAAGTACATTTTTTTGCATGTAGTTAGGGCCTACATTATGCTTACGATTATGTACTCACCTCATAAATTCACCTAACCGTCCAGATAAAATTAACGGTAGAACTAGGGTAAAATTTTTAGTAACTTGTGTGTAAGTTAGAGACGTGTTCCGACGTCGTTAAGCGTGGCAGCTATCTTTATTTTCCAGCACTGTATTCTGGGGGTATTGTAGTCTTCCATGTACTTATCGGTATATCAAGCTATTTCATGTACCCACCAAGTACCACACGTACTGGGCATATATCGAAAGGTGTTTCATGTACTCGGTAGTATATCGAAAGGTCTCGTGCCGTATGGTTGTGCATTAGACAGCACCACTATGGATTTGATCTCCCACGTACCTTGCGTATATCGAGAGACAACATTAAGATTCCTGAGACCAACTAAGTTAACCTTTTGGCCGTATTGGCAGAGCAATACATAGAGAATAACACTCGGGGAGATTACTACGCACGTAGCGTCCAGGTAATCAGGTATTCAGGCAAGGGTATGGTCCCAATCCTCCTTGTCACATTTTATTGTTGGACCCTACGGTATATAGCGATTTGCAAGGCCTTGACAATCCTGTGAGGTTCTAGACCTTTGAATCCACTCTTATAACATAAGTTTACTTGTGGCCTTAGTTTGTGTAGGGTTTGTTTGGTTTGTTTTTCTTTTGATTAGCTTACCTTAGGAGAAACTTTTGTTTTAGTCACTCTTGCTGAATTTCCTTGGAGAAGGTCCTGTAGGATTCAAAAATTACCACCCCAATATCCCCTTAAACAGGAGGTAATTTCGAGGGTAAGGATCGAACCACAAGCTAGGGTTGGGTCACATGAAGTGGAAAACCCTACTTTGAATGTTGGAGGACTCTTGTTTCCTCACACTCCTCCAGATTCACCTGTCTCCCACCCCCCGTAGGGTGAAGAGGCCCCAACTTCTACTTCACAAGACTTGCCTCCCGTTGCACCGGGAGAGACTGTATCATTGGAATCGATAAATCAACCCCAGGATGACCCCACAGCCACTGTTGGTCCTTCAACAACTTATTGGACATCTTCTCTAGGCCACGCAGTGGCCCATTTTTCCATTGCATCTCCACCCAGTGGGACTACTCCGGATGATCCCTTAGCTTACTATCGTGGCTAATTGGCCCATTTTCATTCTATGGTTGAGGAGCTTCGGAGATCAAGTCTCCAACGAAGGGTTGAAGACTCGACGTTTACCCCCTTACCTGACCAATCCCAGGTCACTCTTTATCTTTTGAGTCACTGGAATCATCCACGCAACACATGACCACTTCTAAAACTGGTCAACCATCCATTCTTGCACATACGTCCCCTAGACAGGAGACCGGTTCGGTACCTCTAACGACCCAACCTGTTGAAGAACACCAGTCCAACACACCTGTGACCACCATGGTTACATCACCTGCTCCTCCCCCACCGCAAACTTCGAGGGGAGGATACTCTTTACCCCCTACCTTCTTTACGGGTAATGGAAATCCTACTGTGAATAATCAACAACCAGTGTCAGGTCAACACTTACTTAGTGGTCAGCAAGTTGTTGCTGGGGGGAAACCCTTGTCTCTTAACCATAATACTGCAACAGGAGTTCCCATCGGTCCTTCCATTGGAAATTCCTTACCCCCTGGACCTTCCACTATGGAACTATCCCATGTCGGGGGACCGTCCAACAGAATTCAACCACCATTGATTCAAGCGTATCCAGGTCATCTTAACCCTGTGCCGGGTCAACTTAATCCCGGAAACACACTCTATGGGGTGACCTACCTCGAAAATCCTTACAGTCTATGGGGACAAAAAAATGTTTTACAACATGGACCCCTGCTTACAGTCCCTCCACCCTCGTTTGGTCTACCCCCACCTCCCATTGGAGGCGGCGGTCCCCCACACAACTTTGGAGGAGGCAGACCTCTACCTTCTGGTGGAGGACCACCTCATTCCATCCACCCCCCCTGGTGGTGGTGGTGGAGGTCCATACCATCTTGGTGGTGGTGGTGGAGGACCATCCTATCTTGGTGGTGGTGGTGGAGGGCCATCCCATTCTGGTGGTGGTGGAGGAGGACTGTCCCATCTTGGTGGTGGTGGTAGACTGCCACCCTACTATGGTGGAGGAAGCGGAGGAGGCCCTTACCCTTCCGACACCCCTCCCGGCAGAGGTGGTGGAGGCCCACCCTATTCCGACGGTGGTAGCGGACCACCACCTCCTCCCGGCGGAGGCGGTGGCGGCCCATACTACCTTGGCGGTGGTGGCGGACCCCCACCATTTGGAGGCGGCCCACCCCCTCCCGGCGGTGGAGGTGGGCCCCCACCTTATGGTAATGGGTCACCTTATTATGGTAATGGACCACCTTACTATGGCGGCGGACCTACGTTTGGTCCGGGCTACCCATACCCCTATGGCCAGTTTCCTCCTGGAACACCCTATGGTTAGTCGATACAAGGTCCCACTGGTCCTTACACGCCTTATCAGTACTATCAGTACCTGCAGCCTAATCCGTAGCTCCCCTTTTTGGCTACTTTGGACTTGCCTGACCTATCTCGTCTCACCAACGACCCCATCTACCATGGAACTAATTGGCCACCCATTCTGGTGAAACTTCCATCAGATATCCCAAAATTTGATGGCAAGCCGGGTGAGGATCCTAAAAACCATGTGATGACCTACCACTTGTGGTGTTCATCCAACTCCTTGATGGACGACTCGATCTGTCTTAGGTTATTCCAATGGACTCTCACTGGTTCCGCTGCCAAGTGGTATATTGAACTACCACCCCATTCTTTTCCTGATTTTGGTTCTGTTGCTATGAATTTTTTGACTCATTTCTAGCTGCCTATACGGTATGAAACTGATACAAATATTTTAACCTCACTCCGTCAGAATACCGCTACTCACATCTCATATCATATACATGAGTGGCAGAGGAAACGACTTCTTATTAAGGCTCCTATTCCGGACCAACTCCTAGTGGATTGGTTTACGAAGTCTCTCATCTTTACCATAGCATGAGATGTTGCCATGGGAGGTGCTGTCACGGAGGAACAAGCTATCACCCATGCCCATTTGCTAGACTTAGTCTATGCTCAATATGGCACATTGTTTGATATCCTTCTTGACGCACCCCGTAACATGTACGACCCCGCAAAACCACCCAAGGGACCCCAAGTCGATGGCATCATTGGATCCCTTAACACCTAGCCTTCTTCTCAAACTGTTGGATCATCGAACCCCCAAGGTTCTTCCCCATCACCAACACAGGCTGGTCACGACACCACCAAATCATCCACTCCTGCTGTCATCGAAGAAGTGAATTCTGTTTCATCAGCTTCACCTCAAAAGGTTGGTGGTAAGAAGAAGAACAAAGGGAAACCTAAGAAATCTTCCACCCAGTAGGAACATAAGAGCACCCCTAATGATACCAAATAGAAAAGGAAGTTGAAGTATCCTTGTCTATTGTGTGGTGATGACCACTTCTCTAAAGAGTGACTCCATAGAGATGAATTTCAAAAGTTTCTTAAGGGAAAACCCACACTTGCAGTTCTCAACGATCCCTTCCCTGATCAAAATAAGCAGTTGATTTCTCACACCTCTCCTTCGCAAGGAGAAGCATCTACCACCGCACATGTTCTCATGATGCGTAGTGAGACTATCAACTTGAGCACCCGTTCTCGTTCGTATGACTCTGTTCCAGCAAAGGAACCTGTTGGAAGTAATACTGAAAAAGCTTCCACTTTGATGCCTAATGTCACCACACCAACTGCTCCTCTAACCATTGAGAAGCCCTCTTTTGAGTCAGTGTTGTGTCCACCCAAGAGCACGATTAGAAAATCAGTTTTCAATCCCAATGCTTGGGCTGCTTAGAACTACAATATTGTAGAGGACTTAGCACAAGTTCCTTGTGCTATGTCGACGCTCGAGGTCTTGCAAAACTGTCATAATCAGCGCAAGACTCTCCTCTATGCCATCGGTGCAGTTGACCCGGATTCATCGAACACCATCATGTTCAGACTGGAATATTTCAAATCGAGGCTCTCCCATTAGTTGGCCTTTCAAGTTGCCACAAACATTGCTGGGAAGACAATCCATCGTACCATTTTGGAGGAAGGTGCCTCTACTTCAGTCAAGTCAATCTCATGCTGGAGATCCATTGGCTCTCCTGAGTTGAACCGTTCTCCTACCACTTTGAGAGAATTCGACAGACATGGCTTTCAACCTCATGGGTTGTTACAAGCTTTAGCAGTCGAGCTGGGGGGAAAGACCGCAACCATTAACGTGGAAGTGGTCATTGCCCCGTTAGATTATAACATTCTACTTGGTTGAAATTGGTTTTACGCCATGACTGCGCTCGCATCATCTGTCTTCCGTATAGTACAATTCCCTCATCAAGGCTGAATTGTTACTGTCGACCAATTGTATTTCTGCACACCTGACACCACTACTCACCCAGGAGATAACGTTCCTTCAATTGGACAATCTTCACATCAGTATGAGAGCGTGGGGGTTGGCCTCCTTAAGGACTCTTCCCTTATGGGCGTCTTTCCTACTTTGGATCCCCCAAATCATGCTGCTACGGTGAACATGATCTCCTCACAGATTTCATCTATCCCCAACTCCACTGATTCATGGCTTGTACCTGACAAAGCCACCACACACCTGATTGGAAACACTATGCCTCTGTCACCTGCCAAACTCACATACGAGGCTATCCAGTCATCACGAGAGGACCACTTAGCTGTGGCCTCCACCTCCTGTTCTCTACAACGGACATCATCCGATCCCCTGCTACGGAATTTTCATTCTGACGAGTCCATTATGGAAATCATGAGTGCGGATGATCCTCCGTGGGAACACCTCCATCATCATTCGTCTTGCCTTCCCTTTTTGGATATTGTGGAGAATAGCATTAGCACCATCTTTGCACCAGATGTCTACTCAGGGTCTCAGTCCTCGATACTCGCGTGTCAAACGACTCCGAAGGCAACTTAGCCAACATTGAACCCACCACTTCGATAGACATTTCGGTTACTCCTGGTGTCATGGAACACATTCAATTAGGCCAGAAGTGTTCCCCCGAAGAAGTCATTGCTTATACGGCCTTATTCAAGTGATTCCGAGACGTGTTTTCTTGGACCTACGAGGAGATGCCTGGGATAGAACCCACCATTGTTTTACACGAAATCAAAACCTATCCCGACATCAAACCTGTCTTCCAAAAGTTGCGACTGGTGCACCCTCAGAAGACTGCGACAATCAAGGCAGAGATTGAGAAACTCTTGAAGACCGGCTTCATCTACCCTGTCCCATTGACAGAGTGGGTCTCAAACGTTGTCCCTGTTACTAAAAAATAGGGTACCATTCGTGTCTATGTCGATTATCAGGACCTCAAAAAGGCTTGTCCTAAGGAAAACTACCCGACCCCCTTTATTGACCAGATTATCGACAATTGTGCCGAAAATGTCATTTTTTCATTTATGGATGTTTTTTCCGGATACAACCAAATTGAGAACCACCCCGCCGACCAACACAAGACTGCATTCATCTGCCCTTGGGGAACGTTTGCGTATCGTAAACTTCCGTTTGGCCTTAAAAATGCCGGCGCCACATTCCATCGGGCCATGTCGTATGCCTTCCATGATGTGAAGGACTTTGTGGAACCCTACTTGGATGACCTCCCTACCCACTTGAAGTAGCGCGAGTTCCACATATATCATCTAACGGCTGTTTTCCTCGGATGCAGACGGTACAACATTCGTTTGAACCCTCATAAGTGTATTTTTTGTGTCGAGTCTATATGCCTCTTAGGGTTTATCGTCTCGAAAGATGGGATCTGCATTGATCCCTTGAAGGTGGAAGCCATTGTCGCACTCCCACCTTGTTACAACATAATCTTCTACCTTGTGAGCATCAGCATTTTTTGGCTTGTAGGATCCATTTCACTGACTCAGATCCACTTTATATCCTTCAGACATACTATTTCCTCATTTTTCCTCTTACCCGCTTGTTGCACCACTATAGCAAGCGTACCTGCGAGGTGCATCACTATAGCCCGCGGGTAGCATGTAAAATGGTAAAAATCAGTAGTTAATTACTTTCTACTCCCAAAAAGCGGTTATTGGGTGACCTTTGACCCTCCATCTGCCCAAGTAACACCTCAATGTGTCCTTTCATCTACCTTTGAGAGGACTATATATTGAGCACATATGGCTTATGGATGGGAGGAGAAAGAAGGGCAAGAGAACTCTAGTGGATTTTTTCCCTATCTTGAGTCTACACTCATTGATCCTTGTAGTTGTGAACCCTTTATGTTCACCTTCCAAACTCCTATCTAGTTTGAGTTTTCCATTCATGGAGGATTGAAGTGGTGGAGGCACAAGTGGATTGATCCAGAACTTGGTTCAGATTGGTTGCCGGCAAGAGGTCGTATCACATTGTACTTCTTCTTGTTTATTAATAGAAATACTCATATTCTCGTCCATTAATGTTTTAAATGTTGTTTATCTTACATTGGGTTGCATTTACTTGTTATATGATGGGCCATTGCTATTGATGTTGTTAATGTTGTTTATATATATTATGTACTTGTTGTATATTGGATGTTAAGACTAATTTGCAGATTCAAGTGCACGGATTGGAAAGCTCCAACGGGGATCTACATCAAACGTTTGGATCAAGGTTGGTTACATTCTCCATTATCTTAGCATTGTCGTTTATAATAGCATAGTTCTGAGAATTGAGTTGATTTCTGGTAGTCATCTGTCTGTTGTGGTCTCCCAAGCCATAGCGAGTTTTCTCCAACACAGAAATGGCGACCCCGTTGGGGAAAACATCCATGTTTGGGAATTTTTTTTTAGCATTAGTCCATAATTAGAGTTGCTGTTTGTCGAAGCTCTTTGTCACTGATTGGCCGTTAAGATACACTATAGAAAACTTGCTTTTTCTGAGCCATTGGACTCTTTGTTTGCCCATTTTCCTTTCCTCACCCGTGGGCTAGCTTAGCTCTGCCCACGTATACCCGCCTTTGTTTACACTGCTGCTCGCGGGTACCCGCAGGTATTCCTTCGACAGTAGTGTACAACTTCAGCTTTTTTTGGTTTATGACTATTGGTTGTTGCTGGGTTGGCTTTGGATGATCTCGAGTCTTTGTTGGCCTGTTTCTTGACTGTTTCATGCCTTGGTTGTGACCAGAACTCTTCGTTTCTCTTGGTTGAGCCTTGTTGGTTTTTTACCCATCTTTGGATTTAGCCTTGTTGGTTTTTTTTCCTTTTGAGCTCATTCTTTTGGCTGAGTCTTACTATTTGGAATTTGCTGGGTTGCCTTAGTGATCTTCTCGGCACTTCAGTGACTAATAGTAGGATTTTGACTTGCATTTTTCATTTCTTTATATTGAAAAATACAAAAAAAATACATATAGTTTTGCATTTTCCTTTTGTTTATAAGAGAAAATACAATTTTTTTTTTTACTTTCATGTACTGCATCCTGCATTCATTTAGGTTCTGTTTGTGCATCGAAAATATAAAAGGATTGCATTTTTATTTCGAAATCGTTGGGTTGATTGTGCATGTTAGTGACATTGTGTTATTGGATAGATGAGTCTAGGATTGGACGATTTTGCATACTATTGAGTCATACACATCACTAGTTTCATGACCGTATCCTTTGAGTAACTATAGCCATTAAAATTAAAGCTTAATCTTAAAATTGATTAGACTGATTTTATTTGTAGGGTACACCAACTAGCATAGGTTTAGAGTCTTGGAATAGATCATTGTGAGTTAACAATCCAAGACTACTAGACGAAACATTAGGTGTCTGACCAGGGAGTGGAGGAATCCATGGTATATATCGGTGTTCTCAAGAAGCTCTACTCAAACCAGAGTTAAGCATGAGGTCACGGGAGGTTAGTTGAAGGGATATCCCTTTGATACTGGCTAAATGTGGGAGATATTTCTATGGTTTGTTCGTATCTGGGGGTACCGGAGGTTCATCCTCTTGTTCTTCGGGCTTAGCTACATTTCCCATATGACGGATCCCACCTGCAAATGTCCCCCTGAGCATTAGTTATATTGCGGTGACCATAGTTTCCTTACCTAGGTATCGCATATGGTACTTGCAGTGGTTATGCTGTTTGTGTTCTGAGTTAGATAGGGATTGGACAACACAGTTGTGTTTGTATAGTGGACTTGACCCTGTGCACGCAGTGAAGCTTGGGTGTCTCTATAACTGATTCTGTTACCTCCAGCTATAGTTTGGGAGTCTCAAGCCTCTCCTAGGCGAGACATATCGGCTATAGTGTTGGGAGCTCATTTAGCCACTCTGTTTATCTGCTCTTGGCTGTAGTTTCTCTAGGTATGTGCTTTTGATTTACTGTTTTTTGATCGATAGTTGGCCGTAGGAGATGTTGTGATTTGATATTCTCTTTGGATATATTGTGGCGTGGAGTCTTACTCTCCGCTGTTCCCATCGGTTAGCTGGTTTAAAACCGACTGAGTTTTCACACCGTGCTGCTCGGGGACGCCAACGGGCTCCCTCTGAGTCTTCGGATTCTTACGAGACATACATTGCCGACATTATGACGGCTGCACATTCCAACACGGAAAACATCCCCATGATTCCATCGGGTGGAGTCAAACATACTTCAGACACCCCCACACCTCGTGAGGCTTGGGGGGGTGATCCACCTGAGAGTCAACCTGGTCCTATTTGGACGAATCCACTTGAGAACGATCCGTTCAATCCTTCGAATCCGGATAATTATCTTTATGGGATTCCTACTTTACCTGAAGACGAAGATGAAGATCCTGCGATCAACGTTAACCTGTTCTCATATAGTATGCCCGGTTTCAGCACAGTTGATCCTCCCACTGCTTTTGGTAGTCATGCTGGCACTAGTCATGGTGTTGGAAACACTACACCCACTGGGGGTAATACCCTCGCCGGGGGCACCACGTTGTCCACTCACGCACATAATATGAGGACTGGTCATAATCCTCCTAACAATGCTAATGTTGGAAGAAGACCACCTCCTAAGACTGCCCAACCCAATAGGAACACTGTTCGAAACACGACTCACCATCCACCACCTAACACACATATCGCTACCCGTCAACCCATGACCACTTTCGCAAATGTTAATGCTCCTCCTAACTATGGGGGTGGACAAGTACCACACACTTTTGCATCCACCACTAGGAGGTGGGAATGTATCTTATCCCCATGATTATAACACCACCATTCCTGCTACTAGTAACACCAACGTTGGGGTTGGGAATACTTCTCATACTTTGGGTCACCACATGACTGCTCATGCTAATCCTAATGCTGGGGGTGGGAACATACCTCACCATTATGGTCATTACAACTCGGTTCCTGCTACGAATAATACGTATATGCCCCATACTTATGGTGGAAACCCTTACTACAACACATTCGGTGCTGGCCACTAGTTCAACCCACCTCAATATGGTGCCCCAAACACACATATGCCTACTTACTCTCATACGCTTCAGGTCGGAGGAGGTTATCAACCTTATGGGCATGGTCAAGCTTATGGTCCGCTAGGTCCTCATTATCAGCCGTTTAATGCTCATGGTCAAGCTTTTGGTCCACCTTATAATCCGGTTCCGTTCAACCAACCTTTTATGGGAGCTTATAATCAAGCTTTCTAGCCGTAGCTCCTGTTCCTTGCATGTTTGAATCTTCCGGATCTTTCGAAGCTCACGAATGATCCGGTGTGTCACGACCCTAGTTGGCCCCCGGTCCCTACCAAGCTTCCTTCGGACATTCCCAAGTTTGAGGGGAAAGGTGGTGAGGATCCGAGTGATCATGTCACAACGTTTCACCTTTGGTGCTCCTCAAACTCATTGAATCGTGATTCCGTTAGATTACGACTATTTCAACGCACCCTCACAGGGGCAGCTACAAAGTGGTATGTGGAGTTGCCTGGGAACACCTATAGGGGATTCAATGAGATTGCTTTGGTTTTCTTGGACCATTTCCAGTTGCCAATTCGTTATGATACTAGTACTGAATTGTTGTCTACCTTCCATCAGAATAAGGCCACACATATTTTTGACCATGTTCAAGAGTGGCGCCGACGGAAGAGATTAGTGAAAGCAAACATTCCTCCAGAGTTTCGGTTGGAATGGTTCCTTAAGTCTATACTCCCATACATTGCTAAGGATGTTTCGATGTCTGACATTGTGACTGAGGAACAAGCTATCTTGAAAGTCCAGCAGTTAGACCTACTATACTCTCAGTCTGGCATTTTATATGACATTATTCTTGACGCACCGAGAAAAAGACATGAGCCCACGTCAGTTCCTGGACCACATGTCGATGGCATCGTGGGATCCGCAAGCACTCTCCCTATAGACTTGGTAGCTAATCAAATGCAAAATTTGTCGCTAAACCAGTCTACTTCCGGACAGGTTCACACCTTGTCCACTTCCACTCCGTCTTCTGATGTACACAATGTGCAATCAACGAAGCCGTCAGGTAACCAGCAACCTTGCGGTAAGAAAAAGGGGAGAAACAATCGTAGGGGTGGAAACAATGGAAGTAACAATAATAGCAATCATAATACCCCTTGTAAAGAGAATGCCAACCCTCCTCGGGAAGGTGGAAATGCTGGCGAGGATCGTAAACCTAGGCGTAACGTGAAATTCCCTTGCAAGCTATGTGGGGAAGATAATCTTACTCACTTATGTCCTCGAATTGAAGAAGCATTTGGCACAGAGCCCAGCTGTGTTGAAGGATCCCCTTCCTCATCATCAAAACATGGCTTCGCATGCTCCCACCACTGGTTATGGACCCAATTAAACGATAACGGCTTCTTCCAATACTAGTGGTTATGGATGTGTGAACATGGTTCAGTCGGAGGTTTGTGTTGCTACTCGTCAACGCGATTATGGTGCACCACAACCTAATATGGGGAGTGAGCCTCCCCCTCCTCCTGACAATTCTTTGCATATCGAGAATCCCTTTAATATGTCACGGATACCGAAAGGTGTTCTCAAGCGCTCTACGCATAATCCTAATGCTCGAGCCACCTAGAACTACTCCATTGTAGAATATTTGGGCCAAACTCTGTGTGCCATGTCGGCTCTTGAAGTTTTGCAGGCTTGTCCTTCTTAGAAGCATGCCCTTTTGAGTGTGTTAGGAGTTTAGGATGGGGAAAATCCTAGTGTTATCAAGTTCGATACTATTGATGTACAACCTCACTTACCTTACCATGTGGCTTTTCAAATCCAGGTGGTGTGCCTTCAGAGTTTTGTCAAACGTACTATGGTTGATGAAGGTGCTTCCACGTCAGTAATGTCGTTAACTTGTTGGAAAGCTCTTGGTTGTCCTCCTCTACTCGCGTCTAGAACCATGCTCACTGCATTCGATGGTCGGTCTTTTAAGCCGAATGGAATTATCCCTTCCCTTGTTGTTTGCTTGGGAGGTATTTCTGTGCCTATTGAAGTCGAGGTGGTTGATGCGCCCATTGACTACAACCTTTTACTGGGTCAGAATTGGATGTCTGCTATGAAGGCTGTCGCATCCACTGTATTCAGAGTTATCTGCTTTCCCCATGAAGGCAAGATTGTGACCATTGATCAGTTGGATTTCGTTAACACTCCTTCCACAGCATCCATGGGATCCATAGTCCTGCAAGTTACTGATTCTCAACCGGCAACTGGGAACATAGGTGTTGGTATCTACCCTTCATTGATGAGAACTTATACTCTTTCTGCACCTGTTAACTTTATCGGAACCATTTCCGACAATGCGTCTCCTCCTTTGCATAATATGCCATTCCAGACTTCCTATTGTACTGATCCATGGACTTTATCGTCCACGAGTCCTACATCTGGAGACATTACGCACATTGGGATGTCTGTGCCCTTGTCTGTAGCTGAGCTTGCTTACGAGCATATTCAACAAGCCACTGCAAAACTGGATATCTCTTCTTCCCAGACAGTCGAAGAAGATCCTGTTACGCTTCCAGTTTGGGCAGCCAACTCATCTTGTTCACACGATTGCCTTGATGATACTTTGCCATCTGATGAATTTATTATGGAGGCCATGTGTGGTAGTAAGAGGCCTTGGGAGGATATGCATCATCGCTCTTATTTCCTTCCCAACCTCGAGCTCGTTGAGCAAGAAGAGTTTAGGATGACTCTAGCAGAGATGGTTGGTCACCCCGTGGCTCTTTTGGAGTCGCATGATGTTTTTGTAGAGGGGAATATGGCCAATATTTCCCCAACCATGTCGATCAACATCTCTCATACTCCTGGAAAGGTGGAGAATGTCTACATCGGTGCCGATTGCACTCCTGAGGAGATTGCTATTTACACTGAATTGTTTACAGAACTCCAGGAATTTCGCCTGGTCATATGAGGAGATGCCAGGAATAGACCCCTGCATTGTTGAGCATGAGAATAGAATGTACCCTAATGCTAAACCGGTTCGACAACGCTTACGTGCTGTGAACCCTAGGAAGGCAGCTGCTATCAAGGCAGAGGTGGAGAAACTGCTCAAAACTAGTTTCATCTACCCCGTTCCCCTTACTGAATGGGTGTCAAACCCCGTTCCTGTGGATAAGAAGCAGGGAACGATCTGTGTATGCACCGATTTCAGAGATTTGAACCATGCATGTCCGAAAGACAACTTCCCCACCCCATTCATTGATTAGATATTGGATGCTTGTGTGGGAAGTGAGATTTTTTTGTTCATGGATGGCTTCTCAGGCTATAATCAGATTCATATCAAACCCATGGACCAACATAAGACGACATTCATTTGTCCATGGGGAACGTTTGCATATCGGAAAATGCCCTTCAGCCTTAAAAACGCCGAAGCTACGTTTCATCGAACCATGACCTATGCCTTTCAAGATCTTAAGAAGATTATGGAGGTTTTCTTGGATGACCTTGCCAGCCATTCTCGTAAGAGAGTGGACCACCCCAAGCACCTCCGTATGATTTTCGAACGATGTATACACCACAAAATTTGATTGAATCCCAATAAATGCATCTTCGTTGTAAGGACTGGTCACCTTCTAGGCTTCATAGTTTCGAAAGAGGGTATTAGAGTCAATCCTCTAAAAGTTGAGGCAATACTTCAGTTTCCTCCTCCGCGTAATTTGTTACAACTTTAGAGCCTCCAAGGGAGAACTACTTTTCTGCATAGATTTGTAGTCAATTATGCTAATATTACCAAAGGTTTCGTGCGCTTATTGAAGAAAGACACACCTTTTATTTGGGATGAGCGAGCCTAGTAGTTTTTCGACGCCCTTAAGAAAGCTTTGGTATCGGCCCCAGTGCTTAGTCCACTAGACTTCGCACGAGATTTTATCCTTTATGTGGCCACATCTCAAGAGACGATTGGCATGGTCTTGGTTCAGGTTGATGACGCGCTCATCGAGCATGTTATCTATTACCTCAGTCGAAATCTAGTAGATGTTGAACTAAGATATACTCACGTAGAAAAGCTGGCGCTTGCGACTGTCCACGTAGTCCAGTGGTTACGACATTACATTTTGCTTAGAACAACCACAATAGTAGCTCACATTAATCCATTTCAGTTCGTGCTATTACGACACCTTATAGGGGGGAAGTATAATAAATGGATTGCGATCCTTCAGGAGTTCGATATCGATTTTGCTTCGGCGAAATCGGTGAGATTGTTGGTGTTTGCTGAGCTTATGTCGGACCTTTCGAGACTTGATGAGGATGTCATTCATGAATATTCCTTTGTGGATGAACACTTATTTCTTATCTCGTCCAAGGACCCTTGGTATGGTGATGTCATTGTATATCTCCAAACTTCAAAGTTTCCTCCACATTATTCATGAGATGAGCGACGGCATGTGAAACATCATGCTAAATATTATACTATCGTCAGTGACACTTTGTATCATCGAGGAAAGGATTTGATTCTCCATCGTTGCTTAACTCACGAAGAAGCAGAGCGAGTGCTTAATGATTTCCATGCTGGGGCATGTGGCGGTCACTTATTCGGGCTTGCTACAACCCAACGTATTATGCGAGCTGGTTATTTTTGGCCTTCCATCTTTAAGGATTGTGTTAATGCTGTGAAGAGATGTCACCCTTTCCAGGTGTTTTCTCGGAACATACGCTCGCATCCAGCGCCCCTTCACTGGGTCGTCTCCGTCGGTCCCTTCACTAAGTGGGGGGTGGATTTCATGGATTGCAAACCAGTTTTGGCTGGGGGGAATCACCATATCATAGTGGTCGTGGATTATTTTTCCAAATGGGCTAAGGCCATGCCTACTGTAAGATCCAACGGTGTTACTGCAACCCATTTCGTGTTCAATCAGATTATCACTCGGTTCGGTATCCCGAAAGAGATTGTCACTAACCATGGCAGTCACTTTCAAAATAAGATGATGGAGGATTTGTCTCTCAGGCTTGGGTTTCGTCAAGAACACTCGTCGTCCTACTATCCCCAAGCGAATGGTCAAGTTGAATCAGTTAATAAGTCTTTGAAGACCATTATCCAACGTACCATCCAACAAAGCAAGAACAATTGGCACATCATGTTATATCCTGCTTTGTGGGCATATCGAACCGTAGTCAAGACTGCCACCGAATTCTCACCATTCCAGCTAGTTCACGGTGTGGAGTCACTTTTATCGATTGAATGCGAAATCCCTTCGCTTAAACTGGCCATAGAACTCCTCCTTGATACGATAGATATCGAGCAACGTTTAATCCACCTTGAGCAGCTTGACAAGCAACATCGAGATGCCGCTGTGGCCATAGATGCTAACAAACGTCGTGTCAAGGTTCATTATGATAGGTATGTCCATCCCCAGCAGTATGCTGAAGGTGACTTGGTCCTCTTATATGACCAAGCTAAAGAACCCCTGGGGGCAGGCAAGTTCAACCCCATGTGGCACGGTCCTTACATCGTGAGGCGCATCCTGGAAAAAGGATCCTATGACTTAGAAGACTATGAGGGTACTATCTTGAAGGAGCCTAGAAATGGGCTCTACCTCAAGCGATATTACGCTTGAACCTCTGGTTCAGGTTGATACTTTTGTATACTATTGTATAGTTGCTTCTGTACATAGTGTAGCTTTATTTTGGTTTTTCGAGTCTGCTGATTCGCTTCCATTTGATTGACAGATGTTAGCGGAATCTCCTACATTCTTAGGGTTTGCGGATGGTGCTAGCCGGCATACGTAGCAGCTTGCTTTTGTTGCCTCGGTGATTTTCTCACCTGACCACCTAGTTGTGTCTTCAGGAGGTGCTTGTCTCGGTCCCACATCTAACAATGTGGCCGAGTATAGTGCTCTGATCGAGCTAATTCGGGATGATATTTCACATGTTATCCAGTCTTTAGAAGTCCGCCTGGATTCACAACTAGTTGTGTCTCAGTTGAATGGGAAATACCGTGTGTGAGATCCTACGTTATTTCGGAAATTCCTAGGGGTAAGACTCTTGGAATGACATTTTGTTTCAATTACATACATGCATATTCCAATAAGTGTTAATCATATATCTGATGCATACGCTAACTATGTATTAGATTGGCATTTGTCACATTCACCATAAAGCACACAAATGAAAGAGACATTCATACATTTGTACATACACATATAGTAGAACCGAGAACCAAAGTTTTTTTTTATAAATATGTCCAAAAATGGTAGTGTCATACAAAACTGGAGCCCGTAGCTCTAAAAAATATACATATCAATACAAAAATGAGATCCTGGGATATCTACTCCCTCTGAGGAGGCCTAGTTGTCGCCCCGACAGGATGTGTCTCATAGAAATAGTGAACTGCATTGGCTACCCGTTGCAGTAACCGCACCCAGTCACCAGGAACCCCCACTAATTGGCACTGCATGGCCTCAGGTAGTCGCACCGCCTTTATCTGTGGAACCCTGGAAACCATCCGTGATAGGTTATGCCGCAAGGTCTGTAGAGTGCGCCCTGTTGCAACATCACCTGCCTCATCACCCCTACCCCGACGACCATGTCTCGGGAAGCCATTGGGTCTCACTGGGCCTTTGTCTATGAGCAAACAGTCAACCAGTAGCATATGATACTACCACCAAAAATATTTTTGCATTTCATCTATAATAAAAAAATCCATAAAAATTTAATAACACAAAACCTAAAAAGAGTACTCACCAATGTCTCTGAATGCTGCGTCTGGTGGGAGTGGCATGTCCCGATCCTGGCGGAAATCTATCCCTGGACAAGGGTAGTTCTCTATGGCAATGACCCGTCGATCCCACCAGCGGAAGAACTCCTCAGTATATGGTGACGCTAGATGGCCACCACCCTGTCGTGTCAGGATCTCAGCACACTGGGTCAAGGCTGGATCGCGGAGACTATGAGGAGGGACATCCACCCTCAGACTAATCCTTAGGACTCTCTCAGAGAAGAAGCTGCATAAGGTACTTCCATACCCAAAGTTTTTTTCCTTCCCTTCTTTCCCTTCTGTCAGTTGTGTCTTCATAGACACCAGTAGTATGGTACACCGATCGAATACTATAGGTTGCATGCATTGTGATGCATAGAACATCACTGACTTGGATTCCTGGTGCAGAGATTGGGATCCAATGATCCGCACTAAGGTAGCCACAATGATCTTCATGCTCAGATCTACTATGTCATTGATGGGAACCTGAATTCCCACCGCTCATGTGTTTGCGGGGCAATACCGTGCTATGTAATCATGGACGGTGATCCCACCACCCACGGTACGAGACCGAAGACTGGCCACCTCACCTCGATGGGACAAACCGGTAATAAAGTAGATGTCTTCCACTTCCAGTGTGAGGATTTTCTCATTGAGACTGAAGTTCTGTGCATCAACATCCCAATAATCGATCAACCGACGGAGTAGTAGGTTTTGGGCCCTCAAACCCCTTATACTCCAAAATTTATATAACCCACATGCTTGCAATGCCTGCTGTTCTTATACATCATTGCACACGACCTCATCTACTTGGTCATGCTCCCTCTCCCTCTACTCGAGAACCATCCTGGAGTGAGAAACAACAAATATTTTGGTCAAATTATTTTGCAAAATCATCTTCATGGCCATACCCGTGGGCTACTTTGTATACAAGGGCAGGTACCCATGGTCAACCTTTGCGTTGACTGCGAGTATCGTGCCCTACCCGCGACCCGCATAGTGATAGCCCACGGGTAGCTTCGAAGCCATTTAGGGCTTGGGCAAACTAAAAATCCAACCGCTGAAAACTAAAATGAAAGTATTGAAATGAAAGGTATGGATGAGACTACCAACTTGCTCTGGACGGTTCGATGAACGGTCGCTTGTAGCTCCCAGATCGGCAATTGAACTTTCAGGTGAAAACTAACCACAAAGCTCCAAATGGGTGAATAGTAAAAATGAATTGTAAATTGTAATTTTTTATTACTATTTATAATTTTCAAGACCCACTTGTCTATAGTTTTTACCATTTTATGCTGTTATGGACTAATATAATGTCTTGGAGTAGTATTTTTTAATCAGATTTCTTCGGCGAAAGTTGTTTTGGACCATTTCACACCTACGGCAGGTACGTTGCACACCCGACATATAGGTTAGATGCCATTTCCATGTGCATTATGCATTTGACCTTTTGACTACTTTCATAAACCCTAGGTGCAACCCCGCTTCGTAACCGATACGGAACCTTCACACTACTATAGAAGTGTCATTATGTGGCGGTAGGGATTTTTCGAACATGGGTACCCTAGTTAGAACCCCTTTGTGCATTCTGGTGCCCATGCTGTTGTTTGTCCTTAGGATTGGGAGTCCTTTGTAGTTACACCATGATGTTGCGATAAAGACTCATACTCTACTTTTTCTTATGCTGGCCATCTCCCTTAAGGACTCCCCTCAGTATATCATGTTGTGATTGGATTGCATCATCCTGCTTGCTGCTTGAGCCTTGTGCCGGCTCCCGCTTACTCAGTTGTTAGCCTAGTGCCTGAGCACTTTTCCTTGTTGAGCCTTGTAGAGCTTCCATTTGTCCTCCACAATTTGATCACCCTTTTGACCTTGAGGGAACACACCCCTGAGTGTCCACATCCTGCATGCACTTCCTTTCATTTATCATAGGTATGTTCCATTGCGTGGGACTAGTCTGCTCATTATTTGACACTCGTTCCCTCACTTGTTGTACTATAAGCAATTTTATTCTTTTTCAAGCTTTCCCCAAATATGAAAAAGACCAAAAAAATCAAATATTCCAAAAAGCTAGACGGGATTATGGTTACTACTTCTTGTTGGCAGCTGTTGTGTCGCCTTTGAACAGAGCATTCATTCCACTCCATACACTATGAGTCGGGACTATATTTGGACCTTAGGAGCTGTACTTGTATCTCAATTTCTCCACCGATTGGTTAAGCTTCCAGTCATTATGGAGCCCTTTGTGATGCCTCCTGCATTTCACAGTTTATATTGAGTCTATGCTTCCTGAGTCTATCCATCTACTCATGCTCTTGTTCAAAGGAAGTCCCGAGCCCAGAGTCGGCCACTCCTCAGATCTCTTGACTATTGCATGTCGACCATCCTTATTGAGTCAGTCCGTTTCAACTGAGATCTTCCAAATCTTTCAGCATAGATGGTACCTCATGTTGGTTGATGGGGGATGCATTAATGCCCTCCTTCCAGCGAGTCTCATTCAGTCGACTTCAACCCATTTATTCCGGGACTTGAGGCTTAGAGTTCGGTTGAGTACCTTGAGGCTTGCAGTAATTAGTGGCAGGTTCTCTCGCCATCGATAGTTTTGGGAATACATCAATGTCCCCTGATCGATGGATTCATCCTAGTGTTTGACTTCAACTCATTTATTCACACTCCAATGATTGTGCTCTGTTCCTTGATGACCATTTTCATTATTGGTGGGTCATCTCGCATCTGTTAACGGTATACATCATTGACCGATAATCAGACGATGTCTCATCAGGTTCGACCCCAACTCCTTTATTCACTTGATGGGACTTGCATCGTCGAAGACTTATGTAGAAGACCCCAGGCGATGGTGGCATTCAGAATGCTACCTACGACTTTGACTTTACATCTGAGATATCACCTCTCAGATATCAGCATTTTGTACCTCCAATTTGGACTAGTTGTTTCCTTTTCAGCAGGGGACCATATCTTACTGTAGAGGGATCACGGCTATGATCACTTATGACATATATCCATTATGTACTGCCTATTCATGGCCATTGTATCAGATTGTTGTACTATACCGACATGTATTCAGAGATACTATTGGACTATAACGAGTGAGCTGCTCTTTCCACTTGTGTTTCCATCACTCCACTTCTGAGTTTTATAATGTATTTTGGCCATCATAGCATCAGTCTCTAACCTCACACATTAGGGGGCATCTGTTACAACGTAATCTTCCACCTTGTGAGCATCAACATGGTTTGGCCTGCAAGATCCATTTCACTGACTCAGATCCCCTTTATATCCTTCAGACATACTATTTCCTCATTTTTCCTCTTACCCACTTGTTGCATCACTATAGCAAGCGTACCCACGAGTTGCATCACTATAGCCCGTGGGTAGCATGTAAAATGGTAAAAATCACTAGTTAATTACTTTTTACTCCCAAAAAGCGGTTATTGGGTGACCTTTGACCCTCCATCTTCCCAAGTAACGCTTTGATGTATCCTTTCACCTATGTTTGAGAGGACTATATATTGAGCACATATGGCTTATGGACGGGAGGAGAAAGAAGAGCAAGAGAACTCTAGTGGATTTTTGCCCTATCTTGAGTCTACACTCATTGATCTTTGTAGTTGTGAACCCTTTATGTTCACCTTCCAAACTCCTATCTAGTTTGAGTTTTCCATTCATGGAGGATTGAAGTGGTGGAGGCACAAGTGCATGGATCCAGATCTTGGTTCAGATTGGTTGCTGGCAAGAGGTCGTATCACATTGTACTTCTTCTTGTTTATTAATAGAAATACTCATATTCTCGTCCATTAATGTTGTAAATGTTGTTTATATTACATTGGGTTGCATTTACTTGTTATATCATGGGCCATTTCTATTGATGATGTTAATGTCGTTTATATATATTATGTACTTGTTGTATATTGGCTGTCAAGACTAATGTGCAGATTCAAGTGCACGGATTGGAAAGCTCCAATGGGGATCTACATCAAACGTTTGGATCGAGGTTGGTTACATTCTCCATTATCTTAGCATTGTCGTTTATAATAGCATAGTTCTGAGAATTGAGTTGATTTCTGGTAGTCATCTGTCTATTGTGGTCTCCCAAGCCATAGTGAGTTTTCTCCAACACACACCTCCAACTAATATTACGGAACTTCAAAGTCTGCAAGGACGAGTGACTTATTTAAGGCATTTTGTTTGTAATTTCACACAAAAGATGCAGGGTTACATGAGATTGATGAAAAATGACATCTCGTTCAGTTGGGATGACCAAGCTCAACAATCTTTTGAAATTTTGAAACATTCCATCACGCATGCCCCTGTGCTCCAACCGTCGAATTACTATCGAGATTACAATTTATATCTCGCTGCTTCCGACACCACTATCGGCATGGTTTTGGTGCAGGAAGACCAGAATGCCCAAGAACATGTGTATACTACGCCAGTAAAGGTCTTATTGACGATGAAACTCGATACACATGTTGAGAAACTCGCTCTCGCGACAGTTATCGCCGTACAAAAGTTCCGACATTACATTTTGCTTCGCACCACCACCATCATCACCGATTCGAACCCCATGTACCACGTTCTGGATAGTCAGCTGCTTGGGGGAAAGTATTCACGTTGGATCGTGATACTGCAAGAATTTGAACTTCTTTTCAAAAAAGCCAAGTCTAAAAAGTCTTTGGTGTTTGCTGAGCTCATCTGCGACTTTCCTCGTGTTGATGTAGAATCTGAGCTCAATGACTCTTTTTCGGATGAGTCATTGTTTCTTATCAGTACATCTAATCCATGGTATGGAGATATCACTTTGTATATTCAGACCCAACGTTTCAGCCCTTAATTGTCTCATGACGACCATCGTCAAATCCACCACCATGCAAAGTATTACCTGATCATCAGTGATACTTTGTACCGCCGTGGTATCAATTCTATTCTTCGATGTTGTCTGACTCAGGACGAGGCTGAAGACGTCCTAAATGACTGTCATGCTGGGGCTTGTGGCAGTCATCTCTCTGGGATGGATACAACCAAGAAAATTCTTCGCGAGGAATATTATTGGCTGTCTATCTTTAAAGATTGTATCGAGGCCATAAAAAATGTCCTCCATGTCAGCATTTTCATATGAAAAAGCACACCCATCCTGCCCCGTTACACCCGGTTATTGCCATTGGCCCCTTCGTTAAATGGGGCATCGAATTCATGCATTGTAAGCCTACCTCGGCCGGGGGGCATAGTTACATCATTGTAGCTGTGCACTACTTTACAAAGTGGGCCGAGGCAATTCCTACATACACGAACAACGACAAGACCGCCGCACTCTTCATGTTTAATCATGTAATAGTGCGGTTTGGAGTTCCTCAGTTTATAGTCACTAACCATGGTTCTCACTTTCAGAACCACATGGTTGAGGAGTTGAGCGATAGATTGGGTTTTCGCCATGAAAAATCAACACCATACTACCAACAGTCTTGTTAATTTTTGAGCATTAATTCAACATACTCTAGGGTCTTTACTGAGAGAATAACATGTACAACGTATCAAGTATAACAATGCATATCAATCACACCAAGCAATCACATGAGACAATAGACACACAGAGTTTCATTGGGAAAAACCATAAAGGTGAAAAACCCCACAACTTTCTCAGAGATAGAAAGAGCAATGATACAACCCAAGTACATAGAGATAGTCCTCCTAGCAGCTGAACCTCCTCCTCCACTAGTGCGCCACTTTCCGAGTAGTGTAGAAGTGAATAATGAGATGATCAAATAGAGTGACTCCCGTACTCTATTTATACATGACCTGAGCTGCCTAATAAACTAGCACGGCCGACTTGTCTAACTCAGTCTAATAACCCATGGTAATACTAATCAGGGCTGACCCCACACTTGGTGGTCTAATAACCCATCACTTGCAAGTTACGACACTTGTGACATTTGTCAATACAAATGATGACACTTCCATATAGAGGAATACCAACATCTCTATAGGAGTACAATATACATAAGTGAAATACATTCCGAAGTTACAATTACATCAACACTCCCTCTTAACTAGGAAGGTATTTTTTGACATAGATCTGCTAGCATAAGTCTTCTTCTCTGGATCATCATCATCGAATCATCATCATCGTCACTGCTGCTGCTATCTCAATCAATCTCCGATCTACTTGTCATAGGAAGTTCTACAAAGCCAGTCCTTTTTCATATTGGATGTCGGCCCACCAACTACAGGTCTTCATCATCATTGGCCATACTGTGGAATCCTCAGGACTTATTATGTGCGTCACAAAACCTTGAAAGAGTATCCCAGGATCCTTTATGTTCCTAAGCACGACCGACAAGATCTCCCAGGGCGCTATTACATGTGACCCCACCAAAAAACCTCGAAAGAGCATCTCAGGACTGATTAGAGCATACTACTCAACCTATAGGATCTCCCAGGGTGCTATTACATGTGGTCACCACAAAACCTCGAAAGAGCATCCCAGGACTGATTATGAGCATACTGCTCAACCTATCGGATCTCCTAGGTCGATATTATATGTGGTCATGGCAAAACCTCGAAAGAGCATCCCAAGACTGATTACGAGCATACTGCTCAACCTATCGGATCTCCCAGGGCACTATTATATGCCATAGGAAAAAACCTCGAAAGAGCATCTTCCAGATATCCCAGGGTGCTATTATATGCCATAGGAAAAACCTCAAAAGAGTATCTGCAAATCTCCCAGGGCGCTATTATATGTCCTCCCAAGAAAAACCTCGAAAGAGCATTTGCCAGATATCCTAGGGTGCTATTATATGCCATAGGAAAAACCTCGAAAGAGTATTTGTAAATATACGAGGGTGCTATTATATGCTTATCTGCACAACCTATCTACGGCCATAGAGTATCAACCTGATACTCACCATACATCGTCCTGATGTACATGATCATCCTGATCATCATCATAGCATCATCCTGATGCATATCATCCAGAGTACCATCCTGATACACATGATCATCCTAATCACCGTCACTGCATCATCCTAATGCATGTCATCTGGAGCAACATCTGGATACTCATCACATATGATCATGCTGATCATTGTCACTGCATCGTCCTGATGCATGTCATCTGGAGCAACATCCTGAAACTCGTCATCCATGATCATCTTGATCATACAATGCATCCACCTGATGCATACCAAGTATCTACCTAATACATATCATCATACATGATCCACCTGATCATATAATGTATCCACCTGATACATATACAAATACATGATCCACCTAATCATAACAAGCATCCAACATGATGCATATGCATATACATGATCCAATTGATCATAACAAGCATCCAACATGATGCATATACATATACATGATCCAACTGATCATAACAAGCATCCCACATGATGCATATATAGAGCAGTAACTGGAGCATCATCCTGATGCTCATCATCCAGCGCTTACATCCACAACCATGGGAAGGATCCTCCTCTCACCATGCTTGGAATGGCTCCAACAAATGTGTCCATCACTTCTTCCTCGAAGTGTCATCAATCTGAAGAACACCAAGCCTCTCTTTGAAGTATTCAAACTTCACTCTGGCTAGTGGTTTCGTCAACACATCTGCAACCTGCTCATCCGTCGCAACATACAGGAACTTCACTACTCCTCTCTGTACCATATCCTTGATATAGTGATATTTGATCTCAATGTGATTTGACATGTCGTGGAACACCAGGTTCTCAGACAGCTTCACACAACTCTGGTTGTCACAAAACATACCATTAGCATCCAATAGGAGATCAAATAACTCAGACAGTAGCTTTCTAAGCCATACTGCCTCACAAATAGCCGAACAAGCTACAACATATTTTTCCTTGGCTGTACTTGTTAAGATTTAATATGAAAAGACAGAAAATAGCAACATTACATTCCATTTCACAATAATAGCATATACAGGATCACTGAAGAAACATCAAGCACAACATAAACACAAGAGACACAGATTTATCCTGGGAAACCCTCATGGGGTAGAAAACCCAGCAAAGCTTCCTCAATATAGATGACCAGCAATATACAAAGATGCAAACCCTGAGCATAAGCTCCTCCTTCTCCATAGCATACCTCTCCTCCACAAGTGCTCCACTCCCAAGTGAGTGAGTGTATCAAATGAGGAACACACCTCCTCTATTTATACACTACTTCGACTTTTCTTTTACACAAGACATGTAGGCTCGTATTTAACCAATGGGTTAAATACCCCACTACAATTGACTGGGCCGACCCCTCTAGGGTGGTCTAATAACCCTTTGACCCTCATAACACATACAGGGCCGACCCCCACTAGGGAAGTCTAATAACCCGAGTTACCACATTCCGATGGAGGAATAAACATCTCCGGATATACAATAAGATCTTCACGGAGGAATGAAACATCTCTGGAATAATAAAGTACAATTATAATATTCTTTGAAGTTACAATATCTCAACACTCCCCCTTAATGAGAAGGATATTATAACAGCATCTGCATGAGCAAGGAGTCATCAACATCATACATGATACATCTATAAATCATTGGAAGCTTTCTCAACATCATCAGTAACTCAACCAGTTACTGGAATGTCTTCAATACTGGAACATCAACATCTTCAGTACTGAGTCTTTATCTTCTGCAGCACTCGAACAGCTACAATAACATCAACATCTGTATCCTCACGATTTACAGCATTTGGATCATCTCGATCTACAGCATCTGGATCATCTCGATCTACAACATCTGGATCATCACGATCTACAGCATCTGGATCATCTCGATCTATAGCGTCTGGATCATCTGTATTAGTATCCACACCAATCAGAACATGTATTCTTACATATATCATCAAAAACATGTATTCTCACTAATACATCTATTATCAAAAGCATGTATTCTAACTAATACATCTATCATTTATAGCATGCATTCTCACTAATACATCTATCATCTATAGCATGTATTCTCACTAATACATCTATTATCAAAAGCATGTATTCTCACTAATACATCTAACATCAAAAGCATGTATTCTCACTAATACATCTATTTCAAAAGCATGTATTCTCACTAATACATCTAACATCAAAAGCATATATTCTCACTAATACATCTATTTCAAAAGCATGTATTCTCACTAATACATCTAACATCAAAAGCATGTATTCTCACTAATACATCTATCATCAAAAGCATGTATTCTCACTAATACATCTAACATCAAAAGCATGTATTCTCACTAATACATCTATCAGCATACCCTGCAACACACATGATCATATTACAGGATGATCAATCCTGCTCTCTTTAGGACATAGGTCCATGGATGATACAATCCAGATCAAGTTCCAAGATGATCAATTCTTATCACTTTAAGACAAGTCTCATGTCTAGGGACGATGCAATCCCGATCCAGTTCCAGGATGATCAGTCCTTATCAATTTAAGAGAAATCTCATGTCTAGGGACGATGCAATCCTGATCCAGTTCCAGGATGATCAGTTCTTATCACTTTAAGACAAATATCATGTCTAGGGACGATGCAATCTCGATCCAGTTCCAGGATGATCAGTCCTTATCACTTTAAGACAAATCTCATGTCTAGGGACGATGCAATCCCGATCCAGTTCCAGGATGATCAGTCCTTATCACTTTACGACAAATCTCATGTCTAGGGACGATGCAATCCCGATCCAGTTCCAGGATGATCAGTCCTTATCAATTTAGGACAAATCTCATGTCTAGGGACGATGTAATCCCGATCCAGTTCCAGGATGATCAATCCTTATCACTTTAAGACAAATCTCATGTCTAGGGACGATGCAATCCCAATCCAGTTCCAGGATGATCAGTCCTTATCACTTTAAGACAAATCTCATGTCTAGGGACGATGCAATCCCGTCACGTACATTTTGAACCTAGGTCCAGGGACGATGCAATCCTATCTTCAATTCTCGGAGACATCAGTCTACAGATCAATTCTGGGACCTAAGTCTGGGGAAGATACAATCCCCTACCTGTTCATTCAGGACTTTATTTTCAGAGACAACATGTCTACGGCTCTCTTTTAGAACATGTGTTTAAGGATGATACAATCCCTCTTCTTTCTCGGAGACATCTGTCTACGGCTCACTTTAGGACTGAAGTCCAGGGATGATCCAATCCCCAAATGTCCACCAAGGACTTCATTCTCGGAGACATCATGTCTACGGCTCTCTTGAGGATGATGCAATCCTATCATGTCCACCAAGGACTTCATTCTCGAAGACATACATCTACGGCTCTCTTGAGGATGATGCAATCCTGTCATGTCCACTAAGGACTTCATTCTCGAAGACATACGTCTACGGCTCTCTTGAGGATGATGCAATCCTGTCATGTCCACCAAGGACTTCATTCTCGAAGACATACATCTACGGCTCTCTTGAGGATGATGCAATCCTGTCATGCCCACCAAGGACTTCATTCTCGAAGACATACGTCTACGGCTCTCTTGAGGATGATGCAATCCTATCATGTCCACCAAGGAATTCATTCTCGAAGACATATGTCTACAGCTCTCTTTAGAACATGTGTTCAAGGATGATGCAATCCCTCGTCTTTCTCAGAGACACCTGTCTAAGGACCATCCACCAACCTCTCTGTCGACATCACCAATATAGGTATCCACATCATTGACCTCACTGTCGATGCGGGAAATCTCATCATAAGTGATCACATCACTCCCCCTTTCGAGGAGGGTCCTTCTAAACTATATTAATTTTGTCTTGGAAAACTTTACTTGAGGTAGAGGTTTGGTTAGTACATCGGATTGGTAGAGGTTTGGTTAGTACATTGGTAACTTGTTACAAATTCAAACTTTTAGTTCCTTTCTGCACCATATCTTGGAACACTAGATTCTCTGCCATCTTGATACAACTCTGTTTGTCACATAGGATTGTAGTTGGGTCTATATCTAAGTCAAACAATCCTAAAGCCATACTGCTTCATAACTTAGAAGAGCAAGCAACCATATATTCTTTTGTGCTAAGAGCCACACTAGACTACTTCCTTCTAAACCACAAGATCATGGTTGATCTCAGACAATAACATCCTCTCGATGTGCTCTTCCTGTCTGATACAATTTCTGCCCAATCAACATCTGTGTAGCCATCTGAAGTATAGATCAAAGTCTATCGTATCCTTTAGGTACCTCATCACATGCTTTGCAACTAACAGGTGAACACATCTAGTTTCCACTAGATACTGACTCAAGGTGTTCAAAGCAAAGCATATATTTGACCTAGTATTTGTCAGACACATCAATGACTCAATATTTTGTCTATACAGAGTTATATCCACTAACTCTGATGAGTCATCTGCTAATAACTTCAAGAGTGGCCATTCCAACACATCAATTCCTTTTAATATTTCTCAGCATACTTTCCCTAGTTGAGAAAGATTCCTTCTGAGCCTTGCCATACTTCCAGACCTAGGAAGTAATGCATCAATCTGAGATCTTTCATTTTCATTTCTGCAGCCATCTTCTTCTTTCTTTTCATGATCTGTTTCTCATTCCTTGTCAGAAAGAGATCATCGTCATACAATAATGGTATGATAGGTTCATCAACCTTAAGGTAAAGGTTAGGAACAACTTTACTTTTGGTAAAGCCCAAGTTTATCAAGAAACTGTCAATTCTCCCTTTGTGACTGAACATCATTCACATTCTGCATTGAATGATCTTTTGCATATCTATTTGTGCCATCTCTTGTTAGATGCATCTACTGATATGAGCCTCAATATCATTTGAACTCTGTGGTGAGTTCCTTCTTGCATCTATGTCATCTGTGTATAGAAACCATATTCAACCTTGTAGCAAAGGTTGAGATCCACATCACTCATGGTGATCATTAAGATCATCAATTGATTATCGATCCTGGGTACCCATACAGAACCTGATTCACACTTCTTCTTTAATTACACCATTAAGAGAATGGTCTTATCTAGTCACTTGGAGCAAAACATCTCATCATGATTCTCTTCCTCTTTCTAAGAGAATCTTCTAGCCACAAGCTTTCTATAGTGTGTTTGATTTGTAAATCTTTTGTTGAACATCCATCGCTTGTTTAGTGTTCATCATTCATCATGATCTTTCCTACAAATCAAAATTAAGTACATGATTAGTAATACTTCATAATCATCAAATCATATTGACATGATAACCTATTATGCATACAGATATCATTTACATAGTTATGCAACTATTTTGACCAATACTTTGGCACAACACTTTACCATATCCTGTATGCATACAGTGGCTATCTAGATTCCTTCCATCTCTACTGGAACATACTATCGAGAGTGTGCACAACTCTCAGTATGTCAGCAAAGAGGTTTCATTCTAGACAAGCTACAATGGAATGTTTGTCCAACTTACCAATCATATGCATATTAGTAGTATACTGTTCAATGCTCTATGAATGTTTACACTCAACGTGATATATTCTAAATATGCATACAATCTATTACAAGCAATATCATTTACTATTTTAAATAACAACTCAAATACTTATCTTTTATGTTTGTGTGGTTGCCTCTCGCTTGGTCTTCTAAATGTCTTTTGAACTTCTATTCATTCTATACCACTCGTATGTGCTCAAGTGTGCAGTAGTGTTATCCTCATGATCTCATACAAAAACATACATTCATTAGTATATTATAAACATTATCAAAACATCTAAATAGTCTTGAATATGTATAGTCACGATCATAAATAATAAACATTAGTATTCAAGATTTCAGGGAAGACTTCTTTTACTCATGCGTATCATCAATCAAGATAAAAGACATAATATGCATAATCCCTTGATTACTAACTTTATGAATAAGCATATCTAATCATGCCAAGTATACTTATATAAGGGATCCCAATACAAGGTAAGATTCTTAACATGACATAGGAAAACATACCTGGATTAGTATACCTGCTTAGTTATGTACAACATACCTCGTAAGTAGAACAAAGATTATGGACGAGTCTTTGTCTTCATGATGTCATGGTCATGGAACTTGATTTGTCTTTTGTGATGTACCTGTATCTTGTTAGCAGACAACATCAACCTCACACAACACCATAATGCATTAGTACAATCATATAGCCCTAATCAATGAATGTCTTTGATCATTCACATGCATTCATACTGTTACTAGGGTGATAAGACAGTTCTAACATTAATCAAGATTGTACTAATAAATAACATGAAGACAAACACATTATGAACTTAATCAAGAATCAGATTTCAAGACATATCTGAACCTCCTTAAGTCATACCTGTCGAGACTTCTTGTAGTCTTCTTATGTGAGGCCTTAGCCTCAACTCCCCCTGAAACTTGATCTGGAGATTGATTAGGGTTTGCTAGAGAAACCCTAAAAATTCAATCTTTGACTTTCACACTTCCGAATGAATGGAAGGATGTGTCTTGCTGAGCTGATCAAACTAGCATACTTCAATTTTGAAATCTCCAAAATTTGACCCCTCAAAATTGCCTTTGAAACTTCTGGATCTTCTAGACAGGATCCCGAACTAGGGTTTGATGAAACCCACCCTTCTGCTCAATCAAAAGGTTTGATCCAAGGCTCTAAACTCTTATTTTTTTCTGAGGAGCTTCCAGCTGTGGTTACAGACTTCAAAAGTTCCAACTTTTGCTGAAGCCCTAATTTTCCATCTTTCCGATCAAAATCCCGAGCTAGGGTTTGATCAAGCTCGGTCTTCTTCCCAACCAAAAAATTCAATCTTGGTCTCTAAATTTCTATTTTCTTGAGTAGCATTCAGCCGTGGATTCCGATTTCAATAATTCTAACTTTCTCCGAAACCCTAAATTCCGGAAGCCATGAATAAAGGTGCTCCAAAAATAATTATGTTTTGACAGAAATATGTACCTGATTGTTTCTGCTATAACTCCGAAATTTTCGCTCCACAAGGTCTGAAATTTTTTTTTGTAGTAGCCTGACCTGTCATCTTTCCATCCTGACAGATCTGACCTCAATTGGATTTTCTGAGAGAGAGTTATTCCAAATGTCACAACGTGACCTGTTTTGGGATAATATAGGAGAGCGAACTTGTACGGCGTGCCACATGTCACTGTTTCAGCTTCGTCCTCTAAAAAAGTTTTTTGAGATAGTACAGTCTGTGTACTATCTATCACGTTGTACTAAATTTCATTTGGAGCTTCCTAGCCCAAGTTATGACCTTTTTTCCTAGGTCACCTGATTTTGACTGAGATTTGGAAGAGGCAGAAACCCTAACTTGTACTGATCATAACTTACAAAGTACAACTAATTTGAGGGTGCCCTTTGGACACAACATACCTGGAGATGTTATCTACGACCTGTAAAGGTTTCAGATCCTGAACCTTCTCCAAAATGGATTTATAGCGAAAGTTCCACGATGACTGGGTTTTGCTATATAAAACCCTAACCTTCAAATTGTCGTAAGTAAAGCAAGTGTCGTAAGTGCCATACCTTGCCTTCCTTCAGTTTAGCTCTGATACCATGTTAATATTTAATATGCTAAGACAGAAAATAGCAGCATTCCATTCCATTTCACAATAATAGCATATACAGGATCCTTGAAGAAACAACAAGCACAACATAAACACAAGAGACACAGATTTATCCTGGGAAACCCTCATGGGGTAGAAAACCCAGCAAAGCTTCCTCAATATAGATGACCAGCAATATACAAAGATGCAAACCCTGAGCATAAGCTCCTCCTTCTCCATAGCAGACCTCTCCTCCACAAGTGCGCCACTCTCAAGTGAGTGAGTGTATCAAATGAGGAACACACCTCCTCTATTTATACACTACTCCGACTTTTCTTTTACACAAGACATGTAGGCTCGTATTTAACCAATGGGTTAAATACCCCACTACAAATGACTGGGCCGACCCCTCTAGGGTGGTCTAATAACCCTTTGAACCACATAACACATACAGGGCCGACCCCCACTAGGGAATTCTAATAACCCGAGTTACCACATTCCGACGGAGGAATAAACATCTCTGGATATACAATAAGATCTTCAGGAGGAATGAAACATATCCGGAATAATAAAGTACAATTATAATATTCTTTGAAGTTACAATATCTCAACAGTACTCAGTGCTACACAGGACTGCTTCATGCTAAACCAAGAGATCACACATGATTCCATACTAAAGCAACACCCTAAAGTGCTCTTTCTATCTGCAGCACTGCCTGCCAAGTCCAAATCAACATAACCCTGTAGGTTGAACTTTTGATTCGCATCATACTTGAGCCCATAATCAATTGTACCCTTTAGGTACCTCAGAATATGATTTATAGCAACCAGATAAACACCTCTGGGATCCGTCACGAACTGGCTCAATGTGTTCACCGCAAAGCAAATATCTGGTCTCGTGTTTGTCAGGTACATCAAGGACCCAATCATCTGACGATACACAGTGACATCAACCGGATCAGATGAAGCATCACACAGAAGCTTCAGGTTTGATGCCATAGATGTGGCCATGGCCTTGTAGTCCATCATCCCGGACCGCTTCAGGATCTCTATTGCATACTTCCCTTTTCCAAGGAAGATCCCATCTGCACTCTGCCACACCTCCATGCCTAGAAAATAGTGCATCATCCCCAAGTCCTTCATCTCGAACTCAGCAGCAAGCTTCCTCTTGGTATAGGCAATCAATCCATCCTCACCTGTAACAAATAGGTCATCCAGATACAGAAGTAGTATCACAGGATTGCCTTCCTCAGCCTTGTAGTAAAGGTTGGAATTCGCTTTACTCTTGGTAAAGCCCAAGCTGGATAGAAAGCTGTCTATCCTACCATACCAAGTCCTGGGAGCTTGCTTTAAGCCATACAAGGTTTTCTTTAACCTGCAAACATATGACTCCCTGTCATGTGTCTCAAAACCAAGTGGCTGCTCCACATACACTTCCTCCTCGACTACACCATTCAAGAAAACTATCTTGACATCCATTTGGCGTATCTTCCATTGCATCACTGTAGCCAGGGGAAGTATTGATCTGAGGGAAGTGTACTTGGCTACAGGAGAAAACGTCTCTTCATAGTCTATCCCCTCTTTCTGGGAGAAGCCACGAGCTACAAATATCGCTTTGTATTTCTCTATGCTGCCATCTGTAGCATGCTTGATCTTGTAGATCCACTTGGAATTCACAACGGACTTCCCATCAGGTCTTGGGACTACATCCCAAACATCATTCTTCATGATCGATTGGTATTCCTCGACCATGGAATCCTTCCATTCTTTCTTTTCCGCTGCTTCTTCATAATTGGAAGGTTCTTTGTTCATAATGTCACAGAGTAGGGCAACATAACTGGTATGTGATCTAGTCCTCGTCCTTTCTCTATGTTCCTCTTCCGGAATGCCATATCTTTCTACATCTTGAATGAGCTCTCTAGCCCATGCAAGTTTTCTCTTGTGAGAGTTCTTCTCATGAGGTGGATCTACATGTTCTTGTGGATTTTCAACTTCACAATCTGCTCCTGGAATTGATTCAGTCATGATGGTGTCTTGGAATCTGTTTCCTTTGGTTCTTCATGATCTTCAACAGGTGCCTTCTTTGATTTGATGTATGCTGAGTCCTCATCAAATGTTACATCCCTACTAACATCAATCTTCTTGAACCCTGGAAAGTATATTCTGTAAGCCTTCGAGCTTTCACTATACCCCACAAAGATGCCCTTCTTTCCTGAAGGATCTAGCTTTGTCCTCTTTTCCTTTGGAACATGAGTGTATACTGGACAACCAAATATTCTGAGATGGATGACTTTAGGTTTCTTACTAGAGAATACATCTTCTGGTGTCTTGTTGTCCAATATCTTATGAGGTGTTCTGTTCTGCACATAAATAGCTGTCCTAGATGCTTTTTCCCATAGATAGCATAGGCATATCCTGGTCATGCAGCATTGCCCGTGCTGCTTCCATGATTGTTCTATTCTTCCTTTCTGCAACTCCATTTTGTTGTGGATTGTAGGGAGCAGTCAACTCCCTCTTAATCCCTGAATCACTACATAGCTTCTTGAAATCACCTGAAGTGAATTCTCCACCATTTTCGGATCTGAAGGTCTTGATCTTCTTATCAGTTTGATTTTCCATCAAGGTTTTGAATTCCTTGAACTTATCAAACACTTCATCTTTGTTCTTCAAGAAATAAGCCCAATTCTTCCTAGAGAAATCATCAATGAAAGAGACATAGTATACATACCCACTCAGAGAACTAGATGACATCGGACTGCATATATCGGAGTGGATAATTTCCAAGATTCCTTTAGCTTTGTTTTCACTGCTTGGAAATGCCTTCTTAATGTTCTTTCCTTTTGCACATCCTTTGCAAACACCTTCATGTCTTGACTTGATTTCAGGAAGACCCTCTACAGCTATGCTCACAATTGGTAGTGCCCTATAGTGTACATGAGAAAACCTTCTATGCCAAAGTTCACTTGGCTCCATGGATTCATGTACCATGGCATGTTCAGGTTGTCCCTTCAATTTGTAAAATCCTCCCTCTTGCTCTCCAATCACTGCTGCATCATCTATAGTTTTACCCTTTGACCACATTAGGACTTGGCCATATACAAATGCAACTCTCATACCTTTTGCATCCAATGCAGATATGGAGAGTAGGTTCTTTTTGAGCCTAGGTACATATAGTACATCTTTCATCTTCAAAGACTTTCCAGAGTCTAGTTTGTAGGAGGCTTCACCACTTCCTTTGATAGGATATTGATAGTCATCCCCAAGTTTCACCTTATGGGGTGACTCATGTTCAGATATATTTACAAAAGATTCTTTAAACCCAATCATGTGTTTGGAATCCCGACTATCAATAAGCCAATCATTACATCCATGAGACAATCTGAAGCAAAGTGTCCCTTCTCATTACATGTGAAGCATCTGAGATCTTTCTTATCTTTATGGTAATGGTGGTGTGAAGATCTTTTGTTATGGGATGGCTCTCTCTTGGGCTTTCCTTTTTTGGTGTGTGCTGTGAGAGCTTGATATTCATTCCCCATCTTTTCTTCTCGGGCCACAAGCCTTGCTTATTCTTGTGAGAATTCCTCCCATAGTCTACTGACTGAGATCAACTTCCTTCTTGCACAGATTCCTTGGATGAAGGAGTTCCATGACCTAGGTAGGCCATTCAAAGTAGTCATAACAACTTCACCATTATCCACTACTTTATCCACAGCTTCAAGTTGTTCCTTGATCTAAGAGACCTTAGAGAAATAGGATTGAATGGTCTCTCCATTGTGAAGCTTTACCCCTTTCAATTGAATCTGCAGGGTCATCTTCCGATTTATGCTCTTTTCTTCAAAGAGCTTGGTCAGGGAATCAAACATCTCTTTGGGTGTCTTCAAAGATGACACATGTGGTATGAGATGGTCTTTGATAGAATCAACAATGATCCTCTTTGCCTTGACCAAATTATTCTTATGTAAGGCCTTAGCCTCCTCTCCCTCTAGGACAGGGACCTGTTCACTTATGTAAGTGTCCAATTCATTTTTTTCCAAGATTAACCCAATCCTATACTTCCATGCTCGGAAGTTATCAGCCCCTTCAAGCTTATCCTCAAGCTTGGTGTGGTGAGACATTTTAATGAGAAACTCAAATGGAAATAAAAGATTTAGGTCTTACCACTTGATTTGCAGAAATTTGGATCTTGGAGCTGGATTAGGGTTTGTCAGAGAAACCCTAAAAACTAAAAATGTGAATTTCAACTTTCTGAAAGGATAGAAAGATGCGCCTTGATGAGCCGATTAGCATGGTATATTGAGAATTTGAAAAATGCAAAGTTTCACCCTTCATAAATACTTTTCAATCTCCCGGATTCACTAGGGAGGACCTTGAATCAGGGTTTGAGTTTCCTGGAGCTTCACCCAACCAAAAAGTTCGATCCAAAACTCTAAAATTTGATTTTTCCAAGGAGCTTCTAGCTATGTCCTCAGATTTCAGAAATTCCTATTTTTGTTGAAACCCTAATTTTTAGGGCCAAAAATGAAAGTGCCCAGAATTGAATTCCGATTGGACAGAAAGATGCGCCTTGATGAGGAGAGTCAAAATACCCTACTACCTTTCAAGATCTATGGAGAGAAACCCAATAAACAGGAAACCCTAGTTTCTGCAACTGCACAGTGTCTTCTTCTCAGGTTAGCTCTGATACCATGTTAATTTTTGAGCATTAATTCAATATACTCTAGGATCTTTACTGAGAGAATAACATGTACAACATATCAAGTATAACAATGCATATCAATTACACCAAGCAATCACATGAGACAATAGACACACAAAGTTTCACTGGGGAAAACCATAAAGGTGAAAAACCCCACAACTTCCTCAGAGATAGAAAGAGAAATGATACAACCCAAGTACACAGAGATAGTCCTCCTAGCAGCTAAACCTCCTCCTCCACTAGTGTGCCACTTTCCAAGTAGTGTAGAAGTGAATAATGAGATGATCAAATAGAGTGCCTCCCGCACTCTATTTATACATGACCTGACCTGCCTAATAAACTAGCAGGGCCGACTTGTCTAACTCAGTCTAATAACCCATGGTAATACTAATCAGGGCTGACCCCACACTTGGTGGTCTAATAACCCATCACTTTCAAGTTATGACACTTGTCAATACAAATGACGACACTTCCGTATAGAGGAATAACAACATATCTATAGGAGTACAATATACATAGGTGAAATACATTCCGAAGTTACAATTACATCAACAAGTCCAACGGACAGGTCGAGGCCATTAACAAGGTCTTGAAAACTATGGTCCAACATATGGGGGGTATGCACAAGTCCAACTGGCATAATATGCTCTTTTAAGCATTATGGGCCTACCGAACTTCCGTTAAAACTGCTACTGGATTTACTCCCTTCCAACTAGTGTATGTATTGGAGGTTGTCCTTCCTATTGAGTGCGAGATTCTGTCCCTCAAGCTCGCCATCGAACTTCTCCCCAACACTACTGCCGAAGAAGAATGTTTCCTCTGCCTAGCTAAACTTGACGAGACTCGCCGAGACGCCACTCTTGCCAACGAGGCTCATAAGAAACACATCAAAGCACAGTACGGCAAGTCGGTAGAACCTCGTGCCTACAGCGAAGGAGATTTGGTCCTCACATACGACCAAAAACATGATAAGTTGGGGGCAGGAAAGTTTGAATCCATGTGGCATGGACCTTACATAGTGAAACACGTCTTAGAGAAGGGATCTTATGAGCTTGAAGACTACGATGGGATATCTTTGGGTGAGCCCCGCAATGGGCTCTACTTGAAGAGGTACTATGCGTGAGTTTTTCACGCATAAGTACTTTTTTATATACTGTACATGGTGTGTGTGTGTTTTTGTGTGGTGTGACGCTTTGATTATTGCGTGCTTATATCTTCTTTCGTTTCTTATACCATGTTCTGTCTGTGTGTGTAGATGGAAACTTGCTACGGATTCGCGAACGGTGCCAGCCGACATACCCGCAACCTTGCTTCGGCAGCCTGGGTACTCTATTCACCTACTGGTGAGCTTATTAGCTCAGGAGGAATGTGTCTAGTTTTTGCAACCAACAATGCTGTAGAATATCAAGCAGTCATTGGAATCCTAACCGACACTTTTTTCTTTGGGTATGGACCATGTTGTCATCCATTTGGATTCTCAACTAGTGGTCTCCAATCTTAACTGATTCTATGCCATCTGCGATCCTACCCTACTCCGTCTCTATAGATGAGTCCATCTTCTGGAAAGGTCCTTCGAGTCCATTTAGTACCTGCACATTCCACGAGATGTGAACACAGTTGCTGACTCCATGGACAACTTCATCTTAGATTGGTACATTGCACACACATAAGCATATTCATGAACTGTTAAAAGTAGACATAACATGTAAATAAATCATTTTATAAGCAAACACATAAAAAAGATCTTATCATTCATCCATTTAAAACACATAATGTATAAACTGTCGAAAATGTCTGTATATATATCATCATAAAAAGTAGCGTCGGTACAAAATCTGAAGCACGATGGCTTTCAGTAAGTCTTTACAAAATATGAAGCCTCATAGCTTTCAGTAGTACAAAATCTGAGGCTTCTAAGCTCTCAGTACATACATTATAACAACATAAGGCCTAACGCCTGGCCCATACACCCCCGAGGTCTCGCAGCTCTAGCCTGCTGAGTATGGAAGCAGTCAACTGCTCTCGTGACCCTGCGAAGCAGCGCATTGAAGCGCACGGACGCTCCCACCGCATACCTCTGCATAGGCCGCGGTAACTTGTCCACTATCGGCTATGGAACGTCTAACGTCAACCCAGTCAAGTTCGCGTAGACATCCTCCATCTCCACAATGGCAGCATGTACGGCTGGAGCCATGACTGCTCCCTCTCCTCTCTCTCTCCTCACAAGAAGAGAGACTCCTACCGGTCGCACAGGGCCCATATCTACACACACACATTGTTAACTTGTTAGCACTATAACAAAAAAAACGTAAAATATACAAAACTAAAAAATACAAGGGTCATTGTTCTTACCGATGTCTCCCCACTCTGCTCCCTCGAGTAGTGTCAAGTCTGAGTCCTCCCTGTAATCCGTACCATTGTACGGGTAATCCTCTACCATGAGCAGTTGGCCTTGCAGCCAGGTGAAGAACTCAAGACCATACCTGATGATGGGGCCCCCACCATGGTGGGCCATCACCTCTGTCCATTTGGCCATGTGAGGATCCTTAAGATCCCTGTCATCCAACGGAACTTGCAGGAGCAAGACGCAAGAGGGGAACCCGCTCCACTAGAAATGAGATCACTATAGATCCATATCCGAATTGCTTGGGCTATCCATGCCGACACTTGGTCAGTTGAGCTTGAATGTTTGCGAGGAGTCCCTCGCACCAGTTGAAGATCTTCGGATACATGCATTCCTCCGCATATAGCATTTGGGACCTGGTAGCCAAGTGAGGAGCTTGGCTCCCTGCTATCCTCGTGATGGTAAAAAGTATGGCACGCAGCAGACGATCCCTTACTTCTTTAATGGGAATCTTCCCACTAGAAGCACGGGTTTGAGGAACACAATGTTGTAGGATCATGTCATCCACGGTCCGATCACTTTCCCGTGATTCGGTAAGAGCCATGTTGTCCCCCCTGCGAGACAATCCAGTCAAAAAGTAGATGTCCTCGACATCTATGGTAAGTATGTGCTCACCGATCACAAAATATCGCTGAGCCGCATCCCAACATTGAAGCATATGTGTCAGCAATGGAATTTGGGCCCTCATGCCCTGGATCTGGAAGAACTTTAAGAGACCAGAGTTCCTCAGTGCCGTCACACATAACAGATTGTTTGCAGCTTGTATGTCATCTACCTTGTGTTCTCGCTCACGCCACTCTAATACCATGTTGGTTGCTACTAACCTGCCAAAAGGGGAATTTTAACATCATTAGGACTCACTTCAACCACTGAAAGTTCATCTTTTGGGGTAGGTTTGTGTTTGGGGTTGAATGTTTCCGCCGTCGCACCTCGTCAATACTGACAGTGCGACATCATCGCAATCTGACTTTGCGGGCTTTGCGATGACCTGGATTCATCACAGTTCCCATAAGGGCAACTTGGGATGACTCGAGGATGCAATATCCCTCCACGAACCAGCTACCCAAAAAATGAACTAAAATCAAAATTTTAAACCATTGGAAATGTGCTGGATGAAGTTTAGAGTTACCTTCGGCTGGTGAAATGGTTGCTCGCAACTCCCGGAATCGACAAGTGAATTTTTGGCTCCAAATGACACCTCTTCTCCCAAATTTGGCAAATGAACAATGGTGACTATATTTGGTTTTTGTTTCTATTTATAAACAAAAAGGCATATTCTTTTTCAAATATTTGATGCTTTTTAGGTCATTTGCTATAGTTTGGATCATTTTTATAACATTTGAATACCCGGTTGACTTTTTGACCTAGTTTTCAAGTGTGCAGGAGTTGTTAAGTGTCCTTTGTGCTCCATTCTTGCAATATAACGGTCATCTTAGGTATGAACAACCTTTGAATGTTTTGTCGTTATTTTATATCTTTTAGATTGTAATTGTTCAATGATGACGAGATTACTCTTTGTTCTTTCTCGTGCTCTTCAAACCATGAGAATACGTTACCGAGTTATGATTTATCACTTTTCTGGGCTCGTTAAACTCCTACTGGAAAGGAATCCCCCTGGCATCTATCTTTAAGCTCTTTTCAGGCTCTTTAAATATGAAAAGATTGCCAAGCGAACTTGTCGTGTTCACATTTGTTAAAGTATTTGAATGGTCGTCTCCCGGGTGATAGTTTACCCCTTTTTCGGACCAGGGGGCACTACTTACGAAAAATGTATACTCCAGCCAATGATGACTGGAAGAGTCCTCTCCCGTGTTGTTTTACCCTTTTTCGGGCGATGAGGCTAACTTTGCGAAAAAGGACCGTTGGAGTCTTCTTTAGTTCTTTTCAGACTCTCTAAACATGAAATGACGACCGAGTTTATTTTCTATGGACTCGTTAAAACTCAACATTGAAGGGCCTGTCATGGGACAAACCCCTCCCGTCATGGGACAAACCCCTCCTATCCCAGGTTCGGAAAATATTTGGGATTGGATTCATCTATGAGATGAGCTATACCGAGCATCTAGTTACCCTCATCAAGCTCTTAAAAAACACATGAGGCACTCATCGTTCATGATGGGAAAAAAGGAAAGCGCTTATGTTACACCCTTTATCAAGTGGCAGTACCTATTCATTCTTGAACATGGAACTCATTTGCATTTACATACAATACTTGGACCATCCATTCATCTTCGAGTTTCACCTATCTCCTGAGTCTCGTCACTCCTTTGAGTCATTCAAATAACGCTTCCATCATCAATTGCATTAGGAGTCGGTATCATAACTCGTCATGTCAATACTGCTAAGTCATGCCATTCCCATGTTCGAGAATATTTTCACTACTCATTATCTGCAGTCAGTATGCCTTCCACCATGTCGGTTTACTCTGAGTCAGTCTTGCATGTTACTATACCATCCAATATACTCTACACATCCTTTGTCATGTTTCGTGTCGATGATGGGGGATTCATCACGACCCTCCTTAGACAGATTCATCCTTGTCGACTTCAAATCATCAACCGAGGATTGAATCTAGAAACCAACCAAGTACTTTGGACCTGCATGCCTCAATGGCAGGTTACCTCACTTTCAGCATGAGTTTACATCATTGAATCTTGATTGAAAGATTTCATCTTGCATTCGACTTCAACTCATTTATTCACACTTGATGATATGTACTATGATACCTTGGGAATCATTGACATTAATGGTGATCTCCCTCGTGCTTGTTAACGGTATACATCAATGACCGGTAATCAAGTGGTTTCTACCATGTTTGACGTCCAGACATTTGTAATCACATGGATAGGTTCGTATTATCGCGGGTTCGGCTTGAAGACCCTGGGGAGTCATATTTTACCCAGGTTGCGATGGATATTGTATTGAGTCATACTACATAGATCTACATTTGTATTGGTCGTGGCTGTGTTATCATCTCATTATCGATCTACGCTTGTGTATAATAGTCATTATTGTGTTCAGTCAGTCATTATTACCATGGATCTGCAATGTATTGGTCGGAATCCATGTTGTGTGTCATATGAGACTGTGTACTTAGAGTCAGTTGTACTGCAGCAATGTCCTTCGTTCGACAAGCCATTACCATTCCTTCTGTCAAAGCATTTCACCTGTCCAATTTTAAACAGCTTCATGCTTTGGGGGGCATTCTGTTACACCTAAATCTTACCATCATAAGACTCAGTGTAATCATCCCTAAAGTTTCCTTGACTAAGTTATTGACCTAGAAGAGATAAAAACCCATTCATACTAGGTTTTGAGAGGTCGTCGCTGGTTTTCCTCATGCAACCTGCGACATCGCAGGTTGTCCTATTGCAGACTACGACGATGTCAGTTAATGGACAAAAATAGATCCTTCAAGCCCATTCTCGAAGCTATCTGACATGGATCCCTATCCCTGACCTTTTGGGAGAGCTGGCACTCGGTTCCTAACCTCTTGGAAGGATCCCCTATCTCTCTCCTACCATATCTCAACCTACCCTATCCATACCCTATCCACTTAGTCCTATATAAGGGAAGCTCACTCCCATTCCAAAGGGAGGAAGTCTATAGTGTCTACATGCTGGTGAAATCATTTTAGGAGAGATCTCTACTCATCTATTGGGAGACTCACGCTTCCTTGGGAGGTTTTGGATTTGGTTTGATCGGATGAGGATTGCTACGTCAAGTCTATGGTTGTAATATTTCTATCCTATGTACTTCTCTTTTCAATACAGTAATATAATTGCTTTCCACCAAAATCTCATTGTGTTAATGACATCTTGCGTAGTTTTCCTGCTTGATTGCTCACTTATATATATTATATTATAGATACGTTTTACTTGGTTTGTTGTCTTGTTATCTTGATAGGTTTTGCAGCTCGGATTTGAAGATCATCAAGCTTGGAGCAACATTCAAGGAGAAAAGGATTAGCGATCTATAAGGTAAACGTATCTAGTTCATTGATCCTTAATTAGATCTAGGGAAGTTAATTATATTATGTCCTATTTGTTCTAGACTTGCGTTGAGCTAGGGAGATCATGCCTCGAGTTTGCTCTTGGTATATTGTCCGTCAAACAAAGGTTAGGATCAACTTTACTCTTAGTAAATCCCATGCTCGTAAAAAAACTATCAATTATTCCATACCAAGCTCTTGGAGCTTGCTTCAACCCATACAAAGCCTTCTTCAATTTGAAGACATGCATCTCTTTGTTTTCAACCTCAAAACCTTGTGGTTATTCTATGTACACTTCCTCCTCAATAACACCATTTGGGAAAGTTGTTTCCACATCCATATGGTGTAACTTCCACTTCATCATGGCTTCCAGTGCCATGATGGTTCTAATTGAAGTGTACCTTGCTACAGGAGCAAATGTTTCCTCATAATTGATTCCTTCCTTTTGAGAGAATCCTCGAGCCACAAACCTAGCTTTGTATTTCTCAATACTTTCATTTGCAGCATGTTTTATCTTGTATATCCATTTGGAAGATACCACACTTTTACCTTCTGGTTTGGGAACTATGTTCCACACATCATTCTTCATTCTAGACTGGTATTCTTTCGTCATATCTTCTACCCATTCTTTATTTTGAATGGCCTCTTCAAAGCAAGTAGGTTCTAATTTGTCTACAAGATCACACATCAAATCCACATAACTAGAAAATGGCTTTGGCCTCTTACTTTCTCTTGTGGAGCCTTCTAGAGTTCCATACCTCTCTGCATCTTGAATAATTTCTCGAGCCCAAGCTGGTTTTCTCTTGCGAGAGATAGTCATGGATGGGGGTTCTTGGGGCTCCAACATATCATGATCTTCCGGAGTCTCATCAATGGGAGAGGGTGCCACTTCTGTAACTCTATGGGATACATATTCTTCATATACTTCTTCATGTTGGCACTTTCTGGACTTCTTGAGGGTTGCATCTTCATCAAATGTTACATCCCTACTAATATCCATTTGATGATAGCCTCGTATATAGATCCTGAAGGCGTTGGAGACCTCACAGTATCCAACAAAGGTTTCTTTCTTTCCGGAAGGATCCAACTTGGGCCTTTTCTCTTTTGGAACATGAACAAAAACTGGACAACCAAATATATTGAATTCTGTTGCAAGTTCTCTTTTGCACCCATCTATGAGTTTTTCATCTTCAACCTCATAGCAAAGGTTGATGTCTCATCACTATAGGTGATCCTTGATCTCATCATTCTATCCATGGGTGTCTTCTGAGCCCGTACAAAGTATTCTTCAATCTGCATCTTCTTCTACTTTGATTACACCATGAGTATGGATACTAAAGCAACATCTCGTCATAGTCAACTTCCTCTATACATCTTGTTTATAGTTGAACCATCATCACTTGTTCTATGGAACAAGTCTCATCATTCTTCATTTGTAGGTGATCGTGCACGATACTTCCTACAAGTCAAATTCAATAACAGGGTTAGAAACATTTCATAGTTTCTAAATATATGCATAAAAACATAAGTCACACCATCTTAGCCAATGCTACAACATTCATCCATATCCCACAGTCATATGGTATCTTTTTGGATGCCTTCCATCTCTACCATGACATTATTAAGAGTGTGCATTACTCCCAACATGTCAGCAAAGAGGTTTCACTCTAGATAAGTAGCAATGGAATGTTGTATAGCACCATAGGCTACTTACCCATCACATGCATATCACTGCAAACATTCTAACACACATCCTAAATAAATGTGTATACAACTCGATACTATCATTTAAACAAAAAATGGCAATTCAAATACCTGTCTTTGTTTGTTTGGTAGGATCTCTTTTGATCCTAGTCTTCTTCCAAGGATTACTGGATTATTTGATGGTGAACTCTACACCATCATCAGAGTTCCAGAATCAAGCTTGTATGTTGCTTCTCCTATTCTCCTAGTTAAACTTTATGAGGGGAGTCCTTTTCTTCAAGATAGAAGAGAGTGCTTTGAAGCACCACTATTACAAAACATATTCTTTGATTTCTTCCTTTGCTATCTTCATGGGAGGTCCTTCTTCTTCTTCTTATTATTCTTCTTCATCTTCGGCAAAATGAGCATGATGTCTTTTGTTTCTCTTCTTCTTGACTTCTTCTTTTCTCTTAGGACAATCTTTGGCAATATGTCCCATCTTATCACAACGAAAACATTAAAAGAAGAGTAGTCTCTTCGCTTGTAGTTTCCCTTCTTATTCTTTTGAAACTTCTTAGGAGGATGGAACTCCTTATGATCTTCCTTCTTGAAATGAGGTTTTCCTTTTCCTCTCTTTGTATGGGTAGTTAGAACTTGATCATCTTCCCTGAGTAGTGCTTCTCAATTTGCTACTCTAGCTTCCTCCTGGACACATTCTTCCCATACGAATTCGAATATTATACTTTCCTTTCTTGCACACATAGTCTGGATAAAGGGTCCCAAGGTCTAGTAAGACCATTGCGAACAGTCATCACCAACTCATCTTCATCAAGGGTGTCTCCAATAGCTTCTAGTTTTTCCTTGAATTGGGAAACCCTTTTAAAATATTCTTGTATAGATTCTCCTTGTCTCATCTTTGTGCTTTTGAGTTGAGTTCTCAAATTCATATTCTGATTTATGTTTCTTCCTTCATACATTCTAGTTAGGGCATCAAACATATCCTTTGGAGTCTTCCTAGAGGACACTTGAGCAATCAAATGATCTTTAATGGAGTCTGCTCTGATCCTCATAGCCCTATTCATATCCTTCTTCTGCTTCTCCTTAACTTCAGCTTCTTCGGGTTTAGGTACAACTTTTTTAATAAACTTGGTAAGATCATTCTCTTCTAGAATGAGTCCAATCCTAGACTTCCAAGCACAGATGTTCGCTATGCCTTCCAACCTGTCATCAAGATTAGTGCTTGGTGCCATCTTAACCTGGGGAGTAGAGAATGACCAAAAATAAAAATTTCTCAAAATAAAAAAATTGAACTCACCAAAATATGTGCTTTACTGAGGCGAGTATGCTGGTACACTTGGTTTCTGAAGATTCCAAAATTTCACCCTTCAAAATTGACTTGCGAATTTCAGATCTGCGGTTTTTGGTCCAAAGTCAAACTAGGGTTTGAATTTCTAGGAGTTTCACCCACTCAAAAATTTCGATCTTGGTACCAAAATTTCGATCTTGGAGAGGTGCACTTCCCTATGCCAATTGCACACCAAAATTCCAAATTTGTGAGAAGCCCTAATTTTTTCACTTCCAGAGAGAGAGAGAGAGTTTTACCTTGTGAAAGTTGCTCTTTTCAGGCAAGCTCTAAAACCATGTTAAGATTATATGCTACCATAGACTAGATTACAAATTCATTATTCACAATAGCAGCATAATAAGGATCTCTGAAAGATACACAATCACAAAGCACAAAACAATTTATCCTGGGAAACCCTCAAGGGAAAGAAAACCTAGTAAGAACTTCAACTAATGGACTACTATGCAATTGGCAGAGAGGCCATGGAAGAGATCAGATATGTTGATGTATATGTAACTTTGGAATGTATTTCATCTATGTATTTCGTTTATATTTATTGTACCCTTATAAGAGATGTGTTATTCCTCTATAAGGAAGTGTCGTCATGTGGATTGACAAGTGTCGCAAGTGTGTGTACTTGCCGATGGGTTATTAGACCACCATGTGTGGGGTCGGCCCTGAAATATATATTATATTGTGGATGTATCTAGATAGACAAGTCGGCCCCATAAGGTCACTGGGCAAACAGGTTAAGTATAAATAGAGATCGGGAGATCTCTATTTGGATCATTCAGAAAGACACTTCTCTCACTTAGAAAGTGGCGCACTAGTGAGGAGGAGGATCATATGCTCTAGGAGACTATCTCAAGTGTATTTTGGTTGTACTTTGGTTGAGCCATTGCTCTCTCTATCTCTGAGGAAGTTGTGGGGTTTTTCACCTTAGGGTTTTCCCCACGGAAACTCTGTGTCTCTTGTCTCTCATGCTTTTGATTCTTGTGATGCTTGTCATGCTTATTGTGATTGTTATGCATTGATATACTGTATATGTTATTCTCTCAGTAAAGATCCAAGAGTATTGTGAATTAATGCTCAAAATTTAACATGGTATTAGAGCTAACCTGAGAAGAAGACATTTTGCAGTAATGAAAACTTGAGTTTCTTGTTTATTGGGTTTCTCTCCACAGGTTTTGGCAAAGCAGTATAGTAGATTGACTCTACTCATCAAGGAGAATCTATCTGTCCAATCAGAATTCAATTCTGAGCATTTTCAGATTTGGCCCTAAAAATTAGGGTTTCCACAAAAATAGGAATTTCTAAAATCTGAAGACATAACTGGAATCTACTTGCCAAAATCGAAGTTTAAAGCTTTGGATCGAGATTTTTGGCTAGGTAGATCTCCGGGAAACTCAAACCCTAATTCAGGGCTCTCCTAAGTGAACCTGGGAGGACAAAAAGGAAAATATGAAGGGTTAAGCTTTGTTGATCTCAAATTCTAAATACACCAGGATGATCAGCTCATCAAGGCGCATCTTTCTATCCTTTCAGAAAGTTGAAATTCACATTTTGAATTTTTAGGGTTTTTTCGACAAACCCTAATCCGGGACCAGATCCAGTTTTCAGCATTTCAAGTGGTAAGACCTAAATCTTTTCTATTTCCATTTGAAGTACTCTTTAAGATGTCTCACCACACCAAGCTTGAGGATAAGCTTGAAGGGGCTGATAAATTCCGAGCTTGGAAGTATAGGATTGGGTTAATCCTGGAAGAGAATGAGTTGGACTCATATATAAAAGAAGACATCCCTATCCTAGAGGATGAAGAGGCTAAGGTATTGCATAAGAAGAAATTGGTCAAGGCAAAGAGAATCATTGCTGATTCTATCAAAGACCATCTCATACCCCATGTGTCTTCTCTAAAGACACCCAAGGCTATGTTTGACTCTTTGACCAAGCTATTTGAAGGAAAGAACACAAATCAGAAGATGACCCTACGAAATCAATTGAAAGGAGTCAAGATGTCGAATGGAGAAACCATTCAATCCTATTTCTCCAAGGTCTCTCAGATCAAGGAACAATTTGAAGCTGTAGATGAAATGGTGGAGAATGGTGAAATTGTTATGACTACTTTGAATGGCCTACCTAGGTCATGGGACTCTTTTATCCAGGGGATCTGTGCCAGAAATAAGTTAATCTCCTTCAGCAGATTATGGAAGGAATGTTCTCAAGAAGAAGCAAGGCTTGTGGCAAGAGAAGAGAAGATGGGAAATGAATATCAAGCTCTCATAACTCACACTAAGAAGGGCAAGTTCAAGAGGGAGCCATCCCATCACAAGAAGAAATCTTCTCATCATTTTCACAAAGACAAGAAAGATCTAAGGTGTTTCACTTGTAATGAGAAGGGTCACTTTGCTTCAGCATGTCCCAAGAACAAAAGGGACAACCACAACAACAACAAATCCAGCAAGAAGAAGAAGGGTAACAAAATAAGGTACCATGCTCATGCTGCCGAAGATGAGGAACCTCCAAAGAAGAAGGCTAGGGCAGAAAGTGATGATAGTGATAATGACTCATCAAGTGAAGAAGAGTATGTTCTAATCTCTGCTCTCATAGGTACTATCTCCCATGGTTGTAATGATTGTTTAATTGACAGTGGGGCTTCCAAACACATGACTGGGTTTAAAGAATCCTTTGTAAATCTGTCTGAACATGAATCACCCCATAAAGTGAAACTTGGGGATGATTATCAATATCCCATCAAAGGAAGTGGTGAAGCCTCCTACAACCTAGATTTTGGAAAATCTTTGAAGATGAAAGAAGTCCTTTATGTACCTGGGCTCAAGAAGAACTTACTCTCCATCTGTGCATTGGATTCAAAAGGTATGAGGGTTGCATTTGTGGATGGCCAAGTCCTAATGTGGCCAAAGGGAAAGACCATAGATGATGCAGTTGTGATTGGAGAGCAAGAGGGAGGTTTTTATCAATTAAAAGGACAACCTGAACATGCCATGGTGCATGAATCCATGGAGCCAAGTGAACTTTAGCATAGAAGACTTGCTCATATGCACTACAGGGCACTTCCAATTGCAAGCAAGGCTATAGAGGGTCTTCCTGAAATCAAGACCAAACATGAAGGTGTTTGCAAAGGATGTGCAAAAGGTAAGAATATCAAGAAGGCTTTCCCAAGCAGTGAAAGCAAGGCAAAAGATATCCTGGAAATCATCCACTCAGATGTATGTGGTCCTATGTCATCCAGTTCTCTGAGTGGGTATGTTTACTATGTCTCATTTATTGATGACTTCTCCAAGAAGACTTGGGTATACTTCTTGAAAAACAAAGGTGAGGTGTTTTATAAGTTCAAGGAATTCAAAACCTTGATGGAGAATCAAACTGACAAAAATATCAAAACATTCAGATCCGACAATGGTGGAGAATTCACCTCAGGTGACTTCAAGAAGCTTTGCAGTGATTCAGGGATTAAGAGGGAGTTGAATGCTCCTTATAATCCTCAACAGAATGGAGTTGTAGAAAGGAAGAACAGAACAATCATGGAAGCAGCAAGGGCAATGCTGCATGCCCAGGATCTACCTATGCATCTATGGGCAGAAGCAGCTAGAACAACTGTATATGTGCAGAATAGAACACCCCACAAGATATTGGACAACAAGACACCAGAAGAGGTCTTTTCTGGTAAGAAACTTGAAGTCATCCATCTCAGAGTATTTGGTTGTCCAGTATACACTCATGTCCTAAAGGAAAAGAGGACCAAACTAGATCCTTCAAGAAAGAAGGGTATCTTTGTGGGTTACAGTGAAAGCTCGAAGGCTTACAGAATATACTTTCCAGGGTTCAAGAAGATTGATGTAAGCAGGGATGTAACATTTGATGAAAACTCAGCATTCATCAAATCAAGGAAGGCACCTATCGAAGTTTATGAAGAACCTAAGGAAACTAGATTTCAAGACACTATCATGATTGAAGCAATTCCAGTAGTTGTTCGTGAGTTTGAAGATCTGCAAGAACCTGTAGATCCACCCCATGAGGATAACTCTCACAAGATGAAACCTGCATGGGCTAGAGAGATCATTCAAGATGCAGAAAGATTTGGCATTCCAGAAGAAGAACACAGAGCAAGGAAAAGAACCAGATCACATACCAGCTATGTTGCTTTACTCTGTGACATTATGAACAAAGAACCTTCCAGTTATGAAGAAGCAGCGGAAAAGAAAGAATGGAAGGATGCTATGGTTGAGGAATACCAATCAATAATGAAAAATGACGTTTGGGATGTTGTCCCAAGACCTAAAGGGAAGTCTGTTGTGACTTCCAAATGGATCTACAAAATCAAGCATGCTGCAAATGGCAGTGTAGAGAAATACAAAGCAAGATTCATAGCTCGTGGCTTCTCTCAGAAAGAGGGAATAGATTATGAAGAAACTTTTGCACCTGTAGCCAGGTATACTTCCATCATAACATACTTGCCCTGGCTGCAGCAATGAAATGGAAAATACACCAGATGGATGTCAAGACTACTTTCTTGAATGATGTAGTTGAAGAGGAAGTATATGTGGAGCAACCACTCGGATTTGAAATACATGACAGGGATTCATATGTGTGCAGATTAAAGAAAGCCTTGTATGGCTTGAAGCAAGCCCCCGGAACTTGGTATGGTAGGATGGACAGTTTCCTGTCTAGTTTGGGATTTACCAAGAGTAAAGCGGATTCCAATCTTTACTACAAGGTTGAGGAAGGAAATCCTATGATTCTACTTCTGTACGTGGATGACTTATTTGTAACAGGAGATGACAGATTGATTGTAGATACTAAGAGGAAGCTTGCTGAGTTCAATATGAAAGATTTGGGAATGATGCATTATTTTCGAGGTATGGAGGTGTGGCAGAATTCAGGTGGGATCTTCCTTGGTCAAGGGAAGTACATAGTAGATATCCTGAAGAGATTTGGGATGATGGATTGCAAGGCCATGGCCACACCCATGGCATCGAATCTAAAGCATCTATGTGATGCTTCATCTGAGCCGGTTGATGTCTCTATGTATCGTCAGATGATTGGGTCCTTGATGTACATGACGAACATGAGATCAGATATTTGCTTTGCAGTGAACACATTGAGCCAGTTCTTGACGGATCCGAGGAGTGTTCACCTGGTTGCTGTAAAGCATGTCCTAAGGTACCTGAAGGGTACAATGGATTATGCGCTCAAGTATGAAGCGAATCAAAAGTTTAACCTGCAGGGTTATGTAGATTCAGATTGGGCTGGCAGTGCTACAGATAGGAAGAGCACATCTGGGTGCTGCTTCAATATGGGATCAGGTGTGATCTCTTGGGTTAGCAGGAAGGAGTCTTGCGTAGCACTGAGTATAGATGAGGCAGAGTATGTTGCAGCCTGTTCAGCTAGTTGTGAGGCAGTATGGCTACGGAAGCTACTGTCTGAGTTATTTGATCTCCCATTGGATGTTACTAGTATATTCTGCGATAACCAGAGTTGTGTGAAGCTATCTGAGAACCCAGTGTTTCATGACAGGTCGAAACACATAGAGATCAAATATCACTATATCAGGAATATGGTGCAGAGAGGAGCAGTGAAGCTCCACTATGTTGCGACGGACGAGCAGATTGCAGATGTGCTGACGAAGCCACTAGCCAGGGTGAAGTTCGAGTACTTCAGGGGGAGGCTTGGTGTTCTTCATATCAACGACACTTCGAGGAAGAAGTGATGGACACATTTGCTGAAGCCATTCCAAGCATGTTGGAAGGAGCATCCTTCACATGGTTGTGGATGTAAGCGCTGGATGATGAGCATCATGACGATGTTCCAGTTACTGCTCTGTATATGCATCATGTTGATGCTGGATATGATCAGTTGGATCATTTATATTTGTATGTATGTACGCATCGTGTTGATGCTGGATATGATCAGTTGGATCATTTATATGTATATATGCGTCATGTTGGATGCTGGATATGATCGGTTGGATCATTTGTATGTATTTGTATATGCATCATGTTGGATGCTTGGACCATGTATCTGTATATGTATAAGGTGGATACATTGTATGATCAGGTAGATCATGTAGGTTGATATGTATCATGTATTTGTATTTGTATCAGGTGGATACAATGTATGATCAGATGGATCATGTATGATGATATGTATCAGGTAGATACTTGGTATGCATCAGGTGGATGCATTGTATGATCAGGTTGATCATGATGATGAGCTTTAGGATGTTGCTCCAGATGATATGTACCAGGATGGTACAGTGATGATGATTAGTATGATCATGGGCATCAGGATGATGCCTCGTGCGATGATGATCCATTGGATCATGAGTATCAGATTGATACTTGGATGTCAGAGATGATATGTGGCAGGTTATGCAAATAACATGTAATCAGTCCTGGGAGATCTTGTCGGTTGTGCTATGGCACATAAATGTTCCTGGGGTACTCTTTCCGGTATTGCTATGTAGTATCTAATCAGTCCTCAGATATCCGATAGGTTGAGCTGTGTGCTCGTAATCAGTCCTAGGATGAGGTATTACTACGGAGACATGTAATCAGTCCTGGATATCCGAGATGTTGAGCTGTGTGCTAGTAATTAGTCCTAGGATGCTCCTTAGAGATCTTGTCGATCGTGCTGCGGCACATAAATGTTCCTAGGATGCTCTTTAAAGGTTTTTTCTATCCACATGTAATCAGTCCTGGAGATCCGAGAGGTTGAGCTGTATGCTCGTATTAAGTCCTGGGATTCTCTTTAGAGATCTTACCGGTCATGCTGCGGCACATAAATGTTCCTGGGATGCTCTTTAAAGGTATTGTGGAGGAGATGCATGTAATCAGTCCTGGGAGATCTTGCCAGTTGTGCTTAGGCACATAAATGTTCTTGGGATACTCTTTCTGGTATTGCATCCACACATAAAATTAGTCCTGAGAGGCCACCTCTATCAGACCGTTCGCACAGATGATGAAGATATGCAGGTGGTGGGCCTATATCCAGTATGAAAAAGGACTGGCTCTATAGAACTTCCTATGACGAGTAGAGTCAGAGATTAGTTGAGATAGCAGCAGCAATGATGATAATGACGACGATGATCTCGTGAAGAAGACTTGTCTAGCAGAACTGTGTCGAGAAATACCTTCCTAGTTAAGAGGGAGTGTTGATGTATATGTAACTTCGAAATGTATTTCATATATATTTATTGTACCCTTATAAGAGATTTGTTATTCATCTATAAGGAAGTGTCGTCATGTGGATTGAAAAGTGTCACAAGTGCGTGTACTTACCGATGGGTTATTAGACTACCTTGTGTGGGGTCGGCCCTGAAATATATATTATATTGTGGATGTATCTAGATAGACAAGTCGGCCCCATAAGGTAACTGGGAAAACAGGTTAATTATAAATAGAGATCGGGAGATCTCTATTTGGATCATTCGGAAAGACACACTTCTCCCACTCAGAAAGTGGCGCACTAGTGAGGAGGAGGATCATCTGCTCTAGGAGACTATCTCAAGTGTATTTTGGTTGTACTTTGGTTGAGCCATTGCTCTCTCTATCTCTGAGGAAGTTGTAGGGTTTTTCACCTTGGGGTTTTCCCCACGGAAACTCTGTGTCTCTTGTCTCTCATGCTTTTGATTCTTGTGATGCTTGTCATGCTTATTGTGATTGTTATGCATTGATATACTGTATATGTTATTCTCTCAGTAAAGATCCAAGAGTATTGTGAATTAATGCTCAAAATTTAACAAGATAGCCTATGGAATCCTACGCTATGAAGAGGAATGGAGAGGGAGAAACTCCTTGAATCTCCTTTTGCATTATTTATGTTTCTCTATGTTAAGAAAGTAGCTATGTGTAGAAATCTTTCTGGAATTTTTGAATTAATGCAATAATGGATTGAGGGAATAGGCATAAGTACAAAATATGAATAGGTGTGTGTTGGAACATGTGTTTTTTTCATTGTGAAATGATTGATGTGTTGATAATACATATGTGGAGAATGGTATTTTGTTGCAATTAATATGTTGGCAATGGGAAATGATTGAGGTGTTGGTATTATAATTATGGGATTATTTAATGTGCTATTATGAATGTTACAATGAAAGAGTATATGAATGAATGATTTGAAAATTCTATTAGGAAAATAGATTGCAAGTAAACCTGTCTTGGACATGGAAACGAGCATATGAATACAATGAAGATTGAGCATTAATGAGCAAAGGAAAAATGACAAAACATTATGTGAAGGACCTCATATTTAATTAAAAAGTATGATTTCTGAGACACATTACAGGAAGACCATGAGTTATGGCCTGCAAGAGCTACAACAACATTGCCTTGAATTGGAATTGTTGTGGATATAGTGAAAGAAATGCATGAAAAATAGTCACATTGAATGGACTACAAGAATACTCTTCCAAAAGAATAGATTTGTGTTAAAGAAGATGTCTTAGATATGGCAATAAAAGTGAGCCATAAAGAAGATATGGATTATTTCTCTTTCCATTTGAAAGCTAAGTATAATGTGTGGAACTCAAGATTCTTATTGGGAATTTAATTATGAAGATAATGATTTCTACTAATGCTTGATTTATAAAAGTATAATTCTTAATACATGTATGTTTATGACATAGGTGGATGGTAAATCTACTTATTATGATTCCATGATGGAAATGTCAAGAAGGGAAGATGATCTGCTAAAGTTAGAAAGCCAAGAAGAAGGAAAACCTTGTAAATTGTGCTCTACTTGTGCAAGAAAACCTTGGCAAATAATGGATCATCCGAGGGACTGTTAACTCAAAGAAGAGGATGTGTTTATGCAAAGAAGAGACAACTTTAATGATTTGACTATGAGAAACCCATGTGAAAAGGAATTGGGGTAACAAACCTGAGGTACTGTTAAGTCAACGAAGGGAGCTTGAGGGACTGTTAACTTAGAGAAGGGAGCTCCGTTCCTTGATTTGTGAAAGAGAATTGGGGTAACAAACCCAAGGGACTGTTAACTCAGTGAAGGGAGCCTGAGGAACTGTTCACTTAGAGTAGGGAGCCCCAATCCTCGTATCGTGCAGGCTAATGAAAAGAAATATGTATGCAAATAAGTATTGGATATCGAATACTTACTTATTTGATGTAATGAATATGTGTTTTTCGTCTCTTCGTGTATTGATCCATATTGATGATGACTTCCACATTCTCGATGCAAATGTGGTGCTTAGATTCATTGCATGTTTCGCAAGAGAATATTTTTTTATTTCACTATCACTAATGTCAGCGCTATGTTCCTTCAATCTAGTATGAACTGGATGCCTTGTCTTGCCAATATATACCTTGCCATAGTCGTAAGTGATTGAATAAGATCCTTTATTCTTTTTTAGATATGTTTGATCTTAAGAAGTATCTCCTCCTAATGATGAGTTCCCTATTCAACTCAGAATGTCGAGAAGAAAAAAATGTTTACACTAGGTTTGCAAATTCTTCTAAATGTCTATCAATGAAAACCTTAATGAGATAATCTTATCCATGTATGGTAGGGACAAGATAAAAATCCTATGATTCTTTGAAAAGAAAATAATGAAATCACACAATGTTTAGTTGACCTAGAGTTCTCATAATGATGCAAAGTTGAAAATATAGTGCCCAGGTTTTTAATAATCAAGCATTAGTTACATAGAAGAGACAACACTGATATATTCCATAAGGAAAGTCTATTGCTACTTAAAATTGAGATAAAAAAGACTAGAACCTATCTAAATAAATTGTCCACTAATTGCATGCACCTTCACATAAGATTAGCAAATGATATCTGCTATGACATATGGATGAGAATATTTTCCTGTCTTTTCGCAAGGGTAAATAAAATAGATGATAAGAACACTAGAAAACAATCGAAAAAATTTGCGAATTTAAAGGAGATTCAAAAGATGAACTCACACGTAGAGGAGACAAATTCTATTAAATATATGTCCAAGCATGATCTAGACAACATCTCTCTAAGGGTTTTAAAATGAGGTCTTAATTTTGTTGTAGTGCCAAGAAAGATTCCCCATGAAGACATTATCTACTATGCGGAAAATTTCATTGTTTCTCCCCATGACAATGTGGTAGAATAAATTAGACAAGACTTCTTGCTTATCTTAAGAAAGGGCATAACTTTGAAGAAAAAAATAAGCAAAGAGGAATCCTTGGTGCTCATAAACCTTAAGGAAAACAAATATATTATATTTTAAAAATATGACAAGGGGAGTGCCATGTCATCATGGACATTGAGGATTATAACAAAAAAATGATTGAGCACCTTACAACAAGCAACAGTTATAGAAAAGTGAGAAAAGACCCCAGTAATAAAATAATGAAAAAAATAATTATTCCTCCTTGGATGAAAACACAAAAAAAAGAAAATCACTTCGAAGAATCCTATTATTTTGTGCATATATGGGCTTCCAAAGATACACACATATGGTTTTCCTCTTTTACCAATTGTAAACACGATTGGATCACCCTCGTATGGACTAGAAAAGCTGCTTGCAGAAAATCTCAAACCTTTGGTTGGACACTCACGGTCTTTCATCAAAGATTCCTCACATTTTATGGATACTATAAAATAAACAAAAATAGAGGAAGAAATCTTGTTGAGTTTCAACGTTGTATCTCTATACACAAGGATTTTGATAAACGAAACCATAAAAGTTATAATAACTCTCACAAATAATGAAACATCAGATCTTGTGGAAGTATGTTTGAACTATACATATTTTAGCTTCCGAGGGGACACATATGAACAAATAAATGGCACGGAAATGAGATCCACACTCTCCCTCATTGTGGCAAACATTTACATGGAATATTATGAAGATATGGCCATCAACACTTCTCTAGCAAAACCATAGAAATGGAAAAGGTATGTGGATGACACGTACTTCCTATGGCTGAATGTAAATGAAAGACTTAAATAATTTTTGATACACATGAACAACTAGTCATATGACATAAAATTCACAATGGAAACAAAATAGGATAATAATCTTCCTTTTCTAGATGTCCTTCTCACTATAAACTCTTATGAAATGCTATCACATCAAGTATACATGAAAAAGACACACACAGATAAATACATTCAAGCAAATTCTCATAAGCACCCGACTTAGAAGATAGGCATTATAAATAATTTGGAAATTAGATCCAACCGAATCTCATATAAAATAAATTTAGATTAAGAACTCAAACACTTGGGAGATGTCTTTAAAAAAAATGGCTACAATGAGAATCAAATCAGGAAAGCCATAAACAAATCTCAAAAAGAAAAGAGGAAAAATGATAAAAATGACAACGTTCTTAAAACTATTAAACTATCAGGAAAGCCATAAACAAATCTCAAAAAGAAAAGAGGAAAAATGATAAAAATGACAACGTTCTTAAAACTATTAAACTTCCCTATATCCAAGATCTTACAAAAGAAAAAAATAGTGTTTCCTTTGCTCCACCAAAATATTTGAGAAGGATATTGGACCATACAAAAGAACAAACAAATCCAAATCCAAGAAAGAATAAAGGATTTTATTCTATCCCTTGCAACTATGGAAAGCTATATATTGGTAAGACAGGATGTTTAGTTCATACTAGATTGAAGGAACATATCATTGACATCATTCATAGTCAAATAAAAAAATCCACTCTTGTGGAACATGCAATAAACTCTAAGCACCACATTTGCATTGAGAATGCGAAAGTCATCATTAAAATGGATCATTATACGAAGAGACAAGTCCGAGAAACTATAGAAATAAAAAAAACATATGAACAATATGAATTGAGATGAAGACTGGATTCTAAGCAAATCATGGACCCCGTTATCAACCAAATTAAAAATAATCATAAATAAACTTAATTAAAAATGATAAATTACCCTCCTCATAACCCAACACATAAAAATTATTAAAATCATCGGTAATAAGGCATTATTAATTGCAAATGCTGCTCAACGAAACATGTGAGATTCTTAGAAAGTATCTCCTCATGATGAGCTATGCTATTCAGATAGAAACCTTGAGAATAAAAAATGTTACGTTGGGTTTCCAAATTCTTCTAAAGGTCTACTAGTGAAAGCCTTAATGAGATAATCTTATCCCTGTATGGTAGGGACAAGATAAACATGATACAATTATTTGAAAAGAAAAGAATGAAAATCGCACAATGTTTAGTTGGCCTAGTGTTCTTAAAAAGATGCAGAGACGAGGATATACTGCCCAGGTGTGTAATAACCATGCATCATTTGTAGAAAGATACCACGCTTATATATTCCAAAGGCGAGTCTATCACTGCCTAAAATTGAGATAAAAAAGACTAGAACCTGGATGAATAACTTGTCCGTTAATTGAATGTACCTTCAAGTAATTTTTTTTTTAATCATGGGAATAATAACTTCTCAAGGGTATATCCAATACCCTGCGACAAGCCAGATATACTAGTAAGTTAGTAACTTGTGACTCAGCAAAGGTCGAGACATCCCGAAGCTCACTGGGGTAAACCTCTATCTCAAGGGTCGCCTACCCTTCGAGCCTTATCACAACGGGCCAATGAACAACCCTACTCCCATCGATTTTGAACTTATGACCTCCACGGAGATAACACATACTCATGCACCTTCAAATAATCTTACCAAATGATATCCACTACTATGTATGGATGAGAATCTCATCTTTTTGCAAGGGTAAATAAAATAGCTAATAAGAAGACTAGAAAAAAGTCAAGAACATTTGCGAATTTAAAGGAGAGTCAAAAGTCAAACTCGCACGTAGAGGAGACGAATGTTATAAATATATCGAAGCATGAGCTAGATAGCATCTCTCTAAGGGTTTTAAAATGATGTCTCAATTTCTCCATAGCGCCAAGAAATATTTCCCACGAAGACATTATTGCTGTGTGCAAAATGCCATTGTTTTTGTTCGTGACAATGCGACAGAAGAAGTCGGATAGGATTGCTCGCTTATATTAAGAAAGGATGGACCTCCGAAGAAAAAAATAAGCAAAAAGAGAAATACTTGGCACTCTTAAAACTCAAGGAAAACAAAGATATTATGATTTTAAAAGTTGACAAGCGGAGAGCCACCATCATCATGGACACTGAGGATTATACCAAAAAATGATGGAGCACCTTACAACAAGTGACATTTATAGAAAAGTGAGAAAATACCCTAGTAATAAAATTATGAAAGAAATAACAAAGGTAATCTAAGATTCCTAGGATGAAAGCACAAAAGAGAAAATCACTCTAAAGAATCCTATTATTCCGAGTATATATGAGCTTCTGAAAATACACAAAGATGGTTGTCCTCTCAGGCCAATTGTAAACAGGATTGGATTACCCTCATATGGACTAGCAGAGTTGCTTATAGAAAATATCAAACCTTTGGTTGTATACTCACACTCTTTCATCAAAGATTCCTCACATTTTATAGATATTATAAAATAAAATAAAATAAAGAAGGAATACATCTTGGTGAGTTTCAACATCGCATCTCTATACATCGGTATTCCGTTAAATGAAGCCATAAAAGTTATACGAAATCTAATAGATAACGAAACATCATATATTGTGGAAGTATGTATGAACTATACATATTTTAGCTTCTGAGGGGGCATATAGGAACAAATGAATGGCATGGAAATGGGATCCCCACTCTCCCTTTTGTTGTGGTGAACATTTACATGGAATATCTTGAAGAGATGGCCATTAACACTTCTCCAGTAAAACCAGAGCAATGGAAAATGCATGTGGATGACACACACTTCATATGGCCACACAGAAATGAAAGAATTGAATAATTTTTGATACACATGACAATCAATTAGATGACATAGAATTCATAATGAAAACATAAGAGGATAACAATATTCCTTTTCTAGATGTCCTTCTCACTAGAAAATTTGACGAAATGTTATCAAATCGAGTGTACAGAAAAAAGACACACACATATAAATACATTCTAGCATACTCTAATTATCACTTGGATTAGAATATAGGCATTATAAATACTTTGGGAATAAGAGCCAAGCGAATCTTAGATGCAACACATTTGGATCAAGAACTTGAACACTTGGTAGATGTCTTTACAAAATGGCTACAATGAGAAGCAAATCAAGAAATCCATAAAACAATATCAAGAAGAAAAGAGGAAAAATGATAAAAATGACAATGTCCTTAAAACTATTCAACTTCCCTATATCCAGGGAACAACAATAAGATAGCTAAAATCTTATGGAAGAAAAAAAATAGTGTTTCCTTCACACCACCAAACTCTTTGAGAAGGATATTTGACCATGCAAAAGATTAAACATATCCAAAAAAGAATAAAGGATTTTATTCAATCCCTTGAGTTTATGGCAAGGCATATATTGGTGAGACATGCCATTCAATTCATACTAGATTGAAGGAACATAGCGCCGACTGTTGGAATATTCTCACCATCATTTTTCATATTTGCATGCCTGCATCCAGTCAACATGCATGCATTTGCATGCATCCAGTCATCATTTTGGTGGTCTCCTCACCACCTAGAGCCTAATTTCAGCTCCCTAGAGCTTGTCTTCAGCCCTCAGTAGCCCTCCTACCTACCTGATGCGCCTTGTTTTACTCACCTGCATGACATGTGCACATTTTCTCACCTAGTAGGAGTTAATAGTCAATTAGAGCATTGATTGAGCATTTCTTCCACTAATTGCTCATCCTAACTTCCTGTAGCTCCCAGTTAGCTAGTTCTAGAGTGCCACTTGACCTTCTGATAGCCTCATGCGCCCTCCTTGGAGTCTCCATCCCCTGATTTGTGCCTAGATGGTTCAGTTAGACTCAGTTAGACTGATTTGACTGACTATTGACCATTTATGACTGATACTACTGATTGGATGATGTCTCCAATGTTATCGAAGCCACACTTTGAGCATGATTCGAATGACCTCTTGGTTAATTCGAATTCTATTGACAGTTATTGTATTGTATTCATTATTCACAGTGCCAGCTCACAACTGATGTATGATTATACTGCTATTCTCCATTTTCTGTGTTCATGAGTGATTATTAACTACATTCTTCTCTTCTTCTCTGCACTTCTTGAGTGAGTTTTGTTACAGCTGTGAGATCTTCCTGCAGATAATCACATGGTATCAGAGCTGACAGAAGCTATTCGAATTGCAGCAGTTCATTGAGCAGCTGTCTTTCATTGAGCACCAGAAGCCTATGAGTTTCCATAGAAAATCCTGGTGCCATTACCTTGAATTCACTGGAGCAATCCAGTGAGGTCTAGCCGGGTGTGAAGGACTTAGTCATATGTGCTCAGTGTCCTAAGGCAGTGTTCATTCGAATTGTAGCGGATCTCCATTATTTTTGCAGGTTATTCGAAGTGTTCTATAGTTGCACCTATTTCCTGCAGTTGCAACAGTTTCGAAATATTCTGCATTGGTGATTTTGCACTGGTGATTCTGCACTAGTGATTCTGCACTGGTGAGGTGATTCTACACTGGTGATTTTGTACTAGTGATTATGCACTTCTGCACTAGTGATTCTGCACTGCTGCACTAGTGATTATGTACATCTGCACTAGTGATTCTGCACCAGAAACACACTAGTAGATTCGAATTGAACAACATATTCCATGGGTCTGGAAGTAGTTCCTTCTCTCTCTTCATTCAACTATGATGAATGGAAACCAAAGATGATAGATTACCTGAAGAGATATGGTCTCTTCAATATGTGTATTGGTGTTAAGAGAGATTTTGCTTCCTATGAAGAGGAAGAAGATTGGCTTGATGATTGTGAAAGAGCCTCAGCAGCAATATGTACTGCTGTGTTTTCCAATATGGAATACCTCATTGATCCTAGAGAACATCCTAGTGATAACTGGACAAGATTGAACAGTTTATTTGGAAAGAAGGAAGAGGATGATTTCCATCTGGAGAACAAGCCTAGAGGTACTGCCACAAGTGCTCTCTCTATTCATGATTCGGCCTCCATCATCTCCCATGATGAAGTTGTTCAAGATCAAGTCGAAATACAAGACATGGTTTCAGTTGATCCATCTTCTGATTCGAATTTTGAGCAAAAGATGTCAATTATTACTCTAGAAGTTGAAGAGACTTTCACAATCTCTACTTCTCATGAGCCTGCTGATGTGCAAGATGATGACATAGTGAGTATTTTGGAGGTAAAATCAGATTTGGGAGGCAATGCATTCACCCTCCTTGATCAAATTCCTTCTTTGGACTCCTATTTGGTCATTGGCACATGTTTTCAGAGTTTCACCAAAGATGGAAGACTCTGTCATTCGCTTGGGTTCATGACTCGTGCACTTTTTTGTGATTTTGGTTTTAATCTCACCCCTATTGGTTCAAAGGAGATCATGAGAAACCATTTTCCAATTCTTGGATCTGATTTGAAGTCCAAGATACCATCATCATGTCATAGTTCTTTTGGTTATGATCTCACATATGTTGGTTCAAAGGAGATATCAAATAACTATCTACACATTCATGGTTTTGATTCTACATCAGTTGGTTCGAATCACATGCTCCATAATGATATTCATATTATGTTTTTGGAGCATGATCCACTTCTTTCCAAGAGGAATATACCACCATCACTGTTTGATGAGCTACAAGAGAGCGAACCTTTATCACATGAAAGATTAGATTCAAAATCTGAAGATGGAGATGATGAAGAGAAAATGCTAGACCCAGATCCACAAGAACCTGAAGGTCTAGCAACTGATGATGAAGATGAGCAAATGGGAGATCCAGTTCCACAAGAACCTGATGATCTTTCACTTGATGATCCTCCTCTTCCGATATGGGAAACCACTACTCTCAGATATTCCAGAGATCTTGTTGGTGATCCAACTAATCGACGGAGAACCAGATCAGATTTTCAGAATGGAAGGTTTCATCCTTCTCACATTACTGATCCATTTCAGATCGATCGATCCTTCTTCGGAAAAGAAGGACACTTGCCTCCTTCTGGGGTGAGTGATGACATGCTACATTAGCATCCTTCAGTCTATTTTGAGTTAGTGCTTTCTTCCCACTGGGTTTTCCCTCTTTCCTCATTTATTATTTAGATTGTTGTACTGGGTGACCTTTGGTCTCAGTCACCAGGGACCTATTTTTCAGTTTTTTAGTTATCACCTCATAGTATAGCTTGAGGGGGGGTGTTGGAATATTCTCACCATAATTTTTCATATTTGCATGCATCCAGTCATCATTTTGGTGGTCTCCTCACCACCTAGAGCCTAATTTAAGCTCCCTAGAGCTTGTATTCAGCCCTCAGTAGCCCTCCTACCTACCTGATGCGCCTTGTTTTACTCACATGCATGACATGTGCGCCTTTTCTCACCTACCAAGAGTTAACAGTCAGTTAGAGCATTGATTGTGCAGTTCTTCCACTGATTGCTCATCCTAACTGCCTATAGCTCCTAGTTAGCTAGTTCTGGAGTGCCACTTGAACTTCTGACAGACTCATGCGCCCTCCTTGGAGTGTCCATCCCCTGATTTGTGCCTAGATGGATCAGTTAGACTCAATTACACTCATTTAACTGACTATTGACCATTTATGACTGATACTACTGATTGGATGATGTCTCCAATGTTATCCAAGCCACACTTTGAGAATGATTCAAATGACCTCTTGGTTAATTCGAAATCTATTGACAGTTATTGTATTGTATTCATTATTCACAATGCCAGCTCACAACTGATGTATGATTATACTGCTATTCTCCATTTTATGTGTTCATGAGTGATTATGGACTACATTATTCTCTTCTTCTCTGCACTTCTTGAGTGATTTTTGTGTGAGGTTTGTTACAGCTGTGAGATATTCCTGCAGATTATCACACTGACATCATTCATAGTTGAACAAAAAAATATGCTCTTGCAGAACATGCAATGAACTCTAAGCACTACATTTGCATCGAGAATGTAGAATTCATAATTAATATGGATCATTACAAGAAGATATTGTTAGAGCATTATTACACCTAGGACCATAGTCTCATGATGATAATTTGATGTCTAATGGTTCAAGCAAAGGTTAATGATGATTATCCAAGGTTGTTAGGCAATTAATGACCAATTCCACCACCTAGGCGCCCAATTTTGGTCAAACAATCAATAAGGCGCCCTCATTTATGGACACCACCCTCATTTATTACCACTACTTACCTAAGGCGCTCCCTTATCCCATGTTTTATGGATTTGAGTTTGACTTGAGGCGCCCATGCATTGAATGTGGCCATTTTGCCTCCTCTTTGGAATTTTTAGCCTATCCTAGGCCACCTACACTCCACCAAATCCTCCACCACTCATGTGATACCATCATTAATGTCCTCTCATTCCATCCCAACACTCATATTAGGAATTCGTGATAGTTTGAGGTTATTTGGGAGACTATTGGTCAACCTAGGGGGGATTGAGGCCCAATGTAAGCTAGCCACTTGTATCTCATTTTGATGCCTCCAAAGCTCACAATTTTTCCCAAATGTAATATAATGGTGTTCACAATTTATTTCTAGGTTGGACAGTAATATAATAACCTGCTATTTGATCATTTGTGTGTATATTGTTCCTCTTTTACACTGTTTTCTTACATACTTAGTCAAATTCTTGATTGTGAGGATATATTTAGCTAGTTGATCCTACTATGATTTGAATTTCACATGGTATCAGAGTTGTTGGAGCTTCTAGTTGAACTAGAATACTTCAGAGGTGCACCAAAAGCAGTGGAGCAACCACAAAAATCCCTGGGGCCATTTCCTTGAAGCCATTGGAGCAATCCTTTGGAGTCTACCTAGGTTGTGATGCACTCCTGAATGTGCCCTATGTCAATGCACTGTTCGAATTAGCTAGTTGGGATCCCCTCCCAAGTGATTGAGTGTTTGCATTGCAGGTTTACAGTGTTCTTTGTCACCAAGTGTGTAAGCTATAGAATGGAGCAATCTCATGTCATCTTGCTCACTCCATTCAACTAATTTGAGTGGAAGAACGAAATGATAATCCAGCTGAGATCCAAGGGTCTCTTCAAAGTTACCATGGGGACTGAGAATGAGACAAATTATGTAATAGAGAATTCAAATTTCTTCAACAGAATGGATGAAGCTTTTGGCATGCTTTGTCTCAACATCTCAAGAGACCTCTTGTTTCATATAGATAGTCTCACTACTCCAAATGAAGTGTGACTCAATCTTAAGTCACTATTTGGGAAGATTGATGAGTTGAGGGGACACCAACTTGAGAATGAGTTGATATCTTTGAGCCTAAGCAGTTTCGAGACCATCCAAGACTTCTTCACCAAGTTCAAATCCTTGGTCTTGTAGCTCAAGCAATGTGGCATTGACAAGAAGGACGAAGAGCTGGTGTTGTCCATACTTTGGAAGTTGGGTCCTGAGTACTCTGTGTTTGTTTCAACATTCCATTCCACCAATCTCACTGTTCAAAACTTGAAGATGCCATATTTGGAAGACTTCATGGAGATCCTTACAAAAGAACAAGATAAGTTGGTCCAAATGGGTGCCATAAAGCCATCAAAGGACCAAGTTCTTGTAGCTGGTGATTCAAAGCATTCAAAGGGGAAGAAAAAGGCCAAAGGTTTGAAGCAACAAGAGAAGAAGAAAGACAAAGAGAAGCCCATATCTTCTTAAGGGGTTTCGAATCCTGGAAAGGAGAAAGGGAAGAAGGAGAAAAACAAATGCACTTACTGTCAAAAGGGTTGGAACCCTAAAAGTGCATGCATGAAGACTACCATTGACACGATGGCTCATCTCCTTGAGAAAAAAACATGCCTCTTCCAAAAGGAGCAAAGAAGAAGGATGGTGGTTATGAAGACAAGGAGAGATTCCATGCATTAATGGATAGTACCTCAGAATCCTCTTCTTTCATCATAGATTTAGGTGCCTCAAGGCACATGGATTCTGCAAGATAAAATTTCTCTACTATTTCACCATATAGTGGTCCTCCTATTCTCATGGGTGATGACTCAGAGATCCCAATGAAAGGCATTGGGAGGATCAATCTAGACAATGGGTACTTCAACAATGTGTTGTATGTGCTTGATATTGCAACAAATATCCTCTCTGTTTACCAAATGACCCATACTAGTTCGGCCAAGAGAATGATTTTCACTCAAGAAGATGTAGAAATTTATGAAGTTTCTACATGCAAAGTGGTAGCAGTTGGTGTTGCATATCATGAGTCAAGAATGTACAAGTTCTCACACTTTATTTCTTACTCTTCTCCTAATGCTCTTCTGTCACATGCTAATGAGGTTAGTAGACTTTGGCATGAGAGGTTTGGACACCAAAACTACATATATCTTCAATCCTTGATCAAAGAAAATATGGTTGAAGGACTTCCAAGCATCAAATTTTCCAAAGGCACCTACAAGGGATTCATTGTTGGGAAGAACGCAAAGTGCAAGTTTGAGAAGGGGAAGGCAAGGAGAGCTGATCAAACTCTTGATTTGGTCCATTCATATGTGATTGGACCTATTCCTACACCCTCCTATGGAAACTAAAAATATTTCTTAACATTCATTGATGATTTTTCAATATTTTGTTGGGTGTTCTTTCTCAAGCTAAAATATGAAGTGTTCCATTCCTTCAAAGTTTTCAAAGCTTCAGTGGAGAAATTCAGTGGGAGGAATATAAAGGTATTAAGGATTGATAATGGAAGGGAATATGTCAATAAGGACCTGCAACATCTATGTGAAGAATATGGCATTCAAATGCAACATTCTATGCCTTACACACCCCATCAGAATGGTGTGGCAAAGCGCAAGAATAGAGCATTGAAGGAGATGCATACCTGTATGATGGAGGCTAATTCCTTGTCTCCTAAACTCTGTTCTGAAGACATTAATAGTCCTACATATGTTTATAACATATTTCCACACAAAGCCTTGGAAGGAAAGAATCCATTCGAGGCTTGGACGGGACATAAGCCTGATGTGTCTCATTTCAGGGTGTTTGGCTCAAAAGCATGGGATATAATACCTCCAGAGAAAATAAAATCCTTGAATCCCCAAAGAAAGGAGTCCATTATGGTTGGTTATAAAGAATATGAAAAGGGATACAATCTATTTTACCCCTCATCTCAAAATACTTTCATTGAGAGGAGTGTTCAGTTCGAAGAAGAGCCCATGCATGCAGCTGACCAAGAAGAAGGGGAATGCTCAAATCCCCCACTTGCAGAGGATGTAAGTGATGTTTCATTTTCTGATATTTTTTATTCTGATGTTGAGGATGAATATTATGACATGCATTCATATCATGACCCTCCTACAAGGCCCAAGTGGGCTGATAAAACCATACAAGTAGTTGGTTAACTTGCAGGTGATCCACAAGAACCTAGAAAGATTAGATCACAGTTTAACAATGCATTTTCTTCTTGTGATTCAAATATTTATGGGAGGTGTTTTATTACAGTTGGATCTGATCCACATTCATATGAAGAAGCATCACATGACCCAATATGGAAATATTCCATGCAAGAAGAGATGAAGTCTCTCCATGACAATGAAACTTGGGAGTTGGTTCCTCTTCCTTCCAAGAGGAAGTTGGTGCAATGCAAATGGGTGTATATGACCAAAATGGCTGCTGATGGTTCTGATGTGAAGTATAATGCCATATTGGTAGCTAAGGGATTCTCTCAATTCTATGGAGTGGACTACACAGAAACATTTGCACCTGTGGAAAAAATGGACTCAATCAGGCTAGTTTTGGCCATTGCAGCATCCGAGTGATGGGAGGTTCATCATATGGATGTGAAGAGTGATTTTATTCATGGTGATATTCATGAGGAGATCTATATGTAGTAGCCTGAAGGTTTCATTAAAGATCCTTTACTTTTTTGCAGTTTGAAGAAGTCCCTCTATGGTCTCAAGCAAGCTCCTAGAGCTTGATATGCCAATATGGACAACTTTCTTCTATCACAAGGTTTTGAAAGATGCAAATCTGATCCAAATGTCTATATGAAGCAAATTAGTCACTCTATTTTGATAATTGTACTGTATGTTGATGACCTCTTGATCACTGGTAGTTGCATTGAAGAGCTAGGCTCAGTTAAAGTTGCATTACATAGTTCATTTTCCATGTCTGATCTAGGATTGGTAAAACAATTTCTTGGTTTGGAGATTGATCAATCTAATGTAGGGATCAAAGTTTCACAATAAAAATATGCTTTATATATGATAAAAATTTTCATAATGGATGAATGTAAGGCTGATAAGTTTCCCTTCCTTTCATGGATAAAAATTAATGATTGGGGTTCCTCACCATTAGTGGACAGTTCACTGTATAGACAACTAGTTGGGAGCTTGTTGTATCTCACTCACTCTCGACCAGATTTGTCTTATGCAGTAGGTGTTGTTTCTAGATACATGCAAGAGCCTCATGAGATCCATTGGAAGGAAGCTAAAAGGATCTTGCATTATGTGAAAGGGAACCAAGCAGTTTGGGATACATTATGCAGCTGGTTCATCACCTGAACTAGTTGGTTTTATTGATTCAGATTGGGCTAGAGATAGAACTGACCAGAAGTCCAGTTCTAGTTATGTCTTTATGCTTGCACATGGTCCCATTTTATGTTCTAGCAAGAATCAACACACTATTTCCTTATCATCAGTTGAGTCCTAATACAGGGGAGCGGTGAGTGTAGCTACACAATCTGTGTGGTTGCAAGGTATTCTTGGTGAGTTTGGATTTGCATTTGATTCACCCACAGTCATTTGGTGTGATAATCAAAGTTCAATCAAGATCTCCACTAATCCAGTACAATGATAGAGGACCATGCACATAGAGATACACATGCACTACATCATGAGTTTGGTGCATGACTAGATTATTGCCTTGCAATATTGCCCATCTGCCGAGCAAACTACTGATATATTCACCAAGAGTTTCACAGAAAAGAACTTCACCTACCTTAGATCACTCCTTGGGGTGGGTGATGCACGGTGAAGACTGGTATATTTTCCAGATTTTGTTTCATGTCCATTTTAGAGGGGAGGTTTTATTTCCCATGTGGTTTTCCTCCTTACCTTGGTTACATGGACTAATAAAAATTGTAAGAGGTGACTTGAGCCTTAGTTACCAAGGCCTCATTTTTGTTTTGGATACATAAGTCTAGCTTAAGGGGGGGTGTTAGAGAATTATTACACCTAGGAACATAGTCTCATGATGATAATTTGATGTCTAATGGTTCAAGCAAAGGTTAATGATGATTATCCAAGGTTGTTAGGCAATTAATGACCAATTCCACCACCTAGGTGCCCAATTTTGGCCAAATAGTCAGTAAGTCGCCCTCATTTATGGAAACCACCCTCATTTATTACCACTAATTACCCGAGGCATGCCCTTATCCCCTGTTTTATGGATATGAGTTTGACTTGAGGTGCCCATGCATTGAATGTGGCCATTTTGCCTCCTCTTTGGAAGTTTTGGCCTATCCTAGGCCACCTACACACCACCAAATCCTCCACCACTCATGTGATACCATCATTAATGTCCTCCCATTCCATCCCAGCGTTCATATTATGAATTCGTGACAGTTTGAGGTGATTTGGGAGACTATTGGTCAACCAAGGGGGGATTGAGGTCCAATGTAAGCTAGCCACTTGTAGCTCATTTTGATGCCTCCAAAGGCTCACAATTTTTCCCAAATTTAATATAATGGTGTTCACAACTCATTTATGGGTTGGAAAATAATAGAATAACCTTCTATTTGATCATTTGTGTGTATATTGTGCCTCGTTTACACTGTTTTATTGCATACTTAGTCAAATTCTTGATTGTGAGGATATCTTTAGCTAGTTGCTCCTACTCTGATTTGAATTTCACAGAGATGAGTTCAAGAAGCTATAGAAATAGAAAAACATCCGAACAATTTGAATCGAGATGATGACTGGATTTTAAGCAAATCATGGACCCTTGTTATCAACCAAACTAAAATTTATTAAGAATAAAAATTAAATATAATAAATTACCCTCCTCATAAGACGACCCATAAAAATTATGAAAATCATCGGTAATAAGGAATTAAAAGTTGCAAATGCTGCTCAACAAAACATGTGATATTTTTAAAAAGTATCTCCTCTTGATGACGAGCTACACTATTCATCTTGAAACGTCGAGAAGAAAAAATGTTACATTAGGTTTCCAAATTATTTTAAATGTAGGAGACATTGACTGATTCTCTATATGATTGAAAGAGTAACCAAACAGAGGAGTGTTGAGCATTGGTTGTCATTGATGTCAACTAAAGATGATGTCAGGTTTTTGACTGTCAACTAATGTCAAAGATGATGTCAACTGATTTAGTCTGAGTCATTGATATCAACTGAAGTCAAAGTGGATACAGTATTCCTGCAGAAGTATGAAGAAGTTGGAAGCCACTTTGAAGCAGTAATGTGCAAGATGAAGAAGAACATGAATAACAGAAGTATATGTGCAAATAGTGAAGCTGACAGACATGTATGCAAATTTGGAGTATATCTAGAAGTGCATTCAATCTGAAGATGTGTGTCAATGATACATCATGCAAATCCAATTCAAGAAAGAACACAAGTAATGTATCCTACAACATTTGGTCCTTGTGCAGAAATCAAGTCCACCAAGTCATACATTCACATGGTACAAGTGCTTAAGCTGCCAAGGATTTGGTTGAACAAATGGTATGCATATGCAGGAAATCCTAAGTGTTTCTTGGTTAAAAGTTGGAAGTGCACAAGTAGTTAATGGTTGGGGACAATCCTGAAAGCGCACAAGCATATCCAATCAGAAGATTATTTCAGTAAGTGGAACGCACACAAGTTACTAAAAGTGTACAGCGGTTGAAGACCATCTATGAGAAAATTCCACAGCCAATGGTACAACAAGTGAACAAGTCCCACAAAGGATGAAAAGGAAAAGGACAAAGACCCTCTTAGAAGAAGTTGGAGTATGCGCGGAATATCAATGCATCAAGGGTGCATTACCCACAAGAGATGATGCAACACAAGTCATAGATGCATCAAGATGAAATGTAAGATTGTGCACATACCATAAGGAAATGATACAGTAAGAGCGCAATGGTACACCACCAAGGTGTAAAATCCCACTAATTTGTGGACCTTGAGGTTGCAAGACACATATTAGATGACACATCAATAGCGCAGAAGATGACGTGTGGCATATGCATAATTTATGAAGTATGGAAGAAGCGATTCCATGACCAACTTGTGAAGATACAATCCATACAGGACATGTATAAATAGAGATGCAAGTTGGAGATTGAAAGTAATATTGATGGAGAGAGCATAAGATCTTCAAATGCAAGTTTCACTTTGGTTTTCAGGGCATCAAGGGGCTCGTGGATAGAACAGAATGGTCTAGAAAAGAGCCGTATGTGCACATATAGTATAATGAAGTTTTGATGGTACACAGGATGATGTGATAGATCTGTGACATATGTGCGGATACTGAAATGAAGAAATGTTGAAGTGTATGCAAGTGCTTGATGTTTTGAAGGACAATAATACAATTAGCATGCCGATAGTCATTGATGTTGTAAAGACAGAAGCGCAGAGAAAAAACTGAATTTTATCAGATATTGTGTAGATGTTTAGCTTATGCATATGAACACAAGTGAAAGTTTGCGATGTTGAGAACTCGATCTGATGCGCAACGACAAAACATCAGCAAGATCCGATATGCGCATCATGATGCAGATGATCTGAGACAAGTGCATTCAATATAATGGACGAATCATTTGATGCACAGGATGTCACAGATTATCTGAGAGACTACAACACTTAATTAGAATGGACACATCAAAAAGTGTGCAATTCCATCTATTACTAGTTCTTCATTTCAGAACAACAAACTATCAATTGAAAGCACAATATCGGTTGATCATTGCCGTCACACACTACAGAACATTGAGATAATAGTGATGCAAAATGCATTATTAGTAGAGCACAAAGTATATGAAGTAAGTCATCATCAGAAGTATGATTTGAGAGGAATGAGAAGTCAAGTGATGCATGTAGCGCAGTGAGAGAGTATAGTCTGCATACGAAGGTGGTGCACAATAGAATTGTCATCAGAATATTTGAATAAATGCGCAGATTTGAAGTTTCGTTAAGCAATAATATACATAAGACATTAGGGTGGTCAGATGGGGCAAGGCTATAGGGAGTCAGAGCTTCCTTTAGGTTGGTTCCTATAAAACAAAGAAGACAGGGGGTCGTTTCCTCCTTCCTGTTGGTGCTGGAGAAACACAGGGAGTGAAATATTCCTTCAGGTCGGTGCCTATAAAACTAGGGGGTTGGTTCCTCCTTCCAGTTGGTGCTGGTAAACATAGGAAGTCAGTGCTTCCCTGAATGTATTCTTTCTCATTATAAAGAATCATTCCGTGGTTTTCTCCCATTTGGGTTTCCACGTAAAAATACTATGTGTTATGTGTTGTTTATGTGGTGCATATATGTGTGGATGTTTATTTACTGATGCATAACATAAGATAAAGATCAAGTAAAGGCTAATCTGTTAAAGAAGGTAAAAATCACTAATAACTGCGCTAATATTGATTCACCCCCCCTCTCAGTATTAAATCGATTCCAATAAGGAGTACAAAACTCTAAGATCGTGGTTCAAATCCTAAGGCAATATTAGAACCCAATTTGCTGGGTATACTCAATTAGATTAGTGCTTTGTTCAAGGATGACATGATTTGCTGCCGACATAGAACATACATTTATGATCTTTCCCCCTCCTTTTTTTAATATTTGATTTTTTGGTCTTTTTCGTATTATAGATCCTAAAAAAGAATAAAATAATGCTTTAATACAGTGGAGAAGATGAATTCCATATGGTGTGAAACTATGTTCCAAGCACATGGAACACCTAAGTAAAACACAAAAAATGGAAATGCATGATGTGGGCACTCATTGAGAATGTCTTCTTCGGTAAGGGTTTCAAGATGTGTCTGCAAAAAAATCAAAGCCAAGTGACTATGAGAATACATAAGCGGTAAGTGACTAATGGATAATTGTAAAGTGCATTATACTTAGAAGCACAAGCAATGGTATGCAATGCAACAATACAAATTAAAGAAAAATTTGAGAGTCCCCTATAGGTAATGGCCAACATGAGGTTAAGGGGAAGTCATGTGGCTTTGATGAAAAGTCATGGTGGTACTAAGAAGGGACTCTCGAGTATAGAGAAAACCTCGACATGGGAACCATATGACAATAGAGGTTCTAAACTAGGACACCCATGTTCGGTAGGATCTTCCATGGAAATTACAAACTTTTAATAGAGAAAGGCTAATGTCACAATTCCATGGGGAGGATCATAAATCCTAAAAAAATTGGTAAGGATAATGAAAACATGCATGGTGGAGTGAATCTTATCCTAAATGCTAGTGGTGAAACAAATACCTATTAAGCAGACCCTTGTCCGATCATTGAAATGGCACCCAATTTGTGAGATAACTGTCTAAAGCATAAAATGACCCTATAAAGAGAATTAGTAATAGTATCGACTACTTAAAAACAATCCAAACTATGCAAAAGAGGGTAAAGATTAACTTAAATTACTTTCAACAAAGAAAGATAGTAACTAATTCACATTTTACCTCGTTTATCTCTTTGGAGCTCAAATTTTCCCTAGATATTCAAGTGGATATTGTGGATCACTCGGGCCACCATTCACCAAATCGTCACCACCAGGTTCTTTCTCATCTCTCCCTCTTCATTTTCTATGGTTTAGTTTTGCATTTTTGTCAAAAAGGGGCTTTTGGGGACCCCTAATCACTTGGAAATCCTCCCATGCACCTTTCCTCCACACGAGGTGCATGGGAGGCATGGTACATGCCCATGTGCAGTGTCCAAGGTGCGCGACCACACACCTACTGACACTGCAAGGTGCGTGGGGCTCGAAAAATATGGGAAAGAGTGTGCCTTGACTCAAATATTTGTCATTTTTTGTAGGATGTCAATTAAATGGAGGGAGAGAGCTAATGAGGACCTAGATTGACAAACCTTTGATGATCCATTAACCATAAATTCTCTCCAATCAAGTATCTTATTGAAGTTCTACTGAGTGCCCAACATGAGGGAACAAAAGAAACTCTTGCAATTACTTGTGGGGTATTGGATGCTGAATCAAAATGATTTTGTGATCAATGGTGAGGCCTTGGATATAATTCTTGATGACATCTACTTCCTTATAGGATTTTCTCGCTGAGGAGTGTCGATAATATTAAGGGGTAGGGAGAGGCGAAGGTATATTAAATGTGCAAGAGTACATTAAAACCTATTGTATTTTCAGGACTCAAAAGATGAGTTCTCAAATCCCCATAAAAAATATCACAATCCTACCATTGAAATTGATTTTATCCACTATTACATGTTTAGTAGGTTCATTGATAGCTCAACAAGCATCTTAGTCCCACATGTTTTATCGAGTGGAGTGTATTAGGTCCACGGTGTTTGATTGGTGCATCGCATTATTAGTGAACATGAAGGCTCAAATGATAGATTTCAATATGGTTAAACATAAATTGTTTTGGCTATGGAATCATATTAGTATCCTTATTCATGGAGAGGATTTTGGCAATGTGCCCCTAGGTCATGCTCCCTCCTCTTTAGCCATGATATTCTAGGATGACCCAATGGACGAGCATGATGTATCAGCTAGGAGGTGGGTCAATATTGAGTTCCTTCAATGATGACTTCCTATAGTGGTAGAGATGACAATTTTCAGCTATATAAGAGTTTCTATATGTCGGATTGGATTTTCGGGGAGATCTAGATCTAACCCTTCCTCTTGGAGAACATTGGGGCCGCATTGGTAAGATTTTTTTTTAAATTTTCTAAAAATATATTCAATTTTTTGTGTTTTTCAATATTTGAAAGAAAGAGGTAAAAATATTTTTGGTGTGTAGGGATACTAATATAAATTTCAATGATGTAGATGTAGGGCTTGTGAACTCAACAGGTCACCCTCAATTTTGACGGTAGGAGCCTCAACCCAAGGAGGGGCTTGAGAGGACTATATCATCGATGGAAGAGAATCTTGAGTTGGGATCCCCGCCACTCACATTGAGGACGTCCCAGAGGTAATGCAACGAAAATTGGTAGGGGTACCATGTGGATGGATTCTCCCTTTTTATTAAGTGGCTATTGTTGTATTGTGCTATTGGGATATTACCAGACCACATGCTTGACCTAGTTTGGATATCTATTTTGTATTTTTGTCCTATATATGCATCGTTGAGGAATACGATGCCTAGTTTTGTATAATACTCTACACATTTTGTACTTGATGAGGACTTCTATGCTCTTATTTAAATGTGAGAAAATTGTAGTCCAATACATTGTTTTATAATGCATTAGATATAGTATTTAAATTTCTTGGAACGTGAACATATCCAATAAATTCAAAATAACACTCTAGAAGTCGCACCTACAAGAATTTTCTTAATAAAGTAGGATTACAAATGTGATAAATACTATTTAATTGAGACATTTATAGTTGTGAGTCTAGATGGATTGTTAAATATTGGATTCCATGAGAGATTGCATCCAATAGTAGCTCAATCATGAGAGTATATTCAACAATGTTGTCAATTGCTGGACTAAGATATACTCCTCCTGTTAGTCCTAAAGTCTGCAACTAGACTACTGGGCCATAGAGTTTAGGCACCTCAAATTCAAGGGTTGGTTTAATTGTAACATTGATGGCTATAGATGATGAGGGATAGAAATTAAAACATAAAGGGATAAATTCAGACATATGAAAACATCAGGTTTTACCAAATAAAGATATAAAATCCATACTAAGATTACAAAATAAAAGGAGTCAGGTTTCAAAACCAATGATGATGCTAAATGGAGGCTAAGAATCCATAAACATTTGCATCATGAAAAATATAATGTTTAAAAACACATTTCAAACATATTTCTTAAAAGATTCATTTGTTGTTTGAGCATCCATAAAGAAAACATATGTATGAATGAAATCTACAGGTAAAGATTCAAACTGAATAATCTAATTGCAATTTTTGGTGATAGCATGTGCTAGGTTTCCTTAAGGCGAGCAAAGAATAATATACCATCTATATAGGAAATTGAGTTCAGCTACAAACTTGGACAAGAAAAATGAGTCAGATTTTATAAAATCTCAAATCCAACAAAGAGTGCATTGACTAAAGTGTATAAATAGGATTAAGCAATTACAAGTAATAATGGCTTCTTCTCAGACTAAAATTATGGAATATTCATTCTAATTTCATCTCCCTTTCAACAAAAAATACTTGACGTGAATCGACAACAACTCCTTCAAATCCGGTGGCTAGATGGTAGCTTAATCTACCTTGATGGAAACTCTTCTTTGATGGCAGTGTATCCTTTCCCTCGACGATTGACTGCTACCTTTGGTTCCCGCCTTCTAACAAAACCATGGAAGATCCATGGACGTGAGGAACGTATGGTGGCAACTATTTAAAGTCGACCGCAAGGATATTCCTACTCTACACGATCATAATGATTAAAAAATCCAATAATAATCATTTTTTCTAGGGATATTATTCATAAACTATTATACAAACTGTATAAAATATATTGTATTTTTATAAAATAGATTATTTATTATTACTATAATATTTACATGGAATTATAATAGTTATTTATTAAATAATATTATGTCATGTTCCCAATTAAATGACTTTCAGATAAATAATTAAGTTGGCCTACCCAATTCCTAAGGGTTATGTGGAAGAACTAAAATATTGACATTTAACCCCAAGGTATATAGTTTCTCATGAAAATTCAATATTCTAAATTGATGGTGGAAAAATAGGTCAATAAATTATGGAATAAATGTTAAATGCTCCAAAATGAAGTGGAATTAGGTCCTAGTTGGACATGGGGGCGCATATGTGGACATGTGGGGTCCACATGAGAGAATATTCCTCCTTTAAACATGGAGCCATCCCCAAATTCGAGTTGGAAGGGAAGAGGTAATATTCATGAAGGAAGAGGAAGAGTCATAAGGATAAAAATAGGCAATGAAAGATTCTATGACAACTATGACAAGCATTATGACACTTATGACAGATTCTATGACACCTATGACACTTATGACAAATTCTATGACAACGATGACAAGCATTATGACAATTATGATAGATTCTATGACACCTATGACACTTATGAAAGATTCTATGACATCTATGACAATGTAAGAGCTAAAAATAGATAGAGAGGGTGCATTATAGGAGTTACACATCTCCAAAGCATCCAAAAGATTCCCCAATTCGAATTCATGGAGGAGTTGGAGACAAAAGATGAGCCAAGTGTCATGCAGGGCCAATGAAGGGTCATAACCTCCACTAATTCGAATTTCATGAGTAATTATGAGATAATTTGAGTTCTAAGGAGGTAAATGATTTAAATAAAGTTATTAAAAGGATTCCAAGTCAAAATGGAGTAGCTTTTGGTCATTTTTTATTTCGCAATTTTGGAGAGCTTCAATCTTGTCCTTGCACGGTGGATGTTCATCCTCCCTGCCTTAGAACCAATTTCGAGGGTGCAGGATTCCCATCCAAGTTGGTTGATGGAGATGCCATTAATACATATCAATAGATATTCATGGATATGTTTTGATGCAGGTTCAACCCCCATCTGATTTCGAGTTCATATTCTCTCATTCTTCTCTATTCTCATTCTACTATCTTTCTCTCAATGTTCATGTAAAGTGAGATATCACACTCTTTGTTGCATATAGATAATGGAAGGATGTTGTTTCAAACTTATGAAATTGTTAATGGATGCATAAATATGTAATGGATATATCATGAGAGCCACATCTCGAAATACTAATCACTTCATGTACTATTTCTCCAAGTAACATTGATATTCGAGCTAGTTTCCTCTTTCTCTCAATGTCATGTAAAAGTGTGTTGGCGCACTTCTTGTTGCATCTAGATAATGGAGGATTGCTATTTAGACCTTATGGACATGTTAATTTCTGCATAATTCTATAATATACATATTATGAGATCCACATCTCTAAATACCAAGTACTTCATGTGACATTTCCAATTAAAACTGAGATTCGAGCCATTTCCCTCATAGTATTTTCATGGTGATTTTGGGATGATATTCAACTTGTTTTATATCAGATATTTCTGAGATTTTTGTATATGTTAGGAGCTCCATATGGATAAAAATTGATGGCCCAAATAATGTATACATACCACTAAAGTGTTACTATAGTTTGTGACATAAATTCAAGGCCCCTTGTCTACCATTTTCACCCAAATTATATACTTTAGAAGATGTTGTCCTTTGGGAGACCTATTCAAACCTAAAAAATGATATAATTCTGCACACATGTTTTCCTTGATGTCCTCTAACAGGGCCAAGTTTCAGACATAATATTAGTGAATTCCGTACAATATTTGGAAGGGAAAACAATGGCTGACCTAGGGGGGTTTCCACCAATCCAATTGACTAGTTTTGTCCTGAATCTTCTCTCCTTGCAAATTGTAGACCATGGATGTGTATAGCAGATGTTATGGTGTATAATTATTGTATTAAAGTGTACTATTCCCTTCCAAGTCCCTCCTTCCACAATTCGAAACCATTTGGGGTCATTTGGGATAGTTTGGGGCTTCACTAGTCCAAGGTTCGAAAATTGGCCAAATTGAGTAATTTTCAAATTGGGGATATTACATATTAACAAATATTATCTTGGCTTTCAAAATCCCAATGTATTTATGATAAAAGATTATTAATTTAGTACATGGTTATTTTTTTTATTTTAAGAATTCTATTAATTATGTATAAATAGAAAGGATACAAAGTTCAGAGTTTTGACTGTAACTCCTAGAAATCCCCTCCCCCGAAGGAGAAAACAGGGAGAAAATACCATGATTTTCGGGCATGTTCAGAGTACTAACCTTGTGAAACCAAAGAACACAGTTAACTTCTTTTTTTACAACCATCCAAAAATTCCCCTCTCCCGAAGGAGAAAATAGGGAGAAACCATGAGTTTTGTAATTATTGCTATATAGTTGAAGAAAGTAAAAAGCTATGAAAGCTAAAAACTTGACTCTAACTATCATAATGAAAGCTATAATCATGTTATGGAACCTTCTTTCCAAATGACACATCTTGAGGACCCTTTGAAGTGAAGACGATCCATTCCCCTGCACCATTCATATTCGGAAGAAAAGCAATCCCCATCTGCTTAGCCATGGCATCGATTTTCATGTGGATGAGTCGAGTATCCATGAATAGGTATTTCTAAAAGGAAGCAAGAATTGCATCCCTTTTCTCTTTTTCAACCCTTTCCAACAATATGTGGCCTACAAGGCCCTTCATTATTTAGTAAAGTGAAACCATCTTTTCAAACTGGGAGTGACAGGCATGGGAGGAGCCAAGATCTTGAATCTAGGATTCTAGGGTGGATAATTCATCAATTGGTTTCGCATTATCTAGATCATTCCATAAGGCCTCCTCCCTGCTATCAATCTCCTTATGGATTGCTTGAGGGATTGTTTTTCTATACATCCATGCTTCTTGAGTAGTGCACAACTATTCCCTATCAGCTCTTTGCTAGCCATTCTTCTTGGAACCAGGATCATCACCGCTCTGATCCATCCTGCCTTGTACTTCCCCAGTCAGAATAAGCTGAGGGAAGGATACAAAGTATTGACGAGACCAGAAAATCAGTGACTTAGAAGCTGGAATAAACCCAAGAGTCACGAGCTTGAAATCAGAACTACCGAATAAATAAAAGATGAGAACCCGACATTCTTCCAACCCTATTCTGTGAATGATGGAGAATGAATGCCTCCAATGAAACATCGCATCCCATATTGGTATCAATGACCTGTAATGAATGTCTATTTCATAATCACATGGATGAATTACCCTAGGCACAACTTTTTCCATTAAATCTTTCATTTTCTCGTACAAGTCCCATGCTTTCCAATTTGCTGAAGTCTGGTTTTCCCAGTTTGAGAAATCTTCATCACCCCAGGATATGATGTAAAACATTAATGCTATATAATGAATGAGGGTGGTGGATGTAGGCATGCCCATTGTGGAGGAAAGTCACATGTGGTTGCATGAAAAACCTATCAACCAACCATCCTTCGTATAATGCCTCATTAATTTTCTAGTATGGACACCCGATGCGGGGAGGATTTTTCTGATGCCACAATGTCCTTTCAAGTTTGCTAGATGGGATCATGCATCCCCATCATTGAAGAATAATTTATTTCCTCATTGCCACCATGGACCCCTTGATTGGCCAGTTTTTCAACGAATTTATTAGCGTCTCTTTTGACGTGATATGGGATGATAGCCATCTGGGTGGTGAGAAGGTCACAAAGAGTTTCAAGATGGCTCAAGAGTATCCAACTGGGAGACATATTTTCTACTTTTGACCCCTTCAATAGATTAGTTAAGAGCTTGTAAACAACTTGGGAGTCCCCTTTTGTGATTATGCGGTTAAATTTTATGTGAACAAATTCTTGAAGACCATGTATGAGGGCCCATAATTTTTCCACTTTGTTGGTATCAGAACCAATGTTGCCTTATAGAACATGGATGATCTCGCTCTGATCATTTTTGAAGACAACCCTGTAGCTAGCCGATCCTGTGTTCCCTTTAGAAGCTCGGTTTAAGTTCATTTTAACAAAAATAGGAGGGGGACAAGACCAAATGGAAGGACTGGAGACCAAGGGAAATCGAGGGGGTGGGACTATGGGAATTAAGGAGGGGGTGAGAAGTCCCCAGATGGATAAAATGTGTTGTTCTACTGCATCACATTGGAGACCTTCCTGACACTGCATTTTGATTTATATGGCTTCTAATACTGAAAATTTGATGGTGTCCTAGGTCCTAATCCATGGGAGTTGTTGCAAAAGAAAGATTCTTCTATTTCGTTCCTTCCATAGATACTAGAGCACAATGCCTGGGAGAAATTTCCAAATTCTGTTTAAGATTGGATTTTAAAAATAGTGGAGCACCACCTAGAGATTGTGTTGTGAATATAGGTTTTGCATCTGTCCGACTCCTCATAATTTGAGCCTGTTGATCCCAAACTTGTGTGCTAAACTCGCAATTGTTGATCAAGTGTTTCATAGTTCCTTCCCGACTATTGCAAAGAGGGCATACAGAGGGGCCTATGAAATTCCACTTTTGCAAATTATCCCAGGTAAGAACATTGTTATGCATAACTTGCCACAAGAAGATAGTGAATTTAGGCCAAAAATTAAGAGTCCATATATGTTTCCATGACTCGGTCAAAGGAGAGGGCCCAATTTTCACATGAAAGGCATATGATTCTTTTATAGCGAAGGTGTCCTTGGGGGAGTGACCCCATTGGAGGAGGTCCGACCCTTATCTTCTTCTGATTCATGTTTCATTCAATTCATTGCTCTAATGTTCTAGATTAATATGGGGGGGCACATTCAACTACGCATGAGTTATTTTCCGGTCCTGCCACCCTTCTGTAATGGTTTCTCTAGTCTAATAGTTGACCACCTTGATTAATCCTGCATTTAGAAGGATATGTATGATTTCCTCTAGATTCTGGAGCTCCACTAGAGGAGGGAGTTGCTGCCATGAGTCTTTCCAAAAGTTTGCATTTGAGACATTCTTGATTTCCCTGAAGGCATGGTCTTGGATGAGCATTCTATTACTACAGGATGCATGCTAGAGTGAGGACCCTGATTTTTACTCATTCCTGTGAATTAGATGTTCCTAATTGGTGCCTGGCATGTATTTTTACCTCCAAAGTTTATCCCATAGTTCTTTGGGATTTTGTAGCCACGTCCATCATATTTTCACCCCTAGGAATTCATTGAGAAGTTGAGGATCTCTGAGTTCGAGGCCTCCGTCTAGCTTTGGTTTGCATAACTCTGTCCATTTAACTAGATCCCATTTCTTTCCTTCTTTGGTTCCTTGCGATAGAATTTTTCTTTGGATGCTTTAGATTTTCTTGATTATGGTTTTGGGAGGAGCCAATGTTGAGAAAATATAGATCGGAATGGCCTAGAGAATCGCTTTAAGAAGGACCAAGTTCCCTACCAGATTGAGGGTCTGAAAGGTCCAGGAGGATAGCAGTTTATTAAGTGAATCAAGTAACTCTTCCCAAGTACAACTACGAAAGGCGTTATCCATGAGAGAAATGCCAAGAAATTTGGAAGGAAGGGAGCTCCTTTGGAAGCCAATTATTGGAGCTATGTTGATTTGGATTAGCTTGGGAGTGTTAAGGAAAAATATTTGAGATTTGTACATATTGATGGAGGTTCCAGAGGCGAAACTGAAATCATCCAGTATAGATTTTATATTTTGAGCTTCCATAACTATCGATATGCCCATCATCATTGTATCATCCACAAATTGATTGTGTGAGATTGGAGGATCAATTCCATGGAGAGTTAGCCCCTAAAGAGAACCATTTGCAATGGCTTCCTTATTATTTCTATTGAGACCTTCGACCATGATAACAAAGAGGAAAGGAGACAACAAGTCACCTAGGCCTAATATCTCTTGTGGGAGAAAAGGGAGCAGCAAGAGAGCCATTAATTAGGATTGAAAAAATGGTAGAAGAGGTTAGGTTCATAATCCAAGAGACCCATTCTTCATTGAAGCCAAAATATAGCAAGATCCTTCTCATGTATTGCCATCTTATATTATCAAAATATTTTGAAAGGTCAAGATTGAGCAACATACCTTGTGATATGGTAGTTTGAGAGAGTGGATGACCTCGTGGACAAGGATAACATTGTCCAGAATTTGTCACCCTTCCACATAACCTGTTTTCTCATGTGAGATGATGTGAGGGAGGATAGGCTTGAGTTGATTGGCGATCGATTTTGTGATAAGATTATAGATGACATTGCATAATGCTATTGGTCGGAATTTTTTTGGCTTCATTGGCCTTTCCTCCTTGGGAATTAGGGTAAGGAAAGTTGCATTGAAGGCCAAGAGGACTGTTCCTGAGAACCGAGAATCTTTAATAATTTTAGAGACATCATCCCGAATTACATCCCAATAGTGATGAAAGAAGTCCATGGTGAAGCCATCTGGACCTGGTGCTTTTCCATATTGCATGTATTGAATTGCTTGGTTGACCTCCTCTTGCAAAATTGGCCTCACTAAGGATTCATTATGATCAGTCGTGAACAAAGAGGGGATATTTTGAGTAATTTTATTAATCGTTGTAGAACGATCCATCACTGATTCAGAGAGAAGATCTTGATAGTAGGAATTGAGTTCTGTTCAATGTCCTCGTTCTTATGTGTTCAATATCCTCATGCTTGGATCATTGATTGGTAAAATAATTTGGTGTTCTTATCACCTTCTTTGAGCCATTGAATCCTGTACTTTTTCCTCCATAGGATTTCTTCCTGAGCATATATTTCCTCTAATTGTTGCTTTATCTGGTTTTCCTCATCCTGTAACTGATCATAGTGATCCTGAAGGATTAGGGTGGCTTGGATCTCCTTTAATCACCTTTCTGTAAGTTTATGAGCTTGGAAGATGTTTATAAAAGTGACCTTGTTCCATTCCTTCAATTTCAGTTTTATGGATTTTAGCTTTTGTTGGAATTTGTACAGGAGGGATCCATGGGGGATGGTTGTAGTCTCTTCCCACCATTGCCTCATTTTTTCATTGAAGTATGGGTGAGTGAGACATAATTTTTTGAAGTATAAGGAGCAGCGTTGAGTATTTTCGGCAACATCCATTCAGAGCTGAATGGGCTAGTGGTTTGAGCCCATGATAGGTAGAATGGTGGATGTTAGGATATTTAGACACTTAGGAGTTAGTTAAGATCAACTTGTGTAATATATCCATTAGGGATAGTGTGTTTCTTTAGTATGCATTAGTATGCATTTGTAAATACTTAATCCAACGGTCACGATATGTTCCTGACATAAAGTGATCCGACGGCTCAATTTCTCTTAGATCAAACCTAACCTTGATCCGTGGCTTAACACCCGATTGGTCCATGATCTCTATTTAAAGAGCATGGAGGGTCATTGTTTAGTTGATCGATTATAAGAAGCTCATTTGTAACTTTCTTTCTTTGCATAATAAATTGTCCCGTAGAAGCTATTTGACTGGGGCCATGGAGTGTTTCCCTCAAGAGGGTTTAAATCATGTCAAAACATCGGTGTGTTGATCTGTGATCTGTTTGTGTGAAGTGGTTGCTCTTGGTGTTTGGTCCTTTGGTAGTACCCTGTGTACCCGAACATGGTATCAGAGATTTTATGAAGTGCCGCTTCCGGTTATGATCTAGATCTTGAACTGCTGTTGCCGAAACTCGAAAGGGTTTCTAGTTCTGGTATTTATGTGCATTTTTGGGCCATGGGAGGTGTTCCATTGCGTCCAGAGCATCATTTCCATTGGGAAATATTTTTCGTTTGATCGAAAACGGTTCTCGGTTTCTCCAGAAACGCGTATTTCATCAGATCTGAAGGTATAATGTTACAGTGACGCATTTTTTTATTTTCCTTTTTTAAAAGGAAAAAATCTCATATTTCATCATTTTTTACTGTTAGATTTTTTTTTGGGTTCGGATTGTTGCTTTCCTGTCTGCGTATGCTCTTTTCCGTGCACCTTGAGCAATCTCGGTAAATCAGAAACAGAAAGGAAAAGGGTTTTTCTCGGCTGCGTATGCTCTTTGCTGTGCACCTTACAAGATCTCGGCAAATCAGAAACAGAGAGAAAACGTAGACTTTCCGGGCAAGATAACAAGATCTAACTCCACAAGTGTGGAAAAGTTTTTTTGTTTCGATTTGTGGTTTGTTTTGCAGGAAAAAGGGCAAGCACTCAAACCGAGCAAGAAGAGTAAAAAACAAAAAAACAAAACCCCTTCCTCATTCCCATATTTTACATACCTTTTAATCTAGCTCACTTGGTTCAAAGTTGCTTTATTCCTTAATAACTCTTGAGTTCAAGTCTTAGGAAGTTACTTTTAAAAGAAAAAGTGCATGCAATTTCTATTTTCAAGTTATTTTATTGTAAAAGTGCATCTCACTTAAATAATAAAAAATAAAAATACAAGTGAGTCACTTAAGTTTTTTTTATTGTTGCACTATTTAAAAGTAATATCATTGTAAAAGTGAAATCACTTATTTTACAAAAGTGGTTCACTTAAAGCAACTTTCTTGTAAAGTGATTTTCAAAAGGTTCATCTTGGGAAGAGGGGGGTTCTTTTTTTTGCTGAACATTCTCTAGCTGCCACGTCACTATTGGGGACATCTTCAACAGTTTCTTTGTTCAAGCATAACTTCATCATACAGAGTCATTTTTCAGTGTTGTTTTTTTTGAAACCACCTATTTTTTTGAGCTCTTCACATCCAGACTATTGGTGTCTGCTTTTACAGCCATTAACTTACAAATATGGCCGCCCCTTGTGATATTCTACTTAACAGTTCCAACTATTTCTCATGAAAATCTCGTATGGAGGATGTTCTACAAAGTTGGGGACTTTTCAGAATTAGCTCAGGGAAAGAAAAAGAACCCATTGATGATGATAAGAAAATAAAATGGGAAAATAGATGTGATGAAGCTCGTGGATTGATTGGGATGTCAATCTCTACTGATTTGCGAATCCACATATCTGGAATTGATGAACCTAATGCTGCTTGGGACAAGTTGGAATCTGTGTTTGGTAAACACAATGAAATTCGAGGTCACCAACTTGAAAATGAGTTGATTTCTTTAAATCCAAGTGACTTTTCATGCATTCAAGATTATTTATCTAAGTACAAAACTCTTAAACTCTTATGTGCATAATGTAAGATTGAGAGGGAAGACAAACAATGCATTTATCATATTTTTTCCAAACTTGGACCTGCATATTCTGTTTTTGTATCTACATTTTACTCCATGAAAGCATCCTTGAATGCAGTTAGCTATCAAGATCCTAGTCTTGAATCCTTTTGTGATTCCTTGATTAGAGAAAAAAATAAACTCATTCATCTTAGAATAATCAACAATGCAGATACATCTGGGAAAGCCTTATTGTCCCAACAGAAAGAAAAGTCCAAGCCTCCCAAGAAACAAAATTTTCGTAATAATAAGTTAAACAAGGGTCCAAAACCCTCTCAGTCAGCTCCTTCTTTAAAAAATGACAAAGGATCCAAGCCAAAAGGCAAGAATACTGAGCGTCATTGCAACTATTGTGGGAAAGATAATCATGATGAATCTATGTGTTTCAAGAAGATGACAGCCTTGGAAGCAGCAATGAAGAAGCACCACATCAGCCTAGAATCGTCTTCAGAATCTGCCTCTCATGGACATGCACTTTTTGCTTCTAGTTATTCTTATAATGCATCTTCTTCTTCTACTTCAAATGAATGGCTCATTGATTCTGGAGCATCTTATCATATGGTTAAGGATCAAGCCATCTTTTCTACTATACATGAATGTAACACTAAACAAATATTTGTTGGTGATGATAGATCTCTAAGTGTTGTAGGAGCTGGAACAGTTCCAGTAGATAATGGTCATTTTAGTGATGTACTATGTGTTCCAAGAATTTCTTGCAATTTGTTATCAGTCTATCAGATCACTCATTCTGGTGAGGGTAAAACTGTGACCTTTACACCTCACCAAGTTGTAATCAAGGATTTTAAAGATCCTCAACAGGTCCTAACTACCAGAATTGTTGATGATATTACCAGGTTGTACAAGTTTAACAACTTTGGGTCATCACCTTTCCTTCAGTTTTTGTTGCTCATAGTGATAACTTGAGCAAACTTTGGCATGAGCGATTTGGTCACTTAAATTATCGCTCATTGCAACAACTATGTAAATAAAATATGGTGTCAGGTCTTCCGATGGTATCTTGCAGGGATGGTGTTTGCTCCGGTTGTGTACTCGAAAAACATCATCGGGACAATTTTGACAAACTTACCTCTTGGCACTCCTCGATTCCCTTGGAGCTTGTGCATAGTGACTTGTGTGGTCCTCTTCCATTTGCTTCCTTTTCTGGTTTAAAATATTTCTTAACTTTCATTGATGATTACACCAGACGCACTTGGGTTTATTTCCTAAAACTTAAGAGCGAAGTATTTAACATGTTCTTGGCCTACAAGGCACTTGTGGAAAAACAATCTGGTCATCAAATTATTAAGTTAAGATCTGACAATGGAGGAGAATATGTTAACAATAAGTTCACTACTTTTTACACTGAACAAGGCATCCAATAACAACACATTGTTCCATATAAACCACAACAAAATGGTGTAGCTGAGCAGAAGAACCGCACTTTAAAAGAAATGTTTAATTGTATGATCCAATCGAAGGGACTAAGTCTTCAATTTTGGGCTGAAGCCATTAATTGTGCAAATTACATAGTTAATCGCACCCCCACTAAAGCACTACAAGGTATAACACCAGAAGAAGCATGGAGTAAAACTAAACCTGATGTAAGTCACTTCCGTGTGTTTGGTAGTGAAGCATGGGATCACATTCCGGATGAAAAACGGAAAGCATTGCAGCCTAAAAGTGAAAAGTGCATATTTGTTGGATATTCTGAAGATGTAAAAGGTTATAGAATTGTTCAACCACATTCTCATGATATAATCATTAGAAGAGATGTTAAATTTGATGAAAATCTCTTGGCCTGTGAGCCTAACTCGGCGATTGTGCCATATTTGGCTTGCGAGCCGGATTCGGCGTTTGTGCCTTCCTCTTCTTCTTCCAACTTCCTTGACAGGTTTCCAACTCTAGTTTCTGATGATGACAGTGAGGATGAAAATCCACCTTTGCCTGCTCATGTTCCTCCAGTTGCACCAGCACAAGTGCTTCCTCGATGGGTCCATTCAACATGTGAAGCAGCTGGTGATCTTGTCGGTGATCCTAGAGATCAATGTCGAACATGTTCTTAGTTTCAGCGAGCCTCTTCTCTTTTGTCTCAAGTTTCCGAGAATCATGATCCAGAAACTTTTGCAGAAGCTTCAGGGAACCAGATTGGGATGCAGCCATGGATGAAGAATATCGTTCCTTAATGGCGAACGATACTTGGGATCTTGTACCTCTTCCAAAAGGAAGAAAACTTGTCAGATGTAAATGGGTCTACAGAACTAAGGATGCATCAGATGGAAGTGTTGAAAGACTTAAGGCAAGGTTAGTTGCCAAAGGTTTTTCCCAAGTTGAAGGGATTGACTACAATGAAACCTTTGCTCTCGTCGCAAAAATGAACTCCATCCGCCTTGTTCTTTCCCTTGCAGCCTTACACAACTGGGAAGTCCATCAAATGGATGTCAAGTCTGCCTTCTTACATGGTGATTTACAGGAGGAAATTTACATGGAACAACCTCCTGGCTATGTTTAGAATAACTCTAGCCTTGTCTGCCGCCTTAAGAAATCCTTATATGGCCTTAAGCAAGCTCCTAGAGCTTGGTATGCCAAAATGGATAACTTTCTCCTTGACACTGGTTTTTCTAGATGCCATTATGATCCCAATGTCTATACCAAGAAAGTAGGAAACCATCTCATCATACTTGTTCTATATGTTGATGACCTTATTCTTACTGGTAGTGACCCTAAGCTTATAACCCATGTGAAATCCAGTCTTAAACAAAATTTTGAAATGTCAGACTTAGGACATTTGCATTATTTTCTTGGTCTCCAAGTCCTGCAAACCAAAGAAGGCATCTTTCTTTCTCAGTCTAAGTGTGCTTGTGACCTTCTTCGTCGCTTTCACATGGAAGATTGTACACCAGTCCCTTCTCCCTTCCAATCTGGAGTCAAACTTTCTGCCACTTGTACTTCACCTGAAGTCGATGCCACCTTGTATCGTCAGCTTGTTGGTAGTCTCTTATACTTGACTCATTCCCATCCTGACCTTTCCTTTGCCATTGGTCGTGTTTCCCGTTATATGCAGACACCTCATGAAAGTCACTAGAAAGCAGCTAAAAGAATACTTCGATATATTCGAGGTACAATTTAGTTTGGGATTCATTACAGTACAGGGGGGAAGCTTTTGTTGGTTGGTTTCACTGATTCAGATTGGGCCGGCGATCCTGATGATCGAAAGTCTACTGCAAGTTATGTTTTGAGTCTTGGATCTGGACCTATTACTTGGGCTTGTAAGAAACAACAAGCTCTTTCTCTTTCTTCAGCAGAGGCAGAATATCGAGCAGCAGTTAATGCCAGTTAGGAAGCTTTATGGCTTCGACAGATCCTTTCAAAGTTTGGATTCGAGCAACAGCAGCCTACTCCACTTTGGTGTGACAATCAAAGTGCCATCAAGATTGCCAAAGATCCAGTTCTACATCAACGCAGCAAACACATTGAGCTACATATGCACTTCATCAGAAATCTTGTTCATGATCGTGTTCTTGAAGTGCTCTTTTGCCCTACAGATGATCAAGTTGTAGACATCTTCACCAAGTCTCTTACAGAAGCGAAGTTTTCTAAACTTCAATCTATGTTAGGAGTTTAGGAACTTGTCATTAAGGGGGGATAGGATCTAATTCCTCCTTCCTTCTCCTAATAGTGTCACTTTTGTAAATCCTTCAATCCTATCCCAAGTTGTTCTTAAGGGGGGATGTTAGGATATTTAGACACTTAGGAGTTAGTTAAGATCAACTTATGTAATATATCCATTAGGGATAGTGTGTTTCTTTAGTATGCATTTGTAAATACTTAATCCGACGGTCACGATATGTTCTCGACATAGAGTGATCCGACGGCTCAACTTCTCTTAGATCAAACCTAACCTTGATCTGTGGCTTAACACCCGATTGGTCCATGATCTCTATTTAAAGAGCATGGAGGGTCATTGTTTAGTTGATCGATTATTAGAAGATCATTTGTAACTTTCTTTCTTTGCATAATAAATTGTCCCGTAGAAGCTATTTGGTTGGGGCCGTGGAGTGTTTCCCTCAAGAGGGTTTAAACCACGTCAAAACATCGGTGTGTTGATTTGTGATCTATTTGTGTGAAGTGGTTGTTCTTGGTGTTCGGTCCTTTGGTAGTACCCTGTGTACCCGAACAGTGGAATCTAGAGAAATACCCTCCAACATTAGGGGTTCAATGACTAAGAACCGATTAATCCTACATGAAATGTTTTAGTGACCAGATCAACGATTAGTCCAGGTAAACCCACCATCGGTTAGTTCAAGGTCAATATGTTAGGAACCCGTGTCAACCCTTCTCTTTACTTTGTTAGTATATTGTTGTTGGACGCATATGCTTTGTAAGTCATCCCATAGTATTATATGTTCCATGTTATTGATCCATAGTTTGTATTAAACCATAGTATTATATGTTCCATGGTATTGATCCATAATATTGGCGCATAGAATTAGTATATAAGATGTGAATTAGTATATAAGATGTGTTGAGGCCAATGAAGGCACCGAGAAGTTATTTGTATTGAGTTTTCTCAAAGTAGGTTGCCCCCTTGAAGTGGCCCCTGATCAATAAAAATATTTTGTGATCTAATATTTCGTGCATTTTATCAAATTAATTGTTGCAGGTTCTTCACATCTGGTATCAGAGCACTTTTTTGGGCTCATTAGGTGGAATTTCTGCCAATTTTTTTTTCACATCTGTATTGTTCGTTTCAATTGCAGGTTCGGATTTGGGAATAATCCCTATCCGCTTAACTATGAGAAGTACTTGGGAATAGCCCTAAAAATCATTGTGAGGAGTACCACAGGAACCCTGAAGTAGCTGTCCCATTAAGAGGACCTACTAGCGAAAAGGGAAATGACCCTTACCTGATTGACTAGTTCCCACCCGTGAGGTAAACCAAGAACTGTCATTTGTCGAAAAGAAGTTATCAGTTTTACCTCAACCATGGAGTGAGGGGTACTGCCCCAATACGCAAGCCATCAGATAACATTGGTGGCTGAGTGAATCCCCTGAAACGTTAGGAAGTCGAGCATACCTGGGGTCCATATCTATTTCTAGCTGATAAATAGCATATTACATCTATCTAGATCCATATCCATATCTAGATCCATATCAATATCCAGATCCAGATCCGTTGTAGATCCAGATCTAGATCCAGACCCGTCGCAGATCCATATATAGATCCGTTGTAGATCTAGAGCTGTTCTAGATCCATTCTGTTGCCGATCACTTCCGTGCCGTTACAAATCCATTCTGGAAAAAAAATAAAATATGTTTTTTTGCCATATCTTCTTTGTTTTCACTTTGTTTCCCTTGAAACTTCACTGACAACCCTGCAATCCCATTATGCATATTTCATTCCTGAGGACCCTATCTCAAATTCCACTTCCCAACGCCAGAAATCCCACATTTGTCTATTTTTAAGGTTTGCCATAACTTCTCTGATTTTCACCCAATTGCCTTCAAATTTTTTCACACTGTTCATTTCTATTTCCGCTTCTTTGTCCCTCTCTGAAATGTTTTCTTATTCTTTCACCCTGCATCTGAAATCCCCATTTTATGCTTCCCTGTCCATCAGACAATGTCCAAAACCTAGTCAAACCCTAATTACCCATCATATTTTTTTCCCAAATCCAAATTTTCCTTTACTAAAGAAACTTTTGTTTTTGTTTTTCTACCCATTCACAAAAAAAAAAAAAATCATGGTTATGGTTGTCACCCATGCAGGAGCACAAATCATGGATGAAGAACTTGTCGCCCTCAAAACCAAAATCCAAGATTTGGATGAAAAATTTCTTATCCTCCATCTTCAGCATTCAACCATGAACAATAAATGACAACCATAATCTTTTGCAACCATCGGGTTCTCTTCTTCCAACAATTTTTCTGGGCTGAAGCTTGATTTTCCTTGCTTCAATGGTACTGATCCGACTGGATGGACATCTTGGGAAGAACAATATTTCAGTCTGCATAATACTTTTGATGTCCACAAAGTTCCACTTGCATCCTTTCATTTGGAACATGAATCCCTTCAATGGTACCATAGGTACATCAAAGCTCATGACGAGCCAAACTGGACATATTTTTGCCAACTCCTTTTGCAACGATTTGGTCCTAGTGCTTTTGATGACATCACAGGAGCACTCACTAAACATCGCCAAATTGGCACTATGAGAGAGTATCCGATAGAATTTAAGAAACTGGCCAATCACACAGAAGGATTGTCTGATGAATTCTACAGGAGTTGTTTTATCAGTGGTTTCAAGGATGAAATCTGCTCAGAGATTAAAATGTTCTATCCCAACACAATGATGGAAGTCCTAGGGTTGGCTAAGTTGGCGGAGGACAAGATCACAGCCCAACAATGCTCCAACTCCACTTTTGTTCCATTCAAAAATATGGTTTCCCAATGACCTCCCATCACGCCAGCTCCTCGACCAACTCCTATCAAGCATTTTTCTAAAGCAGAGATGCGAGCACGTAGAGAAAAAGGGATTTGTTATAATTGTGATGAGAAATTCACTTGGGGACATAGATGTGTTGATCAAAAGCTCTATCTCTTGGATGTGGATTCTCCGCCTGCCTTTGAACTTGGTGAAGAAGCTCCAGATACAATAGATGATCAGGTCAACATTCAGTAGTCTCCTATTGATCCCCCGTCTCAGGATGAACACCCAGAGATATCTCTCCATGGTTTAGCTGGAGTCACCACCCCACAAACAATGCGGGTTTGGGGTTACTTCAACAATATCCCTCTTACAATACTCATTGATTCTGGTAGCATTCATAACTTCATTGACCCTTGGATCGCCAAACAAGATGATTATTTTTTCCATCCTTGCTCTAACTTTGAAATCATGATTGCCAATGGGGGCACCTTACCTTGAAAAGGGAAGTGTCACAATGTGCGTATCTCTATGGAATATTATAACCTTCTCTCTGACATGTTTTCCTTGGCCTTAGGTGAATGTGATGTGGTTTTGGGCACTCAATGGTTACGCACACTTGACCCCATCTTATGGGATTTTGCTGACTTTGGATGCAGTTTTCAGTCAATGGGAAAAACACACATTTATGAGCTTACAACCAGGGTCTCTCCGCATCATCAGTTCACATCATCTGGAAAAGCTCCTTAAGAAGAATTCACATGGTGTCATCACTCAGCTCCATTCCATTCAGTTGCACCCATCAACGGTCTCCACTACTCCTTTGGATCTACAACACATTTTGGATAGATATGCAGGTGTCTTTGCCGAACCAGTGGGATTGCCGCATCCAAGAAATCTTTCAGGTAAGAATTTAGCTGCTTCTACATCTGAGAAGGAAATGATGGCTATTTTGCATGAAGTACGAAAGTGACAACCATACCTATTAGAGAATTATTTCTGCATCAAGACTACTCACCAGAGTATGAAATATTTTTTGGAACAAGGGTCTCCTCCCCAGCACAACTGAAATGGGTTAGCCAAATCATGGGTTATGCCTATGAGATCACTTACATGAAGGGTAAGGACAATCTGGCGGCAGATGCTCTTTCTCACACATTTGATGACCAAGTTTCTCTTTCAACTATTTCTATGCATGTTCCAAATTGGTTGCAATCTATTCAATAGGGCTATGTCAATGACTCCTCCTTATCTCAACTCATCCAATGGTTTGCCAACAACCCTTCTAAGTTACCGCATTACTCTTGGGATGGTACTTCCCTGAGATACAAGGGTCATCTCGTGCTTTCCAGATCACAGATCTTCAACAGACTGTCTTCTATTAGGAACCTATGTCAACCCTTCTCTTTACTATGTTAGTATATTGTTGTTGGACGCATATGCTTTGTAAGTCATCCCGTAGTATTTGTTGATCCGTAGTTTATATTAGCCCATAGTATTGACCCATAGTATTGGACGCATATGCTTTGTAAGTTGTCCCGTAGTATTATATGTTCCATGGTTTTGACTCATAGTATTGGGCATAGACTTTGTATATAAGTGTGTGTTGAGGTCATTGAAGGCACTGTGAAGTTAATTGTATTGAGCTTGCTCAAAGGAGGTTGCCCCCTCGAAGTGGCCCATGATCAATATAAAAGTGATTTTGAGTTATATTATTTCTGATATCTTGTGTATTTGCATTAATTAATTATTGCAGGTTCTTCACATCTGGTATCAGAGCACTTTCTTGGGCTCGTTGGGTGGAATTTCTGCCAAATTTTTTTTTCGCATCTGTTGCAGCTTCGGATTTGGGAATAATCCCTATCCGCTTAATTGTGGGAAGTACCTGGGTATAAGCCCTAAAACTCATTGTGAGGAGTACCACAGGAACCCCAAAGTAGATGGCCCATTGAGAGGACCTGCTAGCGAAAAGGGCAACGACCCCTACCTGATTGACTAGTTCCCAACCGTGAGGTAAACCAAGAGCTGTCGTTTGTGGCAAAGCGGTTATCAGTTTTACTTGAGCCATGGAGTGAGGGGTACTTCCCCAATACGCAAGCCGTCAGACAGCATTGGTGGTTGAGTGAAACACCTGAACTGTTAGGAAGCCGTACATACCTGGGGTCCATATCTATTTTCAGTTGAACTGTTGCCGATCACTTCTGCTCCAGATCCAGCCATTTCAGATCTATTTTGAAAGTCATTCCAGATCTATTCGTCATTTCAGATCCAACCATTTTCGATCCCTTCCGCACCGTTGCAGATCCATCTGTTGTGGATCCCTTCTACACCGCTGTTGCCGATCCATTTCTAAAAAAAAAAAAAAAGGTATAAAATTCTGTTTTTTCTCCATATCTCCCATGTTTTCACTCTGTTTCCCTTGAAATTTTCGGGGAACCCCTGTCATCCCATTTTGCATTTTTCATTCCTGAGGACCCTATCCCCAATTCCCCTTCCCAAAGCTCGAAATCCCACATTTGTCTATTTTTAGGGTTTGCCATAACTTCCTCAGATTTCACCCAATCACCTTCAAATTTTACCACAGAGTTCCTTTCTAAATTCTGCTTCTTTGTCCCTCTCTGCCAAATTTTCTCATTCTATCACCCCGTTTCTAAAATCCCCCTTTTTGCTTTCTTGTCCTTTCGACAGTGTCCAAAATCTAGTCAAACCCCAATTACCCATCAGATTGTTTCCCCAATCCAAATTTCCCTTTACTAAATCAGCTTTTGTTTGTGTTTTTCTACCCATTCCACCAAAAAAAAAAAAAACTGGTTATGTTTGTCACCCGTGTAGGAGCACACACCATGGAGGAAGCACTTGCAGCCATCCAAACCAAACTCCAAGATCTGGATAAAAATTTCTCAGCCTCCATCTTTAGCATTCAGCCATGAACAATACCGGACAACCAGATTCTTTTGCAGCCATCGGGTTCTCTTCTTCCATCAATTTTCGTGGGCCGAAGCTTGATTTTCCTCGCTTCAATGGTACTGATTCGACTAGATGGATATATCGAGCAGAACAATATTTCAGTCTGCATAATACTTCTGATGCCCAGAAAGTTCCACTTGCATCCTTTCATTTGGAATAAGAAGCCCTTTGATGGTACCGTTGGTATATCAAAGCTCATCCCGAGCCAAACTGGACAGATTTTTGCCAACTCATTTTGCCACGATTTGGTCCTAGTACTTTTGATGATTTCATAGGAGCATCCACTAAACTCCACCAAATTGGCACAGTGAGAGAGTATCAGACAGAATTTGAGAAATTGGCCAATCACACAGAAGGATTGTCTGATGAATTCTACAGGAGTTGTTTTATCAATGGTCTCAAGGATGAAATCCGCTCAGAGGTCAAAATGTTTTGTCCCAACACAATGATGGAAGTCTTAGGGTTGACTAAGCTGGACGAGGACAAGATCGCAGCTCAACAATGCTCCAAACCCACCTTTGTTCCCTTCAGAAATATGGGTTCCCAATGACCTCCCATCACGCCTACTCCTTAACCAACTCCTATCAAGCATTTGTCTGAAATAGAAATGCTGGCACGCCAAGAAAAAGGGCTTTGCTATAATTGTGTTGAGAAATTCACTCGGGGACATAGATGTGTTCAACAAAAGCTCTATCTCTTGGATGTGGATTCTCCGCCTCCCTCAGAACTTGATGAAGAAGCTACATATACAGTAGATGATCAAGTCGACATTCAACACCTGCCTGTTGACACCCCATCTCAGGACGACCCACCCGAGATCTCTCTGCATGCTGTAACCGACGTCACCACCCCACAAACAATGCGGGTCAGGGGATACTTCAAGAAGCTCCCTCTTACCATACTCATTGATTCCGGTAGCACTCATAACTTCATTAACCCTTGGATTGCCAAACAGGCTGATTGTTTTGTCCATCCTTGCTCCAACTTTGAAGTCATGGTTGCCAATGGGGGCACCTTACCTTGCAAGGGGAAGTGTCACCATGTGTGTATCTCTATGGAAGATTATAGCCTACGCTTTGACATGTTTTTTTTGTTCTTAGGCGGATGTGATGTGGTTTTGAGCGTTCAATGGTTATGCACACTTGGCCCCATCTTATGGGATTTTGCTTAACTTTGGATGCAGTTTAAAGTCAATGGGGCACAACACAAATTTATGGGCTTACAACCAGGGTCTCTCTGCATCATTAGTTCACATCGCCTGGAAAAAATCCTTAAGAAGAATTCACATGGTGTCGTCGCTCAGCTCAATTCCATTCAGATGCACCCATCAACAGTCTCCACTACTTCCTTGGATAGATATGCAGGTATCTTTGCTGAACCAATGCACTTGCTGCCTTCAAGAGACCTTTTCGGTAAAAATTTAGCCACATCTACCTCTTAGCAGGAAATGATGGCTATTTTGCATGCAATACAGAAGTGGCAGCCATACCTATTAGGGAATTATTTCTGCATCAAGACTGATCTCCAGAGTTTGGAAAATTTTCTGGAACAATGGGTCTCCTCCCCAACACACCTCTCATGGGTTATTCAACTCATGGGTTATCCCTATGTGATCACTTACAAGAAGGGTAAGGACAATATGGTGGAAGATGCTCATTCTCGCACAATTGATGACCCAGTTTCTCTTACAGCTCTTTCTCTGCTTGTTCCAAATTGGTTGCAATATGTTCAACAGGGCTATCTCTTCTATGAACTCCATGCTTCTTCATCAACAGGGCACTCTGGGTTTTGCAAAATGTATGACCGGGAACAATGTAACTTCTTTTGGCAGGGACTCAAAATGACAATTCAACAAATGGTGGCTGACGATGATACTTTCCAAGTCAACAAGGGTGAAACAACACTCCTTTTGAGATTGCTCAAACCCTTTCCCATCCCTACATAGCTTTGGCCAACTATTTCTATGGATTTCCTAGCAGCGCTCTAGTGGTACAATACCACATATCAAAGGACACCATATGAAGAATTCTATGGAAAAACACTGCCAGTTCTTCTTCCATACACCCTTCGCAGCTCCCCAGTTTTAGGAAATTGACTCGGTTCTTCGAAACTGCGATCAGATTCTTCTCATTCTGCAGGACAATCTTCACATGGCTAGAATTCGCCTGAAACAACAAACCGATCAGCACCGTTCTGAGCGCATTTTCCACGCAGCTGACAGGTTTCTTCTTCATCTACAGCCTTCCAAGCAATCCTCCTTGACACTCCAATGGTGTCAGTGGCCCGAAATGCAAACCGAGGATGCTACCGGAGAACCACTCCTTCAGATTCTGCAGCAATTTCTCCAACCAAAGCTTTGAGGACAAAGCTTTTTCTAAGGGAGAGGGGATGTTAGGAACCTATGTCAACCCTTCTCTTTACTATGTTAGTATATTGTTGTTGGACGCATATGCTTTGTAAGTCGTCCCGTAGTATTTGTTGATCCGTAGTTTATATTAGCCCATAGTATTGACCCATAGTATTGGATGCATATGCTTTGTAAGTCGTCCCGTAGTATTATATGTCCCATGGTTTTGACTCATAGTATTGGGCATAGACTTTGTATATAAGTGTGTGTTGAGGTCATTGAAGGCACTGTGAAGTTAATTGTATTGAGCTTGCTCAAAGGAGGTTGCCCCTTCGAAGTGGCTCGTGATCAATATAAAAGTGATTCTGAGTTCTATTATTTCTGATATCTTGTGTATTTGCATTTATTAATTATTGCAGGTTCTTCACATCTTCTCTGAACTCCATGCTTCTTCATTGGCAGGGTACTCTGGGTTCCTCAAAACATATGAGCAGGAACAACGTAAATTATTTTAGCAGGGAATGAAAAGGACAATTCAAAATATGATGGATGAATGTGATACTTTCCAGCTCCTTTTGGGATTGCTCGAACCCTTTCCCATCCCTACACGGATTTGGAAAAATATTTCTATGGAAATCATTGAAGGGCTCCCTAAATATGGAGGGAAGACTGAAATTACCAGTAAATGTTTGGAAACTTATCTTCGTTGCTTCACCTCTGAACAACAACCTCAGTGGGAGAAGTGGTTCCCTCTCGCTAAATAATACATCTAAAATGACTCCATATGAAGCAATCTATATTCAGGCACCTCCATTTCTTCTTCCATACACCCTCAACAGTACACTATTTCTGGAAATTGACACGATTCTTCAAAACTGCGATCAGATTCTTTGCATTTTGCAGGACAATCTTCACATGGAAAGAATTCGAATGAAACAACAAGCCGATCAACACCGTTCTGAGCACACTTTTCAAGCAATTGATATGGTTTTTCTTCGTCTACAGCCTTCCAAGCAATCCTCCCTGACACTCAAAGGGTGTCTACTTCTCTCTCGATCTATTATAGAGGTATTAATTCAGTGGCATGACATGCAACCAGAGGATGCTACATGGGCACCACTCCTTCAGATTCAACATCAATTTCCACATCTAAAGCTTTGAGGACAAATATTTTTCTAAGAGAGAGGGGATGTTAGGAACCCGTGTCAACCCTTCTCTTTACTTTGTTAGTATATAGTTGTTGGATGCATATGCTTTGTAAGTTGTCCCGTAGTATTATATGTTCCATGGTATTGATCCACAGTTTGTATTAACCCATAGTATTATATGTTCCATGGTATTGATCCATAGTATTGGCGCACATATTTATTATATAAGTACGTGTTGAGGCCAATGAAGACAGCGATAATTTATTTGTATTGAGCTTACTCAAAGGAGGATTCCCCCTCGAAGTGGCCTGCGATCAATAAAAATATTATGTGATCTAATATATTGTGCATTTTATCAATTAATTGTTGCAGGTTCCTCACACAATAAGATGCATATTATCAATTTTGTGCTAAAAGAGACGACTGCCATCGTCCAATATTCAAATTCCTCCTCTCTTCTCTTCGAGGGATAAAATGACGTTAAAATATGCTCCAATTATCTAGCTATTGTTATGGATATTTCGACCGTTGTCTTCAATAATATCTAGGAAGGATGGTTTTTCTTGTGGGGTTCATGGACCATAGACGTTGGTTAAGTATATGTCTTTTTTTTATCTGATCATTCTTATCCTAGCCATAAGATACCATTTGGTGGAGATAACATTATCTATGAATGTGGAGGCAGGATTCCATAATATGGCTAGGCCTCCTGCAGTGCCATGAGCATCTATGATGGCATGGTTACTCATTCTTCAATGGTGAGTTAGAATGGATTCTGCTTCATTCCCAACACATTTAATTTTTTGAAGAAATAAAATGTCTGGATTTTATGCTATGATTTTGTTTCAAAGAATCTTTTGCTTGCGTCTCCCATTCAAACCTCTGATATTCCATGAAATTATCTTCATCATTGAGAATGGGTTGGGAGGGGTTGATAACTATCTGTTGTTAGATTTATTTGTCGTGAATTTACCATGAAATTTCCTACCTCTTGTATCAATTGCTGCATAGGATTTATTCTCCTGAATTTACCATGAAATTTCCTACCTCTTGTATCAATTGCTGCATAGGATTTCTTCCAGGTTTTTTTTTTTTTTGAAATTTCCTACCTCTTGTATCAATTGCTGCGTAGGATTTTATTTTATTTTATTTTTTCATTTTCATTTTTATTTATTTATTTTTATATTTTTTATATTTTTTTTTTCGGGCCCTTTCTGCCATCCCTTTGCGGATCCCTAGATATTCCCAAGGGTGTTTTTGGATCTTTCTACTGCGCTGACAGATGAGTTCATAAAGACCTTATGGAATTTCCTGAGCTGATCGATAGGTGCATTGTACAGGTCTTTTTTCCTGAAGGCTACCTCTAAGTTGTCTAGATCGATCCTAGCTAGTTCCTTTTCATCTAGATCCATCATTGTATCATCTCTTTCTATCATATCTTGGGAAGCATTTTGGGGGCTTGAAGTGTCGGATTCAGTGATTTCTGTTGATTTTCCTTTATTTATGTCTAGTGTCTGATGCTGGGGGTTGGTAGGAAGGAGGGGTTGTTGGGGATCCATGATTTGATCTTCTTGATCATTCTAGGAAAGAATTTCAAAGGGGTTTCTTGTGGAAGGAGTATTCTAAGGAGGGGTTGGTTGTTTTTTGTTATTCTTCCCTCGGTGACCTTGAAATTGAGTGAACCCTTTGTTTTCTTCAGTTGAAGGTGCTGAGGGTTAATTGGATATAACATTGAGCAGGAAATCTCTAAAGAGATGGACGTGGATGTGACATTTTATTCAACAGAAGGGGATATGCTCATAATCTATTGTTTTCTCCCATTCTTCATCCTAGTAGTCTAGGTAGATAGAGACCGGGAGGGGGTTGACAATGTTCATGTAAACACAGATTCTAGCGTAAGATGTGTATCATCTTTTTTTTGTGGCATCTGAGGTTTTGACAAATTGCCCTAGGGTATTACCAATGCCTTCCAGAATTTCCTCCAGCTAGAATTCCCGCGGAAGAGAATATAGCCTAATCTAGATTGGGGCATGAGAGAAATCCTCCTTGTCTTGATTGAATCTTTTGGTCCATTCTTTAAGGAAAAGACCCGCTGAATTAAAAAAATTATGGGCCATTATCAAATACTCAGTTTTTATCCTCAATATTGTGGAAAATGGTCATGAAGAAGCCCTTTGAGCCTAGCTAAAGCTCAAAGTGCCCCCTTGGATTCCACCAATGTTGGATCCATTTTACCAAGTCTCTTTTCGTGAGCCTGAGCCGTAAGAATTTTCCGATTAGGGCATGATCCTTTACGAATTGGGTGTTAGAACTAACCCTATTTGATTGAATGACATAACTTGAAGCCACTACTGCTTTAGGAATGCTTTTTTTCGGGGTTCCTACGTGTGATATGCCTTTGAATGGGAGGAATTCGAGTCTTGATCCATGGATTTGGAATTTTCCTAGAGCTTTTGATGATCCCACATCACCGAAAACAGATTCAAGGGAGCATCAAAGGTGGGTCTAGAGAAGTTTTTCCTTCCTCCTGTAGCAGAGTGAATCGCATCACGAAATGAAGAGAGGTTTCCCCCCCCATTCTAGAATGCCATTTTGGTGGCTAGTCCGAGACCTGCCTGGTCTCTCCCAACTAAGCCCAAAGAATATCTCTGCCGAATAAAGAAACCCTAGATTGATTTGAGTTGCAGAGCCGCCGAACTCAAAAGCCCTAGTTAGTACATGGTTATTATATTTAAAGTGCACTCAAGATTGTATGTATGTCCTATTCGTGTGTTTAGCCAATGTGTAAAAAAACCACCAAGTATTTTCTAATTAAATGAAGTGACATCTCATGCATTTGCGAAATGCATGGATATTTGCTAACATAACTTACAAATTGAATTGGTATTATCATAGAAATGGTCATGTCACTAGTATATGTAATTCCTACCATAACAATGTGATTGATGGTAATGATGATTTTCTCGTAACAATCACTTATAAATAAAATATTATAGTCTCAATTCATTAGAAATATCTAACATTGAAGCAAATTTGTCCATGCTTAACTTCTGTATTTTTTTGACAATTATTTCCATAATTATTTTTGCAAATATTTGCTACTTGTTAATAAAATAAAATGAATATTAATAAATATTAACAATAAGTTTATATGATGTTAATATTTCATTTTTATATAAATAAATTAATGATAAATATGATATTTATTTTTTAATAAAAATTTTTGAAACAAAATTAACATTAATTTATTTTAACTTTAAATTTGAATTTGTTAAAAACCTTTATTGGATTCAATTTTGTTCAATTAAAATTTACAAATTTAATTAATTTAATAATAAAAATGAGTAAAAATAAGATTATTAATTTTTCATAAAAATGAAAAACACAACTAATTAATTTGTAAAATTATTGTTCATTATTTTTTATGACGATGAAGACCAACTTTGGTCTATTGGATCTTAAGAAATTACTTTGTTTGTTGCAACAAATTATTCCTATGGTTAAAAAGATTAGAATGAAGCGTACCAAGGTCACCATAGTTTTGACAACTTTGAAGATTGGAGAGGTTAGTATTATAACATAGATTAGGAATTGCGATCTAATGTGGTTGTATGCAGGGCACTCTAAGAAAAAGTGACTTTCATCATCAACTCTCTTAGTCTCACAAAGATGGCAAATCCTATCCTCCCACAGTGTTTTAGGAAATGTCTAGCGCCCTGTTTCATTATGATGTTCATGAGAGCTAGTTAAAATAGATAGATACTTTTGGTCTTCTAGAATAGGGTTAATGACCTCCTTGTAGTATCCTAGCTTCGTTTTAACCTCTAAATAATTTCCGCCTGACATTTTCTCTTTAAACTTAGATGTAATAGTATTTTTAATGTTATTTATATTTTGAAAAGTTGCATTTTGGTCTATCCCCCAATAATTTAACCAAGCCATGTTATCTTTATACCAACCTCTCTTAAGCCGTAAGTGATCATGACTAAATTTTAAATCAATTTTAGGGAGTCTCTGGTCTCACATGCCATTTATCTTGTGCTTGTACATCAAGTACCTTGTCATAATGATGCTCTCTATGGGGGGAAGGCCTACTTCTATAAGAAGAATAGAATAAGGAATATTGTTTTTAATTCCGAGGTTATAAGTTATAAAACTCTTTTGGATTTGTTCAATCTTTCTCCAGGATTCTATAGAGATGCTACACCCCCAAACTTCACAGACATACAAGATAACCAGAGTTTCAGAGATGAACTTCTTTTTATCTCACATCACAAGGTTTACTAATTTATAGTTGCTCACAAGGTTTATGTAACATTGTTTTATAAAAAAAAGTTGTTTTATATCTTATCTTATTAATTTATTTACTAATTCTCAACTATTAAACTCCTAATTGACTTAGAACTTTAACTATTTAATCCACTCGCTGTTATTTTAACTCTCCAATTCCTAGCCCTTAACACCTAATTCATTCATCATATTTAACTATTAAGCCATTAAATTACACTAACCCTCTAAATCCAAGTCAAACGTGATCCACTAACCCACTACCAAGACTCTCACCATTGACCCACTAAGCAACACACCCCCTCACCATTATCCATTAATTAACAAGACCCCTAATCATTGACCAACAAACACACCAATATGCCTTAACTACTAAACCATTAACTCTCCAACTACTATGGTGGAAGACTATTATGGAATATAGTTATCCATAATTGATGCTACTAACCCACTAACTGATATATCCTTTAAGCATTGTTTTTAACTAAGCACTTATATTACAAAATAATCTACTTAATAAATATATTTAGAGTTGTATTGAATATATCAAATATATTATAAGAGACAATATAACTATATCTATTTCAATAACTACATACAAAACATGTTAGCTTATTCATCTCATTAATGATTTAGTGGAAGATATTCATAAACGACATATTCTTCTTACTATTTTCAAACTTGTTAATTTCCATATATTGTTAGCAATTTTCCAAAAACATTGCCAACATTGCTACCTAATAACCCTTCTTAAATAAAATTATAAAAATTAAGAAGTTACATGATAAACTATCTTTTTAAAGATTTTAATTATTATTATAATTATTTTAAATGTTTATGTTATATAATATTGATTTTTTATAATATAAAACTGATATATTATTAAAATTGACAATCAAATATATATTTAAAAATATCTATTGGATGGTGTTATTAATTTTACAAAAAAAACTATCCCCGTATATCAACCACATTTATGTGGCCAGTGGTTATAATTAGCGAGATTTATCCCCATATTATGAAAGTACGTGCAATGTTTAGGTTATGGTATGAGCGCGGAAATCACAATGAAACCAACTGAAAGTAATAATGGCGGATTTAAAACAAGTCATATCAATCCCGTCACCAAATTAACTATCCTTAATGCCGTCGTGCTTTACAAGCTTCCACCGCCAAATCCTTCCCAAGTTCCCGGTTTCTGTTCACTACAGCCTTTTATCCTTAGTTGGAATATAATTCAGTGCCAAACTGGGGTCTGAGAAAACTCCATCAGGTCGCCAGCATGTTGGGCAATACAGTCTATATTGGTAAGTAAACAAATCGTTATTTTTCTTGTTATATAATGAAGTTTTAGAGTATCGGCCAGAACCCTTATGAACAAATTATGTTTCTGTGTGCAGCGAACTTGGATGAAAAAGTTGATGAGAGAAATTTATACGAAATCATGGTTCAAGCAGGGCCCCTCGTGAGCCTATGCATCCCAAAATTAAAAAAATCCAGACAACGCAGGGCCTATGGTTTTGCAGAATACACAACAGAAGAGAGTGCTGTATATGCAGTCAAACTATTCACAGGGCTTGTTACTCTTTATGGCAAGACGCTTATCTTTAGGGTGAGCCCACTTTATTCCATAAACCTGGTGCAAATCTCTTACGGTTATTATTAACCTGATTATGAGTCTTGATGTTGTCTGAGTAGATTGCTGGTAGAAACAATATTTCAGCTCCAGTTATTGATCAAGAGGCTCATGGACTGTTTCATAAATACCAGTTTACTCGACCTACATTAAAATCGAGTGTAGGGTATCGCATTCCCTATATTTTTCCAGGCCCTCATTTGCAAGCTGAGCAGATGCTGTCCCATCTAACACTTTCCACTAAAGTCATCCATGGTAATGGCATGTCAAGTAAGTTATATCACACTTATATAGTTGAAAAGGTTAGTTTAACTGGTTGTGATCAATGCTCATTGATATTTGTTGTTTGACTAGTTCATGTCTCTGGGTGAATCTCACTAAATTCCATCGTTACAACTTGGTTAAATAGGCATATGGAAAAAATGAATTTGCTCTTAAATTATCTTTCAAAAAAGAGTCTATGTTAAACAATATATATGCAGAGTGGCTAATAAGAAGACAATCTCAATTTTTGTTGTGAATTTATTTATATATACAGAGTGAGCTAATAAGAAAAATAGCTCAATTTTTGTTGTGAATTTATTTATATGGAGTGATGTAAAGTTACTTCTTGGTTAAATAGGCATATGGAAAAAATGAATTTGCTTTTAAATTCTCTTTCAAAAAAGAGTCTATGTTAAACAATATATATGCAGAGTGAGCTAATAAGAAGATAATCTCAATTTTTGTTGTGAATTTATTTATATATACAGATTGAGCTAATAAGAAAAACAGCTCAGTTTTTGTTGTGAATTTATTTATATGGAGTGATGTAAAGTTAGTTTTTGAACTACTCATTTGTCTTTTAAAATGCCTCAAAAGATTGAGGTAATAAGAAAAACAGCTCAGTTTTTGTTGTGAATTTATTTATATGGAGAGATGTAAAGTTAGTTCTTGACTTACTCATTTGTCTTTTAAAATGCCTCAAAACAATTATTGGTTAAAATTCTTAGCAATTAGATGAAATTATGTCTTAGAAAGTTAGCATGGTTATTTTATCTTATTCTGTTTGACAATATGATTTTCTTACAGGTTCAAGCCTAATAACTCTCATATAACTGCCACTGCCATTGATCATTTTCATCACAATGCCAACCAACCCAAACCCAAAAGATGGGCTAGTGATCGATGCACCAGTTCTGATGCCATAGAGATACAGCGATTAGCTTCTTAATCACCTGCATTTTTGGCTTCATGGGCCAGTTTTTGGGAGAATGATTTATGCTAAACAATAGCTATTAAACCTTGAGATATTTACAATTAAGTTATGATGATAAATTTTAGAACATTGTGGACATTGAAGGTCCACCTCCACATGCATATATTGGTAATGTCCTTGAAAACAAGGGCAGATTGGAGTTTTGGTTTCCAGATTGTGCCACATCTGGAAACATTGCTAGCATTTAACATTGCAAAGCAATGAACCAGTAAATCTTAATTTTCTTTATTTTATAAGAAGGGTTTGTTGCACTCTCCACAGAACTTTTCACGGTCTTAATTTTTAAGGAAAGGTTTTCAGTTAACCAAATTATTATTATTTATAATTTTTTTTAAATGATTTTTTAAATTGTATATTTTTATATAATTTATAAATTATTAATTGAATTTATAAATTTAGATTTTTTATTAATTAAATTTATAAATTTAAAATTTATTCACTAAATATATCAATTTAAAAGTTTTTTAATTAATATGGTTTATGCTTTATTTTAAAAACATGTGTTATAGTGATACATATTATGAAGATAAGTAGGAAATAATGGAGTTTTTGTATACATATTATGAAGATTAGTAGCAAATAATGAAGCTTTATGTTAGATAATGTGAAAATTAATAGCAAATAATCGAGCTTTTTGTTAGACAGATTTTGAATTAGTTTAATCAATTTATTCTTTTTTTAATATCTTTAGTTTTAAAGAACAATAATAGAAGTATAATAGGAATTGTACAAAATTTCGTAATTGTAAATATCTTCCTATTAAGATGTATCCAATTTATTATTTAATGTATTTATTTTTGGTGTAATACATTTTTTTTCTTTAACATAGTTGGCATGCTTGGAATTTTATGAAGGGTTTTGCTCAGCAATGATATATTTGTTTGTTAGACAGATTTTTAATTATTTTAATCAATTTATTCATTTTTTTTAATATCTTTGGTTTCAAAGAACAATAATAGAAGTCAAATAAGAATTGTATAAAATTTCTTTAACATTTTAATTGTAAATATGTTTTTATTAAGAAGTATCCAATTCATTATGGTATATTTATTTTGGTGTAATACATTTCCTTTATTTTACATGGTTGGCATGTTTGGAATTTTATGATGGGTTTTGCTTAGCAATGATACATGTGTTCAACTCTCCGCATATTTCATGAATTCAAAACCCATTTATCTAGGGTATCCCTAAGTTCTGAATGTCATTAATTGCTCCTTGGTGTAATGATTTGATTAAAGGATGCTTTGCTATGGTTTCTAAGGTTTACAAGATTGATTTTTGATGATCTAGCACCCTAGCTCATATCAGTTTTGTTTACACCTGGATGGATTCATTACGACCTGAAACATGGAATTGAGAATTGTATTCTCATCTCCCACACTTGTGAGTGGTTGGACGTTGGCGTCGTGGTGGTATTGGTCCATGGTATTGCCTTCCAACCCACCTCTTTGTTGATTTATTTGTAACTTCGTAAGATACACTTGTATATTGTATTTGTACTTTATTGTATCCCCAACGGAGATGTATTATTCCTCCGATCGGAAGTGTCGTTAGTTGTACTTGCAAGTGTCGCAAGTTATATTGTAAGTGTCGTAACTTATACTTGATGGGTTATTAGACCACCTTGATGGGGTCGGCCCTGTATGAGTCATGTGGGTTATTAGACCACCCTAGTGGGGTCGACCTAGTCAACATTATGTTAAGTGGTTAAGTTAGGGCCGACCTAGTTGAGTAAAGGTCAAGTGAAAGTAAAAGTATAAATAGAGAGTGTGACTCTCTCATTTGACACATTCTCTCATTCACTCACTTTGCATTAGTGAGAGAGAGGAGGAGTGTGCACAAGTGGAGGAGGAGTAGTTGCTATAGTTATCTATCTCTTGGGGTTTGATCTTTGTGATCTTTGTATTGGTGCTTATTCTATCTTTGAGGAAGTTGCAGGGTTTTTCACCTTCTTGGTTTTCCCCGGTGAAATGTTTTGTGTCTCTTGTCTCTTGTCTCTTATGCTTGATATGCTGTACATGTTGTTCTTTCAGTTAATATCCTAGATCAGATCGAATTAAATGTTGAAAAACTAACATGGTATCAGAGCTAGCCTGAAGGAAGGCATCTTTCTTCGACAAGGGAAGTATGCAATAGAGATCCTGAAGTGGTTCGGGATGATAGACTGCAAGGCCATGACCACACTTATGGCATCAAAATTGAATCTATTGAGTGATGCTTCAGCAGAGTCGGTTGATGTCACGGTGTATCATCAGATGCTTGGGTCCTTGATGTACCTGACGAACACGAGACCAGATATTTGCTTTGTGGTGAACACCTTGAGCCAGTTTCTGACAGATCCTAGACATGTTCACCTGATTGTTGTAAAGCATATTCTGAGGTACCTGAAGGGTACAATTGATTATGGGCTCAAGTATGATGCGAATCAAAAGTTTAAACTGGAGGATTATGTTGATTCAAATTGGGAAAGCAGTGCTGTAGATAGAAAGAGCACTTCGGGGTGCTGCTTCAGTATGGGATTAGGTGTGATCTCTTGGTTTAGCAGGAAGCAATATTGCGTAGCACTGAGTACAGTCGAAGCAGAGTATGTTGCAGCTTGTTCGGCTAGTTGTGAGGCAGTATGAATTAGGAAGCTACTGTTTGGTTTATTTGGTCTCTAGTTGGATGCTACCTATATGTATTGTGACAACCAGAGTTGTGTGAAGTTGTCAGAGAACCCGGTGTTCCATGACAGGTCAAAGCACATCGAGATCAAATATCACTATATCAGGGATATGGTGCAGAGAGGAGCAGTGAAGCTCCAGTATGTAGCGACAGATGAGCAGATTGCAGATGTGTTGACCAAACCACTAGCCAGAGTGAAGTTCGAGTACTTCAGAGAGAGGCTTGGTGTTCTTCAGATAGAAGATACTTCGAGGAAGAAGTGATGGGACACATTTGCAGGAGCCATTCCAAGCATGGTGGTAGGAGGATCCTTCCCATGGCCGTGGATGTAAGCGCTATGTGATGAGCATCAAGACAATGCTTCGGTTACTGCTATGTATGATGATCAGGATGATCATGTGTGATGAGAATCAGGAAGATGCTCCAGATGATATGCATCAGGATGATGCCAGGACGATGATCATGCGATGATGATGTGCATCAAGATGATGTACTGTATGATGATGATCAGTATGATCATGAGCATCGGGGTGATGTTGTGTGCAAGGATGATTAGGTTGATATTGACTATCAGGATGGTACTCTGTGGCCGTGGACAGGTTGTGCAAGTAGCATAGAAAAGATCCTAGGAGATCCGATAGTCTATGCTTGGATGCTCTTTCGAGGTTTTTCTACAGGTTGGGCATGGACATGTTGTGCAGGTAGCATAGAAAAGATCCTGGGAGAACCGATAGTCTGTGCTCAGATGCTCTTTCGAGGTTTTGCTACAGGTAGCATAGAAAAGATCTTGGGAGATCCGATAGTGTTTGCTCGGATGCTTTTGCAAGGTTTTGCTACTAGAGGTACATAATCAGTCTTGGAGATCCGATAGGTTGAGCTATGTGTTTGTAAAAGTCCTGTGATGCTCTTGCAGGTTGCAATACATTCTTTTAAGGTTTTTCCTAACCACATCGAAAAGATCCTAGGACATCCTATAGTCTGTGCTAGGATGCTCTTTCGAGGTTTTGTGGTGGTGGTTACGTAGAAAAGATCCCGGGAGATCCTATAGTATGTGCTAGGATGCTCTTTTAAGGTTTTGTGGTGGTGACATGTAATAGCTCCCTAGGAGATCTTGCTGGTCATGCTTAGGCACATAAAGGATCCTGGGATACTCTTTCGAGGTTTTTTTGATGCACGTAATTAGTCCCGAGGATTCCACAGGATGGCCCACTCGCAGAGATGATGAAGACATATAGGAGGCTAGGCCTACTTCTAGCATGAAAAAGGGCGAGCTCTGTAGAAATTCCTATGACGAGAAGAATTGAGAGATAGCCTAGTGATTGAGATGACGAGTACAACAACAGTGATGATGATGCTTTGTGATCCAGTGACGATGATCCAACTCCAGAATTGAAGACTTGTGCCTATATGTATTGATGAATTGTTTCAAGAGAATACCTTCCTAGTTAAGAGGGAGTGTTGATGTATTTGTAACTTCGGAAGATATTCACTTGTATATTGTATTTGTACTTTATTGTATCCCCAACGGAGATGTATTATTCCTTCGATTGGAAGTGTCGCCAGTTGTACTTGCAAGTGTCGCAAGTTATATTGTAAGTGTCGTAACTTATACTTGATGGGTTATTAGACCACCTTGATGTGGTCGGCCCTGTATGAGTCATGTGGGTTAAAGGGTTATTAGACCACCCTAGTGAGGTTGACCTAGTCAACATTAAGTTAAGTGATTAAGTTGGGGCCGACCTAGTTGAGTAAAGGTCAAGTGAAAGTAAAAGTATAAATAGAGAGTGTGACTCTTTCATTTGACACATTCTCTCATTCACTCACTTCACATTAGTGAGAGAGAGGAGGAGTGCGCACAAGTGGAGGGGGAGTAGCTACTGCATTCATCTATCTCTTGGGGTTTGATCTTTGTGATCGTTGTATTGTTGCTTATTCTATCTCTAAGGAAGTTGTGGGGTTTTTCACCTTCTTGGTTTTCCCCGGTGAAATGTTTGTGTCTCTTGTCTCTTGTTTCTTATGCTTGATATGCTGTACATGTTGTTCTTTCAGTTAATATCCTATATCAGATTGAATTAAATGCTGAAAAACTAACACTCTTCTCCACATGGTTTTTCTTGTTGGTGATTTTTCTACACTCTTGAAGTGTGCACCTTTAGAAGAATGCTCTTTTTACACTATTCCATAGTCAAGGAGAGTTATTTATTCCATAGTCAAAGAGAGTTATTTATTCATGTACACTTGGCATTATTAGAGGGGCCACTCACCTTGTTGATTTGGCAATTATATTTTGAGGTAGTCATGGAGGAGCCTTCTTGAAGAATGCTTTGCATACTTGTTCATACACCTCATCGAACTTAGTGGTGTGCTCTTTTTCTCTCTCTTGGAGGTTTCTCTTTCTCATTTTATCATGAAGACCATTTGGTTTGTCAACTTGAATGGATAAGACTTAACTTCTCCATTATTATAATAGTTCTTTGATTCGTCATGGATGTTGTTAGACAAATAATGTATTTTATTGTAAGAGAGAAGAGCTCCCTTTATAAAAAGTAGTTTTTTTTCTTAATTTGATGTATGGTTGGATTTGGGGAAATACCTTGGAACTTAGTGGAATATATATTTGATATGCCATTGGAGAATTAATAAAGAGCCTTACTGATGAGAAAATATTTTAGATCTTAACGTTATCTTTCTTGTTTGATATTTCTGGACATTTGTTTATGGAGTACTAAGTTAGGTAAAATATTTATTTATTGACTTTCTCGTCCTCATTAGTGGGAAATTTTTCCTAATTCTCCTCTTCTTCATCCCCTAGAGGAAGAAAATCATATGGCTACCAAGTTTTTAATTTGGAAAACTACTTTATTTTACGTAAACTTTTTGATTGTGGAAAGGTTTCATGAAGGTGACATGTTTGATGACAGTGCCAACACAAATATTTTCATAATACAAATTTTTTATGTATTTGTGGTTTCCATGTTTCTATACCATAATATCTAAAAGAATTTTACTAAGTTCGATCCACACAAATACTATCATATGTAAATAAACCTTGTTGGGTTCTCTCACTATTACACTTTACATATCTACCTAAAGTATTGCCAATATATTGTAACAATGAATGATGCCAAAAAGGAAGAGGCATGTTTGGGATCCGAACCCAGAGATAAATTTTGGATATTGCCATCGTAGAGGGATCAAATTCAAAAATCATGGAGTAATGAAGAGCCTTTCTCTTTCCCAAAACCAAGGTCCCTCGCCAAATATTTTTTTGTAATCATCCTCAGATTATAATTATACTACAAACAAACCTTTAGAGCACAAAAGGATTTCACATTTTTGGGCCAATTAGAATATATGGACATTGGTGCAAATCTTCCAATCGTGGCCAGAATCCATTAAATCTACATATGACTGCCTCAAATTTGAGTGTTAATAAAACTCATTTACCTTTGAATTCTCAACCTTTAATGTTGGCACCTTGTCCAATTTCTCAACAACGTCTGAATTTGAAAATATCGGCATTTGTGATGATGAAAGAAATGTTTTGGATTGAACTACATAGGCTTATAAGAAATAAAATACCCCAACAGTCATAAAGTAAAAAAAAAAAATATTCTTTTCAAAATAATAGAAACATAAGCTAAATTATATCCAAAGTTGTTGACAGATATCCAGGTTGCTTGTGTAACTGGCTATCATAACACTAATCCTTGATTATATATATTTTTTTCTTTTCTTTACACCAGTTGGAAAATAATCCCAACGCTCCATAGTATATACATTGGATACCATTTATATAAAAATATATGGGCACGAAAGACAAATCCTAGGGTCTCACGACTCCTTAGAAAGACATGGTTGACAAGGTAAAAGTTGAAAGAATTGTATCACGCCTTTGTTAACACACCCTCAACCCAATCGATTGCTTAACCAAGGTATACAAATTTTAGTACGGTTTTCAAGATCGAGGGACTGTGACAAGTTGTAACCCACTTCACAAAGCATTTGCATGCAAGGATTATAACTGCGAATTGAATGCAAGCACACCTGGCCACTTAGATCACCACTCGTTGGGAAGGGTAGCCAAATCGAGGTCTGAAACGTCTACTCTGATATTAAATTATTGATCTATTATATTGAATGGGTAAACATTTGGATCCAGTGATCATACCAGATCGAAATAGCCATGAACTACACTAGCGATCAATCCTAAGGAATTGATCCATCGTTGATTTGGTTTAGAAGCAATAGTTGGTAGATGTTGATATGCTTATACCGAAGGTTACATGGTTTCCATCGGGTGATACAGGATCTACCGGTCATGTTCAGACGTACAAAAATCAAAATGGTTTCCTTCTTGTTCATTTGCACGATAGAGGAGGTGAGGGTGAGTTGCTCTGCGACTCCCTTAGTCTCGTGAGATCACGATAACCACTTATAGATAATACTGCCACCCCTGATATTTTTAAAGATTGTCACCAAGAGTTTGGATATGGCCATCTTGACCCATGGAAGTAAGAATCCCGAGTACCAGATATCGCAGGTAAACTATTTGTTGCATCCTGGGTCTTATCCGGGGTATCAGATCTGGCTGGAGCTGCTCTGTTGACACTCAGCATATATTTTTTCTTGTTTTGGGTCCTAATTATATTTGGAACTATATACTTTCTGCTGTTGTGATATGTGGTCATGATATAGACATTTGATCCTTTTCTGTCTGGGATGATTATGAGACATGGTTCACTACATGGACTATATTACTGTTATTGCTAGATGTTGTACTATGCTGTTTAAAACCGGTTTGTTCCGGGATTATATTGATCATATTGTATAACGTGGCTTTGGGTTGACAATTGGACATATTTACTATTTCGCATATTAATAGTAAGTTGAATTTTCCTGTGAAAAAAACTATTTCAAAATTTCATTCATGTTTATTTATATTAATCACTCATAGCAGACTTTGTTATTAACGTTTTTTATTGTTCGACATTGTCGGTGCTAGACATTGGTCCGATTTTACAGTGTCGTGTGCCTAAGAAAGGCGATGTTGTTGGTTTTTGGCCGTTGTTGACCTTTTCCAGGTGTGATTCATAGTAATAATACTCTTATTAGAAAGAAGTGGTAGAATGATATGGCTATCGTTCACCGATTTCATGGATGCCTGTTCAAATCGTTCGATTGTTTCTATAGATTGTGGTTTACTGTTTAATTTAATGTGGATGCGCCACTGTAAGCATTGACATAATTCTTCCCTCTGCCAAGGGTAATGGATTTCTCTACCTGTGAAGCTATCATAGCAATGCCATTTGACAGTGCTTATTTTGGTTTAATATATTTATTAATATATAGAGAGAGATATAAGTGTATGAAAGGTCAAGATAGAGCAACATACCTTGTGATATGGTAGTTTGAGAGAGTGGATGACCTCGTGGACAAGGATAACATTGTCCAGAATTTGTCACCCTTCCACATAACCTATTTTCTCATGTGAGATCATCTGAGGGAGGATAGGCTTGAGTCGATTGGCGATCGATTTTGTGATAAGCTTATAGATGACATTGCATAATGCTATTGGTCGGAAGTTTTTGGCTTCATTGGCCTTTCCTCCTTGGGAATCAGGGTAAGGAAAGTTGCATTGAAGGCCAGGAGGACTGTTCCTGAGAGCCGAGAATCTTCAATAATTTTATAGACATCATCCCGAATTACATCCCAATAGTGATGAAAGAAGTCCATGGTGAAGCCATCTGGACCTGGTGCTTTTCCATATTTCATGTATTGAATTGCTTGGTTGACCTCCTCTTGCAAAATTGGCCTCACTAAGGATTCATTATGATCAGTCGTGAACAAATAGGGGATATTTTGAGTAATTTTATTAATTTTTGTAGAACGATCCATCACTGTTTCAAAGAGAAGATCTTGATAGTAGGAATTGAGTTCTATTCAATGTCCTTGTTCTTATGTGTTCCATATCCTCATGCTTGGATCATTGATTGGTAAAATAATTTGGTGTTCTTATCACCTTCTTTGAGCCATTGAATCCTGTACTTTTTCCTCCATAGGATTTCTTCCTGAGCATATATTTCCTCTAATTGTTGCTTTATCTGGTTTTCCTCATCCTGTAATTGATCATAGTGATCCTGAAGGATGAGGGTGGCTTGGATCTCCTTTAATCACCTTTCCATAAGTTTATGAGCTTGGAAGATGTTTCCAAAAGTGACCTTGTTCCATTCCTTCAATTTCAGTTTTCTGGATTTTAGCTTTTGCTGGAATTTGTACAGGAGGGACCCATGGGGGATGGTTGTAGTCTCTTCCCACCATTGCCTCATTTTGTCATTGAAGTATGGGTGAGTGAGACATAATTTTTTGAAGTATAAGGAGTAGCGTTGAGTATTTCCGGCAACATCCATTCAGAGCTGAATGGGCCAGTGGTTTGAGCCCATGATAGGTAGAATGGTGGAATCTAGAGAAATACCCTCCAACATTAGGGGTTCATTGACTAAGAACCGATTAATCCTACATGAAATGTTTTAGTGACCAGATCAACGATTAGTCCAGGTAAACCCACCATCGGTTAGTTCAAGGTCAATATGTTAGGAACTGGTGTCAACCCTTCTCTTTACTTTGTTAGTATATTGTTGTTGGACGCATATGCTTTGTAAGTCGTCCCGCAGTATTATATGTTCCATGTTATTGATCCATAGTTTGTATTAAACCATAGTATTATATGTTCCATGGTATTGAGCCATAATATTGGCGCATAGAATTAGTATATAAGTACGTGTTGAGGCCAATGAAGGCACCGAGAAGTTATTTGTATTGAGTTTTCTCAAAGGAGGTTGCCCCCTCGAACTGGCCCGCGATCAATAAAAATATTTTGTGATCTAATATATTGTGCATTTTATCAAATTAATTGTTGCAGGTTCCTCACATCTGGTATCAGAGCACTTTCTTGGGCTCGTTGGGTGGAATTTCTGCCAATTTTTTTTTTCACATCTGTATTGTTCGTTTCAATTGTAGGTTCGGATCTGGGAATAATCCCTATCTGCTTAACTGTGAGAAGTACTTGGGAATAGCCCTAAAAATCATTGTGAGGAGTACCACAAGAACCCCGAAGTAGCTGTCCCATTCAGAGGACCTGCCAGCGAAAAGGGAAACGACCCCTACCTGATTGACTAGTTCCCACCCGTGAGGTAAACCAAGAGCTGTCGTTTGTGGCAAAGCGGTTATCAGTTTTACTTCAACCATGGAGTGAGCGGTACTGTCCCAATACGCAAGCCGTCAGATAACATTGGTGGCCGAGTGAATCTCCTGAAACGTTAGGAAGCCGAGCATACCTGGGGTCCATATCTATTTCCAGCTGATAAATAACAGATTACATCTATCCATATCCATATCCATATCTAGATCCTTATCAATATCCAGATCCAGATCCATTACAGATCCATATCTGTTGTAGATCCAAATCCAGATCCGTCGCAGATCCAGATCTAGATCCGTTGCAGATCTAGAGCTGTTCCAGATCCATTCTGTTGCCGATCACTTCTGCGCCGTTACAAATCCATTTTGGAAAAAAAATAAAATCTGTTTTTTCGCCATATCTTCTTTGTTTTCACTTCGTTTCCCTTGAAACTTCACTGAAAACCCTGCAATCCCATTCTGCATATTTCATTCTTGAGGACCCTATCTCAAATTCCACTTCCCAACGCCAAAAATCCCACATTTGTCTATTTTTAGGGTTTGCCATAACTTCTTTGATTTTCACCCAATTGCCTTCAAATTTTTCCACACTGTTCATTTCTATTTCCGCTTCTTTGTCCTTCTCTGAAATTTTTTCTCATTCTTTCACCTCACATCTGAAATCCCCATTTTATGTTTCCCTGTCCATTAGACAGTGTCCAAAACCTAGTCAAACCCTAATTACCCATCAGAGTTTTTTCCCAAATCCAAATTTTCCTTTACTAAAGAAACTTTTGTTTTTGTTTTTCTACCCATTCACAAAAAAAAAATAAAATCTTGGTTATGGTTGTCACCCACGCAGGAGCACAAATCATGGATGAAGAACTTGTCACCCTCAAAACCAAACTCCAAGATCTGGATGAAAAATTTCTTATCCTCCATCTTCAGCATTCAACCATGAACAATAAACGACAACCATAATCTTCTGCAACCACTGGGTTCTCTTCTTCCAGCAATTTTCGTGGGCTGAAGCATGATTTTCCTCGCTTCAATGGTACTGATCCGACTGGATGGACATACTGGGTAGAACAATATTCCAGTCTGCATAATACTTTTGATGTCCACAAAGTTCCACTTGCATCCTTTCATTTGGAACATGAATCCCTTTAATGGTACCGTTGGTACATCAAAGCTCATGACGAGCCAAACTGGACATATTTTTGCCAACTCCTTTTGCAACGATTTGGTCCTAGTGCTTTTGATGACATCACATGAGCACTCACTAAACATTGCCAAATTGGCACTGTGAGAGAGTATCCGACATAATTTAAGAAACTGGCCAATCACACAGAAAGATTGTCTGATGAATTCTACAGGAGTTGTTTTATCAGTGGTCTCAAGGATGAAATCTGCTCAGAGGTTAAAATGTTCTGTCCCAACACAATGATGGAAGTCCTAGGATTGGCTAAGTCGGCGGAGGACAAGATCACAGCCCAACAATGCTCCAACTCCACTTTTGTTCCATTCAAAAATATGGTTTCCGAACGGCCTACCATCACGCCAGCTCCTCGACCAACTCCTATCAAGCATTTTTCTGAACCAGAGATGCGAGCACGTAGAGAAAAAGGGCTTTGTTATAATTGTGATGAGAAATTCACTCAGGGACATAGATGTGTTGATAAAAAGCTCTATCTCTTGGATGTGGATTCTCCGCCTGCCTCTGAACTTGGTGAAGAAGCTCCAGATACAATAGATGATCAGGTCAACATTCAGTAGCCTCCTATTGATCACCCGTCTCAGGATGACCACCCAGAGATATCTCTCCATGGTTTAGCCGGAGTCACCACCCCCAAAAAAATGCGGGTTTGAGGTTACTTCAAGAGTCTCCCTCTTACAATACTCATTGATTCTGGTAGCACTCATAACTTCATTGACCCTCGGATCGCTAAACAAGATGATTATTTTGTCCATCCTTGCTCTAACTTTGAAATCATGATTGCCAATGGGGGCACCTTACCTTGAAAGGGGAAGTGTCAAAATGTGTGTATCTCTATGGAAGATTATAACCTACTCTCTGACATGTTTTCCTTGGCCTTAGGCGGATGTGATGTGGTTTTGGGAACTCAATGGTTACGCACACTTGACCCCATCTTATGGGATTTCGCTGAACTTTGGATGCAGTTTTCAGTCAATGGGAAAAACACACATTTATGAGCTTACAACCAGGGTCTCTCCGCATCACCAGTTCACATCACCTGAAAAAGCTCCTTAAGAAGAATTCACATGGTGTCATCACTCAGCTCCATTCCATTCAGATGCACCCATCAACGGTCTCCACTACTCCTTTGGATCTACAACACATTTTGGATAGATATGCAGGTGTCTTTGCTGAACCAGTGGGATTGCCACATCCAAGAGACCTTTCAGGTAAGAATTTAGCTGCTTCTACATCTGAGAAGGAAATGATGGCTATTTTGCATGCAGTACGAAAGTGGCAACCATACCTATTAGAGAATTATTTCTGCATCAAGACTACTCACCAGAGTCTGAAATATTTCTTGGAACAACGGGTCTCCTCCCCAGCACAACTGAAATGGGTTAGCCAAATCATGGGTTATGCCTATGAGATCACTTACACGAAGGGTAAGGACAATCTGGTGGCAGATGCTCTTTCTCACACATTTGATGACCAAGTTTCTCTTTCAACTATTTCTATGCATGTTCCAAAATGGTGTTAATCTATTCAACATGGTTATGTTAATGACTCCTCCTTATCTCAACTCATCCAACAGTTGGCCAACAACCCTTCTAGGTAGATAGAGTCCGGGAGGGGGTTGACAATGTTCATGTAAACACAGATTCTAGCATAAGATGTGTATCATCTTTTTTTTGTGGCAACTGAGGTTTTGACAAATTGCCCTAGGGTATTACCAATGCCTTCCAGAATTTCCTCCAGCTAGAATTCCTGCGAAAGAGAATATAGCCTAATCTAGATTGGGGCATGAGAGAAATCCTCCTTGTCCTGATTGAATCTTTTGGTCCATTCTTTCAGGAAAAGACCCTCTGAATTAAAAAAAATATGGGCCATTATCAAATACTCAGTTTTTATCCTCAATATTGTGGAAAATGGTCATGAAGAAGCCCTTTAAGCCTAGCTAAAGCTCAAAGTGCCCCCTTGGATTCCGCCAATGTTGGATCCATTTTACCAAGTCTCTTTTTGTGAGCCTGAGCCCTAAGAATTTGTCGATTAGGGCATGATACTTTACGAATTGGGTGTTAGAACTAACCGTATTTGATTGAATGACATAACTGGAAGCCACCGTTGCTTTAGGAATGCTTTTTTTTCGGGGTTCCTACGTGCGATACGGCTTTGGATGGGAGGAATTCGAGTCTTGATCCGTGGATTTGGAATTTTCCTAGAGCTTTTGATGATCCCACATCACCGAAAGCAGATCCGGGGGAGCATCAAAGGTGGGTCTAGAGAAGTTTTTCCTTCCTCCTGTAGCAGAGTGAATCGCATCACGAAATGAAGGGAGGTTGCCCCCCATTCTAGAATGCCATTTTGGTGGCTAGTCCGAGACCTGCCTGATCTCTCCCCACTAAGCCCAAAGAATATCTCTGCCGAATAAAGAAACCCTAAATTGATCTGAGTTGCAAAGCCGCCGAACTCAAAAGCCCTAGTTAGTACATGGTTATTATATTTAAAGTGCACTCAAGATTGTATATATGTCCTATTCGTGTGTTTAGTCAATGTGTAAAAAAACCACCAAGTATTTTCTAATTAAATGAAGTGACATCTCATGCATTTGCGAAATGCATGGATATTTGCTAACATAACTTACAAATTCAATTGGTATTATCATAGAAATGGTCATGTCACTAGTATATGTAATTCCTACCATAACAATGTGATTGATGGTAATGATGATTTTCTCGTAACAATCACTTATAAATAAAATATTATAGTCTCAATTCATTAGAAATATCTAACATTGAAGCAAATTTGTCCATGCTTAACTTCTGTATTTTTTTCACAATTATTTCCATAATTATTTTTGCAAATATTTGCTACTTGTTAATAAAATAAAATGAATATTAATAAATATTAACAATAAGTTTATATATGATGTTAATATTTCATTTTTATATAAATAAATTAATGATAAATATGATATTTATTTTTTAATAAAAAACTTTGAAACAAAATTAACATTAATTTATTTTAACTTTAAATTTGAATTTGTTAAAAACCTTTACTCGATTCAATTTTGTTAAATTAGAATTTACAAATTTAATTAATTTAATAATAAAAATGAGTAAAAATAAGATTATTAATTTTTCATAAAAAATGAAAAACACAACTAATTAATTTGTAAAATTATTGTTCATTATTTTTTATGATGATGATAATTAACGTCTATTGAGACGAACTTTGGTCTATTGGGTCTTAAGAAATTACTTTGTTTGTTGTAACAAATTATTCCTATGGTTAAAAAGATTAGAATGAAGCGTACCAAGGTCACCATAGTTTTGACAACTTCGAAGATTGGTGAGGTTAGTATTATAACATAGATTAGGAAATTGCGATCTAATGTGGTTGTATGCAGGGCACTCTAAGAAAAAGTGACTTTCATCATCAACTCTCTTAGTCTCACAAAGATGGCAAATCCTATCCTCCCACAGTGTTTTAGGAAATGTCCAGCGCCCTGTTTCATTATGATGTTCATGAGAGCTAGTTAAACTAGATAGATACTTTTGGTTTTCTAGATTAGGGTTAATGACCTCCTTGTAGTATACTAGCTTCGTTTTAACCTCTAAATAATTTTCGCCTGACATTTTCTCTTTAAACTTAGATGTAATAGTATTTTTAATGTTATTTATATTTTGCAAAGTTGCATTTTGGTCTATCCCCAAATAATTTAGCCAAGCCATGTTATCTTTATACCAACCTTTCTTAAGCCGTAAGTGATCATGACTAAATTTTAAATCAATTTTAGGGAGTCTCTGGTCTCACATGCCATTTATCTTGTGCTTGTACATCAAGTACCTTGTCATAATGATGCTCTCTATGGGGGGAAGGCCTACTTCTATAAGAAGAATATAATAAGGAATATTGTTTTTAATTCCGAGGTTAGAAGTTATAAAACGCTTATGGATTTGTTCAATCTTTCTCTAGGATTCTATAGAGATGCTACACTCCCAAACTTCACAGACATACAAGATAACCAGAGTGACGAGAGTTTCAAAGATGAACTTCTTTTTATCTCACATCACAAGGTTTACTAATTTATAGTCGCTCACAAGGTTTATGTAACATTGTTTTATAAAAAAAAGTTGTTTTATATCTTATCTTTTTAATTTATTTACTAATTCTCAACTATTAAATTCCTAATTGACTTAGAACTTTAACTATTTAATCCACTCTCTGTTATTTTAACTCTCCAATTCCTAGCCCTTAACACCTAATTCATTCATCATATTTAACTATTAAGCATTAAATTACACTAACCTTCTAAATCCAAGTCAAATATGATCCACCAACCCACTACCAAGACTCTCACCATTGACCCACTAACCAACACACCCCCTCACCATTATCCATTAATTAACAAGACCCCTAATCATTGACCAACAAACACACTAATATGCCTTAACTACTAAACCATTAACTCTCGAGCTACTATGGTGGAAGACTATGATGGAATATAGTTATCCATAATTGACGCTACTAACCCACTAACTAATATATCCCTTAAGCATTGTTTTTAACTAACCACTTATATTACAAAATTATCTACTTAATAAATATATTTAGAATTGTATTGAATATATCAAATATATTATAAGAGACAATATAACTATATCTATTTCAGTAACTACATAATACAAAACATGTTAGCTTATTCATCTTATTAATGATTTAGTGCAAGATATTCATAAACGACATATTCTTCTTACTATTTTCAAACTTGTTAATTTCCATATATTGTTACCAATTGTCCAAGAACATTGCCAACATTGCTACCTAATAACCCTTGTGAAATAAAATTATAAAAATTAAGAAGTTACATGATAAACTATCTTTTTAAAGATTTTAATTATTATTATAATTAATTTAAATGTTTATGTTATATAATATTGATTTTTTATAATATAAAACTGATATATTATTAAAATTATCAAATATATATTGGATGGTGTTATTAATTTTACAAAAAGAAATATCCCCGTATATCAACCACATTTATGTGGCCAGTGGTTATAATTAGCGAGATTTATCCCCATATTATGAAAGTACGTGCAATGTTTAGGTTATGGTATGAGCGCGGAAATCACAATGAAACCAACTGAAAATAATAATTAGCCAGTGGTTATAATTAGCGAGATTTATCCCCATATTATGAAAGTACGTGCAATGTTTAGGTTATGGTATGAGCGCGGAAATCACAATGAAACCAACTGAAAATAATAATGGCGGATCTAAAACAAGTCATATCAATCCCGTCACCAAATTAACTACCCTTAATGCCGTCGTGCTGTACAAGCTTCCACCGCCAAATCCTTCCCAAGTTCCCGGTTTCTGTTGACTACAGCCTTTTATCCTTAGTTGGAATATAATTCAGTGCCAAACTGGGGTCTGAGAAAACTCCATCAGGTCGCCAGCATGTTGGGCAATACAGTCTATATTGGTAAGTAAACAAATCGTTATTTTTCTTGTTATATAATGAAGTTTTAGAGTATCGGCCAGAACCCTTATGAACAAATTATGTTTCTGCGTGCAGCGAACTTGGATGAAAAAGTTGATGAGAGAAATTTATACGAAATCATGGTTCAAGCAGGGCCCCTCGTGAGCCTATCCATCCCAAAATTAAAAAAATCCAGACAACGCAGGGCCTATGGTTTTGCAGAATACACAACAGAAGAGAGTGCTGTATATGCAGTCAAACTATTCACAGGGCTTGTTACTCTTTATGGCAAGACGCTCATCTTTAGGGTGAGCCCACTTTATTCCATAAACCTGGTGCAAATCTCTTACTGTTATTATTAACCTGATGATGAGTTTTGATGTTGTCTGAGTAGATTGCTGGTAGAAACAATATTTCAGCTCCAGTTATTGATCAAGAGGCTCATGGACTGTTTCATAAATACCAGTTTACTCGGCCTACATTAAAATCGAGTGTAGGGTATCGCATTCCCTATATTTTTCCAGGCCCTCATTTGCAAGCTGAGCAGATGCTCTCCCATCTAACACTTTCCACTCAAGTCATCCATGGTAATGGCATGTCAAGTAAGTTATATCACACTTATATATTGAAAAGGTTAGTTTAACTGGTTGTGATCAATGCTCATTGATATTTGTTGTTTGACTAGTTCATGTCTCTGAATTTATTGGGTAAATCTCACTAAATTCCATCGTTACAACTTGGTTAAATAGGCATATGGAAAAAATGAATTTGCTCTTAAATTATCTTTCAAAAAAGAGTCTATGTTAAACCATATATATGCATAGTGGCTAATAAGAAGACAATCTCAATTTTTGTTGTGAATTTATTTATATATACAGAGTGAGCTAATAAGAAAAATAGCTCAATTTTTGTTGTGAATTTATTTATATGGAGTGATGTAAAGTTACTTCTTGGTTAAATAGGCATATGGAAAAAATGAATTTGCTTTTAAATTCTCTTTCAAAAAAGAGTCTATGTTAAACAATATATATGAAGATAATCTCAATTTTTGTTGTGAATTTATTTATATATACAGATTGAGCTAATAAGAAAAACAGCTCAGTTTTTGTTGTGAATTTATTTATATGGAGTGATGTAAAGTTAGTTCTTGACCTATTCATTTGTCTTTTAAAATGCCTCAAAAGATTGAGGTAATAAGAAAAACAGCTCAGTGTTTGTTGTGAATTTATTTATATGGAGAGATGTAAAGTTAGTTCTTGACTTACTCATTTGTCTTTTAAAATGCCTCAAAACAATTATTGGTTAAAATTCTTAGCAATTAGATGAAATTATGTCTTTGATTAAAGTTAGCATGGTTATTTTATCTTATTCTGTTTGACAATATGATTTTCTTACAGGGTTCAAGCCTAATAACTCTCATATAACTGCCACTGCCATTGATCATTTTCATCACAATGCCAACCAACCCAAACCCAAAAGATGGGCTAGTGATCGATGCACCAGTTCTGATGCCATAGAGATACAGCGATTAGCTTCTTAATCACCTGCATTTTTGGCTTCATGGGCCAGTTTTTGGGAGAATGATTTATGCTAAACAATAGCTATTAAACCTTGAGATATTTACAATTAAGTTATGATGATAAATTTTAGAACATTGTGGACATTGAAGGTCCACCTCCACATGCATATATTGGTAATGTCCTTGAAAACAAGGGCAGATTGGAGTTTTGGTTTCCAGATTGTGCCACATCTGGAAACATTGCTAGCATTTAACATTGCAAAGCAATGAACCAGTAAATCTTATTTTTCTTTATTTTATAAGAAGGGTTTGTTGCACTCTCCACAGAACTTTTCACGGTCTTAATTTTTAAGGAAAGGTTTTCAGTTAACCAAATTATTATTATTTATAATTTTTTTTTAAATGATTTTTTAAATTGTATATTTTTATATAATTTATAAATTATTAATTGAATTTGTAAATTTAGATTTTTTATTAATTAAATTTATAAATTTAAAATTTATTCACTAAATATATCAATTTAAAAGTTTTTTAATTAATATGGTTTATGCTTTATTTTAAAAACATGTGTTATACTGATACATATTATGAAGATAAGTAGGAAATAATGGAGTTTTTGTATACATATTATGAAGATTGGTAGCAAATAATGAAGCTTTAGCTTAGATAATGTGAAAATTAATAGCAAATAATCTAGCTTTTTGTTAGACAGATTTTGTAGTAGCAAATAATGAAGCTTTAGGTTAGATAATGTGAAAATTAATAGCAAATAATCGAGCTTTTTGTTAGATAGATTTTGAATTAGTTTAATCAATTTATTCTTTTTTTAATATCTTTAGTTTTAAAGAAAAATAATAGAAGTATAATAGGAATTGTAAAAAATTTCGTAATTGTAAATATCTTCCTATTAAGATGTATCCAATTTATTATTTAATGTATTTATTTTTGGTGTAATACATTTCTTTTCTTTTACATAGTTGGCATGCTTGGAATTTTATGAAGGGTTTTGCTCAGCAATGATATATTTGTTTGTTAGACAGATTTTAAATTATTTTAATCAATTTATTCATTTTTTTTAATATCTTTGGTTTCAAAGAACAATAATAGAAGTCAAATAAGAATTGTATAAAATTTCTTTAACATTTTAATTGTAAATATTTTTTTATTAAGAAGTATCCAATTCATTATGGTATATTTATTTTGGTGTAATACATTTCTTTTATTTTACATGGTTGGCATGTTTGGAATTTTATGATGGGTTTTGCTTAGCAATGATACATGTGTTCAACTCTCGGCATATTTCATGAATTCGAAACCCATTTATCTAGGGTATCCCTAAGTTCTGAATGTCATTAATTGCTCCTTGGTGTAATGATTTGATTAAAGGATGCTTTGCTATGGTTTCTAAGGTTTACAAGATTGATTTTTGATGATCTAGCACCCTAGCTCATATCAGTTTTGTTTACACTTGGATGGATTCATTACGACCTGAAACATGGAATTGAGAATTGTATTCTCATCTCCCACACTTGTGAGTGGTTGGACGTTGGCGTTGTGGTGGTATTGGTCCATGGTATTGCCTTCCAACCCACCTCTTTGTTGATGTATTTGTAACTTCGGAAGATACACTTGTATATTGTATTTGTACTTTATTGTATCCCCAATGGAGATGTATTATTCCTCCGATCGGAAGTGTCGTTAGTTGTACTTGCAAGTGTCGCAAGTTATATTGTAAGTGTTGTAACTTATACTTGATGGGTTATTAGACCACCTTGATGTGGTCGGCCCTGAATGAGTCATGTGGGTTATTAGACCACCTTAGTGGGGTCGACCTAGTCAACATTATGTTAAGTGGTTAAGTTGGGGCCGACTTAGTTGAGTAAAGGTCAAGTGAAAGTAAAAGTATAAATAGAGAGTGTGACTCTCTCATTTGACACATTCTCTCATTCACTCACTTTGCATTAGTGAGAGAGAGGAGGAGTGTGCACAAGTGGAGGAGGAGTAGCTGCTATAGTTATCTATCTCTTGGGGTTTGATCTTTGTGATCTTTGTATTGGTGCTTATTCTATCTTTGAGGAAGTTGCAGGGTTTTTCACCTTCTTGGTTTTCCCCGGTGAAATGTTTTGTGTCTCTTGTCTCTTGTCTCTTATGCTTGATATGCTGTACATGTTGTTCTTTCAGTTAATATCCTAGATCAGATCGAATTAAATGTTGAAAAACTAACATGGTATCAGAGCTAGCCTGAAGGAAGGCATGGTATGGAATTTATGACACTTATTGCACTTGCGACAAATTGGAAGCAAGGGCTTGGTATAGTAAAAACCAGTCATCGTGGTACTTTTTCTATAAATCCATTTTGGTGAAGGATCAGGTTCTGAAACTTGTACAGGTCGAAGATAACATCCCCATGTACCTTGTGTTCGAAGCACAACATCTAATTTGTTGTACTGTTTGTTTTATGATCCGTACAATTTAGGGTTTCTGCCTCTTCCAGATCTTAGTCATAAACAGGTGACCTAGGAACAAAGGTCATAATTGGGCTAGGAAGCTCCAAATGAAATTCTGTAAAAAGTGACAGTAAGAGAACGGACTGTAGTTTTACAGGTCTAGGTTTCAGAGGCCGAAGTTGAGAAAGTGACACGTGGTATTCCATACAAGTTCTCTATATTGTTTAATCCCATAAACAGGTCACGTTGTGACATTTGGCATATCTCTCTCTCAGAGAATCCATTTGAGGTCAGACATGTGGGGTTGGAAAGATGACAGGTCAGGATACCACAGGCCGAGTTTCAGATCCCGTGGATCTGAAATTTCAGAGATGCACCAGAAACAATAAGGCAGATATTTCTATGAAATAGAATTGGATTCTAAGCATTCTCATTTTTGGCTTGTCACTACTGCAGGAAGTTTGGGATTTTGACAGAAGTGGAATTTTGGAGTGATCTTAGCATAGGATTACTCTCCTCAGCAAAATTGAAATTTAGAGACCAAGTTCAAAGTTTTTGGTTGAGTAGAACTCCGGGTATTATCAAACCCTAGTTCAGGATCTTGATCGGAAAGGTGGAAAATTAGGGTTTCTGCAAAAGTTGAAATTTTTGGAATCTGTGACCACGGCTGGATGCTCCTGAGAAAAATCAAAGTTTAGAGCACAAGATCGAACCTTTTGGCTGGGCAGAACCCCCGGCATTATCAAACCCTAGTTCGGGATTTTGACGAGAAGATCTGAAAGTTTCAAAGGCAATTTTGAGGGGTCAAATTTTGGAGATTTCAAAATTGAAGTATACCAGCTTGATCAGCTTAGCAAGGCGCATATTTTCAACCAATCAGAAGTTTGAAATTCAAAGTTTGAATTTTCAGGGTTTCTTTGACAAACCCTAATCCAGCTCCAGATCAAGTTTCAACAAATCAAAGTGGATGGGTTAATCCTAGAAGAGAATGAATTGGACACCTACATAAGTAAAGAAGTTCCAGTTTCAGAGGAAGATGAGGCTAAGGCCTTACATAAGAAGATTACAAGCAATCCTGACAGGTATGACTTGAAGAGATACAGGTATGTTTTGAAATTTGTTCATGATTAAGTTTATGATATGTTTGTCTTCATTTGAGGTTAGTACAATCTTGATTAATTTTAGACTTGTCTTATCACCCTAGTAAAAGTATGAATGCATGTGAATACATTCATTGATTAGGGGTATGACACTTATGATTGTACTAACACACTGTGCTGTTGTATGAGATGATGTTGTCCACTAACATGAAGGGTACATCAAGAAAGAAAAATCAAGTTCTAGATCAAGAACATATGACCATGGTGATAGGAAGATCAAGACCTTTAGATCTGACAATGGTGGAGACTTCACTTCAGAAGACTTCAAGAAGTTATGCAGTGATTCATGGATTAAGAGGGAGTTGACTACTCCTTACAATCTACAACATAAAGGAGTAGAAGTAGCTACTTCAGAATCGGACTCTAGTAGCTCCTGCAAGGATGCAAAGATTGAGAGGGAGTCCACCCAACAAACAAACAAAGATAAGTATTTGAATTTTCATTTCTTGTATATCTGATTGTTTAAATAATATTGATCAATGATGTATATGCTTATGTTCCTAGACTTAGGTTGTGTATTATGCATATTAGAATAATTGCATTAATGAACAGTATACTACTAATATGCATGTGATGGGTAAGTGGCCTATGGCACAGTACAACATTCCATTTCTACTTATCTAGACTGAAACCTCTTTGCTGACATGTTGGGAGTAGTGCAAACACTTAACAATGTTCTGGTAGAGATGGAAGACATCTAGAAAGTTACGGGATATGGATAAATGTTGTATTGAAGCATTGGTTAAGATAATTGCATGGTTGTATGGCATATATTATTATGTGTAAAATTTTGTTTTGAAAACTATGAGAAGTTTCTAATCATGCAATTGAATTTGACTTGTAGGAGATCATGTACAATCACCTACAAAAGAAGGACAACAACATTTGTTCCAGCAACGAAGTTCAAGAAAACTATCTATTGAATATATTGAAGAATTTGAAGTTTACAAGATATAGGATGCAATAATGGAAGGATGCCATGATCGAGGAATACCAGTCGATCATGAAGAATGATGTTTGAGTTGTGGTCTCAAGACCAGAAGGGAAGTCCGTAGTGACTTCCAAGTGGATCTATAAGATCAAGCATGCTGCATATGGTAGCATAGAGAAATACATGGCAATATTTGTAGCTCATGGCTTCTTCTAGAAATAGGGGATAGATTATGAAGAGACTTTTGCACCTGTAGCCAGATACACTTCCATCAGAATAGTACTTGCTCTGGCTGCAGTGATGAAGTGGAAGATACACCAGATGGATGTCAAGACAACTTTCTTGAATGGTGTAGTTGAGGAGGAAGTGTATGTGGAGCAACCACTTGGTTTTGAGACACATTACAGAGAATCATATGTGTGCAGATTGAAGAAAGCCTTGTATGGCACAAGCACCTAGGACATGGTACAACAGGAAAGACAACTTCCTATCCAGTTTGGGCTTTACCAAGAGTAAAGAGGATTCCAACCTTTACTATAAGGTTGAAGAAGGCAATCCAGTGATACTCCTATTGTATGTGGATAACCTATTTTTGATAGGAGAGGATAGGTTGATTGCCGACATGAAGAGGAAGCTTGTTGCCGAGTTAGAGATGAAGGACTTGGGTATGATGCATTACTTTCTAGGTATGGAGGTGTGGAAAAGTGCAGATGGAATCTTTCTTCGACAAGGGAAGTATGCAATAGAGATCCTGAAGCGGTTCGGGATGATGGACTGCAAGGCCATGACCACACTTATGGCATCAAACCTGAATCTATTGAGTGATACTTCATCAGAGTCGGTTGATGTCACGGTGTATCATCAGATGCTTGGGTCCTTGATGTACCTGACGAACACGAGACCAGATATTTGCTTTGTGGTGAACACCTTGAGCCAGTTTCTGACAGATCCTAGACATGTTCACCTGATTGTTGTAAAGCATATTCTGAGGTACCTGAAGGGTACAATTGATTATGGGCTCAAGTATGATGCGAATCAAAAGTTTAAACTGGAGGGTTATGTTGATTCAAATTGGGAAAGCAGTGCTGTAGATAGGAAGAGCACTTCAGGGTGCTGCTTCAGTATGGGATTAGGTGTGAACTCTTGGTTTAGCAGGAAGCAATCTTGCGTAGCACTGAGTACAGCCGAAGCAGAGTATGTTGCATCTTGTTTGGCTAGTTGTGAGGCAGTATGGATTAGGAAGCTACTGTTTGATTTATTTGGTCTCTAGTTGGATGCTACCTATATGTATTGTGACAACCAGAGTTGTGTGAAGTTGTCAGAGAACCCGGTGTTCCATGATAGGTCAAAGCACATCGAGATCAAATATCATTATATCAGGGATATGGTGCAGAGAGGAGCAGTGAAGCTCCAGTATGTAGCGACAGATGAGCAGATTGCAGATGTGTTGACCAAACCACTAGCCAGAGTGAAGTTCGAGTACTTCAGAGAGAGGCTTGGTGTTCTTTAGATAGAAGATACTTCGAGGAAGAAGTGATGGGACACATTTGCAGGAGCCATTCCAAGCATGGTGGTAGGAGGATCCTTCCTATGGCCGTGGATGTAAGCACTGTGTGATGAGCATCAAGACGATGCTTCGGTTACTGCTATGTATGATGATCAGGATGATCATGTGTGATGAGAATCAGGAAGATGCTCCAGATGATATGCATCAGGATGATGCTAAGACGATGATCATGATGATCATGCGATGATGATGTGCATCAAGCTGATGTACTGTATGATGATGATCAGTATGATCATGAGCATCGGGGTGATGCTGTGTGCAAGGATGATTAGGTTGATCTTGATTATCAGGATGGTACTCTGTGGCCATGGACAGGTTGTGCAAGTAGCATAGAAAAGATCATAGGAGATCCGATAGTCTGCGCTTGGATGCTCTTTCGAGGTTTTTCTACAGGTTGGGCATGGACATGTTGTGCAGGTAGCATAGAAAAGATCCTGGGAGAACCGATAGTTTGTGCTCAGATGCTCTTTCGAGGTTTTGCTACAGGTAGCATAGAAAAGATCTTGGGAGATCCGATAGTGTTTGCTCGGATTCTTTTTCAAGGTTTTGCTACTAGAGGTATATAATCAGTCCTGGAGATCCGATAGGTTGAGCTATGTGCTTGTAAAAGTCCTGCGATGCTCTTGCAGGTTGCAATACACTCTTTTAAGGTTTTTCCTAACCACATAAAAAAGATCCTAGGACATCCTATAGTCTGTGCTAGGATGCTCTTTCGAGGTTTTGTGGTGGTGGTTACATAGAAAAGATCCTGGGAGATCCTATAGTATGTGCTAGGATGCTCTTTTAAGGTTTTGTGGTGGTGACATGTAATAGCTCCCTAGGAGATCTTGCTGGTCATGCTTAGGCACATAAAGGATCCTGGGATACTCTTTCGAGGTTTTTTTGACGCACGTAATTAGTCCCGAGGATTCCACAGGATGGCCCACTCGCAGAGATGATGAAGACATATAGGAGGCTAGGCCTACTTCCAGCATGAAAAAGGGCGAGCTCTGTAGAATTTCCTATGACGAGAAGAATTGAGAGATAGCCTACTGATTGAGATGACGAGTACAACAGCAGTGATGATGATGCTCTGTGATCCAGTGACGATGATCCAGCTCCAGAATTGAAGACTTGTGCCTATATGTATTGATGAATTGTTTCAAGAGAATACCTTCCTAGTTAAGAGGGAGTGTTGATGTATTTGTAACTTCGGAAGATATTCACTTGTATATTGTATTTGTACTTTATTGTATCCCCAACGGAGATGTATTATTCCTCCGATTGGAAGTGTCGCCAGTTGTACTTGCAAGTGTCGCAAGTTATATTGTAAGTGTCGTAACTTATACTTGATGGGTTATTAGATCACCTTGATGTGGTCGGCCCTGTATGAGTCATGTGGGTTAAAGGGTTATTAGACCACCCTAGTGGGGTCGACCTAGTCAACATTAAGTTAAGTGATTAAGTTGGGGAGTTAAGTGATTAAGTTGGGGTTGACCTAGTTGAGTAAAGGTCAAGTGAAAGTAAAAATATAAATAGAGAGTGTGACTCTTTCATTTGACACATTCTCTCATTCACTCACTTCACATTAGTGAGAGAGAGGAGGAGTGCGCACAAGTGGAGGGGGAGTAGCTACTGTAGTCATCTATCTCTTGGGGTTTGATCTTTGTGATCTTTGTATTGTTGCTTATTCTATCTCTGAGGAAGTTGCGGGGTTTTTCACCTTCTTGGTTTTCCCCGGTGAAATGTTTGTGTCTCTTGTCTCTTGTTTCTTATGCTTGATATGCTTGAAATGTTTGTTCTTTCAGTTAATATCCTATATCAGATTGAATTAAATGCTGAAAAACTAACACTCTTCTCCACATGGTTTTTCTTGTTGGTGATTTTTCTACACTCTTGAAGTGTGCACCTTTAGAAGAATGCTCTTTTTACACTATTCCATAGTCAAGGAGAGTTATTTATTCCATAGTCAAAGAGAGTTATTTATTCATGTACACTTGGCATTATTAGAGGGGCCACTCACCTTGTTGATTTGGCAATTATATTTTGAGGTAGTCATGGAGGAGCCTTCTTGAAGAATGCTTTGCATACTTTTTCATACACCTCATTGACCTTAGTGGTGTGCTCTTTTTCTCTCTCTTGGAGGTTTCTCTTTCTCATTTTATCATGAAGACCATTTGGTTTGTCAACTTGAATGGATAAGACTTAACTTCTCCATTATTATAATAGTTCTTTGATTCGTCATGGATGTTGTTAGACAAATAATGTATTTTATTGTAAGAGAGAAGAGCTCCCTTTATAAAAAGTAGTTTTTTTTCTTAATTTGATGTATGGTTGGATTTGGGGAAATACCTTGGAACTTAGTGGAATATATATTTGATGTGCCATTGGAGAATTAATAAAGCGCCTTACTGATGAGAAAATATTTTAGATCTTAACGTTATCTTTCTTGTTTGATATTTCTGGACATTTGTTTATGGAGTACTAAGTTAGGTAACATATTTATTTATTGACTTTCTCATCCTCATTAGTGGGAAATTTTTCCTAATTCTCCTCTTCTTCATCCCCTAGAGGAAGAAAATCATATGGCTACCAAGTTTTTAATTTGGAAAACTACTTTATTTTACGTAAACTTTTTGATTGTGGAAAGGTTTCATGAAGGTGACATGTTTGATGACAGTGCCAACACAAATATTTTCATAATACAAATTTTTTTATGTATTTGTGGTTTCCATGTTTCTATAACATAATATCTAAAAGAATTTTACTAAGTTCGATCCACACAAATACTATCATATGTAAATAAACCTTGTTGGGTTCTCTCACTATTACACTTTACATATCTACCTAAAGTATTGCCAATATATTGTAACAATGAATGATGCCAAAAAGGAAGAGGCATGTTTGGGATCCGATCCCAGAGATAAATTTTGGATATTGCCATCGTAGAGGGATCAAATTCAAAAATCATGGAGTAATGAAGAGCCTTTCTCTTTCCCAAAACCAAGGTCCCTCACCAAATATTCTTTTGTAATCATCCTCAGATTATAATTATACTACAAACAAACCTTTAGAGCACAAAAGGATTTCACATTTTTGGGCCAATTAGAATATATGGACATTGGTGCAAATCTTCCAATCGTGGCCAGAATCCATTAAATCTACACATGACTGCCTCAAATTTGAGTGTTAATAAAACTCATTTACCTTTGAATTCTTAACCTTTAATGTTGGCACCTTGTCCAATTTCCCAACAACGTCTGAATTTGACAATATCGGCATTTGTGATGATGAAAGAAATGTTTTGGATTGAACTACATAGGCTTATAAGAAATAAAATACCCCAACAGTCATAAAGTAAAAAAAAAATATTCTTTTCAAAATAATAGAAACATAAGCTAAATTATATCCAAAGTTGTTGACAGATATCCAGGTTGCTTGTGTAACTGGCTATCATAACAGTAATCCTTGATTATATATATTTTTCTTTTCTTTACACCAGTTGGAAAATAATCCCAACGCTCCATAGTATATACATTGGATACCATTTATATAAAAATATATGGGCACGAAAGACAAATCCTAGGGTCTCACAACTCCTTAGAAAGACATGGTTGACAAGGTAAAAGTTGAAAGAATTGTATCACGCCTTTGTTAACATACCCTCAACCCAATCGATTGCTTAACCAAGGTATACAAATTTTAATACGGTTTTCAAGATCGAGGGACTGTGACAAGTTGTAACCCACTTCACAAAGCATTTGCATGCAAGGATTATAACTGCGAATTGAATGCAAGCACACCTGGCCACTTAGATCACCACTCGTTGGGAAGGGTAGCCAGATCGAGGTCTGAAACGTCTACTCTGATATTAAATTATTGATCTACTATATTGAATGGGTAAATGTTTGGATCCATTGATCATACCAGATCGAAGATAGCCATGAACTACACTAGCAATCAATCCTATGGAATTGATCCATCGTTGATTTGGTTTAGAAGCAACAGTTGGTAGATGTTGATATGCTTATACCTAAGGTTACATGGTTTCCATCGGGTGATACAGGATCTACCGGTCATGTTTAGACGTACAAAAATCAAAATGGTTTCCTTGTTCATTTGCACGATAGAGGAGGTGAGGGTGAGTTGCTCTGCGACTCCCTTAGTCTCGTGAGATCACGATAACCACTTATAGATAATACTGCCACCCCTTATATTTTTAAAGATTGTCACCAAGAGTTTGGATATGGCCATCTTGACCCATGGAAGTTAGAATCCCAAGTACCAGATATCGTAGGTAAACTATTTCAAAATTTCCTTCATGTTTATTTATATTAATCACTCATAGCAGACTTTGTTATTAACGTTTTTTATTGTTCGACATTGGTCTGATTTTACAGTGTCGTGTGCCCAAGAAAGGCGATGTTGTTGGTTTTTGGCTGTTGTTGACCTTTTCCAGGTGTGATTCATAGTAATAATACTCTTATTAGAAAGAAGTGGTAGAATGATATGGCTATCGTTCACCGATTTCATGGATGTCTGTTCAAATCGTTCGACTGTTTCTATAGATTGTGGTTTACTGTTTAATTTAATGTGGATGCACCACTGTAAGCATGGACATAATTCTTCCCTCTGCCAAGGGTAATGGATTTCTCTACCTGCGAAGCTATCATAGCGACGCCATTTGACAGTACTTATTTTGGTTTAATATATTTATTAATATATAGAGAGAGATATAAGTGTATGAAAGGTCAAGATTGAGCAACATACCTTGTGATATGGTAGTTTGAGAGAGTGGATGACCTCATGGACAAGGATAACATTGTCCAGAATTTGTCACCCTTCCACATAACCTGTTTTCTCATGTGAGATGATGTGAGGGAGGATAGGCTTGAGTTGATTGGCGATCGATTTTGTGATAAGCTTATAGATGACATTGCATAATGCTATTGGTTGGAAGTTTTTGGCTTCATTGGCCTTTCCTCCTTGGGAATCAGGGTAAGGAAAGTTGCATTGAAGGCCAGGAGGACTGTTCCTGAGAGCCGAGAATCTTCAATAATTTTATAGACATCATCCCGAATTACATCCCAATAGTGATGAAAGAAGTCCATGGTGAAGCCATCTGGACCTGGTGCTTTTCCATATTTCATGTATTGAAATTCTTGGTTGACCTCCTCTTGCAAAATTGGCCTCACTAAGGATTCATTATGATCAGTCGTGAACAAAGAGGGGATATTTTGAGTAATTTTATTAATTGTTGTAGAAGGATCCATCACTGATTCAAAGAGAAGATCTTGATAGTAGGAATTGACTTCTATTCAATGTCCTTGTTCTTATGTGTTCAATATCCTCATGCTTGGATCATTGATTGGTAAAATAATTTGGTGTTCTTATCACCTTCTTTGAGCCATTGAATCCTGTACTTTTTCCTCCATAGGATTTCTTCCTGAGCATATATTTCCTCTAATTGTTGCTTTATCTGGTTTTCCTCATTCTGTAATTGATCATAGTGATCCTGAAGGATGAGGGTGGCTTGGATCTCCTTTAATCACCTTTCCATAAGTTTATGAGCTTGGAAGATGTTTCCAAAAGTGACCTTGTTCCATTCCTTCAATTTCAGTTTTATGGATTTTAGCTTTTGCTGGAATTTGTACAGGAGGGATCCATGGGGGATGGTTGTAGTCTCTTCCCACCATTGCCTCATTTTGTCATTGAAGTATGGGTGAGTGAGACATAATTTTTTGAAGTATAAGGAGTAGCGTTGAGTATTTCCGGCAACATCGATTCAGAGTTGAATGGGCCAGTGGTTTGAGCCCATGATAGGTAGAATGGTGGAATCTAGAGAAATACCCTCCAATATTAGGCGTTCATTGACTAAGAACCGATTAATCCTACATGAAATGTTTTAGTGACCAGATCAACGATTAGTCCAGGTAAACCCACCATCGGTTAGTTCAAGGTCAATATGTTAGGAACTCGTGTCAACCCTTCTCTTTACTTTGTTAGTATATTGTTGTTGGACGCATATGCTTTCTAAGTCGTCCCGCAGTATTATATGTTCCATGTTATTGATCCATAGTTTGTATTAAACCATAGTATTATATGTTCCATGGTATTGAGCCATAATATTGGCGCATAGAATTAGTATACAAGTACGTGTTGAGGCCAATGAAGGCACTGAGAAGTTATTTGTATTGAGTTTTCTCAAAGGAGGTTGCCCCCTCGAAGTGGCCCGCGATCAATAAAAATATTTTGTGATCTAATATATCGTGCATTTTATCAAATTAATTGTTGCAGGTTCCTCACATCTGGTATTAGAGCACTTTCTTGGGCTTGTTGGGTGGAATTTCTGCCAATTTTTTTTTCACATCTGTATTGTTCGTTTCAATTGTAGGTTCGGATCTGGGAATAATCCCTATCTGCTTAACTGTGAGAAGTACTTGGGAATAGCCCTAAAAATCATTGTGAGGAGTACCACAAGAACCCCGAAGTAGCTGTCCCCTTAAGAGGACCCGCCAGCGAAAAGGGAAACGACCCCTACCTGATTGACTAGTTCCCACCCGTGAGGTAAACCAAGAGCTGTCGTTTGTGGCAAAGCAGTTATCAGTTTTAATTCAACCATGGAGTGAGTGGTACTGTCCCAATACACAAGCCGTCAGATAACATTGGTGGCCGAGTGAATCCCCTGAAACGTTAGGAAGCCGAGCATACCTGGGGTCCATATCTATTTCCAGCTGATAAATAGCAGATTACATCTATCCATATCTATATCCATATCTAGATCCTTATCAATATCCAGATCCAGATCCATTACAGATCCATATCTGTTATAGATCTAGATCCAGATCCATCGCAGATCCAGATCTAGATCCATTGCAGATCTAGAGCTGTTCCAGATCCATTCTGTTGCCGATCACTTCTGCGCCGTTACAAATCCATTTTGGAAAAAAAATAAAATCTGTTTTTTCGCCATATCTTCTTTGTTTTCACTTCATTTCCCTTGAAACTTCACTGACAACCCTGCAATCCCATTCTGCATATTTCATTCTTGAGGACCCTATCTCAAATTCCACTTCCCAACGCCAAAAATCCCACATTTGTCTATTTTTAGGGTTTGCCATAACTTCTTTGATTTTCACCCAATTGCCTTCAAATTTTTCCACACTGTTCATTTCTATTTCCGCTTCTTTGTCCTTCTCTGAAATTTTTTCTCATTCTTTCACCTCACATCTGAAATCCCCATTTTATGTTTCCCTGTCCATTAGACAGTGTCCAAAACCTAGTCAAACCCTAATTACCCATCAGAGTTTTTTCCCAAATCCAAATTTTCCTTTACTAAAGAAACTTTTGTTTTTGTTTTTCTACCCATTCACAAAAAAAAAAAAAAATCTTGGTTATGGTTGTCACCCACGCAGGAGCACAAATCATGGATGAAGAACTTGTCACCCTCAAAACCAAACTCCAAGATCTGGATGAAAAATTTCTTATTCTCCATCTTCAGCATTCAACCATGAACAATAAACGACAACCATAATCTTCTGCAACCATTGGGTTCTCTTCTTCCAGCAATTTTCGTGGGCTGAAGCATGATTTTCCTCGCTTCAATGTTACTGATCCGACTGGATGGACATACTGGGTAGAACAATATTTCAGTCTGCATAATACTTTTGATGTCCACAAAGTTCCACTTGCATCCTTTCATTTGGAACATGAATCCCTTCAACGGTACCGTTGGTACATCGAAGCTCATGACGAGCCAAACTGGACATATTTTTGCCAACTCCTTTTGCAACGATTTGGTCCTAGTGCTTTTGATGACATCACAGGAGCACTCACTAAACATTGCCAAATTGACACTGTGAGAGAGTATCCGACAGAATTTAAGAAACTAGCCAATCACACAGAAAGATTGTTTGATGAATTCTATAGGAGTTGTTTTATCAGTGGTCTCAAGGATGAAATCTGCTCAGAGGTTAAAATGTTCTATCCCAACACAATGATGGAAGTCCTAGGGTCGGCTAATTCAGCGGAGGACAAGATCACAACCCAACAATGCTCCAACTCCACTTTTGTTCCATTCAAAAATATGGTTTCTCAACGACCTGCCATCACGCCAGCTCCTCGACCAACTCCTATCAAGCATTTTTCTGAAGCAGAGATACGAGCACGTAGAGAAAAAGGGCTTTGTTATAATTGTGATGAGAAATTCACTCAGGGACATAGATGTGTTGATCAAAATCTCTATCTCTTGGATGTGGATTCTCCGCCTGCCTCTGAACTTGGTGAAGAAGCTCCAGATACAATAGATGATCAGGTCAACATTCAGTAGCCTCCTATTGATCCCCCGTCTCAGGATAACCACCCAGAGATATCTCTCCATGGTTTAGCCGGAGTCACCACCCCACAAACAATGCGGGTTTGAGGTTACTTCAAGAATCTCCCTCTTACAATACTCATTGATTCTGGTAGCACTCATAATTTCATTGACCCTCGGATCGCTAAACAAGATGATTATTTTGTCCATCCTTGCTGTAACTTTGAAATCATGATTGCCAATGGGGGCACCTTACCTTGAAAGGGGAAGTGTCACAATGTGCGTATCTCTATGGAAGATTATAACCTACTCTCTGACATGTTTTCCTTGGCCTTAGGCGGATGTGATGTGGTTTTGGGCACTCAATGGTTACGCACACTTGACCCCATCTTATGAGATTTTGCTGAACTTTGGATGCAGTTTTCAGTCAATGGGAAAAACACACATTTATGAGCTTACAACTAGGGTCTCTTCGCATCACCAATTCACATCACCTGAAAAAGCTCCTTAAGAAGAATTCACATGGTGTCATCACTCAGCTCCATTCCATTCAGATGCACCCATCAACGGTCTCCACTACTCCTTTGGATCTACAACACATTTTGGATAGATATGCAGGTGTCTTTGCTGAACCAGTGGGATTGTCGCATCCAAGAGACCTTTCAAGTAAGAATTTAGCTGCTTCTACATCTGAGAAGGAAATGATGGCTATTTTGCATGCAGTACGAAAGTGGAAACCATACCTATTAGAGAATTATTTCTGCATCAAGACTACTCACTAGAGTCTGAAATATTTCTTGGAACAACGGGTCTCCTCCCCAGCACAACTGAAATGGGTTAGCCAAATCATGGGTTATGCCTATGAGATCACTTACACGAAGGGTAAGGACAATCTGGTGGCAGATGCTCTTTCTCACACATTTGATGACCAAGTTTCTCTTTCAACTATTTCTATGCATGTTCCAAAATGGTTGCAATCTATTCAACATGGTTATGTTAATGACTCCTCCTTATGTCAACTCATCCAACGGTTGGCCAACAACCCTTCTAAGTTACTGCATTACTCTTGGGATGGTACTTCCCTGAGATACAAGGGTCATCTCGTGCTTCCCCAGAGCACAGATGTTCAACAGACTGTCTTCTCTGAACTCCATGCTTCTTCATTGGCAGGGCACTCTGGGTTCCTCAAAACATATGAGCGGGAACAACGTAAATTATTTTGGCAGGGAATGAAAAGGACAATTCAAAATATGGTGGATGAATGTGATACTTTCCAGTTCCTTTCGGGATTGCTTGAACCCTTTCCCATCCCTACACGGATTTGGAAAAATATTTCTATGGAATTCATTGAAGGGCTCCCTAAATATGGAGGGAAGACTGAAATTACCAGTAAATGTTTGGAAACTTATCTTCGTTGCTTCACCTCTGAACAACAACCTCAGTGGGAGAAGTGGTTCCCTCTCGCCGAATAATACATCTAAAATGACTCCATATGAAGCAATCTATATTTAGGCACCTCCATTTCTTCTTCCATACACCCTCAGCAGTACACCAGTTCTGGAAATTGATACGATTCTTCAAAATTGCGATCAGATTCTTCCCATTTTGCAGGACAATCTTCACATGGAAAGAATTCGAATGAAACAACAAGCCGATCAACACTGTTCTGAGCGCACTTTTCAAGCAATTGATATGGTTTTTCTTCATCTACAGCCTTCCAAGCAATCCTCCCTGACACTCAAAGGGTGTCTTCTTCTCTCTCGATCTATCGTAGAGGTATTAATTTAGTGGCACGACATGCAACCAGAGGATGCTACATGGGCACCACTCCTTCAGATTCAACATCAATTTCCACATCTAAATCTTTGTGGACAAATCTTTTTCTAAGAGAGAGGGGATGTTAGGAACCCGTGTCAACCCTTCTCTTTACTTTGTTAGTATATCGTTGTTGGACGCATATGCTTTGTAAGTCGTCACGTAGTATTATATCTTCCATGGTATTGATCCATAGTATTGGCGCACACACTTATTATATAAGTACGTGTTGAGGCCAATGAAGGCACCGAGAATTTATTTGTATTGAGCTTACTCAAAGGAGGTTTCCTCCTCGAAGTGGCCCGCGATCAATAAAAATATTCTGTGATCTAATATATCGTGCATTTTATCAATTAATTGTTGCAGGTTCCTCACACAATAAGATGCATATTATCAATTTTGTGCTAAAAGAGATGACTGCCATCGTCCAATATTGAAATTCCTCCTCTCTTCTCTTCAAGGGATAAAATGACGTTAAAATATCCTCCAATTATCTAGCTATTGTTATGGATAATTCGACCATTGTCTTCAATAATATCTAGGAAGGATGGTTTTTCCTGTGGGGTTCATGGACCATAGACGTTGGTTAAGTATATGTCTTTTTTTAATCCAATCATTCTTATCTTAGCCATAAGATACCATTTGGTGGAGATAACATTATCTATGAATGTGGAGGCAGGATTCCATAATATGGATAGGCCTCCTACAGTGCCACGAGCATCTATGATGGCATGGTTACTCATTCTTCAATGGTGAGTTAGAATGGATTCTGCTTCTTTCACAACACATTTAATTTTTTGAAGAAATAAAATGTCTGGATTTTATGCTATGATTTTGTTTCGAAGAATCTTTTGCTTGCGTCTCCCATTCAAACCTCTGATATTCCATGAAATTATCTTCATCATTGAGAATGGGTTGGGAGGGGTTGATAACTATCTGTTGTCAGATTTATTTGTCCTGAATTTACCATGAAATTTCTTACCTCTTGTATCAATTGCTGCATAGGCTTTCTTCCAGGGTTTTTTTTCTTTTCTTTTTCGGGCCCTCTCTACCATCCCTTTGCGGATCCTAGATATTCCCAAGGGTGTTTTTGGATATTTCTACTACGCTGAGAAATGAGTTCATAAAGACCTTATGGAATTTCCCGAGCTGATCGATAGGTGCATTGTACAGGTCTTTTTTCCTGAAGGCTACCTCTAAGTTGTCTAGATCGATCCTAGCTAGTTCCTTTTCATCTAGATCCATCATTGTATCGTCTCTTTCTATCATATCTTGGGAAGCGTTTTGGGGGCTTGAAGTGTCGGATTCAATGATTTATGTTGATTTTCCTTTATTTATGCCTAATGTCTCATGTTGGGGGTTGGTAGGAGGGAGGGGTTCTTGGGGATCCATGATTTGATCTTCTTGTTCATTCTAGGAAAGAATTTCAAAGGGGTTTCTTGTGGAAGGAGTATTCTAAGGAGGGGCTGGTTGTTTTCTGTTATTCTTCCCTCGGTGACCTTGAAATTGAGTGAACCCTTTGTTTTCTTCAGTTGAAGCTGCTGAGGGTTAATTGGATATAACATTGAGCGGGAAATCTCTAAAGAGATGAAAGTGGATGTGACATTTTATTCAACAGAAGGGGATATGCTCATAATCTATTGTTTGCTCCCATTCTTCATCCTGGTAGTCTAGGTAGATAGAGCCCGGGAGGGGGTTGACAATGTTCATGTAAACATAGATTCTAGCATAAGATGTGTATCATCTTTTTTTTGTGGCATCTGAGGTTTTGACAAATTGCCCTAGGGTATTACCAATGCCTTCCAGAATTTCCTCCAGCTAGAATTCCTGCGAAAGAGAATATAGCCTAATCTAGATTGGGGCATGAGAGAAATCCTCCTTGTCCTGATTGAATCTTTTGGTCCATTCTTTCAGGAAAAGACCCTCTGAATTAAAAAAAATATGGGCCATTATCAAATACTCAGTTTTTATCCTCAATATTGTGGAAAATGGTCATGAAGAAGCCCTTTGAGCCTAGCTAAAGCTCAAAGTGCCCCCTTGGATTCCGCCAATGTTGGATCCATTTTACCAAGTCTCTTTTCGTGAGCCTGCGCCCTAGGAATTTGTCGATTAGGGCATGATACTTTACGAATTGGGTGTGAGAACTAACCCTATTTGATTGAATGACATAACTGGAAGCCACCGCTGCTTTAGGAATGCTTTTTTTTTCGGGGTTCCTATGTGCGATACGGCTTTGGATGGGAGGAATTCGAGTCTTGATCCGTGGATTTGGAATTTTCCTAGAGCTTTTGATGATCCCACATCACCGAAAGCAGATCTAGGGGAGCATCAAAGGTGGGTCTAGAGAAGTTTTTCCTTCCTCCTGTAGCAGAGTGAATCGCATCACGAAATGAAGGGAGGTTGCCCCCCGTTCTAGAATGCCATTTTGGTGGCTTTTCCGAGACCTGCCTGATCTCTCCTGACTAAGCCCAAAGAATATCTCTACCGAATAAAGAAACCCTAGATTGATCTAAGTTGCAAAGCCGCCGAACTCAAAAGCCCTAGTTAGTACATGGTTATTATATTTAAAGTGCACTCAAGATTGTATATATGTCCTATTCGTGTGTTTAGCCAATGTGTAAAAAACCCACCAAGTATTTTCTAATTAAATGAAGTGACATCTCATGCATTTGCGAAATGCATGGATATTTGCTAACATAACTTACAAATTGAATTGGTATTATCATAGAAATGGTCATGTCACTAGTATATGTAATTCCTACCATAACAATGTGATTGATGGTAATGATGATTTTCTAGTAACAATCACTTATAAATAAAATATTATAGTCTCAATTCATTAGAAATATCTAACATTGAAGCAAATTTGTCCATGCTTAACTTCTATATTTTTTTGACAATTATTTCCATAATTATTTTTTCAAATATTTGCTACTTGTTAATAAAATAAAATGAATATTAAGAAATATTAACAATAAGTTTATATATGATGTTAATATTTCATTTTTATAAAATAAATTAATGATAAATATGATATTTATTTTTTAATAAAAAACTTTGAAACAAAATTAACATTAATTTATTTTAACTTTAAATTTGAATTTGTTAAAAACCTTTACTAGATTCAATTTTGTTCAATTAGAATTTACAAATTTAATTAATTTAATAATAAAAATGAGTAAAAATAAGATTATTAATTTTTCATAAAAAATGAAAAACACAACTAATTAATTTGTAAAATTATTGTTCATTATTTTTTATGATGATGATAATTAACGTCTACTGAGACCAACTTTGGTCTATTGGGTCTTAAGAAATTACTTTGTTTGTTGTAACAAATTATTCCTATGGTTAAAAAGATTAGAATGAAGCATACCAAGGTCACCATAGTTTTGACAACTTCGAAGATTGGAGAGGTTAGTATTATAACATAGATTAGGAAATTGCGATCTAATGTGGTTGTATGCAGGGCACTCTAAGAAAAAGTGACTTTCATCATCAACTCTCTTAGTCTCACAAAGATGGCAAATCCTATCCTCCCACAGTGTTTTAGGAAATGTCCAGCGCCCTGTTTCATTATGATGTTCATGAGAGCTAGTTAAAATAGATAGATACTTTTGGTCTTCTAGATTAGGGTTAATGACCTCCTTGTAGTATACTAGCTTCGTTTTAACCTCTAAATAATTTTCGCCTAACATTTTCTCTTTAAACTTAGATGTAATAGTATTTTTAATGTTATTTATATTTTGCAAAGTTGCATTTTGGTCTATCCCCGAATAATTTAGCCAAGCCATGTTATCTTTATACCAACCTTTCTTAAGCCGTAAGTGATCATGACTAAATTTTAAATCAATTTCAGGGAGTCTCTGCTCTCACATGCCATTTATCTTGTGCTTGTACATCAAGTACCTTGTCATAATGATGCTCTCTATGGGGGGAAGGCCTACTTCTATAAGAAGAATAGAATAAGGAATATTGTTTTTAATTCCGAGGTTATAAGTTATAAAACGCTTCTGGATTTGTTCAATCTTTCTCTAGGATTCTATAGAGATGCTACACCCCCAAACTTCACAGACATACAAGATAACTAGAGTGACGAGAGTTCCAAAGATGAACTTCTTTTTATCTCACATCACAAGGTTTACTAATTTTATAGTCGCTCACAAGGTTTATGTAACATTGTTTTATAAAAAAAAGTTGTTTTATATCTTATCTTATTAATTTATTTACTAATTCTCAACTATTAAACTCCTAATTGACTTAGAACTTTAACTACTTAATCCACTCGCTGTTATTTTAACTCTCCAATTCCTAGCCCTTAACACCTAATTCATTCATCATATTTAACTATTAAGCATTAAATTACACTAACCCTCTAAATCCAAGTCAAACATGATCCACCAACCCACTACCAAGACTCTCACCATTGACCCACTAACCAACACACCCCCTCACCATTATCCATTAATTAACAAGACCCCTAATCATTGACCAACAAACACACTAATATGCCTTAACTACTAAACCATTAACTCTCCAACTACTATGGTGGAAGACTATGATGGAATATAGTTATCCATAATTGACGCTACTGACCCACTAACTAATATATCCTTTAAGCATTGTTTTTAACTAACCACTTATATTACAAAATTATCTACTTAATAAATATATTTCGAATTGTATTGAATATATCAAATATATTATAAGAGACAATATAACTATATCTATTTCAATAACTACATAATACAAAACATGTTAACTTATTCATCTCATTAATGATTTAGTGCAAGATATTCATAAACTACATATTCTTCTTACTATTTTCAAACTAATTTCCATATATTGTTAGCAATTGTCCAAGAAGATTGCCAACATTGCTACCTAATAACCCTTGTTAAATAAAATTATAAAAATTAAAAAGTTACATGATAAACTATCTTTTTAAAGATTTTAATTATTATTATAATTATTTTAAATGTTTATGTTATATAATATTGATTTTTTATAATATAAAAATGATATATTATTAAAATTGACAATCACATATATATTTAAAAATATCAATTGGATGGTGTTATTAATTTTACAAAAAAATCTATCCCCGTATATCAACCACATTTATGTGGCCAGTGGTTATAATTAGCGAGATTTATCCCCATATTATGAAAGTACGTGCAATGTTTAGGTTATGGTATGAGCGCGGAAATCACAATGAAACCAACTGAAAGTAGTAATGGCGGATAAAACAAGTCCTATCAATCCCGTCACCAAATTAACTATCCTTAATGCCGTCGTGCTTTACAAGCTTCCACCGCCAAATCCTTCCCAAGTTCCCGGTTTCTGTTGACTACAGCCTTTTATCCTTAGTTGGAATATAATTCAGTGCCAAACTGGGGTTTGAGAAAACTCCATCAGGTCGCCAGCATGTTGGGCAATACAGTCTATATTGGTAAGTAAACAAATCGTTATTTTTCTTGTTATATAATGAAGTTTTAGAGTATCGGCCAGAACCCTTATGAACAAATTATGTTTCTGTGTGCAGCGAACTTGGATGAAAAAGTTGATGAGAGAAATTTATACGAAATCATGGTTCAAGCAGGGCCCCTCGTGAGCCTATCCATCCCAAAATTAAAAAAATCCAGACAACGCAGGGCCTATGGTTTTGCAGAATACACAACAGAAGAGAGTGCTGTATATGCAGTCAAACTATTCACAGGGCTTGTTACTCTTTATGGCAAGACGCTTATCTTTAGGGTGAGCCCACTTTATTCCATAAACCTGGTGCAAATCTCTTACTGTTATTATTAACCTGATGATGAGTTTTGATGTTGTCTGAGTAGATTGCTGGTAGAAACAATATTTCAGCTCCAGTTATTGATCAAGAGGCTCATGGACTGTTTCATAAATACCAGTTTACTCGGCCTACATTAAAAGCGAGTGTAGGGTATCGCATTCCCTATATTTTTCCAGGCCCTCATTTGCAAGCTGAGCAGATGCTCTTGATGGGTTTTACTAATTACTTTAAACCCTAACCAAGATCTACTCCTATGCAAGAAATTAAACTTAATGCACAGCGGAACTTACTTTCCATCTTCAAAGGCTGCTGGGTTGATACGCTCGTGGTCTTGACTTGAGTTGTTGGTTCTTGAATCCTTCCAAGAACTCGCAATCCTTTTCTCTGGAGAGTATCCTGTCTTCAATGGAGCAGACAATTTTTTTTGGATGATTGCAAGCCTTGGAGACTCAGCCCTTTTATAGCAGTGCCAAAGAAAAAGATTCTAATCCTAGGGCTGCTGAAATTTAGCTAATACTTGGGAAACAAGTCCAAAAGAAATCCGGAGTTTCCGATTTTATAAAAAACTTCAAATCGGGAAACTTCAGAAAAAACTGAAATAAATCAGAATAAATTCTGATTTCCTTATTTAGCTCAATTTACTGCTATTATTTTAATCAACTATAATCGGTCCATTAACAATTATAATTGATTAACATTATTCTATATGTATTTGTATCCAAATCCTTATTTAAATACGTATAATGCCATGACTTAATTAATCACATTGTTTGGCATGTTTTAATCATTACATAAATGTAATCTTTCGACAGTATTTGATATCATAATCATAATGCACGTATGTCCAACTTAATTATTGTAATTTAGACGTCTCTAAATCCAACAATCTCCCACATGGACAAGTGCAACCTTTTGATTATATATCCTTAACTTTATTGCATGCAACTTTTCTGTCTTTCTTATCGTATTTCTTAAACAATTCCGTCCATCAATTATGCTAACAAAGGACTTAAGCAGCACTTGTCACATTTATTCGCAACTAAACCGACATAAATCACGCTGCCAACATAACTGAATGACATGAATCTGATTTGGACATATAGTTTAGAAATTACACGCAAGTGTGATTATACGTGCCTATTTCTAATTGAGTCACCTTTACTTTACTGTATGAGGTCAAAAATTAAACTTTAAAGAAAGAAATAATGAAACCGAAACTGAATGCAACTTGTATATATCATCAAAATTGTTTACAATTGCATTACATAGAACATCAAAAACAAAACTTAAAACATATTCAGACTCCCACATTTTCTAACTATCCTAAATAGAAATTACACCCATACGGGCAACATGTTCGTGAAACTTCTTGGGTGGTAATCCTTTAGTAAGAGGATCAGCAATCATGGAGTCTGTACCTATGTGTTCTATACATAATTCATTATTCTGCACTCTCTCTTTTACAACCAAAAACTTAATATCGATGTACTTTGACTTTGACGAACTTCGGTTGTTGGTTGCGTATAACACTGCTGAATTGTTGTCACATAATAATTTGAGTGGTTTCTGAATAGAATCCACAATTTTCAGACTTGTGACGAAGTTCTTCAGCCATACGCCATGATTAGATGCTTCATAGCATGCAACAAATTCAGCTGCCATAGTGGAGGAGGCCACCAATGACTGTTTAGCGCTCTTCCATGACACGGCACTGCCTGCCATCATAAAGATGTATCCTGATGTTGACTTCATGCTGTCGACACATCCTCCAAAATCAGAATCAGTATATCCAATGACCTCGAGCTGTTCCGATCTCCGATACGTGAGCATATAGTCCCTTGTTCTCTTTAGGTATCTCAACACTCGCTTGGCTGCCTTCCAGTGTTCCATCCCTGGGTTACTCAAATATCTCCCTAGCATTCCAGTGATGAACGCAATATCTGGATGCGTGCATACTTGTGCATACATGATGCTACCCACGGCTGAGGCATAGGGAATATCTTTCATGATGTTTTTATCTAAGTCAGTTTGGGGACATTGTTTTAGACTAAACTTATCTCCTTTTGATACAGGGGTATCTCCTGGTTTGCTGTTTTCCATGCCAAATCTTGTTAGAATCTTATCGATATAGTTCCTCTGGGATAACCTTAGAATACCTTGAGATCTATCTCTAAGTATTTCAATCCCTAGAACAAATGATGCATCACCAAGATCTTTCATTTCAAAGTTCTTAAATAAAAAATTCTTAGTTTGATGCAACATGTCCTTATCGTTACTGGCAAGCAATATGTCATCTACATATAAAACCAAGAAAATAAATTTACTCCCACAGAACTTAAGGTATATGCATTCGTCTACTATGTTAGACTCAAAACCAAATGAGCTAACAATTTTGTGAAATTTTTGATACCATTGTCGAGATGCTTGTTTTAGCCCATAGATAGATTTCTTAAGTCTGCAAACCATAGACCCTGCATCACCTGATACAAAGTTCTCTGGCTGCTTCATATAGATCGTTTCATCAATGTCACCATTGAGAAACGCCGTCTTTACATCCATCTGATGAAGTTCTAAATCATAATGTGCTACAAGCGCCAATATAATCCTTAAAGAGTCTTTCGATGAAACTGGAGAGAAAGCCTCTTTATAATCAATGCCTTCTTTCTGTGTGAAACCTTTCGCAACAAGACGTGCCTTGTATTTTTCAACATTGCCTTTAGAATCCCGCTTAGTCTTAAATATCCATTTGCAACCAACGGGTTTCTTGTCTTTAGGCAACGGAACGATATCCCAAACATCATTGTCATACATAGATTTCATCTCTTCATTCATGGCATTAATCCACTTTTGAGAGTTAGAGCTTTCCACAGCTTGTTTGATATTAACAGGATCATTTTCAAACATGCCAATGTCAAACTCATGTTCTTGAAGATATGCATAATCCTTAGATTGTGTAGATCTTTTCTCTCTAGTAGATCTCCTAATTGGCACAGGTACTAGATTTTCTTGAGGTTCATTTACAACTTGATCTTCAACAGGAGGAGGAACATCATTATCAATTTCTGAATCTCCCACAGGCCCTAGGCCATCAACATTTGTCATGTCGATGTCAGGGTTTGGGTTGGGTTCAGGTCCATTTGTGTTCTCTATTCCATGTTGAGTTTCTAACTGAGTTATTTGTGATGATGAAGTTTGCATATTGTCAGAAGATGTATTTCTAAACGCAATCGGAATTTGAACAAAACCAGGACTTTGGTCCATAGTCTCATTTCTAAACGCAATCGGAATTTGAACAAAACCAGGACTTTGGTCCATAGTCTCATTCGCATTCGTCTCTTCTTCTTCAAAAATACTATCTTTTGTCATATCTCCCCCCACAAACTCATTATCCTCAAAAAATTTCGCACTTCCTGACTCGAAAACTGTATGTTCTGTTGGATTATAGAATTTGTATCCCCTAGATCGTTCAGAATAGCCTATAAAGTAACAACTAATGGTCCTTTCATCCAGTTTCTTTTCATTTGGCTTATAAGGCCTAGCTTCACATGGACATCCCCAAACTCTCAAATGATTCAAGCTAGGCTTGCGCCCAACCCATAACTCGTAAGGGGTCTTGTTAGTTGCTTTAGTAGGCACTCTATTAAGTATGTATGCTGCAGTCTTTAAGGCTTCTCCCCACAAATTCTCAGGTAGAGTTGTACGAGCAATCATACTTCTCACCATGTCTTTAAGGGTGCGATTTCGCCGTTCAGCAACACCATTCATTGCAGGCGAACCTGGCAACGTATACTAAGGCACAATTACGCATTCCTCTAAGTATTTTGCAAAGGGACCTTGACGTTGTTCTCCTGATCCATCATAACGACCGTAGTATTCACCACCACGATCAGAACGAATGGACTTTATACGTTTGTTAAGTTGTAACTCAACTTCCATTTTGAACTTTATGAACACGTCTAATGCTTCCGCCTTTTCTTTTATTAAGTAAATATGACCATATCTTGAATAATCATCTATGAATGTGATAAAGTAACGGTGACCATTTCTTGTAGCTTTTGGAAAAGGACCACAGATATCCGTATGAATTAATTCTAAGACATCATTACATCTTTTTGCATCATACTTACGTTTATCAGTTTGTTTTCCCTTTATACAATTCACACAATCACTTAAGTTTGTAAAGTCTAAAGGTTGGAGAATATCATTAGACACAAGACGTTCTATCCTTTTCATAGAGATATGTCCTAATCGCTTGTGCCATAATGTTGGAGATTTCTCGCAAGTTAATTTACGTTTTCTATTATCTACATGCAGTGCCTCTGAATGTGAAGTGTCTATATCTAGAAAATAAAGATTATCATAAGAAGACAGGATACCAGAAGCAAGAAGCTTAGAATTTTGACACAAACTGAATTTTCCATTACCAAATGAACATACATAACCATTTTTGTCCAAATAAGATATAGAAATTAGGTTCCTTCTGAAAGATGGAACCACTAAAGCATCAAAACTTAAATAAAATCCTGTCTTACATAATAATCTAAATTTTCCTATGCTTTTCACTTCTACTTTGTTGCCATTTCCTACGTAAACGTAGCTCTCTGCCTCATTTGGCTTGCGATGGCTTAGGAAACCCTGCATCGACATACTGATGTTAGTCGTTGCACCTGAATCTATCCACCAAGTATATCTAGATACAGAACTTAAATTAACTTCAGAACAAACTAAAGCACGTTGCAGTCTTGTCATCTCAATAACATGCTCTCTAACCCCTTCTTTTCCCTTGTATTTTATTGTTGCCAACTTCACAAAGAGTGTACTAACTTCAGTCTTTTTACTCTTTGTGAATTTCTCTTCAAGGGCCTTAAGGTATTTAATAGCGCCGGTCTCTGTATCAGGTATTATGCCCAGAAAAGTCTCATGGATCGTTTGCTTCATCACCATTATGCACATGCGATTTGAATGCTCCCATCTATCAATATCAGCCTTCTCTTGGGGAGTTTCTTCACCCTCTTTATTGGGCTTGGGGCGATCAAATCTCAGTGCAGTGTCCAATTGCATGATCCCTAAGACTAATTTCAGCTTTTCTTCCCACTGTTTGAAATTGTTCCCCATGAGGGGCTTAATTTGACTTAGATTTGACATTATGTTTAGATCTGAAAATTGAAGAACAAAAGGAAAAAATTAGACATTATGCATCACGATTTGATCTTTAATCATAATTCTAAAATCCATCTAAAGGCCCAAATTAAATTATGTGCTCCATTGAATCTTTTAGCCAAAACACCACTCAATAATGAAAAACACCTTTGGGCGCAATCATTACCTTATTGTCTTTTCCGCTTTTGGGCCAGATTGACATATCCATTTGCTAACGACCAGGCCAGTCAAGTGGGGAAGGAAGGTCACTAATGGACCTGGTGCACCAAGCCCCAAATGCTTTTCTAGACATTGCCAGCATATGTGTGTTGCAACTTATTTGTTAAACATCACCCTTATGCACCAAACAACTTAGCAGGTGCCAACCCTCCTTTGGGAAAGCTAACACCCACGTCCATTGAGCTTGTCATGAGTCATCCTTGCAATCGTCTTACACAGAGCGGTTCGTTTTGCGAACATCAATGCTTGACTCATGCGAAAACAATACATGTATAAAACGCCTTTAGTTAGATTCCAAAATTATGCCTAAAATCATCAATCTTAACAGTTGAAAATCCAAAGTATTAAAATCGTTTTCTGGCCATACAAGAATTACCAAAACGTTTTTAATCTTCCCAAGGGAAAATACAGAGTACCAAAAAAAAACATTTTCCAGCCGTAAGAGAAATACCCGAACGTTTTTCATATTCCAATGGGAAAATACAGAGAGTAAAACAAATCATTTTCCAACCAACATACAGATGCTAAATGCATTTACTCCAACAAATGAGCAAGACAAAAAAATGAAGACAGAGAATGCCCAATATTCTGTTTTCAACGTATTAAGTAGTATTGAAACATTGCCAATATGTATAATTTTGTAAATGCCATCCTTACTTTCCAAAATGAAATACATATTTGTCTTTTCAAGCTGTTAAAATTCATGCATTCCCTTATTACTATAATGTATTGATGCCAATGCATTGTCGTCGTCTATGGATAGTCATGGTAATTTAGATAATTCTTGTACTGTACATAATTATATTTACATTTACTGTACAGAACTACTGTCTAAAAAATATTTAAATTAAATAAGGGGCACACTGTTCCTCCAAAAGTTAATCTTCTGATTCCTTTTATTCTCAGTAAAAAGGAAGTGCTTGATTAAATTTATTTCTTTAAAACCATATTCCTGCCATAGCTAATACCCTGGATTATTCCTAAATTAACCAACCATCAGCTGTTAAACTTTTGCATCAAGAATTCTGGAATTTCTGGAAACACCATTCAGTTTCGAAATAGATGCATAGAGATATTTAAGGTAAATTTACAATTTGGATCACAAATTCTGGAAACGCCCATCGGTGTTCGAAATAGATACACAGAAAATATCACGCTCAATGCATTAAGGTTTACTTGGAATTTCGCTGCTCTCAACTGATGTTTAATGCAAGGATACAGCGTGAGGTTCAAGGGCATAGGATCACCACAGAGTTCTGGGTTAACAGGTAAGCACAGGGCACGATCTACGTATTTTAAGATTCAGGGTTTAAACAACATTATAGCGAACGGAAATGTTTAGAACCATGTCGATTTGCATAGTTAAGTTCTGTCCTGAGACTGGAGATGAATGGCGGAACTACATACATAACTGAGTACTGTAATATAATACAGACCCGATCAGTCAGGTTCCATACCGGGGTTAAACGCAAAATCAAATCTGGATAGGCAGGACTAAGTACGGTAAGCATATACCGTCCCACTCTGGACTATTCACACAGAGATTTGGATAGGGAATTTGATATGGTTGTCGACTGAGAACTGAAATCAATATACAGTCTCGTTCAACGCCAGTTTATTTCAAATTTTAAGCATGGAATACGATCTGTGTACCAACCGAGAACTGCAATGAAATACAGTCTCGTTTTGAGCTTAAGATGGACGTTGCAGGTTCCACATTGGAGGAGAGGGGCGCAACAATGGAGAGTGCACAGTAAAACTTATATCAGAAAAAACATAAACGTAGGCTGCCCGATCTGAATTTGTGGCACTTAAAAAAAAAACAAAGCATAAACATGGGTTTTCACACATAGCATTTCATAGAAAACACATCTCAAACTCAGGGGATCACACGCAGCAATTTCAGCCATGGAGACTAGATTTCAAACTGCAATTCTCACATAAGGGAGGCTCTGATACCAATTGATGGGTTTTACTAATTACTTTAAACCCTAACCAAGATCTACTCCTATGCAAGAAATTAAACTTAATGCACAGCGGAACTTAGAAATTAAGTTTAATGCACAGCGGAACTTACTTTCCATCTTCAAAGGCTGCTGGGTTGATACGCTCCTGGTCTTGACTTGAGTTGTTGGCTCTCGAATCCTTCCAAGAACTTGCAATCCTTTTCTCTGGAGAGTATCCTGTCTTCAATGGAGCAGACAATTTTTTTTGGATGATTGCAAGCCTTGGAGACTCAGCCCTTTTATAGCAGTGCCAAAGAAAAAGATTCTAATCCTAGGGTTGCTGAAATTTAGCTAATACTTGGGAAACAAGTCCAAAAGAAATCTGGAGTTTCCGATTTTATAAAAAACTTCAAATCGGGAAACTTCAGAAAAAACTGAAATAAATTAGAATAAATTCTGATTTCCTTATTTAGCTCAATTTACTGCTATTATTTTAATCAACTATAATCGGTCCATTAACAATTATAATTGATTAACATTATTCTATATGTATTTGTATCCAAATCCTTATTTAAATACGTATAATTCCATGACTTAATTAATCACATTGTTTGGCATGTTTTAATCATTACATAAATGTAATCTTTCGACAGTATTTGATATCATAATCATAATGCACGTATGTCCAACTTAATTATTGTAATTTAGACGTCTCTAAATCCAACAGCTCTCCCATCCGAAACTTTCAACTCAAGTCATCCATGGTAATGGCATGTCAAGTAAGTTATATCACACTTATATAGTTGAAAAGGTTAGTTTAACGGGTTGTGATCAATGCTCATTGATATTTGTTGTTTGACTAGCTCATGTCTCTGAATTTATTGGGTGAATCTCACTAAATTCCATCGTTACAACTTGGTTAAATAGGCATATGGAAAAAATGAATTTGCTTTTAAATTATCTTTCAAAAGAGAGTCTATGTTAAATAATATATATGCAGAGTGAGCTAATAAGAAGACAATCTCAATTTTTGTTGTGAATTTATTTATATATACAGAGTGAGCTAATAAGAAAGAAAGCTCAATTTTTGTTGTGAATTTATTTATATGGAGTGATGTAAAGTTAGTTCTTGGTTAAATAGACATATGGAAAAAATGAATTTGCTTTTAAATTATCTTTCAAAAAAGAGTCTATGTTAAACAATATATATGCAGAGTGAGCTTATAAGAAGATAATCTCAATTTTTGTTGTGAATTTATTTATATATACAGATTGAGCTAATAAGAAAAACAGCTCAGTTTTTGTTGTGAATTTATTTATATGGAGTGATGTAAAATTAGTTCTTGACCTACTCATTTGTCTTTTAAAATGCCTCAAAAGATTGAACTAATAAGAAAAACAGCTCAGTTTTTGTTGTGAATTTATTTATATGGAGTGATGTAAAGTTAGTTCTTGACCTACTCATTTGTCTTTTAAAATGCCTCAAAACAATTATTGGTTAAAATTCTTAGCAATTAGATGAAATTATGTCTTCTATTAAAGTTAGCATGGTTATTTTATCTTATTCTGTTTGACAATATGATTTTCTTACAGGGTTCAAGCCTAATAACTCTCATATACCTGCCACTGATCATTTTCATCACAATGCCAACCAACCCAAACCCAAAAGATGGGCTAGTGATCGATGCACCAGTTCTGATGCCATAGAGATACAGCAATTAGCTTCTTAATCACCTGCATTTTTGGCTTCATGGCCAGTTTTTGGGAGAATGATTTATATGCTAAGCAATAGCTTTTAAACCTTGAGATATTTACAATTAAGTTTTGATGACAAATTTTAGAACATTGTGGACATTGAAGGTCCAACTCCACATGCATATATTGGTAATGTCCTTCAAAACAAGGGCAGATTGGAGTTTTGGTTTCCATATTGTGTCACATGTGGAAACATTGCTAGCATTTAACATTGCAAAGCAATGAACCAGTAAATCTTATTTTTCTTTATTTTATAAGAAGGGTTTGTTGCACTCTCCAGAGAACTTTTCACTGTCTTAATTTTTAAGAAAAGGTTTTCAGTTAACCAAATTATTATTATTTATAATTTTTTTGTAAATGATTTTTTAAATTGTATATTTTTATATAATTTATAAATTATTAATTAAATTTGTAAATTTAGATTTTTTATTAATTAAATTTATAAATTTAAAATTTATTTACTAAATATATCAATTAAAAAGTTTCTTAATTAATATGGTTTATGCTTTATTTTAAAAACATGTGTTATACTGATACATATTATGAAGATAAGTAGGAAATAATGGACTTTTTTATACATATTATGAAGATTAGTAGCAAATAATGAAGCTTTATGTTAGATATTGTGAAAATTAATAGCAAATAATCGAGCTTTTTGTTAGACAGATTTTGAATTAGTTTAATCAATTTATTCTTTTTTTTAATATCTTTAGTTTTAAAGAACAATAATAGAAGTAGAATAGGAATGGTACAAAATTTCGTAATTGTAAATATCTTCCTATTAAGATGTATCCAATTTATTATTTAATGTATTTATTTTTGGTGTAATACATTTATTTTCTTTTACATAGTTGGCATGCTTGGAATTTTATGAAGGGTTTTGCTCAGCAATGATATATTTGTTTGTTAGATGGATTTTGAATTATTTTAATCAATTTATTCATTTTTTTTAATATCTTTGGTTTCAAAGAGCAATAATAGAAGTCAAATAGGAATGGTATAAAATTTCTTTGACATTTTAATGTAAATATGTTTTTATTAAGAAGTATCCAATTCATTATGGTGTATTTATTTTGGTGTAATACATTTCCTTTATTTTACATGGTTGGCATGTTTGGAATTTTATGATGGGTTTTGCTTAGCAATGATACATGTGTTCGACTCTTGGCACATTTCATGAATTCGGAACCCATTTATCTAGGGTATCCCTAAGTTTTGAATGTCATTAATTTCTCCTTGGCATAGTGATTTGATTAAAGGATGCTTTGCTATGGTTTCTAAGGTTCACAAGATTGATTTTTGATGATCTAGCATCCTAGCTCATATCAGTTTTGTTTACACTTGGATGGATTCATTACGACCTGAAACATGGAATTGAGAATTGTATTCTCATCTCCCACACTTGTGAGTGGTTGGACGTTGGCGTTGTGGTGGTATTGGTCCATGGTATTGCCTTCCAACCCGCCTCTTTGTTGATGTATTTGTAACTTCGGAAGATATTCACTTGTATATTGTATTTGTACTTTATTGTATCCCAAACGGAGATGTATTATTCCTCCAATCGGAAGTGTCATTAGTTGTACGTGCAAGTGTCACAAGTTACATTGTAAGTTTCGTAACTTATACTTGATGGGTTATTATACCACCTTGATGCGGTCGGCCCTGTATGAGTCATGTGGGTTAAAGGGTCATTAGACCACCCTAGTGGGGTCATCCTAGTCAACATTATGTTAGGTGGTTAAGTTGGGGCTGACCTAGTTGAGTAAAGGTCAAGTAAAAGTAAAAGTGTAAATAGAGATTGTGACTCTCTCATTTGACACATTCTCTCATTCACTCACTTCGCATTAGTGAGAGAGTGGAGGAGTGTGCACAAGTGGAGGAGGAGTAGCTGCTGCAGTCATCTATCTCTTGGGGTTTGATCTTTGTGATCTTTGTATTGGTGCTTATTCTATTTTTGAGGAAGTTGTAGGGTTTTTCACCTTCTTGGTTTTCCTCGGTGAAATGTTTTGTGTCTTTTGTCTCTTATGCTTGATATGTTGTACATGTTTTTTTTTCCAGTTAAGATCCTAGATTAGATTGATTTAAATGTTGAAAAACTAACATGTTATCAGAACTAGCCTGAAGGAAGGCATGGTATGGCATTTATGACACTTGTTGCACTTGCGACAAATTGGAAGTAAGGTCTTGGTATAGTAAAAACCAGTCATCGTGGTACTTTTTCTATAAATCCAATTTGGCGAAGGCTCAGGTTCTGAAACTTGTACAGGTCGAAGATAACATCCCCATGTACCTTGTGTCCGAAGCACATCATCTAATTCGCTGTACTTTTTGTTTTGTGATCTGTACAATTTAGGGTTTCTGCCTCTTCCAGATCTTAGTCATAAACAGGTGACCTAAGAAAAAAGGTCATAAATTGGGCTAGAAAGCTCCAAATGAAATTCTATAAAAAGTGACAGTAAGAGAGCGGACTATAGTTTCACAGGTCCAGGTTTCAGAGGCCGAAGTTGAAACAGTGACATGTGGTATTCCGTACAAGTTCTCTATATTGTTTAATCCCATAAATAGGTCATGTTGCGACATTTGGCATATCTCTCTCTTAGAGAATTCATTTTAGGTCAGACCTGTGGGGTTGGAAAGATGTCAGGTTAGGCTACCACAAGCCGAGTTTTAGACCCTGTGGATCCAAAATTTCAGAGATGCACCAGAAACAATAAGGCACATATTTCTATGAAATAGAATTGGATTCTGAGCATTCTCATTTTTGGCTTGTCACTGCTGCAGGAAGTTAGGGCTTTTGACAGAAGTGGAATTTTGGAGTGATCTTAACATAGGATTACTCTCCTTAGAAAAATTGAAATTTAGAGACCAAGTTTAAAGTTTTTGGTTAGGTAGAACCCCAGGTATTATCAAACCCTAGTTCGGGATCTTGATCGGAAAGGTGGAAAATTAGGGTTTCTGCAAAAGTTGAAATTTTTGGAATCTGTGACCACGGCTGGATGGTCCTCAGAAAAATCAAAGTTTAGAGCACAAGATCGAACCTTTTGGCTGGGCAGAACCCCGGGCATTATCAAACCCTAGTTTGGGATTTTGATGAGAAGATCCGAAAGTTTCAAAGGCAATTTTGAGGGGTCAAATTTTGGAGATTTCAAAATTTAAGTATACCAGCTTGATCAGCTTAGCAAGGCGCATATTTTCATTCAATCAGAAGTTTGAAATTCAAAGTTTGAATTTTTAGGGTTTCTCTAACAAACCTTAATCCAGCTCCAGATCAAGTTTCAACAAATCAAAGTGGATTGGGTTAATCCTAGAAGAGAATGAATTGGACACCTACATAAGTGAAGAAGTTCCAGTTTCAGAGGGAGATGAGGCTAAGGCCTTACATAAGAAGATTACAAGCAATCCTGACAGGTATGACTTGAAGAGATACAGGTATGTTTTGAAATTTGTTCATGATTAAATTTATGATATGTTTGTCTTCATTTGAGGTTAGTACAATCTTGATTAATTTTAGACTTGTCTTATCACCCTAGTAAAAGTATGAATGCATGTGAATGCATTCATTGATTAGGGGTAGGACACTTATGATTGTACTAACACACTGTGCTGTTGTATGAGGATGATGTTGTCCACTAACATGAAGGGTACATCAAGAAAGAAAAATCAAGTTCTAGATCAAGAACATATGACCATGGTGACAGGAAGATCAAGACCTTTAGATCCGACAATGGTGGAGAATTCACTTCAGAAGACTTCAAGAAGTTATGTAGTGATTCAGGGATTAAGAGAGAGTTGACTACTCCTTACAATCTACAACAGAAAGGAGTAGAAGAAGCTACTTCAGAATTGGACTCTAGTAGCTCCTGTAAGGATGCAAAGATTGAGAGGGAGTCCACCCAACAAACAAACAAAGATAAGTATTTGAATTGTCATTTCTTGTATATCTGATTATTTAAATAATATTGTTCAATGATGTATATACTTATGTTCCTAGACTTAGGTTGTGTATTATGCATATTAGAATAATTGCATTAATGAATAGTATACTACTAATATGCATGTGATGGGTAAGTGGCCTATGGCACTGTACAACATTCCATTTCTACTTATCTAGAATGAAACCTCTTTACTGACATGTTGGGAGTAGTGCAAACACTTGACAATGTTCTGGTAGAGATGGAAGGCATCTAGAAAGTTACGGGATATGGATAAATGTTGTATCGAAGCATTGGTTAAGATATTTGCATGACTGTATGACATATATTATTATGTGTAAAATTTTGTTCTGAAAACCATAAGAAGTTTCTAATCATGCAATTGAATTTGAATTGTAGGAGATTGTGTACAATCACCTATATTGAAGGACAACAACATTTGTTCTAGCAATGAAGTTCAAGAAAACTATCTATTGAATATATTGAAGAATCTGAAGTTCCCAGGATATAGGATGCAATAATGGAAGAATGCCATGATCGAGGAATACCAGTCGATCATGAAGAATGATGTTTGGGATGTGGTCCCAAGACCAGAAGGGAAGTCTGTTGTGACTTCCAAGTGGATCTATAAGATCAAGCATGTTGCAGATGGTAGCATAGAGAAATACATGGCAAGATTTGTATCTCGTGGCTTCTTCCAGAAAGAGGGGATAGATTATGAAGAGACTTTTGCTCTGGTTGCAGTGATGAAGTGGAAGATACACCAGATGTATGTCAAGACAAATTTCTTGAATGGTGTAGTCGAGGAGGAAGTGTATGTGGAGCAACCACTTGGTTTTGAGACACATGACAGAGAATCATATGTGTGCAGATTGAAGAAAGCCTTGTATGGCTTGAAGCAAGCACCAAGGACATGGTACAACAAGATAGACAACTTCCTGTCTAGTTTGGGCTTTACCAAGAGTAAAGCGGATTCCAACCTTTACTGCAAGGTTAAGGAAGGCAATCCAGTGATACTCCTATTGTATGTGGATAACCAATTTTTGACAGGAGAGGATAGGTTGATTGCCGACACGAAGAGGAAGCTTGCTGCCGAGTTAGAGATGAAGGACTTGGGTATGATGCATTACTTTCTAGGTATGGAGGTGTGGCAGAGTGCAGATGGAATCTTCCTTCGACAAGGGAAGTATGCAATAGATATCCTGAAGCAGTTCGGGATGATGGACTACAAGGCCATGACCACACTTATGGTATCAAACCTGAATCTATTGAGTGATGCTTCATCAGAGTCGGTTGATGTCACGGTGTATCGTCAGATGTTTGGGTCCTTGAAGTACCTGACGAACACAAGACCAGATATTTGCTTTGTGGTGAACACCTTGAGCCAATTTCTGACAGATCCTAGACATGTTCACCTGATTGTTGTAAAGCATATTCTAAGGTACCTGAAGGGTACAATTGATTATGGGCTCAAGTATGATGTGAATCAAAAGTTTAACCTGGAGGGTTATGTTGATTCAAATTGGGCAGGCAGTGCTGCAGATAGGAAGAGCACTTCGGGGTGCTGCTTCAGTATGGGATTAGGTGTGATCTATTGGTTTAGCAGGAAGCAATCCTGTGTAGCACTGAGTACAGCCGAAGCAGAGTATATTGTAGCTTGTTCGGTTAGTTGTGAGGCAGTATGGATTAGGAAGCTACTGTCTGATTTATTTGGTCTCCAGTTGGATGCTACCTGTATGTATTGTGACAACCAGAGTTGTGTGAAGTTGTCAGAGAACCCGGTGTTCCATGACAGGTCAAATCACATCGAGATCAAATATCACTATATCAGGGATATGGTGCAGAGAGGAGCAGTGAAGCTCCAGTATGTTGCGATAGATGAGCAGATTGCAGATGTGTTGACCAAACCACTAGCCAGAGTGAAGTTCGAGTACTTCAGAGAGAGGCTTGGTGTTCTTCAGATAGAAGATACTTCGAGGAAGAAGTGATGGGACACATTTGCAGGAGCCATTCTAAGTATGGTGGTAGGAGGATCCTTCCCATGGCCGTGGATGTAAGCCCTGTTTGATGAGAATCAAGACGATGCTCCGGTTACTGCTTTGTATGATGATCAGGATGATCATGTGTGATGAGCATCATGAAGATGCTCTAGATGATATGCATTAGGATGATGCTGTGATGATGATCATGCGATGATGATGTGCATCAGGATGATGTACTGTATGATGATGATCAGTATGATCATGAGCATCAGGGTGATGCTGTGTGCGAGGATGATCATGTTGATCTTGAGTATCAGGATGGTACTCTGTGGCTGTGGACAGGTTGTGCAAGTAGCATAGAAATATCCTAGGAGATCCGATAGTCTGTTCTCGGATGCTCTTTCGAGGTTTTGCTACAGGTTGGGCATGGACAGGTTGTGCAAGTAGCATAGAAAAGATCCTGGGAGATCCGATAGTCTGTGCTCGGATGCTCTTTCGAGGTTTTGCTACAGGTAGCATAGAAAAGATCCTGGGAGATCCAATAGTCTGTGCTTGGATGCTCTTTCAAAGTTTTGCTACTTGAGGTATGTAATCAGTCCCGGAGATCCGATAGGTTGAGCTATGTGCTTGTAAAAGTCCTGGGATGCTCTTGCAGGTTGCAAGACACTCTTTTAAGGTTTTTCCTAACCACATAGAAAAGATCCTGGGACATCCTATAGTCTGTGCTAGGATGCTCTTTCGAGGTTTTGTGGTGGTGGTTACATAGAAAAGATCCTGGGAGATCCTATAGTATGTGTTAGGATGCTCTTTTAAGGTTTTGTGGTGGTCACATGTAATAGCTCCCTAGGAGATCTTGCTGGTCATGCTTAGGCACATAAAGGATCCTGGGATACTCTTTCAAGGTTTTGTTGACGCACATAATTAGTCCCGAGGATTCCACAGGATGGTCCACTCACAGAGATGATGAATACCTACAGGAGGCTAGGCCTACTTCCAGCATGAAAAAGGGCTGGCTCTGTAGAACTTACTATGACGAGAAGAATTGAGAGATAGCCCAGTGATCGAGATGACGAGTACAACAGAAGTGACGATGATGCTCCGTGATCCAGTGATGATGATCCAGCTCCAGAATTGAAGACTTGTGCCTATATGTATTGATGAATTGTGTCAAGAGAATACCTTCCTAGTTAAGAGGGAGTGTTGATGTATTTGTAACTTTGGAAGATATTCATTTGTACATTGTATTTGTACTTTATTGTATCCCCAACGGAGATGTATTATTCCTCTGATTGGAAGTGTCATCAGTTGTACTTGCAAGTGTTGCAAGTTATATTGTAAGTGTCAAACTTATACTTGATGGGTTATTAGACCACCTTGATGGGGCCGGCCCTGTATGAGTCATGTGGGTTAAAGGGTTATTAGACCACCCTAGTGGGGTCGACCTAGTCAACATTAAGTTAAGTGATTAAGTTGGGGCCAACCTAGTTGAGTAAAGGTCAAGTGAAAGTAAAAGTATAAATAGAGAGTGTGACTCTCTCATTTGACACATTCTCTCATTCACTCACTTTGCATTAGTGAGAGAGAGGAGGAGTGCACACAAGTGGAGGAGGAGTAGCTGCTGCAGTCATCTATCTCTTGGGGTTTGTTCTTTGTGATCTTTGTATTGGTGCTTATTCTATCTTTGAGGAAGTTGCGGGGTTTTTCACCTTCTTGGTTTTCCCTGGTGAAATGTTCTGTGTCTCTTGTCTCTTGTGCTTGATATGTTGTACATGTTGTTCTTTCAGTTAATATCTTATATCGGATTGAATTAAATGTTGAAAAACTAACACTCTTCTCCACATGGTTTTTATTGTTGGTGATTTTTCTACACTCTTGAAGTGTGCACCTCTAGAAGAATGCTCTTTTTACACTATTCCATAGTTAAAGAGAGTTATTTATTCCATTGTCAAAGAGAGTTATTTATTCATGTACACTTGGCATTATTAGAGGGGCCACTCACCTTGTTGATTTGGCAATTATATTTTGAGGTAGTCATGAAGGAGCCTTCTTGAAGAATGCTTTGCATACTTGTTCATAAACCTCATCGACCTTAGTGGTGTGCTCTTTTTCTCTCTCTTGGAGGTTTCTCTTTCTCATTTTATCATGAAAACCATTTAGTTTGTCAACTTGAATGGATAAGACTTAACTTCTCCATTATTATAATAGTTCTTTGATTCGTCATGGAGGCTATTAGACAAATAATGTATTTTATTGTAGAGAAGATGCTCCCTTTATAAAAAGTAGTTTTTTTTCTCAATTTGATGTATGGTTGGATTTGGGGAAATACCTTGGAACTTAGTGGAATATATATTTGATGTGCCATTGGAGAATTAATAAAGCACCTTACTGATGAGAAAATATTTTAGATCTTAATGTTATCTTTCTTGTTTGATATTTCTGGACATTTGTTTATGGAGTACTAAGTTAGGTAACATCTTTATTTATTGACTTTCTCATCCTCATTAGTGGGAAATTTTTCCTAATTCTCCTCTTCTGCATCCCCTAGAGGAATAAAATCATATGGCTACCAAGTTTTTAATTTGGAAAACTACTCTATTTTACGTAAAATTTTTAATTGTGGAAAGGTTTCATGAAGGTGACATGTTTGATGATAGTGCCAACACAAATATTTTCATAATACAAAATTTTTATGTATTTGTGGTTTCCATGTTTCTATAACATAGTATCTAAAAGAATTTTACTAAGTTCGATCCACACAAATACTATCATATTTAAATAAACCTTGTTGGGTTCTCTCACTATTACACTTTACATATCTACCTAAAGTATTGCCAATATATTGTAACAATGAATGATGCCAAAAAGGAAGAGGCGTGTTTGAGATCCGAACCCAGAGATAAATTTTGGATATTGCCATCGTAGAGGGATCAAATTCAAAAATCATGGAGTAATGAAGAGCCTTTCTCTTTCCCAAAACCAAGGTCCCTTGCCAATTTTTTTTTGTAATCATCCTCAGATTATAATTATGCTACAAACAAACCTTTAGAGCACAAAAGGATTTCACATTTTTGGGCCAATTAGAATATATGGACATTGGTGCAAATCTTCCAATCGTAACCAGAATCCATTAAATCTACACATGACTGCCTCAAATTTGAGTTTTAATAAAACTCATTTACCTTTGAATTCTTAACCTTTAATGTTGGCACCTTGTCCAATTTCTCAACAACGTCTGAAGTTGACAATATTTGCGTTTATGATGATGAAAGAAATGTTTTGGATTGAACTACATAGGCTTATAAGAAATCTGTAAAATACACCAGCAGTCATAAATTAAAAAAAAAATATTCTTTTCAAAATAATAGAAACATAAGCTAAATTATATCCAAAGTTGTTGACAGATATCGAGGTTGCTTGTGTAACTGGCTATCATAACACTAATCCTTGATTTTAATTTTTTTTCTTTTCTTTACACCGGTTGGAAAATAATCCCAACGCTCCATAGTATATACATTGGATACCATTTATATAAAAATATATGGGCACGAAAGACAAATCCTAGGGTCTCACGACTCCTTAGAAAGACATGGTTGACAAGGTAAAAGTTGAAAGAATTGTATCACGCCTTTGTTAACATACCCTCAACCCAATCGATTGCTTAACCAAGGTATACAAGTTTTAATACGGTTTTCAAGATCGAGGGACTGTGACAGGTTGTAACCCACTTCACAAAGCATTTGCATGCAAGGATTATAACTGCAAATTGAATGCAAGCACACCTGGCCACTTAGATTGTGGTTTATTGTTTAATTTAATGTGGATGGGCCACTATAAGCATGGACATAATTCTTCCCTCTGCCAAGGGTAATGGCTTTCTCTACCTGCGAAGCTATCATAGCGACGTTGTTTGACAGTACTTATTTTGGTTTAATATATTTATTAATATATAGAGAGAGATATAAGTGTAGCTTTCTTCTTATATTTTCATTGTTCATATGGATCAGGTTTTATTTCATAAAATGTGAATATATCGATAACATCGAACCTGTTCGATTTTATTCTCACAAGTAATTTTTATGTTAAAGGTCTGGTTTATGCTTTGTACTTATCTTAATAATTATATTTGTGAACCCAACCGTGTACCTGTTGGCGTTCTTGGATTCGATTCATCATGAATCAATCATACGACCTCATGGCCTTGACCTGCATATGTGTAATGTAATTGCTCACTGTTAAGCAAATTCAAAAGGGTAATTTATGTAAATAGAGTATATTTAGACTTATTTGAATTTTTGTTTACGGATACTACAATTCTAATCTAAGTCTTAGAGACATATCCCTAATACAGATTTATCATAATAATTTATAAAAACCATAGAATAACTACTTGCAGAATATAATGGTTCTATCCCTATGAAAACATAATTCTCTTTTAACATAATAGCCCCTAAACATTTAATAATTCAGCAGACTACATTATAACCCTTACATAACAATCCATAATATACATGCATAACATAAATAAACTCTTCAATTGGTCAAGCAATTTAAACAAAACGTGGTACAAGATAACATACTTGAGATCAAAGGGGAAAAACACTTGAAGCTTCCCAGTTCCTCCCAACCGTAGAAGAGGACACATCCACTCTTACTTGCCCAACTTCAACCTCAAGCTGGACCACCACCATAAAAAATGAACTCAACCAAGCCAATGTGAATGCAGACTTTTCCCAAAAGTCTATAGCAGATTCAAAAGATGGACTTTCTAAACAGAGAGAGATAGTACTCAGTAGCACACTTTCCACATAGCGATGATTATCTCTAGGCACCACACATTGTCCCGTGTCTCCTCAGTGCACCCTTATATAATTTTTTTGCCCAGGTTTTATGCCATCTCAATCAAATCTCAAGCTGATATCTTGATCCCTATGATTGTGGATCTGGTCGACTTGTTGAGTTTTTGACTTAGATGATATCTTACTTGTTGTCCACTTGTTCATTGTCTTATAATGGTGTCCCCTCTTTCAATCGGTGGCTCGAAGTGTCTATTTTTATTAATAATAAAATAATATTTATTGTTCATAATATTCATCCACATGAGTGTGATTATTTTGCCTCATATGGTTTTATAACTCTTTTACAAAATAATTGTTGGAACATATTTCTCAAATAAAAATATTTAATCAAATAATTCAATAGTTTTGGGGGTATTACATTCCCCCCCCTTATTTTTAACCCCATCTTTAGTGTTCTTTATTCAGAGTCTTCTTTCTCATTTTGGTACAGGGAAGGATATGTCGCTCACATACAATCCTCCATTTTCCCATGTTTCCTCCTCAAGGATGAAGTGCTTCCATTGCACTTTTACTTGAGCGATGGCTCGGTTCTGCATCATAAGCTCCTTCTTATCTAGGATATGAAAAGGCTTTGTTTGGAACTCTCCCCCGGGTTCCACCTGAATCACACCCCAATCGATGATATGAGTAGCATCATATATATATTTTTTCAACATTGAAACATGGAAAACATTATGAACTTTTATAGAAGGAGGAAGTGCAAGCTGATAGGATACTGGCCCTATCTTGGTTAGCACTTCAAAGGGTCCACAATACCTGGGAGCTAACTTGGAACATATTCCCAAGATTAATGTACTTCTCTTTGGATTTACCTTTAAGTATACATGATCCTTGACATTGAACTCTTTTGCAGTTCTCTTAAGATCTGTATAACCTTTTTGTTGATCTTGAGCAACTTTTAAATTCTATTGTACTTGTTTAACAGTTTGTTCCATCTCCTTCGACATATCAGGTCCTAGACCAATCCCATCTACAAGGTTATCCTATGATATAGTAGTGTGTCATTTCCGACATATGATACTTCAAATGGACTCATCTTAAGAGATGCTTGATAACCATTGTTATAAGCAAACTCAATTAAGTGTAATTAATCTTCCCATTTATTAGGCTTGTCCATCACATACATATGTAACATATATTCAAGAATTTGGTTAGTTCTTTCAGTTTTCCCATGTGTCTGAGGATGATAAGCAGAACTAAAATTTAACTGAGTGTCTAAACCTTTAAATAAATATTTCCAGAAGTTACCTATAAACTTTGCATCCCTGTCAAATATTACAACTCTAGGAATACCATGCAAGCGGAAATTTCTTTCATAAGATACATGATATATTTATTGCTTTAAAAGTAGACTTTAATGGTATAAAATGTGAATCTTTACTCAATTTATCAACAACCACCATAATTGAATCATGTTGCTTAGCAGTTCTAGGGAACCCAATTACAAAATACATGCTTATCACTTCCCATTTCCATTCCGGAATGGGTAAAGGTTGAAGTAAACCAGATGGATGCTGATGTTCAGTTTTAACCTATTGACATTCAATACATCTAGCTAAATAATTAGCAGTATCATTTTTCATATTATGCCAATAATAATCTTTTCTTAGCATTGTTATCAATTTTTGATACCCTGGATGTCCGGAATATGGTTTCTTATGTAATTCATTTAGGATTAAGTGTTTGAATTCTTTAGAGTTGGGTACATATAACTGGTTTTTATATGTTAATAAGTCTTTTGATCTCATAAAAAAAGATGTAGATTCACTTCCATTTATATTCCCCTTCATTTTTCCCTAAATTTTTAGATATTCTTCATTGTTTTTAGATGCATCCTTAATTATATTTTCTAGATTTGTTTTATAACTGCTAATGGCAGTTGAAATTTTTTGAATTGCGTTCCTACTCAAGGCATCCACATCTTTATTTTCCTTTCCTTTTATATGTTTGATCTCAAAGTCATACTTGCTCAAGAAGGCTAACCACCTTGCTTGGAAAGCATTCAGATTTTGTTGGTCAAACATATACTTCAGACTTATGTTATCGGACATTAGGGTAAATTTCCTTTCAATTAGATAGTGTCTCCACATTTTTAAATTGTGAATTATTGCATCCAATTCTATATCATGTGTAGCATAATTTATTTCGCGTTCCTTAAGTTTCCTTGATTCATAACTTATTATATAATCATATTGTAATAATACTCCACCTCGTCTTTCTAAGCAAGCATCTGTACATAAGACAAAGTATTTGTATGGATCCTCTATCCTTAGAATAGGTGCTATTGTAAGTAGGTGTTTAATTTTTTCAAAACTTTCTTGGGATGTATTAGACTAGACAAATTTTATTCCTTTCTTATGTAATGAAGTTATTGATAGACAATCCTTGAAACCCCTTCAATAAACCTATGATAGTAACTTGTGATCCCCATAAAGGATCTAAATCTGGTTACATACTTAGGAACTGGCAAATCCATGATTTTCTTAATCTTATCAGGGTCTATAGATATTTCTTCCTCATATATTACATGTCCCAAATACTAAATTTTATCTTGATAAAAGTCACATTTACTGAATTTTGCATATAAATTATGTTCCCTTAAAGTTTTTAAAACCATCTTTAAGTGTTCTTCATGTTCTTGTTCGTCTTTAGAGTAGATCAGTATATCATCAATAAACATAACCACAAATTTATCTAAATATTTATGAAGGACATTATTCATTAGACACATGAACGTGGCCGGAGCATTGGTTAAACCGAATGGTATAACCATGAACTCATAATGTTCGTACCCCGGTTTGGAATGTCATTTTGTGAATATCTTTGTATTTAATTCTTATTTGGTGATATCCCGACCTTAAATCAATCTTTGAAAATATCGTAGCTTCCCGTACTTGATAAAACATGTCGTCTATAGGTGGTAGTGGGTATCTATTTTTAATAGTCATTTTATTAAGTTTCCTATTTAATCTATGTAGAGTCTTAAGGTACCATCTTTCTTTTTAACAAAAAGCACTGGTGCTCCCCACGGGGACACACTTGGTCTTATGTACTTTTTATCTAGCAGTTCTTGCAATTGCACTTTTAGTTCTATTAATTCTGTTTTGTTCAATATTTAAGGGGATTTAGAAGTAGGTATTGATCCAGGTACCAATTCAATTGTAAAATCAATCTCCCTCCTTGGAGGTAATCCAGGTATTTACTCTCGAAAGACATCTTTAAATTCTTTCAAAATGGGATAATATTCCAATCTAGGTTTGACTTGTTCATCAAAACTTTCAGTTATATGAACAAAAAACATTTGACATCCTTTTCAATCACATTTCTTTAACTATAAAGAATATATTTTTCAAGTAAATACCTTCCTAGGAACACCTTTAACAAGCCAACTATTACCTTGTTCATCAATGCAACTAAAGGTCTTTTCAAAATAGTTTAATATAACTTTGTGTTTTTCCAACCAATCCATATCAATCAACATGTCATATGAACCCAAGGGTAAAATATTTATATATGCTTTTGTAACTAAATCATTCATGAAAAACTCACAATTATGAATAAAACTAGTTACTTTTCTTTTTGTTCCTGTAGCTAACTGTACTAGCCATGACTTTTAATACTCATGTTTTTTCATCTTACAAGTCTCTACCAAATTAGGAGATATATAACTCAAAGTAGAAACTGAATCATCCAAAATAGAGATGGATTTATCAAAAATCCTACCTTCAACTTCTATCATAGAAGGTTGATAGTCTGTTTGATGGTTATCCAATGCCGCAGTTATCTTTGGAATATTTTGAGCAAATTCTCCAACTGTGGAAGCTTCTTTTACCGTGTGAATGCTTCGACCATCACTTTTATGAGGACAATCTTGATAGAAGTGACTTTCCCCACAACCCATCATTTCAAGGGCTCTCTTTTGACTTCTTCATTTTTCCTATTAACAAAATTATCTTTAAACTTAGATTTGATTGGTTGTCTTTTATCTTTAAAAGTGTTCTTTTGAAAACTCTTGTGTTTATTAAAGGGCTTAAAATCTCTTCTTTTAAAATCATACCCTTCTATTTTCTTAAAATTCTTTGGGTTTTCATGTTTATTCTTAGTTTGATCAGAGGCCAATTAATCTTTTCTCATTGCTTCATAACATGTCTTTGGATTATCAAATTCCAGTCTATCTTTATAAAAACTACTACCTTAGTAATTGTAGAAACTTGGTACATAAGTCGTGCATTGACATGTGACCCAGTCTTAATTCATAAAATTATTTTGCTTTCCCTTCATAATAATATTCCGAGAGATATTTTTTCTTAAATTATCTTTTAAACCATTGCCATATTAATTTTCGTTTGTTAATACATTTATCTTTCTTTAAATATTTTCACCAGATTTTAGATTTTCCAACTAGATTAACTATGGCCATTTTTTATTTCATTGATTTAGAGTAATTATACATTGTAAAGTACTTTTTTCATTCCTGATAACCAAGCCTCAGATTCTTCTCCATTTTTAACTTCACCATCAAATATGGGAGGTTTAATTTTCTTAAATTCACTAGTTCTTTCATCCTTATACTTTTTCTTTTATCCTCATTTACATTCAGTGCTACTACTGGAATCATCCAAATCACTATCGATAGAGCCATCATTAGAGGAAAAATGTTTGGAAGAGGAATAAATTATTTTATATTTACGTTTGTTTTTATTACATACTTGACCCGTATCCTTAGATATCTCAGTTAATTTAAATAAAAGAGCCTCATTCAAATCCTCTTGATTTCTCATTACTCTTCATGCTCAGTTTTAAAGGTTTGGAGTTCTGCCTGTAAATCCCTTACTATTTGCAAAATTTCACCTTGACTGTTGTTATTGTTATTATTATTATGATTTTGTTCTTCCTCATTCAGTTCTATGCAGATAGGTGGGGTAGGGGATCATCCTTCAACAATTTTCCTGCAGTTTTAATATCACAACTTTCTTCTATACAAATAAGAAGAAACAAAGTAACACACATAGTCGGTTTTCTTAATCTATAAGTGGACTCCATGAGGTTGAGTGTTGTTACCTATGCTCCGAACCACAATGTAAAATACCCCAACATTCATAAAGTAAAAAAAAAAATCTTCATTTCAAAATAATAGAAACATAAGCTAAATTATATCCAAAGTTGTTGACACATCTCAAGTTTGCTTGTGGAACAGGATATCATAACGCTAATCCTTGATTATAAATTCTGTTTTCTTACACTGGTTAGACAATAATCCCAATGTTCCTAGTCTATACATTGGATACCATTTATACAAAAATAAATAGGCACAGAAGACAAATCCTAGGGTCTCACGACTCCTTAGGAAAACATGGTTGACAAGGTAAAATTTGAAATAACTGTAATGATCACACCTTTGTTAACACAACCTCAACCCAATCGATTGCTTAACCAGGTATACAAATTTTAATATGGCTGTCAAGATCAAGGGACTGTGATAGGTTGTAACCCACTTCACAAAGTGTTTGCATGCAAGGATTATAACTGTGAATTGAATGTAGGTACACCTAGACACTCATATCACCACTAGTCGGGGAGGGTAGCCAGATTGAGCTCTGAAGCATCTACTCTGATATTAAATTCTTGATCTACCGTATTGAATGAGTAAACATTTGGAGCCATCGATCATATAAAATCAATGTTAGCCATGAACTACACTAGTGATCAATCCCAATGAATTGATACATCATTGATTTGGTTTAGAAGCAACATTTGGCAGTCGTTGATGTGATTATACCTAAGGTTAAATGGTTTCCACCAGATGATACAAGATCTACTGGTCACGTTCAGACATACAGAACTCAAAATGGTTTCCTTCCTGTTCATTTGCACGATAGAGGAGACGAGGGTAAGTCGCTCTATGACTCCCTTAGTCTCCTGAGACTATGATAACCACTTATAGATATTTAATGTACCAATCAGGTTTGATTAACTAACTCCTACAAAACTTAATGAAAAACAATGAAGACTAGTGGCTTGAGTGGCTGTAGGAAAGGTAATTTCAAAGAAATATGGAAGGATTTTGACTTAGGAATGCTCAAGAACATTAAATTCAATTCAAATATAAGCTGGTACTTTCTATGGAAAGTTTGGAGTGATTATGAAAAAGTTTCAAAAAGAGACAAGCAAAATTGACGCCCGAGATTGCACAACTAGTTGAAATTCAGGAATTTCCAAACAGTAGGAGAAGGTAACAAATTTTTGGTTTTAGACTTGGAATTAGTTTATTGGAATCTTAATTAACATCATCAACTAAAATAATTCCATTTTGGATTATAGATATTCATTTATCAAACATACAGAAAACTAGCTCTTTTTCATAGCAATCTAGACTAGGTGCAAGAGATGGACACAAAAGGTATACTTTTCTTTATTCGGATTGTAAAATATAATTCAGAGTTTAATTATTACATCAGTAACAACCATCGGTATCTGAAATAATTCTCAAATAACTCTCAGGAAATAAATACACAAGAAATAAGAATCTCCATAAAAGAAATACTAGAAATCATCATAATTATGGATGGGAGGCTCTCTAATATCTGCAACAAGATTGAATTCAACTGGATCAGACTTCAAGACGTGAAATAAAATCAATGATTAATAATATATGTCATCATAATCCTAGAAGAAGCAGGGGCACATCTGCCAACTTGGACTAGGGGCACATCTCCCAAGTCACAGAGGCACAATTGCACTCAATTCAATGCTCAAACTGTCAAAATATGGCTAAGTGGTGCCACTCCTTCCTTTATATATTTTATGTGACTTGTGGAGAAAGTTATATAGGATAAAGTGTTGTTGTCATGGGGTTAGACCGCATGAAGTGCGGAAGCCGACAGTAGCGAAGAAGGACCATCCGTGAAAGAAAATACCATTCGCGGAGAACAAAGAGCCGACAAAAGCGCAAGATTAGTTTAGTTGGATAGAAAACGGTAATTTGGACCATTTTGTAACCGCCATAGTTGGCTATAAATAGGACTATGAATGTAAGCCCAAGGGCATCCTAGAATGAGATCACAAGTTGATCAATAACCGAGCGAATGACTGTGTGATGTTTTGCTATGTTTTCGGCAAGTTTGTATGGATCTACGTTAAGGTGTTTTGAACTATCCCTACGAAGGTTATACTGCGGGTTTTGAGTTAATGCATGAAGATGTTCAGATATGTCTCTTTTATCTCTAATTATGTCGAATGATGAATACTTTGTTGTGCTTAAATGTTGTTATTCTGTAATTTCTGATTGATGTGATCGCCAGTTTCACCCTGTTAATGCGAATGTTGATTACATAGTGAATATGCGAATGATCAATGTATGTTTGAATTTCAAATCATGATGTAAAGGTAAATCTATGGTTTCTGTTGCGATAGATTCAAAATAGATGCATGTCATTTCCCCACTGCAGAAACCTAGTTCCTGTAGCCCCCTTAATCATCTCGGGTGATACTTCATTCGCTTCGCGGGTTTTGCTGGAAAAGGTAAAACCTTTCTGGAAGGTGCTTAAGGGTGTTTGGTTGGTGTTTGTTGACGACAGTGAGAAGTGAACCCCTGTCGACATAAATGTGTCAACAAATGGTTCTATTTCCGGGACCCTGAAGAAGAAAGAAGAGGACATGCTGTGGCACTCGACTAAACTGGAGATTCGAGATTGGTTCGACAAGAAGACAAAAGAATTCACTGAAGGAGAAAATCACAGCCTTGGGTAGACGACAAGCAACTGGTTGCAAAAGCATATTTATTCAGACATCCACGAGGTGTTTTTCTGCGAATTCCCAGTATTACTGCACGAGTGGTTGGCGCAACTAACATTTCAGAAGAACCACTGTCAAGGAGGTGAACCTAACCACTGGACTCCATAAGTAATCCAATAGTTAAAACGAGTCGACAATAAGATATCAAGGGCTATTGAATTCTAGGTAGATAATATCTTAAAAGGATACATTACTGAGTTCGCCGTTGATACAATCAAATTATACAATGACGCAGAAAGGAATTTTTTCAAAGGACACAGAGGGAGATTCCTACTATCCCTGAAGTTGTGGATTAAGAAGCTCGTCTGCGAAAAGGGTATACTAAGGATGAATTCCAATGAGTAGAATATCAGTGTGTGGAGTTTGTGGGTACCGCATGCATGCGGGTCCAATAGAAAGATGCGGGGTAGATGGAAATGAGCGACGATGAATTTTTGAGGGAGGTTGAGGAAGATTGTGGTACCTTGAGAAGTGGGGCGATATTTCGGTGACCAGATAAGAACAGGAGGACTGAGAGAGAGAGTCTGCTGAGGGGACCGGAACGGAAGACTGTGAAAAAAGACCACGAGGGATGAAGTGACCTTATTATGATGAAGAAGAAGGTGAACAGGATACCCCAAAAACTGAAGAAGGACAGTCCCTAAGCTACAACGTACCTTCAACTCCGTGCACTACTCATAACTTGATAGGAAGAATCACAAGTTATTCGCAGAGTTTCCCTACGTGCCAGAATAGTAGTAAGAGTAGCAGATCAGTAAATAATAATAGTAGAAACAAAAGAATGGGAGGAGATGACGCAAAAATGCCAACTTTCCAGGGTAACGGGACCGACGATCCCGAACAATATTGGTTTTTTTTTGAGGCGGTATGGACTGTGAAACAGGTCCAAGATGAAAATATCAAAAAGAGACAGTTAGCGATGACCGTCAGGGGCCGTGCACTAGACTGGTATATGAAATTTACCAAGGCATCGACAGGAACCCCAGATAAAAAATTACCACCGATTAAGGAGGGGATGATCGATAAATTTAGAAAACCAAAATCCGAGTCGCAGTACATTACAGAGCTCAAGGAAATCAAGCGAATTCCAAACGAATCTGTATGGGAATTTGACCAACGATATAAAACACTAATTCCAAAGGTGAGTTTCAGGATGAGCGAAATGAAACATAAAGAGTGGTTTATCGTAGGGCTGGTGCCACACATTCATGGGTCGTGATGCAACAGAAGGTAGTGACTCAAGCAGAAGCACTAGAAATCGCAATGAAGCTAGAGACTTCACCGATTGGTGAAACGGGCTTAGGCATGGATCGAATACAACCATAGTTGGAAAACCTGACGATCCATTTACAAGTTATGAAGAAGGGGAAATAGGTTTGTGAAGACGTATGGTGCACTAGATGCAAAAGAAAAGGACATCATAAGGATCAGTGCCCAGAATTTCGAGAGTATTTAAAATCGGGTGCACCGAATCCCCTCAGTCAGGGAGGGATGCCTTGGTGTCACATCTGTCAGACGAGAGGACATCGACCAGAAGAATGCATATACCTACAGAAGATGGTGTCAAAGCCAGTGAATTTGTAATGCAAATTCTATCGATCGGTTGGCCATGACGAGAAAGAGTGCAAGGATTATGACCTACTCCAAGAAAGGAATGTGGATACTTTTTTCATGAAGGGAGAAGAGCAACCGTTGGCACAGCAACAAGAACAGTACAACCAACAACAAAATAACTACCATCCGCAACTGCAGTATGATCAATCGCAGTATGGTCAATCGCAATTTGGTCAACCGTAGTATCCACAACTGCAATTTCAACCAATGCAATACGGTCAACCACAATATCCACAGCCGCAGTATGGTCAACCGCAGTACCTGCCATATGGGCCACTGCGAGGAGGTTTCAGAGGGGGGTTCTGCGAAGGCCGAGGTGCCAGTGCCGACTGAGGAGGAGCTGCAGGACAAGGTCGAGGACCAATCATATATTACAATTGTGGTTAGAAGGGGCATTACTAGAGGTATTTCCCGAATCCAACACCACAGTGCACTTACTATAGCACTGCGGATCATGGTTTCGAAGACTATCCTCAGCTCATCGCGAAGTGGAAAACTAGGAACCTACCCCCGCCTCCACCAAATCAGAATCAGAATCAGAATCCTCCACCAGCGGTATAGAAGATATTAGCAGAGGTCAGAAGTCAAACTGCGACTATTGGAGTAGTAACCCGAGGAGGAGCTGTGACAGGGGCCGACAGGTCATAGGCTAGCATCTGAATGACAGTAAGAAAACAAGTCACATTCGACGTAGAAGCAGAAAGGGATATCTTCTTGAAAGCACAAGAGGCAATGAGGCAGATGAGGAAACCACCTCTTCACCAAAAAGAAGTCACTTATGATATGCCGCCAAAGTTTGACACGATGATTTCACAGAAAAATTATAGCACCTTGAGAGCCTTCTCGGAAAGCTTCCCGGAGTTGGAAAAATATCAGGACACATTGGCAGAGATATCCATCTTGTCGCATCGACGGGAGGATGCACGACAGGAGCGAATGGTCAATCACATACATAAGAGGAAGACAAGAAGAGAGATGAGAATGTCTGCGCAAATTGAAGCATTCGATGTCAAATCCATTATCTTATATTTGGGGTCCGATGTAAACATTATGACAAAACAGACCTGGGAAACGATGGGGAAACCACGGTTGGCTTGGTCCCCAGTACAAATACGACTAGCGAATCAAAGTAAGGTCACCCCGATTGGTTGACTGTGCCAGGTCCCAGCTGAAATAGAAGGACTCAAAACATATGTAGGTTTTGATGTGATAGAGATTGTCGACAACACAAGCCCCTATCCAGTGCTAATAGGGATATACTGGGCGATGGAAAATCAGGGCATCATCAATTTCAAGAAACGAACTATGTCATTTGAGAACTGCGAGATAAGGGTAGTCACACCCCTTGATCCCGTAGAAAGGCAGATATATGTTGAGCTGACAAGGGACGAATTCACTGAGGGGTGGGACAATCACTATAATATATTTGAAGACTACATCAATCTAACTGCATATGGAGATTTAGGATGGCACAGTAGCAGCTCGGCATCGTCAGATTCAGATGAGGCACTTGCAAATTGGCAGAATCGGCTGCATGAAGTATCGTTTAGGAGGTGTGCACGTATCCCTTAGTTGCTGAGACGGGTAGCTACATAAGAGTGAAATCTGCCAACATATGATAGGTTTCCCAACCTGGATGCATTTATCAATTATTTTGAGGAAAAAGTGGCAGAACCACAATGACTACTGGCCTTGGAGGAAGCCCTGAAGGCTACACCAGTGCGATGGTGGGAGGTACACAAGTCAACAATAACCAACTGGCCATTATGTAGACACCTAATGGAAGTTAGATTCGATGACACTAAAGGATATTGCAGAAAGAAGTACGACGATAGAGGAGATCCGAAGGAGCATTTGAATGATTGTGAAAACCAACGGGGACCACGAGCGAAACAGGAATGGGTCCATGCATTTATTCACACATTGGATGAAGTACTGCGAAGTTGGTATATCGCGGAAAAACTGCGACGCAGAACAACCTCATGGGAACAACTAACTATTGGATTTAGCCAAACGTTCAGTTTCTCCGATGAAAACCCCTTCATCCATAGTGCGTTACAGGAGGTACGTGAGAAAGTACTCGAAGCACTTCCGATAGAGAAACCTATGGGAATTCAGTGGACTGCGACAATGAAAAATGTTGATGGAATGCTACAATATAACAAGAGAACCAGATGATGAGGATGATCTGAGGGCTACGTATATACTAAGGTCAGAAGGAAGTCGTAGTGTCGAGGCACCGGATATACCTTTCGACAAGTTTCAACAGCCTCTACGAATCAAGAAAGTGAAAATTGGGTCGGAAGAAAATCCCAAGTTTGCAAGCATTAGAGACTACTGGGACAACTCCACCATTGCCAAGATGACCGACCTATTGCACGAGTTTCGGGACTTGTTCTCGACAAAGTTTTCAGAAATGAAAGGAATTTCGAGGGTCCTAGGTGAGATGAAAACCCCACTGAAACCTGATGCGAAGCCCGTAAAGCAGCGACCTTATAGGTTGAATCCAAGGTATACGGAGCGAGTAAGGCCGAACTTGAGAGAATGCTAGAAGAAGGAATTATAGAACCAGTAGAGGAATCAAAGTGGATCACTAGATAAAAATTGCGAAGGATCATTGAAACAAAACAACATTCGTCACAGAATGGGGATTTTTTCAATATATGGTGATGCCATTTGTCCTGAAGAATGCACCCGCAATCTTTTCAAGACTAGTAGTTGTTGTGTCCAAAGACTACATCCATAAATTTCTCATGGTATACATGGATGACTGGACACTGTATGGGTTGGTTAAGGATCACGTTGCAAATATAAGGCTGATGCTGGAAAGATGTCAACAACACCATATTTCGGTGAACCTGAAGAAGTGCATTTTTTGTGCTCCGTTTGGGATTTTGTTGGGACACATTGTTTGCAGGGAAGGAATGTTGGTCGTCCCTACAAATATTTCAATTATTGTCGACCTACCACCTATAACAACAATAAAGCAATTAAGAGCGACGTTTGGACACATGGGATACTACAGGAAGTTCATCAGAGGGTATGCAACAATCACGACACCGATGGAAACATTGTTGAGGAAAGATGCCAAGTTTGAATGGAACGAAGAGTGCCAGAAGAGTCTGGATATATTGAAAGCAAAGATGGATACAAAACCCATCCTAGTATTTCCTGATTGGACGAAGGAATTTCATGTTCATGTCGATGGCTCATCAGTCACACTTAGAGTAGTATTGACCCAGCCAGGGGAAGGAGCGATAAACCACCCGATAGCATTCGCAAGTAGGAAGTTGTCTACTACGAAGAAGAATTATACGACAACGGAAAGGGAAGGTTTGGTGATAGTCTACGCCTTACATAAGTTTCGACATTATCTCTTAGGGGGCCATTTTAAAATGTTCACTGATCATTCAACACTCAAATACCTAGTGAACAAGCCTGTGTTGGGGGGGAATTTGTCGATCTTCCAGGAATTTGACTTTGATATAATTGTCAAGCCTGGACGACTTAATGCAGGACCAAACCATCTGTCACAGATAGAGTCCGGAGAAGAGCCAAGGAACATTGATGAAGGATTTCCCGATGCTTATTTTTTTAGGGTCAGAATGGTGGATGATCATTACAAGAAAATTATTCAATTTTGTATGACAGGGAAGGCGCAAGAAGAATTCACGACCAACCAGAAGAAACAGTTAGTCCTTAGAGCTGTAGATTTCCAACTGATTGCAGGGAAACTATATAAGATGAGGACGGATGAGATACTTCGACGATACGCCCTTCTACATGAGTAGGAAAGGATTTTAGTGGAATCTCACGATGGAATCTTAGGAGGACACTATGGAGGACGTGCCACCGCTAGGAAAATACATTGATCTGGTCTATGGTGGTCGACGATGCATGGAGATGTTGCAGACTATGCAAAAAGAAGCGACATATTTCAAAGGAAAGGGAAGCCATCGCGAAGGGATGAAATTCCATTAGTAGCTCAATTGACACTGTAGGATTTTGACAAATGGGCAGTTCACTTTGCGGGACCCATCAACCCACCAGGGAAAAGAACAGGGTCGCGCTACATAATTATTGCGACAAATTATTTGACGCGATGGGTGGAAGCTGCACTAGTAAAGGATTGCATAGCTGCGCTTGCAACAAGATTCCTCTTTGATAACGTGGCCACTAGGTTTTGGTTCCCAAAGATACTAATGAGAAACCAGGGTACTCATTTCGTTAATCAAACAATCGCAGTGATGACAGAGGAGCTTCAAATTCACCATAGGAAGAGCACCCCATATCATCCACAAGCTAACAGGACAATTGAGGCATTCAACAAAATCTTGGAGCATGCACTCACGAAGGTGTTCAACACAAACCATGACGATTGGGATTTGAATATTCCAACGATACTCTGGGCGTATCGCACAACTTTCAAACGATTAACAGGACAAACCCCGTTCAAGTTAGTCTACGGACAGGAAGCGGTAATGACAATGGAATATATCATCCCAGTCTACACATCGCAACAGTTACATATATGAGCGACGATGGAGCGATTGGCGCAGTTGGTACAGCTTGATGAGGATCGATTCATCACAGGATTCCATTATAAGGTGGAAAAAGGATTGGCAGAAATCTTGGCACGACTGCCACGTCAAAACAAAGCATTTCCAGGAAGGCGAGATGGTTCTATTATACGACAGTAAGTTTGCAAAGCACCCAGGTAAGCTGCAGATGCATTGGTTGGGTCCTTATGTCATAAATTTTGTTAATGATGGAGGTGAAGTGCGGTTACAAAGGTTAGATGGGACATTATTGACCAATCTAGTAAATTGGAATCGGTTGAAACCCTATCGCCATGATCAGGCACATAGCATTTGAGAGACAATTCGGAAAAAAAAAAAGCAATTATGACAAAAAGTGGGAGACATGGCCAGACGGGTCGCTTGTCGATGTTTAGCACGTTTAGCACGCGGGAGTCAAATAAGAACATGGTTACTGTGGCTAAGCATCACTGGAAGAGGAAGGAGATTTATGATGACATACTTGAGGACATAATTTGATGGATATGGGAAATATTTCGCGAATGATTTGATCAGGCGTCAAGGACACGAGGAGAAAGCATAAATACAGGAGAAGAGGATGAAGAAAGTCATTAAGTCAAATGAAGGAAGTCTGTAAGTGGAATGAAGAGAGTCAGTAAGTTGAATGAAGAGAGTGAGTAAGTCGACTGAGCAATTCCAAGGAAGCTGTGGAAAAAGGAAGTGAGAGAGTTGCAATGGTGCATTTCATTTCCAGCGGCAGCACCTAAGGTGCGCTAAGGAAAAGAACGACAAGTGTTCATGAGAAACTAGCAGATGCAGAGGCACTAGGTATCAGGAAAAAAAATATGAGGTATTACCCGAGATGTCTAAGCAAGTTTCGAGTGTTAGTAGAGCAGTGGTCCCTTTGACTGCAGAAGTACCAAGAGCAAAGGCATGCCGAAACTAGCAAAGAATGATCAAATGTGTGAAACATATGTGTCGGACTGCTATGCCCTTTCCAGAAGTTGGTGTTGTCGATAAAATTTTGTCCAGTCGCAAGCTAGGGTCAAAGGTAACAGATGGCGGTGCAGGAATAGATGATGAAGGTTTCAAGAGACTGGAGGATGAGTTCGAGAAGTACATGACAGCAAGCCCTAGACAGAAAGAACAGCCTCAGAAGTATAGAACAACGAAGGACAAAAATAGTTCTAGCAGAGCCAGCCGAGGTGGCTTGAGGGTGAGCCACAATTTTGTGTTGGGGGCCTATTGGCACGGGGTTAGACTGCATGAAGTGTGGAAGCCGACAGTAGCGAAGAAGGACCATCCACAGAAGAAAGGACCATTCGCGGAGAACAAGGAACCGACGGAAGTGCAAGATTAGTTTAGTTAGTTAGAAAGGGTCATTTGGACCATTTTGTAACCGGCAAAGCTGGCTATAAATAGGACTATGAATGTAAGCCTAAGGGAATCCTATAATGAGATCACAAGTTGATCAATAACCGAGCGAATGACTTGTGTGATGTTTTGGTTTGTTTTCGGCAAGTTTGTATGGATCCACGATAAGGTATTTTGAACTGTCCCTATGAAGGTTATACCGCGGGTTTTTGATGAGTTAATGCATGAATATGTTCGTATATGTCTCTTTGATCTCTGTTTATGTCAACTTATGAATACTGCATTGTGCTTAAATGTTGTTATTCTATAATTTCTGATTGATGCGATCACTAGTTTCACCCTGTTAATGCGAATGTTGATTACAAAGTGAATATGCGAATGATGAATGTATGTTTGAATTTCAAAGCATGATGCGAAGGTAAATATATGGTTTATGTTGCGATAGAGTCAGAATATATGCATGTCCTTTCCCCACTACAGAAACCTAGTTCGTGCAGCCCCCGTAACCATCTCAGGTGAGACTTCACTCACTTCGCGGGTGTTGTTGGAAAGGGTAAAACCTTTCTAGGCCGGTTCTTAAGGGTGTTTGGTTGGTGTTTGTTGACGACAGTGCAAAGTGAACCCCTATCGACAGAATCGTGTCAACAAGTGCCCTCATGGAGTGGATAAGGTTGGCTTGCTTTCTCCTTTAGCTTTTGCCTTTTTTTCTACTTTGATTTGCTTTCTGCTTTCTGATTTTGCTTTCTACTTTTGATTTTGTTTTGCTTTTGTTTTTTCTTTTGATTTTTATTTATCCTGCTTTTGATTTTCTATCCTGCTTTTGTGTCTTTATCTGTTTTTCTACTTTATTCTTCTTTTCCTGAGCTTTTCTTCTTTTCTGCCTTGTACTAGCTTTTCTTCTCTTCTCTTGCAAGTTACCTCTTGGTCAACCTTATCCTCTAATGTGCCCTTGTGAAGCATTATCCACTTATTTTATTGAAATAAAATATCAATTAATGAAAACTAATTCTCATTAAGTGCATTTCAAACTCAAGAAAAGAATAAAATTAAAACCTCCTAACTAATTAATGCCTTAACTTAACCCCTCATTAATTAATTAATTCTAATCTGTCACTAAGATCCATGGGGTTTGATCTGCTTCATGGTGTTGACAAAATGGGAACTTGACAGTCCTCCCCTCCCAATTTTGCTTGTACTCAAGCAAGAAACCATCTCCAACCATCTATGAATCCAACCAGTGATTTCACTCCTCAAAATATGTTGTGGGCTATCTAGAATTGGAATCCTCAATTCCAAGCAAAATACCAAAGGTCCACCATGTTTCTACTGCACCACTCTGATTATATCTAGATCTTCAAATTGATCTCAGGGTCCCACTGCTTATGTTGCATTCCTCCATACATCAATGAAAACTGAAATGATCCATCAACTCCTGGATCCCACTACCACTACTGCATGTCTCCCAATAGCACTGTTGCTTGGTGAAAACTATCATCCCAAAGAATTCTAGGGTCCCATTGTTTTAATTGCATCCTACCAAACATCAGTATCAACAAAAATAATACATCATCATGGAGGATGTCTAGATCACTCCACCAAACTGGAAGTTCATCACTTCCAAATGAAGATTGAATCTCCTGTTAATCCATCTACAAAATAGTACTGCAATTCCCATCCATAAGACATAGGTGACAATCCCATGTCCATCCAAGTATACATCACATAGAAGCCATAAATTCCTATACAACTACTCATAAAAAATGGATGATGTGTCCATAAAATTTCCACTGATGCAAGAAACAAAATTACCCCTTGGGGTACTCAAATCCCTCATGTAACTATCCACCCAATCAGTGGATGAATGCATGCTCCAACTTAGTGATCTGTATGGAAAGCTTGTAGCTTCCCCATGTACCATATTCACTCTGGTGCAACAATTCTTTACTTTTCTACTTGTTCCACCTAACTGGATCAAGTGGAACTCCCTTTCACTGCTATGCATAATGGAGACATCAGATAGATTCCTCTGCTGCTGCTCATCAGACTGGTAAGGGACAGGTGTGCTTTTCAAAACCCAAGGTCTAACCATCAAACTATAAAAAAAGTGTGTAGGATCATCCTTCTCCTCATGTGGAACCAAAACAAAACCCCTTTACCTAATATTCATCCCTATATGTGATGGCTTCCATATGTGTGTGGGATGGAGAATGGTGAACCAACTCTCTGTAATAGTCATCAATCATGGTTGTCTCAACCGAAGTGAGATCATGTACCTCCTCTAAAAATGTGCAACTACCACCTAGAGGAAACTCATAACCTCTTTGGAAATGAACAGGTGCTTGGCCTTCATTTTCCTTGACCTTAAACTCCCCAAGCACATGCAATTCATATTGTACTTCATATGCCCAATTCACACAAGTACTAGAAATCAAAACATTGTTGTTCCAATGAAAAGGGTGAAAGTCCCATGTCCAAACACAAAGAGAGTAGGCATCATCAAAAGTCCATGGATGCCCATGCTGCTCACAAAAAGTGTAAATGTATCCAATAAGTCTCCGTATATGTAAGCAAGAAAATCACTCATGTGTATTTTCTCCCAAATAGAAAAGAAGAGACACTCCAACCCAATGATCCAATTGGAAAGCAAGGTGCTGCCCTATGTGAGTGCTCCCAATGGCTCAAATCTCTACCACTAGTCCAAGGATGGACCAAATTTTTGTAACAAGTATCCACCAAATATGTGCATGCATCAAATCCATCAAAGGCTAGTCCATCAAACAAGAGCTCTTCTGACTCCTTGATGAAGGAATGAATCACTCCAGGAAGAAGCTTAGTTTCTCTCTGGAAGGTAGTATGTGCTTGGAACTCATCATCTTCATATATAAACTCCTCAAGAACATGCATTTCATCATGCATCTCATGAACCACCATCTCATGAGGTTTCTCCATATAACTCTGAATGTCGTCAACCGAAAGAGAATGGCTGATTTGAATGTAAGAGGAAGTATGTGATCTCTGCAATTCTTGGTGAAATTGTTCTATGTCCATCTTGGGTTCCAGGAGGGAACTTTGAGTGCTTCTCAAGGAATCTTGGGTGGCCATCAACTCATAATTGATCTTGAAAATCTCTTCATCATCCTTCAAGGATGCTCCCTACAACATATGAACAAGATTATACAAATAATCTCTGTCAGATAGCATATGTGAAAAATTACCTTGGATTGTAGTCATTGCTTTCTGGATCTTCTCCATGGCTTCAAGGGAAGACGAATTTTCCAAGGAAGCAACTCTCCAATAAGATTGTGACACTGAAACATGTGTGTCATGGAGAATTTTTAAGGCCTCCTTGATCTCCATATTAAGGACTTTATTCCTTAAGCACATGTACTCTATTATGATCTTCATCTTCACTAGGCCCATAAGAAATGCAAGAGGACTTGGTTTGATGTGTCTCTAGTCAAATGAACTCTTGATGTCCCTTTCTTTTCCTTCCTTGAACCTTTTCAAATTATTGTAATGAAATATATTGATGGATTGCACATCCATTCTCAATTCATCCTTATGCTTCTTCACCTTATCAGGTGGTCTACCCAGTAGGAGAACTTCCAATCCCTTCTCACGCATTCGTAGAAAACCTCCAATGCCTTCAAAATGATAATACATGTTCATGGATGTGCCTTGAATGGTCATGATGCACTTTGAATCCCTCTCAATGTACTTAGACCTCCTAAAATATCTCAAGTGAGAAACTTGGTAGTGAAAAATAGGTTCCACAATGGATAACATCCATTGAACTCCAAATTGTCTACAAGATTCACCCACCAAAATGGTGAATGGAAATAATTCATTGTTAGATGCTCTAATAAAAATGCTTGCATCTACCCTCTTCATTTGAAGATCTGAATACTCCTCATGCATATGCCATGCATGTGGATTTTCTTGTTCACTAGGGGTCTCTTTGAGAGTCATGCCAATTTTCCTTCTTCCAAATTATGATAGTCTAGTGTGTTAAATTTTGAGCATTAATTCACAATACTCTAGGATCTTTGCTGAGAGAATAACATCTATAGTATATCAATGCATGACAATCACAATATGACAAGCATCACAAGAATCAAAAGCATAAGAGACAAGAGACACAGAGTTTACGTGGGGAAAACCCTAAGGTGAAAAACCCCACAACTTCCTCAGAGATAGAGAGAGCAATGACTCAACCAAAGTACAACCAAAATACACTGAGATAGTCTCCTAGTAGCAGATGATCCTTCTCCTCACTAGTGCGCCACTTTCTGAGTGAGAGTGAGTTACTTTTTCCGAGTGAGTAAAATAGAGATCTTCGATCTCTATTTATACTAACCTTTTTGCCCAGTGACCTTATGGAGCCGACTTGTCTAGCTAGGTACATCCAAATTATAATATATATAATTCAGGGCCGACCCCACATGGTGGTCTAATAACCCATCGGCAAGTACACACACTTGCGACACTTGTCAATCCACATGACGACACTTCCTTATAGAGGAATGACACATCTCTTATAAGGGTACAATATATATATATATAAAATACACAGATGAAATACATTCCGAAGTTACATTGTAACGTCGCCTCCCGCCTTCCAAACATAGGGGAGAGAACATGACCAATCATATGGGGCTTTTGGCAGACTTAGCCCCAATATTCTCATTTTTAATCATAAATTCATAACAATTAAAAACTTCTGTGTGCAGAATCAACTCAATATAATCACAGCGGAATTAAACATAATAATACACAAACAGAATGGAATGCATCAACATGTTTATCTCAAGCAAAAAGGTGATTCCATATGCAGAGATTCAATCTCATTCTCATGCTATTCACAGATTCCATCTCAATTTGATTACCATGAATATTTAACATTCAGATTGAACACAATGCATAACACAGAATGTATATAAATTAATTCACAAGAATACTTATCTTGAAATGTAAATGTCCAACGACTGGCTACGGGAGGGCAACGTTCCACCCAACCATAGATCTCTATCCAACCTATATTCTTTCAGCTGAGAGATCACCCCCGAGCTGGGCTGTGTATCCACTAAGGAAGAACTAGCTGGGCTCACTCGCAGCCATGGTTTCGGTCATCAGCTGTGCTAAGCCAAAACACCGTTGGGTTTATCAAGCATTCAAGAAGATAGAGGAGGGTAACGCTAAGCCAGTGATCTCAACCACAGAGCTACAGGAATCTCAAGTGAGCTCAACAGTCAGGCACCCACATTACCTACCACATCCAACACAAGGAAGATCCCCTTCTCTGTTACACAGTCCCTCAGGCAACTCTTCCCTCCAGTGCTCTTCACGATGGGCATAGAAAGGTCCATCTGCTAATCCTTGAGATCCTAGCCTTCACTGGGTTTATCAAGCACACCCAACCTCTGCATAGTCATTCCCCACTTGATTTCTCACCATTCTGCTCACCAAATAACTCAAATCCGTCACTGGTTTTCTGGGCTGCAAATACTGGGTTTTCCTATGGATTTCGGGATAGCTAATGCTCCCAAATTCGCCCCAAGGTTCATACCAATGGATCCCCCATTGGATTTTATTGTCCAATGCCAAATCTGGGTGTTTTTGGCTCTTCAAAACGTGGGTTCTCTCAAGGTCGCGATTTCTGGTTTTTCTCCCTGCTGGCAATTCGTTTTTGGATGGAAAATGGTGCTGGTAAGTTTCACAATGGAATGGAGATGAGGAAGAAGCAACTCCCATGAGGTAGAGTGGCTTGTGGTACAAGAAAACAGAGCCCATACTTTGCCATATGAATTTTTGGGCTACCCATGCTCCATTAAAGCCATGGACTGAATTCCTCAACCACTTCCTTACAACATAAATAAATGTCAGCAAGGTAAGTCAAATGGGTTCTCAAGGTGACATGTGGCAGCCTATGGTTCAATCCCACAACCCCCTCACCACTCCCTAGTGGATACACATGGCCCCTTCTCATTCGTTGCTCCCATAGCCAGTTTTGGTATTTTATTTCAATATTAAATATTTACATCAATTTACAATATCCCATGGCTTAATAGCACGTGGGTAACACAATATCAAAGTGTGTCTAATTTAAATAAAATCTGAGCATAAACTAGCGGGGCCTTGGCCTTGAGCTCCACGCTAGGGAAACATACAACGGGTGTATACAATATTTACATTAGAAGCCAATATTTCATAAGGGTCAAAATTGGGGTATTACATTCCCCTCCCCCTTAGAACAACACCGTCCTCGGTGTTCTCAAAACTGAACAAAAATGGGAATGTCTCCCTCATGGCATCCTCTAGCTCCCATGTAGCCTCAGCAGGACTAAGGTGCTCCCATTGGACCTTTACCTACCCGATGGCTCTATTCCGGAGCAATGTGACTTTCTTGTTGAGGATGCGCATAGGTTCTACTTGGAACTCTCCCTCGGGTTCCACCTGTATCACATTCCAATCAATCATATGATTAGGATCATGTACATACTTCTTAAGCAAAGATACATGGAAAAAATTATGAGCTCTTATGTTAGCAGGCAATGCAATTCTATATGCAACTGGCCCTATCCTATCAAGGACTTCAAATGGCCCACAATATCTTGGTGACAACTTGGCACAACTCCCCAACTTGAGGGAACTCTTCCTTGGTTTCACTCTCAAGTAAACATGATCCCCGATCTGAAATTCCTTATGTGCTCTTTTCAAATCTGCATAACTCTTCTGCCTGTCCTAAGCCGCCTTTAAATTCTGCCTGATCTTAACAATTTCCTGTTCCATTTCCTTGATAATCTCTGGTCCAAGCACTACCCTGTTCACTGGGCCATCCCAATTCACTGGCATCCTGCATCCCTTGCCATACAATGCTTCAAATGGACTCATTCCCAAGGATGCATGGTGTCCATTATTGTATGCAAATTCAACCAAGTGTAAATAATCTTCCCACTTGGATGGTTTGTCCATCACAGACATTCTCAGCATGTCTTCAAGAACCTGATTCACCCTCTCGGTTTGGCCATCCGTTTGAGGATGGTAAGCTGTACTGAAATTCAATTTAGTTCCCAATTCCTGAAATAATCCCTTCCAGAAATTGGAGGTGAACTTTGTATCACAATCATAAATTATTTCCTTAGGCAATCCATGCAATCTGAATATCTCTCTCATGAAGATGTTCGCAATGTCACTAGCCCTGTGAGTGGACTTCATTGGAATAAAGTGAGCTACCTTCGATAGCTTATCCACCACAACCATGATTGAATCATGCTTCTTCACTGTCATGGGCAGACCTGTTATAAAATCCATGGAGATCACTTCCCACTTCCATTCCGGAATGGGTAAGGGCTGCAATAACCCTGCTGGATGTTGGTGTTCTGCCTTGACTTGTTGGCACTTCTGACACCTAGAAATGTACTCAGCTATGTCCTTCTTCATGCCATTCCAAAAGTATTGCTTTCTTGCCGCTGTTATAGTCTTCTGATATCTTGGGTGTCCAGAGTACGACATTTGGTGTATTTCATCCATCACTAGTTTCTTCAAATCTGCATTATTTGGAATGTACAACCTATCTTTGTAAATGAGGATACTGTCCTCACCCAGCTGATATCTTGCACACTTTTCATCCACATTACCGTGCTGCAACTTCTCTTTAATTTGAAGGCAAGTTTCGTCACCATTTTGGGCTTCAAGAACTCTTGTCTTCAAATCTGATTTGCACATACTTACTGCTGAAACATGAAATTTTCTGCTAAGAGCATCTGCAACCTTATTCTCCTTCCCTTTTAAATGTTTAATTTCAAAATCAAATTCACAAAGAAATTCCATCCATCTAGCTTGCCTAGCATTCAAGTTTGGCTGATCAAACAAATACTTCAAGCTGATGTGGTCTGTTCTAAGCTCAAATCTTCTTCCCATCAAGTAATGCCTCCACATCTTAAGAGTATGCACTATGGCTGCTAATTCTAAATCATGTGTGGCATAATTCTTTTCATGCTCTTTTAATTTACTGGATTCATAGCAAATCACAATTCCTTCTTGCATGAGAACCCCACCCAGTCCTTCAATGCAAGCATCTGTGCACACTACAAAATCCTTCCTTGGATCTGCTATCTTCAAAACATGAGCACTGGTAAGTAACTCCTTCAGCTTCTGAAAACTTTTCTCACATTTTTCAGACCATACAAATCTGATGTTCTTCCTTTGCAATTAAGTGATCGGATGAGCTATCCTGGAGAATCCTTCAATAAACCTTCCGTAGTAACCAGCAAGGCCCATAAAAGATCTAACATCTGAAACATTTCTTGGAGTTGGCCAATCCATGATGGAATTAATCTTCTCCGGATCCACTGCAATTCCTTCTTCTGAAATGACGTGACCCAAATATTGAATCCTCTTTTGATAGAATTCACGCTTGCTTAACTTGGCATACAACTGATGTTCTCTAAGGACTTGCAACACCATTCTTAGATGCTCCTCATGTTCTTCTTCATTTCTTGAATAGACAAGAATGTCATCTAAAAACACAATCACAAACTTATCCAAATATTTGTTGAATACACTATTCATGAGACACATGAATGTGGCAGGTGCATTGGTAAGGCCAAATGGAACCACAGTGAACTCATAATGACCATATCTAGTTCTGAAAGCCGTCTTGTGAATGTCCTCTTCTTTAATCCTCACTTGATGGTAGCCAGACCTCAAGTCAATCTTTGAAAATAATTTGGCTTCCTTCATTTGATCAAACAAGTCATCAATTCTTGGTAATGGATACTTGTTCTTAACTGTCACTTTATTGAGCTGTCTGTAATCAATACACAGCCTTAAAGTCCCATCTTTCTTCTTGAAAAATAACATCGGTGCTCCCCAAGGAGACACACTCGGCCTGATATACCTTTTATTAATTAATTCTTGCAGCTGCATCTTCAATTCCACCAACTCCGGTGTACTCATTCTATAAGGAGCTTTGGAATTCGGCGCTGCCCCTGGAACAAGATCGATGGTAAAATCAATATTTCTCGTCGGTGGCAACCCTGGTACCTCATCCGGAAACACATCTTGGAACTCTTGCAATATCCTGAAGTCTTCTAGTCTTGGCCCTTTGTCCTCTAATGAATCTGGCATATGGACTGCATATAATTGACAACCCTTCTTATAAAACTTTTTCAACTGCAGGGCTGAAATCTGCCTTACTGAAACTTGCTTGGGAATCCCTTTTACCAATGTTGGCCTTCCTTTTTCATCAATGCACTCAAGTGCTTTCTCATAACAATCCAATTTGGCTCTATGTCTTTCTAACCAATCCATGCCAATTAATGCGTCATAGGATCCTAATGGTAACACATTCAATTCAACACATGTGTGGAGTCCATTCAATTCTATGGGACACTCCATCACTACCTCACTTACTTTTCTCTTGGTTCCCGTGGCTAACTGCACTAGCCGAGACTTATTATGCTTCATTTTTCTAAGAGAACAACCTTCAACCACTTTTGGAGAAACATAACTATGAGTAGATCCTGGATCAATCAAAACAGAAATAGATTGCGTAGCAATCTTACCTTCGACTTCCACCACTGATGATTGATTGTCTGCTTGATGATTATCCAACGCTGCATAAATCCGAGGTGCTGTCCTTGCCATGTCCCCCACCGTAGCTACTCCCTTCAAGTTGTTCAACTTTCGAGAATTGTCCTTTCGATGTGGACAATCCTTCAACATGTGGTTTTCTCCACATCCCCAACACTGAAGTGGTCCTTTTGATGCTTTGTCTACTGCCACTGCTGGTTTGAATCCACTCCTTGCTTGCTGTCCCTGTGGAAAGGTTCTAGGCTGACCTCTGAATGGTGGCTTGAAGCCATTCTTCTTTTGATCAAACTTCCCTCTTGGATTTCCTTTCCATGATGGCTTAGCCTCTATTTTTCCTTTACTTTGCTCATAGAAATGCATTGCCATCCTAATGGCTTCATCCAAACTGGGTGGATTAACAAACTCAATACGATCCTTGAAGCTTTGAGGTAGACCCCTAAGGAAGCATTGGATTTTTACTCTCTCATCCTTAATGTAGTCAACATACCTCAGTAATTCCAAGAATTTGTGGACATGCTCTTCCATAGACTTTAGTCCCAACCTGAGTTCATTGAACTCTTTTATCTTACCGTCATAATACCTAGCAGAAAGGTATTTCTCCTTGAAGTACCTCTTAAATCTTTCCCAACTGATCTTTCTCTCATTAATTCTTTTCACTTGCACGAGATTGTCCCACCAAATGGAAGCTCTGCCATTTAGGTTGTAAATGGCAATTCTGGCTTTCTCATTTCCTGAGTAGTCTTGAATTCTGAAGTATTTCTTCATTCCAAGAAGCCATGCTTCTGCCTCTTGGCCAGTCTTGCCTTCCCCATCAAATGTGGGAGGTCTTGCCTTCCTGAATTCTCCCTGTGGGATGCCCTTGAACTTATTTCTTCCATCCAATCTCTTAGGTGCACGTCTTGGACTTCTTCTAGAACATTTGGAGTCACACGACCTGCTGGAAGAAGACCTTGATGAAGATGTTTTATGCTTTCTTCTCACCGAACTCTTCCTTGGGCTTGGAGTCCTCCTCTTCGAGCGACCTCTAGAATGACTCCCTGCATTTCTTCCTTCTTCACCCATATTGCTTGGGTTGGACCCAAGGTTTATCTTATGCTGCATATCAGTGAGGCTTTGCAAAATCCGTGCACAACCCGCACGTAATCAGCGCGCAATCTGTGCACGACCTGCGCGCAATCTGTGCGCGACCTGCACGCAATCCACGCGCAACCCGCACGCAATCTGCGCATAATCCGTGCGCAACCTGCACGCAATCTGCGCGCAATCTGTGCGCGACCTGCACGCAATCCACGCGCAACCCGCACGCAATCTGCGCATAACCCGCACGCAATCTGCGCATAATCCGTGCGCAACCCGCACACAATCTGCGCGCAACCCGCACGCAATCCGCGCACATTCTACGCACAATCTGTGCGCGACCTGCGCACAATCCGTTTGCAATCTGCGTGCTTGCGGGGGTCATATCTCCCTCGTCCCTTAACCAAATAAGGAAAGTTTGGTACCATTGGAAATATCTTGGAGAGCTCTATGCAATGGTGTAATCCTCTGCTACATCTGAGAAATCTAATCCTTCCATTTTTTCATATCAAAATGACGCTCCAAACTTCACCAATACCACGTTAAAACATTCTGTTACCTGCCTGTAACTCAGAATTTGGCCCAAGCAGCCCCAGTGTTGCAACATGGGCTCTGATACCACTCTGTAATGTCCCCTCCCGCCTTCCAAACGTAGGGGAGAGAACATGACCAATCATACAGGGCTTTTGGCAGACTTAGCCCCAATATTCTCATTCTTAATCATAAATTCATAACAATTAAAAACTTCTGTGTGCAAAATCAACTCAATATAATCACAACGGAATTAAACATAATAATACACAAACATAATGGAATGCATCAACATGTTTATCTCAAGCAAAAAGGTGATTCCATATGCAGAGATTCAATCTCATTCTCATGCTATTCACAGATTCCATCTCAATTTGATTACCATGAATATTTAACATTCAGATTGAACACAATGCATAACACAGAATGTATATAAATTAATTCACAAGAATACTTATCTTGAAATGTAAATGTCCAATGATTGGCTACGGGAGGGCAACGTTCCACCCAACCATAGATCTCTATCCAGCCTATATTCTTTCAGCTGAGAGATCACCCCCGAGATGGGCTGTGTATCCACTAAGGAAGAACTAGCTGGGCTCACTCGCATCCATGGTTTCGGTCATCAGCTGTGCTAAGCCAACACACCGTTGGGTTTATCAAGCATTCAAGAAGATAGAGGAGGGTAACACTAAGCCAGTGAGCTCAACCACAGAGCTACAGGCATCTCAAGTGAACTCAACAGTCAGGCACCCACATTACCTACCACATCCAACACAAGGAAGATCCCCTTCTCTGTTACACAGTCCCTCAGGCAACTCTTCCCTCCAGTGCTCTTCAGGATGGGCATAGAAAGGTCCAGCTGATAATCCTTGAGATCCTAGCCTTCAATGGGTTTATCAAGCACACCCAACCTCTGCATAGTCATTCCCCACTTGATTTCTCACCATTCTGCTCACCAAATAACTCAAATCCGTCACTGGTTTTCTGGGCTGCAAAAACTGGGTTTTCCTATGGATTCCAGGATAGCTAATGCTCCCAAATTCGCCCCAAGGTTCATACCAATGGATCCCCCATTGGATTTCACTGTCCAATGCCAAATCTGGGCGTTTTTGGCTCTTCAAAACATGGATTCTCTCAAGGTCGCGATTTCTGGTTTTTCTCCCTGCTGGCAATTCATTTTTGGATGGAAAATGGTGTTGGTAAGTTTCACAATGGAATGGGGATGAGGAAGAAGCAACTCCCATGAGGTAGAGTGGCTTGTGGTACAAGAAAACAGAGCCCATACTCTGCCATACGAATTTCTGGGCTGCCCATGCTCCATTAAAGCCATGGAATGAATTCCTCAACCGCTTCCTTACAACATAAATAAATGTCAGCAAGGTAAGTCAAATGGGTTCTCAAGGTGACATGTGGCAGCCTATGGTTCAATCCCACAACCCCCTCACCACTCCCTAGTGGATACACATGGCCCCTTCTCATTCGTTGCTCCCATAGCCAGTTTTGGTATTTTATTTCAATATTAAATATTTACATCAATTTACAATCTCCCATGGCTTAATAGCACGTGGGTAACACAATATCAAAGTGTGTCTAATTTAAATAAAATCTGAGCATAAACTAGCAGGGCCTTGGCCTTGAGCTCCATGCTAGGGAAACATACAACGAGTGTATACAATATTTACATTAGAAGCCAATATTTCATAAGGGTCAAAATTGGGGTATTACATACATATACATCAACACTCCCTCTTAACTAAGAAGGTATTTCTCGACACAGTTCTGCTAGACAAGTCTTCTTCTCTAGATCATCGTCATTGATTCATCGTCATCATCATCGTCACTGCTGCTGCTATCTCAACCAATCTCTGACTCTACTCGTCATAGGAAGTTCTACAGAGCCAGTCCTTTTTCATACTGGATGTAGTTCCACCATCTGCAGGTCTTCATCATCACTGGCCATACTGTGGAATTCTCAGGACTTATTACGTGCATCACAAAACCTGGCTGCAGCATCCCAGGCTATTACAAGCACACAACTCTACCTGTAGGATCTCCCAGGAGCACATTACATGTGACCCATCACAAAACCTGGCTGAAGCATCCCAGGCTGTTACGAGCACACGGCTCTACTTGTCGGATCTCCCAGGAGCACATTACATGTGATCTCACCACAAAACCTGGCTGAAGCATCCCAGGCTATTACGAGCACACAGCTCTACCTGTCGGATCTCCCAGGAGCACATTACATGTGGTCCACCACAAAACTTAGTTGAAGCATCTGAGGCCTTTTTCATCCTGTCCAGATCTCCCAGGAGCAAATTACATGTGGTCATGGCAAAACCTGGCTGAAGCATCTGAGGCCTTTTTCATCCTGTCCAAATCTCCCAGGAGCAAATTACATGCCATAGGACAAAACCTCAAAAGAGCATCTGCCAGATATCCCAGGTCAACGAATTACATGCCATAGGAAAAACCTCGAAATACTATCTGCAGATCTCCCAAGGCACAAATTATATGTCCTCCCAAGCAAAACCTCGAAAGAGCATTTGCCAGATGTCCCAGGGCACCGAATTACATGCCATAGGCAAAACCTCGAAAGACCATCTGCAAATCGCCCAGGGCACAAATTACATGCTTTCCTGCACAACCTGATCCACGGCCACAAAGTATCATCTGATACTCATCATACATCATCCTGATGTACACATGATCACCTTGATCATCATCACTGCAACATCCTGCTGCATGTCATCTGGAGAAGCTCGTCATCCATGATCATCCTGATCATACAATGCATCCATCTGATGCACACCAAGTGTCTACCTGATACATATCATCATACATAGTGTATCCACCTGATACATAGATACATGATCCACACAATGTATCCATCAACATACATGATCTACCTGATCATACCTGATACATATCAATATACATGATCTAACTGATCATACAATGTATCCACCTGATACATATACAGATACATGGTCCAAGCATCCAACATGATGCATATACAAAATACATACAAATGATCCAACCGATCATATCCAACATCCAACATGATGCGTACATACATATACATGATCCAACTGATCATATCCAGCATCCAACATGATGCGTACATACATATAAATGATCCAACTGATCATATCCAGCATCCAACATGATGCGTACATACATATACATATAACTGATCCAACTGATCATACAAAGCAGAAACTAGAACATCATCCTGATGCTCATCATCATCCAGTGCTTACATCCACAGCCATGTGAAGGATCCTCCTTCCAACATGCTTGGAATGGCTTCAGCAAATGTGTCCATCACTTCTTCCTCGAAGTGTCCTCGATCTGAAGAACGCCAAGCCTCTCTCTGAAGTACTCGAACTTCACCCTAGCTAGTGGCTTCGTCATCACATCTACAATCTGCTCGTCCGTCGCAACATACAGGAGCTTCACAGCTCCTTTCTGCACCATATCCCTGATATAGTGATATTTGATCTCTATGTGTTTCGACCTGTCATGAAACACTGGGTTCTTAGATAGCTTCACACAACTCTGGTTATCACAGAAGATACTAGTAGCATCCAACGGGAGATCAAATAACTCAGACAGTAGCTTCTGTAGCCATACTACCTCACAACTAGCTGAACAGGCTGCAACATACTCTACCTCAGCTGTACTCAATGCCACGCAGGATTGCTTCCTTCTAAACCATGAGATCACACCTGATCCCATACTGAAGCAGCACCCAGATGTGCTCTTCCTATCTGCAGCACTGCTAGCCCAATCTGAATCAACATAGCCCTGCAGGTTAAACTTTTGTTTCGCTTCATACTTGAGCCCAAAATCCAATGTACCCTTCAGGTACCTCAGAACATGCTTTATAGCAACCAGGTGAACACTCCTCGGATCCGTCAGGAACTGGCTCAATGTGTTCACGACAAAGCAAATATCTGGTCTCATGTTCGTCAGGTACATCAAGGACCCAATCATCTGACGATACATAGAGACATCAACCGGCTCAGATGAAGCATCACATAGAAGCTTCAGATTCGATGCCATAGGTGTGGCCATGGCCTTGCAATCCATCATCTCGAATCTCTTCAGGATATCTACTGTGTACTTCCCTTGACCAAGGAAGATCCCACCTGCATTCTGCCACACCTCCATACCTAGGAAATAGTGCATCATTCCCAAATCTTTCATATCGAATTCAACAGCAAGCTTCCTCTTAGTATCTGCAATCAATCTGTCATCTCCTGTTACAAATAAGTCATCCACATACAGGAGTAGAATCACAGGATTCCCTTCCTCAACCTTGTAGTAAAGGTTGGAATCTGCTTTACTTTTGGTAAATCCCAAACTAGATAGGAAACTGTCCATCCTACCATACCAGGTTTTGGGAGCTTGCTTCAAGCCATACAAGGCTTTCTTCAATCTGCACACATATGACTCCCTGTCATGTATTTCAAAACCGAGTGGTTGCTCCACATATACTTCCTCTTCAACTACACCATTCAAGAAGGCAGTCTTGACATCCATTTGGTGTATTTTCCATCTCATTGCTGCAGCCAGGGCAAGTACTGTTCTGATGGAAGTATACCTGGCTACAGGTGCAAAATTTTCTTCATAATCTATTCCCTCTTTCTGAGAGAAGCCACGAGCTACAAATCTTGCCTTGTATTTCTTTACACTGCCATCTGCAGCATGCTTGATTTTGAAGATCCATTTAGAAGTCACAACAGACTTCTCTTTAGGTCTTGGGACAACATCCCAAACATCATTCTTCATTATTAATTGGTATTCCTCAACCATGGCATCCTTCCATTCTTTGTTTTTCGTTGCTTCTTCATAACTAGAAGGTTCTTTGTTCATAATGTCACAGAGTAAAGCAACATAACTGGTATGTGATCTGGTTCTCTTCTTTGCTCTGTGTTCTTCTTCTGGAATGCCAAATCTTTCTACATCTTGAATGAGCTCTCTAGCCCATGCAGGTTTCCTCTTGTGAGAGTTATCCTCACGGGGTGGATCTACAGGTTCTTGTGGATCTTCAAACTCACGAACAACTTCTGGAACTGCTTCAGTCATGGTAGTGTCTTGAAATCTGGTTTCCTTAGGTTCTTCATAAACTTCGATAGGTGCCTTCCTTGATTTGATGAATGATGAGTTTTCATCAAATGTTACATCCTTGCTGACATCAATCTTCTTGAACCCTGGAAAGTATATTCTGTAAGCCTTCGAGCTTTCACTGTAACCCACAAAGATACCCTTCTTTCCTGAAGGATCTAGTTTAGTTCTCTTTTCCTTTGGGACATGAGTGTATACTGGACAACCAAATATTCTGAGGTGACTGACTTCAGGTTTCTTACCAGAAAAGGCCTCTTCTGGTGTCTTGTTGTCCAATATCTTGTGGGGTGTTCTGTTCTGCACATATACAGCTGTTCTATCTGCTTCTGCCCATAAATGCATAGGTAGATCTTGGTCATGCATCATTGCCCTTGCTGCTTCCATGATGGTTCTGTTCTTCCTTTCTGCAACTCCATTTTGTTGAGGATTATATGGAGCAGTCAACTCCCTCTTAATCCCTGAATCACTACAAATTTTCTTGAAGTCAGTTGAGGTGAATTCTCCACCATTGTCGGATCTGAATGTTTTGATCTTCTTGTTAGTTTGATTCTCCATCAAGCTTTTGAATTCCTTGAATTTATCAAACACCTCATCTTTTCTCTTCAAGAAGTATACCCAAGTCTTCCTGGAGAATTCATCAATAAATGAGACATAGTAAACATACCCACTCAGGGAACTGGATGACATAGGACCACATACATATGAGTGAATGATTTCCAGGATGTCTTTTGCCTTGCTTTCACTGCTTGGGAAGGCCTTCTTAATGTTCTTACCTTTTGCACATCCTTTGCAAACACCTTCATGTTTGTTCTTGATTTCAGGAAGACCCTCTACAACCTTGCTTGCAATTGGAAGTGCTCTATAGTGCATATGACCAAGTCTTCTATGCCAAAGTTCACTTGGCTCCATGGATTCATGCACCATGGCATGTTCAGGTTGTCCCTTCAATTTATACAAGCCTCCCTCTTGCTCTCCAATCACTACTGCATCATCTATGGTCTTTCCCTTTGGCCACATTAGGACTTGGCCATCCACAAATGCAACCCTCATACCTTTTGCATCTAATGCAGAGATTGAGAGTAAGTTCTTCTTGAGCCCAGGTACATAAAGAACTTCTTTCATCTTCAAAGATTTTCTAGAATCTAGGTTGTAGGAGGCTTCACCACTTCCTTTGATTGGGTATTGATAATCATCCCCAAGTTTCACCTTATGGGGTGATTCATGTTCAGATAGATTCACAAAACAATCCTTAAACCCAGTCATGTGTTTGGAAGCCCCACTATCAATCAACCAATCATTACAACCATGGGAGATGGTACCTGTGAGAGCAGAGATTAGAACATACTCTTCTTCACTTGATGAGTCATCATCACTTTCTGCCCTAGCCTTCTTCTTGGGTGGTTCATCATCCTCGGTAGCATGAGCATGGAACCTTCTTTTGCTGCCCTTCTTCTTCTTGTTGCAGTTGTTGTTGTCCTTCTTGTTCTTGGGACAATTTATGGCAATATGTCCTTTCTCATTACAGGTGAAGCATATTCTTCTTTCTTTGAAGTGATGTGAAGATTTATTGGAGTGAGATGGCTCTCTCTTGGACTTTCATTTCTTGGTGTGAGTTGTGAGAGCTTGATATTCATGCCCCATCTTTTCTTCTTGTGCCACAAGCCTTGCTTATTCTTGTGAGCATTCTTCCCGTAGTCTACTGAAGGAGATCAACTTCTTCCTTGCACAAATTCCTTGGATAAATGAATCCCATGACCTGGGTAGGCCATTTAGAGTGGTCATTACCACTTCACCATTCTCCACCATTTCATCTACTGCTTCTAGTTGTTCCTTGATCTGGGAGACCCTTGAAAAATAATATTGAATGGTTTCTCCATTCTAAAACTTTATTCCTTTCAATTGGTTTCGCAGGGTCATCTTCCGATTTATGTTCTTCCCTTCAAATAGCTTGGTCAAAGAGTCAAACATCTCCTTGGGTGTCTTTAGAGAGGACACATGGGGTATGAGATGATCTTTAATAGAATCAGCAATGATTCTCTTTGCCTTGACCAAGTTCTTCTTATGCAATACCTTGGCCTCTTCATCCTCTGGGATAGGGATGTCTTCTTTCACATATGAGTCCAACTCATTCTCTTCCAGGATTAACCCAATCCTATACTTCCAAGCCCGGAAGTTATCAGCTCCTTCAAGCTTATCCTCAAGCTCGGTGTGGCGAGACATCTTAAAGAGTACTTCAAATGGAAATAGAAAAGATTTAGATCTTACCACTTGAAATGCTGAAAATTGGATTTCGTCCCGGATTAGGGTTTGTCGGAAAAACCCTAAAAATTCAAAATGTGAATTTCAAATTTCTGAAAGGATAGAAAGATGCGCCTTGATGAGCTGATCAGCCTGGTGCATTCATAATTTGAGAGCAACAAAGCTTTACCCTTCAGATTTGATCTTTTGTCCTCCCAGGTTCACTAGGGAGAGCCCTGAATTAGGGTTTGAGTTTCCCGGAGATCTACCCAGCCAAAAATCTCGATCCAAAGCTCTAAACTTCGATTTTTGCAAGGAGCTTCCAGCTGTGTCTTCAGATTTCAAAAATTCCTATTTTTGAGAAAACCCTAAATTTTAGGGCCAAATTTGAAAATGCTCGGAATTGAATTCTGATTGGACAGATAGATGCGCCTTGATGAGTAGAGTCAATCTACTATACTGATTTTCCAAAAATTGTGTAGAGAAACCCAATAAACAAGAAACTCAAGTTTCCGTCACTGCAAAATGTCTTCTTCTCAGGTTAGCTCTGATACCATGTTAAATTTTGAGCATTAATTCACAATACTCTAGGATCTTTGCTGAGAGAATAACATCTACAGTATATCAATGCATGACAATCACAATATGACAAGCATCACAAGAATCAAAAGCACAAGAGATAAGAGACACAGAGTTTCCGTGGGGAAAACCCTAAGGTGAAAAACCCCACAACTTCCTCAGAGATAGAGAGAGCAATGAATCAACCAAAGTACAACCAAAATACATTGAGATAGTCTCCTAGTAGCAGATGATCCTCCTCCTCACTAGTGCGCCACTTTCTGAGTGAGAGTGAGTTACTTTTTCCGAGTGAGTAAAATAGAGATCTCTGATCTCTATTTATACTAACCTTTTTGCCCAGTGACCTTATGGGGCCAACTTGTCTAGCTAGGTACATCCACATTATAATATATATAATTCAGGGCCGACCCCACATGGTGGTCTAATAACCCATCGGCAAGTACACACACTTGCGACACTTGTCAATCCACATGACGACACTTCCTTATAGAGGAATGACACATCTCTTATAAGGGTACAATAAATATATATATAAAATACACAGATGAAATACATTCCGAAGTTACATATACATCAACATAGTGCACCCTTGGATCTCCATTTCTACTATGTACTTATATATCCAATCCTTGCACAAACAAGTGGCTTTACTTTTAGATTTGAGTGGTATGTCCTCCTTTGGAAGCAAGACAAGTTCTTGTTCCATGTCCTCCATATCATTTCTCTCTTCATTCACAAGCAACTATGAATCTCCCTCATGCACATGTAGATATTCGTGCTCCATCAACTCAAGAAGATCCTTCTTCTCCTCAGGAATGCATTCGTCCATGTGTTCATGCTCATTCTCCATGCAAGATGGAAAATGTGACATGCCAAAATCCTCATGAAGTTGACCTTCCTCCTCCAAATCTAATGATACCATGAATTGATTAGAAGAACAACAATGCTCTTCTTCTTTTGAGTCCACCATAAGATTCATAGTAGTTTCATAAGGTTCTACCTCCTCTGGTTGGCGATCAAATAGGAGCAAATCTAGTGGTATAGATTCTTCTTTGGAACAATATGACTTATTGGAACCTTCTTCATGCTTAAGTGAATCTGTTTCCTCTCTATACTCCATCATGCAGCTTGAAACCTATCCATCTTGTGTAGTATAAGGATTTGCATTATGAGTGGACTAATTTGAAGGTTGTTCTGTGATTTTAGTTGTCCTCTTTCTTGAAATATATTCTTCACAAGATTTTTTGGTACCCTTGGTTGTAAATTGTCTCATGAAATTTCCATAGATAGATGGTTTGTGTTCGGATATCCACATCATCTTTTTCAGGATCTTGCATGCAATTAGGGTTTGCATGCACCTGCATGCACTTGCATGCATCCCAGTCACCTGTTTGATGCCTCCAACACCTTATCCACCTCATTCTAGCACCTGGGAGCCACTTACTACAGAGTTTTAGCCCTCCTAGGTTGAAAGGCGCCCACTTCTCACCTACTGCCAGAGAAAGGCACACTTGTTCACCTACCACTGCAGTTCCACTTCAGTTACATTCAGTTAGCTCCGATTCTCCCTGATTTGAGGCTAGTTTCACTCCCGACTGACTGTTTCACTTCCGTTGGACCTCCAGTTTGACTAGATGACTTGTTCTGACTTCAGTTAGTCTCCCATGCGCCCCCACTGAGCCTCCTTCCCTTAATCAGTGCTACACACTTCAGTTACACATGACACACTCAGTTAGACTCAGATTGACACCTGGATGACTGGTTCTTGTGCATTGATGACCACCACCGATTGATGATGAGGACTCCTAGTTGGATTCAAGCTACTCCATTCAGTGATTCGAATGACCTACTTAGGCAATTCGAATTGCTTAGTCATTGAGTCAGATTGTATTGTAATTATTCACCCTTATTGGGATATTGAGCACTGCTGCATGTTTTGCACAGTTTTACACCATATTTTCTATATTCATCTGTTGTGATTGATTTACTTGTTCATTAGATCTGCTGTGACTAATTTTACATGGTATCAGAGCCATTGCAGGGACAAGATCTCTTTTCTACAGGTGTTTCTACAAGAAGATTTGACTGAATTGCTCAAAAATTGCAAAAAGTTTTGGCATGAGATATCTCAAGGGCATTCGCTCCTATGCATGCAAAGCTTGAAAATACATCCAATACCACTCCAGAAGCTTGAGTTTCCACATAATTCCTGGATCTGATACATTGGACCCATTCAACATTGTTTGATCTCCAATCCCAGGTGTGATGCAACTCTAAAAGGGTGGATTGTTCGACCTTACGGTTCTTGGTTTGATTGTGATTTGCAGGTTATCAAGCTCCTCTTTTGCATTCGCTACACTGTGCATGCAAACTCCTCTTTTGCATTCGCTGCACTCTGCATGCAAGCTCATCTACATCAGTTTGAATCGCTCCTAGCAATGGAATACTCTTCTTCAAAGCCTATCCTCACCCCATTCAATTATTTTGATTGGAAAGATGATATGGAGATCATATTACATTCAAAAGGTTACTACCAAGTCACTCTTGGTCTTGAATTGGAGCCAAACAATTTGTCAGATCGAACCAAACACTACAACAAGCTTGATGAAGCTTATGGTCTTCTTTGTCTCTCCATCTCCAAAGATCTTCACTTCCATCTCAGCGTATTGAAGACTCCAAAAGCCATATGGGAGCAACTTGAAACACTATTTGGCAAGCAGGATGAGGTTAGGGCTTTTCAATTAGAGAATGAATTGATTGGCCTTAATCCTGAGAATTTCGAGACCATAAATGAATTCTTCACAAAATTCAAGAACTTGAACTTGCAATTGAAGAATAGTGGAGTTATCAAAGAGGATAAACAATTGATCCTCTCCATTCTAAGCAAGCTTGGGAAAGATTATTCGGTATTTGTCTCTACTTTCAATTTCGGTCGGCTAACTACCCCGAATTGGAAGATGCCTACCTTGAATGCCTTCATTGAGTCCGTCACAAAAGAGCATGACAAGTTGATTCAAATGGGGTCCATAAGCTCCAAAGATTCAGCCCTATATGTTCAAGGACCCAAGATCTCGAATGGTAAAGGAAAGCAAAAGAAGGAGAAGCCCAAATTTGAGCCTCACAAGCAAAAAGACAAAGGCAAACAAACGGATGCACCATCCAGTTCGAAGTTCAAGCAAAAGGGCAAAGAAGGTAACCATAAATCTAAATGTACTTATTGCAATCGTGGCTTTCATCCCGAAAGTTCATGTATGAAGAAGACTATAGATCAAATGGCCCTCCTTTTGGAAAAGAACAACATAACTCTTCCCGACGGTGCAAGGAAGAAGGATAGGAATGATGATCATGAAAGAGGACAAGCACTCATGGCAACGGTTTCGAAGCCCACTACTCTCTTGATAGATTTGGGTGCATCAAATCATATGGCTGCAAATATTGATTCTTTTTCCTCATTCGATCCAAACAGCTCCATCCCCATCCATTTGGGAGATGACTCAAAAATTTCTTCAAAGGGCAAAGGTACGATTCATGTAGATCATGGAAGCTTTCAGAATGTTCTCTATGTGCCTTCCTTGGCTTCAAATATTATTTATGTGTATCAAATGACACACACTGGTGAACCGAAGCAAGTTACATTCAGCCCTAATATAGTTGAAATTTCTGATATCAAAAGTGGAAGACTAGTTGCAGTCGGAAAGGCAAATCACACTGCAAAATGCTATGAGTTTTCACACTTTATTCCGCTTGCAAAGCCCACTGCTCTTCACACACATGGTAATGAGGTTAGTAGGCTTTGGCATGAAATATTTGGACATCTTAATTATAAGTATTTGCTGCTGCTATCAAACAAATCCATGGTAGATGGCCTTCCACAACTCAGTTCCTCGAAGGGAATATGCACCGGTTGCATCATTGGGAAGCACCCCGAGCACAGATTCGACCGCGGCAAAGCTAGCAGAGCTTCTACTATTTTGAGGTTGATCCATTCTGATATCAGTGGTCCACTGCCCCATATGTCATTAAATGGTTCAAGGTATGTTTTGACATTTATTGATTATTTTTCCCGCTTTACATGGGTATTCTTTCTCAAAAACAAGTCAGAAGTGCTTGGAAAATTCAAGGATTTTAAGGCTTCTATTGAGACCACCACTGAGAGAAAGATCAAAGCTCTTAGATCTGATAATGGTGGAGAATATATTAAATCCAAGTTGCTGCAACTTTGTGCCCAAAGCGGAATTCAGATCCAACATACAGTTCCCTACACACCCCAGCAGAACGGTGTAGCGGAAAGGAAAAACCGGTCACTGAAAGAGATGGCTACATGCATGATTGAATCAAAAGGTTTGGCTGCAAATATTTGGGCTGAAGCAATCAATGTTGCTGCATACATACAGAACCATGTTCCACATTCATCTGTGAAAGGTATGACTCCTTTCGAAGCATTCTTTGGTCACAAACCGGATGTGTCAAATTTGAGAGTTTTTGGCTCTACTGCATGGGCTAGAATTCCTTCTGAGAAGAGACGAGCTTTGGATCCACAAAGTACCGAGTGCATACTGATAGGATATGGAGAAGAATCAAAAGCATATAAACTCATGGATATCAGATCTAAAAAGATATTCATAGAGCGCAGTGTGCAATTTGAAGAACCGCTTCAAGAATTGCAACTAGTCGAGGAAAAGACTGCCGATTCACCGCCTTCACCAGAAGAAGATCCGTGCAGCGATAATGAAGGTATGAGTTCTGATATTTCTGATATTTCAGCAGCATATGATGATAATGAAATATCAGGTTCAGAATCCGACCATTATGATCCTCCTCAGTTACCAAAGTGGGCCCAAAACACTCTCCAATCTGCTGGTTTGAACTTTGGAAATCCTGTTGATCCGAGACGAACAAGAGCAGACTTTCAAAGAGCAGGTATGGCACTATCTATTGCTGATCCATTACTTCCTGAGATTTGTTATTTGATGGCTGGTTCAGATCCCACATCATACTATTCTGCTCACCGAGATCCGAGATGGCAAAGTGCCATGGATGAAGAGTACAGTTCTCTTCAAAAGAACAACACATGGGAGCGAGTTTCTCTTCCACCTGGAAGAAAATTAGTGAAGTGTAAATGGGTCTACCGCACGAAAGTTGCTGCTGATGGCTCTATCAGAAAATACAAAGCAAGGTTGGTGGAAAAAGGTTTCTCCCAAGTCCAAGGAGTGGACTACACTGAGACTTTTGCACCGGTTACAAAGATGGATTCCATCCGCCTTGTTTTAGCTGTTGCCGCATCCAAGCACTGGGAAGTGCACCACATGGATGTGAAGAGTGCATTTTTACATGGAGACCTTGCTGAAGAGGTATATATGCAGCAGCCAGAGGGCTACACATCAGATCCATCATTAGTTTGCAGATTTAAGAAATCTTTGTATGGGTTAAAACAGGCCCCAAGAGCTTGGTACGCAAAGATGGACTCCTTCCTTCTTTCTCAGAATTTCCAAAGATGCAAATCTGATCCGAATGTGTATCTTCAGCGAGTTAAAGGTAATTTTTTGGTTATTGTACTTTATGTTGATGATCTTCTCATTACTGGTAGCACACTTACTTCAATAAACAAGCTAAAATCTGCCTTAAATCTAGCTTTTGACATGAGCGATTTGGGCTTGCTGAGTCACTTTTTGGGCTTGGAGATAGCTCAAAATTTTGATGGGATCACTATATATCAGCAAAAATATGCTTCCGACCTGTTATTGAAGTTTAATATGGCTGAATGTAAGGCATCCCCATTCCCATTCCTCTCAGGAATCAGTCTTGAGGAGGGAGATTCTACACCGCTTGCAGATTGCAGTATGTATCGACAGTTGATTGGTTCACTACTTTATTTGACACACTCACGGCCTGATATCTCATATGCCGTGAGTGCCATGTCAAGATATATGCAGCAGCCACATGAGCTTCATTGGCGAGCAGCCAAGCGGATCTTGCAGTATGTGCAAGGTACGAGACAGTTTGGCATACATTATGCTGCAGATTCTGAGCTAGATTTCATTGGTTTTACTGATTCAGATTGGGCAGGTGATAGCATTGATCGGAAGTCCACTTCCGGTTATGTTTTCATGATTGGTCATGGTGCTATTTTCTGGTCCAGCAAAAAGCAAGCAGCCATTGCACTTTCTTCAGCAGAGGCAGAGTATCGAGGGGCAGTCAATGCCTGCATTCAGGCAGTTTGGTTGCAGGGTATTCTTTCCGAGTTTGGTTTTGGTGGCACTACTTCGATTGTCCTATTTTGTGACAATCAAAGTGCTATCAAGATCTCCACAGATCCAGTTCAGCGGCAGAGGACCAAACACATTGAGATTCATATGCATTACATTCGACAGTTGGTGCATGACCGCACCATCATTCTGCAATATTGCCCTACTGATGAGAAAATTGCAGACATCTTCACCAAGAGCTTCACTGAGAAGAAGTTCTCTTACCTCCGTTCACTGTTGGGGGTGAGTTCCATCATGGTGGAGACAGATTGATTCATTATTATGCTTTAGCTTGAGGGGGGGATTTCTTCCCACTGGGTTTTCCCTCTTTCCTCACTTAGTTATTTTCAGCATTTTTTGGATTATTGTATTGGGGTGACCTTTGGTCTTAGTTACCAGGGCCCCACATTATTTTTTGCACATCATAGTCTAGCTTGAGGGGGGGTGTTCGGATATCCACATCATCTTTTTTCAGGATCTTGCATGCAATTAGGGTTTGCATGCAAAATCTAGGGTTTGCATGCACCTGCATGCACTTGCATGCATCCCAGTCACCAATTTGATGCCTCCAGCACCTTAGCCACCTCATTCTAGCACCCGAGAGCCACTTACTACAGATTTTTATCCCTCCTAGGCTGAAAGGCGCCCACTTCTCACCTACTGCCAGAGAAGGGCGCACTTGTTCACCTACCACTGCAGTTCCACTTCAGTTACATTCAGTTAGCTCTGATTCTCCCTGATTTGAGGCTAGTTTCACTCCCGACTGACTGTTTCACTTCCATTGGACCTCCAGTTTGACTAGATGACTTGTTCTGACTTCAGTTAGTCTCCCATGCGCCCCCACTGAGCCTCCTTCCCTTAATAAGTGCTACACACTTCAGTTACACATGACACACTCAGTTAGACTCAGATTGACACCTGGATGACTGGTTCTTGTGCATTGATGACCACCACCGATTGATGATGAGGACTCCTAGTTGGAGTCAAGCTACTCCATTCAGTGATTCGAATGACCTACGTAGGCAATTCGAATTGCTTAGTCATTGAGTCAGATTGTACTGTAATTATTCACCCTTATTGGGATATTGAGCACTGCTGCATGTTTTGCACAGTTTTACACCATATTTTCTATATTCATCTGTTGTGATTGATTTACTTGTTCATTAGATCTGCTGTGACTAATTTTACAGTTTGTTCTTCTTGAGAGAATTTGAATTTTGAGCAAACCTTCTTGATTCAAGCTTGTCTTGCAAAACACAGTACTCTAGGAAGGACAATTCATTTCTTCAATCAAACTCAAATCCTTGTAGTCATTAAAAAATTTCATAGATCTGATCATCTCATCTATATTCCTCCCAAAAAAACCAAGGAAAGACATGATGGTGATTTCTTCAGTAAATCAAAGAAGCTTATCCTTGCTGCAAAGATTAACCCAAGTAGGTGTGAGTATCATGGCTGCAAATTATTCAAATTGGAGATTAATTTCCATAGGAGTATAAGAAAGTGCTATTATACCACTATAATTTACCAATCAGGTCTGATTATACACTAACTAACACTCCTACAAAACGTAAGGAAAAATAATGAAGACTAGTGGCTTGACTGGCTATAGGAAAGGTAGTTTCAAAGAAATATGGAAGTATTTTGACTTAGGAAGGATCAATAATATTAAATGAAAGTAAAATATTAGCTGAGAATCACTTTGGAAATTTTGGAGTGATTCTGACAAAGTTACAAAAAGAGACAAGTAAAGTTTACACCTTGGATTGCACATCTAGTTGAAATTCAGGAATTTCCAAACAGTAGGAGAAGGTCATGAATTTTTGGTTTCATAGTTGGAATTAGTTTATCAACATATTAATTAACATCATAAACTGAAATAATTCCATTCGGGATTATATATATTCATTTATCAAATATACACTGAAAACTAGATCTTTTTCATAGAAATCTAGACTAGGTGCAAGAGATGGACATGAAAGGTATACTTTTATTTATTCAGACTGTAAAATAGAATTTAGAGTTTCATTATTACATCAGTAACATCCATCAGTAGATGAAATAATTCTCACAGAACTCTAAGGAAATAAATACACAAGAAATAAGAATCTCCATCAAATAAAGACTAGAAATCATCATAATTCTAGACGGGAGGCTCTCTAACCTATGCAAAAATATTGAATTCAACTGGATCATACTTCAAGACCTGCAATAAAATCAATGATGAATACTGTATTTCATCATCCTCACATAATAAGTAGGGGCACATCTCCCAGCTTGGACTAGGGGCACATCTCCCAAGTCATAGAGGCACAATTGCACTCAATTCAATTCTCAAACTGTCCTCCTCCCTTTATATATTTTATGTGACTTGTGGAGAAAGTAATATAGGATAAAGCGCCCTCAATAAGTGGATAACGTTGGCTTTCTTTCTGCTTTATCTTTTGCCTTTGCTTTTCTTTCTGCTTTTGCTTTTGCTTTTGATTTATCATGCTTTTGCTTTTCTGTCTTGCTTTTTCCTACTTTTATACCTTATCCTTCTTTTCTACTTTGTCTTGTTTTTTCCTACTTTTCTACCTTATCCTGCTTTTCTGCTTTGTCCTGCTTTTTCCTAATTTTCTACCTTTATCTGTTTTTCTGCCTTTATCTACTTTTTTGCTTTATTCCGCTTTTCCTGAGCTTTGCTGCTTTTCTACCTTGTGCCAGCTTTTATTTTCTTCTCTTGCAAGTTACCTCTTGGTCAACCTTATCCTCTAATGTGCCCTCGTGGAGCATTGATTGCAATAAAATATCTATTAATGAAAACTATTTCTCATCAAGTGCATTTCAAACTTAGGAAAATAATAAAATTAAAACCTCCTAACTAATTAATGCCTTAACTTAACCCCTCATTATTTATTAATTCTAATCTGTCACTAGGATCCATGGGGTTTGATATGCTTAATGGTGCTGAAAAAATGAGAACGTGACAAGATAATACTGCCACTCTCGATATTTTTAAATATTGTCACTAAGATTTTGTGACATAGGTACTAGGTGCTGCAACACACACTCAGTTACAAAACCTAACTCCGCTTTTAGAATACCCCGCAAAAAATCATCATGCTATTATCTAACACAATGTAAATTAACATAGAAATTTTACTACTGGATACCAATGAAATGAACACGGTATTTTTTATTGATTCAAGGTGAAATCACAGAGTTACATTTCAACAAATATTGATAGGTGTAACAGTATTCGAGTAACAAAATTCACCAAATGGTTGTTCATGCTGTTAACAGTTCTGAAATCGTGCGATGGATAGAGTCTCTGAGTTATGGTGTTGATACTCCATCTCAGACTTTTGCTTCATGCTGGTCATTGATTGGATCTTATCTCCAATGCTTCCTCCACGATCTATGCCTTTTGTGTGTTGTGTTGGGACTTAATCCCACAAAGATCATAAAAAATATAACATCAGAAAATAAAAGAATGCATAACATAGAAACATAACAAAAGTCATACAAAGAGACACAAGATATACGTGGTTCACCCACTGAATGTGGGCTACGTTCACCAGGAAAGGCATGGGTATTCTTATTGTTCAAGAATCATGGAGATTACATACGACGGCCTAAGAGAGGGATGAGAGTCCCTTTTCTCTCATGGAGCACCTTAGTTCACTTTTCCTCTATGGGCATACATGGATAAATACATAATTACACATAACTGATTAAATCTAGTTACTCAGTTAGGCGGTTACATAGAAACCATAGGAATTGGTTGTCACTTTATCCAACAATCTCCACCTTGAAAACAATTTACAAAATGCCTAGTCTATTGTGCTTCTAACCATTTCATTGTTTTTACCTATATTTTCCATGAATCCATTGAAAACACCAACTGCATGTGAAATATCATCTCATCGCATACACCAAACTAGCATATGATACATGAGAAATATAAATCTTTTCTTCATTACGTGGACATCAACCTGAAGAAAGCTTATGATGTTTATCGGTTACACGTTATTCATACCGAATTTGAATCCATCTCTGTGTACATCCATGCTTAAGATTGTTTTGCAGCCCCCAGATCCTTCATCATTATGAATGTCCAACAACCTGATCCAGCCTGTTGATCTTAAAACCATTCTTTTCCTAGCTCAAGCATAACGCCAACAATTTAAACACCAAAAAATTTACATTCACTTTTTGTAACTTGGCCCATGATGTAATCCAACATCTTGTACTAATCGCCTGAGTGCTTCAGGCCATACAATGATTTCTTGAGCTTTTGAAAACAAATCTTCCTATGCGATCTAGAACATCTTGAGTGCTCCACCTTGAACTTTGAATTCGATACCTTGACCCAAAAACTAGACAAGCTGATCATCTGAGCATCTCCACATGAATTTTGAAAAACACCAGCGCTCGCAGTATTCCCCAACCTGATTCCAGTCATTACCGCTTCTTGGGCCTTCAACAACACCTTATATGCATTTCCTTGAATAGGCTCTGCAACGATCAGATATGTTCTCGCTACGTTTGTGTTGGCCCAGTTTTGCAACCAGGCTTAGTGCTATGGGCACCTGCTAACTAGTAGCAACAGTTTCAATAGAAATAAATAACAATAAACTAATTAAACAAGACTAACCATGGATCTATGCAAAGATATTAAGCAAATAACAAAAATAATTTAAAATCAAGAACAAGATAATGTAAAATAATGAATTTGTATTGAAAGAATGGGGCAAGCAAGTGCTTGTGGAATCAATACCTCTAATGATGAGGTTGAATGGCTCCAAGGATGAGCAACTCCAATCTCCAATGGTCTCTTCTCCAATGTGGTTTGCAATGGCTTAAATGCTCAAGGGAGATTTCAGCAGCATAAGGATGAGATAATGGATGGATGTGAAATGAGGAGCCCCTACCACCTTTTTATAGGTTTTGGTGGTGGGAAATACCATTTGTGGTTTTGTGGAAACCAAATGGTATTGACCAACATGGTTTAGGTACTTTTCCCTCCTTTTTCCTTTTTTGAATAATATTTTAATTCCCTTTTTAATATTTTTGGGAATTTGGACCCTTTTTGAGGGTTTTTTATGATTTTCTTGGAAAAATAATCTTTTTTAATGGAAAAAGGGGTGTACTAAGGTCTTTTGGTGACCTTTTGTTGGTTTCAGAGGCTTAGATGGTGGAAAAGTGGACAAATGGGTCATGTGAGTAAGGGAATGAGCTAGTGAGCACTTTTTAGGTGTTAACAGATTGCCCCCTGATGTGTGAGGGCAGGAGCTCATCGTATGGCCGATAGACATCATAGTTCTTTTGTCCTTTTTTCTGGGGTTTAGGGGAGAGAAGAGACCGGTTGGAGACTGGAGCCACGGCCCTTGGAAACTGCAAAAACAAAAAATATTACATGGCCTCAATATGAATGAGGTATAATCTCCGATGAAGGACGAGGCGGGCATTCCCATGCTCGTATCAAGACATATACAAAACAACTAGTCCCAAGAAGGGGGATCTAATACGTAAAGAAATATACTGGTACATCATAATGGTCCAGAGGGGACATTATTGTGGGATATAATCGTGATCATGGCTGATCTCAATAACTGATACACTGGAATAACTGTTGAAACTGAAGGTGTTCAATCATCTGTATGGACTTAATGACTGTGAGCCATCTCTGGGAAGTATTTGTATCTGTATACTCGAGGGAGTATAAAACTGGGGTACATCTGAATACTGTCGCCATACGCAACCCGGATATCTATAGAAAAAATGTAACTGGTTGTATCCATAGGTAGACTCTCAAATGTGGAGGAGTCAGGTGGTATCCGGGGTCTTCGACTAATAACTGAACGGACCAATACCCTGTGCGAGTCTCAACGATGCGATCAAGGTGTTGAAGTCGAGCATGTGAGAAACAACCATTCGGAGAGGCACTGAGGATTCCTCTTGAAATGATTCGTAGGCACTCATCATAAATGGTAATGAGTCCAAGACACAGGGACCTCTAGGTCTATCCTCTGGAATCAATGTTGTTGTCGTCGACAGAGGGAGACCAGCAACTAACAAGGCAATGATGTTTCCTTGATAGGAGCACGAGGTGTAAAACTGAAGTGTTGTAGTACTGATGGTAGGACTGACATACTTGTGGGAACGGGAAATTAATGGGTCAAAAATGGGTAGACTCAAACTTCCTTTGTTCAGAGCATGATGACATGGTTGACCTGGCAGCGGATGGAACTGACTTGCAGGTGTAGGGATCATATCTTTTTTAGGGACTGAAGGGTATGTACTGACTCCGGGGGGGGGGGTGAAGCTGATGGTAGCTTTCAAGGGAGTTTTAGAGTGACATACTGCAGAATACTCTGAACAAAGGCGACCAGAATGGGGAAGCTGCTATGTGAGTAGACATGGTCTGTTGTGGCGCCAAGAGGCACCATTGATTCCTTCTTCGTAGTTTTGATGAGCTCCAAGAAGGGATAAAAGTGTGCTCTGAAATGGTACGGTCCTGTGGATTTTGCGAGCCCAGGATGGCTCATGCTCATAGTTGCTTTCATGTTTAGAGAGTCTGAAAGCGGTAAGTGGACTCTATTGGTGTTTCTTTTTCGTTAGTTTAGTCTCCAAGGCCCGAAAAAGCATAAAATGATGCGGATGGAGTACTCTTCTAGCCGATGTGACTAGAGTATACCTTTTTCGTAATTAGTCTACGAGGTCTGGAAAAGGGGTAAACTTATACCAGGTAGACGCCCTTTCAGATACGTTTAGCGAGCATGAAAGGAAGCAAGGTTGCTCGGCAATCTTTTCATTGTTTTTAAGAGTCAGAAAAGAGCTTAATAGAAACTCCCTAAGTGCCTTTTTCGTAAAAGGGGTTGCTCGGCCCGAAAAAGGGGTAAAAGTATACCGAACAAAAGTGGATTGATGAGGGCGAGAAAAGGTCTCAAGCATCGTCATCGGTTCAGAAAACTGGATCTGACGATATAAGGCGCGTCGAAAATGGAGGACGGTCGATGTGGCACACAAACCGAGGTGACGAGGGAGCATGGAAGAAATGGCCAAAAAATCAAAAGGTGAGAGTGAGAAATGATCTCAAGCATCATCACGAGCGCGGGAAACTGGATCCGACGATATAAGGCATGCCCCAAACTGAGAATGGCCAATGTGGCACGCAAACCGAGGTGACAAGGGGGCATGGAAAAAATGCCCTGAAAATTGGGACGTGACAGCGAGAAGTAATCTCAAGCGTCATCATGAGCGCGGAAAACTGAATCCGACGATATAAGGCATTCCCCAAACTGAGAATGGCCGATGTGGCACGCAAACCGAGGTGTCAAGGGGGGCATGGGAAACAATGCCCAAAAAATCTAGGCGTGAGAGCGAGAAATGATCTCTAGCATCATCACGGGCACGGAAATATGAATCCGACAGTGAAAATGGTGCGAAAAATGGAGGTCATAAGGACTCCGGAATGGTTAAAGGAAAGAACTAGGTTAAAAAATGGCTACAAATAAAGGTGATCCCACCAAGCGAAGGATGCAGTGGTGGGGAGAAATGATGACCCGTGGGGGAAAAATACTAGGTGTATCAAATCAACTGAAATATACAAGTGACATGTGACCTCAAAAATGGTTGAGATCACGAATATGAAAAAGTGAGCAGGGTTAATGACCTGCCCCCATGCTATGTGCATGGGGTTTGTGATTGTAGATCACATATGTTTTGGTTTGAACGATGGGCTCATTGAGGTGTTGAGATAGAGATGATGGGGAAGGTTCAAAATGATTGATCATGCCCCCTATCCCGGGGTCGAGGTAATCTATTATGCCCCCTAACTCAGAGGTGTCAATGTGGTGCAGATGTTGTCTCAGAGAGAGATCAATAGGGCATTGAACAACTGTTGGCGGGGTGTTATACCATGAGGCTGTGGGTCGTGGTGGCATACTGAAGTGATGATATGATGATGGGGGATTCCCTTTGTGGGGTGGATGCCCCCAGTATATCCAACGAGGATCACGATGATGATGAGTAGGCAAGGTTTTGGGCCTGCCCGCATGTTGTGGACATGTGGTTTCCTGGTCGATTTGAAAGGGTTGAACTTGTGTGTCAAAGGGATCAATGGAAAGGGCTGACCGGACAGAGGGGTATCCAGTGGAGATCGTATAAATGGCAGGGTCAAGGCCAGGAATTTCGGTATCTGACCAAGTAAAGACATCAGTGAATTCTTGGAACAGTTGTTGGTATTCTCCGATCTCATGCTCACTGTGGGAGGTTCTTAATGTGATGGTATGAAGGGCACCAAGTGGGTCAGAGATGTCAATGTGGATGACGGGAGAAATATCGGCCATGGGATCTGTTAACCAGTCGATTTTAGTAGGAAGGAAATCCTTGGACTCAACCGCGGATTGGGTAGCGGTGGTGGATGAAGTCTCTTCCAGGAGGAAGTATGGACGATGGTGCATGTCTTCCCCGGGATAATCAAAGGTAGTAGGAGTCTCGAGAACCTCTTCATCATTGCGGGAGCTTTGAGTGGTCAAATCGAGTGATGAGGTAGTGGTAGTCGAAGAGATCATGTAGATGGTGTTAATCTCTCCGGATGAGGATGATGGGGGAGGGTAGATCTCCTCGATAGTAGGGGGTGCCGTCTCAAGGTCCAAATTGTTCATCTCGTAGAGAGATGCTCTGTAATCTGGGATGTCAGGATAGTGATGGGAGTAGTGGCCGTAAATACCTCATATCGCACATGGGTGGTTGGTACGTAGTGATTTATCACGAGGCATGGGGTTTGGATCGAGTTTGACAACCGGGATGTTGGGGTCGTCGTCCAACATTTTCATGTGTTCCTGTAATGCAGATAACTATGGACACTGATGGGTTGGATGGCCTAACTCATCACACAACGAGCATTTGGGAAGAGCACGGAACACGGGGGGAGGTTTAACTGCTTTGGGTGGGGGTACCGTAGTGTATGGTTGTGGGCCTCTGCCCCCAGTGGGCCTGATGAGAGGAGGGGGATTCGTTGATGACGAAGGAGTAGTGATACCGGGAGGTGGTTGGGTAGAAGTAACAATGGGTTGCACCGGTTGGAGGATGACGTTTGGTGTCGGCGGTCGAACGGGAGGTGGAATATACCATACGGGTAATCCCAATGTTAACCCGGGTAGACTAAGGGTAGCCATAACCGGGGCGCTTACTACACCCGAAGGAGGAAATAGGAAGGGGATGGTGTGGATGGGTGTAACACCAATGTGACCGGGGATCAATGGTGGTTGACTACCGGATGTTTGTGTATTCTGTGAAAGAGTACAGAGGTTTGCGACTTGGGTCTCCGGTGACGGTGGTGGAATGGCCTGGAATGTAGAGGTCATTGGTGTATCTGAATAAAGTCCGGGTCCCAAAGAAGAGACAAAGGAGGTAGTTGCACTAGAAGTTGGTTGTTCAATCATGGGAAGAACATTTTCGGGTGCTGCAGGGGCATTGGGATCATAGTATGTGAGTTGGTTGATTTTGACCACGCGTCCCTCGTGGGGGAACATCATGGTGCGAAAAACGGATGAGGCGACCGCTTTCATGGCGTACATGTAACTGCGGCCGAGTAAAAGGTTATAATCGAGCTGGGCATTAATGACCTCTATGTCAATGAGCACATTTTTCCCACCTAATTGGACGGGGACCTTGGGTAGTAAACCTTGAGGTTGAGCTGACCGGCCGTCGTAGGCCCGTAATGCAGTGGTGGATTGCTGGAGAGTAGGGGATCCCAACTTCTGCCAAACAAATGTGGACATGACGCATGTGGAGGCACCCTCGTCAATGATACATCGATGGATGAAAAGATTCCGAATAGAAACAGAAACTTGGACTGCTATGGTGGAAGGCAGACGTGGTTCAGACTGGTCTAAATCAAAGGTCATCAATTTCGAATCATTTGGGTCAATCGCCCCAATGGCGGAAAGTAAAGTCTTGCACTGAGTAGGACAGTTTTTCAAGACTTCTAACGCAGACATGGCTGCGGGAGATTGAGCTAGGTCATCTACGATGTTGTAATTTGACGCAGCCCGTGCATTGGGGTTGTTGTTGATACGGCGGAGTGGGAAACGAGGTGCTTTAGATGCGCCATCAAGTGGAAGAGGTGGTATCCGTAATGGCTGATCAGTGGGATGAGCATTAGTATCCTTGTCGGTGGGGGGGGCTTCAGAGGTAGGGCCATACTGGTTCCGGCGGGTTTGGATATTGACATCGGCAGTGGACATCATCAATAAGTGGTGAGTCCCTGAATCAAACATGGGTTGATCAGGAGCGGCGTAAGTTATTTGCTGTGGTTGTACGTTGCCCTGTGGGGGGGCTAACGGCTGAGTGTTCACCACTCCTTGTGTTGGAAAAGGGTTTTGTAGCACCAAAGGTTGTGGTTGAGGTGGTGGAGGGTTGGGTAGCGGCTGAGGAGCCGCCTGTCCTTGACGATGGGCATCTTCTGTCCATAGTTGTCGAGCTCGCTCCAGATGTGGGCGAGCGTGTGTATAGTGGCCATAGACACCGCAAATAGAACAAGGATGGTTTGTTCGTAAATTAGCATTTTTGGCTTGTTTAGGTGGTCGATCAGGATTCTGATGAGCAGGCGCCGCGTTATTGTTTTGCGGGGGGTGGTTAGGTTGTGGAGATTGGTTATGGTTTTGGTTGTTTCCACGGTTACGTCCTCTTCCGCGGTTTGGTTGCCCACCCTGGTTGCGTTGGTTATTTTGGTATTGGTGCTGATGTTGTTGTGCGTACACATGCCCTTGAGCATTGGGGGGATTCTGGGGAGCCGCAGGTGCGGGAGCAGGTTGCGGTGGGTAGTATGCAGGTGGAGCTGGAGGTGGTCCAGCTGCCTGTTGGGGTTGTTGGTACCCCTGAGCTGTTGGAGGTGCGAGATTAGCTGGTGCAGCCGGTTGTGGGTAATGCATCTGCTGTTGTGGGAACTGCATGGGGGTATGTGTGGTAGGTTGATTATAGTATGTATGAGGTACATATGCTGATGACGCTTTCCCATAGCAATGTTGTGGACAAGAGGGTCCATGAATGTGATGGGTCTGGTTTGTTGGAGCATAAGAAGTTGTCGCTCCGGAACTGGATGTAGCCCTAGAGAGGTCTGGGGCAGGCATGGTGCTCACCATGCTGAAAGGTTTAGCTTGGGGTGTGATTTGGCCAATAATTCCATCGACGGCATGAGATGCCCCCGGCGCGTCGCTACGTGAAGAGTCGCATCGTGGGGCGTCTGGTATGATTGTGTATAGATAACCTGACTGGGCGTAGATGAGATCAAACTGTTGGGCTTTGAGGATGGCCTCTTCTTCAGACTGGGGTCTTTCAGATGCCACATCCTTCGCGATGAGTGGGAGGAGGGATTTTAGAAACCAATCTAAAAAGATACGTTCGTCTAACTTAATTTTGCAGAGGCTCCGGCGTCGACGCCACTCATGAATATGGTCAGTGATGTGGGTGGCCGTATTCTGTCTGCAAGACAGTAGGATCTCGACGCCCGCATCATAGCGGACAGGTAACTGAAAGAACTGTAGAAAGGTCGAGGCTAGGGAGGTAAAGGTGGCATGCGTCCCATGGGGCTGCTCGATATACCACTTGGCTGCAGAGCCAGTGAAGGTGCGTTGTAAGAGCCGGAGGCGGACAGAGTCGTCCACTATGGAGTTGGAGGAACACCATAGATGGAAGGACATGATATGGTTCTGGGGGTCTTCACCCGTCTTACCCTCAAACTTAGGGATGTCAGAGGGGAGTTTGGTGGGCATGTGAGGCCACGCAGGATCATGTCTGATGGGGTCATTTGTGAGCCTAGCTAAGTCTGGAAGGTTTAGACTCGCCATGTATGGTAAGCTAGCAGATGTGGTGACTGGAACTGGGATATGCCTAGTCATTGTGGTGTGGGGTCCAGTAGCACCTAAAGGTATGCTAGGTATGGAGGGTATGTGCCCTCAAATAGGTGTAGTCTGGTATGGGCCAGCGCCTCCAAGTGCAACATGGGTTACACTTGGGTTAGGAATAGCAGTGGGGATTCCTGGGATAGGGTTTGTGGGAACCAGAGGGGGTGTGACCACTATGTTGGGCATGCCCATAACAGGTGGTGGACCTGTGTTGGGAATTCCTATAACAGGAGATGGCCCTGTGTTGGGCATTCCTAAATGTGGAGTGTTGCCCATATTGGGCATACCCAGGGGGGTGGTAGTCGCCATGGATGGCACCATCGCAGAAGGGTCTGTAGATGTCTCACCTATGGTGCTGGTAAACAGTGGATCAAATGGTGTTCCAGACATAATGGTGGTTGGTGGTAACTCTGTGGGGTTTTCGGATTCTACCTCCCAATCAAATGTGAAGTGAGGTGTGTCAGAATCGGATGACTATCTAGTTGATTGACGATGTGTCGAATCAAGGGATAGGGTTCTGCGTCCGTGACGTGGAGAGCCAAATGGAATAAACTCTGGGAGTTCGCCCTGTAGACGACGGGAGCGTCTTAAATTCTCAATGGTGAGAATTAAGTTTTTGTAAAAAATTTGTTTAAGTATCAGGTGGTGATATATATATATATATAAAAGACTCAAAACCCTAATGCAACCAAGGGTGCAAGAAGGGGAGTGAAAAAAGAAGGCTCTCAGGCCAAAAAATCAACCTAAAAAAAGGCACTTATTCTAGCAGTTGTGCTACAATAAGTGGAGGAATGCAACAACTGGTCAGAATACCAACATGCAAACGGCTTCTATAAAAAATAGGTGTAACTAGACCAAGGGTGGGTTGAATCATGCAAACACCTAACTAAAAGTATTGTGACTCAAACACACGATATCCTCTGCAAGGTGATGAAATCCAAGTCAGACAATATGAATGTTGAGACAACGGCTAGATATCCCCCTACCGGGAGGGACACCGGGTAATCAATCCTAAAGAAAGGCTACTAGGATACTCCGTTCATGACGCGTCGAGAAAAGGTAAATCTTCCGTTTGGTCCTTTGATCGCAATATCCCAATACAGGGATATCCCGAGAACTGCGAATGGTAGCCCTTCGGTTACTGAATGGATTTCGGTATTCCACTCAGGCTTCCGGAACCATCCTCACGACTTCAACCCTCCTAAGGGAGAGGCCTTCCCACAAACCTGTTGTGACCGCGCCAAAAAGTACTAAGAGATTTTAGCTCCCTAATTGGACAACTTCTATGTCTCAGATGTAATAACTGAGGGGTGTTATTGGAACACCTATCCCCCCAATACTACCTAGCTACAAAAGTTCTTTTAGTGTTCCCCAAGTGGGGTTAAAAGTGTGTTGAAATTAGGATACGTTTTAAGGCTTAGTTCAATTAAGTGATCGTGTGAGTGCACGTGAGGTATTGTAAACTAAACTTGAAAAATGTAAATGCTTTTATAGGAAATTTTCACAAAACAAAGGAGTTTTTGAAAATAAAAAAGCAAATATTTATGACTTTTTCAAATAAATGGGAATTAAATTGCTTTGCCAATATCAACTCAAAAAACAAAGAATCTTTTGATTTCTGAAAGCAAATAATAGACTTCTTTAAAAGAAATAAATGGATTTCTTTTTTCAAGTAAATTGCTAAGGGCAAGATTTTAAAGAAGTAAACAGGAAAAAACTTTAATCTAGATAAAAATGCAAAATGAGTCTTTCTTTCACTTTCTTGAAAATTTTTAAAAAGATTTCTAGATATGCACTTTAAATAGTAAATTTTTTTTCAAAGCTGTCAAATATGTAGAATTTAATACTGTAAAAAATGTGCGATGGGCAGAAAGTACAGTAAATTTTTTTTTCAAAATCGGGATGGCCGAATGAAAAATTCAGCCGCGCGGGTTTTGACAGAAAAACCGCGATGGACCGCGCAGGTTTTGGTCGCACAGTCGCGCTGGACCGCGTGGATTTTGGCCGCACAGTCGCGATGGACCGCGCGGGTTTTAGCCGCACAGTCGCGATGGGCAGCGCGAAAATTGGCCGCGAAGCCGCGGTGTGCAGCGCGGAAAAACGCAGAAAAGTCGCGATGGACCACGCGACTGTCTGGCAAAAATCCGCGATGGGCCGCGCGGAAAAACGCAGAAAAGTCGCGATGGACCGCGCGACTGTCTGGCAAAAAGCCGCGAGGCGGAAGCCGTGCACGGAAACCGAGAAACGAACCCGAAAATCAAAAATTTTGGGCTGTTAATGGCAATTTATGGGGCCAAAAACTAGAGCAGGAATAGATCTGCTGTCTAGGATGGAAGATCTATGGATCTAAAGGTTAAAAACTACTAAAAAACAAAGATTGAAAGAAAAATTGAGATCTATAGTTCAAACCAAAGCGGAGTCGCCAAAAACTGTTGGCCCGGTTTTGCAACCAGGCTTAGTGCTATGGGCACCTGCTAACTAGTAGCAGCAGTTTCAATAGAAATAAATAACAATAAACTAATTAAACAAGACTAACCATGGATCTATGCAAAGATATTAAGCAAATAACAAAAATAATTTAAAATCAAGAACAAGATAATGTAAAATAATGAATTTGTATTGAAAGAATGGGGCAAGCAAGTGCTTGCGGAATCAATACCTCTAATGATGAGGTTGAATGGCTCCAAGGATGAGCAACTCCAATCTCCAATGGTCTCTTCTCCAATGTGGTTTGCAATGGCTAAAATGCTCAAGGGAGATTTCAGCAGCATAAGGATGAGATAATGGATGGATGTGAAATGAGGAGCCCCTACCACCTTTTTATAGGTTTTGGTGGTGGGAAATACCATTTGTGGTTTTGTGGAAACCAAATGGTATTGACCAACATGGTTTAGGTACTTTTCCCTCCTTTTTCCTTTTTTGAATAATATTTTAATTCCCTTTTTAATATTTTTGGGAATTTGGACCCTTTTTGAGGGTTTTTTATGATTTTCTTGGAAAAATAATCTTTTTAAATGGAAAAAGGGGTGTACTAAGGTCTTTTGGTGACCTTTTGTTGGTTTCAGAGGCTCAGATGGTGGAAAAGTGGACAAATGGGTCATGTGAGTAAGGGAATGAGCTAGTGAGCACTTTTTAGGTGTTAACAGTTTGAGCAATAGATGTTATACCAAAACCCAATAGCACAAATAATGACACCAGTTGCTTCATAGTAAATATTCTCGTCATTGCTAGTAGCTCCCGGCCTCAAATTAAACTCACCTCCACTCTAAAACAAAGGAGGGTAACAAATATCCACATTTTCCACCTTCAACTTAAGCTTAGCCTTTTGTGGATCAAGTATATTTTTTTCATGTCTTCCATCAAACTAGAATGAGTAACCTTCTTCTCTTAGTCTCTTCTCGATGGCTTCAGACTCGACGGTGGCAGGATTCAGGAACAAAAAATGCACCAGTGGCATCAGCTCAGCTTCACGCAGGATTCAGGCTTTGCTTTCTTGCAGGCATCTTCTCTGGGCAGCTTCAAACTTCCTCAGAAATGACGGCTGGGAGGCTCTTCCACTAGACCGGCTCAGATCCACTTTTCCAGTGTCTCTCTCTACTCTAGCGCAACTGTTTCCTTCCTCCACAACATAGAAATGGCTCTGTGGATAGGAATGTCGACTCATGTAGATAGGAATGGAGGCTCTTCATTTTTCCAGTCTAATAGGAAACCATTGAAATGGAAACACACCGATCTTCTCTACGATGGCATCATCGGCAACGTGGTCTCTTCCACTAGGCTCCATAGACTCCTCCTCTCTTGGATAGGGCGGACCTCCCACGAAAAACAATGACCACAACATCTCCATGAAATGGTGGCTTGCTCCACAGCTTCGCGGAATACATAGACTCTAGAGACAATATCTATGGCAGTCTCTAGCGATAAAGATAGTCGTTCGGGTCTTGTTATCCTCCTCAGACTTGCTCTGATCTAGGACGACTCTCCATAGTTCACCACCTACAGCGCTCAACGGCTCTCTGCAGCAGATCCTCTCCGGATCCCTCTCCAAGTCCAGCTCCTTCCTACAACTCCTCCCTATGGCTCTCCTCTGCTTTGATACTTGCATAGCTGTGATACCACTTGTTGGGCCTTAAAACCACAAATATCATAAAAAATATACCAGCAAAAAACAAAAGAATTCATAACAGATAAACATAACATTAGTCATATAAAGAGACACAATGTTAGCACTCCAGGAAACTACCTAGGGTTATAAGCTAGGTATGCCTGGTAACTTAAGAAAATATGTTTTTTTGTGTCTTTTGAAAAAAGGTGGATCAATGGGATGACTAAATCAGAGTACAGTATTCAGACATTCAACATGTAAACAGATGAAACAGTGCCCTCAAGAATCGATTGATCAGCATATAACATCAAAGGTGGATGAAGAAAACATGTAACCAAACCAGTACAAAGTAGGGCTCGAGAGACATTCAAGGAACTGGAATCAAGCTGTGAGCTAAACAATGTAAAGAGAACATTCACATTCAAAGCTAGACAACACTGATACAGTGAAAGAGAAAATGGAAACTGATATCGAAGCTGAAGGAAACCTGTGATCTATATTAGCATAGGAAAACCGAATACAATAGCCAATTATTCCATCCAAAATCGAACCCCCTAATAGTCTTGGTTCTGTGGCTTTATAGCCTTTACAAAATCGTTTTTCCCAGATCCCAAAAACGTGGATCTGTCACACTAAAAGATTAACTAGAACAGTAAATGCAGAAAGATAGGGAATGATCCCTAAAATCATGGAAAAGATGAGATGTGGATCTCCTTTCATAGCTCGGTGGTTGGTGAAGAGAAGCTGGCATCCCAAGGCTCGGTGGGGCTGAGTTTGGTACATGCAGATTCGACCTAGCTGACGTGGCACTTGAACTTAGAGCCGTTTCCTCAAAAAGATGCTTAAAATCAGCTAAAACGCCCCCTTGACTTAGATCTCGCTCAAAAGCCTCAAGATATTGATAAGATAATTCATGATCCATCTCTTTTGACTGGCCTTTCGCCACTTCAGCTAATAAATCCGCGATCTGGGCGAAATTTGAGAGAATCTGTGAAAACAGGCTTTTGGCAGCTAAGCCTGCTGCCTGTTTCACGTGTTAGCTGCCGAAAGCTGGCCTTTTTGGCAGCTAATGAGCGCTGTGGTGGCCCGCCTAAGCTGCTGAAAGCCTGTAGATTTCCAAAAAAAACTGCCTTTGGCAAAAATCGATTTTCTCAGCCGTCCGATGTCCGTTTTGCATGTTTAAATAGTCGATTTTGATCTACAGAACATAAGCTATCCATTGGTGCTTTTAGATTTGGATTTGGAGCTCGGGAAGGCCATCGAAATTGCCCCGCAACATCACGCGATTTCAGCAGAAAATATTCCTCCAATTTCCATTTACTGCTCTGTGCAATAATTATTTTTTGCCAATTCCTTGACAATTCTGCTGCTTTTAGTCCTTTAGCTTTACTGTTCAGGATATAGCTGGTAGTATTTTTCCAGAGCACAATATTTTTTAAATTTACACATGGAAACATTTTCGGCAAATAAATCATTCTGGCAAACCAAATTAGCTGATGAAACTGGCCTGTTTCGGCAGTTAAGTAAACTTCCACAGACTTAGTTAACTGCCGAAAACTGAGATTTTGAATTTTGAAGGCCATGACTTATAGAAATAAATATCTTACCCATTCTGTCATCCAAAATGATGGTGGTCAATTTGGGAGATAACACACAAGATATACGTGGTTCACCCACTAAATGTGGGCGACATACACCAGGAAAGGCATGGGTATTCTTATTGTTAAAGAATCATGGAGATTACATATGGCGACCTAATAGAGGGATGAGAGCCCCTTTTCTCTCATGAAGCACCTTAGCTCGCTTTTCCTCTATGGGATTACGTGGATAAATACATAGTTACACATAACTAATTAAATCTGGTTACTCATTTAGGAAGTTACATAGCAAATGTAGGAATTGGTTGTCAATTTATCCAACATGTTGATCCCCATCTCATCGCTTCCATTTATCCTTTTAAACTATGCCCTCTTCCCTTGAGTCAATTTTGCTTCCTCTGCCAAGATCGAACAGTTACCAAACCGTTCACCTTCCTCAACTATTGTTCACCCCCTTTCCTTGTTGTTTGATATAACGATTCATCTTTTGGGAGTGGGTATTCTACCTGACATGTGGGTCCAAAATTAACCTGCATGAATGCCATCATGGGATCTGATGTAGGAGATTGTATCAACATTAGAGAATGGGAAAAATGTGACACTTGTTGAATACCATATTACAAGAGTTTCAACAAGTTGAACACCATATGTACAAGAGTTTTAGCATGTGTTTTAGCAAGTCGAACACCATATGTACATGAGGCTCAACATGTGTTTCAACTAGCTCAAATGGAACTATGTGTAACAACATGGAAGAAATAAACACAAGGATAGTGAATTTATCAACAAATGGACCACTAAAGAACATGGTCCTTATTCGATTCATTATTTACTGTGTGAAATGGAAATATTTTTGGATGATGCGGATTTCTCGAACCCAAGGATGCTCCTGCATCAAACAGTACCCCTGGTAAGAAAAACATGAGTCCTAGCCAATGTGCAGTCTACTGTTAACATTGAAGAGCTTTGGAAGCATGCTAACTGATCTTCAGTCACCCACGATGCATCCTATGCCCCTCTAATATTCCACTTGATTAAATACTCTTTGTACTCTTTCCGTCGAGTCTTGTTACTAGTTCTTGTAGCAAGAATTTATTCCATCTGTTCAATTGATCTGATTGGTAATTGATGCTCCCATTCACTAAAAGTACCTTCATCTGCACTTTTGTCCCCTTCATGAAAATCATAAAGTTTATCCACATTGAATGTAGGCGATATTTTAAGCTTTCCTGGAAGCTCTAAGCGATAAGCATTTTCATAATTTTTCTTTCGAATATGACATGGACTGATCTTATTGTACTTTAGTTTGTTATATATACCTCTTGGAAACTGCTCCTTCCTCAAGTTATCCATGACCATCTCACCTTCTTGGAATACCTTATTTATCCTACGTGTATCTACCCTTTGCTTGTAACTGACATTGCTGGTCTGCAATTTCTTCTTTACTTGCTCCTGTAACTCAAGGACGTTGACTGCAAAATCACTTGCATCAACACTCTTTTGGTTGTCCAAATATGGCAATGCAACCAAATATACCACACCTTTGGCGATATTCCATAAACAATATGAAATGGACTCTTTCCAGTAGATCTGTTAACTGAATCATTATGTGCAAAATTTTCCTGGCCCAATGCAAAATCCCATTGACTAGGATTCTTTCCACTCAAACTCCTCAACAAATCCCTATACTCCTATTTACTACTTCAGTCTTCCCGTCTGTCTAAGGATGATATGATGAACTGTATAATATAAATGATCCTAATTTATTCCAGAGTTTCCTCCAAAAATTCCCAAGAAATCTTGTATCACGATCTGAAGTAATAATTCAGTGTAATCCATGCAATCTGACCACCTCTTTGAAAAATAACGAAGCTACCTCACTAGCATCACTAGTCTTATTGCATGCTATGAAGTGTGCCATTTTCGAAAATATATCCACGACTACCATTGCTGAATCATGTTTGCTTTGCATCATAGGAAGTCCTAAGACAAAATCCATACTTATGTCTTCCCATAGTCATTTAGGTACTGGCAATGAAGTATAGAGGCCTGTGTTCTGACCTTTACCTTTGGCTAATTTCTAGATCCTACAACATTAAACAAAATTTCGAACATATTTTGTTAATGCTGGGCCAAAAGTACCTTTCCTTTGCCAATGTTGTGGTCTTATCAAATCCAAAATGTCCTCCTAAACCAACACTATGCAATTCTTTAATGAGGTTCAACCGTATTGAACTTCTCAGAATACACAACTGTTGGTTTTTAAATAAAAATTATTCTTATATATGGTAATCCAAATATGGTGTGGGATCTAAACTCCAAGACTCCTTACATGCCTTCCAAGCTTCTGAGAAATCTGCATCTTCTTCATACAATGCTTTCATACAATTTAAACTTACCACTTCTAACGACATGGTATTGAATAGCGTTGTCCTCCGACCCAACGCATCAACTACCTTATTAGACCTTCCTGACCTATGTTTCAACACAAAAGAGTATCTTTGCAAGAAATCAACCCATTTAGTATGATTTTGATTCAACTTACCTGGGTTGTTAATGTACTGCAGAGCCTTATGATCCGTGAACAAGACAAACTCTTTCGGCAGTAGATAGTGTCACCATTTCTTCAAATCTTGCACAATAACATAGATCTCCTGATCATAAATAACATATTTCTTCTTGGCTTCATTCAATCGCAGAAAAATGAAATGGGTCTTCCTTCTTGACTCAAAGCTCCTCCAATTGCTTCTCCACTTGCATCACAATCAACCTGAAACACTTTGTTAAAGTCTGGAAATTCCAACACTGGATGTGCTATTAATATCCTCTTCAATTCCTCAAATGAATTTGCTACTGCATTAGTCCACTAGAAAACGCCCTTCTTCCTACATTCTGTAAGAGGCACACATATTTAACTGAACTTTCGAATGAAATTTTGGTAGAATCTTTCCGATCCATGGAAACTCCTCACTTCAAATTTGCATCGAGGTGTTCTCCATTTGAGAATAGCCTTCACTTTATCATAATCCATCTTCAGTCCTTTTGAAACTACAAAACCCAAATACACCAACTGTCACTGTATAAATGTAAATTTCTTGAGGTTTATGAGTAACTTCTTCTCTTTCAAATGCTGCAACACTACTCTCACATGATCAACATGTTATGCTTTACTTTTGCTAAAGATTAGTATATCATCCAAATATTCAACCACGAATTTTCCCCAAAATGGCTTCAAGACTTCATTCATCAATTTCATGAATGTGTCAGGCGCATTAGTTAATACAAACAACATCACTAACCCTTCAAAAAGTCCACCCTTTGTCTTAAATGCAGTATTTCATTCATCACCTTCTATGAACCGTATTTGATGATAACCACTTTTAAAATCAATCTTGGTAAAATACTTTGCACCACTCAAGAAATCCATAAGGTCATCCATTCTTGGTAATGGAAATCGGTATTTGATGGTAATCATGTTTATAGCACGTGAATCAGTACACATTCGCCACTCCCCTATTTTCTTAGGTGTCAATATTAATGGTACTACGCAAGGGCTTAAGCTCCCACAAATTAACCCTAAGTCAAGCAATTCCTGCACTTGTCGAGTCAGTTCCTCACTTTCTGTTGGATTCATTCGGTTAGGCGACTTGTTTGGTAAGTTTGATCCCAGAATCAAATCAATTTGGTGCGATATGCTATGCAACGGAGGTAACCCTACTCATAATTTCTCTGCAACAATTTCCTTGAATTATTCCAACATGTATTGGATCTCTACTGGCACAAAACCTTGTGTTTCAACCTTCTGGACCTTTTGCAACATTAAATACAAACAACATACACTCTGTTTACGCTCCTTTAGGAACTCTTTGGCAGAACACAACATAATACGGTTGTTACAACTATGGACATCCTTGCTGCAACTATCACTGTTAGTCCCATCATCCTCACGCAGTGGGATCAACTTATAACACTGTCCATTTTGCACAAATTCATAAGAATTTTCCCTACCATCATGGAATACCTTCCAGTCAAAAATCCAAGTTCTTCCAAGAAAAATGTGGCATGCATCCATCTCTACCACATTGCATAACACTTTCTCTTTGAAATTCCCAATCTGAAAACTTAATAGTTACTGCTCAGTCACCGTTACCAATTGGCCTTTCCACAACCATGAAACTCTATAAGGTTTAGGATGTGGTTCACATTTCAAATTTAATTTCCTCTTGACTTTGGTGGAAACCAAGTTTTTGGTGATGCCTCCATCAATAACTAAGTTACAACGTTTTCCTTGGACTTTACATTTTGTCTTGAACACTCTTTTCCTCTGTTCAGGATCCTCTATTAACTTCTGCTCCGGTCTTAACAATACTCTGTGAAACATAATATTTTCACATTGTATCCCATTATTGATGCTTCATCAGCCACTGTCATCTGCATTTTGGCATTACCTTTTTTACTAGAACCTTGTTTCTCTAGGCATTCCGATGCTTTGTGGCCTTCCAATCCACATCTATAACATGTAATTACATAATCCTCCCTTCCTCTTCCAAAACCTCTACCTCTACCAGCTCCATTTCATCTGGTACTTGGACCGCTTGTAGTTTCATTTTCATTTTCATTTGCTTTAGCAGTGCTTGCTCTTCCTCTGCCTCGTTGACCTTTTCCTCTAAACTTCTGCTGGGTCTTCCTCTCAACCTTCTCTTCCATCTTCAGGGGAACTTGATAAGACTCATCCACAGTTTGAAAATAGTGAGTACTCATCTAATCTTGAATTACATACTTCAATCCATTCACATATCTAGCCACGCACTGATACTCCAGCTCCTTAATGCCCGATCTGAGTGACATCCTAAATAACTCTTCAGTATACTCACGCACATAAACATCCTTTTGTCTCATATTCTGAACTTTTATACACAAGTTTTGCTAATAATCAACAGGAAAACACTTCTCTTTGATTTTACTCACCATTTTCTTCCAAGTCCTGATCTTTTCTAGCCTACGATCAACTCTATATTTCTGCAACATGTCCCACAAAAGGGTTGAATTTCCTTTCAACTTTGTGATGGAAAAAGAACTCTATTTGGGTCATGAACATCCTCATATTCTAAGTATCTCTCGAGCTATCCTATCCAGTCAATAAGAGTTCCATCTTTCAGACTTCCATCATAGCACGAAACCTCAACTTTCCCACTACCTTGGTTACTCAAATAAGATATCAAATGTACAACTCGGTTTGTATCTTCATTATGCTATTCACCTTCAATCTTAGCTTCAAATTCAGAATCTGTCTCGGCATCCCCATCTCTTATGTGTTCTAACTACTTTATTCTTCTCTGTAGCTCTTCAAATTCTTCAATTCCTGCACCTCCATGCACTGTCCTATGCTTATTAGAAGCATTCTCACAAGTCTCCGGGTAGTTCGAATTCTAACTACCATCGACAACCTCAATCCAAATGCTGATACACCACTTGTCTTCAGCACTCTGAATGCTGATACACCACCAAACTCTGGGCCTTCCCCGACCCACTTTCAGGAACATTTATGCAATCATTCTAAGAGCGATCTACTCCGATACCACCTGATGTAGGTTCTAGGTTCTGCAACACACACTCAGTTACAGAACCTAACACCTCTTTCAGAATACACAATGGAAAATCATCATGCTATTATCTAACACAATGCAAATTAACACAGAAATTTAACTGTTGGATACCAATGAAATGCACACAGGTTTTTTTATTGATTCAAGGTGAAACCATAGAGTTACATTTAAGAAAATATTGACAGGAGTAACGGTATTCGAGTAACAACATTCACCAAATGGTTTATGATCATGCTGCTGTAATAGATCTAAAATTGTGTGATAGATAGAGTCTTTGATTTAAGGTGTCAATACTCTGTCTTAGCCTTTATCTTCACGTTGTTCATTATCTGGATTTGCTCTCCAATTCATCCTCCATGATCTCTTCCTCCCGTGTGTTGAACCCCCTCTCATCGCTTCCATTTATCCTTTTAAAATATACCATTTTCCCTTGAGTTGATTTTGCTTCCTCCACCAAGATCGAACAATTTCCAAACCGTTCACCTTCCTCAATGACTATTCACCCCCTTTCCTTGTTTTTTTATATAATGATTCATCTTCTAGGCATGGGTATTATACCAAACAAGTGTCTCCAAACTTAACCTGCATGAATGCCAGTGTGGGATATGATGTAGGAAATTGTATCATCATTGGAGAATGGGAAAAACGCGACACTTGTCGAATACCATATGTACAAAAGTTACAACATATCAAACACCATAGGTACAAGAGTTTCAGTATGTGTTTAAGCAAGTCAAACACCATATGTATAAGAGTTTCAACATGTGTTTTAGTAAGCTCGAATGGAACTATGTGTAACACCATGGAAAAATAAAACACAAGGATAGCGAGTTGATGAACAAATGGACCACTAAAGAACATGGTGCTTATTCGATTCATTATTTACTATGTGCAATGGAAATATTTTTGGGTGATGTGGATTGCCCGAAACCAAGAATGCTCTTGCATCAGTTTGGATATGGCCATCTTGACCCGTGGAAGAGAGAATCCAAAGTACTAGATATCGTAGGTAAACTATATTCAAAATTTTATTCTTGTTTATTTATATTAATCACTCATAGAAGACTTTGTTATTAATGTTGTTTAATGTTCGACAATGTTGGTGCTAGACATTGGTCCGATTTTACAGCATCGTGTGCCCAAGAAAGGTGGTGTTGCTGGTTGTTTTCCATTATTGATATTTTCCAGGTGTGATTGTTGACATAGCGACTATCGACAGGGGTTCACTTCGCACTGTTGTCAACAAACCATCAACAGAACTCCCTTAGAAACCTTCCCAGAAAGGTTTTACTCTTTCCAGCAACACTCGCAGAGCAAGTGAAGTCTCACCCGAGATGAATAAGGGGGCTATAGGAACCAAGTTTCCGCAGTGGAGAGAGGACATGAATCAAACTGCACTTTACAACTATAGAAACCAGAGATTATGCCTTCGCATCACAACAGTTCACACATCTATTCATCCCCTTTGCATATTCAATGTATAAACAACATTCACATTAACATGGTTTAATCAATCATTCGCATTAACAATAATTACCAAATCACAAAGCATTTCGCAAACACTGCATTCACCAATTAACAGAAACAAAGACAAAAGATATAGCCATAATCGAACATCTTCATGCTTTCATCAAAACATGTGGAATAACCTTCGCAGAAACAGTCAAAACATCTTATCGCGGATACAAAGCAGTTCAGAACATATCATTCTTCGATTCCACTATGATCTAAGATGCCCTTAGGATTACAATCATATTCCTATTTATATGATACTAAATGCTTACAAACGGTCCACATGACCCATTTCTAACAAACTAAACTACTTTCGCACTTTTGTCGACTCAATGTTCTCTGCGAATGGAACTTTCTTTCGCGGATGGTTCTTCTTCGCACTGTCGGCTTCCGCACTTTATGCGGACTAATCCCATGCCAACAAGCCCCCCAACACAAACTTGTGGCTCTCCCTCGAGCTACCTCAGCTGGACACCGCTGGTGCTGGTCTCTTATGTCACTGTGGTAAACTTCTGAAGCTATGCTTGATGTATGGAGCTCGTTTTCATGTACTTCTCTAACTCATCCTATGGTCTCTTAAAACCTTGATCATCTACCTCGAACTCATCCTACAGACTCTTTAAACCTTGATCATATACCTCTTCTGTGCTTTTTCCTGCGCTTCAGGCTTGCTGAAATCTGGGGAAAAGTTCATCAACGTCGCCAAATTGTGAGACAGGCCAATTGCTCTGGCACATCTGTTTTGCACATTTGACCATCCGTTGGTGGAGCTGGCATGCCTCCGCTCCTGGTGTCCTGGTGGTCTCAGGGACCACAGTTCTTATAACTACTACCACATTCTTAGACATCTCAGGTGATACCTCATCTCTATTCCTCCCAAGTGTCTGCACTGCTTCCTTCGTTGGTTGTTCATGTACGGTCATCGTTCTTTCCCTTAGTGCGCCTGGAGTGCTCCCGCTCAAAATGAAGTGCACCATTGCAACTATCTCACTTCCCTTTTCCAAATCTTCCTTGGGCTTTCTCACTCAACCTCTTACTCGCTGCATCTAACTTATTGAATCACATCATACAACTCGCTGATTCTCCTCTGTGGAATCTCTTTACTTCGAATTGCATTCTTCAATCCTTACACCGATATTTATGCTTGCTTCTTGACACTCGATCATCATTTGCAAAATATTTCCCACAGCCATACGATTCTGTCATCATGCTTCTCCATCATCTTCCGTTGATGCTGATCCACAGTGATCATACCCCGGATTTGACTCTCGTGTGATAAATGTCTGAAGCTTCGACGAGCAATCCGGATGGCCATGATTTCCATATTCTTTCCACCTTTTTGTCATCATTGTTTTTTTTTTTGTGTGTGTTTCTCAGCCGCTTTGCGCTTGGTCATGGAAATAGGGTTTCAACCGATTCCCATTTACTAGATTTGGCAATAACATATCCTCTAAACTATTCAATTGCACTGCACCTCCGTTAGTAACAAAATCTATGACGTAGGGTCCTAACCAATGCATTTGTAACTTACCTGGGTTTTTCGTAAACTTACTGTCGTATAGCAGGACCATATCTCCGCACTAAAAGTGATTTGGATTAATATGTCGATCATGCCAAGCCTTCTTGCGATCCTTTTCGACCTTTTGATGAAATCTTGTGATGAACCGATCCTCAATGAGCTGTATCAATTGTGCCAATCGGTCTTCTAGTGATCCGTCGTCGCTTAGTCGTGTAGCTATTGCAATGCACAGACTGGGGAAAATATACTCCATCGGCATTACGGATTCCTTCCCGTAAACAAGCTTGAATGGGGGTCTGGCCGGTCAAACGTTTATAGGTAGTGCGATACACCCAAAGTATCGCAAGGGATCTTCAAATCCCAATCATCTCGATTTGTGTTGCATACCTTCGGTGAGCGCATGCTCCAGGATTTTGTTAAATGCCTCCATTGTTCTGTTGCTTGCGGATGGTAAGGGGTGCTTCTTCCTGTGTTGAATTTGAAATTCCTCTGTCATTGCTGTGATTGTCTGATTAACAAAATGAGTCCCTTAGTCACTCATTGGAACCTTTGGGGAATCCAAACTTGGTGACCACATTGTCGAAGAGGAATCTTGTTGTCGTCGCAGCTGAGTAATCCTTCATCGACATAGCTTCTTCCCATCGCGTTTAATAGTCTGGTCACAGTGATTATGTATTGCAACCCAGTTCTTTTTCCTAGTGGGTTGATGGGTCCCACAAGACAACTTCCCATTTGTCGAAATCCTGTAGTGTCATGTGAAGAAACTGCAATAATTAATTAATGAAAATACACGAGATAGCAGAAATAACAAAACTCGGAATCGCTTTATTTATTGCAGGCCACTTCGAGGGGGCAACCTCCTTTGAGAAAGCTCAATACAAATAACTTCACGGTTCTTTCATTGGCCTCAAAACACACTTATATACTAAGCCTATTCCCAATACTATGGGTCAATACCATGGGCTAATACAAACTATGGATCAACAAATACTACGGGATGACTTACAAAGCATATGCGTCCAACAACAATATACTAACAAAGTAAAGAGAAGGGTTGACACGGGTTCCTAACATTCCCTCTCCCTTAGAAAAATCTTTGTCCTCAAAGCTTTAGATGTGGAAATTGATGCGGAATCCGAAGGAGTGGTTCGCCCCAGTAGCATCCTTAGGTTGCATTTTGTGCCACTGAATTAATACCTCTGTGATAGAGTGAGAGAGAAGATGATGCCTTCTGAGTTTAAGGGATGATTACTTGGAAGGTTGTCGACGAAGAAGAACCATATCACCTGCTTGAAAATTGCGCTCAGAATGGTGTTGATTGACTTGTTGTTTCATTTGAATTCTTTCCATGTCAAGATTGTCTTGCAAAATGAGAAGAATCTGATCACGGTTTCGAAAAAAATGAGTCAATTGCCTGAACTGGGGAACTGGTGAGGGTGTATGGAAGAAGAACTGGATTTGCCTATCCATAGATTGCTTCATATGGTGTCAATTTAGATGTGGTATTGCACCAGTGGAGCGCTTCAAGAAAATCCATAGAAATAGCTGTCCAAATCTGTGTAGGGATGGGAAAGGGGGTTTGAGCAGTGCCGAAAGGAGTGGCGTTTCACCCTTGTTGACGTGGAAAGTATCACATTCAACCACCATCTGTTGAATTGTCATTTTCAGCCCCTGCCAAAAGAAGTTACATTGTTAATGGTCATACGTTTTGAGGAACCCAGAGTGCCCCTGCCGATGGAGAAGCATGGAGTTCATAGAAGACATATCCCTGTTGAATAGATTGCAACCAATTTGGAACAAGCATAGAAATAGCTGAAAGAAAAACTGGGTCATCAAATGTGCCAAAAGGAGCATTCGCCACCATATTGTCCTTAACCTTCTTTTAAGTGATCGCATAGGCATAAACCATGAGTTGGAGAACCCATTTCAGGTGTGCTGGGGAGGAGACCCGTTGTTCCAGGAAAGTTTCTCCAGACTCTGGTGATTAGTCTTGATGCATAAATAATTCCCTAATAGGTATGGCTGCCACTTCTGTACTGCATGCAAAATAGCCATCATTTCCTTCCCAGATGTAGATGCAGCTAAATTCTTACCGAAAAGGGCTCTTGAAGGAGAAAATCCCACTGGTTTTAGCAAATACATATGCATATCTATCCAAAGAAGTAGTGGAGACCGTTGATGGGTGCATCTGAATGGAATGGAGCTGAGCGATGACACCATGCGAATTCTTCTTAAGGATCTTTTCTAGGTGATGTGAATTGATGATGCAGAGAGACCCTGGTTGTAAGCCTGTAAATGTGTGTTGGTTTCCCATTGACTGAAAACTGCATCCAAAGTTCAACAAAATCCCATAAGATGGGGCCAAGTGTGCGTAACCATTGTACTCCCAAAACCACATCACATCCTCCTAAGGACAAGGCAAACATGTCAGAGCACAGGTTATAATATTCCAGATAGATACGCACATTGTGACACTTCCCCTTGCAAGGTATGGTGCCCCCATTGGAAATCATGACTTCAAAGTTGGAGCAAGGATGGACAAAACAATCAGCCTGTTTGGCAATCTGATGGTCAATGAAATTATGAGTGGCTACTAGAATCAATGAGTATGGTAAGAGGGATCTTCTTGAAGTAACCTCGGACCCGCATTAAGTTTGTGGGGTGGTGACTCCGGCTAAAGCATGGAGAGATATCTATGGGTGGTCATCCGGAGACAGGGGGTTAATAGGCGGCTGTTGAATGTCGACCTGATCATCCAGTGTATTTGGATATTGTACACCAAGTTCAGAGGTAGGCGGAGAATCTACATCTAAGAGATAGAGTTGTTGCTCAACAAATCTATGTCCCTGAGTGAATTTCTCATCACAATTATAACAAAGCCATTTTCTCTACGTGTCCACATCTCTGCTCCAGACAAATGCTTGATAGGAGTGGTGCGAGGAGATGGCGTGATGGGAGGTCGTTGGGAAACCATATTTCTGAATGGAACAAAAGTGGATTTGGAGCTTTGTTGGGGCCGTGATCTTGTCCTCCACCAACCTAGCCAACCCTAGGAATTCCATCATTATGTTGGGACAGAACCGTTTTAACCTCTGAACGGATTTCATCCTTAAGACCACTGATAAAACTTCTCCTATAGAATTCATCAGACAATCCCTTCTGTGTGCTTGGCTAGTTTCTCAAATTCCATCTGATACTCTTTCACAATGCCAAATTAGTAAATTTTAGTGAGTGCTCCTATGAAGTCATCAAAAGCACTAGGACCAAATTGTTGCAAAAGGAGTATGGCAAAAATCTATCCATTTTGGATTGTCATGAGCCTTGATGTACCAAATGAAAGGATGCAAGTGGAAATTTTTGGATATCAAGAGTAGTATGCAGTCTGAAATATTGTTCTGCTCAGTATATCCATCCAGTCATATATATCATTACCGTTGAAGCGAGGCAAATCAAGCTTTGTCCCATGAAAGTTGCTGGAAGAAGAGAACCCAGTGTTCATGGCTGAATGCTAAAGATGGAGGCTAAGAGAGAACCCAGTGTTCATGGCTGAATGCTAAAGATGGAGGCTAAGAAATTTTTCATCCAAATCCTTGGAGTTTTGGTTTTGAGGGTTGCAAGTTCTTCCTCCATGACTTGTGCTCCTTTGCGGGTGACAACCATAACCAGGATTTTTTTTCTTTTTCAGAATGGATCTGAAACGGCTCGGAATGGATTGAAAACGAATGGATTTGAAATGACTTTCAGAATAGATCTGAAACGACTGGATCTGGAACAAATTTCAGAATGGATCTGAAACAGCTGGATCTGAATTGACTCAGAATGGATGTAAAACGGCTGGATCTAAAACAGCGCGGAAGTGATCGGCAAACAGTTCAGCTGAAAATAGATATGACCCTAGGTATGCTCAGATTCCTAATAGTTCAGGGGTTTCACTCGGCCACCAATGTTTTTTGACGTCTTGCGTATTGGGGCAGCACCTCTCACTCCACGACTCAGGTAAAACTGATAACCGCTTTGCAAAAATGACAACTCTTGGTTTATCTCACAGGTGGGAACTAGTCAATTAGGTAGGGGTCATTTCCCTTTTCGCTGGTAGGTCCTCTCATTGAGACAGTTACTTCGGGGTTCATGTGGTACTTCTCACAATGAGTTTTAGGGCTTATTCCCAAGTACTTCCCACAGTTAAGCGGATAGGGATTATTCCCAGATCTGAACCTACAACAGATGCAAATTTTTTTTTGGCAGAAATTCCACCCAACGAGCCCAAGAAAGTGCTCTAATACCAGATGTGAAGAACCTACAATAATTAATTAATGAAAAATACATGATATAACAGAAATAATAGAACTCAGAATCGCTTTATTAATCACAGGCCACTTCGAGGGGGAAACCTCCTTTGAGCAAGCTCAATACAAGTAACTTCATGGTGCCTTCATTGGCCTCAACACACACTTATATACTAAGTCTATTCCCAATACTATGGGTCAATACCATGGGCTAATACAAACTATGGATCAACAAATACTACAGGATGACTTACAATGCATATGCATCCAACAACAATATACTAACAAAGTAAAGAGAAGGGTTGACACAGGTTCCTAACATGTCAATTGAGGTACTAGTGCCATTTCATCCCTTCGTGATGGATTCCCTGTCTATTGACATACGTCCACAGATTTTGGTGTAGTCCGCAGCATCTCCATGCATCGTCGACCACCATAGTCTCGCTTGAAGGATCTTCCTCGCAGTGGAACGTCCTCCATAGTGTCCTCCACCGATCCCATCATAAGCTTTTGCTAGAATCCTTTCCTACTCGTGCGGCCTCCACCTACTTCTCACTGCTCTCTCTCTCCCCCGAACCCATAACTCCCCCCCCCTCTCTCTCACACACTCGGTACCCCTAACTCCCCCTCTCTCTCCCTAACCCCCTTTCTACTCTCCCTGCCCATAACCACCCCCACGTCTCTCTCATACTCCCCCTACCCCTAAACCACTCTCTCTCTTTGTCTCTCGTAATCCCCCTCTCCATACCACTTACCATACCCCCCCTCTCTCTCTCTTCCCTTAACCTATAACCCCCATATTTCTAACTACCCTAATCCTCCCTAAACCCCTACCCCTATGCTAACCCCAATCTCTATCTCTTCCTCTCACCCAATCCCCCTCCCCCCCTACCTCTCCTCCAACCATGATTATCTATCTATTTCTCCTCACCCAACCCCCATCCTCCCCCTACCTCTTCCCTCACCAAAATCTCTATCACTTTCTCTCGCCCAACCCCCCCCACCCATGGTGTCTCTCTCTCTCTCTCTCTCACACACACACACACACACACACACATACACACATACGCACACACACTCACCCCTCTATTCCTCCACCTACCCCTATCCCCCACCCCCTCTCTCTCTCCCCCAACCTTTTAACACCCCACCCATTCTCTCTTTCTCTCTCTCTCTCTCATCCTCGTACTTCTCCCCCTATTACTAACCCCCCTCCCCCCCTTCATCTCCCTAAACCTTAATAAAACCCTATATCACTCTCTTACCCCCCTAATCCTCCCCCTACCTTTAACCTCCCCTCCTCATCTTTGTCCCCCCCCCCCCCCCCCTCTTCCCATTAACCCTTGCTATCCCCATCTCTCACTGTTTATCTCCTCTACTCCTCCACCTATGCATTACCACCACCCCCTCACTCTCCTCCCCCAACCCCCTAACAACCCCTCTCTCTCTCTCTCTCTCTCTCTCTCTATTTCACAATCTCACTAACCCTAACCCCCTTGTCTTTCCCTATCCCCCTTCCTACTCTCCCTATTCATAACCATCTCCTCCACCTCTCTCTCCATCTCTCTTCGTCTCTCCTAATTCGCCTCCCTTTACCACTTACCCCCCATCTCTCTCTTCTCCCATACACTATACCTCATCTTCCCTCTAACTACTCTAATCCTCCTTAAATCCCTAACTCCCCAAGCCCGATCTCTCTCTCTTTCTCTCCCCAACCCCCCTCCTCCCCTTGACCCCTAAGGTAATTCTATAACATCGCGCATGTGGTTTAGATCTACAAAACGCGCACCATCGTTTTGTAGATCTAAAACATGCATGTGTTTTGGTTTCCATGGCACCTAAATAGGTGAGAAAGGGAAAATTTGAATTTAAAGGAAACACGCTCGCGTTCCTTACCACCTCAATCGAGCCCTTGTCACATGTTCGATTATCATCCCTCTACCTATGTGTCTGCTTCAGAATGAGCTTCAGGTTAACCAAACATGTGCCATGGAATATGGTAAACCATAGCTAATTGGACATTTCATCCATTTTTTCATTATGCCCCGTGTTTGACCACTCGTTACAGTATGCTATGCCACAATCATTTTTTATGAAATTTTAGACCCAGATAGCATTTTTTCTACACATTCCAAATATGTAATTTTCTTTTTAAATTATATTTTTTTTTCTATTTTTCTTGTGTCATTACTCAACTAAAAAAAAACACATTGTCAATGTTTCTTCGATAACCTTTTTGTTTACCAATCATTTAATTTTTTTTTTGTATGATGCATTACGAGACATCGACTTCTACATGCTAATAAAAAAAAAATTCATGATCATTGCATTAAGACCTTCAAAAGTGGGACCCACACTTATGTGTTGTTTTCAAGGTTTGGTGACTTAGATAATTAAAAAATGAAAATTATTAAATTTAAATTTTGGAAAAATAGTTCCACACTAGTACTATTTGTTCTCCATATGTCTACCAATTTTTGTAGGTTGATTCCATCATTTAGGCACTAAAAGGTGGGACCCACAAAGACATATACTTTACTATTTTCTAAAAAACATGTAACTATTAGAAAATATCAAATTTGGGAAATTTATGAACATTTTCAATGGATAAAATTTATGTATTGGGAAACATGATTCAATTTCCTACATTTCATTTTTTTTACTCAAAGCAAGATTTATTGTACAAGTATCTCAAAATATCCATGTAAGTTGAGGGATGCATTTTTTTATTACATCTAATGCATCAAAAAAGACCCTCATTAGCTTGCATCAACCCTTTAATTAAATATTTGATATTGGCCCCCAAGGTCGACATGGCTCCTGAATTAGATCCATGAAACCTCTAATGAGAGGTGAAATGTTTCAATTTACATTAAAGTAATATACATATATTTCTACAATTGCATGTTGTATTTCTACCAGAATAACACACGTCTTTGAGGAGGTAAAACAAGTCATCTTCAATCAAAATTTTATTGGGAATTAACAAATCATAAATCATTGGCATGTTACTTGACATCAATCAAAACATAATTGAGATGATAATTACATTGATAGGTGTTTATATTTTAGAATTTGGGGTGGATGTGCATCTATACTTTTCCTAGATTGCGAATATGAGACAAGTGTACTCTCCATATTGATTTTTCCAAATTTCAAATTATAAAATTATAAAAATAATATAAAAATAATATAAAAATAATTGGTAAGTGATACATTGATAATGATCCGTTCAAAATGGGTGATATCACAGTAGTTAAGTTCTTCTTGTGCTAGTATTATCTGTATTATCTCAAGTAGTTAAGAGAAGATGAAAGCCTTAAGTAGTTATAGCTATCTAAACAGAGTTTGATGAAAAAGCTATAACATAAGGGGTTTATAAACAATGCTTGTGTGTATAAATACTACAGTATGGGGATATTTAAGACGTTTCTTAAAGACAAAATTTGCATTTTGTCTTAAAAATCTACTTTAGATTGATTTTATATTTGTTAGATTTTTTAAGACGATTTTTTCTAATTTATATTGTTTTTAATTTTTTTAGTTTTTAGTTGCTATTTTTTAAACTAGAAACTTATTTCTGAAGGAGGGAAACAAAATTGGGGTCTTGCAGGAATATTTTACAATATAGTTCTCTTCCCTTAAGTCTCACATGGCTAGATTTAGAGGGCTGCGAGCTGAATATGAAGAAATTAAACAGTCAGAAGAATGAATGTTTACAGAGAATGATAGATAACCTTTGTCGTTGTATCAAGGATGAGAATAAGATTATGATATATATCCTCATACATTTAGTGTTTAAACCCCAATATTTCTGAAACGATGATACCATCATCCCAGGCCGCTATTGCGGTGTGTTTACCCTTTCCCCTTCCCTTTCAACATTAAAGGATATTTTAGCTATTCCTCTCATGCTATGGTTTTTTTTTTCATTCTGTCAAAGTGGGATTGTGTTTTGAAAAGCATGTAATTGATGTCTCTTATTTTGCAGAGATTGATAAGTGCAGGAATGATACGCTATCGAACACAAGATAATGGGAAATGGCATCATTGCTGCAATGTCTAGACGTGTTGAATAGGGCACGGGAGAATCTCAGTTGGAAGAGAGTGCATGTTAGAGGAACCAGATCTCCCAATATTGAACTATTTGGAGATGATCATGCAGAAAGATACTCTTCAGCTTTATCTAGTGGAGCATATGCTACTTCCTCGAATGGGAGCATCCCCATGCATAGGCGCAGTGGAGAGAAATGTGAGTCTTTTACCCATTAAGCCTTCTTTCTTACTCCTGTCCATCAAGGTTTTTATATTTTTATTTTTTAAACATTGTTTAGATAACCTAAAACATATAGTTACTGTGGGCGGTCTCTTACGTGGATGCCATCTTAAGCCAAAGAACAATTGTAGATCCGTAGGTCCCTTCTCATCCATCGATAGAATCCTTTGGATCAAAATAAATTCCTTAGAGTTAAATTCACGTAATAATATATGTATGTAACACCTTCACAACGCCAGATGCCAGTATATTTTTTTCATATAATCATCCTGTCAGAAGTTGAAGAAGCTCTGGTGCCATGGGTAAAGATTAATATAAAATTCTTTTTCTTATTAGTGACGTTGGATTTGATCTATGAAATCAGGAAATTTGTTGTAAAGCTACAGATTGCTTTCAAATTTTTTATTTTATTTTATTTTACTTATTTATTTATGTGATCAGAACCAAAATCATCCTATGCAAGCGAAAATCTGATTACAGTGGCATTTATTGTCTAATTTGAACAGTTGGTGTTAAGTGTTCTTGCTAGTGACCATCCAAAGATTCTCGATTAACCTGCTTTCATTGCAGCTCGAAGAAAAACCCTATTGATATTGGCTTAACCACTTATTCCATTGTGCCCTTTAATGACCACTCGACTCCTGAGAAATTAAGGTGGAAACATCAGCATGAATTGACCGGTGGACAAAAGGAACGGGTAGGATTTAATTAGTAATTTCTGAACTGAAATTAAAACTCTAAGAGCCAATTCAATCAACATCTGCAAACTACGGAGTAATGTTTAGCTGGGAAGCTATAAACGAAGAAAGATCTGCAGGTGGGGTTAATGTGTTCTAGATCTACAGGTGGGCTTAATGTTTTCCAATAAAATTTGTCTAGTGAGGTGGAATTTTTTTTGTGTTTGTTAGGAAAGATGTTCATATGTTTGATTTCTGAAAGTTGCTTTCTCTCTTTTCAAAAAGGGCTTAATATGTGTTTAACAAACTAATAAATTCTAGTAAAATATCTTATTCTTTATCAATCTTTTCAAAGGATGAAGAACAGTAATGTACCAATCCTTTTAATATATATTGTGTGATTTTATTTGACACAACTTCGCTTTGCAGTAATGGCTCCGGCATAACAAATTGCGTTGCTCCAATACTCAGTGTCCTGGACAAGGAGTTCAATGGTAAGTTGTTTAATGATTTATGGTAGTTAATTTCGGATACTAATTCTATTAAGGATGGCTTCAAATATCTCAATTGTTGGCATTAATTGCAACCAGCCACCGCCATATGTAGCGGTCCTTTGCCATTCAATGTAATGTGATGTTTTATTTATGAGGCTGGACACGTAACACCGGTTGGAGAATGTGAACTACCTGCCTCGCCGGGTATTCATTTTTGTATTAGTGTTTTTGATATTAATGAAAATCTGGGGGCATGCGACAGTGAGCCGGTTGTTTTCTGTGTGTGACTGCATCTTTAGTGCTGTAGCACTGTAAACCTGTGTTTTTACCCTGTATTTGTTGCTCTGTTCCCTTTCAATGTGGTATCAGAGCCCATGGGGCGATCCTCAGCCTGGAGGTGAAGCGCAGAAGAGTTGCAGAGAACAAGAGGAGCCGGAGGAGCCGTCGTCGTAGAGAAAAGAGAGATGTTGGCAGTCGCAGAATCCGTAAAAGAAGGAGCCAGCCTGTCTGCATAGCCATCGCCGAGAGGAGCCCGCGTAGGAGTTGCTAGCCGGTTCTGTGGTCCGTTGAGGAGGAGCCCGTGCAGGAGAGCCGGTGCAGTGGTGGAGGAGGCAGGTCCCGTGTGGAAGATTGCCCCTGGTGGATACGTTGCAGCCACAGCCCGTGGGTGGAGAAGTCCCATGGTGGAGGTCGTAGTCAGCAGCCTGATAGCACTGTAATACGCCGAGAGAGAGTGGGAGATCGAGAGCTCGAGAGGCTGTTTCAGTAGTGGGAGCCCGAGAGGCCATCAGCAGTGGGGCCCGAGTACGCCAGAGAAGACGCCCGTCGCCCAAGATCGCAAATGCGATTCACGAGTCGATGAAGAGAAGGAAAGACTGATGTGTAGAGTCTTGTAGCAGAGGCGCGTGAAGCGAGCATAAGGAAGTGTAGAGACTTCCTGACCGGCCGATGCAAGTTTTGTGTCATGTAGTGGCTGTGCAGTTGAAAGCCCTAGTCACGAAGGAATTGTGCAGGAGAGCACGCTCGTGGTGGAGGAGCCCGCGAAGGCTGTTGGTGGAGCTGTCAGAAGAGTAGCCCGTTGGGCTGTTGCCACCAGAGGGAGCGGTGCAGAGTGCCCGTTGAATGCATGAAGGTCCCCACCAGAAGGAGGTGCCCGTTGGATGCGTGAAGGCAAGCCGCCAAGGCTGTCCGAGGAGAAGGAGCAGTGGGAGCTCGTGCAGCATAAGAGTGAGATCACCGTGGAGTTGTGCGTGAAGACCTGTCCGCGTTTGTGCTGGAGGCTGTGTCTACCAGAAGTTTGTGAGAGCCGAAAAGGAGAGCTGATTACTGTAGCAAGTTGACATTTTGTTAAGGGTTTGAGTTAGGGCTTCAATTGTGCCCGAATATATACACCTGTGACTGTATTTGTGGAGAGAGGGGCCGTTTTTCCTTCGTTGATCAGTGAAAGGAGGGGTGCAGACTTGAAACTGCCAGCCATCAGCAACCAGAAAAGAAGCTGTGAAGGGATATTGAAACAGGGGACCCTGCATATAGCTGCAAAAGGAGAAATTTCAGAAGATTTGGGCCATGGTGTCGAGCAGCTTCGGAGGACAACCCTCAAATTCCACCTTTAACAGGTAAGAACTACGACTTTTGGTCCATTAAAATGAAAACTCTTCTCTGTTCACAAGATCTGTGGGATTTAGTTCAGAATGGGGTACTTAGAACCCCCTGATGAAGTAGCCTATTTGGCTTTAACACAAGCACAGAAAGACTTGCTTAAAAACAACAAGAAGAAAGATGCTAAGGCACTTTCCCTCATCCAACAAGCTATGGATGACTCAATTTTTCCTAGAATAGCATCAGTAAGCAGATCTAAAGATGCTTGGGACATATTAGACACGGTCTATCAGGGTTTAAGCAAAGTGAAGGTTGCAAAACTACAAACCCTTAGGAAAAACTTTGAAAACCTGCAAATGAATGAAACACAGACCGTAGATCAATTCCATAATCACTTAATGACAATTGTAAATCAGATGAGAACCCATGGTGAACAGATTTCGGACCAAAAGGTGGTGGAAAAAGTATTAAGAAGTCTGCCCAGCAAATTTGATGTTGTTGTTGTGGCAATTGAGGAGTCAAAGGATTTGACTCAGCTCTCAATTGATGAGTTGATGGGATCCCTGCTGTCCCATGAATCTAGGGTAAACAAAAACTCAAACTTCTCTCTTGATACTGCCTTCAAAACGCAGCTAACAGTTGGTAGAGGAAGAGGAAGGTCATTCTATAGAGGCAGAGGTAGATTTCAATCTCAAAGGGAAAAAGAACCAAACATAAACAGGACTGGTAGATATGTCCAAAACACACATTCAGGAAATTTTAGAACTGCAAGTAATAACCTTCATCAACAGCAGAATCAAAGAACTGATAAATCCAAAACTCAGTGTTTTTATTGTAAGAAATTTGGGCATTATGCTAGGGAATGTAGAAAGAAGGAAGCAGATGCTAGAAAACAGTCTGCAAATTTAGTTGAAAAATCAGAAAATAAAGTTGATTCAGTTCTTATTACCTGCAATGTTGCACAAGAGAATTCAAATGATGTATGGTTTCTAGACAGTGGCTGTAGTAATCACATGTCTGGCAACAAGGAAGTATTCACTGAAATAGATAGTTCAGTAAAGTCTGAAGTGAAGTTTGGGGATGATAACAAAGTTTCAGTCAATGGCAAAGGGACTGTTAATGTACTTGCAAAAAATGGAGATAAAAGACATATTAATGATGTGTACTTTGTACCCGGTCTAAAATGCAATTTAATTAGCATTGGACAGTTAATGGAGAAAGGTTATAAGGTAGTTTTCAATCGCGACACATGCACAATTCTTGACAAGAATCCTAGGATAGGATTGATAGCCAAGGTCAAAATGACCAAAAATAGGATGTTTCCACTTACATTAAAAGGTGAAATTCAGAATTGTGTGAATGCCTATAAAGTTCAAAGTTTGGATCAGTCTTGGCTTTGGCATTTGAGGTATGGCCACTTGTATTTTGGGGGATTAAACTTATTGCAGAAAAATCAGATGGTTAGAGGGCTGCCACCGATTGAACAACCAGCAAGCTCATGTGAGAGTTGCATTTTAGCAAAACATCATAGAGAAGCTTTCCATGTAGGCACTTCGTATCGAGCAAAATAACCTCTTGAGATAGTTCATACAGATTTGTGTGGACCAATGCAGGATCCATCATTGGCTGGAAACTTATACTTTCTGACCTTTATTGATGATTACAGCCGGAAAACATGGGTATATTTTGTTAAACAAAAATCAGAAACTTTTGAAGTGTTCACAAATTTTAAAACCTTGGTTGAAAAACAAAGCGGAAAGTTGATCAAAGTGTTGAGGTCTGATCGAGGAGGCGAATATAAATTGAATGAATTCATGGAATTTTGCAGAAATTATGGAATTAAGAGGCAGTTTACAGCTCGGTATACACCACAGCAGAATGGTGTGGCAGAAAGAAAAAATAGGACAATTATGAACATGGCAAGAAGCATGTTGAAGGCCAAGCATTTGTCAAATGAGTTTTGGGCAGAAGCAGTTGCATGCTCAGTCTACATCTTGAACAGAAGTCCTACAAAAAGTGTGAGGAATAAAGTACCTGAAGAGGCTTGGAGTGGCAAGTGCTGCAATGTATCACATTTTAGGATATTTGGGTGTGTGGCTTACTCCCATGTACCTAAAGAAATTAGAAGGAAGTTGGATGATCGAAGTGAAAAATGCATTTTCATTGGGTATAGTGAGCATTCTAAAGCATATAAACTCTATAACCCTATTACCAAGAAGCTGATTGTAAGCAGGGATGTAGAATTTAAGGAAGAGGAATCATGGGATGGAAGCGTTGATGAAACAGTTACACATGGAGCAGATTTACCTCATGTAGAAGATGATGAAGAAAATGGGCAAGATGGACAACAAATTCCACATGCACATGTACCTGCACATCTACCAGGACCTAGCACACCAAGAAGGAACAGAATAGATTTTAATTCACCTCAAACAAGAACACCAAGAAATTCTATCCAAGAAGACCAATCAAGACTTGGAGGGAAGCATACATCAAGCTCACAAGTAAGTGATGAATCTGATCCTACTCTAGCAGAATTGAGATCTAGGTTTAGAGAACAAAAATCTAGAAGTCTAAAAGAAATCTATGAACAACATGATGAAGAACTGGATTTGAACTCAAATTTTGCATTATTGGCTTATCAACCAATTAGTTTTGAAGAAGCAATTAAAGATGTTGCATGGATAAAGGCTATGGATGATGAAATAGATGCTATAGAGAAAAATGAAACTTGGGAGTTAGTAGATTTACCTGATGGAAAAGACTGCATAGGTGCAAAATGGATTTATAAAACAAAACTCAATGCTGATGGAAAGGTTGAAAAACATAAGGCTAGGCTTGTAGCACAGGGTTTTAGTCAACAACCCGGCATAGACTATAATGAGACCTTTGCACCAGTGGCGAGACTAGATACAGTTAGACTTGTATTAGCCATAGCAGCACAGAATGATTGGAATGTGTATCAGATGGATGTAAAATCTGCATTTTTAAATGGATGTTTAGAAGAGGAGGTTTATGTAAAACAGCCAACTGGGTATGAAATAACAGGTTGTGAAAATAAAGTCTATAGGCTGAAAAAGGCTTTATATGGGCTGAAGCAAGCATCTAGAGTATGGTACAATAGATTAGACTCATACTTGCTGAGTAATGGATTTAATAGATGCGCTAGTGAACCTACATTGTACACAAAATTAAATCAGCAGGGTAAAATCATGATTGTATGCGTATATGTTGATGATTTAATCTTTACAGGAAATCTGTCTATAGAAGCTTTTAAAACAGCAATGAAAACAGAATTTGAAATGACAGATTTGGGAATGATGAAGTACTTTCTCGGAATTCAAGTTGAACAATCTGAAAAAGGGATTTTCATATGTCAATCTAAGTATGCTGAAGATGTGTTAAAAAGATTCCGAATGCTGAATTGTAAACCAGTTTCAACACCAATAGCAACAGGAACTAAACTAAGTAAAGATGATAATGAACCTTTTGTGGATTCAACACAATTTAAGAAATTAGTTGGAAGTTTAATGTATCTAACAACAACTAGGCCAGATATCATGTTCGCAGTGAGTCTAATTTCCAGGTTTATGGAATCTCCAAGAAAATCTCATTGGCAAGTAGCAAAAAGAATCTTAAGATATGTTTCAGGAACAGTGCGTTATGGAATTTTGTATTCAGCAGGTTCAGATTTCAAGCTAACAGGTTACACAGATAGTGACTTTGCAAGCAGTATTGATGACAGGAAGAGTACAACAGGTTATGTATTTAATTTTGGTTCAGGTGCAGTTTCGTGGGCATAAAAAAAACAACCTATAGTGACCATTTCATCAGCTGAAGCGGAATATGTAGCAGCCACATCAGCAGCTTGTCAAGCAGTGTGGATGCGGAGAGGTTTGTCTGAATTGTTGTATGAACAGGAGGACCCAACAGTGATCTTTTGTGACAATAATTCTGCAATTGCATTGTCGAAAAATCAAGTGTTTCACAAAAGAAGCAAGCACATAGATACCCGATACCATTTCATCAGAGAACTAGTTAACAACAAAGAAATCAACTTGGAATTTTGCAGGTCAAAGGAACAGCTGGCTGATATATTTACTAAACCTTTGGCGAAAGATCTTTTTGAGTTTCACAGAAAGAATCTTGGCGTTCTTAATGCAATATATGTATGACGGTAGATATAGCTTGTTATGTTATGATTCTGTCAATGAAATATCCAATTTTTGTTTTTTGCTGAAAGTTGCAATTAAGGGAGAGTTTGTTGGCATTAATTGCAACCAGCCACCGCCATATGTAGCGGTCCTTTGCCATTCAATGTAATGTGATGTTTTATTTATGAGGCTGGACACGTAACACCGGTTGGAGAATGTGAACTACCTGCCTCGCCGGGTATTCATTTTTGTATTAGTGTTTTTGATATTAATGAAAATCTGGGGGCATGCGACAGTGAGCCGGTTGTTTTCTGTGTGTGACTGCATCTTTAGTGCTGTAGCACTGTAAACCTGTGTTTTTAACCTGTATTTGTTGCTCTGTTCCCTTTCATCAATGAGGGATTAGTAGATCTGTCTAAGTGCTTAATATAAGCAAAAAACTACCACTTAGTATAACAAAATGAAAAAATAAAAAAAGGACCAGCTATTGCAGGTATTTATGAAAATTTTGCATTGAAATACTTGTATGTAATTGGCATACCTCATAGGTTTAACTCACAGTACACTTTTCTTATCTTCTTGCAATATAAGAAGATGATCCTTTCACTCCAAATTGTGTTGTATTATTAGTTAATTAGTATTGTATATACTTGCTTTTTCATTGTATACTTATTCATCTTTCTGCAATCGAGGAAAAATACCTTTTCATCCAAATTGTAATCCACTATTAGATAATTGAGTAAATTGAAAAGATTTCACACAGTTCGGGTCCTACTGAAAATGTACCTGGATTAATATTGTGAGGGAACTGAATTTCTGTGGCAACATGTCCATTTTATTCCACTTTTACCGTAATATATGAAAGTGAAGATAGTACCTAATAATGTGATGTTGTTGTAGGCATAGTGAAAGGAACTGTCACTTAAACACTTTCGTACACCAGTGATCAGGTGATTGGATTGTGCATGTTTTAAAAGATAATTTAGTGAATAAAATGCTTTCCACATTTTTTTGTGACATTTTAAGTAGATTAACTTGTGTTTAGTGAATGGATGGGTCACAAGTTAAGTGTCATGAGAAATTTATCTATTACTTGTTCTCCATGTTTACTTGTAATCACCTGTTATTTATGCTTAAGCTACTTGTTACCTTTTTTAGTTAAATGGGTTGTCTGTCACTAGCTCTTATCCATGCATGAGTAAGACTTATTCATGTATCCATCCTCTTCAATTTAGGAAAAGCATAGATAGTAGTCCACCCCAAATTCTAATATATAAACATTTATAGTGCAAATATTGAAAAAATCAAACCAAACACATGATTGCTTCATTATCATTTCAAATTAATTAAAAAAGTCTTGTAATTAGATGGATCAACTATCCTCATCATGACCTCGAACCGAGCGATTTAAGCCAAGAAGAAAATGAGATCATTATCAAGCTTCATTCTATGCCGGGTAACAAGAACGAAAATGGATTTGATTACAATCATTACAATCACATTTGGGCCAGGCATACAAGCACAAATATTGATTTATTTATGTATGTTGCAACGAATAATAACTGCAATCTCTATGATAACTACATATGAATAAGTGAAATAGAGTGAGTATTCCATGCTTCTTGTGATCATTGATTTAAAAAAACTCTAAAAAATATAAATATTCTTCTTGTATATGAAGTTGGAGGGTTTGATTCCACCGTTCCCTATCATAAATATTTTCATTCTATCATCACTACATAGAGGAGGTATTAAGACGTGTAAATTGTCTCAACTTTAAGACCAAAATAAAATTGTGTATTGTCTTAAATATTGTCTTTAAGAGAGTGTCTTTAATTATTGTCTTAAATTTAAGACAATAGTTTAAGATACTCTCTTAAAAACAATATTTAAAATAACACACAATTTTTTTTTGGTCTTAACTTAAGACAATATACACAATATTATCTTAATACCTTTTCTGCCTATTTTTAATAGAGGCAATTGATTCTGAAATGAAACAGAAATTGAAATACATTCTTCAGTTTTCCAAAAAGGAGCAAATATGACAGGGATTTCTGCCTATCTTACCTTTGGACGATATGAGTTATAATGTAATTCAACAAATTTGGATTTAAAAAATGATAGGTTTACCTTATGAATAAAATAGCATATCGATCGTCTATATATATCATTGTATTAGATGAAACCTACCTCACCCTAAACCTATTTTGTGAGTTGCCCCGAAACATGAAATAACATGATTTGCTGGTTGGAGAAGCATGAAATGGTGCCCAATGGCATGCTTAGTGCTCATGTTCAATGCACCTGGTGATCTCCGGGTCTCCGAGTATGGATTTGATTGGTGATCTCCGGGTCTCCGAGTATGGATTTGATTGGTGATCTCCGGGTCTTTTGCATGCTTAGTCTGGTTACGGAGCTCAACTGGTCATCCAAATATTTCCCCAGTTATATATATAAAAAAAAAGAAAAGACACTGGCTCTTCTCCTCGAGCATTAAATTTTTACTGTCAATGTTATCGAGAAAAGTGATTGTTGCACTGCTGATTACCACTATGAAGAGTCGCACATATCCAGACGGGCGGTGGAGCTATTGAGCTTGTTACCAAACATCCTTACAACCGCCGCATTTTGTCACAAACTAAAACACATTATGAGATTTATTTTCATTTAACCATGTTTTATATTTATGTCACAAACTAAAACACATTATGAGATTTTATTTTTATTTAACCATGTTTTATATTTATGTTTAGTTTAGAATAACTTTTGTTGAATAAGGGTTCAAGCTGAAGGCTATGTTGTTGGAGGTGGGGTAAAAGGGCACTATATCTATAACTTAATATATGGGTATGTTGTGGCCTTTCATATTAATTTTAAAACTTATTTATAATAAATAATGATAATATTTATATGAATATTTTTTTATTTATTAAAAATATATGATACAATGTATATATCATTATATATATTATAATTTTACAGGTTTATATTTTCATTTTTTGAGTGTTGATATGGATTTATGTTAGTTTTGATTCATTTTCTCCATGTCTCCTAACACGTAATTGTGTGGTAAGATGTTGGAATCCAAGCTTTGAAAATATATTATAATCCACAAATTGCCTTGACTTAAATTAGACACTATGTGATACTATGGCTTAAAGGATGAAGAAAGAGCAAGGGCACATGGCTTCTTTGCAAGCCGAAGAGATATAAAGAATTTTCTCGAGTAGAAGGGATTGACTATGATGAAACATTTGTCCTCATAACTATAATGAATTCCGTTCTCCTTGCTCTATTCTTTGCAAGTTCATATAGGTGGGAGGTCCATTCAATGGATATCAAATATGCCTTCTTGCTTGGGAATTTGCAAGAAAAAATTTACATGGAATAACATCCTAGCTATGTGTAGAGTGATTACAAACTTGCTTTTTACCTTAAGAAATCTCTCTATGGCATTAAACAATATCCTTGGGCTTGTTATGTTAAAATGGATATCTATCTTCTTGACATTGGCTTTCCTAGATGTCATTCTGACTCGGATGCCTATACCAAGAAAATGTTAAACCATCTCATAATACTTGTTCTTTATGTTGATTACATTATCCTCACTCATAACGACCTTGGACCTTTAACCAACGTGAATTCCATCCTTAAGAAGAAATTTGAAATGAGAGACTTATAATATTTGCATTATTTTCTTGTCTTCCATGTCTTGCAAACCAATGAAGGAATTTCCTTTTCCGATTCTAAGTATGCATGTGCCCCTTCACCACTTTCACGTGTCTGTAAACTAATTCGACCTTAAGTCTTTCAACACTTTCATTTGATGCATACTTAGTTTTATATATTCATTTACATTTGACAAATTTTCTTCCTTTCGAAGAGGTACAAGATCCCAAGTATCATTCACCATTAAGAGATTGTATTCTTTGAATTCATTATTGTGTCCCACTCTACATGGCATAAGCTTGAAAAAATGTTTGTACATCAATTCTATGAAACTTATGCTAAAAGAGAGGAGCTTCATTAAAACCGTGAAGGTGCATGGCACTTATTTGTAGGTTTATTGACAAGATCACCAACCACATCTTGTGTTATATAGACACGTCTAGGAAGTTGTGGTGCTAGTGTAGTTTCATGTTCAAGAAACACAACTAAAGGAGGGTGAGTAAGGAGAGGTGGATTTTCATCTCATTTCATTATTTGAAGAAAAAGGATAGGATCACTAGTAGAAAAGTTGAGAATAGAAAATGGCACATTAAGCAAAGATGACAAAATTGTCAAATTAGGCATGCATGATGAGAAATTTATCAAACATTACATATCTCTCAATAATAATTTCATTAGAATGAGGTTGAAGAAGCTGACCTTCATCAAACTTGACATCTTTCCTAATAATAATTTCATTGGAATGAGGTTGAAGAAGTATATAACATTTTACATCTATCGTCACTTTTATTAAATATTTCATATTGGCCCCAAGGTTGACATTGTTCATGAATTAGATCCATGAAACCTTTAGTGAGAGGTGAAATGTTTGAATTTACATTGAAAATCATATATGTAATACCCCCATTTTCAACCCTAGATCATATTGGCTTGATAATGTAAATGTTGTAAAAATGTAATGCAAGATTCCTAGTGTGGAGCTCAAGGCCAAGGCCCTGCTAGCGAATGTTTGGCTTATAAAGGCAATAGTTTATATTTTGTGGAGATGTGCAAGTCAGCCATGGAAAAATGTAAAAACCATGTCAATATTTATAATGCCAATAAATGTGCAAGAGCTGGCTATGAACGCAACCAAAAATGAGGGAGTTGTGTTTATTCACTAGGGAGAGGTGAGGGGCTATGGGATTAAATCCTTTGTTTCTAAGTGTCATCGTGAGATCCCATGGGCCATAAATGGTAAACAACTACCTAAGTGGACTTCCATGCTAATATTTATTTCTCTTGTAAGAAGACAACTGAGAAATCAACTCATGAATTTAATGGGGCATGGGAATAACCCATAAATTTATATGGCTGAGTATGGGCTCAGTTTTTGGTACCTAGAAGTCAATTTTCCTCATGGGAATTCATTTCCTTTCATCCCCATTCTATTGTTTGCAACTAAACACCAATTTTATGGAAGCTATGCATTCCCAGGAATAGAAATAACAAAAATCGCAACTTGAGAAAGACTCTTGTTTTAAAAGTGTCAAAAATGCCCAGAAAATCGTGTTGATCATGAAATCCAGTGGGGGGATCCATAGTCCTAAACCCTGGGGTGAATTTGAGAGTGCTAGAAGCTCGAAAATCCGTGGGAAAACCCAAATTTGGAAGCCTGGACATTGAATTTCGTGGCTGCAAATTAGTGTTTCCAGGATTCAAAAAATCAAAGAGACAATTGAAGTTTGAGAGGGATTAGAGGACATAATTACTTGATAAACCTAGTGAAGGCAATAAATCTCTGGAATTCTAGTAGGTTGGACCTTTCTATGCCCACCCTGAATAGCACTGGAGGGAAGGGGTGCCTAATGCACTGTATAGTAGAGAAGGGGACCCTTCTTGTCTTGGGTGTGGTAGGTATTGTGGGTGCCAAATGTGTCTTAGACCAATGGAGATTCCTGTAGCTCTGTGGTTGAGCTCACTGCCTTAGCATTCACCTCCTTTACCTCTCTGTATGCTTGATAAACCCAGTTGTGCGCTGGATTAGCATGAGAGTATTTTCCTATGACTGTGAATGAGCCTATGTATTTCCTCCTTAGTGGATACATATCCCAACTTGGGGGTGGCCTCTCAACAGAGAGATAAAGTGATGGACATAGTGCCTATGGTTGGATGGAACGTTACTCTTCCATAGCCAGTTGCTCGGACAACTTCAATTAAAAGATAAGTTTGTACTTGTTTATTTATTGTTGTGTTGAATGAGCATGAATTACTATTATTATTATGCATGTGATGAGTATGATGGTATAGACATGCTCTATGTGTGTGGATAGATTTATTTCCACTTTGTTTATGTTTATTCATTTGCACATGCATTTAAATTCTTATGAATTTCGTAATATGGTCACGGGGGAGAAATTTAGAACCCCATAAGTTGTTCATGTTCCCTCCATTGGTCGGATTGATGGGTGGGGACATGAAAATATTGTGGTATTTCTACCAACACAGATCCATCTTAAAAGGAGATCTACCAAGCACCATGAGGGATCAAATCTCTTGAGGTACAAACCCTTCATTTTTAGTGTGTAGATGTTAGGAAGCATTTTTAAATTATCTAATTTGTGTTGTTTTATATATATGCCATTGTAAATGTTGTTGTAAATGTTTTAAATCTAATTGGAGCAGACATGTTTTTTTTATAATATATATATTTTTTTAAAAGGACACGCGTCAGATCTAGAATGAGCATGGAATGTCGAGTTACACATCCCCCTTCTGGTTGTAGAACCTTCGACGCAATAAGATTAACAAAAAAATATTTAAGTAAAACAAATGAGAAACAATTAGTAATTGAATTTATTTATTTTAGTTACAGGTAAAGTGGTCCACTTACTTTGAACTTATAGAATCATGTTTGGCTTATGAATATTATGTATTCCTAGAAGTTTAAAAATCATCTTCAATCAAATTTTAAAAGGTACTCAATTTCAATCCGCTTTCATTCATTCCTTCATTATATATAAAATAGGTACTCAATTTCAATCTACTTTCATTCATTCCTTCATTATATATAAAATATGGTTTTATTATAATCATAGCTATTGAAATAATCTTAAATCAATTTTATTCTCAAACCTCTATACAAATATTTTCTAAACTTTTCACATTATACAAAAAATTTAACCTTAACATTTTTCAAAATTCAAAATTAATATAATTATTGATTATACAAATCACCATTATCCATTCACATCTCTTTAATAATGGCCAACATCTCATAAATGAATATTTCTTTATTAATTCATATGATTTGATTGCACAACATGCACCAAATCTCACTCTAAAACAATGATTAATTAGTAATTTAAAAAAAAAACCATGCAAAACATACACCCAAATCTCACCCTAAAACAAAAAAGAAAGCACCATACAACAGGGAAGAAATCACCTAAATTAAACTTAACTACATACAAGCACTAAAGCTAATTTTACTAAAGTAAACTAAAACAAAACTAATATGCATGTTCGCCAACATCACAGTCAATGTGAAAGAAGAAATTTGACAGAATTATCTTCAAGCAAACATTTTAATAAAAATTTTGATCTTAACTTTATGTACTTAGGAAAATTCTTAATTGAGATCCATCGAAACTTAATTCAGATGATAATTTTATCTCAAGTAGTTAAAGGTATCGTGACCATATTTGATGAAAAAACTATGAAGACATTCGTTTTTACAGAAGGGCTGTATAAATCTTTTCAGAAAGTGTGTATTTTTCGTGGAGGTTAATTGATTCTGCATGAATACCAGCCACCAAGATCCATGGTTCAAAGCACAGGAAAGCCGACAGAAATTATAACATAATTCAGAACCACACGAGTTATAATGTAATTATTTTTTTCACTTGGGAAATACAGAACAGAGTTATAATGTAATTCAACTTATTTAGGTTTTAAAAATGATAGGTTTTTCTTATGAATAAAAAGCCTACGGCATCCTAACCTGTCCTGTTAGTTGCCCCGAAACATGAAATATGAAATTCGGACGGGTGATAAGATGATTTGCTGGTTGGAGAAGCACGAAATGGGGCCCGATAGCGTGCCTAGTGCTCACGTTCAATTCACCTGCTTATGAATTAGTGATCTCCTTTTCTTTGGAATTTAATTGATCTTTCTCTCAATAATATCTGCTATTATTTTGTTGACGCTGCCCTGCTATTGATATTCCATGGAGTACGATTTGGCGGATGGATACACATGGATATAAATACCGGTGTCATATATTATTTTTGATTGATGCACTTAGCTCGCTATACGTGGACGAAACATCACCAGATCCAGCGCTGATTGTGTTGGACTCCGAGGACATCTCATGAGCACCATATAATTGCTTCGAGATTCCGCTATCCAATAGTTTAGTCTTTTTAATTAATCTAGATGTCTCTTTGTGTCGTGATAGAAGACAAGCGACCTTTTTAAAAAGTGAGAATCATAATAATTGCCTGTATGCCACCCTTGTGCAGGCATTCTATGTATCCTTTGTTTTTTATAATCTATCCTTCATTTCTCCTCTCCATCGATCGATCGATCGAAATAACTCTCTTCATGCGTTTCACAGGCAGAGAAGACAAGTACAACGATGAGTACATGCACTGATCTTGTGAGGGTACTGCCGAAGGCTGACCACCCTTTTCTTAATATTGGCGCAGATCAAGAAAACTCCATGGCAGCCGTCGAGTTTGTTGATTGCTTAAGCAATCCTACTGCGCAATGGTTGGCTGCTTCTCTTGATCATGTCATTCTCTCCGCATATTCCAACGTTGGCTCTCTCGCTAATTCCAATTCCCAGTGGGTTAACGATGGCCTTCAAGACATTGTGAAGCTTCTTGATTTGTGCAACGCCGTTAGCCATAACATTGCTGATGTGAAACGTTATGAGAAGTTGCTTCAAACCACCATTCACTCTCTGGCTCAGGGATGGACATCAATACTATCCTTTAAATGGTGAAGAAAGAGTTTAAAGGCACATTGTATTTTGCAAGGCCAAGTGATATAAAAGATTTTATCGACTAGAAGGGATTGACTATGATGAAACATTTGTCGCCATATCCATAATTAATTCCCTCCTCCTTATTATATCCCAATCCCAAGTTCATATCCATAATTAATTCCCTCCTCCTTATTATATCCCTTGCAAGTTCATGCAAGTTCATATAAATGGGAGGTCTATTCAATGGATATCAAATATGCCTTCTTGCATGGGGATTTATAAGAAAAAAATTATATGGAACAACATCCTAGTTGTGTGTAGAGTGATTCCAACTTTGTTTTTTTACCTTAAAAAACCTTTTTATGGAATTAAATAATATAATTGGGCTTGTTATCTTAAAAGGGATATCTTTCTTCTTGACACTTGTTTTTCTATATATCATTCTGACCCAAATTCCTATACCAAGAAAATGTCAAACCATCTCATAATACTTGTTCTTTATGTTGATTACATTATCCTCACTCATAATGACCTTGGACCTTTAACCCATGTGTGAAATACATCCTTAAGAAGAAATTTGAAATGAGACACTTATAATATTTGGGTGTGCAAGTTAATGAGAGTCTCTTTTGACACATTAGATGCAATAGAAAACTTAAAAAACAGGCATCCATCAACTTACATGGATTTTTTGAGACACATACACAGTGAATCTTGTGATGAGTAAAAAAGATGATTGAATGGCGTTTCTGATATAATTTTTTCTATTGAAAATGTTCTTAACTGTCTGAAGTTTGATAATTTGTAATAGGAACTTTTTAATTTTTGGACAAATTATAAGGTATATGTTTTTGTGGGTGCAGGATGCCCGCACGAAGTTGAGGGACCTTTTAGATGCAATTGTAGTTTTCCATAATATGATATCTTGTGGGTGCAGGATGCCCGCACGAAGTTGAGGGATCTTAAGAAACCTCTTTATGGAATTAAATAATATGATTGGGCTTGTTATCTTAAAAGGGATATCTTTCTTTTTGACACTTGCTTTTTTAGATGTCATTCTGACCCAAATTCCTATACCAAGAAAATGTCAAGCCATCTCATAATATTTGTTCTTTATGTTGATTACATTATCCTCACTCATAATGACCTTGGACCTTTAACCTATGTGTGAAATCCATCCTTAAGAAGAAATTTGAAATGAGACACTTATAATATTTGGGTGTGCAAGTTAATGAGAGTCTCTTTTGACACATTAGATACAATAGAAAACTGAAAAAACAAACATCCATCAACTTACATGGATATTTTGAGACACATACACAGTGAATCTTGTGATGAGTAAAAAAGATGATTGAATGGCGTTTCTGATATAATTTTTTCTATTGAAAATGTTCTTAACTATCTGAAGTTTGATAATTTGTAATAGGAACTTTTTAATTTTTGGACAAATTATAAGGTATATGTTTTTCAATTAGAGGAAATTTGGGGTCTAAAATGGGCCTCCTAAGGAAAAAAAAAAAAACCACATCACACTACAAATATGCCATGTCACACTAAGTTAAAGGTGTTATCTAGTGAAGGTCAACCTATAATATCTAATTAATGGTAGTTGACAAGTATGTTGGGTTTGTGTAGAGTTAAGAGATGATGGTTGAAAATAATAATGAAAGGTTTAGATTCTTGTGCAGGTTTAGATTCTTGTGCATACACAATAAATGATATAGTGGTAAATTTTTTAATAAATGTACCGCTACTTCTTTTTATATATTTAATAAAATTTAAATTAAAAAAAAACTAAAATTATAATGAAAAAATATAATTACAATAATACTAAAAATAAACAATCACTATTTTTATTTTATATGATCACTACTTTGAAGTCTTTTATATGCTAGTGGAGTAATTTTGAAATAATAAAAATATTTATATAACTAATATCTTAAAAATAAAAATAAATAAATTTAAAAAAGTGTCATAAATAAAAGAAAAATAGGAGAGAGGTAAAATAATATTTCACTATTTTTGTGATAAATTTTTCCTTCGAACTTGGAATTTGATTTTTTTGGTATCGTTGGAAACTTCTCGATGAGACCTTTCCAATGGTACCAAAAACGTCAAATTCCGAGTTCGGAGGAGAAATTTATCGCAAAAATAACTTTCTCCTCCGAAATAGGAGAGATAAAATAATATTTCACTATTTTTGTGATAACTTTCTCCTCCGAACTCGGAATTTGATTTTTTTGGTACCGTTGGAAAAGTCTCGGTGAAAACTTTGCAACAGTACCAAAAAGTCAAATTCTGAGTTCAGAAGAGAAAGTTATCACAAAAATAATGAAATATTATTTTATCTCTTTCCTATTTTTCTTTTATTTATGACATTTTTTAAATTTATTTATTTTTATTTTTAAGAGATTTGTTATATAGATGTTTTTATTATTTAAATATTACTCCACTATCATATTAATGAATATGAGATTTATATTTTAAAGAATTTAGAAGTAGTGATAATATAAAATACTCTATATTTATTATTTCAAGTATATTTATTATTTTAAAATTGTTCCACTATCTTTTTAACTAATGTGAGAATTATATTTTAAATAAATTAGAAGTAGTGAAAATATAAAATACTCTATATTTATTATTTCAAGTATAATTATCATATTTTGAGGTGAATTTTTCAAAATCTTAACCAATGTGAGTTTTATATGTAGTTAGTTATTGTCCAACTCAATCATGACGGTTGACCAAAATACTAAAATTCTATTGGTTTAAAATATCTTATGCATCGCACGCTCATCCATAGCACATTCTCTTATAAGGCCCATTTTAGACTCCAAATTTCCTCTAACGGTGGGTGGAGGATGCCCGCACGAAGTTGAGGGACCTTTTAGATGCAATTGTAGTTTTCCAAAACCCACAATCGATTTGAAGAAATAAAATGCTTGTGTGTTTCTTAGCATTAGGTTTGGAGGGGCTCGAGTCTAACAGATCATTTAACACGTAGATTGGACAAAAATCGAGGCGTGCGTGAATTCTTGTTACAAAATGTGTGTGTGATTTGTTGATACAAAATGCATGCATGATTTGTAGTTACAAAACGTGTGCATGATTTGAAACTAGAAAATATGTGCACGATTTGAAACTAGAAAACACATGCACGATTTGAAACTACAAATCATGCACATGAATTGAAGAACATGTTATAAACCCCAAAAGAGCCCCCCTCTCTCTCTCCATCAAATAAATCTTTTCATTGATAATGCTACAAAATAACTAAGTTGTACTTTGTAAACCACTCATGAGAAGTTTAAGCTAATTAACTACAAGAAGACCTCAAATGTGTGATTGGGAAAGGATGACTAGTTCATTTTATGTGACATTCAAATTTGAAGGAAGAGGTCCTGCATTGACTGGTACTTTGACGAAGGGATGACTAGTTCATTTTATGTGACATTCAAATTTGAAGGAAGAGGTCCTGCATTGACTGGTACTTGTTTCATTTTAAGAGATAAATAAGGACTTCCAAAATGTAAAAAAGTTTGTGGTATGTTCATTTTTAGAGATAAATAAGGACTTCCAAAATGTAAAAAGTTTGCGGTATGTTCATATCATAGAAATTTGGAGAAAAAAGACATCATATTGTATGATAATGAATAGAAGAGGAGAAGATGAAAAATATGAACTAAGAAACAGGGAAATGAAAGAGTCAAAAGGGGATATTGTATGATTATTCAACATATTAGCCAATTCATGGCTAAGGAACATGGAATCCATTGTAAATAAATCAAGAGAGTCATTATACCTAAAAGGAACTGTCAATTTTGGTGTTGAATACATTTATCATTTCAATGTTGAGATAATGGGTTATTCAAATTCTTATTAGGCAGATGATCTAAATGATATAAACTCAATCAATGAATATATACATTCAATATAAAATACAACATTATATTCTAGATAATATAAACTCAATGAGTAAATATATACATTCAATATAAGATACAACATTATGTTTTGAAATAGTAAGAAGCAACCCACTAATTCTTTGTCCTTTACTAGATTGAAATACAAAGCATTTTACACTGCTACTTATGAAGAACTTTGGCTACACCACTTCTTTGAAAACATGAGAGAAAGGGAAGGAGTCCCTACATCTATTTAGTGTGAAAATGAAATCTCAACAAAATTGACAAACAATCCAATTGATCAAGCAAGATCAGAACACAATGGAAATATACGTCACTTTGCAAGAGAATAATTTTTTTTTAACTTGATGGACACATAAGAACATGGCTAATGAATTTAATAAGTGTTTGGAAAAGTAAAATTTGTAATACTTAAAATATGTTCGGTATCATTAAAAAAATTCAATTTGAAAGTGTTAAAAACTAACATAAATCAATGCTAATTCTTAACTCAAAAATTATGAACATATAGATTTAACTAATATATATATATATATATATATATATATATATATATATATATATAATAAAAAAATATCTTATATTATTTAAATATATATTTAATAAAAAATATTGTATGTTATTTTTAAATATTTAACAAATATATAGTACTATTACTCTTATTTATTAAGAATATTTTTTAAAATTAATATGTAATGGCACAACATTACCCATATATTATTAAGTTCTAGTGCCTTTACCACATAAATCGATGAATGAAAGAACTTACAACTTGTTATTATGCCAACCGCGAACAGTATAGTCTTCGGCTTGGATTATGACTCAATTCATTATTATAGTTTTATTACTAGTTCCGCAACACGCTCTGTAATTGGTTCGTAAACTTTATAAATTGGTTCCCCTGGTTCAAAGGAACTCCGCAATTATAGTTTTTTCTTTCATAAACTTAATAAATCTACATATGGGTTTGGTACTTCCTGTAAGCCGCTAGGTCTTCTCCATGATTCCTTTTATGGTATGCGCCCTTCTCTGGCTAGTGGTATGGTCAAGGAGGCAAGCTCACAACCTTTTACTAATTTGGTTATCCTGGTTAAATGCAAAAAATAAAAAATAAAAAAATCTTATAACGTGATTGTATTAACACAGAAAACATATATAATCCCACCTAGAGCCGAAAAAGCATGAAACTATCAAGAGTCGTGACAATGCACTATTAAATCTCACAAACGAACTTAGTATAACATTATAGTTTCTGACAACTGAAACCATACACAAAAACGCCAAATATAAAATGGCACTAACTAATAGTCCTTAATGAACTCTTCGTCCTTACTGCAATGATATTTGCAATATTTTACATTGGACTCCCTGGTGTCTTTCCATGAAGTGCCAACGTGAACTCATCAACTCAGGTATAGTACATCACAAAAACGGGCAGAGCAACCTCACCTTAGTCAACGACTTTTTTAAAGAACTCATAGGCAGTGAAACAGTGACTTTAATGGGTTTGTGTGACATCATAATGAGTAGGTTAGAATGTCCAGCAACGCCACCCGAGCTCTGATGAGAGCACTGTACAATTCCTTTATTTTACTATCAATAGCAGCGATCCCGTTATCCAACTCCACCCTGCATTTTTCCAATTCTCCTACCAAGTCTTTCACTTCGGCCGTCTTCTTTTTCTGCTGCTTCTCGGCCAATATATCATACAACTTCTTCATTAAAATATCTGCAATCACAAATTCATGCAATAGACAACGAGAGCGCTTGGACCTGTTATTATTCCTCGCCCTTTCAATCAAACTACGGAGGTGGTAACAGCACCCCGCCGTCAAGCGGGGATCACGTTGTACATCAAGAGATGGCCTCGGCAGATCGAGTGAGAGGGCGTTGGCTACTGTTTTAAGCACGGAAGCAGTGCAGTCCTTAAGATTTCCCATATCCTCTAATAAATCATCCTCCAGTCTACTCACTCTTGAATAATTTGAACAGGCCGAGATAACCTTTTCACAGCTACTAAGCATTCCTCTCGATGTTGAAATATTGTTGTTGCATTTGGCATTAACATTGCTAATGGCACGTCTGCAATCTGCCAACAAATTGGTTGCTCTAATTAGCAGTGGGGACTGACTCATGTTATTGATGTCCCTCCCTGTATGAGCCAGAGAATGAATGGTGGTTTGAAGCAACTTCTCATAACGTTTCACATCAGCAATGTTATCGCTAACGCCGTTGCACAAATCGAGAAGCTTCACTATGTGATCAAGGCCATCGTTAACCCACTTTGAATTGGAATTAGCGAGAGAGTGAATGTTCGAATATGCGGAGAGAATGACATCAAGAGAAGCAGTCAACCATTGCGCAGACGGATTGGTTAAACGATCAGTAAACTCGACGACTGCCATAGAGTTTTCTTGATCTGCGCCAATATTAAGAAAAGGATGGTCTTTCTTTGCATGAGCCTTAGGCAGTACAGCCCTCACAAGATCAGTGCATGTACTTAGCGTTGTACTTGTTTCTCTGCCTCTGAAACGCATGAAGAGAGTTATTTCTATCGATCGATCGATGGAGAGAAGAGAAATGAAGGATAGATTATAAAAAGCAAAGGATACATAGAATGCCTGCACATGGGTGGCATACAGGCAATTATTATGATTCGCACTTTTTAAAAAGGTCGCTTGTCTTCTATCACGACACAAAGAGACATCTAGATTAATTAAAAAGACTAAACTATTAGATAGCGGAATCTCTAAGCAATTATATGGTGCTCATGAGATGTCCTCGGAATCCAACACAATCAGCGTTGGATCCGGTGATGTTTCGTCCACGTATAGCGAGCTAAGTGCATCACTGAAAAATAATATATGACACCGGTAGTTTATATCCATGTGTATCCATCCGCCATATCGTACTCGATGCATGGAATATCGTACATGAGCAATAGGAACGCTATCAGGCACCATTTTGTGCTTCTCTACCCAGCAAATCGTGTTATCACCAGGTTCTGAATTACATTATAATTTCTGTTGGCTTTGAACCATGGATCCTGGTGGCTGGGATTCATTCAGAATCAATTAACCTTCACGAAAAATACACACTTTCTGAAAATATTTATACAGCCCTTCTGTAAAAATGAATGTCTTCATATTTTTTCATCAAATATGGTCACACTTTATAATATTATCATCTCAATTAAGTTTCGATGGATCTCAAGTAAGAATTTTTCGAAGTACACAAAGTTAAGTTCGAAAAATTTATTATAATGTTTGCTTGAAGATATTTCTGTCAAATTTCTTCTTTCACATTGACTGTGATGTTGGTGAACATTCATATTAGTTTTGTTTTAGTTTACTTTTGTAAAATTAGCTTTAGTGCTTGTATGTAGTTAAGTTTAATTTAGGTGATTTCTTCCTTTTTGTTTTTGGTGAGATTTGGGTGCATGTATTACATGGTTTTTTTTTCTAAAAGATCACTGGTGGATCATTATTCAATTAGTAAGAGCATTCTATGAAGAATTATTGAGCAATGCTCTATTACAACAAATAATGTTTTAGATTCTACATCTTAGCATATACAGCAAAATCTATCATGCATGTTTTGATTAGTGGTTTTTTGAGTTAATGGATTTTTAAAATTTCAAATATTAATGCTTTGTTTTTTTGAGTTAGTGGTTTTTTAAAATTTCAAATATAAATAATCATCAACTCGACCTAAAATATTCAACTCATGATCAAATCGCTCGAGGAAACCTCTACTCAAATAGGTTATCTTTAAAAGTTACAAGATATAGTAACATGGTGATAAGCGTGGATTATTCAACTAATTTTTAACCAACCAATATTCACAAGAAACCCATCGTATTAGAAGGTTGTGCAATCATATGAATTAATAAAGAAATATTCATTTATGGGATGTTGACCATTATTAAGATGCGAATGGATAATGGTGGTTTGTATAAGTAAATAATTATATTAATTTTGAATTTTGAAAATTTTAAAGGTTAAATCCTTTTTATACTAAAAAGTTTAGAAAATATGGTTATGATTATAATAAAACCAAATTTTATATAATGAAGAAAGTAGATGGAAATTTAGCACCTTTTAAAATTTGATTGAAGATGATTTATTATACCTTTTGTAATTGTAATACATGGAATAGGAAGAATCATATTTCATTCCACAATATTTCTAAATAATTTTCAAATAATGCTATATAATATATGTGGGAGGTTTTTCGGGTAAACTTCTAGTCTTTTATTACTCAAAGGTATTTTTGTTACTCTTGTTGTTTCGAAGAGGCACATTTTACAACCCAATAAGAGGATGTGTAACTATTTCCGTGCTCATTCTAGAGCTGACATGTGTCCTTTAAATATATATATATATATATATTATAAAAAATAGCATGTCTTCTCAAATTATATTTAAAACATTTTTAACAACATTTACAATGACATATATATATATATATATATATAACAACACAAATTAGATAAGTTAAAACGTTTCCTAACATTTACACACTAAAAATGAGGGGTTTGTACCTCAAGAGATTTGATCCTTTTCGATGCTTGGTAGATCCCATTTTAAGATGGATCTATGTTGGTAGAAATACCACATGCAATTGTACAAATATATGTATATATTGTCACATCCCCACCCATCAATCCGACCAATAGAGGGAACGTGAATGACTTTTGAGGTTCTAAATTTCTCCCCCATGGCCATATCACAAAATTCATAAGAATTTAAATGCACGTGCAAATGAATGTAATGTCCCTAAAGTAGCAAAAATTTAAAATTTTTCCATTTCTATAATAACCGCTATTTAAAGATGAAGAATTCACAAGTTAATTCTAATACTAATAAAAAGCGTGGGTGCTTGAGATATTTAAAAAGTCTAAGACCTTAGGTAACATGATCTCTCTAGTATTTAAACTTTCAATCCTACAGAAGTGATGTGAAAACAAATGATGATATGTTTTGTTTACAAGTTTACAAATGCTAGCGTAACGGTAATAGCAACTACTTCATACTGTTTTAAGAAATCATGTGATTATATTTATGAATGTCTAAATGATACCTTCAGGTGATTGGACCCTTGTTGATGAAAGGTTGAGTTCATAATGGGACATTGGTAACAATCAAGGAGAAAGAAGTACCCCGGCAGGGTTGCCGAGAGGTAAGAGTACTCATGGATGTTTTTGGACTTACTTAGCATTTTTGCTAATATATAATCTCATGTTTTGTGTTGCAGGTATTTTACTTAGGGGAAACTGTACCCTAGAAGCTCCATCTACACTATAACCATATTTGAAATTGAAAGGTAAAGGTTTAAGCTTGAAGATTGTATCCTAAGTGAGTAGTCTATAATCTAACCACTAGAGCACCAAAGGAAGTCGGGATAAATGAAGTTCTATGGTGGAGAAATTTGGAATAAACATTTGTATAACAAGCAAGTCATGGTGGTATTCACACGACACCATACTATAGTCTTGCAAGAATAATTGCGACTCCATTAGAGTAGGGTTGGTGTAGTCTTAAATGCACCCTATCGTAGTGGATGATGGGCTGGAGGAGAGGGTTTGCGAAAAACAAGGTTGGGGTTTTGTTTTCCCTTTTCACCAGCGTTCTGCGTTTTCATTGTGGCTTTGTCTTTGCCCTGCATTGCGTTGTGGGGTGTCTCCAGGCCCTTACCTGAGCTTCGCTCATGGTCAGTGCTGCCTGCGTTTGTTCAACTAAAGGATTGGTGAATCCCCTGCCCAGTTTCAGGTAATAAGTTCGCCCCTCAAGCTGCGTTTACCCATCTTCTTCTGCTAAGTATTAGTATATATATATATAACAGGTTTTAACCTTGTGTTTTGCTGTAGGTTTTGACAGATGAGTCCTGCGTGGTTGTTGTAGGTGCTCAGAACTATCATGGCTATGGCAAGGGCCGTGGTAAGTCCAGTTATTCATGTTACTTTGCCTCTTGCATCTCTGGTAGTGTACTTATGTGTTTCACTTGGTTTTATGGGAGGCTTTCGTGAGTCTTTGGCTCACCAGTTCTATTGGAAGCCTGGAAGGGTCGCCTATTGGATGGACCATTGAGTGTTTTGAGTTTATGGGGTTTGGAAATGTAATAAAGAGACTTAGAGAAGTGGAACTTATGTGTAATCATTATGGATGTTAGAAGGTCATTTTTAATGCTTTCCTTATGCTTATTGACTATCGTTTTCTAGTCTTGAAGGCCATTGTTGGCACATTCATTGTGGTTCTTGTGGTCTGTCATGAAATTGGGGTTTACACAGGGGACTCTTTCCTGTATAACGTATGGTGTTCGAGTGCATGTTTTGGGTGTAAAATAAAGACTATAGTGTTCCTATATTATCTCCTATCAATGTAATCTTTTGGTTTAAAGAATGAAAATGTGGTTGTAACAACTTCTTATTTTGATTTTCGTTCTGTGTGTTCACGATTTTGATGAGGAAAAAATAGATGAAGGTGTCAAGGTTCATAACAAAGCTACTCCTGTGTTGTAGCTAGAAAACGAGGAACCCTATGGTTTTTTTTTTGTATCCTATGTCCGCGTTGGATTGATAGATGCCATGGTTGTTGTAAAATTCTACTGTGGCGATTTTAAAAGAAGAAAATGATAACGCCCAGGTGGGCATCCTATATGTGTTGCTATTTGTAATAATTCTTTACGCAGTTGGCCATCTTAGATTCATATGTTTAAAGTTGATGCCTCTTATCCAAAATCTAGTTTATGTAAGAGTATAGACCCGTAGCTTATAACTCTGTGTTGATGCATTTAAGTTTTGGCTAGAGACGTTTGGGTAGAGTCGTTGCAAAACAGTTTGGAAATGTGTAGATGAAGTTTCGATGCCTGGTCTAAAATAATGTTGATTGCAGTAGATAAGATAATACTTTTCATTTTAAAAGAATTTAATAATCTATGGAAGGAAGATTAAAACCCTGTACTAGAATTTAATGAACAGGTGATAAAAAGAAAATAGAAAACAACTACTTATAAACAATATTTTGTGGTAATCCTAACTTCAGAAAATAAATATACGTTTCGCTAGCAAAGGCTAGCTGGGCTAGACCTGCTAGACACGCCACTGGATTCTGGGCATAATCTTGATTTAATACTGATAATGAAAACAATATGAAATACGTTTAATTCTGAAAATAATTTGTGTTGAAGGTTTTGTAAGTTTTTTCATACCTGCTTATCCTTGTAGCTTGCTCCTAACTGTAATGACTTGCACACTTAGTCAAATAATTAGTGGAAAAATACTGAACTTTAACTGACCTCACAAATTGATCCTAGACCAGATAACTTTAGGACTACCACGTTCCTCCCAAACATGATTCTACAACCGTTCCTGGTTCAGTATGAATCCCCCCGAGTTGGTTCTGACATGCAAACTGAGAGATAGAGGCCCTAAATTCGTAGCTGGTTCAGATTTGGAAAATTGATGCGGGAATGCTTCACTTCTTGGAGCAGAGAGTTTCTCCTTGATTCCATAAGAGAATTATGAGAATGATGATCCCCCAAACTTTGGGGTCTGTCCTCTTTATGTAGGGAAATCTTGAGTTAGGACTGTTGGAATAAATGGTTTCTTTAAAAATATATAACTTAATTTTCAAAAGAATATTTGTTTAAAAAAGAATCACTAGTTCTTTTGGAACCATGACTTTTCAACTTGTTTAACTAGAGTGCTTTTGATTTTAGCCTTTTTATAATTTGTAATAACAAAGTTTATATTTCAATTAAATAATTAATGCATCATTGATTTATAAATTAAATACATAACTATATAAAATAAACATATTTTATAACTAAATAATACCAACATTATTTTTAAAGTTATTAATAATAACATTAGCTTTGAGGCTTGTATGCATGTTAACCATAGAAACTAATATTAGTTAAATTATGCTTTAAGTGGTGATGTTGTCTTTTATGTATCTTCACATGCTACTTCTTTTTAATCTTTTTTTTAAAGGATAGGGTCCACTTCTTTGGATGGTCTGGGTAAGCTAGGATAGGCACTTGTAGTCTCTCCCTTTGCATGTCAGATTCCCTCGTTTTAACATGGTAGTTCCTGCAGTACTTGATGATAATAAGATTTATTTAATCAATTCGAATAGTTGTGATAAGACACATAAGTGCTATTCAGAGTCCTTCCGACTCAACAATTGAGATCTAGCAACCCCGAGTGCTCTTCAGAGCCTTTTAACTCAACACTCTCACATGGGCATTACGCTAGTGAAATTCCAGAGCCTCTGCTCAACACTAGAGCTAGAATGTGGTTGTGAGGCACATCTAGAATATTTAAGTGACCTCGGATCCGGTATTCATTTTCTTTCAAGCTTGGAGTGCTCCGGGGATTATGCCCAACACTCAATGTACATCGGGGCTTTGGCCCAGCACGTAATAAGAGTCCTCTAGATACATCAGGGCTTAGGCCCAGTATATAGTTCATTTGTGTGTTTCTGAGTCCACGCTCAACAGACTATATAATCATCCACATGAATCATGCTCTGCACAACATAGTGTAAAAAGAAGCAATCTCAGTATATCATAAATTGTAACCAAATCTCATAATAGAAAATAACTTTATCCATTCGGGCTTTCCTGCCCAGTATAACATCAATCAATGAAACAATAAGGGTACATGCCCAATATATCAACTCATGAAAACATAACTCAAAACATGTTAAGGATTATGCCCAATAATAAATCACATATGCTGGGGCTGTAAGCCCAATATAACATAGAAAATAGTTAGTCTAAAATTTGGGATATTACATCCCTTCCCGCTTAGAACAACACCATCCCTGGTGTTCTAGGGACTAGAAATAAACTCATGAAATCAGGCGGGGCGGGGTAAGCCTTTTTCATGGTGTCCTCATTTTCCCATGTGGCCTCTTCAGGCCCGAAGTGCTTCCATTACACTTTCCACTGAACAATTGTTCTCCTCCTAAGCTGTACCTCTCTCTTGTCCAGTATGTGGAGGGGCTCCGGCATGAACTCCCCTTCGGGTTCTACCTGTAACAAGGACCAATCAATCACATGTTTAGAGTCGTAAACATATTTCTTTAATAATGAAGCATGAAAAACATTATGAACTTTTACATGGACTGGTAGGGCTAACTCATATGCTACTGGCCCTTTCTTGGCCAGTATCTCAAAGGGGCTCATCTTGGTAGATGTTTGATAACCATTATTGTAAGCAAACTCTACGAGATGTAAATAGTCCTCCCACTTGGTGGGGTTGTTCATGATATACATTCTAAGCATGTCCTCGAGGATCTGGTTTACTCTTTCTGTCTGTCCATCGGTTTGGGGGTGGTATGCGGTACTAAACTGTAGTTGTGTTTCTAACCCAGAGAACAGTGCTCTCCAGAAGTTGCTAGTGAACTTCGTGTCTCGGTCGAAAATAATTACTTTGGGTATCCCATGTAATCGGAATATCTCCTTTAGGAAGATTTCCGCGATGTGAACTGCCTTGTAGGTAGACTTTACTGGTATGAAATGTGCTGCTTTTGACAACTTGTCTACTACTACGAAGATGGAGTTGTTCTGTTTCTTAATCTTAGGTAGGCCTGTGATGAAATCCATACTGATGACCTCCCACTTCCATTCTGGGATGGGTAAAGGTTGTAGTAAACCAGAGGGGTGTTGGTGTTTAGCTTTAAACAGTTGGCACTCTTGGCATTTAGCGATAAACAAAGCGATGTCAGCTTTTAACTTAGGCCAAAGAAATGTTTCTCTACTGCCGATATCATCTTTTGATATCCCGGGTGTCCTGAATACGGCTTCTGATAGAATTCAGTGAGTATGTTAGGTCTAATGTCTCCACTCTCATGCACATAAAGTCTCTCCTTCGACCATAACAACCTTGATTTATCTATCTTGTATTCTTTTTGTTGTTGAAAAAGAGCCTATCTTCTTGGATCTTTTTAAGGATCTCGACGTAGAACCGCTCATTTTGGCATGCCATTCTAATTCTGTCGTGTAAGTCGGAGTCAATTCAACTTTCCTTTACCTCATATAACATGTGAGCTCGTCGACTTAAGGTGTCGGTGATCTTGTTTTCTTTTCCTTTGATGTGTTTCAGTTCGAAGTGGTACTCACTAAGGAAGGCTAACCACCTAGCCTGTCTAGCGTTTAGGTCGGGTTGGTCAAATAGGTACTTTAGACTCATGTTGTCCGTCTTTAATAGAAATTTCTTGCCCATGAGATAATGCCTCCACATCTTTAGAGCATGGATAATGGAAGCTAACTCGAAGTCATGTGTAAGATAGTTCTTCTCATGTTCTTTTAACTTCCTTGACTCGTAGCAGATGACAAGGTCATCCTGCATAAGGAATCCATGGAGTCCTCCCTTGCTTGCATCGGTGCAAACTACGAAGCCCCCATTGGGGTTGGCGATTCGTAGTATTGGTGCACTAGTCATAAGTTGTTTTAACTTCTGAAAAATTTCCACGCACTTATCTTTCCAAATGAACTTACTGGTTTTCTTTTGTAAAGCGGTCATGGGACAAGCGATCCGTGAGAAGTTCTCAATGAACTTCCGATAATATCCGGCTAAACGTAGGAATGATCATATGTCGTAAACATAAGTAGGTGTGGGCCAATCCTCAATAGCTTTAACCTTTTCGGGGTCAACTGCTATTCCCCTTCTCAGATATGATGTGTCCTAAGTATTGTATCTGAGGTCTATAGAAATCACACTTACTAAACTTTGCGTATAGATGATGTTCTTGTAGTATCCGTAGAACTATTCAGAGGTGTTCCTCATGTTCTTATTCATTCTTGGAATAGATAAGAATATCGTCAATGAAGACTAGAACAAACTTATTCATTCTTGGAATAGATATGGTACTTGCTGAAAATGTTGTTCATCATGCACATAAAGTTGGCAGGCGCATTCGTCAAACCGAAAGGCATTACTACAAACTTGTAGTGGCCATATCGAGTGTGAAAAGCAGTCTTACTGATGTCTTCATCACGGATTCTCACCTGGTGATATCCGGACCGTAGGTCGATCTTTGAGAAGATCTTCGCTCCTCCGACTTGATCAAACAAGTCATTGATCCTAGGGAGTGGGTAACGGTTCTTGATGGTTAACTTGTTGAGTTGACGGTAATCGATGCACATACGCATCGTTCCATCCTTTTTCTTGACAAAGAGTATTGGTGCTCCCCAGGGAGACACACTCGGTCGAATGTATCCTTTGTCTGTTAGTTCTTGTAACTGTATCTTGAGCTCTACCAACTCTGGTGTGCTCATACAGTATGGATCCCTAGAGACGGGTACCGATCTGGGTGTTATCTCTATGGAAAAATCTAAGTCCCGTTTGGGTGGTAACCCTGGTATTTCCTTGGGAAATACGTTTCTAATTCTACTAGTATTGGGAAATCCTCGATATTTTTCTCTCTATCGACTTCTACTGCTTGAAGGTGGATTGCAAATAGTTTATAACCCTTTCTTAAGCATTTCTTTGCTTGTAATGCATATATCTATCGTACTGATACTTCCTTAGGTATACCTTGAATTGTCCTTCGGTTCCCTTGACTATCTGTGCATAGGATTGCTTTGTTTAAGCAATCTAGCAAGGCATGATGTCCTTCTAACCAATCCATGCCTGATATTATGTCATAAGACCCTAGCGGTAAGATGTTTAAATCTACCCTAGTCGAAAAACCGTTCAAATCTAACTCACAACTCCTAATTAGTTCGGAAACCTTTCGCTTGGTACCAGTAGCTAGTTGTACCAGCCATGGTGCCTTGTGACTTTCTCGGTTTAACTTGCAAGTTTCTACTATCCTAGGGGCGATGTAGCTTCAGCAAGCACCAGGGTCTATTAAAATTGAAACAGGTGTACTTGAGAGCTTACCCTCGATTTCTACCATAGTGGCCTAGTGATCTGTTTGCCGACCATCGAGTGCAGCATAAATTCTTGGTGTTCTTGCCACATCCCCTATTGTCGGTTTAGCTTGTATGTTGTGTAGTACCCCATCCGACTTGTTGGGGAAGTCTCGGAAATAGTGGTGTCCTTGGAATTTATAGCAAGTGATAGTGGGTGGAGTAGTTTTGGCCCCTTTGTTGAAGGTTGGCATGTTCTGTTGAGGTGCAAGCACATTCGGCCTTGGAGGAGGCCGGTTGAAACCCCTGTTGTGTGGGAAACTGTTGTTTTGTTTTTGGTAAGGAGGTGGCCTAAAACCAGGCCTTCAGTTGTCTAAAAAGGTTATGAATCTATCTCTGTTTCTGTTTATGTTGTCATTTCTTGGTTGTCCATGTTCATAACAGATTCGGGCTTTATGTAAGGTCACGTCTAAAGTTTTGGGCATGTCAGATTCAATCTTTTCTCTGAAGTTTGGGGGTGGACATCCCATAAATTGTTGTATCTTGACCTTTTCATCTTGTATGTAAGGGACATAATGTAGCAGATCTAAAAACCTGTTGATGAAAGCTTCCATTGTCATGGAGCCCATTTTTAGTTCATGAAATTCTATGATTTTCTTGTCGAAGAATTACTTGTCCTGAAAGATTCTGCTAAAAGTATACCATGTAATGTTTCTTAACTCTTGTCCCTTAGTGTGTTTCAAGTCCCGCCACCATCTGGCTGCTTTACCATTCAGATTGTAGATGGCTAGTTGGGATTACATTTCATTGAAATAATTATGAACTTTGAAATATTTATTCATTCTTAGCAGCCACTCTTCAGCCTTCTCCCCAGAGTTGATTTCTCCGTCATAAGTTGGGGCCTTAATCTTTCTGATTTCCCCTTGTAGACTGTCATCACCTTTCCTTCTCTTCTTGCGAGAAGGTGGTGAACCGTCGTCGTTGGAAGAGCTCTTATAGTCCTCTTCCGTTGATTCAGGTATGTTTTCTTCCTACCTTTCTTCTCTAGAACTGATATATTTTCTTGTGTGACAACTTCTTGCTTTGCCTGTTTTTGTATCGACTGAGAGTGAGGGTAGTTCGTGGGGTTTTTCCCTTGTTAAGCTTTGAAGTAAAGCTTCATTTATAGCTTGCTGCTCTCGTCTTTCTTGCACGTTATCATCTCTGAAACTTTGGAATTCTGCCTGTAGGCTTTTCATAGATTTCAGTAGGTCATAATTTAATTCTACCACAATTTTTGGCTCTCGTGGGGGAGAGTTCAAATTGCCTTGTATGCTGCTGCCCTGGTCTACATTCATTTTTCTGATACTGCTTGTACGTGAAAGTTATATAATTATCTATTTTACGAAAAGCAATTGGTTAGTTAATTATTCACATGAAACATAATACAAAGTTTAAACAAAGTTTTCTGTATCTGCAGTGGATGTTTTGTAATGAGACCAATAGGTCACTTAGTTTTGTAACTTGGCTCTGATACCACTTGTAATGTCCCTAAAGGAGCAAAAGTTTAAAATTTTTCCATTCCTGTAATAACTGCTATTTAAAGATGAAGAATTCACAAGTTAATTCTAATAGTAATAAAAAGCGTGGGCACTTGCTTGAGATATTTAAAAATTCTAAGACCTTAAGTAACATGATCTCTCTAGTATTTAAACTTTTAGTCCTGCGGAAGCGATGTGAAAACAAATGATGATATGTTTTGTTTACAAGTTTACAAATGCTAGAGTAACGGTAATAGCAACTACTTCATATTGTTTTAAGAAATCATGTGATTATATTTATGAATGTCTAAATGATACCTTTAGGTGATTGGACCCTTGTTGATGAAAGCTTGAGTTCATAATGGGACATTGGTAACAATCAAGGAGAAAGAAGTACCCCAGCAGGGTTGCCGAGAGGTAAGAGTGCTCATGGATGTTTCTAGACTTACTTAGCATTTTTGCTAATATATAATCTCATGTTTTGTGTTACAGGTGTTTTACTCAGGGGCAACTGTACCCTAGAATCTCCATCTACACTATAACCATATTTGAAATTGCAAGGTAAAGGTTTAAGCTTGAAGATTGTATCCTAAGTGAGTAGTCTATAATCTAACCACTAGAGCACCAAAGGAAGTGGGGATAAATGAAGTTGTATGGTGGAGAACTTTGGAATAACCATTTGTATAACAAGCAAGTTGTGGTGGTGTTCACACGACTCCATACTATAGTCTTGCAAGAATAATTGCGACTCCATTAGAGTAGGGTTGGTGTAGTCTTAAATGCACCCTATCGTAGTGGATGACAGGCTTGAGGAGAGGGTTTACGAAAAACAAGGTTGGGGTTTTTTTTTCCCTTTTCACCAGCGTTCTGCATTTTCATTGTGGCTTTGTCTCTACCCTGCATTGCATTGTGGGGTGTCTCCAGGTCCTGACCTGAGCTTCGCTCATGGTCAGTGCTTCCTGTGTTTGTTCAACTAAAGGATTGGTGAATCCCTTGCCTAGCTTCAGGTAATAAGTTTGCCCCTCGAGTTGCGTTTACCCATTTCTTCTGCTAAGTATTAGTATATATATATAACAAGTTTTAACCTTGTGTTTTGTTGTAGTGTTTGACAGATCAATTCTGCGTGGTTGTTGTAGGTGCTTAGAACTATTGTGGCTATGGCAAGGACCGTGGTAAGTCCAGTTATTCACGTGGTTACTCTGCCTCTTGCATCTCTGGTAATGTACTTATGTGTTTCACTTGGTTTTATGGGAGGCTTTCGTGAGTCTTTGGATCACCAGTTCTATTGGAAGCCTGGAAGGGTCGCCTATTGACTGGACCATCGAATGTTTTGAGTTTATGGGGTTTGGGAATGTAATAAAGAGACTTAGAGAAGTGGAACTTCTGTGTAATATTTATGGAGGTTAGAAGGTCATTTTTAATGCTTGCCTTATGCTTATTGATAATCGTATTCTGGTCTTGAAGGCCATTGTTGGCACATTCGTTGTGGTTCTTGTGGTCTATCATGAAATTGGGGTTTACACAGGGGACTCTTTCCTGTATAACGTATGGTGTTCGAGTGCATGTTTTGGGTGTGAAATAAAGACTACAGTGTTCCTATATTATCTCCTATCAATGTAATATTTTGGTTTAAAGAATGAAAATGTGGTTGTAACAACTTCTTATTTTGATTTTCGTTCTGTGTGTTCACGATTTTGATGAGGAAAAAATAGATGAATGCATCAGGGTTCATAACGAAGCTAATCCTGTGTTGTAGCTAGAAAATGAGGAACCTTATGGTTTTTTTTTTGTATCCTATGTTTGCGTTGGATTGATAGATGCCATGGTTGTTGTAAAATTCTACTGTGGCGATTTTAAAAGAAGAAAATGATAATGCCCAGGTGGGGATCGTATATGTGTTGCTGTTTGTAATAATTATTTAGGCAGCTGGCCATCCTAGATTCGTATGTTTAAATTTGATGCCTCTTATCCAAAATCTAGTTTATGTAAGAGTATAGGCCCGTAGCTTATAACTCTACGTTGATGCGTTTAAGTTTTGGCTAGAGACGTTTGGGTAGAGTCGTTGCAAAACAGTTTGGAAATGTGTAGATGAAGTTTCGATGCCTAGTCTAAAATAATGTTGATTGCAGTAGATAAGATAATACTTTTCATTTTAAAAGAATTTAATAATCTATGGAAGGAAGCTAAAAACCCTGTACTAATTTAATGAACAGGTGATAAAAAGAAAATAGAAAACAACTACTTATCAACAATATTTTGTGGTAATCCTAACTTTGGAAAATAAATATACGTTTGGCTAGCAAAGGCTAACTGGGCTAGACCTGCTAGACACGCCACTGGATTCTGGGCAGAATCTTGATTTAATACTGATAATGAAAACAATACTGAAATACGTTTAATTCTGAAAATAATTTGTGTTGAAGGTTTTGTAAGTTTTTGCATACCTGCTTATCCTTGTAGCTTGCTCCTGACTGTAATGACCCACACACTTAGTCAAATAATTAGTGGAAAACTACTGAACTTTAGCTAACCTGACAAATTGATCCTGGAGCAGATAAGTTTGGGACTACCACGTTCCTCCCAACCATGATTCTACAACCGTTCCTAGTTCAGTATGAATCCCCCCGAGCTAGTTCTGACATGCAAACTGAGAGATAGAGGCCCTAAATTTGCAGCTGGTTCAAATATGGAAAATTGATGTGGGAATGCTTCACTTCTTGGAGCAGAGAGGCTCTCTTTGATTCCATGAGAGAATTATGAGAATGATGATCCCCCAAACTTTGGGGTCTGTCCTCTTTATGTAGGGAAATCTTGAATTAGGACTGTTGGAATAAATGGTTTCTTTAAATTAAATAACTTATTTTTCAAAAGAATATTTATTTTAAAAATAAACCACTAGTTCTTTTGGAACCATGACTTTTCAACTTGTTTAACTAGAGTGCTTTTGATTTAAGCCTTTTTATAATTTGTAATAACAAAGTTTATATTTCAATTAAATAATTAATGCATCATTGATTTATTAATTAAATACATAACTGTATAAAATAAACATGTTTTATAACTAAATAATACCAACATTATTTTTAAAGTTATTAATAATAACATTAGCTTTGAGGCTTTTATGCATGTTAACCATAGACACTACTATTAGTTAAATTATGCTTTAAGTGGTGATGTTGTCTTTTATGTATCTTCACATGCTACTTCTTTTTAATCTTTTTTTTTAAGGATAGGGTCCACTTCTTTGGATGGTCTGGGTAAGCTAGGATAGGCACCTCTAGTCTCTCCCTTTGCATGTCAGATTCCCTCGTTTTAACATGGTAGTTCCCGCAGTACTTGATGATAATAAGATTTATTTAATCAATTCGAATAGTTGTGATAAGACACATAAGTGCTATTCAGAGTCCTTCCGACTCAACACTTGAGATCTAGTAACCCCGAGTGCTCTTCAGAGCCTTTTAATTCAACACTCTCACATGGGCGTTGCGCTAGTGAAATTCCAGAGCCTCTGCTCAACACTAGAGCTAGAATGTGGTTGTGAGGCACATCTAGAATATTTAAGTGACCTCGGATCCGGTATTCATTTTATTTCAAGATTGGTGTGCTCCAGGGATTATGCCCAACAATAATCCCAACACTCAACGTACATCGGGGCCTTGGCCCAACACGTAATAAGAGTCCTCTAGATACATCGGGGCTTAGGCCTAGTATATAGGTCATTTGTGTGTTTCTGAGTCCATGCTCAACACACTATATAATCATCCATATGAATCATGCTTTGCACAACATACTGTAAAAAGAAGCAATCTCAGTATATCATAAATTGTAACCAAATCTCATAATAGAACATAACTTTATTCATTTGGGCTTTCCTGCCCAGTATAACATCAATCAATGAAACAATCAGGATACATGCCCAATATATCAACTCATGAAAATATAACTCAAAACATGTTAAGGCTTATGCCCAATAATAAATCACATATGCTGGGGCTGTAAGCCCAATATAACATAGAAAATAGTTAGTCTAAAATTCGGGATATTACAATGAATAAACATAAACACAGCATAAATAAATCTATCCACACACACACAACATGCCTATACCATCATACTCATCAGACACATAATAATAATACCAATTCATGCTCATTCAACACAATAATAAATAAACAAGTACACACTTATCTTTTAATTGATGTTGTTCGAGCAACTGACTATGGAAGAACAACGTTCCACCCAGCCATGCGGCACTCTGTCCCGCACTTTATCTCTCTGTTGAGAGGCCACCGCCGAGCTTGGCCATGTATCCACTAAGGAGGAACTACATAGGCTCACTCACAATCATAGGAAAATATTCTCATACTAAGAAAGCGCACAACTAGGTTTATCAAGCATATAGAGAGGTAAAGGAGGTGAATGTTAAGCCAGTGAGCTCAACCACAGAGCTATAGGAATATCAATTGGTCTCAGACAGCCTTGGCACCCACAATACATACCACACCCAACATAAGGAAGGCCCCCTTCTCTGCTACACAGTCCCTCGGGCATCCCTTCCCTCCAGTGCTATTCAGGGTGGGCATAGAAAGGTCCAAGCTACTAGACTTTCATAGATTTCTTTCCTTCACTCGGTTTATCAATCAATTTCGTCCTCTAATCGCTCTCAGAATTCAAGATGTGTGCAAGATAATGAGGGTCTCTTTTGACACGTTAGATGCAATTGAAAAATGGAAAAACAGTCATCCATCAGCTTACATGGGGGCCCTCGCACGAAGTTGAGGGGCCTTTTAGATGCAATCGTGCTTTCACAAAACACGCTAAAGTTTAGTGAAAGGAAAGTGCACACGCGTTTCTTTGAACTAGGCATGGGCAAGACCGAGCCTGTCATGTCACTTAACATGCAGGATAGGATATCATATCGCGTGAGCATTATGAATTCAATAATGTGTGAGCGTTATAGAAATACTTAACGCGCGAGCGTTATGTATCACTATAACGCTCAAGCGTTATTGTAATACATAACGCTAGCGTTTTCTGGTTAATATATTAAAATCCATAAAACAGGTTGCTTCCGCGTCCACTGTTCATTGACCGGACTACCAAAAAATGCTCGAGTGATTAGAGATTTCATCGTGTACATGGAGAAGTGGAGGGAGGGTGAGTTCGAAGAGCAAGGAGGGTCAATTCGAAGAGAAAGGAGGATTGGAAAGGTAGGAATCCAAATATTCATCGTTGCATCATTTCCTCAATAAAAATATAAATTTTTATATTTCCCTAAATTAAAAATCTATGTAAATGAAAATTCCAAAAATAAAAATTTTCAAAATTGTTATTTAACAGATGGAAATTCCTCCATACTATCAATCCCCTTAATGAATTTTGCATCCACCTAAGAAATATGAGATTTGAATCCCAACACCAACTTTTCCTCAATATTTTTTCCACATCTATTGCAAATTGGAAAAGAAAAGCCATCCACCATTTGGCTAGGAGGAGGAACTATGGACTATAACCTAGGCTTGCTTTCTAGACTTGACTCAACCAAACCCTATGTTTTTTCCCACACATTCTTTTACCCTAAAAATGTCCAACCAATTCTTATGAAGCCAACCCAATGGCATGATGGATTTTACATCATCCCCCAAAACCCAAGGGACTAGGTTCCCCTCCTTTGCAGAAACACCACTTACTTTGTTGCTAAGATGAACTACCATATATTTTTTGACCTCCTTAACCACCAAGACACTCAATCTATGGATTTGGGTCTTCATACCAAGCAACCGATAAGAGATTTACTTCATGGAACAAGCATATATCAACCCTCACATTCAAAATCTTGCCCCTTCTTAATGACGTAGAGGACTTCACCACCAAATCTTCCTCATCATACACTAGATTCTGAGCAAGGAAAGGGCCACGAACATGAAATGAATTAGATACAAAGGAGAAATTTTTGAAGGTAGAGGATGACGAATAACATCTTCTCCAATACCTCGACTCTAGGAAGGTGTACATAAAGTGCTTTTAAGGCGCCCATTGTCTTGATCCTTCAGTATTAATTGAATTAGGTGCTCTCCGCCATCTATCATTAATCGATTCACATGTAGTTGATCCTCACCTTCCACTTTGGTATACATGTAGTGGTTATTATAGTATATTGAGATGATATTTATGTTTGTAATGTATTCATTCTTGCACAAAGTTTTTACATTTTTCATTTTTGAGATATGTCATTATAGCACATGTATATGTTTCTAATGATTTGTTTTTTTATTTTTTGATTGCATTGATGACCATTGATGCACATTCAAACATCCAGAGAGAAATTGAGAGGCTCAGAGACATTCGAGCCTCAATAACAATTGTTGATGATAGGCACCGTATGCTTGCATCCAATTTGGATGCAATGATAGAGACCTCTAGTAGGTCAAATGGTGCACTAAACGATATTGCGACATACAAAGAGAGAAAGAGGAAAGAATATGCTAATGGAATTAGTTACAAGGAAGTTAAGAAGTTCAAGATAATGAAACAACATATCTTTGCACTTTTTAGAGATCCACGGACGGGTGAAATCCTGAATGTAAAAAAAAGGCATATTTATATCGAGTGGTGTACATATCATAGATAATTGGATGGACTGATTGTACATGGTATTCGATGTACCGCCACATAACAACATGGAAATGTCGTTATATTTTCTTATAAAGATGTATGCATACTTTTTTTGGGGGAAGCATGTTAATTATTTTAATATCTTGGAGTACCAGGGTGTTGTTATGGGGATGCCTCAACAACGTCCCAATGTGAGGCACATAGATCCCAATCACCCAGTAGCTCCACCTTGCAGGCAGCTACCCAGGCCAGATGTGTCGCCTGCACATTAGTTGGTCCCACAGAAGCACGAGTCATTCCTACTGTTGGAACAGGAGGTTGTTCTCCATAGCATGTATATTCAAGGTACGCACCAGGAAAGGCCATCAGATCCACCATCTATGGGTGGAGTAGAGCCACCACCTCCCGGTGGGGTAGATCCACCACCTCCCGGTGGGGTAGAGCCACCACATTCCAGTGGTATAGGAGCATCTAGTAGTGGCACTAGACCTACACATCATAAGCATAGCCGAGATCCCCACCCATGCATAGTGTGCGGCCATCCTTGCTTTGGTCCTGTCCAGACAGATGATAGCTTTACTGGGTATTTTACATAGGTAAGTAAATGGTTAACAATTTAGTGTTGTTTGTAAATTATTTTTCCTTACTATACACATATATAGATTGCTAATATTTTCAATGATTTTAAAACTTGTAGTTGCTACAAGAAGAGGACAAGGGGAAAGACTTTTCCATTGATGATTCCCAGGATAGTCCAGAGGCTAATGCGCCAGAACCGTCTGATGTACAATATGTTGTCATACCTTCAGCGATAATAACTCACAATGAGGTAACTATTTCAACATGACATTATTTTAATACATTCTAGTCTTTTATCACATGTTACTTAATTAATTCTACACGATCTAATATTTACAATTTTCTAAATTGTAGGTTGTAGATCCCCCTTAGAGGGAAATGATTTCATCTAGTGAGCTCCCCCCTGGTGGGAAGACAAGCGCTAGTGTTCCCATAGAGGAACATGTGGCAAAACGTTTCTTAAAATTGATTGAAGTATACCATATATCGGTATGTATTTCATCATTGTCAGTTTGTTAATACATGCTATTTCATTGACCAATGCAATTCTAACTAAGTCAGTAATTGGTGATTGTAGCCACCACCTTCTATATTTAGGAAACAATTAGCAGTTGCCTCTCCTCGTAGTCCAAATGTGCAGAAGGTACAAGTGTATAAGAGAGGCTCCACTCCTAAAAAAGGTGTGGATTTCCTCTATAGCAGACACACATGAGATCCATCTAGACCTCACCTAACAAGGGTCATTGATGCTGCAGTTAGTGTTGCATTTGTAATAGCAACAAGTCATATAGAGGTAACTATTTCAATAATTACAATGCATAGTATATAACCATGTTACTATATTGTTTATTCATGCATGTCTAACTATTTCCCCATTTGGTGATTGTAGCCATTAGCGGCAGTAGTGCCCGGCCCCTCTGCTCAATCCATTGTTGTGACCGGGTCTCCTCTTGTGGTTAGATGTTCATTAATGACCAAGTATTTTTATTCAATTTACGCAAACATGTTGAATTGTTGAATTAATTGAGATATGATCTTTTATTTGCATGGCACAATTATAGAGAGGCCCTCCATGAGCACACCGCAAGCATCTATACCCCGACTGGATTTGGTGGGTGTTTGTCATAAATAATTTGGCCATATGTTAATTTTTTAAGTTTGTTAATGGTAGGGTATTAGTGCTTTTATTTGATAAAAATAATGATCTTTCTTTGCAGACTCCTGAGATGCAGAGCGATCCTAGGGAGATGGCTGAGAGAGGAAAGTCGGGGAAAAACAAGCGAAAGATTGATTTTTGATGTCTCATAGTCCTATATATATGTATTTTGACATACATGTACATTGTTGTACTTAGGGATACATGTACATTGACAGGCCATTTAAGGGCCGACTACTTTTCCATATTTTGTATTACAAACATTCGGCTATCAATGCATGATATAATATATTGCATATTTTCTCTTGGGTTTCCACTTGTTCTTGTGATGATTTATCTCTTCCACAAATTGATAAATTATGCTATTGAAATTTATATAATTACATTTTAATCAATATTTATTCTCTTACATTTATTGCATTGATCATGTAACATCTCGCCATTGTGTTATGAAAAAATTATCTTAATGGAACAAACTAATAATATCTTTAAACAGTTCAATGAACTCAGTACATGCATGCTAATTTGATATCTAATTTAAAATTGCGGTTTTTGTCAAATACAAGGGTTCATACCCATTGATCAGGATTATGGTTGCAAGGAAAATATGTTGCAAGGAAAAAACAAAAGTTAACAAAATAAGTCAAAATATGTTTGAATAACCTTTGTCATGTAAAACATGCGACGCATATCATCAATGTAAGCCTATGACATTTTCATAAACTAATAGGAATTCTAATAGATGCTACACATTTCATCAATGCTACTGTATTTCATCAAACAATATGTACATGAGCATCTATGAAGTTTGGTTGAAGTGTTCCTACTCTAGCATGATAAAAACAATTGCAAAGTATCAAGTACAATGTCAAGGAATGCATGAATGAAAGTGTAATAAAATTCATTGGGCCTTCATGTACATATGGTCAAATATACAACAAATATACCCTAGTTTGTTCCAATATGCTAACCGATAGTTGGTCATGAATTCACTCATAAAATAGTTGAAGATATAAACCCTATCCTTACTAAACCCAAGTATGTAAGACCCTGGTTTGTGCTTTACCTCTTTCATGTGCCCATTGTCCACTTGTCATAATTATAATTCATGTTTAAATGTACATCCTTTCAATATTTAGGGTCCTGAACTATAATGACCCTTTTTTAAGTTTTTATTAAAATGCCCAATTTTTCACTTTTCCCCCAATTTCGACCTTTGACTAGTTTTGATGTCTAGGTTTCCAAATTGATCTGAATGCTCCCAAATATTATGTGAGGGTGTATGACTGATATTAAGACTTGAATATGAGGTTCAATGATGATTTATGACCCTGCAAATACTTCTGCAAACTTTTTTAATATTCTGGACAAAGTATGGGATTTAACTAGCAATTTGGGGATCAAATCCCCCAGGGTAAGTACTGAAAATGGATCTCCAAATGCCTCCAAACCCATTCTAAATTCATAAAATATGTAGGGGATGTCTGAGGGACATTAATAAGGTCTCATATGAAACATTAATCAGTTATTAAATATGTTCTAATCTTCTCCCAAACAACAACAAAAAACCCTAATTCGACCCTTGGGGAAATGGCACCAAATCTCTTCCAAATGCAAATAAACTGAGCAAAATGACTTCAAATACTTAAGTGCTGAACATGAAACTTGTAACAGTCATCAATGGTTTCCATTCATCATAAATAGATCATATAAAAATTCTTTCATTCGAAATCATCAACATTACAATGGCATACATCAATGTAGTGGGGAAATGGTCATGGTTTGCTCATTAATAATCATTTTTACATCCAACCACTTGGTATTTCAAAATGAGACTTTTTGAAGATGAATAAAAGAGTATATTAAGATTATTACAATCAGAAATGGATCATGATAAGCTCTCCCAAAGAGTACAAGAGCTCACCAAAAACGCCTTCCCTCAAGGAGCAAGAATATGCCATCAAAACCAGAAATGGTTGAGGGAAAGTGCTGCAATAGAAGAAACCACGAGATTCCATGTAGCTTACACCTGAAAATAAAAACTCCATTAAATATCCATGAAATACCCGAGTGGCCTCTCCAAACAATAACTTGGATGGGAATCTTTCACCCTCGAAATTGGCTAAGGCAAGAAACTAGTCATCCACTAGCTCTCTCTTCACAAATGCAATTTTTCTCAAATGATAAAAAGCTCTTCTCTTGGTTTATCCCTGTATTTTATAAACATCCTTAGCATTCTAAGGTTCCCCATCCATCCATAAACTCAATCCAATTCGAATTAGGGTGAGGGCTTAAGATTTGCCATGTGTCCTACCTTTCCTAGCCTTCCACCTTCCAACAATTCGAATAGGGATCCTTTGAGTTTCCCCCACTCCATGAGCGCCTTCTTGGATGCTATATTTAGACCTAGCATGTCATAATAGTCATATGTCAGAAATCAGACCTGCAATTTGTCATAAGTGTCATAGCATCTTCATCATTGTTGTCATATAGGTTAGGGAATCTAGTCCAAGTGTCCAATAACTCCTTATTTGACTCTTCCTTCTCCTTATGAGTTACACTTCCATCCAAATTCGAACTATGATGCATATGGCCAAGTGTATGAGCCTTATAACTTATCCCAAGAACATTAGGCTTCCCATGGATTCGAAATTGCAAGAGGAGAATGCCATTTGGCACATAAATTCTAGCTTGTGTTGGCCCCACAACCTCCATGTGTCTTCATGGTCAATTGCCACTTTGATTTTCTCTTGCATTTATTTAATTAGCTCCTTTATTAAATATTTATTCCACTCTAATGTCTAGACATCATTTAATATCTCCCTTATTTCAAATCCCAATGTCTCCATCCAACCTAGGGAACTAGTAGGATTGATGGAATTTACCTGTTATGAATTTATTTAAATGGGGACATTACAGTCCTCCCCACCCAAGATTGATTGCCCTCAAGCAAACTCAATTTATCATGTTGCAAACTTGTTCCTCCTTTATCAGGTGGCCTTCCATGAGTAATGTTTCCCAAAATATTTCCATTCTTGTGTTTCATGCCATGGGAGGAAACTACCTGATTCGAATAGGTGTGCTGCCCTCTCACAATCCTTAGTATTTCTTTCGAATCTTGAAATTTCATCTCAATAATTTGATAATTTGCTGTATGATCCCCTATAGAGTACAACCATTTCACTCCCAAAACCACATTAGTATCAGCAACATCAACCACATAAAAACTATCAACAAAAGTATAGTTACCTATGGTGACTTGCAGTTGTGGAACCCATGTTTTGCACTCCATTGCGTTGTGACCGGGGATGACAACTGTGAATCCATCGTATGGTTCAATAGGTATCTTTCTTCTCTCCACCATGTATGCATCAATGAAGTTATGTGTGTCTCCTCCATCGAACAAAACTGAAGTTCTTTGTCCTAGTACCACACCCTTGCATCGAATAGTGTGATAACGAGGCACTGTTGAAAGTACTGCCATTCTTACTTTGGTGGGTGAGGGATGATTTACCTCTTGTTTCCCTTCTTTTGCTGTAGTATATCCCTCTTCTTGGGCTGAATTAGGTCCTTCTTCCTCGATTCCCCCTTCATACCCATCATCACAAAATACTTCAATGAATTGGGCCTTTCCCTTAGCACATTTATGTACTGGTGCCCATGGTTGGAAGCATGAGGAACACAATTTCTTTCTTTTGAGATCTTCCCTGCTTAGTTCCTCTTTCTTATCCTTTCCACATTCATCTTCTTTCCATGTATTGTTTCCATATGCATCTCTTTTCCAAGGTTTCTTTCCAAATTTGAAGTCAAGCTTGGGAGGAAATCTTGTTCTAGGAAGCACATTTTGGAGATCCCTAGTCAAGCTCATTGCATCTTTTAATGTAGTTGGATTGTGTGCTTTGACCAAACCTTTTAAGGGTTCAGCCAAACCTTCAGTGAATAGAAATACCAACCTTCCCATAGACACATTAGCCACCTTCACTGATAATTTTTGAAAGTCCATCATATAATTAGTAGGGGTCCCAGTTTGCTTCAATTGAGCTAGTTCCTTGAAAGGCAATTCTGGATCTTTTTGTTCAAATCTCTCTAGTACCCTATCAACAAATTCCCCATATGTTTTAACCTGATCATGACCCAAGGTTTTCAGGCCATCGAACCACCATTCATTGGCATCTCCTTCCAAGTGCAAAATGGCCATTTTTAATGCATCCTCCTCCAACATAGGATTCAGCTGAAAATATACATCTAGTTTTTGCACCCAAGTGTTAGCTGAATTTTGAGAGGAACCATCAAAAGTAGGAAGTGATGTTTTACCAATAGCACAATTTAATTCTTTGTTTTGGGTTAGAGCCTTATTGTCCTCCTTCCTTTTTAATTTATTTGCAACAGTAAAGTACTGATCAAATGGTAGACTTTTCTTACAATCTTCACTCAAATCATTCCATTCATTTGCTATTGTAGTAAGATCCACTTGAATGCCAGGCTCTTCTTTGGGAATAAGAAATTTAGGTTCAGTAGACCTTGGTGTGCTCTGAAATTCATTAGGCCTATTATGGGGTCCTGTGCTTGAGAAAATATGTCCACCTGTTGTCTTCTTTTCTTTTGATTGTGAACTACTACTTCCTCCTATTTCTCCTTTAAGGCCTGCCATTTGACTAGCCATTAATTCGAATCCCTTCATCATATTTTTGTTCATGTCTTCAAATAAAGGTATTAGGGTTGAAATAAATTCCCCCTTACGTTCTGTTTCATCCTCCTCTCTACCCATGGTTTTTACAAAAGACTCTTCTTCTCCTATTGTTTCTTCTTCAACAATGACACCTTCAAATTCTGGTTCCAAGGGTAGTGGTCTATTTTTTCGACTTCTTGTTAATACCATCAGGTTCTAAGACCATGCTCTGATACCACTTGTAATGACCCTTTTTAAAGTTTTTATTAAAATGCCCAATTTTTCACTTTTTCCCCAATTTCGACCTTTGACTAGTTTTGATGTCTAGGTCTCCAAATTGATCTGAATGCTCCCAAATATTCTATGAGGGTGTATGACTGATATTAAGACTTGAATATGAGGTTCAAGGATGATTTATGACCCTCCAAATACTTCTGCAAACTTTTTTAAGATTCTGGACAAAGTATGGGATTTAACTAGCAATTTGGGGATCAAATCCCCCCAGGGTAAGTATAGAAAATGGCTCTCCAAATGCCTCCAAACCCATTCGAAATTAAGGACAGAGGTAGGGGATTCCTGAGAGACATTAATAAGGTCTCATATGGACCATTTATCAGTTATTAAATCTGTTCTAACCTTCTCCCAAACAACAAAAAAAATCCCTACTTTGACACTTGGGCAAATGGCACCAAATCTATTCCAAATGCAAATAAACTGAGCAAAATGACTTCAAATACTTAAGTGATGAACATGAAACATGTAACACTCATCAATATCTGTCCATTAATCATAAATATATCAGAGAAACATTCTTTCATTCGAAATCATCAACATTAAAATGGCATACATCAATGTAGTGGAGAAATGGTCATGGTTTGCTCATTAATCATCAGTTTTACATACAACCACTTGGTATTTCGACCTAATACTTTCTGAAGATGAATCAAATATTATATTAAGATTATTAAAATAATAAATTTTTCATGATAATCTCTCCCAAAGAGTACAAGAGCTCACCAAAAACGCCCTCCCTCAAGGAGCAAGAATATGCCATCAAAACGGGAAATGGTTGAGGGAAAGTGCTGCACTAGAAGAAACCACAAGTTTCCCTATATCTTACACCTGCAAATACAAACTCCATGCAAGACCTAAGTGGCCTCTCCAAACACCAACTTGGATGGGAATATTTCACCCTCGAAATTGGCTAAGGCAAGAAACTAGGCATCCACTAGCTCTCTCTTCACAAATGCATTTTTTCTCAAAGATCAAAAGCTCTTATCTTGGTTTATCCCTGTATTTTATAAACATCCTTATCCTTCTAAGGTTCCCCATCCATCCATAAAATCAAGCCAATTCGAATTAGGGTGAGGGCTTAAGATTTTCCATGTGTCCTACCTTTCCTAGCCTCCCACCTTCCACCAATTCGAATAGGGATCCTTTGAGTTTCCCCCACTCCATGAGCGCCTTCTTGGATGCTATATTTAGACCTGACATGTCATAATAGTCAGATGTCGGCAATCAGACCTGCATTTTGTCATAAGTGTCATAGCATCTGCATCATTGTTGTCATATAGGTTAGGGAATCTAGTCCAAGTGTCCAATAACTCCTTATTTGACTCTTCCTTCTCCTTAGGAGTTACACTTCCATCCAAATTCGACCTATGATGCATATGGAAAAGTGTATGAGCCTTCTAACTTATATCAAGAACATTATGTTTCCCATGGATTTGAAATTGCAAGAGGCGAATGCCATTTGGCACATAAATTCTAGCTTGTATGGGCCCCACAACCTCCATGTGTCTTCATGGTCAATTGCCACTTTGATTTTCTCTTTCATTTATTTAATTAGATCCTTTATTAAATATTTATTCCACTCTAATGACTAGACATCATTTAATAGCTCCCTTATTGCAAATCCCAATGTCTCCATCCAACCTAGGGAACTAGTAGGATTGATGGAATTTACCTGTTATGAATTTATTTGAATGGTGACATTACATGAACATGCCTCGAACCATGAGTCTTTGGAAAAAATATCTCAGTGGTGAAGCATGGCTCTAAATAAGTTGAATGTGCATAAAAAATGTGTAATGCAAAAGTAATCATACAGAATCCATGGAAAATGAAATACCTAACTAGTTTAATGATCTTCCTTGATAATGTTGTTTTGATGAAGGAAAATAAAATGTTCATGGTCCTATGTTTGTAAAAAGGATGGATTATCCTCATATGAAAATGTATTTAAAATTGAATGTACTTGATTAATTTAAATGATGATGTAATGGTTGTTCATTGTGATTTGGAAAGTATTCCCCCATAACTTGATGTAAAAGGTTCATGACGACTTTGATCTAACAAAGCTAGCAAGGATCGGAGGGATATCATCGATGAAACATCGCCTCCATTTTTTATTTGGAACTTGAAATTCTTAAAAATAAGATTAATTACTCAAAATGCAAATATAGTGGAACACTAAGGAGATGTTAAATGGCTTGGCATACTAAGGACATAGAAATATACCAAGGGTGCAGTGTGGTAGGTTTGATTGCCACTCTTTGAATGTCTAGTTCTAGAATCAAAATCAAAGTTTTGCAAAGTTGACCCCCATGTGCAAACATTGCATAGTCCCTTACTAAGGAAAACCCTAGTTTCCAAAATGGACCTAAAAGTTGACACCTGATCCATGGGACTAGAGGAGAGGGGCACCCCTAGCACTATCCTGATGTCCTGAATCCAACGAAGTTTATGGTTTAGCGATCTGAGCCACGGTCATCATTCTATGGCTCGTTCCAACTCGCATCCCAAAGGCCTTCAGGGACACCTATTGGATACCTACCGGGGGCATAGAATTCCAACCGTGCAAAAAATATAGGTTCCGGGAAGTCCTGCAAGTGTGTCTAGGAAGGTTCTAGATGGGAAATCTAGCCATAAGTTCCCGGTCGATGATTTTTCAAATTTGACCCCTATGTGCAAAAATTGCACAGTCCCTTACTGAGGAAACCCTAGTTTCCAAAATGGACCTAAAAGATGATAACTGAACCATGTGATCGAAGGATAGGGGAATCCCTAGCACTATCCCGATGTCCTAAATCCAACACATTCAACGTCTTGTTGATCCGAGTGATGATAATCATTCTATGGTTCGTTCCAACTTGCATCCCAAAGGCCTTGAGGGACACATGTCGGGTACCTACCAGGGGCATAGAATTCCAGTCGTGCAACAAAAACGGGTTCCGGGAAGTCCAATAAGTGTTTCTAGGAAGGTTCCAACTGGGAACGCTAGCCATAAGTCCCTAGTTGATGATTTTGCAAAGTTGACCTCTATGTCCAAACATTGCACAATCCCTTACTAAGCAAAACCCTAGTTTCCAAAATGGACCTAAAATATGACACCTGAGCCATGGGACCATAGAAGAGGGGAACCCCTAGAACTATCCCTATGTCTTGAATCCAACGGATTCGACGGTTTGTCGATACGATCGACAGTCATAATTCTATGGCTTGTTCCAACTCGCATCCCAAAGGCCTTCAGGGACACCTGTTGGATACCTACCTGAGGCATAGAATTCCAACCATCAAACAAAATCGGGTTCCAAGAAGTCCTACAAATGTGTCTAGGAAGGTTCTAGTTGGGAACGCTAGCCATAAGTCCCCAGTCGATGCTTTTGCAAAGTTGACCCCTATGTGCAAAAATTGCATAGTCCCTTACTGAGAAAAACCCTAGTTTCCAAAATGGACCTAAATGATGACCCCTGAACCATGGGACTGGAGGAGAGGGGCACCCCTAGAACTATCCCGATGTCCTAAATCCAACGGAGTTGATGGTTTTTCGATCTGAGCCATGGTCATCATTTTATGGCTCGTTCAAACTCGCATCCCAAAGGTATTCAGGGACACATGTTCCAACTAGCCATAAGTCCCCGATCGATCATTTTGCAAATTTGACCACTATGTGCAAAAATTGCATAGTCCCTTACTAAACAAACCCTAGTTTCCAAAATGGACCTAAACAATGACACATGAGCCATGGTACCGAAGCAGAGGGGCACCCCTAGTACTATATCGATGTATTGAATCCAACGGAGTCGATGGTTTTTCGATCCGAGACACAATCATCATTCTATGAATCGTTCCAACTCGCATCCCAAAGGCCTTTAGGGACACCTGTTGGATACCTACCGGGGGCATAGAATTCCAACCATGCAACAAAACTGGGTTCTAGGAAGTCCTGCAAGTGTTTCTAAGAAGGTTCCAGCTAGGAACTCTAGCCATAAGTCCCCGGTCGATGATTTTGCAAAGTTGACCCCTATGTGCAAAAATTTCACAGTCCCTTACTGAGAAAAACCCTAGTTTCCAAAATGTAACTAAAAGATGACACCTGAGCCATGGGACCTGAGGAGAGGGGAACCCCTAACACTATACCGATGTCCTTGTCCAACGGAGTCGACGGTTTGTCGATCCGAGCGAAGACCACCAATCTATGGTCCGTTTAAACTAACACCTCAAAGGATTTCAGGGACACCTACAGATGGTTATACAAGAGAAAATCCAACAAAATAATAAAGATGACTATACTCATAATTTTAAACGGTAATTGTTACCATCCATTCGAGTTCCCATTGAGTTCAAAGGGATATTAAAATTAATGTCATTATTATTTTTAGATTTTTTTGGTGATTCAAAAACAAAAATAAGTTAGGGTACATATGGTGCAAATACGAAGTAGGAAGGATTATCGAGGATTTATGTAAGAAGCATTCCTAGTTGGTTCATATAGACTCCATCTTACGGTTTTTTCTAGTTTTTAGTGGGGTAGATGGATTTCATGAAAACATATAATTCTAGCTTATGGAAGGGTTCCATGGGTTGGTTGTTGTGATTCTTCAAAAAATAGATGAAGGAAGTGTGTTAACTAATCAGACTGGTTGATGAAATTGTTTTTTGATGACGACATTAAGATGGATGAAGTTTTTTTTATGGAAACATTAAGATGGATGGAGTGGTTATGGAAGATCATGCACTGGTGATTCATTACCATGGTAGGAAGCTTAGTGAGAGTTCACGTGTTCAACTAAAATGGGGTATTTCCACACAAGTTGAAAACCAAGTAAGAAATCCCTCACACAAACAAATCACATATCGATTCACTAATGTACAGTGAAGGTCCAATTTGGGAAACAGTGACAATGAATAATTGATATTAGCGATTGGTCAACGATAGTTAGTTGCTACAAACTAGGGTTTCTAGGATTTTGAACACAAAGTAGGATCTAGGCTACAAAATAGGGTTTCTAAGGTTTAGAATTCAAATTAGGGTTTAGGATACAAATTAGGGTTTCTAGGCTAGGGGTTTAGAATACAAATTATGGCTTCTTGGACTAGGTTTTTTGGCATGGTTTAGGTTTCTATTGTTATGGATTAGGTTGCTAAGGTTATATTTGTGTTTCTAGGGTGGACTAGATTTCTAAGGCTAGATTAGGTTTCTATGTTTGTGCTTTGGGTTTTTAGGTTTCTAAATTAGGTATCTAATGGTTATATTTGTGTGGATGATGGATGAGAATCTTATGGTGAAAAAGGGGATGGTGATGGTGACAACATGGGTAGGAAGAGAACGGTGGTGATGTTCATGGTGGCATGGTGATGGAGACAACGACCACGGGGATAGTGATAATGAGCATGGAGATGGTGATGGTGATAGTGAGCATGAAAATGGGCATGAGTATGTAGATATTATGGTTTACTTATATGGGACAAAAAAACAAAGAAAACAAATCCATGACGAAACTTGTGCAATTTATCAATTTGTACCAAGTCTATGCAATTTATCAATCTATCAAGCTATCAATGTCTGGCTGCAATAGTCAAAATATTAATGTCAATACTCAATGAGACGACGAAACAAAATCATAGCATACATATACACCACATACGTATAACATAGTACATAAAAAAACATGCAAACCACATACCAGATTACCTACCTATGGTCATTTGACTAGACCATCAGGATCACCTCGAATACCAAGGGTTTCCTTTAACCTCTTGTGCTCGGAGTAAGGAAATAAGTATCGTTCCTTTGATGAGTTATTCCTTGGCATTGTTTGAAGCTGGAGGTTTGTGCCAATAACTAAGTTTCTATAATGGTATACAATCTCACTTGGTCTATAATCTTCATATGTATACACTTTTCTATTTGTTGAGTGGGAAACCTGGTTCAAATATTCTCCTTTTATAACCATCGACCCAATCGGAAAATCATTGGCCTCAAAGTCTCGTAATAGTACATTTGGGGTTTCCTTCCCCTCTAAGCAACGTTCCATCCAATATTCGATGCGTCATGCATTGCGTCTCGGGGAAACCAATGTGTATATGTGCCTTGGATAAAATATAGTGCCACTGTTTCAGTCAACTAATTAGATACAACTAGTTGTCAAAAATATCAAAAATAGAAAAATATTAATCGAACTTGGTTGTACGAGATCTGATATGTGGTCATAGTTTGGTGAAATACTTGATTGGTCCTCCTCCAACTGGGATAATTATCTAGCTATCCTTCGACCAATGGGGAGTGATACACAGTTCCAGCTATCAACCCAATCCATGGATTCACATTCGTCCCATTCACCACTACTTCATGGATAACAAAAACATGAGAGTTTCCTTGTCCACATTTCAAGTATAGCTGACATTCTAACTGAATGTAATGCACGAGTTCCTTGGATAGTATTGCACTCATATAGCTGTGATCAATCTACATCCACCACCTCCAAAAAAATATCTATGTACATGTGCTTTCCTGGTTGAGTGATCTTCATGCCTTCTTGCTCCCTCCCCCATGACTGAAGCAAACCATTCAAGGATGGTTTTTTCATATCGGATGAGTGATACATTTGTGAACTTCATTTCTTTCCTATGTAATGCAGTCTTGATGCACGCACCTACTCCATCATGTTCACCTTTTCCGTGTCCGGTCTCAAAATAGTTCCAAATATGTGGCACCTTGTGCCTTTTGTGGAGCATACACAACCATTGGAAGACACGGGCATTTTTTAATTTCCCTGCACAACCGTGAAACCAAATCCAATGTTGTTCCATCTGTATATTGTTATCCTTCAAGTGATTTTAGAACATTTGATTATTGTGTTGTACAAAAGCCAAGTTGTGACACCTATCATCACTTATGTAGAAGTGATACTCCTTCAATATAACCCTGTTGTCTTCAGTACTATCTGCCCCATGTCTATAGGTGATATAGACCATTATGCTGACCTAGTCTGAGTGATGGTATTGACTCTGAATCTCATTTTGTGTTTGAAGAGTGTATTTTTCCACAAAATCGACCACTGAAAGGATAGTCCCAATAAGAAATGTATCCCTACATGTTCTAAACTGCTCATCTTTCCAACGAGCCACATGTACATGCTTTACATACTGTTGTGTCTTTTCAAAGAATTCCTCCATGAAGTTGCAAACCCATATCTGGTAGATCAACAACAAAGACATATATCAATAGATTGTTACATATGAAATTGCAATCTAAAGAAAAAATAGTATTCAAGAACTCATTACCAACCTAAGAAGTGACCAATTGTATTTGTTTTTCTTTCGTTGCCTCCATCAATATCATACGTGACATATTTGAATGACTGCAAGCTCACCTCCTACCTCCCAATTTCATGCTCATCGATCACATGTATACATTTTTCTAATAATGCCAATCCACCGCACCCTAGGCATGTCCCATCTATGCAATTTTTTTGATAAAATGTGCAATCGTTTGGTATGGTACACAAAATGCTATGAATAAAGTCTCTAGATGACATCGGTGGTAATGTAGCTGAGCATTCCTGCACAAGAGTGTTATGCAATACATGAAAAATGTATGTATATGTGTCATAATAGTAACCATACTCAATGTGGTATCGATTTGTGTTTATTTTGACATACCATGGTTTGCATTTTTCAAAGGATCTTTGGCCCAAGTTAAGTTCATTATGTTCATTCCTAAATCCCTCATATAATTATGTTTGTGTCATATCAAGAAAATGTTGAATGTGTGGTTCACGATCCTTTGAACCCCTTCTCAATTTTAATACATATTTTTGGTTGGAAGAAGGTCTAGTGTTGTCATGCCAAAAAGATTGCACTAATCCCTTTACCGCATCAATGAGCTTCATATCAGAGCGTGGAAACCTACCAAGGAAGACCCAAACATCTGTTTGACCGGTTTCAATTTGTTCTCTTCTAAAAAAATACCTACGAAGTGTCTTCACATTCAAATTAATAATTTTGGAGGTAGGTTTAAGAAAACTAAGTGCCCTAGTGTTTTTGTTCACGATTGATTGTGAAAACACACGGCAAGCAGCATTGCAATCCTTTGAGTGATATTTATTTCCAATTGTACTAAATGCATCTACTAAAATTTTAACAATATGAGAAATTGGTTCTAACTTTTTCGTCATCTTTATCCTTAACGTTCTTCTAACAACAATCGTAGACCTAGATTTTAACAATGATAAAAATAATTTGCGCCTGTCCCCATCACATTTAGAATAAAAAAGTTATCATGTATTTGTCGAGTTTGATAATCAATAGCACGTTTAGACAACGTACCTTCAATTGAAATAATGAGAGTTTCATCAACATGTATACATTTTATAGTTCTTCAGCGTCTGGTTGCTAATGGAGGTAAGGGTGTTGGAACTTGAGCATGTACAACATCACCAGGATGCCTTGACATTTCAATAGGGTCCTCTTGTATTTCATTCGCTTTGGTAGTTGGATTTGTTAAATTGAACTTTCTCTTCGACGATCTCCAAAACATTTGATTCTTTCATTGTAAATCCTTCATTCAATGCCTCCCTAACTTCGTTGCTTGTATAACCACAACCCAACAAGTCATTCGCTACCATAGTCTGAAGTTGATTTGATGTGGGAATTGAAACATCCCTCGATGAGCACCTACGTTTTACTTCTTGACTAGTTCCATGGGGTGCTTGTTCATCAAATGTTGTTGAAATTAAGGGACCCTCTAGTGAATTTTTCCATTTTTCTTGTCGTGGATGGGTAAGAACGACCGCGGAATCATCTACGGATGGAATTGGATGATTTTCCATAGAATGCCTTCGATTCCACATGTCCAATATTTTATTTTCTCTAACTTCTTCCATGGTTTCTTGAGGCTTCTCTTTCCTTGCCTATTTCCTTGTTCGATTGCGTGAATTCCCCATTACCACAATGAGAAATACTAAGAAAATAGATTCTAGAGGTGTTCTCAACTATTCAAATAACCAAATTCTTTCTCAATTGTGAATATAGGTTCTTCAAGATTGCTCAATTGTGAATATAGATACTTCCTCAGTTGTGAATATAGATTCCTCAAGCTTGCTCAAATGCGAAAGTAACTTCTACCTCACTTGTGAATATATAATATTCTTCATTTGTGAATATAGGTTCTTCAAGCTTGCTCAATAGTGAATGTAGATTATTCTTCAATTGTGTTCATATAGATTCCTCAAGATTCCTTGAAATTGTGAATGTAGAATCCTCTTGAAGATTGAAATTGTGAATGTAGAATGCTCTTGAAGCTTGTTAATTGTGAATGTAGAATCCTCTTGAAGCTTGCTAATTGTGAATGTAGAATCCTCAATTCCCAATGCTAACTATAGAATCCTCTTCAATCTTGTTGATTGTGAACATAGAGTATCAAGATTCCTCAATTGTCTGGATTGTTGATTGTGAACATAGAGTATCAATTTTTTTTGCAGCGCTGTCGCGGAGACAAAACGCAAACTACGGGTATGAAATAGGCAGAGTATCCTGTTGAATTTTTGCAGAGAAAAAATGCGTTAGCATTATGGATATACAAAACAGGCTAGCGTTTCTTAAAACTATAACGCGCGTGAGTTTCTTCAATGTTAAAAAACTCCTAGGGAATTAATATGTTTGGTGCACGGCTAAATAACGTCTAGTGGCCAAAAATGTGTGAGCGTTTCTTCATCAATAAACACGCTAGCATTATGGTAGTCTACACAATTTGCATTTTCATCAAAACCTGATTTAATAGTTTCTTCCCAAGAAAATAAATTTCCTTTATTTCCCTAGATCCCTACTTATCTTGAAAGGTTTTGGGCTTCATGTTCTATGGGTTAGGAGGTTAAATAGGGATTTGGTGTTAGGGTCTAAGGGGTCAAGGGGTTTTGGGTCAAGGGGTTTGGGGTCAAAGGGATTAGGGGTTAAGGGATTTAGCGCTCCATATTTAGGGGGTTAGGGTTTAAGAGGTTAGACATTAAGGGATTAAGTGTTTGTGGATAAACCAGGGCTTCTAAAGTCGTTCGGTGTTAAGTTCTTAGAAATAAAGGGGTTTAGGGGTTAGGGGATTTACGGGTTAAGGGATTGAGGGCACCAATATTAGGGGGTTAGGGTTCAATATTTTAAGAGTTAAGGGTGAAGGTTTTGGGGTAAAGGGGATTAGGGGTTAAGGGATTTAGGGCTCTAAGGTTAGGATGTTAGCGTTGAGTCACTTAAAGGTTAAGTGTCAAGGGGTTTAAGTATTAAAGGTTTTGGGTTTAAGGGCTTAATGGATTTTAGGAGATGAGGGATTGGTTTCTAAATATTTATGGGTTTTGGGATTTAGGGATTATGGGTTAGGGGTTTTAGGGTTATGGGGGTTAACTAGGACTTAGGGTTAAGCGTTTAGAGGTAAAGGGATAAAGTAGTTAATAGGTTTAAAGATTTATAGGTTTAAATATTTAGAGGTTAGGTCATCATTCTATGGCTCGTTTAAGAGATCCAGGTTTAGGGGGTTAGGTTTTTTGAGGTTAGAAATTAAGTGCTTAAGTGTTTGTGGATAAAATAGGGCTTAGGTGTTGGGTGTTAAGTGCTTAGAGATAAAGGGGTTTAGGGGCTTTAAGGGTTAAGGGATTGATGGAATGAAGTTAGAGGCTTAGGGTTCAATAGGTTAAGCCTTAAGGGTGAATGGTTTAAATGTTAAGGGTTTTTAAGAATTAAGGGCTTAGGGGCTTACTAGTTAAGGACATAAGGGTTAGGGTATTGGTAGTTATTTAAGAGGTGAGTCCTTCAAGGGTTAGCATATTTACAGGCTAAGGGTTTTAGGTCTCTAGGGTTAGGATGTTAGGGTTGATTTGGTTAAGGGTTAAGTGTCAAGGGGTTAAAGGATTACAGGCTTGGGGGTTAAGGGCTTAATGGCCTTTAGGAGATGAGGAATTATGATTTTCTAGGGGTTTAGGGTTTGGTCTTTAGGGATTATTGGTTAGGGGTTTTAGGGTTAAAGGGTTAATTAGGACTTCTAGGTGTTATGGGTTAATATTTTAGAGGTAAGGGCATAAAGTTGTTAACAAGTTTAAATATTTTTGGGTTAGCAAGTTAAGTAGATAGGGGTTAGGGGGTTTTATGGGTAATGGGAATTAGGGGTTAAGGAATTTAGGGATCAATGGTTAGGGGGATAGGGTTTAATGGGTTAGAGTTTAAGGCCCAAGAAGTTACAATTTTTTAATTATTTCTAGCATTAAGGGCTTAGGGATTTGGGATTTTTAAGTAATATGGGTTAGATTGTTTAGGGGTTAGGGGTGGACTAGGTATTAGGTGTTGTGGGATTAAAGATAAAGTTGCTAGGGGGTTTAGGGGTTAGCGACCTTAGGGGTTAATTGATTTAGTTCTCTAGGGTTAGCATGTTAGGGTTTATGAGGTTAGGCATTAATGGTGAAGGGGTTAAAGGCTTAAAGGCTTATAAGGGGTAAATTAGATATTAAAGAGACTAATGCACAAGCCCAAGAAAGAATTCCAAAGCTAAGAGAGGAGGGATCAATATAGAGGGAGAGAGCTCAAGCAAACATAGATCTCTCATGAAAATGAAGAGCACACATGCAAACGTAGAGTGCATAAGCAAATGTAGGGAACACTAGCACAAGGGAGGTCACACATGCAAACATAGTGTAGAGGTAAGGAATTATTTTACCTATATATGGTAAAATAGAGCTTAGAGGGCTAATCGTTAAAGGATCACAAGTAAACAATTAAAGGAATTAAGGGGTTTAACAGTTTGGGATTTAGGGGTAAATGTATTAAGGACTCTGGGCTTAGGTTTTAAGACGTTAGGAATTGAGGTATAAGGTGTTATAGTGTTAAAGGATTAAGAAATTAGAGGATAATGACAACAGTGAGGGGAGATAAAAGGTTAATTAAGGGACTAGGGATTTAAGGAGTAATACCTTTATAGGTTAAGGGGTTTAGGGATCAAATATTAACGGGGTAAGGGATTATGTGTTAAGGGATTAGGTGCTTAGGTGTGTAGGGATTTAGGGGGTTTGGGACTTAGGACTTATGGGTTTAGGCCTTTAATTTCCCTCTCTTATCATTACTCTCCACAACCCCTTAAATTTATGTCCCTTGGCCCCCCTCTCGTATCTCTCTTCTCTCTCTCACTCCCTTTATCTCCATTCAACACTTAAAAACATAATTTGTGAAGTTAATAACGCGTGCACACTATGTGAATCATAATGCTCGAGCGTTTTGTATATACAAAAATGCGCGAACGTTTCTTCTAACACCAAGCATGCCAAACAGATATTTGAATTTAAATAGAATGTGTGCGCGTTCCTGAGCACCTAATAACCCCCTCCTCAGGTGCCAGTAGCCACAGTCCTATGTCGTTGGTTCGGACTTACCAAACATGTGCTATGAAATTTACTGAACCATAGCTAATTAGGCATTTCCACCCGGTTTTTCTCAATATGCCTGTTTTTCACCACTCTCTACAGTATGACATACATGACGATTATTGATGAAATTTTAGGCATAGATAAAAAAAATTATGCATATTCCAAATATGTAATTTTCTAAAAAAAATATTGATTTTTTCTATTTGTTTCATAATTTTCTTGTGTCATCACTCAAGTAAAAAAAGATGTTGTTAGTGTTTATTCCATAACTTTTTCATTTCACAACCATTTTTAAAAAACATTGTGTGATGCACTAGTAAACACCGACCTCTACATGCTATAAAATATTCAAGTCGAAATAACTGCATTAAGACCTTCAAATGCTGCACCCACATTTGATGTACAGTTCTCGAAGTTTGATCACTTACATAATTCAATTTGTTTTTTAAAAATTAAACATTTAATTTTGGAAAAATAGTGCTGCACTAGTGCTACGGGTTCTATACATGTATACCAATTTTTGTAGCCCGAAACCATCATTTAGGCACTCAAAGGCTGCACCCACAAAAACATATACCTTATCAGTTGCCAAAAAAATAAAAAACGACTGTTAGAAAAGATGAAATTTGACATAGTTATGTAAATTTTCAATACTTAAAACTTATATATTCGGAAACGTGACTCAATTTCCTACATTTCATATTTTTAACTCAATGAAAGATATCTTGTGTAAGTATCTCAAAAGAACAAAGTAAGTTGAGGGATTCCTGATTTTTCAGTTTTTTATTGCATCTAACGCGCCAAAAGTGACCCTCATTAGCTTGCACATGCCCTCAAACACTCATTATCAATCCTTAAATTATGTTGAGGTTCTATTACACTATGGTAGATACCACAAAAATTGGCATTTAGCCCAAGAATGTGACTTGAAGTTCACAAAATGAGCCTACGTAAAAAAAGAAAGGATTAAGTCTAGATATTTGAAACGAGACCAATATATTAACGCTAAATTCTAATATGAAAGGTGTGTAGGGTACTTTGGAGGTTACCTTTGAGGTTTCATTAAAGGGTGTCATAGATGTTGTGGATATGGAGGAAGAAGTCATGTAGTCTAGTGAAAATTATGCTTTCTATAGTCTAGAAGGTCATGTAAATAAGGAAATTCTAAGAGGATTTCTCCAAAATTAGCATATCTGATGTAGCTATCGGATTAGTAGAACCAATCCAATTTGATATCCCAGGATTAGTTGGGTTCCAAAATAGTATAACCTTTAAACTTAGCAGACTTAGCTAAGTCCTTCCGCAACAGTTATTGAAGGGTGGACTCCAAGGTGGCGGTAAACTGGATTTTATAGAAATTACGGGTCTCACCTGATTGCGGAGTGTTGAACAAAATGTATTTCACAATTCACCACCCACAAAGTTCCTTCTGCAACTTCCCTTTCTGCAGTCACCTTGCTTCCCCAATTTCCCTTTCCGCAGTCACCTTCCCTCCACAATTGTGGATGCTCTTCTCAACTTCCGCCTGCAATTGGCTTCTAAAATCACCCTCTGCAAATGTCCTTCCGCAATGGATTTTGACCATCGGATCCACAAGTGTGTATCCACAATTGTTTAAGAGCATTGGATCAGAAATGGGTTGGATCAATGGTGGGGTTAATTGGACTTAGGGTGAATTAAATGAAGATTTTGCGTCTGGTTTGGCCATTAACCCTCGTTCACGTACACGAGCGAAATGCTCTTCCAGATGTCGATCTCTTCGTGGCTTCTCTGGTTTGTTGCTTTGTGATTGCTTGCGGAAAGTTAAATTTAGATTTTGGAGGTCCAACTTTGACGCACTTCACCTCAGCGAAATACCATATGGGTCATCGATCGTTTCGACCTCAATCTCCACTGTCTGATCTATGCTTGTCCAGAATTTAACAAACTTGCACTTCAACCTTCCGAAATCTGTCTTGGACAGTTGATCTCCCTCTTCAGATATTAACAGTACAACCTTCATTCCCACGGATTGATCAAACTGTGATCTCATGAATTGATCAGTGCAATGATCAATTCCACACACACCTGGCAGTCGAATGAATACGTCACGGCCTTCGGCTTCTAGAGACCTATGTTAATGGAACTTTGTTCACTCATGCACAAAATTATCAATATGTCTGCAAATGTTCAATCATTAGAAAACCCAATTTACAGACTACTCATAACCACAGATCCATCAATCTACCAGCAAGTACTCAACTATCAATTGATTAATCAATTAGACACACAGAGATTTAATTATCCCTTTACACAAAGGCATGCATAAATAGTCCTTCTTCATTCACACATAAGAAACCTAATACAATCCGGATCACTTCCCCTGGCATGATATACATTATTTCGACCACACCTAGCCAGATTTGGAATGTTTGGCTACACCGCTTTGCCTTGTAGGCCTTACATGAAATATATACAACAAGATTCTGAAACCAATTCTGGTTCAGATCCAATAAACTCTCAAAAATCCTACATCTGTTTCTAAGATTAGCAACCTCTAAATGCTACCTCTATGACGTTCTCATGAGACATCAAATGCTTCATCGAATGTTGACCTAAGATGTAGACTTAGTTACATGACTCACTCAATGACTCATTACTCACTTAGTGACTCATCAGCTATCTAGAATCACACTTATACATAGATTTATTTACAATAATTCATCAAATACCTCTAATTCATAAATGAAGACCCTACATTTTGACCAAGCATTGGACTTGGATTGAGAGTAGGATGCTCTTGCATCAGACTCCCCAGGAAGAAATAAATATGACCTCTTGGTCAGAAAATTCAATCTTCAATATTTCTGGATCCCAAAATTTATGTTGAATCTTTTTAGTTGGTTCATAGCTATACTGATCTCTTGTTGTTGACTGCAACTCTCCTGGCTTCCACACTTTCTGTTGCAATGCTCCATTAGCCTTTCTTTTGCAATCTTCTTCTATGATGTGTCTTCTGCTGCTGCTTTGCTGATGCAGATCTTACTTTTCTCTTCATGTCTTCTCTGATACATTTTCATCATCAACACCCTCATTTTTTCAATCTGCACGTCCAATCTATCCTTTGGCTAGTGTTTCTCCTTGATTTGAATTTGTTGTTGTTCCTTTGGATGAATGCTTCTATCCACTAGTTGTTTGCTTTGCTCAACATATTTTGTAGCTTCTCCCATTTCATTATTTTCATTTAGGACGACTTCCACTTCCTTTTCCATTTTTAGTTTTTCATTTTGAATATGCATCCTCTGGTTCTCTATCTTCTTTCCCAAGATATCTGCTTATTTACACAACCCAATGAATTCTAAGCTTACCAACTCCATACATTCCTTATTTTCCATCATCCAACCTTGTAATGACTACACTTCTTCCTCTGATCCTACACATGAAGTTAGATCATTAAATTCAAAAATATCTAACTCAATTGATACCTCAAGTTCCTCTTCTGCTTTATGCTCTTTAATTTCATTTTTGGTGCAAATTTCCTCCAATCGCTCTACTTCTCCCTTCCACTGGGTAAGCATTGCATTAGAATGATTATATTCATATTTCTCTTGGATTTCTTCATGAGCCAAGTTTCTTCCACTTTTAGCAACAAATTCTTCAGACTGTCTGTCAGCGACCCCACTATCAAAATGTGTATGTGCTCCCCTTTAGTTGTCTTCATGAGACCACGTTGTCTTATCCTCCATATTTAGAAAAAAATTATGGATTTGGCCATTTTTTGGGATGGATAAATACATTTCTTTATCTTCCTTCATCTTCATGACAACCTCATAGTCTTCATCATCTAATATACTTGCAAACACACACAATTCATTAGTTTTTTAAAAATTACACTCCTCATCTGGAGTCTTGGACATAGTATCTTCATGTGGTTCTGAAATTATCAAAGAGTTCAGAAAATTATCTTTAATATCTTCTTCATCATCCTCATTCTCATCTTCTCCAAGCAAAGGACCTTGTTCTAGTTCACAATATGAAACTTCCATCTCAGACTCAGCTGTCCTAAGTTATTCCTGCAATCTGGAAGATATCTTTTTCTTTAGATTCACCTGTAGTGAATTCCATCTCACTTTATTCTTCTTCATTATCCAACCATACCTCTAGTCTTCCTTCTGTAGCAACTTCTCTAAATGGAATAGTTGCAAACCTATGTCAACTAATTCTCTGTCACACTCCTTTTGACTCATTCTCTTGATACATTATTCTTTGGAATCTTTTCTTCTATCGTGGCTTTCCTCAGAACCTTTGCAATCACCTTCAATAGTCATCATCTCCATTTCCTCTTTCTCCTCTTCTATGAACTTCATCTTGTTCATGTGTGGACTTCTCCCAATCCTTCTCTCAGCAAACCTTCATACCTACCAACTATACCTCAACAAGCTATCTCTCCTTGAGCTTGTCCTTTTGGTGTCCTTGGTTCCTTCTCCTCTAGAACCTCTTGAGAAAAATCCTTTGATCCTCTTGGATTCTACAGGTCCACTTCCTCTCTAAGAACATGCACTAGTCCTCTACTTGTCCAACCTTTGTTGGATCCTTAGGTTCTGCCACTGATTCCTCTTCTCTCTAAGAGCTCACATGCTCTTCATCAGGAACACAATTATTCTTAATACAACTCCTCTAGTTGTCACTACTGCTGTCAAACATTTCCTGTTTTCTTCAACAAATTCTTATAACCAGAGTTAACCAAAAATAAAATATCAATCAGTCCATACCTTTAAGACTCTTCATGTTCCATACGTCTAACAGTCCTCTTCCACTCATACATTCGGCTAAAACATTTCCCCTGTATGCAATTCTTTTCCCACTATTACTTGTAATCATAAACTAAAAACAAAAATACCATTACCTAATTCCAAGAGCGAACCGTGCTTTGATCTTCATTCAGTGTACGCAGAATCTTTTTCTGTTCTGATTCTTCTTCAACCGAGAGCGAACCTCAAACCTGGTAGCTCTGAAACCATGCTCTAATACCAATTGGTGTAGGTATCAGATCAGTAGAACCAATCCAATCCTCTATCCGAGGATTATTTGGGTTCCAAAATAGTAGAACCTCTAAACTTAGTAGACTTAGCTAAGTCCTTCCGCAATGGTTATTGAAGGGCAGACTCGAAGGTGGTGGTAAACTGGATTTTATAGAAATTATGGGTCTCACCTGACTGTAGAGCGTCGAAGAAAATTTATTCCACAATTCACCACCCGCAAAGTTTCTTCTGTAACTTCCCTTTCCGCTTTCACCTTCCTTCCGCAATTTCCCTTTCCGCAGTCACCTTCCTTTCGCAATTTCCCTTTCCGCAGTCACCTTCCTTCTGAAATTGCGGGTGCTCTTCGCAACTTCCTCCTGCAATTGAATTCCGCAATCACCCTCCACAAATTTCCTTCTGCAATGGAATTTTACCATCGGATCCACAAGTGTGCCTCCGCAATTGTATAGGACCATTAGATCGGCAACAGGTCAGATCAATGGTGGGGTTAATTGGACTTAGGGTGAATTTAATGAAGATTTCACGTCCTGTTTCTCCGTTAACCCTCTCTCACATACACAAGCGAAATTCTCTTTAAGCCTTCGACCTCTTTGTGGCTTCTCCGGTCCGTTGATCTGTGATCGCTTGTGGAATGTTCAATTTGTATTTCGGAGGTCTAACTTCGATGCACTTCGCCTTAGCGAAATACCATATGGGTTGTCAATTTTTTTGGCCTCGATCTCCACCGTCTGATATCTTCTTGTCCCAACTTGAACAAACTTTCACTTTGGGTTTCTGAAATCTATATTGGACTGTCAATCTCCCTCCTCATATATTAACCGTCCAACCGTCACTCCCATGGATTGATCAAACTATGATCTCGTGAATTGATCAGCGCAATGATCAATTCCACACACACCTGGCAGTCGAATGAATACGCCACGACCTTCGGCATCTGGAGACCTTTGTTAATGGAACTTTGTTCACTCATGCAAAGATATATCAATCTGTCTGCAAATGTTCAATCATTAGAAACCCCAATTTACAGTCTACTCATACACACATATCTATCAATCTACCAGCAAGTACTCAACTATCAATTGATTCATGAATTAGACACACAGAGAGTTAATTATCCATTTACACAGAGACATGCATAAATAGTCCTTCTTCATTCACACATAAGAAACCTGATACAAGCCTGATCACTTCCCCTGGCTTGATTTACATTGTTTTGGCCACACCCATCCATATTTTCATTGTTTGGATACACCCCTCTGCCTCGTAGGCCTTACACACAATATATACAACAGGATTCTGAAACCAATTCTGGTTCAGATCCATTAAACTCTCAACAATCCTACAAATGTTTCTAATATTAGCAACCTCTAAATCCTACCTCTTTGAATTGCTCACGAGACATCAAATGCTTCCCTAAGATTTAGACTTAGTTACATGACTCACTCAATGACTCATCACTCACATAGTGACTCATCACCTATCTAGAATCACACTTATACATAGATTTATTTACAATAATTGATCAAAGACCTCTAATTTAGAAATGAAGACCCTAAGGTCTGACCAAGCATTGGACTTGGATGGAGAGCAGGATGCTCTTGCATCAATATCTATGAAGGAACTCCCCTTTAATCTGAACCTCCAATTTTCTCAAGTAAGTCATTATTTTTTTTATCATTAGTTGATTATGCAAAATGGTGTGTCCCGTGGACAAACCTTATAAGAATGGCTTGAGTTAAGTATAATATCTTTGTCATGTGTATCTAAGGGATGTATGGGGTGAATCCATGAAGATGGGTAACACGTTTTGGTCAAAAGTGATGGTGAAAAATTGAATTTTTACTCATTTATTAAATCTAAGCTCTCAAAACTCATATATTCTTTGTGAATTCTGACATGCAACAAAAAAACAAATTGTAGGGAATTATGTTGTCTTTCCACCTATATATATATTTTTAAATAATATTATTATTTAAATGCCAAAATTGCATTTAATGATATGTTTGTTAACAAGTGCCTTGTGTGCACGTAAAATAATTTAGTGATAAATGCATAATTTAGTGACAACTACATAAAGAAGTATCCAAGTTTAATTAATTTTTTAGTTTTAATTAATTCGAATATACATCTCTTTGGTTTTGAATTTTAGGTTATGGCCAACATTATAACAAAATATTTACTTAATATTTTATTATTTTACTAAAGTGCCATGTGCCAATTTTGAGCACGAAATTACACTTCTCCCTCATATTGGTTTTGAACTTCAGGTTAGAGCCAACATTGTAAAAAAATTATTTAATTAATATTTTACTATTTTATTAAAGTGCTACATGTCAACTCCACATTTAGCATGAAATTACACTTCTCCCTAATCTCTTGTATGTGCTCAAATCCCTCATATCTAAATCATGGTTTAATCATGTATCAACTCCCACATGGCATAGGAAGATGTATCCAAGTTTAATTATCTTTTTAGTTTTAGTTAATTGGAATATACATCTCTTTGGTTTTGAATTTTAAGGTAGGACCAACACTATAAAGATTTTATTTACTTAATATTTTATTATTTTATTAAAAGTACCACAGGTCAATGTTGTGTCAATGTTGAGCATGGAATTACACTTCCCCTTCTATTGGTTTTGAACTGTAAGTTAGGATCAACATTGTAAAATTCTTATTTACTTAAAATTTTACTATTTTATTAATGTGCCAAGTGTCAACACCACATTGAGCACATAATTACACTTGTCCCTCATATTGGAATGTAGAAAGTGTCTCTTTATGCACTAAGGAGGATGTACAAGAACTAGGGATAAATAATCAAAATGTTGATAATCAAACTAGAAAAAGGGCACAAAGTAAACAAACAATTCCATCAATTAGCATGACATTAAGAAGATCAACAAGGGAAATTAAGAAACTAATGTATAAGGATTATGATCTAAATGTATAAGTTATGAGTGTTGTTGAACCTTTAAATATTGATAAAGCTAAGGATCATAAGGAATGTATGATTGCTATGAAATAATCATACAATTCTGTTGTGAAAAATTACACTCTAGAACTCACTGAATCACATTAAAATAATTTTTTTATATCCTCTAAATGATTTTCCAAGTCTAAGCTCAATTATGATGATAGTATAAACAAATTTAAAGATAGACTACTCACAAAGGGTTATTTACAAAAGGAAGGAATAGATTATGAGGACCCATTTGTACCATGAGATAAAATGAACATCATTAGACTTATGATTGCACTTGCTAATAAGCATGATCATGACTTACATCAAATGAATGTTACATCAACATTTTTGAATGGTGAATTAAAAGAAGTATATCTTATTCAACCAATTTTTTTTTAAAGAAGGGATAAGAACATATTGCATGCACTAAGTTAAATAAAGAACTCTACATGGTCTCAATAGGCTCCAAGCTTATGGTATGTGAAAATTGACAACTTCTTCTTTAACAATGATTCATTAAAAATAAGAGTGAACCAAATATTTACATGAAGAAAAATTAGCATGGAAATGTTTTCAAGTGATTTCATTATATGTTGATGATTTAATCATAAATGGGAGATTCGTAAGTTTGAATGATGAAATCAAATCACAAATATAATAGGATTTTGAAATGAAGAATCTTAGTCAAATGAATTATGGCTTAGGAAATTATATATGGAGGTAATATGGTAAGGTTGCGATTACTCAAAGTAAGTATAAAAGTCAAGCAATGAAAAGGTTCAATGTGAATTAGCCTCTACTCCATTAGAAGATAATTCTTAAGGGTTGGTGCAAGCTAATGAGCATCTCTTTGACACATTAAATGCAATATAAAACTAAAACAACAAGCATCCCTCAACTTACATAGATACATTGAGATATGTACACGATGAATCTTGCTTTGAGTAAAAAAGATGAAATGTAGGAAATTGAATGTTTCCAAATACATAAATCTATCTATTGAAAATGCTCATAACTATCTCAAGTTTGATCTTTTCTAATAGTTACATTTTATTTTTTTTGCAAATGATAAGGTATATGTCTATATGGGTGCAATATTTGAGTGCCTAAATGATGGACTCAACCTACAAAAATTGGTAGAGATATAGAGAACAAATAGTACTAGTGCGACACTATTTTCCAAAATAAATTTAGAAAATTTTAATTCTTTTTTAATTATATAAGTGATCAAACCTCGAAAACAGTACTTCAAGTGTGGGTACAGGTTTTGAAAGTCTTAATGCAATGATAATGAAATGTGTTTTCTATAGCATGTAGAGATCGGTGTCTAGTAGTGCAACAAACAATTATTTTTTAAATGCTTGAAAAATGGAAAAGTTATGGAAGAAACACTAGTAGTGTGTTTTTTGAGTTAAGGAGTTGTGACACAAGAAAAATAGGATTTTTTTTTTTAATTACATATTTGGAATCTATAGAAAAAATTCTATCTATGTCTAAAATTTCATAAAAATGATTGTGTAGCATACTATAACGAGTAGTAAAACACAGGCATATTGAGAAAATGAATGAAATTCCCAATTAGCTATGTTTTACTATATTCAATGACACAGATTTGGTTAATCCAAAGCTAACTCTGAAGTAGACACATAAAAATAGGAATGGCATGCAAACACATGAGGAGGACCAGTATAGGTGGTAATGAACATGAGCACGTTCCTTTTAAATTCAAATTTGAGTCTTCATGCTTGACTTGATATCATAGAAAAATGCATGCACAATTTAGCTTTAAAAAATGATTTTGTGATTTTTATAGTTAAAATGCGCACACAATTTATATCAATAAAACATGTGCATGAAATTAAGCACATCGAATTTACCTTAGGTAGAAGAGTTGAGAGGGGGTGGGGAAGGGTCAAAGGTTTGGGAGGATTTTGGAAGTTCAAGTGGGTAGAGATGAATTGAAGGAGGGAAGGGGAACATGATGGGATATAAGGGAGAAAGGGAGTGGGGCTTGAGAGCATGACTAGGAGAAGAAGAGGTGGTGAAGAGGTATAGGGTTAGGAGTAGTAAGTGAGATGGGTGCAACAAAGCGGGATAATGTGGAGGGGAGGTAGAGGGAAGAGAATAAGTGGATTATAGTTTGATGTGAGAGAATATTAGTGGATGAAAAGGTGGATGGGGAGGATTAGAGGAGGAATATGGTGTGGTGGAAGACAGAGGAAGGAGAAGGGGGAATTTGAAGTGAGGGAAATGAGATTGGATGAAAGAGAGAAGAGGGGGAATATTGAGGTAGGGGTTTGGGGAGAAGGGATATGATGAAATCATCAAGGAAGGAAGTATGAGAGAGAGAGAGAGAGAGAGAGAGAGAGAGTGAAATACAATAGGAGGGAGAGATAGAGGAAGCAAGGATGAGAGGTAGGATGGGGAAGGGACATAAATGGAGGGAGGGAGAGGGATAAATTTGGAGAGAGATATTTGGATAACGTGATGGAGAGAGAGAGGGGGGGATTGTGGGAGAGAGAGTAAGAGAGAAATGGATGGAATTAATGGGGATGTGTGTGTGTGTGTGTGTGTGTGTGTGTGTGAGAGAGAGAGAGAGAGAGAGAGAGAGAGAGAGAGAGAATGCGAGAGGGGGGGAAGGGACATAAAGTGAGGGAGAGCAATGGGGAGGGATGGAATTAGAGAGAGTGAGGGAGAGATGGGGATAGATCGAGGGAAAGAGATAGGAAGGGAGGAACATAAGATGTATGTGGGAGACATGGAGGGGAGTGGGGGGTATGGAGAGAGAGAGAGAGAGAGAGAGAGAGAGAGAGAGAGAGAGAGAGAGATTGCGTAGGGAGAGAGAGTGGGTGGAAGGATGGAGGGAGAAATGTGGAGAGAGAGAGAGAGAGAGATGTGGAGGGGGATAGGGAGAGAGTGTAAGATAGAGGTGGGGGAGAAGGGGAAATGGAGAGAGAGAGAGGGGAGGCCATAGGAGAGAGAGAGAGGGGGGGGTACATTATAGAGAGAGAGAGGGGGGGGGGGTTAATGATAGCGAAAGAGGGAGGTTGTGAGAGATAGAGAGAGGGAACAATGTGAAAGGAGAGGGAATGTGTGTGTGTGTGTGTGAGAGAGAGAGAGAGATAAGGGGGTGGAGTGGTGAGTGATAGAGAAAGAGGGAGGTTGCGAGAGAGAGAGAGAGAGAGAGAGAGAGAGAGTGTAATGTCCCTCAAAATACACCCTAAAATTTTGTTTCTTAAGGGTCATCGTATTGTTGTAAAGCACTTGTTTACTTCCTAATAACTTCACTTACATCCAAAGAGTTCTATTTTCTCATTTATTGAATTGGGTATAATATTAGTTACTAACATTCTTGATATATAATCAATTAAGCCTTATCATATATCCATTATTTATATGATAATTTTAGTCATTCATATAAATCGATTGAATCTATAAACATATATAAATCTAATTGGTTCGTAGTCCTAATACCTTATGTCCCTTAGCTTTCTCTTGATTTTACATATATCATTCATCCAGCTAATGAATATAATATCCTTCTTATGACTTTCAAATTTCGAACTCATTTGTTAATAACATAATACTTCCACCTGCCCATATATATATATATTTACCACCATGCACTTAATTTACAACATTTAACATAGTCAATAAGAAGATACTCACTCTACACTAGTTCCATTGTAGACTTCCCAATTTAAAATTTAAGTGTAGTAACTATACCATGATATCTCAAAGTATACCACTGATCAAATTCCACTTGTACAAAGGATCAACATAATGTATTGACTAAATTTTCCAAGTTATATGCCTAAAATATCTTCTATTTTCACTTTCCTTTAATTGTCTTTTCATTATAATATAATGCCTATATATGTGCAACCCTTGCTAGTTCTTTTCAATATACTTCTACCATATATACAAATGACATAGTCCATCTCCTTGATCTTCATAATATGTTATTTAAACGTAACTCTCCAAAATAAAATGAATGTCATTGTTCATATATATATATATATATATATATATAACTTCCTTGTTTCTTTTCTTAAAACATATAACAAAGACAACCTTATCTTAATCGAAAGCATTCGCTTATAATTATAATTTAAATATGTATCGTCATAACTATGTATATATATTATTTAAAAATTAATTCAAATAATATATATATATATATATAAATAATAACCCAATGCAATTTTAAACTCAATTCATTGTAGACATATATTGGACTTATAGCTCAAACTAAATCCAATCTAAAGTTGAAATCTTTAGTTCAGTACTTATGTGACTTCATGTAAACAATCTTTACTATGGAAAATATATATATTTATATAACTTTTTAACTTCACAATCAAACCGCCGTCTTTGATATGGAAAATGTATATATATATATAACCTTTTAATTCCATGTATATAATATGGAAATCATAATTATATAATTATATATATATATATATATATATATATACACAGGGCATAAGTCAAAGGTAAAAATGACTTATCATTGTTGGCACGGGATAAGTCCGTAGGAAGTGCGGAAGCCGATAGGTGCGAAAGGGTCAATGCGCGAAAGAAGGACCATTCGCGGAGTTCATGGAAGCGCAAGAATAGTTAAATTAGTTAGAATTGGTCATGTGGACCGTTTTGTAACCGAATAGAAGCATATAAATAGAGTAGGATTGTAAGCCTAATGGAATCCAGTTTTTTATGATTGATCCTATCTTTTGGTCTGTTTTGTATCCCGCGACATGGTGTATTTACTATTTCTACGAGGCTCATTCTGCAGGGTTTAATGAATGAATGAAGATCTTCGATTATTGTGCAATATCTATCTCTATTTTTATGCGATGATGAATGTGAATGTTTTAGAGTATCTTTGATGCGAATATGCTATGGGTTTAAGGAGTATTGTTGATATGAATAAGTAAATGGAATATGATGTTCTGAATGTTTGTTATCTGTTGAAATATGTGAATGAATTAATATGCAAATGATGAATGGATAACATGTTGCGGATGTTATGACCTCTGGTTTCTGTAAGGGTAATGTGTGTTGAAAGCATATCCTCAAATCCACTGCGAAAACTTGGTTCTTGCATCCCCCTTATCCATCTCGGGTGAGACTGCACTTGCTCCTCAAGTGTTGCTAGAAAGGGTTACACCTTTCTGGGCTAGTGTGTAAGGGAGTTTGGGTTGGTAGTTTGTTGGCGACAATGCAAAGTGAATCCCTATCGATAGATGCTGTGTCAACAACACCTTCGAAACGAATAAGTTGCAGCACTGGCTGCGAAAGTACAAGCTATAGAGGAAAGGGCTTAGTTAGAAAAAGCATTGGCCTCGAAAGAGAAGGTCATAGAGGAGCAGACCATAACACTGACTGCGAAGGAGAAGACAATAGAGGAATGAAGTAAGTTAGAGAAGCACTTGTGAAGGCATGCGAAACAGTGAAGATAGATCCGGAGGTCACCCCGGAAGCACAAGATGTTATGTTAGGGGTAGCCATCACTGAGCTCAGGAAGGAAAATGCAGAGCTCCAGACTCAAGTGATACCCAACACACCGCCAAAATAGATTCAGGGTCAGAAGAGGACGATAGAGGAGGCAGTGATAGAGATCTAGGAAATGGAACAGGAAGCACATGAAGTTGCGGTAAGCATCACATAGTTTTGGGCAAGGTTGGTTGAGGATGACCAGCTAGCCACGCTAAAGGGAAAACACAGTGAAGTAGAAGAGCAGTTAGAAACTTTCAAGGGATCACTCAAAATGATGTCCACAATGATGCGAATGACAAAGGCACCAGAACTGCAAAGTATGAAGCAATGGGTTACAAAATCCCACGAAAGAAAGCAATGACGAGCCGCACATTTGGATGAGCTTCAAAAAAAGGCTGAAGCCCTCATCGCACGAGTAGTACCAGTAATGAAACAAGTACATGAGCAATTGGATGAAGCACGACATAAGGTATGCGAACACCTAATGGAGCAGCAGGTGACATAGAGTGTGCAGCTCCGAGCATCAATAAGAGAAGTAGTCGAACATATCCAAACTTGCTATGAGTACTTCCAACAATAATTCAACAAACTAGCAGTGTCCAGTTGAGGTGGCTCGGGGACGAGCCACAAGTTTTTGTTGGGGGCCTATTAGCACGGGATAAGCCTGCAAGAAGTGCAGAAGCCGACAAGTGCAAAAGGGTCAATCCGTGAAAGAAGGACCATTCACGGAGTTCGTGGAAGTGCAAGAATAGTTAAATTAGTTATAATTGGTCATGTGTACCATTTTGTAACCAAATAGAAGCATATAAACAGAGTAGTATTGTAACCCTAAGGGCATCCAGTTTTTTATGATTGATCCTATCTTTTGGTCTGTTTTATATCCATGACATGGTGTATTGACTGTTTTTGCAAGGTTCATTCTGCAGGGTTTAATGAATGAATGAAGATGTTCGATTATGGTCCAATCTCTGTCTCTATTTTTATGCGATGATGAATGTGAATGTTTTAGAGTATCTTTGATGCGAATATGCTATGGGTTTAAGGAGTATAGTTGATATGAATACGTAAATTGAATATGTTATTCCGAATGTTTGTTATCTGTTGAAATATACGAATGACTTAATATGCGAATGATGAATGGATAATATGTTGTAGATGTTATGATCTATGGTTTCTATAAGGGTAATGTTTGTTGAAAGCATATCCTCAACTCCACTGCGAAAACTTGGTTCCTGCAACCCCCTTATCCATATTAGGTGAGACTGCACTTGCCCCACAAGTGTTGCTGGAAAGGGTTACACCTTTTCGGGTCGGTGTGTAAGGGAGTTTGGGTTGGTAGTTTGTTGGCGACAGTGCGAAGTGAACCCCTGTCGATAGACATTGCGCCTCCAATCATAGTTTCATATATATATTTACACATGGCATAAATCAAAGGTAAAAATGACTTTATCATATTTCAATATATATTTTTATACTTGACATAAGTCAAAGGTAAAAACGACTCATCAAAGTCTTATATCGACACGTTTATACAAAAGAAAGAACCCAGTCTAAAAAAAGTGGATATTATACTTGGAAAGAGGTAGGTAAGATATTTATTTTTTTAAACCATTGGAACAATAACCTCCCAAGGGTATATCCAACAGCTCGTGAGCCAGATATACCAGAAACTTGTGACTCAGCAGGGGCCGAGATGTCTCGAGACCCTTTATCCCAGGGGTCTCCTACCCTTCAATACTTGTCACAATGGGCCAATGAGCAACCCTGCCCCCCGCCGGTTTTGAACCTGTGACCTCCACAGAGATAACACATGTTCTTAACCATTAGGCCCACTCAGGTTCTCTAGAGGTAGGTAAGATATAGAAAATTGCCAACAAGGAAGGAGTAGGTTGTCTACGACTTTTGAGAACCTACTACTACTTGTAGTTCGATAGGCAGCGAATGCTTTAGAAGAGTTGTTAAGTATGGAAACATTCAGCTACATAACAACTAGTTCACATCTAATAGAATTTTTATACCACAGCTAGTTCCTTCCTAAATATCATAGAATTGTTTATGTATATGTAACTTCGGAATGTATTTCATCTGTGTATTTTATATATATTTATTGTACCCTTATAAGAGATGTGTCATTCCTTTATAAGGAAGTGTCGTCATGTGGATTGACAAGTGTCACAAGTGTGTGTGCTTGCCGATGGGTTATTAGACCACCTTGTGGGGTCAGCCCTGAATTATATATAATATAATGTGGATGTACCTAGCTAGACAAGTCGGCCCCATAAGGTCACTGGGCAAAAAGGTTAGTATAAATAGAGATCGGAGATCTCTATTTTACTCACTCGAAAAAGTAACTCACTCTCACTCAGAAAGTGGCGCACTAGTGAGGAGGAGGATCATCTGCTACTAGGAGACTATCTCAGTGCTATTTGGTTGTACTTTGGTTGAGCCATTGCTCTCTCTATCTCTGAGGAAGTTGTGGGGTTTTTCACCTTAGGGTTTTCCCCATGGAAACTCTGTGTCTCTTGTCTCTTATGCTTTTGATTCTTGTGATGCTTGTCATATTGTGATTATCATGCATTGATATACTGTATATGTTATTCTCTCAGCAAAGATCCTAGAGTATTGTGAATTAATGCTCAAAATTTAACATGGTATCAAAGCTAACCTGAGAAGAAGACATTTTGCAGTGACAGAAGCTTGAGTTCCTTGTTTATTGGGTTTCTCTCCACAGATTTTTGAAAATCAGTATAGTATATTGACTCTACTCATCAAGGCGCATCTATCTGTCCAATCAGAATTCAATTCCGAGCATTTTCAGATTTGGCCCTAAAAATTAGGGTTTCCACAAAAATAGGAATTTCTGGAATCTGAAGACACAGCTGGAAGCCCCTTGCAAAAATCGAAGTTTAGAGCTTTGGATCGAGATTTTTGGCTGGGTAGATCTCTGGGAAACTCAAACCCTAATTCAGGGCTCTCCCCAGTGAACCCGGGAGGACAAAAGGGCAATTCTGAAGGGAAAACCTTTGCTGATCTCAAATTCTGAATACACCAGGCTGATCAGCTCATCAAGGCACATCTTTCTATCCTTTCATAAATTTGAAATTCACATTTTGAATTTTTAGGGTTTTTCCGACAAACCCTAATCTGGGACCAGATCCAGATTTCAGCATTTCAAGTGGTAAGACCTAAATATTTTCTATTTCCATTTGAAGTACTCTTTAAGATGTCTCTCCACACCAAGCTTGAGGATAATCTTGAAGGGGATGATAACTTCCGAGCCTGGAAGTATAGGATTGGGTTAATCCTGGAAGAGAATGAGTTGGACTCATATGTGACAGAAGACATCCCTATCCCAGAGAATGAAGAGGCTAAGGTATTGCATAAGAAGAACTTGGTCAACGCAAAGAGAATCATTGCCGATTCCATTAAATATCATCTCATACCCCATGTGTCCTCTCTAAAGACACCCAAGGAGATGTTTGACTCTTTGACCAAGCTATTTGAAGGGAAGAACATAAATCGGAAGATGACCCTGCGGAACCAATTGAAAGGAGTAAAGTGTCAGAATGGAGAAACCATTCAATCTTATTTTTCAAGGGTCTCCCAGATCAAAGAACAACTAGAAGCAGTGGATGAAATGGTGGAGAATGGTGAAGTTGTAATGACCACTCTAAATGGCCTACCCAGGTCATGGGATTCCTTTATCCAAGGAATTTGTGCAAGGAAGAAGTTGATCTCCTTCAATAGACTACGGGAAGAATGCTCACAAGAAGAAGCAAGGCTTGTGGCACGAGAAGAAAAGATGGGGAATGAAGATCAAGCTCTCACAGTTCACACCAAGAAAGGGAAGTCCAAGAGAGAGCCATCTCACTCCAAGAAATCTTCACATCACTTCAAAGAAAGAAGAATCTGCTTCACCTGTAATGAGAAAGGACATATTGCCATAAATTGTCCCAAGAACAAGAAGCACAACAACAATTCCAACAACAAGAAGAAGGGCATCAAAAGAAGGTTTCATGCTCATGCTGTCGAGGATGATGAACCACCCAAGAAGAAGGCAAGGGCAGAAAGTGATGATGACTCATCAAGTGAAGAAGAGTATGTTCTAATCTCTGCTCTCACAGGTACCATCTCCCATGTTTGTAATGATTGGTTGATTGATAGTGGGGCCTACAAACACATGACTGGGTTTAAGGAATCTTTTGTGAATCTATCTGAACATGAATCACCCCATAAGGTGAAACTTGGGGATGATTATCAATACCCAATCAAAGCAAGTGGTGAAGCCTCCTACAACCTAGATTCTGGAAAATCTTTGAAGATGAAAGAAGTTCTTTATGTACCTGGGCTCAAGAAGAACTTACTCTCAATCTCTGCATTAGATACAACCTAGATTCTGGAAAATCTTTGCAGATGAAAGAAGTTCTTTATGTACCTGGGCTCAAGAAGAACTTACTCTCAATCTCTGCATTAAATGCAAAAGGTATGAGGGTTGCATTTGTGGATGGCAAAGTCCTAATGTGGCCAAAGGGAAATACCATAGATGATGCAGTAGTGATTGGAGAGCAAGAGGGAGGTTTGTATAAATTGAAGGGACAACCTGAACATGCCATGGTGCATGAATCTATGGAGCCAAGTGAACTTTGGCATAGAAGACTTGCTCATAGGCACTACAGAGCACTTCCAATTGCAAGCAAGGCTGTAGAGGTTCTTCCTGAAATCAAGACCAAACATGAAGGTTTTTGCAAAGGATGTGCAAAAGGTAAGAACATTAAGAAGGATTTCCCAAGCAGTGAAAGCAAGGCAAAAGACATCCTGGAAATCATCCACTCAGATGTATGTGGTCCTATGTCATCCAGTTCCCTGAGTGGGTATGTTTACTATGTCTCATTTATTGATGACTTCTCCAGGAAGACTTGGGTATACTTCTTGAAGAACAAAGATGAGGTGATTGATAAGTTTAAGGAATTCAAAACCTTAATGGAGAATCAAACTGACAAGAAGATCAAAATATTCAGATCTGACAATGGTGGAGAATTCACCTCAGGTGACTTCAAGAAGCTTTGCAGTGATTCAGGGATTAAGAGGGAGTTGACTGCTCCTTACAATCCACAACAGAATGGAGTTGCAGAAAGGAAGAACAGAATAATCATGGAAGCAGCAAGAGAAATGCTCCATGACTAGGATCTACCTATGCATCTATGGGCAGAAGCAGCTAGAACAGCTGTATATGTGCAGAACAGAACACCCCACAAGATATTGGACAACAAGACACCAGAAGAGGTCTTTTATGGTAAGAAACCTGAAGTCAGCCATCTCAGAATATTTGGTTGTCCAGTATTCACTCATGTCCGAAAGGAAAAGAGGACCAAACTAGATCCTTCAGGAAAGAAGGGTATCTTTGTGGGTTACAGTGAAAGCTCGAAGGCTTACAGAATATACTTTCCAGGGTTCAAGAAGATTGATGTCAGCAGGGATGTAACATTTGATGAAAACTCAGCATTCATCAAATCAAGGAAGGCACCTATCGAAGCTTATGAAGAACCTAAGGAAACTAGATTTCAAGACACTACCATGACTAAAGCAGTTCCAGAAGTTGTTCGTGAGTTTGAAGATCCGCAAGAACCTGTAGATCCACCCCGTGAGGATAAATCTCACAAGAGGAAACCTGCATGGGCTAGAGAGCTCATTCAAGATGTAGAAAGATTTGGCATTCCAGAAGAAGAACACAAAGCAAAGAAGAGAACCAGATCACATACCAGCTATGTTGCTTTACTCTGTGACATTATGAACAAAGAGCCTTCCAGTTATGAAGAAGCAACGGAAAAGAAAGAATGGAAGGATGCCATGGTTGAGGAATACCAATCAATAATGAAGAATGATGTTTGGGATGTTGTCCCAAGACCTAAAGAGAAGTCTGTTGTGACTTCTAAATGGATCTTCAAAATCAAGCATGCTGCAGATGGCAGTGTAGAGAAATACAAGGCAAGATTCGTAGCTCGTGGCTTCTCTTAGAAAGAGGGAATAGATTATGAAGAAACTTTTGCACCTGTAGCCAAGTATACTTCCATCAGAATAGTACTTGCCCTGGCTGCAGCAATGAAATGGAAAATACACCAAATGGATGTCAAGACTGCTTTCTTGAATGGTGTAGTTGAAGAGGAAGTATATGTGGAGCAGCCACTAGGTTTTGAGATACATGATAGGGAGTCATATGTGTGCAGCTTGAAGAAAGCCTTGTATGGCTTGAAGCAAGCTCCCAGAACCTGGTATGGTAGGATGGACAGTTTCCTATCTAGTTTGGGCTTTACTAAGAGTAAAGCGGATTCCAACCTTTACTACAAGGTTGAGGAAGGGAATCCTATGATTCTACTCCTGTATGTGGATGACTTATTTGTAACAGGAGATGACAGACTGATTTCAGATACTAAGAGGAAGCTTGCTGCTGAATTCGATATGAAAGATTTGGGAATGATGCACTATTTCCTAGGTATGGAGGTGTAGCAGAATGCAGGTGGGATCTTCCTTGGTCAAGGGAAGTACACAGTAGATATCCTGAAGAGATTCGGGATGATAGATTGCAAGGCCATGGCCACACCTATGGCATCGAATCTGAAGCTTCTATGTGATGCTTCATCTGATCCGGTGATGTCTCTATGTATCGTCAGATGATTGGGTCCTTGATGTACCTGACGAACACGAGACCAGATATTTGCTTTGCTGTGAACACATTGAGCCAATTCCTAATGGATCCGAGGAGTGTTCACCTGGTTTCTATAAAGCATGTTCTGAGGTACCTGAAGGGTATAGTGGATTTTGGGCTTAAGTATGAAGCGAATCAAAAGTTTAACCTGCAGGGTTATGTTGATTCAGATTGGGTTGGCAGTGCTGCAGATAGGAAGAGCACATCTGGGTGTTGCTTCAGTATGGGATCAGGTGTGATCTCATGGTTTAGCCGGAAGCAGTCCTGCGTGGCACTGAGTATAGCTGAGGCAGAGTATGTTGCATCCTGTTCATCTAGTTGTGAGGCAGTATGGCTACGGAAGCTACTGTCTGAGTTATTTGATCTCCCGTTGGATGCTACTGGTATCTTCTGTGATAACCAGAGTTGTGTGAATCTGTCTGAGAACCCAGTGTTTCATGACAGGTCGAAACACATAGAGATCAAATATCACTATATCAGGGATATGGTGCAGAGAGGAGCTGTGAAGCTCTTGTATGTTGCGACGGACGAGCAGATTGCAGATGTGCTGACGAAGCCACTAGCCAGGGTGAAGTTCGAGTACTTCAGAGAGAGGCTTGGCGTTCTTCAAATCGAGGACACTTCGAGGAAGAAGTGATGGACACATTTGCTGAAGCCATTCCAAGCATGTTGAAGGAGGATCCTTCACATGGCTGTGGATGTAAGTGCTGGATGATGAGCATCAGGATGATGTTCTGGTTTCTGCTGGATATGATCAATTGAATCATTTTTGTATCTATGCATGCATCATGTTGGATGTTGGATATGATCAGTTGGATCATTTATATGTATGTATGCATCATGTTGGATGCTTGGACCATGTATCTGTATATGTATCATGTTGGATACATTGTATGATCAGGTAGATCATGTATATTGATATGTATCAGATATGATCAGGTAGATCATGTATGTTGATGGATACATTGTGTGGATCATGTATCTATGTATCAGGTGGATACACTATGTATGATGATATGTATCAGGTAGATACGTGGTGTGCATCAGATGGATGCATTGTATGATCAGGGTGATCATGGATGACGAGCTTCTCCAGATGACATGCAGCAGGATGTTGCAGTGATGATGATCAGGGTGATCATGTGTACATCAGGATGATGTATGATGAGTATTAGATGATACTTTGTGGCCGTGGATCAGTTTGTGCAGGTAAGCATGTAATTTGTGCCCTGGGAGATTTGCAGATGGTCTTTCGAGGTTTTTCCTATGGCATGTAATTCGGTGCCCTGGGACATCTGGCAAATGCTCTTTCGAGGTTTTGCTTGGGAGGACATATAATTTGTGCCCTAGGATATCTGCAGATAGTCTTTCGAGGTTTTTCCTATGGCATGTAATTCGGTGCCCTGGGATATCTGGCAGATGCTCTTTCGAGGTTTTGTCCTTTGGCATGTAATTTGCTCCTGGGAGATCTGGACAGGATGAAAAAGGCCTCAGATGCTTCAGCCAGGTTTTTCCATGACCACATGTAATTTGCTCCAGGGAGATATGGACAGGATGAAAAAGGCCTCAGATGCTTCAGCCAGGTTTTGTGGTGAGATCACATATAATGTGCTCCTGGGAGATCCGACAGGTAGAGCCGTGTGCTCGTAACAGCCTGGGATGCTGCAGCCAGGTTTTGTGATGCACGTAATAAGTCCTGAGGTTTCCACAGTATGGCCAGTGATGATGAAGACCTGCAGGTGGTGGGCCTACATCCAGTATGAGAAAGGACTGCCTCTGTAGAACTTCCTATGACGAGTAGAGTCAGAGATTGGTTGAGATAGCGGCAGCAGTGACGATGATGATGACGATGCATCGATGATGATGATCCCGAGAAGAAAAATTGTACAGCAGAACTGTGTCGAGAAATACCTTCCTAGTTAAGAGGGAGTGTTGATGTATATGTAACTTCGGAATGTATTTCATCTGTGTATTTTATATATATTTATTGTACCCTTATAAGAGATGTGTCATTCCTCTATAAGGAAGTGTCGTCATGTGGATTGACATGTGTCGCAAGTGTGTGTACTTGCCGATGGGTTATTAGACCACCTTGTGGGGTCGGCCCTGAATTATATATAATATAATGTGGATGTACCTAGCTAGACAAGTCGGCCCCATAAGGTCATTGGGTAAAAATATTAGTATAAAGAGAGATCAGAGATCTCTATTTTACTCACTCGAAAAAGTAACTCACTCTCACTCAGAAAGTGGCACACTAGTGAGGAGGAGAATCATCTGCTACTAGGAGACTATCTCAGTGTTATTTGGTTGTACTTTGGTTGAGCCATTGCTCTCTCTATCTCTGAGGAAGTTATGGGGTTTTTCAGCTTAGGGTTTTCCCCACGGAAACTCTGTGTCTCTTGTCTCTTATGCTTTTGATTCTTGTGATGCTTGTCATATTGTGATTGTGATAAGAATCAAAAGCATAAGAGACAAGAGACAAATTGACTGCTTTTGGTTAAGTTATTATCATACAATACATACAATAAATTTCTATCATTGTTAACTTAACCAAAATAATTTTTTACAAGCATACAATACATACATCTATCATTGTAAAACCCATGAAACTATACCCTAGTTGAATAACTCGTAATAAAAATCCAAATAGAAATTATTTCTATCATTAATAAACATATACAAACTAAATTTTACTTACTTGAAAAGCGAATGAGAATAAACACTTATCTTAGCAATTTAGAAGGGGAAACTGAAAAATTGACTGCAACGTTCCACCCATCCAACGAGTCTCTGTCTGATGTAGGTTTTCCCACCGAGAGGCCACCCCCAAGCTGGGCACTAATCCACTAGGGTGCAAGAGTATTACTCCATTTTTTCCATAACCTCTATCAAATCCATCTTCTTCATCTTTTCTTGGATTCTTCGTCTCTGAAGATCCCCTTTTTATGAACACCTCAGTGCCCTCTTTATAGTCAAAGTTACATTCTGTACTTTGACTTCCCAATATAAGTTCTTGTTTGATCTTATCTTTAACTTAACTTATTAACTTTAGTTAATTTTAACTGATCGAATTACTTAGCCAATCTTTACTAGTTAACTTAAATCTTTAATTTAGCTAACTTTAACTTAGTTAGCTTTACCTTAACTAGTTAGCCTACCTTAGCTAACTTTATTTAATTAACTTGACTTATCCAATTGTCTCGAGATAGCTAATTTAACTTAGCTAATTAACTTAAGATCTTTATTCAATTTTCTTAATCAATTATCTTGAGATAATTAAACTCAACTTAACTCATTAACTTCTAGTATCTTCTCATATAGTTATCCATGCATTAGCTTCCAGTTTTCCATGCATATCCATGCATTAAATACCTGTTACCCATGCATACCCATGCATTAGTTGTTAGTTATATCTTTTCTACTTTGGTAGATAAGCTTTTATATCCTTTTAATACTTTAAAGCATTTACTTTTAATAAAAGACAATCAGTTTTTTTTAATCTAACTTGCTTCATTTAACTTACTTACAATGATATTTAAATAGTTATTTATAGAAATACCAATATGTTTTCTTGGTATAATACATCATTTTATCTTTATTCCTAATTTATAATTAGGAAAATATTAACCCTTTTCCTCTTAGGAGCTTTAACAAAATCCTCTATCGAGCCTAGGATATTAATGTCATTTAGGTTTTAACTCCTTATTTTTATTTAATGGTGCTCAATATTGGTTATCCTTATGCTAACAGTTAGGTCATAGGGACTTGTTACTGCCTGCGGTGACTAGTAGTTTCTTGGGTGTCCTTATCTAGGGCTAATTATTAACACGCTTTATAAACTTAAGTTTTTGCTTAGTGAACATCACAGTTCACTTCAAGTGCTCATGGAACTAGGATGACCACTGTCATCAACACTCGTGACTACAAGTCATTCACCCTCTCCCCCTAGTGGATTCCATTCCCCTTTCATTTCTTTGTGTCAAGTCTTTTAGTCTCCTATGTCTACAAATTCACTTTACAACTTAAGAAAACATAATCATACTTAGAATTTTTTACCTGCAAAGCCCTTCCTTGATCTCCTTAACATCGATGGGTACCCAATTGAACTTTTTGTTGCAAAAATCCTAGGGGAAGAAGAGGGATATTACAAATAGTGACAGATGGTGGGGGATAGAGAGAGAGGGGGGGTGAGTGATAAATAAATAGTGAGGTTGTGTGTGTGTGTGTGTCAAAGAGAGAGAGAGAGAGAGAGAGAGAGAGAGAGAGAGAGAGAGAGAGAGAGAGAGATGGTGTGCGATAGGCGGAGAGGGAGTGATGGGGATAGAGTGAGCGAAAGAGACAAGGAGGTAGGGATAGAAGGTTAGAGAGACAGAGAGAGGGAGAGAGGGATGGAGGGGGAATGAGGGATGGATGGAGATAGATTGAGGGAAAGAGATGGATGTAGAGATGCGAGAGAGGGATGGAGAGGGAGGGATACAGAGAGAGAGAGAGAGAGAGAGAGAGAGAGAGAGGAATGATTGGAGATAGAGTGAGGGAAATATATCGATGTATATATGAGAGAGAGGGATGGAGGGGGAGCGATACAGAGAGAGAAAGAGAGGGGGGGGGAGTGAGGAATGGATGGATACAGAGTGAGGGAAAGAGATAGATGTAGAGATGAGAGAGAGGGATGGAGGGAGGGGGAGGGATACAGAGAGAGAGAGAGAGAGAGAGGGAGAGAGAGAGGGAGGGGGAGTGAGGGATGGATGGAGACAGAGTGAGGGAAAGAGATGGATGTAGATATGAGAGAGAGGGATGGAGGGGGATGGATACACACACACACACACACACACACACACACACACAGATAATAGGGGGGATATATGGAGGGGGGGAGAGAGAGAGAGATGGGTGGTGGAGAGAGTGGGGGTGATGGAGGGAAAGGGATGAAGAGAGAGGTATGGAGAGAGAGAGAGAGAGAGAGAGAGAGAGAGAGAGAGAGATACTCTTTTGGGGGTTTATAACATGTTCTTCAATTCATGTGAATGATTTGTAGTTTCAAATCGCGTGTGTGTTTTGTAGTTTTAAATTGTGCATGTGTTTTTTAGTTTAAAATCATGCACATATTTTTTAGTTTCAAATCATGCACACATTTTGTAACTACAAATCATACATGCGTTTTGTCTCCACGGATTGCACACACATTTTGTAACTAGCATTCGCACGCACCTGGATTTTTTCCCAATCTATGTGTTAAATGACCTGTCAAGATCGAGCCCCTCCAAACTGAGTGCTAAGGAACGTGCAAGAATTTTGTTTCTTCAAATTGATTGCAGGTTTTGCAAAAGTAAAATTGCATCTAAAAGGTCCCTCAACTTCATGCAGGCATCCTTGAACTTTTATGCAATGAGATTTCTTTGGCTAAGCTCTCTCACAAATTATCTAAATCCACTAATATCTTGGTGACTAAAAGGGGGATTAAATATAAATAACTCTTATTCACCTCAATGAATGAGCCCAGGAAATTATCAATTCCATTAAAGAATTTGATTATCCAAAAATCCTAGGGTCTAGCACTTTCACCCAAATTGCCAAGGAATAGGTCCATTCCAATCTGGCATAAAAAATTATACTCTATCTTTTGATTAAAAGTGGACTAAAGCCCCACTTTTACTTCCTTACATGATCTTGTCTACATTTGAGGTATTCCAAAACACTATTAAAAAAAAATCCAAACACTCTCTTAACAATAGATCTAAAATGTAAGAACATACTCAATTGAAGACTCTCATTCTACTTTTAGTTAGTCTTTCAAGGATTGCTAACATATAGGTTGATTGTGAAACTTACCCACAAGTAGTTCAATTATGAGGCCCACCACTTGATAGAGTTTTATGTTGTTCCTAGAACTAGGTTAACGGGACTCAACTTTTTCTTAGCACGCCTCTTATTTCCATCCCCTTCTAATTCCCTCATAATCTACTTTTGCGTTTAACTCTTTCTTACTCTTCAAGAACTCCTCCATGCATTAACTCTGTCAGCCACCCTACATCCTCTCAAGATTTAGGAATTACTCCCTAATTACCCAGTGACACTAAGTAGTTAACCATGGGATATTTGATTGGAATATTCACCTTACTCCTACCATAGTCCATATTGAAATTTACAATGGAATTTGTAGTTTGGCATGGAATACAGGCTCAAGCCAAAGGTGTAATTGTGGGACAAAATACACTCAAATGGATAGCTTGTAACACACCATAACTTCCAACAAATGGAATGTTATTCAAAGTACACTTCTATCAAAAAGTGTTAAGGAACAATTTATCTAGACCAACATATGGGGGCGGAAAAGATTTATTCTTTCAGTTTGACACCTCTACCTAAAATTTTCTTTAGAGAGAATTATACCCGAATAAAAAGGATATTAATTCATCAAGGAATTAAAATGAAGAGGGAATCTCCATAGTATTGTTATCTTATTCACTTACAATATCCTCAAAGTAGTTAAGTCACTCCTCCTCCTCCATGACTACCAAGCTCGAGGATTTTACACTTTTGTGACGAGAACAAATTTATTGTGATAGTAAATAAAGAGAACACATTTACAATTAAATTTGTTAGGCCAAGTTCACAAGAGTGAAAGGATCTTTTATCTATAATAGTTTTAATATTTTCCATTCTAAGCATTTAACCAATATAAGATACTAAAATACTAATGTGATAATATGTGTACTTTCTAATGCATTTAGATAGGGATTGTTAGAAAAACAGGATCACAGAGAAATAACAATAAATAAGATGCAAATACAAATACACAAACACATTACAAGAGAGACACCAATATATCATGGTTCACCCAAGATGGGCTACGTCCACACTGAAATTTTCAGTCCTTATTATTATACCATCCAGCAAAGTGAAGGGATACAACCTGCAGCACATCCGTTGCACTTCTTCTTCACAGTCTCTCACAGTCTCTCTTTACGATCTCAGAGATATTTACAATGCATAATACCTAATACATCAATCCTAGCCATATTACAATGTCTTTCTTTTAAAGGGGAATAGCATGGGAAAATACCACGGGTTACCCAAAACCATGGGCTCGTAAAACAACCCCAAAAGTTTCCTTCGGGGGATTCGCCCCTGGACCCCAATGGGGGGAGGATTCGCCCCTCCCCGCTGGGGTGAGTGTATAGTCCTTTTGCATATCATATAAAGTTGGGGTACAAACACGGCTGAATAATAATATCTCTGAATCTGGGAGATCAGGCTCCACAACCAACAATCTCCCACTTGGAGACTGATCACAAAAACTCCACCGCTGCTACACCTGCTAGACCTTGGACTTGGAAAATTTCTCATCTTCACCTTCACGCTAGAAGGCCAACTGAAACTAAGCAGAAACTCAGTTTCTCTCTGGTCACTACCTTTGTGAACATGTCTATAGGATTCTGGATAGTATGTATCTTTTTCCAGCTTCAACAATTCATCTTCCAGAACAAAGCATCTGAAATGGTACTTGAGTTGTATATGTTTAGTCCTAGAATACAATGCTGAGTTCTTTGCAAGATGAATGGCACTCTACATTTCACTATACAGCCTGCTATCCTTCTTCTTCTTACCCAATTCCTCCATACACCTCTGCAACCAAATCATCTATTTACTAGCCTTTGTAATAGCAACATACTCTGCTTCCGTTGTTGAAAGTGCAACAACCTTTTGCAGTTTCGAAATCCAACTTATTGTTGTTCCACCTATAGTAAACACAAAGCCTGTGGTGCTCCTCCTGCTATCCTTATCACCTGCCATATCTGCATCAACATATCCCTGTAGAATAATGTCTGAACCTCCAAAACATAATGCATGAGTGGTAGTACCTCTCATATACCTGAGAATCCAATGTACTGCCTTCCAATGTTCTCTACCTGGATTGTTCATATATCTTCTCACAACTCCAACTGCATGTGCAATATTTGGTCTTGTGCACACCATGGCATACATCAAGCTGCCAACTGCTGATTGATAAGGAATCTTGGACATGTAATCTATCTCTTTCGTGTCTTGGGACACATTTCCTTACTAAGTTTAAAATGGCTTGCCAAAGGTGTACTAACTAGTCTTGCATTCTGCATTCTAAACCTCTCCAACACCTTTTGTATGTACTCACCCTGAGACAATGTCAATTTGCGATTTTTCCTATCTCTTGTTATTCTCATACCAAGGATTTTCTTTGCAGCACCCAAATCCTTCATCGCAAATGAATTTGCTAACTTCCTTTTGAGCACATTTATTTCCTGCATGTTAGACCCTGCAACAAGCATGTCATCCACATACAATAACAATATAATATAACTTCCATTATCTAGCCTCTTGAAATAAACACAGTGGTCAGAATGACATCTAGTATAACCTTGTTCTATCATAAACCTGTCAAATTTTAAATATCACTACCTTGGAGCTTGCTTCAAGCCATACAATCTCTTTTTCAACCTGCATACCAAATTCTCCTTCCCTTTGACCTCATACCCTTGTGGCTGCTACATATATATATTTTCCTCCAAATCCCCATGGACAAAGGCTGTTTTTAAATCTAACTGTTCAAGATGCAAATCTTCTACTGCCACTAGACTTAAAATAGTTCTAATTGAATTCATATTAACAACAAGAGAAAATATTTCATCAAAATCTATACCTTTCTTCTGTGCAAACCCCTTTACAACAAGTCTGGCCTTGTACCGCTTCTTACCTCCTTCTTCTTCCTTCAACCTGTAAATCCATTTGTTTTGCAATGCTCTTTTACCACCAAGAAACTGAACCAAATCCCAAGTCTGGTTTCCTACCAATGAGTACATATCCTCATTCATGCCTTGCTCCCACTTCTTTCTAGTTTCTACCCGCATTGCTTCTTCATAACATTCTAGTTCACTAGTATCAGTCATCAATAAATAATACATTGAAGGAGAGTATCATTCATGGAGTCTACTTAACATGGTAGATCTTCTTACACTTGTAGGAGTTTCAGGTACTTGTTGTTGTTCTTGATTTTTTGGCACCTTTGGAACTTCATCTTCTTTAATTTCATCAAGTACTGTTTACTCTGTGTTTTCCTTTTCCCGTTTCTTTCCCTGCAACTGATCTTTATACATGACCTTTTCATTGAATATCACATCTCTACTCCTAATGATTTTGTTATTTTCATAATCCCATAAGCGATAACCAAAATCATCAACCCCATATCCAATAAATGTACATTTCTTGGATTTAGCTTCAAGCTTTGTTCTATTTTCTTTATCAATATGGACAAATGCTTCACAACCAAACGTCCTTGGAAATGAGTAGTTTACCTTTTTACCTGTCCATGCATCCTCTGGAATGCCACCATCCAACACACTTGAAGGCCCTTTGTTTATTAAATAAACAACAGTATTTATAGTATCTTCCCAAAAATGTAAGGGCAACCCTACATGCAATCTCATACACCTTACACACTCCATGATCGTTTTGTTCATCCTTTCTGACACACCATTTTCTTGTGGTGTTCCTGGGACTGTCTTCTCTCTACGAATCCCATGGAATGAACAATATCTATCAAACTCCTTGCCGCAGTACTCACCTCCATTATAAGATCTGAGACACTTCAACCTTTTTCCTGTCTCATTCTCAACCAAAGATTTCCACTTCTTAAAAGTAGCAAACACATTAGATTTATGTCTAATGCAATAAACCCAAGTTTTTCTAGTTGCATCATCAATAAATGTAACATAATAATGAGAGACACCAAGAGATTGTACCTGATCCGGTCCCCCTACATCTGTATGTACAAGCTCTAACTTTTCATTCTTCTTATGTTTCCCAACCCTGAGAAATCTGACTCTCCTCTGTTTTCCATAGACACAGTTCTCACAGAATTCCAAACTTACCTGCTTCAAATCTGGCAGCAACTTCCTTGAGTGGAGAATCTACATCCTGTTCTCACTCATGTGGCCAAGCCTATGATGCCACAATGTTGTATATGTTCCTTTGGAAGCTAAAGAGATAGAATGGTCAGCATTATGAGGACATAAATACAACATACCTACCCTGTATCCTTTTTCTATCACCATTGATCCTTTAGCGATCTTCCACCACGTTTCTCCAAATGTAGATAAACAACCACCATCTCCCAACTGCCCTGTTGAGATCAGATTTCTTTTCATAGCAGGAATATGCCTAACATCTTTCAACATCCATTCAGTTCCATTCTTAAATTTTATCCATACCTTACCCATTCCAACAATCTTACATGGCTCATCATCACCCAATAAAACATGTCCAAAATCGCTTGGAACATAATTACAGTTTATTTCCATTGACCAGCCCTCATTATTCTTTAATTTCGAAATGACCTTTTCGTATAACCTTATCGCAGCAACTCTCAACTCAAAAGGAACATTAAGCCCCTTTAGCCTATTGCACGGGTTATTTCTAGGCAATGTATCAAAAGATTTCCTAAAGTCCACAAAGCAACAAAAAAAGGTCAAACTTATTATTGCGACATTCCTCTACAATGATCCTAAGCATTACGAGGTGGTCTGTGGTTGAATGATTCCTTCTAAAACGTGCTTGTCCTTTAGCCCACTTACCTTCCATTTATAGCCATTTGTTGATCTTGTTTTCTAAGATAATACCGTATAACTTGGCTAGGAGAGGGATAATCATAATAGTCCGATAATTAGAGGGGTTATTTTTATCGCCACTTTTAAAAATAGGAATAATGAGGCTCTGAGTCCAAGGTGTAGGGAACCCTTGCTTGATCGCTAGATTGAAGAGTTTGTGGATGTGCTGGATGAGGATAGGCCCCCCAATTTTTAATATTTCTGCTTGGTAGCCTTCAATGTTTTTGGATTTTCCATTTTCTAAGTGCTTAACCCCAAAATCTATGTCTTCTAACGAGAAAATCTATTTCGTTGTAAGAAGGGTTTTAATGTTATCTCTGATATCCGGGGATTCATAAATCTTTTTAAGGTATGAATTCCAATATTTTAAAGCAATCTTACTATCTTCTTTTGTTTTGCAAGTTAAAATTTGCCTCCAAAATTTCTCAGGAGCCACCTTGGAGAAGTGTAAGAGATTTTCCTGTCGTTTACTAAGATAGTGCCCTTTTTTGCTTTTAATTAGGGTTTTGTAGTGATTTATCTTGTCCATTTTTATTATCCTGCTTAATTTATTTTCTCGCCTTCTTACACTCTTGATCATACCAAGGGTTGGTTCTACTATCTCTCTTTTTAACCAAGACTTCAATAGAGAACTTGCTAATGGACGATTGGAGGGATCATTTTTTGAATCATGGAGAAAAAGCTCGGTTTTATTTTTATTGAAGATTAGCTGCTTTTGGAAATGATAGTTTTCCTCTTTGGGATTGCTATCCAAGGAAATATTGGGAGTTATAATTAAAGGCCTATGATTAGATTCAAGCTCATGGTCATTTAAGATGTTGAAATCTATTAACTTGTTGCATAAAGGGATATCAGAAATACAATAATCTACCACACTACTTCCAAGCCTGTGAATACAAATCATCCGACTAGAATTTGTCCATTTAGTTAGTCTATTGCAAATAATAAGATCTTTATTACTACAAAAATTGACTAGCTCAAAACTAAATAAATTTTCAAATCAATTTATCAAATAAAATATCCAAAAATAAAATAAAATAAAATAAAGACTCGCCTATTAGATGAAGAAGCACATTGGAATAGGTTGCAATCACCCACCACATTGTTGAGGTGACTTTAGCATTCATGCAAAATAGATTAACACAAATTATACCACACACAATGATCTCTCATTTGAAACAAATGAAAAAATTAAATTTACATGACGCTTTCAATGGTCAACTTAAAGTTTAACTAGTATTTGTGGAATGTGTATATTAAGCAAGGTTAATGGTTTGAGAATAAAATAAATTAATATGATAATACCTAATATTTGTATTTTATTTTTAATAATATTAAATTTCATTAGAACTATAATATATTTATATATTTATTGATACATTTATTTTTATGATTTTAAATATTTAAATAAATTTTACTCTATAATAATTTTTCTAATCTTAAAACACAATAAATATATTTAAGCATTATATAAAATAACATCTCATCATAATATTCCCTGTACATTATTGTACTGAGAGGATGTTGTTACTTAACACAGCGTTATGTACAAAAAAATTAATTAAAAAAATCATATAAGTTTATAAAATAAAAAAATTAAACAAAATAAAAAGTAGTTAAAAATCCATGTGAGTTCATAAAATAAAAATTTATTAAAACAATCCATGTTGACTTATAAAATAAAATAAAATAAAAAAGAGCATAGATCTATCTTAAGTTTTCCATGTGTAAAAAATTAAAGATGAAAAAAAAATTATACACCTCAAAAAGTTGGATCCCTGTAGATACTTGAGAGATCCAAGTTTAAGATAAATCTATACTAGTTGTACACATTAAAATAACTTTTCATCATAATATTCTTTGTACAGTTTTTGGATAACGACCTTCCCAATATAAATTATAATGATTTCTTTGTCTTATATGTACACTTAGTAATTAATATTGTATGCTTCCAAAACCATGGAAATGCACTGTTTAAAAGAATGAACAAGGAGATCTCTTTCAAAGATTTGTATTAAGAATATAATCTCCAATTATGGTGGTTTTTTGGACTCGAAAGATGCTACAACCTAATGTACTGTTGACCATATTCATTGAAATAACCATATATTGATTCGTTTTAGAAGCCCACATTTTCATGTGAGTTATTAAAATCATGTTGTTCATAACAATTACAAAATTTTAAAAAAATATAAAAAATAACTAGTAAACAATGCATAAATAATAAGTAGATGATACATGCATAACTTATAGTCTTATACCTAATACAAGATAACATGTAGATAACATGTTGTTCTGCACATAACCCCTTTTAACTAAAGGACCCATAAATAAACCAGAAAACAAATAAAATATTTAAAAGCTTATTTCCAAAAACCTAATACATACATGTTGTTCTGCACATAACTCTGCCTGTTTTTGTAATTATAGTCGAGCTGTTGTTGGCGCTTGGAACTGCTTTGGCACCAAGGAGTCGAGATGTAAAATATTACAAATATAATCTCTAATGACATGATCTAATTCAAATCGTAAACAAACCAACCTTTGTCTCTGTTATCGAATTGTTGTTTTGGTATGACTAATTATACACCATATTAAGCACCATCGCGCATACTGTTATTTTTCCGATTTCACTTAAGCTCTTCTTAAGTTATGTAGGTCTATGTTCCAATTTTTTTGTTCAACTACCATTTCGACATTCCAAGTCTATATTTTCCTCATAGAGTTGATTCTAATTCCGTGTTCTCTTATAATTACTTTGCAAGAATGATCTTATTTTTACATTTCAAAAGACAACATAGTCGCCACATAAATCCACCACTTCCTAAAAGACTTTGTATGGCCACTTAGCTTCTCCATATGAAAAGCAATGGAGGAGCCTAAAGTATATCGAATGTGTAACGAAAAGTACATTTATACAATGTAAAATGTTAAGAATTGTAATCTCACCTGTTCACTAATCGTCATAAGTGCATTAATTAGTTGAGTGATTTGTTGGTTAGTTTGACTAGGACACTTTGATGTCCCATAGTATTTACTGTTCCATGGTATTTACCGATGGTTTATGGTGTGATGTAATCCTATATAAGATTATGGTTAATATTGAAAAGGCAAGCTATTACTCATAATGTTTTCCTCTTCTTCTTATCTTAAATTTTTTAACATAAAGAGCATCCATATCATTGACATCTATATGACATCTTATAGACAACTTTAATTATTAAAATTCATAAAATTCATACCATTCACAAAAGAGGAAAACTTTTATTATTAATTGTTTTTTAAAGTGTATTCATCCCATATCATTTTAGGAATAAGATAGCATAAACGTGGTTTTGGCTTTGTCGAAGAGTGTACTTTCAATTTTATGCCAATTATGGAGTTTCCTTTATTAACTAAAAAGCACTTTACTACTCTCATTCTCAATACAATTATAAGCGCATATTATAAATAGCATTACTTTAATTATAAGTGCTTATTATAAATAAGGGAAATAGAAGCAAAGCTTCAAGTCCCTGCCAAAGTCATAAGTTTAAATAATTTTTATCACTCATAAGTCACAATAATTTTTATAAATCACCTATGAAGCGATAAAATTCTGGTGCATATGCATTTAATTTTGTACACAATTTCAACTTAAGGTTGATATAACTCTGAAAAATATATATGAGCAGGGATGAATGGGGATATTATTGTTTCAATGGGGATGGATTTCAAGTCTTAGGCCCATGGACAGTTACATAACAATAAGTATCATTGTTGATAGAAACTCTCTGTATGTGTTTTCCATCTGTTCTCACAACGTGGTGAGCTAGTTTCCTTTAAAAAACCTTAAAGATAACAATAATTGGAACAAAGAAGCTTACCGACCTCGTGAAGGCCTCTTATCAAACGAGCAATAGGCATTGAGCACAAACTCCCTGTGAGAAGGTGCAAATACATGTTTATCCATTCCAAACTGATATGGCAGGAAATAATAGTGAATGCCTTTAAGTGCCAAAACTAATATTTCTCTACTAATGACTTATGTCTTGGACATTAAATTGCTCTACATAATTATTCACAAGTTTGCTTTTATCATTGCCATTCATTACTTGTTTTGTTCCAGAAATTAAAAAAAATTATATAATTGCCCCCTCTTCTTCTATTATATCAGTTTATGATGCTCATATTTATAATGTTTGTGCTTGTGCAAATCCTACCATTACTTATTGGAATATAGCAGATTATTCTCATGGATGAAGTCGTTCAGGCATAATGTATTCACGTTATGTATACTATAAGTAAGGCAACTTATTGATCTCTTGGATACTGTGTTTTTGTTCTTATTGAGAGTCGAGTTAAGACATAAAATAATAATGATCATAATGACTAAGATAAAGCATATTATATATATATATTTTAAATTAAAGAGAAATATTACCCTTCCTTCTTAAGGAATCAATAAAATCCATCATAATTAAATTCAACAAATACTTAATTAAACACATAAAGGTACTATGGAAAATCACGCTAGTCTTAGTCTTTGTGCATGCATAAAACATTACAAAACCCTAGACTTGCATACACATGGACAAACTACTCAAAGGCCACGTTAAACCAAAGCGTGAAACATAACAACGCACACCACATAACAAAGCACACCCACGCAAGTTAGGGCAATGTGGCAAATGGCAGGTTGGGTGCAACTAAAAACGCTTGACTCAGGGTTGTTACCATGCCTGGTAGAGAGAATGAACTGGGCGATGAAATCAAAATAATAATAATGCCACCCATCATGGTAGTATAGAGAACGCATGCAATGTGTTTGACAACATGCATAGAGACGTGGTGTCCACCAGGGTATGCACACAATAAGAAAGTTGATAATCCTTGAAGCTCTTTCAGAAAAATAATGATTAACTAGTATGCTTTGGTAGATAATTTCCATATAGGGAATGGAATATCTTAAGGAAAACAATCGTTCTGAGGAAGTATACTAATGGAATGGATATATTATTTTGCTGGTATGCAGAAGATAAATAAAAAATTAAAGTTAGCTCCAATTGATGGATGTTCAAACATACATTGGCGATATGTAACTGCTACATACGTTGGTAATAAATCCTTCTCCTCAAGCGTGAAAATTCATAAATTTAGAAGTAAACGGAAGACACCTAATGTTGGAATTAGAACTGAAAAACTTGCCATGTTCTTTATCTTCATGTACTCAGTTAACTGGTCTAGAACATGGTAAGCACATGTACACAAGTTTTCTTTTTCAACATTCTCTGCAGGCTTCGTAATCTATCATAAGATATTGTTCAATTTAAAAAATTATATTACAAATAAAAACAAACCACACACACAACCCACAACCCTTTGTTGGATCACCACAAGTTTGCTTCTTCAAAATTCTTTGCAGGTTTCGTAAGTAATCTACCATAGAACAATTTTTGGTAAACATCAAGAGAATTACTCCAACCATTTTATTTTATTTTTAAGTATTTTGTATAGAGATCTTACAACAATATCCTCATATCATTCAACAATTTTATTTTTAAGTATTTTTGTATATACGTCTTACAACAATATCCTCGTGTCATTCAACAACATTGGTAAATCCAACGACCAGATAATGAAGCTTCCTTCGATGTGAATAACACATAAAATAATAAATTTAATGGAAGGTAATCAAGGCCGTCTATATCATGGCCCGCAGGCCATCAAAGCAAGAAGACCAACACAAATAGGGCAAGCCCTTAATATATTCTCAACCATAGAAAATCTTCAAAATCTTCATCTCGTACTCTTTGAGTATATTAGTTCATAAATTTTTGCACTCTCAACTGATCAAAACAGGCCATTATCCTTTGTTTGAACCTTTTGCACTCATCATATCAAAACAATCCTTCACCTTCAATTTCTCGGATCTTGTACCTTGTAGAAATATTTTGCGTTCGTATTATGTCATATATGTCTGTGAGCATGATCTTTACATCTTTACATTTATTGCTCTTGAATCAACTATTGATCTTTACATCTTTACATCATTTGCTATTGAATAAGCTTGTATTCAGTTTAGAGATGCTTCAGTTACTGCATTGATGTATTTACAGTCCCATTGACAAGATTTCAATCACTGTTGGTCAGTCATATAGCTTATTTTCTTCTTGATTACTACAAGTTTGACAAGCCATGGTTTTGGACGGGAATTTTTCAAACTCGACCTACAAATAAAATAAAAATACAACCTTTTATCCTTCTTCTAAAGAATCCATTTAGAAAATTGAAGCAACTGCAACTTAAAAAATTAAAATCTCGTTTTTTTAAATAATTGCTGAAAATGCAAATAAACTTCAACATAACAAATCAAATATACACAAGAAAGGATATCAAACTTGAATAATTTCCAAATACAGATTCCAATACGAAGTCCTGCCTACTCAATCCTAAGAAATCGAATTCCAATTTCCATAGGGAGCCAACTAATATTCAAATCCTTCAGCCACTAGAAAACTAGTCCCAGTGGCACATGAACTCATTAATGATTTTCTGAAAGGCACTAATGCAATCTGAGCAGATGGAAATAGGTTATGTCTAGGGTTTGGGACAAAAAAATAAGAGCGAGTTAAGGTTAGGATTTAAAACAGAAAAAAATAAGAGCGATGTTGCACTGCTCGTTGCTTGCCACGCTTTGGTATCATGCATGCTTTGTCTTCCTCCCTGCTTGCTACGCTCCTTGCATCTTTGCCACCTACTGCCTTGGCCTCGATATGAAGCCAAATAAAACTCTCAAATAATTGATTGGTCGTAAAGAAAAATCATTATAAAAACTTAGACTAAAATACCTAGAAAACATTGCAAGATTAATACAATTTTACTCAAACAATTTCTTTAGTCCCTAGTGCACCTACGAATAGGGACTAATAACATTGTTCTTTTCATTGTGCTTGTAAAGATTATACTAACTGAAAATCACTTTACCACTCTCATTCTCAATACGATCATACGGTCTTATTATAAATAAGATTACTTCAATTATAAGTGCTTATTATAAATATAACATTGTTCAAAGCACGAGGTGAAGAATGGTTTACAACACCAAAACCTATGTTTTATTGTTGGAAAAGCTAAAGGTATCTTAATACTTCTACATGTGGTAGAATATTAGAATTCAATGCACAAGATTAAGAAATATTGATATCATGAAATGTTTTGATTCATTGTTGGTAAAGTTAAACTATCTTAGATTTAGACATGGATAGGTTTTTTTGTTTTTGTTTTTTTTTTTTTTGGTGGAAAAAAAAAAAAGTATTCAAATTCAACCCATGAATATTATAATTCCACACATGAATAGTATAATATGATTAATAAAACAATAGAATTCAATACGTGAATGATATAATATGATCAATAAAAAAATGATAATATTTGTAGAGTAGTTTGTTTCTATTTAAGATTATATTTATGTTTTGTTTATTTAATTAAGGAAATTAATACACTTCATTCAAAATAATTTTAATATGTAAAATGTAAAACTAATATCTAAATATTTTAGATGATTGAAACATTAAAAAACTTTTAAAATTAATATGTAAAAACGATGGTATTAAATAGTATAATGTTCAAAGAATATAAATATGTAACTAGCAATTTTTTATTTTCATAAACATCAATGATAAAAGATGCTAAAAGATAACAATAAATACAATACAAGTTATTGATCCATTCAATTGGTGCCTCTTGAGTGCCCATTTTATACAAGGATCTATTGCATCATGTTATCCCTTTCCATGTATATTTTTTAATGTAATTCCAAATATGTCTAAAATTCATGTCTTTTTATGAAGCCAACTCAATCAATAAATAGGTCATGTCAATTTAAGCTAATCAACACATCTATCAAACCAAACCCATTGTTCTCTAAAGTTGATCCAATGATTAATCAAATCATTATAAAGTATATCAAAATAGTGCTAGACAAGCATCAAGTTAATGGTCATTACTAATATAAAAATGGCACTCTTGTAATGTCCCCACCCTTGGACCCAATGCAAGGAAGGGAACCTGATGCCATTCTATGAGACTTTTCAATAAACTCAGATATCTTCGTTAGATGCATACAGTTCAAACAAATGTGTGCAAATAGAAACAAGCAAACATGCACAGCGGAAATAAACTCATCCACACACATTTTTCATATGCATTCAATCACATCGATAATAGTCATGAAATTATACATTTGCAGAGGCAAAACACATAGAAAGAAAAACACTTATCTTTGTTGTGCAATTGACCCAAACAACTAGCTATGTCGCTGCAATGTTCCTCCCAACCATAGGTATCTGCCCAACTTGTATTCTTTCAGCACTCAGAGACCACCCTTGAGTTGGGCATGATATCTACAAGGAAGAAGGAACCCTCAAGCACATCACAACCCAAAGCAATGGATACCCATCTCAACCCCAACATTCTCTTGCACACCCAACTCAGATATGGGATCTGGAACACACTTTCTGCAGTGGGACTTAGGAACTAGATGGACAGGGGTTTTCCCAAAAACGTGGGTACACCCAAAACTAATTATGGGAAGAGGGAATTAATCCCAGGGAAGAAAACCAATTTCTCCCACAGATGTATGAGCATTCAGTGGGCCAAACAGCCTCAATAAAACCCCAAATCGTTTTCCCCTTCTTCCCCACTGTTAGCCACAACAAAAACGCCCTTCCCAACTAGGAAAATGAAGGTAAACACCGCAAAACCATGGAGGGAAACGCCCAGGTAGCTCTCCACTCATGAGGGAGCAAGACTGATAGTTGAATAATGGCTTGGGGAGCAATTTCATGGTCCTTTACTTGCCCAAGAAGCAAAACACGAATCTCTAGCAAGGGTCGCTTGCCCATACTCGAATTTGGACAGCCATACCTCCCATTCTCCAAGGCATTAACTACATCAACCAATTATTGGGAGAAATGAAATTGGGTACAAAAGTCAACATGGGTAGTTGAGGGTTCATGGGTTCTCTCATTGACACTTGGCTTGACTTGATTGGCTCAAGGATTTGAATATCCCCCCCCCAATTTCTTTGTAACATCATGCCCCCATCTCTTGTTGCATTGCATAGCTAGTTGTGGGCATTTATATTAAGATGCATATTTACAATTCCCATGGTTCACTAGCACATGGGTAGCATAATTTCAAATAGTTGCCTCTTCTAGGTCGAGCGTTTGCTAGCGGGGCCTTGGTCTTGAGCTCCACGCTAGGAATCATACATAATATGCATAAAATATTTGCATTATAGCCCAAAATATTACAAGGGTCAAAATGGGGGACATTACAACTCTTCAATAACATCATGAGTATCTATAGTATTGACTCTACCTTAATTGTCTCTTGTGCATGCCTATATACAATGGGAAAACATACAGTAACATTGTCAAAATGATAGTGGTCACGTTGTATATCCCTATGTGAATGTATAGTTTTTTGTGAAGTTGACAACGTATAATATTGCTTCAATAGTAGATATTTTGCGAACTTGTTTTCACTGTAAATATTACCACCTAGTCCTATCAAAATGCTTGACGTATTTGTATACTTGATCTCTAAACCTCTACATGAATTTTTTATGGTAATATCATCTTCATGAAAATCATGTTTTTAGATGTCACCCCTAAATAGGAGATGTGATTCAAAAAACATATTCATGTCTCTTCCAATTCACTATCCTTGGTTGTAAATATCAAAAGGAAACTTTCTATCAAAAAAGTGACAAATTGCACCAATCATCACATTTTTTCCTCCAACATATATTATTTTGTAAAAAACATATAAAGGAGGATGGCCACCAACATATATTTTCCATTGCATAGTATGAGAGAAATCAATAGATGAAGGAGGAGTATTACTTATAAAATGAATTTTGAAAAATCCTTGTAATGTCTCATAATACAATTGAAATTCCACATGATGAAGACAACAATGTGTCATCAATAGTGTTTCTCCTAATGCACCAAGATTTCAACTTGTCAAATGTGTTAATTGCAATTTGAATCCGAGGATTTCCTTCTTTAAAAGTTTCAAACAACTCATCTTTAGTGATTTATATCTCTAATATATGTTTTGCATGTTTCATACATTCTTTGAGAGACTTTCACCATACAACATTCTTCTCAATTGGTAGAAGATGATAATTTGATTCCCAAAATGTTGTAACATTATGTTGAACACTTTCTACTTAACTATCTCGATAGGGCTAGCTGCAAATATGAGACTTTTGTTTCTAGTGCCTTTTTTATAACTTCAAAAATATTGCATTCAACACAATGCTTGTATTGAACAACTTCAGAAATCTAATAGCCACTATCAAGGATAATTAGTAAAATAGACAACTAGATACTCTTTCTCTCATGGTGTTGTCTGCCACAACCTCCACACCATCCCAAAAGAAAATACTTTAGTTACTTATCATTCTTATTAGGAACCTAAGTTGAACTCTAATGGGCACCTTGTGCTATGCATCAAATTCCCCCCAAAATATAAAATTATAAAGAAAGAGTAACACTTGAGAACAAAATAAAGAGATGAATAAGAAGCCTCTTCAAGGGGGAAACCTCCTTATACAATGTATCAAATTCACAATACAAGATGAGATGCTCCTAAAAAAAGGTCTTCTTCATATATATATATATATATATGAGACAAATAGTACAATTACAATTAAGTTCCTAGACAACCATACAATTACAATTAATGTCCTACCTGACCAATAAAGACAATACTAATAAAATAATAGAAATGCAATGTCATAATATATAGGGCTTAATATGACCCTCCCCTTCAAACAATTGTTTTCCCCTCAACACTTGATTAAATATGGATGTTTATGCATGAATAACTCATCTTCCCACGTTGTCTCTTCTATTGGCAAGTTCCTCCTCTTGATGAGTTACCTAGTAATATCTCGATTTTATAGTTTATTGATCCTTGTATCACGCATTGTTTCATTTTCTAGTATCAATTTCCCTTATTAATTAATCTATAGTAAAATAGTATGGCCTGGGATCTTGTCAACAATTACATTTTTTAAGGAAAGAAACCTGGAAGAGTGGATGTACAAGTGAAGATGGAGGAAAATCCAATTTGTTATCCATACTCCCAGTCCTTTGCAACATTTTATAGGGACCATGGTACTAGGGAGCTAATTTATTGTCCTTGTTTTTCTTTTTGAGGGACATTTGTTTCTATGGTTGTAGCCTAAAAAATACTCAATCCCCTACTTCAAATTATGTTTCCCTTTGATTTGATCTTCTTATTGTTTCATCATATTTTGTGTATAGCCAAGTTATCCTTTAATAATTGGAGAACCTCTTTTTGGTGCTCAATTTGATCCTCCACTACTTGAACCTTCTCTTTCTCTTTCAAGGATGATGTGATGGGAGGATGATATCCTTAAAGTGCCATCAATGGTGGCATTTTTTATGAAGTATGGAAATATGTGTTGTACCTCCATTCTACTAAGTGCAACTAATTGACCCATTGTGTTTGTTTATCATATGCAAAGCAATGAATATACCCTTCTAGGCATGTATTCACAATCTTAGTTTTCCCATTGGATTGAGGATGCTAAGAGGAGCTATGAGCCAATTGAATGCCATGTAGATTCTAAACTATTTCCATGAATGTTGAAGCTATTGTACTTGCTTTAAAATGATGCGAAAGAGATTATAAATGGACATACTTTGTGACTTGATCTACTACTAGCATGATGACAATATTTCCTTCTAACTTTGGTAGACATGTGATAAAATCAATTTAGACCTCTTCCCAATGCTTAAACTTGGTATGATTAATGGTTATAGAATACCTAGTATCTTGATTGTCTCTCCCTTATTCTATTGGTAAACCAAACATTCTATCACAAACTTTTTGACATCCGTTTTAAGAACTTCCAAGAAAAAATCTTGATCCTGTGGTAAGTTTCCAAGAATCTTAAATCCTCCTATAGGAGAATTGTGCAATTCCAAAAGAAAATTCTATTTGAATTGATAATTATTACGTAAATATAGGTGATCTTGGTACCATAATGAATTATTCTTCCAAAAAACATTATCTAATGAATTAAGGTCATCTTGTGGTTGTTGAGTTATCTTGCATGCCTTCTAATCCTACTTCCATTTTTTCCTTGCTTCTTCCACCCAATAGAATTGCATGATGGAAATAACACAAAGTAAGCACTCTATGCAGGGCAATTTTTAGGGGCGAAATTTCCCCAGTTGGCTATTTTTGGGGATTTATTTCAAAAAATAAATTCACTATTTGGTCATTTTAAGTCTCTAATATCGCGTATATATACACATAAAATATGTTCAGGTACATAGGGTGCTACCAAAGGACCGAACACCAAGAGAAACCACTTCACACAAACAGATCACAGATCAACACATCGATGTTTTGATGTGGTTTAAACCCTCTTGAGGGAAACACTCCATGGCCCTGGCCAAATAGCTTCTACGGGACAATTTATTATGCAAAGAAAGAAAGTTACAAATGAGCTTCTCATAATTGATCAACTAAACAATGACCCTCCATGCTCTTTAAATAAAGATCATGGACCAATCGGGTGTTAAGCCACGGATCAAGGTTAGGTTTGATCTAAGAGAAGTTGAGCCATCGGATCACTCTATGTCGGGAACATATCGTGACCGTCGGATTAAGTATTTACAAATGCATACTAAAGAAACACACTATCCCTAATGGATATATTACACAAGTTGATCTTAACTAACTCCTAAGTGTCTAAATATCCTAACATCCCCCCTTAAGAACAACTTGGGATAGGATTGAAGGATTTACAAAAGTGACACTATTAGGAGAAGGAAGGAGCCCTTAGCGCGAGCCGAGTGTGTATCGAACTCGTGACCTCTAGCTCTGATACCAATGATTGGTAGTACGGCTGCCGTTACACCAAAACCCGCAGGTAATTTGGTAAACTCACCACCGCCAGATTTCAAGGATCCACGAGAGGCAATTAGTCCCTTGTCACAATACACCGGGGAGTGCTGACTACTTGCAATTTTGTGCAACAATCTCCCCCCCCCAGACTGAGCCGAGTGTGTATCGAACTCGTGACCTCTAGCTCTGATACCATGTTCAGGTACACAGGGTGCTACCAAAGGACCGAACACCAAGAGAAACCACTTCACACAAATAGATCATAGATCAACAAACTGATGTTTTGACATTGTTTAAACCCTCTTGAGGGAAACACTCCACGGCCCCGGCCAAATAGCTTCTACAGGACAATTTATTATGCAAAGAAAGAAAGTTACAAATGAGATTCTCATAATCGATCAACTAAACAATGACCCTCCATGCTCTTTAAATAGAGATCATGGACCAATCGGGTGTTAAGCCACAGATCAAGGTTAGGTTTGATCTAAGAGAAGTTGAGCCGTCGGATCACTCTATGTCGGGAACATATCGTGACCGTCGGATTAAGTATTTACAAATGCATACTAATGCATACTAAAGAAACACACTATCCCTAACGGATATATTACACAAGCTGATCTTAACTAACTCCTAAGTGTCTAAATATCCTAACAAAATATGTTTTTTTATCATAATTTTCGCCAAAATTTACAAATTTCAATAGTAAATTGTATGTTTCATATTTGACATTCACCTACCTATCTATATATATGTTTTTTTCAATCCAAAATAATCTCCTAGACTACTATATGTAAGTATAATATTAGAATCCTTAAAAATACCCTAAGTCTATGTCATATTCTTTGCTTGAAAGTGCATCTGCCACCACATAATGTTTTATTTTTTGTATATAATTAAAAAGTCACATCCCAACATTTTTGTAACCCATTTTTGTTTCTCTTCTGAAGATAATCATTGTTCCAAGAATTAGTTAGCACTGTCATGATCTATTCTTACCTTAAAGTAAAATTGTCTACATGGTAGTATCCATTTGTTATAAAATGAGGCTTACATTGCTTCATATAACATTTTCATCATACTTCTTCTTGAACATTCATTTACATCCAAACGTATTCCTTTCATCATGCTGTTAATATTTGGTTAAGCTTTGATCTTTAATTCTTTTAGATGATGAAACTTGAAACAATGAGATAATTCAATCACATGAAATTCATACATCTATAAAACAATATATACCCTCAGTAAAATCCTCAAAACTATGAGAACAAAAACCCCAGCAATTATTCTCAGTATAATATAATGGATAGAAGAGCATGCTTTATTTTACAACATAGAAGATTGCTTTCAAAAGATAAGAGATCATCAAAACACTCTTGGTGAAGATACAAAAGAAATAGAGAAGAGAGATCAATCGGATGTGTTTTCAATATGCCCAACACATCAATAACAAGAAACATAAATAACCTGCACAAAGAGAAGCGCCTTTCCTTGTTATGCAAAAAATTTCCAAAAAGAGCATAAAAATAGTATAAATAGATAAAAAATAGTACTCCACAACTTTATTGAAGAAAATAGTTGAATAACACGCCTCTTTGAGGGGCAAACCTCCTTATACAATGATGTAGGAGCATCCTGATCTCCACCCAAGTCCATGTTTGGTTAGACCTTAGGGTATTGAAATTTACCTAAGTAGAGGTCTTTGATGAAATATTGTACAAATACTATGTTTCAAGTGTGATTCTAGATAGGTGTTGAGTCATTAGGTGAGTGATGAGTCATTTAGGTGAGTCATATAACAAAGTACACAACTGATGACAGCATTCGATGAAGATCAAAGGATCTCATGAGCGAGTCATGGAAATAGGGTTGAGAGTTTGCTAATATTATATTTCAGTTGATAAGATGTAGGAGTGTGTTGAGTGTATTGTAAATCCGAACCAAAAGTGGTTTCAGAATCCTTCTATATATATTGTGTAAGCCTACAAGGCATAGGGGTGGCCAAACAGTGAGAAATCATGCCAAGGAAGGTGGCCATGTTTGTATCAAGCCTATGAAGATCAGAACACAGGTTCTGAATCAATTGTGAATGTATTGGATCTTATGTTTGAATGAAGAAGGACTATTTATGCATGTCTCTGTGTGAATGGATAGTTAACTCTCTGTGTGTCTAATTCATGAATTGATTGATAGTTGAATACTTGTTGGTAGATTGATCGATCTGTGTGTATGAACAGCCTGAAATTGTGGTTTCAGACAATTGAATATTGCATATGATATCTCTATGTGTGAGCATATGAATAAATGTTATGTTTGCAGTGTAAACCCTTGAGTCATCGATTACTGGAAGGGTCAATTCCATTCATATATGAATCTGCTTAGGTGAAGTTCAGGGTTAGAATGGAATGAGCATGTGAAGCCGAATTGAAGCTATAGGGATGGTGATCACATCCAGCGAAGGATATCAAGCCCAGTGAAGGTGGGTTGAGGTTGATTGATTGATCCTATGATCAATCAACACGCAATTGCAGAGATTGCATTCGGTGAGTTCTATAGAGTTTGGACGATCTAGATCAAAGGAGAGAAGGCATATCGATGATGGGAAAATATTTCATGACGTGAACGTGCGCCAAAGATAGAGTTCTGCAAGTCCAAAGTGAACATTCTACATTGATCACAGATCAACGTACGGGTGAAGCCGCGAAGGGATCAACGGTTTGTATAGAATTCTGTAGGAGAAAGAGTTCAGGGGTTAATGGCCAGAGCATGTAATGTCCCTTATTAGGAATTTTATTAAAATTGCAATTTTCCACTTTTTTTCCCTAGTTCGACCTTTGACTAGTTTTGATCTCTAGGTCCTAAATTTGCTCCAACTGATCCCAAATATTCTGAGAAGGTATATGAATGATATTAGAACATAAATATGTGTTTCAGGGATTCCTTTGGACCTTTAAAATACTTCTGCAAATCCTCTTTCAATTCTGATCAATGTAGGTAAATTTACTAGTGATTTTCCTTTAACTAGTATTGGTCTCTAGGTCTCAAATTGACTCCAAATGCCTTCAAATCTTCAAGGAAGGTGTATGAATGATATTATAACTTGAATATGATTTTTATGGATGAAATATGTCCACCAAAATACCTCTGCAAACTCTCTTAATATTTTGGACCAATTATGTAATTTTACTAGTAATTTGGGGTTCAAATCCCCCTGGGGTAAGTACTGAAAATGGCTTCCCAAATGCCTCCAAACCCACTCAAATTTATGAACAGAGGTATGTAATGTGTTAAGTATTTTATTAAAGTCTCATATACCCCATTAATGGATTATTACAACTGTTCTCACCCTCTCCCATTCAACTACAAAAATTCCCAATTCGACCCTTGGGGGAATGGCACTATTTCACCTCCCAATACAACTAAACTGAGTAAAAATGCTTCAAATGCTCAAGTACAGTACATGAAACTTGTATAATACATCCATGGCAGTATATTGATCACAAATATATCATAGAATCATCCATTCATTCGAAATCATCATCAATACATTGGCTCACAACAAGGTAGTGGGGAAATGGCATTGTTCTTCCATTAAAAATGAGATTTATACATTTCTACTTGAAATTTCGACCTGAAACTTTTTGGAGATGAAGAACAGAGTATTTAATTCATATTACAAAAGAAATGAGGCATTAAAATCTTCACAAAATATTACAATAGCTCACCAAAAACGCCCTCCCTCAAGGATCAAGAATATGCCATCAAAACTGGAAATGGTTGAAGGAGTGAGATGCAATAGAAGAAACCATGAGCTTCCCTGTAGCTTACACCTGGAAATAGAGACTCCATTAAATCTCCAAATGAAAGGTCTGAATGGCCTTTCCAATTACCAACTTGGATGGGAATCTTTCACCCTCGAAATTGGCTAAGGCAAGAAACTAGTCACCCACTATCTCTCCCTCTTCACAAATGCAATTGCAAATTCTACAAATGATCAAAAGCCATTCTCAAACTTAATTTCTACATTTTATAACAAACATTAGCCTTCTAAGGGTCGAAATCCTCTCAATAGATTCAATAGATTTCCATTTAGGAAATATTCCACATTTGCCACTTGTCTCCTAGTTCCAACCTTCCATCTTCTCCCAAATTCGATTTTGAGTCTCTTTGGCTTCTCCAACTCCCAAATTCGCCTTCTTTGAGCCTATTTTTTGGGTTGACATGTCATAGTGGTCAGATGTCAGAGGTCAGTTCTGCAATTTTTCATAGTTGTCATAGATGCTCCATCATTGGTGTCATAGGGGCTAGGGAATCTAGCCCAAGTGTCCACAAACTTCCACTTTGACTCTTTATCTTCCATGGAGGTTACCAATCCTTCCCAATTCGAACTAAGATACTAAATGACATTTGTTATGACTTACCAACTCACCCAAGAGTGTTCACATTCCCATTAATTCGAATTTGCAAAAGAGAGATACCATGTATTATGAAAAATCAAGCTAGTGTGGGTCCCACATCCTCCATATGTCTCCAAAACCATTTGTCACCTAGGATTTCTCTTGAATTTATTTATTCACTCTATTTATTAAATACTTGAACCCTTCTAATGTCTAAACATCATTTATTATCCCCCTTATTCCAAATTTTAAAGCTTCCACCCCAAACCTAGGAAACTAGTAATTTTCCTCCTTGGCAATTATTTGACCCTTAACATCAATTTTACAAACTCTAATGAATATGGATAATGTGATTAGGCCATTGTGACCCAATTCCAAATTTGGGACATGACAAATCCTCCCTTCCCAATATTGCTTGTCCTCAAGCAATTTCGAACATAGGTGTTGAAGAACTTGCTTTCTGTATAATTCTTTGAAGTTGCCATTGAATTTCCAAACCTTGAGTCTCTGAGTTTTCCATGAAGATTTTAGAGAGGAACCACCATGCTTGCTGTTGCACTACTCTGATAAAAATCACTTTATTAAGTGGGAAATCCATCTCCCATACTTCTTGTTTCCCCCAAAAAACTGAAACCAATGAGATAAAAATTATTCCAGGGTCCCATTGCTTGTATTGCACCCCAACAATGAAGAGTGCTCTCCAACCCATACCATCAGATAAGATGATTCCTGGATCCCATTTTCTTGTATGCATTCTTCCAAACATCCTGAGTACAAAATATATATCATCAAAGTACATAATTACATAATGAAAATGTACATCAAGGAGGTGTTTCATCAAAGAATCATAAAAGTGCTTGTACCTCCAAGCAAGTAGACCACGATTTTTCAAGTGCATACAAGCTTCAAGTGACCAATCAAATATAATCCAATGACATAGGTGAGGATCCCATGTCCTATAATGCTTCTCCAAAAGGATTTGATATGCATCAAAATATTCAACCATGTATTCTTTCATCCAAGAAGTGAATGAAGAATCTCCACTAAAATCTGAACCAAATAATGAGCAGAAAAAACAAGGAGACTTCAAATGACTCAAAGAAGTCTCACCCATACATCCATGAATGTGAGAATAATAAAGATGTAACAAAGTATGTGGCTTCCAACAAAAATGTTCTCCCATCATAAATCTATTCACCCAAGTGTTGGATGAAGTTCCTCTAACATCAAATGAACCCAGTGTTGAGCAAGAAAAACCATGAGTCTTCAAGTGACTCAAATCCATATCATAGGTGCATCCATGTAGATGTGAATCATCATAAAGTGACAAATTATGCTGCTGCAAATGTGAATAAGAATGTGCTCCAACCATGTCATCATAAAAGTTAAATCTAGGAGTTCCATACTCCTCATGTGGCACCATAAAAAAGAACCCTTTCACCCATACTTCATTGAGACTAATGTTGCAAAACATGGAATTGTAGGATGTAGGAGAATGAACTAAATCACCCAAATGATAAAAAAGTGTAGAAGTTTCATCATGGGAAGGATCCATATGGGTAGTATCATGCAGCTCCTTCAAAAGTGTGAACTCTTTGTCATAATTTGGTTCGAATGTAGAGGAATCATGCTCTTCTTTAAAAATTGCATAACCTTCATCAAGAGACAATTCAAATTCTTCTTCCACCACATCAAGTGTTTGGATCTCTTCAAGTTCATCTTCAAACACATCAAGAACATTCAAATTTTCACATTTCTCATGATCCACCATGTCATGAGAATCCTCCAAACAATCTACCATTTGACAATCTGAAACATAGGAGGAAAACCAAGTATCTTGCAACTTTTCAAGAAGTTGTTCATTTTGAATTGTGAGCTTATGATTATCCTCATTATTCTTCAAGTATGCATCATGTAACAATTCATTAAGCTCAAACAAATGGTTTCTATCAAAAATCAAAGACATGAAATTACCTTTGATGTGGCACATTGCTCTTTGAATCTTCTCCATGTCTTCAAGGAAGGATGTTTCCTCCAATGAAGTATCTCTCCAACAAGAATTTGACACCAATGCTTGAGTGTCATGGAGAATGCTGAGGGACTCTTAGATCTTCTTTTCATTCATCTTTAAGGACCCTTCAAGAAAATGAGTCTCTTGCAAATGAACCTCCTCATCTTCTTCATTTTTTCTTGGACCAACTTCATGAAGCTCAAGTGGTGTTGGGGAAGTTGATCTTGGTTCTTCTTCAACTGCTACAAGGTCTTCATTATCATGCTTAATGAAACTTGTACTTGTAGAAACACTTTCAAAAGTGATCTCTATGTCACCAACATAGAGGTGTGAGCACCCATCAGTAGGTACTCCTTCATAGTTTAAGCATCCATTAGTAGATGCTCTTTGGTTCATGTCTAAGCTAGAAGGTGTCTCGAAATGATCTTCCATATTTTCAATAGAATCTTCTTCATGCTCTTGTGATGTCTCTTCCTTTTGCTCCTTCAAGCAAGCTGATGCATTTTGCCCCTTGTTTTCCTTAGGATCAGTATATTTGGAATCTCTTCTTGAATAAATCTCAAAAGCTCTCCTCAAGGAGGACATCATTTCATGCACACATATATGATACTCGCTCCAAGGGTTTTTACAAGAAGGGCATAAACCTTTCTTCACTAACTCCACATCTTCATTTTTGGGCCTATTTTCAAAAACATGTTCAGCATAGTACTCAAAAGACATGGCATTTTGTGTATTTTTTCTCGAAGCAAGATATTCTTGATATTTTTGATATTGTTGGGGCAAGGTTTTATATTTTTCTCTCCATCTTTGCAACTCGCTCATAGAATTATCCTTGGTTGGTGTGACAAACTCATATTCATCATATCTAAATTCATAAGAATAATCTTCATTTCTCTTGAAATTGTAATAAGTGTTGCATGATGGCACCTTTTCCTCGTACCATTCACATTCTGCTTCGTATTGCTCATAAGCATCTGCATATTCCTCATAAGAATTGTACTCATAGGATTCATCATAATAGTAAGACATGGCTGCCAATTATTCTTGAATATATGTACCTAATCCACAGGTGCAAGGACCATGCTTTGATACCACTGTAATGTCCCTTATTAGGTATTTTATTAAAATTGCAATTTTCCACTTTTTTTCCCTAGTTCGACCTTTGACTAGTTTTGATCTCTAGGCCCTAAATTTGCTCCAACTGATCCCAAATATTCTGAGAAGGTATATGAATAATATTAGAACATAAATATGTGTTTCAGGGATGCCTTTGGACCTTTAAAATACTTCTACAAATCCTCTTTCAATTCTGATCAATGTAGGTAACTTTACTAGTGATTTTCCTTTAACTAGTATTGGTCTCTAGGTCTCAAATTGACTCCAAATGCCTTCAAATCTTCAAGGAAGGTGTATGAATGATATTAGAACTTGAATATGATTTTATGGATGACATATGTCCACCAAAATACCTCTGCAAACTCTCTTAATATTCTGGACCAATTATGCAATTTTACTAGTAATTTGGGGTTCAAATCCCCCTGGGGTAAGTACTGAAAATGGCTTCCCAAATGCCTCCAAACCCACTCAAATTTATGAACAGAGGTATGTAATGTGTTAAGTATTTTATTAAAGTCTCATATGCCCCATTAATGGATTATTACAACTGTTCTCACCCTCTCCCATTCAACTACAAAAATCCCCAATTCGACCCTTGGGGGAATGGCACTATTTCACCTCCCAATACAACTAAACTGAGTAAAAATGCTTCAAATGCTCAAGTACAGTACATGAAACTTGTAGAATACATCCATGGCAGTATATTGATCACAAATATATCATAGAATCATCCATTCATTCGAAATCATCATCAATACATTGGCTCACAACAAGGTAGTGGGGAAATGGCATTGTTCTTCCATTAAAAATGAGATTTATACATTTCTACTTGAAATTTCGACCTGAAACTTTTTGGAGATCAAGAACAGAGTATTTAATTCATATTACAAAATAAATGGGGCATTAAAATCTTCCCAAAAGATTACAATAGCTCACCAAAAATGCCCTCCCTCAAGGATCAAGAATATGCCATCAAAACTGGAAATGTTTGAAGGAGTGAGATGCAATAGAAGAAACCATGAGCTGCCCTGTAGCTTACACCTGCAAATAGAGACTCCATTAAATATCCAAATGAAAGGTCTGAATGGCCTTTCCAATTACCAACATGGATGGGAATCTTTCACCCTCGAAATTGGCTAAGGCAAGAAACTAGTCACCCACTAGCTCTCCCTCTTCACAAATGCAATTGCAAATTTTACAAATGATCAAAATCCATTCTCATACTTCATTTCTACATTTTATAACAAACATTAGCCTTCTAAGGGTCGAAATCCTCTCAATAGATTCAATAGATTTCCATTTAGGAAATATTCCACATTTGCCACTTGTCTCCTAGTTCCAACCTTCCATCTTCTCCCAAATTCGATTTTGAGTCTCTTTGGTTTCTCCAACTCCCAAATTCACCTTCTTTGAGCCTATTTTTTGGGCTGACATGTCATAGTGGTCAGATGTCAGAGGTCAGTTCTACAATTTTTCATAGTTGTCATAGATGCTCCATCATTGGTGTCATAGGGGCTAGGGAATCTAGCCCAAGTGTCCACAAACTTCCACTTTGACTCTTTATCTTCCATGGAGGTTACCAATCCTTCCCAATTCGACCTAAGATACTCAATGAAATGTGTTATGACTTACCAACTCACCCAAGAGTGTTCACATTCCCATTAATTCGAATTTGCAAAAGAGAGATACCATGTATTATGAAAAATCAAGCTAGTGTGGGTCCCACATCCTCCATATGTCTCCAAAACCATTTGTCACATAGGATTTCTCTTGAATTTATTTATTCACTCTATTTATTAAATACTTGAACCCTTCTAATGTCTAAACATCATTTATTATCCCCCTTATTCCAAATTTTAAAGCTTCCACCCCAAACCTAGGAAACTAGTAATTTTCCTCCTTGGCAATTATTTGACCCTTAACATCAATTTTACAAACTCTAATGAATATGGCTAATGTGATTAGGCCATTGTGACCCAATTCCAAATTTGGGACATGACAGAGTAGTTGTAGAATTATCATGGAAGATTCAAATCCACTATTTTCTGAGATCCGACGGTCCAAAGAGATTGCAGAAAGAACTTTGCAAGAGGAAATTGTGGAAGCCAATTTCAAGGAAGTGTGGAAGACACACCCCGCAATTGCGGAAGGAACTTTGCGGACCCAAATTGCGGAAGGAAATTTGCAGACGCAAATTGCAGAAGGAAGTTGTGTAAGGGATTTGTGAAGGCACATCCATAATTGTGGAAGGAAGGCGATTGTGGAAAGGAAGTTGCGGAAAGGAGATTGCGGAAATAAATTGCGGAAGGAATTTGTGGAAAGTGAGGCCACATTTGCAAAAGGACTTATCTAGGTTTGCTAAGTTTGGTGATTCTACTAAGTGTGGAATCAAGCTAATCCTGGGGAAAGTGGGTTGGATTAGTTCTGCTAATCCCTCCTGCATCATACAATGTGCTAAGTACACAAGAGAATACAAGACAGGATACTCCAAATGAAAATGTCTCCTTCCTATATATAGGATACTAAGGGGTACAATCCTGTTCGGGTACACAGGGTACTACCAAAGGACCGAACACCAAGAGCAACCACTTCACACAAACAGATCACAGATCAACACACCGATGTTTTGACGTGGTTTAAACCCTCTTGAGGGAAACACTCCACGGCCCCGGCCAAATAGCTTCTACGAGACAATTTATTATGTAAAGAAAGAAAGTTACAAATGAGCTTCTCATAATCGATCAACTAAACAATGACCCTCCATGCTCTTTAAATAGAGATCATGGACCAATCGGGTGTTAAGCCACGGATCAAGGTTAGGTTTGATCTAAGAGAAGTTGAACCGTCGGATCACTCTATGTCGGAAACATATCGTGACCGTCGGATTAAGTATTTACAAATGCATACTAATGCATACTAAAGAAACACACTATCCCTAACGGATATATTACACAAGTTGATCTTAACTAACTCCTAAGTGTCTAAATATCCTAACATCCCCCCTTAAGAACAACTTGGGATAGGATTGAAGGATTTAAAAAAGTGACACTATTAGGAGAAGGAAGGAGGCATTAGAGCCTATCCCCCCTTAATGACAAGTTCCTGAACTCCTAACATAGATCGAAGTTTAGAAAACTTCGCTTCTGTAAGAGACTTGGTGAAGATGTCTGCAACTTGATCATCTGTAGGGCAAAAGAGCACTTCAAGAATCCGATCATGAACAAGATTTCTGATGAAGTGCATATGTAGCTCAATGTGTTTGCTGCGTTGATGTAGAACTGGATCTTTGGCAAGCTTGATGGCACTTTGATTGTCGCACCAAAGTGGAGTAGGCTGCTGCTGCTCGAATCCAAACTTTGAAAGGATCTGTCGAAGCCATAAAGCTTCCTGACTGGCATTGACGGCTGCTCGATATTCTGCCTCTGCTGAAGAAAGAGCAAGAGCTTGTTGTTTCTTACAAGCCCAAGTAATAGGTCAAGATCCCAGACTGAAAACATAACCTGCAGTAGACTTTCGATCATCAGGATCACCGGCCCAATCTAAATCAGTGAAACCAACCAACAAAGGTTTCCCCCCTGTACTGTAATGAATCCCAAACTAAATTGTACCTCGAATATATCGAAGTATTCTTTTAGCTGCTTTCCAGTGACTTTCATGAGGTGTCTGCATATAACGGGCAACTCGACCAATGGCAAAGGAAAGGTCAGGACGGGAATGAGTCAAGTATAAAAGACTACCAACAAGCTGACGATACAAGGTGGCATCTACTTCAGGTGAAGTACAAGTGGCAAAAATTTTGACTCCAGACTGGAAGGGAGAAGGGGCTGGTGTACAATCTTCCATGTGAAAGCGACGAAGAAGGTCACAATCATACTTAGACTGAGAAAGAAAGATTCCTTCTTTGGTTTGCAGAACTTGGAGACCAAGAAAATAATGCAAATGTCCTAAGTCTGACATTTCAAAAGTTTGTTTAAGACTGGATTTCACATGGGTTATAAGATTAGGGTCACTACCAGTAAGAATAAGGTCATCAACATATAGAACAAGTATGATGAGATGGTTTCCTACTTTCTTGGTATAGATATTGGGGTCAGAATGGCATCTAGAAAAACCAGTGTCAAGGAGAAAGTTATCCATTTTGGCATACCAAGCTCTAGGAGCTTGCTTAAGGCCATATAAGGATTTCTTAAGGCGGCAGACAAGGCTAGAGTTATTCTGAACATAGCCAGGAGGTTGTTCCATGTAAATTTCCTCCTGTAAATCACCATGTAAGAAGGCAGACTTGACATCCATTTGATGGACTTCCCAATTGTGTAAGGCTGCAAGGGAAAGAACAAGGCGGATGGAGTTCATTTTGGCGACGGGAGCAAAGGTTTCATTGTAGTCAATCCCTTCAACTTGGGAAAAACCTTTGGCAACTAACCTTGCCTTAAGTCTTTCAACACTTCCATCTGATGCATACTTAGTTTTGTAGACCCATTTACATCTGACAAGTTTTCTTCCTTTTGGAAGAGGTACAAGATCCCAAGTATCGTTCGCCATTAAGGAACGATATTCTTCATCCATGGCTGCATCCCAATCTGGATTCCCTGAAGCTTCTGCAAAAGTTTCTGGATCATGATTCTCGAAAACTTGAGCCAAAAGAGAAGAGGCTCGCTGAAACTGAGAACGTGTTCGTCGTTGATCTCTAGGATCACCGGCAAGATCACCAGCTGCTTCACATGTTGAACGGACCCATCGAGGAAGCACTTGTGCTGGTGCAACTGGAGGAACATGAGCAGGCGGATGTGGATTTTCATCCTCACTGTCATCATCAGAAACTGGTGTTGGAAACCTGTCAAGGAAGTTGGAAGAAGAAGAAGAAGGCACAAACGCCGAATCAGGCTCGCAGGCCAAAGATGGCACACTCGCCGAGTTAGGCTCGCAGGCCAAGATATTTTCATCAAATTTAACATCTCTTCTAATTATTATAGCATGAGAATGTGGTTGAAGAAGTCTATAACCTTTTACATCTTCAGAATATCCAACAAATATGCACTTTTCACTTGTAGGTTGCAATGCTTTCCGTTTTTCATCCGGAATGTGAGCCCATGCTTCACTACCAAACACACGAAAGTGACTTACGTCAGGTTTAATTTTACTCCATGCTTCTTCCGGTGTTATACCTTGTAATGTTTTTGTGGGGGTGCGATTAACTATGTAATTTGCACAATTTATGTCTTCAGCCCAAAATTGAAGACTTCGTCCCTTAGATTGGATCATACAATTAGCCATTTCTTTTAAAGTGCGGTTCTTCCGCTCAGCTACACCATTTTGTTGTGGTGTATATGGAACAGTGTGCTGTTGTTGGATGCCTTGTTCAGTGCAGAAAGTAGTGAACTGTATGTTAACATATTCTCCTCCATTGTCAGATCTTAACTTAATAATTTGATGACCAGATTGTGTTTCAACAAGGGCCTTGTAGGCCAAGAACATGTTAAATACTTCGCTCTTAAGTTTTAGGAAATAAACCCAAGTGCGTCTGGTGTAATCATCAATGAAAGTTAAGAAATACTTGAAACCAGAAAAGGAAGCAGATGGAAGAGGACCACACAAGTCACTATGCACAAGCTCCAAGGGAACCGAGGCGTGCCAAGAGGCACGTTTGTCAAAACTGTCCCGATGATGTTTTCCGAGTACACAACCGGAGCAAACACCATCTCTGCAAGATACCATCGGAAGACCTGTCACCATATTTTCTTTACATAGTTGTTGCAATGAGCGATAATTTAAGTGACCAAATCGCTCATGCCAAAGTTTGCTCAAGTTATCACTATGAGCAACAAAAACTGAAGGGAAATGTGATGACCCAAAGTTGTTAAACTTGTACAACCTGGTAATATCATCAACAATTCCGGTAGCTAGGATCTGTTGAGGATCTTTAAAATCCTTGATTACAACTTGGTGAGGTGTAAAGGTCACAGTTTTACCTTCACCAGAATGAGTGATATGATAGACTGATAACAAATTGCAGGAAATTCTTGGAACACATAGTACATCACTAAAATGACCATTATCTACTGGAACTATTCCAGCTCCTACAACACTTAGAGATCTATCATCACCAACAAATATTTGTTTGGTGTTACATTCATGCATTGTAGAAAAGATGGCTTGATCCTTAGCCATATGATAAGATGCTCCAGAATCAATGAGCCATTCATTTGAAGTAGAAGAAGAAGATGCATTATAAGAATAACCAGAAGCACAAAGTGCATGTCCATGAGAGGTAGATTCTGAAGGCGAATCTAGGCTGATGTGGTGCTTCTTCATTGCTGCTTCCAAGGCTGCCATCTTCTTGAAACACTTTGATTCATCATGATTATCTTTCCCGCAATAGTTGCAATGACGCTCAGTCTTCTTGCCTTTTGGCTTGGATCCTTTGTCATTTTTTAAAGAAGGAGCTGACTGAGAGGGTTTGGGACCCTTGTTTGACTTATTATTGCGAAAATTTTGTTTCTTGGGAGGCTTGGACTTTTCTTTCTGTTGGGACAATAAGGCTTTCCCAGATGTATCTGCATTGTTGATTATTCCAAGGTGAATGAGTTTATCTTGTTCTCTAATCAAGGAATCACAAAAGGATTCAAGACTAGGCTCTTGATAGCTAGCTGCATTCAAGGATGCTTTCATGGAGTAAAATTTAGATACAAAAACAGAATATGCAGGTCCAAGTTTGGAAAGAATATGATAAATGCATTGTTTGTCTTCCCTCTCAATCTTACATTCTGCACATAAGAGTTTAAGAGTTTTGTACTTAGATAAATAATCTTGAATGCATGAAAAGTCACTTGGATTTAAAGAAATCAACTCATTTTCGAGTTGGTGACCTCGAATTTCATTGTGTTTACCAAACACAGTTTCCAACTTGTCCCAAGTAGTATTAGGTTCATCAATTCCAGATATGTGGAATCGCAAATCAGTAGAGATTGACATCCCAATCAATCCACGAGCTTCATCACATCTATTTGCCCATTTTATTTTCTTATCATCATCCGTGGGTTCTTTTTCTTTCCCTATGGTAATTCTGAAAAGTCCCCTACTTCGTAGAACATCCTCCATACGAGATTTCCATGAGAAATAGTTGGAACTGTTAAGTAGAATATCACAATGAGCGGCCATATTTGTAAATTAATGGCTGTAAAAGCAGAAACCAATAGTCTGGATGTGAAGAGCTCGAAAAAATAGGCGGTTTAAAAAAAAAACGGCACTGAAAACTGACTCTGTATGATGAAGTTATGCTTGAACAAAGAAACTGTTGAAGATGTCCCCAATAGTGACGTGGCAGCTAGAGAATGTCCAGCAAAAAAATGAACCCCCCTCTTCCCAAGATAAACCTTTTGACAATCACTTTACAAGAAAGTTGCTTCAAGTGAACCACTTTTGTAAAATAAGTGATTTCACTTTTACAATAGTGCAACAATAAATAAACAACTTAAGTGACTCACTTGTATTTTTATTTTTTTTTTATTATTTAAGTGAGATGCACTTTTACAATAAAGTAACTTGAAAATAGAAATTGCATGCACTTTTTTTTTTAAAAAGAAACTTCCTAAGACTTGAACTCAAGACCTATTAAGGAATAAAGCAACTTTGAACCAAGTGAGCTAGATTAAAAGGTATGTAAAATATGGGAATGAGGAAGGGGGCTTTTTTTTTTTTTTACTCTTCTTGCTCGGTTTGCGTGCTTGCCCTTTTTCCTGCAAAACAGAGCACAAATCGAAGCAAAAAAAACTTTTCCACAGTTGTGGAGTTAGATCTTGTTAGCTTTCCCGGAAAGTCTACGTTTTCTCTCTGTTTCTGATTTGCCGAGATCGCGCAAGGTGCACGGCAAAGAGCATACGCAGCCGAAAAAACCCTTTCCCTTTCTGTTTTTGATTTGCTGAGATCGCTCAAGGTGCACGGCAAAGAGCATACGCAGACGGGAAAGCAACAATCCGAACCCAAATAAAAAATCTAACAGTAAAAAAAATGAAATATGAGATTTTTCTTTTCAAAAACGAAATAAAAAAAATGCGTCACTGTAACATTATACCTTCAGATCTGATGAAATACGCGTTTCTGGAGCAACCGGGAACCGTTTTCGATCAAACGAAAACTATTTCCCAATGGAAACGACGCTCCGGACGCAATGGAACACCTCCCAAAGCCCAGAAATGCACAGAAATATCAGAACTAGAAACCATTTCGAGTTTCGGCAACAGCAGTTCAAGATCTAGATCATAACCGGAAGCGACACTTCATAAAAGCTCTGATACCATGTTCGGGTACACAAGGTACTACCAAAGGACCGAAAACCAAGAGCAACCATTTCACACAAACAGATCACAGATCAACACACCGATGTTTTGACGTGGTTTAAACCCTCTTGAGGGAAACACTCCACGGCCCCGGCCAAATAGCTTCTACGGGACAATTTATTATGCAAAGAAAGAAAGTTACAAATGAGCTTCTCATAATCGATCAACTAAACAATGACCCTCCATGCTCTTTAAATAGAGATCATGGACCAATCGGGTGTTAAGCCACGGATCAAGGTTAGGTTTGATCTAAGAGAACTTGAGCCGTCGGATCACTCTATGTCGGAAACATATCGTGACCGTTGGATTAAGTATTTACAAATGCATACAAATGCATACTAAAGAAACACACTATCCCTAACGGATATATTACACAAGTTGATCTTAACTAACTCCTAAGTGTCTAAATATCCTAACAAATCCCAACTAACTGACCCAATTTGACGTAACTAATATAACCATACTAATGACAATTACCACTAATGGACCAAATCCGACATCAAAACTAATGTAATGAACCACAATAGAGGAGGAAATGTGCCCATATTTAGGGCTTAACATGCCCCTTCCCTTCAGAAAAGTGTTGTCCTCAATGCTTGATTAGTTGTTGATGCCTCTGTACGAAGGAATCATCTTCCCATGTCGAATCTTCAACTGGTAAGTTCTTCCACTTTATGAGGTACTTAGTAATAGCCCAATTTCGTAGCTGTTTGGTCCTTGTTTCAGTGATTTGTTTAGGTTCCAATTCGAATTTTCCTTATTCATCAAGCTCTAGAAATATTGTTTGAATTGGGATCTTGTCTCCTATTACCTTTTTTAAGCAAGAAACATGGAAACCTGGATGTACTCTTGAAGATTAAGAGAGCTCCAATTTGTAAACCATACTACCAATCTTATGCAACACTTTATAAGGACCATAATACTTGGGTGCTAATTTTTGTCCTTATTTAGTTGCTTGAGATACATCTTCTTGTAAGGTTGTAGCCTCAAAAATACCCAATCCCCTTCTTCAAAACTCCTTTCACTGTGATGTCGATTAGCTTATTCTTTCATCCTACTTTTTTACATAGTCAGGTTGTCCTTAAGTATTTGGAGAACTTCTTGTTGGTTCTCTATGTGATATTCCATGGCTTGAAATTTAGATTTTTCTCTTAAGTGAGATGTGATAGATGGATACTGGTACCCATAAAGTTCCATAAATGGAAACATTTTTTATGATTTATGGAAGGAAGTATTGTACCACCATTATGCCAAAGACAACCATTTCACCCACTGTGTTTGTTTATCAGATGCAAAGCAATGAAGATATCCTTCCAAACACTTGTTCACTATCTCAGTTTTCCCATCATATTGAGGGTGATAAGATGGACCATGAGCCAATTGAGTACCCAAACAAGAAAATAATCCAATCCAAAATTTTTCAATGAAAATTGGATCTCTATCACTTACAATAATCTTCGGATTTACATGTAACTTATGAACAATTTCCATAAAGTCTGCAGCTATTGTAGTTTCATTAAAAGGGTGAGAGAGTGCACAAAAGTATGCATACTTCGTGATTTTATCAACAACCACCATAATAAAATTCTTTCCTTTGGACTTGGGTAGGACTATGATAAAATCCATGTAGACTTCCTCCCAACACTATCAAGGTATGTCTAATGGTTTTAGAATTCCTGGAGTATTAACTATTTCACCCTTATTCTGTTAGCAAACCAAGCATTCAACCACAAAACTTTGAACATTATATTTAAGACCTTCCCAAAAAAATTCCTTCTTTCCCTATGGTAAGTTTTCAGGAATCTGTAGTGCCCACCTATAGGAGAGGGATGTAATTATGAAAGGACCTTCTACATGAGTTGGGAGTTTTTGCATAAATATAAGCGATCCTTATACCATACTGAATCATTTTTCCACACAAAAGTATCTAATACACTGGGATCATTCTGTTTCTTTTGAATGAGCATCCACACTAATAGGTCAATTTTCCATTCTTCCATTTCTTCTACTAACCAATCTGTTGTAGAATGGAAATGGAACAAAGTAATGCCCCAACATCTTCATCTTTTCTGGAGAGAGCATCTGCCACCACATTCTGTTTCCCTTTCTACAAATAATTTCAAAGTCATATCCCAACATCTTGATTACCCACTTTTGTTTCTCTTCCAAAGATAGTCACTCTTCCAAGAAGTATTTAATACTATCATGATCTGTTTTGACCTTGAAGTGCCTACCTATTAGGTAAGGACGCCATTTCTTAAGAGCATGTATTATTTTCAACATTTCCTTCTCATAAATGGGATTATGTAAGTTCTTTCCCTTTATTGGATGACTTCTGAAATCAAGTGGGTGTCATTCTTGCATTAGAACAACACTAATGCCATTTCCTGAAGAATCACATTTCATAATAAAGGTTTTTGTGAATTCGGGTGTGGCCAATACAGGAGCTATGCACATTGCATGTTTAAGTTGTTCAAAAGCTTGAGTTTCCTATCGTTTCCAAGAAAATGCATCTTTCTTCAATAATGTTGTTAGAGGCGCTATTATTCTTCCATAATTTCAAACAAACTTGTAGTAGTACCCTGTCATATTTAAGAATCATCGAAGATTATTCAGGGTTTTGGGAATCGGGCAGTCTATCATGGCTTTAATTTTGTTAGGGTCTACCTTGACACCTTCACAAGATACAATATGAACCAAATACTCTACGTCCTTCACCCTAAGAAACATTTGGAAAGTTTTCCATATAGTTGTTGCTCCTGTAGTAGTTGTAGTACCCTATCAACATGTTGAACATGTTCTTCCCAAGACTTGCTATAGATTAATATATCATCAAATAATATTAGCACAAATTTTCTAAGAAAAGGCTTGAAAATGGAATTCATCAAACCTTGAAATGTGGAAGGCACATTCGTGAGACCAAATGGCATGGCTATAAATTCATAATGACCTTCATGAGTTCTGAATGTTGTTTTTGGTATGTCTTCATCCTTCATTCTAATTTGATGATACCTAGAACAAAGATAACTTTGTGAAGAAAATTGCTCCATGTAATTCATCTAATAATTCATCAATGACAGGAATGGGAAACTTATCTTTAATGGTGATCTTATTGAGCTCTCTATAATCTAGACACATATTCCATGATCCATCTAGCTAGTGTACCATTACCATTGGTGCAGAGTAAGAAATTTGGCTAGGCCTAATTATGCCAACCTCTAACTTTTCTTTAACCATACGCTCAATTTCACTCTTCTGTCCATAGGGGTATCTATAAGGTCTGATGTTAGGAGGAACACTTCCTGGAATTAAGTGAATAGCATGATCAAAATCTCAGACATGTGGAATACCTTTAGGAATATTTTCAAATACCTTGGAATGATTATTAATGACCCTTTGGAGATCTGGGGAAATAGAAGGGTTAGATGTTTGAACATCTAATGAGTATAATTGTGCAATTACACCTTGATGTCCCTTTTTCATCAATTTTGTCATACCATTAGAGCTTATGACCTTGCTTGGTTTCGCTATGATACCTTGCAATTCATATTCCTTTCCTCCCCATAAACATTTCATGAAAATATTTTGAAAATTAAAAGCCATAGCTCCCAAGGATTGTAACCATTGAACTCCTAAGACAACATCAACACCAGCCATTGGAATAGAAATCATTGGAATATTCAATACATAGTCCCTCGTAGTAATATTTACATTATGGAATTTCCCTGAGCAGTTGATAGTTACTCCATCTGTGATCATTACTTGAAACTCTGGTGCTAGATATACAAAGCAATTGGGAGATTTTACTAATTTATAGTGAATGCAATTATGAGTACTACCATAATCAATCAACATTGTTACCTTTTTCTTTCTAATAAATCCTTCGATCTTGAGTGTTTGATAGCCAATGCATGACATGATATGGCGGGATTAATATCTTCTGAAGTAGTATCTTCTATTTCTTCATCTGGAGATGGTTCTTGTTCTTTTGGTTCTTCATCTTCACAATCTATGTAAAATAATTTCTTCTCACCACACTTATATCCCTTACTATACTTGCTGCCACAATTAAAGCATAGGCCTTTTGCTCTTCTTTCCTCTAGTTGTTGAGGTGTCAACCTTTGAGGCGTGTTAGAAGAAGTAACAATATTGTCTAGGTATGTGTTGGAGGTGGTCTTTCTTGTATCCATTGTCATATTTTTACTTTCAACCTTCCTTTCCATAATGAAGGCCTTCTCCAAGGATGGTGGTTCAAAGATATACACCTCATGTTGAATGTTATCCTTCAAGGTGCCAATAAAGAGATCCAATAGATTATCTTATGAAAAGTTCTTCACTCTAAGACTTAGCTTATGAAATTGTTTGATGTGCTCTGTAACTAGACCTTTTTGCTTGAGATTTGTTAACTGTCTAAAGAAGGTATTTCTATTAATATCCCTATAATGTGCAATCAATTATTCGGTGAATATAGACCAGGATATAATAGAGTACTTTTTACGATCACAAATCCATTGGTACCGTACAAATTGATCAGGATCTAAATATAATGATGCAATAGTTACCTTTTGCAAAGTTGGAACCTAGTGTAGATCAAATAGCTCCATTTGTAATATCCATGTTATTGGATCATTGTCATCAAACTTTCTCATGTCAATCTTAAGAATTTTGGTACCTCTTGATGACCATCCCTGATGACTTCCATTACTAGAATCATTTCCTCTTGGAATATTCTTATTCATGGGAGGTTTCTCAACATGATAATTATCTTTATCCTGCAGAGTATCCTAGAACACATCATCACTTGTAGGGAGAGTATCCCTTGAATTTTGTATGAGATTAGCAATATTTGTCATATTTCCCATCAACTTCTCCTCTATATTGAGTAAATCAATTGTTCTCACTGAACCTTTCATATTTTCCTCAATTTTATTCAACTTCTCCTCTAAATTATCCGAATCAAATTTTTTCACAAACCCTTTAATCATATCTTCCAATTGGGACAGTTGAAAAGAGAGGTCTTCCCTTTCATCATATGTCGAGGATGGATCCCTTGGTGGTTTGGATGGAGTGTGAGTCTTTAAACTTCATTTCGGTGGAATTTTGAACAATATAAATAGATATCACACCTTATGTGTCACCACAATTAGATCCTTCTACTCAAAGTTATTCAAAATTAAAAATGGCGTACCTTTTCAAACCCTCATTGGAAGATTGTTTTAAGGCCAACTTGAAATTGTTGTAAATTTGAAATTTCTGCTCCTATGGGTATGAAAGTTTGTTATATTGTATACTGATGTGTCTTATTTCCAATTCCATAGGTATGACTTAATTTTTATCTACCAATAAGAAGCTATTGTGAATCTCCCAACACTTCTTATTTTTTGTCTTTCTAGAATAGCGAACTTGTATGGTCTGACATGTGTCCAATATTTCATATCCGGGGTTGAAAATCATACCAAAAATACCGTCGTCCATCTTATTTCATATTCAATAGGTATCACTCAATTTGGATCTTGCACGCCGAAAATATGACCTTTTTTCCAAGAACACTTGTTTTACACTAGTTTTTGGATTAGTCAGAAACCCTAGCTTCTGGAGTGAATATATCCAAACCAGTAATGTTTTAGGATCTAGAAATTGGACCACAATTCTCTCAACATTATTTCTAGATTAGTTTGAAGTCTCTCTCTTTGAACCCTTGTAGAACAAATATTATAGAGAAAAATGCCAAGATGACTCCTTTTGAAGAAACTAGTCCCAAGGAAAGGGCTATAACACCAAATGTTATGGAAAAAAAATTCTAAAAAGAGCATGAAGAAAGTAGAAATAGATCAAAAAGAGTAATCCATGAATTTATTGAATAAAATAGCCGAAAAACAATCCTCTTCGAGGGGGAAAACTCCTTATACAATGTACTAAGTATACAAGACAAGACAAGATACTCAAAATGAAAAGGTATCCTTCCTATATATAGGAGACTAAGGGGTACAATACCAACTAACTGACCCAAGCCGACATAAATAATATAACCATACTAATGACAATTACTACTAATGCACCAAAGCCGACATCAAAACTAATGTAATGAACCAAAATATAGGGGGAAATGTGCCCATATTTAGGGCTTAACATGCCTTTAATGGAGAAGAGAATTCGCTTCACATTGAATTCATCAATCCTGTATAACATATTTATACATTATTCTCATGCATAGGCTTGTTCTAACTTCAGGATGAACTCACCCTCAAGATAGATGTATCAATCTTACATGAAGAAATGTTCCCCACTTCTCATGTAGTGCTTTATCTCACTGAACTGTCTCTTAGGATGAACTCGCCTCTTAACTTAAAGCTTTCCCTCTTAGTTAGGTGGCTAACTTAAGTTTTGTCATGCAAGTTTCGCAACTCAAGTGTCACCTTTTAGTTTAACATAAGTGTCGTCATGCAATAACACTTAGTTAACTAGATCTTCTTTGTTGTCACTTAGTTAAATCTCTTTAACTAATTATTTCTTGATAACATCATTGTAGTGATCAATTCGAGTTCTCCTTGATTTACTGAAGTGTCATATTTTAGTTTAACTAAAGTGAAAACACTTTAGTTAACTAGTCCTTATTTAACACTTAGTTGACTATTATTAACTGAAATCATGTTGATTGATTTACTTGTAGTGACCATTGTGAGTTCTTTAGTTAACTGAGGCATACATTATGGCTTTAACTGAAGCTCGACAATTCGAGTTCACTTAGTCATACCCTGATCAACTCAAATTATCTTTTTCTCTATGCATTTATATTTATCTCTTTATCTTTTACTGCATGGTCAATATGTGCTAACTTTAATTATACATCACATTACATTATACTAAGAATAATTATTGGATGTTGTGATCATAGTGTATTATTCCAGACCAAATGATCATATGCTAAAAGTAATTCACTTTAGAGGTGATCAATCTCTAAAGGAGACTCAATATCAATCTGGTGATCATGGTTAATAATAGATCACACAACATTAAATTAGTTTAACAAGTAAATCATGACCTTTATATGGAAGTTACACCTCTATACGGGAGGTCCATCCCATGGATACCTTTATACAGAAGTTTCACAAGATAATCAAGACTTGGAACACAAGTCCGGAGCCTTTTCCAACAAGACTTTATAACATCATTGCTTTGAACAATTAACTCTATACGGGAGGAATAACCTTCACATGGAAGGCAACCAAAGTGTTCACCTCTATATAGGAGGATCAATCTTGGTTGCACAAGATTGGTTTGGAGAATGTCTCGTGATGATGTACATTTAACACTACCTCTCAGCGAGGGAGGAATTATCTACCATACCAATATTGTCTCAGAAGTACTTGAACTTTGTCACTGATAGAGGCTTTGTTAACAAATCTGCAATCTGCTCATAAGTAGAAATGTACTGAAGTTTCACTATACATTTTTGGACCATTTCTCAGATGAAGTGATACTTCACTTCAATGTGCTTTGACTTTTCATGAAACAATGGGTTTTAGGAAATATTGATGCAACTCTAATTGTCACACTTAGTAACTGTAGGATCAAGATTTTCACCAAACAACCCTGCAAGTATCTTTCTGAGCCACACTACTTCTCGGAAGGAAACACTCTTAGCTATGTATTATGATTATGTAGTGCTCTGAGTTATGGATCCATGTTTCCTACTGGACCAAGATACCATAGCTGATCCCGAGTTATAACAGTAGTCGGATGTACTCTTACGATCCACGATGCTTCCTCTCTAGTCTGAGTCTGTATAGAAAAGTAACATGACTCCTCTATTGGAGGCATATCTGATTCCATATGGATTTGTACCTCGAAGGTACCTGCATCTATCTAGTGTCTGTGTCTCAGATCAGACATAAATTAACTCAAAATTCTCATGACATAACATATATCATGCCTCAAATGTATCAAGTACATTAGCAAGCCTATAAGCTGTTTATACAAAGTGGGATATACTAGATATGATCTAGATCCTAACTCATGAAGTTTCCTCAAATTGGAAACCATCGGTGTAGTTATATATTTGCAATCTTTCATGCCAAACCTAGGCAATATATCCATAGTGTACTTCCCTTGAGATAGAAAAATTCCATTTTTTCTTTGCTAGATCTCAAGGCCAAGAAAGTAGTGCATCATACCTAAGTGTTTCATCTCGAACTCTGATGTGAGCTTCCTCTTGCACCAAGAAATCAGGTGTTCGTCTCCAATGAGAAAAAAATCATCAACATACAGAACTAATATCAACAGTTGGTTCTCCACTACTTTGAAGTACAAATTTGGATCAGCTTCACTCTTACAAAAACCCAGTTTCTGAAGGTAGCTATCAATTCTAGAGTACCAAGCCCTAAGGGCTTGCTTAAGACCGTATGGATTTTTTTTAGCTTGAAAACATCGAACTCCTTCCCATGCACCAAAATTCCTTCAGGTTGTTGAATATAAACCTCTTCCTCAACCTCACCATTGAGGAAAGTTGTCTTCACATCCATCTGGTGAAGTTTCCATCCAAGAACAGATGCAATTCCAATCATTGCTCGGATTGTGTTGTACCTTTCCATAGGGGAAAAGGTCTCATCATAATCGATGCCTTCTTTCCGAGAGAAACCTTTGGAAATGAATATGGATTTATACTTCTCAATGCTACCAATTGCAGCATGCTTTATGTTGTAAATCCATTTGGAATTCACAATGGACTTCCCATCATATTTGGGAACAACCTCCCAAACATCATTCTTCATTATAGAGTTGCACTCTTGGGTCATTGCTTCTTTCCAAAATTGATGCTTTGCAACTTCTTCATATGAGGATGGTTCTGAATCACTGATGTGACTCATTAGTGCAACACACCATGAATATCTATCAAGTTGCTTGCACTCTCTAGATGATCTTGCTGGTGCTCCATGTTTCTCTTCATTTTGTAAGATATCTTGACACCAAGCATATCTTGTTTTAGAGGGAGGTTCATTAGGTGACCTCTCTATCAATTCTAATGGTTCTTCAGGAGCTAGAAAATGTGAGGCATATTCTAATTTCTCCCTCTCAAACTCTGAACGGGGAGAATCAAACTTGTGATCCTCCATCTCTGAATCACATTGAATCTCTTTCGATCTTTTGAAAGCAGCTTCCTCATGGAAGGTAACATCTCAACTGAATTCAATGTGTCTCTTACCAGGTACATATATTCAGTATGATTTGGATGAATCGCTATAACACACAAAGGTGCCTTTATTTCCAGAAGGCTCCATCTTTGTTCTCTTTTCTTTCGTTACATGAATGAATATTCGGCTCCCGAAGATCCTCAAGTGTGATATGTCTAGATTCTCACTGGTAAACACTTCTTCTAGTGTCTTTTCATCTAGAATGGCATGCGGGATTCTATTCTACATGTACACAATTGTACTGGTGGCTTCTTCCAATAACAAGGTAGACATATCTTGATCATGAATCATGGTTTTGCATCCTCACATATGGTTATATTCTTCCTTTCGGTAACCCCATTTTGCTGAGGGTTGTATGGTACTGTTAATTGTATACATATTCCTCAATCACTACATAGCTTATTAAATGCACGTGGATCAAATTCACCACCATTATCATATACCTTAATGCACATATGTTCTTTTCTTTCTGATTTTCAACTAGAACTTTAAACTCTTTAAATTTTCTAAGAGTTTCACTTTTATCCTTCATGAAATAAATCCATGACTTCCTAGAAAAATCATCTATGAACAATACATAATATAAGAATGCACTTAGGGAGGGAGATGGCATGGGACCACATACATCAGAATGTATTAAATATAAAATCCCTTTAGATCTAGTAGTACTACTGGAAAAAAATTTCTTAACATTCTTCCCAAGTGCACAACCCCGACATACACTGTCATGTGCAAAATCAAATACAGGAATATCTTTTACCATCTTTTGAATTCATAGAAGTGCTTTGTAGTTTAGGTTTCCAATCATTCGGTGCCATAGCTTGCATGGAATGATAGTGTGGTGAATCGTAGCTTGAATGTACTTCTCGGGTACCTTGTAGAGTCCTCCCTATCGAAATCCAATCACAACAACAGATTCTAGGCTTTTGTTATTTGACCATAAAAGTGTTTTGTTATCCATGAAGATAATTTGGAAGCCCTTTTCTTCAAGAATCGAAACTAATAGGAGGTTCTTCTTCGAGCCTGAAACATATATAATGTCATATCCCCAATTTTGGGCTAACTCAGTGACCATGGGTAAAAGGGGACAAAATAAACGCTAAGGAAAATAATTTCATTATACTAAGCATGCATAGAATAAATTTTATCCTAAGTCAAGTGGAGAAATGAATTCTATTAAGTTTAATTAATTTTGGTAATTATAATTGATAATATATGTGCAAGTGGGCCAAGAGGGCTCCCTCATGAGGATAAGTTTGCCAAATTAGAAATGGAAGCAAGAAAATAGCAACAGAGGAAAAGCAGAGAAGGTGTAAGGACATGCCAAAAACTGAAAAGTGGAAACAACCATAAAACGCTAAGGAGGGCGCAGTTTCCAAAAGGGAGGCCATTTTACAAATCAATAAACTTTTACAAAGCAGGAAACATGTGGAGACAAAGGGGGGTGGAGTTTCTAAAGGAGAGCAATTTTTTTAAGGAAAAATAAAGGAAGGTATGTCCACTCATCAGTTACCTATTCTCATAGGTCACCAAGATCTTCAACTTGCTTAGCAGGTCACCTTCAATTCTATAAAAGAAGGGTTCCAACTCCATTTCAGAACTTTTGTCATTGTGAGTTTATGACTGAATCATTCTAGCTTCTCACGTCAAGGTGATGCGCCCTAGACATCCAATGGGAGATGAGCCCCATTATTCTTTCTTCTTCTTCTTTATTCTGATATATTCTTCTCCATGGAAGCTATGAGAGTTCTATTGCAGGTCCAAGCCCTCTAATCCATGGAATAATTTGAGTTCTAGTACTAGTTGGTGAACAAACTAGCTGGGAGGAAGGTGGAGTTTACTAGCACAATCAGAGATCAAATTTTGGAGAGCAATTGAAGAGTCTGGAGTATTTATGTGCATACCTCTTGCTGTTGCAAGAAATTTTTCAGTCATTCATCAATCATATCCATTTATATTTCACCTCTCTTCTCCTTTTCAGAACCAACTATGTCAAAGGATTGTAAGCAGAATTCACTACCTTGATTTTCTTATCTTACTGAGAGACGGACCATCAAATTTATGTTGGAATGGATGGAGATATGTTGTTGCAGTTATAATTATTAGATAATCTCTGTTATATCTCTAATTATCATTTCAGAAGTTTCAGAGAGGTATTTAATGTTCATTTGTAGAAGTAGGAATTTACCTAAGGGGAATTGATGCGTTTCCTAGTACAAATAATCACTAAAAATCAATTATAATGCTATAAAATTAATATGATAAATGGTGAATTTTTAATTTATTGTATTTAATTAATATCAATCATATAAAATAGCTTCATATATTTCTGATGTCAAACCATATTCACTAAATCGAACCCTATCTCATTGAATCTTCCCAGTTGACTAGTTTTTCCAATTTTGCTATAAACTGAGATGTGAGAGTGAGTTTTCTATCATGTAAGTTGATTTTGTCCATAGATAGACCCCTGAACCACATCAAAGTTTCAGAATTCCATTTAGTCCAGGTCGTATAGTGTTGGGCTCACTAGAAGTCGAACTAGTTGAGTAGTCCAAATAACTAGTTTTATTGTTTTAACTGTAAAATGCGTTCTGTAAACCCAATAAAGATTTTGTCACTTGATTCTAGTCATTAACAGGACAAAGAACAAATTCCAACCCTTATTTACATAATTTGGGATGCTTGTACCATATTTTGGAAGTCAACCATTAAGACTAGCGCAACAACCCATGTCACAACAATTTCCTCCCAATTCTTAATCCAGTGTTTAATTGTTGATTAATGATGCCCAAATACCTCCCTGAACATAGATATCAGTTTAATAATCTTTCCCACCACCCTGATCTATTTTTTATATGCGGGTGCATCCAGAAGCATTGCAGTAGACTTCGGCGGTGCCGATGTTCGAAACATAAATGGTCACCATACTTTGTACAAAGGATCCTAAACCTTTTTCTTCTGTATTCCTTGCTGCTTCACACTCTCCCATATAAAAAAACATAACCAAAATTCATCCCTATCATCCTTGCTCAGTGAACCAGTACACCTCACTTACACCCTGCACACCATAAAAAAAATTGTAAAAAAATACTAGTTGAATTTCTGAATAATTTGAGAGTTTGGAGTTAATATTCTGGCCCATGCTTGGCTACGATTTTACAGTGGTATCAGAGAACTTTCCTTGGCTTAGCTTGTGGAAATTAACTCTCAGTGGAAATATAGCTCAGAACTATCTTCAAGTTACACATGTGAAATTAGTAACAGTCATGGAAGATTTAGACTTTGAGTTGTATGAGGAAGAATAAATTATCTACATTGATGGAGGATTACCCAGAGATGAGGGTGGTTACATTTGTTACCATATGTACATATACCAATGGTTTGAACCATCGATGGCCAAACCGAAGAAAGATGTGACAGAAATGATATATGTAATTGAAAACTTGCCCCACCACTACGAGGAGTATCTAGCCTTGGGGAAATAGATTGGTAAGGCCATTTCTTTCAGAGATTATTTTTACTATAGATTTGGATTTGCGCTCAAGGATGGATATTAGGATTCGATAAAGGGAAGATAACTACTCATGTACAAACCAAGTTGTTCTACCTCTGTGAGTAAAGAAGAGGGAAGAAAGAATCAACCAACTGCATCCTCTAGCTTCATGAGATTGTTTGGATTTTATTCAAGTAGATCTTCAAAAGGGGGTAAGCATGAAGAATACATCACCATTTATGCTAAGGATCAACAAAGTATGGATCAGAGAGTATATACTAATGGATTCCAAGAAGAGGCATTTACTAATAGTTGCTCAAATTCTGAAGAAGCATCTACTGATGGATGTTGTGAAGAGGTACCTACTAATGGGTGCCCAAGTTTTGAGGAGACATCTTCTGATAGATGTCCATCTCTCTATTTGGGTGACATAGAGATACCATTTGATGAGATTGTTGCAAGTACAATTTCCCCTAATACTGAAGTAGATTAAGAAGGTCAATGCACAATGGAAGATCCAACAGTCAAACATTTGATTGTTGGTAATGTGGAAGGTGAAATCACTCCCAATTTCTTTGTGGCTGATTTCAAGATAAGTGCAGAAGATATGGGGTAGATTTATGATGGTGAGGCATCTTTTGGATCTGATCCAAAAGAGGAACACAATTCATATTTACAGTCACCCCTTGAGCCTCACAAGGAAGCATAAATAGAGCACATTTCAGTAGGGTGTGAAGTAGATAAATGGGTGGGTGAACAAGCCATCATAATTCCACCACATAAGGAGGAGAACATGACACATTGTGAGTTAGTAATTTCTGATTTGTATATGCCTATGTGTCCAACTGAAGTGGCGGCCCAGATTGAGGACCTAAAAGATTAATATATTGCAGCAGCATCATATGGATCAGATTTCAAAACCTTGAGTGCACTACATGAAATTGATCCCGTGATGGAAAATGAAGAGGCTGAACATATGCAAGAACCTCATCTTCTTACAGGGTCATTGAATATGGATGAACAAAAGATCCAAGAGGCCCTGAAAATTCTCCATGGCACTCATGCTTCAGTGTCAAAGTTGTGTTGGGAAGCTGCTTTAATGGAAGACCAATCTTCCTTTGAAGCCATGGAGAATCCAGAAAGCAATGTCCACAATCAAAGGTAATTTCTCACAATTGCTTTCAGATAAAAATGGCATGTTTTTTTTGTTTAGTTGTTGCGGGAAGCATAATTGCATGATGAAGAAATTATTTTCATATATGAAGAAGAGAACTACAAGCTCAAAGGTGAGTTGTTGGCCACCCAATATTCTTTGAGATACACTCAAAGTGCCCTATTAGAATCACAAATGAAGATAGAACAATTCCAACAAGAGTGGAAAGAATTGACTGAATCCTCAATTTTTCCTGAGAGTCATCCCTTTTTGGTAAATGGCATAAAAAATTCCATGGAGGAACCTCATGAGTGGGTGGACCATGAGGAGCAGTCTATTCGGTATGCACTTGAAGAATGTGCAGAAAAAGTGGATGAAAAACAAGCACATGATTTTTTCTAGAATGAAACTGAGAGGTTCATTGAAGAAAGTCCCTCTTCGAAGGAAGAGGAAAATGAGTTCACCATAGATGGATCAGCCATCAATGGAGACGATACATCCACAACTTCTGTGGATGAAATGTTCAGAAACATGGCTCACCATCCTTCATTCCCCACTTCACATTCAATCACAAATTTTGGGAATGAAAATTGGGTAAAAGGATTCTTCCTATTGGTGTCACATGATGATCGGGAGGATCCTAAAATTGAGGCCGATGACATGTTCCTTAACCCACAACAGTTGAGTAAGCCCATGCATGTGTGTGCAACCACTTTTGACAAGAAGGAATTAGATCTACACTTACCTTCAATGTGTGGCTCAATTGATGCAGTTTTGCACCCTTGGATCAATGGTAGAGAGTTGAGCCAATGGGTGAAGAGGGTAGCACCTATTGAGTTCCATAGGGTCCATGATACCTCTTTATTTGAGGAAAACATGAACATGACTGATTTTGATACAACTTACTCTCTTTTGGAGCATCATTTTAGGACATGGGATCCTCACCATTGTCACTTGAGTTTCATGGATAACACACTTGTTCCTTGTGTGCATTGGTCACATAAGAAATTTTCAGTTGGAATGAAAAGACTGGTGGAATTGTGGCCTCACTCTTTGGAGGAATATTTGGTGATGTATAGTCTTGATCCAGGAGGATCCAGAAAGGTCAAATTTTTGAAGTCCTCCAATCTTAGCAAAACCAGCACCAGATCGAAGGGCTCATCGCGACGATTCCAATGGCGTTCGTTTCACCTCAAACGGACTCCATATGAGAAAGTTATTACGTTCTGTTCTATAAGGTCAACAGGCAAATTTGGCAAAAAGAGGTGCCACGTGGCACCACTGACAGGGTGACACATGGCATCCATACTGTACAAACCTGATAATGTGGCACCACTGACAGGGTGACACGTGGTATCCACACGGTATGGACAAGATGACATGGCAGGTGTACGGACCAACCAAAAGATGACACGTGGCACCACTCAGAGGATGACACGTGGCATCCGTACAATATGGACCAATCACAAGGTGACACGTGGCAGTATGGATCCAAGCTAGCATACTGACTGGGCGTAGGGATGGTGACCTGGTAGTACGGCTCAACGATGTGGCAGACAATTGGCCGATGAATTGGAACAATCGGTGCCTGCCACGTGGCAGGCCCGAATTGGCCAAAATGGTCAGATAAAAAATTATGGCCTCCGCGGGGTTCGACCCCGTGACCTCTACAAAGAAGGCTGAGCGCCTTCACCACTTAGGCTATGTGTGGTCCTTGGTTTGTGTGGTAAGGTTTGTTTATTTAAACTTAAAAGAGTTTATAATGGCAAAAAAAGGGGGGGCCGGGGCAAGCCCTGACCCATGGTTTTCAATACAAAAAAAAGGGGTTTTGTTACAACCCACTAAAATCACGTTGGACCCACGGATGGGGTAACACATGGTCACATGTGTTATAACAAAACTATAAACGGATTATGCCACCTAATATATGGTTGGAGCGCCACCACCTCAACGGATTACATGCCACCCTTTAACACATGTATTTCACATGTATCAAATGGAGGAGCCACCACATGGGACGCGCCACTCTTTAACATGTGATTTTTAAACAAACTTTGTTATGGCATTAAAGTGGGTTATAAACAAATTTTATTTGTTTGGGTTTAAACTAAAAAAAAGCTATGTTTATATCTATGGTTAGTATAGTTCCACAACTTACTAGCTATATGACTTAAACACAAGAAACCAAAACAGACATGGAGTTGTAACCATATGCCTATTTAGGCAAAATTGTTGTAACTTGAGAAACCATGAGGATCATGTGAGAGAAGTCCATACAAGCCTATATAAACTCTCTTATTTGCCATTGTCATTCATACTTTGAAGTAGAGACTTTGTAGCTAAAGGAGAGAAGGGAGATTGCGTAGCTCTACAGGAGGAAGGTACGAGTGTTTATACTCGTTTTACACTGTCTTCAGGCTTCAGAGTTGCTGGAAGCAGTCTTGTTGTGTTTTGGGCAGCAGTTCTCTTCCTGGCCATTGTCGCCAAGGTATCATTATATCATTGCTATGTATTTTGCCTTATGCTAAGATTATAGATCGGCCCTCCTATTGAGAAGCAGGCCCAAAGACGTAGTCCATCATGGATGAACTTCGTTATCAACTTGTTGTCTTTATGTGTGTATTGTCTATGCTGTTTGGTTCTCTTCTTATGAATTTGTGAGCTTCATTCATGCTCTTTATGCAATTCATGTTAACGTCATAGAGTAGCAAAGATCTTGTTTTCGGATCAAGTCTTTCTTTAATTCAACCCTACTTTGGAGAATTGCATATGCTGATGGGGATTTCACAGCTACCATATTGCTTGTTTGAAGATGATTTTAATTTTTGGTGGCATGTTGTTTCCATATTCTCTTGAATTTTACATGATGATGGAACTTCCTTGTTTTTACTAATGCTTGGAAAGATGCAGAGTGTACAGTGGGATCCAGGCATTCGTTGCCTGACAATTTTAACTACAAAAACATCCATTTCCATGGTGTGATAATCTACAGGGGATCTAGCAACTGTAACAAACTCACAATCAAACTCTCAAGAATGTTGCAAAGAAGAAGAGAAGAATGCACTCAATAATCACTCATGAACACAAAAAATGGAGAATAGAAGTATCATACATCAGCTATGAGCTGGCACTATGTGGATAATGAATACAATACACTAAATGTGATAGAAAATTCGAATTAACCAAGGAGGTCATTCGAATCATGCTCAAAGTCTAGCTTGGATAACAATGGAGACATCCTCTAGTCAGTAGTATCAGTCATAAATGGTAATAGTCAGGCAAGTGTGTCTAACTGAGTCTAACAGAACCATCTAGGAATAAATCAGGGGATGGAGACTCCAAGTAGGGCACATGAGGATGTCAGAAGGTCAAGTGGCACTCCAGAACTAGCTAACTAGGAGCTATAGGTAGTTAGGATGAGCAATAAGTGGAAGAACTGCTCAGTCAATGCTCTAACTGAATGATAACTCCTGGTAGGTTAGATAAGGCGCTCTAACTGAGTGATAACTGGTGGTATGTGAGAAAAGGCACAATTGGCATGCAGAAAATTCAAATAGGGTGCATCAGGTAGGTAGGAGTCCAACTGGGGGATGAAGACAGGCTCTAGGGAGAGCTCTAGGTGTTGGGAGGACCATCAAGATGATGACTAGATGCATGCAATTACATGCATGATGATTGGATGCATGAAAAATGCATGCAGGCATGCAAAAATGAAAAATGATGGGGAGAATATTCCAACACCCCCCTGCAAGCTATACTATGAGGTAATAATTGATAACTGAAAAATAGGTCCCCGGTGACTAAGACCAAAGGTCACCCCGTACAATCAATCTAAATAAACTAAGTGAGGAAAGAGGGAAAACCCAATGGGAAGAAATCCCTCCCTCGAAATAGACTGAAGGATGCTAATGTAGTATATCATCACTCATCCCTGAAGGAGGTAAGTGCCCTTCTTTTCCGAAGAAGGATCGATCGATCTGAAATGGATCAGCAGCTCGAGAAGGATGAAACCTTCCATTCTGAAAATCTGATCTAGTTTTTCTATGATCATGTGGATCACCAACCAAATCACCGGTAGATTGGAGTGTAATGGCTGCCCATAAAGGAAGAGGAGGAACATTAGGTGAGAGATCATCAGGTTCTTATGGATCTGGATCTCCCATTCGCTCATCTTCATCATCAGTTTCTAGACCTTCAGGTTCTTGTGGATCTGTATCTAGCATTCCCTCATCATCATCTCCATCTTTAGATTCTGAATCTGAAATCTCATGTGATGATGCTTCGCTCTCTTAATCATCTTCACTTCCAACCTCTGAAACTGGAATTGTAAAATTAGTCACAGCAGATCTAATGAACAAGTAAATCAATCACAACAGATGAACATAGAAAATATGGTGTAAAACTGTGCAAAACATGCATCAGTGCTCAATGTCCCGGTAAGGGTGAATCATTACAATAGAATACAGTTTGACAATGTGAGTGACCAATTTGAATTGACTAAGTAGGCCATTCGAATCACTGAATGGAGTAGCTTGACTCCAACTAGGAGTCCTCATCATCAATCAGTGGTGGTCATCAATACACAAGAACCAGTCATCCAGGTGTCAATTTGAGTCTAACTGAGTGTCACATGTGTAACTGAAGTGTGTAGCACTGATATAGGGAAGGAGACTTAGTGGAGGGAGAATGGGAGGCTTAACTGAAGTCAGAACAAGTCATCTAGTCAATCTGGAGGTCCAGCGGAGTGAAACCGTCAGTCGGGAGTGAAACTAGCCTCAAATCAAGGAGAATCGGAGCTAACTGAGTGTAACTGAAGTGGAACTGCAGTGGTAGGTGAAGAAGTGCACCCTTCTCTGGCAGTAGGTGAGAAGTGGGCACCTTCCTGACTAGGAGGGCTAAAACTCTGAAGTAAGTGGCTCTCGGGTGCTAGAATAAGGTGGCTAAGGTGCTGAAGGCATCAACCTGGTGACTGGGATGCATGCAAACCCTAGAATTTGCATGCAAACCCTAATTGCATGCAAGGTCCTAAAAGTGATGATGTGGATATTCGAACACCCCCCCTCAAGCTAGACTATGATGTGCAAAAAATAATGTAGGGCCCTGGTAACTAAGACCAAAGGTCACCCCAATACAATAATAATCCAATCTAATAACAGTCAATAAACCGAGGAAATGGGGAAAACCTCATGGGAAAAATACCCCCCCTCAAAATAGATTGTAGCAAACCAAAAGATTTAACTGCTCCAAAATCAAGTAGATATGTTTGGAGGTATCTTACTCTTGGGAGTAAATGGATCATGCTCCAAAAACATGTGCTTGAATTCTCCATCAATGGATGCAAGCGAATGTGGAGACTTTATGAACTTGCTCTTTATACTGAAAATGGTGAGAACAAATCTGAAAATATGAGGATGATCCTGGAACCTGTGATTCGAACCAAGTGAGGTAGGAATAGCTCCAATCGGATCAAATAGATCTTGAAACTTGAACTTCTTATCAATAGAATTTAAATCAGCTCCAAAAATAGATGAATGGTTTCTTGATATCTCCTTTGAACCAATAAGGGTGAGATCAAAACCAAAATCAGCAAAAAGTGCATGAGAATTGAACTCAAGCGAATGGTAGTGCTCTTCATCTTCATTAAAATTTTGAGAAACTTTGCAAATGATAAAACATAAGTCTATAAAAGGCATGCAATCAAGGAGGGCGAATGCTTCACCTCCAAAATCATATTTTACCTCTAAAACATCAAGTAGATCATTATTCAGCATGCCGGCAAACTCATGTGAAAGAGAGGATTCAAGAACCTCTTCAGAATCTAGAGTATGAGCTGGTTTATCTTGCTCAGAATTTGAAATAGAAGACATTGAGAGAGTGAGTTTTGAATCTACAGTTTCTTCTTCATCTTGAACAATTGTTGAGGCCAAGACATGATCGGAAAGAACACATAAGGAGATCTCACTGGGCGTGTTCTCCAAAAGGCTAGCATGATCCTCTTCTTCCTGCTTTCCAAATTCTCTATCAAGTTGGACAGATAGATCACTTGGATTTTCAGCAGTCTTACTGAGGTAGCGCATACAAGGAGACATAGCAAGACATATTGCTCCAAAAGCTCTGTCACTATCATTGAGCCAATCATTCTCCTCTTCATCGGAATCAAAACCTCTTGTATTACCAATGCACATATCAAAAAGACATCGTCTCTTCAAGAATGCAATCACCTTTGGTTTCCATTCATCATAGTTGAATGGAGTAAGAATATTTTGTGAAGAAGAAGTCTCCATCTTTGCATTAGTGAATGCACATGGAGGAAGTAAGAAACCTGCAAATCACACACAAACAAACACTATGTTTTCAGCCTTGCATACACATGAGATTTTGCATGCCACTGCTGAAATATATTGGTGAGCAAAGATTGCTCTCTCTTCATGTAGAACACTTGTAGAAAAGAAATCTTGTCCCTGCCATGGTTCTGATACCATGTAAAATTAGTCACAGTAGATCTAATGAACAAGTAAATCAATCACAACAGATGAACATAGAAAATATGGTGTAAAACTGTGCAAAACATGCATCAGTGCTCAATGTCCTAGTAAGGGTGAATGATTACAATAGAATACAGTTTGACAATGTGAGTGACCAATTCAAATTGACTAAGTAGGCCATTCGAATCACTGAATGGAGTAGCTTGACTCCAACTAGGAGTCCTCATCATCAATCAGTGGTGGTCATCAATACACAAGAACCAGTCATCCAGGTGTCAATCTGAGTCTAACTGAGTGTCACATGTGTAACTGAAGTGTGTAGCACTGATATAGGGAAGGAGACTCAGTGGAGGGCACATGGGAGGCTTAACTAAAGTCAGAACAAGTCATCTAGTCAATCTGGAGGTCCAACGGAGTGAAACAGTCAGTCGGGAGTGAAACTAGCCTCAAATCAAGGAGAATCGGAGCTAGCTGAGTGTAACTGAAGTGGAACTATAGTGGTAGGTGAAGAAGTGTACCCTTCTCTGGAAGTATGTGAGAAGTGGGCGCCTTCCTGACTAGGAGGGATAAAACTCTGAAGTAAGTGGCTCCCGGGTGCTAGAATAAGGTGGCTAAGGTGCTGGAGACATCAACCTGGTGACTGGGATGCATGCAAAGTGCATGCAAACCCTAATTGTATGCAAGGTTCTGAAAGTGATGATGTGGATATCCGAACAGGAATCTCATGTGAAGATGCAAGTGAAAGTGTCTCATAATCTCTTCCAAACTCTGAAACTATAATCTGATGTGAAGATGCAAGTGAAACTTGCTCATCATCACCTTGAAACTCTGAATCTGAAATCTCATGTGAAGAAGCACGTGCAACTGGCTCATCATCACTTCTAAGCTTTGAATTTGAAATCTCATGTGATGAAACAAGTGCAACTAGCTCATCATCACATCCAAACTCTAAATTTGAAATCTCATGTGATGAAGCTTTGCTCTCTTGCTCAAGCATCAAGTATGGTGGTATCTTCCTCTTGGGAAGAAGTGGATCATGCTCCAAAAACATAATATGAAGATCATTATGAAGCATGTTATTTGAACCAACTGAGGTAGAATCAAAACCATGAATGTGTCAATAGTTCTTTGATATCTTCTTTGAACCAACATAGGTGAGATCATAACCAAGGGAACTATGACATGATGATGATGAATCTTCAACACGATCACTGGTGGTGGCCCATGAACCAATAGGTGCTTGATCTTCAGGTTCTTGTGGATATGGATCTAGCATTTTCTCAAAAAGAGTTATCTTCCTCTTGCGAAGAAATGAATCATGCTCCAAAAACATGTTCTTGAGTTCTCCAACAATGGATGCAAGCAAATTTGGAGGCTTCCTGAACTTGCTCTTCCTACCAAGCATGGTGAGAACAAATCCAAAAACATGAAGATAATTATGGAGCATGTGATTCGAACCAACTGAGGTATAATCAACTCCATGAATGTATATGTAGTTCTTTGATATCTCCTTTGAACCAACATAGGTGAGATCATAATCAAATGAACTAATACATGATGGTGTTATCTTGGATTTAAAATCAGATCCAAGAATGGGAAGATGGTTTCTTACGATCTCCTTTAAACCAACAGGGGTGAAATCAAAACCAAAATCACAAAAAGGTGCATGAGTCATGAACCCAAGTGAATGATAGAGTCTTCCATCTTCAGTGAAACTCTGAAAACATGTGCCAATGACCAAATAGGAGTCAAAATAAAGCATTTGATGAGGGAGAGCGAATTCATTACCTTCCAAATCTATTTTTTCCTTCAAAATACTCAGTAGGTCATCATCTTGCACATCAACAGGTGCATCGACTCCATGAAAGTGTATGTGGTTCTTTGATATCTCCTTTGAACTAGCATGGGTGATATCAAAATCAAATGAACCGTGACATAATGGTGATGGCTTGAACTTCAAATCAGATCCAAGAATTTGAGGATGGTTTCTTATGATCTTCTTTGAACCAACAGTGGTGAGATCTAAACCAAAATCACAAGGATATACATGAGACTTGAACTCAAGCAAATGATACAGTCTTCCATCTTCGGTGAAACTCTGAAAACATGTGCCAATGACCAAATAGGAGTCCATAGGAAGATTTTGATCAAGGAGGGCAAATGCATTTCCTCCCAAATCTGATTTTACTTCCAAAATGATCAGTAGTTTATCATCTTGCACATCAACAAGCTCATGGGAAGTAAAGATTTCAAAGGTCTCTTCAACTTCTAGAGTAGTAGCTGATATCTCTTGATCAGAATTCGAATCAGAAGATGGATCAATTGAAACCATGTGTTGTATTTCGAATTTATCTTGAACAACTTCATCATGGGAGATGATGGAGGCCAAATCATGAATAGAGAGAGCACTAGAGGAAGTATCACTGGGCTTGTTTTCCAAATGGCTAGCATCAACCTCTTCCTCCTAATTTCCAAATAATATGTCCAATCTAGTCCATAGATCACTTGGATGTTCATCAAGATCAATGAGGTATTCCATATTGGAAAACATAGTAATACATATATTTCTTGAGGCTCCGTCACAAGCATCAAGCCAATCTTCTTTATCTTGATAGGAAGAAAAATATCTCTTAATACCAGTACACACATCAAAAAGACCATGTCTCTTCAGATATGATGTCATCTTTGGTTTCCATTTATCATAGTTGAATGGAGAGAGAGAAGGAACTCCTTCTAGATACATATTTGATGTTGTTCAAATCGAATCTACTAGTGCAGAATCACCAGTGCATAATCACTAGTGCAAAATCATCAGTGCAGAATATTCTTAACTTGTTGCAACTGCAGGAAATAGCTGCAACTACAGAACACTTTGAATAACCTGCAAAAACACTGGAGATCCATAATAGCTACTGAATTTGAATCTGCTGAAGAGGGATTCGAATGGTGAATAACCCTACAAAACAAGAAGAGTTTTGTTGATGGAGATTTGATACACTTTGAATGAACACTACCTTAGGAACACTGAGCACATAGACTAAGTCCTTCACACCTGGCTAAACCTAACTGGATTTATCCAATGAATTGAAGGTAATAACACTAGGATTTGTTGTGGAAACTCAGAGGCTTCTGGTGCTCAAGTGAAAGATAGCTTCTCAAAGAAATGATGCAACTGTTGTTGCTACAATGAATGCAATTCGAATAGTTGTTGACTGCTCTGATACCATGTGATAATCTGCAGGGGATCTAGCAACTGTAACTAACTCACAATCAAACTCTCAAGAATGTTGCAAAGAAGAATAGCAGTATCATACATCAGCTGTGAACTGGCACTGTGTGAATAATGAATACAATACAATAATTGTGATAGAGAATTCAAATTAACCAAGGAGGTCATTCAAATCATGCTCAAAGTCTAGCTTGGATAACAATGGAGACATCCTCTAGTCAGTAGTATCAGTAATAAATGGTAATAGTCAGTCAAGTGTGTCTAACTGAGTCTAACAAAACCATCTAGGCATAAATTAGGGGATGGAGACTCCAAGGAGGGCACATGAGGTTGTCAGAAGGTCAAGTGGCACTCTAGAACTAGCTAACTAGGAGCTATAGGTAGTTAGGATGAGCAATCAGTGGAAGAACTACTCGATCAATGCTCTAACTGAATGATAACTCCCGGTAGGTGAGATGAGGCGCTCTAATTGGTGGTAGGTGAGCAAAGGTGCACTTGGCATGCATAAAAGTCAAATAGGGTGCATCAGGTAGGTAGGAGGCCAACTAGGGGTTGAATACAGGCTCTAGGGAGCTGAAAGTGAGCTCTAGTTGATGGGAGGACCATCAAGATGATGACTAGATTCATGCAGTTGCATGTAATTGCATGCATGATGACTGGATGCATGCAGGCATGCAAAACTGAAAAATGATGGGGAGAATATTCCAACACATGGGAAGGAAAAACAAGCAATGGGATCCTGGCATTGTTGTTTTCAGTTCATTGGGAACATATCTCTTGGTGTTGTCTTATTGGGGAAATCCAATATGTATTCTCTTGAGATCATCTTTGTAGTACAGAGTTTCAAATTTCTTAAGCAAAGAAAAACTGCAGAGGTTCAGTTGGATCCTAGGATCATTTTGATTTTTAAATGCTCAAGTTGAAGAATTTCAAAAAAATAAAGGCAGTATGGGGACTACAATCAGAGTAGAGCAACAACAAGCATAGTGGAACCTCCACAAATTCAATTGCTTTAGGACAAGCAATTTTGGGGAGGGAGGATTTTCATGTACCCAATTTTGGGCTAATTCAGTGACCATGGGTAAAAGGGGACAAAATAACCCCTAACGAAAACAATTTCATTATACTAAGCATGCATAGAATAAATTTTATCCTAAGTCAAGTGGAGAAATGAATTCTATTAATTTTAATTAATTTTAGTCATTAGAATTGATAATATATGTTCAAGTGGGAAAAGAGGGAACCCTCATGAGGATAAGGTTTCCAAATTAGAACTGGAAGCAAGAAAATAGCAACAGAGGAAAAACAGAGAAAGTGTAAGGACATGCCAAAAACTGAAAAGTGGAAACAACCAGAAAACGCTAAGGAGGGCGCAGTTTCTAAAGGAGAGCTCAGTTTTCAAATTGGAAACAACCATAAAATCGAAAGGAGGGCACAGTTTCCAAAAGGGAGTCTAGTTTACAAATCAAGCAACTTTTACAAAGCAGGAAACATGTGGAGACAAAGGGGGGTGCAGTTTCTAAAGGAGAGAAAAGCGTGTAAGGAAAAAGAAAGGAAGGTATGTCCACTCATGGGTGACCTATTCTCACTGGTCACCAAGCTCTTCAAATTGCTTAGAAGGTCACCCTCAATTCTATAAAATAAGGATTCCAACTCCATTTCCCAACTTTTGTCATTGTGAGTTTATGAGTGAAGCATTCTAGCTTCTCAAGGCAAGGTGATGCGCCCTAGCCATCCAATGGGAGATGAGCCCCATTATTCTTTCTTATTCTTCTCTATTCTGATATATTCTTCTCCATGGCATCTACGAGAGTTTTATTTCAGGTCCAAGCCCTCTAATCCATGGAAGAATTCAATTTCTAGTAGTAGTTGGTGGACAAACTAGCTTGGAGGAAAGTGGAGTTTACTAGTACAATCAAAGATCAAAGTTTGGAGATCCATTGAAGAGTCTGGAGTATTTATGTGCAGACCTATTGCTGCTGCAAGAAATCTTTCAGTCATTCAACAATCAGATCCATTTACACTTCACCTCTCTTCTCCTTCTCAGAACCAACTATGTCAAAGGATTATAAGCAGAATTCACTGCCTTGATTTTCTTAGCTTGCAGAGAGATTGGCCATCCAAATTTATGTTGGAATGGATGGAGATATGTTGCTGCTGTTATAATTCTTAGATAATCTCTGTTATATCTCTAATTATCATTTCAGAAGCTTCAGAGATCTATTTAATGTTCATTTTAAGAACTGGGAATTTACCTAAGGGGAATTTATGCATTTCCTAGTAGAAATAATCACTAAAAATCAATTCTAATGCTCTAAACGTAATATGATCAATGGTGAAGTTTTAATTTAATTTATTTCATTAATATCAGTCATATAAAACAGCTTCATATATTTTTGATGTCAAACCATAGTCACTAAATCGAACCCTATCTCATTGAGTCTTCCCAGTTGACTAGTTTTGCCAATTTTGTTATAAACTGAGTTGTGAGAGTCATTTTTCTATTCTGTAAGTTGATTTTGTCCATATAAATACCCATGAACCACATCCAAGGTTCATAATTCAATTTAGTTCAGGTTATACAGTGTTTGGGTTCACTAGAAGTCGAACTAGTTGAGCAGTCCAAATAACTAGTTTTATAATTCTAATCGTAAAATGTGTTACGTAAACCCAATAAAGATTATGTAACTTGATTAAAGTCATTAACATGCAAAAGAAAGAATTCCAACCCTTATTTACATAATTTGGGAGGCTTGTACCCTGTTTTGGAAGTCAACTATTAAGACTAGCTCAGCAACCCAAGTCACCACAATTTCCTCGCAATTCTTAGTCTAGTGTTTAATTGCTGATTAATGATGCCCAAAGACCTCCCTGAAAAAATATCTCAGTTTAATAATCCTTCCCAACACCCTGATCTAGTTTGTATATGCGGGTGCATCTAGAAGCATTGCAATAGACTTCGGCGGTGCCGATGTTCGAAACATAAATGGTCATCGTACTTTGTAGAAACGATCCTAAACCTTTTTATTCTGTATACCTTGATTCTTCACACTCTCCCATAAAAAAAAAAAAAAAAAATTCATCCCTATCATCCTTGATCAGTGAAACAATAAACCTCACTTACACCCTTCACACCATAAAAAAATTGTAAAAAAATACTAGTTGAAATTCTGAATAATTGGAGAGTTTGGAGTTAATATTTTGTACTATTCTTGGCTGGTATATTACATATAATATCCTCCACATGTAAAATATCACCAGTTCTTACCTCGAATGAGGTGGATCCAAATCCTTGGATCGAATATGTTTAGTTGTCCCCCAACTCTACCATGCATGTGAAAAATTTCTCCTTTAGGTCAGTGATGACACTCTTGTAACCAATCATATGTTTGGATGTGCCATTGTCAATTAACCATATGTCTCCACTTGTGATGATGAATTCCAAAAGGGATGAGATAAGGTAATACTCCCTTCTTGTCTCCTTTTCTTCGGATGCATTATTTTGAGTGGTTTCATCTTCTATGGCGGTAGAAGCATGAAACTTTCCTTTTCGCTTTGCTTGAGAAATTGTCTTTCTTGTTGCAATTGTAGCATCTAGATTTTGACTTGTCAAAGACTTTGTTGAACTCTTTCTTCTTTGGATGAGGGAACTTATTTTGGAAGAAGGGTTTATTTCCTTTCTCCATTCTTGTAGTGAGGGAAATATTTTCTTCTTTAGTGCACATAGCTTCGCTTTGGATTCAGCCTTCCTCTTGGTTATAGTCATGCCACAATATTTCGAACCCAGGTTTCACTTCTTGGCCATTGATAATAGCTAAGAATGTCTCCCATGAATATGGGATACCATCAACGCCGGTTTGGATGAGATCATCATCATTCACTACAACTCCAATGTTAACAAGTTTATCTCTTACTTGAGAGATATTAGTGAAGAAGGAGGCCACTGTATCATCCTTCTCCATCTTGAGGTTTCGTAACTTATTCTTCAATGCCCTCTTTTGAGTTGGGTCCTTCTTCTCATATAGATTAGTCAATGTATCATAACATTATTTTGCGGTCTTCAGTGGTGTGATCACATGCATCAAGTTATCTTTTACCGAATCATAGATGATCCATCTGGCCTTAGCTTGATGATTCTTGAAGTTGATGCGCCCTGTATTAGATGTAGGATCCTCCACTACAGTGGATATGTAGCTATATAAGTCATGTTCCTTTAGTATGTTGAGAATCCTATCCTTTCGACTATTGAAGTTTGAGGTGCGCTCAAGATGGTCTTCCGGTCATACAGAGATTAATGCCATAGTCTTCAAAGCTTGTGCTCAACTTCTCAAGATCTACGTAGGCTCTAGCTGGCATGAAAATATGAGATCCTTCACTCCCTAAGCTCCAATACCATGTTAATATTTGGTTGAGCTTTGATCTTTAATTATTTTAGATTCTAAAACTTGAAACAATGAGACAATTCAATCACATGAAATTAATACATCCATAACACAAGATATACCCCAGGGAAAATCCTCAAAACTATGAGAACAAAAACCCTAGAAATTATTCTCAGTATAATATATTGGATAGAAGAGAATGCTTTCGTTTACAACATAGAATATTGCTTTCAAAAGTTAAGAGATCACCAAAAAAATCTTAGTGAAGATAGAAAAGAAATAGAGAAGAGATATCAATCGTATGTGTTTTCAATGTGCCCAGCACATCAATAACAAGCAAGATTGATAACCTGCATAAAGAGAAGCACATTTCCTTCATTGGAGAAGAGAATTCGCTTCACATTGAATTCATCAATCCCGTATAACATATTTATACATTCTTCTCATGCATTGTCTTCTTCTAACTGTAGGATGAACTCACCCTCAAACTCGATGTATCAATATTGCATGAAGAAGTGTGCCCCACTTCTCATGCAGTGCTTTATATCACTGAACTATCTCTTAGGGTGAACTCGCCTCTTAACTGAAATATTTCCCACTTAGTTAGGTGGATAACTTAAGTGTTGTCATGAAAGTGTCACAACTCAAGTGTTGTCTTTTAGTTTAACATAAGTGTCATCATGCAATAACACTTAGTTAACTAGATCTTCTTCGTTCTCACTTAGTTAACTCTCTTTAAATGATTCTTTCTTAATAACATCACTGTAGTGATCAATTTGAGTTCTCCTTGATTTATTGAAGTGTCTTCTTTTAGTTTAACTAAAGTGAAAACACTTTAGTTAACTAGTCCTTCTTATTTAACACTTAGTTAACTATTATTAATTGAAATCATGTTGATTGATTTACTTGTACTGATCACTATGATTTCTTAAGTTAACCGAGGCATACATTGTGGCTTTAACTGAATCTTGACAATTTGATTTCACTTAGTTATCTCCTGATCAATTCGAATTCTCTTTTTCTGTATGCATTTATCTTTATCTCTTTATCTTTTACTGCATGGTCAATATGTGCTAATTTTAATTATGCATCACATTACATTATACTAAGAAGAATTATCGGATGTTGTGATCATAGTATATTATCCCAGACCAAATGATCATATGCTAAAGTAATTCACTTTAGAGGTGATCAATCTCTGAAGGAGACTTAATAGCAATCTGGTGATCATGGTTAATAACACATCACACAACATTAAATGCTTTTAGCAAGTAAAGCATGACCTTTATACGAAAGTTCCACCTCTATATGGTAGGTCCATCCCATGGATACCTTTATACAGAAGATTCACATGAGAATCATGACTTGACAAACAAGTCTGGAGCCTTGTCCAACAAGACTTTACAATATCATTGCTTTGATCAATTACCTCTATATGGGAGGAATAACCTTCACACAGAAGGAAATCAAAGTGTTCACCTCTATACGGGAGGATCAATCATGGTTGCATAAGATTGTTTTGGAGAATGTATCCCAATGCTGGACATTTAAAACATGAAACTCCTACAAATTCCAAGTCTTGTTTTTCTTCAAAGACTTGATTTCTTTCCTCATGGCATGCTCCTTGTGAGGTAAATCATCATCATTAAGAAACTTGACTCATCACCAATAGAAGATAAGGAAAAATAATTAAAATCAATGTGCTCATTCTGGAGATGGACATTTTCATTTAAACTAAATGGTAGATTTTCTTCAAGTTGATTTTCACCCCCTTCCTTTGGAATTTCTTCAAGACAAGGTTGGAAACCTACAATCACTACATGTTCCACCTTTCCATTAGTATATATTCTTCAAGTGGATTTCACAAGATTTGTCCTCCTTGAAGAGTGTTGGAATATCACATTCAGAATGTGGGTATGTCAATGCTTATACATAATCCACAACTTGTACCCCATTATTCCTTTGGAAAATATCCAACAAAAGTGAAAATCACTAATTTGTTGTCAATCTTTTTCATGTTCACCTTAGGTACATGCACATAAGACTCACTCCCCAAAACCCTAAAATGTGAAATAAAGGAATAATCTCCACTCGAAGCCTCTTCTAGTGTCATTCCAACAAATGATAAGCTAAGTGATCTATTGGTTAAATAATTTGTTGTAGAAACTACATCAACCCAAATATTTTTTCTCAAACCAACATCCACTTTCATTCTTTCTGCTTTCTCCATCAACGCTTGATACCTCTTAGGAACACCATCTTTCTCAAGAGAATGTGGGATCTTTTACATTACAATACCCAAATGGTCATGTTCCCATTTTGTCAGTACCAGGAAGCAGCCAATGTCACACCAAACCCCATGGATCCTAGTGAAATTCAATTAATTAATTAATAAGGGGATGCCATTACTTAGGCAATTAAATGATTAACTAGGAATAATTTAGCCTATAGTTGTTTTAATTAATTAAATTAGAAGAGATGTAATTATTATTTTTATTTTTTGATTATTAATTACATATGTCAATGAGTTGGAATATTCCAAAGAATCCATGAGGGCACCTAAGGAGATAAGGATAGCTCAATGAGTTGTCAACCAAAGAGGATAGTGAAAGAAAAGTGGAGTAAAGAAAAAAAAAGAAGGAAACTAGATAAAGAAAGGAAAAGATGGTAGAAAGCATAAAAGAAGAAAAAGTAGTGCAAAGTAGAAAAGCAAAGGAAAACCCAACTAAAGTAGTAAAAGCAAGAAAAGCAGTGGAAAAACATAATAAAGGAGTAAAAGCAAGAAAGCAGACTAAAAGCAGTAAAGCGAGATAAAGCAGGTAAAGCAGAAAGTAAGAGTTTCCTAATTTTTGAAGATAAGAGAGATTGGAAAAAAAAGGAAAGCAGGAAAAAGGATCAAGGAAAGAAACATAGGCTCAATTTTAGCCAAGGAGGGAGAAATCATGAAGGAAAGTAGGTCTAGGAAAAAATGAACTTACCAAAGAAGCGTCCAACTCACCAAAATACATTCTCTCCTAAAAATTATTAATTATTATTTTATTAATTTTCATGAGAGAAGTCTAGAAGGAAAGAGCTAGTTTCTAGGTTCAATGCATCTAAATCATGGATTAATTGCCCAAGAATCAAACCAATTTATAAAAGGAGGGCACACCACTTTGATATCTTTTGGTAGTTTTATCATTTGTGATTGAGAAAGATCAGTGCTCCTCTAGGATTTGGACATGCACCGTTAGCCACATGTGGGAGATGTGACCCATAGTTTATGTTCCAGTCTTCTGTATGTGATACATTGAATCAATTGATGATCAAGTTGCATATCTGATCCATCCATTCAATGTAGATATTGATCCTTTAGAATTGATGCAGAGATCCAAGCCAGTTTGATGTGGTGTTGATGAATTTCACTCTGAGAGAGAGAGATCAATTGGAGAGCTTGCAGGAAGCTTCAGATGTTCATCTCACCTCTTATGATCAGCCAACATCTCCTTTAACTCCTGCAATTCATATTTTGTGAATACTTATCTTCTCCTTACTCTTCTTTGGACCATACTTCTCCAATCATTGTAAAAATCCAAGATTCTTGACTTTCTATGTAATCTGAGCCATGAGACTTATGTTGATTACTTAATAAGATGAGTTATTGTTTACTGCTATATTTTTAATTCATTTCTGAATTATATCAGTTCTCAGAAGGATAATTCAAGATACTTAGAGTCTGTTTGGATTGATTTTCTCAAGACTAGCTCTTTAGCACCTTTTAATGGACTAGTTTTGCAAAATGTTTGATTAAAAGTAATCTAAATTCCTATTTTATGTTATATTAGTCATCTAATATTCATAAGACACTAATTTATCTCATACAAGTATCATACTAAGGATTCATATCCATCTTGGCTTGTTTGGAAGAGTATGAAAACAAACTAGTTGAGTTGTCCACCATAGTGCTCTTCCTCCTTTTGCTTCCAAAATCAGTCAAATCCTCCCAAAAATTCAGTATCTCTTGTCCAACAGTATATTAGGGGTTTTTTACTTGATATCCCTCCTCTGTTTTCTTTCAAGTTTAATTGAATGAATCTAGTATGCATATGTTGGTGTTCCCAAGAAGCCTCCGAGTAGATTTCAGTGGTAGCTGTTGTTGAAACATAAATGGACCCAGTACCTTGTGCATAGGACTCTAAATGTGGACTTGGTTCTGATATATTTTCTTCTGCACACTCCCTACCATATTTTTCATATCCGAAAGTTCCCAACCATCAATATCTTCGGTGGTTTAATCATTAACCAAGACTAGTTTCTTCATGACTAGTTTTGTTGACTAATTTCAGTTTTGCAAGTTCACGATTTAAAATTGTTGTGATTTAGTTAATATCCTTGAATTCATATTTGGGGATATTAAATTGGTATCAAATCTCTTTCCTTGTCTCATCCTATGGAAAGTAACTCTCAATGGAATATATCTCAGATCTATCTTCAAGTTGCAATTAATGAGCTAGTTACAGTCATGGAAGAATAAATCATTTACATTGATGGAGGTTTACCAAGAGATGATGATGGCTACATTTGTGACCATATGTATAGTGAATACCAATGGGCTGAACCACCGATGGCCAATCCTAAGAAATATTTTTCAGAGATGGTATCTGCAATTGAAAACCTGCCCCACCACTATTAGGAGTATCTAGCCTTGGGGGAAGAGATTGGTAAGGCCATTTATTTCAAAGATTATTTTTACTATAGGTTTGGATTTGAGATCAAGTTTTGGATTCAATAAAGAGAAGAAAATCACCCATGGAGGAACCAAGTTGTTCTGCCTCTTTGAGTAAAGAAGAAGGAAGAACAAATTAGTCGTTTGCATCTTCAAGCATTATGAGATTGTTTGGGTTTTCTTCAAGAAGATCTTCCAAAGGTTGTAAGCATGAATAATACACCACTAGTTCTGCTAAGGATAAGCCAATTATGGATAAAAGAGTATCTACTAATGGGTACCAAGAATATGCATCTAGTAATGGTTTCTCAAGTTCTAAAGAAACATCTACTGATGGATGTTGTGATGAGGTACCTACTGATGGGTGCCTAAGTTTTGAGGAGACATCTACTAATGGATGTCCATCTCTCTATGTTGGTGACATAGAGATACCACTTGATGATTTTTCTACAAGCACAAGTTCCCTTGAGGATGAATATAAGGAGCTTGTAGTAGTATAAGTTGTTCCAAAGTCAACTTTTCATCCATCACTTGAACTACATCATGAAGTTGACTTCACTGAAGAAGAGGTTCATCCTCAAGAACCTCATTTCCTTGCATGGCCCTTGAAGATGATTGAGAGGAAGATAAACGAGGACTTACATATTCTCCATGAAACATATGTGTTAGTGTCACAATCTTGTTGGAGAGCTGCTTCATTGGAAGATTCATCTTTCCTTGAATCCATGGAGAAGATTCAAAAAGCCGTGTCTACAATCCAAGGCAATTTTTCACACATGCTTTCTAATAGAGATTATTTGCATGAGCTTGTTCCTGTGTTGCATGGAGCATCGTTGAAGGATGATGAGGATACTTGCAAGCTCAATGGTGAATTCATGGCCACCCGATATTATTTGAGAAGCACTCAAAGTTCCCTCCAAAACTCCAATATGGAGATAGAGAAACTTCACCAAAAGTTGCAAAGATCACTCATTTCAGTCAGCCAATCTCTAATGGTTGGTTGTACTCATATTTCTATGGAGGAACCTCATGATATGGTGGTTCATGAGGTGCATGATGACATGCATGGGCTTGAGGAGTTTTTATATGCATATGAAGAGTTCCAAGAACATACAGTTTCCTAGAGAGAAAATGAGCTTCATACTGGAGTGAGTCATTCCTCCATTGAGGAATCAGAAGAGCTCATGTTTGATGGAACAGCCTTTGATGGAGTTTATGCATCTTTTTTTGGAACATTTAAAAAACTCACTATGTCATTCTAGACTTAGGATAAAATTAATTAATCATTTATGATTAATTTCCTGAGTTTTGACTAGGTAGAATAGGGCAGTTTTGTCTTTTAGTGGACCACATGCTATCCTCATTCACAAAAAATAATTTGGATAGATTCTTGATAAGATTTCCTTGTATTTTTTCATTTTTTATTCCATTCCTGAATTAGAAAGACACTATCCTGATTTAGTTAGCTTTGTCCTATTTTTTCTACTTTCTAGTGGAAAAGATAAAGCTAGTTGACTTGGAATCTTTTGCCACTTGACCAATTCGACCTCCACATCATATTTAAACTTCTAAAGCCATCATTACATTCCATTTACCTCACTCATGAGTTTACATACCATACTTTCAAAATTCATGAGCCTCTAGAACAGTTTTGGAAACTGCTTTTGCCACCTAGGGGGTTTTTGTCTTTTTTAAGCCTTTATTTTTTGGTCTTTCCAAATTGCCTCAAAGGAATTCGATTTTATCCATGGAGGATGTATTATATATTGTTATCATATCAATGAATAATATACATAGTGATTTCCATAATTTATTCTCTCTGTTATTCTTCTCTCATTGTCTAAAATATTCCATGTGAAATTGTCTTATGAATCTAATTCCTAGCAATTGAAAATCTCACACAGTATCTGTTAGGAACCCATGTCTTTAATTTGTTAGTATATTGTTGTTGGATGCATATGCTTTGTAAGTCATCCCGTAGTATTTGTTGATCAATAGTTTGTGTTATTGTTGTTGGTGCATATGCTTTGTAAGTCGCTCGTAGTATTGTTGATCCATAGTTTGTAGTGGCCCATGGTTTTGACCCATAGTATTGGTGCCTAGACTTAGTATATAAGTGTGTGTTGAGACCTATGAAGGCACCGTGAAGTTATTTGTATTGAGCTTGCTCAAAGGAGGTTTCCCCCTCGAAGTGGCCAGTGATCAATATAAAAGTGATTATGAGTTCTGTCATTTCTTCTATTCCGCATATTCTTATTAATTAATTGTTGCAGGTGCTTCACATCTGGTATCATAGCACTTTCTTGGGCTCGCTGGGTGAAATTTCTACCAATTTTTTTTTTTTTCGCATCTATTGCAGGTTCAGATTTGGGAATAATCCCTATCTACTTAACTGTGGGAAGTACTTGGGCATAAGCCCTAAAACTCATTGTGTGGAGTACCACAGGAACCCCGAAGTAGCTGGCCCATTGAGAGGACCTGCCAGCGAAAAGGGCAAAGACCCCTACTTGATTGACTAGTTCCCACCCGTGAGGTAAACCAAGAGCTGTCGTTTGTGGAAAAGCGGTTATCATTTTTACCTGAGCCGTGGAGTGAGGGGTACTTCCTCAATACGCAAGCCGTCAGACAGCATTGGTGGCTGAGTGAAACCCCTGAAATGTTAGGAAGCCGCACATACCTTGGGTCCATATCTATTTTCAGCTGAACTGTTGTCAATCACTGCTGCGTCGTTTCAGATGCAGCTGTTCAGATCCATTCTAAAAGTCATTCCAGATCCAGCTGTTTTCAATCCATTTAGCGCCATTTCAGATCCCATTCCGCATATTTCATTCCTGAGGACCCTATCCCCAATTCCACTTCCCAAAGCCTGAAATCCCACATTTGTCTATTTTTAGGGTTTGACATAACTTCCTCAGATTTCACCCTCACCTTCAAATTTTACCACAGAGTTCCTTTCCGAATTCTGCTTCTTTGTCCCCCTTTGCCAAATTTTCCCATTCTTTCACCCCGCTTCTGAAATCCTCATTTTTTGCTTCCCTGTCTATTCGATAGTGTCCAAAACCTAGTCAAACTCCAATTACCCTTCATATTTTTTCCCAAATCCAGATTTTCCTTTACTGAAGCAATTTCTATTTTTGTTTTTCTACCCAGTCAACCAAAAAAAAAAAACTCCTGGTTATGGTTGTCACCCACGTAGGAGCAAAAACCATGGAAGAAGCACTTGTAGCCATCCAAGCCAAACTCCAGGATCTGGATGAAAAATTTCTTGGCTTCCATCTTGAACATTCAGCTATGAACAACAAACGGCAGTCGGAGTCTTCATCAGACAATGGGTTCTCTTCTTCTAGCAATTTCCATGGTTCGAAGCTTGATTTTCCTCGCTTCAATGGTACTGATCCAATTGGATGGATCTATCGTGCAGAACAATATTTTAGTCTGCATAATACTTTTGATGTCAACAAATTTCTGCTTGCATCCTTTCATTTGGAACAGGAAGCTCTTCAATGGTACCATTGGTACATCAAGGCTCATGAAGAGCCAAAATGGCCAGACTTTTGCCAGCTCCTTTTGCAATGATTTGGTCCTAGTGCTTTTGATGACTTGACAGGATCCCTCACTAAACATCGCCAAATTGGCACTGTGAGAGAGTATCAAACCGAATTTGAGAAACTAGCCAACCACACTGAAGGATTGTCTGATGACTTTTACTGGAGTTGTTTTATCAGTGGTCTAAAGGATGCCATCCGCTCTAAGGTCAAAATGTTTTGTCCCAACACAATCATGGAAGCCCTAGGGTTGGCTAAGTTGGCAGAAGACAAGATTGCATCCCAACAGTGCTCCAAGCCCACTTTTGTTCCCTTCTGAAATATGGGTTCTCAACGACCACACATACCGCAAGCTCCTCGACCAACTCCTATCAAGCGTTTGTCTGAAACAGAGATGCAAGCACGCAGAGAAAAGGGGCTTTGCTATAATTGTGATGAGAAATTCACTTGGGGACATAGATGTGTTCAGCAAAAGTTCTATCTCTTGGACGTGGATTCTCCGCCTACCTCTGAAATTGGTGACGAAGATCCAGAAACAATGGATGCTCAGGTCGACATTCAGGAACCGCCTATTGACCCTCCGTCTCAGGATGACCAGCTAGATATATCTCTCCACGATTTATCTGGAATCACCACCCCCCAAACAATGTGGGTCAGGGGTTACTTCAAGAAGCTTCCTCTTACAATACTCATTGATTCTGGTAGCACTCATAATTTCATTGACCCTCGGATCGCCAAACAAGATGATTGTTTTATCCATCCTTGCTCCAACTTTGAAGTCATGGTTGCCAATGGGGGCACCTTACCTTGCAAAGGGAAGTGTCGAAATGTGCGTATCTCTATGGGAGATTATACCTTGCGCTCTGACATGTTTGCCTTGACCTTAGGTGGATGTGATGTGGTTTTGGGTGCTCAATGGCTATGCACACTTGGCTCTATCTTATGGGATTTTGCTGAACTTTGGATGTAGTTTTCCCTCAATGGACAAAAACACACATTGACAGGATTACAACCAGGGTCTCTCAGCATCATCAGTTCACATCGCATGGAAAAAATCCTCAAGAAAAATTCACATGGTGTCATCGCTCAGATCCATTCCATTCAGATGCAACCATCAACAGTCTCCACTACTCCTTTGGATCTACAACAAATTCTGGATCGATATACAGGTGTCTTTGCTGAACCAGTGGGATTGCCACCTTCAAAGCCAGAAGACCATCATATTCAGCTCCTTCCTGGAAGCGTTCCTCCCAACATCAGGTCCTATCTCTACCCATTTCACCAAAAAACGGAGATTGAAATGCTCATTCGGGACTTATTGAAGCAAGGTATTATTCGCCCAAGCACTAGCTCTTTTTCTTCTCCAGTTCTTCTTGTCTGCAAAAAAGATGGGTCATGGCGCCTCTACATTGACTTCCAAGCACTTAATCACCTCACCATCAAGGATAAGTTTCCAATTGTTGTTGTTGATGAGCTTCTTGATGAGCTTCATGGGGCTCAATTTTTCTCCAAGTTGGATCTTCGTTCTGGGTATCATCAAATTCAGGTTCATAAGGATGATATCCCTAAAACAGCTTTCCGCACACATGATGGCCATTATGAGTTTTTGGTCATGCCCTTTGGCCTCACTAATGCTCCTTCCACATTCCAGGCCTTAATGAATAAAATATTTCGGCCCTACTTGCGGAAATTCATTCTGGTATTCTTTGATGATATCCTCATCTACAGTAAAACATGGGATGAACATCTCCAACATCTGGATCTTGTCATGCAACTTTTCTCTGACCATCATCTCCATGCCAAGCAGTCTAAATGTGTTTTTGGACAGAAGGAAGTTGAGTATCTCGGGCACATTATCTCAGCACAAGGGGTTCGCGTGGATCCTGCCAAAATCGATGCCATGAACAATTGGCCGCATCCTCAGACACTCAAGAGCCTTTGTGGTTTTTTGGGGTTGACTGGCTACTACCACAAGTTTGTCCAAAATTATGGGAAGATTGCAGCTCCATTAACTGCTCTATTGAAAAAGGATGCTTTTACATGGACACATGCTACTCAGTGTGCATTTGAAAAACTAAAACAAGCTATGTGTACTACACCTGTTCTAGCTATGCCCGATTTTTCCAAGCCCTTCACTATTGAGAGTGATGCTTGCGGCAATGGACTTGGTGTTGTTCTCCTTCAAGATGAACACCCCATTGCATTCACCAGCAAAGCCCTTTTAGGTAAGAATTTAGCTGCCTCTAAATATGAGAAGGAAATGATGGCTATTTTGCATGCAGTATAGAAGTGGCGACCATACCTATTAGGGAATCATTTCTGTATCAAGACTGATCACCAGAGTCTTAAATATTTCTTAGAACAGCGTGTCTCCTCTCCAACACAACAGAAATCGGTTAGCAAACTCATGGGTTATGAATATGAGATCACTTACAAGAAGGGTAAAGACAATATTGTGGCAGATGCTCTTTCTCGCACATTTGATGCCCAAGGTTCTCTTTCAGCTATTTCTATGCCTGTTCCAAATTGGTTGCAATCTGTTCAACAGGGTTATGTCAATGACTCTTCCTTATCTCAAATCATCCAACGCTTGACCAACAACCCTTCTGTTGTACCACATTACTCTTGGGACGGTGCTTCTCTGAGATACAAGGGTCATTTGGTGCTTCCCTAGAGCACAGATCTTCAACAGGCTGTCTTCTATGAACTCCATGCTTCTCCATCGGCAGGGCACTCTGGGTTCCTCAAAACGTATGAATGGGCACGGCGTAACTTCTTTTGGCAGGGCATGAAAAGGACAATTCAACAGATGGTGGCTGAATGTGATACCTGCCAGTGTAATATGGGTGAAACAACACTCCTTCTAGGATTGCTCGAACCCTTTCCCACACCTACACGGATTTGGACAGATATTTTTATGGATTTCATTGAAGGGTGTTGGCTGCTTTTTGGACATACCCGGGTTTTCAGGAGGCGCAGCAACAAACACCCCTTGGCGCACTGGCCCTTTCGGCAACGGGCTGCGCAGCAGCTCGAGGTCTCACCCGAAGTGGCTATGGGGGGGCTAAGGAATAAAGTTTCCTTAACTGAGGTGGTTTGGAGTCCACAGTCTTCTCTCTTCCCTTCTTACGCAGTAACTTCGAAACAGAACGTCTTACTCTTCTACAGGCCTCACAACGCCACTGCAATGGGACTCACTCTTCCCAGCCTAGCTACGCGGTATCTCCGCACCTGCGCACCAGGCGTTTACCCGCTACGTCCGATACACTATGTATCATTTCTGCCCTCGCACCACAGCGCAGGAACATGCTCCTCACGCGCTACGACGATAGTGCTCTTACCGACTCCTTCGACAGTGCACGAGTATAACTTCTAAGGGAGCTTCAAGGACTTACTTTACATACTCATTCATAAAGATAACGAAACATTCATGTAAACATAGATAGTAAAACATAGACATGCATTCACACAAAACATCACCACAACAACAAGAATTATGTGGTTCACCTCCCTGGGGAAATCACATCCACGGGAACTGTATTTTATACTAGCTCAAAATGGGGATTACACAGTTATGCTGCGCACACATCTGCAGCCTTAGATCTTTCTGGGAAACTCCACGCACACAGCTGGGAGCCCTTCTCTTAGATCTATTCTCTTCTTCTACAGAGATTACAATGAATCAGACATCAACTTAGACTGTCTTTAGACTCAGCGACTCTAGCTCTTCGGCTCTCCAACTCTCTAACTCCTTGACCTTCTAACCAACCTATCTCTAACCCATCAAACCCTTTTCCCTTTACAATTACACATATATATAGGTGGCCCTGAGGCTCTCACCTTTACAAAACTGTGAGCCTTTCCCAACAGTGATCCCAAAAAACCCTAACCACTGACGGCTAGGTGTACTTTAGACGCCTCTTGCAGTCGCGTCGCAGCTTCCTGTAGGTTCCGTGATTTCTGGTGCAGATCGTGGGTATGGGCGTCGCTTCATCGTTCTTTTCTCCTTGTCTTTTGCCTTCAATGCTTCATCCCATTGCTCTTCCTTGGTCCGAGCAACCATAACTTCTGTACTTTGCCTTAAATGAGGGTAGCTGAGCCCTCTATTCCGTTGCTTCCTTCATTTACTGTGGTGGTTGAGCTTTCTACTCGGCCACCTTATTTACTCTTTTCTTTGACTTGTGCGCGTGAGCTCCGCGATTTTCGGTCCACACTCTGTGGTGAGCTCGTCCATCTGGCGCCGTACCGCGCACTGTTCACTTCCGCCAAAAATGGTGCTTTTCCTCAAAATTAGCACTTCTCCTTCAAAACTTAGTGCTTTTTCTCCAAAATTGGCAGCTTTGCCATAGCTACGGCCTTTGCTCCAACAGGCCCCTAACACTTACTTGTGGCTCATCCCTGAGCCACCCACACTAGCTTGCAGTCATTTTAGTTGTGCATCTGACTTTGCTTGGGTCACAGCGAAGTCTTGCTTCCACTGGGCAATAGCGGAGTCCATGTCTTGCACACATTCGGTGGCTGTCTGCACCAGGTCTGCAGTAGCTTCTTCTCCTTCTATGCCGTCGACCAACTCTTGATACTTATCAAATGCTTTGACCTTGGCCTCTGCTTGGGCAGCAAGTTCAGCATACTCATCCATAAACGGCTGAATGTTGTTGGCGAGAGTAGCATCTTTGTTTCTGAGCCTGTGCAGTTCTTGCTGGACTTTACGGACTTTGCCCATCTTCCTCATTTTGGGTAAGCCTTCTAAGGACTTAGCTTCTTCATTCAGAATAGTTAGGGAATGTTCTGCTACTTCGACCTGTTCTACAAGAGCAACTTTAGAAGGGAGCTTCTCAAGCTCCGCCCAAGCTTCCATAGCTTGCGTCATTAACTGCTGGGCTTCATCCATTTTGTGTTGCATCTGGATAGAAGCTATGTGCAGTGCTTCAAGTCATACTTGCATCTCATCCACGGAAGGCACTGCTACACGAGCTTCCAACTCGGCAATCTATTTCCGCGAGGGGGGAAATAGATTTCATGCAAGTTGGCAGAAAAGACCAACTTTGCTCCATAAATTTCTGCCGTCTCCTCAGTAAGCCTCGGCATCTGCAGGATAGTATCCCTGAGGAGATTTTAGTACTCAAAGAATATGGCGCGGTTCATCTTGCGCTTCACGGGATTATTAGAATCCCAGAGGTTAACATAGCGCATCCCTGGAACCTCTCCTGAACGACGCGGAAGAAACTGAGTGTTGGGCGGTTCCTTCCACCCGACAAAGGCAAACAAGATCAGGAGCCAAGAAAAATGGAATAGCTGATTGGCGGTGTCTTGAACGTTGCGGTAGTCGTCCAATAATGTATTCAGGAGGAAGAGAGACCAGTTATACTGCTCTCCCTCCGCAGCTGCGACTGCGAGCTCTACAACAGCTCCAGGGACTTCTTTGGGTCGGCACTTCGTTAAAATTCTGCCTACAAGCAGACTACCTGTTAATCTCAGTGCTTCATCTTCTACTGTAGTGAGGTCATAAGCCCGACCTCCTCGCGACAATTTATATTTCTGCACCACCTGTGCAGCCAGCTTTCGATCCCTGTCTTTACCAACGAAATGGGCATTGGGGTCCTTACCAACCTTAGATAGGCCAGTAATTTGGTGAATCAGGTCCACATTCAAATCAATTGGCCTCCCTAGACAAATATAACCACCATGAACACAGGATAATAGGACCTTAACAACCACAGTAACTTCATTGCTATGCCCGAAGTGCGGTAGCTTCAATAGGTTCAATAGTCCAGGCCTCTCCAGATTTACTGCAAATTGCTGTGGGACGAATTCGTCAACTTTCTTAACAGGGTTATGGACCACTGTCAGATAGTGATCTAGCGTGAACTGTGGATACGTTCTATAATCTCCCAAATTATAGTCGAAAAACTTAACAAGCGGAAGATGTCCGAGCAGGGATCCTTCTTCGTGCACGATTTTCGCCATTGGTGGCAACGGAATCGAATACTTGGCATTCTTGGGGATACGCACCTCGGGTGCATCATCCGGGCATGGAGGAATGTAGTTAACCATAGTGGCCAATGGCTCTGGAACGGGTTCCTCCGGCTGCTACTGCTGGTGCTGTTGAGACGCCCGCGTGCCCGACGACTGTTTGGGATCAGGAAGCTCGACGATCTTGATCGGGGTACCCATTCCGAAATCTAAACCTCTGTGTCTAAACTGATGGACAAATTCTTCAGTTGACAGGTTCTCCGTCATGAACTTACAGACACGACTTAACACTGATCAGAGAAGGGCGGAACAGCGTAGGATATGAACTTTGAAAGCAAAGGGAGCAGTTTGCACGACACGGCTCTAAAAACAATGACTTAGACTCAAACAAGACAACTATACAACTCAAGGAAAGTAACCCAAACATATACGAATGAGGGGTATTTATAGCTAAAGGCGGTAGTAGATGCGGACAAGTGGGGCTAATAACCGTAGACGCCTATGTATATGAGTTGACAACCTCCCTACCCCCCGCGCCTCTGTGGTGCATTAAATGTGATGGACGGGTTCTGACAGCCTTTCGGGAGATAAGCTAAGGCCTTCGGCTCCTTAAGTAAATGCAGATCTTCGGGAAGTCAAGCCGAATCTGTCAGATCAAATACAATTAAATAGCGGTCTCATCCTTCATTAAGACTCAGACACGGCTACAGAACTTCCGTAATTCAAATTTTCAAATTTTCGACGGGTAACTTCAGCATGGGTAACTGTGCATATAGAGGGGTCCACAGCGAGGACTCCGTAAGAGCAAACAAAATTAGACAACAAGGAACTCCACAAGAGCGAAAGTTTAACAACTCGGGGGATTTCACAAGAGCGAAAATAGACTTACCCAGAACAGGCTTTATTACTTGCGCGGATGGTTCGAGGAACTACGCGGGAAGCCAGAGACTGAAAATGTCTCGTGACTTCCGTGTAGACTGTGATAAGTGCGATGCCTCTTTCAACTACAATGGACATCTGCACGACTTTAGCAGCTAATTAGGTTGACAGGGCGGAGTGGCCGTCGCGGTAAAGCTTGAGCCGACTCCCGTTGATCATTGTGGGCAGCAATTCTCCATTAAGCTTCGCAAGCTGAACTGCTCCTCCTTCAGTTATCTTCATTACTTGAAAAGGGCCTAACCAATGTATACGAAACTTGCTTAGAAACTTGATGAATTTACTATCGTAGAGGAGTACCAAGTCTCCTTCCTGAAAGATTTTATTCTTAATATGCCTATCATGCCAAGCCTTCTATCTTGCCTTCTGCACTTGTTGATGGAATCCAACTAAAAGCCTGTCTTCTTCTAAGGCAACCAATTGTGACATCCTTTCGCTCATAGTATCAGTATCTGTCATTTCTGTAATTTGAGCAATTCTGAGACTGGGAACAATGTATTCCATGGGCATAACTGCTTCTTGTCCATACACCAAATTGAAAGGTGTGTGACCTGTTAATTTCTTGCATGTGGTTCTGTAAGCCCATAACATAGCTGTGACTCTAAGGTCCCAATCATCTCTTTGTTGATTACAGATATTGGTCAGGGCATTCTCCAGAATCTTATTGAATGCCTCCACCGTACCATTAGCTTGAGGGTGGTAGGGTGTACTCTTGTGGTGACTAATGTGGAATTCTTCAGTAAGGGCCTCTATAGTCTCGTTTAGGAAATGTGTGCCCTGATCACTCATTAGAATCAGTGGACATCCAAATCTAGTGACAATATTCTCAAAAATGAACTGCGCGGCAGTAACAGCGTCGCAATTCTTAACTGGCTTCGCCTCAGCCCATCTGGTGAAGTATTCAGTAGCTGTGATGATGTATCTTGCACCGGTTCTCTTTCCTGGTGGGTTGATAGGTCCCACGAAATCAATGGCCCACTTATCAAAAGCACACACTGTTATCTAGGGTCTGAGCGGAATTTCATCTCTTCTTGAAGGTTTTCCTGTTCACTGGCACACATCGCAACACCTGCAGAATTCCTTAGCATCCTTGTGCAATGTTGGCCACCAAAGACCTGTGGCTAAGATTTTCTGCGCAGTCGGCTTTCCTGCGAAATGGCCTCCTATGGTTCCTGAGTGCGCTTCTGCGATTATGGAGTTCTTCTCATGCGGTAAAATGCATCTGTGCAAAACTTCATCGGGGCCAACTTATAGAGATGGCCTGCTATCAAAGTGAAGTCTGCGGCTTTGAATACAAGTTGTTTCTTCTGCTGTATTGTGAACTCAACTGGTGCTTTCCCTGTAGTGAGAAACTCAAGAATATCGGAATAATATTCGTCGGCTGCTTGAATAGAGAACAACTGCGCATCAGGCAGATTGTCCTCCAAATTTGTAGGTTCCTCCCCTGACTCTATCCTAGATAAATGGTCAGGTCCTGCATTCAATCTACCTGGCTTCACAATAATTTCAAAATCATACTCTTGGAAGAGGAGTAGCCATCTGGAAATTCTTCCCCCTAACACTGGCTTATTGACCAAGTACTTCAAAGCAGAATGGTCAGTGTACATTTTAAAATGAGCTCCCAATAGATAGTGTCTAAACTTCTGTAAGGCATACACCATAGCTAGTCCTTCTCTTTCTGTAGTGGTGTAGTTCTTCTCAGCTGTGGACAGCTTTCTGCTAGAGTAAGCAATGGGGTGGTCGATACCTCCTTCTCCCAGTTGTGTAAGTACAACCCCCAATGCTATGGAAGAAGCATCTACATGAACATGAAAGGGTTTTCTCCAGTCTGGGAAAACTAAAATAGGCACTGTGATCATCTTTTCTTTAAGTGTGTCCAAGCTCTGTTGGCATTCTTCTGTCCATTGGAATTTCGAGTCCTTTTTCAGCAGTCTTTCCATAGGCACAGTAATCTTTGCATAACCCTTGATAAATTTCCTGTAGTATCCTATATGTCCCAATGTAGTGCGCAATTGTTTGACTGAGTTGGGCGCAAGCAAGTTAGCAATGATGGAAACCTTCGCAGGATCCATCATGAGTCCTTGTCTGCATACAATGTGACCCAACAAAATACCAAAAGGAGCATAGAATATACATTTTTTCAAGTTCAGGGAGATCTGATACTGTCTACATTTTTCTAACATCATCCTTAGATTCCCTATATGGTTCTTTAGTAAACCAAATACAGTCCAGTCATCAAAATAGACTTCTAGAAACTTATGAATGAATTCTTTGAAAACAGCAGCAACGACTCTAGAGAAGATAGCAGGAGCGTTTTTAAGACCAAAGGGCATTACCGTATACTGGAATGAGCCCCATTTAGTCGCAAAAGTGGTCTTATGGAGGTCCTCTAGATGGATTCTGATATGATGGTATCCTGAAAAGCCATCAGTGAAGGAGTAAGCCTCTTGTCCTCCAACATTGTCAAGCACTTCATCTGTAAAGGGCGTAGGGAATGGATCATGCGCTGATGCGTCGTTGAGCTTGCGCAGGTCCACGCAGATTCTTATTTTACCTTTTGCCTTTTTCTCTTGTACCACCATAGGACTAATCCAATCACTTTCCTCTACTGGCTCAATGATACCAGCTGCGAGCATCTTATCAATTTCTTCTCTAACCTTTTCTTTATATCGCGGGTTCAACCTGTACGGGCGCTGTTTTACTGGCTTAGCATACGCTTTCAAAGGTATGCGCATAACTCCTAAGTCTCCTAGGATGCCTTTCATTTCTTTAAACTTGGTAGGAAAGATATCCTAGTACTCATGTAGTAAATCTGCAATATGGTCAACAGTTTCATCATCCCAATAATATCCTATAGAGGCAACCTTGGGTTCGGCTTCTGTACCAATGTTAATTTTCTTGAGCTTGATGTGTTCTGTAATGGCAGGGATATCAAGCTGAGGGCCTTCGACTTTGCGCGTCCCTTCTGACTCTGGAATATTGATGTTGCGAGGATCATCATCCTCGTCTCCAGCAGCGAAATTATAGCATTCCAGGGCATGTTCCATCTGGACAGCCCAGTCTGGCTGAGAATACTCTGGTAACGGACATTGTTCAAAAACCTTCTTTCTAATACACTTTAAAGCCTGATCGATAATTGGATGTTCTGACTCAAAGCTGAAAGTGAGTTGAAAACTTTCAATCATGAGAGGCCAAGTGATAGTGCCTCTGCGCAACTCTGTTTCAGTGTACCAGTTCCTTGGAACTATATCCAACGTGTGGATGAATAGGTGAGCCCACTCATCCTCTAGAATATCTGACCATTGCTGAATACATGCTTTCACGTGTGACCTGGGGTCACTCTGTCCATCATATTTGCACAAAAATCCTGCTGTAGTCTCTTGAAATCTGCGCAGTATCAACCTGCGACAGTCTTGCCATGTGTCGATATTTTCTTTATGCGCACCCCACCATCTCACGGGTGTAGCGCGTAGTGCTACATCCAATGCTTGTATGCGCTTCTCATCTGGGATTTCTTGTTCATATGCATGTATGAATTCACTTACTCTAGTTAAACCATCAAAGATTGGGGTGTTATTCAATTCTGTGCCAATCCATCGAATGGATTTAGTCATCATGGCGCAACGCCTTGTAGAAACCTCATGTAAGCGATTCTGCCAGTTTTCTAGTCCTGCTTCCGAATCTAATGTGCACGAACTATCGCATCGCCAGTTGATATGGCCATCTGCTGTGGGATTAACATAATCATTATGACTAGCAGTCATCTGGTACAAACTTTCCATGTGGCGCAATTCTTCTTCTTCTCGAATGGGTTCAATATACCGTGGTCCTTGAAGGGGATCAAGCGGTGCAATGACCCTAATCTGGTCATCCTCAAAGGTCATTTGTCTTTTCTTCAAATTAATGACAGCCAAATTATCAAATGCCCAGTCTATGCCCAAAAGTGCTGGGTAAGGTCTACTGTCATCCAAAATTTTGATTACTTCGAAGTCTGCAAAACTTCTTACTCCCTCAATATCAATGGGTACATTGGGTAATCTGCCCAATGGAGAAACTCGTTGCTGATTTGCAAGTCTTAGCTGGATAGGAGATCTGGTAAGCTGAGGGCTACCCATCTGTTCCCATGTTTGCATGGTGAGAACATTAACTTCTGAGCCTAAATCCAAAATGACTTCGTCCATCTCAAATGCTCCAATCTGCGCTGTGAGTCTCATCTCTCTTCTAGTTCTAGTATGACTCCCAATCTGATGAACAACACGTTGCGGTGTATTCATCGAAGCAGATTGTTGACATTGATCCAACAGGTGTTGGAGTTCCATAGTTTCTTTTTCATTACGCAACAACTTTAAGCAGTTTCTTAGGAAAGCATGAACACTGCCTAGTGCATCCTCCTCATCAGGCCTTCCAGATGTAGTGGCCTTCTCTTGTACCCAGTTCTCTTGATGTGGCACATGCGGTCTGATATCATTATGCGGAATTGCGACAGAACTTGAAGCTCGTGGATCTGAGAAATACTCTTGAGCTTGATTGAATGCTTCTTTTTGCTTCTGTAGGTCAAGCGGAGATGGTTTAATATTAGCGCGGCGCACCCATTGTGTCATTGGCTTTCCAGTTCCCGACTCTGGCGCACCAATGGTTGCTCCACTGCGTGTCACTATATTAACTGTAGGATCTGGTTCTCTTTTTTCTGCTCCAATCAACTGGATATTTTGGTTAACCTGTGGCTTCTTTTCTTGCATCTTGGCCATCAACTGAGGGCATTCTTCAATGACATGATCATAAGATTTACAGTATTTGTAGATAGTTGTAGGATTTTGGCAATCCCTTGCATAATGGCCTTGAGCTCCGCAGTTATAACAAGTGATCTGTCCTCTTCCTCGACCAAAACCTGTTGCGCATCCACGACCCCTGTAATTTCCTTCTCGGCCTCCGCGAGCTTGGTCATACTGCGGACCTGCTGTGGGTCCCTGTGGTTCTGACTGTACTCTATAAACATCATCTTTTCTTTCTATCATAAGCTCATATGCTCTACAATTGTTCTCATCGTGGCCTACTGATTTACAGAAATTGCAGTATAGATTCTTTGGAGTTTGTACATATTTCTATAACAAGTGACACTCTTGTGGTTTGTGGCCTCTAGTTCTATAGATTTAACACCAAGGCCCCTGAGCCTGTGGTAAAGGGTTAGGTGCTCCAGTTGCAATATAATCTATGAAAACAGGACAATGATCCTTTGAGTGTCCTTGTGTTCTACACTTTGTACACCAAATTTCTTCTTTGACATCCATTCATTTCTTAATATCATGCACTTGCAAGGTTAGGTTTGCTATTTGGTTCTGCAACTGCGCAACATCGTTGCTTGTTCTAGCAATTGGTGAAGCTTCTAATTTCATAGCCATCTCTAGAGCTTGTTCTTGTGTAGTGAGATTCTGTTGCATAAGAGGAAGTCTAATGTGAGGAAGCAGCGCAGTAATGAACCATTCCTTATGTTGCTGCAGTGCAAACTCAAAGATTACTTGATCTATCAAGGCTTTGAACTTCTAGTCAAAGTCCCATACTGATTCTGTAGGTAACTGTTTTATGTCTTTAAGTTCTGTTATACACTGTGATTCTGATTTAGGTTTCTTGGATTCATTAAGCATAGCACTTCTTACATCAGCAAGCGTCCTATTCTGTACTGCTGAGTATTTCATAAACCAAGTTAAGGCTCTCTCTCTTAGTGTGGTTGCTAACTGAACCAGCTTAACATCATCATCATTAATTTTCTTAATCGTCCAAATGGCTTCACATAGAAACCAGTGCTGCTCAGGGTCTTCTAGCCCTGTTCCTCTAAAGTTTGGTAGCTTCATGTCATCACCCATCCTTCTTGCGCTAGGTTGACGTGGAGGTGATGTGGCACTGCCTCCAGGATGGTTAAACAAAGGTGGAGCTGAGGTACTAGAAGTACCGTGCGGGCTACTAGAGGGTGTTACTGCGGGGTTATGCTGAGCTCCGTCTGGCTTTTGCGGTGTAAAAGGGTGGTAAGGGATATGAACACTCCCTTGTCTCTCTATATGGCTCTCTCTATGAGCTCGACTATCTTCTGGGCTAGACTCAAAAGAATGTTGGTCGAGGCCTACTTTATACCGTTTTCCACTACGAGTGTAACCAATAGCTTCAAAATCACTATCGAAATCTGCGAACATTACTTGTCTATGCTATTCATCGGAAGCTATGCATATTTTTTCTTTTTCATATAAGATCATTTTAATCGACAGGTTCAGAGAATTTAAGAACTTACCCCTGTATGCTTTGAAGAAGCTCCTCTCAGCCTCGCTAAAGCTCTTTCTCGTATCTACTGCAAACTCGATGATGAAGCCTTCCAGCAGACTGTTCAACCAAAAGTCTACTGCGCGGGACATAGGATTGTCTACCCGCTTCACAATGCTAAGTAGCTCAGGCGTCCAAACGATAGGTCGATCAACATGCACAGTGGGATGAGTATCTGCTAGCTTGGATACCCACTCATGCAACTCGAGTGCAAATGTTACAAAGAAGATTTCATAAAGGTCAGTATAAATATGCTTCTGCAACCAATCCTCTGCCTGAAGCCTAGGGCTTCTATTTTCTCGTTCAGCGAACTCTCTCACCTTTGAATCAAACCACTCTTGAATTTCTTTAGCTGTAGGATTCCAGCACCATATTGCCCTCAAAATAATAGGCTTAAAGCCGGCAGCGGAACCATTAACAAGTCTCAAGGAAACGAAACCATTAGTTGGATCCCTTTTTCTCTAGGTTTCGCATCAATCTCGCACGTCGTCGGAATAACAAGTCTCAAGGCAACAGAACCATTTGTTGGATGCTTTTTGGACAGACCCGGGTTTTCAGGAGGCGCAGCAATAAACACCCCTTGGCGCACTGGCCCTTTCGGCAACGGGCTGCGCAGCAGCCTGAGGTCTCACTCGAAGTGGCTATGGGGGGGCTAAGGAATTAGTTTTCCTTAATCGAGGTGGTGTGGAGTCCACAGTCTTCTCTCTTCCCTTCTTACATAGTAACTTCGGAATAGAACGTCTTACTCTTCTACAGGACTCACAGCGCCACTGCGCTGGGACTCACTCATCCCAGCCTAGCTGCGAGGTATCTACGCACCTGCGCACCAGGCGTTTACCCGCTACGTCCGATACACTATGTATCGTCTCTGCCCTCGCACCACAATGCAGGAACACGCTCCTCACGCACTGCGGCAATAGTGCTCTTACCGACTCCTTCGACAGTGCACGAGTATAACTTCTAAGGGAGCTTCAAGGACTTACTTTACATACTCATTCATAAAGATAACGAAGCATTCATGTAAACATAGATAGTAAAACATAGACATGCATTCACACAAAACATCACCACGACAACAAGAATTATGTGGTTCACCTCCCCAGGGAAATCACGTCCATGGGAACTGTATTTTATACTAGCTCAAAATGGGGATTACACAGTTATGCTGCGCACACAGCTGCAGCCTTAGATCTTTCTGGGAAACTCCACGCACACAGCTGGGAGCCCTTCTCTTAGATCTATTCTCTTCTTCTACAGAGATTACAATGACTCAGACATCAACTTAGACTGTCTGTAGACTCAGCGACTCTAGCTCTTCGGCTCTCCAACTCTCTAACTCCTTGACCTTCTAACCAACCTATCTCTAACCCATCCAACCCTTTTCCATTTACAATTACACATATATATAGGTGTCCCTGAGGGTCGTACCTTTACAAAACTGTGGGCCTTTCCCAACAGTGATCCCAAAAAACCCTAACCACTGACAGCTAGGTGTACTTTAGACGCCTCTTGCAGTCGTGTCGCAGCTTCCTGCAGGTTCCATGATTTCCGGCGCAGATCGTGGGTATGGGCGCCGCTTCATCGTTCTTTGCTCCTTGTCCTTTGCCTTCAATGCTTTGTCCCGTTGCTCTTCCTTGGTCCGAGCAACCATAACTTCTGTACTTTGCCTTAAATGAGGGTAGCTGAGCCCTCTATTCCGTCGCTTCCTTCATTTACTATGGTGGTTGAGCTTTCTACTCAGCCACCTTATTTACTCTTTTCTTTGACTTGTGCGCACGAGCTCCGCGATTTCTAGTCCTCACTCTGCGGTGAGCTCGTCCATCTGGCGCTGTACCGCGCACTGTTCACTTCCGTAAAAAATGGTACTTTTCCTCAAAATTAGCACTTCTCCTTCAAAACATAGTGCTTTTTCCCCAAAATTGGCAACTTTGCCATAGCTGCAACCTATGCTCCAAGAAAGGGCTCCCTAGATCTGGCGGGAAGACAGTGATTCTCGTTGTGGTTGATCGCCTCTCCAAATATAATCATTTTTGTGCTCTCGGCCATCCCTATATATCCTCCTCAGTCACTCAAATTTTCCTGGACAAGATCTTTTGTCTTCATGGCATCCCTTCTTCCATTGTCTCGGATCGTGATGTGACTTTCACCAGTCATTTTTGGATAGAACTATTTTTCCACACTGGCACCAAACTAAAGATGAGTTCAGGGTATCACCCACAAACAGATGGTCAGACTGAAATTATCAATAAATGCTTGGAAACTTATCTTCGTTGCTTCACCTCTGAACAACAACATCAGTGGGCAAAGTGGCTCCCTCTCACTGAATGGTGGTACAATACCTCTTACCACACTGCCTCTAAAATGAACCCATATGAAGCAGTCTATGGTTAGGCACCTCCAATTCTTCTTCCATACACCCCCAATAGTTCAGGAAGTTGACATGGTCCTTCGAAACTGCGATCAGATTCTTCGCATTTTGCGAGACAATCTTCACATGGCACGAAATCACATGAAACAACAAGCTGATCAACACCGTTCTGAGCGTACTTTTCAAGTAGGTGATATGGTTTTTCTTCATCTCTAGCCGTACAAGCAATCCTCCCTGAAACTCAAAGGGCGTCATAAGCTCGCTCGAAAGTTCTATGGGCCATATCAGATTCTTTAGAATATTGGTTCCGTTGCTTATAAATTGGAACTTCCTCCTTCTTCCCGCATTCATCCAGTATTTCATGTCTCTTGTCTGAAGAAAGTTCTTGGCACCAACATCAATGGACAAACTATTTTACCCGAACTGGATAATGAAGGATCCATCCTTTTGGAGCCGGAGTCCATCCTCAATCGGCGCACTCGTCAGCTTCGCTCTTGCTCTATCACAGAGGTCTTAATTCAGTGGCATGGCATGCAACCAGAGGATGCTACATGGGAACCACTCCTTCAGATTCAACAACAATTTCCACATCTAAAGCTTTGAGGAAAAAGCTTTTTTTAAGGGGGAGGGGATGTTAGGAACCCATGTCTTTACTTTGTTAGTATATTTTTGTTGGATGCATATGCTTTGTAAGTCGTCCGGTAGTATTTGTTGATCAATAGTTTGTGTTATTGTTGTTGGCGCATATGCTTTGTAAGTCGCCCGTAGTATTGTTGATCCATAGTTTGTAGTGACCCATGGTTTTGACCCATAGTATTGGTGCCTAGAATTAGTATATAAGTGTGTGTTGATACCTATGAAGGCACCATGAAGTTATTTGTATTGAGCTTGCTCAAAGGAGGTTGCCCCCTTGAAGTGGCCTGTGATCAATATAAAAGTGATTCTGAGTTTTGTCATTTCTGCTATTTCGCATATTCTTATTAATTAATTGTTGCAGGTGCTTCACAGTATCAGAGCTATCTTGTTCAAAACAATTTCCAAGAGTGTTTTTTGCAGGTATTAACATTACTAGGAGCGCATCAGTATGGAGAAAAATCAAGCCAAAGCTGTGACTCTCACTCCCTTCAATTTCTTTGACTGGAAGGCGCATATGATCATCCAACTTCAGAGCAAAGGATTATATAGAATCACTATGGGGCTTGAAACTGAGCCAGGAGCTGTTGCATTAAAATCCAAATGGTTCAATAGGATTGATGAAGATTATGAGTTACTTTGTCTCTTTGTATCTCCAGATCTTCTATTCCATATTGATTCTCTATCAAATCCAAATGAAGTGTGGACAAAGCTAGAGACTCTCTTTGGAAAACAAGACGAGCTCAAAGGTCATTTGTTGGAGATTGAGCTGATCTCTCTTATTCCAAGTAATTTAGATTCTATGGAGGAGTTCATCTCAAAATTCAAGAACCTAGTGCTTCAACTCAAGCAATATGGTATAGAGAAGAAGGATGAGCAATTAATCCTTACCATTCTGCCAAAATGAGCTTTGAATACTTAGTATTTATGTCTACTTTTCATTCTACAAGACTTGCAGTTACCAAGTGGAAGATGCCAACCTTGGATGCATTCATTGATTCGCTCACTCAAGAAAAGGACAAGCGGGTACAAATGAGGGATCAATCACCATACAAAGACTTTTCACTTGTTGCTCATGGAGCAAAGAGTTTCAAGAATGACAAATCCAAATAGAAAATATTGTTAGATGAAGAGGATTCTGATGGAGATTCCAAATCCAAGAAGATGAAGAAGGAGAATCCCAAGTGTTCTTATTGTTGAAAAGGCACTCATCCTAAGAAATATTTCTCCAATAAGAAAATTTACATCATGGCCAAGATGGTTGAAGATCATAACATAGATGTTCCTAACTTTGCAAAGAAAGAACAAGGCAAGCTTGTTGTAGAACAAGAACACTGTTTCCAACCCTCTCCCAAAGTTAATTATGTTTATCCTTTGAGTGCTAGTGTGAAATATAATTTTGATGTCTCTAATATTGATTCACATTCTGATATATTAGAATCAGAAACCTCCACCTCTTCCTTGGAACAATCTTTAGTCAGTTCATCCAAGTCTACTCTCAAAGCTAGTCATTTTTTACTAGCTTCAAACTTGTCTTCTGAAAGGTCTTTCCACCTCCATTCAAATATTTTAGATTATGATTTAGAATATGATTTACAGTCTTATATGAAGATCATTACATCTCCCACATAATATTCCCAACCTTTGGATGCACAAAAGACCCTACATCCCCCAAGTTCTCCAGTTAAGAAACTACACAATTCTATGTTTTCCTACATTGTGTCACTTGCCTCTGTTGCACTTTTGTCTTTCATATCTTTCATTGGTTGGAAAACCATGTTTTTGTCTTTCTTTGGACTGATATTCCACACATATGGACCTGACCCCATCATTCATGGTTCAAAAGTCAAGTCCTCACACTCTCCAGGCTTGCTCAGTTGTTAGGGTGATCTAGTTTCTCACACTTTTCCTACTGAAACTCTGTTCGATCATGGAGACTCCACAAATTTACTATTTTCTTCTCCATATGAGTCAATTTATGATTTCAGAGCTGCATGATCTCATTTTCAATATCAGAAAGGTTCTACATCAATTTGAGAAGAAAGTACAAGAACTAGTACACTACATTGCAGCTACAAAAGAAATTGATCATGTTCAGTTCATTGTTTCTCCTTGGGAAGGAGTATGCATAGATCTTCTTTCCATCATTGATTATGTTTTCAGATATGATTATGTATGTTACAACAGCAATAAAAATTCATTTGATGCTCCTCCATCATCAGAAGATGAACTTCATAGAGCTTCAACACACGGTTCTTGCCTACACAAGATTGATGCACTGATGCATGATCATGACATCCACAATCTTTTCATCAATTTAGCTACTTAGAAGCATCCCATTCAGCTCATTCAAATCATTCATATCATTCAAATGAGCAACATGACAGTATGAAGACATCAAGCACGCCCATTTTTTAGGGAGGGTTTTGTTCCCATGAGGTTTTCCCTATTTCCTCGGTTTACATGGACTAGTTATTTTTGTATTGGGGTGACAATAAGCCTTGTTGCTTGGGCCCTATATTTATGATATTTTTTTGATTCCCATCACATAAATTCAGGCTTAAGGGTGGGTTTTGGAACATTTAAAAAACCCACTATGTCATTCTAGACTTGGGATAAAATTAATTAATCATTTATGATTAATTTCTTGAGTTTTGACTAGGTAGAATAGGCCAGTTTTGTTTTTTAGTGGACCACATGCTATCCTCATTCACAAAAGCGAATTTAGATAGATTCTGGATAAGACTTCCTTGCTTTTCGTCTTTTTTTATTCCATTCCTTAATTAGAAAGACACTATCCTGATTTAGTTAGCTTTGTCCTGTTTTTTCTACTTTCTAGTGGAAAAGATAAAGCTAGTTGACTTGGAATCTTTTGCCACCTGAACAATTCTACCTCCACATCATATCTAACCTTATAAATCCATCATTACATTCCATTTACCTCACTCATGAGTTTCCATACCATACTTTCAAAATTCGTGAGCCTTTAGAACAGTTTTGGAAACTGTTTTTGCCACCTAGGGGGTTTTTGTCTTTTCTAAGCCTTTATTTTTTGGTCTTTCCAAATTGCCTCAAAGGAATTCGATTTTCTCCATGGAGGATGTATTATATATTGTTATCATATCAATGAATAAGATATAGAGTGATTTCCATAATTTATTCTTTCTATTATTCTTCTCTCATTTTTTGAAATATTCCATGTGAAATTGTCTTATGAATCTAGTTCCTAGCAATTGAAAATCTCACATCCATTAGCTTGATGGATGAGGCTTGCAGTAATGATATTTTGGTCCCTTATCCTACATCATTCCCTTTAACTGATTCCATGTCAATTTTGGAAGGAAGTGTGGGTCAAGAAATTATTTTTGACGGTGCCTAAAGAGGAGCAAAAGGCTCCCACATTTGCTTCAGTTGATTTAATGATAACACCATTCCCTACCCAGCAGTTGTAGAGGCATCTCATGCCTATATTTGATGCCACCTCACATAAAGGTGCATATGGTTCCCATTTGACTTCTTAAAGTGGGACACATTATGATTGCATGCATCCTATGACGAGTGGCAGTGATTTGAGCCATTGGAAGTCTTCACATGGGGAAGCACCTTTCTTTCCATTTGGACCATTGGGTTGGAGTGTCTCTTATTTTCCTATTTGGTAGAAAAGACACATGAATGATATTCTTACTTGCATATATGGAGGCTTCTCTAACACATATTACACTTCTTGTGAGAAGCTTGGGAATCCATGGAATTTTGATGATGCCTACCCTTTCTGTGATTTGACATGGGACTTTCACCCTTGTCATTTGAACAATAGTGTTTTGATCTTGGGTACTTATGTGCATTGGGAACATGGAGTACTTTCTGATTTTCATGTCCTTGGAGAGTTTGGAGTTAAGCAAGATGGAGGCCAAGCACCTATTCTTTTTCCAAGATATTATGGTTTTCCTCAAGGAGATTATTGCACAGTTTTGGAGGAGGCACATGATTTCATTTCGATTGATCCAACCACAAAGTTGATGAATAATTGCTTCCAAGAGTTGGTTCACTATCCTCCCCCCCACATACATATGGAAGCCAACACACATAAGAATGAAGTTTGGTTAAAGGGGTTTTCCCTATGGGTGCCACATGAGGAGCAAGAGGCTCCCACATATTCCATTGATGACTTCAAGTTCAATCCATGTGGCCTGACAAGTGCACCATTCCCTTTCCAGTTTGATGAGCAGCAGCAGAGGCCTCTATCTAATGTCTCCATCATGCATAGTAGTGCATTCAATTGGAGTGTTTGTTCATCCATTGATTGGGTGAATGGATACATATTGGCACTAAGCACCCCCAAGGGTGAGTTTCTTGTCTGCCTTAGTGGAGAGTTGAATGACACTTCACACATCTTTTATGAGAAGTTGCATGAGAATCTATGGTTTTTGGATGATTCCTTGAAGACATGGGATTATCACTTATGTCAATTTTCTATGAATGATGTGAGTCTCTGTCCTGGTTTGCACATGGAGCATAAGTAATTTCATACTTGGTTGGAGGGACTCATAGAGGTTCGGTTTTGCATTGGAATTGAAGATCTTCCAGTTTGGTGAAGTGATCTAGACATCCCTTCCTATTGATCCTGATGTTTGGAAGGATACAGTTGAGACAATGGGACCTTGGAATTCTTTGGGATGACATTTTTCTACAATTAATAGTGCCATTGGGAGACGTGCAACACAAACAGTGGGATCCTGGCACTTAGTTGTTGCAAAATAAATTAAAGCAAAGTGGTGCAGTAGAAACATGGTGGACCTTTGGTATTTAGATTGGAATTGAGGATTCCAATTCTAGAGAGCCAACAACATATTTTTGGGAGTGAATTCACTGGTTGGCTTCATAGATGGTTGGAGTTGTTTTCTTGCTTGAGGACAAGCAAACTTGGGAGGGGAGGACTATCATGTTCCCATTTGTCAGCACCATGAAGCATCCAACGTCACACCAAACCCCATGGATCCTATTGAAATTCAATTAATTAATTAATAAGGGGATGGCATTACTTAGGCAATTAAATTATTAACTAGGAATAATTTAGCCTATAGCTATTTTAATTAATTAAATTAGAAGTGATGTAATTATTATTTTTATTTTTTGATTATTAATTACATATGTTGATGAGTTGGAAGAGGTTAAAGAATCCATAAGGGTGCAGAAGGAGATAAGGATAGCTCAATGAGTTGTCAACCAAAGAGGAAAGTGAAAGAAAAGCGGAGCAAAGCAAAAAATAAGGAAACTAGATGAAGCAAGGAAAAGTTGACAGAAAGCACAAAAGCAAAAAAACGGTTCAAAGCAGAAAGCAATGGAAAAGAAAACTAAAACAATAAAAGTAAGAAAAGCAAGATTAAAGAAGAAAAGCAGTGGAAAAGCATAATAAAGTAGCTAGTAAAAGCAAGAAAGAATACTAACAATAGTAAAGAAGGATAAAGTAGGTAAAGTAGAAAGCAAGAATTTCCTAATTTTTGAAGATAAGAGAGATTGGAAAAAGTAGGAAAGCAGGAAAAAAGATCAAAGAAAGCAACAGAGGCTAAATTTTAGCCAAGGAGGGTGAAATCATGAAGGCAAGTAGGTCTAAGGAAAAATAAACTTACCAAAGAAGTGTCCAACTCACCAAAACGATATTCTCTCCTAAATTTTTTTAATTATTCATTTATTATTTTTCATGAGAGAAGTCTAGAAGGAAAGTTCTAGTGTCTAGGTTCAATGCATCTAACTCAGGGATTACTTTCCCAAGAAGCAAAACAAGTTATAAAAGAAGGAGGGCGCACCACTTTGATATCTTTTGGTAGTTTTATCATTTGTGATTGAGAAAGCTCAGTGCTTCTCTAAGTTTTGGAGATGTGCCCTTAGCCACCTGTGGGAGATGTGCCCCATAGTTCATGTTAAAATATTATGTATATGATCCAGTGCAGCCATTGATGATCAAATTTCAGGTCTGATCGAACCATTCCATGTAGATATTGATCCTTCATAATTGATGTAGAGATCCAAGTCAGTTTGATGTGGTGTTGATGAATTTCACTATGAGAGAGAGAGATCAGTTAGAGAGCTTGAAGGAAGCTTCAGATGTTTAGTGTGCCTCATATGATCAGAAAACAACTCCTCAAACTCCTTCAATTCATATTTTGTGAATACTTCTCTTCTCCTTACTCTTCTTTGGACCATACTTTTCCAATCATTGTAAAAATACAAGATTCTTGTTAGGATATTTTTGACACTTAGGAGTTAGTTAAGTTCAACTTGGTCTAATATATCCGTTAGGTATGCATTTGTATATATATAATCCGACGGTCATGATATAAAGTGATCCGACAGTTCAACTTCTCTCAATCTTAACAGCACTTCATCTGTGGCTTAACACCCGATTGGTCCATGATCTCTATTTAAAGAGCATGGAGGGTCACTTGCCGAATGATCCATTGTTGAGAGAAGCTCATGTAATATTTTTCTTTTGCGTAATAAATTGCTCCGTAGAAGCTATTTGGCTGAGGCCATGGACTATTTCCCTCTAGGGGATTTTAATCACGTCAAACATCTAGTGTACTGATCTATGATCTTTGTGTGTGAGCGGTGTCCTTGGTGTTCGGTCTCTGTGGATGTACGTGTTATTCAAACATGGTATCAGAGCACTATTGAGGGCAATCTTCGTTTTATTCCGATCTAGATCTGAAGCCGGTGCGGGTGCATGTGGGATCTACTGCCGAGATTTGCTATTTATGCCCATTTTTTTACTATTTTAAGCACTCCATTGTGTTCAGAGTGTTGGTTGCAGTAGGGATCACCCTTCGTTTTGTACGAAAAGGTTTCCGTTTGCCCTAACTGCGGCCTTTGTCACAAATCTAAGGTATATTGTTTTGTTTTCCTCATTTTTTGTTTTTTGTCTCTGTTTCATTTCGATTTGTTCCTTTTTTTATTTTTTTCCTGGAAGTTATAGCCTCCTGTCTGCACATACTGGCGGTCTCGGCCGACCAGAAACAACATGAAAGACATTATGTTTACAGGAAGGACTAATAGAAAACTAATAGAGAATGAGAAACCCTTCAGTTATTTTTTTGTTCCTAGTGTGTGAAGTTGTTTTGCAGGTTGAAACAGGGGTCTGCAGGGTAGGCACGCACAACAAGACAAGAAGAGTAAACAAAAAAAACCCTTCCTCCTTTACAATATTTTCTATGCTTTCACTCTAGCTCACTTGGTTTAAAGTTACTTATTAAAGAGGTCTTAAGTTCAAATCCTGCTAATATTTGTTGCATTGATTTCATAAATTAAAGAAAAAAGAAAGTTACTTAAAAGCTCACATCGTTCCTTTTAAGTTTTTTCTTTTTCTCTTTTCTAAAGCAACTTTATAAAATAAACAAAAACAAAAGTTTCATTTTATTTTTAAGTTGTTTCTTTTCTTCTTTTTTAAGCAACTTCATGTAAAAGTGACCTTCACTTATTGATAGAAGTAAGGCATATGTATATATATATATATATATATATTTTTAAAAGTGAGCTTAGGATTTAAGTTAGGACTAAGGGGTGATTTTTTTATTGGTGTGCACTTATCTCCACACACCACGTGGTTCCTTAGTTGCTCTTTCAATTTATTTTCAAAAAGGCATAACTTTTTCATCCGGAAACTGATTGCAGTGCTGTTTTTTTAAACCGCTTATTTTTTCCAGCTCTATTATTTTTTTCTAGCTTGTTTTCATCTTTGAAGTAATATTTATTTCAGAATGGAAATTTCAAATGATATGCTTCTTACTAGTACTAACTATTTTGTATGGAAGTCTCATATGGAAGATATTCTTAGAAGCAAAGGGTTATATAGACTTACCCTTGGCATGGAAACTCCTCCCTCTGATACTGATAAACTAGCAAAATGGAAAAAAAAGAAATGATTCAGCTCGTGGTTTAATTGGTTTATCAGTTTCTCCTGATCTGTAGTTTCATCTTCAAGGCATTCATGCACCGGATGATGCTTGGCAAAAGCTAAATACTATTTTCGGTATTAAAAATGAGATTAGAGCTCATCATCTTGAGAATGAGTTGGTTACATTAGATCCTAATAATTTTTCTTTCATGGAAGATTTTATAACAAAATTTAAGACCCTTAGAGTCTTGTTGGCTGCATGTAAAGTCATAAAGGCAGATAATGGCCTTATTTATTCCGTTCTTACCAAGTTGGGGCCTGCATATTCTGTATTTGTCTCAACCTTTCATTCCACTACAGAAGCTCTTTTTTCTTTAGGAGCTCAATACAAAGATCCTTCTTTTGATTTTTTTGTGATTCTTTAATAAGAGAACAGGAAAAACTCTTACATCTTAGACTAATTAATACTGCTAGTACTTCAAAAAGGATTTAGCAGCTCAGTAGTCACATGGTCCGAAGAATTACAAGAATCCAAAGAAGCAATATCCAAAGAAGCAAAATCAAAATAACAAGGGTCCTTTTAACACCCAAAATGACCCCCTAGGTTGTGGGAGAGGGAAAAATGGGGTAACCACTAACCAATCTTTAGCCTATGCTACTGACCCAACACAGACAGAGAGGGCTCTCTCTATAAGCAAAAAGAATACTGGAAATCATCAAGATTGTCAATAATGAAGAAAGTACACCAGCATTCATCATTCAAGATAATCGTTCAAAACAGACTCAGAAGGTCAGACTTTTTATGGGATAAAATTGTTTAAGGGTTTGGTGAGATAAATCAGGAGAGAAAGCATTGGGAAATGGAGTCAAAACATAACATCTAAGACAAAAACAGTGCTGCTGCATGAGACATTTACACAGAGGCAAGGTAGCCACCCACGCACAATCAAAGAGATTTAATTGGTGAAACATAAGAGGAATGAACAGTCCATTGATGTAAGGAATACAAAGACGAATCCTACACCAACTTTAACAAAAGTTTAATTATGAAATGCCTGAAATGAAATGAACAGGGCACCATTATTGTGAATCCCATTCAGATGCTGCACTTATCTAAGCATGAGAGAAATTAACAGACAAGAATAACAAAGAAAAGAGATACAAATTTAACATGGGAAAAGAAAAAGACAGACTGTAAGAAATATAACACAAGAATCTTTGATAATAATCCAGCTTCAAACACTGCAGATGCATTAAAAATAAATGTTCCAAAACAGAGCTGAGCTCTCTCAGGCCTTGGCCAATTGATTCACTCCACCCTTTAACTCTTCTATTACAAAGACTATATAGCTTTCTGGAGTCTCATACTCGACTTAATCCTAAAAGAAAATAGTTACAAATTTGATGACACATCATCGATACCTGTCTGTCACTACCTTTACAAAACATAAATAAGAGATAAAAGCCTAACTACTTTTACATCTAGCAGCAATTTTGCTAAATGACAAATTATTTCAAGTAAAAGACAGAAGATATTATTGAGTTTCTCTCCAGGTGGCTGCCCCTTTAACTGAATATCCCCATCACCCTTGAAATCTTCATTTCTGCCCACTTTCGACTGCCAGGTATTACATCACTTAATCTTTAAGTTGGTCCTCTCCCAACTTTTGATGAGTTTCATTTCAAGAGGTGAACATAGCATGTGCAAAAATGTTTAGGCTCTTTCAATACAACAAATCATCAATTTCCTTACCAGTATCAATCTTATCTTCCCTAGGTCCTCGTTATTAGCTATAACTATAGCCTCGCTTTGTTCTCGTTCTTCCTTTTTTTCTTTATACCTGGATTTATGCCCATTTCCAACAGAGGGAGATGATAAAGAATTGTCAAAGTTTACAACAGAATTTGGTTTATGTTTTTCCTGCCTTTGTTTGTTATCATATAAAGCTTCAGCTGTGAAACCATCATTCTGTACATCAGCAGAAAAATATGTTCAATTTTTTCTCCTACAGTGCTTGCATTCGTCATTGTTTCAAACTCTGCACTGAGAACAAATTCAAGAGCCGGTGAATGTGATATATCGACTCCTTCCTTTAAGCCAGTAGAAACATTCACATTTTCTGGTGAAGGCGATTGGTTCAAAATGATGGTAGAGGTGGGTGACAAATTGTGGGAAATAGGGTTTCGGCCTGAGAAATACATGAGAGACCTATTAAGAAATATTTAGCCTCCAATCTTCCTTCTCACTCCCAATGACCTGGGCGAGGGTCGTAGTATAGCTATCAATGATTTCATCCCTCATAGGGTTTCCCTCTAGAGGCTCCACGACAATGAGCTAGAGTCTTTGGGGTCGAAACTGCTCTGAGAAGTCTCCCATCGCAAAACCCTACGATCGAGACTTATGCCTTTGAATGCACCCTGAAGAGCACCCTTCGAATGCAGCTCCTATGTTAGAAGAGATATCGAGGTCTGGCCTCAGAAGAAGATCACTTCCCCGTATCTTCATGGCTTTCAAAAGCTTCATAAGGATGAAATGTAGACAATAGAGACCACGCATAAGCAAATTAAGCCACGAGCATTATGGAACTGCGAATGGTTGAAAACCCTGAGCAGTGGAACGCGAGCTTATTTATTTTAGCAGCAATAGGGCCATTGCCAGCAGATGGACCACCAGAATTTACTGTATCAAAAAGAGAGTTCACTTTCATTATCTCGTGCAGCCAATGCTTCCAGCAACTTCTTGGATTTTGGGGGAATGGCGCTCTCTTCCTCATCAACTTTGGCGTTAGGGTTTTGGAGTTTTGATACTCCGGTCATGTTAACACCCAAAAAGTGCTCACTAGCTCATTTCCTTATTCACATGACCCATTTGTCCACTTTTTCACCATTTGAGCCTCTAAAGCCATCAAAAGGTCACAAAAAGACCATAATACACCCCTTTTCCCCCTCAAAATGAATATTTTTCCTCAAAAAGCATAAAAAAGCCTCAAAAAGGGTCCAAAATTCTCAAAAATATTAAAAAGGGAATAAAAATATTAAAAATATTCAAAAAAGAAAAAAGGAGGGAAAAGGTACCTAAACCATGTTGGTCAATACCATTGGTTTCCTCAAAACCATAATGGTATTCCCCACCACCAAAAACTATAAAAAGGTGGTAGGGGCTCCTCACTTTCCGTCCATCCACCATCCTATCCTCACGCTGCTAAAATCTCTCTTGAGACTTTTGGCCATTTTCAGCATCTTGGAGAAGAGACCTTTGGAGCTTGGATCTACTCACCTTGGGAGTTGCTCAACACAAATCCTCACCATTTGAGGTATCTTAATACAAAATACTTATTCTTTTATTTCTTGTTCTTGAATCGTTTTTATAAAAAAAAATTATTTGTTATATGCACATGTTAGTTTAGATTTAGATTTAATTTATAATTGTTTTTGCTTTCAATATTGAAACTGTTATCACATTGTTGATAGGTGCCCATTGCACAAAGCTTGGTTGCAAAACCAAGCCAACAGTTTTTGGCGACTCTGCTGGCTTCGAATTCTTAGATCTCAGTTTTTTGTTTTAGATCTTAGTTTTTCTTAGTTTTAATCATTTTAATTCATAGATCTGCCATCTTAGACAGCAAATCCATTTCAGTTCTAGATCTTGGCCCTTTCTATTGCCATTAACAGCCTGAAATTTCCATTTTCAGGTTCGTTTTTCAGCGTCTATTTTTCGGCTTTCGCCTCGTAGCTTTTCGCCCGACAATTGCACGGCTCATTGTGACCTTGCGGCTTTTTTCCATGTGGCATGCCACGGCTTTGCAGCCATTTTATGCGTTGCACATTGTGGCCATTTTCCGCGCTGCACATCGCGACTGTGTGACCAAAACCCGCGTGGCACATCGCGGCTTCATGGCTGAAACCCGCGCTTAATATCGTGACTTCTCGGTCGAAACCCACGCTGCACATCGTGGCTGTTTTCACAAAACCCGCGATGCAATTTTTTTGAATTCGACCAATTTTTTTAAAATTATTTTTGCTGTATTTTCTGCCCATTTAGCATATTTTACAGCATTAATTTTTCTACATTTTTACAGCCATATTAAATCTTTTACTATTTATATATGCTCCATTAAAAGTCTTTTTAAAAAAATTTCAGTAATTAAAAGAAAGATTTTCTGCATTTTATTTAGATCAAGGTTTTACTGTTTATTTGCTCAATACTTTGCCCAAGCAATTTTTTAAGAGATCCATTTATTTCTTGAAATATTTATGTTATTTGCTTTCCTTCAAATTATTTCAAAGATCCATTATTTTTGAATAGTTTTTACAAGCATTTACATTTCAAAAATGCCTTTATTTTTTGCAAAACTGGAAGCGTCTTTTCTTTCATTTGTAATCAATCGCCCAAGCGAAGCAAATCAATTTCAGTTTAAATACCACACTTGCACCCACTCTGCCACATAATTTAAACTGAGCCTTAAAATTTACCTTAAACTCAACAAACTTTTAACCCCACTTGGGGAGCACTTAAAAGAATTTTGTAGTTAGGTAGAATTGGGGGGATAGGTGTTCCAATAACACCCCTCAATTATTACATTTGAGACATAGTGGTTGTCCTCTATGGTACCAAAATCCCTTATAATTTTGACATGGCTATCAACCAATTTATCGGGAAGGCCTCTCCCTTAGGAGGGTTGAAGTAGCCAGACTGGTTCCGGAAGTCTGAGTGGAATACCGCAATCCATTCAGTAACTGAAGGATACCTTTTGAAGTTCTCGGTGTACACCAAAGAGGGTGTACAGCGACGATAGAACCAAGCTGCAGATTCAACCAACCGAACGTGTCATGAACGGGGTATCCTAGTTGCCACTCTTTAAGATTTTCTACCCGGTATCCCTCCTGGTAAGGGGATATCTAGTCATTGATTCAACACTCTATATTGTCTGACTTGGATTTCATCACCTTGCAGAGGATATCGTTTATTGACTCACAATACTTCTAGTTAGGTGTTTGCATGATACATTACCCACCTTTGGTCTAGTAACACCCCTTTTTTCTAGAAACTGTTTGACTTTTGGTATTCTGACCAATTTTGTTGCATCCCTCCACTTATTATAGCATAGCTGCTATAATAAGTGCTTTTTGAGGTTGGTTGTTGGCCTGAGAGACTTTATTTTTTCACTGCTCTCTTGCACTCATTGTTGCATTAGGGTTTTGAGTTTTTTACATCACCACCTTACATTGAAATTTTAAAAAAATATATTTCTCACCATTGAGAATTTAAGACGATCTCGTCGTCTTCAGGGTGAACCCCCTAAGTCTGGTATACTTGGATCTACACATCATCAACGTAGAGCATTATCACTTGAACTCGACACGTCATCGGCCAAACACACAGTCATCCGATTCTGACACGCCTCACTTCACATCTGATTCTGAGGCTGAATCCAAAAACCCTACTGAAATATCACCAACCAACCTCATGGCTGGATCACAATGCGACCCACTTTTCACCAGTACTATTGGAGATATATCCACAAACCCTTCTACTACTGTGCCATCCATGGTAACAACAACCCCTTTAGGCATGCCTAATACAGGGGACACTCTACCTTTAGGTATGCCCAACACAGGACTACCTCCTATTATGGGTATGCCAAACATAGGAATCACACCACCTCTCATTACCACAACCCAGATCCCAGGAATTCCTGGCACTATTCCTAACCCCTTTGTAACCCATGTTGCACTTGGGAGTGCTGGCCCATCCCAAACCACAACGGTTGGAGGACACATACCTTCAATATCTAGCATACCCTTAGGGGCTACTGGACCACTACATAATGCCACCATTAATAGTTATGTCCCAGTCACTGCGCCACACCCATCTGCTAGTTTACCTTACATGGCTAGTCTGAACATACTAGACCTAACCAGGCTAACCAACGATCCTATCAGGCACAACCCTACATGGCCACCCATGCCTACAAAGCTCCCCTCGGACATCCCCAATTTTGAAGGAAAACCTGGGGAGGATCCCCAAAACCACATAATGTCATTTCACCTATGGTGTTCATCTAACTCCATAGTGGATGACTCCATTAGACTATGACTGTTGCAGCGAACGTTCACTGGCTCTGCAGCAAAGTGGTACATCGAACAGCCACATGGGACCCACCATACATTTACGTCTCTCACCTCCACTTTCCTTCAGTTTTTTCAGCTACTTATATGCTATGATGCAGGAGTCGAAATACTGTTGTCTTGCAGACAAAATACAGCTACCCACATCACCGACCATATCCATGAGTGGCGCAAGCGTCGTAGCCTCTATAAGATAAAACTGGATGACCGTATATTTTTGGACTGGTTTCTTAAATCACTCCTACCCCTCATAGCCAAAGACTTAGCTTCCGAACGACCCCAGTCAGAGGAAGAAGCTATCTTAAAAGTTCAGCAATTCGACCTGATTTATGCCCAGTCAGGCTACCTCTACACCATCATACCAGATGCCCCACGAGGTGATTCTTCACGCAGTGACGCTCTGGGGGCATCACATGCCGTTGATGGTATTATTGGCCAAGTCACGGCACAAAATAAACCTTTTAGCATGGTGAGCACCATTAATGCCCTAGACCTCTCTAGGGCTACATCTAATTCTGGAGCGACAACTTTGTATGCTCCAACGAATCAGACTAATCACACTCATGGACCCTCTTGTCCACAATGTTGCTATGGGCAAGCGCCATTGACATATGTACCACCCACATACTATAACCAACCGGCCACCCAAAACCCAATTCATTTACCGGCACAACCAATGTATTACCCACAGCAAGCTACAACAGCTAACCCAACACCTCCAATAGCTCAGGGTTACCAACAACCCCAACAGGAAACTGGACCACCTCTAGCCCCACCAACTTATTATCCACCGCAACCTGCTCTCGCACCTGCGGCACCCCAAAATCCTCCCACTACTCAAGGGCAAGTGTACACACAACACAATCAACCCCAACATCAAAACAACCAACGCAACCAGGGCGGACAACAAAACTGTGGAAGAGGACGTAACCATGGCAACAACCAAAAACATAATCAAGGTCCACCACCTCCCAATCCTCCAAATAATAACAATGCTGCTCCTCCCAACCAGAATCCTGATCATCATCCCAAGCAGCCAAAAAACAATAATCTGAGAACAAACCATCCATGTTCTATATGTGGAGTCTATGGACATTACACTCATAATTGACCCCATTTAGAGAAAGCATGTAAAATTTGGGTTGACGATGCCCAACGCCAGGGCCACGCTGGACAGCCAACTCCACTTAATCAACCACAACCCATGATATTACAAAATTCATTGCCAAACCAGGGAGTAGTAAATACTCGCCCTATGGACCCCCCACAAGGATCTGATGCACCCCAGTAGAAAATCACCTATGCCGCAACAGATTATCAACATACATATCCAGGCACACACCATTTATTAATGATGTCATCCAATGACATTAACCTCCAAACTCGCAGGAATCAATACGGCCCACCCCAAGAAACTCCTCCCACTGACACATCCACTTCCCTTCCACCAGATCAACCACTACGCATACCAAATTTGTTGTTGGACGGAGGACCTAAAATCCCTCGCATCCCTTTGTGAAGGATTAACAACAATCCTAATGCTCGCGCAGCATCCAATTATAACGTCGTGGAAGACCTAGCACAATCACCCGCTGCTATGTCTGCTTTAGAGGTACTGAAAACATGCCCTGCACAACCAAAACTACCACTATCCGCCATCGAAGGAGTAGACCCTGACGACACACACATGATGGCTTTTGACTTAGACCAAGCCGAACCTCGATTGCCATCAAATTTGGCTTTCCAAGTGTCAGTAAACATTCGAAACCTTGTTGTGAATCAATGCATCATCGATGAAGGAGCTTCAACCTGTGTTATGTCCACCCTTGTGTGGCAAAAACTTGGCTCCCCCGCTTTACAACCATCCACCACGGCATTACGAGCTTACGACGGACGCTCAGCTCAACCACAAGGCCTCTTAGCGAACATACTCGTAGAACTAGGCGGCAAATTAGTTCTTATTGACATCGAAGTGATCAATGCCCAGCTCGACTACAACCTCCTTCTTGGACGTAGCTATATGTATAAAATGAAAGCAGTGGCTTCATCTGTTTTTTTCCTCATGATGTTCCCACATGAAGGACGCGTTATCAAGATTGATCAACTCACATATTATGATCCTAACACCCCCGCAGCCCCTCAAAATGTGCTATCAATGATTGAACAAACCATTCAAACTGCACCAACATCATTTATGTCGTCAATTGGTCCTGGAATCTACACCGAGTCACCTATGACTTCCACATTTCCATTGATCTCACCACCCTTTCTGATAACAAAAACATCGGACTTGTGCACCCTATCGCAAACCACACAGCAGCCTTCGTCACTACCACAAACACCCGCAGTGCCTACCCATATTGGCACAACGCCAATTCATACTATCCCATTCTTGTTCCCATTTTCTGGAGTTGTTAGTTCGCCAGTAATGGCTACACTCAACCTTCCTGGTTTAACATTAGGGATACCTGTATGGTACTTACCTGCTCCAAGCCCCCCGCCGACTCTGACTGTTTACAACCGATACAACCTATCCCTACTACCAACCACCCACCCCCTCCGGTCGCTCATCTGCAAAACAGACCACCCCAAATAGTGACTACTGCATCAACATCCAGAAATGCCCCACCTCCATTACAGAACATAGGGGGAAGAGGCCCACCAACTTATAACACTGGAATCATAACTCGTACCCCCCCAACAACCCCCAAGTTAGCTAAAAACCCCCCAACTATTCGCATTCCCCCTAAGTGCTCATTGTGTGACGACGTAGGACATGTAACTCATTAACGTCCACAGTTACCTGCACTCCAAGAACACATGAATATGTTGGATGACGACACTAGAATTCCAGTGGTAAGACTTGAGCCACCTCCTCAACCTCGCGACAAAACGCTCCGCACTAACCACCCTTGTGCGATATGCGGCATTTATGGCCATTATTCACACCACTTCCCTGATCTCCCAGATTATAGAGTAGCCTTATACGAGATGAACAATTCCAATTTAGAGATATCTCCTCCCCTCATCGAGGAGATCTACCCTCTGAAATCATCTTCTTCGGAAGAAATCAATACCATCTATATGATTTCAACCACATACAAACCAGAACCCGTTGATTTATGGTCCGATTACTTTCGTATTGATGAGCAAATTCTAGAAACACTCACTGCAATGGACCACCCTTGGGACGATATGCATTATCGCTCATACTTCCTCCTTGAGGCATCTACATCCACCGCAGAGAACCTACTATTAGTCGAATTGAAATATTTCCTACCAACTAAGGTTGATTGGTTCAAAGACCCCATCCCAGCACTAGATGCCTTCGAAGAAGGGAACATGTCCAACATTTCCCCCATTATACAAATCAACATTTCCACCACACCTGGAAAACCTGAGCTCATCTCGCTAGGTGCATTATGCACTCAAGCGAAAACTCAGGCATATAACAAACTCTTCCAAGAGTTTCGTGATGTCTTCACCTAGTCTTACACTGAGATGTCGGGCCTCGATCCCAAAATTGTGGAACATCACATCGACACTTGGCCCAATGTTCCTCTTGTCCGACAGAAACAACGACCAATTCACCCGTCTAAGCTCCCAGCTATTAAAGCTGAGATTGAAAAACTCCAAAAAGCAGGATTGATATATCCTATTGCCTACACCACCTGGGTTTCAAACCCAGTGCCAGTAAACAAAAAAGTGGGCACCATACATGTTTGTACTGATTTTCGAGACCTCAACCTCACTTGTCCCAAAGACAAATTCCCCACACCTTTCATTGACCAACTAATCGATGAATGTGCGGTACATGAGGTTCTTTCTTTTATGGACAATTTCTTCGGATATAACCAAATCAAAATCCATAAAGAAGATCAATACAAGACAACTTTCACTACCCCATCGGGCACCTTTGTCTATCGCGTCATGCCTTTCGGTCTCAAGAATGCTGGAGCCACTTTCTAATGTGCCATGACTTATTTCTTCCATGATCTACACAGAATCATAAAAGTTTATCTGGATGACCTCACCGCTCGATCCAAGAAATGATCTGACCATTTAGACGACCTTCAACAAGTTTTCTTGCGTTGTCGAAAATAAAACATCCGCTTGAAGCCTCTCAAGTGTGTTTTTTGCGTTACATCAGGTCGCCTGCTGGGGTTCATCATTTCAGAAAAAGGCATCACTATAGACCCCTTGAAATTCCAAGCCATTGTAGACTTACCATCACCCCGCACATTAAGACAACTTCAAAGCCTTCAAGGGAGGTCCAACTTCCTCCGTCGCTTTGTTCTTGACTATGCCACAATGGTCCACGGTTTCCTATGACTACTACATCTGCATACCCGTTTAATATGGTACCAACAAGTAGAAATAGCTTTCATCGACTTAAAGAAAGCACTCACAAACACCCCGTTGATCTCCCCTCCAGATTTCACAAGAGATTTCACCCTCTATGTTTTAGCATCCGAACATGCCATATCTAGAGTTCTTGTGCAAGAAGATACTGCTTGCCAAGAGCATGTCATCTACTATGTGAGCCAGACCTTGTCAGGACCACCCCTCCGCTACCCACATGAAGAAAAGATGGCCCTCGCCGTCATCTTTTCAGTACAAAAGCTGCGACATTACATTCTCCTGAGCCACACCACCGTTGTAGCCAATTCCAATCCAATGGTTTACCTCTTGATGCATCGCCTCCTTCAAGGCTGCATAGCTAAATGGGTAATCATCCTGCAAGAATACGACCTAACTTTCAAAACCCCAAAAAGCACCAAGGCCCTAGCACTCACTCAACTCATCACAGATATCCCATCCTCTTCGTCATCACCTGCTATCCAAACGGATCTCATAGACGATCACATTTTCATCATTTCTTTTGACGACCCATGGTATGGCGACATCTTAATCTACCTCTGCACAAAAAAATTTCGACCCCACATCGATCGTGACGGATGCCATCGTATACGACACCACGCCCCCCGATACCTCCTATTAGGCAATGTACTTTATCGACACGGCATCGATACCATCTTACGACGCTGCCTATCTCATAACGAGGTAGAACAAGTCCTTAATGACTGCCATAGCGGTGCCTGTGGAGGCCACTTCTCCGGCATGGCCACCACCCAAAAGATCATCCGCGTAGGTTACTTTTGGCCTTCATTATTACTGATTGCATCACCACAGTCAAACATTGTCAAAACTGCCAACTTTTTGCCCCCAAGGCAAGAACCCCACCCACACCCCTTCATCCAGTCGTCACTGTCGGACCATTCTGCAAATGGGCCATCGACTTCCTCTATTGCAATCCCACGTTAGCTGGCGGTCATAAACACATTATTGTGGCCGTAGATTATTTCACCAAGTGGGCGGAAGCCATGCCAACTTACAATTGCAAGGCCGACACCGCAACACATTTTTTCATCAACCATGTTATCGCTCGTTTTGGAGTGCCAAAGCAACTCGTCTTAGACCACGGCTCTCACTTCGAAGATGCCATTTGGAGAGAATTATCAACCTTATTGAAATTTGAACACCATTTCTCCTCCGCCTACTACCCCCAAGGAAATGGCCAAGTCGAAGTGATTAACAAAATTCTAAAGACCATACTCCAGCGCACTGTTGACAAACACAAATCAAATTGGCACCACATGCTCTTCCCGACACTATGGGCATACCGCACATCAACCAAAACCGCCACCGGTTTTACCCCTTTCCATCTAGTTCACAGTGTCGAATCCGTCCTCCCCATCGAGTGCCAGATTCCAACCCTACATATGGCCGTTGAACTCCTACCGGACACTTCCCTAATTGAGCAATGCTTACTACTCCTAGAGCAAGCCGATGAAGATCGGCGCACAACCCTCCAAACCACGGAAGCAGCCAAGAACCAATCCAAACTGAGTTACGACAAACATGTCCACCCAAGAACTTTTACTGAAGGGGACCTTGTCCTCGCCTATGATTAAGCTCATGACAAAACCGGAAAATGAAAGTTTGTGTCCATGTGGCAAGGCCCATACATTATAAACACTTGCCTCGGACAGGGGGCATACATTCTGACTGATTTAGAAGGAAACCCCCTACGCAACCCACGCAACGGGTTGTACCTCAAGCGATTTTACCCATAGAAAATCTGATGGACACCACCATCCATTATCGTACAGTCTTATTTTGTTTTTCACAAAAAATTCAAAAACCTAAATATTTGTTTTCTCTGCATGACCACAGATGGAGCCTGTTCCACTCTGCTACGTCGGTCTCGCTGATGGTGCAAGCCGTTGGTCCCCCAATCTGGCCTCCGCAGCTTGGGTAATATATTCCCCTTCACATGAGTTGATCCACATCGATGGAGTGTGCGTAGGTGTTGCCACCAACAACCAAGTTAAATACGATGCCGTGTTCAGTCTCCTGGCCGCAACTCTCCAAATGAGCATAAGTCACCTTATCGTTTTCTTGGACTCACAACTCCTTGTTTCCCAGCTCAACAATGATTACCAGGTACTCGATCCCTGTCTTTTCAGAAAATTCTTGTGCACTAAACAAATGGTTCAATAGTTTGAATCCATTTCATTCACACATGTCCCAAGGAATCTCAATAGGGTAGCAGACCATATGGCTAACAACATTATTGACTGGCACACCAACCAAACCATATAGTAAACACAAATGTACCTCCACGTGCTTAAACAAAAATGCATCCATGTGCATAACATGTGCCTACACGGGCATATACAAAAATAAAAATGTTGCATCCATGTGCCTCCACGGGCATATACAAAAATCAAAATGATGCATCCACGTGCATAACATGTGCCTCCACGGGCATATACAAAAATCAAAATGTTGCATCCACGTGCATAACATGTGCCTCCACAGGCATATACAAAAATCAATATGTTGCATTCACGTGCATAACATGTGCCTCCACGGGCATATACAAAAATCAAAATGTTGCATCCACGTGCATAACATGTGCCTCCACGGGCATACAGAAAATCAAACATGCCTCCACGGGCAAGCAAATAGACAATAAATGCATCCATGTGCATACACGACTATATACCAAATCATATATATATATACATCATAATATAGTCAAACATGTCATAGGTTCCCTCAGCACCCAATATACAAAAATACATTAGCCGTACAAAAAGTTACTTCCCCATATGCTCATCAGCATTTGGGGGCAGATACAAGATCATCTAATCATCATGGTCTCCAGGCTCCTCTGGCGCCACCTCCGCTGGCCCCGCTGGGTGATGCCGATCCCGAACTCTCCTCTCCGTCGGCCCCACTGGATCATCTCGCACTCGAATCCTGCCCTCCACCGGCCCTGCCAGATCATGCCAAGCCCCATCCCTCCACTCAGCCGCCAACAATGCTGCTCTGAGCAAGATCGAGCACCACTCACGAGACGCATCGAAACAATGCTCGACGATGTCCCGATCCAAATCCCTCCATCCATCCTCTGGAAATCCTGCCAAGATCATGTCTAGTGTCTCTCGGACACCCTCCACGGCATCATCTCGAGGCCCAGCTCCTCGACCGCGAGCCCCGCTACAGGAGTGGAATGACCACCATCGCCTGTCCCCTACTAACCACATGGTCGGCCGGTGGTACAGGACCAACATCTACACAATCACGCAAATGAACCATCATATAAATATCTAACTATAATCATAACAAACACAACTAAAACACATGATATAGTAGAGAACAACACACAAAAACATACCATCTAAACCCCAGGCTTGTCCCCGGGATCGAGGCATCTCCGGATCTCCTCGATAATCCATACTGGCATATGGATAGTCATCAATCAGCAAGGGGATCTGCTCCCACTGCTCATACATATCCTGTGAAAAGAATCCGCGGATACCACCACCACCATGGGGCATCATCTGCCCCCACCGCACCATGCGTGGATCGCTCACCAACCCATCTCGAATCGGCACCCGTGGCCGCAAAGTTGGTACTCGCTCAAAGAAGAAACAACACAGGAAGGAGGCATAGCAAAAATCTCCCCCCTCCCGACTGACCTTGTCCAGATCTTTCCAGAAACCAGCCAAAAACATATGACCCCATGCGTAGTAGGTCCCCCTCAGCACAGAATCCACCATCATCGTTTGTCCCCCCGACAAATGATGTGGCGCCGCCACACCCAACATCCGCAGAACACAAGCCCCAACAGCCCGCATGTCCCACTCCCACAAAGATCTCAGGCTCAAAGCGATGTTCTGCACAATCGCCCCAGCAACACAGAAGGTCTCTAGAAGATCCTCGATATCCACACCTGCCGGGATCCTCGACAGAAGATCCACTCCCTCCCCTAAGCGAGGCAACCCGGTAAGAAAGTATACATCAGTAAGGGTGATATCTAACCTCTCACCCCCAATAATAAACGCACCCTCTACAGGGACCCAAAGACTCACCAATTTGTTCAGTAGTGGTCCTACTGAACACATCGGTGGAATCTGAGTGAACTTTAGGAGCCCACTCACAGCTAGAGCCTGCTGGACCCCCTGATCAGTCCAAATCTGAATCATCAAATCCTCCTCCATCTCCCGCTCTCGCCATGACACAAATGGTCTCCTCAACATCCTGCCAAAAAACAAAGAAATTCTTTAGAACTGGAGAAAATTTTTCAAAAAATTCCATTGCGGCTTTTCCATCAAAATCCATGATGATCATCGGGGTTTTCCTCCAAGAACCCACGATGAACATCACGGGTATTGACCACACAGTCACGATGAACATCGCGACTGTCAACCCCACAGTCGCGATGAACATCGCGACGTTCAGCCCGACAACCGCGATGAACATCACGACTGTCAGCCCCGAACCCCCGATGTTCATCATGTAAAAAGACGCGAAACCCGCGATATTCCATGTTGGAAGGCCAACATGGAATTTCGCGGTCTTCGGGGGCCCGCTGCTAACCAAAAAAGACATAATTAAAAAGGCTAAGGTGAATAGGGTTACCTGAAACTCACGGAATCGAAAACCAATGGTCAAATCTCCCGCAAATCAAGAAAGAGCTTTGATTGCTCTGCCAAACTCACACGTAACAATGACACGTCATATGGGCCCCACACCCTATTTATAGAAATTTCACCATTTTTCAAACAACCATTGTGATATGATACGATGTCCGTTCCTCAAACCGTTGGTGCCGTTGGAATCAGCATAGCGAGAACTTCATGATAGTCCTTTCCTTTTCCTATTTTCACCAGGTCCATTTTTTGACCATTTTTTCACGCCCTCATTGCCTCGATTTGTGTGCAACATTGACCGTTCTCCATTTTTTACGAGTCTTATATCGTCGGATTCAGTTTTTCGTGCTCATGATGATGCCTGAGATCATTTCTCGCTCTCAGGCCTAGATTTTTTGGGCATTTTTCCCATGCCCCCTCGTTGCCTCGGTTTGCGTACCACATTGGTCGTTGCCCCTTTTTTACGAGTCTTATATCACCAGATTCAGTTTTTCGTGCTTGTGATGACGCTTGAGATCATTTCTCGCTTTCACCTCCATATTTTTTGGGCATTTTTCCCATGCCCCCTCGTCACCTCGGTTTGCATACCACATTGGCCGTTGCCCCTTTTTGACAATCTTTATGTCACTAGATTCAGTATTCCGCACTCATGACGATGCTTGAGACCTTTTCTCGCTCTCATCAATCCCTTTTTGTTCAGTATAGTTTTACCCCTTTTTTGGGCCGAGCAATCCCTTTTACGAAAAAGGCACTTAGGGAGTTTTTGTTAAGCTCTTTTATGACTTCTAAAACAATGAAAAGATCGTCGAGCAATCTTGCTTCCTTTCATGCTCGCTAAACGTATCTGAAAGGGCGTCTACCTAGTATAAGTTTACCCCTTTCCCGGACCTTGCAGACTAATTACGAAAAAGGAATACTCTAGTCACATCGGCTAGAAGAGTTCTCCATTTGCATCATTTTATGCTTTTTCGGGCCTTGGAGACTAATGTACGAAAAAGAACACCAATGGAGTCCACTTACTGCTTTCAGACTCTCTAAACATGAAAGCGACCATGAGCAATCACCATCCTGGACTCGTAAAAACCCACAGGATGGTACTCATAGCCACTGCAGAGTCTTCTTATCATTTTCAGACTCCCTAAAAATGAAAGCACCCATGAGCACGAACAGTCCTGGGCTCACAAAATCCACAGGATAGTACCATTTCAAAGCACACTTTTATCACTTCTTAGAGCTCATTACAACTATGAAGAAGGACCCAATGGTGCTTCTCGGTGCCAAAACAGATCACGTCTACTCATATGGCAGATTCCCCATTTTGGTTGCCTTTGTTCAGAGAATTCTACAGTATGTCACCCTGAGAATCCCTCGACAGCACCCATTAGCTTGACCCCCCAGAGTCAATACATACCCTTCAGTCCCTAAAAGCTATGATCCCCACACCTACAAATCAGTTCCCTACGCTCCTAGTTCAACCATGTCATCATGCTCTGAACAAAGGAAGTTTGAGTCTACCCACTCTATGACCCCAGTTACTCCCCATCCCCACAAGTATGTTAGTCCTACCATCAGTACTACCACACTTCAGTTCTACACCTCGTGCTCCTATCAAGGAAACATCATTGCCTTGTTAGTTGATGGTCTCCCTTTGTCGACGACAACCAAATTTATTCCAGAGGATAGCCCTAGAGGTCCCTGTGTCTTGGACTCATCACCATTTATGATGAGTGCCTATGAATCATTTCGAGAAGAATCCTCAGTGCCTCTCCAAATGGTTGTTTCTCACATGCTCGACTTCAACACCTTGATCGCATCATTGAGAATCGCACATGGTATTGGTCCTTAAGGTTGTTTGTTGAAGACCCCGGATAGCACCTGACTCTTCCACATTTGAATGTCTACTTATGGAAATAACCAATTACATTTTCCTACAGATATTCGGATTGCGCATGGCGACAGTATTCAGATGTACCCCAGTTTTATACTCCCTCGAGTATACAGTTACATATACTCCTAAGATTTGACTCATAGTCATTGAGTCCCTACAAATGTTGGACACCTTTAGATTCAACAGTTCATTAACCCTTCTGAGACCTTGTTTAGAACAGTTTTCGCTTTATTCCAGTGTATCAGTTATTGAGATCAGTCATGTTATGATCATGAGTACATCCCAAAATAGTTTCCCCTTTGGACCATTATGATGTATCAGCAGATTTTTTTATTATTATTCAGGTCCCCCTTCTTGGGACTAATTGTTATGTATATGTCTTGATACGAGCATGGGTATTCCCGCCTTGTCCATCATCAGAGATTATTCCTCATTCATATTGAGGCCATGTAATATTGTTTGTTTCGCAGCTTCCAAGGGCCGTGGATCCAGTCTCCAACCGGTCTCTTCTCTTCCCCAAACCCCAGGAAAAAGACAAAAGAACTATGATGTCTATCGGCCATACGATGAGCTCCTGCCCTCACACATCAGGGGGCAATTTGTTAACACCCAAAAAGTGCTCACTAGCTCATTTCCTTATTCACATGACCCATTTGTCCACTTTTCCACCATTTGAGCCTCTAAAGCCATCAAAAGGTCACCAAAAGACCATAATACACCCCTTTTTCCCCTCAAAATGAATATTTTTCCTCAAAAAGCATAAAAAACCCTCGAAAAGGGTCCAGAATTCCCAAAAATATTAAAAAGGGAATAAAAATATTCAAAATATTCAAAAAAGGAAAAAGGAGGGAAAAGGTACCTAAACCATGTTGGTCAATACCATTGGTTTCCTCAAAACCATAATGGTATTCCCCACCACCAAAAACTATAAAAAGGTGGTAGGGGCTCCTCACTTTCCATCCATCCATCATCCTATCCTCATGCTGCTAAAATCTCTCATGAGACTTTTGGCCATTTTTAGCATCTTGGAGAAGAGACCTTTGGAGCTTAGAGCTACTCACCTTGGGAGTTGCTCAACACAAATCCTCACCATTTGAGGTATCTTAATACAAAATACTTATTCTTTTATTTCTTGTTCTTGAATCGTTTTAAAAAAAAAAATTACTTGTTATATGCACATGCTAATTTAGATTTAGATTTCATTTATAATTGTTTTTGCTTTCAATATTGAAACTGCTATCACATTGTTGATAGGTGCCCATTGCACAAAGCTTGGTTGCAAAACCAAGCTAACAGGTCAAATAATAACAAATTGCCAAAAATGGGGCAACTTTACCATTTATAGTCCCAAAAGTAACTTTATTACTAAATGGAGGTTTCGCACGGGCTTCAAGCTATTTCAAATACCATTATATACACATGCGATATGCCAAGAGAGTGATGCATGTGATAGTGGTTTGCTCATCGCAACCGGCCTTATCTCCTGTCCATCGAGCATTTTTACAATGCGATATCGACGTGGACTATTTATTCCATTCACGTACTAGTCTCTTAAGACCCCTGCTAGATGGTGCTCAGCGTGATGACTCTTTTGGTGCAATAATGGAAACAAAACCAATTTGCAGCATATATTGACGTGGACCCTAACAAGGCCAAGTGAATCGCAAATTTTCCATCAAATGGTTACAGCCTGGAAGTGTATTGATGCATTACATTCTTATTGTAATCACAAGGCCATCTCATTTGCATATATGCAGTAGCAAGGTGGGAGTCGACTACAAATATCCTTTTTTCAAACACTCCTTAAAAATGGGTGATCTAGAAAATTAGCTTTCATGGCCAATCTACCACTGATAAAAGTTGCTACAACTTCTTGCCATGATTTTATCCTTTTCCCGATGGCTAAAATTGGAAGATACAACCGGGAGCCTCATGCCTGCCTTCAAATGCGTTTTTATATATATTTTAGTCTTCTCCTTTATCCCGCATGCAACAACGCAACTACTCTCTTGGCATTTATATATTCCCTTCCTTCCCATATATGTCAAGTAACAAATTATTGGTAGGATCTAAGCCTTGGCGCTTGGGAGATGGAGGATATGTGGGGCCCTCTTGGCTTGGAGCTCGGTCCTATGGTGAGCCCTGGGTGTTGGGCACAAATACCTTTTGCTCCACTTTCAACCAAAGCTTTGGCATATAAGAACTTAAAAACTCTCCCCTATTAAAGCTGAGACTTAGGCTTAATATAAAAATTAATGCCTCTCTCATAATTTTTTATTTTGGCCAACAAATATCAAACCCCCTTTTTTCATAAAGTTTGTTGACTTAGGTTAATTTATGAAAATATCAAAATCTTTTCTTCATTTTGACTTGGGTTAAACAATCTTCTAGGTCCCTTATAAAACTGAAAGGCCCAGTTCTCAAGCACATAGAACCAATTTTTCCTTTCTTGCAAATCTAGTGTGTATGACTGAGGGAGAAAATGCTTCTTTCCGACCAAGTTCGAAACCTCTTCCATGAAGAATGCTCTATTTTGCATTGCCAACGCTGCCAGAAGAATATTAATTACAATTTTTTTTGGGGTGCTAACAACTGTCTCTAGCCGGGGATGCTATCCTCCCTGCGAGGTAGCAAAGAACCCATAGACCAAGTGCCTAATCCATTGTGTGGCTCCCAACCCTGACAACTGTACCCTGCAACCTGTACCTTGTAACCGATCCTTCATCCAAAAACTAAAACTGAAAACCGCTAACTATTGAAGATTTGAAAACATACATGCTGAAACTGAATTGTAAAACAATATTGTACCTACTGAAAAATGCTTGCTGAGCAAACTTATTCCTCCTACCTATCTTACTTTACTGGAATGCAATTACTGAATCAAATGACACAAAAGTGCCAGTGCAGCCAATCTAGTAACTCGCCATTTACTCGAACCTTGCTTACGCTTCCCTTTAGCAAGAAAAGAAAACAGAAGACAAGCCACTCCAAATATCCACCGACAATGAACTCATGCCCCAAAAGTGCAAGAAAATTTACCTTCCCTTTAGACTGAAATGAATTAGTATAAGGATCTTCAATAGTCTGAAACATTACCATGTCTTGGGATTCAACAAAAATACAAGTACCTCTTTCAATTTTACCTGCAAGACTATTCGGTTGTTGATCCATGAGAATGCATAGGGAAGTGTGACTTTCTGATATCTGAGTATTAACTGTACCTCCCTCAAGCATGAGCATCTATGGTTCTCTCTTTGGAATGCTATCTATCTCAGATTCATACTCCTTCATATCATAATCTAAAGCATCTTCAAACAACAAACACCCTTCAAGATCATTAGACATGATAGCCCTATCTTCTTGATGAAGGAAAATGGTGTCTAATAGTTCATTTTCTTGTGGAGAATCATCATCACAAATGGGTTCCTTCAAAACATCATCATGACTATCATCATTTAAATTCAGATTTACATGCTAAAAAATGGAAGAATTTTCTCTTACATATCCTGGACTGTGTGAACACTGCAGACCTGATTTAACTGGGGTTGTAACATTACCTTTTAGGAACTAATCTACATGCTCTTCAGATGGAGGAGAAATTTTAAAAACACTTTGGAGGATTCGCTCACCTTTCTTGTCCAATGAAAAATCAGCAGCATCATCTGAGACTTGATCTGCTTCTTGTGATCCAAGAGAAGCACCTATGTGTTGTCTTTCAAGTGAATCAAACAAGACAAATTCTTATAGACCAATAGCTTTTGTAATAGTATAACATGAAATAGGACTAATCTGATCTTTTTCAGAAATACAAGATAGCTGACAAGACTGAGGACACTTCTCATCCAGCTCGAAAGAAAAGATATAAAGATCATCAATAGGGTTACTGCTTTCTTTATTTTCAGCCGAGTGTGTAACCATGTTTTGAGAGTCTTCCTGAATGTCATGATGCTGAAAAGGGTTTTCATACAAAGCTTTTATGATCTCAACATCCAAGAATTTATCATCTTTATAAACATGTTCTAGGTTCTGAATAAAACCATCAAAGCATTCGCAACAGTTTTTTACTAGCAACAATAATGGACAAGCTTTTTTAAAATATTAGAAGAATACTGTATGAAAATCTCTCAAGGAATATATACTAGCAGCAGGAAACTGTTCATACCAGGACCTAGCTTTCCCCTCTAGAGAGGCCATGAACATTTTCATAAGACAATCTTCATGCCACTGAAATTTTAGCTTACGTGCATGCATATGAAACTTGATTAAATGCAAAACAGCATTATCGTTGTTTACATCTCTGAATCTTGGTAAGTAGGTTTTCCAATCTACTTTAGGAATTTGATTCGAAAATCCAAGAATATGAGACCTGCTTAAAGGAGCATACCTTCTTGATAATGAAGTCATCTTGAGATACTGGAGCTGCAAATTCTGATTTGAAGATTGAGGAGACCATCTTGTGAAACAATGCAACACTGGATTTCTTTAATGTGGAGTCACCATGAGACTTTCGACATCTCAATTCTGATGTAAGGTCACCGAACTTCCCAGTGGAGTCACCTTCATACTGGAATTTTGCTGAGTGGAGTCGCCAGGTGAATGATACAACCTTCTCAATCTATGATTGCTGTTCACCATCAGCATTAAGCTTTGAAACCTTTGTCATTCTCCCAGGGATGATAAAACAATCATGCTCCCTGGAAATGGTGCCAATTTGTTAACACCCAAAATGACCCCCTAGGTTGTGGGAGAGGGAAAAATGGAGTAACCACTAACCAATATTTAGCCTATCCTACTGACCCAGTACAGACAGAGAGGGATCTCTCTATAAGCTCACAGAATACTGGAAATCATCAAGATTGTCAATAATGAAGAAAGTACACCAGCATTCATCATTCAAGATAATCGTTCAAAACAGACTCAGAAGGTTAGACTTCTGATGGGACAAAATTGTTTAAGGGTTTGGTGAGATAAATCAGGAGAGAAAGCATTGGGCAATGGAGTCAAAACATAACATCTAAGACAAAAACAGTGCTGCTGCATGAGACATTTACACAGAGGCAAGGTAGCCACCCACGCACAGTCAAAGAGATTTAATTGGTGAAACAAAAGAGGAATGAACAATCCATTGATGTAAGGCATACAAAGACGAATCCTACACCAACTTTAGCAGAAGTTTAATTATGAAATGCCTGAAATGAAATGAACAGGGTACCATTAATGTGAATCCCATTCAGATGTTGCACTTATCCAAGCACGAGAGAAATTAACAGACTGGAATAACAAAGAAAAGAGATACGAATTTAACATGGGAAAAGAAAAAGACAGACTGTAAGAAAGATAACACAGGAATCTCTACTAATAATCTAGCTTCAAACATTGTAGATGCATTAAAAATAAATGTTCCAAAACAGAGCTGAGCTCTCTCAGGCCTTGGCCAATTGATTCTCTCCACCCTTTAACTCGTCTATTACAAAGAATATATAGCTTCCTGGAGTCTCATACTCGACTTAATCCTAACAAAAAATAGTTACAAATTTGATGAGAGATCATCGATACCTATCTGTCACTACCTTTACAAAACAGAAATAAGAGATAAAAGCCTAACTACTTTTACATCTGGCAGCAATTTTGCTAAATGACAAATTATTTCAAGTAAAAGACAGAAGATATTATTGAGTTGCTCTCCAGGTGGCTGCCCCTTTAACTGAATATCCCCATCAGCCTTGAAATCTTCATTTCTTCCCACTTTCGACTGCCAGGTATTACATCACTTAATCTTTAAGTTGGTCCTCTCCCAGTTTTTGATGAGTTTCATTTCAAGAGGTGAAAATAGTAGCTGCAAAAATGTTTAGGCTCTTTCAATACAATAAATCATCAATTTCCTTACCATTATCAATCTTATCTTCCCTAGGTCCTCGTTATTAGTTGTAACTGTAGCCTCGCTTTGTTCTCATTCTTCCTTTTTTGCTTTATCCTTGGATTTATACCCATTTTCAACAGAGGGAGATGATAAAGAATTTTCAAAGTTTACAACAGAATTTGATTTATGTTTTTCCTACCTTTGTTTGTTATCATATAAAGCTTCAGCTTTGAAACCATCATTCTGTACATCAGCAGAAAAACATGTTCAATTTTTTCTCCTACAGTGCTTACATTCGTCATTATTTCAAACTCTGTGCCAAGAACAAATTCGAGAGCCAGTGAATGTGAGATCCCGACTCCTTCCTTTAAGACAGTAGAAGCATTCACTTTTAATGGTGAAGGCGATTGGTTAAAAATGATGGCAGAGGTTTGTGAAAATTTGTGGGAAATAGGGTTTCGGCCTGAGAAATACATGAGAGACCTACTGAGAAAGATTTAGCCTCCAATATTCCTTCTCACTCCCAATGATCTGGGCAAGGGTCGTAGTATAGCTATCAATGATTTCATTTCTCTCAGGGTTTCCCTCCGGAGGCTCCACGACAATGAGCCAAAGTCTTTGGGGTCAAAACTGCTCTGAGAAGTCTCCCGTCGCGAAACCCTACAGTCGAGACTTCTGCCTTTGAATGCACCCTGAAGAGCACCCTTTGAATGTAGCTCCTCTGTTAGAAGAGATATCGAGGTCTGGCCTTAGAAGAAGATCCCTTCCCCATATCTTCACGGCTTTCAAAATCCTCAGAAGGATGAAAAGTAGACAATAGAGACCATGCATAAGCAAATTAAGCCACGGGCATTATGGAATTGTGAATGGTTGCAAAACCCTAAGCAGTGGAACGCGGGCTTATTTATTTTGGCAGCAATAGGGTCATTTCCAGCATATGGAGCACCATAATTTACTGTGTCGAAAAGAGCGTTCACTTTCATTATCTCGTGCAGCCAACGCTTCCAGCAACTTCCTGGATTTTGGACGAATGGCGCTCTCTTCCTCATCAACTTTGGCGTTAGAGTTTTGATCCTCTGGTCAAATAATAACAAATTGCCAAAAATGGGGCAACTTTTCCTTTTATAGTCCCAAAAGTAACTTTATTACTAAATGTAGGTGTGGCACGGGTTTCAAGTTGTTTCAAATACCATTATATACACATGTGATATGCCAAGAGAGTGACGCGTGTGATAGCGGTTTTCTCGTCGCAATTGGCCTTATCTCCTGTCCAACGAGCATTTTGACAATGCGATATCGATGTGGACTATTTATTCCATTCACGTACTAGTCTTTTAAGACCCCTGCTGGATGGTGCTCAGCGTGATGACTCTTTTGGTGCAATAACGGAAACAAAACCAATTTGCAACATATATTGACGTGGACCCTAACAAGGCCGGCTGAACCGCAAATTTGCCATCAAATGGTTACATCCTGGATGTGTATTGATGCATTACATTCTTATTGTAATCACAAGGCCATCTCATTTGCATATATGCATTAGCAAGGTGAGAGTCGACTACAAATATCCTTTTTTCAAGCGCTCCTTAAAAATGGGTGATCTAGAAAATTAGCTTTCATGGCCAATCTACCACCGATAAACTTTGTTATGACTTCTTTGTTAAATTTTCTGAATTTACTTCAATATGATCTAGGATCTTAACTGAGAGAACAACATGTACAACATATCTACAGCATATCAATCATGGAGACAATAATGCAAGCACACAAGAGACACAAAGATTTACTTGGGGAAAACCATAAAGGTGAAAAACCCCAATAACTTCCTCAGAGATAGATAGAGCAATGATACAACCAACCAAGAGAGAGAGCCATAACCTAGCAGCAGATCCTCCTCCTCCATAAGTGCGCCACTCCTCCTTGAGTGCATGTGTGAGAAGTGAGTGAGTAAATAGAGTGTCTCCCGCACTCTATTTATACTTGACTTGACTTGCCTTTTTACCTAACTCATGTAGGCTCGAACTTAACCACATAACATAATGCTGACTGGGCCGACCCCCAATAGGGTGGTCTAATAACCCTTTGACCCACATGGCCGACCCCCAATAGGGTGGTCTAATAACCCTTTGACCCACATGACTTATACAGGGCCGACCCCAAATAAGGTGGTCTAATAACCCATCAAGTATAAGTTACGACACTTACAATATAAATGACGACACTTCCTTATAGAGGAATAATACCATCTCTATAGGAATACAATATACATATATGTGAAATACATTCCGAAGTTACATATACATCAACATTCTTGCCATGATTTTATCCTTTGCACGATGGCTCAAATTGGAAGATACACCCGAGAGCCTCACGCCTGGCTTCAAATGCGTTTTTATATATATTTTAGTCTTCTCCTTTTTCCCACATGCAACAACACAACTACTCTCTTGGCATTTATATATTCCCTTGCTTCCCATACATGTCAAGTAACAAACGATTGGTAGGATCTAAGCCTTGGTGCTTGGGCGATGGAGGATATGTGGGGCCCTCTTGGCTTGGAGCTCGGTCCTATGGTGAGCCCTGGGTGTTGGGCACAAATACCTTTTGCTCCACTTTCGACCAAAGCTTTGGCATATAAGAACTTAAAAACTCTCCCCTACTAAAGCCAATACTTAGGCTTAATATAAAAATTAATGCCTTTCCCATAATTTTTTATTTTGGCCAACAAATATCAAACCCCCTTTTTTCATAAAGTTTTTTTACTTAGGTTAATTTATGAAAATATCAAAAGCTTTTCTTCATTTTGACTTGGGTTAAACAATCTTCTAGGTCCCTTATAAAACTCAAAGGCTCAGTTCTCAAGCACATAGAACCAATTTTTCCTTTCTTGCAAACTTGGTGTCTATGACCGAGGGAGAAAATGCTTCTTTCCGACCAATCTCGAAACCTTTTCCATGAAGAACGATCTATTTTGCATTGCCAACGCTGCCAGAAGAATAATAATTACAATTTTTTTTGAGGTGCTAATAGGGCCTAAATCTTCTTAGCCTCAAAATTATCCTCAACAAGATAAAGCTTCCAAATTTCAAGGAAAGAAGACACAAAGACATTGCAACTTTTGTAATCGCAATGGGCATGAAGAGTCAAGATGTTTTAAGAGGATGGAAGCTCTGGAAGCAGCAATGAAGAAGCATCACATCCAGCTTGATTCTTCTTCAATTTCATCTTTAGGACAAGCACTTTCAACCTCTGGTTTTGCACTTACAGCATCTTCTCGTTCTTCTTCAAATGAATGACTTATAGATTCTGGAGCATCTTATCATATGGCTAAGGAAAAAACCAATTTTTTTTATTTAAATAATTGTAACACCAAACAAATATTTGTTGGTGATGATAGATCACTTAGTGTTGAAGGGTCTGGTACTGTTTAACTAGAAAATGGACAGTTTATTGATGTATTATGTGTTCCTACTCTTTCATGTAATCTTTTATTAGTATACCATATCACTCATTCTGGTGAAGGTAAAACCGTAGAGTTTTCACATCACCAAGTTGTAATCAGAAATTTAAAAGATCCACGACATGTATTAGCTACTAGAACAATTGATGATATTACCAGGATGTACAAGTTTGACAACTTTGGGTCATCTTCACTTCCATCAGTCTTTGTTTCTCATAGTGATGAATTGAGCAAACTTTGGCATGAGCGATTTGGTCACTTAAATTATCACTCAATGCAACAACTATGTAAAGAAAATATGGTGACAGGTCTTCCTATGGTCTCTTGCAAGGATGGTGTTTGTTCCAGTTGTGTACTCGGAAAACATCATCAGGACAGTTTTGACAAACATGCCTCTTGGCATGCCTCGGCTCCTTTGCAGCTTGTGCACATTGACTTGTGTGGTCCTATACCTTCTGCTTCCTTCTCTAGTTTCAAATACTTCTTGACTTTCATTGATGATTACTCCAGACGCACTTGGGTTTACTTCTTAAAACTTAAGAGCGAAGTTTTTGGCCTATAGGGCCCTTGTTGGGAAAAAATCTGGTCATCAAATTCTTAAGTTAAGATTTGATAATGGGGGAGAATTTGTTAACAAGTTCACTAATTTCTGCAATGAACAAGGAATCCAACAACAACATACTGTTCCATATACACCACAACAAAATGGTGTAGCTGAAAGGAAAAACCGCACTCTAAAAGAAATGGCTAATTGTATGCTCCAAGCTAAAGGACTAAGTCTTCCATATTGGGCTGAAGCTGTAAATTGTGCAAATTCCATAATTAATCGCACCCCCACTAAATATTTACAAGGGATTACACCAAAAGAAGCATGGAGTAAAAATAAACCAGATGTCAGTCATTTCCGTGTGTTTGGTAGTGAAGCATGGGCTCATCTTCCGGATGAAAAACGGAAATATTTACAACCTAAAAGTGAAAAGTGTATATTGTTGGTTATTCTGAAGATGTCAAAGGCTATAGGCTCCTTCTGCCACATTATCATGATATAATTATAAGAAGAGACGTCAAATTTGATGAACATATATTGGCCTGCGAGCCTAATTCGGCACTTGTGCCATCATCTTCTTCCTCTTCTTCACCTATTGATATTTCTCCTACTCCAGTTATTCAGATGATGATGATAGCGAGGATGAAAATCCTCCTCCACCTACTCAACATCCTCCAGCACCAGCTTCACAGCTTCCTAAATGGGTTCGTTCTACTAGAGAAGTTGTAGGTGATCTTGCTGGTGATCCTACAGATCGTCGTCGTACTCGCTCTCAGTTTCAGTGAGCCTCATTACTTCTGGCTCAAGTTCTAGAAAACTGTGATCTATAGACATTTAAAGAAGCTTCTGGCCATCCATATTGGGATGCAGCAATGGATGAAGAATACAATTCCTTAATGACAAATAACACTTGGGATCTTGTTCCTCTTCCCAAAGGAAAAAAACTTGTCAGATGTAAGTGGGTTTACATAACCAAATATGGACCAAATGGAAGTATTGACAAACATAAGGAAATACTAGTTGCTAAAGGATTCTCTCAAGTTGAAGGCATAGACTACACCGAAACCTTTTCACCCGTAGCCAAAATGAATTCCATCCTCCTTATTCTTGCCCTTATCGCATCTTTTCATTGGGAAGTCCATCATATGGATGTTAAATCTGCCTTCTTGCATGGGAATTTGCAAGAATAAATATACATGGAACAACCCCCTGGTTACATTTAGTCTGACTCAAGCCCTGTTTTTCGCCTCAAGAAATCTCTCTATGGCCTTAAGCAAGCCCCTCAGTCTTGGTATGCTAAAATGGACACATTTCTTCTAGATACTGTTTTTTCTAGATGCCATTCTGATTCAAATTTCTATACCAAGAAAGTCAATGACCATCTCATAATCCTATTCCTTTATGTTGATGACCTAATCCTTACTAGTAGTGACCCCAAACTTATCCATCATGTGAAGTTAAGTCTTAAGCAGCAGTTTGAAATTAGAGACCTTGGACACTTGCAGTATTTTCTTGGCCTCCAAGTCTTGCAAACCCATAAAGGTATCTCCCTTTCCTAGTCTAAGTATGCCTATGATCTTCTCCGCCACTTTCACATGGAAGATTGTAAACCCTCTCCCTCTCCTTTCCATTCTGGATTCAAACTTTCTACCACTTGTTCAACACCTGAAGTAGATGCTACTTTGTACCATCAGCTTGTTGGTAGCCTCTTGTACTTAACTCACACCCGTCCTGACCTTTCCTTTACTATTGGTCTAGTTTCCCAATATATGCAATGCCCTCATGAAAGTCATTGGAAAGAAGAAAAAATAATCCTTCGGTATGTTCGAGGTACAATTCAGTTTGGGATACATTACAGTTCATGGGGGACTCCTTCTTTAGTTGGTTACACTAATTCCGATTGGGCTAGTGACCCTGGTGATCGGATGTCCACTGTAGGATATGTATTCACCCTAGGTTCAGGACCTATTTTTTGGGCTTCTAAGAAACAAAGTGCACTTGCTCTTTCTTCAACCGAAGCCGAGTACCTTGCTATTCTTCGTGCTAGTCAAGAAGCTATGTGGCTTCATCAGATCCTTTCAGAGTTTGGGTTCCAGCAGCAGCATCCAACTACACTATGGTGTGACAATCAGAGTTCCATTTAGTTAGCCAAATATCTAGTCCAACATCAGTGCAGCAAACACATTGAACTTCGCATCCACTTCATTAGAAAGATCCTCCAGGATCATGTTCTTGAAGTGCGATATTGTCAAACAAATGATCAAGTTGCAGACATTTTCACCGAGTCTCTTATAGAAGTGAATTTTTCCAAACTTCAAACAATGCTAGGAGTACAGGAAGTTTTCATTAAGGGGGGATAGGCTTTAATGCCTCCTTCCTTCTCCTAATTTTGTGTCACCCTTGTAAATCCTTCAATCCTATCCCAAGTTGTTCTTAAGGGGGGATGTTAGGATATTTTTGACACTTAGGAGTTAGTTAAGTTCAACTTGGTCTAATATATCTGTTAGGTATGCATTTGTATATATATAATCCAACGGTCACTGTTAATTTTTGAGCATTAATTCAACATACTCTAGGATCTTTACTGAGAGAATAACATGTATAGCATATCAAGCATGTCAATCACAACAAGAAATCACATGAGACAGTAGACACATAGAGTTACCTTTGGGAAAACCATAAAGGTGAAAAACCCCAATAACTTCCTTAGAGATAAATAGAGCAATGATACAAAACCCAAGCATAAGAGATAGTCTCCTAGCACCATCTTCTCCTGCTCCACTAGTGCGCCACTCTCCAATGAGTGTAAGAGTGAGAAAGTGAATGATCAAATAGAGTGCCTCCCGCACTCTATTTATACTTGACTTGACTTGCCTAATGTTGGTCACCCTATATGTCAATTAATTAAAACTAACACACAGGATGCTCAATATAAATTGTCAAACCTAGGGAGGTCTTTTATTTCAATGGCAATAAGCATAATCTATGCATAAACATGTCAAGAAGTTGATTAACTAAATGAAGATAATGATCCTACCAATCTCTCCAGCCAAACTCATTCCATAAAGAAAACTAATCTGACTCATACATCTAGGAATTCATTTGCAGCTACCTTCCTACAGAAATCAACCTAGTAGTTATAAAATTAAGAATGAAAATAAACTAGATTAATTTTGCAAGAAGTTAAATCCTATAATTATCAAACTACAATATTCAATCTTTACCAAAATGATCCATCTAGTAGCTACTGTTACTCAATCACAATCTGCATAGTCTAATAAACCAATTGAAGATACAACAACAACCAGAATCTAAACATAAGCTTGAACTCTAATTGATAATTACTGGAAATCCTAGAAAGCATAAACAACTGAAAGATATTGGGATTGAGCTTGGTTGTTACAGCTGATTTGAACACACATGCATTAAAATGAACTAACCTACACAGTTGACTGTCACACCACTCTGTTACAGCTATTCAAGATGCAATCGTGAGCTACCAAAAGGAAGGCTAACCTCTGTTGTAGTTAACAGTAACATCTACAATGATTCCACACCACACAACAGAAAGAAAGCTAGATTAACCTACCTACTTAAGCCGGCTATCTATATGAGAAGGTGGGCCCTGGCCTTCTAACAGAGACACCGAGAATCACAACAAATTAAGACATAGAAATGAAGAACTCTGCTCTTATATTAATGATGGAAATTGACAGTCTCAGTGTTCTATTACAGCTTATACAAAATGGTAATTGTCCAACCCCAGGCTACAAGAGCCTTCTCATATTTATACATTGAAAGTACAGATCATGATCCACTAAAATCATGCAGCAATGAAGATCTCTAATCTTCATGCTGTGGAGTTACAGCTAACTATTACAACCATATTAAATAAGGTTGTTACTCATGAAGGAGCTGTTACTCCAGTAATCAATGGATCAATGGATTTGGCAAGCTGGAATGCGACCTGTCTGTTGCAGCTGGGTTCTATTTCAGTGGAGGCCTATTACAGATTCTCGTGGAGGAATGCGATGTCCCTTGGAGTATGAGGAATCGGGCTTTGAAGAGTAATAGCTGGTGCCATTTGGATGATACACCTGTGCTTTAGATCTTGACTAAATGAAATCACACAGATTAGCATAAATCAAGGACTAGGATCCAGAATCTTAACAATCTTAGGCATAAAAAAAATAAAGCAATAACAAATTATACCTGTCAATATTATTGGTTGATCTGGAGAAAAGGCATAGGTATGGCTTATGAAAATAGGATGTAATCAGGGAAAAATGATGTAATTAGGATGGCCAAAAAGGGGCATTTCCTAGACCCAACATCTCCCCCACACTATTTGATTGCATGTCCTCATGCAACAACCTCCACTAGTCTGAATATGAGTCTGAGTTGAACCTGTGAAGATTTGTGAGATTGTAGGCAAATTATGGTGTTTCCCCTCGAGGCACAAACCCATAGCAAGCTGTCCATTTCTCCCAACACAGCTTCTCTTCTTCTTCAGTCAAAGCATAGTTGTTTCTATAAGGACTCACAGGCAGCCATATGAGAGGGAATTTGAATCTCAATCCAATCCACCAAGGTCCACATTTTTTCCGTACACTGCACATATTTAGGAACTTTTGTCAAGGCTTGCTTGAAATTCTCAAAGCAGTAGGGGTCCCCTTCCTTTAGAGATGAAAAATAATATAGGCATCTGTATTCATTGCCTTCCAAAGCACTCTGCTACATATTATGAATCATCGGGACACATTTGGTGAGGATATTATCTTGCAAAATTTCAAAGTGTTGGGAAATTGTAGGAACCCTGAGAGATCCAGCATGGTTTTTTATTGGTTCTTTTGGATCCTGAGGTTCACCCCTAATCCAGAGAGTAGAATTCTCCTCATTCTTGAGGATGGTTTGGAAAGCATCTCTCCATTTTACATGGTTAATGACAAAAGAGGCAAATGCCCTCAGCTGGACATCCCCCAAACAAGGCAATGGATTGGATGGAGAGTCAATATAACAAGCCCTATCATGTAAATACAATTCACATAACAAATGTTGATCCTCAAAATCACTTTTCAGAAAATTTTCTAAAAAATGGGTAGTTATTGCCAAATCAAATGATCTCCCTTCCTTCAGAGCCCTTAATTGAAATAAAGTTGTCTGCTCATGGATAAAGATAGGGTAAGAGGGGGATGGAGCCCTGCAACTCAATAATTCTAGGGAAAAAGTATGCATTTTGTCTTTTTCTTCTTATAGTGACTTAAGTTTCTTCAATCCTTCCAATTTTTCTTGAAGTTTCTCCCACAGGAGTTTCTAGAAGAATAACTCCTCATCTCACTTTTCTCTCAAATCTCTAATGACATTTCTATGTTCTTGGAGAGAAATCATACCTGTCCTGAACTGATCAATATATTTATGCCATTTATCCAACTCGATATTTAGCCACATAATATTTTTCTCTAGCCGTTGAAATCTTATGTTCTCCACATCCTTTTCATCATCAGAGTCCAAATAAATGACTTCCTCATTTTGCTTTGGCAGTGTAACAGTTTCATCCTCCATTGGTTTTGCAGTGGTCTATGCCTGTAATGCAGTCTCAACCATTGATTTTGGGGATGCTAGCTCTTATGTAACAGCATCCTTTCTTTCCATTTCAACCTCATCCTTCTCAATTTTTGTTACAGTTTCAGAAAATGTTCTTAGGACTGATGGTTCTTGTGTGACAACATCCTTTCTTTCCATTTCAACCTCATCCATCTCAGTTTCTGTTGCAACTTCAACAAATGATTTTGAAAACACTGTTTCTTGTGTAACGATGTTCTCTTGTTGATCCTTGATGTCAAATGTTGATGTCTGAGTTACAACCTCACTATATATTTTCAAAGGTGTTGGTTCTTGTGTCACAGCCCCCTGCTTTTCAATTTCCTCGAACTGCTGAGATTGCTTCTGGGTTATCTCAATTCCCTCTGACTGATGAGACTAGTCCTGAAGAAGTTCGGTATCCCCTGATGGTTGGGACTGCACTGTTTTATATCCTATATTCAAATCAGAGATCACTTCAATTTTTGGCTTATTTTCCCCCATCAATTATATTTTTGGTGTTTTTTCTTCAACCTGCTCTATCTGTGCATGCTTTTGTGATACAAATCCCAACACAATAACTCCGTGTCCTGCTGCAAAGAATATGTCTCCACACTCTGGGAAAACAATCTCTCTTTGGTTCTCATTTTCTAATGCAAGAGATGAATTTTCTAATAAATTTGCAGCGTCTAACAATGTGTTCAAATTCTTCTTTGCTTGTTTTCCAACTACTCCCTTCCATGTTTCCAACTCATTTCGCAATGTCTTCACCTCCTCCTTTAATAATTCATTTTCATTTAGGAAATTTTCAATTTGAGATTTTTCTGTGGAAGGTTCCTTAACAACAGATGACTTGGGGTTCAAAATCGGAATTTCTATATCTACCCCTGTTACAGGTGCTATTTTTGCCATTGGTGACTCGATATTTTCTCTGATTGCTCTTGTTGTCTCTACTGAGGGTGCTTCATTATTAACCCCAATTGCATCCACTATCTCTAGTGCCTCTGCTGCTGTTACTGTTATAGCTGCTTCTGCTACTATTACTTTTACAACTGCTTATGCTGCTACAATCGATCGAATCCTTCTTTTCCTCACCATTCCCACTGGGTGTTCTTCATTGCTTACTGCTACTGATGTTGTGTCAGCTCTGGTCTTTCTTTTCTTTGTTGCAGTGGATGTCTGACCCTTGTTTCCTGACCTTCCTCTTCGTTTCTTTGACACAAGGGTCTTTTCTTCGGTCTTCTCTTCTTCAATAATGGTCCCCCTTATCTCAGGAGAGGACACAACCTCCAAAATTTCCACAGTCCCTTCTCCTACTATTCCTGCCTAATATCCTTCCTCCTGAATTTATGCTTCTGTAGTTGCAGCTTCTACTGTCGTAGCTTTAATCGCTGCTCCAGTTTCAGCTTCTTCCATTTGAGTATCTGCTTCCACAGTTACAGCTTTTGATGTCACTACCTCATGCGCCATGGCTTCCATCACAATTTCCTCATCAACAAGGTTTTCTACTGGTATTTCTTCTCCCATATTTACCTCCTATTCATCCTTAGTCTGGTTCCCTAATGCTCCAACCTCCCCCCAACTGGATTTGAGGAACACCGGTCCTCATTAGATTCGCCAACACCCTCCATTTCTAATACAGGTTCTATGATTGGCCCATCTCTAGCAAGAAATTGCTCCTAGTTTAGATTACGATTTGCAATGGCTCTCAAGACCAATAATTTAATCAGGCCATGATTAGTAAGGGAGGAAAGTAGGTGTTGGGCAATTTTTGCATATACATCCATGGTTTGTAGGGATTTAAGAAGATAAAATGGTATATTTACCAAATTGCCATGGCATAAATGAGACAATAAGGGAAGTTCAGAGAAGGAAAAAATTTGGTACCTACCTTCACAAGAGATGTATCTCTTCACGAAGACTTCCACTTGATCCTAGGGTCGTGGTAAAGATGCCAGTTCCAACCCACGGTGCTTTGGACTAACATGCTCTCCAACTGCCAAAAATTCTCTCATAGCATTTGCATTATGTGCCTTTCGTCCAAATGACTTCTTCCCAACTTGGGGTTGTTGATGTATATGTAACTTTGGAATGTATTTCATATATGTATATTGCACTCCTATAGAGATGGTATTATTCCTCTATACGGAAGTGTTTGTATTCCTATAGAGATGTTATTATTCCTCTATACGGCAGTGTTGTCATTTATATTGTAAATGTCGTAACTTATACTTGATGGGTCATTAGACCACCTTGTTGGGGTCAAATCTGTATAAGTCATGTGGGTCAAAGGGTTATTAGACCACCCTATTGGGTGTCGTTCCAATCAGCATTGTTTTATGTGGTTAAATTGAGGCCGACCTAGTAAAGGTTATTAAGCAAGTCAAGTCAAGTATAAATAGAGTGCGGGAGGCACTCTATTTCATCATTCTATTCTCACACACACTCTTTGGAGAGTGGCGCACTTATGGAGGAGGAGAAGCTGCTGCTAGGAGATGTCTATCTCTTATGCTTGGGTTGTATCATTGATCTATCTATCTCTGAGGAAGTTATTGGGGTTTTTCACCTTTATGCTTTTCCCCAAGTAAACTCCGTGTCTTTTGTGTGCTTGCATTATTGTGTCCATAATTGATATGCTGTAGATATGCTATACATGTTGTTCCCTCAGTTAATATCCTAGATCAGATTGAAGTAAATTCTGAAAAACTAACATGGTATCAGAGCTAGCCTGAAAGAAGGCATAGTATGGTATTTATGACACTCGTTGCACTTACGATGCTAGGGCTTGATATAGAAAAAACTATTCATCGTAGAACTTTCTCTATAAATCCATTTTCGTGAATTTTTTGGATCTAAAACTATTTCAGGTCGAAGATCATATCCCCATGTACCTTATGTCCAAAGGATAACTTCTAATTCATTGTACTTTGTGTTTTATGATTTGTACAATCCAGGGTTTCTACCTCTTCCAGATCTGAGTCATAAACAGGTGACCTAGGAAACAAGGTCATAACTTGGGCTAGGAATCTCCAAATGAAATTTCATAAAAAGTGATAGGTAGGGCACGGACTGTAATTTCACAAGCCGAAGGTTCAGAGGCCGAAAGTGAACTAGTGACATGTGGAATTTCGTACAAGTTCGCTCTCTTGTTTTATCCCATAAACAGGTCACGTTGCGACACTTGGCATAAATCTCTCTCAGAGAATCCAATTGAGGTCATACCTATGGGGTTGGAAAGATAACAGATTGGGATACCATAGGTAGAAGTTTCATACCATGTAGATTTGTAATTTCAGAGTTACACCAAAAACAATCAGGTGCATATTTATGTCAAAACAAAATTGGATTTTGAGCACCTTCATTCATGGCTCCGGGAACTAGGGTTTCAGAGAAAGTTGGAATTTTTGTAATCGGAGACCATGGCTGAATGCTACTCATCAAAATCAAAATTAAGAGACCAATTTCAAATTTTTTGGTTGGGCAGAAGGCCGGGCTTGATCAAACCCTAGTTCGGGACTTTGGTTGGCAAAATGGAAAATTAGGGCTTCTGGAAAAGTTGGAATTTTTTAAGTCTGTGACCACAGCTGGAACCTCCTCAGAAAAATCGAAGTTTTGAGCTTTGGATCGAACCTTTTGGTTGGGCAGAAGGGTGGGCTTTATCAAACCCTAGTTTGGGATCCTGTCCAGAAGATCTGGAAGTTTTCAAAGGAAATTTTGAGGGGTGAAACTTTGCAGTTTTCAAATTCTGAGTATAACGGATTGATTAGCTCATCAAGGCGCATCTTTCTATCCTTTCAGAAGTTTGAAATTCAAAGTTTGAATTTTTAGGGTTTCTCTGAAAAACCCTAATCCAGCTCCAGATCTAGTTTCCTGCAAATCAAGTGGATTGGGTTAATTCCAGAAGAGAATGGATTGGTCACCTGCATAAGTGAAGAAGTTCCTGTTTTAGAGGGAGATGAGGCTAAGGCCTTACATAAGAATATTATAAGCAATCTCGACATGTATGACTTATCCAGATATGTTTCAATATTTGTTCATGATTAAGTTTATGGTATGTTTGTCTTCATATTATTACGGTTAGTACAATCTTGATTAAATTTAGACTTGTCGTATCACCTTAATAAAATTATGAATGCATGATAGAAGATATTCATTGATTAGGGTGTTGACACTTATGATTGTATTAATGCATTATGGTGTTGTATGAGTTTATGTTGTCCGCTAACATGAAAGGTACACCAAGAAAGACAAATCATGTTCTAGTTCAAGAACATATGATCATGGTGACATGAAGACAAAGATTCATCCATTGTCATGGATCACATAGAAGATCTATTTACGAGGTATGTATAACTTGGTTCTATAATGGTTAATTTATGAGATATGCAGGTTACTAGCACAAGTCATTGAAGAGAACAAGAAGACATCATGTGGGTATGTTAGACATAACTTGCTAACATACAAATCCAAGTATGTTTTTCCTATCTCAAGTTAGAATCCTACCTTGTTATAGGATCTCTTATATAAGTATACATGGCATGATTGATAATGATTATTCATAGGTTTGAATAATCATGGGTGCGTGCATATTATGTTTCTTACCTTAATTGATGATATGACCAGAAGAGTCATGAAAGTATAGGTTTGAGGAGTCATGGGTTTAGGCATATTATGTTTCTTACTTTAATTTATGATATGACTAACCATAAGAGTCCTTGAATACTAATGCTTATTTTTTCTGTTTGAAATGATCATGACTATACATGCTTAAGATTATTGTGTTTTGATAGTATTAAGAATATACTAATAAATGTATGATTATGTATGAGATCTCGAGGATATCACAATAATGATACTTGTAAGAATACATAGTGATCGAGGATGGATATAAGTTCAAGGACAGGTAATCCAAGAAGCAAAGATCAAGAGGGAGCACACTCCAGTAGTTTCTACAAGGATGCAGATATTAATAGGGAGTCGACCACTTCTCACAATCCACATCATAATGGAGTTGCAAAGATTCAGAGGGAGCCCACCCAACAACCAAACAAAGATAAGTATTTGAATTGTCATTTCTTACATATTTGTTTGTTTAAATAATGTTGTTCAATGATGTATATGCTTATGTTCCTAGACTTAAGTTGTGTATTATGCATATTAGAATAATTGCATTAATGAACAATATACTGCTAATATGCATGTGATGGGTAAGTGGCCTATGGCACTGTATAACATTCCATTGCTACTTATCTAGAATGAAACCTATTTGTTGACATGTTGGGAGTAGTGCAAACTCTTAACAATTTTCTGGTAGAGATTGGAAGGCATATAGAAAGTTACAGGATATGGATGAATGTTGTATTGAAGCATTGGCTAAAATAATTGCATGACTGTATGACATATTTCTTTATGTGTAAGAATTTGTTCTGAAAACTATGAGATGTTTCTAATCATGCAATTTAACTTGTTTTGTAGGAAAGATCATATACCTTCACCTACAAAAGAAGGACTGCAACATTTGTTCCAGCAACAAAGATAGATATTGAAGATATTAAAGATATTGAAGTTCCCAGGATCTGGGATGAAGTAATGGAAGAATGCCATGATCAGTTGATCATGAAGAATGATGTTTGGGATGCAGTCCTAAGACCTGAAGGGAAGTCTGTTGTGACTTCCAAATGGACCTATAAGATCAAGCATGTTGCATATGGTAGCATGGAGAAATACAAAATGAGGTTTGTAGCTCGTGGCTTCTCGCAGAAAAAGGGATTGAGTATGAAGAGACTTCTACACCTATAGCCAGGCACACTTCCATCAGATCAGTACTTGCTCTGGCTGTAGTGATGAAATGGAAGATACACCAAATGGATGTCAAGACAGCTTTCTTGAATGGTGTAGTCGAAGAGTAAGTGTATGTGGAGCAGCCACTTATGTACAGAACTTGGTATGGTAGGATAGACAGCTTTCTATCCAGTTTGGTATTTACCAAGAGTAAAGCGGATTCCAACCTTTACAACAAGGTTGAGGAAGGCAATCCAATGATACTACTTTTGTATGCGGATAACCTGTTTGTTATAGCTGAGGATAGATTGATTGCTGACACGCAGCGGAATCTTGCTGCCAAGTTCGAGATGAAGAACTTGTGGATGATGCACTACTTTCTAGGTATGGAGGTGTGGCAGAGTGCAGATGGAATCTTCCTTGGACAAGGGAAGTTTGTAGTAGAGATCCTGAAGAGGTTCGGGATGATGGAATGAAAGGGAACAGCCACACCTATGGCATCGAACCTGAAGCTTCTGTGTGATGCTTCATCTGATCTGGTTGATGTCACTGTGTATCGTCAGATGATTGGGTCCTTGATGTACCTGACAAACATGAGACCAGATATTTGCTTTGCGGTGGACACATTGAGCCAGTTCCTGACGGATCCCAGAGGTGTTCACCTAGTTGCTATAAAGCATATTCTAAGGTACCTAAAGGGTACAATTAATTATGGGCTCAAGTATGATGTGAATCAAAAGTTTAACCTGCAGGGTTATGTTGATTTAGATTGGGCAGGCAAGAAGAGCACTTCTAAGTGCTACTTCATTATGGGATCAAGTGTGAACTCTTGGTTTAGCAGGAAGCAATCCTGCATAGCACTGAGTACAACTGAAGCAGAGTATGTTGCAGCTTGTTCAGCTAGTTGTGAGGCAGTATGGCTTTGGAAGCTACTGTCTGAGTTATTTGATCTACCGTTGGAGGCTACTGGTATCTTCTGTGATAACCAGAGTTGTGTGAAGCTGTCTGAGAACCCAGTGTTCCACGACAGGTCGAAACACATTGAGATCAAATATCACTATATCAGGGATATGGTGCAGAGAGGAGCAGTGAAGCTCCTATATGTTGCGACGGATGAGCAGATTGCAGATGTACTGACAAAACCACTAGCTAGAGTGAAGTTCGAGTACTTCAGAGAGAGGCTTGGTGTTCTTCAGATTGAAAACACTCCAAGGAAGAAGTGATGGACACATTTGTTGGAGCCATTCCAAGCATGGTGAGAGGAGGATCCTTCACATGGCTATGGATGTAAGCGCTGGATGATGAGCATTAGGATGATGCTCCAGTCACTGCTCTGTATATGCATCATGTTGGATTCTTGTTATGATCAGTTGGATCATTTAAATGTATGTATGTATGCATCATGTTGGATGTTGGATATGATCAGTTGGATCATTTATATGTATGTATGTATGTATGCATCATGTTGGATGCTTGGACTATGTATATGTGTATGTATCAGATGGATACATTGTATGATCAGGTGGATCATGTATGATGATATGTATCAGGTAGATACTTGGTATGCATCAGGTGGATGCATTGTATGATCAGGATGATCATGGATGACGAGCTTCGGGATGTTTCTCCAGATGACATGCATCAAGACGATGCAGTGATGATGATCAGTATGATCATATGTGATGACATGTATCAGGTGGATACATTACATGATCAGTTGGATTATGTGTGATGAGTTCCGAAGACACAGATGCACATAAGATTTTCGGAAATGGTTGTAGATGTGTTCTCCCATGGTAGCGATGTAATTGTTGGGATTTTTCGACATGGTGGCAGATGTGTTCTCCCATAGTTGGGATGTAATTGCCAGGGCCATTCGAGCATGGTTTTAGATGTGTTCTCCCAAGGCTGCGATATAAGTGTTGGGGCCATTCGAGCATGGTTGTAGATGTGTTCTCCCATGGCTACGATATAAATGCTGGGGCCATTCGAGCATGGTTGTAGATGTGTTCTCCCATGGTTGCGATATAAGTGCTGGGGCCATTCGAGCATGGTTGTAGATGTGTTCTCCCATGACTACGATATAAGTGTTGGGGCCATTCGAGCATGGTTGTAGATGTGTTCTCCCATGGCTGCAATATAAGTGTTGGGCCATTTGAGCATTGTTGTAGATGTGTTCTCCCATGGCCGAAATATAACTGCTGTGCCATTCTCGCATGGTTGTAGATGTCTTCTCCCATGGCATAGATGTAAGTGCTCTGTGATGTGCATCTAGGTTGTGCTTCGTGATACTTTGTGGCCGTGGACAGGTTATGCAATAGCATGTAAAAGGTCCTGGGAGATCCGATAGGTTGAGTTGTGTGCTCGTACTCAGTCCTGGGATGCTCTTTCGAGGTCTTTTTGACTCACGTAATAAGTCCTGAGGATTCCACAATATGGCCAGTGGTGATGAAGACCTGCAAGTGGTGGGCCTACATCCAGTATGAAAAAAGACTGGCTCTGTAGAACTTCCTATGACGAGTAGATTCAGATATAGATTGAGATAGCAGTAGCAGTGATGATGACGATGATTCGAGGATGATGATTCGCTGATGATGATCCAGAGAAGAAGACTTGTGCTAGAAGACCTGTGTCGAGAAATACCTTCCTAGTTAAGAGGGAATGTTGATGTATATGTAACTTCAGAATGTATTTCATATATGTATCTTGCACTCCTATAGAGATGGTATTATTCCTCTATACGGAAGTGTTTGTATTCCTATAGAGATGTTATTATTCCTCTATACGGAAGTGTCGTCATTTATATTGTAAGTGTCATAACTTATACTTGATGGGTTATTAGACCACCTTGTTGGGGTCGACCCTGTATAAGTCATATGGGTCAAAGGGTTATTAGACCACCCTATTGGGTGTCGGCCCAGTCAGCATTGTGTTATGTGGTTAAGTTGAGGCCGACCTAGTAAACGTTATTAGGCAAGTCAAGTCAAGTATAAATAGACTGCGGGAGGCACTCTATTTCATCATTCTATTCTCACACACACTCTTTGGAGAGTGGCGCACTTGTGGAGGAGGAGAAGCTGTTGCTAGGAGATGTCTATCTCTTATGCTTGGGTTGTATCATTGCTCTATCTATCTCTGAGGAAGTTATTGGGGTTTTTCACCTTTATGGTTTTCCCCAAGTAAGTGTCTCTTGTGTGCTTGCATTATTGTGTCCATAATTGATATGCTGTAGATATGTTGTACATGTTGTTCTCTCAGTTAAGATCCTAGATCAGATTGAAGTAAATTCTGAAAAAACTAACAGGGGTAAGCCACTAACCTCTGCTATGATCTCTTCTATAACATCCACGCGTAGTCCCCTAACCTCAGAGTGAGTATCAGTCAGGTTAAGGGCAAATTGTAATGTGGTTTCTATGTGGAAACCATTCAACCATTCAAAGTAGTCCATCCAACCTGCTGCTATGAAAATGTTAAGAACTTCTGCATTGGTGCGCAAGGATATTGTTGTTTGATCTCTTGTTGTTAGGAACCTATGTAAACCCTTCTCTTTACTATGTTAGTATATTGTTGTTGGACGCATATGCTTTGTAAGTCGTCCCGTAGTATTTGTTGATCCGTAGTTTATATTAGCCCATAGTATTGACCCATAGTATTGGACGCATATGCTTTGTAAGTCGTCCCGTAGTATTATATGTCCCATGGTTTTGACTCATGGTATTGGGCATAGACTTAGTATATAAGTGTGTGTTGAGGTCATTGAAGGCACCGTGAAGTTAATTGTATTGAGCTTGCTCAAAGGAGGTTGCCCCCTCGAAGTGGCCCGTGATCAATATAAAAGTGATTCTGTTCTGTTATTTCTGATATCTCGTGTATTTGCATTAATTAATTATTGCAGGTTCATCACATCTTACTGTAAACTAACTCATATGGGGAAAAACTAGTGGTGTTACGCCATGTAGTATGATAGGCCCATAGTGCCTCTGGAAGCCTTTCAGCCCAATCTTTACAATGGCTCTTCAATGTTTTTGTCAAAATAGCTTCGATGACCTTGTTTGTACTCTCCACTTGGCCATTGGACTATGGATGATAGGGTGAGGTTATTCTGTGATGAATATGGAATTTCTGTAATAGTGCTTCCAGCTTGTGAGACACAAACTGTGGTCCACCGTTTGTAATGATTTCCTTAGGTACTCCGAACCGAGTAAATAATTATTCATATAGGAAATCAATCACAACCTGATCATTGGCCTTAACCAAGGCTACGGCTTCTACCCATTTGGTCATGTAATCTGTGCAAACCAAGATGTGAACTTTTTGTTTTGAGGGAGGGTTGATAGGCCCTACAAAATCTAGAGCCCACCTATCAAATGGTTCAACCACAAGCTATGGTTGCAAAGGAATTTCATCTAATATGTTGGGTTGGCCCATTCTTTGGCAGCTATAACATGCCTGAACATACTTCTTTGCGTCCCTGAACAATGTGTGCCAGAAATAGCCCATTCTCAAAACTTTATGACCTGTCCTTTTGTCAGCAAAATGCCCCCCACAGGGCTCATCATGGAAAGCTTTAAGAATGCTAAAGATCTCATCTTCTCTAACACATCTTCTGATCTCTATATCAAGCCCTGTGTAGAAAAGATGGCCATCAATCCAGCAATACCTAGCACTCTGTTGTATGATATTCCTTTTTTCTCTCTTTGAGAGATGTGCTGGGAGCTTACCTGCAGCCAAAAAGTTAGCAATATCTGCATACCATGGGGAATGAGCTGATACAGCAAACAAATGTTCATCAGGGAAGGAATCTTCGACTGGTAAATTGTCATCACTGTTAGTAAGTCGAGATAAAAAATATGCAACAACATTTTCCTTCCCTGGTCTATCAATAATTGTGATATCAAATTCCTGTAATAGTAACAACCATCTAGTAACTCTAGCATTCGTGATTGGTTTATTCATTAAATACTTGATAGCGAAATGACCAGTGTGCACAAAAGTAGAATATCCAGTAATATAATGTCTAAATTTGTTGATGGCATAAACAATGGAAAGGAATTCCTTTTCTGTGACAGTATAGTTTAGTTCAACAGGAGATAAGTTCTTACTAATGTAATAAATTGCATGAGCATTACCTTCCTGCTATCCCAAAACTGCTCCAATGGCAGTGTCTGAAGCATCTGAAGAAATATGAAAAGGCAGAGCCCAGTTGGGCCGTCATAAGATGGGTGTTGTAGATAGCCTTTTCTTTAGCTCTGTAAACATTGTTTGGCATGCACATTCCAGACAAACTATGCATCCTTCATTAACAAAGTGAACAAAGGAGAAGCTAGTTTGGAAAAAAAAATTATGAACCTTTTGTAATAGCCAACATGCCCCATGAAGCTACGTACATCCTTCTGTGTTCCAGGAGTTGGTATATTTTCAATTACCTTGATTTTGGATGGATTTACCTGGATACCCTCAGAAGAGATGAAGTGCCCCAACACTATTCCCTCACTCATCATCATATGTCACTTTTCAGTGCTTAAAGAGAGTTGGATTTGTTCACAGCGTTTCAAGACCTTTTCTAAATTTTTCAGTGCTTCTTCATAACTATCACCATATGGAGTAAAGTCATCCATAAACATCTCCATGCAATCATTTACCATTTCCGAAAAGCTTCCAATCACTACTCTCTGAAATGTGGCTGGTGCATTGCACAACCCAAAAGGAAGTACTCGGTATGCAAAAGTTCCCCAAGGATAGGTGAAAGTGGTTTTGTCCTAGTCTTCTGGAACAATCTGGATTTGGGTGTAGCCACTAAAGCCATCCAGAAAGGAAAAATACTTTTTCCCAGACAAGGTATCAAGGACTTGATCAATGAAAGGTAAGGGGAAGTGGTCCTTCTGCGTTGCTTTGTTCAATTCTCTGTAATCCACGCAGACCCTCCATTTCCCATTCTTCTTTGGCACAATCACGAGTGGAGAAACCCACTCATTGTCTGAAATCGGGTATATAAATCCTACTTCCAAATTTTTTTGGATCTCCTCTTTCACTATGTCTCTTAGGTTCGGATTCATCCTTCGTTGTGGTTGACACATAGGCCTGGAGTCACTCTTAATATAAATGTGATGGGTGCACAGATTGGAAGGAATCCCTTTCATGTCTGTGTATTCCCAAGTGAAAGCTCCCCATACCCTGTTTCAACAAGGTGACTAGATGTTCCAACTCGCTAGGCACATGATTGGGATTGATATTCAATGTTTTCCCTGGCTCGATTTCTACTAGAACACTCTTTGAATTTTTAAGTACTGGAATTATACTGGCATCGTTGACTAGAGTTTCTTCTGTAAGATTTTCTTATTCTGTTGCAGCTAAAGTACTTTCCAAGATTTGATAGACATTTTTATTGAATGACGTGGGCTCACTGATGAAACTATTAATGGCATCATCCTCTATTTCATATTTAAACGTTAAGGCTCTCCCTATTGTTAATAACGACTGCACACCTTCTTCCTCCTCCAAATCTTCCCACAATGGAGTTTCAGCTTTTGTGCTTGGTCGAGCTGGAGGGTACAAGGTTAGGCTCTTGATCTCAGACCCATCTGAAATGGTCATAGATCCTGACCGGCAGCTGATACAGGCATCTGCTGTGGCCAACCACGGTCTTCCCAGGATCAGTGGGTGTCCCCCCAACTGGGATTTCAGCTGTAACACCAAGAAATCCACAAGGTATTCCCATGAGTCAACTGTTATCACGAGGTCATCTAGGATCCCCGATCGAAAATTGTATATCATTACAGGGAATCTGGGTGATGGAATATGCAGGCATGTTGGCAGTCTCAAATTGATGGACTGCTTTATTTTTTGGGTTCAGGTTAGGTTGTGCAGGTAGCTGTGGTCGAAGTGGTGCATTCATAGGTGTGACATTGTTTTAGAATGGGAGCTGCGGTTGTTGATAATGTTGGTGCTGATACTGTTGAGGAGGATACTGTTGATACTGAGTCTGGTGATGGGGAAAGTTATTTCCTTGGTAAGAATTTCTCTAGTTGGAATTCCCAGGAGCTTGATTGTTTGACTGTTGTGACCATGGTGTCCATGAGTTAGGATTTTGCATTGGGTTCTGATATGGATGCCACTTATTGTTAGAATAATGTGAAGGGAATTGTGTATTCATATTATGCATATTGTTCATTCCATTCATCTTATTCAGAAAATAATGATGAGTTTGGATTCATACCTTGATTGCGAGGCTACCATGGTTTCTTTTGTGCAATGAAGTAAGCTGGCTCCACATCCGGAATGGATGCCTGTAGGACTTCTTTGACCTTAGGTAATGCAGGACATTCCTTGGTATCATTCTCCAATTCACATATCCTACATATCTCTGCTTTGTCCAGCGGGAATTCTTTCAATTGGTGTTTTTTCCTACATTTAGGACATAATACGCCAAGTGTAAGTTCTTCTACTACTTATTTCTGATTTGCTCTCATGACATCTAACTCTGAGGAAATGGAGCTCATCATGTCTGTTTTAAAATTCTCTAGTAAGTTGCTTATTTCTACTCAAGTGGCCCCTCCACTAGCTGACTTATGAGTCCTAGTGAAGACATCCTGGTCTTGATCTTTGTCTCATTTGTTGGTTCTAGAGGATCCCCTTGAGTACCTTCTACATAATTCAACAATATTTTCGAAAGTTTCCTTCGAGATGTCCCCTTTTCCCAGCAAATTCAACATATCAAGGAAGTCTTCTCTAATTCCTCGTAGTAAAATGATCTTGAGCACATCCTTTCCAATCTCAGCGTGACCCGATCTTTGTAAATTATACAACAATCTTTCCACAAAGTCTTCCAAGCTTTCTTCATCCTTCTGAACCATTTTAAACAACTCCTCCTTTCTATCCCTAGTTGTACAATACTCCTAGTACTTGGAAAGGAAGGTGTTTTTCATTTGCTCCCAAGTAGTAATGGTCTCACGACCCAGACTCATGAACCAGCGCAGAGCATTTTCTTTCAAGGTGGCTGGGAATAACTTCCACTTCTGAGCCCTAGAGTTGTAATCATAACTACGATAGAGGATATCAAACTCAAAAAGAAACTCATCAGGATCCTCAGAAGATTTACAATGAAAATTATGGAGAACTGATGGTGAGATATTTTCATGGGAGCTGCTCCAGGTGTCTAGAGGATAGGGAATTCTAATGTAGCCACAGTATTACCAGGCTGATTATTTTCCGCTTCTTCTTCCCCGTTCTCCCCATGTTCGTTCTCCCCTTCCTATTCTCTACCATCCATGGTTCTAGTCCAAAATTCAATAGCTTCCTTTATGCATTCTTCCTCTACTTTGGCTTCTTCTTCTCTTCTCCTCTCTTCCTCTACTACTCGCTGAGTCTCCAACCACACTTCTTTAGCAACCCTGGTTCCGTTGATATGATAGATCTCCTCTCTATCTGGTGCACCCACAACACTTCCCTTATCTTCAAGAGGTTTATTTTCTGCATCAAGAGTTGAAGGCCCCATTGTATTCTCCACCGTTGATGATGAATTCTCAATATTGGGAGGAACGGAATTTCCCCTACCTGTAGATGTCCATGGTGGTCTAGTGGAATAATCATCTCTAGCAATTATTTCATCAATGTATGTATGTATTCCTTGACCTATATTACGATCTCGACCTCTTCCACCTGCAATGTTAGTATTCAAAGGGGGTTCCTGATTTGTTTTGCTTGTATTCATGCATGCTGTAAATGATTAAACCAAAATGAAACCAAATGAAACCAACTACTAACTCTGTCTATCTATTACCATCCCTGGTATCGGCGCCAAAATGTTGGTCACCCTATATGTCAATTAATTAAAACTAACACACAGGATGCTCAATATAAATTGTCAAACCCAGGAAGGTCTTTTATTTCAATGGAAATAAGTACAATCTATGCATAAACATGTCAAGCAGTTGATTAACTAAATGAAGATAATGATCCTACCAGCTTGTCCAGCCAAACTCATTCCATAAAGAAAACTAATCTAACTCATACATCTAGGAATTCAATTGCAACTACCTTCCTACAGAAATCAACCTAGCAGTTATAAAATTAAGAATGAAAATAAACTAGATTACTTTTGCAAGAAGTTAAATCCTATAATTATCAAACTACAATATTCAATCTTTACCAAAATGATCCATCTAGTAGCTACTGTAACTCAATCACAATCTGTATATTCTAATAAACCAATTGAAGATACAACAACAACCAGAATCTAAACATAAGCTTGAACTCTAACTGATAATTATTGGAAATCCTAGAAAGCATAAACAACTGAAAGATATTGGAATTGAGATTGGTTGTTACAGCTGATTCGAACACACATGCATTAAACTGAACTAACCTACACAGTCGACTATCACACCACTCTATTACAGCTATTCAAGATGCAATCGTGAACTACCAAAAGGAAGGCTAACCTCTGTTGCAGCTAACAATAACATCTATAATGATTCCACACCACACAACATAAAGAAAGCTATATTAACCTACCTACTTAAGCCGACTATTTCTATGAGAAGGCGGGCCCTGGCCTTCTAACAGAGATGCCGAGAATCACAACAAATTAAGACACAAAAATGAAGAACTCTGCTCTTATATTAATGATGGAAATTGATAGTCTTAGTGATCTATTATAGCTTATGCAAAATGGTAATCGTCCAAACCCATGCTACAAGAGCCTTCTCATATTTATACATTGAAAGTACAGATCATGATCCACTAAAATTTTGCAGCAATGAAAATCTCTGATCTTCATGCTGCGGAGTTACATCTAACTGTTACAACTGTATTAAATAAGGTTGTTACTCTAGTAATCAATGGATCAATAGATTTGGAAAGCTAGAATGCGACCTGTCTATTGTAGCTGGGTTCTGTTTCAGTGGAGGCCTATTACAGATTCTCGTGGAAGAATGCGTTGTCCCTTGGAGTATGAGGAATCGGACTTTGAAGAGTAACAACTGGCGCCATTTCGCTAATACACCTGCGCTTTAGATCTTGACTAAATTAAATCACACAAATTAGCATAGATCAAGGACTAGGATCCAAAATATTAACAATCTTAGGCATAAAACAAATAAAGCAATAACAAATTATACCTATCAATATTATTGGTTGATCTGGAGAAAAGGCATAGGTATGGCTTATGAAAATAGGATTTAATCAGGGAAAAATGATGTAATGAGGATGGCCAAAAAGGGGCATTTCTTGGACCCAACACCTAATAACCTTACAAGGTCGGCCTCAACTTAACCACATAACATAATGCTGACAGGGCCGACCCCCACTAGGGTGTTCTAATAACCCTTTAACCCACATGACTTATACAGGGCCGACCCTATCAAGGTGGTCTAATAACCCATCAAGTATAAGTTATGACACTTACAATATAAATGACGACACTTTCGTATAGAGGAATAATAACATCTCTATAGGAATACAATATACATGTGTGAAATACATTCCAAAGTTATAATTACATCAATACTCCCTCTTAACTAGGAAGGCATTTCTCGACACAGATCTGCTACCACAAGTCTTCTTCTCTGGATCATCATCACTGGATTGTCGTCATCGAATCATTGTCATCATCACTCTTGGATGCTTTTTCGACAAACCCGGGTTTTAATGAGGCGCAGCAACAAACACCCCTTGGCGCACTGGCCCTCTCGGCAACGAGCTACGCAGCAGCCTGAGTCTCACCCTAAGTGGCTATGGGGGGGCTAAGGAATTAGGCTTCCTTAACCTAGGCGATGCGGAGATTGCAATCTTCTCCCTCTCTCTCTTCCGAGAGGATTCCTCAAAGCGGGACGTATTACTCTTCCGCAGACCTCTCAGTGCAACAGCGCTGAAACTCCCGCTTACCAGCCTAGCTACACGGTATCTCTGCTCCTGCACACGAGGCAATTACCCACTCCATCCGATACACTGTGTATCGTCTCTGCTTGCACGCCCGACGCAGTAACGCATTCCTTGGCGCTGTGGCGATAGTGCTCTTATCGACTCCTTCGATAGTGCGCGAAAATACCTTCCAAGGGGGCTTCAAGGACTTGCTTTATATACTCAATTCATAAAGACAACGAAACATTCATGTAAACACAGATCGTAAACCAAAACATGAATTCACACAACACAGCATCATAACAATGAGAATTATGTAGTTTGCCTCCACGGGGAAATCACATTCATTGGAGCTGTTATCTTATATTATCTCAAAATGGGAATTACACAGTCCTGCTGCGCACACAGCTGCAGCCTTAGATCTTTCCAGGAAACTCCACGCACACAGCTGGGAGCCCTTCTCTTAGATCTACTCTCTTATTCTACAGAGATTACAATGACTTAGACTTCGACTGAGACTGTCTGCAACTCAGTGACTAGCTCTACAGCTATCACCTCTCCAACTTATCTAACATCTAATATCTCTCTATCGTCTAAAACATCTAATGGCTAACATCTAACCTTTACAATTACACATATATATAGGTGGCCTTGACGGTCACACCTTTTACAAAACTGTGGGCCTTTCCCAGCAGTATTCCCCAAAAACCCTAACCGCGGACATGGCTAGGTGTACTATAGGTGCTGCTTGCAGTCATGTCGCCGCTTCCTGCAGGCTCCACGATTTTTGGCGTAGATTGCGGGTATGGGCGTCGCTTCATCATTCATTGCTCTTTGTCCTTCACCTTCAATGCTTTGGTCCGTTGCTCTTCCTTGGTCAGAGAAACCATAACTTCTGTACTTAGCCTTAGTGAGGGTAGCTGATCCCTCTATTCCGTCGCTTCATTTATTGTGGTAGCTGAGCTTTCTACTCGGCCACATTCATTCTCCTTTGACGTGTGCGCACGAGCTCCGCAATTTTCGGCCCGTAATCTGCACTGAGCTCATCCATCTGGCACCGTACTGCGCACTGTTCGCTTTTGCCCAAAATTGGTGCTTTTACTCAAAATTAGCACTTTCCCTTCAACACTTGTGCTTTTTCCTCAAAATTTGCAACTTTACTATAGCTGCAGCCTAGGCTCCAACAGGCCCCTAACACTTACTTATGGCTCATCCCCGAGCCACTCGCACTAGCGTGTGGTCGCTTTAGTTGTGCGTCTGCCTTTGCTTGGGTCGCAGCAAATGCTTGTTTCCATTGCGCAATAGCATAGTCCATTTCATGGACACACTCCGCAGCTGTCTGCACCATTTCTGCAGTGGCATCTTCTTCAGTTATGCCATCAACCAACTGTTGAGATTCAACAAATTCTTTGATCTTTGCCTCGGCTTGGGCAGCAAGTTCACCATACTCATCCATAAATGGCTGAATGCTGTTGGTGAGATTAGCATCTTCATTTCTGAGCTTTTGCAGTTGTTGTTGTATTCTGTGCACTTCACTCATTTTCCTCATTTTTGCTAAGCCTTCTAAGGCCTTAGCTTCTTCACTCAAAACAGTTAGGGAATGTTCTGCTGCTTGTACCTATTCCAACAGACCGACTTTTAAAGGGAGCTTCTCAAGCTCAGCCCAAGCCTCCATAGCTTGCGTCATCAGGTTCTCGGCTTCATCTGCTCTGGACTTCATTTGTGTGGAAGCTATGCGCAGTGCTTCAAATTGTTCCTGCCTATCGTCTGTAGGATGCGCTGCAACACGAGCTTCCAACTCAGCGATCTGCGTTCTATGGTATTTAGCCATAGCAACTATTTCCTGCTCTAGGGCTTTCACCCTTCCACCAATAATTTGAACTTTCTCAACCAGAGGAAGGTCTAGTTGAATCTGGTAGGCCGGCAGCTCCTAGGCGATTTCATCAACTACGTTTCTTATCCCAGTGTCTTGTGCCTCATAAAGTGCAAGCTTCTCAGAGATGTTCTTATAGCCTGCCTTCAGCTCTATTTCCTGTGATTGCAGTCTTTGGTTTGCATGGAATGTGGAGAGCTCTCTAGCTCTCAGCTCAATAGAGACCTTCTCTTGCACTAACTGCAGAGTTTCTATCGGAATCAAAGACAAATTTATTTCAACGGGGCCAACTGCGCTTACCTGCAGTGCGGCCAAAGGATTCGGAAGTGTCATGCTTGTAGGCGGGATGTGAATGACAGTATGCCTCTCTGCAAGTAATTCAATTCACTCGGTACTTGTAGATTCCTGCGGCGCCTGCGAACTGGATGTTGGCGCATGGGTATGCGCAACTCTTCCTGCGAGACCTTTCAACTCGACGAACTGCAGGTCCAAAGCACTTTTGATCTGAGCGTATGAGGTCCGCAGCTCGCGAAATTGCTCCTTCAAGTACTGGTCGATCCCTGAGGCAATGGTCTCAGAGGGATGCAACACCTTCTGCTTATTGGCTGCTGGTTCTGGTGAACCTTCATCATCCCTCTACTCAGTCGCTTCCTTACCCTTATCCTTCTCTTGCGCAGCAGGGGGTGGCATCACAGATGTGACTTTGGCGGCCTCCCTCTATTCATCCGGCCAAGACTTCACAGTTTCTTCAACATCTTCAATAGTCATCCTGTAGAGGCCTACGGCCCATTCTTCCTGAACTCCAAGAGGGAGGAAGTAAATTTCATGTAAGTTGGAAGAAAAGACCAACTTCGTTCCATATATTTGTGGTGTCTCCTCACTCAGCCTCGGCATTTCCTGAATGGTATCTTTGAGGAGATGGTAATATTCACAAAACACAGCGCGGTTCATCTTGCGCTTCGCGGGATTACTAGAATCCTAGAGGTTGACATAGCGCATTCCTACAACCTCTCCTGCCCGGCGCAGAAGGAACTGAGTGTTGGGGGGCTCCTTCCACCCGACAAAGGTGCATAAAATCAAAAGCCAAGAAAAATGGAACCACTGACCGACAGTGTCCTGAACGTTCTGGAAGTCTTCCAAGAAAGAATTGAGGAGGAAGAGAGACCAGTTGTACTGCTCTCCCTCTGCAGCTGCGATTGCGAGCTCCACGACAGCTCCAGTGACTTCTTTAGGTCTGCACTTCGTGAGAAGTCTGCCTGCAAGCAGATTGCCTGTAAATCTAAGTGCTTCATCCTCAACTATAGTGAGGTCATAAGCCCGACCTCCTCTTGTTAATTTTTATTTATGCACCAACTGTGCAACCAACTTTCTGTCCTTATCTTTACCAACAAAATGAATATTGGGGTCCTTACCAACCTTAAATAGGCCGGTAATACGATGAATCAAGTCGACATTCAAATCGATTGGCCTCCCCAACCAAAGGTAACCACCATGAACGCAGGATAGGAGTGCCTTAACAACTGCATTGACTTCATTGCTACGCCCGAAGTGCGGTAGCTTCAACAGGTTCAACAGTCCAGGCCTCTCCAGATTTGCTGCAAATTCCTTCGGGACGAATTCATCAACCTTTCTAGCGGGATTATGAACTACCGTCAGATAGCGATCTGATGCAAACTGAGGATATGTTCTGTAGTCTCCCAAGTTGAAGTCAGAAAACTTAACCAGTGGAAGGTGTCCAAGCAGGTACCCTTCTTGTCACACGATTTCCGCCATTGGTGGCAGCGGAATCGGATACTTCGCATTCTTCGGAATATGCACCTCGGGTACATCATCTGGATGCGGAGGAATGTAATTAACCAGAGTGGACAAGGGCTCTGGAACGGGTTCGTCTGGCTGCTGCGGCTGAGACGCCCTTGTGCCCGGAGATTGTCTGGGATCAATCCAACCAGGGTGCGTGTAAGCCGAGGTCGTCACCGGGGTAGTCATGCCAAAATCTAAGCCTCTGCGCTTAAATTGACGAACAATTTCTTCAGTTGACATGTTCTCCGTTGTGAACCGGTATACACAACAAGGACTTGAATAGACAAATGGCGGAACAACATAGGATACGAACGCTGAAAGCAAAGGGACCAGTCTGCACGACACGACTCTAAAAACAATAACTTAGATTTTCAAACAAGACACTATGCAACTTGAGAAAAGTAACCCGAAGATATATGAGTGCGGGGTATTTATAGCTAAAGGCGATAGTAAATGCGGACAAGTGGGGTTAATAGCCGTAGGTGCCTATGCATGAGTTGACAAACCCCCTACCCCCGCGCCTCTGCGGTGCATTAATTGCGATGGGCTGGCTTTGACTACGTTTCGGGAGATGAGCTAAGGCTTTCGGCTCCTTTCTTAAATGCGAATCTTATGGAGATCAAGCCGAATCTATCAGAGCAGATACAATTAATTGGCGAGCTTATCCTTCATTAATATTCAGACGTGGTTATAGGACTACCGTAATTCAAATTTTCGGTGGGTCACTTCAGCATAGGTAACTGTGCACATGGAGGACTCCACGGTGAGAACTCCTCAAGCAGCAAATTGACACAGGGAACTTTGCAAGAGCGACGGTTTGACAACCCGGGGAAAAAATTCGCAAGAGCGCAAATAGGCTCCCTCAAAACAGACTTTATTGACATGCACGGATGTTTCAAGGAACTGCGCAGGAAGCCAAAGACTGAAAGTGTCTCGCGACTTCCGTGTAGACTGTGATAATGCGATGCCTCTTTCAACTACACTGGACATCTGCACTTCTTTAGCAATTAATTAAGTCGACAGGGTGGAGTGGCCGTCGTGATAAAGCTTGAGCCGACTCCCATTGATCATTGTGGGCAGCAATTCTCCATTAAGCTTCGCAAGCTGAACTGCTCCTCCTTCTGTTATCTTTATCACCCGAAAAGGGCCTAACCAATGTACATGAAACTTGCCTGGAAACTTGATGAATTTACTATCATAGAGGAGTACCAAGTCTCCTTCTTGAAAGACTTTATTCTTAATATGCCTGTCATGCCAAGCTTTCTGTCTTACCTTCTGTACTTGTTGATGGAATTCGGCTAAAAGTCTGTCTTCTTCTAAGGCAAGCAATTGTGAGAGTCTTTCACTCATAGTATCAGTATCTTCCATTTCTGTAATTTGCACAATTCTGAAGCTGGGAACAATGTATTCCATGGGCATAACTGCTTCTTGTCCATACACCAAACTGAAAGGTGTGTGACCTGTTAATTTCTTGCATGTGGTTCTGTAAGCCCATAACACAGTGGTGACTCTAAGGTCCCAATCATCTCTTTGTTGATTACAGATCTTCGTCAGGGCATTCTCGAGAATCTTATTGAATTCCTCCACCGTACCATTAGCTTGAGGGTGGTGGGGTGTACTCTTATGGTGACTAATGTGGAATTCCTCGATAAGGGCCTCTATAGTCTCATTCAGGAAATGTGTGCCCTGATCACTCATTAGAATCAGTGGACATCCAAATCTAGTGACAATGTTCTCAAAAATGAACTGTGCGGCAGTGGTAGCGTCGCAGTTCTTAACTGGCTTCGCGTCAGCCCATCTGGTGAGGTATTCAGTAGCTGTGATGATGTATCTTGCGTCGGTTCTCTTTCCTGGTGGGTTGATAGGTCCCACGAAATCAATGGCCCACTTATCAAAAGCATGCAGTGTTATCTGGGGTCTTAGCGGCATTTCATCTCTTCTCGAAGGTTTTCCTATTCGCTGGCACACATCGCAACATTTGCAGAATTCCTTAGTATCCTTGTGCATTGTTGGCCACCAAAGACCTGCGGCTAGGATCTTCTGCGCAGTCGGATTTCCTACGAAATGGCCTCCTGCAGTCCCTAAGTGCGCTTCTGTGATTATGGAGTTCTTCTCATGCGGTAGGATACATCTGCGTAAGACTTCATCGGGGCCCAACTTATAGAGCTGGCCGGCTATCAAAGTGAAGTCTGCGGCTTTGACAACAAGTTGCTTCTTCTGCTGGATTGAAAACTCAACTAGCGCTTGCCCGGTAGTGAGAAACGCAAGAATATCAGAATAATACTCATCGGATGCTTGAACAAAAAACAACTGCGCATCGGGCATATTGTCCTCTAGATTTGTAGGTTCCTCCCCTGACTCTATCCTAGATAAATGGTCAGGTCTTGCATTCAATCTCCCTGGATTCACAATAACCTCAAAATCATACTCCTGGAAGAGCAGTAGCCATCTGCAAATTCTTCCCCCTAACACTGGCGTATTGACCAAGTATTTCAAAGCAGAATGGTCAGTATACATTTTAAAATGTGCGCCCAATAGGTAGTGTCTGAACTTCTGTAGGGCATACACCATAGCTAGTCCTTCTCTTTCTGTAGTGGTGTAGTTCTTCTCAGTTGTAGAGAGTTTTCTGCTAGAGAAAGCAATGGGGTGATCAATACCTCCTTCTCCCGGTTGTGTCAGCACAACCCCCAATGCTATGGAAGAAGCATCTACATGAACATGAAAGGGTTTTCTCCAGTCTGGGAAAACGAGAATAGGCGCAGTGATCATCTTTTCTTTAAGTGTATCCAAGCTCTGTTGGCATTGTTCTGTCCATTGGAATTTCGAATCCTTTTTCAGCAATATTTCCATAGGCGCAGTTATCTTTACATAACCCTTGATAAATTTCCTGTAGTACCCTGTATGTCCCAATGTAGTGCGCAATTGCTTGACTGAATTGGGCGCAGGTAAGTTAGCAATGATGGCAACCTTCGCAGGATCCATCAGGAGTCCTTATCTACATACAATATGACCCAAGAGAATACCAAAAGGAGCACAGAAGATACATTTTTTCAAGTTAAGGGAAATATGATACTATCTACATTTTTCTAACATCATCCGCAGATTCCCTATATGGTTCTTTAGTAAACTGAACACAGTCCAGTCATCAAAATAGACTTCGAGAAACTTATGAATGAATTCTTTAAAAACAGCAACAACGACTCTAGAGAAGATAGCAGGAGCATTTTTAAGACCAAAGGGCATTACCGTATACTGGAATGAGCCCCATTCAGTCGCAAAAGTGGTCTTATGACGGTCTTCTAGATGGATTCTGATCTGATGGTATCCCGAAAAGCCATCAGTGAAGGAGTAAGCCTCTTGTCCTCCAACATTATCAATCACTTCGTCTGTAAAGGGAGTAGGAAATGGATCATGCGCTGATGCGTCTTTCAGCTTGCGCAAGTCCACGCAGATTCTTATTTCACCTTTTGCCTTTTTCTCTTGTACCACCATAGGACTAATCCAATCACTTTCTTCTACTGGCTCATTAATACCTGCTGCGAGCATCTTATCAATTTCTTCTCTAACCTTTTCTTTATATCGCGGGTTCAACCTGTACGGACACTGTTTTACTGGCTTGGCATCTGCTTTCAAAGGTATGCGCATAACTCCTAAATCTCCTAATATGCCTTTCATTTCTGTAAACTTGGTAGGAAAGATATCCTGGTAGTCACGTAGTAAATTTGCGATATGGCCAACAATTTCATCATCCCAATAATCTCCTATAGAAGCAATCTTGGGTTCGGCTTCTGTACCAATGTTAATCTTTTTGAGCTTGATGTGTTTTGTGATGGTAGGGATATCAAGCTGAGGACCTTGGACCTTGCGTGTCCCTTCTGATTCTGGAATATTGATGTTGCGAGGATCATCTTCCTCTTCACCAGTGGTGAAATTATAGCATTCTAGGGCATGTTCCATCTGGACAGCCCAATCTGGTTGAGAATATTCTGGTAATGGACATTGTTCAAATACCTTCTTTCTAATACACTTTAAAGCGTGGTCGATGCTTGGATGTTCTGACTCAAAGCTGAAGGTAAGTTGAAAAACTTTCCATCATAAGAGGCCAAGTGATAGTGCCTCTGCGCAATTCTGTTTCAGTGTACCAGTTCCTTGGAACTGTATCCAACGTGTGGATGAATAGGTGAACCCACTCATCTTCTAGAATATCTGACCATTGCTAAATACATGCTTCAACGTGTGACCTGGGGTCACTCTGTCCATCATATTTACGCAACACTTCTGCTGTAGTTCCCTGAAATCTGCGTAGTATCAATCTGTGACAGTATTTCCATGTGTCAATATTGTCTTTATGCGCACCCCACCATCTTGCGGGTGTAGCGCGCAGTGCTACATCCAATGCTTGTATGTGCTGCTCATCTGGGATCTGTTGTTCATATGTATGTATGAATTCACTTACTTCAGTTAAACCATCAAAAATTGGAGTGTTATTCAATTCTGTGCCAATCCATCGAATGGATTTAGTCATCATGGCGCAACGCCTTGCAGAAACCTCATGTAAGCGATTCTGCCAGTTTTCCAGTCCTGCATCTGAATCTGACGTGCATGAGCTATCGCATCGCCAGCTGATATGTCCGTTCGCTGTGGGATTGACATAGTCACTATGACTAGCAGTCATCTAATACAAACTTTCCATGTGGCGCACTTCTTCTTCTGCCCGAATGGGTTCAATATACCGTGGTCCTTGAAGTGGATCAAGTGGTGCGATGACCCTGATCTGCTCATCCTCAAAGGTCATCTGTCTTTTCTTCAAATTAATGACAGCCAAATTATCAAATGCCCAGTATATGCCTAAAAGTGCTGGGTAAGGTCTAGTATCATCCAGAATTTTGATTACTTCAAAGTCTGCAGAACTTCTTACTCCTTCAATATTAATAGGTACATTGGGCAATCTGCCCAATGGAGAAACTCGTTGCTGATTCGTAAGTCTTAGCTGGATAGGAGATCTTGTAAGCTGAGGGCTACCCATCTGTTCCCATGTCTGCATGGTGAGAACATTGACTTCTGAGCCTAAATCTAAAATGACTTCGTCCATTTCAAATGCTCCAATCTGCGCTGTGAGCCTCATTTCTTTTCCAGTTCTAGTATGAATCCCAATCTGGTGAACAACATGCTGCAGTGTATTCATCGAAGCAGATTGTTGACATTGATCCAACAGGTGTTGGAGTTCTATAGTTGATTTTTCATTGAGCAACAACTTTAAGCAGTTTCTCAGGAAAGCATGGACAGTTCCTAGTGCATCCTCCTCATCATCAGGCCTTCCAGATGTAGTGGCATGTTCTTGCACCAGGTTGTCTTGTCTTAGCACTTGCGGTCTGATATCATTATGCGGAATTGCGACAGAACTTGAAGCTCACGGGTCTGAGAAATACTCTTGAGCTTGCTTGAATGCTTCTTTTTGCTTCTACAGGTCGAGCAGAGATGGTTTAATATTAGCGCCGCGCACCCATTGCATTGCTTGCTTTCCAGTTCCTAACTCTGGCGTACCAGTAGTTTCTCCACTGCGCGTCACTATATTAACTGTAGGATCTGGTTCTCTTTTTTCTACTGCAATCAGCTGAATATTCTGGTTAACCTGTGGCGTCTTTGCTTGCATCTTAGCCATCAACTGAGGACATTCTTCAATGACATGATCATAAGATTTACAATATCTGCAGATGGTTGTATGATTTTGGCAATCCCTTGCATAATGGCCTTGACATCCGCAGTTGTAACAAGTGATCTATCCTCTTCCACGAGCAAATCCTGCTGTGCGTCCATGGCCCCTATAATTTCCTCCTCGGCCTTCGCGAGCTTGGTCATACTGCGGACCTGCTATGGGTCCTTGTGCCTCTGACTGTACTCTATAAACATCATGTTTCCTTTCCATCATAAGGTCATATGCTCTGCAATTGTTCTCATCATGGCCTACTGATTTACAGAAATTGCAATATAGATGTTTTGGAGTTTGTACGTATTTCTGTAACAAGTGACATTCTTGTGGTCTGTGACCTCTAGTTCTACATATTTCACACCAAGGCCCCTGGGCCTATGGTAAAGGGTTAGGTGCTCCAGTTGAAATATACTCTATGAAAACGAGACAATGGTCCTTTGAATGACCTTGCGCTTTACATTTTGTACACCAAATTTCTTCTTTAACATCCTTTCCTTTCTTAATATCATGGACTTGCAAGGTTAGGTTTGCTAATTGGTTCTGCAACTGCGCAACATCATTGCTTGTTCCAGCAATTGGTGAAGCTTCTAGTTTCATAGCCATCTCTAGGGCTTGTTCCTAAGTAGTAAGATTCTGTTGCATAAGAGGAAGTCTAATGTGTGGAAGCAGTGCAGCAATGAACCATTCCTTATGCTGCTGCGGTACAAACTCAAAGCTTACTTGATCTATCAAGGCTTTGAATTTCTGGTCAAAGTCCCATACTGACTCTGTGGGTAACTGTTTTATGTCTTTGAGCTCGGTTATGCACTGTGATTTTGATTTAGGTTTCTTGAATTCTCTAATCATAGCATTTCTTACATCAGCAAGCGTCCTATTCTTTGCTGCTGAGTATTTCATGAACTAAGTTAAGGCTCTTTCTCTTAGTGTGGTTGCCAACTGAACCAGCTTGACAGCATCATCATTAATTTGCTTAATTGTCCAAATGGCTTCACATAGGAACCAGTGCTGCTCAGGGTCTTCTAGCCCTGTTCCTCTAAAAGTTGGTAGCTTCATGTCATCGCCCATCCTTCTTGCGCTAGGTTGAGGTGGAGGTGTTGTAGCACTGCCTCCGGGATGGTTAAACAAAGGTGGTGTTGAGGTACTAGAAGTACCGTGCGGGCTACTAGAAGGTGTTACTGTAGGGTTATACTGAGCCCCGTCTAGCTTTTGCGGTGTAAAAGGGTGATAAGGGATATGAGCACTCCCTTGTCTCTCTATATGGCTCGCTCTAGGAACTTGACTACCTTCTGGGATAGACTCAAAACAATGTTGGTCAAGGCCTACTTTATATCGTTTTCCACTATGAGTGCAACCAATAAGTTCAGGATCACTATCAGAAGCTGCGGACATTACTTGTCTATGCTATTCATCGGAAGCTATGCATAGTTTTCCTTTTTCATACAGAAGCATTTTAATCCATAAGTTCAGAGAATTTAAGAACTTACCCCTGTGTGCTTTGAAGAAGCTCCTCTCAGCCTCGCTGAAACTCTTTCTCGTATCTACTGCAAACTCGGTGATGAAGCCTTCCAGCAGACTGTTCAACCAAAAGTCTACTGCGCGGGACACAGAATTATCTACCCGCTTCAAAATGCTAACTAGCTCAAGCGTCCAAGCGACGGGTTGATCAACATGCACAGTGGGTCTAGTATCTGCTAGCTTGGCTACCCACGCATGCAACTCAAGTGCAAATGTGACAAAGAAAATTTCGTGAAGGTCAGTATAAATATGCTTCTGCAACCAGTCTTCTGTCTGAAGCCTAGAGCTTCTATTTTCTCGTTCAACGAAATCTCTAGCCTTTGAATCAAACCAGTCTTGAATTTCTTTAGTTGTAGGATTCCAGTAGCACATTGCCTTCAAAATAATAGGGTTAAAGCCGATGACGAAACCATTTGTTGGCTTAAGCAGTCGCAAGGCAACAAGTCGCACGGCAACGGAACCATTTGTTGGCTTCCTCTTTATCTGGGTTTCGCATCAATCTCGCGCGTCGCTGGAATAACAAGTCTCAAGGCAACGGAACCATTTGTTGGCTTCCTCTTTATCTGGGTTTCGCATCAATCTCGCGCGTCGCTGGAATAACAAGTCTCAAGGCAACGAAACCATTTGTTGGCTTCCTCTTTATCTGGGTTTCGCATCAATCTCGAGCGTCGCTGGAATAACAAGTCTCAAGGAAACGGAACCATTTGTTGGCTTCTTTTTGGACAGACCCAGGTTTTAATGAGGCGCAGCAACAAACACTAATGAGGCGCAGCAACAAACACCCCTTGGCGCACTGGCCCTCTCGGCAACGAGCTGCGCAGCAGCCCGAAGTCTCACCCGAAGTGGCTATGGGGGGGCTAAGGAATCAGGCTTCCTTAACCTAGGCGACGCGGAGACTGCAATCTTCTCCCTCTCTCTCTTCCGAGAGGATTCCTTAAAGCGGGACGTCTTACTCTTCCGCAGACCTCTCAGTGCAACAACACTAAAAATCCCGCTTACCAACCTAGCTGCGTGGTATCTCCGCTCCTGTGCACGAGGCAATTACCCACTCCGTTCGATACACTGTGTATTGTCTCTACTTGCGCGCCTAGCGCAGTAACACATTCCTTGGCGCTGCAGCGATAGTGCTCTTATCGACTCCTTCGATAGTGCACGAAAATACCTTCCAAGGGGGCTTCAAGGACTTGCTTTATATACTCAATTCATAAAGACAATGAAACATTCATGTAAACACATATCGTAAACCAAAACATGCATTCACACAACACAGCATCATAACAACGAGAATTATGTAGTTCGCCTCCACGGGGAAATCACATTCATTGGAACTGTTATCTTATATTATCTCAAAATGGGAATTACACAGTCCTGCTGCGCACACAGCTGCAGCCTTAAATCTTTCCAGGAAACTCCATGCACACAACTGGGAGCCCTTCTCTTAGATCTACTTTCTTCTTCTACAGAGATTACAATGACTCAGACTTCGACTGAGACTATCTGCAACTCAGTGGCTAGCTCTACAGCTATCACCTCTCCAACTTATCTAACATCTAATATCTCTCTATCATCTAAAACATCTAATGGCTAATGTCTAACCTTTACAATTACACATATATATAGGTGGCCTTGATGGTCGCACCTTTTACAAAACTGTGGGCGTTTCCCAACAGTATTCCCCAAAAACCCTAACCGCGGACATGGCTAGGTGTACTGTAGGCGCCGCTTGTAGTCACGTCACCGCTTACTGCAGGCTCCATAATTTCCGGCGCAGATTGCGGGTATGGGTGCCGCTTCATCATTCACTGCACTTTGTCCTTCGCCTTCAATGCTTTGGTCCGTTGCTCTTCCTTGGTCAGAGCAACCATAACTTCTGTACTTAGCCTTAATGAGGGTAGCTGAGCCCTCTATTCCATCGCTTCATTTATTGTGGTAGCTGAGCTTTCTACTCAGCCACATTCATTCTCCTTTGACATGTGCGCGCGAGGTCCGTGATTTTCGGCCCGTAATCTGCGCTGAGCTCGTCCATCTGGCACTGTACTGCGCACTGTTCGCTTCTGCCCAAAATTGGTGCTTTTACTCAAAATTAGCACTTTCCCTTCAACACTTGTGCTTTTTCCTCAAAATTTGCAGCTTTACTATAGCTGCGGCCTAGGCTCCAACAGTCACTGCTGCTGCTATCTCAATCAATCTCTAATCTGCTCATCATAGGAAGTTCTACAAAGCCGGCCCTTTTTCATGTTGGATGCAGGCCCACTGCCTGTAGGTCTTCATCATCACTGGCCATACTGTGGAATCCTCAAGACTTATTACGTGCATCACAAAAACTCGAAAGAGTATCCCATGATCCTTTATGTGCCTAAGCACGACCGACAAGATCTCCCACGGCAATATTGTATGTGACCCCACCACAAAACCTTGAAAGAGCATCCCAGGACTGATTACGAGCACATCGCTCAACCTATCAGATCTCCCAGGGCAATATTATATGTGGTCACCACAAAACCTCGAAAGAGCATCCCAGGACTGATTATGAGCACATAGCTCAACCTATCGGATCTCCCAGGGAAAGATTACATGTGGTCATGGAAAAACCTCGAAAGAGCATTCGAGGACTGATTACGAGCATACTGCTCAACCTAACGGATCTCCCAAGGCAATATTATATGCCATAGGACAAAACCTCGAAAGAGCATCCTAGGACTGATTACGAGCATACTGATCAACCTATCGGATCTCCCAGGGCAATATTATATGTCCTCCCAGAGCAAAACATTGAAAGAGCATTTTCCAGATCTCCCAGGGAACTATTACATGCCATAGGAAAAACCTCGCAAGAGTATCTGCAAATCTCCTAGGGAAAAATTATATTCTCATCTGCACAACCTGTCCATGGCCATAGAGTATCAACCTGATACTCACCATACATCATCCTGATGTACATGATCATCCTAATTATCATCAATGCATCGTCCTGATGCATGTCATCGTCGTATGATCATCCTGATCATCGTCACTGCATCGTCCTAATGCAAGTCATCCAAAGCATCGTCCTGATACTCATCACACATGATCATCCTAATCATACAAAGAATCCAACTGATGTGCATACCAATACATGATCTAACTGATCATATCAAGCATCCAATTGATGCATATACATATACATGATCCACCTGATCATATCAAGCATCCAACTGATGCATATACAAATACATGATCCAACTTATGCATATACATATACATGATCCAACTAATCATATCAAGCATCCAACTGATGCATATGCAAATACATGATCCAACTGATCATATCAAGCATCCAACTGATGCATATACAAATACATGATCCAACTGATCATATCAAGCATCCAACTGATGCATATGCAAAGAAGTAACTGGAGCATCATCTTGATGCTCATCACACAACACTTACATCCACAGCCATGGGAAGGATCCTCCTCTCACCATGCTTGGAATGGCTTCTGCAAATGTGTCCCATCACTTCTTCCTTGAAGTATCTTCAATCTGAAGAACACCAAGCCTCTCTCTGAAGTACTCAAACTTCACTTTGGCTAGTGGTTTCGTTAACACATCTGCAACCTGCTCATCCGTCGCAACATACAGGAGCTTCACTTCTCTTCTCTGCACCATATCCCTGATATAGTGATATTTTATCTCAATGTGTTTCGACCTGTCATGGAACACCGGGTTCTCATATAGCTTCACACAACTCTAGTTGTCACAAAAGATACCAGTAGCATCCAACAGGTGTGATGAACCTGCAATAATTAATTAATGCAAACACACAAGATATCAGAAATAACAAAATAGAATCACTTTTATATTGATCGCGGGCCACTTCAAGGGGGAAACCTCCTTTGAGCAAGCTCAATACAATTAACTTCACAGTGCCTTCAATGACCTCAACACACACTTATATACTAAGTCTATGCCCAATACTATGAGTCAAAACCATGGGACATATAATACTACTAGACGACTTACAAAGCATATGCATCCAATACTATGGGTCAATACTATGGGTCAATACTATGGGCTAATATAAACTACGGATCAACAAATACTACGGGATGACTTACAAAGCATATGCGTCCAACAACAATATACTAACATAGTAAAGAGAAGGGTTGACATAAGTTCCTAACATCCCCTCTCCCTTAGAAAAAGCATTGTCCTCAAAGCTTTGGTTGCTGCATAATCTGGAGTGGTTTGCTGGTAGCATCCTCGGGTTGCATTTCGGGCCACTGATGCCTGTGGAGTGTCAAGGAGGATTGCTGGGAAGGTTGTAGATGAAGAAGAACCCTGTTAGCTGCGTGGAAAATGCGCTCAGAACGGTGCTAATCGGCTTGTTGTTTCAGGCGAATTCTGGCCATGTGAAGATTGTCCTGCAGAATGAGAAGAATCTGATCGTGGTTTCGAAGAACCAAGTCAATTTCCTGAACTGGGGAGCTACTAAGGGTGTATGGAAGAAGAACTGGCAGTGTTTTTCCATAGACTGCTTCATATGGTGTCCTTTGAGATGTGGTATTGTACCACCAGAGCACTACTAGGAAATCCATAGAAATAGTTGGCCAAAGTTGTGTAGGGATGGGTAAGGGTTTGAGCAATCCCGAAAGGAGTGTCGTTTCACCCTTGTTGACTTCGAAAGTATCATCATCAGCCACCATCTGTTGAATTGTCATTTTTAGTCCCTACCAAAAGAAGTTACATTGTTCCCAGTCATACATTTTGCAGAACCCAGATTGCCCTGTTGATGAAGAAGCATGGAGTTCATAGAAGAGAGAGCCCTGTTGAACATATTGCAACCAATTTGGAACAAGCAGAGAAAGAGCTGTAAGAGAAACTGGGTCATCAATTGTGCGAGAAGGAGCATCTTCCACCATATTGTCCATACCCTTCTTGTACGTGATCACATAGGGATACCCCATGAGCTGGATAACCCATTTCAGGTGTGTTGGGGAGGAGACCCATTGTTCCAGAAAATTTTCCAGACTCTGGAGATCAGTCTTGATGCAGAAATAATTCCCTAATAGGTATGGCTGCCACTTCTGTACTGCATGCAAAATAGCCATCATTTCCTGCTGAGAGGTAGATGTGGCTAAATTCTTACCGGAAAGGTCTCTTGAAGGCAGCAAGCGCATTGGTTCAGCAAAGATACCTGCATATCTATCCAAGGAAGTAGTGGAGACTGTTGATGGGTGCATCTGAATGGAATTGAGCTGAGCGATGACACCATGTGAATTCTTCTTAAGGATTTTTTCCAGGCGATGTGAACTGATGATGTAGAGAGACCCTGGTTGTAAGCCCATAAATTTTTGTTGTGCCCCATTGACTTTAAACTGCATCCAAAGTTCAACAAAATCCCATAAGATGGGGCCAAGTGTGCGTAACCATTGAATGCCCAAAACCACATCACATCCGCCTAAGGACAAGGCAAACATGTCAGAGAGTAGGTTATAATATTCCACAGAGATACACACATTATGACACTTCCCCTTACAAGGTAAGGTGCCCCAATTGGCAACCATGACTTCAAAGTTGGAGCAAGGATGGACAAAAAAACAGCCTGTTTGGCAATCCGAGGGTCAATGAAGTTATGAGTGCTACCAAAATCAATGAGTATGGTAAGAGGGAGCTTCTTGAATTATCCCATGACCCGCATTGTTTGTGGGGTGGTGATGCCGGTTACAGCATGGAGAGAGATCTCGGGTGGGTCGTCCTGAGATGGGGTGTCAACAAGCAGGTGTTGAATGTCGACCTGATCATCTACTGTATCTGGAGCTTCTTCACCAATTTCTAAGGCAGGCGGAGAATCCACATCCAAGAGATAGAGATTTTGTTGAACACATCTATGTCCCCGAGTGAATTTCTCATCACAATTATAGCAAAGCCCTTTTTCTTGGCATGCCTGCATTTCTATTTCAGACAAATGCTTGATAAGAGTTGGTTGAGGAGAAGGCGTGATGGGAGGTCGTTGGGAACCCATATTTCTGAAGGGAACAAAGGTGGGTTTGGAGCGTTGTTGAGCTGCGATCTTATCCTCGGCCAACTTAGCCAACCCTAGGACTTCCATCATTGTGTTGGGACAAAACATTTTGACCTCTGAGCGGATTTCATCCTTGAGACCACTGATAAAACAACTCCTGTAGAATTCATCAGACAATCCTTCTGTGTGATTGGCCAATTTCTCAAATTCTGTCTGATACTCTCTCACTGTGCCAATTTGGTGAAGTTTAGTGAGTGCTCCTGTGAAATCATCAAAAGCACTAAGACCAAATCGTGGCAAAATGAGTTGGCAAAAATCTGTCCAGTTTGGCTCGGGATGAGCTTTGATGTACCAACGGTACCATTGAAGGGATTCCTATTCCAAATGAAAGGATGCAAGTGGAACTTTCTGGGCATCAGAAGTATTATGCAGATTGAAATATTGTTCTGCTCGATATATCCATCCGGTCGAATCAGTACCATTGAAGCGAGGAAAATCAATCTTTGGCCCACAAAAATTGTTGGAAGAAGAGAACCCGGTGGCTGCAAAAGATTCTGGTTGTTTGGTATTGTTCATGGCTGAATGCTGAAGATGGAGGCTGAGAAATTTTTCATCCAGATCTTGGAGTTTGTTTTGGATGGTTGCAAGTGCTTCCTCCATGGTGTGTGCTCCTACACGGGTGACAACCATAACCAGGTTTTTTTTGGGGTTTTTTTTTTTTTTTTTTGGTGGAATGGGTAGAAAAACACAAACATAAGCTGATTTAGTAAAGGGAAATTTGGATTGGGGAAACAATCTGATGGGTAATTGGGGTTTGACTAGATTTTGGACACTGTAGAAAGGAAAAGAAAGCAAAAAGGGGGATTTCAGAAGCAGGGTGATAGAATGAGAAAATTTGGCAGAGAGGGACAAAGAAGCAGAATTCAGAAAGGAATTCTGTGGTAAAATTTGAAGGTGATTGGGTGAAATCTGAGGAAGTTATGGCAAACCCTAAAAATAGACAAATGTGGGATTTCGGGCTTTGGGAAGGTGAATTGGGGATAGGGTCCTCAGGAATGAAAGATGCAGAATGGGATGACAGGGGTTCCCCGAAAATTTCAAGGGAAACAGAGTGAAAACAAGGGAGATATGGAGAAAAAACTAAATTATATATATATATATATATATATATATTTTCCAGAAATGGATCGGCAACAGTGGCACGGAAGGGATCCACAACAGATGGATCTGCAATGGCACGGAAGGGATCCGCAACAGATGGATCTGCAACGGCGTGGAAGGGATCGAAAATGGTTGGATCTGAAACAACAACTAGATCTGGAACGACTTTCAGAATAGATCTGAAACGGATGGATCTGAAGCAGAAAGGGATCGAAAATGGCTGGATCTGAAATGGCGACTGGATCTGAAACAACTTTCAGAATAGATCTGAAACGGTTGGATCTGGAGCGGAAGTGATCGGCAACAGCTCAACTGAAAATAGATATGGACCCTAGGTATGTACGGCTTCCTAACAGTTCAGGTTTTTCACTCGGCCACCAATGCTGTCTGATGGCTTGCGTATTGGGGCAGTACCCCTCACTCCACGGCTCAGGTAAACTGATAACCGCTTTGCCACAAACAACATCTCTTGGTTTACCTCACGGGTGGGAACTAGTCAATCAGGTAGGGGTCATTTCCCTTTTCGCCGGCAGGTCCTCTCAATGGGCCAGCTACTTTGGGGTTCTTGTGGTACTCCTCACAATGAGTTTTAGGGCTTATGCCCAAGTACTTCCCACAGTTAAGCGGATAGGGATTATTCCCAAATCCGAAGCTGCAACAGATGCGAAAAAAACAATTTGGCAGAAATTCCACCCAGCAAGCCTAAGAAAGTGCTCTAATATCAGATGTGATGAACCTGCAATAATTAATTAATGCAAATACACGAGATATCAGAAATAACAGAACAGAATCACTTTTATATTGATCACGGGCCACTTCGAGGGGGCAACTTCCTTTGAGCAAGCTCAATACAATTAGCTTCACGGTGCCTTCAATGACCTCAACACACACTTATATACTAAGTCTATGCCCAATACTATGAGTCAAAACCATGGGACATATAATACTACGGGACGACTTACAAAGCATATGCGTCCAATACTATGGGCTAATATAAACTACGTATCAACAAATACTACAGGACGACTTACAAAGCATATGCGTCCAACAACAATATACTAACATAGTGAAGAGAAGGGTTGACATAGGTTCCTAACAACAAGAGATCAAATAACTCAGACAGTAGCTTCCTAATCCATACTACCTCACAACTAGTCGAACAAGCTGCAACATACTCTACTTTGGCTATACTTAGTGATACACAGGACTGCTTCCTACAAAACCAAGAGATCATACCTGATCCCATACTGAAGCAGCACCTAGAAGTGCTCTTCCTATCTGCAGCACTACCTGCCCAATCTGAATCAACATAACCTTGTAGGTTAAACTTTTGATTCACATCATACTTGAGCCCATAATCAACCGTACCGTTCAGGTACCTCAGAATATGCTTTACAACAACCAGGTGAACACCTCTTGGATCCATCAGGAATTAGCTCTATGTGTACACTGCAAAGCAAATATCTGGTCTCGTTTTCATCAGGTACATCAAGGACCCAATCATCTGACGATACATAGTGACATCAACTGGCTCAAATGAAGCATCACAGAGAAGCGTTAGGTTCGATGCCATAGGTGTGGCCATGGCCTTGTAGTCCATCATCCCGAACCTCTTCAGGATCTCTACTGCATACTTCCCTTGTCCAAGGAAGATCCCATATGCACTCTACCACACCTCCATGTCTAGAAAATAGTGCATCATCCCCAAGTCCTTCATCTCAAACTCGGCAGCAAGCTTCCTCTTGGTGTCGGCAATCAACCCATCCTCACCTGTAACAAATAGGTCATCCACATACAAAAGTAGTATCACAGGATTTCCTTCCTCAACCTTGTAGTAAAGGTTGGAATCTGCTTTACATTTGGTAAATCCCAAACTGGATAGAAAGTTGTCCATCCTACCATACCAAGTCCTAGGAGCTTGCTTCAAGCAATACAAGGATTTCTTCAACCTGCACACATATGACTCCCTGTCATGTGTTTCAAAACCAAGTGGTTGCTCCACATACACTTCCTTTTCGACTACACCATTAAAAAAAGTTGTCTTGACATCCATCTGGTGTATCTTCCACTTCATTATTGCAACCAGAGCAAGTACTACTCTGATGGAAGTGTATCTGGATACAGGTGCAAAAATCTCTTCATAATCAATCTCTTCTTTCTGGGAGAATCCACGAGCTACAAACCTCACCTTGTATTTCTCTATGCTACCATCTGCAGCATGCTTGATATTATAGATCTACGTGGAAGTCACAACATAATTCCCTTCAAGTCTTGGGACCGCATCCCAAACATCATTCTTCATGATCGACTGGTATTCCTTGATCATGGCATTCTTCCATTACTGTATCCCAAATCCTTGGAAATTTAGATTCTTCAATAGACAGCTTTGTTGCTAGAACAAATGTTGTAGACCTTCTTTTGTAGGTGATGGTATACAATCTTTCCTACAAGACAAGTTAAATTGCATGATTAGAAACATCTCATAGTTTTCAGTACAAATTCTTACACATAAATAAATATGTCATACAGTCATGCGATTATTTTAGCCAATGCTTCAGTACAACATTTATCCATATCTCGTAACTTTCTAGATGCCTTCCAATCTCTACCAGAACATTGTTAAGGGTGTGCATAACTCCCAACATGTTAGTAAAGAGGTTTCATTCTAGATAAGTAGCGATGGGATGTTGTACAGTGCCATAGGCCACTTACCCATCACATGAATATTAGTAGTATATTGTTTATTAATACAATTATTCTAATATGCATAATACACAACCTAAGTCTAGGAACATAAGCATATACATCATTGAAAAATATTATTTAAACAATAAGAAATGATAATTCAAATACTTATCTTGTTTGTTTGTTGGGTGGACTCCCTCTCAATCTTTGCTTCCTTGCAGGAACTACTGGAGTGTGCTCCCTCTTGATCTTTGCTTCCTGGATTACCTATCCTTGAACTTATATCCATCCTCGATCACTATGCATGCTTACTAGTATCATCATTGTGTTATCCTCGAGATCTCATACATAATCATACATTCATTAGTATAATCTTAATACTATCAAAACACAATAAGCTTAAACATTTATAGTCATGATCATTTCAAACATAGATAATAAGCATTAGTATTCAAGGTTTATATAGGACATTTCTAGTTAGTCATATCATTAATCAAAGTAATGAACATAATATGCATAAACCCTAGATTACTCAAACTTGTAACTTCATGAGTAATCATTATCAATCATACAAGAGTATAAGATCCTTACATAGGGTAGGATTCTAACTTGATATAGGAAAAACATACCTAGTCATCATATTTTCTAGTTATATCTAGCATCGTGTTCTTGTTCTCTTCAATGACCTGCATAACTCATAATTTAACCATTGTATAACCAAATTATACATACCTCTATGTCATCCAGGACTATGGATGAGTCTTTGTTTTCATGTCATCATGGTCTTGATCTAGAACTTGATTTGTACCTTTCATGTTAGCGGATAACATTCTCCTCATACAACTCCACAGTGCATTAGTATAAACATAATACAATCATAAGTGTCATAGCCCTAATCAATGAATGTCTTCTATCATGCATTCATACTTTTACTAGGGTGATAAGACAAGTCTAGAATTAAACAAGATTGTTACTAAACTCAATAACATGAGGACAACCATATTATAAACTTAATCATGACCAGATTTCAAAACATACCTGCATAAAGTCATACATGTCAGATTGCTCATAGTAGTTGTTGTCGTTGTTCCTTTTGTTCTTAGGACAATCTTGAGGAAAAGTGTCATCTTCTTGGTATGTGCTCTGAGAGCTTGATCTTCATTCCCCATCTTCTCTTCTCGAGCTACAATCTGAGCTTCTTCCTGTGAGCATTCTTCCCATACTTACTGAAAGAGATAAGTTTCTTCCTAGCACAAATTCCTTGGATGAAGGAATCCCATGACCTAGGAAGGCCATTAAGAGTGGTCATTACCACTTCTCCATTCTCTATAACTTCTCCCACAGCTTCAAGTTTTTCTTTTATCTGGGAGACCCTTGAGAAATAAGATTGCATGGTCTCTGCATTCTGGAACTTGATATTCTTCAATTGATTCCTCAAGGTCATCTTCCGATTTATATTCTTCCATTCAAATATCTTGGTCAAGGAATCAAACATCTCATTAGGTTTCTTTAGAGATGACACATGTGGTATGAGATGGTCCTTGATAGAATTAGCAATGATCCTCTTAGCCTTGACCAAGTTCCTCTTGTGAAAGGCCTTAGTCGCTTCTCCCTCTGGGACAAGAACCCCTTCACTCATGTAGGTGTCCAACTCACTCTCTTCTAGAATTAACCCAATCCTATACTTCCATGCTCAGAAGTTATCAGCCCCTTGAAGCTTATCCTCAAGCTTGGTGTGGTGAGACATCTTAAAGAGTACTTCAAATGGAAATAGAAAAGATTTAGGTCTTACCACTTGATTTGTTGAAAATTGGATCTGGAGTTGGATTAGGGTTTGTCAAAGAAACCCTAAAAATTCAAAATTTGAATTTCAAACTTCTGAAAGGATAGAAAGATGTGCCCTGCTGAGATGTTCAAGCTAGTATACTCAGAATTTGAAAACTGCAAAGTTTCACCCCTCAAATTTGCTTTTCAAACTTCTGGATTCACTACGGAGGACCTTGAATTAGGGTTTGATTTTCCTAGAGCTTCATCCATCCAAAAATTTCGATCTTGGTCTCTAAACTTCGGTTTTTCAGAGGAGCTTCCAGCCATGGTCTTAGATTTCAGAAATTCCAACTTTTGCAGAAGCCCTAATTTTCGGCTTCACTAGATAGGACCCCAAACTAGGGTTTGATTTTCTCGGAGCTTCACCCAACCAAAAAGTTCGATCCAAAGCTCTAAACTTTGATTCTTCCAAGGATCTTCCAGCCATGGTCTCAGATTGCAGAAATTCCACTTTTTGTGGAAACCCTAATTTTTAGGTCAAAATATGAAAATGATCAGAATTGAATTATGTTTCGACAAAAGGATGCGCCTTGCTGAGGAGAGTCAATCTATCCTCCTACCTTTCAAGATATGTGGAGAGAAACCCAAAAACAAGAAGCCCTAGCTTCTGCAACTGCACAATGTCTTCTTCTCAGGTCATCTCTGAGACCATGTTAATTTTTGAGCATTAATTCAACATACTCTAGGATCTTTACTGAGAGAATAACATGTATAGCATATCAAGCATATCAATCACACCAAGCAATCACATGAGACAATAGACACATAGAGTTTCCTTGGGGAAAACCATAAAGGTGAAAAACCCCAATAACTTCCTCATAGATAGATAGAGCAATAATACAAAACCCAAGCATAAGAGATAGTCTCCTAGCAGCAGCTTCTCCTCCTCCACTAGTGCACCACTCTCCAATGAGTGTAAGAGTGAGAAAGTGAATGATCAAATAGAGTGCCTCCCGCACTCTATTTATACTTGACTTGACTTTCCTAATAACCTTATAAGGTCGGCCTCAACTTAACCACATAACATAATGCTGACAGGGACGACCCCCACTAGGGTGGTCTAATAACCCTTTAATCCACATGACTTATACAGGGCCGACCCCATCAAGGTGGTCTAATAACCCATCAAGTATAAGTTAAAACACTTACAATATAAATGATGACACTTCCGTATAGAGGAATAATAACATCTCTATAGGAATACAATATACATGTGTGAAATACATTCCGAAGTTACAATTACATCAATAGTCATGATATAAAGTGATCCGATGGTTCAACTTCTCTCGATCTTAATAGCAGTTGATCCGTGGCTTAACACCCGATTAGTCCATGATCTCTATTTAAAGAACATGGAGGGTCACTTGCCGAATGATCCATTGTTGAGAGAAGCTCATGTAATATTTTTCTTCCACATATTAAAATACTCCCTAGAAGCCATTTGGTTGGGGTCGTGGACTGTTTCCCTCTAGAGGGTTTTAACCACGTCAAACATTGGTGTACTGATCTATGATCTTTGTGTGTGAGCAGTGTCCTTGGTGTTCGGTCTCTGTGGATGTATGTGTTATTCAAACAATTCTTGACTTTCTATGTAATCTGATCCATGAGACTTATGTTGATTACTTAATAAGATGGATTATTATTTTATGTTGTAGTTTTAATTAATGTCTGAATTATATCATTCCTCATAAGGAGAATTAGAGAGCCTTAGAGGCTGTTTGGATTGACATTTCTCAAGACTAGCTCTTTAACACATTTTAATTGATTAGTTTTGTAGAATGTTTGATTAAAAATAATATGAATGCCTATCTTCTGTTATATCAGTCATATAACGTTCCTAATACACTAATGCAACTAATACATGTCTCATACTGAGGATTTGTAGCCCTCTTGGCCTGTTTGGAAGAGCCTGAAAATAAACTAGTTGAGTTATCCACCATAGCGCTCTTATTCCTTTTGCTTCCAAACTCAGTCAAATCCTCTCGAAACTTTAGTAGCTCTTGTATAGTAGTATATTATGGAGTTTTTACCTGATATCCTTCCTATGCTTTCTTTCACATGTAAGTGAATGAGTCTAGTATGCATATGCTGGTGTGCCGAGGAGGCCTTGGAGTAGACTTCAACGACAGATGTTGTTGAAACATAAATGGCCCCAGTACCTTGTGCATAGGAATCTGAAGCTAGCCTTGATTATGATATATTTTCTACTTCACACTCCCTACCATATTTTTCAGATCCAAAAGTGCCCAACCATCAAGCTCTTCGGCGTTTTAATCAGTAACCAAGACTAGTTTCTTCTTGACTAGTTTTGTTGACTAGTTTCAGTTTTGCAAGTTCACGATTTAAAACTGTTTTGATTTAGTTAATATAATTGAATTCATATTTGGGGATATTACACAAATAATTGCAAAAATACTTGAACTCCTTGCAATAATACTCATAATCGTTATTGATTTTCAAAGATTTCACCTTCTTCCCACTTTACCTCTCAACACAGGCAGCAAAGATCTTAAACTTCAATGGTGTCACTTTTATTCCTCATGAAGTAAATACATGACTTCCACATAAGTCATCAACGAAAGTGATAAAAGGATGACTTGATCTTCCAATCGAGGGCATATCCGTATAAGCACACAAATATCAAAATGCACCAACTCAAGCACCTCCTCATCTTTGTTGTTAGTCAATGAAAAATGAGCCATATTCTATGTTGTGAGCACACATGCCTCCCAAAACTCAAACAATCAACGGAAAATGAGCCATCTTCTATGTTCCGAGAATACATGCCTCCTAAAACTCAAACTAATACTTCATATCATCAATTCCACATATGCAAAATGTTCTTAGGTTATTTTAACAAAAAATTCCTATTTAATAATGTCACAACATCATGTGTCATATCTTCAATGTTATCTTTTCCTATTTTCTATTAATACTATCACTATTACCCATAATCATAATCACATCCAACTTGTACAAAATTTCAAACCAAACACCCTTCAATAAAACTATAACCTAATCATAATCACATCCAACTTGTACAAAATTTCAAACCAAACACCCTTCAATGAAACTATAACCCCTCGAACCAATCTACAACTTCCATTAAAATATGTTGTATGAACCCCTGCATTCACGAGTTATTTAGCTCCAAAACTTTTCTGCTCGCTCGGTCAATCTACATAAGGGCTATTGCTCATACCACCCTAAATAACAACACCGACATCTCTATAGGTTGACTCACAATGGGCACACTATTGAGCAAGTGCAATCTTAATTCACAGCTAAAAATTTGCACTCTAAAATTTCTACTTGGATACTGCTTTGAAGATTGGATGTAAAGAGAATATTTAACCTTACGCATGGTTATGAACATAAGGTCAAGAAATTAATTACGATAAAACTATGAAGGAGATTGGTTTCTAAAATGCCTATGTATGCCAAAATTATCATAATATTGGGAGTATAGATAATGCTGTTTTAGTTTTTGGTCAACCTATTATTTGTTTTTTAATCTATGCCCATTCAGGCTACCGAAAATGTGTTATATTATAGCGCATGTGTTATACTTGCATAAATGAAAAAACAAACTTATATTTATTAGAAAAACTAAAAGCTTCTGTGAGAGAGGATGGATTTCATCTTTTTAAAGTAGTCTATCGTCAATATACACAATCTCGCTGAACTTGAACGTTGATGAGGCCCACGGCAACCCTGCCAGCAGTCTTCCTTGCTCCCTCAACATTGTAATATAAAATTCTTAACATTTGATGAAAATGTTTGCCCTACACTTATAACATGGATGTATGGATATAGTAGCATGCTCATCTTCAATGCAGGTCTGTCAACGAGTTATTGGGCTCCATTACTTTCAATTATATTTTGTATTTCTTTAAACATTACTTGATAACATCTTCAAAGAAACAAAACAATTCTTTGACAGTTCTCTGATATTGAGATTTGAAGGAGTATCTTGTGGTAGATGATGGATACGTGGAGACAAATACAGTTGTCAGATATTATTTTTCAATGATGGCCTTTGTTAATTGTTGATGGATGGATCTGGTGGAGCAAACATCACCACGTCCAGTGCTGATTATGTTGGAGTCTGTGAGCATCTGAGCGGCTTGGAGATTCGCCTACCATTCCATACTTTATCCTCTGATAGTACTACAGATGTCTCTCGGTGTCGTGAAAGAAGACATAGTTACATTAGAAAGGGAATCAGAATAATCATATGTCTACAACCCATGTGTGTTTTGCCATGTTTTGGCAATGCGTCGTATGTATTTATTCACTCATCCCTTGCTCCTTATAATCCATCTCTAGCAACAATAATACCACCATCAAAATGCCTGTCTTTTAAAAAATACAGTATAGTCAACAAATCTTTGAATCCATCAACGTCTAGGCATTAACAGACATAAAAATATAGCATTATTTGTATGATTTTCGGCAAGACTCACTTACCCCATGTCAAAAGCGACGGTTGCAAACTCCAACGCCTCCACTGTCTTCTCACTGAAAGAAAAATCGAGAGTTCTTTTGCATCTTCATAAACACACATTAAACTGTTAAAATATGGAGGAAAATCTCGGCAAAACAACTCATGCACAAAAAAATTTCAATGACCTCCTATGCTCATGCCAATAAATTCGATATTTTTTCACAAAGGCAAAATGAATCACTTATAAGCATAACAAATAAATTGAATAAGATCGAATGCTCACCTCTTATAACCACTGAACCATAAGAATACATTTCTTAGCACATAAGCAAATATTGTAGGCCAAAACAAAGCATAATGAAACTCAAAATCATGTGTATATTGATAGCTAAGAAAATGTGACAATTAGTAATACATAGAAAACTTATTTCAATCAGAATATAAACGTCGAATCTCAATTAGTAACTATCAATTTGCAGATCTCAATATTTCCACCTACACATTGAAATTCCCACAACCAGGTTAGTAGAATATTAGAAACAAAAGGCTAGATCTATGTGCAGAAATAAAACAAAGAAATGGGCATAGTAGGAAGAAATATTATATTTATAGCACTTGATTAGATGCAATCTTAACGACGAAGCCCCTCACAATAACCCAATAGAAAAAATTTGCATAAGTCCAAGGATCCAAGGCTCTAGAGTTCTCTGCAATAACATGTGTTGCTTGTTTCTCGCATACTTTTCAAGCTCGCTTGTTGCATTTATGTGCCCTGATGAAAGAGAAACAACATTTGGAAACCTGTTACCACTTAGTGTTAATAATTGGTTGAGATTTGATCTTTAATTCTTTTAGATACAGAAACTAAAAACAATGAGACAATTCAATCACATGAAATTCATACAACCATAACACAAGATATATCTTGGGGAAAATCCTCAAAACAATGAGAACAAAAACCCCAACAACTCTTCTCAGTATAATATAAGGGATAGAAGAGAATGTATTTCTTTTACAACATAGTAGATTTTTTTTGGAATATAAGAGATCACCAAACACTCTTGGTGAAGATACGTAAGCAATAGAGAAGAGAGATCAATCAAATGTGTTTTCTAATGCGCTCAGCAAATCAGTAAAATATCATGCACACAAAGAG